>SPDT01000006.1:2563388-5099276 GCA_008477525.1 Hypomyces perniciosus
CGCAAGTACGAAGCCCAGCTCCGTGCCGTCTTTGCCCAGGATCGTCAAAATCCCATCCTCAATGACCCTTACATCAATGTTGTGCCTCTCTTCACCGAGGACACGAAGCACATTACCACTCGTGCCAGAGACCTTGCTTCTGAGTCCGAGGAGGAAAAGGCCAAATACATCATGTCCTTGCCGGAGGACAAGCGCCGTCCGCATGGATCTCCAGCTACTGTGGCCAATCTAAGCGAATTCCAAAAGAACTTCAACATCTTCTCTGAGTCCGAGGAGGAAAAGGCCAAATACATCATGTCCTTGCCGGAGGACAAGCGCCGTCCGCATGGATCTCCAGCTACTGTGGCCAATCTAAGCGAATTCCAAAAGAACTTCAACATCTTCTCTGAGTCCTCCCTTGCTGAAGTTGATTGGAGCAACGTCGTTGCGGCTGGCTCCTCCGTCATCAACACCCTGTTGCCCGTTCCCAAGGAGTTCAATACTTCCAAGCGCAAACTTCGCGAATACTATCACCAAAAGTTCTGCCCAGCATCCGATGTCGACCTCTTCCTTTACGGTCTCACTCATGACCAGGCCATTGAAAAGATCAAGCAAATTGAACAGGCCATTCGAGACTCTATCCTCAGTGAGGTCACTGTTGTTCGAACCAAATATGCCATCACCATTGCCAGTCAATATCCCGTTCGCCATGTGCAGGTATGTTCAGCGAGGCGCCTTAAAAGTCGTTCTAACCTCTTACACTAACGCTCTCAGATTGTTTTACGTGTGTACAAGTCTGTCAGTGAGATTTTGACTGGCTTCGACATCGATGCTGCAGGCGGCGCCTACGATGGCAAGCAAGTCTATGTGACCCCCAGAGCCCTTAGCAGTTTCATCACGCAAATCAATCACGTCGACCTTACCCGACGTAGTCCTTCATATGAAAATCGACTGTCCAAGTACTCACACCGAAACTTCGAGGTCTATTGGCCTGAGCTCGATCGGACACGTATCGATCCAACCATCTTCGAGAGGAGCTTCCAGAGGACTCTGGGACTAGCTCGCCTGCTTGTCTTGGAGCGGCTTCCCACAAGTCAAGCCCGTGAGACGTATCTGAACAAGAGACGTGAAGAACGTGGCAGGCCCTTGGTGTATCGAAACAACTTCAGCCTCAGAGGAAACATCAAAGGCAACCATGAAGATGAAGTCGCCGACTGGCTTTCCGAGGAGGACATCAGCAACTATCACACCTTCACCGTTCCATACGGTGAACATTTTACTGCAAAGCGGATTGAGAAACTCTGCTATACCAGAGACCTGCTTCTCAACGCTGAGTGGAACCAGTCAAAGGACCGCCAAGTGTACTTGCATCGTCATCCAGCCTTCTTTGGCAGAGTTGAAGACGTGATTGAGGATTGCTGTGGTTCTTGTCCCAAGGCAGTGACGCCAGAGGAGATCGAAGTAGCCGAAAAGGAGGCTGAGATCTATATCTCTGGCAAGGTCTCCTTCCTTATCGATGATCCTGGCAGACAGCAAATCGGATCATTCAACCCATTGACAGAGCAAGACTGGACTGACATGGCATACGTTGGAAACACTGCCAGGCTCTGTCAATCAATTGTTGACAATGATATCGATGACGTTCTCAATTGGCTGTCTCAAGAAGGAGCAGATCCCAATCAACGAGACTATACTGGAAGAGCTCCACTTCATCTTGCTGTCATGACTTCTAGTCCGGAGATCGTGAAGTGTCTTATCGACCATGGCTCTCGCTTGACGGCACGTCTAGCAGATGGCAAGACTGCCCTGCATATAGCTGCTGCAAGAGGAAGCACCGAAATCATCAAGATTTTGATGGAGAAGAGCATTGAGAATGAGGAGGCCGAGGAGGAGAGGCAGGTGAAACGTCGACATGCAGCAAAGGTTGGCGATTCCAAGGATGGCAAGGAAGAGACATCCCAGGAGGATGCCGCCGCTGCTGCTGATGAATCAGAAGAGGACTCCGACAGCGAGTTGATCGATGGAGCGGATACGGAGACAGATGTCCATTCTATTGCCACAGGCTCGTTTGTCAAAGTTAAGAAATCAACAGACGATGTGGATGAAGATGTTGCCCTAGATGAATCGGCAGATGAGCCGGACTATTATCAGATCGACGTTCTAGCATGGGATATTTCATGCTCTCCTCTTCACCTTGCCATTGCAGGAGGAAATGAGGAGGCTGTCAAGCTTCTCTGCGATGTAAGTGCTGGATATATCGTCATCGTGTCATAGATGAATTTATCCGTACCCATGCTAACTTCCTTCCAGTACGGAGCAGACTCAATTCTTCCTGTCAAGTTTCTCAGCAACAATCACCCCGACACTGCTGCCATTCTGACCTTGACTCTCGCACTTTCCCTCCCCCTTGAAAAGGCAAAGTCCATGGCCCTCCTCCTTCTCAAACTCGGCGCCACATCTTCGCAGGCTGACGCTGATGGGTGTACTGTTTTCCACAAATATGTTGCGAGTGGCAAGATGGAGATGATTGATGCCCTTATGGACAATGACAAGACCGGCATCAAGACGGCCATAAACCACTTGCTGTTCGAGGGCTACTCATGGAACTCCGATACAATTGCACCACTTCACACTGCGTTAGAGCAAAGCGATCCCATTCTTGTGCTCAAGATGCTGGAAGCTGGTGCCAACGTCCAGATTGATTTCGACACTTGGCTGAAGGCTGCCAAGGTGTCTCCATTACAATCCGAACAGTTGAGGGATCTTGAGCAGAACCAGAGGAAATACAAGGAGTCTCTGGAGCAGCCCCTCATTGCAGCCATTCGTTCGGGTAACGCAAAGGCCGGAATGAAGCTTCTGGAGCACGGTGCTGATCCCAATGCCATTACTTCTGATGCACAGGCGGCGATATTGGATAAGTATCGACGTAGCTGGACCTTGGGACAAACTGCTTTAGATATTATCCGGCAACTGGTTGAGGATTTACGCACATACAGTGGACAGAAACCAACCATCCAGAAACCCATGGAGCGTCCAGGTATTGGTACCTATCTGCAAAAGTTCGAACCCGGAACTTATCAATACTGGATGGTTTCCAATGGCATTAAGTCACAGGAATCATACTACAAGACTGGGATGGAAAATTGGCAGAAAGAAGAGGAGAGAGTTGCCACACTTAGGGGCGCTGTTGAAAAACAAGAGGCCATCAATGAAGCGATCTCAGATCTCCTGGATTTCGAAAATGCTCTCATCGCCAAAGGTGGCAAGACTTTCGTTGAGTGCTATCCTGATATCAAAACTGAGGGACGCCGGAGCACCCCCTGGCATAGCGCCGAGCAGACCAATCCGACGAACTATGAGTATGTTTTCTCATTCAAAAATGATAAGGACATCACCGAGGCAAGGAGGGATAGTTATATCAAACTGTGAGTATCATTATTTCGCAATCTTCATCGATCAAAACTGACATTCGGCTTCAGGATGGAGGCGGCATGGGCCGGAGATATCGAGACCATCAAATCCCTCACACTCCAAGCTTGGGGTCCTGATCAAGACCAGCCACCCTTGATGATGGCAATAACTGACAACAATTTCAACTCACCCTTCTCTCTCGCCTTCCTTCGCGGGCATCATGAGGTTGCCCAGGCGATCCTGGAGATTGTCAAAGCTCAGTGGTCACCACCTGAAAAGGACCAGGTTCGCTATAAGATGCAAACAGATGATGAGAATGAGGATGAAGAGTATAGCGACGAGGAAGAAGACGCTGGTGATTCGGACAGCGAGCCCCGAATCGTGTCCGAGAAGGTCAGCCAGAAGTTCACCATTGACGACATCGGCCAGATCTCCATGCAGGTCAAATCTCACACCAGGCCGCTGAAAATCATTTGTGATGCTGTACCGGGTATTACGATTGAAGAAGACGAAGAGGTCAATCTCAGTGGTTCTAGGAGCCTTTTCATCCATGTCATGGAAAAAGACGACATGGCTGGTCTCAAGGCCCTTCTGGATATGGCCCAGCAATATGCAGGCCCAGAAACACCCAGCGATGACGATGAATATGGAGGCAGATTCAACTTTTCTCAAGCAGACTTTCTCTGGGCAGTTCGGAACGGAAAGACGCAGGCACTCGGAATCATCATCAAGCGAACTGGTGCGGGAATTCCCCTGGATCACCTTGTCAAAAAGAGTGGCGTGGAAATAAAGCAAAAGCCACGATACTACCAAGGCTTGACAGTCTATGGAAAGAAGAGGTATGGTTGAAAAGAATCTTGATTGGTCTATCGTGAAATACTAACCTCTTTGCAGGAAGGATTGGGCTACAGCTGGTCGTAACATGGTTGTCAGAACGACTGGACTGAAGACGCCTCCCCTCTTGCACGCCGCCATGGATGGACGTATTGAGGGTGTTGAATTCTTTTTGAGTGATACGCCCCATCGCCTATACAGCGAATTTTCCAAGTCCAAGGCTGCCTCTGAAGATTCCAGACTCAAACACCTGAAAGACAGTCCTGGTGGCTTTGATCGGGCCATATCCAAATGGCTAGGAGCAGACAGTAAGTGACATGCATGCCTGGGAACACACGCATACTAACAACCACAATAGACGATTTTGTTCTGCACTGTGCTCTACTTGCCACGCCAAGTGAGCATTCTATCGAACTGATCCAGTATCTCATCGAGACCTGCCCTGACTCTCTTGAAAAGAAGACTTCACAGGGCGACACTCCTCTAATGATGGTGTGTCGGCTTGGTCGACCGCAATATGTCAAACTGCTTGTGGAGGCAAACGTGGACCAGTCCACCCGCAACCACAAGGGTGAAAACATCCTGCACGCGGCCGTAGCTGGCAATCCCAAAGCCGATCAACTTCGCCGTCTGCTCGATCTACTTGACGCTGACCTTCGCAGTCATTTATTCCTGCAGCGCAAGAACCTGCAGGAGAATGGCACCACACCACTACACGCTTGGATCTCGCAGGCCTGTGGTGTGCCTGTTGAAGTTGAGAATGGCGTTACCAGAAATCGCTGGCACACCAACTACTCCTGGAAGCCATACAGCGACGAGAAAGACGTTGTGGCTATGGTGAAGCTCCTGCTGGAGTATTCCAAGGGCGAAGAACTGGACATGCTGAACGGCGCTGGCGACACTTGTCTCCATACTGCTCTCATGTACGACCACATTTCAATCGCCAAGGCTCTCATCGACTTCAAACCCCAGATTCTCTACCGCGAAAACGCCGTTGGTCGCACACCCGCTGAGGTGGCACACGATCGGTTCACGGCCGAACAATTCGCCAAGCCCAACAAGATTCAGAGGTGTCGCAATTTGAAGCTCGAGGGCTTCTCCAACTTGTCTCCCACCACGTTCATCGACGACGCAAGCGTCAAGGGCTTGACTGCAGAGCAGCTTAAGGAGAAGGTGGCGGCGCTTGGTCTCAGCGGCAACTACATAGCCAAGGAGGTGGCTGGCATTCTCCGCTCCATGGGCATTGACTCAAGTGAAGAGACTCTGGATGTGTCACTTCTCAAGAAGGTCATCTGGGACCTCTGCCATACCACAATGGAGAAGAATCCCGGCAAGCGTCGGTTGGTCAGCCTGAATGAGGCCAATGATGTGGCCAGGAGACTGGGCGAGAAGCACACGGGATCGCGGTATTTCTCCATCCAAGCTCGTGCCGAAGAGGATGATGATGAGAATGAGGAGGATAAGGAGACGGGCGATTTTGCGACCAACCAGTTCCGCGTTAAGATTCACGACGCCTGGAAGATGTCGGAATTTGAGGCAAAGGAATACGGTGTTGAGAAATGAGGAGGTTGTGGACAGCATCATGATGTTGTGGAATGAGGTACGATGAGTTTTCGGTAATATTGGACATATATATATATATATATATGTGTGTGTGTGTGTGTGTGTATGGTAACTTGAGTTTACTTCACTCAATACGAAGAGATGATTCTCCACTCTCAAACCAGTCATTGGGGGAAAATGATTGTTGGGAAGTAAAAGCATGAATAGGATGAGAAATGACCGAAAGAAAACCCATGCCTTATGCTTGGATATATGTTTCTGTTTGATGGATTGGAGAATCTCTGACCCCATTGAAAACAGCATCTTGCTTTCAACCCTAATAAATAACGTCCCACCATCCTACATGTTTTCCATCTTTTTTTCATGCATTTTCTACCACCCGAGACCAAATCATGCAACGATAACCTTGGGCGCACCGTCTCCCCAGAGCCCAATCACAGCCATAGCAAACCCAAGCGCCGCAATGCCCGTCCGAGCAAGGTACGCATTCACCGCGCCCTCAACACTAGCCCTAACCTCCTCGCCATTGACATCCTCAGTCTCCTCCTCGCTCGCCAAGTCAGCTTCGCTATGCGAATCACCGAGGACCTCGTAGCTGGCCTCCATCTGAGCTCGGGTTGAAGGTCGGCGCGGAGCGGCAGCGGACTTCAGACGCGGGGCATCGGGTTGAGGGAGGTAGTTCGGTGCGACGGCGGAGGCGACGGCCAGGAGGGATGTATAGAAGAGGTATGGGTGGCGAGAGGAGCGCGAGGACAAGACGAAGGCGAGGAAGAGAGGGGCTGCAGCGAGGGAGGAGAGGGCGAGGAGGGGGATGCGCAGGGAGGAGGTGAAAGACGTAAGGGCGTGGGCGGCTGAGGCGGAGGAAGGGAGTTGGAGGAGCGTTGGCAGCGTCAACGTCGAGACGGTATAAGACACGCCCTATATATACGGAGTAGTTAGCGGTGATTTTTCGTAGTACTATATGTGTAGAGGAGAGATGGAGGGCCATTGTTTGTTTGTTTGTGTGTTTGCTTGGTTGTCTCTCACTCCCACCATTGCGAAGCTGAGGTGAAGCTGCAGCTCCTCACGAACAGGAGGGGAAGAGAGGGACATGCATAATGCCCAAACGGGTTGCGAAGAGAATCACCAACAGCAGCAGCATGCAGTACATACCGTCAGCAAACCGAGGGACACAGTGCCCACAAACTTGAGGAACGAAACCCCCTTGTTCGCCATGGTTTACTTTGTTGTTGGGGGGAAGACCTTTTGCACAAAGCAGCGAGAATGACTGAGAGGGGATGAAAGAAATTGGAAAAAGTGGTGATGGCCCATATGCCAAATGGCTGCTGGGAATCAAGAGTCACGTCATGTAAATGGGCAGCGATAGTGGGGAAAAGGCTCTGATCTGCACTACCTAGTATTCCGTAGGCACCCAAAGCACCTAGTAAGCTACGAGTACTAGGTACTACTGGAGGTACCTGTAGGTCCCCACATTTAGGCGAGAGCGGCGCTCGGGAGACTCACTGGCTCGGATCACGTGGTGCAGCTGGCCGACACCTGGCGCAGCAGCTGCCACGCGAAAACTGGGTCCCAGACCAGAGCTCTCAAAACTGCGCGATCCACACCTCCAATTTTTCTTCTTTCTCTCTTTCAACTCAACCATCGCCATACATACACTACTCTCGCCATGAGGCAGTCAGATGTGTCAGCCTGCTAACTATACAGACCGCAGCTCGATGCATACACCTTTCGGTACGTTCCATATCTTTTACCTCGCACCAATCCCAAGACCACATCACGCATGTGGTGTGGTCTTGCCCCCAGCTTCTCACATATGATGAGCAATATACAACCCCTTTGCTTAATAGGAAGAGCCGTCTGAGACTACCTCCGAGCGGGCGCGTTTTCGCGTGCTCTGCTCCTCGGTTGCCCTGGCAGGATTCCGGCCGCGGGAGATTCCTCCATGTGCTTGGCTTGCATCGTCATATGCCTGACCTCGGACTGGTGGTTGGTGCCCGTAAGGTTGGCTTGCTTGTGGTGATGGGGGTCGTTGTGCTTTTAAATTGGGTTTCTGAAATTGAGATTCAACCACCTCGTTTTCGCTTTTCGCTTTATATCTGCATGAGTGCTAACACATCACTCAGTCCTAGGTAGCTCGATAGACATACGACGAGTATCTCCTAATCACTAGTCATAAATTCATAGCCAGTATCGGCTCCCAATACAAATAGCTCAGCTAATAGAATACATTTTCCATCGCGTTCCTGTATCATTGACGCCGGTTCTATCCATCAAAAATCTCATGTTTTGTGACATTGCCCTACACGTCGCTATCATCGCTGTCTCCAACCACAGCCCTTCTTCCACGGGCCGTTCGTCTCGCTGGCACATGGTCCTCGAAGTCTCCATGTGACTTGCTTTTCGTCGCGCTCAACCTTGAACCCACGAGCGTGTCCAGGTCCGGAATATCCTCACTTTCCTGTGTGGCCGTGAATTGAGTCGGAACATAATATGGCTTCGTTATCGTTGCGCGTGGCGTCCTTTCGCTTGCCGTTGTTGGAGACGTCGCTTGAGAGTCCAGCATGCTGGAGGTGGCCTGGTTGTCGTCCACGACAAAGCCCACCAGATCTGCCCCGTCGTCTGAATCACTCAACTCCATGAGATCGCTGTCTCGTTCACAGTCGTCTCCCAACTCGTCGCTATTAATACCACCTCCCCGCCGTGAGAATTTACCCTTGGACTTAGCTCCTGACCTCTTGTTCTTCCCTCCTCGTTTTCGAGGAGCAACGTCGACCTCTTCATCAAAACCACCCATATCCCTTGCTTCCACCTCTAATGGTTTGCGGGGCGGCGCGCGGGTGGTTTTGCTAGTGGAAATCTTCCTCCTCTTTTGTTGTGACTCTTTTTTTGGAAGATCAGAATCAGATTCGGGCTCGACAGTTTGCCGTTTTCTCCTTACCACTAAATCCGGTGTGCTTCTTGCATCCTCTTCGCCATCAGAATTGACAAATGGCTTGACCGGTATTTCAAGATAGTTGCTCGTGTCCACAGAACGACATGATTTCACAAGACTGTTGGGTTTTGTGCCCATCCTTCTCAATAACCGGACGCAGCGCTTTGTATGAGTCCCATGCTCAAGATTACTGACTGGTCTCAACTCCCTCTGTAACGTCGGGTGAGCCGTCATGCTCGGCATGTCCGTTTCCTCAACCACACTATGATTGAAGGGCAAATCACGATACGACCGGTTAAGCTCATGAAGTTCATCCGCGCCCAGGATGACACGTTCTAAATCGGGTATTGCCACTAAATCGTCAAGTTCAGGGTTTCGTTTCGGTTTCTGTTTCGGTTTCGGTTGACTTTTCTTTGTCGCAGGCTTCATGAAGTCTGTTACTTTTTGGAAGCCAGTCTCTACACCATCTGGCATGTGAAACTTCTTTGGGGGCTTCTTTTTGAGAGGAGCGCGGCGCTTTTTGGGCTCCGGCAAGGACGTGTCCTGAGTATTTTCAATGGGAATCTCAACGTGTCGTAAGTCTACCTCTGGACGAATTTCCCGAGGGACGATGCGCGTCGACAGGTCGAATCGAAAGTTAAACCGGCTGCCTTCGCAGATGAGTTTCTGCATCTTCTCATAATTGTCTTTGGATTTGGCGAACTGGTCTTCTTCCTTTCCCCTCATCAGAAGGAGGACAATGTTTCCCGCCCGCTTTCGTCCTGTTCTCCCCATTCGCTGCAACATTCGGATTGGTGATGCTGAAGAGTCATAGCACACGATAAGATCGACTTGACCAATGTCCAAGCCTTCTTCACCAATGGAAGTGGCCACAAGGACATTGAAGTCTCCTTTCCTGAACCTCTCGATGGTTTCTATCTGCTGTTTCTGCTTCATTCCTTCGCCGCGCTTGCCATCTGCCTGCCCAACAAAGACAGTAGCTTTGATGAGCGGCTTATGGGTGCTAAACATACGCACGATTTCTTCTGCGGAATCTCTGTATTCGCTGAATACAATCACGCGGGTCGCTGAGCCCTCTCCACAATCCATGAAATGGTTCAAAACGCAATCCGCGAGGGCTGTAAGTTTCGGATGGCCCACAAAGCCATCAGTCTTGAGCCATCCAGAAATCTTATCCATCATTTCCTGGAAACTGGAGCTTTCGATGATCTGGCGTCTATACTTTGATCCCTTCTCGCCTTTCCCTTCCTGCTCATTACGGAAGTCCACGAGGTTGTCGTAGAAAGGCCTGATGCCGTGAAACTGAAGTAACTTGATCGTATGGGCAAGGCTTGTCAACACACTAAAAATTGCCCTCATCATAAACTGAACTCCTTGATTGGCATGATGACCACGCGTGGCGAACCATTCCTTCTGAGCTTGTATTAAACCGTATGTAGTAAGAGCCATTGGGTTCCGACCGTACCAGATATTCTGGGAACTGAGTTTTTCCGTCAGGGGCTTAAGAGCCTCAGTGAAAAGTTCGCCAATAAGATTCATCTCATCTGAAGGATCCAAAACAACCTGCTCAATGTTCCTCTGATGAACATATTGCCGAATATCAATAGACTCCTCGGTTCGGATCTCGCAATGTGAGATTCCAAGATTGTCAATGACTTCCTGGACAGTCTCGACTTTCGACCCTGGAGTGGCTGTCAAGGCCAGAACACGGAAGCTTTTCGAGAACCGTCGAATAAGTTTCGTTGCCTTGGCATATGCGTACTCACCCACTGCGCGGTGAGCCTCGTCAATGACCATAAGTCCTATACTCTTCGGATCTGCATATCCATGTGAGAGATCGTTGAGAAGAGTCTGTGGCGTCATGAAGAAGACCCGTCTTTTTTCCCATTCCTCAACTCGCAATCCCGGCGAAATGTCTCCTGTAAGAAGGGTTGTCTCCGATCGTGGTATTCCAGCAATGTTGTAACAGGCATCAATCTGCTGCGACACGAGAGGCTTTGTCGGGGCTACAAAGATAATCTTGGCAGATTTCGTCCAACGGTAAAAGTTCAGCATCACTGTCGCGGCAATGAATGTTTTGCCCAGACCTGTGGGCAGAGCCACCAAAGTGTTGTTAAACAGACTGTTCTTGACAATACTGAACTGGTAGTCTCGAGTAGGTCCCAGGTTGGTGGGATAGACCCAGGTTGTCATTGCCTCTCTGTCAAGTTCATGCTGGCTAGGCTCTTCAGGTGGCAGATCAGCTCGGTAGACCCGGGCGCCTGTAGACTGAGACTGACGTGGAGTGTCATTCGCGACCTCGCCGCCCCACAAAGTGGTTTGTCGAAAGTTTCCAGAGCTGGTGCGACTCAGTCCCGTACGAGGAGTCGGCCCAGAAGGCCTCGTTGTCCTTGGTGCATTTGCCTTGACAGGCTGAGGCTCAGGGGAGGAGAAGGCATCCGAAGGGAGGTCGTCGAGTTCTTGGGCCAGCCGTTTTTTATCAATACGGCTAGAATTAACGTTGGCACTGATTGAAGATGGCAGTGATGCGACTTTCCCTCCATTTGACGAAGAAACTTGATCAAAGGCCGTTAGGATATCTTCGTCGGCAATATCGTCATCAAACTCGTCGGAATCCATGGTAGCAAAGGACCGTGCGTAACAGGTTTCCCAGGATCAGGTTTCGGCCAACCTCATATCTAGCTGATATCCATAACGTGTTACGATCAATATAGCTTGATCTTTTTAATGGCAATGACGATGCTGAGGCACAGGTGGAGGTGAAACGGTTGCACTCCGTACATGCTTTCTCGTCTGACACGACGCGAGGTCAATTCATCTCATGACGCGAAAGAGGTACCACGTCACGTGACGGCCACAACCCCGTATGCACTTCTTCTCAGTTTGTGGGTGAAAAGAACTACTCAGTGATAGATACCTATTTTCGCGAAATGGGATATTCTTTCTTTAGTAACCCTAATTGAATAGACATGCTTGTTGAATGCATCACTTGTTCTGGTACTTCGTAGACACGCAACACGTTGTTGCTCTTGATTAGCGTTCAAAATCTAGCATTCAAAAAACATCCGTCACACGAGCTAGACTATATTGGGAAATACTTCATGCCTGGAGGCATCAGTAGCTTTGCCGAATTCTTCCTAACAGAGTGGGGCCTGAGTCAAACATCAAGTCAAATGATGCGCGAGTCCATTGTGCTTTGTTTCTCTCTTGCAACCACATTCAAGGCGGCATCAGGTCGCAAAGATTCTTGAACGCCGTGAATCTCACTTCACGCAGTATCTACCAAACAAAGCACAGCCTCTCCGCATATTGCTACAGTTGAGGCTTTGTCCGGACGGAACCTTCTTTCTGTCAAACCTGCCGTGCTGCGACAAACTTGATACAAGGCAGACGTTGCCTCAATCCTCTTTGAACCAAAAACCGACGTCAACGTCTGCTTTTTGAACCACGGGAAAGCACCAGGCGATATATATTCCACTGAAAAAAACCACACACAAAACCTCGCCGTCGTTGCTTGTCCAAATCCACCAAACCGATAGAGCAGGCCAGTCGCCCTCAGTCGCAAAGCACCCTCACCTCCCCCGCCACAACCATCTCATCGACTCAATACTCTAGTGTTCGACCATGGCTCCCCGAGGGCCCCGTTCGCATACCACTCAACCTGGTCGGGAAGCCAGAGGCGCCACCGGCACAAAACCGATCTCAAGAGGAGGCATTCAAAAGAGAAGGGCCGGCCCCACAAGAGTCGATGTTGATGGAGACCTCGACATGGACGTCGCAGCAAAGCGACTGAACAAGGGTGCGCCCACCGATACAACTGGCACGAGAAACAGGCCTAGTGGAAGAGGAGGGGGACATCCCTCGAGAGGGGTTTCAAAGGTCGCTCAAACAGTGCTAAAGCACATAAACAATGGCGACTCCTCTGACTTGGCCTCCCGAATCTCAAAATCCACAAATGGGAGACCGAACAGAGGACGGGGTCTCAACACGGCTGGACTCACATGGCTGAGGGTTCATGGTTTAAAGCAAAGCAAAGCTGCAAGCAACCCAGACGGAGGTCTCGGCGATTTGCTGAGCTTTCTGGAGAGGAAGGCTTCTTCCCTCACTTCGGGATCAAAACGACACGTCACCATCAAAAAGGTAAGTTCTTCATTGACAAGAAAGCAGGGGTTTTAGCTTCAACCGACGTCTCAGCTGCTCTTAAGGCGACTAGAAGATACGTTTCTCTGGGGAAGCTGTTTCCATCGAAATTTATTTCGTCCCGGTGCCTGAGGTCAAATATCCTTTGTTACTTGCTAACAGACCATAGTCACACAAAGCTGGGGACTACGTTTTCATAGGAGCGAGCAAGAGTGATGCGGAGGAACTCATCAAGATCAACACATTCACATTTGCCGGCGTTCAGCTCGAAGTGGTGGAGTCCAACGATGACTTTGAGCCCCCAAACAGGGCAACGGAATCCAAAGAAACCCAAGAACTACGGGCGAAGCTCCAATCGATTCTCAGCCAGCGATACATTGGCGGCAACAAACTGCTCAAGCTCGATGCACTCGCCGCCGATGCGGAGCTTGTCACTCTCGGCATGTTCGAAACACGCGAGAGGGCTCTCAAGACTTTCAAGGGTCTCATGGCCATCTGTGACGGTCTTTTTAAGACGGCACAGGAAAAGCGGGATGCCATCGAAAGCATCAGTCTTGCCAACAACAGCATCGACGACGTGATTCAGGTCGAGGCCGTGGCAACGACATTCCCGCAGCTGAAGAACCTCGACATGAGCGGCAATCAAATCAGCAACATGCAGGGGCTACAGCGTTGGAAGGGAAAATTCAAGGAGCTTGAGACCATCTTCATGACTGGGAACCCAATCGAGGGATCGGATCCAAATTACCACGCCAATCTCCTAGATTGGTTCCCCAAACTTCGCAACGTCAACGGAGTGGAACTACGCACAGCACAGCAAATCGCCGAGCGAGAGGAGGCATTGCGACCCAAAGCAATACCACAGAATGGGCCTGATTTCCGAGACGTCAACGGTATCGGCGAGCAATTCTTACTAGAATTTTTCTCAACCTATGACAACGATCGACAAGGCCTTGTGTCGAAGCTATACGACCAGGGTAGCCAGTTTTCACTAGCAGTCGATACCATATCTGTGAGGGATTCGAACGCGCCTCCCCCATTGCCATGGGCAGCTTACCTCAAATTCTCTCGGAACCTGATCAAGATCAACCACCAAAACGCCAGGACACAGCGACTCTTCAAGGGAGCAAACCTCATCCACGACCTGTGGAAGGAGCTTCCGTTGACGAGACATCCTAACATTAAGCAAGATCTGAGCAGATACATCATGGATTGTCACCCGCTGCCCGGCCTTGTCGACCCAAATGGCCAGAACCAGATGGGAGTAGATGGCTTGATCATTGCTGTCCATGGCGAGTTCGAAGAGTACGACCCAAAGACAGAAATAACTGGCAAGCGGAGTTTCTCTCGAACATTCGTTCTCGGACCTGGTCAACCAGGAAAGGGACAAATTCGTGTCGTTAGCGACATGTTGTCTCTACGAGCATACAGTCCTCTGCCGAATGTATTCGCCCCACCAGCACAAGCTCCTGCAAGTAGTCCAAATCAACACCAAGCAATGATTGCGGAGCTTTCGAAACAAACCGGCATGGTCCCGCAGTACTCCGAGATGTGTCTGTCTCAGGTGAACTGGGACTTTAGCAAGGCTCTCGTCATCTTCAACGAGAAAAAGGTACGTGTTATTCTGTCATTGAGGTTCACAGATAGTGAGCTAATACGTCATCATAGGCACAACTACCACCAGAGGCATTTGCTTCAGCCGCTTAATAGAAGCGGGTAGTTAAGCAATGAATTGCTTTCAAGACAGGCACAGCAGAGACACCAAGGATTGGCAAGAGGGATGAGTTCATAGGCACAAAAATTCGTGTCAATGACCACACCCTGCTGGAGGTGGATTTCGAAATTGGCAACGGCATTCTATAGAGCCTTCTGTGTTGATATATTGTTGGAGTTTGGTATTTGGGCAAACTGGCGGATAGCATAGGAGGCAGAAGAAATCAAGGGTTGTGGGGGGGTTCATGTGTATTCAAGAGTTGATGAGTCATGGTCCCAAAAGAAGAAGAAGAAGAAGACAAATACATCCTCATAAGCCTACGAGAATGTATGAAAGTAAAGGCCAGAAACTGTGATGGCATGAATCAGTGAGGTATGAGGTTTATCATGTGTTGGAACAAGCAAAGAAAGCAGGTGATGTTAAATGTGACAGTGGTAGTGGTAGCCAGCCAATTAACGAACTCCCACATCAATGGTCATAGATGTCCTCTGAGCCGCGCGCTTTGAAGGGAAATATAGGTTAGGATTGATTCGACAGCTTTTCTCAAAGCCACAGCCTACGTGAGAACCCATCAACAGCGCTTGAACGGTTAATGGTGCTTCAATTTTGTAATCGACAGCGGAATGCAAGTATATTAGCCTAGACGTTTAATATGAATGTCAGGTCATCCACCACAAGGTCGTTCCACTGCCAAGAACTCGTATTGCATGTTAATTGCGTCCTCGTACATCTTAATATATTAAGTTACATATGTACGGAGTACTTACCTCGTCTAGTCACCAAGGTAGGTACGAAGTATTGTGTAAGAAGAAAGTTGCGAGAATGTGAAGCCGTATGGATAAGGATGCCTACCCTATTGAGATTTCAACGAAGCATTAACTTGCGTACATTTTGGGTTCGTGTTGCGACCATGAGATTACGACTCGGAAAATCGGCAAGGCCAAGTGATGTTCTCGGAAAATACCACAGCCGAGTGAGATCTATGCCATAATGGTGGTGATTACAGAGCACATTAGGTGCCATCTACAAAAGCAGTGCGCATGAGGCACGGAGGTTTCCTGTGACGGTGCCGGGCGCTCTTTGAGGGAAATTTGGCATTCATGGATGTCTTTGCCCTGCAGAATGGTAGCAGCAGCGCATCCTCTTAAGGGCACCGGGTGTCTCATGACTGCATCGTGGGCAGCTTTCGGCCCGTGGCAGTCTGGAACCGAGGAGGGTTGCAATTCGAGGGTTGTGCAACGTCATGACCCTGATTCTGAAGAACCCTTGGGATTTAAAACACAGGGCCATGTAGTATGTAGTAATACTACGAGTAGTATGATTGTCGTACGCATCCGTCCTCTTTACAATTCGCACGGGTACAATGTACGACCTTTGTTCGAGCTTTCGATACACGATACACGTACGCAGTACAGAGATCAACGGATATGGTGGAGTGAGTCGGTTCTCAATGGGATGGCCGGTTCATTCAAGGGGCTCAGGATGAACAATGCTGCTGCAGGGAGGAGCCCTGTAGCGTGTTTCACTCTCAGTGAGCCAGTGGGCAACAAGGGCAGGGGTGTTAAAAAAAGCGACGAGGTGGTTGGCAGGCTATTCTCGACATTGGCTTCTATCATTGGGCAACCGGGCCCGTGCTAGGAACTGGTGGCGCTGGTTGAAGGAGGCTTGTTTTGGCGGGCGGCTGTGCCATGACGCCAGAGGCATCACTGCAATTTCTGTGGTAAGTTATGGAATTCTAGCGGGAGCGGTTGGTAAATGATGATGATCGATCATGAAAGTAGTAAACGGTCACAAGGGCTTCTTAGGGATTAGCGGGTGGTCGGCGCTATTTTCACGCCCGCTTGTCCATCAGTGTCTCTGCTAGAGTGCGGGATGGTGTGCTGTGAGGCCAAAGCGCACCCGATTTTTATTTAGAGGATACACGTTCAGGCAGGATTACACAGACACTGGTTGTTCAATGACAGCTCAAAAATCGAGAAGAAAAAAAAAAAAAAGGCAAACCCCAAGCCATACTATGGTGTTAGAAGAGATAGGTGAAGCAATAATACGTAATGCCGTAGCTGCACTTCGGGCTTTGGCGATGCGGCCGAATTTCCCACCTTGGAAGGAAACTCGAGGGAACATTCAGTCGTTTTAGTGGCAGAGGCGTCAGAGGCGTCAGAGGCGTGGCTAATAGGCGGATGGGCCTGGGGGCGGCCCCTTTTCACTAAAAAGCGTATCAACTTCAGGAACAGCGCTTGGCAGTGAACTGGGGCCAGCATTATCCAGCCACCAAGTCTCTCAAGGTACTGGCTTCCCGAGCGATACTTGTCCCATGCAGCCGATGCCCGCTCTGTCCGAAGTACTGCGACGTCAGTCAAAACCTGGGGCGTACAAGGCACCGCCTGGATGGAACGTCGTTGACGCACGCTGATTGGCAGACACAGAAGGGGGGCGTTGTCAACCTTTGCTTCTTGCGGAAGCACAAAACATCGAGGACGCAGGTGCACTTCGTGTCTTGAAGCAGGGACCCGCTAACAAGCAGCAGGGGGGAAGTCGTTCGTGCGACTGGAGGTACGAGTACGTACTCGTACGTGTGTGGTGCAGACAGAATCTCCTGCTCTTCTCCTGTTCCTGTTCCCGCCTCTCATGCTCCATACTCTTCCTTCCCTTGCAGGAGTAGCATCGTGTGGTTTCTGTGTTTGCTTCGTCCTTCCCTTTTTTTTCTTTGTTCTGTGAATAGTAAGCAAAGCAGCAACCGCCACAGCTTGTTGGCCGGGTGCGCTTTCTTTCATCCATCAATCCTTTGTTGTGTCTGCGTCTACTACACCTTCCGTCTGGTATCAACATACATTTCCACACCCCCGCGCTGTGTTGTCGATTCCAGAACCTCGCCTTCAAACTTCAAACTTGAAACTTCAAACCGTCTGGCACGAGAGCGACGAGAAACCGCCAGGTGTTGACATTCGCCCCGCGACTTGCCTCGTCCCTTACTATTGTCCATCCCCCGGTGTCACGCTGCCGGGCGCACGAAACGACCTCCTTCTTACATCTTCAACTACTTCCTGCACGGCATTTTGAGTTGGACGCCACCGTCTCCGCAGACCTGTGACGTCTTCTCCCTCAGATCAGATTCGAAAGCGATTTCACTATCCATTCTTTCGCTCGCACACATCGATCAACACCGACAGAGGCCTTGTTCATCCACTCACTCGATCTTTGCCGTCTCGCTGCTGCATCAATCTGTCACATTGTATTTTGTTTTCATCGCCGAGGTTGTTCCACCAACAACCATTCAGTTCAATCACTCAAGAACGCGTTTACTCCGACTCGACGACCTTGCGGCTTCGTAGTCTCTGGATACCAACGTTTGGCTGCGCCTCGTTCCCTACTAACAACACTTGTTCGACGTCGAGCACGTATCTATTTCGATTGATATCATCATCACCGCCATGCTATCTTAGGAGCCGAGCTCAACGGAAAGCATTTCATCAGCTGCTTCAGGGTACAGAGCAACCATGTCGGTGCCGAAGCCTCCCACGTCTTTAGATAATTCGTGCTCTGTCATCCACGACAACACGCTCTACTCATATTCACCCCAAGGGTTCTTATCTCTGCCTTTGGAAGCAGGGGCAAAATGGAACAAACTGACGATGGGCGAGAAGGTTATGGGGGCAGCGTGTGTTGGATCAACGCCCGTTGACCCTAGTCAAGCCGGATTTTTCGTCGTTGGTGGAAAGTCAGATTCGAACGACTATACTGGACTCCAAAAGTTCACGTATTCAACTGGAAAATGGACTACCATCAAACCCACGGATCTGGTCACCAAGAATCGTCAAGGGCATGGGGCAACCTATATTCCTGCCGACGACGCCATATTGATTTATGCTGGTAGTCAGGACGGTGTTACTGGCCCTTCCACACAGACATTTACGATCAAGGCTTCTGAGCCTTTCGATTCTCACGGTTTTCAGTCGAGTGCTGCGCCAGCCGTTTCCCCGATTGTCATCAACTGGTCCAATGCCGATGCTGCCATGTTGACTGGTGATGGTGCCGATGGTAAGATTTACTGGTTTAACCCCACAGCCGGATGGAGATACTCAGGCACAAGCTTGACACAACCGATTCAAAAAGCCTCGGGTTCAGTAAATGCAGTTCTTGTCACCGGAACCGATGGTTCTAAATCTCTCTACACTTTTGATTTGAGCAAGTCTCCAAACGCAGTTAGCCGCGTCATCGTCCAGGATGCATCCGGTGCACCAGTTGCCAATTCTGCACCGATCTCTGCGCGAAGCCTTGATGAGGATCTCATTACTAACGAGAAACGCGATTTGACCTTGAGTAACTGGCCAAAGTACAACTCTACTCTGGCCCCGACAGTCACTCGACAGAACTTTGCCATGGCACAAGGACCCAACGGAATGGTTGTCTTCTCAGGTGGCAATGCCAATAATCCTATCTCGGTGTTCGACGCCAATCGAAATGGTTGGGTCAATGCGACTGAGCTACTGGCAGACCCTCAGCTGCGGATTTTGGCTGTGCCTTCAACCACATCGCAACCCACGATTTCCATTTCGTCAACCCCTGGCGTCAGTCAAACCGCCGCTTGCACCCCATCAGATTTGCCAGTCCCACCTATCCCAACAGCCAGTGGCAGTGGCAATTCTGGCCTAAACTCCAATGCAATTCTCGGCATTGCCCTTGGTTCCATTGCAGGCTTCCTCATCCTGCTCGGCCTGATTCTCTTTCTCCTGCGACAACGCAAGCGATACCAGGCTCATGCTGAGGCAGGTCAAGCGACGACGGATAGGGGGGGTCTCTCGGATGAAAAGAACAACGCTACTTTTGTCAGCAGTCCTTTTCCTCCCGTATTACCAAGTCACTACCGCCAGACATCTCAGGAGTCGACATCATCAATGGCCATATTGATGGGCCGAGTGGGCCAGGATAAGTCTAGGAGGCTCAGCAACGATTCTCATCGAACCTCGACAAGTTCCTTCCAAAGGGAATTCAAGGGCATGATCAGCAAACCCTTTCCACAGGCGCAGGATATTCCCTCCCTTCAAGCCGAGGACGACAAGGGTGTGGAGTTTGCGCCAACCGTTGCCGAATCTCGGCCTCGCGATGGACCCATGGAAACCGAGGATGGCACCAGGAGAAGCTCCGGCTGGAATCGATACTGGTCAGGCGGGAGTGCCCTGCAAGTTCTTGGCTTTGGGTCCTCTAAACGCAACACGGTCGAATCAGAACGGAGCTCGCGGTATTCTCAATCTTCAAACGATCCTGGGCGAGACTCAGTCACGGTGCCTCCTCCCAGCTTCGAGGGTCGCCCTGAGATGAGTCGAGTCAACTCTGGGAGTCCAGTGGTGTCAACATATCCAACCAAAATTCCCTGGAAGGATGGCATGTCTGGCACGATAGAGCGCCCTGTATCGACAGTTTCATCGACTGGTTATTCCAGCGGCATCCCCGAGAGCATTCACGATGGATGGGATCCTACAGAGGCTGGAAAGTCATGGGGTGCCGACCGTGCCCCAAGCAGCGCATACACCACTAGTCAACCAACGTTGGGTTTGAGCAAACAGCCTCAACTTGCCATGGCGTCGAAATCAAATGACATGAGCTGGCTCAACCTAGGGGATCAGTCTCGGGTCTGAGTGTGCCATGTCAACTCTCAAATGATATATCACGAAACATGGTCTTTCAGCACAGTTTTCTGGTGACCTGGTCGACTTGCTACCTGTAATGTTTTGGCGAGGCACTCCTTTCGCGGATCACTGCTATTTATTTCATCCGTTTTCCGCCTACATCTCTATATTTCCTTTGCGTTCTCACTGGGACAAGAATTTATTCGCATAGACGTTGCGCCGCCAGGACTATGAATTTTCGAACAAAAGCACTTCGGGTCGCAATTTCACGTATACTAGTTAGTTGTCTGGGCGTTGATCCCAGATTTGTGTCACTACCGACTTTGCAGCATGACTTGGCGTCGACATCTTTGTTTGGACATATTGAGCTCATACTCTGGGCTCTTCTCTCTATTTATTTTCTGTACATTCTAGAATCACGCCCGGGATAGGTCGTTTTCCTTGTGTCAAGATGGGTTCCACTACTATCTCCTGCAATGTAATACCTGCGCCTGAAGGGGGTTGTGGGGGAGGGATACTGTGGGTGCTGGTGTTGGAGGGTTTCTGAGAGGGTGGACAATTGCAACCACATTTGAGTTTATTGAGCGAGAGTACTCCGTAGTCGAGGAATATATATACCACCCATGTATGTGGTTCTCCGAAGCCATGTCCACCCTTTGCGTTAGTTGATGAAGTGATAAAAATGGCAAATACTAGTAGTACGAAGTAGTACTATTGTTAACGCCAGTCCTGTGGATGTGCTCCGTAAATAAATGCTGCTAATCCGCATTAATACACATTCCGGAGTACGGCGACGCGCGGATCACGGATGTCGGACTTTTATGGGATGTTGCACAGATCAATAAGTACGACTAATAATGCCCACGAGCGCCTTCATGTCCCTTCAGCTACAGGCACCGATGTTGGGCATCGTTACATCGGGGAGGAAAGGATTGGAGAACCAAGCCAATGGTGTCTTTCGGAGAGAAATACGGAGTACACTCGCAGCAAAACATCTTGCTTCGCCTATCAGCTTATCGCGGACCGAAACTAGCTTTTTTTCTTTTTTTTCTTTTTTGAAAATGGCAGGGTGGGGGGGAGTTTGGTTTGATGAATGAATTCTTGACATTTGCGAATATCACATGAAAGCGATAAGGGGATTTCGGAGTAATAACATGGAACACATATGGATTCCCTTCGGAACAGGCATGGTCCAGGTCCCCCCTCAGGCGCAAGGGGAAGGGCAAGGGGAAGGGCAAGGGGCAGGTGATGCCACCCTGCTTTTCAGCCTGTTCACCGAGGGGTCTAGAAAGAGAGAGGACCTTGTGCGGAGATGGATGCTGCATGAACCTAGACCCGGGCCAAGCATGCAACCACCACTGAGATCATACATAGGTACGGAGTACGGAGTATGTACTATATGCAGATGTGGGCAGACGCGGACTGCGGCGACCAGGGGGGGTAGTAAGTGGCCGAGCAGATGATGGAAGAAGATTGGACGCATGACTGTGGATGCGCCCGCCACAGAATCGAAAGCAGAGGGAGGTGAAGGTGAGGCCGCGCCGCCTTTACTACTACTACGATCATCCCGGCTTGGCTTGGCTGTTGTTGAACGCCTTGCTGTCAACAAAAAAGCACCGACCCGCGTGTTTATAAGAACAGGGAGACATACATATATGCATACAGCTGAGCTGCAGATGAACGAAGTTGGGCAATGCTCACGCGCCGATGGAACCCTTTGGGCCGCCCCCCTCGTCGGGTTGGAATGAGCTTTGGCACTGCACTGTATGTACTGTATTCGTAATATGGACCGGCTCAATCAAAGAAAGAATGGCGCGCGCGAGCCGTGTCCATCCATACCCGAAGGCAATATACTAACGCTACCCAACTCGAGCCTCGCGCCTCTACGAGTACCTGTCCTGTCTGTCTATTGTTGGAGAGTGGGGGAGGGCGGAAAGGTGGGGGAGGAGAATTGGGCATAGCTTGGATGCGCAAATTTCTCGCGGTCCTGCCAATACGGACTGATTTATTGCAGCGCATTGTATATATTATTATTCCGTACTCGTACGAGGAGAGACAGGCATGACTGCAAGATTTCTAACGACACTGGGCAAAGTGCTGGAGTCTGGGTCTCACTCGGAGTTACGTTACGGGTGGATGCTTGATGCCCTCCTCGGTTAGATTACCGGGTGTTGGAGGGACTAGCACGGGAACAAGACTCCGTTTCTATTTCGTGAAAGACCAATGCAGTACGGAGTAATAGTCATAGTACTACTACTACTACTACTACTATCTGTGGACTCACCACAAATGCTGACGGCCCCCTTCTGCAGCAGCTTCGGTGTACGGATTGTAGATAAGTAGTATTATATATTATGTATATGAGACGGAGTAATAGGGTCGGTGCTGTCAAGCCACAGCCGGCTCTAGTCAGCCGAGAACGGCAGATTATTCGATCTCGGCAAGCCAGTTCCAACATCGGACACGGTAATAAATGTACCCAAGTTGGTAGATATATGTGTTAGTCCTCGTACGTATGTGTGAAATGGTAATAACGGTTAGTATACTACCAAATGAATGAGGAAAAAAAAAAAAAGCTCCGTCAATCTCCTGCAAAGATGGAGAGAGATACAGCTTGCTTATGCAGTCTGTCGCTTTTTCCAGGCACTAATAAACCCCACCGAACCTGACAGGGTTTTCAGACGGGCCACCACCAAACTACCAAACCACCAACCAAGAGTGCTAATGTTCTAGGCACTTGTCAATTTGGCTTTTAAGCAGGTCGCACACCCATGCGAGATCCGCCCAGCGATCCCCCACCACCAAACTCACTAACGACGAGTACGGAGTACAGTTACTGCCTCGAGCAAGCTCCGCCGCCCGCCAAAAACCTCTAGTAGGTACGAAGTACTACTAGTAATTCTTCTCTCTCTCTTGGTCACCCCATCAACTCACCTTTTTTTCCCTCACCTCACCTACCCTTGAGCCATCTTGCCCTTCGTTGCGACTTATCATCTCGGCGTCGCTATCGACAATCTCATCATATTCTGCGCTTGCTCGGCTCGTCAGCTACAAGCAGCGTCGGTACGGCGGCTTACGGGAAGCTGTGTCGCACCGTCTCTATTCGCCAATTGCTGTGTCCGATCGCTACCGATTCTCCCCGACAACGACGAGATCGTTCCATCCAACCGCCCACGACAACTCCTCTCCTGTATCGAAAAACGAGCCCGGAGAAATTCAAGAAGAGAGGCGTGTAGAGCGTTGCTCGCTCTGGAGCACACCGCATACAACAGCGCTTGGCGCAGGTGTTGTCGGCGCTCGTTCGTGGTCTTTTGCTAGCGGATACTACTAGGCTTGGCTGTCACCAGATCCGGGTCCCCTCGTGAGGACTCAAGCTCTATCGCCATGATGAGCTCTGCAGCATGGAGCGGGCAGGATCAGCACATGGCTTCGGCGGCGGAGGATGACTTTCAGCAATTTCTGGATATCAGCGCGATGGGAAACATGGCCGACGGGATGCAGTTCGACTTTCATGGTTTTCAAGATGGCAGCGCCCACTCCATCATGACGCAACCACGCCAGACCGCTGATGCCATCATGGGCGACTCGGACCCTTCTAGTATGATCCCCAGGAGCGATGGGCTCTTGCAGAATCACACACCGGTCATGACTTCGACAGCCGCGCATGCGTCTATCCCGGCCCATATGATGACTTCACCAGTGCAGAATGATGCCATCTCAAGTATCGACGCGCAGATTCAGTACTTGCAGCAGCAAAAGTTTCAACAGCAGCAACGACAGCTCCATGAGCAACATGCTGCTTTCTTCTCAAGCCATGTGCCCCCGACGCCCCGGAGTCTTGAGATGACCCCAGGCAGCGGCCAGTTTTATTCGCAAGCCGATCAAGTGCCTTCGCGAAGCGCATTTGACAGAAGTTATCATCAGCGCATGGCTGAGCAGCAGGATGTGAGTCTATGAACGACCCTTCACGTAGGATATGTCGATGGCGACAACGTGTTTACTGACGATGAATTTCAGATGGCATTTACACCACTTGTATCCCCTGCGGTGACTCCTTTGGACCCCCATTTCAACATGGATAGCGCATTTGCTGTCCCCAGCTCTTACTTCAGCCCTTTGACTTCTCCGGCGCTACATGCTCAGAATGATTCATCATCCGCTTATGATCACAGCACCCACTCCAACAACTCACCCGTGGAGATGGATCTCGAGCCTCCGGCCATTCCAGCTACCACGAGTTTGGACCTTTCAAAGAAGGCGAGGAAGAACAATGCTGCCAAAACGAGAGCGAAGTCGAGTATAAAGAGTTCACCAATCTCAAAACCTCTACGGAGGAAGACCGGTCCCAGTCCAGCCATTATGTCACAAGTACTGAGCGAGGTTGATGAGAGAAATCTTCAGGCTACGGACCCTAGCCTTCTCCCACTGCCAGCTGCATCAAGCGACGTATTGGAAGAGAACGCATCAGTCTCGCCTGAAACTCTGACCGATATGCCTCCTCCACCGATTCCAACCCGGCGATCAACGAGCAAGTCTCCATACATACAGGCGCAAACGAATGTTCAAACGGTTCATGTACAGGGCCTGGCCGATGATCGTCCACCCCATCCCGCTACGCCTGCTTCATTAATGAGGCTCCCTGCGTCGAAAACGAAGAAACTCACAACTAGCCACCAGGAGCCTGTCGTTTCTGATAACATTGAATCCCTGGAACTTCCCGAATCGATATCGAATGCACCGCTTGGCCCTATCAACACCCGGCTTATGTCCCAACCCCTGAAATCGGAATTGACCTCATCTAAAGGCGTCACATTCCAATCAATGCCTTCACCGATTGTGAGAGCAACTGGAACGATGTCGGCGAACCAGAGTCCGCTCTTACAACCTGGTTCTTCTAGCTCTAGTCAGCGGAAGACGCCTCAGCTATCTGCAAGGAACAGTCGAAAGCGGTCAACAGGATCAGTCCACGTCTCACCAGCACTACTGCCTAGGATATCACCTAATATCAAACCACTGATACCTGGAGCGGCGGGAATGTCTGCTGAGGATACGGCATCGAGACTACTAATGTCAAAGTCAAACTACCAAAACATTCTGGAGGGAAACCAAGTCCCTGGCGTCTCATATCCCAGCGAACTGTCCACAAATCTTACATCGAAACGAACGTCGCACAAGATCGCCGAGCAAGGCCGCCGAAACCGCATCAACTCTGCATTGCAGATTATGGCTGGCCTGTTACCGGACAGCAAAAACAAGGGAACATCTGGGGATGACAGCGACAAGAAGGATAGCAAGCAGTCCCACACGTCGAATAGTAAGGCTAGCGTGGTGGAGAATGCCATTGTTCACATGAGAAATCTGGAGAAGGAAAATGTCGACCTGAAACAAGAGTTGGAAGCACTGAAGGACCGACTCAAGGAGCTAACGGGCGTATCTGGAGATTCAAACGGGGCGAGTGGTGTGGAAAACGACCCGAAAGCAAAGCCCGATGAAGATATGAAAGATGACGTCAAAATGTCCACAGAAGACTCAATCGAAGTGGCCAAGGAAAGCAGTTGATGTCGACATTACTGGAAAGGGTACGGATAGGATGGTAAAAGAGGATGCCACAGAGGTGGCACTAATGACGGGGAGCAAGCATCGTATATATATATGACATGACGTCTGTTGGATCATATCAACGGGCCATATTGGCTCAATGTCGCGACGAGTTTGGGAGCTACTATGTTTGGGCGGCTTTGTCGAATTTGGGTACAGCATTGCAATGTGTTATGATGGGGCTTTGCTCTTTCTGTTATTCCAGGCTAGAATAGTGTAATGCAGCTTCGGACTCTACGAGCACCCGTGAGCAAGAATCCTTGCGCCGAGGCTGAAAGGATTATATAGAATATTTATCACAATGACGAAATGTGGACGATCAGTTTTGTTTTCACTGTGTTGGAATTGGCTGCACGGCGTCGACTTCGAAATCCAAGAGGTCGGTGTCCAGCTTTTCCATGACGTCCAATACCAGCTTCAGCCAATCCATAAACGAGTTCACAGCGACTCGCAGCATGCGGTTGGTGGTCGCCTGATATCTGATCTTGAGAACCCGCGCCTCGTCCGGGGTGGTCGATCCATCGTCATTGGCCGCAACAACTGACATTTCTCTCTGAACCAGGGCGGATAGCTCTCGGTCGACTCCCAACGCCTTGAGGGCTACGGTGGCTAGCCTTGCAGTGGGAAAGGGAACATGCAGCTCTCTGCGACAAGGTCGGGTGACCCCCCCTCTGGTTAGCAGAAGTTCGATGGTAGCCGGGGGCAACTAGAGGATAGTTTTTGTTCTGGGGGGGGGAGAGGAGGCTTGCATGGCGCATGGGAACTTGGGGTCGTAACTGGCATCCATTGCGTTGGCTAGCGAGGCATCCCCGGGCGACGAGCGTAGAGGAGGGGAGAGCGAGGGGATGGGAGGAATGCGGAGGAAGAGAGTCTGAATCACGCGGCGTTTTGGCTGCTGACGACAGAGGAGACGATCGGGATCTGGCGTCGATTCGATGTGCGCGCGAATAGAGATTGGAGAATGAGGAATGGGGAATGGAGGGGTTGTCTTGTGTTCCGATAACAGTCAAAATCAGAACAGATGAGTGGCTGGTGCAAGGCTTGAGAAGAAACGTCCGGTTCCCTTGTCCCTCCACTAGTAATACGAAGGGCAAGCCACAAGCCACAGGCCACAGGACAAGCCGGGAAGAAACGTGGCGGAGGCCGGTTGTTGTTGCGTTGCCGTGGCGACTGGCCCGCCCCACAACAAACCGATGTACAGCTTAGGCGCTGTTGTGAGCAAGGGGTAACAGGTGCCAGCAAGCGCTGCAGGTAGGGGTCAAAATAACATGCCCAGCAACCCGTACAAAAACATCGTGAAGCCCCATATCACCGCTCTGCCCAACAACCCACCGCCCCTCTCACTCTTCTCTTCTTCTTCTTTTCCCTCTCCCTCATCGATACTCCCTCCTCCTCACCGCTCTCTCCTGCTGCAATCGCTGTTCGCGGGACACACGACGAGCTCTGGGCTTTTTGCTGGGCGCCTGAAAGCATCAATTACCCCGTTTTATCGTTTGCGAAAGGCGGTGTCGTCGCTTGTCGATCTAGGCCGGCTATTGTCACTTTTCTGCAGTGACGTTTTTTTTTTTCCAACGCCCGAGTTCACGATCACACGACCACCCCGAAGCTTGCTCAACGCCCTCACGATCGCCTGGTGATATTCGCTTCCTGTCCTTGGGCATACCGACGATCCCAGTGCTGCTGAGAAGTGCGAGGCTGAAACAATGGCTCCTTCCACGAGGCACTCCCACAACGTGGGACACATCGTCGAATACATCCCGGGTATGTTTTGATTCTCATCTCTAGCTTGCACTGCACAGCAACGGTTTCGCAATGGCTGTCTGCCTCTGGCTGGCGCTGTCGCCATGGTCAGGCGAACCGGACAGCACTCATTGCTTCACGATCGCAGCCCAATGCGACCCAATCCCGATTGATTGCTAACTGTTGAGTAAAGACCGTCTGTATCTTGGCTCTTACGTGCATCCTCCTACGCCGGACACTCCTCTCCCCGGTACCGAAGCGCCCAAGAAGCGATCGTCAAGATATGTCGACGGAGTCACTCCAGCCCCGCTGATCACCAACCGAAATCCCCCTTGCTACTTCACCGTCGACGACACCCTTCTGTACAATGCCTTCCACCACGATTTCGGCCCTCTGCACATCGGACACCTCTACCGTTTTGCCATCAAGTTCCACGACATCCTGGGTGCCAAAGAGAACAGGGATCGCCCCATTGTCTTCTGGAGCGCCGCTGACCCAAGAAGTATGTGTTGTTCACTTCCCCGCAATTGGGTAATCAATCAAGACAGCTGACATGTGAATATTCAGGTCGCGCCAATGCTGCGTGCATGCTCGCTTGCTACATGGTCCTGATCCAGAACTGGCCGCCTCATTTGGCCCTTGCACCAATTGCGCAGGTCGACCCGCCGTTGATGCCGTTCCGAGATGCTGGATACAGCCAGGCCGACTACGGAATTAGTGTGCAGGACGTCGTGTATGGCGTTTGGAAGGCGAAGGAAGAGAAGTGCTGTGACCTCGACAACTTCGATCTGGACCAATATGAAATGTTCGAGCGAGTGGAGCACGGCGACTTCAATTGGATCACGCCCCATTTCCTGGCCTTTGCGTCTCCCCAGCACACACCCGTTGCCAAGATCACGGAGGACTCTGAGCTGTACCCATTGCTGCCCAGAGATATCCCTGCTGTCGAAGCTCACCCATTGCTTCCCCAGCCATTCAAGAATGTGCTGGCTCACTTCTCCGAGAGGAGCATCGGCTTGGTCGTCCGCTTGAACTCTCATCTCTACTCGCCCTCTTACTTCGAGGCACTGGGCATCCAGCACATTGACATGATTTTTGACGACGGAACTTGCCCTCCACTTTCGACCGTCCGAAAGTTCATTCGGCTAGCACACGAGACGATTAGCGTGAAGAAGAAGGGTGTTGCTGTGCACTGCAAGGCTGGTCTTGGCCGAACCGGTTGTCTGATTGGCGCATATCTCATTTACCGCCACGGTTTCACAGCAGATGAGGTCATCTCCTTCATGCGATTCATGAGGCCGGGCATGGTGGTTGGCCCTCAGCAGCACTGGCTGCACCTGAACCAAGGTACCTTTAGAGAGTGGTGGATTGAGGAGCGTATTGAGCGAAAGCTCAGGAAAGAACTTGCGGCTGCTGCGCACCATGTACACCAAGCGCCCAGCACACCTATCCGAGCCATGCAAAAGGCGTCTCTTCGCACTGGCCAAACCTCGACGCCACCTAACCGAAGCCCTTCCAACCGAACACCACTGAGCGAGGTTGATCAGGATCGAAACAATGTGGGCGTTCATGAAGACTATCTGCCAGCACCGACACCGGGTCAACCCCGAAAGGCTGTTCGTGATCGTCACCATCCATACCAGAGGTCGGGCTCGTTCCAAGCCACACTAGAGGAGCAGCAAATCTTGGAACAAGAGGAGGAGGAGGTTGTATCGACACACCGCCACTCTCAAAGCGCAGAATCAGATGAAGAGCGACATCTTCGAACGCGGAGTCAACGCAAGGCGTCCCAATCACCGATTCGCAGTGAGAAGGTTCGCTCCGTGAGTCAAACCACAACGACCGTCTATGTGATTGACAACGATGCGTCCTTTGATGCGGAGAACATTGGTTCTGTAAGGGCCAAGCCGGCTGAGCGGGTCACCAGCTCAGGCGTCCTCCCCAAGGTCCGAGGGAGGCGGGCGGCGGCAGAGTCCCCCTTGCGAACAAAGGACACGGCAGGTGTCCGCAAGACCAGCGGTCGTGTCGGAAGTGCTAGCATGACGGCTTCGATGACGGCAGCATCAACCGCACGCAAGGTGTCTGGAACATCATAGGGGATCACTACCAGACGGCGGGCTGCGACAGTTATTCGCCCATGACCGCTTGTACCTTTCATCTTAACGATCATGATTCACGTTTTCTTCTATGATGAGCCATTCATGTGTTTGCATACATGGGCGTTTATTTCAAGGCGTGGTGGGTTGGGGAGACTTAAGATAAAACAAAATTCGATGTTTTCTTGCGATTTTTACAGTTCTACGGAGGGTATATGACACTCATAACCCCTTCGTTGCATCCAAGAAACGTTGCTGGTCCTTTGCGAAGTCGCGAAGGGGCCGAGATGGAGGGAAGCCAGCGGTGTACAGATTGAGAAGAAGTAAGGGGGGTGGTAAATATCCGAGCTGGTGTGTTGTGGCACATATCTCTGCAACCGAAAATTACGAACTGCAATGGCGCAACGGACGGAAGGGCGGAACAGGGTGATATCGTCTTATCAAGCATTGTACTGGTTACGTTTTCTCTCTCTTTGTTTTATGTGTGTTTTTCTCATTTCTTTTTCTTGCAGTTGGTTTATTGGGCATGGGCATTGGGTAATGCGCGTATCAAGTTGCTGCTGCTTTCGAGCGAGGATGTCTCTACAATGAACTACAGGGATGAAGCAAAGGGGAGGCTGATATTTTTTATATATCAGACGCATGATATAAATTTCAAGTACTTGTTCTAATCGTTTGCCGTTGTGGATTTGCTGCGAGTCTGAAATACAGAATGACAGTAGTAGGCGATTATCAGAATTTCTACGAAGTACCTCTATATCTTTGTCTTTGATATATCCAGAGCTAACTCTATAAAATGCAGACATTCGTACTCATGTAGCCGCTTCCACGATTAAGTCTTCCTAAACCCTATCTTAATCTCTCATCAATATCATCAAACTCATATCCAAATCACATACTATACCATCGTCATCATCTCATTCATTTCATATCCGTATACTCTCCAGGGTGGTCACAACATTCTCCATCAACTTCCCCGCCTCGGCACTCGTCAAATCCTCATCCGCGCGAAGACACATCTCCACCACCTCCCTATACCGTCTGCCGACTTTGCTCCCCAGCCCAGGCACCAGCACGGCCAGGACGACCTTGTCGCGCCAGCGCTCGGCGGAGTAGTGCGCCTTGTAGTAGGACTGCAGAACTTTCCAGAGCCCGATCTCGAGGAGCACGAGGCCCAGGCTGTAGATGTCGAAGGATTTGCAGTAGGGCCTGCCGCGGAGGGCGGCGGGGTGGCGGTGGAGGGTGCTGATGGATGGGTTTTTAGGGGCCATGGAGAGCGCGGTGTCGAGTTCCGGGCGGGAGGCGTCGAAGCCGCTGAGGAAAGGGTTGGCGATGTCCGGCACGAGGGCTGCGGTGGCGGTGGGCGAGCGAGCTGCGGTGGAGAAGGCGGAGGGAAAGAAGAGGATGTTGGAGCCGCAGAGGGATTTGTGCAGCCAGTCGAGGGAGTGGAGGGACCAGAGGGCGACGGCGAGGGTTTTGGCGAGGCGGAAGCGGTCGTTGAGGTCAGGGGTTTTGAGGTCCGAGCTGGAGATGAGGGCGTGGAGGGTGGAATAGGACGAGGAGGGGGCTTTGTAGACGAGGCCGTAGCGGTTGTTTGCTGTGTCGTCGGTGTAGCCCAGGCAGTCGATGCTATGGAGGTCTGGATGGTATTTGGAGGCGGAGTGCATCATGCGAGCGAGGTCGTCCATGCGACGGACGTGAGCGACGCGCTCTTCGATGGCTTCGCGGTCGTAGTCTACCCATTCTATGACGACGTCGCCGGAGGAGGCGTGATGGGCCTGACAGCGCCGAGGGTCTTTGTCTGGGATGTCGAGGGCTGTCCGGGGCACTTTGAGCGCAAAGGTGGGCTTAAAGGACTCCTGCGGCTTGCTGTCGAGGTTGATGCGTAGCTTCTTGAGGTTGGCTGATGCCGTCAACTGCGGATAGATGCCGGACGATGCGTTCTCCAGCAACGAGAGCTCGGTAAGGTCACGCTGGGCGTGCTCGAGGAGCTGGTGAGTCCAGGCACGCTGGAAGGACTGGACCTGGGAAGGGGGGAATAGGGCCTCTAAGCCGTCGTTGAAATCTATGTCGCGGGCCTCATCTCAGCCAAAGGGTCCAGAGGCGGGAAGGATAGTTTACCTTTGAGGTCTTTCAGGAGATTGGTAAACTTGTCCTTGTCTGTCATGAAGTGTGTTAGTCCGATGCTTCTCTCTCATCAGATGCCTAGCCTCACCTCCTATAACCCACTTCGTTCTCAGCCCCAGCTCTTTTCTCCAGCTCCTCTCACTGGGTTTTGAACCATTCGTCTTACGGCCTTCAAGCGGAGGTGAAGGTGAAGACGAATCCTTCCCCCCTTTCCCCTGAGCCTCGATGCCACCTCCATTGCTGCTACTGCTGCTGACGCCCTCATCAACCAACCCATAGCGATCCTGCAGCTTGCGAAAGTCCGTCACCGCACTATGGAGCTGCTGCAAGATCTGTGTCGCCAAGGCCCTGAGCTGTGGGTTCCGCTCGCTATCCAAGTGTTGGTCGAACTTCCCCTCCGCAACCCCCCACTCGCGGCCCCAGACGACGAGCCGCATCTCCTCGATGCGGACTTTGCACATGAGCTTCTGGCTGTCGGAGTCGAGATTCGATGCTGTGGTGAAGTAGCCGTAGGCTTTGACGCAGCCATCGAAGAGCTGGCCGATGAAGCCCACCACGCCAATGGCGGTGCCAATGGTGCCAAAGACTTCTGCCATGGTAGAATGCCCGAGTATGTATGTATTTCTGTACTCCGTATATATGAATGAACAAGGAGAACTCGGCAGAAGTACTAGTAGTATATACTAGTAGTACGGAGTAGTTGGGCTTCAGAATCTGTGTATGGGCCCTAAGAGACGCCACAGAGACCGCCCGGTCTTGGCGACCCCGATATAAGAAATAGGCTTGCGGAGTAAAAAGCGACACCTCCTCTGGTTTATGAGTATTTGGAACAAGGAGTATTTATAGGCAGTTGTACAATGATATGAGTATTGAGAGTCGGACAATTCCCCCGCCTTGTGGAGATACACCACTGTACTACACGATGATGAGTGTGGCGAAGCAGTTAGGGTAATATGCACATTGTTTTTTTTTTAATTCCTGCGTCGTGAGGGAGAATATCTGGCTTCAATGGAAATTCATATGATAGGTAGGATAGAACAAGCCAACACGAATAGCACAGTCTGCCAAGAAAATGACCGATCTGATAGCTCCATCTTCAAGATCAAGCAAGACAGAGTGTATGGGGTCACGTGACTAATGCACCTTTTGAGCGACCTGGCCTGTCCTGTCTGCTTTTTCCGAAGTCGGTCCATCTGGGCCTTGGTTAGGTCTCCATTTGTTCGGATTGCAGTAAGAGTGTCTCTGATTAATATGCCCTTGTCATTGCCATACTCGTTTGTTCTTAGCAAGAGTGTTAAATCTCTCTCATGTCATGGGTTCACTCCTGCTCTGCTCTGTACCGACAAAGTTAATACTCATTTCTGAACCTTCAGATGGCGCGCTCGACCGCTTTGCTGGTGTGTGACTGGAAATGATATATAAACAACGCTAATCGGCTCTCTGTGGGGGGATTGGTGACCTTGTACTGTTTTAGTATTGTAAATAACAGCTGGATATGAGTCGACCATGGTAATGAGAGTTATCCGCAGTAATGAGAGCTATCCATAGCGATAGGAGTTGCTTCTAGCAATAAGAGTAATCTGTGGTAATCAGAGTGAGCTGTGGCGATCTGTTTTATTTTCCCTCAATCGGGCCCTTTATACAGTTGCCTATATTCCGCAGAAGTAAGAAGCAAGACAGCCAGACGACCATGTTGTGATAAGAAGTCTTCTCCTTCATCTAGAGGCAAGACGTATTGAATAGCAGGATGGCCGTCTTTGTTCTTCTTCACCATGTCATCCGTCATGTCCTCGGCAGACTCTAGCTTCAGATATGACAGACCCGGCTTTGTGGCCATGGTTCCAATGATCAAAGTACCCTGTCTAAACCGGCGTAGTTCAACGGGGACCCTTCGCAAACGACGAGAGTGAAACACAAGGCTCTTCCACTCGGCGCTAGGCCAATAGAGGTGGTGAAGTTCGGTCTCCGAAAAACTCTCTATGGCAGAGGTCGGGATGGCCATCTGGATGAGCACAACAGAGGCAGCCCCATCACGGCGTTTCGCATAAGCAGCGTAGTCAAGGGCAATGTCTTTATCAACGGCAAAGTAGAAGCCCAATTCCTTGAGGAAGTCGGATGGAGCTTGTGAGGTGAGCCTGGCAATATCTTTAACATTGCCGTCGTGATCGAAAAGCCCTTGAGAAATCCATCAGCATTCTGTTTGACGAAGACACTATCGGCAAAAGTACGTACCATTAATGCGAGCCTGGTCGAGGCCCTTGTAGAGGATGGTGAAGCCCGGAGCATTTTGCGCTGTGAGAAGTTTAGAAGAAAGCGCAGTATCTTGCTCAATGCCTGGGTTAAGTCGCTGAGTCGCCGATTCGTCGCAACTGGATGGTTGGGAGCGAGCTCGTTCAAGTGCTCGTTCACGCTCTCTCGAAGTTTCTTGGGCTTCCTCGAGGTTGCGGTAGCGCATCTCCATTGTATCAACAATCCAGAATGCGCACGACTCAGTATGCCGAATCTCGTTGAAGACAGGATCCATAATGGCATTTTGTAGTTCCAGGGCGATTCCACAAGCATTCATACAGTTGTGCCATGCTTCATCGTCATCGTCGCAGGTGACGTCGTTCTCCCTACCACGACCCTCTGCGTGACCAGTAGCGAAGTGGATGAAGGTCATAATAAGACAGTCGCTTCTGTCCAGGTCGGTTTCTCGAATTATGGGCCCTGAGGGCCAGTTGAACCATCGACCCCAAATCACCTCGGCTATCTCATCATTGTAACCTAGATATCGGAGAGTAGCCTCAGACATCAGGTCTTCAGGAATGGTGACGAAAGCATCCTCGTTGTTCGAGTCCGTGATAGGAACTAGAGGAACGTCGGAATTCTCCTCATCGCTAGATCGGTTCAGACGCCGTTTGTGAATGCGGCGTGTCCCGTCAGGTCTGACGGGACTGAGAAGTCCGGAAGCCGACAGATGTTCTTTGTCGAGGGGGGCAATTATGGACATGCTAGGCTGACAGTTTGTAGATGTGAGTGCAGAGTATTGTTTTTAGAGACTGTGGACAGATGAAGTCTTTTCAAGTTTCTGGGAAGCGGAATGTCATGCGGAACATCTTTAGGAAAGATTACTTTATGTTTGAGTTGATATTTCATCTGCAGTTGTACTGCAAGCCACAGATTTGACTCATTACTTCAGATGGCCCTCATTACTACATATAGCTCCCACTACGACGATGAACAAGCTCATAACCAGTTCAATGGTCAAGGAAACCCTTAAAAGGCTAGGACACCATCCTCAAAAGCGAAATCGACAACTCCAGCTCCGTACTGAAACACAAGGATGTGTACTTGATCGCAGACCTTATGTCGGTAATAGTGGATCGGGTTGATCTGCGCGTGGAGCATATCGTCTCATGCTGGACCGCCCTAATACATTTAAGCATCACGAACTAGCTGCAGAAGCTAATTCTACGTGACATAAATGCATGATGGTGATTGGTTTTGGCCCGTATAAACCATCACCACTGAAAGGTCATATTAATAACCAGTGCGCTCGTTGGCTTTTAGCCATCTAATAATTCCTTGCAACTTCAAAGTTAAATAAAGAGTAACCCTGGATTACTACTGTCACCCCCCTGGAGAACTACCAACAATTTGCTGAATTATATGACAAGAGTACGAAGTACTGATAACTCACATAAGCAGGGCAATGTTGCTTGTAGTAATATCTTAAATTTGCTCCCCTACAGATGAAAGACACATTATCGTATTAAACCGTTATATTCGTCTATTATTTTCGTTCCATCATTTGAACCTCTTTGGGCCGAGGTAAAACCTTGCCTTCTGTGTGGAGTCAACTCTGAGTTTGGCCAGCCAGGAAAAGTTAAATGCCATAAACGCCACTGCAGCCCAAACCGTAAGAGATACGTATGTATGTCACTGTGTCCTTCGTATAGCATCTTCAGGCTTAAGATGCCTCCACGGACATAAACAAGCATCAATGGCGCTACCATTGTAGATGAGTATATGTACTTCGTACATGTATCAGACTGCAAACGTTGGAACCCCGAGCTTCCCACTGCCTACGGTGTACATCCCAACCTGTAGATAGTCAAAAGAGTTTTGTATTTTTCATGGTCCCTTTCCATATTCGTTGCTACCGATGGTTTTTTTTGGGGGGGTTCTCTATAAAATACGAAAGTGACGATGATTCGTGACAGCCATGCTTCGTCGTAATGACCCATAGCGACAAAGCTACTCCCAATTTCCTGACGACCCAAAAAGAAAAATAAATCGAAAAAGTGTGGGGTGCAGTTCCCAGATCTTGGAGCTTCGTTGCTCGTGTGTCCTCGCATCCAAAGCTTGCCTTCTGTCCTTCTCCCGGCTTTAGTAAACCTTCTTCTTCTCATCGATACTGAACTGGCCGGGGCCGCTGTTGACCAGGAGCAGGAGACCGCCAACGATGGACAGGATCTGGAAGAAATCGTATTTGGCAAAGTCCTTGTGGGGGTGGTGCTCGTGAAGCTGCGTGATTGAGTTAGCACGGCGTCTGCGCAGAGTAGGTAGCTCGCAATACTTACAGTCCAGAAGTTGTTGACCAAAAGGTTGAAAATGCTGAGAATGACGACCAGCAGCGTGGCGCTGTACTTGGCCTTGAAGCCGACCACCACCATGACGCAGGCTCCAGCTCCCAGGAAGCAGACAAGGACGCGCCAGAAGGACCACTGGCCGCTGAAGACGAAGCCAACGAAAAGGAAGATCAGCAGGACACGGCCAGCGAGCTGGAAGTACATTTTCTTATCCTTCTCGTCAATCTGAGGGAGCCCGGCGAAGGCCTTTGTCTTGCGAACCCAAGAGTCGGACAGGACCATGAGCAGACCGCCAATGACGGACAGGTTTCGCAGGAAGAAGTTGAGATCGAAGATCAAGCCGTAGCCCAGAGCCTGTGCAACGACAACGGTCATGAGACCGCCCACCGCATAGTCCGAGTGCTTCCTGATGATGACGAGGGTGGAGCATGACAACATGACAATGATGTTGAAGAGTAAGAAGAGGTGGGTCAAGCCACGAGGAACTGTCCAGAGTCAGAACGTCGTTCCCGGAGCCGGGTTCGTAAGCCAAGTGGGATCTTACTGTGTCTGAAGTCGTGGAGGTAGAGGAGTTGATCGTTCCATTGCGTGATGATACGAAGCGCATCTTCAAGGAAAGTAACGACAATCAAGAATCGGCCAATTGCTGGGAGATGACTGCATTGGAGGAGCTATGGGTCAGCACGTGCAATTAGACAGCCAGCGACACGCCCTTGCGCATCCGAGGCACGCCGAGGAGGCACTCACGGTTTAACGGGCTCGCTGAAAGTATCTAGAAGATCTTCCACCTTGCTGGTGTAGGGTCGGATCTGGTCGAGAATGCCGCCATTGGAATCCTCGCTTGGAGAGGCAGCGTAAGGATTGGGGTTGCTGCCCAGGCCATAGCCAGAAGGACCACGATGCGACATTTTTGCTTGGCTTTCCTTCCTCTAATTCAGGCAGACCAAGCTCTCGTCGTGTGTCTGTGTGTTGTTTCGAGGGCTTTTCCCCGGCAAGTGGGCGGGCCCTGGTCGAGAGGAGGGATGCGATTGCGATGCGATGCGCGTGGCCAAGGAAAAGCTGAGGCGGCGAGGCGAGGGCTTCGACAAGGCCAGGGACAAGGCAAGGGCTCGCTAGGGACGAGAGGGCGAATTGAAGCGTGAGCAATTGTGCGACGGGAGAGAAAACGAGAAGAGGCGAACGTAAGAGGTCGGAGCGGAGGCCTGCTTGGTGGGTGAGAGAGCGGCTATGACCTCAAAAGACGGATTATCTTACATACCACTGTGTCCTTTCGAAATCCCGTGATGCTGCATGCCGAGAGGTGGCCACTTTTTAAGACGGTTCGGGCAGGACGGCGGAACAGGGCGAGGAGTGCCCCCAGAGGTACATTAAGGTGCCCCTCAAGGGACTTTTTATTACATACGAGAAACACAGAGGGTCGGGGTACCTCAGCCAGGGATCCATGTATATTTTATATCCTTCTGGCTCCAACAAGGGTCAGCTACCCTACCTACCTCCCTCATTTAGTGCCGCGCGCACCATAAATAGGCACCTTAGTCGTAGCAGTAGTAAGCCCGGGCGAGACCAAATGACGGTAACGAGTATCTGCTCCGTACGGAGTACGGCTGCTCCGTGTTAGTAGTGCGTCCAGCTCCGTTTACCTGTGACCACGCCCCATTGTCATCCTGACCTACCTAATACAGGCATGCTAGGAGTTGCTTGAGCTTCGGTCTCTGGAAGTTGATTTTCCCCCTACTTCTTTCTACCTGCTGAGTTGTGAGACACTACAGTCTCACTTGAGATTTGGGTGGCTACATTTGTTGTCTGCCAACTCAGAGGCCCATACTACTGTTTGAGATTGCTAAGAGGTTCATGCACGGGCTATTGCCGCAAAACGCACAGGCAGCTTGGCTAGTATTTTACAGTAGAACCTCCGCAAACCTCATTTTATCTCGTCCAAGTCCTCCTTTGGCTCATCCAGGATTCTCAACGCCCCCGTATCATCATACTCAACCCTCCCTTCGTTCACTGCCCTGCGCAGTTCTTCTCGCAATACGGCGCGTTCACCTGTAGCCGGATCCCATTCCCAGCCTTCGCGCATCCACATCCATCGCAAGCACGCCCGCAGCTCCTTGTCATCTGGCCGAACTCTCATCCACTCTGGCTGAAACTCAGGTTCTCTGCCTTTTCCGTTCCAGTCTTCTGCGCGGCCGAGCAACTCATCACGACAAAAGATGCGCCAGCTGTCGATGGCGTACTTGCCCTGGGTCATGTGTCCGATTTCCCATGCCTCTAGATCTTGACCACCTCTCTCTGGAGCAAGAGGGGCCATCTCATGTCCTTCAGAGCCGCTATCAGGGTTCCTCGGTGGCGGACTGATGTCCCGCCTGTCATAGTTCCTGACCCTATGCCGTATGCCTGCCCTCGGCGGTTGTTCCAGGAATGCTCTCGCGTATTTTTGAACGTATGCAACCCGGACATTGCATAGTCCCAGATGCCGTATCATATCCAAGAGCTCATCCTCGTTGCTTGGATCAAGCATGTGAGAAGGCGTGGGAAACCGGTCCTTCACCTTGTAGAAGACCGGTAGAGCAAGCTGTCCGTTCGTCTTGATGAGGAATGTAATAGCAATGAGTAGCCAAAAAGGCTCGTGAGCCATCTTCTCTTGTACGATGCCAAAAGATGGCGAAGTAAGGGGAGGGAACGGGATGCACGGCACTGTGCCCGGCGGTGGCCGTTTCTTAAGAGATCTGTTCTTTGCGGGCGCTTGTTGTAAAAAGTATGAAGATTCAACCGAATGTTTCTTTCGCACCATTGGCTCCTCTGTTCCGAAGCCATAGCACACATCACTTTGACTACAGGCCCGGAGGCCGGGGCAACCAATCGGCAACACTCTTGAAGGTTGTACATTGGCGTGGTCTTTAGTGGTTGTTGCAAACGCATATGGTGTAGTCGCTTCTTGATGACGGGCCGGGACAGACTGGTTAATAGAGGAAGATGGGGCAAAGTCTGGTATTCTGACGCATCTCGTATTTGCGCTTCTCTCTCGGATTGAGGACTCATCAGACCAGTAATGGGATGTTGTCCCTGACCATGCGTTCTTGGCTCGCGGTATATGCACGGTTTCTTCTTTGTTATGTTGATGTTCAAGTAATGAGGGTGGCAAGATTTCGGGTTCTCTTTCCAGCTCCTTAGCAAGAGCAATAAGGCGATCGGTTTCTTCCCAGGGCCCGGGTAACAACGGGGTGTCATTCAGGCCGTTGAATATTTCCCACACATAAGTTAGAACGTCGCTTCCTTCGAGGCTACTTGGATTGTGATCTCGAGCATGTTGAATAGATCTCGCGCAAGCAATCAACCGGTGCCAATCTTCGGCGCCGCCCGTGAGACTCTGGTGGAAGAGCCATCGTGCCTCTTCTTCTGGTGCAGTGCCTGACTCGAGTATAGTGGCCAGGAAATCTCGAGAGTCTTCCCAGACGTCAAAAACAGAAAGGACATTGCGTCCGAAACGGGTCGTCATGTTTGGCAGGCTGGTTCAATCCTCAGATCACAGTCAAGAGTCCGTTGATATAAGTGCGACGAAGTGATAGGTCATGACGATTGCATTGCTATACCGTCAGTGTACTTCGTAGTGAGTTTGGTGAAGAGGGAAGGGTGAAAGTAGCAAAGGTGGACCAAAATCACTGGGGAAATTCTGTGGCTCAGTTCCATTGTTAGAAGATATTCACATCTTGGCACTGAGGATCATCTCACCTTCAATTCAGTCTCGGCAGCACCAGTTGGCGGACAGTATAAAGTAAAATTCACATAAAATTAATCTCAAACCTATATGATATAAAACAAAAACATGGTCTGGAAGGCAAGAAAATGACGGCGTTATAAAAACGATAGATACATGGTGTTCAAAAGCAACACACGCTCGGGTAGGGAGCTTCGTTCGTTGCACCAATGTCACGTGAATGCAATAGTATCTCAACGTCTGGCCAACAGTGCTAGTGAGGTATTCTCCACAACCTCATATCCAATTCTTTATTCCGGTTTGTCCTGTCCGCTTCGCCCACAACGACAAGTTGAGGTCTTATTTGCAACTAGGTAGGTTTGCTTCCCAGCCAGTCGCAATTATCGTAATTATCTCAATTATCAAAAACCATATAAAACTGGGCTGCCCCGTAACCAAAGTTTTGAAGTTGCCAAGCCACCCCCAACCAAAAACTAATGCACTGTCCCGTGTTCCTTGCACCATTCTCAAGCCTAATACCGTGCGATTTGACAACCAAGACGAGACAAGAATGCAGCTAGCATTTTGCTGTAGTAGTAGTGGTATGTTGAGCCACTGGGGCCTTGTGCAGATTTATGGAGCATTTTACTCACCTTTGACCTTGGGTACAACGTCAAAGGTCTTGTGTGAAGTGGTCTAGAGCCTATCACGGTCAAAAGCTGGCCAACACAAGAAGAGAAAACACCACTGATTAAAGCCCTATTTCGGACCTGTGGTCTTAGGAGAATATCTTAGCGGGGGCCAACAATGGATATGGCTGACATTCTTGATGTTTTTTTGAGTTGATACTATCTAGATGACTCCGTAGGCGATCTCACTAGCGTGCCTCCCGAGCATTCCTACCGGAACGGACAAGTGTCGATAAACGGTATTACTATCACACGGAGTGAATAAGGTGGGATTGTGGAATTGCTTGATTGGTTGGTTTGCCGATTCGTCATCGGTTTCGTTTCTTGTCATTGTCGTCATCGCCTGATCGGATCACTGTCTGACTCAGCGCCCGCGTGCGTGAATCGCATCGCTGCAGAAAGGTGGCGCGTGATGCAATTGCGTGCCTACGGTTGCCGTTATGAACACCCACAGCATAGGTAGGTACTCACTCGTAGGGTGATGTGGTCAATCCACTTGCCAATTGAGTGTCTTAACCACCTGTAGTTCGTACGAAGTACTCCATATAGCAACCCCCTCTGTTCGCATCTCACAAAGTTATGAAATAGATTATTCAATCACCAAAACCCGACATACTAGGCTCTTCTAAACGCCGAAACCACTTCTCTCACACACAATCTCTCTCTCGTCCTGATCGGAATAGTGAGAAAAACGTGCCTCCATGCTTGGCTGACGCTTCGAAAACAGCAGCGCGCGACGGAAGAATAGTGCCCACTGGACAAAAGTGGGGGAGCGCTAGCAGCCACTTACCATATTCACCATCATCCGCCCGTATCGGTCACGTGGGCTCTGCCTAATCACGGACCCACCGCAATCGCTGAATCCCTCTGGCCGTCTTTGCCTTCTTGTGCCATCCCCCGGAATCTGTTCCATCCTCTCCTTTGCAGACCCTCTCTGGCGCCGTCCTCCCGACCCTAATCGAGTCTGAAACAATCACCATCACCAGCATCCACCAAGAGATGAGTAGTCGCGGCGGGAAACTCTCTGCCGAAGTTAATCGGTGAGTTGCGGCTTTGCGCGCACTGATCTGATCTGATCTGATCTGATCCTGATCGGTCGGTCTCGGAGACGCCTCCCTATCGTCCGAGGCCAACCCGACGTGTAATGACGAGATTTGCTGACCCATCTCGACAGAGCTCTGTTCGTCAAGAACCTGAGGTACGCCCGTCACCATACCACCACCGCCCCCGGCGAATCGACTTTTTTTTTTCTTCTCCCCTTTCGTTTCGACGCCTTCTGACGCTGATTTTTCCACAGCTACAACGTGACTCCAGAGGAGCTTTTCGACCTCTTTGGGAAGTTCGGTCCTATTCGGTATGGTCACACACCTCGTCGCCAACCACGGCCGACAACATCATACTAACTTTACGTGCAGCCAGGTCCGACAAGGTATTGCCAACAATACCAAGGGAACGGCCTTTGTGGTCTACGAGGATGTCATGGATGCCAAGCAAGCCTGTGATAAGCTCAACGGCTTTAACTTTCAGAATCGCTATCTAGTCGGTATGTGGCCACGTGCCCCCGTGTATTTTTTCTTCCATATCCCTGCTTGCTGACCGCCCCTACAGTTCTATACCATCAGCCCGACAAGATGGCCAAGTCTAAAGAGGATCTCGAGGCTCGTCGCGAATCTTTAGCGCAGCTCAAGCAGCAACACGGCATCGATTGACAATCCGACCGGCCTGTAGACATCCTGCAGAAGAAGTCCCCTTCTTCGTCTGCGGGCCGGTCTTCGTCTCCCTCCTCCACGTCAACTTCGTCGGATCGCAAAACAATCCTACGAAAGGGCAGGTCGCCGGCCAAGGAGGCTCCACGTGGGCATAATCAAGCCCGGGTCGTCCGTTTCGCAGAAGGGCTACGCACGGCTCTACCGTCGTACGCGTGACCGTGTCATCTCCTGCAGCATTCAGAGTAGCACCCACGGGAAGCATCACTTATTTTTACCTTGGCTGGCGTGTAGTATTTTTTTTTATGTCAGTGATCGATCAGTCGCCGCTCACACACGAAAGAAGGGTTTGGGAAGCGGACTCGGATTGATGAAACTGGGGAATTCAAAGGTTGTTTTTTTCAGCAAGTGACAACACGGCAAGTCACAAATGAACTGCTTTATTCGGTATTTGGGTGGAGTCCAGCCTCACGGCGTATTTTCTAGCGAACGTCTTCCGCCTCCCGAGGCCTTACCAGAGAAATCAACAGCATGTCTCACTGTGCACTATAATTTGACATTCGACCTTTCAGAACACGCGAGGGTTTTTCGAGTCAATCGTGATATTAGTATGTTTGTTTACGTATCAGGACCGTGGTCGAGGTAACAGACTCGTGTGGGTACTATGATGGGTTTTACTGTTAGGATGACTGGCAAAGCAGTCTCGAGATAGATGATGTTCTCCTCTCCTTGCACCTCCAAGCACAACTGCCTCTTTTAGACAAATATTACTGAATTAATGACGTGAGATGTGCCTGACCAATTGGTGTTCATGTCCTATGGGAACATACCCCCCCAAAGAGCCTCAACTCAGACAAGGCGAGTGTTGGTCGTGTGAGGCGGCATGATACCTCTCAGAGATAAAACAAAGCAAAGAGGTGACTTGCGCCCTTAGCATCCGGTGAACAAATCGGGATGGAGGTGCATCATTCTTGGGCAACATCGCCCGCCTTGGGGCCCAATGTATCGAGCAGGCGAAGAGGGAATCACGGCAACTTCCTATCCCCTTCGTAAGCCTAAATTCTTGGATATAGCTCCCGTATTCGCTCATGCTGTCTTGGCCCGATAAAGTGTACTCCCCCAGTACCTTGATGAAGTCGTCAGAAAGCTGTGGCAGACAGGTAAACGAGGTATCGATCGCGTACTGGATGTCACTTGACGAGGATCGCATGCGGACGGCTCTTATAAACGGAACAGGCGACTCTGCGTTGTCAGGACCCAGCGAGGCATTGCTGGCATCATCACTAGTTCGTCATCGATGGGCTATCGAAGACAAAATAGTAGCAGACGAAGACCACCTCTGCGGGCATCACGGCCAGGTCGCGGAGGTTCCGTACTGCATTGGAGAGAGGAAGGGGACGAAAAAAAAAAAAAACGCCTTGCGAGGCTGTCAATGGAGCCGCGGTACCATTTGAGATCGTTCGCAAATCATACGGACGAGAAGAAATAGGGGAAGACTCAGAACGGCGAGGTTTTGAGAGAAGCATCCAACGGGCCGCAGAAACGGCCTCTTCTCGCTGAGGGCAGTGTCATGTGTGAGTTGAGAGAACGAACAAAGCGGCCTATCAGGAGTCAGACGATGGACACTGTGGTCGCAGAAACGGCCGGGCGGGCGGGCCTTAGCGGCCTGTTGGTTCGGCCCTTCAGAGGCTGCGGCGGTGCAAAGTTTGCGCTGCAGAGAGACGATTTGGCCCTGAAAGGAGCCTCCAGCACTCTGCTTTGGTGCGCTGGAGGCGTGAAGATACAGTGGGTTGCAGTGAGGTCAAAACTTTTTCCTGTGGCGCAGCGCTGGTTGGGTCGCTTTTCTGGCCGCCTGTGTGGAGGCGCGTCTATCTATCCCCTTTCATCCATTTTGCAGCAAACCAACATACGAATTGGGCCGTGTTTCGTCTCCCCCGGCCGTATCTACAGCAAGGAAGCGGACCGACGTGAGGACCCAGCAATATGGAAGGTACTCAGAGCAGCCTCCATGGCCTCATCCCAAGGTCGGCGGCATCGAAGATGCTACCAAAGCCAGAGACTTAGAACTACCCGCTCAGAGGTCTTCGATTTGGCCTGGCTAGGACATTTAGTGATGCGATTTTTAGATCTTTAGGGTCTGCGAGGCTGAAGATTGATTCTAGCATAGTTACGACTTCTCCGGATGAGGCTACGCCGTCTTCTCAGTGGTTGGATCCCCCGGTACACCAAGCACGCTCCGGAGCACCACCTTCTACCAATCCCAGACAGCACATAGCTGGGCTCTCTGCATAGCTCGCTTGTCTCGGAGTCGCCTACATGTCAACATCCCTCGCGCTTCTTGGTTAAAACAGTTTCAGTCCAGAACCGTCTCCTATGACGCGCGCAAAGTGGCAGCGCATCCTGAACAATGTCCGCCCAGACCCACTTCGCCGGCCGTGGCTCCGGCCTCCCGGCATCGTGGAACCAGCCAGCGTCGGTTCCGTTCCCCTGGGATTAGGCTACTATGCCTTCACAGCCACTCTACAGGGTATCTTTTTTTGTCGTCTTCTTCTGCGCGTCCAAGCGGACAGAGAAGGTCCCTCTCAAGGGATGGGCCTTGTGGCGACAGACGTGTGTAAGTGCCGGGTGGGATGTATCCTCCTGCTGCTGCTGTCTCTCCCCATTGGCCCTCTGGTGAGGGTACGTTGCTATCTGGGATGCTGTCTAAGTCTCCCAATGGCCCAATCTTTGGTATGTCATTTCCTGCATGCGAGTTCTTGCCCCGGCGGGCTATGACCATTGGCCCATCGATCGTTCGTACTCTTGGTATCTTCTCTGCAGGTATAACTCTCTTCGCTTCTTGTCACCATTGTTCTATAAAGCTACTTGTCACATCCCTCTTCGTTTCCCCGTTCAACCAAATCACACACACTACCTATCAAACACTTCCTCCTTCTCTTACATTGATCCAATGTCTGCCCCGATCGCTACCTTCAGCAAACTCACCCTCGAGGAGATGCCCCCAACTGCAGGCTTCAACTCTTGCGCCCACTCACAGGCGGGTTTGAGCCAGCAATACCCCATCGAGGACTCTAGTTCTGACCTGGAGTTTGATTCGGATAGTTCTGAAGGAGACGACGAGACACCCACGGTTGTCCGTTCCCCTACAAAGCTTACATACCGCATTGATCATCTCTCGGAAAAGGCCCAAACAACTGTCCGGGATGTCTTCAGCGAGCCTCCCAAGATTGCGCTGCAGCAGTGTCGTCTCATTAATAACACCTATGCCTTTCAGATGACTGAGCTCGTCACGCGATCTGTTCGGATCCGCGCTGCTGACAATGGCTCTACTCGTCTGACTTGCTCCTGCGGAGAAGATGACGAGCCCTGTGAGCATCTGCTGTGGCTGCTGGACCAGCTCACGAAGCAGACGCTCTACGACCATGACCACGGCAAACCCCTAACCATGACGGAAGGGGGCTTCGCCAAGGAAATGGGAGATCCCTTCAAAAGCATTGCTGAATATCACCTGGATGTTCTCGCAGATGGTCTTCACTGCCAACTCATTGACCCAGAAGCCGTTTCCGACGAGGATTTGGTCTCCCATCGGGTCCAGGAGTCTCGCGAGCTTCTCTCCGCTGTGTACGCCATGTCACCGGAGGAGTTTCGCCCGGATCTATTTAACCACCCGGTCACAGGCAAGAATATTCTCAAGCGCAACGACCTGGACTGTACTGTTCTCCGGATGCTGCTCGATAACCACCACTTCTTCCAATACTTCCTGTCCGTCTCCCGGCCTACGGATCCTATACATGATCCGTTCCGCAAGATACTCCAGCGAGTGGACCGCGTGCTCCGCAGTCTCGATGCATACACTTCCAGCCCTCCCAGCGGCGGCGAGGCGGATTCATTCTCAGCGGAAACGCCTCGAAACATTGTCTGGGCAGCGAAGCACCTCCTTGGCTGCACCAAACTCATAAAGACCGCCATATACACCCGCGACAAGCCCCTTCAGCCTTTCGAAGCCATATCAGCCGCCCGCACACTCGTGCATATCCTCGCTGCCGTGGTGTCCCGTAACCGTGACGTTCGTCACCAGCCAGGCACCTTGCGCATAGACCGCAATTTGTACCTGAACCTGATTGGTGATCGCGACAGGGACTTTGTCATTGCGGAGCTGGGCTTGTTGCCCGAGGCCGCGAGCCAGTTCCTGCATAATCTGGAGGCCATCTTCGATGATATCGGTATCCATGGAGCGCCGGCGTCGTATTTTGACAAGTACAAGAAGTTACTGGCCAGGTTGAGGACGCCAACTACTGGGTCTGGGTTGAAGAGGCAGGTTCAGGGACAGGAAACGTATCACAACTCCAAGAGGATGAAGTGATGGATTGCTTCGAGCCTCTTTCTCTCACTCACACACACACACACACACCCACGCACACACCCACGCACACACACTCACGCACACACACATTTTTCTTTCTTCTCATACGTGCCACACAGGTGTGGCCTTTTTAGACCCACCTTTTTGTTTTGTCCAACTATTACCAGATTGTTCATCGCATCACCGCATGCATAGTTGACGAGGATATTATAAACTCCCCCAAAGCTAGATTAACTAAGGCTTGCTCTTCTTTCGCAAGAAGCGCGAGAATGAAACTACTTAGATAGCATCTGAATGAAACAGGAATTCATTTATCATAAGCTCGTGTATCGTTTATACTTCTCAGTTGAAAAAAAAATGGCGGACTGTCAGGAAGGTTCATGGCTTTCAAGACGAAGCAAAGCCATTTTCCTTGCGAAAGGCCTCAATAGCATCACGAACCTCTCTCAGGGTGGGCCGTCCGTAGTAATTCTCATTCCAGTCGCCCTTCTTCATGCCCTCGGCCCGGGCCTTGAGCCACTGCTCCGACTCCTCAATCTCCTTGGCCCACCACTCGCGTGCCGTCTCTTGGACATCCTGCGCCCTTGACTCGCCCGTGTTTTCAAGTTCTCGCAGAACCAGCTTGTCCCGACGCCGGACGATGAGCCTGCTAAGCCCAGCCTGTCTACCACGGGTACAGCGATCGATGAGCTCTTGCATAGCGGGTGGTGTGCGCGTGTATAGAGGGAATTCTACGAGAGGCTCCCAGCGGTAGGAGAGCCAGACGGCGGCACGTTGGGGGGGCGCTGTTCGCTTCAAAGATACACCAGAGGACGCGGCCGAGCATATATACTTCGCACGCTTCTTGCTCGGCGGGGGTGAGGCATGCCCAGGGGACGTTATAGCCCTTTGAAGGCCAGAGGTAGTCTTCTCCTTGGCCCATTTCCTCCCAGCCTGGGAGCATGCTGCTTAGCATATCTGCGTATTTATCCCTGACGTCCGAGGGGATTTCCTCATCGATGGCTAGAAGGCGGACGTATTCGATGGCGTTGACTTCAGGGGCTGCGAATTCGCACCAGACACCACGTTGTTCAAAGTCGACCATGACAACGTCGCCGGACTCCGAGAGGACGATGTTGTCAAGTCGGAGATCTGGATAAAAGACGTGCGATGTTTCGCGCAGATGCACCAGGGCGGAGGCCAATTGGAGGGACCACTTTGTCTCATCGGCTAGCGATATCATGTCATGTATGCGCAGGAAGGGGATGAGGTCACGCAAGCTGCCATGGATATGGTACTCCAGCGTGAACCCCACGACGGCGGTTTTACTGCCAAAGCTACACTTCTTCGTGATGAAGTGGACGGGGCGGGAGACAATGTTGGAATGAGGCGGGATGGTGAGGAGCTGTCTTAGTTCGTGGTAGAGGTACTTGGTGTAGCTTGTCAAGCCCTTAAAAATCCATGTCTTCCCTTCAATCTGTACGAGACAGACGCTGTCGTGCAACTGTGACAGATACACAACATCGTGGATGTCGACGGTTTGGGGCAGCTGCACGTCTGTCCCCCAGAAATTCTGTAACGACGCTACGGAGAGCATCTGGCGCTCAAGGTAGTATGTCGGCGCAATGGAAACTTGCACCTGGGTGACATCCTTTGGCAAGTTGTTGAAGACGATGCGCGATCCAAATGGGAGGTTGTGATAGATTTGGCGAGGGTCGTCCAGAGTTGAAGTCCAGAATTGGAGGAGCCTGAGCACATGACGGGTGACTCCAAGCTGCGAGATGCGGGATGCGTCTCTGGTGTAGAACGCCACGTCCATATCGAGAACATCGCGGAGTTCGGGGGAGAGTGTCGCTGGCTCAGGTATGAACAAATCAACGCGGAACGGAGGGATAGAGTCCACAAAGAGAGGCACGGCATAAAACTGAGTTCCAAAGGCAGTACATCCATCGATACGCCAGAGGGGGCGTTGGAGGGCTTCGAGGCTATCGATTCGGTTCTTTGGATTCAACAAGGATTCTTCCCATGGCACCTCTGTACCAGCGCTACCACTATTGGTAGCTTTCTGCCACGGAATATTATCTGAAAAGGCTGCCGTCGGATGAATGACATCGTGGATTGATTGCTGGCTCAACTCCATGGTTGCGACCGGGAGGCTCGAAAGCCACCAAGAACTAGACGGACATGGCCATGATCAGTCATGGGGCGCTACTTTGGCAGCAGGTTGTTGTTTGAGGGGGCTAGAGAGGGAACACAGCAATGGGAGAGAATACCTCTTCTGCGCGAACTGTGGCGCTTATCCAAGAGGAACAAGGCAGAAGCGCTGGTTCGCCTCGTTCCATCAACGACCGTAGTGATGATCCTGGAGCTGGATGACAGATTGGCGATGACAACCACTCCCAGCTGATGAAACTGGACAATTGGCGAGGGCCCTGGGACGATCAGAATCGCGATTGTGTTACGTTCAAATGTATTCACAGGCGGCTCGGCGCTGCAAGGCCTGAAGCTGGGGGGGGTCGAGCGGAGGTCTGCAACTGGCTTGATTTGGCGGGTATCGTATTGATCACATGATTGGGCGATGCGGGAAACTGGGTTGTCCCGAAGATACAGCCAGGAGGTCACATCATTACCGTTGGAGGTTTCGACCAGAGTCCAAGGACGAGTTGGAAAAGCGAGAGGAGGGTTGAATGGCGGTATCGCGTGAGCACCAGAACGATGTCATTTCCACGCATATTTGGGCTGTTTTGCGGCTGGGCTTATTAGTTTGCACCCATTAGCCATTGCTCCGCTTTAGAAGGCAAAGACTTGGTCCCCAATCTGCCCAACTAGATATTGACATCCATAGGCCTTGCCATGTCTAGCCAATAATATGTATAATAATACTTGGTGATCTCCTGTAATTTGAACGACAAGCCAGTTATCTTGGCTGCCGTAGTCATTGTGCCGGGAACCAACTGAGTTTGATCGCCCGCATCACACGTGGTCTTCGTTTGCTCCTCGCGGGTGGGAAGGGCTCGGATGGAACGACGGGGAAGTTCGGTCGTGGCAACTCGTTGCAGTGGAAAGTGAAAGACATGGGAGACACCTGTCATCTGAAGATTGGGTTATCCAGACCTTGCTAGCTTCGGGTGGGCCGTTGCTGTACCCATTCCTGGTTATTCTCGCGGGAAGCTACCTCGCAATGTCAGTGATAGCTCCAAGCAACGCTTCAAACCGGCGGTGGAGACGGCAAGCATAGACGCAGTGTGGATATGCAGAGCAATGCAACCGATGAGAAGGGGAGACAGACAAATCATAGACTAAAGAACTGGAGTAAAGCATATAACCGTCGGTGAGAGTCAATAGAGCAAGCAGCACCGACTGGGACTCAAGGTTAAAATAAGAGCGTGAAATTCGTACTCGGGACCAGCAAACACCGGTGGACTTGAAGTACGCTGCCGTGCCATGTTGGAAGGCAAATATGTGGGCTTGCACACTCGAAAAGGCCCATCAGACACCAGAGACAAAAATGGAGAGGGCCAATTCCCCAAATCATGTCCCTGTGCCTAAGCCATCAGGGAGGATCGATGCAAATCATACAGTTATGCAAGGAACGGTCTTGGGGGCCGCATGATACCATTTTCGTAGTGCTTGGAGTACTTGATGGCTCAAGATACCGAGATAATTCGAGCTTCTGGACACAAGTTGGAGGTTAGACAACTATCATATGTACAAAAGAACTGTTCCCAGGTGCTCGGCGTCAAGGGTTTTGCTCTGAATCCAACCCGTCGATCATAGCCTACTCGTATCCCAGTTGAACTCGCTCTCAGTTGAGGAGCGAGCACGAGTAGCCGAGCTGGAGCCGGTGGTACCAGTTCCTAGTCGTGACTTGCGGAGAGGGGGTCGTGGTACCTTGCGGATTGGTTCTCTCATATCGTCCACGCCATTGAGGATTCTGTCACGGCCGGCGTCTGTGTATGTATGTGTTCGTCTGGGGCGTAAGCCACGTCATTGTCACCAAAGACCGAGTGAGGTTGGCGGACGGCAGCAAGCATTGGCAGCTACCAGATGGGGCTAGATATTCACTAGTCTTTAATGACGCTTGGACAATATGATTCTAGCGGCCCTGTGGCGTCTTCACCGAGAGTCCTCACCGGTTGCAGCTAACCGTGAAGGCATCCGAGGACATGAAGCTATCTTGCCCGGGGCCAGTAGTATGCGCCGGACCCGGGGATTCTTAGCTCCGTGTAACGGCATCCGGCTCAATGGGACGCTATGCAATTGGCACTCCGTACGGAGGACAACCTGTAAGAATAATACAAAGTAAACGTGGCATGTTGATATTGCCTGCCTAATACGAAGGAGTACACGAGTAGTATGGCTTTAGGGTTGTATCAATCCGAGAGGTATGACAAATCCGTTCACGTTAGAATGGCTCTTGTCGTTGGTTGTGGTTCACTGATGAAGCGTGGTACTGCATATGAGTGGTAGGTTTCAACGCCGTATCCCATAATATCAGTAGGACTAATAATAACAACTGAGAGGAAGAAGATACGGCCTTCTGTCGGATAAAAACTTGGAGTCGTGTATCAGAGTGGCGCCACAATCATGACTTTCGCTTTCATTTGCGATGCATGTGATAATAGTGTTTTACAGAGGAAAGAAGTTTGCATCTCGTATTCGTGGATGGCGATAGTACTTCCTTTACTACGAAGTACGGAGTACCTAGTTATGTAATGTTAGTGGTTCGGCTTGCTCACCATGACGTTGGGCGTGCAACTGCGGCAACCGCGACAGTGGTCGCTCCACTTGCCCGAGGCCAGGGCGGAAGCTACGAAGGAACAAGTATGGTTGCAGCTTAGTTTGCAAGTTCGGCCAAAAGGCAGGCACGGATAGAAGTCAATAGTAGTTTCTAGTTCGCTTCAAAAACTTTCCGATCGTCAAGGTGGAGAAAAAAAACTTCACTTGTACGATATAACGACAATCTGGTATCCTCACCACCACGCCATCTCGTCCCCAGTCAGTCAGCAGCATGCAATGGTACCTGTTCTGTAGCCCTCCAATCCTTTCTAACTGGAGCTGGAGCTGCTGCTGCTGCTGTTTCCGCCCCCAATGACGCTAACGTGACTGGAGCGCTGATGAGACCCAGTGCCTCCTCATGCATCAACAAGCAGCCACCCGGACATGAAGCCCTTCAGCCAGCCTACTCGGCCGCTCTCGAACCTTTCCCTCGCAAAAAGAAAAAAAGAAAAAAGAGTCTTACGAGTACTGCTCGGCCAACCAAGAGAAAGCTCCATGGGCCATGCTTTCATCCGTGTCATCTCGAGTTTCCCCGGGGCCTTCCTCCCCCTGGTCGCCGAGTTGTGCGAGTCTCATATTATGGAGCTTTCTTGCGCCAGCATGCTGGTCTTGTCATTCTGCCCCTGGATGTATGTACGAGTATATTGGCTCCTTGCTCTCACCGGTCCCCGCCCCAAGCCAGTTTATTCGTGATGAGGTTCCTGGTGTGGTATCACATGGCTTAGGCCTTGATTAAACCTCTGGCAAAGTAGGTTGGGACCGCCGGGAGGGGTCTGATCGATAAGCACGCATGGACATGGATGCCCATTGTGGCCACCATCATGGGATGAGACACGCCCATTTATCTATTTTGCCCGTCTAATTTCCCGATGCCAGTTGCGGCGCCCTGATGCCATTGCGCTTGACCAGACGAGTTCTCCTCGCCGCCAAAATGCAAAATTTCTTCCACGGTTTCTGGGCAACTGGGATGTGGCTCTCGGGTCACTCCCTGTCTTGCCCACGTCCTCTCCAGGGTGGGGATGCTGGCCGTGCGACCAATTGGCAGCCTCGTTGGCGAGGAGCACAAACAAGCCACCACGAATTGGCTCATCTGCAATTGGGCTCTGTCCTGCAGAAATGCATCTAGCGCACACTGAGGACCAGTATCATTGGGTGCGATGGCAGACCAGTGCACAGGCTGTCCGGCTTCTGCAACACTGTGAAATGGCTTGGTGATTACTACTGAGTACATACTGCCTCTTCTTTTTGTTGGCCTCGTGTGTCATGTATGGTTCTGGCACAATGTACCAGCGCAGTTGAATCAACTTAGTTGCATACCTCCAACGTTACTACATAACGGCCAGTTGGGCCAGTCATATCCCAGGAGCAAACCCCTTGCTTCAACGTACGCATGCTGCCGGCCCGATCGGGAAGCCCACGTTGTGTCTTTGCTCTAATGAGGGCCACCAGGAATTAATTAGGCAACATCCCAGCTGGCGGACCCCCTGTTTGCTTCAGTACCCCTCCCAGTTGATCAAATATTACGAGTTCAGTTCAGCACGGGATCCATGACCTCGTCCTTCTCACCGAGTCTCCTCTACTCTCTCTTTGCAACGGGCATCGACATCCATCTCCAGTGGCATTGGGATCCAGCCACTTAACCGCCTGTCTGCGTCTATGCACATCGGCAGCACGCCCCAGGCTCTGGTCCGCGCAGCAGCCCGACATCCCTGCCTCGCGAGAAACAGGCACGGTACTCCCCCAGACTAGGGAGCACCGACAGGAGAGCAGCAGCGCAGCAAACCGCATCGTCGGCCCCAGTCGTGGCAGCAGCAGCACGAGGCATCACAGGCGCGTCTAGCAAGCTGCGCACCACCGCGCAGATCGACAGCACCACTCGACAGAGCTGGACTAGGCCTGCCTCGCTCCTCAGCCCAACGATAGCTGGACTCCCTGCTTTGTACTTACATACTCTTTCTGCCTTTTCTCCAGCCGCCAGGCCGTCTTCCTTTGTCGCCACCGCACCCTCGTCTTGAATCCTCGCGGCTCTCGTGTTCCTGGTCGCCGCCATCTGCCTTTTCGCTCCACTAAGCGTTTGCATAACGGATGCTGATTCTGTCCCGGCAATGGCCCCAGTGGCACCGTAGCTACCCACCCCTCCCCTGGCATCACTCAACCTCATCCAGTGTCCTGGTGCGCGGCTTCGCTGTACCTAGTTGATGTCGCTTGTCTCTCGTGTATAGTCGATACTTCGCCTCCTTCGTGTTGGTACTTCGGCTCTTAGTCTCTATCATAACGACGCTGCAGATGTTCAACACACCCCGTTTCCCTGCAGCCATCATGGTAAGAGATCCCCTCACCCCAGCTGGCGGTAGCCCGCATATATCATCAACCTTCCTCCCGTCCCTTCAATCATTGTCTCTCTACGATGTCGTCGTCGTTTACACACCTCTATCTCACTTCCGTTCTGCCGCTGCTGTCTCATCCATCCCCCTCCGTGCAACAACACACCAACTCAGAACCGATCTGGCAATCCTGAGCCTACTTCTTATCCCCTTCGCCGTGAGCGTGCAATCAAATTGATCATCATATAGGAGTTCTATCAACCCTTACAGCACAAGAGGGCTCGGGCACATGCCGGGTTTGATGTGCCAGTGTCTGTACCCTCTTACATACCTTTTGTGGATACAAGCACCGGCTTCACGCATCCTCCCTTTGTTGAGCTGCAAGCCCCCCCTGAACGGACGGCTGCGTCCTATGGCTATGCTTCTGGTGTTCAAATATACCACGATATCCCGTTGGAACATTCGCAGAAGCGCAGACGATTAGAAAACCAATTCTCAATGTATGACCAGACTTTACCAGGCTCTGCTCAAGAGTACCAGGAGAAGATACCCGCAGAGGAAATGTATACTACTCAACAAAGTCATGATCACCCGCTGTCTATGTCACGCTGGGTAGTGCCAGCTACAGTAGATGGTCGGTCTCTGGGCTCCCCTTTGGCTCGAGTGGCGGAACTGCTTCCTTGTTGCAATATTGGATGGCATCATACTGGCGGTATGCATTTTGCCATTTTACTTTGCTCTCTTCCTATTTGGAAATGTTTATGCTTGACCGACTGACGAATGCTGACTCCAATTCAAAGGCTACCAACCTATTCCTGAGACACCTCCAGTTGTGTACGACTCCACCAAGCCGTACTCAATGGAAGCAGCACCGTCTATGGCTATCCAGAATATGCACCCACTCATCCCTGCTAGTGAGGAATTACCACCAGTATCGTTCTCTCCCGATCAGCCAATTCCGGACCCGTCGCCTCTCACTAGCTATCCCCTACACGCCCATCTTTCTTTGCAGCCTCCACCCGCCCCTTTGGATGGAGAGATCTATCAACCCAATCAGCCGGCCTCTGAGTACTATACCACAAAGCCGCTTGTGAAACAAGGGACGTATGTTCCGAACCCCCCGGTGTTTCCCTTGGCCCCCATGGTGAGCGGTAATCAACCGCTAGCTCAATATGGACCGCAGCCCTTCCCCGTATCAACTTATCCTCCTATGCTGAATCACAATGTTGGTCCTCCTGGAGCCTTCACTCACTACAGTGTCATGCCGGCGGATGTCTTGCCTCACCCGGTATCTTTTGACTGTTGGAGTCACGCAACAGTGCATGGGCAAATATCAAATTTCGACATTCTGCTACCAAACCAACGTGCCGGCAAGCGAGGTCCGTTCAGAGACCAAAATCTTCGAGAACAAACGGCCCAAACTAGGAAGATGGGCTCGTGTATAAGATGCAGGATGCAACGCATACGTGTAAGTACCACCAGTAAGCAGCACGTTGTACTTCAATCGTGTAACCACACCAAAAAAAAAATCGATACCGCTTGTACATGCTGACGCGTTTCTCCCTCCGTAGTGCGAGCACAACCCGACGGAACCAGGGGGTGGATGCTTGACGTGTAAAAAGGCAGCAAACACGAAGTCTGGACGCTTCCCGTGCCTAAGGTATAAGATCACGGATATTAGGCTCTACAAGCCGGGACAGGTTCCAGGATACGAATGGACACGTAGATGGAACAACAACATCTCGGACCCCATTCAAAGGTGGGCATCTTCCGAAGTGAAGGTTATTCGCATATCGGATGGTTACTCCCAAAATTGTATTGAGTTCCAAGTGCGCAGATTTGTGCCGCAAGAAGGCGACAAGTTGGATCGGACTTGGGACTACAATGGCACGAAGAAGTCGGTCGCCATACCTCCTTACGCACTAATGGACCTGGAAGACGGCAAGATGGCATACAAGAAACACATTCACGATTCAATGAGTGACATTATCCGAAAAGTACTAGGCTACTCTGATGGAATATTATACCATACGTATCTCCAAGCTTGGCACATATGGAAGAGCTCGTCACAGCCATCGGAAACCAAAGATCTGCTGGAAGGGACCCTGCGGCTTTGGGCATCGATTCGGCTTTCAACGACATCTGGGTATATTGTTGGGGAGGAAACTTTGGGCATGCCATTCGATATCCTGGATCAAACGAGCCCTAGTCCCGGCAAGATCCCCGTGCCCCCTGTTCTGGGCGCGCAGATGGATCTGATCTTGATCCACCACATTCAGACAAAGCTTAGACGAGAGCTACTGGACAAGCTTCAAAAGATAGTGCTTAGGAACAAGCCGACGAGCTGGCTCGTCACGTATATAGTGACGTTTATTCTGCTGCATAACGCGGCACTCATCACGGCACACGATGCTAGCTATGCTCGCAAGCATGGTATGAAGGTAGGCGGATTGAAGACGTGGGAGGGGCGTGCTGGCATGTTTGCTCGCAGTGCTAACATGGCGGGTTCCACAGCGTCGATTTGCGCGTGAAGACAAGGTCCAGGAGTACCATCTTGGTAAGACACGCCCCTCCCGCCGACGTAAGACATCATATCATGGCTGACAATGGACACTGGGTGGTCTAGGAGCAAATATTCTCCTTGCACACTTCCACTACTGTAACAAAGGTGTCCACCCATTCTCGGATGAGTGTAGAGACCAGGATCTGCGGACACTGGCGAATCTGGACGAGGGCAAGATCCAGTTCGTCCGTGCGACAAGGACCTACGCCAGGCGGCACAGTAAGTCCCGATCCAGACCCTCTCTCCAGGACCGGATTCCCGGGGCAGCGCTAATGTATGCGTGACCTCGTGCAGAACAAGAATGGGAAGAGCTCCGGGCCCGTGGCGACTGCGAGGATGATTACTTTTTCGTCAGTCAGCTGTTTGAGGAAGGGTGGCAGCCCCGGTCCACAGTCTTGTAACTTATTTGCTTCTTGGAGCGGTGAAGTGGTAGTGGTACTTGATTTGGATGAAAGAGGCTGGCTGCAGAAGCAATGCAGGAACACACCCCCCAGACAAGGGCCAATAGACATGGTTGGCCACCTCGGGATTGCCAGCGCACCAATCGCTCGTTTCTGTGTGATGTCTCCAATCAATCAATCAATCAATCAATCGAGGGAATACGATCGAATTGCGGGAGAATCACCGAGCTTGTCTGTTCTACCAATACTACTACTGGCGGTGGGAAGAGTGCACTAGTACGAGTGCTTCGCACTGCAGATGTCATTTTCGCTGTCGTCGTCTCTTCTCTCCTCACTCATTCATTTATCGCCGACCTTGTGTATGTATGTATGTGTGAGTGAGTGCAGAGTGCAGAGTGCAGAGTGCAGTATGCAGTATGCAGGATGCAGGATGCAGGTGTCCTTGGCTCAACACACAAAAGTGCTGTCTAGGTATGTAGCGGATTTGCATACACAAGTACCTATGTATGCACTCGTAGTTTTCGTCCATCGGTAGCCTCCTGCCAACGGCTGTTCACAGTCGGTCGCAAATCTCAAGTCTCATCGGGCTGGATCGATCGATGCGGTGCTCACGTTTAACGCCCCCGAAGACTGTCGGATATCACGACGGGCTGTGTACTTCGTACTGACCCGAGTATCTATTTGAGGTTACACGACATTATCTTCCGGAGGGGGAGAGGAGGCAACGTTCGGATCGATCCCGGAGCCACACAGCAAGTCTTGCTTGCTCTCTACTTGTACATAAGGTAAGCATGGACACCGGCAGCCGTACCGCAGGAGTAGTACCCGTGCTAGTATTAATACCGGAGCCCAAGAGCGATGCGGCACTCGAGAATGCCAAGGGAGGCAACCGCCTAGAGAGGAGACGGCACGAGATCCAGCTACCGGGTTTCTCATACAGTGGCGTATCACACACACTCCCCCCCCCCCCCCATGCTCTGCATCGCACGCCGGATCTTCATCCTACTACCCCTTCAACATCACTCAACCTCCCTCCTGTTCTTGATTCCCCATTCATATGGAGTGTTTGTTTTACATACTCGTACTTCGTACATCTCACCCAGCAGCGGCTGGCAAGGGGACCCTTGAACACTCGCTCGTTGGCGATTTGAGGAGACGGGACAAACAACGACACTTGTCAAATGGCTGCCTTGTGTTTTGCTTCCCCGGGGGAGGGTATGTACATACGCACATACTTTGCTTCTGTTTCGTTTTGTTTTTGCTGGCGGATCACTGCGTCTGTTGGTGCTCCCGTCCAAGGAGACTGACTGATTCAATCTGTGCTTCCCGATATTATTGACGTTCCCGAATAGGCGGTCGGAGGAGATTGCATCAGAGGACCTCTCTTTGTCTCTCTCTCCTTCCTCATCGACCATGATGATAAATAGTCGTCGTTGGTCGCTCACTTGCTCTCGATGCAACTTACACCTTCCTCCTCAACAACTCCTTCTCAAGGCCTCAATCAAAGGGACAACCACTTCCTCTTTGCCTTGATGCATCTTATGATTCTTGATCTGTCCGAGATCTCTCCAGCTTCGTGAGACGCATTCCTTTCTGCTCCTACTACAAAGACAAACCTGAGAGTCGATCCGACTTCAAGAAACCAGAAAGCTACCCTCCATCATGACGTACTCTGTGACAGGACCGGTCATTTCTTCGACCATTGCAACTCGTCAAGAGTTCAAGCTGCCAACCCCCTTGGCAGAGATGCCGAGTCTTCCCTCTGAATTCCCCTCGCATCTTGACTCACCCTTGGCTTGGTCTGGTCAACAGTTCGTGAACGAGTCGGACTATGTTCACCAGCTGAATGACGATGACCTGCTAGAGATCGAGGCTGCCCTCCAGCATTTCAAAGGTACGCCCGTTTGACATCCGCGACGTCTCCCCCTTAAGACATCGGCCCGCTAACGAGACATATAGCTCTTGGCTTGGATGGGGACCTTGTCTCTCGAGCAAACTTCCCGCTCCCCACTGTTGGGCTCAAACTGGCCCACATACATCGTGACATCCACGAAGGAAAGGGGTTCGGTGTTCTTCGGGGACTGGATCCACAGAAGTATTCTGTGGAAGATTTGACGGTTGTCTATCTCGGTCTTCAAGTCTACGTCGCCAATCGTTATGGCCGCCAAGACAAGAAGGGGAACATGATGGGTATGACAGAGCCCAAAGAAGAGAACAACTTGTATCAGCCAGCCACTGACATGTGTAGTCCACATCATTGCCGACAACTCCACCAAGCTGAAAGCTGAGCATCATCGCCACTCGACAGCTCCCATTGTGGGTTCTCCAAGAGGACTTTTGGCCATTGGCTTTGTCATGGATAATTTGCTTACAGATACGATAGATGTTCCACAATGAGGAAGCCGGTGATATTATCAGCTGGCTAACAAGAAGCACGGCCATGGCTGGAGGCAAATGCATCATCTCCTCGGCTTACACCGTTTACAATGTCCTTGCTGCCACTCGCCCCGACCTGATTCGTACCCTGGCACGATCTGATTGGCCATTCGCTCTGTGAGTAACTCGAGAGACTGCTGGAAACAACGGCTGACACGCGTATGTTCGACAGACCCAAGTTTCAATGCCGCCCCGTCTTTTTCTATCACGAGGGTCGACTCATTACGAACTTTGGCAGGGCGGCTCTGATGGGTAGCGCAAGCCACGTTCGACCAGCCCACCTCCCTAAGCCAACAAGCAACCAAATTGAGGCGTTGGACGCAATCCAAGACATCGCAGAAGCAACCAGGCTCGAGTTCAAGACAAGGGCGGGTGACATCCACTTCATCAACAACCTCGCAATTCTGCACCGACGGGAGGGGTTTGTCAACGGACCAGAGTCCAACCAACGCCGGCATCTGGTGCGGATGCGACTCCGAGACTCCGAGATGGGCTGGGCCATCCCATCAGATCTGCAACAGGAGTGGACCAAGGCCTTTGGTACAGCCGGAACCAGGGTGTGGCATCTCGAGCCCATGCCGACTGGCTTCTTCCCACTCCGGTCGCAGCCCAACTAAGGCGGGAAACAGGATTCCGAGCGAGGTGACGGTCCACTGTCTACATGAGACTATGGAAGCGAGAGGACTGCCAGGGGTATGATTTGCACTGCGGCGAAAGGGGCTCAAAGTGGCCGTGGCGGTCGGATTCGCATTAGGAAGGCGTTCTGATGCATGGCAAATTTCGAGTGTTCAAGGAGTCATGGGTCGGAAGGTTCCAATTCGAGATTGGCCATTGGTTTCTGGAGTGTGCTGTGTTTCTTTTATTTGCTTCTTTTTGGGGTGGTGGTCGGTACGGAGCACTACGAGTATACCATTACTATACAAGATGGGAGTCATCAACAGACAACGGATGTCCCCGAAAAAATGGCTAGACTAGATTAGTATGTATTACCTAGATACTAGAGGGCGAAATGAACAGACGTGTGTATATCTTATACCTACGAGTATGGCGGCCATTGCATTGTCAACTGACATCCCAGACATGCGGGTGATGAGCTCGGAGGACGGGATACGAGGAGTACCGACAGAGTCCAGATAGACTGGGGGCATTGGACCCATTGGGGCGTCATCTCATTAGACGAGTGTCGGGTCTGGGGTCTGGGATAGGACTCGTATCGAATCGTACTTTGCATGTACTACATGCAATCGATCAGACGCTCAGAGTCAAGATGCAAGATGCAAGATGCAAGCTTCTATGCCGGGGTTGGCGAGCCCCGGAGATCAAGCGACTAGCAATTGGTTCGTACAAGGGCAGAGGCCCTATCGCAAGGCCGAAGACCAGTGCTGTGATTGATGCCTTTGCTTTTTTGCATCGCTTTGCATGGAGGGACCCTGTGACAGCTCTCTGGGAGGACGCCTGGCCGCAGGCGGTGAGTGCGAGAAGAGGCTACTACTACTAAAGTAAGGAGGGAGAGAAGAGAAACGGGAGTACGAAGTAGGGAGGCAGAGAGATGTGCAATAACGAGAGGGACAGACAGAGGATGAGCCGAGACGAGACGAGACGAGACGAGACGTGATGTGTGCTCGTGATGTCGGTACTAAAGTACGAAGTACTAAAGTACTAAAGCTGTCTGGTCTGGCGGGTTTTCCTGCACACCATAGACACAGTAAGCAATGCGTGCCGCAGCGGCAGAAGCAGCAGCAGATGCACCATCAGATGCACCATCAGATGCACCAGCCAGTAGTTGAACCAGACACCAGACGGGCACTTTGGCATCATCGCCCCTGTGTGTCCTCTGTGCGTGTGGAGAAGGCCGGAGAAAGCGTAAATGCCCAGAAAGCTGGGATGACCCACAGTGCTCCCAGACAGTGTGCATGACGTGGAGATTCCAGCGCTCCGGGCGAGGGGCCGCCTGTGCCGCCCCTGCTGAAGCCACTAGGTCACGGCGTGTTTGGGTGGGCCTAGCCCCTAAAACACCCCCGTTGGGCACCGTGCAGAAAATGTCCACAGCGGGGTCGGGCGTGTGTGTGTGTCTCTCTCTCTCGCGCACCCGTACTCGTAAGGCTAGCTAGCTATCACTTCTCTCCTCCTCCTGCACGCACCGCAGCTCGCGAGAACAACGCCCGACAGACTTGCATTGCGGCATTGCATTGCACGAACAGTACTCTCGTAGTACTACTACTACTCCTACTACTACTAGCCCTGACCCACGAATGGTCCCTGCCACGGGCACTACTTCTTGAGCTAGCCAGCCAGCCCGACTCCGGGAGGCCGTCCGCCCCGTATCGCCGCCGCCGCCTTGCCGGAGTGGTCCTGTGAGGCTGACCACAGCTCGGAGGAGAGAGTTGGCCCAGCAAGGCTACTATACTATTAGTAGGCCTAGTGCTAGCTGTTGCGCGCACTAGCATCTATCCGGATAGGGTTACATGTGACTGACCTGGTCAATTCACGCGTCGTGATATCTTCATCGACATCTTGAACCCACGCGGTTCCAGCGCCAACAGCACTCATCACATCATGGCCAAGTCGGGGCCCTCTTCCTCCTCTTCAGACTATCAGCCCGTTCACCAGGATGACGGCCAAGAAGTCAACGATGAGGAAACTACCACCTTTCTTCCATCACCCCGGCCACGGCCAGACCGGCGTTACCGCACCACCATCCTCGTCTTAGTCGTGGCCCTGGTGATACTTCTGGCCTCCAATGTCTATCTGTCCATCCCGTATTTCTTCCCTGGCCATGGCATCGGTACCGATTTCGGCTCTTGCCCATGTCGTCCCAGCAAGGTCCCCCAGTATTTTCAAACATCCCCAGAGCTATGGGCCGGACCCACGGCGACAGGACGCGCTGCCTTCATGGCCCAGACCAGGACCTTTGATCCGACTGCTACCTATGTGCCCAATGAGCCCCTGCAGACGTCCATCCCTGTGGAGGGGATGAGCCAGGGAAACGACACTATTTTCAAGATGATGGGTTACCTCTCGCCGTACTTTCCCTCGCCCGGATTCGGTGTGGATGAGTATCCGTTGCCTAAAGGGGCAGAGATTGTTCAGGTTCAGATGCTCTCGAGACATGGAGCTAGGTATCCTACCACTGGGGTCAATGTTGCCAGGTTTGGGGAGCGGATCGCCAATGCGTCGGCTACGTTTAACCCCAAGGGTAACTTGACGTTCCTGAAGGACTGGAAATATGAGCTTGGGTCGGAAATATTGGTGCCCAGGGGGCGCCAAGAGTTGTTTGATTCAGGTAAGCCCCTTTAGCACTGCTTCAGAGACACTGGTCCCGTTGGACCTGACACTGATACTCCTGATTCACAAAGGCGTGCTGCACAGCTACATGTATGGCAGTTTGTACAATCCACAGAGCAAGATCATTGTTCGTACAACGGTAAGAGGCGATGCTCTATCACCCCCCGCAGTACAGTTGCTAAGCCAACGCGGGATAGACTCAAGATCGCATGCTCAAGTCGGCTGAAAACTGGATGGCGGGTTTCTTCGGTCTCGAATGGTGGGTATTATTCCTGATTTCTATCCAAATGAATTCGGGCTTACAATCGCTAGGACCAATAATGCCACCATTGAAGTCATTATTGAAGCGAATGGTTTCAATAACTCACTCGGGGGTGCCCTCAATTGCCCAAATGCTCATTCCAGGACGGCTGCAGACGAGGCTAAAAATACTTGGCTCAACATTTATCTCAAAGATGCTCAGTATCGCTTCCAAGCAATGACGGATGGATTCAAGTGGAGTATTGACGACGTTTACGCTGCTCAGACTATGTGCCCTTATGAGACTGTGGCTTATGGCTTCAGCAAGTTTTGCGATCTGTTCACATATAAGGAATGGCAAGGGTTTGGCTATTCCATCGACTTGTGGTTCTCGGGGGGCAATGCCTTCCACAGCCCTGTCGGGGTAAGTTTGAGTCCTCATGGCACAATGAAGCCAAAGCTAATCTTTTTAACTCCTGATTATAGAGAGCCATTGGCATCGGGTATCAACAAGAAGTCATTGCTCGGCTTAAAAACCATACCCTCGGCTACTCGGGCTCACAAATTAACGTTACCTTGGACAACAACACAGACACGTTCCCACTAAACCAGAGTCTCTATTTCGACTTCTCTCATGATACCAACATTGTGTCAGTTCTCACCGCGTTTGGCCTTCGCCAATTCGCGGAAGAGCTTCCGCCAACACGGTATCCTGGAGATCACTATTTCACCGTCGCTCATGTAACACCTTTCGGCGCCCGTCTTGATATCGAAATCATCAAGACGCCGATGCCGGTTTCCCCCAATCGCGATGGTTATCTCCGCGGCGGGGAGACCAAATATGTGCACTTCATTCTAAACCAGCGCACCATACCTCTTGGGAAGAGCTTCCCAGAGTGTGATGCTAGCCGTAGAGATGGCTGGTGCGAACTTGACACATTTCTCAAGGTTCAAGACGAAAAGCCTGCCAAGGCAAAGTACGACTACGCCTGTTTTGGGGATTATGCATCCGTACCCTATGGACAGGTCACCGACGGTGTCCCGGCTTGAGGCTTGATACTGGCGCTATGGGTCCTGCTTTTCTTTTTGTTAACTTTGCATTGTCATGTTTGGTTGGTTGCGAGAATGGGAATATGGGATATGCTATGTAAAGTGATGGTTTTCATTCACCCCTTTGATCGGGTATAATTCATTGTCGGTTTACTTGTTTTACAGTGGTTCGGCCGGTCGAGATAAAATGTATCATTTCGAATCGAGGGTTTGAGACGCAAGCTACGATGGTCAAATAAACGTGGATTCAAAAGGAGATATCATTCGTTCCCTAGCGACGCAAAAGATCGGTCCCCCGGCTATGGCTGGCTTTGTTCAGATATGCTACTCAGGAGAAAATGTGACTATGAAATCATGGCACAGACAGCCACACGATAACACCAGGCCCCTTCATGAGTTTGAACTATTCACATATTTTATTAATGGTATATACAGAAACCTCTATACAACAAGACATCCATCCATCCCATCCTGTCTATCCCGTGGGAATTGATTCTCCTGAAATCACCGGTACTCCAACGCCCGCTGCCCAATAATCCAAAAGAGCTGGCATTAACGAAAAGATTTGCCAAAAGATCCAACACCACCCGAAGAAAAAAAAAGAAAGCTTTTCATATACGTTGCAGACCGGGTGAGAGGGATATGCTTAGTCCCGCTTCTGACTGCTTTCCCTATCATCCTCGGATATCGACGTCTTCTTCTCCTCGGTAATTCCTTCAGACATGCTTGCCGAAAGTGCCATGTGAGCATGCTCCTGGATGCCGTGCTGCGGCTCAATCATCACGGTGCTCTTGTGAGCGGGCTCGTCGCGATGGGGGTTCCAGGCCAGGAAGTCACGTCGGACTTCGACATAGTCGTACGAGAATTCACCGTGCTGGTCATCGTCCATGCCGAGGAGCTCAGCCTCCTCAGAGGCGCGGAGCTTGAGGCCGGGGATGAGGTCGATGATCTTGGCGATAACGGCGCTCATGACGAAGGCGTATGCGGCCGCGGCAACGATGACGGCGATTTGCCAACCGAGGACGACGTATCTGCCGTCGAGGAAGCCGCCAAGTGCGCCAGTGTTGACGCCGTCGAGACCGATGATTCTACTGCTTGCGAAGAAACCGTTGAAGATGAGGCCGATGATGCCGCCGATGCCGTGCTCGGCGAAGATATCCAAGGAGTCGTCGATTCTGATCAGGAACTTGACTATTGAGCATGTCAGTCAGCACTTTCTGTCTAATGTTCTAATGTTGGAGACATCATGTTGGATAAGGAGAGACTCACTCTTGGTGCCAAAGTTGCAAAGAACACCAGCCGCTACGCCGAGAATAATGCTGGCCCATGGATCAATGAAACCAGATGCAGGAGTCGCAGCCACCAAGCCGCTGATGGTGCCGGAGCACCAGCCCACCATGCTCCATTTCTTCGCCAGTCGAAAATCGAGCAAGCACCATGTCATGGCAGCAAACATGGCCGTCAAGCACGAATTCAAACAAGCCTGAACAGCTCGCAGATTCGCTCCAAAAGCAGATCCACCGTTGAAGCCCAACCAGCCGAACCACAGGAGAATAGTGCCCAGGGTGATGAGGGAGATGTTGTGGGGTCGGAAGTTGAGCAGCATTTTCTCGTTGCGTCGGCCGAGAACCCAGGAGTAGGCAAGGGCCGAGGCGCCGGAGCCGATCTCGACGGGGACGCCGCCGGCATAGTCGAGGACACCGGCTTTGAAGGCCCAGCCGTTGGGGTTCCACACCCAGTAGGCCATAGGGCAGTAAACGAGGGTGGCCCAGAAGAAGCAGAAGACCATGCTGGGGACGACACGGCCCCGCTCGGCAACGGCCCCGACGGTTAGGCAGGCGGTGACGGCGCAGAACATCATCTGGTAGAGGGCGTAGAGGAGGGCGGGGACGAGGGGTGAGCCCGGGGAGGGGGCGGCCAGAACACCCCTGAGACCGAAGTTCGTCATGTCGCCGATATAGCCGTTGCCGGAGGTGGTGCTAAAGGCGAGAGTGTATCCCCAGAAATACCACTGGAAGACGATGACGCTGAAGGACATCATCGTCACCCACAACATTGAAAGGGCCGACTTCCGGCGGGCGAGGCCGGAGTAGAGGAAGGCCACGCCGGGGACCATGATCAGCACCAGAGAGGCGCAGATGATGATAAAGGCCTGATCGCCAGACTGGTACCATTGGTTCAGGTTTTCGATGGCTGGGAGAAGTGATGTTAGCGATCTGGCGTCCCGGGTCGTGGCTTGGGTTACATGTCGAAGCGTCAGCACGAGGAACACGGAGTGCTACTTACTAGGATCACCACCCAGCGACCCGGTGCCATTGTACACCGTGGGTGCCCCGGTATGGGCGTACGACATGATGGGTAAGGCGGTATCTGAGATACGGTCGTTTGACGAACCCGGGCCTCGATCGATCAATCCTCGAGGAGGCAGACTAGGTGGTCAGAGATCGGATACCGGCAAAACAAAGCGACGCCCCGTGAGTAATCCAAGCTACGGCGTGTGTTGATAAGGTTGCAGATAGTAAGATGGCTCCGGGTTTCACAACGAAGCTACTGCTCGATGGATTGGACGGGATGGTCAGGCGGATGAATTGGTTAGAGATAGCGGACGGGGGAAAGGAGGAAAAGGAGGAATGGAAAGAGAGATAGGAGAGAAAACGAGGAGACGGCAGGGGATGGAGCAAAGATAACGAACTGGTCTCGGTCTGTATATAAAGTCTACGGAGTACTACTACTACTGCTGCTACTGCGAAGTACGGATACATTGAACGGAGTATGGGGGAATGGGCAAATGGCCACACTCGCGAGTCTCAGCCCGGTTTCCGGTCCCTGCTTTCTTTACCCCGGACAGACGCGCGCGATAGATAAGACGCCGGGGGTGCCGTTTATCTTGGTGACAGGACAGGAGCAAAGGGCTTGAGCAATTGAATTACTACTAAGACGGGGGGTGGTTCGCTGAACTTTGCCTATCTGTCAGAGACGTTTGAGCTAGGAGCGTAGATCGGCGCTCTGCACATGAACGCGGAGAGAGAGGCGGGAAAAGAGGCTTAGATAGTGCATCAGGTAAAAGAGACGAGACATTGATAAGGAATATGCGGCTTGTCACGCCGTACAGGGTACCACAGCTGATATGAGCCCGGAGAGACAGAGATATGGAAGATAAGGTGAGGCGTGTATAAATGTCGGTACGTACAAATAGAAAACGCAGACAGATATCAAGAGATACGGCTAGCCGGGATTGGGGGGGGGGACCCCCTAAGAACCCGGAAACAGTGTGGGCTCCCGCAGCAAAGGCATGTATCTTTCCAGTACTGCCGCAAACAGGCATATATCGGGCCCAGCCGGGATGTTCTTCTGGTATGTACTCCGTACGGAGCATTAGATAGTAGTACTCGAAAACGTATTATAACATAACTATTGAAGAGCATGCACAATCTCTTCGTCTTTTTTTTTTTTGGTGGTTGTTTCTTTCTTCTCACGGGCTGAGTTCAGCGCCAAAACCTCACCTAGAAAACGGGGGGGGCGCATCTCCAGCCCATGTCCAACCCCCTAGCTTACCCATCAATGCCCGAAGAAAGATGACAATTTGCCTTTTTTCTTCTTCCTCGTTGGGCATCAAAATCCGGAAGAAAATATCTATCAATGAAATGAAGGGAAAGAGAAAAAAAAAAGACGAAGCGGATTTAGCAAGGGAGCAGTAAACCAGGCTGTCAGTCGGCTCCTCGTTGCCGAGACAAGACATCTCTGAGACCTCTTCTGGCCCATTGTGCAGGCAATGACACCTGCGTCATTCAATGAATAGAAAATATGATATACTACTATGTAATATACATACTGTGCTCTGGCCAATCGCCATCTGCGATAAGCAACCGGGAGAAAAGCAATAATCGAAAAAGCTTGTTCCTGTTCCTCCTGGCAGTGAATCGGCAGGCAGCCAAGATTTCAAGAAATGCCGTCACTTCATCATGTAACTGATAAGAACGTCCAGCAATGCCCACTAGGCATGATTGGGCCCGTTTGCGCGTACCCCCGCCCCTTCTAGATAGTTTGCAGTAGTAGTAGCAGTAGCAGTAATACTATCACGGCTCCGTAGAAGCTGTGGCTCCGTGGAGATTATGCTTCTGTTTATAGCCGCGGCTCGGAGGTAATAGCTCACATCAAGCAAGAAGTCTTGTGACGCGCAGATGATTGAAGACCCCAAAGCCAAAACGGATCACCGAGCCATCTTGTGTTGCCCTGGATGTCATTGACTCTCTCTATCTGGACGGTAATCACACATCGCTTTGTAAAAGTTTACCTTTACCGAGTCAACCCACATGTCAAATCCCCCCCCCAAGATCTCTGTGCTGCCGATGACTACATAAGCCCTGCATCCATATCGTATCCGGGATATGAAATAATTCCATTTCCTTGATTCTGCAAAGATGTAGACGTAACCATGGATCGACTTCGCCCACCCATGCCAAGGAAGCCAAGCAATCGACGCCTGCCACTCGGAAGAGGTCCTTGGCGATGATCTGTGTAAATCCACGAAGATATCAATGTGAACAACATGCTACTCAAAAGAGTATGTCTTCATAGATCAGTGCCAGACAAGGCAGACAGAGTCGACGTCTTTAGCTGGTCCAAACATATTTTCAGGCTTGGCTCCTGCTACAAGCTCATGTTTCCACTTCATACGGAGTACATACGAAGTACATGCAAAAGGTAATGCAGCAGCAGACCTCCAAGCACATCCCGGGGACCCACGCCCTTCACGCGAAAAACAATCGTAGCTGAAAACCGAAAAACGAAAAAAACGAAAAAAAAAAAAAGCCCGAAACGTCCACAAAGTCACTGTACCTCATTCCCCGAAAGGAAAGCCAAAAAAACACAAACATGGCTGGCTATCTTTTCCCCCCAGCCTTATCAAAAACCCGGACAGCCAATCACAGGGCAGCTTGCTCATTACGTGCGAGAAACCCCGATTTGGTTATTTATGGGGACGTGTGTCCGTATCGGGTATCGGGCCGGATGTTGCATTCCGACCTCTCTCTGCGAGATCCGAGATGATCGATTGTTATAATCCGATGATGTGCCAAGAGTGTGTTGATAATACTACGGCGTATCATGATTCGCATGAAGTATCCAGATTCTATTATGTTTCGTTGATTAAAACAAATTAGTTACCTTGCATTCCTTTTGGGCGTCTTTCTAATGTCCGAAGCTGCAACTCAGCAGCAGACATGGAAACGTCTCTCTAGGCAAGATGCTTGTTTTGCATGTTCCGTAGCTCATTCACTCTTACAACCAACTCACATGCCCTTTCTGCACTTCTACATATCCTCAATCAATTTAGGTACATAGAAATTGGTATTGTGCGGTCTCATCAATCATCATGTGCCCCGAACGCTTATCGTGATGTACATACATACTGCCCAATATCATACTTTTTTACCCCGAGTTTCCTCCTCTTTGCTTCGGGTCGTCCCTAACCAAGTCTCGAAAGTGTCCCCCTGGCATTAGTCATGTGAAGAGATGGGATATCACAAAGCCATGCCGATCCAGCTCCCTGGAAGTGGCAGTTGTGCCTCCATCATGACCAGACAGCCAAGCCACCAATCCAGCCATAAACGCCGGCTATCATTGCCCCGTTACCCAAAGATCAAAAAATGCAGAGCTTACCGGTTTGCTCCTCACGCGTTATTTCATATGTCAGAATATCATGAGTCCGATAATGCAGCATCAGCCTATACCGTCTCGGCACAGCTGCCCGGTTCACCTTGTGACCACCCATGTGGACATCGTCTTGCACGGGCCCAATGGCCATCCCGTGTAACGGCCGCAGAGTCTTTCTATATGCACTTTCGTCCGACTCTCTCGGCAGAATCCACTCAACCCGGAGGCCGTGATCCCATACGCCTGCCTGATTCTTGACTGGCGATCTGAGCTTCGTTGGTGTAAGGAGCAGGACCCGTCCTATTTGCGACCCTACAACGACTAGCGAAAGCTCAGGAATATGAGCCAGCATGCTAAGTCGACTCGTTGCGCGGAAATAGGGCCGAATAGTTCGGTCCTGAAACATGCCCAGTGTGACGGCGTCAGGACACAAAACTCCCACCTCCTTTGAGACCCGTTCATTCTTTCTCAGAAGGCTTCGTAATTCTAGGTCCTTCTCATAGGCACGAAGAAATCGATATTGCTTGGCTACGCGCTCGATTCGGCGATCCGTCCTACGAGAGACGTTGGGATTGAACTGTACGGGCCTTCTGAGAAACTCAACAAGAAATGGCGTCCGCCGAGATATACGTTGAACCGTTCCATTGTGAGGGAAGAACGCCATGTCAAGTGGAGGCAGAGGTGATTGCGAGGCTGGCTCGTTATCGCTAAGCCCCGACAGCATTGAATCGACGGTACTTCGTTCGTCATCCTTTGATGTCACGCTGTCTAGGTCCCCAGACGTCTGGATCAAGAAAGGTATGGAATCAGACGGAATGAACGTCCCTATCATGGGATAATCCGGCTCTTGCATGGCCACGTCAAACCCCTGTGCCGCATGGGTCTGTTCCGCAGGAGCCTGTTCCGTAGGAGCCTGTGCCGCATGAGCTTGTGCAGCGTGAACCTGTGCAGCATGAGCCTGTTCAACATGAAATGTAGCGTGAGAAATTTGGGTAAGCGCCGCCTGAAGACCTTCAAAGCTCGATTGAAACTGAGCCTGAGATGCTTGAGCCAGAGTCTGATCCTGATCCTGAGTCTGTACTGTGGAAGTAAGTTGGAAAAACGACCCCGGAAAATTTGGAAAACCCGGTTGAAACTGAGTCTGAGGTGCTTGAGTTTGAGTTACTTGAGTTTGAGTTGCTTGAGCCAGAGCCAGAGCCTGATCCTGAGCCTGAGCCTGAGCTAGAGCATTGGCCTGGGCCTGCATCATAGCCTGAACATGAACCTGATCCTGAGCCAGGTCAGCGGGAGTGTATTGTGGAATCGACTCCAGAACATCTGGAAAGTGTGGCTGAAACAGCGTTCCTGGTTGTCCTGAGAACGGTTCGAAGGGAGCGCTCTGAAGGGTACTCTGAATTGCGGTGATTTCTTGAGTGTTGGTCATAACGGCGATGTTTTCTGTTTCTTCCTCTCCATCGGAGCCCTGGTCCATACCCTCGTTTGCTTCTTCGCCCTGTTCCTCAGATTCTTCAGATTCTTCATATTCAGCTTCACTTTCGTCGCCGGGCTCATCCTCGGGAGCGTCTGCATCTAAAGTACCCGCCAGCAAAGGTGAAGGTTGGTTAACTGTCCCCTGATATTGGCCTAACGGGACGGGTCTAGGCATTGGTAAACGAGGCGGGAGGTTTGGGTGTTCGGGTATGGCTTCGATACATGGGTTGACGTCAACCATCGGTTGCGTGAATCCCACACCCGGTTTGAGAATGTCGAGATCTCTCTCTGGCATGCCTAGCATCTCAGCCACCGTGTGGACTTCCATGAAGCAGTTCTCAGCCAAGGCAAGAACACCCCAACCCCTAAAAGCACAATTAGTCCTTTCTTGCCTTGCTGCCCTTATCATTTGTGTGTGCCCATCAGATACTCACTTGGAAGAGGCGGGCGAAAATTCTTCGCTCAGAAGCATTGCATGCGTAGAGGGACCAATGACATTAACGGGCTGATGTATCCTCCAGATATCTGCCAGCCACATGTTCCCTTTGATGTCCACGGCGCAGATCATCTCGGCCGTGCCATCGTCGAGATCCACAAAGCAGATATTGGGGATGTTTGAAGCTTCCTTCCCGAGGGCAACCACGATCCTGAAATTACTCGCACGTTTAGAAACATCCACCTCGTCGTCATTGCAGATTTGGTGGCATTCGCATGACTCCCGTGCTTCTGGCGGCTCCTTGAGGCAAGTGGCTAGAGCAAGGGCAAAAACCGTCACCTCGCAGCGATTCGAGCTGACTGCTATGAGGCGAGATTTGCGATGCACTGCCAATCCCCAGGCAGAATGGCCAACGTTCTCGTGGAAGAACAACCTCGGCGGGTTGTCGAATTGAGCCCTCTTGGGGCTGCTCTGGGCAGCTGTCGACACATTTGGTTTACTAAACACCCAGTCTGCAATCGCCTTGACGTAGTATGCAATTACATCTCCGTCGTCAAAGCAGGCAACCACAATTTCATCTTCGCCAAGAAACCCAGTTATAATATGGTTGATCGTATGGGGCGAAACAGAGTCCACACAGCCCCCCATGGAGTAGGAAGCCTTGCTTGGTTCGGGGACAAGGTCAAGGTCCGGCACTCGAGGTATCGTCTGTTTTGGAACGCCTCGGGGCACGTAGACAAAGATATGGCCTTGGTATGCCACAAAGTAGAGCTGATAGGAGACCTGTCAGTCTCGACTATGCCTCCAAGTCCGTCCCAGATCGACACTTACGTTGTGAGCTTGTGATAGTGCAGTCAAGTTGTTTCGATAGCTCTGCATGGACGGAATAAGCCGATATATGGAATTATCGGGACTGGTCTCGTTATCGGGCTCGAGACTCAGCCAGTTATACGGCAGTCCTAGGCCTGACATAGAGGCCCGTTCCCGTTCCCTGATTGCGCGCTTGGCTTCATCTCCAAACTGCATCACCCCAACATGCATTAGTCCTCTTTTCAACCCGTATCAAGCCGTTATCATTCTATAGTGCAGACTCACCCGGTCAGTCGCCGTTTGTAAATGGCATATACCCACAGAGACGGGCTGAAAGGCCCGAGGAGGAGGAGGAGGAGGAGGAGGTCGGTTGGATTCAAACGCCATCGCCGCCAAGGGGATGGTAGCCTCGCCGTTGTGTTCCAACCACGATACCTCGGTACATATAAATATATCAAGCAAGGATAAAAGACCCCCAGGAAGAACTATCAGAGGATAGAGAAAGAGGTTCTGAGGAGGTTTAAGTGACGGCAGATGGTGGAGAAGGTGTGGTGGGGATGGTGATGCTATTAGTTGGAGTTCTAGTTGTATGAGTCTACGGACGACCCCACCCGTTGATAGACTAGGCAATCGATAAAGCAAGGGGCCCGTGATCACCGATCACGCTAGAACACGTGTTAGCCACCGCCACGATTGTTTGTAGTGGAGCTTTCGGGAGAAGGCTCGCCAATCGACAGCAAACAAATATACAGCCCAAGAAAACAAATATACTACAGCCCCCAGGTTAACTACCACTCACATATATTAAATAGGGACACATTCCTATATGGGGGGCTCTCGCCGCCTGTTGAACGTAGACTTCCCATGATATGACCAAATTAATATTAAAATTTAATTCTATAATTGTTTCTCCGTATTTTGCATGATATATGTATTTTATGTTGTTGAAGATGTAAGTGATTAGCGTGGTGCTAAAATTCTTAGCCTGTACACGAGCCGCGTATAGCCCAATCATAGGTCAAGCTTCTGACCGAGGGGCGGCATTGTGTTTGTTTTCCAAGGCTGTATATTTGCTTGCTCGCCAGTTAACAAACATCAGCTTGCGTGATCAATTAAAACCAGTCCAATAGAACAAGAAACATGGTGTTGGCGTAAAGGGAATTATGACCCGTCACATTTTAACCAAGTTCGCCAAGATGTGGATAATTCTGTCACTAAAATATCCAACAGGATTGTGATGATACCTTCCTGCACAACTCCCTCTATGCGCAGCATCAATCTTCAAGTGCATCCATCAGCCACGCAGGAAACCATGCCATCCAAGCCATCCAAACGCCCAAAAATCATCAAAAGAAAGATCGTCTCATCGTAAGCTACAGCAGATGCCTGCAACAAGTCCACCGCAGAATGGGTATGCAAAACTCATTGCCTCATAAGTTCAGTCATGTCCTTCATCCGATAATCCAGCACCGGTGTAACCCAATCATCCTCAACCAGCGAATACGATTCCCTCACGTTATCCTTCCCCTTTCGTGGGTTCAGCGCCCAGTACCCAAAATCCGCATTGATCGACTTGAGATATCTGAACAGATTTTCCCAATAGTGCGCGTCACCAACAGACGGCTCATCCGGCGCCCCGAGCTCGCCGAACCACACGGGTGCAATGTCTTGCTCCAGAAGATACGCCCAGTTATGCCGCATCGTCTTGACAAAGGACTTGTAGCTCCGCTGCGCGAATCGGCCGTCCCAACTTCCCCAGCCAGACCACTTGTACCCGTGTGCTGAGTATACCAGCCGGTCGGCGACGTCCAGCTTGACCGGCCGCGTGCGAGCGCCCGAGACGTCATTTGCGGACTCGGTGCCCTCGACGATAATCAGCCAGTCAGACTTCATCTTTAGAAGTCTGTTCCCGCAACGCTCCGCCGCGGCCGCCCACTTGGACCAGGGCATGGTGCCCCAAAGCCCTCGAACCTCGTTGCGAAGATCCGCCCCGATCACCAGCGGATTGTCCACAAAGCGCTCCATGATGGTCTCCCAGTGCTCTATCCATTCCTCTTCCGTCTGCTTGACCCGACAAAACGGGCCTAGATGGTCGTTGGCCCAGCCAGCGTCGCACGGGTCTGCTCCGCAGCACCAAGTTGCGCTAGTAATGTGGTTGTTGACTATGACTGCGAGTCCAGCATCGGTCAGGGCCGTCGTAACCGCTTCGAACACGTCCACGGCACGAAGACCCGCGAGATCCGGGTTCGCGAGGACGAGATGCGGCTCGATGACGGGGTTCTTCATGACGATCTCGTCCGCGTAGGGGAGCCGCACGCTATTGAATCCGAGCCTTTTGATAGTCTGAGCAATGACGCTACGGTGCTGAACCTCCAGACCTCCAGTCACAAACAGCTCATCGCTCGCGCCGTACCAGTTGATCGATGAGAGCTTGAACCGCCTCCCCTCCGCATCCACGATATTTCGACCTCGCGTCCGAAGCGGCAGTTTGTAGTTGGATATCCACGTGCTCTCCAACGGCGGCGGGAGAGGCTGCTTGCTAAAGTATTTCGAGTCTTCGTCCGGCACCCACAGAGAATCCAAACGCCGCTCTTTCCGCCAGAAATAGATGATGTAGATCACAATCGGCACCAGAATCAGGAGGAACGCCATTGTGCATCGAGACCGTAATAAACCGCGCTTCTTTCGGGGGAATAGCTTCTTCCTCGGCCGTTTCCGTTCGCTGGCCCAGGCAAAATCGACAATTCCAATGTCAACAACGGCGTGGCCAACATAACGAGCCCAATCTGTTGCGGCAGCCTCGGTCTCTGGCAACGAAAAGAGCGGCAGCTCCTTGTCACTTTCGACGCTGACTAAGTGTGGAGGGGCTGTCATATTGGTTCGGCACTGCACCACCACCACAAGATAGATACGCTAATACTTCATAAGCTCAATGCTCTGTATGCTCCGCCTTCATAGGGTCCGCCTAGAACAAGAACGACGTGCAGTTGACGAGCGATAGTGGTGATAGTGCCGAATGAATGATAGTAGGCTAGACAAGGCAATCGAGCACACGACACTCAAGATGCGGTGTTTAAATATGCGTAGAATATATCAACCCCTCAAGATCACCGGTCCTTGGCGAGAGGGACCTCGGGTGTTGGTGGTCGCGTGCGTCTCGGCGGCCAAGAAATCGGACGGTTCGGGCTTCCTAGGTTCCCGTTCTCTTTCACGGCTCCGGAGCGGCTTCCCGGTGATGAGATCTTCTCGATATATGAAAAAAAGCCGTAGGTTTCTCGAAAGAAGAGAGGATTGAAGATTTCCAGTTAAGCCGAGTCACTCGCCTTTTCCGCATCCTCAGATGAGCAACGGACGTCCTTATCAACCCAATCCCTCGCGCATGTCCTTGCTTTATAACCCACAAACTCCATTGCTTTCCTACGTCTTCCGTAGCTACGAAAAAACGTGTCTTTTGCCAAGACAAACGGTCCATCCGAAGGTGCCGAGCCTTTGCTAGCTGTTGCAAAGACGCTTGTTATCAGGCAAGATATGATGATCAGTGGCTGGAAGCATCGGATCTGCCCTCCGCTCTCAACTACCAAGACTTACTACACATGTACGGGGGGTACTCCGTAGTTGTGGACACATAAACTTGACACAAAAAAACAACAATCAACCAGTAAATGCCACGCATGTTACGCAATAGTACGGAGTATCAGAAGCCAACTGCACGTATACATGTAAGACATTTGGCATGCGACTCTGCCTTGCTGTTATTTCTGGGCATGGCATTTTGTTTTCCCGATTGGATTACTATTTGTATGCGAATGCGACCGTGGGTGTGACGCAATGACACCGGCTCTTGGGCCAGCTGAGCGCGCTAACATCTTCCAGATCGGAGCCAACAGACCTCCGCTTCTTCCGGCCAAACGTCGCGTTCCGTATTCCTCATCTCCCCCGAACCAATTGTGACGTCCAGGAAACATAGTCATACATACGAAGTACACGATGGCCTCGCCCATAGTCTTATTCCCCGATCCTTAGTTTCCGGGGCCTCCTTATTGCACTTGCAGATCCGCCAGGAATCCCGCTGTCAACGTTGAAGCTGTTGTCCCTCGACTATCCCTCCGCCTGGGACTACCTAGTCGTTCATGAAGATAAACCCATAAAAACAAATTCCTCCATAAAAATATATACCAAGAAAAAAATGGTGTAACCGTGGCGCCGCGCTGTCCTGTTCAAAGGCCGTTTGACTGCAAATGCAGAGAGAACTGGTCTCGATGCAATGCGTCCCCTGGCAAAGGGTAGTTGTAAATGTAAGTCCTTGGTCCCGTGGCATGTAAGTCCTTGGTCTCGTGGCATGTCGCATCTCTCGATGCCGGCCATGCCGGGTCACCTCGTGGGTATTATAATAAGCGCACTTCCATGTCTAGGTACCGATGCAGCATCTAGCAGCGCTAACTTCGTCGATCCATAGTCGCGAGACTTCAACCTCCTCTTTCTTTGTCTTTCTTCTTCTTTCTTCTTCTTCTTCTTTCTTCTTCTTCTTTCTTCTTCTTCTTTGTCTTTGATCTTTTTTTCTTTCTCACAGGAAGATCGATTTCTCTCCATTAGTTCTTGGGCTCAGTCGAAAACTATAGGCGATTCATGCCCAAGGGATTCATTTCTTCGTAGCTTTGCGGAGGAGCAGAAGTCTGGTGCGTGCCCCATGATAGCCGTTGTGGTGGTTTAGGGCTCGAGTACGATCGCGCCGGTGCGTTGTATGTGGCTGTTTCACCATCAAAGCCAGGACTTCGCGGCGACATCGGGGATTTCACTGCTGGAGTGAGTGGTGTTACCACGGCGCTCGAATCTATTGAGAGCATCTCGTACGAACGTGTATCTTTCTTCATCTCGTATCGAGCATCGACTGATACGAACTCTGCCTTTCTCCGACCCAGGAGAGATGATATTAGCTCGGCCCATCCAGTCACCATGGTCCATCGACCAAGGAGGAAGAGAAGCCAGACGCCATTCAACTGGATGAAGTTAGTAATCATAGAGGATTCAGTACTGACCCAGGGGTATATGCAACGTACAGTAAGGAGGATAAGAACAGCTGAGACGGTCGCCTGATTGACAACTAAGGAACGGGCTTCATTGAGGCACTTGTTCTTGTCTCCCTTCATTTCCATGAGGCACTCGATCCAGTCGTGGGCAATTGTAGGGTTCTCGGTAACAGACTCGACGATGGTGTCCTGGAAGACGAAGACGATGGAGAAGAAAATCACATCGGCAACGATGATCAAGACAATGGCAATGCCTCGCCACTGTAAAGCAATGACTCGCCGAACACGGCGGTAAGCCTGACGAGGTGATATGACGCTGTTTGAGTAGGTGGGCAGGCTGGATCCGTCGGTCGAGGCGGACGTGTCGCTCAAGGAAGCAAGGTAGACTTTGACGCAGTAGCCAAAGGTAGCGAAAGTGGTGATGACAGTTACACCGGCGAAGACGAGCAGCGGGATCCATAGGTCTGCCAGGCTGTTCTTGTGGTTGATGTGGCATGTTGGGCCGAATCGGAATGACACGCCACTGAAAACGAGGGCGAGAACGATACCGATGATCGGAACTCCCCATCCAGCGAGTTGCGCAAAGATCATGAAGTTGCGGCCGACAAGAACTTGCCAGCAAATCTGGAGGTGCAGCGAAAGGGATCGGAGGAACGCCCACATTACACCGCACCAGCCACCGAGGATAAGAAGTGTGCCTGACGCTCCGCAGACTGTGCTGGTCTGCATGTCATTGGGTGTGATGGTGTCGTGACACTGATTTGGCTGTGCCGCCAATGGAACAACGAAACCGAGCTGTGTCCTCAGTCAGCAGTGAACTCCTCCATAGTGTCTCTGTGTAACAGCGAAGTGATGACTTGCATTCATTAGTAGGACACCGAAAGTAAAGCAGATGCTCAGGTAGTGGCGGTTCGTCTTTTCTACCGGCAAAGAGGCCCATGATATCAACAAGAAAAAGCAGCACACTACACTAATAGCCGCAATCCAGTTGGTTGCAACGGCCATGGTCTTGAAGCTATCTGGGTAAACCCAGTCGGCCATAGGACATGGCAAGCAGCAGCGCATCGTATCGGATATCTTTTGACATAACCGCCCCTCTACATCTGTCATTCGAGTTAGCCGGGATCCCTGATTCTGGAACAAAGTCCACCCGTCTTACATCCTTCCGTGGTGCCAAATAAGCTCTCTTCATAGAAAGGTGGGAGGCACCTATTGACCCCGGTGAGGTTGGCCATGATGAATCGAAGGCCAAGAGAGTGTTATGAGAATTGGTGAGGTCCGCCTAGATCAATCTCTCTTTTCAACAGTTGTATAGCAGTTGTGTGCAAAATCTCAGAAAATATGAGGACGGAATGAATGGTGGTGGTTTCGGTGGTGGCGAGTCAAGAAGAGGTATCGACAATAGACGGTAATACGGCTTTGTGTGTAATGCATAGGGCGTGGTGAAGTAAATATCACATCAGATGACCCAGCGTGATCAGATATCCCGAGACATCCACCAGTCGTGTAAGACAATTCACTGATATCCGGAGGGCGGTTCACCCGCGTGTTGTAAGCGGTAGAAGAATATTAGAACATTGCAAAGGCAGGTATGGTTCGAGAAGGCGAAGGAATCCCAGATGACGTCTTGATACAAGGAGGAATGAATATATTGTCAAAGGATGGAACGGTAACACAGGATGGACTGGGTCAGAGTCGAAACCGAAGCCGAAACCAAAATATGGCATCTCACGTGGGGACGAGGGAGGGCACGCAGGTATAAAGTAATAAAGTACGGGAGGCGAGACAGATGGAGGTAGACACTCAAGGTGCAAGCTGCTGCCAGGCAAGAAAGCTAGCTGGTCTTGGAATCTCGTACTATCAAGCCCCGAGAGGCGGGCAGATCCCTGTAGGTGCAGACTTCGCATCGTCTGTGGGTTCGGGTAGTCGGACATGGATGGGGGAGTGCAAAATCTTTCGTCCACTCCAAGCGTCTGGCATGTTCTTCGACTCCCAAGTCGCTCACCAGCCGGCTGGGCCACTCGTAGGACAGTGTGTCTCGAGCATGAGCTGAGGGGATGGTGCAGGGACCAGAACAAGGCTCTCTTGGCCAGCCAGGGGGTGATGGATAGCCCCCACCCCACCAGTTAGACCTGTTGGTGAGGTATGTACGAAGTACGCAAGCACGACAACTGGAGGTTGCGAGGGTCAGCAGGCAAATCGTGTTCATTGAGGATGTTGTGTTGGCTTGGTGCCCTGGGGGGTCTCCGAAGTGCGGTTTTAGGCGTAACGTGTTAGTGGGAATTTGCACCAGCATTGGTCCACCAGCAGCAGCACTAAGGCAGGGGGGGTGAGTGTGGTGGTAACTTTGGTGTGCCGGCAGACAGGCGCAGAGGACGAGGCGTACTCGTAGCATTGCGTACTCATAGAGGGCACACGACACGATCATCAAGAAGCCCGTGCTTGACCAGACAGAATCCGTGGCAAATGCCTCGCTACCGGCGGTGAAGCAAGCAGACTGACGGGTTGCGAGATGCAGTCAATGCCCTGCCGAGGGCTGAACACCGAGTTCGAGGCTCTGTTCACAGCACACTGCACACTGCACACTCCGCTGGATGCCCAGGCCCCAGGGGCGCCCTTCAAGGGTCAACTCGGAACTCATTCCCAATCCACACCAGCATAAAGAGCGGAAGCATGGAAGGCAGGCAGTTGCAGAGGGGTGTGGAGGAGAGTCGAACGGCACGGTTCAGCTCCCAAAATAGGATGTCAACGCCGTTGCTGAAGAGGCCGAGATCTGCCTAAGCCTCTTGTGGTCACATCATTGCAAAGTGCCGCCACAGAAGGATGATGGACATTCGATCGCGCGGGAGGCGGCCGCCTCAACGAAAACCCGGCGGCGTTTTCTGATTTAAGCGATGTGTTTGTGATGTGTATTTCCAACGATTTTGTTTCTTTTACTATTATGTAAATATTGCTCAAAACTTGGCTATGCTGGTCCAAGCCAGGTCTCGAATCGCATTGATGGTGTGTTGTGCATATGGAGGCCATCCATCTGGGGAAGCTTCTTAACTTTAGCACGGCTTGGTCCAGGAATTCACCTTGCCCAGACCACGCGACCTCGCTGTCTCAATGCGACCTTTAATGCGATCATACTACCATTAACATTAACTCCCGTCGGCGAAGATATGGTCAGCGACAACCTTTAGGTCGTATTTCCCTTCCGAGCTGTACGAAGTACTCCCTCCGTACATTCTTGGCAACAGCGCATCCGTCGAGACAAACCCAAAACGTGGTGTCTCAGAGGGACACGCACACCAAGATATGGTCCTCCATGTCGTGCATTGAGTGTCCCACGCTACTTACTCCATCGCTGCGCATTGTGCGAATGTGTCATATCAGCCCAGTTTGAGTCTCAGACTTGGCGAGTTGTTACACAAGGAGGCATGACTTCTCAGTTAGATAAATCCCCATCAGCCCACCATCTTGGAAACATAGGATCATCGATGGTGTGAGGGGTTCAAGGTATTAATATTTCTTCTTTCTTGTATATGCTGCGCCACAACTCCAGGCATCCCAAAAACATATATATCTAGCACCTTCACGGTGCCCTTAAAATGGGTTAATGTTGGAGGTGGTCTGCTATAAAAATTAAGTCGTTTCAGCCCTTCCAAGCAACGCCTCGGTCATCGGGCTCGTGTGATAAGGGCGCACTATTCGGTTGAATGGGTGCACACAAAGCATGTCTACAGACATTATGGTCCTTGGGATATAGGCGAATTAACCTCCAAATGGCGTCGTCTGGGCGTTGCATGGCAAAAGGGACAAGATCGCAGCAACGAGTCAGACGACACACACAACACAATGTGCGATCTGCGTGTCTCGCGTGGGAACGAGGCCGTGCGACTACCTAGGCCAGCTCCCTTCCCGCCCCTACTTTAGGGCTGAAAAAATGCACCTCTTCTGGAGAGTGCAATTACATCTTGTGTTCCGTAGCCCTCCGAAATCCCCATGTACATACCTCCACCTCAAGCCTCAGCTGGCCTGTCTGATGACATACGGAGGACATGGACATGGATTGTCATCCCCCGCGGCCAACGTCCACCCAGCGTGTTGGGCCTAGAGGATCTTTCAGGATGCAATTGGCTGCAATCAACAAAGAAAATCGCTCTACTATACTTCATTTTGCCATAGATTCAGACCCAATGCTTAGTAGCAGCTGTGATGACTGAATGAGATATGCGCCCAAGTTGACCAGTGACAGAAGAGAACGATGCATCTCCGGCAGTGCAGAGCGCCGATAGCCTATAGGTACTCCGTACAATTTTAGCAGCTTCAATTGGCTGTAGCTGCCAGAGCCAGTCAGAGGACAAGAAACTCCTCCCGCCTTCTGACTGGCTGACTGTCCGCCACCACTCCTTCCAAGTCCTTCCACACAAGCCCCTGCGAGAAGGGGCGTGAAGAAGCCTCCCCAGGGATCATTAACCATAATCCAGCCAATATTTTCATTTTCCACTCGTTAACTTGGCAAACGGTGACCAGTCAGACAATAGCTCCATCCATCCTCCTGGTTGTGTGGCCAATTATCCTCTTCATTCTATGGTCTGATATCACACATACAAGTACGACGAATTGAGACACAAGTCACGGCGTTAAAGGTTCCATCACTCTCTGCCTCCCCTTCTCGTCTGACAACTGGGTCGTTCTTTATGACGATCGTCGATGCGACCGAGGATAACCCCAACAGTGGCATTCGGCAAAAGGAAAGGAAAAGGGCCCAAGAACTCTTCATATCACAGCAATGGTGCTAGGCCTAAGCCCCTGCAAGCTGGCCTCGCGTGCATCTGTGTGGGGATGCAATGAAAGCAACATGGGGAATAGCTAGCTAAAGGGTACCATGTACTCGTAGATCTTCCCGCTATCTGGGGACATCGACTTCATAAGGATGCCCCAAGTTCACCCCGGACAACTTTCCAGCCTTTTGCACTTTTGAAGAAGGCTTCCAAGTGGCGCCGCACGAACCAACAACGCCATGAGAAGTCTCGGAGCTCATACTTATTCTGACTTTGGAACTAGCCTGCATGATGAGTCGGGCAGCTACCAATGACGCCGTTGACGGCATCCACCAACATCGTTCGACATGCTTCCTTTGTCCTGGGTGAGACATTATTGATAGCCGCGAGCCGCGCATGTCAGGAAACTTGTTGTGGTGATCAAAGCAGTGCAATACTCTGTCTGGCGAGGCTGGCGAACACATGCCGAGAACCTCAACCAAAAGCCTCGGCATCGAGACTTGACCCGCATAAGCGATGATCAGTCACCCGCTCAGACCTACTGGTGGTGGAAGGGACATTCCGCGTTTGCCTACATAGGCTTGGATTCCCATGACAGAGTACGGTAATTCAGGAACATTGATTGCCCAGATAGCTCGCGGAAGCTCCAATACTACAAGCACCGAGCTTAGAGCCGCCTGATGAACATTAGCAAGCTGCCACTTCTTTTAGTACGGGAAGAGCTGTCGTCCGCGCAACAAGCCAGGGCGTCTCTTCGACAGCCGCAGTTGTCGAAATTGATAGAAGCTTGGCAGTCGTCAGTTGAGGGTGAATGGGTCTAATCGACGGGTGACTGAACAACTATGTGCATCTGGTCAAGCCATGGCTTTTGGATCCCGCTGTCCTTTTAATATTCGTCTTTTTTGAAGTTTCCGAGCTCCCGAATAACTGACACCAAGTCATGGACTCAAGTCCAGGCGTTCGGAAGCCACAAAAGCCCCGACAATGCTTCGGCCTTGGAATGATGAAGAGCAGCAATGATTTACCATCCCCCTCAGGCGAAATTAATAAGCTAAACCAAGCTTTCGGGCTGAGTGCTGTACCTGGACTAAAGTGTTGTGTTCCCGCTCACCGAAACGTCTGCCGGCTCAAACTCCACGACATAACACACGTGGTCCTACTGACTATTACTACTAATGCATACGGAGCGTGCTGTGTTACAGGATAAATCAGTACTCTTTCTTATACTATGTGGAACTACCAAGGGCTCAGGAATCGGCGTATCTTGATGAATCCTCCGAGCAATCCTCGTATGTACGGAGTAATCCACATCCAACCACGTTGGTGGAAATTGGCCCTAGGCAACTATTTCTAGCCGGTAAACCATGGTTTCCAGCGGGCAAGGGGAAATCGACCACCGACCAGGGCCTCACAGAAATGGTGCGGGTTTGTTAACATCGAGTTTCAACCTGTTTGGTAAGGCCGGCTGCTGCAAGCGAACCCTCATTTATCCGAACCAGCGGTAAATTAACATCTACTACAGAATTCTGCTGTTCGGAATACCACTCGGTCCAATTGCAAATATCATTTGTGCGCTCGCACTTGGCACCGTTGGAGATCGGTCCTTTCTATTTTTGACTTTCTTCATCCAGAGACCCGCTAATCTCTGTTGTTGATTCACTCAACTTCGCTCAATCAGTGACCGTTTTTGTGCTACTCTGGACGTTGAAAGTCCACAACGTTGGGTTGGTTGGAAAGAAATTGGATGTGGATACTTCCGTATTCTCTCCGACGTTGCTGTTTTGGTCCATCTCTGTCCACTGTGGCGTCTGATGGCTCCATTGGCACGTTTCACGCTGGTGCATCTTCTGATGGGGCCAGAGCCTACCTAGAGTTTATGTGCTTACGACACCTTCTGGGTCATCGGTTACCAAGTTGACGGATCACGGTTCGGTTGGTTCCAGCGGATTAGCCGATGGCCCTTACTCGTACACGCCATGCCAAACCCTTGGTTGAATGAAGACCATGGGATCTTGATAAAAAAAAACCTCACGAAAAATGAAAGTTGTCTTGGAATGTTTACGCCACCACCCAGAATGATGGAAAGGTCTTAGTAGGGAGCCATTGGGCGGCCTCGTCGATTAACCAGTCCAACATGCCACAGTTTGGAAGCCTGGCTTCAATAAAGGATGACACTTCCTGAGTTCTCTCAATGCCTGTCGTGGACCTGCTTCAACCTGGATGGCGAATACGGCAAGGAATGGAAAGCAGATCATAGGCGAACCCAAAACTAGCTACACGAGCTTTGTCTTTCTGCATTATCTTACAAATACTTATATAAGACAATTTTTTTGAGTGTCTCCTGGAGAAGTCAATTACGAGTATGGAGGCTAGCGAAGAGTTCAAATCAGGCATCAAGGTTGTTACCATTGGCAAGAGCGGGTGTATGACTTCGTTTTACATACTCCGCGGATACTTCGTACTCGATCGCAATGTCATTTACCAGGCTCCGGGTTCGATCGTGATTACGAATCCCAGAAGTCGGCGAGACGCAGTACCATGTGTGACATTTTTGGGGGGGATTTAGCTACGACTCGTAACTACCAAGAGCTGACGAAGCAAATTGGCGAGGTGAGATCGAGAATCACACGTGAGATCAAGGCCCTGGTTCTGTTGCTAATCTCAAATCCAGTGAGCGCCAAGACACGGGACAAAAACAACATGGGCATGCAGCCTTCTGCGGTCAAAACCCATATTCGGGTGGGCGTGCAGAGAGTGAGGCGTGAACGCCAACAGGCTACAGACGATGGAGTTAATCATGCAGCATGCAGTTGAGAGGAACTTGGTGGCGTTGGTCAGGTTAGGATATCTTCTAGAATGGAAATGCGACACGGAACCACGACTACACCGTACTCGTTACTCATCCAACGTCGACGAGGGAGTATTCGGTACCAACAAATGCCGCTTTTTGTTTGGATGAGCTGGTTCTTGATGTCATATGCATGCAAACTCGCACAGATGGAACCACTTCGCTGGGATTTCTTGGTCAATGCCACGCCATCTGGTTACAAATGTCCAAGAAACAAAACCGGTTGTCTCGGACATGTGGTGAGTGGAGTCGAATGTGCCTCATCGGTTCCTAACTTGGCGAACTCTTATTACACCCCGGTTTCACCACCTACATACTCGTATGCGGACATTCTTCACGGTCTTCCTAAAATCCTGGGGTGGCAGGGCTGTCATGCTCGCTAAAACTGATAAACCGACGAGAGTCTTCCCGAAAAGCGACGGTCACATTACACCCCTTGTTTATCACAAATCATCGGGTAGTCGTAGTGGTTCCTGGGGCTGAATGTTCCGGGCCCCCTCCCATGCTACTACTACAACGGTTCTTGCGCACACGCCCAATGGATGGATGGATCCCGATTCTTGTTACGGCGTACCTTGCATTTGGCGTATGCAGTGAGAAGATACGGGATGGAAGCCCATTGGATGTTGGGAGGTGATGCGGGATGCAGGTACGAGGAGCCTCAGCTTTTTGTAAGCAAATGGATGTGCCATGTCAAAACGTAAGAGCGGGTGGCTGAGTCGAAAATTACTGACGTTTTTGTGACTGTAGGAAAATCCGAAGGGAGAAACAGGCTTGTTTCTTCCTCGGGAAATGGTCCACCAACACGGCCGAGACACTCGACTGATCTCCGACATTCGTACGAAACATTACAGTACTCGTACATTATATCAGGGGCTAGAACTCCTTCGATACGAGTCAACACAACTAGGGGTTCGGTAACTTCTAGATTGTGGCGCCGGACAATCTTCACACACGGTAACATCGCCGAAAAGAACACCAATCTATTCCGTAGTCCGTACTTCGTATGAAGAGGGTAAAAAACCACGCGGCGTGGCACTTTTTTGCCCCGGAGAAGCCAAGACAATAGTCCTCCTACGTACAACGCCGGAGCCTTCTTTCCATGTGCTGCGACGCACTCCAGACCAGGAAGAAAAGGTGTGAATTCAATCTAAATTCCCACAAGTTTCCTCTATTGGAGGTTAGGGCTAGGGAGGCTGGGCAATGCAGAGGCCAGTTCGTTGAGGCTTTTGGATGACATTGTCATGTTAGTAGTTCCTCGACACGCTCACTAGCCCGAGGGGCCCGAAACTTGTTGGGTCGCATCCGATGGAGAGAGATTTATTCTAGAAGTTTTCCAGTACTAGTAACCCTGGTGGTGGAAGAAGTAGATGGTTGGTTGGTTACACGAGAACGTCGCATCGCAGCTCAGCTTATCGTACTCCGTATCTCTTGTTGATGTTGGATCTTTGATGGGAAATATTGCCTATGCTTGGCGCTGCAGCTCTTGCATGGCCAGTGATGCAGTATCGACGCAAGCGAAATAACGGGTATCACGCACAGATTTCCCTGTTCACTCATTCCGCAGTCCCATTTTTGTACGGAGTAGAGTGGGCTATTATGAGAGACTTGTTCGTGAAAGTTCGCCCTCAAACATGACGCTATGGTATAGGGTAGGCCTTTTGTTAGTGCACGTAGCAAAAGTGTAGCAATACACTAACATGCTGGCTGCCATCAAATCCACGCGACCTCGGCACAACCACCAACTCGATGAAGAGCAATGCAATAGATCGTGGGGTGATAGTAGCCGTACTATTGAACCTATTCCGATTCTCCCAATGGAGTTGATACATACGGAGCAGGGTAGCTAGCGATGAGGTTGAAGCGAGCTGCACTCGCTCCCACAAGCCAACATAAAACCAACAAAATAAATGACTGTTTCTCTGCGGTGGTCAGTTGTTTACAATTTCCAATATTTAGGAATTAATTACTCCATTTATCTAGGTATAGAAAACCTCATATATCTCTGCCTTAATCTCCTGAATAGAAATAGGTACTATTTCTTAGGTGTTGATCTCATAACGTAGCGTGACCTGCGGGCTTTAAAAATCTGGGCAAGGAAACAGAAAACTATTCGCAAGTGAGCTCAACGAGATTCGAATTCTGGTTCATTTCGTATTGTTCAAATACCAAATGAAAGGCAATTATGACCTGGCGGGTTATGAGATAAAAGTATTTGGGACGTGGTGAATCTGGGGAGATGACTGGGTTTTTTTTGAACCCCGCCTTCATCAAGATCATCTTGAGCTCAACACCAAACCTCACGGCGAAATACTCATCAACACCAAATCCAAGCAAGATATCGACCACAACATCTACCGTATTGAACAGCGACCGACAAACTACATTCTTATTGGACTACGGATCTTAATTCATCTTCCCCCTTCAACATGACTCCTCTGAAATCGACCTGGGAAGTTCGGGTTGGCACTGGTGATGCTCCTGCTACCATTCGCGTACGGAACCTGCAAGCTTCCATTCAAGGGCCCGGAGATGCATGGGGCAGACCAGGAAAACCTCAACCTATTTCGATATCCGCATCCGTCACACTTAACAAGGCGTTTGGCTCCTCATCTTCTACGGATACAGTGGGCGCCGACACCGTTCATTATGGTCTGCTTAGCAAGGCCATTCTTTCAACCCTAAATGACTATACCTCTGACCGACACTCATCAACACTGGATATGCTCCTTTATGCTATCTGGCGGGATCTTACTGGCCTTGACGTAAATGGATATCCGATGAAGCTCCTGGAGAGAGAACCCTTCTTGAACATATTGGCTGTCCGCTCTCTTGAGATCTCGGTCCATCTCCCTAAGGCCTCACTTTTGGGGAATGGTGTAAGCCTTACCAAAGTGTCCCTGTTTCAACACGACGCGGACAAGCCAACGGAGTCGATTCGCAGTCATTTGCTGAAGATCCACGACCTGCGAGTGCCGACTCTGATTGGCGTTAATGATAACGAGAGGCTCGCAAGACAGGTCGTCGTCACCAGCATCGAAATAGACAAATACGAGAACGCCGGTGACCTTTATCACAAGATCGAAGAAGTGGCCGTCAAGGTGAGAGAGCGAGAGAGAATAGCCGCATTTTTGACGCACCCACTAACTAAACCCCACAGGCCATGTCGGAATCATCGTTTGAGACACTCGAGGCATTGGCGAATCACATGGCAGTCTTGATTGCCAAATTTTTGAAAGCAAACTGTCTTGCCCCAGAAGACGAATTCGGATGGAAACTGAAGGTTGTCTTGGAGAAGCCGATCGCGGTCACTTTGGCAGATGCAGTTTGCGTCGAACTGAGCGCAAACACAAACGACTTGCTGGATGCTGCTGTCTAATCTAATGAATGAATGGATAAACTATGTACGGAGTATTGATACAGATGAAGATGAAGATAGCAACCCAAAACAGAACGCCCCGCCTAACGGTCTATCGTTGTGTGTACAAGTAAAATAACAACCCAAAAACAAAAACCCACCTAACGGTCTATGTATCATGATATGATCTTGCCTACAATCTATATTCGAAATGCGCCGCTTATGGAGACAGTAAACGAATGATATCTATAACCGACCCAGTCCCTCCCAGAGAAAGCAAACGATAAAACAAAAAACACCTCGCTGTTTACAAATCCGCCCTGTTACACTGTGGCACATCGCCATTGGTGATATCGCGAATGAACTCGGGATCCGGGTCGAAGAGCATAACGTGGAAGTGCTCCACGGCATGAATCGACTTCAGAGCTGCCCAGTTTTTGAACCACATCACCTTTTTTTTTCATGTCAGAGCTATTAGTCCTCAGTTGCATGAGTAGGGGAGTCTTACCTTGTCCGCTGGAATTCGTGACCGAAACGTCCTGGTCATGAAATCATCAATCTCTTTCCTTGCCGTATCCGTCAGATCGCCAGTTGTAGGATTCGCCTTTAACTCAAACTTTGTCCAGACAACCAGGTGAACAATCCGCGGGTCCAACCCATAAGGCCAATCGTTGTAGAGAATCTTGATATCATCCTCGTACTGGAACGGGGCACCCCGCGGCACGACGGGTGACTTCCAGCGCAAGCGCTCGTTCAGCACGAAATTGGCGATGCTGCCGTGAAGTTTGCCGAGTCTGTACGTGAAAGCCTTGTAGCGGCGCAGCTCCGAGGGGATTCGCTGGAAGCGCTCCAAGCGGTTGGTTCTGATTAGGTCGCAGACTTCACCCCAGGTTTGGTTATGATATTCGGAGTCGGGGGTTGAGACGACACGGAGGTCTTTGGCGCTGAGGCCGATGAGGAATTGGGGACACTCGGGGGTCCGCTCTTTTTCGGGGACGTTGACGTGCCAGAAGGGAATGGTGACGTCGATGGATCCCATTTCTGAGAGAAGCAAGGGCCGATTTGGTGTACAAGGTAACGATGAAGTCGTTCGTATGAGGGCCGGCCCGAGCAGCTGAGGTTACCACTAGCCCAAAAGCAAGCCGAGATTTACAGGATACACAAATAATAGGTATTGTCACAACGAAACAAGAAGCACTCAGCGAAGTCAAGGAGAGTGAAGGATAGGGCAGTCGGTGGTGGTGAGGATGGAAAAGACAACCAAGAGCTGAAACATTCAGCAGATGGAGGTCTCAGTTAAGTGCTGGAAGATTCTCATGCACTGAGATGACTCCACCAGAATCCCCGATTGGAAGTTCTACAGCGGACGCTACGAAAGAGTCAAGCACGCTATCTATCAAAGCATATCGCCAAAACGGCTGATATGCTCAGTGCGACTACGGAGTAGACGAGGGAAACCTCATTGTCTGATACTGTCATGACTGGGCAGATGCAACGTTGTGGTCAAGACTCGAAGCACGGGCCATTCAAGAGCCGGCGTGGCGACACGAGCGTAATAATTGGCTGGCAATCAGTGATCGATTCGGCCGTTTAGGCGACTGAAGTCAGCATATCTTAGCAGAGAGCACGATTTCGGGCGTTGGTTTCTCCGATGGTGCAGACCAGAGATGTAACGATAAGGATTAAGTGAGTCATACAACTCAGTGATGTGTGCAAATGGGGAAATGCTTGTCCACTGGTTGCTGAGCGGAGGGGAAGCGTGGTTGATTTATAGCACGGAGTATGTAATACTAATCTGTACTCTGTAATTCCGGTTCATCTATGCCGATCCCCTTGTCAGGAGAATTGGCTGTGGAGTACTCCGTACTCCGTAATAATGATTCGCAACATCTAAAGGCTTATTAGCAGACGAGCGAAATTGGACATCATTTCTTCCAGTGGATCGAGAGTCATGTTCATTGAAGGCCATTGATCACAAGAGGCATCTCGGCATTACTACTACTCTGTACTGAAATTATGTACTCATACGAAGTAGAGTGCCTGCTATGTAGGTATGAGTAAGAAATGCAAGAACCCAGCAAGGCCAACAACCAATGCTCATCCCCACGTGTCCCGCCTGTTCGTTCGTGTTTGCAGCCTGAACGGCTCTGGACATGAACGCCCCGAACGGTAACCAACATACCACTCTTGCACAATATATGAGGCAATTGATGGATGACGGATTGTTGTAACGGCTGCAGAGAGGCAACCTTGACTAATATGGCATCGGGGCGATACTGACAATGAAGATGATACTCGCGCGCCAACAATGTCACATGAGAATTGTGTATGATAAATCAAGCACCGGGCACACAAGAAACCTGTCACCCCAACAAAAATGATATCATACCGGCTTCATTGACGTCGGGCACCAACGCCTTAGAGCGTTATTTATCAACTCAATGGCAACATCTCGGTTTCCCCCTATCTCTGCGAGAATAGCACTCGTAAAACTTCCCAAAAAGAGAATCTTTGAGAGCTGAAATACATCTGTCGAGCTTTCGGTGTCGTAGTACTCGTAAACGGCCCGTATGTGTGCATGTGCACTACGGGAAGAGTCGCTAGCACGTTCGATATCCCGCACGTCAAGGTCTAGCCCATCCCGCTTGCATCGGATCGAATCGCCATAAGGCACGGCTGAAAGCTGCTGAGAAAACTTTTTCTGTCCGCTTGTCTGTCACCACGCTCATTTTTTCCTACTCGTATCTTCGGAGGTGCCTAGAGCTAAGGCCCAGATCGTAGATAGAGGGGTAGTATTGTTGGGAAGGGTTCCATGGCAAAGCCGGAAATACTGTACGAGTGGTATTAGGGTAGCCACCAAGAGCACAACTTTAGCGCTTTGTTGAATAAAAAAATAGTGGCGGGGTATGTAGACTCCTTAAGGGGCCTCCTTGCGGATTGATACTACTACTAGATACAAGATACTACTATCTTCTTTACTAGCTCATACGAGTAGAGCAAATAGGCCTTTCTTTTCGCTGTTGACGAGGCGAAAGGAAGTATTGAGAGCACGGTCGTTCCATTAGGCTCCCATGATTGGCTGCCAGGGCCGGTAGCTTCGAGATATCACCGGGGATAGCAGGCGACCAGCTTTGCCATGCCTCCGCTGGGCCGGTGCGAAATGTTGGTGGGGAGTTTGGGATTGCTTAGGGAATTAGACGTTGGTGAGAAACATGGGATCCAGAAATTACGGTCAAGTTGCCGCAATAGTCGGAGTCGTAACCAAAGAGATGATCTCCTATAGGCACTAATAAAGGGGGGCGCCCCATCGCTCTGGCGGCCTAAAACTGCTTCTTTTTATTCTCCAGTATCGTCCCAGAGCTCTCTACTCTTCGTTCTCTGTCTCTGACCTTCTCGAAGCTTAATCCATATCTGGCTTCAAAGGCAATTGGATCTGTATGTGAGCCCAAACGGCCCCTGACGTCAAGCCTAAAGCACCATTAACCACTCACTATCATTAGGTGATCTACTGCTAGGGGAAAGCTCAATCAATCCACCCCGCCGCCCCGCCTTAATACCTAACTGCTACATCTACCTCTGTTTCCCCCTCCTTCGACCTCCTCGATCGACAGCTTCTCCAGCTTCTTCCTCGAACACGAATTCCCTCGCAGTACGCCAGGAGCGAAGCCCTCGAACGTGCACGATTTCTCCGTCTCTCTCCCAAACCCAAACACGTACATACAGCCGTCAAAATGGCAGGTGTTAGAAGCGCTCTGCCGTCCCACCTCAAGCCGAACACCGATGACCGCGGGTTCGAGCAGCGTCACCATGGCAAGACTCGCAGCCACATGGCAAGTAACACACTCTTTCTTTACTCGTGACAGAGAATTACAGCATCTCTGTTCCAATGGATGCTAGTTTGCGTTGTAATATGAGCTCTCTTCCACCGATTTCCCACCTGTCACCACCTAATGGTGATGCACCAGCTCTTGGGTTGCAGCCACGAAAGGTCTCGAACCCGGCTGGTCATACCCCTTGTGGCTGTGCGCACATATTGCCATGCCTATATGCCCTACGCCAGCAAGGCAAGGCAAATCGACCACAAGCAAGTCAAGTGCCTTGACAACCGGGTGGCGGCCTGCTCATCCGCAGCCAAGTCACAGTCAACATGACCTGAACTTGCCAAGGCTCCAGCTTGGCAGCTACCTGCGAGTCAGCCGCTTGACTCGTAGTATATCACCAAACATCTCCCACTGTCCTTTTGCCCCCTCGCCTCGTTTGCATGATTGAACCACTAGTTCATTCCGTCCGAACAACACGATGCCTCACACAACATCTCTCCACGAACGCCAGCTAACAATAGACACCCAGGCCTTTGAGAACACCTCTACCAATGTAGCTGCTGCTCAGATGCGCAATGCCTTGACCAACCTGGCGGAGACCGTCGAGGACCCCAAGCAGAAGAAGGTACGTTGGCGGTAGCGGTAAACCTGCAAAGTTGTTACACAGATCTCTAATATGGTTCATGTTTAGCTGTTTGAAACCGAAATGGATAACTTCTTTGCCCTCTTCCGACGCTACCTCAACGACAAGGCAAAGGGAAATGCTGTGTAAGTTTGCCCTTGCAGAAATAATTGTTGTGTTGGGATGCTGATGCTTTGGCAGCGACTGGGACCGCATTGCCCCTCCCGCCCAGGGACAGGTTGTCGACTACGAAGATCTCGCCAATACGGAATCCGTTCAGTTCCTGAGCAAACTTGCCGTTCTCAAGCTCAACGGTGGTCTGGGAACCTCCATGGGTTGTGTTGGACCCAAGTCAGTTATTGAGGTCCGTGACGGCATGTCATTCCTTGACTTGTCTGTGCGACAGATTGAGTATCTGAACCGCACCTACAACGTCAACGTCCCCTTCCTCCTCATGAACTCGTTCAACACCAACGACGACACCGCCGCCATTATCAAGAAGTACGAGGGTCACAACGTGGACATCCTGACCTTCAACCAATCTCGATACCCCCGAATTTACAAGGACTCACTGCTGCCTGTCCCCAAGTCATTCGACTCGTCTATCACCGAGTGGTACCCCCCTGGACACGGTGACGTCTTCGAGTCTCTCTACAACTCTGGTATCCTTGAGAAGCTTCTGGAGCGGGGTATTGAGATCATCTTCCTGTCCAATGTGGATAACCTGGGTGCCGTCGTCGACCTTCGGATTCTGCAGCACATGGTCGAGACCAAGGCCGAGTACATCATGGAGTTGACCAACAAGACCAAGGCCGACGTCAAGGGTGGTACTATTATCGACTATGAGGGATCTGTCCGCCTGCTGGAAATTGCCCAGGTGCCCAAGGAGCACGTTAATGAGTTCAAGTCGATCAAGAAGTTCAAGTACTTCAACACCAACAACATCTGGCTCAACCTAAAGGCCATCAAGCGAGTGGTCGAGAACAACGAGCTGGCGATGGAGATTATCCCCAACGGCAAGACGATCCCCGGCGACAAGAAGGGTGAGTCGGATATTTCTATCCTTCAGCTTGAGACGGCTGTTGGTGCTGCTATCCGACATTTCAACAACGCCCACGGTGTCAATGTCCCCCGTCGGCGATTCTTGCCTGTCAAGACTTGCTCTGATCTGATGCTGGTCAAGTCTGACTTGTACACGCTGAAGCACGGCCAGCTCCAGATGAGCGCGGCTCGATTCGGTGATGCCCCGCTGATCAAGCTGGGAAGCGACTTCAAGAAGGTCTCTGACTTCCAGAAGCGCATTCCTTCGATCCCTAAGGTCCTGGAGCTTGATCACTTGACCATCACTGGTGCGGTGAACCTGGGCCGCGGAGTTACTCTGAAGGGAACTGTCATTATTGTGGCAACAGAGGGAAGCACAATCGACATTCCTCCTGGATCGATTCTGGAGAACGTGGTGGTACAGGGCAGCTTGCGTCTGCTGGAGCATTAAAGCGGGCGCGTTGTCATCTCACTTTGACATGGCTACCTGAGCTTTTGGGGTTGGGACTCTCATTATATCTTCTTTTTCTCTTCAATATCTTCTGGGCCAACATACGCGAGGACGATGGCTGGCGTCACAATGACTAAATAACTAACTAGATCGTGGATGATCACAAAATGGTAGTAGTATTGCGAGGAAGGATTGTTGGGCGGTGTGGGGGCATTCATAGTGTGTGGTAGCAGTAGCGGTACAAGTCGCCGTGCGGCGCAGGCGCAGCATACATAATTGATGCATTGAGTCAACCTCGGTCCTTGACGCGTTGGTGCTTGGTGAGACATTTGCTTGTTTGTCATAATTCGGGAGAGGAGGAATCCATGGATATGTAATGTAGTAACCGTGGCACGCCCCACTTTTTCGCAGGTTCGGTTTCCTCCCAGCTCATAAGCTGGTGCTCCCAGCCATTTTTCCCAATCTTCGATGTTTATACCTTATTTTATCAATCAATATAACCTCAAATTTGTAAATAATTATAAAATAGAATAGGCAATTGACTATTGATTACTTTATTACCAATTTTAACGCTAAATTTATAATTATTATTTGTAAATTTAATGTATTATATAGCTATTAATAAAGCCATTTTGCCAGTAATTTGTCTTATATTAGCTGCTAATATATAAATTTCTACATATTGAAATTAAAAGATAAAGTGTTATATAGCTATATTAATTATCTTTATAATATAAGTTTTTGTTATATTCTATAAATTTCATTAATATTATAAAGTATAGTTTCTATATAGAATATCAACGTAATGCTCATGGACATTCATCGAGAAAAGCTAGGTCATGTGATCTCATTTTGGTGTAATGGCTGGGTGGCCAGGAAACCGAACCTGCGAAAAAGTGGGGCGTGGCATGGTTAGTAGTACGAGTAGTATTAGTTATCGATGCAGAGTAACGTACGGCGTACTCCGACGGAACACAGGCGGTCTACTTGTAATAAATGACGAGATGTTAGTACGGGGTATGATGGAGAAGGAAGAAAAATAAGCAAAAAGAAGCACCGAGGACCCGCCATGTGCCAAATCTGGTGGCGCGGAAGTGGCCAGGGGTAGGAGATTGCTCGTAGATTTCCGACTCCACAAGAAGCCCTGCAACAGCCATCCAACGTGAGACCATATGCATCACAAATCAGCCTGTGGGCACTAGCCAGATGAAAGGGGGTTCGCTGGAGGTGATTGGGCCGTTGGGGTGCAAATCATGCAACATGGAGCGAGATTACTTATTGTGTGCCAACCAACATGCCTCCCGTGCAGCGCGTCGTGGTTCGGGGCACGACCTGGATGGGGCAGAAACGACGAGTACTACAACTACTACGAGTACAAAAGGCTGTTAGTTCTGTGTCAGACGATGGAATTGATGGGTGACGCGGCCGATACGATGTACACGGAGAAGAATATGGATGCTCGTTCCAGTTGACGCCATGGTGAGTAAAAGATGTGTTCATGTTCGTTGCCACTTTGGAGGCAAATCCATTGGATGCGTGACCTTTTCCCCCCAAACAGCTTATTGTGTGGGCGGACGCTAACGCTATCGAGTGTGGGTACATGCTGCTGGAGATTGCCTCTCTGGGCAAGGCAAGCTGACCTAGACAGGGGACAGGGGACAGGGGGGACCGGGCAGAGGACAGCTGCAGAGGCATGGAGCACTTTTTGTGGGTGGCGTGGCGCGCCTTGGTGAGTTGAGGATTGTGTTTTTCCGTGCGCACGATAGGGTGAAGAAGAATTGACTTTGGGCTTGGCTGACAAGCTGGCAGGTTAGATGGCTGGATTGAACTCCGTAAGGGTGGTAAGAAACGGTCGGTTGGTCTATTATTAACAGCACTGACGACGACAATGACCACACCATCTCATAGTGATAGGAGATAATTTGTCAGAGATGCCATAATGGAGTGGAGGAAGCACAGACGGGGCAATCAAGGTTTCGGCGGTGTCATGTTGGCTGGGGGCTCTTATGACAGACACGAGAAGACAGACGCCTGGGCTGGGGCAATAACCAGCGAGTGACAGCTGGGAATAGTACTAAGTTTGGGTATTACTCCTAGTATTTCTCCAGACTATATCGTAATGGTGACGACGATGGTGTATGGGGGAGAAATGACTGCTACTACTGCTTCGTACTGCATACTGCACATACCATGTACCTCTACTACTACGGAGCGGAGTGCTACTAGCTGTCTGCTTGTAATTTCCGACCGAAAATGCGACACTGCTGGCGGTCTCTTTTTCCCCAGTTTTACGCGACATTGACATATACAATGCACCACTATTACTACTGCTGCGGGCCTGCGGCCGCTGTGGCCGGTCCAGCTCGCAGCCCCCGGGAAATAACCTTACGCATGGGAGGGGCCGGGGCACGAGTACTCGTACTAATCGCTCAGGTACCCGATACTATTTGAATGGAGGCTAGGCCCCAACCAGCAGCCGTTTAGCACCAAAGCTATTAGCACTGCTAGCAGGATTCTCCGCCTAGACTAGACTAGACCACTGGACTTCTGTTTTGTCGCTCCACTCTCCTCGACTTAATTACCCTTCATCGCCTTCCACCTGAAATCTTGGTCTTCTTTCGTCCATCCTATCCATCCTCACCATCCTCTGAGCCTCACTCGTTTTCAAGGCCCGCCTTCGTTATTGCAGTAAGTACTCCGTATGCGTGCGGCCTTTTACAATCTTCCCCATATCTGCCTGCATCTGCCATGTCTGCATGCATGCACGCACAGTGCCCCTCTTGTTTCTCGTTGCGACGGTTTGTTTCTGCAGTGGCTCCCGCTGGTTTGCTTTTTTTCGGCCGCTTGTGGCTTCAGCGCTGCGGCTGTTGCTGAGTCAATTGGCCCATCATGCGAGTCGTCTGCAGACATGCCAGCTGTCGAAGGCCGAGAAAATTGCCCCCCCGTCATTGCGCGGAAACAGGAGACTCGAGAAAGACGGGGGAACCCTGTGTGGGCGCCAGCATGCGACCGTTGGCTTGGCCAAAGTCAATTGTTTATTACACCTTCACTTTTCGCCATTATATCGAGATTCTCTTCCATCTTCCTCACATCTATTCTACCATCTACAAATGCGATACCCACAAAACCTCCTCGACAATCAGCTAACTCGGTCCTCTAGTTCGCAATCTTCTAGTCTCTCATTCATATTCTTTTAGTCTTTCGACTCCCTACCGTCAAGATGAAGTACTCTCTCGCTACCCTTTCGGCCGTCGTCGCCCTCGTTGTCGCCAACCCCCAGTTCCTCAACATCGACTTCCAGCCTCAGGAGGGCAAGCCTTTCGTTCTGCAGTATAGCGGATGCACTGAGGCCTGCACCATTATCATGCAGACTGGCCCTAGCAACAACCTCCACAATATTGAAACCATCACATGTATGTCCCCTGGCGACTGTCTGCTGGCAGCGTATGTACGCCTATCGTATTTCTTGACTAACGGTGGACAACTATAGCTTCTGCTACTGGCTCTTCCTTCACCTGGACTCCGGCCAACATCCCCTCGGGCATCTACAACTTCAAGATTGTCGATAAGAACGGCGACGTCAACTACAGCCCGCAGTTTACCTACCAGGGCACTGGTAGTTTGACCGTCAGCAGCAGCTCCTCCACGCACGCTTCAACCGCCACTACCAGCTCCCGCACTACCCTGTCCACCAGCACCGTGGCCTCCACCACCGATTCTGAGAGCAGTTCTTCCCACACCTCCACCCACAGCTCTACCACCGGCGCTCCTACAACTACCGGAGTCACTACCACTACTTGTAAGACGTTCCCGCTTCCATTGATTTTGCCCTCTCACAGATTCGCTAACTCTTGTTGTTTACAGCCCGAGAGCCTGCTACCACCACCACCGGCAGCCCAGCTGCTGCTACCACCACCAAGCCCCCTGGCAGCGGTGCTGAGCGCATCTCTTCCCCTCTCGCCCTGATTGCTGGCGTTGCCATCGCTATCGCCTACCTGTCCTAGGCGGGCTGAGCAAAGGTCTGGGTTGTGTACGATAGGGTGTCTTTCTGGTCTAGGTAATCAGTTTGCTTCTGGAAGCACAAGAAGAGGTTACGCACGGGGAATACAGCTGGCAAAGGGCGGAGAGTGGGTTTGATACCCGGCGTCTGCGCGCGTTAAGTCAAGTTGGTTCACGACGGCTGTATCATGAATAGTACTACCTAAGCTTCTTTGGCGTAATGTCGAACCTTACTGTGTTTTCTCATGGTATAATATATCCCATCTGCCTTTTTTACATTGTCGAGTCCTTGACCATTCTGTTGTGATTCCTTCGTACTCCCCAATTCAACTCGCCTCGATGTCGTGTCCTCTCTTACCCGCTGACTGATCGATGTGAGACCTTTCCGTGGTAGGCTGCTTACTTTTTGTGTGTCTCTTGTTCCTCTGTGTCTTGGTTTGACAGCGGCTACGTGCAGGCATTTGCCCAACGATGCGAAGCAAGGGAGAACAAGCGAAAGCCAAACATCTATAGTAAACGATCTATCCGATGTGGGCGATCGAAGTCAGATAATTGCGGAGAACATTCTAGTGTCCGGTTTGTTAGTACGAGTAGTATTGTTATTTCTCGGTGTTTTTCTTCGTTTTGAGCCTTGGCTTGGAATGCGGGACGAAAGCCTGCCGCAAGCCCACATGCCGAAGAACGTCAAAATACGAGTACACGCGAGGATACGAAGTGCGTTACCCATCTATGTACGGAGTATGCACTATATGCAGCACGCGTAAGCCTGCAGCATCGACACATGCCAAAGGACGAGGGGGAAATATGGGCTTTTTCGTCCGATGATGTTGAGAGGATGCATGCTATGCGGCGACGTCATGAGTCAATCACGCTGATGAAATAAGACCAACTTGATTCAAAACACTGCTAAGTTGGGTATATATGTACAGACAGTGCCAGTGCTAGGCAAACCAGGAAAAAAACATGACAAAACGCCATCCATTCGTTTGTTCGTTTCGTTTCGTTTCGTTTCCATTGATACATGAGTTGAAAAAATAACAAAAGACAAAAGAGAGACAGAAGGAGAGGAAGAAAGCAGAGAGCTAACATATTTTTTTTTCCTTTTGCATGTCATTGTTTTTCACAATACCCTTTTTGTTTGCCGAAACAAGATATAAAAAAGGGAAAAAAAAAGGAAGGATATTTTGCTATATCACAAAGCATGATACAAGAGCAACGATGAGAAGAAGAACAAAAGAAAAGAAATGGAAAGAAAGACACCCAGATAGGGCTGACTAACGTGAAGCAGAAAAACAACAAAAGGGAGGAAGAAAGGAACGCACAACGAGAAGGATAAGTTCTTGGTAACCTTGACAAAGGAAAAGATGACAAGTCACAAACTTGAACAATCTATCCACACACCATCAAGTCTTTGTTGGCTCTCTCACGTCTCTTGTCTATCGTTTCTTCATCTCTCATCTCTCGCCGATTGTCGCGCTTCATTCCCCTTGACAGCGATGACATCGACCTATGGTTGGTTCCAAGTGGCAACTCATCACCTCATCACTCCCTATGGGCATGGTTAAGCCAACCCCCGACGCCGTTGAGTTCCAGGCTGCGTGAGTACATATTGACAGGTCCCCATGGGTCCCTGTCGATGTTCTCGACCGACGGGCTCATTTCGGCGGCGCCGAGGTTCATAAGGCTTTCGTAGTAGGTACGGACCATGTCGCTGCGACGCATGAGGCGTTCGGTCACGGCGGCGTCGGTGCGGTTCATGATGCCGAGACGCTGGATATTTTCCATGGTCAGCGGCTCGCCATCATGGCCGTCCATGTTGCGAGTGACGGAACCCCCGCTGTTGGCAGAGGAGGCCGTGGCGATGCTGCTGTTGGTGGTGGTATTGCCCTCGGTGCCGGGGCCCGGGGTAGAGGGGACGACAAGCCAACCGCTGACGTCACCAAAGACCTCTGCGTTGAGGAGAGACTGGATATGGGGGTTGTGGACAGTCCTGTTGATGATGGCCCGGCGGCTTTTCTTGCCCTTTCTCTTGGGCGAGCGGCATTGGGAGGGGTTGCTGGGTTGAGGTTGGGGCTGGCGAGTGACCGCCAGGGGGTGGAGAGGCAGTTGGACAGTCTCTCCGTTGGATGCCATCGTGGAAGCGATGAGGGTGTCGTTGATCTGTTGCCGTTGATTGGCGTTGTCACAGCTGTTCGACCTCAGAGACGGCAAAGGGGGGGATGCCGTTGTAGCACAGGCGAATCGAAGGGGGGGGGGGTGATGGGCGATGATACGTCGACGTCTTATTGTTCCTTGGTGGCTCGACCAACCGCAATAAAGCAGAAGAGTCGCGGTCAAGCCGTCTGGATATGGATAAAATGGTGTGATGGATGATGGATAATAGATGGGATGGAAGAATGGAAGGTCGAGGTACAGGAGCTCTGATGCTGGGGGCCTCTTCAAATATATACGAATGAGACGCCACAGACGAATACCACTACTCAAGTGTGCAGCAAGGAGTGGGTCGCAGCAGCAGCAGCAGAGCTCTGTACGTACCCAAAGCACACACTGACGAGCCGACTCTTTGGGATCAGTTGACGGGTTTCAGAGCGAATGGTCTTCTATGGGTTGACGATGGGGGAACCCAATAACCGCTCCCCGGCTTCGGGGCCGTGGCAGAGGCGATGGTGGTGGTACTTTGGGGCTTTGCTATGAATGTGTGTACGTGCGAGATGGGATTTAGGTGTGGCACTTATAAGTTGGGGGATGAAAGAGGCAAAGGCGACTGTCCGTCAAACAACGCCCACCCACCCACGTACGCATACAGACACAGACGCGGACACACATAGTACACACCTGGCGTCCTCAAGGCGTCTGGCAGAAGAGAATGAAGGAAACGGGCAAGGATTCGTCTCCACAAGCGGCACAGGCGATCCCTCCCACTGTGTGTCTCCATGTACCCTCCACGCTTGGCATGAGTTGCCCAGTATGGAGGAAAAGGCGAGAAGGGGGGGCGCCAGCCTCACTGTCAACGTGCTTAGAAAGCGGGCTTGACATATCGTCTCATTACGTAGCTCCAAAAACCCTTGCTCCCTGCTGCTTGGGGTCGTTTAGCTGCCACGATGATGGCATGATTGGACGGGGAGAGGAGAGGGAGCTTTGGACCGAGAGAAGCACTAGCTTCGCGTGAATGCGATCTGGTCGGCGGAACGGAGACAGCTAGCTTCGGCGACTGGATGAAGCCTGGCGCAGCGAACCCTGACGACGGTCGTGTTGGTTCTGCCAGGACCGTCTTTCGTCTTGTCATGGCGGCAGCAATGGCGTGCATAGCGGACGGGGAGAGATCATCCGTACTAATGTTATTGGGTTCGGAGCCCAGTTCGTAGTTATGTACCCTCCCTATTAGGTATGCAAGCCAGACATACCTACAGCGCCGCATCCACTCGTTGCACAGCCAGCTCGTGTCGTGGATTGATCTGGAGAGGGACAATGGTTCATCGTAGATCCCCCCCCCTCAGAGCATGCCGACGCGGACCGATAAGGCTCTCATCGTTGATAAGAGAGGCAAGGCAGCACGCTATTTTATAGCAGCCACAGGGAGAGAGTCAACTGTAGTACTACTCCGTAAAGTCACAGAATTTCTAACGCGCAATTGCCAAATTATTTGGACTGCCCAACAAGGCATCGCCGCATGTGTGGCGCTGGCTTTTTACGGCTTCATTGTCTTGAATACGGAGTAGTAGTCGCAATCTATCTATCATCCTGTCAAACTAGTAATGCCAAATCATGCAGCAGCAATAGTACCACCACCACCACCACCACCAGCCAGTGCCGCGGAACTGCATACATCCCTACATCATTGTTGCGCGGAACACCAGCGGGAGCCGCCTTCAAGCGCCTTAACAGGAATTGATTATCTATCCTCGAAACAAATCCCATCCAACCCGCGTATCAAAAGCGAATGTTAGCACGAGGCAACTGAGCGATGTCGGAGAGTGCAATTAAGCCTTGCTTCTAGCCGATAGAACGCCTTGCCTTGCGATATGATACAGATCCGAACCCCCGGCAAGCGATGTGTTTGTCCATCAGGTTAGTCAGCGATAGTGAACAAGAAAATGCCCACGGTAGTAGTGGTTTCGGCCCCCCGGGGGGGGGGGAGCAAATGGCTGGGTCACGGGGGATATCTTTGCCACAAGTTGGAGCAAAACTGCGAAACTGCCTTCACAAAACGGAGCACTACGTAATGTTGGCCGCTATGTCTTGCCGACGCTCAGCAAAGACGAAGTCAAAGACAATGGGCCACGTCGTGCAAAGTATGTGCGTTTGGACACATATGACACGTTATGTATGCTCCGCTCGGGTTTCGCCCGTTAGTCCAGGCTTCCTTGTTGTTCATTCTTGCGATCCGGGCAATTGAGTTCCAACTGTCAGTCAGGCCGGGATACAAGGGACTCGCCGATGACATGGACTACCTAGGTAAGGAAGAAAGAAACAAGCCGAAACAACTCTCACGTCAATCAGCACTCCGTATAGTCCTATACCATCAGCAAGGCTGCTATTGGCGACGGCCGGATCCGGCCTGTTTTGCTTGCTTCTTGTTTAAAGTGAACGGCTTTGCAACTTCCAATCGGCATCACGGTCGTTATCGTGCGCTGCGGGAAATGAGGAACACTGCGTATGGCTGCAGGTTTGTAGCGTCGTAATGGAATCTCCAAAAGAAACAAGCTGACCTGAAGAACGCCCTGTGGAGAGCTAGGGGGGGAGGTACATGCGGCACACAGTGCAGCACAGTGGCAGAATTAATGGTGGCTTTCAGTGATCGACATGATGGTGCTGCCACACCGCCCGCCATCTTTGGAAGTCTTCTGGAAGGCTTGCACAGTCTCTGGTCAACGGCTGCATGATATTCTCTATAAATAAATACTTCTTCTCTCGGTGAGCCAAATACGGTACCGAGAAACCTGTCTCCTGTAGTGCAGAGCACGTCTAATAAACCGCGCACAATACATACATACCTATCTATCCTTGTTTGTAAGGCTATCGGGGCACACGCCTATTTTCACTGTGCCACCATTCGATTTAAAACTTGCACGTCAAATCGGCATCTCCCCCGTCATGATCCACACCACGACTCATCGAGCGTCTCCCTTTAGCCTCTCAGTCGGGGGCCTCCAGCTGACCACACTCCGAGCTTCTAGAACTATTCCATTCTGTCTTGCCTCCAGCCTTGCTGAATTTATGGGGGTTCGAAGCTCTTGGTCTGTCAGTCGGCCACAAGGAAAGACGGCGTGGTACGTGTATGTGCACGTGCTCAACACATCCTATCTAGACCTGTACGCGAGCGGACTCGTCCCAGGGCTTGTTGAAAGGTGTGGCCTCTTCCAGTGAGGTAGAGAGGCAGTGATTCGACGTCATCCATATTGTTATTAACTTCCCCTTCCTCCTCTTCTCTCCCTTCCTCTCCGTTGAATGAGATGGGATCCGAGGTGTTAAAATCAGGTGGTAGCTCAGAAGGTGGTCCAGGGCGACTTAGAGCAACTTCTGAAGTCTGTCCACTGTGTTCTAGGAAGAAATCGACGGGATCGAGGGAGCGCTAGAAAGTGGAGGAGCGCTGGAGGATCAATCGCTCTCCTACAGCGAGGTGATTGACAGGCTCAGTATTGGCGATATTAGAATCTGGACAGCGTCAGACCCTCTTTCGATCTTCTTCGCTATCTATCAGAGTTTTCGATATGGCGTGAGGCATGCAAGAGGTCAATGGGTAGGTGAGATGTCAAGACGTATGTCAGAGTGTATGTTTCGATTGGTATGGCCAGGACGAACATGATGATAGAGCAGCAGATTCTCAGGAGGGTCTCTCACACCCTGCTCAGATTCTTCAGAGTAGCATTGGGATTTCGATCCTCTTGCCGAAGTTCCCGTGGCTGTACAAGTCTCCATGTAAGGGCGACGGCTTCCATCCCCTCATGGTGACAATATCCAATAAAATATAGTAGATGAAAACTTGGCTCCTATCAAAGACGAATCCTCTCTCGCCATGTCAACTTCATTGACCATGGATGTTGTGTATCATCGGTGGCGCTAATCGATAGTTTTGTATAATGACCATGCGTAGCAAAATAGTCTTTCTTGCTGGCCTTATCATCTCTAATGTTCATGTACTCGGAGCCGATAATCCATGATGTCAAAGTCTATCTTCGTATCTGAGCCTGAGTTATAGGGGCACTCGGTCCACGGAGATGCTGTAGCTCATTGGCAAGTCGATGTCCATGAACAGCTTAAACAGGTCTTCGTTCTCAGTCGTTGAAGCACCGAATGTATGTGAAACCGGCTCGAGAAAACCTCCAACGGCTGTAGTCTGGTTTGTTTAACTCGGCTATGTTGAATCCATTCATCAAGCCATGCGCAGGAGAGCCGGGTGGATACAGAATCTAGTCCATATTGTTTGCCGAATCCATGTTCTTATGGGTTGTTCATCGTTGGTTGAGATAATTTATAACGCCACCTCCATGTACTTGGAGGAATAGGGGTGGCCCAAGTGATATCACTTATCCTTATCGTCTTTATGTAAACTGCAAATGGATAGCCGTCCCTTGGAGAAACCAGTCAGGTAGAATTCTGTTGTCGCATCATGTCCAGCTAGTTCTGTAAATAGTTTGAGCTTGGTGTTGGCGCGCGACGCCTGACTTCCATGGCCAACTTGCCCGCCAGCGGGCGAAAGTCAGAATAAATGGAGACGAAGAGAGAACTAGGATCGAATAAGTCAGACCTGGAATAGGGGTGAGAAGGTTATCGGTATGGAGCTGCCACGGGGATGGGAGACTTACCGATGGGCAGGGAGGTTAGAGAAGGAAGAAAGCAAAAAGAAAAAGCTGCGAGGACAGAAGAGGAAGATATGGACCGGGACCGGAGGCTAGGTCGGCCCGGTTACGAGGATGTGAACGACAAACGACATCGAAGTGGTACAGATATGAGAGGTCCTTTCACCTTGGATCCAGATCCTCATGCTGGAACCCGCACAGGGGAGCCCCGAAGCCGGGAGTTGACGCTCCAGCACCGATCCAGGCGGACCGGCGGCAGACTTGAGGCTGCTATCATTGTAGAAGACTACCTCGTCTGGTGCCAAATGACGGGTGAGAGCCATCAAACTCCTTAGCCAGGCCTGACAGTAGTCTGGTAATTGACTATTCCGGCCTCATCGATTCGCGAGCCTTGCTCCCCCAGTTTTCGAGTCTCTCCTAGAGTGCTTGCGCAAAGATGGAATGAAACATTGGTCCCGGCATATAGGCAGAGCAGACTACTTGAGCTGGTGCTCAACTCGAGCGTCGCGCGGTCTGGGCGATATTGGCTGCCAATGTGTCGCGCATCAGGATTTATGTGTCAGGGTTTCGGATATCGCCACGCCCGTTAACCCAGGACTGACATATTGTACTTAGGTACTAGACGAAGGCGATTTTCCAGAACGAGGAATGCCTGCTAACGCATGGCTAGTATACCATAGGCGCCATAAACACGAGCATGAGGACCTAGAGGCAAATGCGTACCCGTAGATAACTCCGCTGTATAACCAATCACACGACAGCGGGTGAGCTGGGTGGGCTTTCGAACGCGGCCGCAGGAAACAAATTTTGATGCGCACACACATCAGTTATATGTTGTGAAAGCTAGCAGGATGAGGGGAATCAATGCGTAGAGGTCTTTTGATTCCCATTCAAGGCACCGATTCTGCTTTACCTACTCTAAAAGAAGCGGATATGAGACTGAGGGAAAACTAACGTTCTCTGTCTTGTTTTCTATTCCCACTTCGTTTGCGGCGGACCACACACCACCTTGAGACACAGCCACTGGAGACAGCAAAACGTCATTATGGCCTCTGCCAAGGTCAACATTACCATTTTTGGCACCGGTGGCACCATGGCTGGATTTGGTGCGAAGCCCCTGAACAACTTGGAACCCAGGGTTTTCTCGGTCCATGAGCTTAAGAAGTCGATCGAACATATTGCAGTCATCTCGGAGCGTGTACATCTGACTGCGAAGCAGATAGTGAACCTTGGTAGTCCAGATATCACATCTCAACATCTCATACAAATCTCCCAGAGAATTGACGAAGAGCTCACCGGCGATACAAACGGAGTGGTGGTTACGCATGGAACCGACAGCATGGCCGAAACAGCATGGTTTCTTTTTCTCACTGTCAAATCCCGAAAGCCCGTTGTTCTGGTTGGTGCAATGCGGCCCCCACACGCCCCTGGAGCAGACGGACCGAGCAGTTTGGTTCATGCCGTGATCGTGGAGCCTGCGAAAAGGCATGGAACAGAGGGGTTCTACAGGTTGTCAGTGATCGGATTCTATCCGCCCGTTTCAGTACCAAAACACATGCCAACTCGCCAGATAGCTTTCAGTCTGGCGAAGCTGGATGCATGGGGGTTTCTGTACAACGACAAGCCTCGGTTCTACGACAATTCTCAGGGTCACTACGGAGGCATTTTTGACGTGGGTCGGTGTCAATCTGTCAAAGGGCTTCCTAGAGTTGACATATTGTTTGGGCATCCTGAATGCTCATCCGAACTCTTCGAAGCATCTATACAGGGTGGCGCCAGGGGCATTGTTCTAGCTACCATGGGCTCAGGATCTTGGCCAACAGAGGCTGGCAACTTCATTTCCTCATACGTGGAGAATTCAGGGAGCTCCTTTCCAGTTGTGGTGTGTCGAGGTGGATTTTGTTAATACGACGATGCCTGCCATTGCAAAGCCTCACCACGCTCGCCGAGGTTGTTATGACAAGCGGTAAATATGAACTGTTTTAAACGAGGAACGACGCTAATGCAACGGATAATTAGATCGAGAGTGGGTACTCCGTAGATCTGCCGAGAACAAGGATCAAGAGTTACTAGTTATTATTAGTGAGATACGAATTACGGAGTACACGGGTTATGTAATGCCTCATGGCGCAGGTTTTGCAACTCTGTCGAGAAAAGGGTGTGATAATCACTTCTCGCAACCAACAACATTCCACCAGGATTCGCCTGCAGACCACAGAAGTCACACCGGTCGGTGGCAGGCTGCAACTAGACCGAAACCAGGATCTATTGCATGAGCGAGACTCTACTTCATGTCCACTAGCGCATGTAGGCGCATCTATATCCGTGGATGATTGGGCGAGGCAGGATCATCATGGTGCACTCCGCCGAGAATGCGGCACTTGCTTAATTACCTCTACATCAAATCTCATTCACCGCAACTATCTCATCAAAATGATTGGCAAGGCAGCCTTGATTGTTGTCATTGTTCTACCCCTAGTTGTTGCAGCTGCTTGCCTCTTATAATGCCTCCAACATCACCTACAACAGCGTCACCATCTCCCCAACTTCTTTGAGAACCCTGCGCCAAAAAGGTTCGCAAGTTAGCCACCAGCTATTACAGTTCAGTCTGACTCAATCACACTCAATACACTTGGAACGAAAGAGGACACCATAGAGTCTGAAGGGTCTTCAAGTCATTCCATTCCATTGCTGGACCACGGACTGACACTTACACCACGCTCTTCAATTGACCACCACTCTCTAAAGAGTCCACGAAATACTATAAATATAAACTTATAAACCTTAGTTTATTCTTTAAAAACTAACTTAAATTATTATATACCTTTACCTGAACTTTGTTTTTAGGTATATTATTACTTTTCTTTGCTTACCCTTATAATAAATAAATAATCTAAAGATAACCTTTCTTCCTTAAGTATCCCTAAACTCAAAATCTAATAGACTTATTCTCTATACTTATAACTAGATATCTTAATGCTTAAAGTGCGGCTTTATAGAAAAACGAACATTGATTTTTATTGTAAAGGTTACAGAAATATACAAGCTAGAAATGAACTATTAATGAAACCTGATGCCGTTTGGCTCGTTGAGCCTAGTCTGTTACCTCCTTGGAGGGAATCCGTCCCCGGCGTCTCCATATGTCCCCTTCCATACAGAGATAGGGTTCCATAGTGTGGCACCCCGGCCATAGTCACGGCAATTATTGCAGCCATTGACAGTAATGTGGCAAGAGTTATCTAGGTATGTGCTGCCGCACCCTTTGGCACCGTCCAGCTTATAGATGTTCAACATAGAGTTTTTGATCTGCTTGCCTGTCATGCCACGCTTAAATGCATCCTGGTTATCACAGTTCCATATAACTGTGCAGCCGTAGTTGATGCTAAACAGTTCCTCAATAATAGGACCAGCAATAGGGAAAATCGCGTTGACGATGTCGGAACCGCTGGAGTCTGGCCATACCGCCGACGAGTACTGGTGGTACACGATATCATCCACAAATCGGGAGGCTGCCGCCAGGCAGACATATTTACTAATGGAGGAGCAGATACTCGATCCATCATGGTTTCCCGATGACTGCGACGGCGATTGCGGCGGCGGAGCGACGTAGGGGTTCGTGGTTGGGCCACTGTTATTAGAGTCCGGCTTAGAGCAGCCTGTGGATCGGTTAGCCATGGATGCTTTCAGCAACATTTAGCTGGGTACGAACATTGGTTAAATATCCTGTTGCTGTTAGAATCGTATAGGCACCCGTCCGCTCCGAAGTAAACGTCGCCAAAGTTGGACGGCCAGCGGGCCTGGAGCTGGCAACTAGCCGTCGCGTGGAGATGGTTGTCGTTACTCTTATCGAAGCCGGATAGGATCAATGTAGTACTGTAAGGCTGTTTTGGGTCGGATGCAACATCTACAGATAATGTTAGTCTTCCGACGGAGAACCGTTCTAGGCTTGGGGGCGATTCTCACTATAGAAACTCTGATAGACATTAGAGATAGCGCCGGCATCTCCGTTACATCTCGGACTACCGTTAATTAATGCACAGCCGGAGTTGATATGCTTAATTGAGATATATTAGACAGATTCTGATGATTTCATTGGATAGCAAGAGCTGACTTACTACGTTAGTTCCACCAGGATTAGCGGTTGGCGTCGACAGGGGCGTGCAGACTGGATCGTTCGATCCATCAATCAATACACAGACCTCTCCGTTCTTGGTTACGGTATGGGCGTGAGGACTAGAGTGTTTAGTTGTCGTAGGCGGTGCCTTAGTTGTCGAGAGCGTTGGGGGTGCAAGAGGATTCTGGTTGCCTGGATAGCCTATGTTTGAGATTTTGTACGTCTCGCCGCCCTCAGAGTAGACACCACCAAAAAAGCCTTGGCTGACAATGCAAGAGTCAATAATAGCATTGATACCGGAGCTACACCATTTAAGAGGGTTGTGCTCGCTTTCCCGAGTGATGCTTATGGTCATAAAGTTGTTGTTGTATGTGATGGAGGTTTTACTAGTCGGAGTAAAACTAGTACCGCAGAACTGCTGGAGGGCGCTATGGGCAAGCAGGCCGCTCTTGATGCTCTCTCCAGAGGGAGCTCCGTTGCCCCTCTTCTGTTCGCACCTTAACGAGGAACTAGGTGCGGCGGTCGTCGTATGAGCTTTTGTAGTTGTGTAGGCTTTTGTAGTTGTGTGAGCTTCTGTAGTTGTGTGAGATTTTGTGGTTGTGTGAGCTTCTGTAGTTGTGTGAGATTTTGTGGTTGTGTGAGCTTCTGTAGTTGTGTGAGATTTTGTGGTTGTGTAGGCTTTTGTGGTTGTCTGAGACCTTGCGGTTGTCTGAGACCTTGTCGTCGTGTGGCCTGGTGTGGAAGTCGACGTTCGCAGTGGACACGACCCGCCGTCTCTCTCATTAAGAGATCTCTTAAACTGCATCGGGTCCCCCCCAGCGGCGGCAAGATCTGTAATAGCAAAGAAAGCGTAATGACTGTCTTGGTTATAGCGACTGGCCTTGAAAGCGTCGAGATTCTTCTGAATCAGCTTGGTTGTCTCGTCCTCAGGATCCATTGTGGCAAGGCCGGCCTCGATCTTGGGTACATTCGCGCGGACGAATTCCAATGCTTGCTTAGCCCCGTCGGCGAGTTGGTCCGCCATAAACGTCTGGTATGTGCTGGCAAAGTTGAACCCTTTCTTGCTGAGCGGTATCTTGTTCGCAGCCACCAGGTTATCAACCCCTCGTAAGCCGTTGTAAATGCGCTTGTTGGTCCTCTGGAACAGCGTCACGACAGCAGGGTCGTTGAAAACGTCCACACTAATCGCAACGTCCTGAAGCACCTGCATTCGCGATTTTGTATCCGTTACAATTTTTTCGATGAATTTAGGGTTTGTTAACTCGTCCTTCTTAAACATGGCGCCCTTGATATTATTGAGATTCGTTCGCATGGCAACGAATTCCGCGTTCTGCGGACTGGGGACCAGCCCGATAAGCGTCTTTAAGACCTTGCCGTTTTCACCACAGGGGAAGAAGACGGCACTGAAGTCATCACAAGTGAGAACAGGGTTAGGGTTGTATCTTCCGGGCAGAAGGCTCTGGAAGAATCCGGAGAAGAACTTGAGCTCCCAGGCGTGGTCAACGTTGAAGTCCGAGACTTTGATTTGTATTGTCTTTTTCTTCTTGTACCCGGGTTTTGCATCCTCGCAATCAATGAACCTGTCGTACCACTTGGCTACATCACCGTAGTTGGTACCTTTGGCTGCGTTAGGATTTACCTCGGCGTTGACAAGGGCAGCAGAATTCGGGTTGGCCGGAAACTTGGCGTCAAAATCTTTCGGCAAGATGCATGAGCCGAAGTTAGCTGATCGGCCCTTGCCTCTCTCTTCCAGCCTGATTCGCCCGGCGACAGATCGTTTGAACGGGTTCTCGTCGTCATCATCAACCTCGGGCAAATCAGGAAGCGAATAAGGAAGCGCAGAGCAGATGGAACTAGTTGTTGTCGAGGACGACGTGCTAGTACTTGTTGGTTTCGACGATGTAACACTGGTCGGCTTTTTGGTTCCAGAGGGTTTGTCTGGTTTATCTTCGAAAGATAGCAGAGCGGTCAGAGCATCTTTTAGAAGCTTTGGTCCGGCTGTCGCGGTAATGAATGCCGCAGTGATCTTTGCGAGAGTGCTCTTGTGCGCGGCCGGGTTACTGATGACAGTCCCAAGATCAGACAACTGATCGGCGAAGAAGTCAAGTAGGTTCTTTAGTCCCTTAGACGATGCGCTGACCTTGAGCCCGTTCGCAGAAGAGAGAGTTGAGAGATCGATCATCTCCAACTCAGTCGCCAAAGAATCAATAGTATTGAATGTAGTCATGGCAATACTCTCAAATGCAGCCAATGCGGCAGCATCTGGTGCAGCATTAGCAGCGAGTGCCCCTGCTGCTGCTGATACAGAGGTGAAGCCAGTGGAGGCTGAAGTGGCGAGAGGAAGCAGCGCGAGGACCGCAGCAGTACCTGACGACTTGACGACTGGTGGTACGCTGGCACTCGCAATGGTTGTGATTCCGGAAATAACAACACCTCCAATCGAATTGACAGGGTCTCCGCCTCTCGTAGTAGTTGGAACAGTGGTAGTCAGGTGGCTGGTTACTTGCGGTGTGGTGCTTTCACGTGAGCTCGTGACTCCAGACGTAGATGAGCTCGCGACTCTGGATGTAGATGAGCTCGTGACTCCAGACGTAGATGAGCTCGCGACTCCGGATGTAGATGAGCTCGTGACTCCGGAGGTGGTATGACCATGCGATGTGGTAGTGGTATGGCCATGAGACGTGCTATAGCTATGAGACGTGCTATTGCCACGAAACGTGCTATAGCTATGAGACGTGCTATTGCCACGAAACGTGATATGGCTATAAGATGTGGTGAGGCTATGAGATGTGGTGAGGCTATGAGATGTGGTATGGCCATCAGCTCGAGCCTTGACCTGCCATGGCACATCCAAGGCGCCCTGTGCTGCAGAGAGAAGCAGCGCGCCCACGGCCGCTATGCGCAAGGGTTGCAACATAATGCCGACTCTCCAGGAGTGCAATTTATTGTGGGACGTGACAAAGAAAGGCCAAAATAGAAAGACGTTTAAGAAATAAAGTCAAGAGAAGCCCAGTAACTGCGGGTAGAATACCGCGCAGGAGTAACTGGCAATGATCCGCAGCTATTCACAAGAAGCTGAGGAGCAAACGCAGGGCTACTTATACAATTTTCTATATGTAATAATCGTTGCAGATGAATAGATCCACGCAACGCAACCCCTTCGGCCTGCAACACGCCCTTCTAACAGTAAGCTTCCCCACTCCTATCATTTACTCCGCCCTCGCAGCTAGTACCATTATACGGAGTAGGAACGGAGTCTTCCAGGTCGCCAGGAGCAACTATTGCGGCAGTCAGCCTTCTTGTTGGGAACTTCGTATCGCAGGGCAGTACGGAGTATTCGGTGTATTGTAATGTATTAATTAAGGAACGAATGAAAGCGTTGCTACTACCTAATTTAGAGTGAGCTATATAAGCTAAGGGTTATGGAATTTAGCCAGCCAGAGAGGAGTATAGTGATTTTCGGCCCATATATTATTAGGTACAAATCTCCTAATTGGGAAGCAATGATCTGCACCAGCAGCATCTTCACTGCCCGTACCTTATGTAAAGATCTACCCCACATAGAACACCTCTTTTGGCTTTGCACATCTACCCCTAAATATTCACCTTTTTCGTCTTATATAAGTAGTCAGTTTAACATGCTGCCTACCCGGCTAATGGCCTTCTACATAGAAAGAATGGTACACATCATCCTTCTGTAAACATCAAGGCCCAGGTTGGTCATTTTAAGTCCCGTATAATAAGCCGATCTTTATCTTACTTAGCTGTAATTATGACAGCATTAAGCGCTAAGTTAGCAAGTAGTAGTAGCGCACGGATAAATTGGTATATATAGTCTACAGCCCGATGTTATTGGATAATATAGAAAATAATAAAGAACATACTGTACCTAGGTAGTAAGCAACAGACAAGCAATTACAAGGATGCGTTCTACTAATTCAGCTTCTAATCCAACTTAGACTTGGATTAGCAGATAAACGCTACCACGGCGTCCCGTTGAGGAATAGTTTCGAGGAAGCTACAATAAAAGCAGGAAAGTCGTAGAAGGTACTCTGTATATCTGAATATTTATATAATTTAGTTTACAATAAACCAGCCGGTTTAGAATGTATTTGGCTACGAAAAATAGGTAAACTGCGCCTTGTGTAATTTTTGGGGGGTCTCCACTCACTCTTCTGGTTTATGTAGTAGTAGTTTCGTTCAAGATTATCCCACTGTATATCCACTATTTTGAAACCATTAATTTTTTTTGGTCACATCTTAATTTTGCCGGCAAACTGTTTAGGTACTCATATACATTAGACTTGTAGGATCTTAAGCTACCCTATTCCATGTCAGTAAAAGTCTCCGAGCCCAATAGTACGGTTCCTGAAGGAAGAGCTGAATCCCTGTCACGAGGTGGAACCCAATTAGGAACGACCTCGGCTATCTATGCCGAGGAACCAACCACAAGCATGGATGAAACGCTCGCTGGCGACCTGTTCTGTGGTCGCAAGAGAAAAATGGGAATAAAATCAGCCGGAGCCGCTGCATGGTAAAAAGGAATTGGAAGTGATCTACCTAGCTACTCTTGGGATTGCGCCACGAGGTTGACGATTTATAAATTGAATTGCACTCCAACAATAATAGAGATGAATATTAAAAAGCTGTTGATAACAGCGAAGAATATGTATCACTCTTTGGGTCAGTAGTAACAGTAGTAGTAAACCCCCTTCTCAACTTACTTCCTCTCAACTTACTTCCTCTCTCTTCCTTCCTCTCTCTTCCTTCCTCTCTCTTCCTTCCTCTCTCTTCCTTCCTCTCTCTTCCTTCCTCTCTTTACTCTTCTTGCTCTTATACTCTTTATATCCGGCTTCGTTCCTTTTCTCAGCAGCTCTTCGAGATCATGGATTGTCAACTTCAGTAACGGATAATTCCACATCACGGCACATTCCTTTATTCCTAACTAGCCTGTAAGAACCCGGATAGTTAGTAAGAACCTGGATAGTTAGTAAGAACCTGGATGGTTAGCAAATTCATGTAGTTAAACAACAGCTTTTCCCACCTAACTTGGGATCAGCAAGAGTGTCGAATTCTATCATTTTATGCATCTGCAAATGAGCCCTCATACTGTTGATCTGTGATTGATATGAATGTCTCCAGCATTTGCTGCGTTGTAGAACCTTGCGATATAACACCATTCCTCCTGAACAGAGACAAGACCTTTCTATTGGGATAAGAGGTTAAGAATCCCATCCTGACCACATGTTGCTGCAGCCTTCACCACCTATCTGGTCTCCTCGCTGGTCAAGAAGCAGCTCCATTGCCTCCTTGCCAGATTGCACCTAGTCTATCGCTTTAAGGGAGCTCTGAGTTGTGCCGCCGACAATCGCATAAAAGGGTAGTAACTGCTGCTTGCTAAACAGTGTCACGTGAACACCCTAGACTGTCGACCATGTCGATCATGTCGATCTCGTAATTTTCTCGACGATAAATACGAGGAGGAGAAAAGAGATCAAAGAAGAGTGAAGTGAAAATGGAATATGCACGACGAGAAAGGCTGATGGGCAGATTAGACTGGGGGACAGATCAGCGGAAGTGAGGCAGCGTCGAGTGGTTGCCTAATAACTTGTCAGACCAAAATCCAGCAAAATGTGAGCCCACATTGTGCGTGTGGATAAATGACCTCAACGTTACCGTGTGTCCCCAGAACAAATTTCAAGAATATTTAGCTTTTTCACTATCATCCACTCACTCATCGCTCTTACAGGGTCTTGGCCTAAGGATTACACACCGTCGGCTGGATTCACGCGAGAAGCACGGAATAGATCACTGAATAAGAATTTCTTGATAAGGTATACTCCGTACAATAAATAAAATACTCGAAGACAACCTGACTCCAACTACTAGACCATGTGTTCGGCTCGACTGGGAAGCACAACGTTATCATCTGCTCTTCACTCTGGTGAATATATAATAACTTTCACGGCCAGTATAGCAACGAAATTGCTGCATGCATATAGATAGGTCTGCTAATCGGCCGTAGTGCACTATGTTTGTTTCGGAGACATCATATATACGAGTAGTTGGCGTGTCTCCTGCCGGTGGGAGCGGTGGATTCTAGCATGACATTGTGACCTTATATGATATGTGACACAACCCCCAGGTGCGATAGTGTACTCCGTAGATAGAGCGCAGAGGACTTTTTCCTTCTAGCTTTTAGCGTAGCTGCGGTGCCTAGTTCTAGTAAACCAGGGCTTATTTTTAATTCCCTCGAATAGCAGGGACCCCAGCGTATTTTAATTCCTCCGGGAGTTAATCGAACTTGCATCTAAGTAAACACCAGCCCATCTTAGCGCTGACAGGTATTATTCTATACTCGTAAAGTCCCTGCACTGCCTCTGCGCAGATAATGCTTATGTGGCGTATGTGGGGGTCGTGTAGTCAGTAGTTATCTCACTCTACAGGGATCAAATGGCACCTGAATTCCATCTCTACTCGTATTCATCCCCCTGGCTGTAAAAGGACGCATCGTGTTCTTCTTCACCCTTTTAGGTCCCCATTAAGTTCCACATCGCAATCTCCTTCATACTATCTTCAAACAACTTTTTCCACTAATCCACGTTATTTAACAAATTTATCGATTTTAAGCCTCCGCTTTTTTCGACTACTAGTACTAGAAATATTATACTAACTAGGTGTCTCGCTACTATTAGCCTTCCCGTCTTTGCCGGCAGTATATGCCTACGAGTTATCCAGCGGTGGGCATTATGCGGATGGTATTGCCAGTAAAGGGGCGTTTGGACTGAGCAACTCTTCCCTCACCCAGCTGGTAGCAGACGCGAACCTTACAGCATCCTATCCAGTCTCTCTGAACATCGCAGTAGCTGCCAACGTTGCCCCCCCCCCCCCGAACATCACACAGACTACGCAATTGACTGTCCTTTCCATTAACGCTCCGAAAGAAGATATTCAAACAGTGGATCCAAGCTATTAGACTGTCTGTGCCTCTATCTAGTTCAGTCTCTCTGTCAGAAACTGTGGACACACAGAAGAGAGGGAGAGAGTCTGGGAGGTGGCCTAGGCGTAGCGTAGCAGGTAGGTAGCAAACAAGGAGTAACGAGGTGACTGTATTGATTTCTGCCCTTTTTTCTATACGGGACCCAATACTCTCTATATACATACCCTTTTAGGGTCATATGGCTTTATAAAGGGAGGCTAGCCCCCTTTATCACCCCTTAACCTTCCTGACTCCTGACACTCTCTGACAACGGCACGGCTGCAGCGCAACGCGACGACATTAGCTGCAGCACGGCTGTCAGCTCAACATGCATATCCGACCTGCAGGAAGATGCCAGCTATGCTATCCAGACAAATAGCCACCACAACTTGCGATTGCCTCGTGGGTTTATGTGAGCAGAGAGGTCAGGGAGGATACTGGTGGGTTCTGATGAACATAATTGTTAACGACTGTCCAAGTAACTATCCTAAACGATCGTGTCATTGTTGGGCTGAATTTACACTTGCTGGGGCGCTTGATGGGGGCGACTGTGATGTTTTGGTTAATTGTGAATCTGGGGTGCCTTGGATGATGTTGTTTGTGTGTCATTGGAACATTTATGTCTCCAAGCCACGTACGCCATTCAAATGCCCAACTAAATATGCTAATTATCTAACTCTTCTAGACCCCACCGTTTTTCTTGTTTATGAGCGACGGATCGCATTTGTCAAAACCCTGTGCATTGCACACCTTGACCAAAATTCTCAATTTTTTTTTGTCCACGGAGTCTTTCAAGTCCTTCACACTCGCATAACATAAATTGTCGCTACTTAAGCCCTTTTCAGCAAGAAAGTACATGCCGCAAGGATCACAAACGTTAGTTTAGTACAAGACCCATATCCCGATTTTATATAGAAATACATATCTGTATTATTCTCCAATCACAAAATCGAGATATAGGTCTTGTACTCCGTATTAAACTAATGTTTGTGAATCTTGTGGCATGTATGGTGGCACATTAGCTAATATTTGCAAAAGGAGCAAATGGCCCAAAAATCGCTTATTTTAAAAATTCGATCACCCTAACCCCAAACAGTTATAGTGCACTTAGCTACTATAGTATAATATAACATCCATTAATAAAGTAGATTCTAAGAACGCATATAATAGTATTGTCCCATAGGAAGCTGAAGTGCGTTACCGTCATGTCCTAATAGAACGTCAGGATGGCATCAATACTCGGATCGGGGTAAGTGCATTCCATGTGTTGCACATACACTGAGTCTATTCTAACTTTTTATTTGTATGGACTCCCCCTCAGACGCTCCAATTCCCCCTACCACAGCCCGTAAGCGTGTTGTATGTCCCTCATAGGATCTCTACTTCGACGGAGCATCTATCAGACGATGGTGGTATAAAGGAGAGTGAAGGAACCTGGGTGAATAAGCTAGCAGAGAAGGGACAGATGGTGCGCTATAGAGAAGCTGTTAGGGGCCAGATGGTAACTGTATTAACCTCTGACTCTCCCTCTTCCACACAAACTGGAGCAACTGCATGTACTAGATGTGGACAAGCTCAGTGGAACGGATCACTGGTGGAACTTGGGGGGGGGGGGCCTCTAAGTCGGAGGCAGGACTTCGTACCTAGGTCCTTAGACTCCCAGATGTTGATCAAACCCCCTGATGTCAAGCCATCCTTCAACTTTATCATCGACAAGATGGGATGTCTATGCGGATAAGCATATAGCTCGGGGGAGCTTCAACGTCTGCTATTTTGTACAGGTTGATCCACAGTCCAAAATCAAGTTCGAGGTTGCCGCCATAAAGTGAGTCTTCGTTGCGTCAAGGCGATATACTGACGGCAATAGAGCAGCGATAGCGTCGAAAGAATGGCTTGATCCAGGAATAGACGAGGGACCTTTTGTCTTAGTCCACGGTGACTTGAGACCGCACAATATTCTGCTGAGAGCAACATGGCCATCACTGCTGTGCTGGACTGGGAGTGGAGTCGTGGTTCCGGCTCAATTCTTCAACCAAAATTCGAAATATTGCGGAGGTACTGACGACTTGGGAAATCGCGTTAAAGCGTTCCTGGTAGAGGATCCCCTGCGTAGTTCTATCATTGATATTCACTTTCACCCTTGAACTTCCACATCATCACTTCTATCAACACCGCCTACACGAAGCCCTTGGAGAGATCATGCTGGAAATGGAACAGAATGCAATGATGATCGCGAATGCGCTAAGTGATATAATGGACCCGTATGGCTACAAGGTGGGCCGGGCCGTGAAGGCCGTTGATTCTACATCCGACAATAACGTAGCGACTTCATGTGTCAAATGCTCTAATAGTTTAACCCCCTAGTTCAGGTTTATGATCTTGGCATAGTTGAATATAAATAATGCAATATACCCCCTAGCTTAAGCTGTATAGTAGCTTTAAGCTATTTATTGCATGTTTATTTATGCCTCTGTTTTGGTTTTTTAATTAAGAAATTGTAATAGCCTAGTGTCAGACCACATACACAATATGCGTGGATAAGTGACCTTATATGCTATGTGACACTTAGATAAGGTAGTGTTCTTTATAGGAAGATATTGCCTAATATGTTTTATCATGGGAAGACGGTAATAGTAATAAATTTAAGGGATTTTACTATTATTATTTAATTCTCTCTATATTCCTGTTGTCAAGAGTGGGTGGTTATAATAAGAGAGTGATAGAGTCTGGTGTCAAGTCAACTGCTACAGCAAAAGTGTAGGCCTAATGTGTTATATAGTAGTAGCTTAAATGAAGTTATATACCTTACGCGACATCTGGAGAGCTGGAAGCACGTAGTGGGCACGTCGGCGGGGACTGTATTGATCTCTGCCCTTTCCTCTTAAGAGGAAAGGGCCCCTATTATAGTCCTCCTGCTCTGAAGGTAGGCCTCCTTCCTCCGTGACAAATTCTATTGTTTTCTAGTTATTCTATATGCCCTTATACAGTTACTCGGTAATTAATGCGAGCCTTTTCTTATAGTCGCACATCAGCCAATATTTGCAAAAAGTACAAATAGCCATTGTTGCAACTTAAGAAAAACTGCCAAATCATTAAATGAATCACCGATTCTACTGAAATATAGTGTATTGAGTATTAAGTTCTAGTATATTAGCATATATATAGGCTCTTAAATATACTACTTTCGAGGCTGCTTTCAAGGATAGTTTTACTCTATGCTTATATATTAGCTTACCGACTTTCAAGCAATTAACGTAAAGTCGACCTCTAAAAGAGTAAGCTAATAAGTAAATATTAAATACTGATTTTAATATAAGTCAACGGTTGTTCCACGACAGCCTCAAGGGAGAGATTCAAACTTACTCGCCGGGTACCATTTCAACCGTCAACTGCCATTGCTAGCAATACAAAGTCTCAGTCAAACTGAACGATTGCGAAATGGTGAAGAAATGCCGACAAATGCTAACAGGTGTGACAAATTACAACCAGAAGGAGCAGGGATCCCCATTGTCATCGGACTCGTCGCGACGTGTATACAATTCGTGTACCAAACAATAAATATTCCAATAGTCGTCACAGGCATCCATCATTGCGGACACCTGAGACCAGTCACATTAGTAAAGTACAGCCAAGCGATTTCCCAAGTGATACTTACTGGTTCACCACCAGCGGCGACCACCGCGGACAGCCTGAACGACCGCCTTGGCCTTGTCGGCATAGTCAGAGGGAACCTAGCAATGCAGTCAGTAAACCACGCAGTCACAGCGAGGAAGGGGAGAGACCGACAGCCTCACCATCGGCAATCCGGCGGCTCACAGACGCAAGTTTGCGCTCGGGGCAAAGATATACTATCCTGCTCCAGGTAGAGATGGCTGTGCCTCTTCTGCATGTAGGTGATTCAAGGGGCATAGGGGTTGCCGCGCGCGTGAGCCTACCACAGTTAGCGAGCTAGGGGCGAAATAGGAGAGAGAGTATATACAAGCTCGGCACGCGTGTAAGTGGGAATCTTGCTACCAGTCTCTCCTTTCATTCCAATTGGCGTAATCCCTGAAATAGTTGGAAATTGCCTGGAGCGCTTGCCCGATATAGTGATTTGGGCGTTGTATTTGGAAGTCATTGGCGATACTGTCCAAATATCCAAGAACCGTGTCAGCCGGGTTCTTTTACCGCATTCGTGGTTGTTCTTCCATTGTTAATTCTGTATTGGCGACTATAGAAAAGCCAATACGCAACGGCAGGAGTCCAGCGCGACTGCGCAACGGGTACGGCACGAGAGGAGCACTAAGGTTTGCCTCCTGGTTATTAGGTTTTCCTTGAGTGAGGAGAAGGAAGACGCAACTAGACCTAAATACAGCTAGAGTAACAACAAATAATAATAACTTACTTGTTCACACGTCTTTTTTTTTTTGAAATGTAATGCTGACAACGAGTCACACCTGTATCAGACATAGCACAACCAGTAGCCATACAAGGAGCAGCGGGGAAACTCGAAGGTTGAATGGCGGTGATTGAACGAAGAGGCTCGTCCGAGATATTGTCAGTGGATATGGGAGCAGTATTGCTCCCAAAATTTGGTGTAATCACGGCTAGTCAAACATTAGCAGAGCATATGCCAGACATATATACACAGCACATACGCCTTTGCTTTGAGGATATTGCAAGTGTTGTGAGTATCCTCATTACACGGTCCAGTGCCATACGCCGTCGGCATATTGCGGGCATATGATGGGGATAACCATCGACACTTCATCTTGAGAGTAAGGAGAGGTGCGCTAGACCGCAGCGTTTTTCCAACCAACACTCTCACCGCGTGCTGCTTGCCTTTTCAGGCGGACGCCTTCTGTATAGCATAACACACGAGGTCCCCCAAGCCCCTGTGCAGGGTTAGCAGCGAACTGCGAACAAAGATGGTTCGACTTACGGTGGGCATGTAACACTTGAGAATGGCTCTTGTACCGTCCTTTAACTTGAGGCACTTATCACTGACTGCTAGAGGAGGTTTGTAACCCATGTCGCAGTCATACACCAAGGGACCCTTGTTCTTGCTCAATTTGGATGTATCTCTATAATTCCCTTGAAGCTTGATCATTCAATCATCGATTTCATCTTGTCGTCAAGGCCATGAACTCTCATCAGGTACTTAAGACGAGTTCTGTGGATGGGTGGTGATAGACACGCTGGAGACAACATTCGGACTGGCAAAGATAGAGGGCTTGAATCGAGGTTAGGACGGGGATGTATTCAGGCTGTAGGCAGTTTACTTACGGGTTTCATCGTAGTTCCCTCTATCGACGAATACCACGGGTATAGTGTGGATTGGGCAAGCATCACGTCCGAGTCCGGTGTAGGAAATTCCAGGTTGCCCTCAACGCAAGGCTTCTTGCTGTGACAAATATCTCGAAGATATCAATATTGCAAGCTGCTGTGAGATTTCGTAACAGAAATTGCACTGTAGGTGCGATGTCACTCCTCGTGGGGTGGCTCCTTGCGTTAAATTCAGTGGTCTTGGTGTGCTCGGACGGTCCTAGTTCGAACTCATCTCGTTCCTGTCGGGCCTCGAGAGAGAGACTTCGGTTCGTCATATAACTTAGGCATCTGCCTCTCTATTAATCATTGGAGGAATCTGTGGTAAGCTCCAAGTAGTCCATGACTTCGACGTGTCGAGTTCCTTCCGTATTCTAGGAGATGGCAGAGAAGAAACCCGTCGAATGAAAAGAATATGCCGCAGATTCCGTAGGTCCGTTCGAATTAGATTCTCCACGTATTCATAAAGAACGATATTCCATAGAGAAAGAAATAGTTTTTTAAGGTATAGCTCGGTAGGAGAGAGTAGCGATTGTAACTTGTTAGTGCAGTTAATGGTTGACGAGAAGTGTTGCGAGGGATCTCACTGAGTTTTTATAACACGAGGAGGAACCATCTCCTTGACCAAAACAGCCGACAATAGGAGGACGGCAAGGATTCTGCCTTATTGAATTAAGCTGCACGGTATTGTTGAATAGGCCCCAGGGCCTTTTGTCACTCGGGTGGTTGTAATGCCTGCAGGTCAGACCCATTCACTCCATCTCAACACCCTTGGTTACTATGCTTCAATGCTGTATACACCCGTTCTGATTAGTTATATCTCATAAAAATACAGAAAACGCTCACTGTTACACATAAACCTAACGCCCACTTTCCGCAAACCCGCCCATGCTTGCCTTTCTTCGCAAGTCACCCGCTTTCAACTTGCGAACAACCTGATACGAGCGATCTAGCTCATTCTCCACGGCACATCGAATCCTCAACGCCGCTACGGCGGGCCAAACGCTTCTCTCGCCTCTCAGGATCCAGTAATTCAACGTATCGCGGGTAGGCGTCTCAAGCAGGCGCACAAAGTCACCAGCCGTCACTTCGGGAACCAACGTCATTGAGGCAGCCGGTACTTGCTCATCGACCAAGAAGCGACGGATACTTGCAGGGAGAAGACGTAATGTATCCAGCTGCCGCAAGCGATGCCTAATTTCTAGTCCAACCATCCGAACCAGAAAGGCTGAGAGCTGTGTTGTCTTGCTGCGGGTCTCAAGCAAAGAGGGGCCGTGCATGTCGGACTGCAGGAAGGGAATAAGATACGGTCTGGCTTGGCTGACGATAAAGTGATTGACGTTGAATAACTCAGCGATGCGTCTGAGGGGGGAATCGCGATCCGTGTAGGAAACGTGTGTCCAGTGGTGAAAGTCGGTCGTATTTGCCGGAGCCCAGGGAACGATGTTGCCGTGTGCATCTTTACATAAAATCGTAGCTTTTTGACGGCCGTACAATGATGGTGAAGACGCATTTGAAGCCACTGCAGCGGTCCATATTAACTGCAGCCCATTGAGTCAGTATTGGCCCGGCATGTCAAGGGACATGGTGATACGTACCACATTAGGTGCCGTGATGTAGTTAAGGAGAGTTGGAACACCTCCTCCTTGACTATCCGTTGCCACCGTAATGTTCAAGACCCTCTTGCTGCGGATGTACGCCTCCTCAAACGTCAAATCACCCACATTAGCCCTCACACAGTCCTCGAGCACCGTAACATCGAGGAAGTACCCCTCGCGAGAGAACCGACGGATTCTCCGCAGTAGCGTCTCCCATCTGGACCGCAACGACTGCTCTGCGGGGATATGGCCATGTTCCATGATCCCCTTTGAAGCGAAAGCAGTGAGGTCGATGCCATCGCCCTTGAGAACCCCCAGCAGCTCCTCTTCGGTGTGTATTGCCACGAGAGCAGCAATCAACGCACCAGTAGCGGTGCCAGTTATGATGCGCGGCAGCAAACCCCTGAGAAACAGAGCCTTGACCACGCCAAGGTGGCACAAACCAAAGATGGCGCCGCCCTGGAGGACAAGCGTGCTTCGCCCAAAAGCCTGTCTCGTATCATGAATGAAGTCCAACTTCATCTGATTCGTTAGGGTGTTGCCATTGCTGTGTAGGCTCGAGCCGACGCTTGTGGGTAGGGTGCTGATGTCTTCCACCGACTCGGCCACCTGTGTGATGTACTCTTCGATGAGGTATTTGGTTCCCGAGAAGGACCGGTTATATAGCTTCGGCACGGTTATGTTCCCAAGGTTTCGTACAAGGCCAGATCGGAGGAGGTTGACAAGCAGCTCGTAGTTATTCCCCTCCCTAGCGACGACGAGGGAGTCCAACCGTTCTGTTATAAGCCTCCAATCATAGTATTTTGAGGTCGGGTTGTTTCTCCTGAAACCACACCTGTCAATTCGCCGCGCTGAATGCTTATGCCGGGCCATTCATACCATAGATCGAGCCCGAGAAGATTATCTAGGTGAAGCGCCGCCTCTTCCCAGTCCTCAAAGGTCTCGGCATTTCGCAATAGTTCGAGCCATAACTCGACCGGGTTTCTGCGCGTGTACCAACCTACAAACTTCTTCACAGGCATCAGAAGGAAGAACATGGTGATGTGGACGAGTAAACCATCACGTTACCTTGCGCCAGAACGCGGCAACATCCACTATCACCCTCCAGATAGCCAGGACTAATCCCAACATTGCCGAGGAACCTTCACAAGCACCACAACCATCAACGGAAGCTCCCCAAAGGTGGGTCGTCGTCGGGATCTCAACACGCACGTCGGATCGATAGGAGTACGAGCATGGTAGTGCTCGTTGCGCAGCTGAATTGCAGCTTGTCTAATGGCTCGTTTTGACGCCCATTGAGCGCCAACATATGTAAACACGCGCGGTGGTATTAGGCTTATTAAACAAAAAAAGCACCCGGCTTACGTCGTGGTGATCAATCATTCCCCTCTCGCCGTGTTTGCTAATTAAACGACAAGCATGTGATGCTGTTGAGGATCTATGATCCGGGGTAATGCGCCACAACGCCACATTCCTTCATGCATCGTGCATAAGGGGTACATTAGTCCGCAGCTCGAAGACCAGCTCTAAAATCTGAACAAAATCAATGAATGGAGTGATATTAATACAACAAACGTGTACTATAGGCTAGAAGCTGGTGTTCATACTCCGTACCGTCCATAACTCAGGTTGATAAGACATAGAGGTTAATATACTTCGTAGTAGTAGCTTGTAAATGGTTAGAAACTCCACCTCCCTATCCTCGTCTAGTTCCCGTTGCGTTGATGAGTATAAGTACATTAAAGACCGGTACGGTTCTGGTCAACTATCATCTTCAAATGCGTCCCCTTACAACTGCCGCCCTATTCTTCATCATCGTCAATGACGTGTCGCCGCCTAGATCTGCCTGATGCCTCCACGGCTGGCTCCACCTCGTCTCCTTCTGCATCTTCATCCTCTTCTTGCTCTCTGGTTCGCTGTCTCTTGGACCGCGGCGCATCATCATCGTCCAAAATATCTTCCTCTTCTTCCTCCTCTGCGTCACTGTCCATCTCTTCTTCGTCACTCCCCACGAGGAATCCGTCCTCCATGTCGTATTCTTCGTGCCGCGTGACACCCTGAGGTAGGTCATCATCGGAATCATATTCCGGACGTCGTCTCTTGGGCTTCGCAGAACCGGGAGCGCCCCTCTTCCTGGCAGATCCACCGACACGTCGACCACCTTCCAGATCTCCAATTGACAGGCCACCACGACCGGATCGCCCCACCCCGCCGTCCATCTTTGCTGCAGCATTCTCGCGTCGTCTCTGGGCCTTCATTCTCTCTTTCTCTGCCATCTCGGCCTGCTTCTTTTGTAGCTCGGGGTCCACGGTTGTCTTGATGATCATCTCGCTGTTGGTGGACGACTTGCTGGCCAGGGCCATCCTCTCCGCCAGAACTGACAGAGCATTGTCTCCGACCGACTTGTTTGGCCTAACAGTATATTGCTCTGTTAGATGGCCAACTGTCATCAAGAGGTTGCTTCCCAATTCGGCTGCCGCAGCATAGTAGTGTCCATCATGTAGTTCGTTGTAGGGTTGACCCGGAGCTGGTGCCAGCCCTTTCTTCTGGACCTCGTAGTGCTCGCCGCCGATGGAGATAGTCACTGAACCATCACTCCATCGGTAGATATTTGTGTTGCTCTTGAGCTCTTCCGTGCCGGCATCCCTGCGAACCCGGACAACGTGCTTTGGGTGCTCGGTTTTGGCGTTTGCGAGATCGAACTCGGTAGGCTGGAAGGTTTCCGCATCGTACATTTCGGGGAGAAACTTGATAAATTTGGGCACGCGCATTACCCGAAGCTACAATTGTCATTAATTTTCCATCTTAATAATTGAACGGCGCGCGTTTTTGATGCTTACCGAGCCATCAGAAGGTTTGGGGATACGATGCCGGTACGTCTGTACAGCCATGACGACCCGATCTCTTGTTTCATGCTGTGGCTGGCTGTCCTCATACTCTCGATGCCGTTGCTCGTTATCGCCTTCGGGGTCTGATGCGAGTTCGTCATCGTCCAAGACACGCGCCGCCGGAGACGCAGCATCGTCGTCGCCCTCATCTCCAAAAAGATCATCGCCGCCTTCGTCAATGGCGTCAAGGGGATCCTCCGAGTCCGACATGGCAATTGAGTACGAGGCGACACAATTTCGATCGGCTAGGTATCGGAAGAGGTATGGTAACGGGTGAGGTCGTAAGGATGATAACTTGAAGGTAGGGCAGAGCTTTCGAAAGTTGGCTTCGCGAGGCAAGTCCGTCAGCCGCGCGAGCTTTGTTGCTGAGGCTGTGGCGCTGTGGACACCAGCCACATATTCTGAGGGTCCTGAGCTTATTTTTGGCGGGGAATAGCACGGAGTAAACTAGGAACAGCTTAGCGCGCATTTTCTAGTACTACTACTAGTTCCTGTTCTCTTCTCATCTGCAACTCAGTCAGTCTCTGGTGGCATCCTGTGAGGTATTCAAGGGTAGGGCTGATGGTCTGGTCTGCATTGAGCAAGTACCATGAAGTTGTATGGATATCAATTGTCAAATACAGGTTTTATACTTCGTTCGTATGTTGGTTGTATCGCCTTGAAAAGTACCATATTACGACATCATCGGTGTTGGGCTCTAATGGAACCTTGGTACCAGGACACCAACTCCCTTCCAAGGGCAACCTCACGTATAGGCAGTCGTGGTGAGTTGCGCAAAAAGCGCATTAGGCTATTCAACTTGAAGGGCAATTCTCGAAATTCAACGTGCCGTTTATTGGGTATATTCAATGACATTTCAACCCTGCATGCAGCCTTGGTGGTGCCAGCCTCCCCATCTCCCTACCTAAGGGTACATGTGGTTGCAACCAGAACGCAATCCAGTGTGACAGACATATAATAATATAAGGTAGATACAGACAGCCCAGGTTGCACACTCTCAGTCCAGCGGACCTGTTCTTTGTGTGCGTGCCATCTAGGTATTACTCCGTAACGATGCCGGAATTAACCTGAAACCTTTTTACACGGTTAATCATAAAATAGGCGCCTAGAAATAGTAGCCCAAACCCCTTATGACTCCATACACACAGCGTGCGTGCACTAATCTGAGGTGCCGCCAGAGCCCTTATAGTGCCGCCTCCCGCCCCAGCACAGACACAGGTCCGGCTCAAACTTTGGACCAACCACCGACGATCTGGAACCGTCCTCTTGCAGCCGACATCATTGGGTGACATTGGCTTCGTTTCGTTGCTTCTCGCTTCTTATTCCAGCCCAAAAACACGCCCCTTTCCCCCTTTATTCATCGCGTTGCATAGGTACATACATACATACGAGTACGAGTACATACATACATATCCAGGATCCCGTGACAAGGCGACCTGTACCACCGTCACACGCTGAAAGCTGTTTCTGCTCGCTCGCTGCACCACCTGTTTCACCCCGCCTTTCCCCCTACAATGTCCAACCTGTTCTCCGGCATGTAAGTTGCTGCCCTATTCTTTGGTGTTCCGATTTTACCAGCACTCTGCGTTCCATCAAGGACCAGCCAGACAGCTCTGGAAGCAATAGTTTTAGGAGCTGTTGATAGTCGCCCGTGAGCGGTGAGGAGGGGCAAGTGTCTCTGTCTCTGCATTGCCGCCATCATCGCCAGGCTCGCGATGAACAGACGATAGATGCGCCCTACTCAGCCATCCTCACAAACACAGTGTTTGTTTGGATTTGAGTAGCAGGAAATGGGGGTGGGAAGAAGCAAAATGGATTATCCATGATCCAGGACTGTTCGTTGTCGAACTGCAGCCATCCGTTGCGCCACCTTATATCTACAGCCCAGCCATCTCTGGTTGGTTCTATAATGCGTTTAAGATGGCACTTTTGACAGGCCAGAACTTCTTCGATCGATGGTCTCAAATCATTGACAGCTGTTTACTGGCTATCATGTCACAGTGTCAAAACGAACACAATTTTTTTTCTCCGCTATCATCTGGCTCGCTGGGACTAGCAATTCGACAGTCCCCAGCCTCCACGATAATTCACTTTTTGCCCTTACATCTATTCCCCTGCGAGAAACAAAGTTGTCACCTTTCTTTTGTTTTACGCGGGGCTTTGGCGGTGTGATATCGTCAACTCCAGCCTTCTTCCCCTTGCTTAGCATCCACTCTGAAAGAAGTGTGAAGCAGAACTCTCTTCCCCCCTCATCTCATCTCAACTTTGTTCATCTCAAACCAAACAACTTCTTTCATCTTTGCCTTTTCAATATTACCACTAACAACAACCTCTCAGCAACGCTCGTCTCCGAGGCGGGCCCAACAAGCCTCCTGGTCCCTCGAAAAGCCCAGCCCAATCAACAACCGGCCATCCTATCCCCCCCCCTCTCGACTTGACCTTGTCGCCAACAATCGTGTCCTCGACAAACCTCGCCCCCAAAGTTCCTCCCTTGCCCAACTCGCCTTCCCTCGCTCAGACCATTGGCATGGACGAATCCAGCGGGATGCTGACTAGCGGCGATGATATCATTAATTCCTACCACCTCCCCCGGCCGCTGCCGCTTTGGCTCAACTCACATTGCGCAAAGCACATTGTCAAGGGCAACTTCATGACCTTGAGTGCACGACCAAAGACTGTTGAGCAGGGCGAATGGGTTGCTCACCACGGCAAGTCGCCAGGCTCTTTTTTCAACCTCCATAATGCTTACATGGGTTCTTAGTTGTCGAGCATTATCGCAACCTTTGGAACTTTGTCCGTGTTGTCCATGCAAACGAAGAAGATGGATCGACCATTTGCAACTCTTCGACTTGCCCGCGCATGTCTGCCGGGGCGTAAGTGCCACATGCTTTACGTGCTCACAACGCCTGCATGATCTCACAACATTGTGTAGAAACCATTCTTTCACTTGGCTAAATAGCCGTCGCGAACCGGTCGAGCTTCCCGCCCAAGAGTACATGACGCTTATGCAGCGGTGGATTTCAGGCAAGATAGATGACACCGCCATCTTCCCAACTGATCCTGTGGGCGTCTCCTACTCTCACAACCCAGCCATGTCTACCACGCCTCTCTCACAACTGACGAGCCCTGGAGAGCCAGACTGGGTCGGCAAGCGATCTGGATTCCCGGAAAAGTTCCTCGACGTTTGCCAGATGATCTTCCGTCAGATGTTCCGTGTCTACGCTCACCTCTACTGGACCCACTTCACCGAACCCTTCTACCACCTGAACCTAGAGAAGCAACTGAACAGTTGCTTCTCCCACTTCCTGTTGACGGCCACGGCACTGGATATGCTCGGAAAGCAGGAGTTGGAGCCGATGCAACCACTGATCGACCTCTGGGCGGCGAATGGTACTTTCCCTCCAGAGTCCAAGGCGTACGAATATGCCAACCTCCGTGCCGGCGAGCGGTTGATGCAGCTTGCTGGAGTCGCTCAGTAAAAGGAAGATGCGGTCTTGGTGGTGGAAGGAATCTTGTGTTATTTGGACTAGAATGGAACGAACACATTTGTTGGCTGGCGTCTGAAGGTCAGATAGGGGAAAAGTTGTATTGTGTTGAAGCTTTGGTCAAGGATATCCATTGTTTGAGAAGGGAATATTTGCTTGCCATCACGGTGATGGTGTATGGGACGTGCGACCGGAGAGGTAGAGGCAGCCGGTTCAAAATGAAGGGGGTAGCACCTAAATACCATATCAGCATCATATCGAGGGAAGCCTTACTTCCCAGGATTACTGAAAGCAATTCTGTGAAACTAACTGAAGCGCCATGAAATGTGAGCCCTCTGGGATCCGACATCCATCCCATCTTGTTCTCTATCGGTCGTAGGGCTTCGTTGTCGGTTTCGAATCTGATTTGCACGAATGATACGATGCCATACCATCAGCAACTCTACAGCCCATGGTAAAAACTTTTATAAGAAAACTCCCAACACTGAAAATAACATTATAGGGGACAACTCACAAGCATTCCCTACGCCTGCCGTGGTGGCATTAGCATCCACCCCAAGATCAACAACACCGTTATACCCAAAGTTCAGCATGACACTCGAGATATCGTCGCGAGCGATGCTCCGCACATCGAGGCATACGTGTTGGTCGCTGTGGCCTTGGCGCAAGAAATCGCTGGCGTGAATGAACGTCGCGCGGACAGCATAGGACCAGCTCGGCTCCGAGGTCAAGCTACAGCAGTGGGGAAGGAAGAGTATGTTGAGCTGGTCGGTACTAATGGCGAAGAGCATATCGATGGAGATCTATATAGCACAGGTATAAAGAGGCGAGCGAGAACTCGGCGTTAGCGGATGATTTCAGGTATGGGCACTGCTACTCATGTTCTTCGTTGCATGGAGAAGAGGAAACAGCGGCCAAGGAGGTAGAGGATTGCCAAGTAGACGAGATGAGGTGAAAAGAGTAACGAAAACAGAGCCAAAAAGTGGGAAATACGAATTGTATGGGGCGTCAAAACAACGAGTTGTGATGGTGCTCCAGAGAGGAGAAGGTGTTGGAAGAGGCATCACGAGTTGGATAGGTACATACCATGCCGGTATTACAACCGGGAAGTTGGGGAACTTCATGATCAATGGTCGTACAATTTTCTTTTCCACTGTTATTACCATTAGTCACTCCCCAGGCTACTAATATTGCACTCCGTTTCTTCTCGCTAATATCTCAATATAATTTCCTCTCTTCTTCCAAACCCATTTCCATCAATAGAATGAAGCATATCACCTTATTTCCCCCTCGGGTCTTTATACTCTGTCTCACCTCTACTAACATCATAAAGCCAAGTTAGTAACATCTACTGTCAAAGAGTGATGGCCTAAAGCAAAGTGTCTTTCCCTCCATAGGATACATCCGGCACTAGAAAGCGCATCGACTGATAACTCTTACAAACATAAGTACTTAAGAAGTGCTCATATTCCCGCTTATTGGCTTTAAAAGAACTAGATATAAGACTATTGACATTCTTGTAAGGCTATCAGGGGAAGTAAAGTCACGGAAATTGAAACCAAGAGGTAATGGAAAATACAAGAGGAGGCTATCCCTCCAGATGATGTCTCGAACTCGGCAAGAGCCTAACCAAATGCATGACAAATACGATCATACAGAGCGTAGTAATCAATCCTAAGAATAGGCAAGTCAGTGGAATCAACACAGCCAACCTAACAAGACTAGCATCTGATCATACAACAACTTCAGGATAGGCAAGCATCCTCGGGAGATTGATCATTCTACAACACAATACCGGTTTAGCTTACATCTCACATGAGAAGTATACATTAGTCTACCACGGTATAACACTACAAAGCTCACAGAGGGGCGTGGCGTTTTCTCTTGTCCTCGAAGTGAGAAAGGGGGGTCCCTCTATTTACATGCAGTCTTCGGCCACAAAGACGGAAGACGGAGACATCCCCTTCAAAGTCCGGATAAGCCATGATCTCTCGTCCAACAAAATGAGCCATCACGGCCACGAAGTGGAGCAAAGTAAGAGAGAACGCGTACATAGTCTACGAGTCCATTATGCTTAGACTAAGCCTCCCGGGAAAAAAGGCATCGCCACCTAAGTTTTCTCACTCTAAGAGGTCACTACCCGCCCTTGGTTTCAAAGTATGCAGCATGATCACCTCCATCTCCATAAATAGACACCCTCTCCTCCGAAGACCCCGAAGCGTATGTATCATCTCTCAATTCACCCACTCCTCGCTCCGTCGTCGGGTCCCCCGTGACTCATTAGTATCACCAATGCTCATCGTTGCCAAGGCAATAACGAGGACGGCTGTTAGACTGTCGATCCGCTGCATTCGTTTCAGAAACAAGACCAGATACAAACGCGCATCAACAAGTTGCGGCAGGCAAGCAGCAAATCAATGCGTAGAGTCCATATGTCCTCGTAAAAGTCCACACGCCACGCCCACAAAACACCCCCCCTTGAAGTCCGTTGAGGGAGAGTCTTCCTCACCGCCATATAATCAGCCCGGGGGAATTTCCTTTCATTCGTGGATGGCACCCACAAAAGTCTCCAGCAAAAGCGAGAACCGACGCCATGGCAAGGATCCAAGGAAGAAAATAAGAAAAAATAACATCACACGCGTCGGATGAGAATGAAGTGATTCGTAGCGATCCGTGTACGTACACTTGTATGTACAAATGCTTGGGGTGCTTAGACGACACACCCTCCCGTGCCAATGGTATCACTTGATCTCGCAGGCAGCAGACAGGCAGGGACCAAAAACGGGTATCCATTCAGAATGGTGCTTGTTGCTTATGGCCCCGTCGTCCCGTCGTACGTTTGCAGTAGCATGCAGCTGTCCGTTGGATTGGATAAGCCAAGGGTTGACTGATCAAGTTTGCGAAGTTCACGCAAGTAGTACTTGTGGAGGCGATGCCGCAGAGGGGCAAGAAGATCGAAGAGCTTGCATATCTTTGCAGCAGGGAATCGTTTTTCGGTACCAATTGAAACATGTTGCGAGAGGAAGCCTCAGTGATAAGGCATTGAAAGTCCATGAAGATGGTTTGTTGTGTGTCGTACGCTGACAAGCTTGTGTCGGTTGCCATCCCTGTCATCCACCTTTCCCGAGTCACTCCGACAGACAAACAAACGGCTTTGCCCACGCTGTGCTTCGTACAACGTCAATTCTTGATTCCACTTGCTGCAACCGGCCATGCCATGGATATTTGTGCCAACACTGGCCTCGTCCTTGAAAAAAAATAGCATCACTGTTCTAGCTCTTATCTGGAGAAGTCATGATTGGAGTTCGCGGCATCGTCAGGCCCCATCAAGATGCATCCGCGATTCACCGCCACTCGCCACCCTTGTGCCCCGTCAAGGGCACCACCAACCTGTGGCGGTGATTAAGTTGGTTTGACCACTCGTACTACGAGAAAGTCCGGTTCGCGATCCCCGATGTAGGAGGATGGAGTCTCCAGAAACTCGGTTTCAGTGACTCATCCGTGCAAGCCTCCCGCGATGAGACGAGCGAGCGCGGATCTTTTGCTCGCCTGCGCACAGTGTCTGTCGCAGCTAGTAGTAGTAGTATCTTCGACGCTCGTATCCTATGTAAGTACGAAGCAGGCATGGAGCAAACCAATTCCACCAACATCATCGTCTGGAGTTCGCATCCATCTCCATCTGCTAGCAGGTCGTGCTCGCCGGTGGAGCTTTACCTGTAACCATGATCAGCCGCGCGATCGCGAGGTTTATTTGGGGGCTCGCATCGCCGTGAATTCCATACCATGTCCCTGACTACCAAGGCACTAATCGCCATGGTGCGGTCCGTCCTTGAGGCAGAATCGATCGATGGAGGATGCCAAAGCCAGGATCCTGCTGCTGACCGCACATTCAAACTGCGCAAGAGCCCGGCTCAGCTCGCGATTAGCGTAGAACCATGACATCGTCTATTTAACGCCAAACAGGGCATCCCCAGTCTTGACGGTGGTCGTAGTGTTGAAAATTTCTTCTTTTCTTTGTTCTCTTCTTCTTTGCCGAAAATAGCTCGTCGATTGTATCAGATAGAGTCCATTGTATGTACGCTCAGAGTCAGTACGGGTGGGCCCATGCAATCTTCGCCTAGACGCACAGGATTAGGCTCAGACATGGTTACAAACTAACATCAACTACTACACAAAACTTGTACGCGAGGATGTAGAATGACACGATTCATCGTCAGAGGAAAAAATTGGATGATGAACAAGCAAAACACTTGGGTGAGGATACGAGGACCTGGCTTAGTCAACGTAACCGTCGGAGAAAGACGGTTCAGCTGTGGCTGCGGTGTTTTGTGACTCGCCCATGGATGGACGGCCGGTGGATGAGAGATGAGACAAATTCAACGCCGAGCCAACCAACAAATACACTGAGCAGTATCGTCGTAATGCTACGTACCTGCATGTCTGGAGTAGAACGTTGCAGATCTCCATCTCCAAAAAACCCTGACAAAGCGAAGCCGGTCAAGCTGTTGAGTGTCGTCCGGACGTTGGGGGCATAGTACGTATGGGGGTCACAGAATGATTGTCAAGCCGAGCACTATCAAGCCGTCTCGTCTGAGTGCAAGTGGCGATACCGAGGCCGTTAGCATTCGGCCCCATAAGCAGACGAGGTCCGGTTTGTCGTAATGCGGTTCCTGTCCACGGGACAATGTGACAAATCTTCCATAATGTTGAGCCAGATAACAGCCCGGAGGAATCACAGAGTCCGTCTTGACATGGCCAAGATAACCAGCGTAGCACGTAGCATGGTTCACGGGGGCTGTGAAGCAACAAACAGCCCCAATTCGTGTGAGTGAAAATACTCTTTAGGGAAGGCGGACGGGAAGGCGAAGCGTTTTGGGCCTCACAACCAGTCGCCTCATCGGTCTTGATTGGACAAGCATGCATCTCGGGCCTCTGTTTGTGGCCGTTTGGGACGCCGTTTGCAACGGGCCCACGAGATGTACTTTGCCGGGGGAAGCACCCAAACGGATATCACCGTCTCGTCTTCCGGACCAAGGCATCCAAAGACGGAAGGGCGAAAGCTCCAACTGGGTCGAGGAGGGCTCGCGATGGCGTCTGAGACGAGGGCCCAAGAAGTGAGAAAGTAGTGTCGGTGCCTAACGAGACGAGGACGCGCACGCGTCATGAGCAGCCAAACAGAGGCATCCTGTTGCGTAAAGCAGAAACACACCGACAAAACAGAGAGAGAGGTGCGGCGGAGAAATGGTGCGAGACGTCGGCGACCCTCATGGCCGCCCGATATGCGGCCATGAGCACAGTGGAGCTTCAAGTCTGCGTCGAGCGCCTTGGTTGGATCGAGCAGAGAGACGGTCGTGTTAAAAATACGCACCAGCCACTGCACCGGCTGGCGCGGATTGGCGCAGGATAGGCTATGCGAAGACGGGCAGTTGTACGTTTTGGAGGGAGGGAGGATGTACGGAGCACGGAGTATGGGCGTGCCATACGGCGTACGTCTCGTCGCAGGCGTGAGCATGAGCGCGGCGCGAGTCCTCGGAGATGGAGCGTGATTAATAACATTTCATACAGGTCTCCATTCCCAGTGGGTTGAGACCATTCTCTTGGCTACTGCGTGGCCTGATTCGACGGATAAGCAGCAAGGACGTTAGTGTGCAGGGAGGACGGACGAGGAGAGGAAAAGGCCGAAAGAGGGCAAAGTGGGAGAGGGCATGTTGGAGCGAATGCTCCAAAGTTGGCACTTCGGGGATACTTCGTATGCCAAGTAAAACGTCCAGCGCGCCAAGTATCTCACATAAGCAAGTGTCAGAGGGTGGTGTGGTTGCTGGCAGTTTACCAGACCCTGAGTGGCTAGCGGTACGGATGTCTCACAATGTACCTCAGTGGCAAAGTTATTTACAGAGGTACCTCTTCAGCACTTCATGCCTCAGGTGGAGGGCCCAGTGCGGGAGAGCCAACCATATTGGGCATAGAGCCCAGACCACCATCTTCTCGCCTGATGGACGCCAGAGCCATGCTGCCCCCTCACCAGCAGCCCAGCATCTGCCTATCGATTTGAGGGTCTCTCTGCTCCTGTGACGACTCTTAGCGGACGCCGATACGATGGACCGATGGAGGGGGAGGGGGGACATTCGGAGAACTGGGGGGGTAACAGCCAGAGAGAAAGTGTGCGCATACATCCAGCGACTCACGAGCTCGCAAAACCGAGTTTGCGGCGAATAGGGTGCAAGGCCGTTTTGTCAGACCACTCCCTCCGTCTCGACAGCTCACAAGTCGCTGTTGTACATACATATGTCAAGCAGGCGATACGCACTATCACGCCAGCTGCACTCTCAGCGGCGCAATGTGCGCACTATTGTGCAGACAAAGCATCTGAGTGGCCGCAAGCCAGCGGGTATGGCGCCCACCCGATGTCCCGGGCTGCGCGGGAGCGAATATCGACGACCACCTGCTCCTCTTTCTGGGCAGCACTTGTGTTGGTGGCCAGGTTAGGTAGCGGGCCGTTTGTGCCCAACCTGAGGGAAGGCAATCCTGCGCTCTGATTCGGCATCGTCTGTCTCGAAGCTCGTCACCTCATTGCTCATCGTCCGTTGCTCTGCCTTCTGGCCTTGCGGATTCCTTCCGACAAGACATCTAGACACACGCCAAGCACCATTGACGAAGCTCATTCGTTTTCAGTACCCACCCTGCTTCCCACTCGTCGAGTTGAGTGGGTTGATGACCGACGAGGCCATCGCAACAGCTGAGTGTTGTTGATGTTGTGTGTGACTGGAAGCGCCGACTGCAAGTTCCTCACCAGGTCAACCGGAGGCAACTCGTCCATTTCCGTCACCAGAGACGCCGGGCTTTTTCAGCGTTTCATCCCAGGTGTGGAGGATGAGTATTGTTCTTGATCGAGACCTTGCCGAGGCCGAATGCTACTGACCACTGACATGTCCGTCGAGTCCCATCCCGAGTGCCACACGGGATGGGAGTGATGGAGCTGGGAGGCTAGTAGGGCCAGGATTAACTTATCACGCCAGCTGGGCATGGTGAGAAGAGTAAAGAAGAGGCCATGACATACTGCATACATCTACATACAGTACATGCGATACGATACATGCCCACCTGAGGGTCCATTATTGATAAACGGGTACTTCGTACTCCGTGTGCTCGGTACGTACGAAGTACGCACGCACTCCCACATACATAATACTATTACCGTCGTACAGGCGCAAGTCCTCGCAAATCGTACATTAGTACAGTGCAAAGAGTTACATACATGCATGCATACATACACGACAGTACCCTTGTTCCCCGGGTCAGACCCAGACCCATCAGCGAAGCCCGTTTGAGCCTGACTTGGCTGAGCCCACAGGGCACCATCACCACCACCACGGCCAGATTAAGCACACACATACATACATAGATAGATACGAAGTACTTGCGTACATGCGTACATACATACATACATACATACATACATATGGCAGCCCGAAGCATGGGATACCTCCTCGGGGGATGAACATACATAGCAGCCCAAGTTTGGCCCAGGGGATCGACAAGAGGAAGCACTTACTCGTACGCTCTTGGCCCTCATTCGTCGTCGACATCCCGCGCTGTGTCGTGGGCGAAGGCTTATCCTCAGGCCACCCTGTACTTTGTACTGTACCGTAGCATCAGGTCTGCATGGAGGTATGCTTAGTACTGCTGTGTAGGTAATGGATGAAACGAGCGAGACGTCGCAAGGACAAGAGTTGTGTGTGTTGTTGGCACGAGCGTGGGATGCCCATTGCTTGCTAAGCCCCATGGTGCCAATAATGGCAGCCGAGGCGGCAAGCATGACTTCTGGGTGGCCTTGGGAGGTCTCGAGTCTCCCCCATAGGTACGGAGTACGGAGTACCGGCCCTCTAATCCACCCGCCACAGAGGCAAGTACCTCCACCCCCCACAGCACCAGCACAACAAATGGCAGCAGACAGGACGCCCCGCGAGTGTACTCCGTACATATAATTGAAATCCCCTCCTCCCTCCAACTGCCTCGTTTTTCTGTATCCCAACTTTTATACGAGAAGTCCTCAGTGCTCTTTGTGCAGCTTTTCTTTCTTGCTGTGCTAGTTGTTCCGAACAGCAGCAAGGAGAGGCACAGAGCAGAAGTAGCAGAGGCAGAAACACCTGTGTTACCAGATTGAGTCCAGTGAGTCCGCTCTCGGTTTGTCTTTGGCCCCTCTCCTCTCCCTCCAACAAGGCGATTGTTTACTCTATTCCATTTATTTGAATTTTTATTTTTATTTTTATTTTCATTTGTATTTTTTTTCTTGGTTGTATCCTTTTGTATCTTGGCTGTTGTTCGTCCCTCCCACCAGCCAGTCGCCTGTCGCCTGTCTGTCTCCTCTGTCTCTGTCTCTGTCTCTGTCCGCACCAAGCCCGTCATCCCGCACTTAAACCCCCCCCACAGCGCTCTTCTAGTTTTTCGTGTCTGCTTTTTGCCCTGCCTCCCACATTCTAACTCCTCCCCACCACCAAAGCACCAAGAGAGGCCCAACCTTAGCGACCACCACTACTACTAAGGAGCACTACCACCACTGCTACTACTTACACCCTTAATCCCTCGACTCCCTCCTTCGCTTACTCCCGCAACCTCCTCACTCCTCCATCACATCACGACTTAATGACCTGCCCGTGTTCTGCCATTTGCTTCCTTGACGACTCCGCCTCTGCACGCATCTTATAACATAACGCCGTCACGATTTTACGATCTCTTCGTTTTTGTTGCACCTTCACACACTGTCCTCAACCCCGCCTCTGCCTCTGACCAGCAGCCCTCAAAAAGCCATCGACGCAAACTTGACCGCCATCCGCTAACATCATTCTTCGTTGGGATTATCAGGACAGCACTTACGACTTCATTTCTCCCACCCATCTCCCTGGCCATTCCTGAACCCCTCGATCCTCTGACGTCGATTTTTTCATCTTTTACACTTGCTTCACACACCACACCTCTCACTTACACCCCAAAACCGTCACATCAGTCACAATGGATACCTTTTATCCTTCAGCGTCTCTCGCCGTGGACACAGCCCATGCGCAGAAATACTTCAAGGAGGAGGACACCGTTTTGGAGGACGGCATTCTCGACCACAATGCCATGGACTCTGGCTTAGATCTTTCCCCGCCTATGGCTGACAGCCGGAGAGAGTCTTTCGCCATGGCTGGCGCTCCCCTCTTCTCACCCAAGACGGAGGATTGGCACTCGGTCGACATGCAGTCACTTCCCTCCAACAACCCCTTCTTCGAATCCCACAGCTCCAACCCGTTCATGCGTTTCGATCAGCCCTCCGCAAACCCTTTCATGTCCCCTGTCCCTGTCAGCAACCCCTGGGCGATGAACGGAGGCTCAGCAGCTGGCACCCCCTTCCAGGCGCGCTTCGACGGCTTGTCCGAGTTTGACGCCTCCGTCTTCCGGGGCGCCATCCATGCTCCCACTCCTTTCCCCAACACTGCCGGCAACATGTTCGCCTCTCTGGGCTCCGACAACCAGTCGATGCAGACGTCCGACGGCCAGCCTGCTGCTAAAAAGATGCGGCCGAACAGCCCCGCCATCCGTTCGCATAATGACCTGCGACGTGGCGACGGCATCCGCAAGAAGAACGCTCGCTTTGAAATCCCTGCTGAGCGAAACTTGAGCAACATTGATCAGTTGATCTCTCAGTCTACGGATGAACAGGAGATCAAGGAGCTTAAGCAGCAGAAGCGCCTCCTGCGGAACCGACAAGCTGCGTAAGTAGTATCCCCCCCTTGACCATGATATGGATATAACTGACATTTCCCACCAGTCTGGACTCTAGGCAGCGCAAGAAGCAACACACTGAGCGCCTGGAAGATGAGAAGAAGCAGTTCACTGTTGTCATCAGCGACATGGAAGAGGAGGTGGCCACTCTCAAGGCCCAACTGGAGCAGCTCAGACTCGAAAAGCAGGAGTGCGTCAACTACATTGAGAACCTCACGCTTGAGAAGGACGAGATGATCCGCACCCACACCATTGAGACGGGTGAGTTGAGGAAGAAGGTTAGCGTCCTTACCGACCACGTCCAGCGCCTTGAAAGCAACGCTATGGCCACCACCGCAACGAGCGGCAACGCCTTTGCTGACGCTTACGGCGATATGGACGAGGCGATGGAGTTGGCCGGTGCCTGGGACAATGCTGCCTTCCTCAACGACTTTACCGCCGAGGAAGTCAAGCCAACCATGATCATGGTACCTGCGAAGAAGAGTGAGAACCCCTTCAGCGCAGAAACCGAAAAGGGTGCCTCTCAGGGCGGTCTCCTCTTCATGCTTTTCCTTGTCGGTGCCTTTGTCTTGTCTAGCCGCTCGACCCCGTCCATCCCTCGAGTGTCCGAGGACGTCCGCGTCGCCTCTGCAACACTTCTTGACAACGTCCTCAAGGACGCTGGTGTCAGCGCTCAATCCGCCAGCATGAATGCTATTGCTCCCCAACCCTCCGGCGCCGGCTGGGCTGCCCCTACTCCCACCAGCATGATGGCCGGCATGGCTTCCGAAGGCGTCGTGACCCCCTCCATGCTCACCGAACTTGGAGACAGCCTCATGCAGCCGACCGAGGAACAGACCAACGACCAGATCTTTTCCCTCTCAGCGTCTCAATACAACGGAGTCAGCGACCATGATTTCCTCCAGAACGCCCACGACCGAGTGCCAAGCAAGGCTCGCAAGAACCTGGCTCAAGCGATTGCCGAACTTCGAGCGACGAATAAACAGACAGGTGCTGCCGATGTATACACACGATCTCTTCTCTTTGACCAGATCCCCAGCGAAGTTGTTCGAAACTTTGCCAAAATGGTGGCGGAAAGCAATAATGCTCAGAATGCGCACGAAGCAAGATCATGACGAACCAAAACAGAACGAAGATGAAAGTTGAAATCTCACGATGACGAATTTTAACGGCCTCCTTTATCCAATTTGCTGTCTCTTCACCTCTACTTCTCCTTTTTACTTCTCCTTCTACTCCGACCTTAGCTTTCTCTTCTCTTCGACAAGCTCCACCGCCATCGGATGGGCTGTCATATACTTAAGTCGCTCTTGCGCAGTTTCCTTTCCAGACCAGTTGCTCACGCATCAAACAAACCTTTTTCCTTACATCGCTTTCACACGAAACAAAAAAAAGCCATCTACTTTGGAGTCTCACGATTTCTTTGCGGATCTAGCGAGCAAGCGTGCATTTGGGATTTTTTTTCTCTTTCTTGGTGTTTTTCATTTCGTCGGTTTTCCTTGCCATCTTGTACTTGGTTGGTTTCATTTTGCCATTTCCTCATTTTTATGCTTGGGTGGCTGGTGACGGCGAATGGTATGGGACGCACAGCAGGCACATCTACAGGCCCCAGTCCTGAACGGCAGAGCTCTTGGATATGGAGATCAGGTGCAGATGGATTAGCACCCAGGATTTCGGAACGAGGCATGCCGATGATGATTGACAGAACGGAAATACGGGAACGATTCAGCGATGATGAGAATATGTACCGACGATGGTCTATTCTACCACGACACTCTTTTGATGTACCCACCACAGCAGCACATGGGCTTGCCTGGTGGCTTTCATTTGTAGGCGGCTTTTGTCAAGTATTTAATTTTGGATAAGCAGCTACACTGTTGGCTCGCTTGATGATATTTCATTTACATAGCAGTTACTGTCGAATGTGAATATGGACAATGCTCCAACTCCCATTGACGATCAACACCCTGTCTCTTGCATGCTTCCCGTGACTGTCTGTCTGGTGCCAAACCCATGTCTCTTTGATCTCACAGCATCTGTTGCTAGGTACCGCTAGACAGCTAAAAACGGCACTTCCCTGGTTCGATATGTGGGAGTATTAGTACGACTACTCTACTACTAGTAATACTAGCAACTAACTACTAGCATTAAGGTGGTGTGGGAAGCTGAGACACACACGAGTCGATGCGATGCGATGCGATGCAGGGCTGTCACCATTGCAGCTGTCTAAGACACGGGGAGCCTTGAACATCACACCGCTCGCGCACGAGATGTCATCACATACAAAGACTGCCTTGGGCCGTACGCAAGAGGATGGCTATGTGGCTTTCACCTTTGGCAGTGTCTTTTGGGGGGGGGGGGGGGGGGGGGGGGGGTTGTGGTGATACATGCCGTCGATAGTGTCTTGGCTGTTCTCCGTATGTACTCCAGACCTAATACTACCTAGTAGGGAGTAGAAATAGTAGCACTACTTCGTATCTACTCCGTACATCTGGTGAAGAAACGTCCCTGAATGGGGTGTGAGGTTCTAAACCGCGGGCACTATGGGATTTGCTACCAGCTGGTCTAAGCCCTCTATGGAGGGCGAATATACCCCGAAAAGGAAGCATTAGCGGAACGTGGGATGCCTCGCTATTATTAGTCCTGCCCAAGTACTTAGTGCGATGGCTTACGCATGCTACGCCGTACTATCACAGCTATTCGGACAGCTCGGAAAACACTGGCTGGACGCTTCTCATCATCACGAGATGCAGGTGTGCATTGATGTTATTAGTTCTAGTTCAAAACGGGAGTTCTATCTATCTATCACAGCAATGCTTCTTTTGGGTAGTATCTGCCTGCCTAGCATGGCATCTTCCACCGAGCATTAAGAAAAAAGACATGGATACATATGTACATACGAAGTAGAAGTACTCCGTAGCCTTTGCGGAAACACTAGGGAACGGCCCTCCCGTGACTCTGTTTTTTCTCTTGCTCTCTGCGTTCTTATTCGCTGTTATTTCGTCACGCAGACAAAAACCCCGGGACAAATCAGAGCAGCGTGATCAGAAGGTCCCTCACTCCCTCCCCAAGTTCACAACAAACACTCACACCCTACCAAAACAAGGGGAAAATAAATGAATCCACCACTCGCATCTTTTTCTTTCTCGGTTTGTTTTGGTCCACTCTCACATGTGTGTAAATACATACATAGCTATGAAGTATGTATCTATCATACACAGGCACCTCGGCCCGGTATGCGTGTGTGTGTGTGTGTCGCCAACTCCATGTATATTCCCCCATCCTACGTAACAACGCAGATCTCCATCTCTTCTCCTCTTCGGCGTGTGAAAACTCTTGTCCCTTGTAAGCCGTCTCCTCCATCTGCGAACGTGCAGCCTCGCCGTTGGACAACCGTTTGCCCCCAAGGCCGCCAAGTCACTCATACTAGGCCTCGATATCTGGCCGGCCTCCACTGTCCCATCACATTTTTTCTCTCTCATGCTGCTACGTAGGTACGCAGTGTTGTCATGACAAGCAATAACGCGATTGATTGGGCATCAAACATGAATGCCTAGTGAAGCAAGGGAAGAGAGAACACTACTAGAAACCAGAGAGCTGTGATCCTTCGCAAGCCACGACGTGTAGTGTGCATGTACACAGAGGTTCAGTCGAGACCCAGATCTTCGGGACTCTTCCACACGTTGCGCTCATCCAATAATCCCACAAAAAACAACACAAAACAAGACAATCGCTTCTGTTGCTGCAGAGCCTGCATACAGGTTACATACATCCACATACCCCAAAACGTCCATACACAGAATACGCCGCGTCCATGTGTCCGGGTTTCGCAGCAGCACCCCGCAAACGCGAACTTGCAGGGTGGAGGACGAACGGCTTGCTACAGCAGTTGTGATTATTGACCACACGAGGAACAGGAGACACAGCCATGGCTGCCTCACCGGTGTCCAATCATGAGAGGTGCGGCGAGAAGAGACCGAGAAAACAGTCTCCGGTCTATGAATCTGCCGAGTCGTATCTCTACCTCTTCTTACCGCCTCCTTCGCCGGGTGGATCGTACTTCTCCTTCCATATCCTAGGAGGCGAGTTAGCATGCTCTTGTTCCGGTCCCGAGCTTCATTTTCCACCGAGTGGTACGCCCATAGTCATTCATAGCAATCATAAGACCAATATACACCATAGTTTGCCACCAACAAGGCGACGCCCTGACAAATGGGCGACCGTAGGTAAGGCCCGGCCATTCGGGTACGACTCAATAGAGCAATACACCGGCGCACACGGGAAATAGGGGCTGTGTATTCTGGTGACTTACCATGAGTTCCCTAGCGTCTTGTTCCCGGCCTTCTCGGCCAGTCGATAGTACCGGGCTGCTGTAAACTGTACTCCCCAAACAAGGGTTCAATATCAGCCTCATGTGATGGATCGGTCGTTGCGGGGACGCGGGGGATGGATTCCATGACCGTTCCGCTGATTTGCGAAACCGGCCTTCATGTCCCACTCCTGCCATTCATGCCCAACCTGAAGATTGGTGACACGTTGGGCATCCACGAGTGCTCTCGCATCGCTTACGCGGACACGCCAGCCATCCTCGACCGTAATTGACGGAGCCTTATTCCTCCTCCCTGCCGTGAAAGGGGCCTTGGGGGGTTCAGGCAGGATGGGATTGGACGGGGAGCTGACATACCTTGTCCTTCTTGCAGCCGTAGCCCTCTAGATAACACCAAGCGACTTCGTTCATAGCGTCTGCAGTCAAGTACCCATCAGTCTGATATCCAACAATGTTATCCACCTATAGTTTCCCTGGCACTCACCGGAATCACCCAAGTTCGCCGCCGTCTCATAATACTGTTGCGTGAATCAGCATTGAATCGACCCAACAAGCTCCTGATATCGAAAGACTGCATACATACCTGCTTTGCGGCAATTGGGTCCTTAGCAATACCCCAACCGTGTCGAAAGCAGTTTGCTAGCTCAAAGATGGCCAGGACCAACTCTCCTTTGGCAGCTCCCCCTTTCTTGAGGCCGGCCTGGATGGCCAATTGCTCCACAGACGCAGCATTGGAGGCTGCTGCAGTCAAGTAATGGACTGCCCGTCCAGGATCAGGAGTACACCCCCAACCATGCCTAGAAAAAGGAGAAGAACCTGTTAGCCGCTCGAATCACTTCTCAAGAACACGAACATGATGCTATATCTGCCATCACCTAATTATGCTGTGATTGGCGAGGAGCCCAAAGACAAGATGAACATCAAGTTGGTACATCGACGTACGGGGCATGAGGTATCAAGACGTCCAGCGTGCTTTGGTGCACAGCTGTGGCTACTTGAACCAGCCATGGTGCTTACCTCAAGGCCAGGCCATAGAGGACTTGACTTAATGGATTGTTGGCGCCCCTTTCGTCCGCCAGACGACCGAACATCTGCGTTGCCCGAACGAAGTCGCCCTCCTCATGCAGACGAATCGCCTCCTGAATGTCCGCATCAATAGCTTTGGATGAAACTTGGCCTGAGCCAGTAGACTGACTCCGGCTCCGAGACCCATCCAGGTTCAACAGCGACATTCTTTCCGTTGGGCCCGGAGATGGTGGTCGACTCCTCGCACGCTCATTCTGCCCCGCCAGTATCGTAGCCCTCTGCTCCCACTGCAACTCTGCGGCTTCCTTGTCCTGTGGATCGTTTGGGACCACAATCTCCGGCAAGTTACTGGGGACATGATCGGACGTCTCCGGACGGTGACTCAGATGGAGCCGCTGGGACAGACGTCTGATTCCACCCTCCTTCTTCGACTGTGACTGGTGACTCGCTGAAGATGACACTGAAGCGCTCCTTGACCGGTCGGATCGGAAGATATCAAAGCTCCGCCGAGTTCTGCCCGTTGGCGATGTGGGCGATAGCAAGCCGTCGTCATAGTCACCACCATCCGGGGGATCAATTACGTTATGCGCAACTGTGTCGGTGTGCAGAAAGGTGAAGCCCGGGGGGTTTACTCTGGGAAACGGCTCAGTCCCAGAGTGACCGGTTCGATCCTGTTCATCCTTCTTCTTTAACTTGTCCCGGAGACCCATGGTGGTGATTAGAGCAGTTCGTCTCTGACAACTGAGCCTATTTTGCGCAGACAACCCTCCAAGGCCCTGGATCCAGAACAGCAACAGACTGCTTTATAAGTGTAGCAATAAGTGATGTCGTCTTTTACCCCGAAATGGATTCGACCTGGCTCGTCGTGATGAAATCAGCCGCGGCTGTGGCTGAGTTGCGCTGTTACGGGCAGTGCACGTCTGACAAGACATCCATGCAACACGATCTCGCAAGAAAGAGCAGCGCATAAGCATACAAAGGAGCAAAGCACAAAGGATAGCCCCCCTTGGTGTGAGTTCTCAAGCAGCGGCAAAGGCGACGCAGTGAGTGGTTGACTTTGGCGTGTTGAACGTTGAACAAGTCAGGGGTGAAGGCCATCTTGGCGGTTACGACTAGAAGCTGCGTTTGATAGGGCAGTGAGACAGCAATAGGCCTCCATTGTCCAATCTAATACCAGAGCGGTAAAACAGCGGGGGGTCGAGCGCCACACGGTGACGTCGACAGGGTACTATTATCGTGTGCTATTTCTGGATTCACCCTCTGGAAGATGCTTAAAGTTAAAAGTATCACTAATATTAGGAGGAAGATTAATCATCTCTCATTGCAATCTAGAACTATTTTCCTAGGACATTAACTCTTTCATTTCATTTCATTCTTCTTCTTTATTGCTTTTCTTCTGCTTCTGTGACTGCTTCTTCTGTGTTCTTCTAACCCAAACATGCTGGAGAATATACGCGCGACTGGGTATCTTTGATGCATGCTTTCTTTCACCCCCACCAAGAGCCCCAACAACACCATGCCTCCACGTTCAAGACGGGAAGCGATCAAAGGCCTAATGCCACAAAGGAATGCCGAAGCGGGAATCCGGTCCCACTGGTCAAGCTCTGTTCGCTCTGTCTTGGAAGTTATATAACCAGCTAAAGGGGGATGAAGTCTTGGTTGTCCTCAAAGTCAGAGTCGTCAGACTCTGCTTCAATGAACTCGGCCACTTCATCGGAGTCGACATCGTCTGAATCAGCTGATTCATCATCACTCGATAGGTCCTCTGTTTCGTCATGTTGCTTGGCTTGGTTCCGGAGGACGCTTGCCCTCTCACGATGGAGCAGCTTACATCCCCTGATTTTACAGACGCCGGTATTGCTGAAGTTGGGGCATTCGAAGACATGGCGCTCGGTGCACTCTGCCCCCTTGTCACAGTAACCACAAAATCCAAATGCTTTACAAACGGGAGCACCTGGAGAAGCTTTAGAGTGAGTATAGGGGCAGTCTGGCTTTGTGCAGTGCCCCTTGGCATAGTGCAAGCAATTCGGGACACGTTCGGGGGTAATCTCATGGGAGAGATCGCAAGACTCGCCGTTTTGGCAAATCCCATCTTTCAGGAAGTCCTTGCAAAGAGCTACCTTGTTAGGGTCGTGGAGATACCGGCATGCTGGGCCTTTCGGGCAAGAACCTGTACACAAACTGGTGATCAGTGGCATTCAATACGTACCAAGGCTTCGTAAGGCCCAAGAGCCTGGCCGCTCCGAGTGTAGAAGATAAATTACCGGTCGTTGAAAATATTTTGCACCGCTGGTCAAGCTTCTTGACCACACCAGATCGACTACAGACATTAGTTTTGTGTTCGCGTAGAGGACGAAAACATACCGATGATCTTTAACAATCCTCTGTGCAACGAGATTCCCGGTCTTTGTACGATGGAACTTCACACCTGCGACGACAGCCACCTTAGGGGTCATAAAGACAGAATTTCGGTCATCTGTACAACGTGAGCCTTCAACAAAATTCTCCCGGTTTGACCGTCGAGGGGCAACACGCCCAACTCACCCGCAGCCTTGACGAGTTTCTTTCCTCCATCAAAAACGTGGAACCGAATACCATTGACTACAATCTCGTTCGTGCCTGACGGTGCGTTAGGGTTAGCATTTGCAAAACCGGTCGCGCCAGTTTGATGTTGCAGAAATTCGCTAAATCGAGTCTTTTCTTGGTGCCTTCGTTCCTTAAGCTTGCGCTGCCTCGTTTCCTCTATTGCCTTGGCTCGATTTTGACTCTCCTTTTCGTAGACATTGGCGTTTATCAGCTGGCGGTGGCGATCGTTTTTGGAAACCCAGCCAGGCGTTCCAGAGGCGGGGCTGGCAGCAGGCGAACTCGAGTTGGAAGCGGAGGCAGAGGCCGAAGGGTTGAGATGCAGAGTTCGATGACGGTGGGCAGTGGGGGGCCGTCCACCTCTAAATCCTCTGCCTGGGTACGGAGCGCTCGCTTGACGGTAAACATTGCCTCCAGAGAAAGTCAATACGGTCGCCATTCGAGGGCCTAGAAGAGCCACTGACCTCGATGGCGATTTGGGTGATGAGATGGGTGCGCAGGCTGAAACCCAGCCTGTTGGTTTTTGTGCCGGTTAATTTGACCTAGGGTTGTGAGTAAGATGAAGTCATCGCGGGACCTAGATTTCCTACCGGCAAGCTGGCCGATGCGCGCCAAAAGTTCTCTGTCTTCCTCGGACATGTTGAAGCTCCTGTTTCCCTCCTCGAAAGCGATGGAAGATTGAAGGGGTTGGAAAGAAATATAACGGCAGTTCCGTCTTTTACCAGTGGAGATTAATCCAAAAAGTACGGAGCAGAAGGAAAAGATGGTTGTTGGAGGCGGCGTGACAGCATTGAGAGGGCCAGAACCTTAATTGGCTAGTAGCTTATTAGTCAGCGACGCGCTGTAGTAGGAGAGTTAGAGTGAGCAACGAACGAAACCCGTCATAGTTCAACATAGAACGACGAAGCGCAGAAACCAATCTCAAGTTATTTATCAAGGTTTATTTCCACAAAGACGAGATCTAAAGTTTTAAGAAATACCACCATTTAACTCCAATTTCATCTCCATCCACAGAATCCAACCCCCAAACCATGGCATCCTGGGATCTGCTCGACGAAAAGGGCGAGTCTGAGCTTCACAAGAGCCGCCTGCTCAATGTCGAAGAGAAGCCATTCAAACGCATCACAAAGCGCCTCACATCCATCTCCTCCATCGTCTCGACCGCCGTCCAAGCGAAACCCGCGAGCCGGAATGGCATCCAGCCTGCAAGCAGCGCTCAGCTACAAGAAGACCTCACACTAGACTTCGCCGCCTTCGACAGCAGCATCGCCCGGCTGCAGTTCCTTCACGATGCGAATGTGCGCGAGCGCGAGCGGTACGAAGCCGATAAGCAGCGTATTTTGGCCGAGTGCCAGGCCGCCCGAGAAAACAATGCACGGCTTAGGGAGCAGCTAGAAGGTGCTCGGGCGACGTTGGCGCAGCGGAAGAAGTTTGATGAGCTGGCGGAGAAGATTATAAGCAACAGATTACTGCGGCCGCGAGAGGATCAATTCGCTGCTCTGACCAAGTTGGAGGAAGAATGCAAAGAACTGGAGCGAGAGAGCCAGACCTACAGCGAGACATGGAAGGAGCGCAGGGACCAGTTCAACAGAATCATGGAAGAAGGCATGCTACTGAGACGGCAGATCCGAGATGAGAAAGAGGAAGTGGACAGGCGAGAAGGCATGAACGAGGGTGGAGAGGATGATGCAGAGGAGCACCGAGGCGGCCAGACACCGGGCAATGAGATAAATGGAACAGGAACACCTCGACCGGACGGCGACGGCCTACTAAAACCCGATGGAGAAGCTATTACGCCTCTGCCAGCGGCATCTAATGGCGGAAGGACACCCTCTAGAGATTCACCTGCTCCAGATACCCTTCGGCCATTGCCTCGAGACACGGGGACATCATCTCGGAGAGAAAGTAGAGCTTCGACACGAGAATTGTCACCACCCCCACAACCTGATGAATCTGGCGCTGAGACCGGTGAAGACGTGGATATGGAAGATTCAAGGATCGAAGAGGGCGAGGAGGCAGATGGGAGAGAAAAAGCCTCGTCGACGGACGATAAGATGGAGGTTGATAATTAGATCCCAAGGTCAGCGGAATGCTTTGCGACAGGGTGTATGTACGATTAGGATACCCATGCCAGGAGATCATGGACAAAGCTCTTTTAGCATCATTATTCGTATTATTGATTTGCAAACTCGTTATAGAGGATCCATCCAATTGTCATCCCACAGCGTCCTCCGATTAAGAAGTCTTAGCCTTCTCCAATGCTGCCTTTGCTTTCTCCAACTCTGCTGGCGGCGCACCTCCCGCCTTCTCTTCAGACGCCACCAGGTTCTCCAGCTTAGCAACAGCGTCCTCGATTCGCTTCCTCAACGGCTCAAACACACCCTTGGTCTGCTCAACAACTTGCTTCTAATCACGGGAACCATGTTAGCACGGGTATCTTTGCATATGCCATCGGAACGGAGCTAGGCAACCCACTTGTTGCTTCAACAAAAACTCTGCATTGCCATCCTCGTCTTCTTGGCCGCTCTTGATTCTCTCTTCTAGTGTCTTTGCCCGCTCTTCCTGCTCGACGAGTTCCTTGCGATATGAGGCATCTTCCTTGACTAATCGGTTGACGGCGCCGGTCGCGATGGCTAAGGGAGAGGGAGGAGGCATGATGGGTGAGAAAGTGACGTATGGACAGTTGTGATTCGCTGAGAACCTGAAAAGGAAGAATAAAGGTCGGAACTCTTCTTCAGTTTTAGGGACGGAGGTTCTTTAAGTAACAGTTGACTGGTCTTGTTACCTCGTGCAAATGTAGTAGCTTGTTGAAAGCTGCGTGTACTAGATAGAGAGCTCAAGGTCCTCGACGTGACGTGGGGTTCTGCTACCTGATATGGCGGGGCAACGCTAAGACTTGGCTACTCCTATCACGCCTTTGGGAGTCAATATCATGGATTCACAGAACGGCAAGGCAATTAGTATATACTACCAGGAAAACAGAACACAGAACACACTGGGACATCAATATTGTGTAACTTTCAACGCAGTATCGTAACCGTACAGAAAAGTAAATTCGTTCACAAAACTAAGTAAACCGCCCCAAAACACCCTTTCTAGGCACTGGAAAAAAACACAGGACAGCCTGTACCTGTTTCAACATCCAATTCACAATCAATTGTCCTTTTCCCCCTTTTATCCGGATCAGAGAACCGCCAAGGTCAATGGTATCTCCCGAACGCCGTCAACTCCTCACTGGGCGATGTCAACAAATCCGTTGCCCAAGATGCACAAATCCTGTACTTTACACATGCAGACATGACGTCCTTGCAAGTCATTTCACAAACCCGCTAGGCCAATGTTCCCATAAATGACTTGGAGCGTTATGCTTCAACAGCAACAGCAGGAGCGCTTATCGGCACGTGTGCGGATTCGGCTTCGACTTCGACTTCGGCTTCGGCTTCATCATCGGCTTCGTTTTGCTTTGATATCTCGCCACCGGCTTCCCTCTCGGCCCATGCGCCCCAAAGACCTCGCTTTCCTCTTACTCGAATAGGGTCTCCCAATCCAGCGCCCTGTTCGACCTTGATGGCATCCTTCGTGGCCAACACAAGGCACTCAAAGAACATCTTGGTCGCTTCGGCCTTGGTAGTCTGCTTCTCAGGTAGCAGTGATTGGAAGACAACTGTAGATGTCTTCCTCTTTTCAGCATCCTCGGCAGCTTCAGGACCAAACAGATCGCGGAGGATGTGAACAGCATGCTTCGTACCAATAGACACAGGACCGCTATCGGCAGGATGTACAAGAGGAGCCGTTGTCTCGTCGAATGCGGGCATTGGGCTGCCAGTCTCTCTCTCAGCATGGTCCTCGTCCAGTGGGAGCGCGCTCTCCTCGGCAGGGATCTCCAAGATGGTGCCATCGGCAGCCGTGCTCTGATTGCCAAGAGCATCGCCGTCAAAGGCGAAATCCGTCTCGTCTCCAAGCTCCAAACGGGGAGATTTCGCACCACCTTGATCGCTCCCGACATCAGCGATACCACTATCTCGCTTTCGCTTGAGCTCGTTTGATCCACGAACCATCTCCAGAGAAAGCATACCGCGAAGCTCGGGGGCCCATGCCGAACTTCTACCCTCCATCATGATAGATGATACAAATCCACCATTCTTTTGCATTTCCACCAAAGCTAATAGGAAAGGATCGCGAGGGAGGAATGCGGCGGGCCTAATAATGTTTTCGCGGTGTGCTTGCTGTTGCTTGATATGAGTGCTCGACAGTGCAATTTCGTCATCAGGCATCATGACTTTCTGCTTCTTGGCACGTTGTGCAGGCCGTCGAACAAGAGATTGATCGGCATCCTCTTGGGGTTCGTAGAGATCAGTGTGATGATGCCGCGAATATTCCTCCTCAATTTCCTTGGCAAATTGGTCGTCAATGTCTGATAATGGGGATTCCGATATTCTTTGGCGGTTGATTTCTGGAGCGGCAGTCATTTCGGGCATGGCAGATTGGTCACCTGCGTTGAATTGGAAGTCATCATCACCCATTTGAATATCGCCTTCATCATCCGCAATTCTGACACCATCATCCAAGTCCAAGACATGAGATTCTTCACGACCGGGGGCGTCCTTTGATCGTGGCATGATATCCAGTTCACTGAACACATCATCTTCAATAGATCGTGCGAGTGGGGCATCTCGACCCATTTCAATGCTCTGGCTCACTCCACCATCGCCATCCATATCGATTCCAAAATCCAGCTCAAGGTCTAAGTCATCCATCGGTGCGAGGGCGTCCTCGTCAAGGCCAGCGCCACCGTGAAGAAATTGGCTGTTGTCAAAGTCTTCCTGCAAGTTGATGTCTCTGTTGTTGGCGCGCCCTTTCCGGCCAACCTGGGTAGCTGACATGTCATCGACTTGTGACAGAAGCCAAGAAGCATCAGGTGGTGGTGGCAATTCGAGGTTGTCGTATGGGGTGATACGGTCGGGGAGAAGCAAGGCTTCACGGTTGGGGATTTGTAAATTGGCAGCCAGGTCGTTGTTGCCGCTAGATCGGAACGCCTAGGTCGGTCAGTACAGTGAAAGTGCTATCGTCGAATGCGTTCTACTTACCATTTTTATCTTCATCATTGCCTCATTACAGTCATCGAGCAGGTAGCGCGTCTTGCGCTGGTATATCCTCACAACACCGAGCAGGAGCTGGCCACTGAGTCGCAGGGCCATGGGCGCCTGGTTTGGGGTAATAATCGCTTCGACGCTGTCCGTGACATTGGATTGAAGGATATGATTTTTGGACAGTTTGCGCTCCAGGTTGGCCGACAGCCAGACACGGGCCAGTGGCCCGGTCTTCTGGAGGAGCGTCTCTGAGTAGAACATGGTGCCGTCGCACGACGCTCTGCCACTTGAGAAGGCCGATAGATATGAACAGGCAAAATCTCAACTGGCGATAGCACCGGCGTGGAGGGGAAGAATAGTTTAGAGCAGGTAGAGGTGAGTAAACACGAGACAAGGGGTGCGCGTTTTGGTGGCTAAACAAGCCGCGTCCGAGTCCGGCTTACGCGCGGCAGAAGCAGCGCAAAAGCATGAAGCAAATGAATATAGTCGCCAGAGGGGAATCTTTTGTCGCGATGAAAGTTGATGGCGACGGAAGCGACGGGCGCGCGGAACGACGAGGTGTACGAAGTAGTATAAGCAACGTTGATGTGAAACTCCAAGACGGGTGCAGAGGGGAGTGCCTCGATAGTATGCTAAAAAGACGTGGCTGGGAGTAGTGGCTAATAATACTGGCAATTATGCTTGAATGCCCCAACTGAAGGCCTGTACACCCTCCAGTTGTTCGTCTCGGGTGATAGATTTTCCGGGGCCGTTATACCGGCTCGACGCCGTCAGTTTCTGGACCTTCACTTTGAAGTTGTGATTTGTTTTATACGTCAATTTTTATCAGCGTGGTGTGTTCAAGATGCTCACTGGTGACTTCATCAATTTTTTATTTTGAACTGTCACTTGGGTTCCGGCGACCAATATTACTACTCATCCTCAAAATTCGGACCTCAGCGCATGCCAAGCCCTATTTTACTTCACTCATCTCGGTTTTGTCCCAAGATAGCCCTTATACTCCGTACAGCATTGGCAGCTGAAGGTTTCGTCCTCAGTATCACACCTACTCGCATACTTTGAATTACTATTCAACTGGGAAGCTGAGTGGCGTTCTTCAAGAACGGCCAAGGGCAGATTGCCAGTTGACCGATGTAGCCTAGTAGAAAACAGGATCTGTGATGGTGTCCCCAAATTGAATCTGAACATCTGTACGTACCGCAATTGCCATCCGAGATTCATAAATACTACGTACAAGTACTATCCACATCCTGAATAATATCAGGCGAAAGGTCACACAAACCAGCCGTGAATCTCTAGCGCAGAGTGCATCGATTCGAGCAACTATTTAATCCATGGGACATAGAGACAGGCTCAACCCTTGTACCTTGATAGGCCATGACCAATGACAATAAACATTTTCTAAAAAGCATGTATGATGTCAACGACAGAGGCAATAACCTGGGGAATGGCTCTTCCATCATCGCATGAGGCTATTGGAAGTCGGAGACACAAGTAATATTAGTGGCGACGTCAGCAAAACGGTAGGGCTTGGCATTGGTCAGAGATATCGCGAGACAAACCCAATCGCCATATTTGTCCAGCGCAATTTTGCTCAGATTTTCCTGTGTTCAGGAAGAAAAATCGAATCCGCTAAAATCATCTTAGTCTTTTCTCCCGGAGAGCATCACCAGTGCCTTGAGGTTCACTGCCGGATTTGAGCCTCAACAGGGACAAAGCTGGACGAGAGCAGCGATAATGGCACTAAGCTACATCTGTAGTCGCTTGGCGTGTTAGTCCCTGCAGCCCCTATGGCCCTCCCCGTCTCCAAGCCTCGAGAACAAGTTTAGCGCATCAATTAATACGGCTTCGGTCGTCCTGTACTCCGTAGAGGACAACTTTGTAATTTCGATGATTCCATCGTATAGGTTTGGGCATCTCCTCGCCTACCTTTTGACTAAGGGACGAGGATAGTCACAAGCCTTTGCTGCGAATTCCGGTGCATCTAGACGCCTCTGCCCTTGATTCAGAGGACGCATGCCACGACAATACCTTCGCGTTCCATCGCCTCCCTCATGATCGGGCGTCTTTCTCCATAGCTTTGGCGACCAAATCTCCAGGCCCCCCTTTACATCTTCGACGCGATCTCTACGCCCACAGCGATGCAGATACCATGGATAGGGCGCGGAGGCTCAGGAAATGAGTCTCTGCTGCCTCTGGCAGGCATGCCCACCATTGCGGATATTTCGATAGGGTCTTCACAAGACGATGGGTCAGATTCAAGGCCACGACCTGCTCGGACCACGTCTGCGCATGCGCGGGTGAGGCATAGAATATCGGACCTGTCAAAAACGCATTTCTAACTTCAACTTGGTGATAGGGAGTGGCTGAGGAGTTTTCCTTCATGACACCGAGCGAGGCGGCCTCGCAGTTGCGAACGTCACTAACACACGGTCTTACTCCTACCGAAGCGTTAAAACGACTTGGCGATTACGGTCCGAACGAGATACCGCACGAACCTCCGGAGCCTCTATGGTTGCGATTTGTGAAGCAATTCCAAGAGCCGTTAATTGTGCTTCTACTGGTGTCTGCAGCTACTTCCCTGCTGTTGGGCAACATGGACGACGCCATTAGTATTACTGTTGCCGTAACCATCGTCATCACCGTTGGCTTTGTCCAGGAATATCGATCGGAGAAGTCCATTGAGGCCCTCAATCACTTGGTGCCAAACCATGCGCATCTTGTGCGTGGCGCGCCGAACAAGTGGTCTGGTCTGCCAAAATCTCCATCATGGCCACCCAACATCATCGATCCTCAAGACCAAGTGGGCAGCCCCAAGTCCCACACTCCTATCGAAGATGTTTTAGATGCAGCTTCTTCCAAAGTAATGGCCTCTCAGCTTGTTCCTGGCGATCTCGTACTATTCACTACGGGAGATCGCATTCCCGCCGATATTAGGGTTACCAAGGCAGCAGACCTTACCATCGATGCCTCCAATCTTACCGGCGAGACAGAACCTGTCAGAATATCAACTGAATCGCGGTCACGAGGACTAAATATTCAAGGCCTCAACCAGCTTCAGCTCCCGAAACCGGCATCACTTTCCCCCGTTGAGGGCCGCGGATCTGATGCCAACAGTGGCGCAAATAATATTGCATACATGGGCACGTTGGTGAAGTCCGGGTATGGCCAGGGAATTGTTTTTGCTACTGGAGGGCAGACGCATTTCGGCACGATCGCGACAAGTGTTTCAGGAACAGAGAGTCCCAGGTCACCCCTGCAGCTGTCCATGGATAACCTTGGTTCGCAGCTCAGCAAGGCCTCGTTTGTTGTCATTGGCCTCATCTCATTCGTCGGCTGGTTGCAAGGCAAGAAATTGTTGGAAATATTTACCATCTCCATATCTTTGGCGGTGGCTGCTATCCCCGAAGGCTTGCCTATTATTGTGACGGTTACATTGGCGCTCGGAGTACATCGAATGGCTAAGCTCAATGCCATCGTGCGCAGGATGCCCAAAGTTGAAACGCTTGGCTCTGTCAACGTTGTGTGCACCGACAAAACTGGTAGGTTATCTAGAGTCCAATCTTAACAAATGATGCTAATATATGCGGCTACTAGGTACCCTGACAACAAACCACATGACAACTGTCGAAATGTGGTGTTTTGGAGAGGGAGGCTTGCTTGACGTCTCTTCCGAGGCTGAAGTTGAGGAGACCAAGCCAACGCAAGCAAGCTTGCATATCCTACGTATCGGAAATATCGCTAACAATGCCCGACTTGCCCAAAAATATACTGAGAACGGAGCTGCAGCGACTGCCGTTCTGTCTTCCACACTTGGTCGTGAAGAAGCATCAACCTACACTAGATGGGTGGGTCAGCCAACTGACGTGGCAATGCTTGACCTGCTCGATAAGTTCAAAGAACACGATGTTCGGGAGTCTATTGGTCCTCGTGTGAGCGAAACACCCTTCAGCTCAGAGCGGAAATGGATGGGCGTCACAATCGGGAGTGAAAAGGAGTATGCCTACATGAAGGGTTCCATCGAAAAAGTTCTTGCTGCATGCGACACATATCTTGAGAAGGACGGCAGAGAGATAGTGCTCGATACCGTCCGCCGCCAGGAGGCAATGGCAGCTGCAGAAGCGATGGCCGTGAAAGGACTTCGAGTTCTAGCCTTTGCAAGCGGTCAGATTTCTAGATCTTCGAAATCACGAACCTCAGCTACTGGGACACGCACCAACAACACCCCTGGCGCGGAGAGAGCTTCTAGCCCATCTACTCAACCGTCTGATGATGTCTACAGGGGTCTTGCTTTTGCCGGATTGGTTGGTATGAGAGATCCACCAAGGCCAGGAGTCGGACGCTCCATCAGAAGACTCATGCGAGGCGGCGTCAAGGTTATCATGATCACTGGCGACGCGGAAACAACGGCACTTGCAATCGGTAAGCAGTTGGGAATGAGCATCGCTACCCCTAGCGGACATCAGCCAGGTCAAACAACAGTCAAATCCGTTCTCAGGGGTGATGAAATTGACAGAATGTCCGAGGAGCATCTCGCTCAAGCGATGCAGCACACGACCATCTTTGCACGGACTAATCCCGACCATAAAATGAAAATCATTCGTGCTCTCCAGTCTCGTGGAGATATCGTGGCCATGACGGGAGATGGCGTCAATGATGCCCCGGCCTTGAAGAAGGCTGATATCGGTATTGCTATGGGCCGTCATGGAACTGATGTTGCGAAGGAAGCGGCCGACATGATATTGACAGACGATGATTTCTCAACCATTCTACGCGCGATTGAGGAGGGCAAGGGTATCTTCAACAACATCCAGAATTTCTTAACGTTCCAGTTGAGCACGAGTGCCGCAAGCTTAGCCCTTGTCTTCATTTGCACATGCTTTGGACTGAAAACCCCGCTGAACGCAATGCAGATTCTCTGGATCAGTAAGCCTCTACCCTCTCGTGACCTCAATGTTTCCTTGCTAATTGGTAACAGATATTATTATGGATGGTCCTCCTGCACAGTCCCTTGGTGTGGAGGCTGTTGACCCGGACGTTATGAATAAGCCACCACGAAAGCGAAATGACCCGGTTCTCACCCGCAAACTTATCCAGAGAGTCCTGACCTCGGCGGCCATCATCATGGTTGGAACTATGCTTACGTACCGGCGTGAGATGGCCGATGGCAAAGTAACTCGCCGGGACACGACAATGACATTTACATGCTTCGTCTTATTTGACATGTTCAATGCTCTCGGCTGCCGGTCCGAATCAAAATCGGTCTTGAAGGGAGAAGTTGGGCTCTTTTCGAATAATCTATTCAACTGGGCAGTTTCTCTCAGCCTGCTCGGCCAGTTGCTTGTTATCTACCTCCCGTGGCTACAGGAGATCTTTCAGACGGAGGCTATCGGACTGGGCGATTTATTACGACTCATTATACTCTGCAGCACGGTGTTTTGGGCTGATGAATTACGAAAACATATAAAGTATGGGCGACGGCGTTTGGGCAACGGATACAGCCAGGCGGTATAGATGTCGGGTGGACACGATAAAAAATAAAGGACATCCAGGAGAAACTGGGCTCGCGGTGCAAAAGGTCTTGTACAACAGGGCATGTATGACCTCCAGGACGGAGTGCCTGCTAATGTACAAATATGTATTTTTGCATAGGGAAGGCCTGTTGAGATAATAAACGCACATTGATTCGTGTGGTAAAATGCTGGTCAGAATTGGCTGCCGTGATCACCTAGATTTAAGAGATGATATCTATGAAGTTGATGTCTCGAAACTGTGCTAAGTTGACCACCTGTATAAATGTGGTTGTGGGACGCAGCTCACTAGCCCCTCTATAATAGGCCATTTCACACTACCTAGGTATATACGTAAGTAGCTATAGCTGGGGACACGGAAGCATCCAAGCATTGCTTCGACCTCCAGCAACTCAACCAACTTCAAGTCAAGTTGCCAATCCGCCCAGACGACGAGCTTAGGCAGCTATGCGCCTCCCAGACACTCCTCCTCAGAGTCAATGTCTGCCATTTCCAACGGCGTCTCCCATCGCACGGACAGCGACAATGCCATAGGGGCGAACCTCCTCCAAAATGCCACCAGCGAGGCCGAGATTCGAGCGGCGCTGGCCGCTCTACACACCCGAGAATCTACGATAACGGTTCGACTCGATGCTCTCATCGCGTCACAAGCTGACCTGTCGCGGGACCTGGGACGTCTGGACCTCCTGCGGGCAGGACTCGGTGCGCAGGTCATCGCTGCGCGGTCGATTGGCAATGAGATGCTCTCCACGGCGGCAGATACGGCTGGCCGACTCAGCAATCGGGTGAAGGAGCTGGACCTAGAGAAGAGCCGGGTGGAGGACACGCTGGGGGTTGTGGAGCAGGTGGCCGAGCTCAAGGCATGCGTCAACGGCGTCGTGGGCTGCATGGGAGCGCCTCAGGATTGGGAGGCAGCAGCAGGATATATATCTCGTGCGAGCAAGGTACCCGAAGACATTATCAAGGGAGCCTTTGCTGCGAACATAGTCCCCAGTGTCGAGGTACCGGATGCGCCGTGGGTGACTCTGGAGAACGCCAAGGAGAGCTTATGTGGTCTGTTTCTCCGCGAGTTTGAGAAGGCGGCTGGCGAGGGAGACGGCACCAAAGTCACGCGGTTTTTCAAACTGTTTCCTCTGATCGGAAGGGCAGATGTGGGATTGGATGTGTATGGCAAATATGTCTGCCAGGGAGTGGCAGGTACAGCGCGAGCAACACTTAAGGATGGCATGGTAGGCCAGAATCGCAAGGACGGGTTTTTCTATGCCAACTCCCTGACCAGACTCTTCCAACACATTGCGCAGATTATTGAAGGTCACGGAGGGTTGGTAGAGCGACATTATGGAACTGGCAAAATGGTCCGAGTCATTGACAGGATCCAAATGGAGGCGGACGTCCAGGGCGGCATTATTATCGACACGTGGAGCGATGAGAGAGGCGTCGACAGGAAGTTGACAGATGTGAAAAGCTACCCCTTTTCATTTTTGGTCCAAAGCTTTCTACCTCAGCCACCTCGAGGAGGGACTCCCAGGGTCAACTCACCCGCTGGTGGTGGTGGGCAGAACCCTCGGAATAGCGAAGATGAAGGCGTCAACATGAAAGAGGTGGATGGCTTATTGCATGAGATTTCCGTCATGCTCGCACAATGGTCGTTTTACGGTCGTTTTATATCCGGGAAATGCATGGTACGTAAACTGTCTATCGTCACTTATGAATTTGTTTTCTCACGCCTGTTGCGTTTCAGGATCCAACTGATGGGGATGTCTCTCTGTTACCTGCGGGTTTGTTGATAAAATCCAAGCTCTACAACAAGGTATCGGCCAAGTTAATAAATCCTTACAATGTCATGTCAACTTTCTTCTTCCGCCGGTCTATAGAGAAAGCGTTCCAGTTGGACGAATACCCCAGCGGCTTATCCCTGAACATGAACAAGTCCATCGAAGGCAACACCCCATACATAATCCTTGCGGTTGACGATGTCATGTACATTGTCAATGCTGTTATTCAGAGGTGTTTGTCAACATCCCAACGAGATATTGTCGGCTCAGTTGTTTCAACCGTTAGTCGAGTCCTTACGTCCGATTTTGTTGGCATGATACAACGCAAGATGCGCGATGAGTCCTACCCCAAAGCTGTTGTGCAGGGAAGTTTCCCACCAGAGGATAAGATTATCCAATTCATCGTTCTGATCAATAGCCTTGATATGGCCAACGAATACCTCGTCAGAATCATCAACGGCCGCATCGGCGTTTCTAAAGACCAAGCGAATGGAGCTGATGCTCATGCTCAGCTAAAGCAAGCCTTCCCTTTTGACCGCGATGTCGCATTTGTAATCAATACCTTGCATTCGCTAGAAACAACCTTTGTCAGCAAGACTACCGAGCTTTTGAATGAAGGCATACAGGTTCTCTTCAACCAAGTTGTCAAGCTTCGCCTTAGGCCAGTACTGAGCGACACATTCCGCGATGCCGACTACACGCTTACTGAAGAGGACCTTGCGGAGATTGCGCAGCAAAATGAAGAAAACGAAGGAGATGTTTTGGACCAAGTGTCGCGACGATTTGAGCACGGCTGGGATCAGTTGATGAAAGCCATTGGACGATTAATGACGCCCGGGACATTCAGCAGCCTTATGGACATGACGGCTCGGTATCTCTCCAAGGTGCTGGAGAAGAGGATTCTCAGCTACGGAGGGAGGACGAGTGCATATGGCGCGATTCGTATGGAGAGAGACTTTGCCGGCATTGTAAATATTGTCTCCCGGGGAGACTACAGCGTGAGAGAAGTGTTTGGTAGGGTGACGCAGCTACTAATGGTTGCAAATATGGAGGACGATGAATGGGAGGAGATATGCGCCCAAGGAGGAGATGACGGAATTGACTGGGTCTTGACAGAAGAAGAAAAGAGGAAGGCAAGAAGTCTTGTAAGGGGTTGAGGCAGATTTTAGGAGTGATGGGCAATGCATCAAATTCCTGATATTCCTCCTATGCTATACTATGTGTTGATTGCCGACGAAGGACATACAACGGGAATAGATATATTCAAGACCGGTACAGGTTTAAAACAGATGCCCAACTTTTTGAAATCTGCTATGGGATATTGGATGAATCGGGTTATGTTCTCACCTTCTAATTGGAGCCTCGTGGTTCAAATGTTGAAGGTTACAATTAAGCGCCTCCACCCACCCTTGAGCGGGTGGCGCGGGCACCACAAACCTTTTTCTCATGAGAATAGGCTGCCAACTGAAATTTTCTCTTGTAAGACTCATACAGCGAAATCGGCCACATAACACGGAAAGGAGTACAACCGCCTGCTTCCTTCGAAAAGAGAAGTACAGTCACGGAGATTCTAAACCTCTCCAAGTCAGAAACTCTGCGGCCTTATATTTTACCCCACTATTTTCGTCATATTTCCAAGTTGGCTCCTCTTCTCCAGACATTTCGAGCACTTACACCAGCACTCGTGCGAGCCCTCGTCACTTCACGCATGGTGTCTGCCATGGAAACGCGGATTATAAGGGTCCCCAACAAGGGACGACTTGGAGAGTTCCGCAACCCTCAGGGCTCCTCGTCAAAACTGGAAGAATGGCATGTTCTACCCGAGGCAAAAGAAGCCTTCGCGGCGCTGGACCAAGCCGCCAAATATCTCAAGACCAGTGACATACCCGTCGCTTTCCCTACCGAAACGGTCTACGGACTCGGCGCGGATGCCACGCGCAGTGGCTCTGTCAGAGGAATCTATTCTGCCAAGGGGCGGCCGTCAGATAACCCCCTCATTGTTCATATCAGCGACTTACACATGCTGCGCGATCTTTTGGGGAGACAAAGCGATGACCAGGATGCTCTTCCGCTGAGATACAGGGCGCTGATAGAGCGCTTTTGGCCGGGCCCTTTGACAATACTGCTGCCTAATCCCGAGCCTTCGAGGCTAGCCCCTGAAGTCACTGCTGGGCTCAAGACTTTCGGCGTCAGGATGCCATCGTCACCGTTGGCTTTGACTCTTATCAAGCTTGCTGGTGTTCCCGTGGCGGCCCCTTCTGCTAATGCGTCCACCAAGCCGTCGCCAACGGCAGCCCAGCACGTGAAGGATGATCTAGACGGGAGGATCGAGTTCATTCTGGACGGAGGTCCCTGTCAGGTCGGCGTGGAGAGTACTGTCGTGGATGGGCTCTGCGATCCTCCTGTTGTGCTGCGGCCAGGTGGTATAAGCATGGAAGAACTACGGAGTTGCCCCGGTTGGGAAAATGCCGTCAAGGCATACAAAGACCATAGCGAGGAGGGCAAGGCGGCGCCGAGGGCACCTGGAATGAAGTACAAGCACTACAGCCCCAAAGCGAGGGTAGTGCTTTACGAGTCCACTTATCAGGCCGGATCTGAGGGTATTCTGGATTCAGATATCGAATCTGCCCATCCAAAGGAGAATGGGAACGCTCACACAACTAATGGTCACTCCCCAAGACGTATCGGTGTCATTCGAACGCAACGATGGAGGTCAGGGGCCGGCCTTGGATGTAGCAGCTTACGCCTTGCACCCAGCAACACCAGAGAGAATGTCCAGAATGGAGAAGACCAGCAATCCAGCACAGGCTATGAGGTATACACGGGCGATCTGAAAAACAGCCATGGGGAGGTCACTGGCGAGCTTTACGACATAGACTTGGGACAAGACACAAAGAGGATAGCTCAGGGGTTGTTCTCAGCACTGCGAGAACTTGACCGGCGCGGCATAGACACCATTTTCGTAGACGGCATAGAAGGCGAGCTCGACATTGCAGCCGCTGTCATGAATCGCCTCCGCAAGGCGGCATCCGAGATTAGATCATGAAACGACAAAAAAAGAAACGCATAGATTCGTTATACCCTGTATAAACCGTGCTCTTTCGGGTGCCCACAAGTGATTATCTTCCATGAGGCGCTATGACAACAATAACTCCAATCTCCCTGCCAACAGCATCTTCTAATCTACAACCCTTGCCGTAGCCAGTCTGTCAGTTTAGACTTTCCTAGCTGCGCCAAGTTGTTGACACCCTGTTCGCTGAAGTCGATACGGCCCAAGGGAACGTCTTGTGTAGGCGCTCGGCTGACTCGCTGGACGATGATGGTGGGGTCAGTTTCTAGGATGATGCCATCGTCGACAATTTCGTCAATGGCGAGCGAGACGAGGTCGTAGTTTTCGACAATGGTCCTCTTGTCCACCGATTGCCTACCACATCATTAGCAACAATCCAGCCAATCTGGCGTAATATCGGGAGGTTACAGACTTGAACAGGAGGTGGAGAGAGTCGCGGAGAGCAAGGACGGTGTTGTACAGCAGAATCTCATTCTCATCGGCGGCGCCAACAATGTAGAGCATGACGTCGGACTCCATCTTATACAGGACAATCCGGTTATCGTAGAGGACAATATCGCCGGTCTGCTTCGCCGTCTTGTCGATTAGGCCCTTCTCGAATGCCTTTTGCGCCTTCAGGTCGGAGTAAGGGTGGCTAGGTGCACTTGCGCCGCCTAAGGACAAGGCGGTTGTTAGCATTGACGCACGACGACATAGGGATAGGGATAGGGATAGGGATAGGGACAACGGGTCATACCAGTTGGAGCGGTGTGCGGCGGGGAGAAGTATTTGGCGAATATCCGAGAGCCATCCTCAGTGCTAAGAATGAGGATGGCCTGGACAGAGAAAAGGGTCATTCCAGGAGACATCTTGGCGGCTTGTTGTTCTGGTTCAATACACAGTAAGCTCCGTATCCAGTATCCATGATATGATACTTACCAAGGTGTCCAACCGCCCCTCCACTGCGCTTTCGGCCTAACCTTTGGCCGCTCCGGCGCTCACCGCGAGAGCCCACACTTCCCGCCTTTAATTGAGCTCGCGTATCCCAAAAGCCACTTTACGCGTCTGGCAATTGGACGCGACCCAACCCATCCCTTGCCCCTCGTTTCTCCAGATTTTGGCCATCGTCACCAGCCTCAAGATTCGCAGCAACTACACTCGATATTGTTCCAAAAAATGTCGTCGCCGTCGGATCGTCGGCAGCGGAACTCGCAATCTGCGACGCCTCGTCCTTCTACGCAAGAACCAGAAGCTAGCACTCCTCGCCCAACGCAATTGGTCTCCAGCCCTCTGTTCTATCAGTCTTCGCCCGCTCCCCAGGGCGAAGGCAGTGGGCGGCGATATGGCGCAATTGGAGATGTGTCGTCGCCGCTACGGCAGATGACTAACAGTCAGAGTACACATGCTACCAATCGCTATGCTCCGAGCTCGCCCCTGCGCCAGATGAGCGATACGCAGTCAATGGGCGGCGATGATCAGAGAACTCCAAGGGCCAGCGGTGGTCGTGTTGGAGGTTAGCCTCACTGCCTATTTGTTTTAGAGTACCCGGCTGAAGCTTTTATAGAATCCTCTCCTATACGATACGAACCCAGCTCCAGTCCTGGGCGAACCCCAAGGCTGCACTCAGACCTGCGCAGCGAAAGCAGTGGTCTCTTTGTTGGATCTCAGCGAGGTTCGGTAGCGCTTAGGCGTGGAGACATCCACTCGGACTCGATAAGAACCCCTCGTGCCCCCCGTCGTGTCATTTTAGATGATGCTGGTCGGGTTATTCGTGAAGGCCAGGTTCTTGGGTCGGATGCTACTTCATTCATAAACAGAGACCCCAACACCACGGATGCCGACGCCCTGGGTGGCCAGGGCACAGATCTCATTTGGGGTACCACCATATCTGTCGACGACTCATTCTCCGCATTCAAAGATTTCCTTCGGAATTTCACTCTAAAATATCGCATGTACCGTGATGGGTTGTCGGATGCTGAGATTCATGACACTCCTGAGGCTGACTCTAAACCTTACTTGGAGGCCCTTCAAAACATGCTACTTCTTGGAACCACCAGGCTGTACCTTGATGTCTCGGACTTGAAACTCTACCCCCCTACCCGAAAGTTGTGGCATCAGGTTCAAGCCTACCCTCAAGAAGTTGTCCCTATCATGGATCAGTCCGTTCATGATGTTATGATTGAGATTGCTCGAGTGGAAACTCTCAGAAGCCGACCATCGCAAAGTAGTGCTGGGCACCACGCCTCACAACAGAGCACACAGGGCTCCGAACCTGTATTCCCCAGCTCTGACAGGCCTGATGAGGCTGCCACTCCTCGACCCCGAGACGAACAACCTTCACTAGAAGACCAGGTTGTAGCCGCAACCTACGTTGTACGCCCATTTGGTCTTGATGAAACGATCAACTTGAGAGACTTGAATCCTTCTGGTAAAGAGAGTAACATCCTAACAGCCTACAATACGCTAACATGAATTAGATATGGATCACCTCATTTCCATCAAGGGTCTTGTTATTCGTACTACCCCTGTGATACCGGACATGAAGGACGCATTCTTCCGCTGTAACGTTTGCAACCATTCGGTCATCGTTGGCCTTGACCGTGGTAAGATTCGAGAGCCAACAGAATGCCCTCGTCAAATGTGTGCCACGAAGAACTCAATGCAAATCGTGCATAACAGATGCAGCTTCGTGGACAAGCAAGTCATCAAACTCCAAGAGACGCCTGACGCTATTCCAGCTGGTCAGACACCGCATTCCGTCTCTGTGTGTGTCTACAACGAGCTTGTCGACTTTTGCAAGGCCGGAGATCGTGTTCAGTTGACAGGTATCTTCCGTGTTAGCCCTGTCCGGGTGAACCCTCGTCAACGAGCTCTTAAAAGCGTTCACAAGACGTATGTGGATGTACTGCACGTTCAAAAAGTTGACAAAAAGCGCTTGGGTGCTGATCCATCCACTCTTGGCATTGTGGGCGAAGAGGAGACGGAGGGCGGAAGCAACGAGATGGAGGAGACTCGCCGCATCACCCCTGAGGATGAAGCGAAGATTCGGGAGACGGCGACTCGGGATGATATCTACGAACTTCTCGCCCGATCTCTTGCTCCTTCGATCTACGAAATGGACGACGTGAAGAAGGGTATCCTGCTTCAGCTCTTCGGCGGCACCAACAAAACCTTTCAGAAGGGTGGTAGTCCGAAGTATCGAGGCGATATTAATGTTCTGCTTTGCGGTGATCCGTCCACATCTAAGTCGCAGATGCTATCTTACATTCATAAGATTGCCCCGCGAGGCGTGTATACCAGTGGCAAAGGCTCTTCAGCCGTTGGTCTGACAGCATACGTGACCCGAGACCCTGAAACACGGCAATTGGTGCTCGAGTCCGGTGCTTTGGTTCTCTCTGACGGTGGTGTCTGCTGCATTGACGAGTTCGACAAGATGTCAGATTCAACTCGCTCCGTGCTTCACGAAGTTATGGAACAGCAGACCGTCTCGGTCGCCAAGGCCGGCATTATTACAACCTTGAATGCCCGAACTAGCATTCTCGCATCTGCCAATCCTATTGGTAGTCGTTACAACCCAGACCTCTCAGTGCCCCAGAACATCGACCTCCCTCCCACGCTACTCTCACGTTTTGACCTCATCTATCTCATTCTCGATCGCGTTGATGACAAGACGGACCGGCGCTTGGCAAAGCATCTTCTGTCTATGTATTTGGAGGACAAGCCTCAGTCAGCCCAAACCAACAACGACATTCTCCCCGTCGAGTTCCTTACGCTTTACATCTCTTACGCACGCACCAATATTCAACCTACAATCTCAGATGAAGCGGCTAAGGAACTCGTTGATAGCTATGTTGCCATGCGTGCCATCGGCCAGGATGTTCGAGCCGCAGAAAAGCGCATCACAGCCACAACCCGACAACTCGAAAGCATGATCCGTCTCTCTGAAGCACACGCCAAGATGCGCCTCTCCGAAGTCGTCACAAAAGAGGATGTCCAGGAATCTTACCGCCTCATCCAATCCGCCCTCAAGACCGCCGCCACCGACTCTGAGGGCAGAATCGACATGAGTCTCCTCACTGAGGGCACCAGTACCGCGGAGAGGAAACGCCGCAGCGATCTGAAGGATGCTGCCCTGAAGTTGCTGGATGAGATGACCGCGGGCGGGAACTCGGTTAGGTGGAGCGATGTGTCGAGGAGGCTGGCTGAAAGCTCGAGCGTGCCTGTTGAGCAGTCTGAGTTTAATGAGGTTATGAGGGCGTTGGAGGCGGAGAATGCCATCATGGTGTCGGGCGAGGGCGCGAGGCGGAGTGTTAGAAGAGTAACTGCTATCGTCTAGAGCGGATATAAGCATGCGATGATGTTTTGTATGCGTGTATGATGGGCATGTATGTATGAGCGGGAATCAAGAGGATGGATCAAAGCTAAGACGATTCGATATAAGGCGTTTGGTTTGTTCCGAGATGTTTTAGAAAATCTAAATGATTCTTAAGAATTATGAGCATTCCTCAAAGCAAAACAAGACAAAATATTATGCAGAGTTCCTTCCTACGCAATAATTGTTATTCCAAGGTTATCAATACAAGAAATACTCCGTACAGACGTTGATCCCAAACTTCCTCCTCTTGCTGCCAATCGCAGCCCATTGACCAGTGCTCCCGTATAATACATGAATGCATGTGAGTGTGTCCAATCTTCCACAATGAGTCCTTCACCAAAACTTTCTCTCCCGACCTTCATAAGCAAAGTTCAGCGCAGCAGCCACAAAGAGGGCCCCACAGAGCACATTGGGTCCCCAGCGATCGTAGAATCTAGCAGCCTTGCGGTTGCGGATCGAGCTGCCTCGGTACAGGTAGATAGCGACGGAGTAGCACAAGCTAAAGATGGCAAGGAACGTGAACATGCTAGCAATCCAAAAGGCCGTTGGCGTAGGGTGGGTTCCAAAGTTGAGAAGAGTAGTGGCAATGGTGCCAATATAGATAGAATATTCGAGCTAAAGATCAAGGTCAGTAGACTGTTTCTGTGGTCAATGTCGAATTGTGAATACTCACCCATCCCAGGAATGTCCTTTCGGCAGCAAAATACACCTTTGGCTCCACACGAACGGGCACGTAGATCTTCTTTCCAGGAGGCGCGCGAAACTTCTTAGTCTGTATGTGGCTATTGCCGAAGAGCATCTCTTGTCTGGCGCTGCGAGGGACCTGGGTCGCCCGAGGGCGTGGGACCAGGTAAGACAGGGCGTGCACAGTACCAGAAGCAAAGGTGCTGGCTTTGGATGAAAGGAGCACCGAGTAGTAATGCCATCCACCAATTCTCCTTGCCTCTTCCAACTCATAATTCTCATCATATTCGTCATCGGAGTCGTAGATGGGGAAATCATCATTCGCATTAGGGAGATCGACAGTCTGGCCTTCCATGTCTGAAGTAATAGCTTGAATCCGACCTCCGTGTCTGCTAGATTCACCGTTGTTATGGCTGGCGCGAGTAGCTTCTACTTCCTCGTCATCCGAATCAAGGTCTTCTTCTTCATCGTCTGAGGTGGTCGTGGTTCCAGAAATGCCGGGACGACGAATTCCAAAATCATGTGTCACAGGCTTGCGGATGTCGACATCCATCTGAGGCATCCAGAATGGAAGCAGCTTGATCCGATCGGGAAACAAGCATGCTGTGCCGTGAATGAACTTGGAGAACTTGGGAACGGCCTCAACTAGGTGCGATGCGATGAGCTGGCGAACCCATTCCGGTGGCTCCTGTCCCATCTGTGTTTGAAGCTTGACCTCAAGAACAGCATAAGGGAAGCGCACAATATCCTCGGGAGGCAGCTGCGAAAATGGGAAGTCAACGCCGATGTCCATGCGCCTCCAGTTATCGCCCGATCGAGTGCGGCCATCCAGGTTGTCTTCTCGAATCATTGTCAGCTCGGTGTCAAGAGAGATTCGCACTCGTGCGTCGGCTGGCAACTGGAAGGCCGTTCGGTTGTAGAACGAGCGGCAGACAGGCTTGTAGCCCTTTCTCAGGACCGAGTATTGTATCTCCGCTGACAGTCTTTCATCTTCAGCAATGGCCTTCTCGGATTTCTTTCCCTCCTTGCGCGCCTTTTCGAAGATGGCGGCCGGCAGCAGTTCGCCTCTCATATAAGCATTAACATTCTTCTCCTTGATGGAGAATCGAGCCTTGACGGATTTCTCGCCAGTCCAGTCCTCTCGATGTGTCTTCCGCTCAACGAAGATGGTTTCAGTCTTCATACCACCGTACCAACGGAGTCGAATGGCCTCTGCACCTTCAGTCTTCTTCAATCTACCCTCGTATAGATCCCACTTTTCGGGATTATCGTAGTAGATGGATGTGATTGCTTGATCCTGCTGCTCAAACTCCTTGCTGGCATTGAAGACCAGAACAGGGAGGTGCTTGAGGATAATGAGCTTCAATTCTGTCACATTGTCGGGGTGTACCCAGTATTTTGTTGTTTGTCGAACAAAGTTGGCCTGGCTACCGCCGGCAGCACTATCGCCCTTGACCGGATTGCCTCTTGTTCGAACAAGATCGTAGAGCTTGGACAGCTTGATGACGGACGCGTCGTAGTTTTCCTTGTAGAAGGGCTTGGCTTTGAGGCGGGTATCGAACGCAGGGCGCAAGTGCCACCCGGTCAATTTCTATAGAAAGACGGTCAGCTATTTTGTCAAGCGCGCAGTGGTGAGTCGGCAGGTAATTACTGACATCATGCTTCTTGATGATCTTGTAGAAGCCCGTGTAGTTGAGTTGGACAAACTTGGCAAGGTCGTGGACGTCGGCAATAATGTCACTGAGGTCCTCCTCTAGAAGCAGAAATTCTTCCTCGCTCGGGCCCTCCTCTCCAAGACCACGCTCGTTCAGGCGGTTCACCACGTCCTTGACCTCGCGCTCGCTGACGGCAATGCGACGAGAAATCTCCATGGCCTTGACCTGCTGCTTGGTATGGACCTTCTCGAGCTCAGCCTCGAGCTTGCCCACGAAGCGCGTCTCGTCGGATTCCGTCCATTCCTTGGCACCAGAGCCATCAGGCTTGATGGGGCCGGTGGCATCCTTCAGCTCGCCCTTGAGCCCATTGTAGTCGATGTAGTACCATTGGTACTCGCGGATGACGCTCGACCGTAGCTGCTCGCCGAACTTCATGACGACAACGCCTGGCCGGACCTGGGAGGATGTACCGCCGCGGAGGGCTGTCCAATTCTTGTTGCTGGCCTTGTAATCCTTGACTATTAGCATCAGGTCATGTGGCTGGGCTAGTGTAAGTGCAGTGCAGAGCGCAGCAAAACAGTGGGAGGTGTAGAGGCAGACAAAGACACCCGTTGAGACGGAGTACAGAGTACCGACAAAGCAAAAGAAGGGAGAGGAAGAGGAAGGGCATCTCACCTGTGATAGGCTATAGGCTATAGGCTGTCGGGAATGCAGCAGCAACACCAGCCGAGAGTCGTGGGGGCGACACGAAAATAGGACTTCGGTGTAGGAATATGAAGCTGGAACGCAAAGGCCTGGCCAAGTTGTCGTAACCTTGATCTCTTCTGCAGTCTGGAATCTCCAGCGTAGTCGATGGACCAATCGGCGCTGGATTGGCGAATCATGCGGGCCACCTGAGCAACGTGGGAGGGGCCTTTGGGGCCCTTCTAGGCTGTTTCCAGCGGTCTGCCTGTGTGCTTACAGGGGAGGAGGTCCACTGAAGCTTCGGTTGCGCAGCGGGCTAGAGCCGCTAGGCCCCCGATGTCTGCTTGCCATGCAGGCCTATTTAGCGCACCGCCATAAGCCCGCATGTGCGCTGCAAGAGGGCGGGGCACTTTTATGTTCATGCGCTGCATTGGAAGCCGCTTTTAATTTTTTTTTGTGTGGCGATAATAATGATAGAAAATATACCGAATACTACAAGTCCAGCTCGCAATCAAACAGAGCAAGGTACGTACTTGGCAACGAGTTTATTATAGTTTCGCTTCTCAGTTGGACAGACAATGTGCTGACACTGTACGTATTAGAGACGGCGAAGGTACGGTGGCTCTCGAAACCCCGAAAAAGTACGTAGCTCCTCCAACTTCGAAAATCAAAATCACTTGTACTTCGTACCCCTCCATCGATCTATCCCAACATGTCGTCCATTGACGACTCCCTGGCAGCCCGAGTATCCTCCGAATGCCCTGAACACATTCGCGATATACTCTACCACGCCTGGAGCCATGACCTAAGCGGCTTGAAGAAGCTCCTCGACGACCGGGGCAAAGCCAGCGTCCAAGATCCAAAAACCGGCGAGACCCCGCTCCACGCCGCCATCCGTGCCTGCGGTCCAGCAGCCAAGGGCGAGGGGGAAGATGATGCAGAAGAAGAAGAAGAAGAAGAAGAAGATGGGAGTGTAGAAGAGGCCAAGGAAACACTTCAGGAGCTATTCTTCTCCGGCGCGATCTGGAACGATGTTGACGCCAACAATGAGACGCCTGGGTGCGTAGCGGACCGGCTGGGGCGCAAGACGCTGTACAACATGTGTGTTGATGCTGGTGTTCGCGCTGAGCTGCTCTTTGCGGTGATGGATGGCTATGAAGAGCTTTCATCTGGCGAGGACGAACCTATGGAGGAGGATCAGGAAGCAGACGGCGAGGATACCACCACCGAACCACAAAACGGCGACGCGCCAACCGAGGAGGCAGAGCCCAAGTTCGTCCCCCCCAATGCGGATGAGATACCCGTCACGAGCGACGAGTACTTGCAGTCTACTCTCACATACGACGACGAAAAGCTTCTCGACGCCGACCTCAACGGTGTCATGATGGCCTGGGAGACGGACATCATGCGCCGTTCCGTCGCGGCCCTCATCCCCGACTCGCAACCGGGTAAGCGCATCCTTAACGTCGGTTTCGGCATGGGTATCGTCGACGGCATGTTCGCAGAGCTGAAACCCTCGCGCCACCACATCATTGAGGCTCACCCATCAGTTCTCGAGCACGTCTCCAAGCCAGAATCCAAATTCGGCCCCGAGTGGGAGAAGAGCGGCCCCGAGGAGGGTGCATACAAGATCTTCGCGGGAAAATGGCAGGATGTAGTACCAAAGCTGTTGGAGCAAGGAGAAGTCTATGATGCCATCTATTTCGATACCTTTGGAGAGGATTACTCCCAGCTGCGGACGTTCTTTACGGAGTGGGTGCTTAGCCTTATGGATCAGGAAGGACGTTTTAGCTTCTTCAATGGGCTTGGAGCCGATCGAAGAATATGCTATGATGTGTACACCAAGGTTGTCGATATGCACTGTGCCGACGCAGGCATGGATGTTGAATGGGAGGAAATCGATGTCGACATGGCCGGGCTCAACGAGGATGGACAAGGAGAATGGAAAGGAGTCAGACGGCGGTACTGGACCCTAGACAGTAGGTCTCCCATACACCTTCACCAATTTGCATTGACTTACTAACACTTCGCAGAATACCGATTGCCTATATGCACATTCATGGGATAAGTTGGACAGTTTAAACAACCAAATACCCTAGTGTCAGCGTTTGTTGGCGCTCATGTGCAATTTATATAGCCATCCTGCCCATCAGTGACACTATCTCATGTGCCGTACAAAGACATCTTTCCCTTTATTTGAAGTTTTCTGGATGCAAGACTCCGGCCATGTTGCCTGCCTTCACACGCTTAAGGGTCAATGCAGCAATGAGAGCAGCTCCAACACCGCTGCCATCCTCTGCAGCTAAGATCTCGATAGGATCTTCCTCCTTAGGGTCCTTCTTCTCGGGCCAGTCGAGGATCTCGCGCAGAGCCTGGGCACCTCTCTCCTTGAAGTGGGGGTATTTGTTAAACACCGACCCGTCAGCACCGACGTGGCAAGACTGGTAGCCCTTCTTCTTGCAGATAGCCGCAACACCACAAGCGGACAATCTCGCCGCTCGGGTTCCAATGAGCTCAGCAAGTCGTCGAATCAGCTCAAGCTCTGGGAATGTAGGAGAAATGTTCAGCTTCGACCGGAAAGTGTCAAAGGTCTCCTGAAGGTTCTCAAATGGGTCCCTTTTCTAAGTGTCAGTATGGTCAAATGTCTCATGGTAACATGGGAACTCACTCTTCAACTCCAGACAAGAATGACGAGTCCAGAGTGTAAGGCTTGCGGAGCAGTGAGATGTCCTGACCCTCAAAGATATGAACATCCTTGTTGTCGTGCAAGTCCACCAGAGCAAGTCGGAAGATCTCGCCAAGATAGAGACCGGCAATCATCTTCTCGAAAGCCTGCTGGCCCGGACGTGGGGAGTCTCGGTCAATGGTAGCATCGTACTTTGTCCTTGGGAGCACCTTGTTCTCGTTATCGAAAGCGCCCCATTCGCAGTTGATCGCCATTGGGGTGTCGGAGGGCAGGTTCATGTCTGCTAGCTTGGGGATGGAGCCACAGTCTTCCATGTAGGCAGCATTGCAACCGGTTCCAAAAATGCAACCAATCTTCACCTTGGTGTCGGTGTAGGCGGAGGCAATCAAGGTTCCAGTAGTGTCGTTGATCAAAGCCGTCAGCTTAATAGGCACGCCCTATTCATTGTGAGTAAAACGATAAGATACTCGAATACAGACAGACAACTTACACGCTTAGCCAAAGCAGCCTCAAACATTGGCACCACATTGGTTCCTTCAACACCAGCAATATCGAAGCCCTTGGTCCACCTTTGGAGGATACCCTCGTCAATGTAGTTTTGGGTAGCCGGGTAAGAGAATGTGAAACCAAGGGGAAGCTTGTCTAGCTTCTCGCAGTCGCCGTGGTGAGTCTCAACAAACTGATAGAGGCAGTCGGCAATGTACTCCCACAACTCCTCACTGGCGCCGGTCTTGAGTTGTTCTGGCATTCGGTACTTTGACTGGATAATGTCGAACTCTGACTTCCGATCCGTCAGAGTGATCTCGCAAACTCGCAAATTGGTGCCGCCCATGTCAAGGGCAAGAAAGGTTCCTGTCTCGTATCCGTCGGGGAAAGACATGACCCAAGTAGGGTTCATTGGCTAGTGCTCTATTAGTTTGTAAGGGGCACAGGCTGAAGACAGAGGCTGTACACACAATGCTGCCACCCTCGACACTGAGGCCTTTCGATCCAAAAGTTAGTGTGTTGTAAGCACAAGAATTTGTGAATTTGTATTCACATACCCTTGGCGAGCTCAGTTACGAAGTGATCGGTAATTTCCTTCAGCTTCTTGGTATCAACGATGAAGAGCTCTTCCAGCTTTTTAATTTCATCAAGGAGGTCCTTAGGGATGTCCGCCGCGGAACCTAAGATGGCTTCAGTCAGCAACTAAGGATCAAATACAATTGGTCATTAATTGGCCATGATTCTAAGTTCTCTGTTGTCTGAACATGTCTGCTCATTAAATCCAGGGCAGCCATGGCGTAACCAGGTCGATATCCTCACAGAGCAGGTGAGATTTGTTTGGCGGGTAGGAGGCATATCTTCAGCTTCCTATATCAAGAAATGCAGTGAACAAGAGATGGAGCCGGTGGCAGAAGATAGAGCTTCCAGCCCTCGAGCATTTCAACATGGTGACCCATGCATAGATGCGTCGATCGACGTCACAATTTGTTCAGCTGGACATTCAACATGGTCCGTTTCTGACAAGCCAATAAGAGGCGATCTGGAAGAGATTGAAAGTGACAACCTCCCAATGCATGGTTTCCCCATCCGCAATGTTATACATGAGACATTCTCAGGTGGAACATGAAAAGAGCATATTGTCGGAAATTTAACTCTCACGTACCCTTCCTATCGGGAGGCGGACGAGGTCCAAGGCCAACCATTTTTGCAGCTGGATCGCGGGGTGGCGGGGTAGCTATGTCAAAGAGCTTGTCAAAGAGCTTGTTCAAAGGTAGACGCGTGGAAATGAGCACACGAGAAGAGCGCGAAGATGGAAAAGATGAAACTGGCCGTCTCGGGAGTCCGGAGGAAGTGGTGGAAACTTCTTTTTAAGTCGGGGTTGAAGAAGAACGAACAATGTCGGCGGATCAAAACACCGAGAGGTGAAGACGGCGAGTTAGCTGGGCAACTGGGGAACAAGGGCAGAGGGGCAGTTTATTAGCAGAAGCCCCTCGCTGGTCATTCATTGTTTTGTTGATTAGGCTGCCATATATAAGCACCCGTGCGTCAACACATGCCCGCCAATGCTGCATTTCTTCTCCTCAATGCCCTCCCTCCATTAAGTATTATTGGTAATTTCTACTAATTTGTATCCATTGAGTACGTCAGTGAATATAGAGTAAAATGCTTGAACTTTCACCAGATCCTTTCCATCTATCTATTAGCTATCGATTTACCCAGACGGGAAAGGAGCTTGTTAGTCCAGCTTTTTCAGCAGGTTTACAGCACCTCGTGCTCCGTATTACTACTACTACTGCATCGGGTCCCAACAGAGCATCGTCATTCCCCACTTTGCCAATTTGCCGTGACGTGACTGAGATCCGGAATCCGGATATTCATATCCCCGCAGATACCGCATTGCGGCCTCTGGTTGGCTGGCCGCAAGCTCCCCTGTAAGATCGGGATGCTGAATGGGCGACGTATGCTTTTCGGGGATTGGCCTCACAAGCTGCCATAGTCTCGCGATTGAGACGGCTATCTCGTTGCATTGCACAATCAATGAGTGCCCCTTCCACTCATTCGCCAAGATGAAGTCGTTATCATTCGCAGCGGCGCTCCTGGGCCTTTTATCGACTGCCTTTACCGGTGCCTTTACCGGCGCCTCTGCCCAAGAAGCGCCTGGTGCTTCCAAGCTCCTCCTACCGGTCGGTTTCCAGCCCCGTCAGGACTTCAAGAACGCCAATCTGGTACACATCATCTCGGTAGAGAAGAACTATGCGAAAGAACAGATCAACGTCCTCATAGAGAATGTTTCACCTGAGCCGCAAGATGAATATTTCCTGCCATTCACCGCGGAGCAGATGGCTCGACTCGGCGGATTCGAGGTCAAGGATCGCAAGAATGCAAACATTGGTCCCTTTGTGACAAATGTAGTTGAGTATGATCCGCTCAAGTAAGTCCATTCTAACCGCCTCCATGGCCTACCCATTGATTCGTCCTGAATGGCTAAATGTATGACAGCAACATCCAATACTATCGCATTCGATTGCCATCCCCGCTCAAGACCGGCGGCCAGCAGACCCTTGCCATCTCCTTCTACTACCTCAAGGCGTACTACCCTCTTCCGGCTTCAATTAAGCAGGATGAGCAGCAGTACCTCGTCTACGACTTCTCCGTATACGCGCCGTCATCCTATCCGACCTTGAAGCAGAAGACCGAGATTAAGTCGTCGTCAGCAATCTCCGACTACACCAAGATTGGCGACAACGAGCAGTTCCCCCAAAAGCAGGGTTCCAAGCTGACGTATGGGCCTTTCGGCGAGCAACAAGCCGGTGCTGTGTCTCATGCCCAGATCAGGTTCGAGTTTACGAAACCAGTGATCCATGTCTCGACACTTGAGCGTGACATTGAAGTCAGTCACTGGGGCGGGAACATTGCATTTGAGGAAAGATATACCCTGTATCACCGAGGCGCCAACCTCTCTACTCTGTTCAACCGTGTCAAGTGGTCTCAGTCTCAATACTACAACCCCGCCACCTCAGCTCTAAAGGAGTTGCGCTTCCCGCTCCAGGTCGGCAGTATCGATCCCTACTTCGTTGATACTATCGGAAATGTGTCGACGTCGCGATTCAGGAGTAACAAGCGAGAGGCTTTGCTGGAACTCAAGCCTCGCTATCCTGTATTCGGCGGCTGGAAGTACCCTTTTACTGTTGGATGGAACTCCAATGCTACCAACCTTCTGCGCAAGACAGCCACTGGTGGCCATGTCATCAAGGTTCCGTTCCTCGAGGGGCCAAAGCAGGCAGAGGGTATCGAATACGGAGAAGTTAACGTCCGGGTCCTCCTGCCAGAGGGAGCTGAGTGAGTGTATTTGATCTTTGTCAGTCGAACAACTGATTGCTAATAATCACTTTAGAAACGTCAAGTTCTACACCGATATTCCCGAATCATCGATCGTAGGATCATCGATTGATGTCCACAAGACCTATCTTGACACAATTGGCCGGACAGTGATCACGATCAAAGCTCAGAACCTTGTGGATGAGTTCCGGGATAGAGACCTCGTCATCTCATATGACGTCTCGCTCGCGGCCACACTCCGCAAACCCGTCGTTATCTTCGCCAGCATGTTGGCCGTTTATGCCGCAGCCTGGCTTGTGGGAACGGTGGAAGTAGGATTCTCACCGAAATGAATAGACAGGACTGGGTGAGCTTTTTGGGTGTCATGATTGAGCGGATGGAGGCAATATTTCTGTAAGGTGTAACATCAAATGGGCGTCTTAAAATATGACTTGGCAATGGTAGATATGATTTCTGAGGCACATTCTATCCTTGCGCGCATCGTATGTACATACACCCATCCACGCCAGAGACTTAGTAACTATGTAGTCAGGGTCCGGGTCCTCCGATATGACGACATTCACGGTCTGGTCCGGAAGCGCAGATAATAGATAGAAGGTATCGGATTGGAGTCACGGCACACTATAGTATGTACCACCTCGTAATAATTCATTGGCCGAGAGCGGCTGTGCAAGGTGCCAAGCTGCTGTCGGGCTTTCGTCCTTGGATGCCTTGTTTTTTAATCACGCCAGCTTCCTGCGCAAAGCAGCTGGAGAAGAGAAGGCTGCTTGCGTAGTTGCACAGTAGCGGAGTGGCGCAGATGCCTCGCAGGATGAACGCATTCCGCGTGCTTGATGGGGCGGTTCGGCGAAGCCTAGCAGGGGTGAGAGGAACTTGGTCACAGGACAAGACGCAGCCACAACGTAGTCAACCCGCCGATGAGAGGCAGAGAGAAGTGCCTTGCTGCACAGTGGTGTATTTATATATATGATGACAGGTGCCCCCTCGAACAAAGAGACTCGCTATACACTGCAATAGACACAAAGAATAAATTTCCATTGATTTGGCTTTCATCTCTTCACAACCACCTTCATCTTCGAATACCATCTACGAAGATATCCCACCACTATCTCTCAGACAAAGCATTGCTATTTCGATAGTATTAAATCGCCCAAGATGTGTTTCAGGACAGAACCAAGAACGAAATACTACTACCAGGAGGAAATCATTCCTTCAAGGCCATACAGCCGTGGTCACCATCATCACCACCATCACCACCGTCACTCGCCGCGGGCAAGCTACTCGAGCGTGACGCGGTATAGTCCTCGTGTGAGCAGCAGCAGTTACCGCACCGGCGGTCCTAGAGTTGTGTACGAGGAGACGACCCGAAATCGGTATCACTAGACCACCGAATGCAGCCGGCTCGGAAGGCTCGGTCTTTGGTATTAGAATTTACTTGTTCAAAAAGGGATGCTTCGATGCGTATCGCACAAGGCAAAACGGAGGGGAGCAGGGAGACGGTAGCTTCGGTGACGTTTTTTGTTATGATGGCAACGGTTGGTTGACACGGCGTTTGAGGCACTGTTGGGTATTATTACACATGTATGTACAATTTTGTTGCAGATATCGGCCATATTACATAGACGCTTCAGACGAAGCAATCACGATAATTGACCACGCAATGGAAAGCTCCAGGCTGCAAACATTCCAGGTGCAAAGCCAAGATGGCACCAGTGGCCAAAAGCCGTCCAAGACATCGTCATACATATCTACATAATTACGAAGTAGTTTCACGCAGTTGGCAGTGGGGGCGGGGTCGGGAGATTGTCTCCGTCACCTCCAGATCTCTGCCCGCGGATGACATCATGGCACATTCCGTCACCAAGACCTCCGCCACTCGGCCCAGGCTCAGCTTTTACCCCAGAGTCTTGCTGTAGCGTTCTGCTTTAAGATGCCTTGGGTAGAAAGAAAGGGGCCATTTTAGGAGCTTAATATATACCTGTTGATTGCATCGTTCTCATGTCGGTGAGCGGAGCTTCGTGAATCTGTACACATAACAGAGGCTCATACACATACAACCAACACCTACGATACCCCGTTTGCTGATCACAACCACGTCTCACCATCTTACGCAAACGCACAAACCAAAGCTCTCGTCCGGGGTACCAGCTGCGTATACGTATCGCAACTGCCCTGCGTGAGACCACCACAGCAAACCAAGGCAGCAGAGGGTATATATCCCAGCTCCTGCTTCCCCGATCCATCTGAGAACCAACAGCCTAGAAAGAACGCCCAACTCGGTTCTGAAGATTTCCCACATCTTAGCGGTCGTCCTCTACTTCCAGTGATCTCGCACCATCATGTAAGTGCCGTCTCGCCATTCTCTTCCCTGCTCTACAACCCACGGGTATCATCATCACTGCCTTGTCCTTGTTTTGCAGACACCATCACATTGCTTCATCATGTCTCGCTCTTCTTTCGACACCTTTCGGCCCCCGTCACAGCACCCCAACATGTCTCGGGCGAGCTTCGAGGGTTCTGTTATGAGTGTCTTTTCTGGCAATCGACGTACTTACCACCAAGAAATTTTCCCTAACCCTCCGCCCGCTTACAGGAATCGCGCACTCTCCATCCGTTCCAGGAACTCCGGTTCCGCCTCCGGCAGCAAGAAAGGTGGTGGGTTCTCATTCAGTTCGCTTCGTGGTACTGTCCAGCCCGAGCTCTCTCGCAGACTGTTTCGTCTCATCAAGTCCGAGAACAACCTCATCACCGCATACGAGGCTGCTGGCCGCGAACGTATCGCCATCGCTACCCAGCTTTCCGAATGGGGAGAACAGACAAATGACGATGCCATCAACGACATCTCGGACAAGATTGGCGTCATTTTGAGTGAGATTGGTGAGCTGGAAGACACCTATGCACATGCTTTGGATGATTCGCGTGGTCGCCTCAAGGCGATTCGTAACACGGAGAAGAGTGTACAGCCGAGTCGTGACGGAAAATCCAAGATTGCCGATGAGATTCAGAGGTTGAAGGTGAAGGAGCCCGAAAGCGCCAAGTTGGTCGTGCTAGAGCAAGAGCTTGTTAGGGCAGAGGCTGAGAGTCTGGTCGCCGAGGCGCAGTTGACAAACGTGGTGCGTAATCTCGAACCAACCCATGGGGATTATTGAGTCCTGTTAACGTCTCTTCCTTCACAGACTCGCCAGAAGCTCAAGGAAGCATACGAAGCCGAGTTTGCGGCCACTATCGAACGCGCCGAAAAGCAAATCATCTTGGCCAAGCATGGTCGCCGCCTCCTGACTCTGCTTGACGACAGCCCTGTTGTTCCTGGTGTTACTCGCCAACTCTATGAATATGGAGCACAGGCCCGCCAGGTGCTTAATGACGCCGAAGACGACCTCAAAGATTGGCAACCGGACGCTGAGACGTATAGTGCTCAGAGTGATATGGCATCGCCGACCTTGAAAGGAAAGGGCAAGGAATTTTTGGATGCAACCGAGATCCCAGCTGACACGAGAGGTCAGGCGGTCGACGATGAATTGAGGCCAACAGCGGAGGCATCGGCATGAATTTTTGGTTTTCCATTCGACACTTCGACAATCATGTTATCTTTCTGAGCTTCCTGGGTCGCGTGTGGAGTTATTCAAGGGCCATGTATCGTTTTAACTTGTGTATTTCGTTACTGCTTGGCTTTAGTTTCAGTAATGGTTTGTTGATTGATGAAGTACGAAGTAAGGGTTGGTTTGAATGCGTGATGACATAGCATGGCTTGTCGTCTGTTTCATGTACCTCTAGTGAGACGATCTCCCGTGACAAGAACGGCATAAGCCATATTACCTGTAATTTTTGCTTACTGCTAGCAAAAGCAGTATCCAAATAAAGAAATGATCCAGACAGCAGATTCAATCACATAAACCCGGCAATAGTCATCTTCGTCGGATAGCTTAGATATTGGCTTATCTCCAGGGTTAGACGCAGAATTGATGGCGGCCAACAATCAACTCGATGCAGTGCACCAGTCAAACGCATGCAAAAAGAAGAAAAAAAACCAGACACCAACCATTGATGACTCGTATAGTTGTGCAAAACAGTGGATTGCTTTCAGATCGCACTACTCCGTAAAGGAGCGTGGGATGGCATATCGTGAATATAAGATTCTCCGTCTCCAAGTGTGTCCCGGATATCACATTTCTTGGCATGTAGATTTTGCCGGTGTGGAAATTAATACTTACATGGAATAAGTCCCGAGCCGTCCCATCCCTGGTCGCGTCTTAGTATTCGTACTCGAGCTTCATAAGATTCTGAAGAAAAAAACACTCATGCTGTCAGCATTTTCCTAGCTCCAAACCGCATTCCGAGACATCCCTGCCGCCGCCGGCTTCCTTTTCCTGTTAGCCGTGAAAGCATACTCCGTATACCGCTTTGCACCAATTGACGGCAAAAATCACCAAGAACCTCGGTCTGACGCCTACCGCCTCCCAATCCGACCGGCCCAGTGAGGTGAGCCTCCCGTGTAGGTACGAGTACACTCCTAGGTATTAGTACTAGCAGTGTCTCTCTCTCTTAAAAGCCCCCTCGAAGAAAAGGAACCCCTTTCCCGCTTCCGTCCTTCTTACACTAGTCTCTCATGCCTCGAGGCGCTGTCAGACTCAATCAGCAGAGTCTGCAGAGTCTGCTGCCGTTGCCCAATCACAGTGGCGTAATCTGGACGAGGCGACGGAGGTGTTCCGCCGCCTGTCAATCTGCTGTGACCGGCAGTAGCCTTGTTAGCCTTGTCGCTGGCACCCGAAGTATTACTACAGCTATTACTGCAGGTGGTGTTGGCGGTCGAGCTGCTGCCAAGATGGGTCTACGTGCCCCGCCCCCTCCATCTGGCCAAAACTCCTCCCACATCTCGCCATCGTCTGGCATCCCCTCCCAGAGAACTGCGCAAATAGCCAGACACTTGACCTACCGGGCTGATCCGCCATCAAAGACACAGGCCCCAGCGTCCGACATGGCTTCCGAGTACTCTGTCCGCAAGATTGCGGCTCCCAACACCCTGGAGCACCGCGTCTACATCGAGAAAAATGGCGTCCCCGTCTCGCCCTTCCATGACATTCCGCTCTATGCCAACCAAGAGCAGACCATCCTGAACATGGTCGTCGAGATCCCTCGATGGACCAATGGCAAGCTTGAGGTGAGCTCAATGCCGGGTTGCGCGTCAAGACATGGCCGCTGTGGTCTCCCCCGTTCCATCTCGTTCAGGTTCTTGGGTTGGGCTGGGAGAAGCACAGCTTGCCAATTTGTCCCTCGTCGACACCCCCGCCTCCTCCAGAGCTGAGGTTGCTAACTAATCATCCTTCCAGATCTCTAAGGAGGAGCTTCTCAACCCCATCAAGCAGGATATCAAGAAGGGCAAGCTCCGATTTGTCCGCAACTGCTTCCCCCACAAGGGCTACCTCTGGAACTACGGTGCCTTCCCCCAGGTATGTTTTGCTATCGACCCATCGATCATTATAGCAAGGACTGACAATAATACCTCTCTAGACCTGGGAGGACCCTAACGTCGTCCACCCCGAGACCAAGGCCAAGGGTGACAACGATCCTCTCGATGTCTGCGAGATCGGCGAGCTGGTTGGCTACGCTGGCCAGGTCAAGCAGGTCAAGGTCCTCGGCGTCATGGCCCTTCTCGACGAGGAGGAGACTGACTGGAAGGTCATCGTTATTGACGTGAACGACCCTCTGGCCTCCAAGCTCAACGACATCGAGGATGTTGAGCGCCACCTGCCTGGCCTTCTCCGTGCCACCAACGAGTGGTTCCGTATCTACAAGATCCCTGACGGCAAGCCTGAGAACCAGTTTGCCTTCACCGGCGAGTGCAAGAACAAGGCGTTAGTGACCTACAACCGGTACATCAACTTCATCAGAATGTCAAACTGACAATTGTCTAGCTACGCCATGGATGTCATCCGCGAGTGCGCCGAGGCTTGGGAGCGCCTGATCACCGGCAAGACCCAGCCCGGCAGTGTCTCCACGTAAGTGATAAGTGACAATAATACTCAGAGCAGCAAGGCTAACATTCACCAGCACCAACGTCACCGTTGGACACTCCCCCAGCCGCGTGGCCCCCGAGAGCCTACCTCCTCTGCCTCCTCACCAGGAGATCGCCCCCGAGAAGATCGACAGCTCCATTGACAAGTGGTTCTTCATCAGCGGCGCATCCAACTAGGTTAAATTTCACACAAGAACCCCCAGGGTATGAATTCATGGCCTTCATATTATATACCGCGGGATTGGCTTCGTGCCCTGCCGTAGAATATACAAAAGTTCTTTGAATATTGTACAATCGTCCTGTATTGTCCCCATTGACTTCCTAATGACACCACTCCGTAAACGCCACCAATGCATTGTAAAAAGATGTAGTTTTTTTTCTAAATTAATCCGTCAGGTCTGCTGCCTTTTGTAATTGGCGCGAATGGCGGTCGACTTCCTCGATCAAGCTTTTGATGTTGACCTTTGAGCAGTTGAAGTCCATTTCCTTGCCATCCTCTGCGGAGACAAATTAGCATGTAATTATGCCACACAGCCTGCGTACAACATACTGAATTTGACTCTAAGAGAGCTTGGATCTGTAGAATCCCGAGGGAGCAGAGTCGTACTGATGGCGGTGCCGTTCGCTCGAGCGTTTGGTGGGAGGAACGTGAGGAATAGGCGGGCGGGTTTGGCGCAAGCGGAGAATGGATTGAACTTGGCCGTAACTTCAGTCATGAACTTCGTGATCATATTGGCGACGGGAGCGCAACGGCGCGAGTCTTGGGGAGGAAGAATAACGGGACTTGGGAAAGCTCGTGATGCTCCCCCAGTGGTTGTTGCGATGCCGTCGAAATTTGGCAGCGTCGGATAAATACAAAAGGCCGTAAGCCAATGTGTTTCAACCCCAGAAAACCATTGGTAAACGCTACCTAGGGCATAGGTAAATAAACCCCTTTAATTGCAAAAATAGGATTATACAATATGTTTATTAAATGAAATTTAATTTCTTTTATTTAATGATATTTTCCTTTTATTAAATTTTATAGATTTATTAAAACAATTAAATATATAAATATTATATTAAAATATTTAGTTTATTATTTATTAAGCTTTATAACTTTATAATATCTATTTTAAAGGCATAATGAATTTTAAAAAGTATTTTAAGTAGTATTCATTATATTAAATGCTTAAAAGGGGCATCTGTTCTTTAACAATTGTAGCTAACAACAGTGGCTATCGGTATAACGCAGGTCTTTCAAACTACACAAACCACTACGAGATGGTCACTGTTGTATACGAAGCCAGTTGTCATGTTAATATGCTTGCATATCTCTCCTCTTCTCTCCTTCTCTTCGTATCAACCGCGACTCCCTTCCATGACTGCTCACACTTCAAAGCATAAGTGTCTTCAGTAGCATGGTTATACTATACATACGCCCTTCAGGCCCCATAAATGTAAGTAGATAGAAGTACAAAATTGTCAACAAATAGTCGAAGAGACATCCTGGTCAAGAACATCTTCCTACCTTCAAAATACCGCTGCGCCTGTGTTATTAGCACAGGTTACGAGCCCGGTTGCCAAAAGCTGGAACTGGTATCTTGAATTAGGTACTCAGCAACGTCAGCCAATCAGAACCCTAAACTCAACATCCTCGTCTCGTCAATCCACCAAGATGACGCACACCAAGAAGTGGTACTTCTCCCAGCTCCCTGAAAACATGAAGCTCAAGGGACCTGAGAACTGGCAAGCCTGGTCAAGCCTGGTCAAGCCTGATGAAGTCAGTCTTGAAGTGGTATGACCTTGATCCCTCTCAAGACTACAAAGCTCGTGTGAATGAAGAAAAGAAAGACGGAGCTGCCACTCGGAAATCCTCTCGCACTGATAAGCGGAAGGATGCCCAGGAACCGGAAGACAAAGAGCCTAAGCCTAAGCCTAAAGAACTCACCAATGAGGGAAAAGACATCATGTTGACGATAATGATCAAACTGAACCTCACTCCCCAGATGGGAACGCTTGTCCAGTCAGTTGAGGGAGGCCGTGAAGCCTGGAAGGTCCTGACGAATCAGTGCGTGGGCAGAAGACCCGTGCAGTTGCAGACCGTGTAATCTCGCTCCTCAAAATGGTCCCCCTTCTTCTTTTCATGTTTCATGCAATTTCATGTTTGATAGATGACCTATGAACTTGACTCAGATCCTCAGCGCATAAATGATAGAATTCTATTAATCTCACGGCCGGTATTGCAACACAGTTTAACAGAAACTTCCCTGGGGGCCCCCGGCACTTACGATAGCCCTCCCAACACAGCCCCTTGTGAACGTGAGAGGAAGATTGAATGTCATCACGTATTCGGCTTGATAAAAACCGATATTCTGATCCGATCCATCGATCTGAACCTCGTGATTGGGGTCAAACGTTGTGGCAGTCAAGGCTCCGCATCCTCCAACTTCCTTCCAGATTGCTGCTCCACCGTCTTTGACCCAACCCTTGATAAAAATCTTAAAATGAGTCCCAATTCCAATCCACTTTCTTTGACAAGATGCGGCAGGTCGAGGGTCCCGCCATGGATTAACAACTGGGACGCTATGGGCTGTGTCAGGTGTAGAGCAGCACTGGCCGTCAATAATATTGCCCCCTTCGTCATACAAGCACTTATCCTGGCGGAAGAATACTTTTCGATAGTCCCGTGGCCAGTGTGCATTTAGTTGGCAGCCAGGGGAAAGTCTGGGAGCGTACCACTTGTTTTGATCGAATCCGGCTAGAATTGTGGCTCTACTCGTCTCGCCCTGATCTGCGTTGATATCTTGATATTCTCCATTAGTATTAAAGATGCTATATTCGTGAGAAAGAACATACGGTATGAGCCTTCATAGACGCTTGCTATGTGGCCAACAGATGGATTGCAGCGGGGGCTGTCATTAATCGAAACGCAGTCAGAATCAACAATCTAAAATGATTAAAATGGTTAAAAAAGGTTTTAATAACAGTAAAGAATATTAACTTCGTGACTTTGACAGTCGAAACTCTAGTTGGCGCCCAGACTATTGATATACCATTAAAAGCTGGACACGCTGAAACAATAGTTGTGCTTGTAACACCAGGTACGGAGCTGGTATAGCCACTTGCGATGCTCCTTATTCCGGCTGGGGTCGAACCAAAGGCACAATCAACTTGGCAGCTCTATGAGTTTCCAGCTATCCAACATAGCAACCCGAACCAAGTGTCGGTTTTCCGTTTAGATCCTAATAGTAAGGGCGCGGATGACGCTATCCTACTCTGGGAGACCGGAGACGATATAACTCTTCCTCCTCCCCTTGATACACTGCCCCCAGGCGATCAATCTTAGATTTTATTCGCTGTCAATAGATCGGGTCAATTTCTTTTGCATGAATGGGGTAGAGACCGTTTAAATATGCAATGGAAATTTACAGCCACTCTAGAGAGCAGGTAGTGTCGGATTACTATATACATATACAATTTATTACGCCTAGTGGAAGGGTCCAATAGGGCAACTATAGCTATATACATTTACACTTCTTAAGTATCGTCCTAATCTCCTACAAGCGTATATACTACCAGTATCCATTTTTATGTTCTCGCCTCTTTAAGTGCTTTCCTTTTATAGTTGCTTATACTAGTAGGTTTAGTTATCTTATTAGTAAGTTAACTTATAGGCTATTCTTGTCACGACCCGGCCTCGTGGTGGTTGAGGGAATGGGTCGGACGGATTATCTATATGCCGACAGGCCAATTAAACGAAAGTGATCACCGATCTACCAGCAATCACCTAAACGCTCACTACTCACTAGTACTTATATTACGACGTACCTAGCCTTCAATAATAAACCTCGGTATATGCATATTGTTTTACGAGGTGTTGCCACAACCGCCACTACTGCTATGCTCTTGTAGGTTGGTGATGCCAGGTATTACTTTATCCTGCATATGCTCGAAGACTTCTCTTTTTCGCAAACCAAAAGTATTTTCACACAATTATTGCGGTCACCATGTCTTTGCAGGGTTTGCAAGAGCGACTTGCGGCTCTGCAGGAAACTACGGCACAACTTAAGGAATTGATCGATCGACTGGGAAACCTCAAATTCCAACCGGGTTCCGTCCCCCTGCACATCGAAGAAGAGGGCAGCGTGAGCGGCGAGCTAAGTGCAGAAATCGGCTCGATATTGCGGCATGGCTTGGAAGATCAGCAGTTGTTGTGCGAAGAGGCGAAATACCTGCGACCGGAGGGTCATGAGAAGACGAGATTGGAGGAAGGGATAGAGAGAGTGGGCAGCGAGTTGGTCAGGTAAATCCTCCCTTTGGGAATACGACAGATGAGGAGGATATTTGCGAAGCTTACACGCATGCAGTTACCGATCGGCCCTCCGGAAGGCGAGATTGTCGGCGAAGAAGAGCTTGGAGCAAGCGCAAAGACAGGAGAGAGAGCTCATGGTGCAATCATTTGCCGAGCCGTTTTCCGAGACAGCTGCATCCACAACGGCAGAACAAGACGAAGGCGAAGACCGTGCGATACCCCGACCTCCTCCGCGATACACCCACCATCAACAACTGCAGTCAAGTCTATCGGAGGAAGATCGACAGACCGTCGGCGCAAGCAGCAACGTTACAAACGCACTACGGAGGACACACGCTCTGATAGCGGCGGAGCTGACGCGCAGTGAATTTGCACACCAGACGTTAACGGAGTCATCAGAGGCGTTGAAGAAGTTGGACGAGTCGTATAATTCGTTGGATGGTATGCTTGCGAGCTCGAAGGACTTGCTGGGGACGCTTTTGAGGTCGCAGAAGAGCGATACGTGGTATCTGCAGACGGCGTTTTATATGCTGCTTGTTACGGCAGCCTGGCTTGTTTTCCGAAGATTGCTCTATGGGCCCATGTGGTGGTTGGTGTGGTTGCCGCTGAGAGTGGTTTTCGGTGTTGGCACGAACGTTGGTAGTGCGGTCTTGAAGCAGCGGGCGGCTGGCGAGTCCGGCAAGGTTGGAGTTGTTATAGACGGCAAGGTGCCCGTGGAAGGGTTACCGGATGAAACCCTCCCTACCGCCAAGGTGCGAGGGGATACGGAGATGGCTGCGGATGGGAATGATCCCGATTCAATGGTAGGGAAAGTCGGGAAGATTGTGGATGCTGCGAATGATATGGGCGGCGATGATGGGCGAGATACAGAGCACGCGGAGGATGTTGAGCAGATTACAGGGGATTCACATCCAAAGGTCGAGCTCTAAGAGCGAGCCAGAACATAAAACAAGTCAAAACAAAAACATTTCAAGATCTTTAACTCTATTCCTGGCCCTGTTGAAGGCAGGAACTGCTCTTCACTTTTGAACTCCGAATTTCACGAATGACGCGTGCCACGCTTACCCACCCCCAGCTTCTAAGTTTCTGTTCTTATGTTCTCACGCTCTCATCGCATTAGTATGACCTATCCGGCCCAACTCGGGGAACGTCACTGATCCACGGAAGGCCCAGCTTGTGCATCTCCACGGCCAGCTGGAAGAGATAGTCAAGACTACACACCAAGTTAGCTTTATGGTCATTTCCTCTGCCAACAATCATGCAATCCACCTACCTCTCACACATGGTCTTGGCCTTGTGGACATTGTCACCCCAGACATAAACACCATGCCTCCTCACGAGCACAGCATACGTATCCGGGTACTCCTCCATCGCGGCCTCCAAAAACTCCGTCAAGTCCTCCTCATGGGGGGTATTCTCAATGACCGGAATCCGCAGGGTGTCATGGTACCCCAAGTTGCCAACCTTGTTCATACCCTTCCCAAAGCCCTTGATCTGCTCAATGTTGTTAATCTCAAAGACCTTGCTCGCGGGGGTGCCCTGGCCGCGGGCTTCGAGCAGCAGAGTGACCAGCACAGCCCACTGCGAGTGTGTGTGGATGCAGCAGCCGGCGCCGCGACGGGTGAAGGCGGCGAGGAAGAGAGGTGTGCATTGGGAGGGCTTGTAGCAAGGTGGTGAGCGCAGATAGGTGCGTTGTTTGAGGGTAGACTCTTGGGCGGCGAGGGAGAGGACGTAGATATCGGTGTGTTTCATGAGTTCCTTTTGAACACCTGAGGGGGCGAGGTAGACGAGGTCACTGGTGAGAAGAGGTGTAAGTGTCTTTTTTTTTTCATATATCTCATTCTTTGTTTCATGTTTCATCTTATGATGAAAACCCGGAACATTACGGTATCCCACTTGGGATGCCGGTGTTTTTGGGACAATCCAACTTGTAAAGATGTAAAATACTGAGAAAGGTGAGATTTACTCGTCTCTGATAGAGCATCCTCCTCCCGTTCCGGTCACCCAGCCCAGGGTCCAGAACTTGGCGCATAGAGAGGGGATAAGGTTAGCAGGGTGCTCTGGATCCGAGGAGGTGATCAGTTGATCGGGATTATCGGTAGAATCCATTGTAACGGAAACAAAAAGAAAGAATTCGACTGAGATCTAATGCCGAGCGGTGCGATTGGCGTGCTGAGGTTGCAATTTTAGATATCTTGATGCGAGATATCGTCGCTTCTGGTTGGAAGTTGGAAGTTGAAAGCTGCCCCTCCATGCCCCTCCCCTCCAAGTGGAAAAAATGGGTCAAGGTAGTAAGTAACCATGGCATTATTGCGCGATAATCAAATCTTGTTTTCGAAACGCGAAAAATTAACCCACGTAGATTTACATATGTACAAAGTATACGAAGTAACTGAAGATCTCTAGGAAGATGCAATTGTTGCTATGAGATTTCAATGGCAGTGGCTTATTGAAGAGGGCCTACCCTGTAAACATATCAGATATCAGAGGTTGCTTGAGAAACCAACTGACTGCCATGGCAAGCTGACAACGAATCGTTAAGTCTGCTTACTCATTGGATTGTCAGCACAATGGCAGTATTTAGTCATGCCAATGTAGTGGCACTGGTGTGAAAGTGAAAACTTCCGGACTACTATTATGCACATGACGGCACAATGAGGGTGTACGAATAGTAGTACTACTTCGTACAGAATACTACTCGTACTTTGTTTGCATGTAAAATTTGCGGACAAAAAGAAGTTGTCTGGGGCCTGGAACACCATGGGCTCCTCATAGGGACGGCAATTGAAATTTCATGAGCCGTGGCGGCGGTCCATCTCATCCTGGAACAATGTCCACTTATGCCCAGAGAAGGCCCTTTGCCGGTCTCGTCCCGGCCGATCACGGAACCAACCCTCCTCTCAAGGCGATTTACTGCGAGTACGAAGTACTACTACTACTACTCCGTACTACTACTAGTATTATTATTCGCAGGCCGCCCCTGCGTCGGTGTGAAATGCGAAGGGAGAGAGACTGAGGGCTGAGAGAAAGGGAGGGTTTTTGGGCACGGGCTCTCAGTCAGGCGTCACGCCAAGCGGCTCCAATGAACGCTGGCAGCCACTCGTGACTGTCATGAAGCGGCTTCTGCGAAATGAAATGGTAGGACGTGGCAGCGTCTTGGGCAAGACATTTTGTTTTTCTCTAGCAAACGGGGCCGGGGGAGAAGCGGCCACGCGCTTCGTCGTCAGGTCATAGGTGATAGATCGGGTGACTTTGGCTGAAAAAAGTTTGTTCGCTGATGATAGCAGGGTAAAAAAAACATGCAGCGGGATGGATGTCGGCTGGGCGGACACTGTGCTCGGCACTGTCCGTGGTGCTAGGGAGGCCAGGGTGAGTTCAGCTTAACCAGCCTCAAGTTGGTGGGTTCTTGGCCTGCACTGATCGACCAGGTGGCTCGTATTCTGCAGACCCTCCCTTTGGCGAGCTGGTGATGGGTGTGTACAGTGTGGAGTGGGAGAGGTCGTACGGCTGCATCGTGTCCAAACGGAGCATCGTCCCTTACGAGCACTACTGCTTGGTGGTGATGCTAAACTTAGGTATTGGTCCTCTTAGTCCTCTTAGTCCTCTTAGTCCTCTTAGTCCTCTTAGGGCCCCCTGTTTTTATGAATTGAGTTTGGTCCAATGCAAGATGCACACACAACACAGCAACCTAACAACAACAACAACAAACGAAACGGCGCAATGCATAAAATGGGTTGCTGCTGTTTTTGTTTGTTGTTTTTGTTTGTTTTCCCTTGGGGTTTCCTCAACAACTCCCCTCTTGGCATCATGAACGAATTCCAGTCCTAGTAAGACTTGCCTAGGAATCAAAGTAATTTTTGTCTTAGTTCTTAGTCAACCTGAGTCTTCACCAACTCACCATCGGCCCACACCCAGACCAGACCAAGCGGACACAACCCTGATGCGTCTGCAGGGGGTTTTTGAAGTGGCCAAGATGTGATGGTGTGGATGCTGATGTCACTGTCCGTGACTGTATGTACGAGTATTAGTACTGCTACTGTCATGTACGAAGTATGCAGAGCCGGTTTCTTGCCACTCAACCACTGCATGAACGGGTCTCGTTTAGTCCCACAGAGAGACACAGCCTCACAACACTGTCAAATGGTAACAACAACACGATGATACTAGCAATAGTACTTCGCAGTATACGAGGACGTGACAGTGACAGAGAAAAGCATTCAAGACTCTCGCCAAAGTCGTCACAGTGATGAGCGTCAGCCTCTCTGCACGGCAAATTTGCTTAGCACCACAACGACGCAGCAAGATCGTGGCGTCACAGAATGAAATTGGCCCTCTTTGCTAGGGGTGTTTCCCCAGGCCAGAGACCGTAACCACAGCCGATCTCCGGGGCCATTCGTCCAGTCAGAGGCCGCAAAGGCAAAGCCGAGAGCCCCCTGGTAACCTGGCCCTGGCCCATGTCGGCCTAATTCTAAACATTAGACGATCAATGGTGGCCGCTGGTCCTGTGAGTGGGCCTCCTTATTCCCACCTCCTATGCCACCATGCCACGGTCCATGTCCAAGGAAGGGCACGCACGCGCCTTGTGCAGAGTTGGGTGAAATCAAGTGTGACGGGTCACTCGAGCATGTACTCGTTCGTACGGAGTACTCTTCGCTCCCTCGGCTCCTAGATTAAAAGGGAGCCGCCCATGCGCCGGAAACTTTTGATCTTGATTTCTTCTTCTCCACGCCTCGTCTCTCGCTCAGCAATCGAATCGAATCGTATTCCACGCTCTTTATCTGGTGTTCTTGCAAGAACAAAAGCAACAACAAGAATACAAAGCCTTCGCTTGTCCAACAACAACAATTACTACTTCGACACTAATATTCTAATACTCCGTCAAGATGCGCTTCACTCTCGTCGTCTCCGGCCTTTTCGCCGCCCTCGCTGTTGCTCAAACCACCGATTCTGCTCCTTCGCCTACCGTCTCTGTCGACCCTGTCCAGTCATCCCAGGCTGCTTGTCTCAGCAAGTGTCCAGCTGGCGCTGTCGACTGCCAGGCTCACTGCATCTACGTACGTCGTCCCTTGTTTCCATGAGAGCAAGAGCAATGGCATCACTAACACGCTTCTCTCAGGTTCCCTCTCCCAACCAGGAACAGGTGAACGCCACCACTCAGTGTGTTGCCAAGTGCCCCCAGGGCAACGGCAGCCCTGCCGAGACCAAGAAGTACGCCGATTGCATTGACGGCTGCATCGCCAACCACTTCTACGTCACCTCCGTTGGCACTCCCCAACCCACTGGCGGCTCCAACAGTGGCAACGGCGGCAAGGGCAACGGCGACTCTGGCTCTGATGGCTCCTCCGCTACCAAGACTGATGGCTCCGGCGCCACTGGTACCAAGACTGGCTCTGCTGCTACCGGTACACACACCAATGCCGCCACAGTCATGGCTGGTTCTGGTGCTGCCCTCTTCGGTGTAGTCGCTGCCATTTTGGCTTTGTAAATTCCGTCGTTTCTGAGTTGGGTTATGGTCAGAGGGAAATTGGGGCTTGGATTTAATGATGGGTTGTGTATCATAAGATAGTATATGCGACCATGAACGTTTGGATTGGACATTATGGACCTTGCGGACAAAATAATACCTCTGTTCATGATCGATTCGCTTGACCAAGTTCCAGTGTGATGCTGTTAAACCGGCGTACTAGGTTTTAGACACGAAGCTTCGAAACTCGGACATATTATACCCTCCCAGCTTTCATGACTTCGCTCGTCATTTTGCGCCAATACCTAATCTGTAACCACAAGGACTGACAACATCAAAGTACCTTGACCCAGAGGATCAAGGTTGTATCGAATTGACACTTCAACTTTGCTATTCAACCTCCTAAGCCAACGACTTCCAGCGACTGAATCAGCACTGGAGGGCTATCTGGATATGATGGCGCTGGCTGACGAGCATCACCATTCGCCCATCGTCTTCCTGTCAAACAGGCAGCAGACGCCTGATGGGCCATATTAAGTCGTTTATGCATATAATACCGAAGAAGGTGTTCGCCTCCTGCAACCACTTTGGCTGCGTATAGCATGCATATCCAACATAAGCGAGCTGCAGGAGAAGGGCAAGGCTATCCCGTGTAAACTGACAACAGCAAGAAAACCATGCAAACTCTTCGCCATCAGTCCAGAATCCAAGAACAGGATATTACTAAAATTTCTTTGGACACTATGCTTTTGTTCCTCACTCAGCCCTTTTGAAGTAGCGGTTTTGTATCCCCGGTGCTCTTGTCCCTTTGTCATCGGTGGGATTACACGAGCAACCATTGCCATTTCTTATCTTGCGTCGCCCACTCATCAAAGCCTTTTTTCTTCATGCGCATGCGGAACAACTCCATACGGAGTCTTTTTATTCGATTATACATACTTCATGGTTGCGTGATGGGGGGATTCGCGGGCCCAACGTCGCCCCTCTTCGCAAGGGACAACATTGGGATGGCAGAGTAGATGGAGCCCATGAGGTAAATGTTCTGTGGAAAGGAGATGATGCGGAGGCGACGTTTGATAAACAAAGCCTTGTTTTGACAGACGCCTTGCAATGACAGGATCTGCTGGCGAGCGTTGGGGTGATAGGCAGTAAAATGTGGTCGGGGACTGAGACCACGACGGAGGTGAGACTGGCGGATCTTACACAACAGGAGGGCATCAATGTGAGTAGGAGCAGGCTGTTCTCTTGGTAAATACGGATGGGCTGGACGTGGACTGAAACGACCCAATGAGCCCAATGAGCCCAGTGTCCTCAGGGTTCTTCTGACGATGCTGGTCCCGGTGGCTATTTCTCAGGCTCTGGAACTGGTAACTGCTGCATAAATACATGCAAGAGCAGATAATACGGACAGTATTCGGAATGAAGCGCGTATAATCTTAGAGAGACTCCTCTATATCACTCTGTTAGTTTCTAAAGGAGCCGAGAAGGCGAGGTCACAAACCAGATCTTGAGATGGTGAAGTCTAGACCAGTGTGATGAAGTAGATTATCAAGACTAAGCTGTCCCGTATCGCAAGGTATTGCTCGTTCGAAGCGGTTCCTGATGGATGTTGGTGGCGGACGAGTCTCCAACTCCGTCAAACTCATCGCCCATAGAGCACGACATGCATGCATGAAGGCGGACCAATATCGTGGTGTGAAGGAGAGAAAGAAAAAAGTTGCAATTGAGTGCTACTGGATATGAAGAGGATATCTTCATGGAACCCCAATGCTCTTCATGCCGTCTGATTCTTTCCTTCTGTATGACATGAATTTCGTATACGCAATGCTGACAGGTAAATGGTCGGACAGAGAACCGAGTCATGTTCCAAAAGTGAAGGATTATGTACTTGCAGGCTTCCAACACGAACGAGGCTTCTGCAAATTAACAAAGCATAAGGTAGCACCGGTCCCTGGGAAGTTTGTTCTTCAGGTAACATCGCGTTCAGTTATAGGTGCCGCAGGTGGCGAGAAAGACACAATGCTATATTAGACATAAGAACAGGTGTCTCTTCGTATTTTATAATTTACTACGGAGTACGAAGTACTACTAGCAATAGTACTATACTACTACTTCGTACTGCTCGAGGAAGATGTTGTGGCCAGGGGCAGATGCTAGGTCTTTGTCAGCAGAAATTAAACCGCGCCCGTATGAAGCTCTAGATAGGTACTCTCATGTTAGTGGGACCCATTCTTTGAACAAGTGGCATCTTTCTGTCAGCACCGTCGGAATATGATTCCTGATAACCAAAACATAAACGCCATGGGCGCCAATTGGTGGAGACACGAAGAAACTTGAATCGTGCCTCGTCTTGGAAAGAAGCGCCATCATAATATGCTGTATCTTGCGGTATCTAATACTGCTACTATTACTCCGTACTTGCGCACTTCGTAGATATATAGATGATATCGAGGTGAGAGCTGGCTGAGCCTTGAGCAGCCTACGTACCATCTAAGCATAACTCCGTTTCAGAAGGCCCACACCCACATGCTGTGCCGGGCGCCAAAGCCGCCGGGGAGGTTTCTCAACTGTTCCATTGGGTGGTGAGTGCTAGCAGTGGTACTCCGTAGTGACCAAACCTGGGTGCACGACATTTCACGCCGAGCGCTAAGCCAAGCTCGCTCCCCGCAGTAACTAACCCGGATAGCTTCTACGTGTCCTCAAGGCCAGCAGCTCCCAAGCTCCCGTCTCTTCTTTTACTAGACGCCACCTCTCACCACGCCTCTTCCTTTTTTTTCTTCTTCTCCAACCAAACTCTTGGACTCTCCTCGAGCGCTGGGACTGTTCTTCATTGTCATCTTTTTTCCTCCTCCTGTTCCATCCTTGAACCGTTGCGCCGTGCGCTCTGGTGTCTCTCTTTCTGCAGTGATCAACCGACCTGGTTGTTCTTCCCATCATGAAGTTCAACGCTGTCGCGGCCGCTGTGTCCGCAGCTCTCCTCGCTGGCGTCGCGCATGCCGAAGAAGAGTCCAAGGTGGCTCCGGAGCTTCCTACCTTCACCGTGAGTCTTGATCCCATGTCCTCCGGCTTGGATGAATGGAATTGCATACTGACTCAACCCGTTAGCCCACTACCTTGAAGGCGGATTTCTTGGAGCAGTTCACCGACGGCTGGGAGAAGCGATGGAAGCCTTCCCACGCCAAGAAGGCCACCGACAAGGACGAGGAAGAATGGGCCTACGTTGGTGAATGGGCTGTCGAGGAGCCCTACCAGTACAAGGGCATGGAGGGCGCCAAGGGTCTTGTCGTCAAGAACCCGGCTGCTCACCACGCCATCTCTGCCAAGTTCCCCAAGAAGATTGACAACAAGGGCAAGACCCTCGTTGTTCAATATGAGGTGAAGCTCCAGAGTACGTCTAGCCCGACCAATTCCCCCCAGCGCGTAGAATGGCAGAATTGTACTAACTGGCGCGATCAGAGGGTCTCGAGTGCGGCGGTGCCTACATGAAGCTCCTGCGAGACAACAAGGCTCTCCATCAGGATGAGTTCGCCAACACCACCCCTTACGTGATCATGTTCGGTCCCGACAAGTGCGGTCACACCAACAAGGTTCACTTCATCTTCAACCACAAGAACCCCAAGACTGGCGCGTATGAGGAGAAGCACCTGATTTCTCCTCCCACTGCCAAGATTGTCAAGACCACCGAGCTTTACACTCTCATCGTTCACCCCAACAACACCTATATCATCAAGCAGAACGGCGATGAGGTCAAGACCGGCTCTCTCCTGGAGGACTTCTCCCCCGCTGTTAACCCTCCGGCGGAGATTGATGACCCCAAGGACACCAAGCCCGATGACTGGGTTGAGACCGCTCGCATCGCTGACCCCGAGGCTGTCAAGCCCGAGGACTGGGACGAGGAGGCGCCTTTTGAGATCATCGATGAGGAGGCTACTAAGCCTGAGGACTGGCTTGAGGATGAGTCCATTACCATTCCTGACCCTGAGGCTGAGAAGCCCGAGGACTGGGATGACGAGGAGGATGGTGACTGGATCGCCCCCACCGTTCCCAACCCCAAGTGTGCTGATGCTTCTGGCTGTGGCCCCTGGTTCAAGCCCTTGAAGAAGAACCCTGACTACAAGGGCGAGTGGTCTGCGCCTCTTATTGATAACCCCGCGTACCAGGGACCCTGGGCTCCCCGCAAGATGAAGAATCCAGAATACTTTGAGGACAAGACCCCGGCCAACTTTGAGCCTATGGGTGCTGTAAGTTGACCCTTGCCAACCTGTTGTGATTGCGGCGGTTATTGACTAGAGTTTTAGATCGGTTTCGAGATCTGGACCATGCAGAGCGACATCCAGTTTAGCAACATCTACATCGGACACTCTGTCGCCGATGCTGATAAGCTGGCTGCGGAGACATTCCACCTGAAGCACTCTGTTGAAAAGGCTCTGGTTGAGGCCGAACAGCCCAAGGTCGACGAGGAGGAGGAGGAGAAGCCCAAGTCCCCCTTGGACCTCAAGTTCCTCGATGACCCTGTCCTGTACGTCAAGGAGAAGCTTGACCTCTTCCTCACCATCGCCCAGAAGGACCCCATTGAGGCCATCAAGTTCGTGCCTGAGGTTGCTGGTGGAATCGCTGCCGCTGCCGTTTCCCTGATTGCTCTTATCGCTGCCCTGATTGGCCTGGGCTCCTCACCCGCCCCCAAGAAGGCCCCTGCCACCAAGGAGAAGGCAAAGGAGACCAAGGAGAAGGCGGCTGAGGCCACTGCCACTGGAGCCGAGAAGACTAAGGGAGAGGCTACCAAGCGGGCTACTCGCGCCCAGTCGTAGAATGTGCGTGTCTTAAAGGCAAGGTGACGGAAATTTAGGAAGGGATCAAGATTCGGCATACCAAAACCTGGAAAAGGGTGATGTTTAGGTGACTGAAAAAGAGAAAAAAATCGGAACCAATTGTTGTTACTTGCTCCCCCCGAATCACATGCCAGGTGTTATTTTCCTGATAGTTGATTGCATTGGGCATGTGTTGATATCATGGAATTGTTGTATTTTAGGGAGTAAAAATACTCTGTATGTACTCGTATTGACACTATCAAAGTTGTTTCCCCACACAACGCAGCGAGGCTATGGCCGTATTCGGAAGGCTATCTAAAGCTATCCGGGAGATCTATCTTTTTGTAGTATGGAAGCAGCCCAATTACCCAATACGCCGACTCTGATAGGTGTACATAATTGACCCTCCTTGACCGAGACTAAAGAAATGATACCGCCATCCTTCAATTTCCATCTTGTAGTCCCGGAATCGGAGCTGAAGCTGCTGCTCTATATGCTCGGCATTGATCGGCAATGGGGGGCATCGGCTTAATGGAGGCGAATTGCGGCGTTGTACGAAGTAGTACTCCGTACTTCGTAGTAGTAGTACTAATATCTCCTCGGACTCCTCCACACTCCTCCTCCACACTTGGACCCCAGCTTGCCCGGCTAACCAGCATGCCCCGTCCGTAACCGCCCCCGACTTATAAAGCATGGTGGCGGACCACTCCGGACTCTCGTCTTGTTGAGAAGATCCCCATCAGCTCTGGCCTCAAGGCGGTAGCTGTACATACTCTCTCCTGTCCATAATCATGCGCCGCCTCCTCACTCGAAGCGTTTCTGCCAGCGCCAGCCGCTTGCCTGCTTCCTCGGCCGTCCCTCGCTCGTCCGTTGCCCTGTCCAAGATGGCTTCCAATGGCCACTCGTCCGTGGCGGCGAGGAGGATACATGCCACGGCCCAGCACCTGAAGCCCATGGATGCCTTGGCCTCTACTGCCGCCAGCTATCCCACGACGCATGAGAAGATCGAGAGCGTCCGTAATACTCCGTACTTTGTTGACAACAAGTTCGTTGAGTCGAAGACGGACAAGTTCATCGACCTGCCCGACCCGGCTACCAACAACCTCGTCACTCGTGTCCCCCAGATGACGGATGAGGAGATGAAAGCGGTGGTTGACAGCGCCCAGAAGGCGTTCCAGTCATGGAAGAACACCACGGTTCTACACCGCCAGCAGATCATGTTCCGTTACGTCCAGCTGATCCGGGAGAACTGGGACCGTCTGGCTGCTAGCATCACCTTGGAGCAGGGCAAGACCTTTGCTGATGCCAGGGGCGATGTCCTGCGTGGTCTGCAGGTTGCCGAGGCAGCTATTGGCGCTCCTGAACTGCTCAAGGGCGAGGTGCTTGAGGTTGCGAAAGATATGGAGACGAGGACATACCGTGAGCCATTGGGTGTTACGGCCGCCATCTGCCCATTCAGTGAGTGCTTCGCCTACAAACACCCCCGAACAACCCGGCTAACCCATTCGTAGACTTCCCTGCCATGATTCCTCTGTGGTGCATTCCCATTGCCACCATTACTGGTAACACTCTCATCCTCAAGCCCTCAGAGCGCGACCCTGGTGCTGCCATGATCCTCGTCGAGCTTGCCCAGAAGGCTGGCTTCCCTGATGGTGTCATCAACGTCATCCACGGTGCCCACAGGACTGTTGACTTCATTCTTGACGACCCGGCCATCAAGGCCATCAGCTTCGTTGGCGGCAACAAGGCCGGAGAGTACATCTACAGCCGCGCCTCTGCCAATGGAAAGCGTGTTCAGGCCAACCTAGGTGCCAAGAACCACGCTGCTGTTCTGCCCGATTGCAACAAGAACCACTTTATCAACAGTGTGGTTGGTGCTGCCTTTGGCGCCGCTGGTCAGCGCTGCATGGCCCTGAGCACGCTCGTCATGGTCGGCGAGACCAAGGAGTGGCTCTCTGAGGTCGCTGAGCGGGCCAAGGAGCTCAAGGTCGATGGCGGCTTCGAGGAGGGTGCCGACCTGGGCCCTGTCATCTCGCCGCAGAGCAAGGAACGCATCGAGAATCTGATTGCTAGCGCCGAGAATGAGGGTGCCACCATCCTGCTTGACGGCCGAGGCTACAAGCCTGCCAAGTACCCCAATGGCAACTTTGTTGGCCCTACCATCATCTCCAACGTGACGCCCGACATGACTTGCTACAAGGAGGAGATCTTCGGCCCCGTCCTGGTCTGCCTGAACGTGGAAACCATCGACGATGCCATCGAGCTGATCAACAAGAACGAGTACGGCAACGGCGTCGCCATCTTCACCAAGTCTGGAGCCACGGCAGAAACCTTCCGACGGAACATTGAGGCCGGCCAGGTGGGCGTCAACGTGCCCATTCCCGTGCCGCTTCCCATGTTCTCCTTTACCGGCAACAAGAAGAGCATTGCGGGTGGCGGCTCCAACACGTTTTACGGAAGGCCCGGCATCAACTTTTACACGCAGCTCAAGACAGTGACGGCGTTCTGGCAGAGCGCAGATGCGGTGGCCAAGAAGGCTGCCGTGCACATGCCGACGCTGCAATAAGTCTGTTTTAATCGCCGCGATACGGTTTTGATGATTGATATGGGCTATTGAAACGAACCTAATGTGAGGGGGGATAATTGGGTGCGACGCCTTTGCATGTATTGTAGTTACGACACAGTGAACTAGAGCGCATAGGTTGCATATCAGAACGAAAAGGGAGGAGGCATGCCCACCTTGACTGATGAGATTTCAACCCATCCCGATGTTGCGCCTTTTATATACTTACAATTAAACGGTTTGGCTCTTATCATGAGACCTGGCTGGTGGTATCCTGTCCTATTGTTAAGCCTTAAGATGCCGTTCAAACGGGCTGAGATGGGCCATGGTGGTGATGCGATGTTTCACAATGACCTCTTTCCTCGGATGAGCCGGGCTATACAGGTTCCGTGAGGGAAGCCTTGGGGATTTCTTTTATTTTTATAAATAGCAGATGAATGGCCAATTGACCGTGAAATAAAAGGTAGTTGTTGAAAGTCACATGCTGCATTATCGTGGGCGGATATAAGTTGAGACGGCCTCACTTTTACATAAGGTATTCACCGCAATCGACCTCAGCAGCAGCTGCAAAGATAGAAAATACATCCACCAGTAGAAAATCTCTTCATTATCGAGAATCCTTTATAACCGCCGATCAAAGTCTTCGAAATTATCCCTGTCGCCATGGGCCTGACAGACCTCCCATACACCCTCTTCGCCGAAATCATCACTCATCTCCCCCCCTCAGACGCCGTCCTCTGCAGACGCATCTCAAAGGACGCATGTCGAGCCCTCACGCGCAGCGACCTATCCATCAGTCTTACCCTCTCTCATTTCCCGCGCTCATTAGAAGGCCGGCAATTAAGACGGTATCTCCAAGACGATGCCCGTGAGGCTCTGGAACAAGGGGACTGGGCTGCTGTCTTTGCCGGATTGGCAAGGCGGTATTTCCACCTCGGCAACGCTACGCCATGGAGGATGCTCAAGGTGCCTGTTTTGAAAGACGAGAAGCGTCTGAGGGGCGTTACGCCTTGGAACCGGTTTTTGAGCTTGAATGGCAAGACGGCGCCGTTTCATCACTGGGATCCTGTGTGGACGTTTGCCGCCAAGGACGGTCTGCTTGTATATCCGACATCTGCGGCGGGCGACATACCGGAGTATCGAGCGAGAGATGTAGAAACGGGCCTAGAATTCAAGATCCCGTTTGAGATGGCAGGAAAAGCTGTGCGGAGAGTACGCCTCAGTTATGGCATCTTGATATTCGAGTGGCGCGAAGAAGAGCGACATCCCCTCAACGATGACGAGGCCGCGCATGACCACTTTGCAACAGCGTACGACGTGCGCCGCACAGGGGCCTGGGACGGAATCATTCCTCGTTGTAAGGACTCTGCAAAAGCTACATCATCTTCGTGGAATTTTGAATTTCGCTCCGAATGGAAGATCAATTACCTCGGCCCGCCGTTGAGCCATCAAGACCGCTTCTTCTCCGCACACAACAGCACGCACTACGCCGTGTACATCTGGCAACCAAATCGCTCCCCTTGGGACGAAGACGGCCCCCTGGAGCGGCTGATCATCTGGGACATCGCCACCCCATCATCCTGCCGACCCTCCCCCGGCCTCTCAGGGATACAGAAGCCAGAAGTTGGTAGTGGCGGTGCATATATCATCCGCAGCTGGACAAACGACCAACTCCGCGACTGGGGCATCCGCCAAAGCGAAACCCCCTCTCTACGTACCCTCTCTCTGGATGAGTGCACCTGGGATAGTCTCACAAACTCCCCCTGCGGACACGTTTTCCTCACAGAGGAAGAGCACCGCTGGTCCGACGGCCCGCATAGCAGCCCCAACCGCCCTCGCCTACACCACGTCAAAACAACAGGTATCCCCTTGCCAGGCTCAGGGCCGCGATGGGTAGACGACTGCGGTGGCGGAGGGGGCGTGAATTTACGCTTCTGCTGGCGAGGACGCTGGAGACAGCGCATGACGGAGGTCGACGAGGACGAGGACGAGAAGAATGGGTGCTCCGCTGCAGCGAGGGTGTGGACTGCGTCAGAGACATGGCCTGGAAGAGCACCATGTTGGCGACACGATGATTTCCCCTATGTGACTGTCTCGGAGGTCTTTGACGCAGCGGCGGGAGTGCGAATCATCGCAAGGGACTGCTTCATGCTGGAGACACTATCAGTATACATACGGCCCAAGATTCGTGTCCAGGGCGTTGGACGTACAGGTACCAAAACGACGAGCAGAGCGTCAAGAGATGAAAGAAGTGGGAATAGCAGCCGTAGCAGCAGCAGCACTCACGGTTCCAGCTCAAAGTCTGAGGATAGGGGATACAAGGGGGCTAGGACTGAAGGACCGGATGGCCAGGAGGTGCAGTTTGCGGATGAGATGTGGCGCGAGTTGATGGGCAAAGGATTCATATGTGGTGATGAGCGGTGGTTGGTCGGTGAGGATGAGAAAGGGGATATAACCATTTTGCATTTCTAAGGATGCGCAGACACGAACGAGTATACGTATAGATGAGTAAATGGTCACATGTACAAACAAGTTCATCTATGATGCTATACTTCATGTACTCATTGCTATCATAACCAGGCCGTTTCCATTAAATGCCCACTTTTGGTTTACATTCATACAAGGACGTCCAGATGCTTTACCCTATCCTATAAATAAAGAAACAAAAAACCACCAACGATAAGTGCACGCAGAACGACAAGATCGAGTGATAGTCCCGTAATTCCCTTTTCCACCACTTAAATAAGCAAGATAATTGTCAACTCTGGTTCGGGAGTTGCATGAACCCGCCGTAATACTCATCTAGCCACGCAGCAGCTTGCTCGCCAGCCTCGTCAACATTCGAGTCCCACCGGCCAACGGAGCCGACGTAGCCATCTGGGCGGATGTTGACTATGGCGACCTCGCTGGGACCGAGACTACCAAGCCACTTGTCTGTGCAGAAGACACCCCTGGTATCCAGCTCTGGGACATTGTCAAGGTAAAAGGTCCATCGGCTGTCTTGTAATAGCGCGGGGAGGTCTGAAATTTCAATCTCTGACTTTGGCATGGTGGCTGAAAGGGAGTGTTGATGTCAGCACGCAGCTTATAATTTATACAACAGAAAGAGAAACAGGACCACTTACTGATCAAGGCAAATGTGAATAGATGGCTAACTGTCGTGTACCTCTCAGGACGAGTGAATACGTCTTCTGGAGCGGGTGGTTTCGGCTGCTTAGCGTACGATGCACTCGCAGCAGCAGAGAGCTGGCTCACTAATGAACCAGGAGTCGCAATGGAGCGACAGAAAGTTTCAAGGAAAGGCATAGCCTGAAGCACGTCCCACATAAACAGGTAGATGCGGAACTGGCCTAACATGGGGATGTCAAGCTGAACATCGACTGGATTGGAGTCGATGTAGCGGGTCACCTTGGCGGGGGGCGGCAGACATCCCGGCCTGGCGCCTCCCAGAATAACAGAGCCGTCTTGAGGCTTGACAATATTGAGATCGCTTTCACTATAGTCAGCGCCGATGCCCGAGATAAACCGAACATTGGCCCTGAAGTTCTCGGCCAAGGCAACGGCATCTCCGCCAGCGAGGCGGTTGGCATGCTCATAATCGAAGTTGACCAGGTCCAGTGCAATCTTGCGTCGCTCAACCTCGTAGCTCTCGAGCAGGACTGGCTTGGCCAATCCACGGACAGCCAGGTTCAGCTTCCATGCCAAGTTCCACGAGTCATGCATCGAGGTGTTCATGCCTTGTGCTGATTTGGGCGAGTGTGTATGGCTGGCGTCTCCAGCAAGAAACACCCTTGTCCTGTTATCTGCGAAACGACTGGCTACACGCTGGCCAACCTGGTATCTCCCGAACCACTCAATGTACTTCCAGTCGACGGAGAAAGGGGCCATGATCTTGCGGGCTTGCTGCATGACAAAGGCTTGGCCAACCTCGCGGCGGTCGGCTCTGGCGCTAGCTTTGAGCTCGATGTAAAAGCGTGTCATGTTTCGCTCTCGCGGGACGACGAGGATAGAGCCATGCTCCTCAGAGTACACCAGCGTCTTGGACCAAATGTCCGGAAAGTCCGTGATTAGCTCACCGTCCAGGACACCCCAGATGTCCGGGTGGGACATGCCAACGGCCTCGACATTAGGGATGCTCTTGCGGACTTTGGAATGTGCACCGTCACCTAACAATGACATGTCAGTTTCGCCGCCTGGTAGGAGAGCATATCATGAATATGGAACGGGGGGACCTGAAAAGATAAAAATCGTGGAATCAAGTCACTTACATCCAACGAGATACTCTGCCAAAATGGTCCGCTTGTCTTGATTGACGTTGGTATTGCAACGAACCTGCACAGGTCCAGATTTGGGGACGAAGAAGGACTCAAAGGCAGTGTTTCTGCGCACCTCCTTGCCACGCTTCTCTAGGTCTTCAATGAATAGACCTTCCACCATACCCTGATGCACCAGGAGGATATAGGGGTCTAGAACGTCGATAACAGGCGGGTAGTGGACTTCGCGCCCCAACCGATGCAGCGGCTCCTTAGAGGTGCTGCGCCAGAAGGAGATGTCGAAGACCCTTACACCGCGCTGTAGCAGTGGGTCAGCTAAACGCATCTGCCTGAATGTCTCGATGGATTTAGGCTGCAAGCCGTCTGCCCTGTATTCCTGGTCAACAACGAAAAGATACATGGACCTTTTTCTTCAACAGTAATGGTTTGGCAAGGAGGAACTGAGGGTCACAATGCTTTGCAGAAACATACCGCCCAACGGGCGTCTGATCAGCCCTGTCATCCACGACTTCAACATCGATTCCAAAGCGAGCCAGGTTGGCGGCGAGCATTAAGCCAGCAGGACCAGCGCCAACAACGCATACTTGGCAGGTGGTGGGCGGTTCTGGGAGACTCCGCAGGAGAGTGAGGGCGACTGTGGCATCGTCGTCGTTTCCACAACTTGATGGCGCAGGCTGTCCCTCGTCCATGGTGTTTGGACTGGGTGGTCTGGATCTGGAAGAGGAAGGGCTTAAGGCGCCTGGCGCCATGATGATAGATGATAGATGATGAAGATGACGCCTAGGGTAGTATATCTGAGCGTGAGCGTGAGCTCTCTTGCTGTACTCCGTAGAAAACGAAGAAACGGCGTCAGCTAGCCGCCGTCCGGTTGGCTGTTGCTGCTCCTCCAAGATGATCTGCCGACAGGGGCTATTTCCTTTAGCCAATTGGACACTCACGTTAGTCGTGGTCCGTTTAGTCAATCAAGGAAGCGGGTAAGATGTATGTATGTATGTATGCGTAGTCCTGCTAATGGTAATGGCTTGCTGTGAGATGGTTTGGCTGGTGCGTGCGTGCGTGCGTGTGTGTGCGTGAGTGTCTATGAGTGAGTGAGAGAAAGAGAGGTGTGTGTGCCTCCTTCCTCCTCCAATACTACACTGTGAGCTCCGGCTCCTTCCCTCTGTTTTTCTTGGTCTCTGATTCGTGATGCATAAAAGGAATTAGGATCAATTCGGGATAAAGAAGCTTAAAGCCAAACAAGAGAGCGGTAGGGCCTGGATCTATATGGCGGACGCATAGAAGGGTCAACCGCAGCAGCAGTACGAGGCCGCCGCCGGAATCATCAGATGGTCGTAACCCTCTCTCTCCCTCTCCCTCTCTCCCTCTCCCCTCCCTCTCTCACTCGCAGCGCCTTTGGCTGCAGAGAGCAGAGACAAAAAGGCGGGAGGCTGCCCCCGGTAGGGCCCGATGCACGTACAGCAAAAGTGGCATGACATGGCCGCTGGCGTCGACAAACTCGGCGCGTTTCTGAGGATAAAATGGGCTGATTTCGTCGTCAGAATAGCTGCAATTGGTGTTGCGCCATGCCGAACATGGGTGGCCGCTGTAAGGATCCTCTAGCCCGTCATTTGCAGCTGTTGATTGGCTGCGAGGGCGGTTTCGACGACAGAAAGTGGTGCCATTGCTCGATGTTCGTGCCTGCGCTAGGAGTTTCGGTCCACTCCAACACTTTTTTTTTTCTTTGCATTGTCCATCTCTCCCGACGAAAACGCGGGACTACCTACTGGAGTCGGAGCATCAAGGGAAGAAGACAGCTGCCAATATCCCTCACTTACTTTAGCAGCTAACTTACGCGACCCTATTAATCAGCCTCTTCAAGCAGTAGTACTAGTACTGTATCTAGTACTGTATCTAGCAGTTGCCATAATATCTAATATCTGCATGTCCATGATTCATCCATGATTCCATGTGAGACAGTCACCGCAATTCTCACTCTCGATCAGCCTCCCGTCTCCTCTCGCATCCTTCATTGGTGCGTTTGGTTCCTCACAAGTGTGCTCGACATGGAATCCTCCTCCTCAGCCCATGCCGTCGTCGTCATGATATTGCTAATAACGAGTCATGGCTTGAAACAGCTTTGTCTCGCTATCTTCACTTCCTAGACCATCGCCTGATCGTGCCGACTCGATATTGTCAGCCCACATCGTGTCCAACGTCCGCAATCTCCGTGCTCTTCGTGCCCGTACCCATTTCCTCTTGGCAGTTTTGGATATATTCCACTCTTTTGCTCAACCGTGGCAACTTGTCCATCACGCCTTGGGTTTGGTTTGGTTTGGTTTGGACTCGGCTCCAATACCCCCCGGCGCTATCAATGATGATAACCGGATTTCTAATCCCTTCAGTCAGAGCAGCTGCAGGTAAGCCGATGTCACAATAGTGGTGAGCCTCTCAAGGTTGTGTCGATCATCTCGGCAACTGCTACGCCGTCGTAAGTAAGACAACCTATGTACAGACTGCCAATGGCATTTGCCCGATGTCTGCAGTTCCTTGCGTCTCCCCACACCGGTCAATGTGAGAATGAGCTGATCTCAGACCATCCAGGCTGCCTAATCCTGGCTGAATCTTGTCCTACCCCAAGCAGCAGATGCCCACGTTGCCGAGGCGTCGACAATATATTAGCATTGGCCAACAATACGGCGGAATCCTGGGGAAGCTTGACACAAGATCCTTTCATACCACCCAAGCATGTACGGAGTACATACTCTCCCACTCAGTAGATTGCAACCCCGCAATGGCTCGCTATCAGATCGGGCGCTGATCAGCGGATGCGCAATTTGAAGAGATGGATGAATGACGATGTAATTTTTGGTGGGGGGTGAATCTGGGGATGCATTGGTGAAGGGGTGGCCTGCCAGCAAATCAGAATGCTTGACCACCATTGTTGTATTACTACTCGTACTTCATCTCTAATACCGAACATACAGAATACATACACCATAGATATACTCGTAATCTACAATCAATACTATTACTACTACTACCAGTGCTGAAGAAATCGAAGCCAAGCGAGCACTGCAAGTTTCTATTGCTAATTAGTACCATTGCCTCCGCACGGCGCAACTCGCTCGGAGGGCGGCGGCCCACGAGGCGGTTCTCCGGCAACGGCCCTCGCCGACGGCTTTTAATCCGGGCTCCGGGATGCACTAGCTTGACTTCATTTTCAGCACCCATTCAGGGGCTTTCGCTTTAGCCGTCACCAGTTTCCCATACCAGTGACGACCAGGTCATTTTCACAAGCGATAGTACGTTGGAGCACAGACAGCGATTCATTCATCAAAAAGAAAACTGGGCTCGGGAAACAAAACATCCGAAAATTTTGGTGGAGAGGGGACGCCATAGCTGCAAAGATCTGAACCGCCATCATAAGGTTCCGGCTCCCTTGCGGCCCGGCAGCCATGATGATGAAGACGTCTCGGCTCTCGGCCCTTCTGAGACAGAACGGGCTCACTCATGCTCGTTTAAGGTCTCGACTGACTCGCCCTCAGTGGCGCAACTTCAGTGCTGCAGCGGGCTCGAGTGCCGTGCGAGATCTACTCCAGGTTTCCAGAGAGGTATCCGATGCTATTGCGAGCGATAAGCCCGTTGTAGCTCTTGAGTCTACCATTTACACCCATGGGGCGTTGGGTAAGGATCTGGCTCGGGAGCATGAGGACCTGGTGCGAAGTTGTGGCGGTATTCCGGCCATTATTGCCATTGTTGATGGCGTACCGAAAGTTGGAGTGTCGACTCAGGAGATTCTCCGGATGATTGAGGAGGAGGGCACTGTTAAAGCGTCGCGGAGGGATATTTCGTACTTGGTTGGCATGGTAAGCATACTGCCATCTTTCGTCACTGAAGCTAACATACGTACCATCTTCAGGGTCTTACAGGTCGCAAAATTCACGGCGGCACAACCATCGCAGGAACAATGCTCTTGGCCAGATTAGCCGGCATCAGAGTCTTTGGCACCGGCGGTCTTGGTGGTGTCCACCGAGGCGGCGAGAATTCCATGGACGTTTCAGCCGATCTCACAGAGCTGGGCAGAACTCGAGTAGCAGTCATTAGCAGTGGCTGCAAAGGATTCTTGGACATCCCAAGGACCTTGGAGTATCTCGAGACTCAAGGCTGTCTGGTGTCAACATTCGCAGATGGACGGACTGGCAAGGTTGACTTCCCAGCATTCTGGGCCAGGGAGAGCGGCGTAAGAAGCCCCTCTGTCGTCCACACAGAGAAGGAAGCCGCTGCCATGATCCTCGCCCAGGAGAAGCTCGGCATCGAATCAGGCATGCTCTTTGCCAACCCGATCCCTGAGGAATTCGCCGTTCCCGCTCTTGAGATGAAGGTTGCCATTGAGCAAGCCGTCGCCGAGGCTGATGAGAAGGGCTTTACGGGTAGCAGCAACACGCCGTACGTTCTGAAGCGGCTCAAGGAACTCACAGGCGAGAGGGCGGTCGTTGCCAACAAGGAGCTGGTCAGGGCGAATATTGTCAGGGCGACTAACATTGCTGTGGAATTGTCGCGCTTGCTGAACCCGGCGGCGAGCTCGTAAGTGCAGCCGAGCCATGTTGTGGGAAGATAGCTCTAATTCTAGATAGCAACTCATCCAGTGTTGCATTTTCAACCAAGGCCCAGAAGGGCCCGGCTGTCACAGCCGATCCTAAGGCTGATATTCTTGTTGCTGGATCGGTTGCTGTCGACCTCAGCTGTGATTACACCAGTACAAAGACCGGTGATGTTGCACCGCAAGCTCATACCTCAAATCCTGCGAGTACAACACAGTCTATTGGGGGTGTAGGCCATAACGTTGCTCTTGCTGCCCACTTGGCAAGTTCTCAAGCACGGGTAAAATTCTGTAGCATGGTTGGTGATGACATGTAGGTGACTCGCTCTCTTAATGTCATGTCTCAATCGCTAACATCTATAGCGCCGGTGCTACTGTACTTTCTGCTCTAGAATCTTCTGGTCTTGATACAACCTACGTGCGAAAACTTGACCGGGAGCGTCATCCTACGGGTCGAACGGCACAGTATGTTGCTGTCAACGACGGCAGCAAGAATTTGGTCATGGCTATGGCAGACATGGGCATCTTCACACAACACCTGTTCCCAGATGAGTGGAAATCCGCCATAAAGGCAACGGATCCAAAATGGCTAGTCGTTGATGGAAACTGGAGTACCACTGGCATTAGAACTTGGGTCCAGTCAGGTAAGGAGCACGGCAGCAAAGTCGCCTTCGAGCCAGTATCAGTCGAAAAGTCAAAGGGATTGTTTTGCCCGCAACGTGGACAGCTAGCACTAGATGTTTTCCCGAACGCAAGTGTGGACCTTTCGTCGCCTAATACCTATGAGCTCGAAGCTATGTATTCAGCTGCGAAAATGAACGGTTATTTGGACACCATGGATTGGTTTGAGGTTATCGATGCATTTGGCATGACAGGAGCTCGGGATCGCTTTGTCCGTCTCACATCTCCTGAGCTGACGGATGCAGGTGTGCCGGTGCAGTCTGTCCAGCTGCTCCCTTACATTCCTACGGTTATCACGAAGCTCGGGTCTAAGGGTGTTCTCCTTACGACAATCTTGGGCAAGGATGATCCTCGGCTTCGAGATAGAGATGCCGACGAGTTCATCCTGGCGAGAGCTTACAGTGGCCATCCTACAGTTGGGGGTATTTACATGCGACTCTACCCTCCAGTAGAGAAAGTTGAAAATGTTGTTTCTGTCAACGGTGTGGGTGACACATTTCTTGGTGTCATGATCTCGGGACTTGCCCAAGGAGGAAGTGTCGAGAAGCTGATTGATATTGCGCAGCGAGGCGCTGTTTTCTCGCTCAAGTGCCAGGAGTCTGTGAGCCCAGAGGTCTCACGGTTAAGCAATGAGATCAGAAAGGTAGCAGTGTTGAAATAAGCAGCACAATCCAATAATACCCAGTACTATTTTTCTATGCATAGTTGTCAATATATCTGTGCATGTATTTCAAGGGTTGGGGTTTCTCAGCCTCGTGAGAATGAAGCATCAGTGGCCCCACCACCCCACCTTTCCAGCTTCAGTTCATGCAAGGCTGAGCTCGAGGTCCAAAAAAATTCAGCAAGTCCAAATTTTGCTTGATATTGTTGCTGAGCACACCCACTCCATACTACAACGCAGTAACAATGGCGCAGCCACGAGACCAAGACATGTCGGATGAAGAGTTTTCCGAAAGCGCCTTCTCTTCTGAAGTCGACTCGGATGATGACGTCTCGTCCAAGGAAAAGTCTGTAATTGCGCTCTACGAGAAAGACTCGGACGAAGAAGACCTCGAGCGATTGGTATTTGGAAGCAAGGCCAGTTTCCGAGACAATCTATTCAAACACGATGGACTTCTCGATATCACAGGCGAGAGTAAAGGCGAAGACCTAGAATCGGCAGATGCGGACACAGGTGGCCTTGAAGACGTCGACGATGTAGACCTGTTTATGATCGATACCGGGCCAGGCGGCGCGGCGCCTCGTGCCCCGAAACCCGCGGCGGACAAGAAGACCGAGGGCGGCGATGCGCCTGCCTGGGAAGATAGCGACGACGATCGATTGGCAATCTCACTCGCAAACAACACGAGACTACGGAAGCTTCGATTGACCGAGGAGGATGATATTGTCAGCGGCACGGAATACAGCAGAAGGCTGCGACAGCAATATCTGCGATTGAATCCAGCGCCTGCGTGGGCGAAACAAGCTGAGGGACGGCCGACGAAGAGGCGCCGGCGCTCGTCTGCCGCCTCTGATTCTTCTGGCGAGAGCGGCAGTGACTCCGACTCCGAAGTGTCTGCCCAGCCCTTGGAGAAGTTCCTGCGAGACATCAACAGTCTGGCTGGAGCGGGCTCTGCCAAGAAGCGACGACTCAGGCCTGAGATTATCGATATCCAGAGGACGCGAGAAATTCCTGACAAGCACCTCGCAGCTGTGGAGTGCCTGTCTTTCCATCCCGAATACCCCGTTCTGCTTTCCGCCAGCACCGCTTCGGTGCTGTATCTGCATCACATCGCCCCAGATGCTCAGCCGATACCGAATCCCCAGCTCACATCTGTCCAAGTCAAGGGAGTGGACATCCGAAAGGCCGAGTTCCTATACCCCCAAGGCGACAAGGTCTTCATTGGTGGGCGAAGGAAGTACTTCCACAACTGGGACCTCAAGTCCGGCCTCGTGCAAAAGACGACGCAAATCCACGGCCATCGTCTCGAGCACAAAACGATGGAGAAGTTCAGGCTCAGCCCCTGCGGAAGATACATGGGCATCGTGGCGTCAACCCGTAAGGGTGGTGGTATCATCAACGTGCTGAGCGTCGCCTCAATGCAGTGGATTGCTGCTGCGAGACTTACCAGCAGGAATGGCATCGCTGATTTTGCATGGTGGAGCACTGGGAATGGCATGACAATCCTGGGCAGAGACGGCCAAGTCGGCGAATACAGCATGGAGAGCAAGAGCTTCGTGGGAATCTGGCGTGACGACGGCTGCATCGGAGGTATTGTCATGGCCCTTGGTGGCCACCAAGGCCCTGCCGCTATCGGCGAAGATCGCTGGGTTGCCGTCGGCTCGAACAGCGGCATCACCAACATTTATGACCGGAACGAGCTCCTCGTTCATGACAAAGAGAAGGGAATAATCGTCAAGGAACAGCCAACGCCGACGCGTGTCTTTGAGCAGCTGATCACACCAGTCACAGTCCTGGCCTTTTCGCCTGACGGACAGCTCTTGGCCTTTGGTAGTAGGGATAAGAAGGATGCCTTGCGGCTAGCTCACCTGCCCAGCTGCACGGTGTACAGGAATTGGCCCACGACTCAAACGCCGTTGGGCAGAATAACGACTGTAGCGTTTGGGAGAGAGAGTAATTTATTGGCGGTGGGCAATGATTCGGGCAAGATTAGGCTGTGGGAGATTAGGAGTTAGGATGCATTTTCAATAGATTCTTGAGCGGACAGCTCCCTTTATTTCCATTACTATCATGACTATTGTGCTCCTTTTTCCCCTCGTGATGGACCTGTCCTGGGGTATATCGTCCTTTTCTTCATTACAGAGCCTTGATGCTCCGCAAAGGTTCTTTTGCGTGCGTGCCATTTCTGCACAGGTTTCCTAGTGGAGATGAATTCACCCCTCGAGTTTAAGCACCGCTTAAGCTATTCTGCATCGCTGAACCAGCAAACCAGCGAAAGAGACCGTGTTTTGTCACCCTTCGGCAGAGATGTGTTTCTGCCTCAGCATGCGAGGCACGATTAACTGTTTGATAGATACGCCTGAGCGGAGCTCCACTAGTCTTGCAAAACTAGACGTCAAGTATCTAGCTTCAGGGGAATCTTGAAGATGACCAGTCAAACTGGGACCGCCCCTTCAATATTCTGGATTCCTTTACCTGATGTTCAAGGTTGGTTTTGAGACCAAACATCAGGGATCTTTCGCCTAGCGACGAACCCCTCGCTAGCGTAGAGTATCGTTCAAACCAGCTCTGCATCGCCATCTTCGACTAGTGCTTTAGCACTCGACCACCTCAAGATCAAGATGTCCCCGTTGGATGCTGGCAAAGTGACGTCTGCGTCAGTTCCACGGCCGTGGACATCCTTGTCGCGCAACAAGCGAATGAACACCGCCGTATCTAGGTCCGGGGAGTCAATCATGCTGATGTTGCCGGCAGTGTCGTTGAGGTTCTGGAGTTGCTGGGGGAAGGACGAAAGGAAAGATGAAAGGTAGTGGTTATGTAGCAAGGCCTGATGTCTTGTGGCATATGCCAGTTCAGTGGGAGATAGCCGCTGTCTCAATTCCTGACTGGACAGGTAGTGAAGGGTATGTTTATCAATCTACACAGGAGCGATTAGACTTCTCCGCCAGTCTTTGATGCAATACCAGGGGTAATAGCTCATATCTCACCTTTGCTATACGGGTTCTCAAGTAACTCCTCACAAGAAACTTGTACCGCTCCAGCTCAGTCTGAATAACTATGAGTGCAAAGTTTGTCTTTGGATCCATGTCACCGGTCATATCTTCAATCTTTTCGATCTGAGATTTGATCTTGGAGTTGACCCGCTCAAACAAGCCGTCTGATGGCCACCTAAATGCCGCATGTTAGTTGTCCGAATTTTGGGTTTAGCAAAAGGGAGAGAAAGGCCAGAAGACTGAAGACTCACTCGAGCAGCTCTGGCGCAGACCTCTCAGCGACCCAGCGACGCGTCAAGGCCTGCAGGTCGCGGGTCTCTGGAGGGATGCTGTGAGATGCAGGGTCCACCTCACGGAGGATATCGTCGATATCCATGGCTGCTATGTTTAAAGGCGTCCGTTGTGCTGTCTGCGATGTTCCCCAAGAGTATATGGAATATACTCTTCAAGCCCCATGTTGGATTTGAAGCTCATAGTGGAGCTGAAGCTACATAGGGATATGGGGGTTCTGAAGGCCCCACCCAGCCCGTTATAGTGAGTGTAGCGGTATTAATGGAGCTTCTTCAGAGGATTCAGTCAGCAGTACGGTACATAATGAAAAAGAGCCGAGGTTGCGCTTCTCAACTTACAAAAACCGACAACCCTCTCTTGCTCGCATAAAGACGTCAAGTTCCTATACATGTACTCAATTGACAATAATTTACCTTGAGAGACGGCATCGATCTGTCCAACAACCTAATTAAGCAATCACCAAGATACATCATGGCGGACAACGGTGACAATGGCAAGGATGGCCCGGTGCCATATGCCGCATACCTTGTCACCATAGTGAAGAAGGGTCTCCTTGGAGGCCAGCTACCTGTTGTGACGACAAACCCAAACTTGCTTGAGGAGCAGGCCAGGAAGATAATGACCAAGAAGGGCTTTGACTACATCATAGGCGGCGCTGGTGAATCGGCCACTATGGATGCTAACCGTCTTGCATTCCGCCAATGGAAGATCATTCCTCGAGTGTTGAAGCCTACAACGCCGCGAGATCTCAGCATCACCCTTTTTGGGCAGAAGTATGGTAGGTTCCGGCTTGAATAGTCTGATCAAGACAGAATAGAATCATGGCTAATCAAGCAACAATAGATACCCCCGTTCTAATGGCACCCGTTGGTGTCAATTCCATGTTTCATGAGGACAAGGAAATCGGCGTAGCCCAAGCCTGTGCTGCACTGCGTGTTCCATACACCTTGAGCACCGCATCCTCAACCAACTTTGAGGACATCGCGGCAGCAACCCCAGGATCGCCCAAGTGGTTCCAGCTATACTGGCCCAAAGATGAAGAGATTACCGCGTCGCTCCTGAAGCGGGCCAAAGAAAATGGCTTTACAGCCCTGGTTGTGACTCTCGACACTTGGACCCTTGCCTGGAGACCGAATGACCTTGATTTGGCTAATATGCCCTTCTTCCTTGGGGAGGGAGCTGCGGTCGGGTTTTCCGATCCTGTCGTTAGACGCAAGCTTGCTGAGATGACTGGTGGTGAAACGCCTGAGAGTGCCCCCGTTCAAGCAGCCACGTATTGGATCGGCGAAGCCTTTCCTGGCGTTAGCCAGTCATGGGAAGATCTCAAGATCCTGAAGAAGTACTGGGATGGACCCATTATCCTCAAGGGCATTCTTGACGTTGAAGATGCCAAGCTGGCTGTTGAGCATAATATGGATGGCATCATTATAAGCAACCACGGTGGCCGACAGATTGATGGTGGTGTGGGCACCTTGGACGTGCTCCCTGAGATCGTAGATGCTGTTGGTGACAAGCTAACTGTCATGCTGGATTCGGGAATCCGAACGGGAGCTGACATTGTCAAGGCGCTCGCTCTTGGTGCCAAAGCCGTCTTCGTTGGTCGGCCAGTGGTCTACGGGCTGGGTATTAATGGCCGAGAAGGAGCTGAAGCAGTGCTGGCCGGCTTGCTGGCTGATCTTGACTTGACTATGGGGTTTACTGGGGCACAGAAGGTCTCTGATCTTCAGCAGTCAATTCTTCGTCAGATCAAGCATTCTGGGGACATCAAATCAAATATGTAGGCTACAGTTCAGGGCTTGGGCTTGTTAAATCTTCTGTATACTTTCTTATCTAGGCTGTACATTTGATAACACGTTTAAACTCTCAAGGAATCGCATTCAACGTATTTTTGACGGACCTTTATATACGTTCTGCTTGTGATTCGTGTTTATCCCCGTTGTTTGTCAGAGTCACGAGAGTCACTGGCATCTGGATCTCTGCATCTCAAGAACATTTCATCGCTACATCACTCCGTTGTGACTAGAAGCGTCCATGGTCATCTCTCTAGCTCTATAAAAATAGAGCTCTCTGCTTGTTGATTGTATTTCAGAACTTGGTATTTTATCCTTTACACCAGTCTATCCAATACACCAACTTTGATTGGCGATCAATGGCGACACACGCCATATTGACTTCTACTGGATCTTTTTGAGGGGCTTCTGTGCCTCTGGATAACCATTGACCCGACCATATACCAACTTTAGTGCGCTAGATGAGGCTGTCACCAACCCAGCGGCAAATGTAAAAAGAAGAACACGTTGCGTTGTGGAAAGAAGTTCAAAGAGCGGATACGGGTACCTTGCTATGATCAGTTCTTGGGCCACTATGGAGAGACAGGGAATTACAACACTCACCATCCGTTCTTACTGAAGCAAAGCTCTACCCAGTACCAGTAGGCAAATGCAAAGAGTGTGCTGAAAGACATTATGCCACGAGCAGGGATCGTCCACGGTGGACTAAAAAGCACAAGATCTAGAGTCAAGAAAACCGCCGGCGCAAGATGGAAGCCAATATCGGGCAAAATGGGCAGGAAAATATCTTCCGGGGCGAGGAGCTTCGGGTCAATGGCCAAAATTCCCCAATATAAAATTGAGATGACCACTTCGAGAGGTGCAGCGAATGCGGATACGGCATTTTTAACTCGGAAGAGAGTAGAGCTCAAGGTAATATCAGCTGCCGCGCCGAGGGCGAAGCATATCAGCGACACTGAGAGGTCGATGATGGTGAAGAACTGGTAGTGCCCTCCATACGCATGCGAAAAAGGGTTTTCCCATATTGTCAAGAAGTAGAAGTTGTAGCTAAACGAAGCAATACCAAGCAAATGGAGGATCAGAGAGAAAGAGCGAGATGGCGACGCGAGTCGCTGGAGCAGATGCTGAGCCATCTTGAAGCAGAGCTAATTTGGGTGTGAAGTGTTGACGAGGATGAGTTCCAGTGTGTGGTGTGAGGAGAAGAAAGATGCCTCGGTAAGTCCGGCGTGCGCTGGCAGGTCAAACATCAATACTATGGCAAATCGCACAATACTGCTACTATACTCTCCGTCCAACACCGAATGCTACTTGTATTCGGGTTCCTACTTGAACCCGAGCCAACTCACTCGCATCCATTTCCTTTGTCAAGCAAGAATAAGTGCATAGTAGTAATAAATGTTGCCAGAGCATAGTGTGGATATTGACTATGGGCTGCTACCACGAGGCTGAATTTCGGGAACCACTACTCCGTACTTCGTACTCGAAGCTGATTCGCCAGCCATACCAGCAATTCAGTCAATAATGACAGCCTTCTCAACCGCGACAAACTACATCACCCAGCATTGTCGCGCTCAACTTGATATAAGGAGCTCGATTTCGAATTATCATCGTCGCAATGGCTGATTCTGCGACCGAAGACGATAACCGCTCGCAGAAACGCAGTCACGCCGAGTATGCAGAGCAAGATGGATCAGGTATGTTTCCTTTCTCCAGCCTCTTTGCAAACCCCAGAAATTGAAATTGACGTGAAATGTAGATTCTTCATCTGACGATGATATGGGACCCCAGCTTCCCACCGAAGCCCCGAAGAAGAAGAAGCGCCGCGTATTACCCTACGAGAAGCTCTACGTCTCCGCTCTGCCCAAGTCCGCTCGATACTCGAAATCATTGATGCACAAGGAGCAGCTACTCTTTGTGACATGGACCCCGTTGACCGAATTTCTCATAACGTCATCTACCGATGGCGTCGTCAAGTTTTGGAAGAAGATTGCTCAGGGCATTGAGTTTGTCAAGCAGTTCAAGGCCCATACCGGTACGATCACGTCGGTCTCTGTGAGTCGAGACGGCCGGAGCTTTGCAACTGCAGGCGATGACGATACTATCAAAATCTTCGACGTCATTACCTTTGACCTTTTGTCTATGATCAACCTGAAATATGCACCAAAGTGCATTTGTTGGGTCCACAAGAAGGGGGCATCGTATCCTCTGCTTGCGGTCTCCGAGGAGAGCAAACCACTAATACACATTTACGATGGCCGGGGGGAAAGGGACGAGGCAATCCACACGATTAAAGGTCTTCACCGGAGTCCCGTCCACCTGATGACATTCAACGACGAGTACGATTGCGTGGTCTCGGCGGATGAGAATGGCATGGTCGAATATTGGCAGCCGAGCGGAAACTACGAGAAGCCAAACAACGTCTTTGAGTACAAGAGCGCTACAAACTTGTTCGATTTCAAGAAGGCCAAGTCGGTGCCGACGTGTCTCACAATATCTCCCAACGGGAAGAATCTGGCAGCATTCTCCGTACCGGACAGAAAAATTCGCATTTTCGACTTCGCATCAGGCAAGCTACATCGCACGTATGATGAATCCCTCCAAGTCATTGAGGATATGCAGCGATCAGGAAGCACCGCAATGAAACTGGACAACGTCGAGTTTGGCAGGCGGCTGGCGCAAGAACGCGAGGTTGAATCTCAGAATCTGAAGAACCAGTCAAATGTCATATTCGACGAGTCAGGAAACTTTATATTATACGGTTCAATACTAGGCATCAAAGTTCTAAACACCTACACAAACCAGGTTGTCAAGGTGTACGGCAAGGACGAAAACTTCCGGGCGGTCCACTTGGGTATGTATCAAGGACAGCCGCAAAAGAAAGGCATCGTCTCTGTAGAGATGGGAGCTTCCAGCAATCCTCTCCTGCAAGAATCAGAAGCACGAGATCCAATCCTCGTAGCCACCGGGGTGGGCAAGGTGCGCTTCTACATGTTCACGAACGAGGAAGACATTTCAAAGTCGACGCGAGACGTGCAAAACGAGAAGCCGACGGTCCTGGGTGGCAAGAAAGAGAATCAAGCCAAGGCAAAGGAAACAGGAAGCGCAGCGATCATCCATACTACTTATGGCGATATTCATATACGTCTCTTCCCTGAAGCAGCACCCAAGGCAGTCGAAAACTTTGTCACACATTCAAAGCATGGCTACTACAACAATACCATCTTCCACCGAGTGATCAGGAAATTCATGATACAGGGCGGCGACCCCCTCGGCGACGGGACCGGTGGTGAAAGTATCTGGGGTCGAGATTTTGAAGATGAATTCAGCAGCTTGAAACACGACAAGCCTTACACGGTGAGCATGGCGAATGCTGGACCCAACACTAATGCGAGCCAGTTCTTTATTACCACCGAGAAAACGGTAAGTACATGAGCACTCTATCCTGCAGACTCTGGGCCATGCCATCCAGCGACTAACCATGTATATAGCCCTGGCTTGATGGGAAGCACACCATCTTCGGCCGTGCGACGCAAGGGTTGGATGTCATTCACAAGATCGAGAACACAAGGACGCACAAGGAGAGACCCGAGGAGGATATTAAGATTCTCAACATCGACATCATGTAGGATTCATGTAGGACCTGACGAGGCAAACGATATAGCAATTATAATTTAACCGGCCAGCCTTGTTTCTAAGGAGACTTTGTCGCCTTGCCATATTTGGAGTCGTTCGAATGCCGTAATTTGATGGCTGCAGATCATCTTGACAGAGAATGTGGCGTGTCAAGTACATATATAAGCAAGCCACAGCATCAATTTGAAGGGCCATGAATGAGTATTATGATCAGTTATGGACAACGTGCATTAGCGGATCTCTATTCTGGGTGCCCTATTTTGGAAGCTTTCCTAATATTTATGTACATAGTGCTTCGTATGTCTGTCTGATTGCCCGTCTATCAAGACCATCAGTTGTGGCGTGTAAGCTTGAATCAGTGGCAGAACGGGTATTACTACTGCCGCTATCGTTGTGGGGAGATGGGCTTTTCCTGATCGCCAATCGCGGATTCGCAATTGGGCACACCCACTAATATGACTACATCATTCTGACCGACGTCGGACCACTTTGATCCTAAACGGATGTCTGAGATGATGCTCTACTACATACAGTTCAGTGCAACCACCTCTACTACTACTAGTTACATGCCTTAGTTGTAGTAGTACCTGTAACCACATCCTAGTGCTTCGGAGTACTAATTCCCGATAAGTGGCCTCGTTTTTACTGTCAAACGGGTTTTTTTCTCTTCAATTCTCTCCATACTAGGTCTTCATCTCACTCGATATCCTCCTCCCCAGCTTGCTATTGACATTGACGTCACTTGCGCTGGTATAATCTTTCTTTCAATCCATCTTCTTCTTCTTCTTTTCTCAGCCTCCTCACCTTTATTTTCTTCTACATATTTCACTATGTCGACGGTATGTGCCCGCACCTGGAGAAAAAAGACGTTGCTCCCAATGGTGGGATGTGGTGGGATGACTCAACTGACTTTGCTTCTCAGTTCTACATCGAGAACAAGAGTGTTGGCAACCAGGCCGATTCAGAAGACTGGCGAAGTGCGTTTACGGTCCCTACTCCTTCAATTCTTCTACAGTTTTGTCTAACCCAATTGCATAGTTCGAGGCTACAATCCCCTGACACCTCCCGACCTGCTCCAACATGAGATCCCCCAGACACTAGAGTCCAAGAAGACGGTCCTCGAGGGCCGCAACGAAACCATCGCCGTACTCAACAACACGGATAAGAACCACCGTCTGCTCGTCGTTGTCGGCCCCTGCTCTATCCACGATCCCAAAGCTGCCCTGGCCTACTGTGACCTGCTTCTGCAGGCGAAGGAGAAGCACAAGGATGAGCTTCTGATTGTCATGCGCTCTTACCTCGAGAAGCCCCGCACGACTGTCGGTTGGAAGGGTTTGATCAATGACCCAGATATTGATGGCAGCTTCAAGATCAACAAGGGTCTGCGCCTGTCCCGTCAGCTCTTCGTGGACCTGACGAGCAAGGGCATGCCCATTGCCAGCGAGCTGTTGGATACCATCTCCCCGCAGTTCCTTGCGGATATGCTCTCAGTCGGTGCCATTGGCGCGCGGACGACGGAGAGTCAGCTACACCGTGAACTGGCCAGTGGCCTCAGTTTCCCCGTGGGCTTCAAGAACGGAACCGATGGATCTCTGGGTGTTGCCATTGATGCCATTGGCGCCGTCCAGCACCCCCACCACTTCCTGTCTGTCACCAAGCCCGGTGTTGTCGCCATTGTTGGCACGACCGGCAATGAGGACTGCTTCGTCATTCTGCGAGGTGGTACCAAGGGCACCAATTACGATGCTGCCAGCATCGCCGAGGCCAAGGCCGCTCTCGACAAGAAGGGTGTGGCTCAGAGGCTGATGGTGGATTGTAGCCATGGAAACTCACTGAAAAACCACAACAACCAGCCCAAGGTGGCAGCCGTGGTTGCTGAACAGATTGCCAAGGGCGAGACTGCCATCATCGGCGTCATGATTGAGAGCAACATTGGCGAGGGTAAGCATCAATATCCTTCAATGGTCCTCATACACAGCTTTGCCAGTACTAACACCGTTCGCTAGGTAACCAAAAAGTGCCAGAGGAGGGCAAGTCTGGACTGAAATACGGAGTCAGCATCACGGATGCCTGTATCCACTGGGCAGACACGGAGACGGTGCTTGACAATCTAGCTGAGGCTGTTAAGCAGCGACGGAAGGTATTGGGCGTAAACGGAAGCGCATAAGCGTGCAGTTTTTCTTGTTCGCCCTCATTTTGGTCATGAATTTGCTGGTTAGGCAGGCATTTGGTGCTGGCGTAGATAGGAGTCGCCACAACTCGACCTCGACTCCACGGAAAGGAAAGGACATATTTGGTATTCAGGATGGTTCAACACATAGAGATTCAACAAAAGTTGTGATTTGATTTGAAATATATATGAAATATATATGCTAAAAGTGCCATCTCGTAAACATCTAAACCTCTAATATGGAGTACAAAGTAAGCAGTACTCGTACTCTGTAGGCTGTTTACGAGATGTATTAATTTGCAGCGCCAATCGCTAAGTTGCGGCGCAGCGCCATCGTCAGGCTCACACTGTGCGACTCTGCGCGCGGCAGCTCCCCCTACAGACAAGACAGCCTAAGCCAATTTTGAAGCAGGAATAGCAACGTCTGACCTCAATCAAATCCACTTCCAATCCTTTATCTCCTCAACGCCTCGACCACCAGGCGATCGCTTCGCGTCACAAGGGCATCGCGCAACCCTTTCGTTTTTTCGGCCTACGCCTTCATCTCCATCAAAATTCTTCCCTCGATCTCGATATCCATATCCTCGTTTAGACAAGCATTGCTTCAGCCTCGCGCGACGGACGGCTTCGCAAGCGAGACGCGCGCGCGCAACAATGGCCCCAAACTACTCCCCTCCAGATTCACCATTATCATCAGCAATAGATTCATCAGAACCCTACGAGGAGGATGGCCACGAATTTGATGAATCAACGCTTCGTCCTTCAAAGCGCCAAAAAGTCGAAGTCGGGTCGACGACATCATCCGCCGTTGTCCCCGACGTGGAACACGAGCCCGTTCCAGAGCCAGACCCTCTCGAGGGCATGTCGGATGTCTCGTCTGACACGTCTGGCGATATTCCCAGCTCGCCCGTCAATGCTCGACTTGAAGAGGAGGATTTTCAGGATCAGGTGACTGTATGCGACTGGGATGGTTGCCCAGCTGGCGACCAGGGGAATATGGACAAGCTGGTTGAGCACATTCACAATTCTCACATTGAGAACCGACAGAAGAAATACACATGCGAGTGGAAGAGCTGCAACAGAAAGGGCCTGCCTCATGCTAGCGGCTATGCCCTCAAGGCGCACATGCGAAGCCACACGCGAGAGAAGCCGTTCTACTGCTATTTACCTGGTATGCATATCTCTCTTGCGACTACTCCCTGTCGGCTACGTAATTCTAACAATCTTGTTATAGAATGCGATCGATCATTTACGAGATCCGACGCCTTGGCTAAGCACATGCGAACGGTTCACGAAACAGAAGCCTTGCGACCTTCCGACCCCGTACCCAAATCCATGCAATCAGGACCGACGGGGCGAACCGGAAAACTCAAAATTATCATCAAGACGCCGCAATCGCACTCCGTTCAAGACGATGGCGCAGACGAAATGGCCAATGGCGAGGACCCAAACTCGGAATACTTCACGGCACTCACTAACGATTTGTTCACCTCGACGGAGCTGGGCTTTCCCATTGACAAGCTATACCGGAAGTGCTACTGGGAAGCCAAGTGGGCTGATGAGGTGGGCGAGGCTCTGAAGAAGGAGTGCAAACAGTGGGAGGAACTGTACTACAAGGAATGGTTGGAAAAGGAAGTCCTCCTGTCACAAGTCATCCAGAACGAGGTCGACTGGCATGAGCGGCGTCAGGCCATCCTCTCTGGCGTTGCAGATGTGCAGTTCCCCGGCGCTGCTGAAGCCAAGGATGAAGAACACGCAAACGGCATCGATCACGAGATGGAAACTGTCGCAGCCACCAACGGAGTGTGAGCCACGAGCAAGCTGAGCGGCTTACACATCACGGAGCAATGTCTTTGGTGGTATTTTTTTTTCATAGTTGGACGATGACGTGCTGGGGGTTAAGCACAAACGTCCATTTAGACCGAGACCAGGAGTTTGTGGAGTTTTCTTTGGGGAAAATCGGACAACGAGCGATCTAGGGGGCGCACTGGAGCAGCAACTGTTTTCTTTTCCTCCCAGCTATTGGGGAAGCCTCCCGGCTATTGCTTTTCTCCCACTCTAGGGGGGCCTCTAGGGGGGCTACGAAGGGGGGGGGTGACAGTGGATTTGGTTCTGGAGATGATTCTGTAACAACAAAAAAACACGACGTAAAGAAGCGTCAAGACATGATAGGTAATGTTCACGGCACGTAATACAATGCATAATCAAGTCTCTTACTTGGAGTATCTAGGGTTTTTTAATCAACACATGGAGTAGTATAGTAAGTACACTGTGCGATCCGGCTCGATATCTTGATTACAATCACTGTAATCCAATCTCTTCCGTAAACGGTCGATTTTCGTCAGAGCCTTTATCACAAGCAAAGCCCCACAGAAAAAGGCCCCTAAAAATGGATCCAAGCCGCCGCCACCGAAAAGGCCGATTTCGCTACCATATCAAATGTACATACAAACCGTGGGGCTCTTCTTTAATACTGGATTGGCAATCCATTTGAAATCCTCGCCCTTTCATTGCGCAGCATTCGCTTTCAAATACAATCGCCGGATTCTAACCATTTCTCGCAACCATCTTCTCGGATTCTGCACATATACTGCAATTTCGAGTCCCCGATAATAAGATCTGGCATTTTCCTCCCTCTTGTTGCAACGGCGAATTATGAGGTAGCCAATCGACTCAGTTCCAACTACATACTACAACTACATACTATACGATCCCGTTTCCTCGAGTAAGAGCCGTCTTAGAACGGCAACGCCGCGAGCACCATGAGTGCAATCCTCTCTGCCGACGACCTCAACGACTTCATCTCCCCCGGTGTCGCCTGCATCAAGCCCATCGAGACCCTCCCATCTGCCCCTCCCCCGCAATCCGCCAACGAGAACGAGGTCATCCTCGATGGCCAGCAAACGTCCTCCACCACTGCGCCAGCCCAGATCTCCTTGACTGATTGCCTCGCCTGCTCCGGCTGCGTCACGTCCGCCGAAGCCGTCTTGGTCAGCCTTCAGAGCCACGCTGAGGTACTCTCAACACTCGATGCCGCTCCGGCCCTCCGCGTGGTCGGCCCCGACGCCACTGGTGGCTTCCACGTCACAGGCCTCGAGAACGAAGATGCCAAACTCTTTGTCGCTAGTGTCAGTCCTCAAACGAGGGCCAATCTGGCTGCCGCATGCGGACGAGACGTATCAGAGAGCCAGGCAGGCTACATGCTCGAAAATCTGTTGAGAGGTTCGCAAGGACTTGCGAAGGGTGGCAAATGGAGCAATGCCTTCACATGGATAGTAGACACAAATATTGCGAGAGAGGCTACTCTTGTGCTAGGTGCAGACGAAGTCCTCTCCTCTCCCAGACCTGGCGTCGCGGCGCCGTCACAGCCAATCTTGGCTTCGTCGTGTCCCGGCTGGGTGTGCTACGCGGAAAAGACACACCCATACGCTTTACCGCATCTATCCAAAGTCAAGTCGCCACAGGCCCTGATGGGCACCATCATCAAAACAACATTGAGCCGAAAGCTGGGTATACCCCCGAGCAGAATATGGCACTTAGCCATAATGCCTTGCTTCGATAAGAAGCTGGAGGCCAGCCGGGAAGAGTTGACGGATGAAGTATGGGCGGGCTCTGGGTTGCCTGGCCGAGGCGTTCGCGATGTCGACTGCGTCATCACAAGTAAAGAAATTTTGATGCTTGCCGAATCCAGAGAACTCAACTTCTTTGACTTTCCTAAATCCTCATCATCAATCCCACGGCCGGCCCCCTTCCCAGACGAAAAGCTCCACAGCTTCCTGTTTCCAGAAAAGGGGACACGAACCCCACCACGTATGGCGGGCTCTTCTGGTGGGTTGCTACACCACATCCTCCAAACCAGGGCCGCACAATCCCCCGGGTCTGAGATACAAATCAACCGAGGCCGTAATGTTGACGTTGTCGAATACTTCATCACTGTGGATGGAGAGCCTGTTTTCAAGGCTGCTAGGTACTATGGCTTCAGAAATATCCAAAACCTAGTCAGGAAGCTGAAGCCAGCTCGTCCTTCCCGCATGCCAGGCGGGAAGCCCTTTGGGAGTGCCCGCCGCCCAACGGGTAAGGCGGCTTCCCTAGAATATAGTTATGTTGAAGTCATGGCATGCCCTGGAGGCTGCACAAACGGAGGCGGCCAGATCAAGGTTGACGATCCGGTCATTATTGAACGGAAGAAATTGCCTGAAAGGCCAGGCCCACAAGAACAAAAGGATTGGCTGGCAGAAATCGACGAGGCGTATTTCTCGGGCGAAGATTCGAATGTTGAAAATAGCGGGAGTTCCGATGATGTTATCGGTGGCATCTCCCGCTCGTACATAAATGATACCCTGGCGTATTGGTCTGATATCACAGGAATAGGTTTAGATAGACTGGCATTCACGAGCTATCGTGAGGTGATTAGCGACGTTGGAAAGGATACAGCCACGAGCACCGAAAAGGCGGCCCAGTTGGCCGGGAAGATTGGTGGCGGATGGTAGGCAGATGATAGAGTAGACAATCAAGTCTCCCTGGCACCACGCCGCGCAAAGCCAAACCCTCCTCTGCCACTGCCGTCTGGTCCTCTTGGTGCTCGAATTGCCTGATGCTCCTCTCGCACAGGCGGTCCCCGGGTGGAGGACTCGCCGTTGCCTCCCCCGCATCCACGCCTGCCTGACTCCGGTTTCGGTGAATAGCCGGGGTCGTACAGCTCCCTTGTCTGACTGGACTGGTTGTTTGGTCGTCGGTTCTCGAATTGGCGGTTCCCATTATTGTTATAGCTGTTATTGCCATTGTTACTGGCATTGCTATTGTTGTTTCTGTAGCTGCCTCCGCGACCTCGGCCACGACCGGAATTGCGACCTTCGGATCTAGGCGGCGTCACTGTGCCCGTACCCGGCGACGATCCACGAGACGACGGGGCAGATTCTCCGAAGATCTTTGCACGCGCCTCGTCGTATCGTCGCTGCTTCTCCTCCCGGTCCTTCTTTTGCTTCGCCCGGATCTCCTCCGGCGTTAATTGCGCTTCTTGCGGCTTGGACTCTTCTCCATCGTCGACTGACAATTGGGCCATGCCGGTGACGGGATCTCTCTTGGCGATCACGGGCTTCCGGCTCAGAACCTTGACTTGGGGCTTAAAACTTGGGGTAAGAGGCACGCCGTTGTTTGCTTCGAGATAGTGAAATGTCTCTGTGGAATCACTATACGAAAACGTCAGTAAATTGTGGAGGGACTTGAGGTATGTGGGACGAAATGAGGATCCCTACGCTGATTCCCATAGCTTACGATTCGCCTCCGCATGCTGTACGAGACGCTCCTGTCTCGAGAGAATGGATTGGGGGCTGGGTTGCTGGGAGCCCTCCTTCGACGCGACTCGATCGACTTGGGATTCCCAGTCGTCGTCCCAGGCAGTTGGAACACCCCCAGCCTTGTTCATCTTGGGCAGGGAAAGGTATGAGGAGAACTCTAGTATGAGCGCAGAAGAGTGGTGCTGGATCGGATATTGCTAGGCCTGCACTCGCCGCAGAGCAGTCGGGGTTGCCTATCACTCTGTGTCTTCACACATCAATAAGGCGGGTTGTGAAATTGTCGTCGAAAATCAGAGTTAGTTGAGAGAGAGACCCTTGGGGCTTATCGTGGGTGTGGCTTGTTGATTCGCAGTAGTACCGGATGGTACCAAAGCGGGAAGAATGCAAAGAATAAATTCTGCGGCGCTAAGCCGCCGACGCATGTACCCCCAGGTTTCTCTGAATGCGGGGCTCCGGCGAGATGGATGAGGATGGATAGTGGGGCACTCGAGATGTGGCTCTGTCAAGTGTCAACTCTGCACGGAGTGAGGCAACTCTTAGCAAATGCAAATCTTGAGTCTATTTGAACAGTCAACTGAATCTGAAGGTATGGGCCCTATAAGCTCTATCCATACTTAGACTTATCCTATCAGCATGCAACAACTGGGCCTCATGGCGGAAACATCTTCAAGTCCCATCGCGGCTAACAGCTCCAACGTCGCCTCAGCGAGGGCGAAGGAGGAAATCGAGGCGGCCAGGTCGAAGCTCACAGATCAAAACTTTTTTATGGGTATGTAGGAGATCTCCATGGTCCTACTTATTCTCAATCACCGCCATTTCACATCCCCGAATTAACAAGCTGCGGTAGGCCGTTACGCTGACCCGTTGCTGTCACGACCGCCCTCGAATCCCCAGCTCTGGCCTAGAGGCCTAACACAGGAGATGGAGAAGAGGTGGCTTGCCATGATCAAGGAATATCGCAGTGCTTAAACAGGGTTTCAAGTCCATTTGGAAGGCACTGTGAATTTAGTGAAGGTATATCAGACTTTGATACGCCGATACCGGTGACAAGCAAACGAAGTAACGATACAAATATACTATAGAATCGCTGGAGGGGTTGTTGGTTTTCAACAACACGAAGCTGTACGTTTAATCGTATTTCCCAGCAATCAACTGTTGACGCAAAGTCAGGCACTGTTCCTCCATGCGCTTAAATGCTTAAATGCTTTGGTCAGCGCATTCGATATGACTGGATGTCCTTCACCGCGCTTCGCAATATCCATACGAGCTCGAAATGCAAGTTACGAGGTAGCCAGGCACCAATTATTGATATAGATGGTCACTCCTATTGTTGATATCAATTGTTGGACCACTTGGTACAGCATACAAACTGTTCTAGAAGCCGCCTCGTGTTGCCATCCGTCACATCCCGGCAAAACTTGCTCCGTCCGGCGTTCAGGGTCATGGTCGAGATTTTGCGTGTGATGCGACCTTACTCGTGCATTAATAAACACACTCTCACAGATGGATAGCCTCACCATCCCGCAGTCCAAGAGGAATGGAATCAGTGGCGAATTCTACCACCTTCACCGAGACGTCTAGGCTGTGGCATTAGGCTGCCCGCATCTAATAACGTGGTTGCGTGGCTAACTCAAGTGCCACCTACAAGCCACACCAATATTCCCTCGAGCCGTAATTGAAACTTAGCCACACGAGGCAACCAAGGCGACTCCGAACACAGTACAAGTCTCGTCACTTCTCTACGCTATCCTCGTGCCTCTAGGACAGCAGTTGTCTTACCTAAAGGCGATACCAGACAACAGGCTGACATGCATTTCGTAAATGGGAAAATACGCGATATTCAACAGGTGCAACGTGTGCTCTCTCGATCTTACGTAAGGTGGTGATCGATGGGATGAGGCTGAGGTGGGCGGACTGTCCATACTCTCTGTCAATAGGGCGTGGCAAAATTCAGTATGCCCTTTGGAGAGGCGTAAATGTGAGTGCTAGAGCACATAATAGGGAGGGTATGTGTCATGACTAGGCAGCTGAAATATCGTCACGGCATTCTTAAAAAGCAACAAATACCACTCTATTTTATTACCACTCGCGTGCAATGAAGCTGCAGTGATTAGTGGCGACAATGAGTCGTGGCCGGCATCTCGATGAAAAATGACGGAAAGCAAGGTTCTCGGGACTTCAATACATGATAAGGCAATTCTCCGTGTATGCAGTCAGATTTCTTTTTTCAAAAGATAGTTTTGAATGTCTATGTAAGGGGACTGCGGAGATGACGGTATATCAGATATCTGGCTGTTCAGATGACAGTTTGTCTGCATGCATGCTCTTGGCTGAGGCATGTCCTACTACGTATTAGGTGTCTACCTATGCATCAGACGACAATACGATTCAATGCGGAGTACATAGACACTGGTGCCAAGATATAACGGTGTGTCCGAAACTGCTTGCTGTCCAGAATATGTGTCGAGGACAAGCCTGTCGGCTTTATTTGCTGAGTTACCCGTCGGAGTGGCGGAAATAATGGAGGGCGAATTCAACCAGATGTACGGAGTACTCCGTACTTCCAACATCGAGGTACACATCGAAGTACTTGGTGAAGAGTGAGAAAAATGCTCCGTAGAATGTGGCGTGGATACCTATCATGCCTCGATTGCTTTCTTTTCTGTTAGTATTCTCATTTTTTTAGAAATGGGAAAACTTATAATTCTAGGAAACGAAAATCGTATGATTTACCTCATGAATGCGAGTCCCCTCCCATTGCACACCGTCATCGAGACAAAGGGCCGTGCAAACACTACCTTGGAGGCTGTGGGTGGTATTATAGTACCTACAGTGGCTTGCTCGCCCTTTCGCAAGGGGGGCTTGAATATCAACACCATTACCAGATTCCCGGGACCTGTGTTGCAACTCTTGGTCGAAACAAGATTCATCTGATCTCACACCGCTACCACCTTGCACAGCAAGTGATATCTGAACGATTCATGCCCTGCATTACCGAAGATGTCGCCCACAGGAATCTCGGAATCATGTACAACGGCCTTCCCTACCCGCCTTGATGGAGTCCGTATTATCAAAAACCCCGCCTTCGAGGGAGGTCGGCTGCGGGACTCCACCTGGCGAAAGAAGAGGTCCATGACTGACTGACTCCGTGCTCTTGTCGTCGGCGGCGAACAAAGCACCTCACGCAATGTGGCGCTCGATGATGGCGATCCGTCTGCCAATTCGAAACCCGGGAGATGTGGTATCGATCAAAGTTTGACGGGTGAAGGTGTTTGCGTAGTTCCTTTTTGGGGAGAAGATCGATGTGGCAGCACCAAGCCTCACCGACGGATCGGCCAATGCTGGTGGCTTCCGGTGCCGAGCACGTCGCTTCAAGTATTAGGCAGTATGTATTGATGTATGTACAGAGTACATGCACAGGAGGGCAGTGTTAATAAGGTACTAGGTAATCAATTGGCAGCTGATGTGTCGTTACTCCGTGCTGCGTAGTGCTGAAGGTCTCATAAACAGATCGTACTCGTATACGATGGTGTGTGGGCGTGCATTGCAACGGCTGAGGACATGGAACTTGTATCACATCAATCAGATCGGCGGCGTACAACAATATGGGTTAAAAATAGCTGCTGCTGACTAGACCCGGCCAATGCCTGATTGATCAGGAATGCCCATCTTAAACTTTGCAGCAACACAGCCTGCGTGCCTGCGTGCCTACGTGTACAGAGTACGCTCAAAAGACATGTCATGTTCAAAGACGTGGATGCCACTGCATGGGTACCACCCACTGTACCGCAAGTACAGGCACCTGTGCGCCTAATCGGAGCGGGGTCTGTCAGGTCCATCAGTGGCAGGCTGGCAGTAGCGCAGTGGGCGCAATGGGCGCAGTGGGCGCAGTGGATGCCATGCCAATGGATGCCATGGATCAGTGGTTGTACCGCTACTCCCAGCCAGTGCTTGCTGCTCCATAACTCCACCTCCGAAAGCAACCTACCGCGCACTTCCGCTAGAAAGCCTTCCACCACCTGAACGTACCCGCGCACTGTACGAGGAAACCTTGGAGCGCCGCCCAGCGGCTCCCTCATCTGGATTTCACTTTGCCCCAAGAAACCGTCCACTTACAAACAACTTTTTCAACACTGCACCTCCATCTTCCCAACCTTTTTTCCTCTGCATCACCATCCGTGATACAGCTTCCCTTCGCGACCGACAGCTGGCGTGCGCGACGCCGTCCGACCTCGACCTCCCTCTCCCCTCTGACTCTGCTCGTGTATTATCGACTCGCCGTGTTTACGCTGACAAACGAACGACTTCGAATTCAAATCCGAACCCGAATCCCCTGCAGCCATGTCCGGTCCTGAAAGCTCGCACGCTGGAGGAGGAGGAGGCTTTGACCTGTTAAGGAGAGCCACCCAGGCAATGATGTCAAAGTACGTGTGGTTTGTGTTTCCTTCCTCGAATAAACATCCCCGCGCCTCTCTCTATTTCTCCGCATCATGTCGCAAAGCCAACCCCGCCATCATCATTACTGTCCTGTCGCTACTCGAGAGCTACCCCAAGTGGGAGCATTCAACCCTTTAGGGGCCTGTCATTTCCTCATATCAAGTTCTTCCTGCTGGTGCTGGGGCCTTCCCATCCCTCCAACATCATCCCAATCGATATCTGGCGATGAGGGGATGTCCATTGGGCGGGCACCGCACGACATATTCAGACGTTGGTTTCAGCTCCCTCCACAGGCAGACCCGGCCAACAATGTCTCGCACTTTGAAATCATGAGTCAGCTATTGTCATTCTGGCTAGTGTCAGCGGCTTCCGCCGGCTACCTTGTAACTCCATTGCAGAGGATACTGTGCGTGCCTATGGGTGTTTGGGCTAGTGCATCTTCATCTCTATGACATACGGCAGTGCTTGTTGAGGAGACCCGTTGCAGGGATTTGCACATGTCAATCAAGGAACCTCCACTAGCGACAACAAAATTGAGGACAAGCTTGCCCTGGACGACACGGCTATTTTGCGGAACCACACCCGTCAACCCTCCCGGTAGTAGTAGTACTCCTACGTCTGCTACTAGCAGCTGATCAAGGTACAACATGGCCAAGAAGCTTGTTCCTGCTCGCTGCTTGGCTCTTTTGCCTCACAACGCAACTTGGCTGGCGACTGCACCCTGACTCGTCATCAGTCTCCCGTGGCGCCATTGCAATTGGGACTCAACTCGACGACTCTCGCTTCGACCCAAGACCATAAAACTGCTCAGCTGGTTGGCGCGCCTGAGCCGCCCATTGATGAACCCCGCCATAAATCATCGCACGGCCTTCTTCTTCCAGACCTGATCAAGCCTCGAGATCCCCACATGGCCGTTCCGGAGCAAAATTCGTCTCGTCATCCCCTATCTCTTGCACTTTTGCGCCCGATGCCTCTGCTTTCACATCCGCTGTCGGAACTTTCCCACATTATTACCCCCAGTACACGCAGCCCAACCTGTCTCTTGCCAGTGGTTTCCGTGTTTTCCTCGTCAATTATCAATCCTCCCCTATCCAGTTAGTGTACATCAGAACTTCGATTCCTGTTCACCCCTCTTAATATCTGGCCCGCCACCATGAACTAGTGTTCCCACCTCACCCAGCACTTCCCCGCGCCGCCCTTGTCATTTGTCCAGCAAAATCTTTACATTTTCCCCCTCGCTCGCCATTCAATTAACCATGCATGGTGTTGACCAATCCACCAGAACCGCCACGACCGATGAAGATGGTGCGGACCATATCGGCTTTGAAACACCTCGGTCTGGTGTAGCCACTCCCCATCCCGACCCTCATGATAAACGCCTGCCCGGAATCATGAGTTACTTTGGCCAGGTTCGTCATGACCTTTCTGCAAGCCAGACGTACTCTTCTATGATAACAAGGTCTGAGAGCACTACGTCTTGGGACCAGAAGCTAGACCTACAGCTCCGGGACGATTTGTCCATGGAGCTACAGTCGCATCAACAAGCCGAGAGCTCTCAGTCTTGCAACTCTTCACTACCCAATGAAAATCACCATACCCATTCACACAAAGTCTTGCCCATCCGTCCAAGCGCTAGTCAAGAAACACGGAAGGAATCACACCCCTATCCAACTCCACCCACTTCACAAGTATCCTCCTCAACGGGATCAGTGACTCCAGAAATGCCTTGCTCAGATGGGGACGTTGGGAGTGTCAGTTCAGCCGGCGCATCTTTCAGCTCACCGCCTGTGAAGGCAACTGGTTGTTCGCAAGTCCCTAATACCCATTCCCAAGCACCTTGTCTTCCATCACAATCGGAGACAAACACCACTCCTAACCCTCTTCCCACCTCATCCAAACAAGCTCATAGATCTTCAAAATCACATTCTGCTTCTTCAGATTCTGGCACGATTCAGGCCCCCAGCAAGTGGTTTTCACTTCAAGGACTCAAAGAGCTAACTCGTGGTGTCATCTTCAAGAGCGGCCCGCCAACTCCTACCAGAGCCCTCTCTGCTGCCAATTCACACTCAGACGGTAGAGACACGCCTTGCAGAACAAGCCATGATGGGGCGGAAACCAGCGGAACACAGACCCCGCGAGGCTCCGGTGCCCAAGCTCCAACTGCGAAGGGGAGGTTAACCATCAAGATTGCTGAAGCACGGGGGCTGCGTAAGAGCCGTGACCCTTATGTCGTTGCGGTGTTTCAACGAAGTGAGCTCATTTCTGGAGGCCCACGACCCTCTGAGGAGGAGGAACATTCTGCTGTCATGCCACCCAGTCTAGGCGGAATCCCGATGAAGCGGCAAGCAAGCGATTCCGGTCGTCCAATGGCGATTCCTATGCGCAGCCGTCAAAGCAGCAACACCAGCATCTCCGATTACAACACTTTCCGCAACCGGACTACCCCACGGGCTCTTTACTCGAACCCCAAATGGGACGCAGAAGCTGTTTTGTAAGTCTCAATGACATCACCTCAATGCTGAAATTCAAGCTAATCACACACGACAGCGACGTTGTTGACTCAGATATGTTAGTGGACATTTCTGTGTATGATCACACCATTTCCGGAGAGGAGTTCTTGGGTCACGTCAACCTTGAAGCGAGGAGAGACAAGGATGGTCTCGTAAAGGGGTGGTTCACGTTGCATGGCCATGCCAACACAATGGCCGAAAACGCCCCTACGGGCGAGATATACGTTGAGGCTATCTACCAGAGGACAGAGAGGAAGCACTTCGGTCCGAGCGACTTCGAGATTCTTAAGCTTATCGGCAAGGGGACGTTTGGCCAAGTCTATCAAGTTCGCAAGAAGGATACCCGACGGATCTATGCTATGAAGGTCCTGCAGAAGAAGGTAATTGTGCAGAAGAAAGAGGTGGCACATACTGTCGGGGAGCGGAATATTCTCGTCCGCACAGCGACATCCGATTCCCCCTTCATTGTCGGACTCAAATTCTCGTTTCAGACGCCTTCTGAGCTGTACTTGGTGACCGACTACATGTCCGGCGGAGAGCTGTTCTGGCACCTTCAAAAAGAAGGCCGATTTGATGAGAGGCGCGCCAAGTTTTACATTGCGGAGTTGATCTTGGCGATTCAGCATCTGCACAACAATGACATTGTCTATCGTGACCTCAAGCCAGAGAACATCCTTCTAGATGCCAACGGTCATATTGCGCTGTGCGACTTTGGATTGTCCAAGGCGAACCTCACCAAGAACGACACTACCAATACCTTCTGTGGAACTACGGAGTACCTTGCCCCAGAAGTCCTCCTGGACGAGTCAGGCTACACCAAAATGGTCGACTTTTGGTCGCTTGGTGTCTTGGTGTTCGAGATGTGCTGTGGATGGAGTCCCTTCTATGCGGAGGACACGCAGCAGATGTACAAGAACATCGCCTTTGGCAAAGTCAGATTCCCACGCGACACTCTATCGCAAGAGGGTCGGAACTTCGTCAAGGGATTGCTTAACAGAAATCCCAAACACAGACTAGGAGCGACCGATGATGCTGAAGAGCTCAAGCGCCATGCTTTCTTCAACGACATCGACTGGAATCTCCTGTCCAAGAAGCTTATTACTCCACCATTCAAGCCGAAGTTGAAGTCCGAAACGGATGTCTCCTATTTCGATCCCGAGTTTACTACTGCACTGGATCAGAATGGATCTCTCAACGAGCGGGCTGCTGCGTTGGCCCGAGGGTATGCTGCCTCCACGCCACTTTCGCCTTCAGTGCAAGCCAACTTCCAGGGATTCACTTATGTCGACGAGAGTGCACTGGAAGACCATATGCGGGATCAATATCGAGGAAGGATAGATGATGATGAAGACATGGACGATGCTCATGCGAACGGTGATGGTAATGACGACGATGAATGGGACAACCTGGATGACATCGACCCAAGATAATCAAATCGGATGAGCGGCATTACCAAGTCATCTGCACATGATGAGGAAATGGTGGAGGGCTCGCACTTTATCCATAATCAATCCTTGGTTGGTTAAGGTAATGCTACTGTTTATGTGGCGTCTTTTGTTTCCTTCCCTTCTTTGATGATAATGACGGGCGCACTTGTACCTGAAAAAAAAGTAATATCCCGAAACCCACTTTGATGACGTTGGTACGAACGGTTAATAATGGCATGACTGCATTGGGGTTGGCTGGTTTTGCATTTGCATTTTCCATGGCTACTGTGCAGGAAGGGTCCAGGCGTTCTGGTTGAGAGAGAGCGAGAGAGATGTGGTGATTGGAATCAGCCCTAAGTCTCAGACTGCTTGCCCTAGCTGATGGATTTCGTGCTGGTTCCAGAACACCGAAAACAAAGGGGAAAAAGAGATACAGAGAGAAGGCGAGATCGAGAAAGATGGACAAAAGCAAATCAGCATGTTTTGTATTCTTGACTGTCATCCACCGCATTTGGGGTTGTGTGTACTACTGACAAGGTCTTATGCTGCCGCATGTGTTGCTGTGCTGCTTTGTCCCCAGTCTCGGTCCAAGACATGTAATAATGGTCCTTTAATATTTCCACGGTTCTACACGACGTTTCCTATTATTGAGGTCACTGTGTGTGTATAATAAAACGCTGCAACTTGTTCGACTAGCACTTTTAAAACACTCTTGGGAGTCTTGGAAACACCAGAGCCAAAGTTGTCTAAATGTTCACTATCAATACCGAAATACCTATGCAACTGTCAATCCCAATCATCTCATAGAGAAGCTCATCGCATTGAAATATTTCGATACATCACATGCTTCCGTTAGCAACTGATAACTGTAACCAACTAGATGATGATATATATATCCTAACTATTGTTTACAACCAAATAATCAGGATTAGCCAATTCCAAAGTCTATATTTACATACACACATATATATAAATTAGCTAGTGTATTTCCTATACGATAGGATAATCGGGTATATGCACTAACTCTACTATATAGGTTTCATCTGCGGTGTAGTAAGGATACCTGACGGAACCAAGTTGGATTGTACAGAGGTCATTGGTAAGCTCAAAGGATAAGCTTCCGGCATACGAGTATAGTGCACTACTAGCTAGGTTGGGGTAGCCTTGATTCCCTAACACAGTCAGCCACCAAAAGTCTCCGATCACTTTACATAATGAGATTAGAGTGGCCTTGATGATAATCCACCAACTTCATCCCTAAACACCAGCAGCTAAACGGTCGATCACGACGTGCCTAAGTAGCTATATAACTAACTCAAGGAAGAGTCTACCTTCTTCTTCCGCGAGGAAAAGAAGTGACAATGGGCGTCTTGCTCGTCTCTTCACTATATTTCTCCACGTAGCGGCAGTTAACTTGTTTGAGAATCCACCGAGATTATACTATGAGACAGCACATAAAAGACGAATGGCTTTCATATGCCTCTTTAAAATTTGCAGCACAGTATCACTCAGAAAGTCCTTCCAATTTGCTGCAGTCTTCCCAAGTATCAATCAAATGGCAACAGTAAAAGAGCACATGAATAACAAAAGAAATTTTATATCGAGGACTCTTTGGAGCTCTTGCTGATACCAGTGAGGTCGTGAGAGGCTACTACTTAAATACGCACGATGACTGGTAATGAAAACAGGCTAATATGGCTGCTGTTGAGTGTGCTCATGACGGATCCGGCTATTCATCAGCTCGGCGAGTTTCTGAAAAAAACAAGCCGCCTTATTACGAGTAATTGTAAGTGACCGAGAACTCGCATTAATGAAAACATTAAACTTCGACAAAGTCTTCTCGCGAATCCCTCGTGTTCTCTGACATTAGTACATCGATATGAAGTACTAAACGTCGTCTCGAATACGAAGAACCCTTTCCCTAAGCCTACCCACAGTGGCGACAGCGTTATTCAAACCGGCCCTCGCACGGCACAAGTTTATTTATTGAGCAAGTCTGAGCTTGTCTACACTCCAAAACTCGAGGAGTTGGAGGCCCCGGGTAAGCGTAATGGCCAAGCTGTGCAGTATACCCTACAGACTTGGAAAAGAAAAGATTGTGTGCGCTGCTTTACTGACCGTTATCCCCACTATGGCCGCATCACAATAATCGTCGAATCTTTACACGCAAGCCCCAAAGGCTTCCATACAGCACTCGATTTGTCATATCAAAATAATACTCGAAAAGTTACAACTCTTATGGACTCAACCCCCCCCCCCCCCCCCTTCCACAGCACCGACCGCAGTAAGCCGCGGCGTGTCTGTGATACCGCGAGCATATAAACGAACAATCCAAATGAGCCTCCCGAGGCTTGGGGCTAAGAATGAGGGCGAGACCGACTTTGCTGGCGACAATATTGAATTCGAAGACAATGGAAATTGGCCAACATGATAACTGTAAATAGTCTCAGATTCAATGATGTAATAGGTTCAGTCGGATGTCGATGATAGGTAAGTGTGAAACAGGCGATGACGGAGATACTTCAAACGTCAACAGACGCAGTTTCAACTTCTGGCGCATTCCAGTGCTGAATATGTCTTTCGTTAGATCACATGATAGGTTGACGAAGAGGTCATGTCGTGTAAAATGACAAGAAGCATGGCATGGACAAGAGATGGAGCTTGCTTGGACCGAGGCTCATGCTCTTGCTACGAGGTAGCTTTCATGTAAGTGGGCTATCGAAAATCACCTGCATAGAACGATGCAAGATGGATGCGGGCTTCATGTTTCATTTAGTATTGGCATTCGCAATTGGTGTCCTACACTGAATCGATGCTGTTTGAGGGAAAATGTACAACGGGATAAACATCCCCATCAATCTGGCATCCTGTTTTCGGGACTGCCATCTTGTATAGTCGCCTCCTCTCTCCTTCTCACACTCTCTCTTGTTTCCTCCACTTTAAGAATTCACTGCAGTGCTTCTTCTTTTTCTTTCACTGACAGCTTTCCGACCTTCTCCCCCTTCCTCCTCCTGTGGCACGCGGGGTCCTTTTTTTATATCAAAAACGCGGTAAATTTAGTGACCATGGGGTTCCTCCTCCTCAGCCTCGAGCCAGTCGGGCAGCGCGGCGGTGCCCTGGGCAGACTGGGCAGAGGCATCCTGGCCCTCGATCTCGACGGCCATGGACTCGTACGTCTTCAGGTTATCGGCGAGGTTGGTCTCCTCGGGGGAGGCGGGGGTCTTGGGCATGGCGAAGACCTGGACCTGGCCCTCGGAATCGGACTCCTTGACGGTGGGGACCTTGTAGGCCTTGAGCTCCTTAAGGTAGAGCTCCTGGACGAAGTCGGCTGTGGAGAGAGAGGAAATACGTTAGCATGACTAGCTCGGGGCACAGTATAGTATAGTAGTGTATTCCGAGGCGGTAAAGATGCAAATGAAGCAGAGCAGCTCCATAAAAATGCGCGGATGTGGGTATGTCGGATAGGGTATTTCATCTTTGTCGGCAGCGTCGAATATGTCTGTTGTGTTTGATCTGAGGTCGGGGATATCGGCTTGAGCTGAAAAAAGAGGAGCCCGTTCGCCTTGGCCCGCCCCAGCCATCATGGCGCGCATCAATTCGAAGAGGGGAAAAAGGACAGCGCATCCGTACCTCTCCGTGAGACGGTCGGGGCAATGAAGCCCCTCACCTGAACGGCATTTCCTCTGGCGGCAGTGCGAGCGGCAGCAGCCACGGCGGAGCGAGCGCGCTATAGCAAGCAACAGTTAGAATATGTCGCAGGATCCGGCGAGAGAGAGAGAGAGAGCGAGAGAGCGAGAGCATAGTAGTCGAGAAGTCGAGACTCACCGAAGCCCGAGACAGTTGGCTGAGCATTTTGGAGAAAACGGCTGGGCGGTGCTCAATTGGGCAGAGGGGAGAGGTGGACCCGGAGAGGATGGCAGAATGGGAGCGTTGAGGGTTTTGTGAAAATCGTGATCTCAGTCTGTCGACTTTCCCCGGCTAAAGGCCAGTGGCTCAGATTCAGCGGAGTGGCGGGCGGTTTTTTCTTTCTGCCTCAGGTTCCACCGACAGAGCTTGGAAAGGCCAATGAGGTGCACGTGACTGGCATAAGCGCCATGCACGGAACATGTCGGCCATTATTAATAGTACGGAGTAGAGTAGAATTAATATCATGCGCTCCAATTGCAGCACGAGATGATTCAACACGATGCGTACTACGCAATAAGAGGATTGATTCTATTGACCAATTTCATGATTCTCTATATACTCTGATAGATAACTCAGCGATATGATCGACTACTACAACCCGGATTTGTGGCGGAAACTCTCCAGCCGTCGCAACATTCAACGGCATCTCAGGGCTTACTCACAGCTGTGATGTGATGCTTCAATGACTGACGAGAACATGGCAACATACATACAACAAAATCAATAATTCTAGGTAGGCTAAGGTGCGTTCAACACATCATGTTCCATCCACTCTGTACTTCGTACGCAACCAGATAATTCCATATAAGCGATTGACTGACTTCCCATACATATCCCACACAACGCCAGATCATCCCTCGGGTATAATAGCATAAACACAAAGCTTTTCGAGCCCCAGACCTACAGTCGGAGCGCTCTACATAGACATCTCCATCAGGACTCCTGGGTCATCATGGGAGGCGACTTGGCACGCCTGTCCTGGCCTCTCCTCTTGCTCACGCCGACAAAAATGGAACCCAGATACAACAGTATCAAGACACCAGCAACCACCGAGTAGGCGATCACAAACCGGTTAGAGGTACCAGCGAGTTGCAGGCCAAAGCCACCGTTGATGATGCCAAGGACCATGAGGGCGCGGCCGTACCAGACATGAATGGTGCTGAAGATGCCGCGGGACTGAGTCTTGACGTAATGGACGTGGTGAATCCACCCGAAGATGGGTTGCAAGGCAAGCAGAGCCACAACAAAGACACCAATGCGCGTGTGCTTCTCGTCGAAGAACTAGAGAAGACAAAAGGTTAGCGTGGTGTGTTCGGATAGGAAGAGGAATAGGAGTCAACTTACAATGTTGAGACGACGAGAAGCAACGTAGCCAAGACCGAATCCAGCCCACATGCCCAAGAAGGCAATGAACTGCCAGGATGCGTGGATGTACCACTTGCCCAGCAACGGCATGAGGATAGACCCGATCGGGTACATGCAGACAAAGATGATTGACATGACGATGCCATGGGCATTGACCAAGGTGTTGGTCGAGGGGCCTGTGCGTGCTCCTCCAGAACTGCCGCTGTTGCCATTACCGGAGTTGCCGCCTCCCCCATAACCCCCTCCGGTGCCTCCTCCAGTGTTTCCTCCATTGCTTCCGCTGTTGCTATCAGAACCGAGGAACGGGTTCGAGTTGGAGCTGATGCTTGCCGAACCTAGGTTCACCTGGAACTGGCTCTCGTCATCATGCTGCGTGATAATGGCCGAGGGATTGGTCGAAGCCAAAGAATCCCCTGATTTCCACGCCGCAATCCAATTAGTAGATCCAGAGAGGTCCAGATTGGAGCATCCGCTACACCGGACATTGGCAATCATGTTACCGCCGACAACGCCAGAGCCCGCCAGGAGTTGGACATCGCTTCTCGCCTGGTAGTTCGGCATGACATGGCCCTGGCCCTGTCGTGTACTGAGCGTCACGTTTCCATTGCCGTTCTGGTACATGACGAAGATGCTGGCGCCCGCCATCTGGCTGCCGATTCCAAGACCGATCCATTGGAAGCTTGTGGGTGCCTTCAGTTGGAAGTAGATGTCGCCTGAGCCGGCTTTGGCAGAGGCTTCTGGCACGCCCCATTGGTAGCAGACGCCATTGGTAGGGCAGTTTGAAGCAGTGGCAGCGGAAGTTGTATGCGCATCTAACAAGAGACGTTGTAAGTATAAGTGATCCAGGGATGATGTAGGAGGGAGGGAAGGATGGAGGGATAATACTCACTGAGCGCAACAGCCGCGGCCACGGCAGCACTTTTGGAGATTCTCATGATAATTAAAGATAAATGGACGTAGTAGTAATATTACAGCTGTGATAGAAAAGAAAGGACTCGAAGCTGGAAGGGAGGTGCGCGATCACGACAGAGGAAGAACGAGGGCGATCAATTCACCTTATAAGCCGGGAAGATAGTGTAGTGTAGCGTTGGCCGTTTGTTTGTTGCGCTACACCAGCCTCGTCTCTCCGCGTGCCCCCATAAGTATTACGGAGTACGGAGTGGTACCTAATGAAATGAATATTAATCGTGAGTGAAAAAGAGGATGTCGAAGCTTTCGGCTCCCGAACATCGACAGGGAAGGGGTGTGTAGATATTAATGCATCCCCCTGTAAGCTTGTAAATGATCTATTTTTTGCTTTGCTTGCGAGCCTAGGCCCTATGACCTTCCCCAGATAGGAACGGGGCGCCGTCACCATCCAACCCGCGGAAAATCACTCCAGCAACATAGATATGCTGGTGGACAAACACGGCTCCGTAGTATTACAGGGCTCTGTACTCTGTACGGAGTATGGATGTACGTACGTATGACGGGGGGGAGATGCGGACATGACGAGAAAAGCCCGACCACACGCCACTGAAGCAATATTGTTGGAGCAACGGCTCATTCTTGCTGGTAACGAGCAAGTTTATGGCCTTTTCTGATTCTTCCATATCGTGATGAGTGCCGGCTGCAGAAGCTAAAGTGTTAAGGGAAGATGTTTCGCCGTGAGGTAGTATATGCTACGGAGTACTAATGAGCCAGAACCCTTTTTTTGGTGACGCTAACGCTAGAGCCGGGCTTAGGTTCAGATGGACTGCGCCCCGGCTTTTAGGCCCCAGTCTCTGGCACCAGTCAGCATCGCGGGAAAGTAAGCAAGCATCACCACTAGTATTACTATTATTGTTATGATTATTATTATGAGGACGAAAACGACGTGTTGGTGCAGCCAAGCACGAGGGGAGCCTTTCTGCATTCCTACCTGCCGGCGTGTCTGGGCATTGTGATGCTTACGCGCCTATTTACTATTATTTACTCGTAGGTGCCGAGTTCATTCTCGTCAGGTCTCGGCCAGTTCCCAGTAGAGTCAGTCAGTCAGTCGGCCACAGATTCCGTGCAACTCCAACTCCTTCTCGTGAGTAGTACTACTACTACCTACTTCGTACGATAAGGACTATCTACTCGTAGATAGCTCCGTAGTATTATATTCCACCAAATGAACCAAATCTCGGGCTGCGTTGGCGCTTACTCAACTGCTAGGTATGAAGGCTTTGGCCCACCGGAGGGTTAGACATCCCGACCCGGAGGAACATCTCGGTAATAGACCGGATTCACTCTGGCCCGTGTAGGTGCTACCGCATACTACACACTTACTAATACTCCGTACACCGTACTAGTAGTATCATGATGCTGTGTCAAGCAACTTGGTGGCTTTAACTGAGTCAATCATGTGTAAGAATCCTCTGCACTGCCCTCTCTCCTCCACCCCTTGCGTCTGGCACGTAAACCCGAAGAAACACCCCATAGTTACCCCATACCATAACTCATACTCCCTCCTTTCAACCGTAAGGCTCGATTCATCATCGCAGCCACAGCAGTATCTCCACACACCTATTTGAGTAACTTGCTTACCACTACAGAGTACTACTCCATACACTACATCATCGTCTTAACTCCTACAGTTTCATGCACGCATGTTATCTCCGGTGTAGAATCCCCGACAACTAGTATTCCTCCTAGCATTCCGGATATCCGACATTCTTCTGCAAGTACTTCGTAGTACTTCGTAGACAGATCATGTTGTGCCGTTCATTCCCCCGACTTCATGACCGTATCTTGCATGAACGAATACGAAGCTGCCTGTTCTTCACAATGGGCCAACTCATCACCAACAACAGTAATACACGGGCCGGTCAATTATCATTGATTGGCCAGCAGATCACGCCCCTTCTACCACTAGAACTTGCCATGTCCAAAACCCAATTGCAAGCCCCACCGGCACTTTACGGCATCCCCATCATTGGTGTGCCGCATTTTCGATTATGGCCTTGCCAAGCTGCCTGAAGCGTACCTGGCCGACTTGGAGGTCATGAGATTAGGTTTGGGGTTTGGTACACGATAGGCGATGCACCCTCCCTCCCATGTTTAAGTTTGCCCAATATGGCTAGCACATTGGCATGCCCAGTTGTAGTAAAGCCAATGATGCAGTGGCTGCTGACAAACTCTCAAGCTCCCCTTGGTCTGTCTATTATATCGATATAGTACTACTGACTGCGAAGTGTATCGGGCTCTCTCTAATACGGTCTAGAATGACAAATCTGATCCTTGACAAAAGCATAGTGATCCACATTGTTCCTTCGATAGAGCCAACCACTAATAGCCGACATTCTTCATCCTACCGCCGCCACATTGTTCAAAGCCGATCGACTTTTTTCTTTTATATCTTTGTCCGGCAAGCACATGCTATGCTATGTACGACCCATCAAAGGAAAGCCACTGCTCTCAAACAGGCTCGATGAGGCCACAAAGCTGAAGCCACCAAAGACATCATCCTTGGCAGGACTGGCAGGCCAAAAATCCCTGGACGTCGTCGTGGGGCTGAGCGACAACTCCGTGAACTCCGGGGCAAAGTTCTCGGCCAGCTCGGGATCGGTAATCATAGGCTGAATCGGTGGCTCCAGCTCTCGTGCAGCCAGCTTCTTCCAATCAATCTTGCGGAAGAATCTATGGTTCTTGAGGGTCTGGAGGTCCTTCGGCATCACAGCTCCGAGTCGTTTGATGGGGTCCTTCCTCAGGAGTCTGGTGAGAAGATCCTTAGCATCCATGCTGAGATAGTAGGGCAGAACAAGTTTTTGCTTGACAATGTTGTCCTGTATCTTGGCATGGTTCCCTCCGCGGAAGGGGGGGTTTCCCGTCATCAAGTCATACGCCAACGCTCCAAACGACCACCAATCCACTGGCTTCCCATACTTCTTTCCAAGGATGACTTCAGGTGCCATGTACTCAACTGTGCCCAAAATAGAGTTGCAGCTCTCCGACTGATCCACAGCAACCTTGGACAAGCCAAAGTCCGTCAGCAGGAGGTGACCATCTACGTCCAGCAGACAGTTTTCAGGCTTGAGATCGCGGTATATCACGCCGAGGTTTTCATGGAGGTGCGAAATGGCCAAAATCATTTCTGCCATATAAAAGGCAGCCACCGTCTCCGAAAACATCTTCTCTGTGTTCAAATGAGTGAACAACTCTCCACCTTGTCCGTATTCTAGAATCAAGTACAGCTTCTCCTGGTCCTGGAAGGCATAGAACAGCTTCACAACAAACGGGTGCCTGTTGACGGACTCCAGGATCTGTCGCTCTGTCTTGGTCTGTTCGACAAGCTTTTTGTGCACAACCAGGGACGCCTTCTTAAACTGCTTCTGCGCGTAGAGCCTCCCGGTGGTGCGCTGTTTGACCAGAATAACCGTGCCATACGTTCCCTTCCCGAGGCATCGAAGGGGCTCAAAGTCGTCTGCCATCATTTTGCGCACAGGTTTGAGCCCCCCTTCCAGAGGCTCCATGAAAGACCGCTCGCGCACACTCTCGCTGACAAAATCGTGCTCAAGATTGACCTCATAGCTGATAGACGTAGTGTCGGACGTCTCGCTACCAGCGTCGCTGCGTGCTCCGTCACGACTCTGCGAACGACTGCTCATCACACTTCCAGCTGTAGTTGCGGTTCCCGGGCGATTTCCATTGCGGGTCAGGGAGGGTGAACGGGGATTCCCATCGAGGCTCAGAGGGTCCATCTGCTTCCGCAACTTGGCGATTCCCGAAATCTTAGGCGAAGGTGTTGCACGCAAGACTGGACTACAGTTTGCGCTCACCACATCGTCAATGCGGTTGCGGCCGCGACGAGCCGACAGACGAGGCGTCTCGCCAGGGCCACAATCGGAATCCTCATCGCCAGAGGCCGCTGGTGTCACTTGAAAGCCACGCACCGTGGAGAGCGCGGCTGGGGCAGGGTTGATCATGGTCATAATAGGTATGGTATAGAGAGAAGTCGCTCGAATCCAACAGCTCCGGGCTAAAATCCAAGCGCTCTTTCAACTCTTGCCACGATCTCGAGTCGCCTATGGGGTTCCCCGGCGACGCTCCGGATCTACACGCAGTTGGGAATTGTGTTGACGCTGGCCCTCAATGTTGCTCGACACACGCATCTGGTACCTGAAGAAGGACGTTCGTAGAGGAGAGCTTGATTGCATATGCATTTGGTGAGTGTGTTTTTCTAGGCGGCGACTGTCAATAATAGGTGATTAGTTCACCGATTTGGTGTGAAGGAGAACAGGGAGAGAGAAAGGGAGGAAGTGAAGTCATGCTGGAGGAGAGACATTTTTATTAGCACGGGCAGAAAAAAAAAGCCATTCACAGGCTTGCTACATACAGCCTCACTTGGCTGCAACCTTCCGTGCGGAGTACAGCCCACTGCTCCGGATTTTGCAGTGCCCTTACGTACTTTTTCCCTGTCGGGCAATATTTTTAGCACTTTTAGTGCTGAGGTTTAATGATCTTCTTGGTCAAGTTCGCTGCACATGTCAGCTTGGTTGGTGGAAATGTGGTTGGCTGCTTGGCTGCGTCTGGACTTAGCGGATAGCTACGGGCTTAGGGCCCTGAACGGACTGTCGGCAGCAGCAGGACTAGTACCGTAAGTGGAACATCTACACAAATTCAAAACAGTTTGAACATCCATCATTTAAACGTACTCCGTAGGAATGTGCCAGATTCTTGGTGATATTTGCATCAATCTCATACGTTTCCCTTTAGCCACAAGGCTTTGTGGCTTGCTTTGCTGGCGAGGTACGAGCGCCTCCCCAGACACTCGTGTACGAGTATTATTGGACCTGCTGAATCTTGTCGCTTTGTGCCGAAGACTGCATAAGAGGACAAAGAATTTAGTAATGATGCTACCATGAACATTATATAGATAGGTGTTAATTTAATGCATAATATCGAATCAAATACAATATCGACTAGGTGCCTTTTTCACTCCGTAAAGCTACTTCGTACTATATATGGAGTAGTAGTACGAAGTATATACAATGTATATCAATTTACGGTTCATGTTAGCATTACTCTTTATGAAAGCTGGAAATCGTCCTATTGCTAGAATATGCACCGTGTGTATGCGTAGTTGGCTTACCTAATGGATGGCCCCACTAATGTCCAGAACCTCAATTTTCTAAATCAACAAGGCCCACATGCAGCAAGGCGCCAAGCTCCTCCAACTTCGCAACAAGAAAAAGCCGACAACCTTGAGAGACGCGGTCAAGTGGTACAGAGCTAGAAACCGAACGAGTTTCTGGGTGGCTTCTTTTGTCTTGATACCACACCTTATCCATTGAGATCGACCTCTCACAAACGTGAAAGCTTTTGGCCTTTCGCAATCGCCTCACTCTTCAACCCAAGGGTTGCCGCCCACTAGAGAGCTACCGCACCTTCATTCTATCCTCAAAACCCGACAAAATGATACACCCATCTCGACAAGCATACGTGGAGGAGGCCGAGCAGGCCACCGGCATCGCGTTAGAAGACGTCCCAGATGACCACGATTACGAAATGCAGGGCGTCGCCGGCGCGGCGCCCGAGAAGGCCTCCGCGATCCTCAATCAGTTCAACCGCAAGCGGCTTGCCGCGACGATAGCTGTTCCCACCGATGACGGCCGAGTTCGCGCAAAGTTGAGGGAGATGGGCGAACCCATCACGCTTTTCGGGGAGGGCCTTGCTGATCGTCGAGATCGACTGCGAGAGCTCATGACCATCCAGGCTGAGATAGCCGGGCTTGAAAACGGGGATATCACCATGGAGGATGTACCTGAAGAAAAAGAGGAGGAGGAGCAAGAGGAAGAATTCTACTCCAGGGGCGGGCCTGAGTTGCTGCAAGCTCGCATCACAATAGCCGAGTTTTCGTTGCCTCGAGCAAAGCGACGGACAGCATTTCAGAAGGCCGAGTCCACAATACCTCTAAGAACACATGTGAAGTTTCGGAAGCAGATCAAAGAGAGGTTGCAAGCATTCGAATTACAAGGCAGTCAAACGGTGGGCGAGCGGCATATCAGCATGACAAGGATATCACCGAATGGAGAGCTTGTCGCTGTTGGGAATTGGGGCGGTCAAGTCAAATTGGTAGAGATACCGAGTTTGACCGAGAAGATGAGTTATCGCGGCCATACAAACAAGATCAGTGGCATTTCGTGGTTCCCTGGCGCTACCTTGCCAGAAAGCGGCGTTTCTCCAGACACTGTCAATCTCGCCTCAGGTGGCGCCGAGGGATTGGTCCATGTATGGTCACTGAACCAGGACACTCCTTTGTCGACCTTCCAGGGACATTCTCAACGAGTTTGTCGAGTTGAGTTCCATCCCTCTGGTCGATATCTGGCGTCTGCATCAGAAGATACCTCTTGGCGGCTTTGGGACGTGGAAACCACTGCAGAGGTCCTTCTCCAGGAGGGGCATTCTCGTGGTGTCTACTCTGTAAGCTTCAATACGGACGGTTCTCTACTTGCGAGTGCTGGCCTTGACAGTCTCGGCAGAATATGGGATCTGAGATCAGGAAGAACGGTCATGATTCTGGATGGTCACATGGATGGTCACATAAAGCCAATACATGCACTGGACTGGAGCTCAGACGGACACCGGCTATTGTCGGGCTCTGCAGACGGGTGGATCAAATGCTGGGATGTGCGCAAAGTACAAAGGACTGGAGGCATCGGTGCTCATAGCAGTGCTGTCTCCGATATGCGATGGTACAAAGGCTTGGATGACCCCCTTGACGGCATTCCGCCAGGAGTGGACGAAAAGGGGGCACAAATACCCAAGAAATCGGGAACATACTTCGTCTCCAGCGGTTTTGACCGGAATGTCAGAATCTTCTCGGCAGATGACTGGACATTGGTGCAGACCCTGAGTGGCCACACAGGACCTGTCGCCAGTGTAGACTACAGCAGAGATGGACGGTGGATCGTCAGTGGAGGCCATGATCGGACGGTGAAGCTATGGGGAAGAAATGACGGCGAGGCTGTCTAATTACAGATTGAGTCGGACAATGTAAGCTTGTGGCAAAAAATTAATTGATACCCCAGGTTGGCAGGAATTCCTTTATTAGATTTGAAATAGAATCTCAAAGCTAATTTGAAGCTATTCAAAGCGCCGACAATGGATGGTTCGGCTGCTATTGTCCTCTCAAAACCAAGTGGACGTGTCATGTGACATTTCAAGTTGCGATTAGATAAGGAATATATATCAACCATGCGTCGCGCCACTCGCCATCAGTGTTCCAGCCACGACCTCGTGAGTTTGCGCTCTAACTCCGTTGTAACCCAGCATCTTCAAAAGCAAGAGTTCTCCATGAGCAGCAGTCGCCCTTGTTTTCTCTCGATTGTCAATCTGACATAGTCCTGTCGACAATGGCGAGCATCGACCGATACCGCCCACCGCGGGAAGGATACCAACCTCCCAGTCTTCCAAACGCTTCGCGCCATGAAAGGCCATCCAGATCGCCTCCCCGTCGTCGCGAGGTCCCGCCAGCGGCCCCTACTCCTCCACAGCATAGTGCGCGTACATCTCCTCCTCGGCCCCAGGCCGTCTCTAGCCAGCAATCACCATCGCAGTCAGGGGCGCAGTCGCCATTAGCCATACCGAATCAGTGGTTCTTTACAACAAACGAGGTCCACAGCACTCCTACCGTTATCGATGGAGTTGCGCCAGCAGAAGAGCGGCTTCGCAGAGCCAAGGGTGTCAATTTCATCTATCAGGCCGGTGTCATGCTAGACCTGCCGCAGATTACGTTGTGGGTGGCGGGGGTGTTCTTTCACAGATTTTTTATGCGCTTCAGCATGGTACAGGAGAAAAACGGCATACATCATTATGTGAGTCTCATCCGCTTTTTCGGGTTTGCCTGGCATTCCAGAGGGCGAAAAGTTCGACCCTCAGTGATGGCCTAGGAATGCATTCCAAGGAACACCACGCTACGTGCAAACAAGGCAAAAGCTAACCGTCATTTCCACATCTAGAATATTGCAGCCACGGCACTCTTTTTAGCAAACAAGGTCGAGGAGAATTGCCGGAAAACCAAGGAAATCATCATCGCGGTTGCCAGGGTTGCACAGAAAAACGCGAAACTCATCATTGACGAGCAGAGCAAGGAATACTGGCGATGGCGGGACAGCATCCTGACGTACGAAGAAGTCATGCTGGAGCAATTAACTTTCGACTTGATGATCGACAATCCCTATCGCCACCTGTTCGAGCTTCTGGGACAGTTGGATATTGTCCACAACAAGCATTTGAGGCAGGCAGCTTGGGCTTTCTGTAACGATGCTTGCCTAACGGCCCTGCCGCTGCTGATCGAGGCGAGGGACGTCGCCATCAGCTCCATCTTCTTCGCCAGCGCCCATACAAACCAGCAAATTGACGACATCAACGGTGAGCCGTGGTGGAAATTCTTGAAGGGGAACGAAGATTGTTGTACAAAGGCTATCGAGGTGATGCGTCAGTTTTACACGGAGAACCCGCTTAGAAAGCAGAATCCGTCGCTGCCATCACCTGCCTTCCATCTCGAGCACACAAGACGACGAGGCGACAATCTATTGAATCCGAATGACACGCAATCCTCGAACGCAGGAACCCCTATGGAAGCCGACCGAGGTAGCCGCAGTCCAGCAGTCAGAGTAAATGGCAGCACAGAGAAACACATGGATGGCAAGGACAGAGAGCAGGGAGGATCATTCCTCAATCCGCCAGAGGCTGATTACGCCCCTAGATCTCCTTCCAAGAGGAAGGATGTAGAAACAGATGCTTCAGGCGAGAGCGAAAGGGCCGAGAAGCGAGCGAGGCTGTCAGAAGACGAAGGGGAGCTAGTGGAAGATTAGGTTGAGATTTCTCACTACAGAGCAGGTTATTTACGACGGAATCCGGCGTTGGGTGTTTCAAGAACTCTAGCTTGTCGCTACGAGTATGGCTCCACTGAGGGTGTGTGTTTTTCAGCCTCTAGGTAATTCTCCAAGATGAGGGCGGCGTTGGGTTTGTTCAGATGACAGAAAGCATCTGCCTCTCCGGTTGGATAGAGGTCGCCGCATAGGCATTAGGGGTGAGACAATATCTTGTAAGGGGAAGAATCCTCAAAGATTTGTGCTAGCAAGGTCAGCCGAAGTTTGATATCCAATACAGGCATATAGGACTTGGTAATTCTGGGGTCGAGCAAGGATGACGATGCCATAAAGCACTAGAGTTGCACAACTCAGATGCTACCCACTTGCCACCACTAATGACGTTATTCGTTACAGTACTTCGTACATCACCCAAATGTCTGTCTTCACCCGGTTGCTGAACGCTAAATAATCAAATCAAATTCGATGCTTTAAGCCTACCTAGCCCTGCATACAAGTAGAAGTAAGAAAAGTGAAGGTCACACACACCAAGTCATAATGGAAACAAAAATGTATCATGAAAAAGAACAAAAAAAGAAACGACACCTGCAGGATTCGAACCTGCGCGTGCGAACACAATGCCTAAGTTATCAGTCGGATACTAGTGGAGATGTTAGTGAATTTGCTAGATGAATTTGGATTTGCAGGTCAACGTACGCAGGGCATCGCCTTAACCACTCGGCCAAAGTGTCTATTGGGTGCTATTCTAGCTTATTGTAGTTACTCATAAGCTAACAGCAGCATACGGCCATGATAGCAATGATGGCACTCTTAACCTGGAAAACAGGCAAAGGAAAATGGGATACACATCCAAAGACTGCCGCATATCAAACTTAAAAAATAACTAGAAAGTATGAGCTTCATATTTAGACTATACTATTAAGTTGATTTCACTGTTTTAGTCATTGCTTCTATACATTGATTTCGCGATACGTAACCGATCGCTTGAGGTGTTGATCGTAGGGACATGTGCTCTGCAGTCCCTCTTTTTCTGTCTCCCACTAGCCATAGTACTACCAGTTTTGTGAAAATTTACTCTGTACTCTGATAGAAAGCCCAAAGTACCAATACCTTCTCAACCCTGACAGGTAACCCAGAAGCCATAAACCATCTGCAAGGTGCTTGCCTCAGGTTTCCATCAAAGACTCATCTGAACCTGAGGCTCGAGACAAACCTGCGGTGAGTCGACCCGTTGACCAGTGCACCACCAAAGCTTTGATTGGCCCCACCAATTCTGCCACAAAGCCCGCCCACCGCCTTTGCAGGTGGGTATAAATGTCCGCAAAGCTCGCCATGATTTTAGAATCTTTTCTTTCTTTCTTCCTTAGCTCTCTTTGCCTTTTGGCTTAGATCAAGTGTAGTATCTGTTCTTTTCAGTTTAATCTCTGAAAGGTCTCTAAGGAGACCAATCGTGATTATTCTTATTTTTGGTCTTGGGGTGGTTTCCTCTGTGCTTGCACATGATCCCACCCATAGTGTCCCTGGTATTACACTGCCTCCAGGCGACGCGAACCCTTTTTCATTGCTTGTGCTGGCTTGTCTGGCAAGGTGAAGAAGAAGTTTTCTGTGATTTCGTAGTGCTGTAGATGAAGTTAGGCGCGTCTTGACATGTCTCTTTCGTCGAAGCTTTAATCTGATCCTGGTGATGAGCACGGAGTGCTGCTGCCTTGCAGTTGAATTTCTGACATTCTGCGAAGTATGTGCATTTACTTCAATGCACAACAGAGTGAGCAAGGCTCAGGCCAGTCCTTACAGATAATGGTACGTCGATAGTGACCATCTTGATTTTAGGTAGGATCAGAGAACTTCTTGATAATTCTTGGTGTTTTGGTGTCGCGAACAAACAAGCCATGCTATCCCGGGTTAAATCTTTTTCGAACATTAGAGAAATTGCTACTTGGCAGTACTCCGTACTCAAAGAAATTAATGATTTGTAGAAGCCTTGGCCAACAATGTAAGATTTCGTTGTCTGCAGGTTTCCCAGGACCCCTCCTGAAATAGCTTAGCGCGCTGGGAGCTATCTTGCTTGCTCCAGGAAAAGATCATTAGACCTGTACCCAACATTTGCTTCCTGACAACCACCACCGACGACAACTCCCCAGAATACAAGCAAAAGACGAGATTTCGGATTCAGCTTCCATTTCCCATACCAGATAAAGACCTCCCAGCACAATGGCAACACTCGGGGGCTACCTAAACAGTGAGCACAGTCACCCCTCCTCCTCATTCCAACCCCGCAGAAAGCACAAATATTCTAACCACCATTTGCCTGCTACAGAGAAGGTCTTGATCGTGACGGCCGATTCGCGAGTCCTCGTCGGGACTCTAGCAGCCTGCGATCAGATGACAAACCTGGTGCGCACAAACCGCTCGCCTGTTTCTTTGGACGAGAGCTGACCGCCCCCCTTTTGTTTTGGTCTCCAGGTATTGAAAGGAGCCTTGGAACGAATCATTCGAACACCTGACGACCCCGAGCCTTCCGCTGAGGTCCCTCTGGGCTTGTATCTCGTGCGAGGGGATAATGTTTGCTCTATTGGCTTGGTTGACGAAACGCTCGACGACAGTATAAATTGGTCAGAAGTAAAAGGATCGGTGATTGGGGGCGTCAAACATATCTAGATTGCACTGCAGCAGTTCTGTACAATGTGGGTTTGGTTAAATTGAGGGTTATGTCCTTTCCTAGGCATTTGGTATGGTCATGGCGCTTGGGGTATCAGGAGTTTAAACAAAAAAAACTGTGCAATTGGCTTTACACGAGTACGAACACATATTGGATTACATTGATCTTGTGGGAATGAGTCTGCTGACATTGCTTGTTTGCTCCAAGTGTCAGTCTACCCCCTACCCAAATACTCGCTGCATCCATACGTCCTTAAAGATTTCCTCGCCAGGCGATTCAATCAAACGCCTAATTCTATTGCCCTTGCGCACGCTGAGCCAGCCCATGGTGTCGCCAGGGACCTCATCCAGCGTGATGACATGGGGGTCGGCATTAAGGTCCTCAGTTAGCTCCACCGCAGCCTCACCAGCCTTTGACCTGATACGCTTGTCGGCAACGTGCATTCCTCGAGTCCATTGTCCCGCAGTTTCGACTCGAAGATCCTCGAGGTTCTCGGGAACTTTCCATCGCGGGTCATCATGTGTCAACATGTACCAAACCGTCAGGGGATCGTGCAATGACAATCCTGGCTCCTCGCCGTCTCCCAGCATCGACTCGATCTTGCTAAAGGCCCCGTTGATGAAGTGTTCAGTCCATCGGCCTAGAGGACTGCCAGACTCAACAATGGGCTTGATCTTCTCCACGAAGTAGTTCTTGGTGATCAGATGGGGGGTCGTGATATCCAGGGGGCAGAGTGTCAACTTGAGCTGACGAGACAACTTCTCGGGATATGAAGGAAGATGCGAGAGGTGCTCAGGTAGGGGGGGCAAAGTCGACCGCGGCGTTGGTGAAGTGAGGGCATAGACAAGAGCAGCTGCAAGTGGATCGGCATAGGTGTTGAATTCGGCAACCGGGGTGACGTTGCCCTCAACCTCCACGGCTCCGCCCATGACAACCAGCTCCTTGACTCTCAAGAACGTCTCCGGGTCTTCGAGAGCCGCCAGTGCCACATTCGTGAGAGGCCCAACGGCAAGGATGCTGACGGTATCTGCTGGGTTCTCCTTGAGGATACGCAGCATCTCCTTGTGGGCCGGCGTTTTGGAGGGCGTAAAATACGGGGAGGCCGACGCGGGGTCAACAGAACCATCATCACTGAATAGTTCATTCCATGTATCGGCTGGGCTCAAGTCCGGGTGGGTATCATGAACATTGTGCAGTCCATCAGCTCCATCTTTTGAGCTCGAAAGATCATTGTCAGTTATCACCACCAGATGGCGAAATTTGTACAGGAAAACTTACGGAAATAATCCGCCGCCAAGACCTTGTCGCCCAAGGAGTGCTCTGGCCCGGCAGCGACGATGGTTCTGTGGGTTTTCAGTGTCTCATAACCTTCGGCCCTGCCTGTGGACTTCCTCCATTCGAATTCCTTCTCCAGGACGTGGTACAGTGCAACCACGTTACGCAAACAGCTAACAGAATATGGGTCAGCGAATTCGTAATGCAAGAGTAATTATAGCACCGTACGTTTGAAGAGGAACATTGCCGTATGTGACGGATATCATAGCCAGCTCAAGCTCTTCAGGAGAGGCACTGAGGGCCAGCAGCAGGGCCATGACGTCGTCGACGCCTTCGACACTGATCAGTATAACTACACATGTGAATGCAGGCAGTATTTGGTAGTACCTGGGTCTGTATCAATAATAATCTTGTTCTTGGCCATGTTGAGCCCTGGTAGACGTCTGTTAGAATGTGTCTATGAGTTTCTATGAGGCTTTGGTCACATACTTTGTTCGATCTAACGGATTCAGAGTATTTTTAGGAGTATCTGGTTTGTGACTCTGGAGCCTTGAAGTGAAAAATCTAGAATCAACACTATCGATTCTCACCAGCAGAATCTCAATCGGGCATGCCAATGCTCTTCAAATGCGAGGGGTTGCCCCTCAGTAGACCTAAGCGGGGCGGTCTTTTTGGTGATTCACGCGCCGCTATGCTTCTGCTCAACGGCCGTGGCCGGCCGAACGCGGCGGCGAATCCCCGGATTGGCGAGATCGGCTTACGATCACCCAAGTAAAGCGCTTCTAAGTGCGTTTGCGAGTTGTGATGTGTTGTGGTTGGCTTGAATCCCATCGTGGGTGGTTACATATTTAATAGGACATTGCTAACTGATAGCAGTACCTTCTTGTGGTTGCAAATCACCGTGTTTGAGTGGCACTTTCTTTTAAGCCTCCAGCCATCAGCTGGTAGAAGATAATTGAGCAGAGCCATCCTCAACTCTCCTTTCAATACACAGGATCCTCATAAGTAAAATTGCATCGTACCACTCAAATAAAAACTTGTGTATGATATCATTTCACGTTCACCGACGTAGCAGCGGATGTCATACAGGAAATCAAATCAAACCTTGCAAGCGTGGCATTCCCAAAAAAAATACAGGGTAGGCAGGCAAGCATCAATATGATATCTACTAGCTACGAAGTACTCCGTATATTTCCATCACAGTAATAAATCACATGATAAAGAAGTATGAACTTGCAAATGTAGATTTCGGGAATAGAGTTGCACAACATGCGTTTGTGTCAGTCATAGAAGAGTTGAAGAAGTTTTAGGTGAAGGCGTGCTGCAGATGGCACCTACTAATATCCTTCGGATGATGCAGCCAACCTTGCTTGCTATGCTATGGAAGGAGTTCGAAGTACGGTGTACGAAGCACGCGTAGCTTACCGCTGGTAATAAGTAATGCCAAGATAAGAAGAAGGTTCTTTGTTTGTGCTTCTACTCCGTATAGAGTAGCATATTACAGGAATGCTGGGCAAAATTTTGAACCAAAGTTGATGTTTGCCAGCTGCCAGCTCCTGAAGGCTGAAGCCAATTTCTTTTTTGGCTTCCTCACCACATGCATGGGAGCCACGACACAACGCCACATCACAACATGAAGCGGGAGAAGAAATCATAAACCTCGCCTTTCTTCGGGAATCTCTAGATATGTGGAAGCGAGACAAGAGGTAAAATTGGTTCTTCAGGTGACGACGAGGACCTAAGCTTTATCCATGCGCACACCTTGAGTCTGAAGGCCAGGTACCTGCCAACTATCATAGCCCTCCGCAAAAGCCTATCAGGGGCGCGGCCCACCCACCGCATATAAGAAGCCAGCGGACCAACGAGCTTTCGATTCTTTCCCCTACCCCTGTCCGCCTTCATCTTTCCGCCCGTACCACCCTAGACACACCCTAGGCCACCCTAGGCCACCCTGGACCTCTCCTGGACCTCCCCTGTAACCCAGCTCCTCGCTTCCCCATTGGCGACGTTGCAAAAACGACATTGTACCCCCCGAACCCTCGTTGAAGCCACCTGGTGCTTTCTTCCCGAGCCCCTTCCAGGCAAAACGTGTCTCGCAACACTCTTCTTCCTTGTCATCATCAAACCTCAAACCTTCTCGCATCCTTCATCCCCCATTCATCATCACCTACTACTCATCATTCTTGCTGCTTGCCAGCCGGCGCGCCCTTGCGCAAAGCTCAGGCCCCATCACCGCTGCAGACAGCCTGGCCGCACAGTTTCCCCCAATGCAACCGCATCAGCCGTGAACTCCGACTTCTACTCGCACGCTTTGCCGACCTTCGATCGAACATCTAGATCTTACGTTGTTCTCTCTCCCGTTTCTGGGAGACCTACCTGTTCACCACTCCTGTCTCGAGAGAACAGGCTCACCATCGTCTGTCTGCCTTGATCATCCAGACCATACCTGAATTGTCACTACCCCATTGACGACATTCACCTCACCCCACAAAACTCACTCAACATCATCATCATCACCGTCATCATGGCTGATGCAAACTACATCTACACCATCGGTGGCTATGCCACCTTGATTGGCATTGGCTATGTCATTTACCATGTGTCAACTCAACGGGACAAGAAGCGAGTTGGCACGACCATCACCAAACCTACCAAGGCACCGAATCAAGAACCGCGAAAAGAAGATAGAAAAAAGAAGCAGCGGTTGGAGAACTTTGTTACGGATCAAGAATCCTCCAACAAAGCATCCAAGGCTGAGTCCCAAAACAAGGAGAAGGACAAGCCTGCCGAGGCCAACCAATGGCTGGATAATGCGGCAGACAACGAGAAACAGGAGGCCATCAACAATCGAGAGTTCGCTAAGCAGCTTGCCAGAGCCCAAGAAGGCACCAAGCTTGCCGCGAACAAGAAAGAGGCGACAAAGCAACGCGAGAAGTCCGTGAAGCAATCCCGTGCCAACAAGATTAAGAATGCTGCCGCGGACAAGTCCGCCGTTGAGGCCACTGAGGTCGCTGAGCCCACTGAGGCCACTGAGACCCCCGCTGTCCCCACCATTCAATCTGCCCCGTCCTCGAACGGAGCCGATGCTGACGATGACGAATCATCCATTGCTTCGCCCGAGACGCGCCCTGTGGACGTGAGTGGTGTCAGCGACATGCTTGAGCCAGCCCCTGCCGGCCCATCCGTGCTGCGCCTCACCGACACTGGCTCCAAGAAGCAGAAGAAGAAGGCCACCAAGGCCCCTGAGCAGGTCGAGACGAAGAAGCAGCGACAGAACCGGAAGAAGGCTGAGGCTGCCAAGGCTGCTCGTCAGGAGGCTGAGAAGGAGCGCAAGGTTCTCGAGCAGAATCAGCGACGGCAAGCACGCATTGCCGAAGGTCGCCCCGCTCAGGACGGATCCCAGTTCATGGCTGCCAATGGGACCAAGTCTGCTTGGAGTGAAGGTGCTCCCAACGGTACCAATGGCGTTGAGACCAAGAACCCTGACAATGCCGCGATCCACGCGCCTTTGGATACTTTTGACGAGAAGCCTGCTGTAGCTGCGGCTTCCGCTGCTGCGCCTAAGCAAGAATCTGCCCCCAAGAAGGAATCCAGCCTGAAGCCCGAGAGCTCCTGGATTTCATCTCTCCCCTCCGAGGAGGAGCAGATGGAGATGCTCAAGGACGAGTCCGACGAGTGGAGCACTGTGAAGACCAAGAAGTCGAAGAAGGCCCGGACCGCCTCCTCTGAATCTGGCGAAGAGCCCAGTCAGCCGGCCCAGCCCAAGCAGGCCACCGTCAACAACGCCCAGAAGTCGGCAAAACCCACATCGGCCAAGAGCTTTGGATCATTCTCGGCACTGACCACTAAGGACGACTCTGCTGAGGAGGAAGCCGAGGAAGAGTGGGACGTTTAGAACCAAGAGAGCCAGCAACGTCGCAGCATATCTGTAACCCGAAGCGGCATGATGATTATTGCCCTGCCGCTGTACACTATTTCCATTGACCGACACATGATCGGTGTTTTGCCATTTTTGTTTTTTTCCCCTTTCTTTTTCGTTTTTCGTTTTTCTCTCCGTTGCCTGTAGGGTTGGATGAAGAGGCATCCCAAAAAGGCTGTTGCTGGAACAAAAAAGGTCCTAGGAGGGCTGGTCGTCGTGTTTGATTGATGAGGCAATTGTTTTGTGGCCTGGAGTTGTGGTTTCAACCAACTTTACCGGCGACTGCGGCCTCTTTCGGAACTGGCTGTTGGGGTTGAGGCTGGAAACCAGGCATGTACGGAGGCAATATGGAGGTATGGGAACAAAGGGCTCCGAGGTGGATGAGCAATGAACATTTGTGTGTGTGTGTGTGGGGCTATGTAAAATGTTGGACCAAACATGCGGCAGAGACATCCTCAATATAAAAACTTTATAAAATACCACCGATGCTGGTGTTTACTTGTAGTTTACGAAGCACAAAGTACAGTGAAGCTTGATGTCTACACGTGTGAAGGCTGTTTGCAGATTGAGGCCATAGTGAGCTGTTACCATAAACGGACAGCTGACCTACTATGCCAATATAGGCTATAGCTTCTGGATCCTGCATATGGCGTTCCTAGATCGCGGTCAACCGGGAAGCTGATGCCGTAGCACCAGCACCAGCGCCAGCAGGTTACTAGTTAGGCACATGCTCCATTGTCCGTCCAACCTGGAGATTGCATCTGCGCACGCTTTGGCTTGGTTGCCCAATGGCAGGAGTCGTAGATCTTGGTTTAGCCTCATTGCTGGAGTGACATTCTGTAGGATTGTGTTGCATACAAATATCAAGACTCACATGGTAAGTGTAAGTGCAAGTGTAAATACTAAGTGAGATATTTTTTTTCGGATCTGTCGAGTGTCTGACTGCCAAGTTATTGATGCATGTGCTGCATGTGCTGCATTAATGCTTAGTAGAGGTGGAAAGCTTTGTCCGAATGTCTCCGGACCATCGGGTGTTCTCTGTTCTGTCAGCATTAGGAATAGCAATTAGGCTGTCGAATTCATGGTTTTCGGAATTCTGTTATCCGATTTAAAAATGGAAAACTTAAAAGTGCATGATGGACTAAATTGTAATGTATGACGACGTGGCACTTGGTCAGAGAGTTTGAGACTTCCCAACAGAAGTTAATACGGATGTGATGCATGGATGGCTTCACTGGCGATGCGATACTCCGTACTCCCGCACATACTAGCCCACAAAATGGACAAACCGGACCTCTAGGGGGAGGACAGCTGTAATTGGGGACAGACCAAGTATGTACATACATACGCGAGCCCGAGATTCTAGCTTTTCCATATAGAGAGGCGTACGAAGTATAGCGTCAGGCAACCACATGTATTACTAGTATACTCGTATGTGGTGGTGGTGATCACCATGCATGAACGGAGCATGAGGGCGGTCCTTGGCGTTTTCGTGGACCCTACCGGAGGACAGAATACGGAGTACTTCGTAGTACTCGTCGTCAATTCACCATTCCGCTTCATCGCACGCATCCGGAGGCGCGCGGAGGGACACGGACGGAGCGTTGGTTGGGCCCGTTCGCTGTCGAGGGAGATGAGGTACTGGCTGACACGCGTCCCGTTCCCGTCTGACAGTTCTTCCGGGGGGGGGGGCTGCCCTTTGTTCTTTTTTTTTTCTTTTTCTTTTCCACTCGCGATCCCGTTCTCCAGCGTACAAATGGTATTAGTAGATGCACCCCAAAACCGACAATCTTGGAGCTGTGATGTAGTAGCAGTAGGAGCATGAAAAGCCAAAAGGTAATAAGAAGGACTGCGCCGTCTGTTTTTCAAATTTAGGTAGGTTTCTCTAGTCGCATATACACACAACCCAACAACCTTGGCGCTGGTGTGGAGGTACCATTGCGTATCCCATAGCACGAATGTACATATAGTACTACGAGTATGAACGAGTACCTGTGCAACAGCTACGTTGGTGGCGCTGGAGGGACCACATAGTGTGTAGCGGCCGCCATTGGGCGCTACGGGCGGGATTGCTGCTACCTCGAGGTACGAAACTCGCGCTGTTGGCTCCATTGCCACTAATCATAAGGCCTCGGTTGCCCCCTGCCTGCAGCGTCTACAGCGCACTCTCGCACTTTTGCAGTTCCCCAGCCAGCAAGCAGCAGTACGAAGTACTCCGTAGCTGCTAACGCTATAGCACGAGTACTCAAACCCGCCGCCCGACGGCGGTTGTGAAACTCGCCTGGCCTCCCTTCTTGGCCATTCCAACCTCACTGCCACGTACGAGTACTCGTACTGCCTACCGCAGGTAGTCCTCCACGCATCAATACTCGTACTCCTTTTGCCTCCCAACGCGCTTCGCTTCTTTTGTTAATTCTTTTGTTTCTCGAAATCCTGCTTCCCTATCCTTCGTCCTGACGAGCCTCTACTGCGAATTCTTTGATCACACTCTTTTTTTTCTCATTCGCTTCCCATCTTCATCTACGTATTCTTGATATTTCACGTCTCTCGGCTTGAAACAGTCGCAGCCCCCTTACTTGTCTGACGATTCCGCCCCTCGCCCTTACTATTGAAGCACGACGACTCCCATTACCACTCCACTCCAGTGCCTCCGAAAACGATTCGATAGCCAGTACCTCCTTCCACCGGAATATCCTCATCAATTCTTTTTTTCTCTCTTTCTCTCTGGGGCCATTGATTGTCCCCGTGCGCTGTTCCTTAAACCTCGGCTTCTCATCTACGTGTGTCGCTATCGATTCGTTTCCAATAGACCACCATCCTTCCATGTTCTGTCATTGGCTATTATCAATTGAGAGGCATTCTTGATTCGGGCAAACGCGCCCTGTAATCCGACGAAATGTCTTTCCCCGTCGCCTTCCAATCCGCCATCTTCTACATCCTCGCCTGCACGCCATGCACCCAGGTTCGCCATCGACAAAAGGCCAAGGACCAGGCCAAAAAGGAGAGGATAGAAAAGGCCAAGCTGGAGACTGAACAACCTGGCCTCTACCGCCACCCATCTCCATTCAACACGAACCCCTTCTGGCAAGAGGAAATCAGCATGGGACCGAGCCTGCCGAAGAAGTCAACTAGCAAGAACTCGAGCCAACGGGGCCTGATGAGCGCAGGGAGAGAAAGCAGTGCTATGAGCGTGTCAGAACATACCAATATTGGGGATAGCCGGACACATTTTGGCGATAGCACTACGGCAATGCCGGAGGAGGATGGTCTATCTGACGATTGGAACAGGCGACACGGATACCAGCGCGAGGATGAGGAGCTTTGGGGAGGAGAGTCTGGCCACAAACTCAAGGATGCCTTCTCCAAGGCACGGGATTCCGCAGGACGACTGATCGAATCTACATTAGGGATCGACAAGGAAGTGACGGAGGAGGAGCGACGCGCCTTTTACTTCGCTCCTAGAAACCCACCTGTTAATGATTACCACCCGCCCGTTGTTAGCAGCAAACAACCGCACAAAACCGCTCACAAGTGGATGCTTCAACCGCCACCGCCTGCCAAAGTTATGGAGGGCAAGGTTCCCGTTAGTCGCGCAGTCAGCTCTAGTAGCAAATCAAGTGGGAGAACGTTGACAGGAGGAGGAAGCGGTGGGGGAGATGTTCACCTGGCTCGAATGGTCCAGGAGAAGCTCGTTAAGGAGAGGATGATGAAGGAAAAGGAGAACACACCCACCGAGTCGGAGTTGATAGAGTCCCTTTTCGTCACCCGAAGCCGGAGCAGCCGGTCAAACCTGACACGGGCTCGCAGCTTATCCTTTGATGGATCTGACGAATCCTTGGAGCATCCATTCGATAGGCGGAGAAGGAGCACTCGATTAAGGCCATTGGCCGTACCGCCAGGATTCGAAGAGTCGGAGGATGAGTACGAGGACATATTTGCGCACCGTATGTCCAAAAGTGCCAGCCAGTCTAGTGCACATGCGGCACAACGGCCAAAGCTGGAAACCATACCGAGCAGCGAAACCAGCAATAGCCGTCCTCGGTCAAAGAGGTCGACAAGACGGCAAAGGTCGGCTAGGATGAAGAAGACGGCGGGATCACCGGTTGGTGACGACTCTGATTAGAGTTACAATTCGTTTAAGAAAGACCCGAAAGCAACGGCCGTCATGGCCAGGCAGTGTCTTTACACACAGTCTTTGTATTTTTATTATATGCATGTCTTTCTGGGGAGGTTTCGCTTCTGTCTGAGCATAGCACAAGAACGGCGTGGCGGGTATCATTGGATAACTTTTGGGTCACAGCTCGGCGTACAGGTTTGGCGTTGTTTTTTTGTACAGACACAAGAGGCAAGAGTATATAGCCCAGAGAGCAGTGCCAGTCACACAACAGAGTCTTTTTCGTCACGCCCAACACTTCAGTTTGACTGTCTCTTGTCTTTTGAAATCGTTCATTTTGTCGTCTGGGTATATCGTCAAAGACATCCATCCAGTCCAAGGAACCTAAACGCCAAACATGCAAAACCTACTCATTATGATAGTATTTCTTTTCGAGGCCGTAACGTATTATAGATGCAATCCTTCATCCTGGTCATCATCGTCGGTCCCCAGATTCCTCAGACGCTCCTCCAACGCTGCTCTTAGCTGCTCGTCGTTCAAGCTCCCACCTCCTCCGTTTGGCCGTCCGGGCTGACTATCCAGATGGATCTGGCCGTCGCGTATCGTGCCCGTTTGGAACGTTCCATCAGACCAAGCCGAGTGCCGCGGCTGTTCACCTTGACCCTCCTCTTCATTGACTGTACGTCCACTTGTTGCTTCGCCGTTGATCTCCTTGTCATCCTGCTTATCTGCTGCTATTTCGTCTTTGCTCTGAAATTCAGTCCAGCTCACGCCTCGGTCTTCAACTTCTGTGCGGATGAGGGCTAGGCGCTCAGCCATGCGCTCGATGACTTGTTCGTTTTCGCGGATGGCGTCGATACAATCCTGGTCTGGTGCGGTGGCGTCGTCGTCGTTGTTGGTATTAGATGAGGGAGAACCATTCAAGGCGACGGCGGTGCCTTCGGCGAAGGGCTTGAGCTGGTCGTTGGAGTATTGGAGGTGGGCGATGGAGTTGCGGATTTCGAGGACTTTGAGGTGTAGCATGCCGATGGAGAGGTCTTTGAGGGCGGCGGCGAAGTGGGTGGGTGATATGGGGCGTGTGTCGGCCGACATTGTGGTCATTTGTGCTCTGTAGATGAGATGGAGCCGTGTTCTTTTTCTGGTGAATGTGCGGAGATGTTTGAGGTTCAATAGCTGTTGTGTTTGTAGGTGGATTAGAACTGGAATGTTCGATGAGTTGGTGAGGTTATGGAGGGGCAACGTTTATTAGTGGAGGGGTTTGCGTGGCATGGCGTAGCACCCCTGCAGCCTAGCGGACCGACCCTGACGCATCCAATCCATCCATTTCCTTTGAATTTTTGGTGGTGGCATGTTTGCCTTCACCTTTCCAGCCCGGACGATCCGCAGATAACGGGGCATTGTAGGCCTTTCGGCACCTCGACGCGCAGCTGGCGCATGTAGCTCCGTCAGCATGAGCGCACTCAATTGCTCCAATGCCTCGCGGTCCCTCGTGAGGGTCGCTGTCCGGGGCTTCTCGAGCCCATCTCGGATGATACAGCCCTCGACGACGACGACGACGACATCACGATGGCTCTCGTGCTGTGCACTGCAAAGACACGGCGGTGGAGCATCACGACAGAGCCAATGGCTCGTTTCAAAGACGGGAAGGGCATTGGCTGCGTCGAATCAGCGTCTTGACGGTGGTCGTCGGACGTTGTTCTCGCCCAAGATCATTCGCGATTATGATGAGCTGCCCCGGGACTACCGCGACCAAGCTGGGCTTGCGTTTGGCGGTAGGGATCTGTCAGAGGCAGAGGTGGCTAAGATATTTGGGTCGGAGATTGGTGCTGCCAAGGCCAACCATCTTATGAGGATACTCCATGGAAGGAGAGTTGCTGGGACATTGCAGGATCCCGCCTTTGCGATACATACGGCTCAGTTCACAGATGAGGAGATTGCTAGGGCGTTGGCATACCTGCGGAAAGCGGTTCCAGTAGAAGAGGTTAGGAATGCAGGCTTGAGAGCTGAGGACGAGTTGGAGCAAATGGAGCAGGAGATGAAACAAGCGGCGAAGAAGAAAGAGACGACCGGCAAGGGGGGAGAAAAAGAGGAAAATGCTGCCGACGTTTATAAGCCCGATCCCGTCTACGGCCGGAGCAAGTTTGATGAAATACGGGCGCGAAATATTGCAAAGAACAAAGCCAAGGAGAAGGCCCTAGAGGAGGAAATGAAGGCCAAAGAGATGGCGGAAGGCGTCTCAGGCCCTCTTGCGAAGCTCCAAGACCAGACTCGAGAGATTGCGAACCCGCGCGTGGCAGAATATTATAAGAAAGCACAGTCTGACCTTGATGCGCCGCCGGAGTTGAAAACTTGGGAGCGCATCCTGCCTTCGGCTACGGTGGTTGCTTTGGTTCTGGGATTCATGGCAGCCGTCGGTATGGTCTACGAGGAGCCGTCGCCGCGGTTCAGGCTGTTCCGGGAGGTGTCTACTTCGCAAGCGACGGTGGGTGCCCTGATTGCGATCAATGCATTGGTCTTTTTGGGTTGGAGAATACCTCCGCTGTGGTCCCTCTTCAACCGCTACATGATCTTTGTCGTGGCGACAGTGAGACCGGTTACGCTCTTCACGGCGGCCTTTTCACATACGAAACTCAGTCACTTGCTCGTGAACATGGTACCGCTGTGGTTCTTGGGAACGTGTCTGCATGACGAAATTGGTCGAGCAGACTTTCTCACGCTATACCTGGGCTGCGGCGCCATGGGCTTCCTCGGCAGCTTGGTCACGTACACGCTGCGGGGCTGGCTGACGGTCACGTCTCTCGGAGCATCCGGCGCGACGCTGGGGCTCTGCTCGGCGTACTTTTGGGAGCACCGGACAGATGGGTTCAAGATCTTTGGGCTGCCACAAGACGGCGTGCACGGCATCGTGTTCCTGGCGTTGATAACGGCGCTGCAGTTGGCTGGGCTGGGGAAGACGGCGAAGCTCAAGGTGGACATTGCATCTCACCTGGCGGGCATTGCGGCGGGCATCCTGGGCATTGAGCTCTTGAATCGGACGGAGAGAAGGAAAAACAGTGTAGGGGGTGAGGATAAGGCGGTGATAGACATCTTGTCAGGGGAGACGGCGACAGCAACAGCAGAGGCTGATGAGAGGAAATAGTTGAAACATGGAGGTATCATCACGAGAGCATGTAGACGATTACTCTGTACAATTTTTCTGTATAAATCATGAATATAAATAAATGCCTCTCATTTCTGACGATTTTATTCTGAGACATGTCTGCAATGTTGCATTGGACGGCATAATTATAGTAGCATCGATGTGCTGTGCCTGGCAGTTTGTGGCAGCCGAAATGCGCATGGCATGGCATGGCCCGCAGCCCCGCCAAGGCGGTCTCCGGGCAACGGTGCAACATCCCTGAAGGGTCAGATTTGTGTGGGGCGAATCTGACAAGCATGAAACCGCATGTTTTCGTCAATATCGCACTTCGTACGAAGTACTATGTACTACACTACGAGTAGGTACTCCGTTACAAAGCAGTAATACTGAGACGATGGAGAAGGATTTGGATATTCTTGTCCAATTGTTTGAACATTGTTGAACAATAATCTTTCTGGTATTTATCTTTATCTATTTCTAATGCTTTTTTTTTCTTTTTTATTCTTCTCTTTTGCTCTTTATCCTTTTTCGTGGAATCCCACATTGAACAGGACAACACGGCTCGCTCGTATCTGCGCTTACCAGGGCTTCTTCCTTCGGCTCCATCTGACAGTACGAGTAGAGCTTGCGACTTGGTCCGATGAATTCAACAGACCGAACAGATTCAATCCGATGCTACCTACTTATTCTATTGTTTACTGCCCGATAAAGACTGCCATTGTTTCGACCAGTTCTTACAACAAAAACCAGCAATTTCACGTCAAGACAGAGCGGCAGTTGAGGCTCCCTGGACAAGCCAACAATCGGTACTTCGTATCTACGGAGTACTCCGTACAGAGCACTCCGTACAGAGCAGAGGTCGGTCGGCCATCTGCATCCACCCCAGGGTACCCCCGAGATTGTCGCTGCAGGCTGACGCACGGGCTAAACACAGCTGTTGGAAGCCGCTGCAGAGCAACAACAGCGGTGGGCGCTCGCCCTGGTTACTGGTTCTCGTCCACACCCCCCAAGACACCTGTGACCCCCTTCCGAAATCTCCGCAGGCTTGGCCGACCGAACCTTCAACCCTTCGACGCCATCTCAACCCAAATTCACTCTTTCACTCTTCTTCATTCACGCCTTCTTCTGCCCGAGAACACAACGCGGACAACACCGACTCACAGGGAAGCATCGACTCTACAAATAAATAAAAAAAACACCGGCTGCGAGATGGTCTAGCGTGCAGTCTTCGCCGTACTTTACTTTTTCACCTCTACGGAGCACTCTCTCTCGTCATCTACATCTCCCTTTCCCTTTTCTCTTCCGCCCGAGACGAGCTTCCGATTTGAGAATTATGGATTCTTCAAGTCCTCTCTCCTCGCCTAACGGCGTGTTCCGCGACTCTTCCCTGTCATCTCCATGCTCACCTCTTTCCACGCTTTCCAAGACGCCCTCGTTGACGGATTCGCCCGTTTCCTCGCTTGATCCCTCGCATCGTTATCCCTCGCCCATGTCGACCACGGCTTCGGGAACCCAGTCGCCCGTGAAACTGACTGCCTCCATCACCCTTGGCCAGCCCATCTATGACAATGACTCTCAAAAAAGCGGCGATGATGGGCCGCCGCCAGCCAAGAAGCGCAAGATTTACCAGCCCAAGGAGCGAACGACGGAGTATCTCGACCTCATCAAGCCTGACACGAATCTCACCGCCCAAGACAACACCCAGATGGAGAGGCTAGTCACGGCGCTACGTAAAAAGAAGAAAATCGTCGTCATTGCAGGCGCGGGAATATCTGTGTCGGCTGGCATTCCCGACTTTCGATCCTCCACCGGTCTTTTTGCACGCGCCAAGAATCAGCACAACCTAAAGGGCTCTGGCAAGCATTTGTTCGATGCTTCTGTCTACAGGCATGATTCGTCAACACAGTCGTTCCACACCATGGTCCGTGAAATGGCCGACATGGCTAAACAAGCACAGCCAACGCCTTTTCACCACTTGTTGGCATCTCTAAGCCAAGAGGGACGCTTGCTCCGGCTCTATTCCCAGAATATCGACTGCTTGGATACGGGCATGAAGCCTCTGGCTACCGAGGTCCCTCTTCCCCCCAAGGGGCCATGGCCAACTACTGTCCAACTGCACGGTGGACTGCAAAAGATGGTGTGCACCAAATGCACTCAACTAGAACCTTTCAACGGCGAGCTATTTGATGGTCCTGAGGCACCTTTGTGTGTCACCTGTCAGGAACATGACAATGTTCGAACGGCCTTTGGTGGCAAACGGAGCCATGGAATTGGCCGTCTACGCCCCAGATTCGTTCTGTATAATGAGTACAACCCGGATGAGGAAGCCATTGGAAACGTCTGCAGCGCCGACCTCAAGGCCCGACCAGATGCTGTTATTGTTGTGGGTACCACACTCAAGGTTCCAGGCACGCGACGGCTTGTCAAGGAGCTGTGCCAGGTCACGCGGGGGCGGAGGGACGGCCTAACAATGTGGATCAATGTTGATTCAGAGCCCAAAGGTCCGGATTTTAAGGATTGCTGGGATATTGTCGTCCGCGCGAGGTGCGATGATGTGGCGAGGCTGGTTGCTCTACCTCCTTGGGATTGCGACATTGGCAGCGACTATCTGATGTCCAAGGAAGAGGATACCGAAAGCTTGGAACGGCTCAAGAGGACCAAACTCGAGATTCCCTTACCTGTCAGCCCTTCCAAACCCGGATTCCGCCTTGGTTCCGAGCCTGTTTCAGGGGCCATTCCCACGCCACGTCCTAGTCCCAAGCCTACTGCGAAGAGGCAAACCAAACTCTTTGGCAAGAAATCTGAGGATGACAAAACAGCCAAGACACCAAAACCACGCCGCAAGCCCAGGCAGCCGGCTAAGCCCAAGGCACCACCCAAGAGGACTGCCCTTGGGGAATTCAAGACGGTCAAGAGCACATCAAAAGGGATGGGGACGAAGAAACTCGGACAGGATGGACCTGTGTCGAGCATCTCTCCATCAGATGTGGTCAAAGTGCTTTGCGATTCTATCTCAGTCCCTCCAATCTCTATCGCGTCTGGACAAATTTCCCTAGGGACGATCTCTCCCAAGTCCAAGCCCAAAAACATGCAAAACCTGATTGACTAATGTATTTTGGTCGGGGCAATAACAGATCGGGGCTGTATTATAACGCATACCTTTTCGTGAAACGATCAGGCAATCCTGCAAAGGCCCAGGGATGGAGTTCATGGCGCTGGAGGCACATCTTTGGATCATGTTGTTTGGATAGGGCGTCAGACAGGACAAAATCCTAGGTCATACCTATGGTAATGGAAAAAAAAATCATTTTATACTTCAAATGGATTGACTCGATTCCTCATCGCGTAATGTGGGATCTAGGCGGCATTGGACTTGTTGTCAGCAGGTGGCGAGCGTCCTATATAACTCACAAAGAACACGGATTGTTTCAGGCCAACAGTGGAGGATATACCCTAGAGCCCTGGATTTGCGTTCACAATGTGCTAACATGCACAAGAAGGAGCATCTGGCACAGCAAGATATGTGAGTAAATATACCTTAATTTTACTTATAGACACGATATCAACCTTTGTTGCACAATTTCTGTTCTCTTAGAATGCTATTTCCGTCCCATTTGCTTCATCGTTGATACGGACTCCAAAACAACCCGTTGCCGTCCCATTTCTTCTTCTGCCTATCCAACTCTGCCAGTTTCTCCTTCGTGAACAGTTCTTCTAGATCCATGCCTTGCCTCCTGACGTTGGGGAACGTTCGCGGGATATGACGACCCGCGTCGCCTTGGCGGCAGATGGATACCATATCATCCACAAATGAAGACAAGGAGTCGCTTGCGTTGACATCATGGCAACACGATGTAATGACTGTGTGGATGCCTCGATCACGCGCCTCGACGAATTTTGCCGAGTTGCCTGGTTGGTTGCCTATCTCTTGGAACCCCGAAGCGTTGAAGCTGTGGAATAAAATCGTGCTGCTGTCGGGGAAATCCTTGTTCGCGACGAGCCAGCGGGCGAAGGAGGCTTTGAGAGAGTCTTGGGGGAAGGTGCGGAGGCGGGCGGCGCACATGATCTTGAAGCCGCCGCGGTCGTTGAATAGTCTGTGGTTGTCGTTGACGTTTGGGACGGGAATGAGAGACGTGTTGGCCTGGAAGGCTTGCGCGACGAGGGCTGGGCTGTGCAGACTTGTGGTTGCGGTTTCGGCGTCGGCGAGGGGGCCGTAGTATGTTGCCATGGCGATGATGATGGGCTGTAAGCCCGCCTCTGGTGGACTACAAGTGAAGATCAGGAGGAGATTTAAGTGCTGGGCGGGAGGCTGCATGGAGGCAAAGGCTTCGGAGACGGCGTCGATGGCGGTTGCGGGGAATATCATGGTGCGAGTCCAGACCTTGTCGTTGTCGGGGAGGCTGAGGTCTGAGATGAGGTGGATTCGCATCGTTGCGGCTGTCACGACACCCAGGCCGTGGCCGCCACCGCAGAGGGCGTGGAACAAGGCGAGGTCGTCTCCGGTTGACGAGGATCCCACTTCGACGATGATCCCTGCGGCCGTGATGAGCCGGAATGAGAGCACGTTGTCGACCATCCAGCCCAGAAAGCCCACCTGCGTGGTATGCCCTCCGCCGAGCAGACTGCCCACAACGCCCACGGAGTTCGAGTTCGCAAGACTGGTGTAATAGCCCTCTGCACCCACCGCCTTCATCAACTCCCCCGTGAGCACGCCGCCGCCAAAGCGCACGGCACGGGCTTCCTTGTCCACCGCGATGGACTTGAAGTTCCTCATGTCGAGGTAGAGCGTCCGGGAATCGATCTCAACGCAGGACCCGTGGCCTCCGCCGGCGGGTATGATGCGCAGCCGGTTCTGCTTGGCGAAGCTTATGGCGGAGAGGATGTCCTCCTCGGTCCGAGGGGTGATGATGATGGCTGGATGGGCGACATGGCCGTCAGACCAGCGAGTAAGGATCTGGCCGACGGGGACATCAGGGTTGGGGATGCTGAAGGGGCATGTGAGGACGTCAGTCCCCTCGAGAAGTGAGTCCGACATTGTGATTTGCTTACTGGGCTCGAGGAGAGAACCTGCTTTGCCTTGCCCCAAGTTGTGGTAAAACGCTGGAATTTATATCTCAAGGATGCAAGTCAGAAGCACCATTTGCGACCTGATTGTCGAGTTATGGTCGTGGGTTGATCTCCGAGGCCGTCCATTTATAAACACTTGCACATTCTTACACATTTGATCCACCCCCACATATTCTATGGTCCTTGATGGGCTCGGTTCTAACATCAAGAATCTGATTGAGCCGATTGCCAATCGGAGTTATCTCCGCGGCAGCAGAAAACTAGTGCTGATTCTGCAATATATCGGCGTACAGGTGATGCTGCAAGTTACGGAGAGGAGCGGGCGTTTAATATCCTACCTCCTCAAGAATAATCACGGTTCTGCTGAGTTCCTCTCGTCCGACTGGCACATACACGTGTCGTCAGCGGCTCTGCGTCTTGGCAGCTAGAACATGAAATGGAAATTCGAGGTCTTGTTTTTGAGTATTTTCCATCAAAGTTCATAGTTGAGTGATGTAATATGAACAGATTCAGCCTGAGTAAAAGGAGGGTGCGTGGCCCAACCAGACGGAAACAATACATATTCCCCGGACAATTTAAACAGGATCCATTCATTTTTGCTTATTCCCTCCAATCAATCATTCAACGTCGTACTCGTAGCCCAACTTAAACTCAGCCGGCCCATAGACTCCAATCTGCCTGCCGAGGGGGGTCATGTCCAGCAGCGTCATAGTCGGCATGACTTTCTCCCCTCCCCTCGCAAACGTCGAGTACGTGTGGTAAATGTCTCCATCCTTCTTCAGGAAGACACTGAATCCAGGTACATCGCCCGTGTACCATTTCTTGCCCCTTGCCTGCATCTCCTCCTTGTTCTCAAAGTTGAGCTCGATGGGAGCCACAGACTCGTCCATTGTGGCATGGAAGTCGTAGTTGAAGTCCGTCTCGCCGCTCGAGTACCACGGGAATTTCCAGCCCGCCTTCTCCTTGAACGCCTCAAGCTTTTCCACTGGAGCGCGGGATACACAGACGAGATTGGTGTTCTTGAGCCGTAGGTGGCGAACATCCGGGATGGATTCTCCTATGTGGGAGCATCCAGCGCAGCCGCGATCATCCTCGGGCTTGAACATGAAGTGGTAGACAATTAGTTGGTCCTTTTCATCGAAGAGATCGCCAAGCGTGACGGTTTTCTTGTCAGGGCCTTGGAAGAGGTAGGTCTTATCCACTTTGACCATAGGAAGCTCACGGCGCTCGGAGGCGAGGGCGTCGCCAGCACGCGTGTGCTCCTTTTCCTTTTCCAAGAGGGCTTTACGAGCGGCAAGCCACTCCTCACGACTCACAACCTTACCAAGCCATTAGCATGTGCCATTTTGTTTTGCCGAGTGGTGACTTGCCTTGCCGGGCATGTTATCCAATGGTGGAGATGGGAATCAACGTGCTTTTGGTTAATATCCAGTAAATCCTGATTAGGGATGGTTAATTTGACTTGAAGTGATGCTATTGAGCATAATGTTGGTGACCAAAACGCCTGGGTATCGTCGCCTTTTGTACTTGTGAAGCATGCTTTGACGTGACCATGATCATCAAACTTCGTCAACTCACAGTCATCTTGTGTCGTGAAGGAACCATTTCGCATCTGCTGTCTGGCCGTCCAGAAAAATGGCAAACTTGTGGCGTTAGAGCTGGACATCCATTTCGTGCCAATTCCCCGGGCTCCAGAACAGCCGCTGATCCAGGATCGTAGTTCTGCCTATATTAGTGATGACCAGGGAGAGAATCATTGGTCCACGTTAGCCGTTTGGGGCGAGAATCGACCCCAAACGTGCCACAATCGCCACTATCACGAACCGTGATATTTGAAGTGGTTTTCAGGCTGGAAGCGGCACGAAGTTGAGCAATTCCGTGCTGACGGCATGGACGAATATCTTCATCCGTGAAAGCCACAAATCATTAGCTGCAGATGGCTGCCTGGTGATTTATCATCAATAATTGGGCTCCTTGTGGTAAAGCAGCCAAGGTACGATGTATTCAAACAGCAATCGGTAGATAAGTGGTGGCTGCGTTGAAAGTGAGGAGTACGTGGCGAATATGAAAAAAGAAAGTACTTGTGTCCGTTCATTGAGACCTTGATATTTCCAATTATATCTCCTTGATGATCCTCAGCAGTTCCGGTATCTGACTCTCGACTAAGAACGGTGAGTGGCCGGAATCAAGAATCTTCACTTCCGCTTCTGCCAACTTTGCCATGGCAAGCTGAGCCTCGAAGAGATTATTCTGTACCTTTTTGCACGCGACAAATATCTTGCGTGACTGAACCTCCAATGCAACGTGGTGTACGCCACTCTTGACACTTGCAATGCTCTGCTTGACTAAGGAGAAGGAACAAATATCTGCGAGCGGCTTGCCGACGTCGTTGTAGAAGATCATGGGATTGTTGACTTCGCTGTACATATCCTTCACCAATGGTCGGAACAAAGTGTAGTTTTGTATCATTGCCAGAACTTACATGAAGGGTGACCCAAGGAGGCACATTTGCACCACCACCAAAAAGCAAACTCCAGCTGCTCATCTCAACTTCGGGAAACAAAATGGCAGAGATGTAGACAATGCCACAAACACCTCCAGCCAATCTTCTCGCGGCCCGTTCTTGGGGAGATTGGCTAACAGCGACCTCTGTCGCAACAAGTGACCCGTAACTGTGACAAACAAGAACGATATGATGTCCATCATTCATGTGCTTCTCAATGGCGCCAAGTACAAGGCTAGCATCGTCGTGAAGTGTTTTGCCAGCTATTTTGTCCGGATCTGAACCCGTTGAAGAGAGAGCAGGAGCTAGAACCGTGTACCCTTCCTCACGCAACGGATTGATCAGGCCGGCATAATGTAGAGGCCGATGCCAGGCGCCGTGAATAACGCAGATGATGGGTTTATTGGATGATGCCATGTCTTCTTTGCGAGTGCTGGGCTGCTGAAGAACGTTGCATGCTCTGAAATGGGGGGCCAGCTCATATATGATTACAGTGCGAATTTAGTTGGCACTAATGCTTGTGAATCCTTCGGTTGCATATCGAGCTGCGTATGTAGTTCTCTTGTGTCCCAGAGAGAATCGGGGCTCTTTCGTGTTACTCAACTGCTGTGGTTCACCATCAAGGCAATCAATTTCGCTCGATGAAACAGACATTGACATCATCGTAGGGGCCCTGCAGGGCATTTTCTGTCTCAGACCTCTGCGTGCCAAAATGGAGGTCTATGACGGAGCTGTGATGCTGAAAGATGAATTGGAGGGAGTCCGAGACTGAGACTGAGACTGAGACTGAGACTGACTGAGACTGGAGGATGAGATGTGATGTGATGTTGGCAGAGAATGAAACTGAGGACAGGATCAAGAAGCGGAGGTGAAGTAGTTGCTTCCGTCTCTCCTTCCCGCAATACGCGATGGTACACCGCAAAGGACAGACGTACGAATGTATAAAAAGGAGAAACCTCATTGAAGAACTGCTGAACTTCATTCACGATCGCCAACCTGTAATCCTAAAATCATCAGCAGAATTAACAGACACCTGCCTATCCTTTCATCAATCATGATAATGCCCTACAAGACTCTCCTCCTCGCCGGCCTCGCCACCCTCTCCCTGGCCTCTCCTCCAGACATCACCTTCCTCTGCGACGAAATGCCCGAGGTCTGCACAAACATGTGCTGGGCCGTCCGCTGCGCCCAGCCCTCGTTCTCTCACCGTCTAACCCTCGACTTCGCCAGCCTAGACCTCCAAAACAGGCGCACCATCTCCGCTGGCTGCGGCTCCGAGAACATGTGCGGCCGACACGGACTCAACAAGACGGGCCATCGCGGCCACCCCCACCGCGCCTGCAACACCTACCCTTTCTCCACCACCAGCGAGAGCACGTTCCCAAACGGCCACCAGGTATCCCGCTGTGTGCCGGAGGAAGAGCAGTGCAGACAGCAAGTCCAGCTCTCGCTGCTATCCAACAAGTACCAAAAGGACGGTCAAAGAGGGGGGATTCACAGGTTCTCCATCAACTTTGGTAACCCCGGGAACATCAAGTACTGCAACAATGACCCTTGCGTCAACGACGGCTTTGAAGTGCAGGATGGTGCTATCACGAGACGAGACGAAGAGCCAATGTTCAAGTACTACAAGGCCAGATCAGGTATGATCCTGGCATCCATCGACGAACTCGACACACCGTCCAACTTTACCCGCCGGGTGGGGAGCAGCGAGGAGGTTCCGTCGAATTTTGAAACTTGGTTTGAGGAGGCCCGTGGAGAGAACCTGCATCTGATGGGTGACACGGTCATGGAGCGTGTTTCTGCCGAGGCCTTCATGGCGTAGAGTGAAGAAGACAGGGGTAATAGTGTTGCACAGCAGGGCTAGGTGAGCACGGCTAGCCGATGATTAAATGATATTTGATACGTATCGTATAGAGTAGAAGATTGTGACTCAAAATTGGCCACCGATTCAAATAAATATCCCTGGGTATCAAAATCTGACCTGGCCTTTTGTCCAACGCCGATATCCATAATTCCGTTGCATTTGACACTCATTTCCCTTCGGCGCCCTGCCATCACAAAAAATCATTTGATGTGAACTTCCAGCGAATCCATGTCGTTAATGTCGGCAGATTCCATCGTCTCATGCTCTTCGAGTCTCGCGCCGTCAAACCATATGCCCACATCCTTATCCGGGCCAATTCCCCTCTGTGTGCGGAACCCGGTAATAAGCGTCTCGACCGTCGTCTCAAGCAGGACTGTTAGCTTGACCTCTTCCATGTCTCGAGCCTTGAGCTTAACCCGTAGTCTAACTCGCTCAGCCTCATCCTCAACCTCATCGTCTGACGGCTCGCCCGCCTCTCTCTTCTGTCGGAGCTCCTCCTCTTCCTGGAACTTTTCTACCGTCCACGCCACCATGTTGACTTTCGTGCGCCCATCGGATAGACCGCCCTTGCCGTACTCATCGGCAATAATTCTGCCATCGCCCTGGGGCCGAATCCCAAGGCTGAGCAGTGTAGAAGAGGCATACACTTTCTCGCCTTGCCAGGTGAGAACTATGTCATTGTCGTTGGTAATCGGCAGGTGCACGTTTTTCCTACGCTGAAGTGCAATCCAACTGTCGCGTACCAAGCGAAGCGGCCTGTCGAACTGGTACTTGATGATGGCAACTCTCGTTTCTGGTATTTGTGAGGTAATCACCAACTCGACTGCCTCTTTCTTTGGAGCCCCGTTGGCGTCGGTCTGTACCATGGCCTCGTTCCGTGCGCGTTGTTCGGCTGCTTTACGAACGTACTCTGCGAACTCATCTTCCTCTTCCACTGGCGGTTCAGGTGCTGGCTCCGACGAGGCTGGATCGGCCGAGAGTGTACCGACGATTTCAATACCATCATCACGTCGCTTCGAGGGTGTTTCAACAGCAATAGAGTCGATGTCGTCATCAGAATCAGAGTCGAGAGTGATGAGTGGCGCGCCGCTGGGCGTGGCAGCGTCGTTCCTCGGCTTTTTGGTTGGGGTAATGAGTGAGCGGGATCGAAGCGATCGTTTTGAAGGCGAGTCATCGAATGGGTTCTCTGATACATCCACGGTGCCACGATGTCGCTTGGATGATCTTGAGCCCTGTGCTGAGCCAAGCCTTGAACGTTTCGAGGGAGGAGGCGTGACCAAGTCCCTGCTTATTATCATTTCAGCTGTAGCTCTTGCACCAGAAACATATGATTGCACGCACCTGAAGCTATCACCGTCCATCGTCACAGATTCGCTGAATAGAGGATGATCCTCGGTATCCTCCCCAACTGCTCTGTGCTCCTCAACCGCATCGTCGATTTGCATAGGTGGCGGTGGGGGTGTCTCTCGTTGGTCTACTTCCAACGGCCTCTTGTCTCCCCCAGATAACCGCCGTTCCTTGTCCTCCACCTCCTTCTGCTTTTTCCTCATCTTCCTCTCCTTCCTCTCTCGATCCGTAGCTATGATGGACTCCATCTCCTTCGACTGGCGGAAGAGGTCTAGGCCATCATCGTCGTTCTTCTTCTCGGCCTCTTTTGCGGGGGTCGATTTCAGCGCTGCAGCCTTGCGCAGAGCTGTCGCTTTGAACGGTAGTTTCTTCTTCGTCAACGATGCGGAAGAGGTCCCGTCACCCATTATGGCGTCCTTGGCTCAATCTAGTCCAACGACCAGATCGTATCGAAGCAAAATGTGTTCTTAGAAAAGGCACACGAGAGAGCGCTGGCGCCCTGGTCGCAGGCGCGCAAGTCGAATAGATAGGTACACTTGGAAAATGAAAGAAAAAAAAGTGACGTTCAGGCGTTGAAAGAATTCCCCGAGTAGCACATGGTTGAAGCCGCGGGGTGTCTCTTCAGCGCGTTTAGTGGATTTACAGGCGTTGTCATGGTGAAGCTGGGGCAGATGCACTGCTAACAAAGCCTGCCGTTCAGCAATACAGCGGGGGTACTTGTAGCTGCCCAATGGCGCTCGGCGTCACAGTGCGAGCCAACAATAAAGTCACCACACCCAGCTTGGCCAGGTACATGCACTTCGCTGACAAGGGTCAAATCTTATCAGCATCACAAGCCTCACAAACAAACCTCACAGCAAAGGACCTCCACGACAAAGCAACGCACCGCCACCACCACATCACTAAACCATGGAGAACGGCAACATCACACAAGGCGAGGGCAAGGACCCTTCAAGCTTCCTGAGCGATATCATCGGCAATTCCGTCATCGTGAAGCTCAACTCTGGCGTTGTCTACAAAGGTGAGTGGGAGAAAGCTCATTCAGCGGGGTTATGCCAGGTGTCGTTCAACCAGCTCACGCCAGAACAGGCGAACTGCAGTCTGTGGACGGATACATGAACATTGCGCTGGAGAAGACGGAGGAGTACGTCAATGGGGTCAAGCGGAGGGAGTATGGCGATGCCTTTGTTCGCGGCAACAATGGTAAGTGAGCTGGAGGCGTCTGATGGATCTTGAGGCTAACTCTGAGCAGTCATGTATATCTCGGCGGACTCATAAGAAATGAATGAACCATGACTTTCTCGCGTTTTGAAAGTTATCTCTCTCCCTATGCATCATTCTACGTGTTTCTATGAAAGGCGTAGCTCTACCTGGTGACTTGGTTGCAACACCCTTGACATATTCAGCTCTCACGACGATTACAGCCTTGATGTCCAAGCAAAATACGTCACGCCATGAACCGCCACCTCTCCTTTGTCATTAAATTCCCCTTGACCTTCTCTTACAGCCTCATCAAAGAGCTTTCTAAAGGCCACCCTCTCTTCACCCACCAACGTATAGACATGGCTGAGGGTGTTTACTCGATCCCACAAGGCATCCTTGCTCAACCACACAGTCCACGGGAGCTTATCCTCCTCCAGAGGTGTCGAGAACAAGGGCTCAGATTGGCGACCAAAGACTTGCGACCAAGCATCATGTCGGAATCGTGGTGGGCCAAAGTCCTCTAGCTTCAGGAGGCGTTCCTTCAACGCCTGCTCCCATTTACTGGTCGCCGTCCATCGTGCGGGTTGATTATCTGTTCAGCTCAGACAAGTCGTTAGCTCAAGGCTCTCCAGAGAGACCAAGGATGATGATTCAATCACTAACAATCCTCAACATTCCAGATTATAGCGAGTTTACCCCCTGGCTTGAGAACACGACGAATCTCCTCCAGCGCCTTCTCGTTCGCAAACCTTGATCACCATCAGTCAGTCCACATACAACAACAAAAAGACATACTCATGCACTTCAACCTACCAGTGAAATGCCTGCGCCGCAACAACCCCATCCGCCCACCCATCCTCAACCCCAATGCTCTCCGCCGTCCCGTCTCTCACCTCCACAGCCGTCAAACCCTTCGCCGCCAACGTCTCCCTCATCGACGCCGTGGGCTCTACCGCCAACACCTCATACTGCTCCTCCCTCGCCGCCAGCAGCTCCGTGAACTTGCCCGTTCCCGCTGCGAGATCGATGATCTTCGCTTTGGGCTTGTTTGTCAAATCCAAGTGGTTCAGCAGGCTGTGGACGGCCTCTGGTGGGTAGGACGGTCGGTGGGCGTCGTAGGCTTGGGCATCTTTGAAGCCGGTTGATGAGGCCTGTAGGTATGCAACACTCGCCATTTTAGGTTCTTTTTTGTAGACAACAACTATTGTTTAGCAAGTTAAAGACATGAAATAGACTGTCGAGAGGGTTATATGTGGTGATAATGCAACTTCAAGCTTATAAATGCGAATGTCCGATGTGAGCTCCGTCGTATTCCCGAACTGGAGTGGGTGTAGCCTATTATCCAAGCGCCGAAGACGGGGTTCGTCGATTGTCGCCATTTACGGACTATCTGACAGAATACGCGGGGATCTACGGAGTACTACTCCATATCATACACGACTTCGAAAGACATAGACAGGGATGTATTACTGGAGGAGCACTAGGTAGTAGTAATGTACTAGTCGTTTTCATCATTTCTAAATATGGCAATGCAACTAACAAGCTTTCTCATACTTATCTCTGAAGATGGCTATTTCATAAACTCATAAACGGCGTGAAACAAACATTAAGATGGCTAACACCTGGCATCCATCTTGGATAAAACTATCGATGCGATTTCTTTTGTAGCTTGGAATGCCTGGACTTCTTTTTCCGTCCAGACGGGGTCTCTGCATCCGAGCTGCTGTAGTCATAGTCCCAAGTTGCAACTGGAAGGACATCGTAGATGCCGTTCGAGTTCGTTCTCATATCAAGATACGCCTGTGCCGGGCCAGTTGGGCGAGACAACATCGGCTGTGTGCTGGCGTAGGAGTTCCTCGAGTGAGTCGCTAGATCGATAACTGAGGAAGCCATGCTTCCTCGGTTTGCCGACATGGCAGAGGAGCCGCGGGAAGTCATGTCGCGAGCATTACTTCGGCGTTGGTCTTCGCGCAGCCCAGTGGGCACATAAGAGTTGAGGTAGCGGGTATGTGGTGGGAGTTGTTCATTATTCAAGTCAAGATCGTCGGGTGTCATCGATGTTGAGAATCTAGCACCAGTTGTCGTCCGCGCTGGAGGAGATGAGGAGGCGGGTTGGTTGGCGATTTCCATCGACGCATGGTATGATCGTTGTTCATCGAAGCTGTGGTCCACGGATTTCCCTTTTGCTTTGGACGACTCTGTCGAGTCGACGAGTGTGTTGGACAAAGCGACCTGGCTGGACTCGGGCGTATTAGACCTCGATATCCAGATCCCCTCAACTTCGACGCCGCTCTGGATTGCGCGCACCCCAAAGGGAATGTCGGTGATGCTGCGAGCGTTGATACCGCAGTGTCGCATCTCGGCAAGTCGCACGCGGCGTTCTTCGTCTACCAATTCGAGGCGTTGGATTCTTCGATTGGTCCACCATAACCTGACGAAACCGAAAACGAAGACGAGAAGGATACAACAGGCCAGGACCTGTCGGGGATGGTAAGTCAAAGTTGAAAATAGCTCGGAAGAAGGAGATGAGGGTGTATAGTCGACTTACAAAGGTCATTGTCTGCCATAGCTCCCACCCAATGAAGAAGACCGCCATGTTGAGGGTTGACTTTTCGATTCGTAGGAACAATCTCGATGCCCTATAAGCGGTCTGGTAGAAAACGTTGATACTTTTCCAAGGGTCGAAGGGCCTAAACGACGGCGTGGCAATGGTCCTCCAAAAGAGAAGAAAAAATTGAGCGAGAGACTGGGCTGTATGTGTATTGTATGTATGTGAACGAGTGAAAGAACGAACGGTAGAGCCTGAAGGTGGCTCGAGAGCGATCCACGTGGCGGCCGTGAATACTACCTACCTATTCAAAGGCAGAGGGGAGAATCAAGACTCAGGAGCGACACGCTGGGGATGCCCAAGATGTGAGCCAAGAGCGAGTGGCACCTGGCCAGAGGTTACATGTAGTATTAGTATTAGTATTAGTATTAGTAGTACTCCGTACTCCGTCTAGCACTCCGTGCCAGCATAAAGGTGGCGGGTATCTCTCCATTTTGCCGTCAGTTCTTTTTTTATCACAAAAGGGCTCCAGCATGGTTGCCGACGCTGTGGGGGGTGAAGGGGGTGAAGGGATGGATCGGATAGCCTCATGCATGCACCTTGCTTGAGATGGTAGGTGATGCGATTGTAGTTGTGTGGTTGGATACCGTTGCGAGCCAAAACCCACACAGGTCATCGATACATGTGCCGGATACCACCTCGTGCTCGTATTAGTAGATCCGGCTTTTTTTTAGCAGAGAGATGTAACGTCTCTGAGAAAACGGCCCAATGAAAAAAAAAATTGAAAAAAAAAAGGGAGTTTCTGTTACCAAAATCGGACCGAGCCGCCTGGAGGACATCGCATCTAGATCATGATCTCCAGGAGGCAGACTGTGGCTTCGCTTCTTGACCCCTGAAAGGGAGGCTGCGTGCACTGTGTCATGTTGAGAAGGGGAAATCCACCACCAAGAGGCGTCACACAGAAAAAAGAGATTTCATAAATTCGTAATCACTATGCCCATTGCTCACTGCTTGCTGCTCGTTGCTCACTCACAGAGTCACACGCCTTTGAAAGAAAACGCTTTGGGACCCGCCGGATACGAGCACATAGACTGATAGTCGTGCAGGTTCACAACGATGCATCGAACAGACCGGCGGACGGACACCTGCAGTTCAGTCCGCCCAAGAGTGGGCACAAACGCGTGTCGCCTGGGGTCCAATTTCGCATCCTGGTACTATTGGACCATGACATTGACGCTCATTCTGCGTACAGGACAGGTTGAAGGGGAAAACGCTTCGTTTGCGATAAAGTCAAACAAAGAGAGGGGAGGGGGCCTTTCTAGAAGGTGGCGTGCCGACAGCATGTCAGACAATGTTGAACGCTTGTCCGGCTGAATCCTGAATCGTGCAGCGGATGGCCGAGTTGATTAGTCGTGAGTGGCTTAAGCGGGTGTGATTGGTTATTCAGCAGTACAACTCACTCATGGGTAAGTACTCTGTAGTACGAGTAGTCGTAGTAGTACTCCGTACATGGTATTTAAGCCTGATATCGTCATCTGTCCATGGCTTTTTGTTTTGTCTTGTCGTTTCGGTATTGCTCGTAATTGGCGCGAATAAACATTCGGGCTAGGCTGCCAAGCTGCCAAGCTGCCCTCCGATCTGCCCACATCGCCTACTATTGGCTGCGCAGCGAGCGCCCTGGAAAGGAGGGGGAGGGAGTGGAGTCAAGGAGTAGTACATGGTAGATTGGCTGGTGTTTTCACCAACAGAGAATGGTAAAAAGACGTCTGTCCCTTTTGGACAAGGACTCAGAAAGGTGGTGTGTTTGGAGAATGGGGGGGATCAAGGCGTTTTAACGGCAACTACGTAGCACTTATAGTATTTGGGGACTGTTCAAGTATTTTTAGCAAAGCGGCAACTATCGATCTGCATTCCAGCCGCAGTCTACATAGATTCAATAAGCTGAATCTGCCCGACATCACAAGGCTTGGGCGTCGTGCGTCGTGCGTGATGCTGGGCCCGATTTGCAGCGGTACCGCGAGGCGAGAGAGGCGGCACCATCAGGGCAAGAAAATGCAAATGCCAGCATAACCATGCCATGTGCTACGGCATCCTGACATATGTAGTAGTAGGACCTTCCACAAATTATTTCCGTCTCCAAGGTCCGTGCTGCATGGATGGATGAAAATGCAGGGTGAGGTAATGGATAATTCCAGTACAGGGAAAACCCGCTGAACGAATTGCCGAGTTGGGAGCAAAGTGGTGTGGTGATGTGTGGTGTTGTTCAACCCGAACCCCGTTGGGTAATGCAGGATGACATGTATTAGCACTGTCTTGTTGGTTATTGATTACTGTATAGACACAGTATTCCTTACAGTTTCTCAAACTGTAACTTCGTCATAGGTCGGTCGGAGGATTCCACTCCCGACAATGCGTCGCTTTTCCCCCCCTCTCGGACACTCCGTTCATCCACCGAATGAATTTCCGACGCAGGTAATCTTTTGGTGCCGAGGATAGGGCCTGCAAACGCAGAGGAACGCAGTGTACGAAGTAAAGAGTGTACTTCGTACTCGTAAAGATGTAGGGTCAAGTTGGGTTGATATATGAGTGCTGCGCCAGCCCGCCAAGCCCACGGAGCTGAGCGAATTCATCAGCCTCTGCGCCCTGGACAGACACAAGAGCGATCAATAGAGCAGGCGAAATAGAGAGGGCTGAACCACTTTGGCCAAAGGGATGCTCCTCCTTCTTGATCCGATGAGCTGACAATCTTTCCCCTCCACAGCCGAAGTCGTCCCATGAACGAATCCATGTTTAAATGTCAGCGTCGATCTAATATATACGTACCATCTCATTTAGAGTAGTAGCCAAAGACCCATTCCCCCAATCCGGCACGCCTCGTCTGACATCTCGCAACTCTTTAACAGCCCCCCTGGGACCACTTCTTGTTTCCCCAGATTTCTTTTCTTTGCTTGAACTACTTTCTTGTACTCGTGCTCTCTCGAGTGCTCTCTATCCCCAATTGCTTCTTTATTGTCGCCACCATCTACAGAGTACGGCCTTTTGATACGTCCTCCATTTCCTCTCCCTCGCGACTCGCCGCTGCTCCGCGTATCGTCTTTATTTCCGCCCGTCCCGCAGCCGCAAGCCGTCACAATGCCCATCCGAAACCCCTTTGCCCGCCGACCCGGTGTTGTGGTTACGACAGATGAAAATGTGCGACCGGGTCAAGATGGCACCCACCCAGGCTTTGAGCGCGTCGATACCGTGGGTTCCAAGGCCTCATCCATCTTGAGCATCCGCAGCGCCAAAAGTCAAGATACCGGCGAGTATAAGATGAGTGGTACGTGATGGCTGGCTGCCCCTAATGTGGGGATGATCTCTCACAAGACCAATTGGTTAACATCGTCTTGGCGAAACAGTCGTCAATGACAGCGGCGTCTATCTTCCAGTGAGTTTGCGGAGTTTCGCGATGCATTAGTGCAGCGGCTGATCGTCCGTGTGAGCAGCCATCACCACCACACGACAACGCCCGTTGGCCGCGCAAGTATCTATCGTCGCGGACGTCTACAGATACACGGAGCGACGTTGGTGACATTGAGCATTTCTCTATTTCTCGAGAGTCCTTTGACTCTTACAGGCGATCATTTGTACGTTGCCATGCCTCTACCTTCTGACGTCTGGCCCTCGGGCCTACGTTTCCGCGACTCACGCGGATACGCCGGACTAACCATATTTCTGCTCCCAGGACATCTCAGCACGATCACCCATCAGTACACACGATGCACCTCCACGCCAAAGCCTTGACTCGGCTCTTTTCCCCCGCTTGCCTAGGTCGGCAATTGGTCGCAAGATGGAGTATCAGCCACCAACCGCCGAGGAAGGCTTCGAAGACGTGGGACTTGAGGATCAGAAGCAGCAGCCTCGGAAACGCGGATTCTTCTCCAAGTTGACCGAGACACAAGACAAAGACAAAGATTCGTCTGCAACCCAGCCAGCCGTTTCTCGATTTCTGATGCCCGGTCGCAAGAGGGGCCACAGCGGCCAAGGCTCTGAACTGGGAAGTATCGAGCAAGCCAAAGCGGCATCACCAGGCGAATGAATGTTTCAACCACAATAACGACAGAGCTCCGACTTGCAACACTACCACGTACATACTTTCAACTTGTGAGGAGTATCGGAGTTTTTCCTCGGGTCATGGGCATTTTTCAACCTTGCTTTGACGGCGTTTCGGATCATGCAATTATTAGACACACACTCGCTATTGCTGCATCCATTGGCAGGCAATTGTATAGAAACAGGGAACCCCCTCGCTTTGGTAAATTAGTACCTGAGAGGATGGCCATGTATGAAGGCCGGCGAGCCTGGTGGGATCAAGGATGCAGGGCAACATGGGAAGCAACAAGACGACTTATTAATGATAATAACTTAGGCTTACGATCCCCATGTAGGATCGAAGATTAGTTGTATTTCACCATTTTACCCAAGTCTTCCGTACTGATATTACGTACGATGATAACCGGTTCAATGACTTGCAGAGGCTCAACTTCGAGACCCAGATGTCAGCTGATCTTAGCTTTTGAATGGGCAATCAAATAGTGACAAACTTATTTTGATTTATATCCAGAGAAAATAATCATCTCCCGTGGAAGATACGAATGGTGGCATTGTGTTAGTTGAGATACTTGGGGAATAGCCCGATTCCGGAGTTCGGTGCCGGCAAGCGCCGGCACAGAGGGTAAACGAGTAGTATGAAGCACGCCATTCCGGTCGCAACTCCGATGCGGCGTTATCAACTACTGCTCAGCCCAAGCGTATCAGTGACCCGAGTCCGACGTAGTAACCAATCTGGTGTATAAATAATAAGAGCTTTGGATGTGCTTTGAGGATACGGTGGGTAGGTAGTCTTGATAGTTCTCATCAACGCCTTTGGATTAGATTGCCAGACCTGGGGTAAGTGCTGACATATGCAACCCATCTTTGGCAGGCTGCGGCTAACGGGCGCAGAAAACATGGGGAACGAAGGATCAGACAAAGGGGCCATCCCTGACATCGCGACCCTGTCGCTCGCCTCACGGGCTGTCCATGCGGATGCTGGGCTCGATGATCATCCGGCCGTGGCGCCGGGCCTGCATACCAGCACGACCTTCCGGTACTCAAGCGACCCGGATAAGCTCGTGACCATCTCGGAACTCGAGGTGAGTTGCGCTGAGTGGGAAGATGTGCGCGCCTTGGGTTTAACACGCTCCTCATCGTAGCCCAAGGACCTTCCTCCTGACTTCTTTGTTTACTCCCGCTTTACAAGCCCGAACCAGGACCGCCTCGAGGCTATCCTCACCTCGATTCTCGGCGGGCGGGCTATCGCTTACGGCTCTGGCCTGGCTGCCTTCCATGCCATGCTCGTGCGCCTGAACCCCAAGCGCATTGCCATCGGCGACGGCTATCACGGCTGCCACGACGTTGTCAAGTTGCTATCCCGCCTAACAGGCCTGAAGATGCTGCCCCTGGACTGCGACCCTTCGGAGCTCGGGCCGGGCGACGTCGTCCACGTTGAAACGCCATGGAATCCCACCGGCGAGGCTCGCAATTTGCAGTTCTACGCTGACAAGGCCCACAAGGCCGGCGCGTACTTGACCGTGGACGCTACCTTTGCGCCGCCGCCGCTGCAGGACCCCTTTGCCTTTGGCGCTGACATTGTTATGCATAGCGGAACCAAGTATTTCGGCGGACACTCGGACATGTTGTGTGGTGTGCTAGCTGTTAACCCGAAGCACGAGAACTGGGCCAAGGGGTTGATACTGGACCGCCTGGTTCTGGGTTCTAACATTGGTAACTTGGAAGGATGGCTGGGCATGCGTTCCCTGCGGACACTGGAGCTGCGTGTTACCCGCCAGAGCACCTCGGCTACGGAGATGGTCGCGTGGTTGGTGAGCCAGCTCCAGGACCCGAACACTGTGGTGAGCCAGACGGTGGATAAGGTCTTGCACGCGAGTGTACAGCCCGAGGCGGCGGAGGAGGGCAGTTGGCTGCGGAAGCAGATGCCCAACGGCTATGGCCCCGTCTTTTCGATTCTCCTGAAGGAAAAGGAGTGGGCGAAGAGGCTGCCGAGCAAGTTGCGCTTGTTCCAGCATGCGACGAGTTTGGGAGGCGTGGAATCGTTGATTGAGTGGCGCGCGATGACGGATCCGGTTGTTGATCCGAGGTTGGTGAGGGTGAGTATTGGTGTGGAGGGATTGGAGGATTTGAAGCAGGATGTGCAGCAGGGACTGGAGGCGCTGTTGAAGGAATAGATATATATATATGAGTTCCCTGGGGAAAAGCCGAGTCAATGCACGGCATACATACATATATACATAAGGTATGGGTATAGAGGAATAAACGGCCGATGACACTTGCCATTGCCCTGGGCAAAACCCTCTGTTCCACATCACAGATCATATTGTTGATTCAAGAGCGCAGTTGAGTACTCCGTATGACAGACAATGACAGGACAGCAACAATACAATACGAAGTCGCATTTTGATGCCAAGGGCCAAGGCGTACTACTACCTAGTAGCTAATACAGTGGGTTTTACTAGGCCGTTGCGCTAGCCCCTGGCGGCCACCCACTGACATGCCGCGAAACCTCATCAAACGTTCTAGAGCGTCGTCTCGAGACCCTTGATCTTGACACTTTCACCATCTTCCCAACTCGGCCCTCTACAACCAAAGATTTCGCAAAGCATGCCAGCAGGCGACACATTCCTCGGCAGAGTCGTCGTCCTACGCTGCTGCTTCTGCTCTTGAGGAGGAAGAGAGAGAGAGACAGAGCTCCCAAACCTCAAATGTCCCGATGCTGCGACTCAATCTCTTCCGCCTGCCGACCACGCTGCGGCGAAGGGTCAGACGGAACCGCTTGGCCATGCAGCTCCTCCTAATCGCCCTGGCCGTCCTCCTCGTCGCCCCCATCTTCTCTATTTACTGCGTCTACAAGCCCCCGCGCTTCCTCATCAGCTACCTACGCGCCAGGTTCCCCGACGTGCTGTTCGAGGTGACCACCACCGAGAAGATCATTGCCCTGTCCATCGACGATGCCCCGTCACCGCATACCAACGAGATCATGCAGGTGCTGCGCGAGAACGATGCACACGGTACCTTTTTTGTCATAGGTGATCAGGTGGAGGGTCGGGAGGAGACACTGCAGACACTGGTTGCACAGGGCCACGAGCTGGCTAACCACGCCATGCACGACGAGCCGTCCAATTCGCTGAACAACGACGAGCTGGAGAAGCAGGTTTTGGAAGTCAAGGAGAAGCTCGTCAAGGCATACGAGGCGGAGAAGAAGATCCTGCCGAATAATTACTTCCGCCCCGGGTCGGGCATGTTCAACCGCAGGATGCGTGACCTGCTGGGCAACAGAGGCTTTCGTATTGTTCTGGGGAGCATCTACCCTCACGACCCTCAGATTCATTATCCTTCTGTCAATGCCAGACATATACTGAGTATGGCTCACCCTGGCGCCATTATAATATGCCACGACAGGAGAGGGTGGACGGTACCGATGCTACGCATAGTTTTGCCCGAGCTGAAGAAGCGAGGATACAAGATTGTCACCATTACAGACCTTGTGACAACGGTCGAACCATTGGGTGGTCGATGACAATGAGACGGAAACTTTTGGCGAGGGCAAAAGACGAAACTAGGTCATGGTTTGGTGGCCCATAGGGGGACCATTCATTACACGCCTTCATAAATGTAGGCGGGCACAGATCGGAGTTACACAATTGTTCGGGATAATGGTGGTGCAGGAATAAAATTATGCTATAGCTTGGGCATCGGAGTTGGGCACTCATTGGCAGTATAGGAAGTCATTCGCAGCAACAAGGGAGTGGGGAGCAATCAGAGAATTATTTCTAGCGACCCATCCTCATGCATGAGCTGTGAGAGGTTGTAGCGAGGAGATTTGAGCCTGGTGTCTGTTAGCATATCTGTCTGTACACGTATAATTCCCCCTGTCGGAGTTGGGATACCCACGTATACTGGAGCGTTCCTGTGACAATCGCCCTGTACCCGTCGACAACATCCCTTGTCAGGTTTAAAAGATTTCCGTCATTCAACGTCGCGTTAATAAGCTCCCCGGCCGCCTCGTCGAAGACGTGAACAGCATCACGAAGCTTCTGGTAGATCTGAGCAACAATCTCATCCAGTGGCGTTTCTGGTGTGAGGAGCGCGGGTACGACGTTGATCACACACTCTGTCTTCAGTTCCTTCTTCAACGACAGGACGTCATTTAACAAGCTGAGCAGAATGCACACCTGCTTCCGCAGAATCTCGACCTGAGGCGACTCGGCAATGACAGAGGGTATGTCCTGGTTCATGGCAAACGAGATCAACGCGGCGAACATGCCACCACCAATAGTCCCCTCCCTCATGGCCATGTAGGCATCGTAGTCCGGCACTGTCTCGACTAGCCGCAGTTTCTGCTCAACCGCACAGGCGTTGATGTAGATGCTCGTCTGGTCAAACATGCGCCACCGGTCTGCAAGTGATGCTCCCCCTTCAGTGAACCGTCTCCCAAAGTCTAGGAACACAGCGTTGATCGCATCGGCCTGACCGCTGTCGTTGTTCGGCGCAGCTAGACCCAATGCTACCCTTACGAGGTCCAGTGTCTTTGCCCTCCACTCCTCGGCTTTGGCGAAGTCCTTGGATAAGTCGCCCTCATTCGTATGAACCGTGTCGTCCCAGCACATAATCCACACGGTAAAAAGCACCAGGGCGTCGATTTCAGGCCGACGAGCAGTGGGATACAACAAGCAGGCCAGCAAGGCAATGTCATCACGCAGATGACGCTCAATGTGAGACAGCGAGGGGGAAGAAGCAGCGATATTCTGGATGGTCCGGGTGACGAGAGGCGCGAGTGATGGGTAGTGTCTATTGAGGCATGGCTCTGACCATGTCCGGAAGAGGGCTGTGAGATCTGGGATGCGGAGGGTCTGACCCTTTAGGGCGGCAATGACAGCGCCCTGGCCGAAGCTTGACATTGTGTATGGAAGCCGGAGATTTTTGTTGTAATATTTACCTAGCTTGCGATAGTTTCGAGGGTGGGAAGAGGCGCGATGTGCGTGTGCTGGCTGACCGTTATCAAGATTTCGGGGCTTTAATGGCGGCTCGGTCCGCGCCACAGGGGTCTAACGGCTTTTCTTTTCGTTTTTCCTTTCTTTTTTTTTTCCCTGGCGGATCTTTGCCTTTGACAACTATCCCACTGGTTCATTGAGCTGAAAAGTCGGTCAGTCGGGTACGAGTTTGAGGATTATTAAGACGACATGAATGGTACGAAGCACGGAGTACGGAGTACATAGACTCGATCTAATATTAGAACCTTTACTCACTAAATCAAGCTTATACGCAGACCGCAATTTGCCTTCGAATTCATATCCGCTGGTTCACACCCCTGAGTAGCAGGTATTTAAGCTTTATATATACTTGTATGTCAATCGTAATTGATAGAGAGTCCCACAGTGTATTTAATCTCACAAATGAGTTGGCCTCAATATTCTAGGAGACTGGTGATGTTAGGCAAGCGGCAGCATCCATCGAATATACCAGGACGAATTGGCGAACCGACGGTGTTACCTGGTTCAAGACTGGTGATCAAACTATTATGCCTCCAGATGGGCAGATTTCAATTTCCAGAAGATATAAAGACATCATCATCCGTGGCGGCCGAATCACCTTACCGGCGACGATAGACGTAGTCATTCATAGGATCTGTGGAGTGCAGGTATGTCTTTTGTTGCCGTTATTATCTCCTACATGACATTACTCAAACTCACGGTTCAACCGCAATAGTCTCGTGTAATTGGAGTTTCTATGGCTCATAGTGTTATGGAATATAAGCCAACTGAAGCTATTCTCAAGCCCATACGACCAGAGGCTGTGGAGAACTCGAGGTCCCGTCAAGCTCATGTCTTGAGCTCAATGTATACTTCTTCTCCCATCCCAAGACTTTAATTTGGAATTATAGTTCAGAGGCCGCCAACAAAGGCGCACAGGAAGCACTGCGAGTCGCCATTATACTGTCGGCTTGCACGGCAGAATCGCCTGCATCGCGACGTGGACTCCAACAGTGACTGGCTTGGCCCATCTTCGTCTGCACGATCAACCTCTGAACCAACCCCAACACACCTCGTTTGCACGTATTCGCTGTTAGCTGCATCTAGGTCATGCACCCTATAGGCTTCCTCGCCCCGCGAGTCATTGACCAGCGCCACCACGAATAGGGGGTCGTTCGTATCTGCGTCAGATGTTTGTATCAGGATCATGTCGGGAGCTGGCTTGTGCATGACGCTAAACGTGTTTCCATCATCAAAGTCTGCCCTTGCCTTGCTTAGAGCATCTCGGCCAACGAGTACTTCTGGGTGTATCGCCAAAAATGCGTCAGCATCGGTGTATTTTTTGGTGTAGGTTGTCGTGCCGCCATGTAGGTTGAGTGCCATTGCGAGTATGAGGTTGATGCTGTTTGCGAAGCGCATGGTAGTGGTAGGTAGTCCTGTGCCTATGGTTATTAAAGAACAGGCAGATAGGGTTACTGGATGTAGAGCTTACCTAGGTAGACTTTTGGGGGGGAGGGGGTTCTTCTATTGATCTAGAACTCTTGTTCATGAATCTCCAGGTTTGCGAGCTGTCCTTGGTGCGGGAGATGACGGGTTTTATGGCTCCATGTACCACAATAGCGGGTTCAGTTAGTTGAGGACTTTTGTGATGTGTTCACTACTTATCTAGGTAGCGCGTATGCAACCTGTCGATGACCAACACCAGTGTTGGCAGCAGCAGTGTGCCAGCCCACACATCCATCAGACCCAAAGAGGGGGCAACCTCGCATATTGTAGGAACTTATGGCTCTGAAGTACCAATCAACTTATAAGGCCAAGACATATACATACATATGTACATATAACTGCGGAGTACGCAAGGAGTATATTCTGCCGGAAATGGATCCATCCGAGAAGCACTAAAGTTCTCCGCAGGGGTTAAACAAGAAGAAACGTGTAAGAATCAACAGCAAAATATAATCCTTGTTATCAATCACACATCAACAGTATGAGGGCTCATTGGCAGGTGCATAAATGATAGAATTCGACACTCTTGCTGATCCCAAGTTAGGTGGGAAAAGCGGCTGCTTAAATATATGGAAACTTGCTAACTAATTGATCATGACCATCCGGATCTAGGAAATCTAGGAAATCTAGCTGTCATGATATCGTCATTGACTTACGGATCCGGCTGTTATTGCAAGCTAGTTGGGAATCAGGGAATGTGCGTTGGAATGAGGGAATGTGTAATGTTGTGGAATGTGCCGTGATGTGGAACTATCCGTTACTGAGGTTGACACTTGTTATAGTTCTAGTTTACAAGTTGCCCCTGGCCACACTCTGTATCCAGACGCATAGCTGATACCCAACCCATTTCATTCACCATCGTAGTACCGGCACCTACCACCCCCGTCGCAAGTACACCAGCAACCACCCTCCACGCAACAGTTGAAACATCCATACCCGGCTGGAGAACAGCGAGCGCATCTAGGACATAGTCCTGATACCACAACCCCTTGCCCATTGATAAAGTATTCCTTGACATCCATTTGTCCAGGAAGTGTTGCTGCCGCTGCCGCTGCAACATACACGATGACGAAGAAGGTTCTCAAGCAAGTCATGTTGCGTGAGATGTTCTTGAGCTGACGTTGGTTTGTCTTTTACTAAGAGTGCTGTCAGCGTTGATAGGATGAAAAGGCATAAGAGCAAGAATATTATACCGGAATAGTGAGAGGACGAGTGATTCAGGTTTGCAATTGAGTCTGTCAGAGTACAATCTAGGTCGACAAGATGGAGACTCTCTATATATATACTTTTTTTTATCTCTATAATCGTGACCACCGTGGGGTTCTTCCATTTCTGTGCGCAATTGGCAGTTTGTTCCCTCCCCCTGTATGTTTGTTGAAGAACAAATAACAATATGCATCTACCTATTAACCAAAATGTAAGGACCGCGGATAATATGAGACCTGCGGAAGCCATCGGGCATGCCGTTTGACCTCATATGAGGACCTGCTACTTCTGGCCCACACCGAAATAGAGTAGAAATTGCGTGGCTGAGATCCCGCAGGACCATTCCGGCTACTTGCACCGGAAACCCCCTATCTTGTCTTTTTTATTGCAGGATCGAGGTTAGTCATGAATAATCTCAGGTTTTGCCTCTACTAACTATCTGTCGTTCATTAGTCATGGAGGGGATAACTAACGAAAGATGAATAATGTGTGATTTTAGGATGTGAGCTGCAACTCTGGTGGCAAAGTCATTGAGGTAGGACAGCGTGCAGTGGGGTTGCGTTTCTTCGAGATCTCGTTGCCTAGAGCATTAGCCTTGATCGTCTTGATCAATTGTATCCACAAGGTAGCCGGCTTCAGCGCGTGGCTGGGTCTTCGGGCTCCCATTCTGATTCCCTTCCAGAGCTTGATTGGTCAGTGGATAAGGCCTACAACCGTATGTGCAGACACTCGTAAAGCTGTTGGAAAGGCATGTTGCAGAGAAGCACCCGAGCCAAGAGGCACTCTCAGCAGCTTCTCTACAGCGAGAATTATGCTTAATGCCGGGAAGGCGTAGGCCCCGGTCGCAAAGTTAATAATACCTTGCTATGTTAGGGGGGTGTTGAAGACTTTGCCTTTGCCGAGCTCTGCCTGGAGATTAGACATGCACCGAAAGATATCTACCTAGAAAGCGATATCTTCACCAAAGCACCGAACGCTGTTGATGTGGGCTGTTTGGACTCCCTGCCGGTGGAGTGAAGCTTGAGCTTTTCTACCGTTTTGCACGTTAAGGTACTCCAATACCCACCTTCCATCCCATTCACCACCGACCGATGGATTGTGGAACATGAAGACTAGGGGAATAGTCGGATCGTTAATGCGGAACGCCTTCCAACGGTAAGTGAGGTTGATGACATGATTGAGAGAAGCCTGGTCCCTGATCTCTTCAGCAGCCATTATATAGGCAGTTGCACATGGTTGATATCTCTCCATGAAATGCCCTCGCCGGTAATCATGGTCATAGTATAATGCTCATATTACTTTGGCAAAATACCATCTCATGAGTACAAATCTCGTCGAACATGTCTATCACAATAGGTCTCCGGTACAAATGGCTAGTTCATATCACCTTTATCTCAGCGTGGGGGATGACCGCTTAATCATGGTCTTTCACAACCCAGAGTTGATGTCACAAAAAACTCGTTTGGGACACATACAACACAGGGAGAATTGATTTCCGATTGAGACTAGCCATGTTAAAGGATCACATCGATCTCTGAATGTGTTTTACCCCGTATATTCATAGCTAGCTACACGAACCATTTTCTCAGCTCGCTATAGAGAGGAAATTTACAATGGCTCTGTGAGCAGTATACAGAGTTTATTTTAATGTTGCCGTAATTAAAAAAGATAGTGTTAGCACTTGATATTAACCAAATTAAACAAGGATGCTTTACTCAATAGAAGAGTAAAAAAGTGTATATGTTAAACTATCTAGAAGTGCCCTTAAGCTTTGTAAAAGTTAAGGTGCTTTGTGGGAAAAGAAGCTATACAATAGCAAATTATTGAGCCTAAAAGAGTTACTTTCAGCTTAGTGATAATTGCAACTTGGGCTATAAGTAGGCGGTGGCACGCCATTTGCTTCAGCAAAAATAATGAGACTTCTATCAGTATTGCGATGCCTGTAAACAAGTTAATATAATCCTATGCGACCAGAATTAACACTTACATCCAGCCGCTATGACTATTACAATAGTCTTGAAACTGTTGAATATAAAACTGTAATACTTTCAGTTAAATATAAGAACAACAGAGTAGATTTACTAACTGCAATTCCTTTATAACTGATAGAGATAGTTCGGCAACTATCCTGGTTTTAAACTGAAACTTTAGCTGTGCCGATTGTAGCAATTACAGTAGCCTTGGGTGGAATACTAGTATCTATTAGTGTCTTAAAGATCTAGGAAGCTAAATCTTTAATTGATAGAGAGAAACAACCAACACAGCAAATTCAGAACTGCCCTGTAAGGAACGCTTTATGACTGCGGGATCACGCATGTAGTCGCTCAGAGTTCCAGAGATACCATGAACCCAAAGCCAGCAATGATCAGGTCTCTGGCTCAGGGTCTCGGCATCGTTGCCATTATTGGTTGTATTGGTCCATCCGAAAGTCGATGTAGCGTTAATGTCCGCCGGGTTGAATTCGAGAGTCTCAATTTTGACAGTATCTTCAGGAACTGGATTCGCTGAGCCAGGCTTAATTACAGCCAGGAGTGCTAGGAGAGGCAAAGCAAGAGTTAACTGGTTCTTGGATGCTACTTTAGGACACTCATCTTAAGACAAAGGGCAAGTTTCTTCCCTTTATATAGTTATCTTCTGGCTATTGCCTGTTATCCCTTGAATAGTATATAATAGGTTCTTCTGGCGTCTATACTTACCCTTATTCTCTAAAAGGTAATAGGTAGTTATACGGATCCATAGAGAGTGGGGTATAATTGGACTTGTGCTTATTTGTGAATCTTGAGAGAAAGTTTTATAGAAAAAAACAACCCTGCCTCGTATTAATGGATATATCTAATTCCAACTGAGTTACCGATAAACAAGATACAGGGTCGACTGAAGGGAGTGTCCACCTTTTTTAGTTTGAAAATTTAGTCCGAGTATAGACCATATGTGGCACATATGGCCTGTACCGTACTCCGTACTTCTACTGTAATCTATATATACTTATTAGGCTAGCTGTTTGGTTGCAGGAATACGACCGGGCGTTTAGGTACCCAGGCACCCCAGTATGTAGCTTATTGCCTTTCCCTGTTGTTCCTAGCGTCTTCGTCAAGCGATTTTTGGATCCTTCACAACGGCAGCTACCCAGTTTTAAGCATAAGCAGATTCAAACTTTATTTCTAGCCGAGAAACCGACAGGCAAGATAGTCGAGTGCAACGAGCGCACTGTTGGTAGAATTCGCACGAATATATATCGATTCGGAAATACACGAACGCCGCCGAACAGAACTGGTCACTAATCAAGCATCACACCATGTATGCTAGATGTATTATGCCACGAGCTAACAAAGAAACTATGCATGTATTGTGAGGAGGGGATGATATCATTCCTTCGAGCTGAGTTTGACATAAATATCTCACTTAGTAGCATCACCCGCGCCTTGCACTCCAGGAACTGGTCTAATAAGACAACCTACTGTATTGTGAAGTAAAGGAAGTCGCTACTACGACACCTATATCATTATAAGCTATCAAAGCATAAACGTATCATTTTAATGTTATTAAAAAATCTGGTTGTAATACTCTAATAGTGCAATGGCTAAAAGGATAGGCTCCTTGGGGGAACAGCAACAGTTTACACCGCCGAGTTCAAGCGCGAGGTCAGTGTCAGGTGCCCAACGAGGCAAAGGAGTAGTAATAGCACTACTAGGGCCCTAGCCCAGATCATGTGACTAGAGTAGGATATATAAAGAAGGACACTTCCCCCAGCAACAAGCTGGCGGCGTATGGCTGGGTTCGACAACAGATTTGCAATAACCCCAGTCGTTATGGCTGCGGACTGAGAAGACCCATTCAGATCCTTCACGGCCTTGTTGAGCAGGCCGTAAGTGTTCTGCGCCTCGGGATTGTTGGCAGCGTATTTGTCATAAAAGGCACACACAGTGTCCACACCGACAGCGTACAGGCTGAGAATTCCCTTGCCTTTGGAGTCAAGGGTCTGAGAAGTCGGCCAAGGCACGTTGTCGACACCTTTGTTGCCGACGAAAATGAGGGGAGTGTTTGTGCCTCCGTTTCGTCCCAGTGTACCATAAGACAGGTCGCTGAGGGGAGGAGCTCGATCCGCATTATTGCCTGCACTCTTCACAGCTACAATACCGGCATTATAGATGTCCTGAAGCTTGACCCCAAACACATCGGTACCATCGGCCAAGGCAACTTGTGGTGAGTCGCGCGTTGGTGCCGGCCACCACATCAGCTGTCAACCTCAGTAACGGATAACTCCACATCACGGCACATTCCTTTATTCCTAACTAGCCTGTAAGAACCCGGATAGTCTGTAAGAACCCGGATGGTTAGCAAATTCATGTATTTAAGCAGCAGCTTTTCCCACCTAACTTGGGATCAGCAAGAGTGTCGAATTCTATCATTGTATGCATCTGCAAATGAGCCCTTATACTGTTGATCTGTGATTGATATCAGCGATACAGGGGCGCTGAAAGACATGCCTATGACACTCTGACCACGTGAGTTGACCGACTGAGAGTGTGAGAGGATTCTATCAAAGGCAAGCATGGTGGAACTGACAGGCGCGTAGCGCCCGCTGTTCGATTTGAGTCGCACGAGCCCAAGCATCGCGTCTTTTGCTGCACCGGCATAGGATCCAGCAGCGAGAGACGCCATGTTCGTGCCATGGTTGCTGTCAGGGGTAAAGCCAATTGGGTCCAAGTCGTCGTAGCCAGTGTAAGCTGCTATATGCAAACCGATTCGGCTGGCGTAATCCTGCAAAAGCCAATTGTCAGTGGAAAAAGTGCCGTCTCTGACACTCAGGGGGCACGAACCTCATGCGCGGCAAACCCGCTGCTGTCAATGTAGTAGACCCAACTTTGCGATTGCAATGGTAAATTGGCACCGTCATCATACATGAAGTCCTCAAAGTCATAATAGGTGCCCTCGAGATTACCTTGCCTGGACAAGCCAGAGAGCCAGTTCAGATGGTTGGGTGCGTTGGTCTGTGCTACAATATGGCTGGTGCCATCAAGGTTTTCGCTCCTCTCAATCTTCAAGTTGGGAAGGCTGGCTGTTCCTGAGCCAGTGGAGTTGGAGTGCAAGTCAGCGTGATTGGTGTCGCGTTTCCTCTTGATGGGAAGCTCATTGGGGCTCTTGGGCATGACTGTCACTGGGTCCACGTCATCAGGCGCAACGATGTAGTTGTCAATAGCCATGGCTTGCACATGAGGATCATCCCACAATGCTTCAGAATCGCACTGGTCGAGCGTCGTCACGATGATAATGGGCGTGGGAGTCGCAGTCATTGTGCACGTGGAGCTTGTCGTGCTCGTCCTTGAAGGAGTTTTTGTCGGCTCCGAAGGTTTGGTTGGTGGCGGCTGATCATCTCCCGTCTCGGCTAGACGGGCCAAGAGAGCAACAATTGCCCCGACTTCATACATGCTTTTGTCAGTTTGGTGATCCTAAGGCTCGAGAGCGAAAAAAAGGGGGGTGTTGGGACGTACAAATACCCACTGCGGCTTCGGCCACTCCCCAAACACCGATTGACGTGATCTTTCAGACCAAGGTTAGCTTCGAACTCCCGATAATGGGTCAGATATACAACATACTGCAGTGTCGGCGACAGCGATTTCAGACGCAATGTTGATGGTTGGAATGACATCCTCAGAGAGGGCTGGACCAATAGCCTCATCAACCGACGCAGCCGCTTGCACTACATCGTCAACGGCTGTCATTGTAGCAACCACCACTATATAAAAGGTTTAAGACCCCAGTCAGCGACAGCTTTGAAGACGGAAAGAATTTTTTTGTAATTCTTACCTTTATCCAGGGTGGCGATCCATTCCACGTCCATTTCCACGGGCGTCCATTTATGGAAATGAATGGCCCGTGCATCCATTTCCATCCATTCCATCGCGCCTGCCATTACATAATCCATCCATCCACGGAAGGGTCCCGTGGATGGAAATGGAAGCAGGGGGGCGCTTAATCATCACCCTAAAATAGTATACTTACCATTGCCCAAGTCAGTGACATCATTACCAGAGACTCCGTGCTTGTTCTACCTGACCCTCCGCCAACATACCCTATATATCATTGGAAGAGTAGGTAAACGAAACTAAATCTATATGCATTTAATATATAGCTATATAGAGAGAAATGAATCTTATTATATATATTTTAGTATATTGCTAGAAAGGCCAACTCTATTCCAATTATAATAAATATCTTTTTTAAAAACTGTATTTATGTACTCCGTAATAACTGTCAGGTTTTCGCATCAAGTTAAGCTATAAAAATACCTGCATCACTTAGCCTAGTATAAAACTAGAGGGACGCTAAACTTAAGTCACCACTAACAAATCACTATACATTTTGCTCTTACATATGTTAGTAGTGATTATGGAAGATTTTTTTTTTTTGGTAGCCAGGAGCGTGGAGATTTCGCGTTCTTAGTTACCGCGTTCAGGCGCGTTGAACTTCTATTAGGAGAAAGGGTTTTATGTACTTCGTATATGAATTTTTTATTAATGGAATCGCCATAAGCATAATTTATTAACCCTATGCATCCTCAGATACAGGCCCAGGAGGACCAGGAGAACCTGTGGGACCTTTTCCCTTGGAAATACTTCCCTGGGTATACTCAATCCCAGCGTTGCGCATCCATATCGTCATGGATATGGCAATTCGGTTACGATATCGAGAAGAGCGACGATGATACAAAGCGGCGATGGGTTTGCAAGGTCTGCGTAAAGAGTAGTAAGCAAAAACCTCACTCGACTGCCTCGAATGGCACACAGAACGCAGAGATCCACCTCTGGACCGACCACAGTATCTGGGATCCTTCAGGCAGGCGGAAGCCGCCAAGTAAAGCAAAAGAGAATACGTCATCAAGGAATATCGCCGAGATGATGAAGCTGAACACATATAACTCGCGAGAACAGCAGATTGCCAACCAGATCATCGGCCGTTTTGATCGATTAGCCTTCCAGCGCTTGGTAGTCTGTTGGATCATCAACAGTAATTCCTCCTTCCGACAAAGCGAAGATCCGTACCTCCGCGCAGTTTTCGAGTACCTCAATCCCCTCGTGAAGACGACCGAGGCACATATCACCCACGATACCGTTTGCAGACGCATCCTTAAGGTGTACGAAGAAAACATAGAGGAAATAAAGCGAGTGTTGGCGGCAGCCCCAGGGCTGATTCACATAGCGTTCGATGGCTGGAGGTCGAATAATCGCCATGCTCTATATGGAATCGTTTGCTATTTTCTTGATACCGTTGGCCAGCCACAAAAACTTGTCCTTGGACTTCCAGAGCTTGTCGATCGTCATTCTGGGGAGAATATTGCTGCTCATGTTGTCGATATCCTTCGGAGCTATGATATAACCCAGAAGGTCGGATACTTTACACTTGATAACGCCAGCAACAACGATACAGCGATGAAGGAAATCGGAAAAGCGCTGGGCTTTAAGGGAGAAACCCGGCTATTACGCTGCTTTGGCCATATCCTTAATCTTGCTGTTAAAGCGCTGCTTTTTGGCCATGACTCTGAGGCATTTGAGGATGATATCCTTGGAAATGAGGCGCTTAATGCGAAGGCCCATGAGATGTGGAGACGGAAAGGCCCTATTGGGAAACTCCATAACCTTGTCGTTTGGATTCATCGTTCAGACTTACTAACTAATCTCCTTCGGTCTCTTCAGTTGGTCGCGTTCGAGAAGTCTGAGGATCCGACAATACAAGCAAAAAAGCCTCTAGATGTCATTACTGATGTGGTAACTCGTTGGCTTTCTACTCTTTACATGATCCGACGCGCTCTTCTCCTGAAGGACTTCCTTGAAGAACTCTGGTATAGGCAGAAAAACGAGTGGGAAGGGTCAATTTTAAGGGGAAAGAAGTCGAGGAGTGAAATGCCACTTTGTCTCAGGGATGACAACAAACTCGATGAGAAGGATTGGAATATTATCGCTCTTTTTAACGAGGTCCTCCAACATTTTGAGCATGTTTTAATTACCCTTGAAGGTGACGGTCGACAGCGGATGCGAAAGTATGGCTATACTAAAGCATATGGATGCTCTTGGGATCTTATGTTTGGCTACGAGTACCTGCTTAATAAAATGGAGGTATATAAGGCCGCTGCTCATCGATATCCCGACCCTGAGCACTTCAAGGTCAATATTAATCTCTGCTGGAAGAAACTTGATGAGTACTACTCGCGGCTTGATGAGACACCGGTCTATTATGCAGCTGTCGCGCTTCATCCAGCATATCGTTGGGGATACTTTGAGGACATATGGGCAGATCGCCCAGAATGGATCCAGACTGCAAAGTCCCTTGTGGAGGGGCTGTATAGGTCTCAATACGATCCGCAGGTCGTTTCTCGAGACCGAGAACCGGTTATGAAGAAGCAGCGAACTTATCGAAATCCCTTCAACGAGTACTGCGAGGAGTCTCGTCAGGCGCCGGCATTATTACAGTCGCCATTCACTCCTGCTTCGTCAGCTGTGGGAGATGAATATAACGATTGGTTTCGAGACGTACATAAATCGGATCAGAGGATCCTGGATCCCATCAGCTATTGGTGCGACAGACGGGAGGAATATCCTCGCCTATCACGGATGGCCCTTGATGTTCTTTCTACTCTTCCAATGTCTGCTGACGTTGAGAGACTTTTCTCTACGGCCGGCAGAATGGTTCGAGATGACCGGGCAAATCTGGATGCTAGTACAATTGGAATGACGCAGACGGTGAGATCGTGGCTTCGTGGGGGATATATTCGAAGTGTGGAGAAGCTTCTTGAAGAGGTTGAGTTATCGGATACCGATCCGCTTGCCGAACTGAGCTTTATAGAAGCTCGTGAAGTAACAGGTGGGCGAATTGTATGTACTATCCCTCTCTAGACTTTATTTATAGCGCACTGGCTAGAGCCTGGGCTCATTAAGAAAGTGCTTGTTTTAATTATGTATAATAAGAGAGATATCCTGTATAATGAATTTTGTTGCTTGGTGATCATTGAGATGGTTACAGTGACTGTGGTGAGTACTATATATAGTAACTAATCTATTAGCGCGATACCTTTCCTATTTAGGTAACCCCATCCACGCATCCATTTCCATTTCCATCCATTCCATGCGACTGCTCTGGGCGTCCATTCCACCCATTCCACTGCACGTTGACTGAAATGGACGTCCATCCACTCAGCTAAGGCTGCGTGGATGGAAATGGAATGGATCGCCAGCCTGATCACGATCACGATCATGCAGGTGCTTGTGGAGCCGGTTCTTCGCCTTGCGCGAGCAATGATGCGTTTGGTGGGCCATGCTGCTGGTGAGCTGAAACAGCTGAGAAGCCGTCTCGACGGGCAGCAATAATCAAAAAGGAGGTTGGCTAACCGCCATGACGAGGCAGCAAAGTCTAAGTGGCGTGCTGAGCAGCTAGTTTGATGGTAGAGACTCGATGAGGGTGTCAAGAGCATTCTACAAGTCACAAAAGTCTCTCCTGGGAAGCTGTCTCGCGATTGCTCTTACGCGTCTTGCCACTTGCCAAGGACGACCTGAAGGGCTGCCGGCTTGCATCTAAAACCAAATGTCCTAACGACCAACCACTCACAACCAACACATACAAGTAGCAGGCAGGCTGCTAAGCTGGGTTTTTGATCCCGCCTTGCATACTTCAGACGCAGCAGTGGGGATTTTCTTTTGAAAATGCACATGAATGCAAAAACATAGGGCAGATAGCATACATAGGATCGTGCGCGGAGTAGTAATAGCTGTTCGACGTAAAATAAAATCACATATGAAGAGCTGTTGCATTGACTGTTCCTCCATCAAGCAGGTACCTCGTAGTGCATCCGCTCAGGGCATACCGACTCATGAAGTACCTACACAAGGGGGTGCTCCCTACTTCGTATGCATGTATGTAGTAGGATGTACACTTTAGGTCGTATCGTATCTCTTACTACTTCGTACAAGCAGCAGATGAGCGGATCTTCTAAACCTTGGCGCCTCTCAGCAGAAAGCTGACCCATCAGACCTCAGTCTATCTTATTACGACCTAGTGCTAATAATCATACCGAGTACCAGCCAGGTATCTCTATCTCATTAATAACGAGAACGTGTCGGTATGTACATACCAGCACAGGGCCCCCTCACCGTATGCGCGAATGTCCGCATCTGGATGAGGTAGCATCTTTGGAGAGGAACTTACCTTATATATGCCGAGTGCAAAGTAAGAAGTACAGAGTCCACTTCATGCTCATGCTCATGCTCATGCTCATGCATACACGGACCAGAGTAACCCAACACGGCGGGCAAGGCATTCTTGGAATCAATGCCCGTATCCCACGAGAACACAGGGCCGTGATTACCAAGCACCAGGTCGGTCTTGGCTCTTGGCACTCATCCGTTTCGGTGTGCTCGCTCGCTGCAGGGTTTTTTGTGTAACAGTGAGCAGCAGGCATACATAGTACATAGTACATACTTCGTAGTACATAGTGCTACATACTACTAGTGAGTGATGATGTGTCAGTCATCGTGGTGTGCAGCGGCGGTGCCGCCCGTTGCTATGCATAGGTAGGCAAAAACGCTTGGCTGGAGCCGAACCCGACTGCGTGGTTCGTCGGGGCACTGTGGCTCGTAGGCGATTGGGCGGAGCCAAACAAAACAGAAAAAAAGGCGTGGCGAGACCAAAGTTGGGTCGTGTGTGGTCCTCCATTCCACCGGCCATTGAAGGTGGCTGTTGTCCGGCTCACTACTAAGTCAGCGGGTGGCAATAAAACGGGGACCCCAAAACATACCTATACCGCCACAGTTTACTCTGCATCACAGATTACTCTGGTTGCTATAGATGACTCTGTATAATGGGCAACTCTTAACAAGCTGGCATTTGCATATACGGCGGCAAAGACTCATAGTGCTCCATCAGCATCAGTTGGTTAACCGCCTGTTATGCAACCGCCTATTAGCCATTTACTCGTACGTCTTCTTACCGTCCCTCTATATTGTCCCACATGTGCACTCGACTCGCCGGTGGCTGAAATGATGTGCAAAGGGCGCCGCCTGGCCATTTCACACCTTTATTAACTTGTTTGCCACAATTGTCCTTGTGTCCTAAGACATTCAGAGTACCCAAAGGGCATGTCTATCTTTTTTTCATAGGCCTACTCCGTGCTCCACAGTTGGAGATGTCAGAGCCATCAGGCTGCAAGTAAATTTGCTCATTCATTGGTACAGAGCCGGAACCAAGCGCCATGTTGGCTAGATCAGGGGTTCATGTATAAACGACCGTTGACGTGGGCCCCTGGTTTGCCTACCAAGGGCCAGTGTAATACTCCGTAACCATGTATGATTTAGTAGTACGAGGTTGTAGTAGGTATTTTTGGTGAAACTGCCGACAAGGGCTCACAGCAAACCGAGTTCCAGATGAAACAAAGGGACCCATGTCTAAATGGGCAAACAGCTGGGCCGCTACCACAACGATGGGGACTTCTTGGCTTTTTTTTTAGCCTTCTCATGCTGGTTAGGTTTGACGCATGGCAAATTGCCCGTCATCGGCACCACGAGGCCTAAACCAGTGCTGAGTGAGGAGCCCTTCTCGCTCCTTAGTCGACCTGGAGAGCTAGGTAGGGTGCAAGGTGGATTTGGAGGGGCTGCTGAGGGAATTGATGGCATCGTTGGGATGCAAGTCATATCCGGGAATCTTTGAATTTACACGTATCTAGCTAGGTATCCTGGAGCCCAATGCTCGTTCTTTATGATTTCTTCCGTCTCTCACCTTGATATGGTGTCAGCCAGACTTGCTCCCACTCGTCATACTTGCTTTGATGACACCGGTAATACTACTAGTTTGTTCTCGTATAATATAGCACAGTACCCATCAAGCAGTAGGAAGTAGTATTACTAGTAGTTGGTACAGACCACTGGTGGTCCCCAGGTCCCCCTAGCTTCGGATTCGTCTGCTACTGTTTGACACTCGTTTGGGGTCCGGAATCATGCTGGCCGCACGCCTCCGGCCTGTCACGGGACTACTAATAACAGTAATCAATCGGGCGGCCATGGGTAGAGCTTTTATAGGTACAATGTGGAAGAGTGGAAGAGATTTGGTGTTCTTGAAGATATATATATGTCCGAGCATGTCATGCAGCAATGGCAATGGGGCTTTAATGAGACACATGGAAAAGAAATCGAAACAACGCACACCTACTTCGTATAGATCTTAATTCCTTCCGTTCTATGCATAGGTAGCCTGGAATCCCTCGTCGGTGGTTGTTTAGAAGGTGCCGTCAATAACGCCAACTAGCACTTTAACTTTGTACCTGCGCTGTCCGGACTTGGACTTGGACTTTCCACTTTCCACCTTTCATCATCAAAGTCCATCAGCAGCTCGGTTCTTAAGTGGCATTGCACCAGTCAGGATTCGTACGGATAAAGAACCAGCGAATCTCGACTTATTACCCGACGCGCCGCCGCTCTGAGCACCAAGCCTAGAGCTTGACGGTGGTTATTTTAATTAGCGCACAAGACTATCGCCGCAACTTGGCGTCGATCACCCAAAGGGGTGAGATCAGTGAGGCTCATCTTCATAGGCCGGCCGGACCTCCGCAAGTTGCTGCCGCCGCAGTGCTGCAGGATCACGGGCGAATCGGTCGGTACAACGTTGGGTACGACGCTGGGTACGTGTCCGCCCAGTATTAGCCCAGGTCTCTCCATGTCTCTCCATGTCTCTCCCGCTGTCCAACATCTGTCTGTCTCCCTGTCTGCCCTCTCCGCCTCTGACTGTCATCTCCCATCGCTGTCATCGTCGCTCCGCTCCGCCATTAATCATGCTGCACACACCAGTCCCTTGGGGCTCTTGGGCCCTTCACAGGGACTCTCCCCGAAATACCCCCCTCTGCAACGATTGCTAGTGCACGTTGGACGCCAGCTCCTCTCTGCTCAGGCTTTGCGGCTCGTCTGGACTCTGCTTTGCACCAGCCCATGTCAATCATGCCCCCCCCCCCTTCCCCTATTATCCATAGTCAAGTCTCTTTTTTAGCCTTTGTAGTGGGGGGAAATACCGTTGTTGTCCGTACCCCGATAGTATCCAGTGTCGGATGGTACGATATGAGGCATAGAGTCCTAATGACCGCAGCGCCAGTGCTCAGCTGGCTTGCACACACACGCCGCCCACCTTGCCTGCCTGCCTACTGCTGCTACGAGGAGAGACCCTCTATTCTTTCCCGGAGCCATTTGCTAATATTTCCCGGGCAGTTAGCTGGTTCATCCCCCTCCCTGGAAACCATAATTATACATACATCTGATTCTGCACCCCGCCTTACGACATCACGACAACGCTTTGGTCCCAGAGCTGACAAGTGCGGCTTCTTCCATCAGAGCAAGAGAACAAGACACAGCGCATCGCAAAATGTCGAAGCTTTTCATAGGGTGAGTCCCTTCCCGTGCCTTGCTGAATGCCTTGGCCACGTAAAGGGGGAGTGGCCGTCTTGCTGACCCTGAGCGCAGCGGCCTAGCATGGCACACCGAGGAGGCCACTTTGCGCCAAAAGTTTGAGGAGTTTGGTGCGGTTGAAGAAGCGGTAAGCCAGTCTTTGACCAGTCATGGTGTCTACGGCACAAATCAGCGTGTTTGACTTGGTCCGGTTGTCACCTGCAATGCGATGAGATGCCTTGCCAAGTCTCAAAACCCCAATGAACCCCTGTTCCGGCTGCGCATCCGTGGAATCTCTTCTAATTTTGGTCCATCAAGGTTGTGGTTAAGGATCGGGACACCGGTCGCAGCCGTGGCTTCGGATTTGTGCGATACACGCAGGAGTCAGACGCCCAGAATGCGATCGCCGCTATGAACAACGTCGAGTATGAGCTCCTGCGCACCTCTCCTGCTAGCCGACTTCCATGTAGTCGAGGCAAAATCTTTTGAACCGAGTTCTGATTTCATCATGGCCAGATTTGACGGGCGAACCATTCGCGTGGACAAGGCATCCGATAATGGCCCCCGCGGCGGAGGATTCGGCGGTGGCCGGGGTGGTGGTGGTGGTGCGTCCTACGGAGGTCGAGGAGGTTATCAAGCCCCGATTCCATACGCCGCCGCCGGTGCGATTCCTCCCGGATACAGTGCTCCCCCGAACATGTATCCTCCCGCCCAATATGGCCGTGGCTATCCTCAGCCACAGCCTGGGTATGGCATGCCGCCGCAAGGTATTGTTTGGTTTTCTCCTGACCGTTGCCAACGGATAGCCTGTAGCCTGTGTTGACATATATTTAGCCTACGGTATCCCGCAACCATATGCGTACCCAGACCCTTCTCAGCAGCCGCAGCAGCAGCCCCCTCCCCAGGGAGGAAGAGGCTACTGACCTGTCTGACGGAGCCATAGCGTGTCTCTCTTGTGGCATTCGGTCCACAGCAGGAGGAGCGGCCCTCCTGGAGTCGTGATATCGAAGAACCTCACCACGTTGTTTTCGCTTTGCGAAAGATGCTTTTTAGAACTCCCAGACGGAGCATCTTGGAGCGTGCAAGATATACCCGGGTTCGTTATTTTATCGACATCTGGATGGGCTATCCAGACTATCTAACGAGGTTGCTCGAGAGCAGCTATTGGGGATGTTTCTTTGCTGCCTATTTTACTCAAGTTGTCTTTGTACTTTCAAAATAAGAAGGCCCCCGCACTTTTCACTTGTGGGAGGGACTAACCGGATCACGGCATGGAATAGCACGCGAGTCTGTTGAGGAAGAAACACTGGACCATAGTGGTTGAAATGTCTTTTTGAATGGCAGCCACAAGCTTTGGTGATGATAACGACAACCATGATTTAAACGTCTGGGTCAACCGGTAGAGGGGATAGGGTGGCAGTATCTGTTATCTGGGAATTGGGAGGGAAAACATCTTGTCTGATGTGTCCTTTCAGTTGTCTTCTTTCTCTTTACGAGCCAACCTTTTCGATTTCCTCCGCATCTTGTGTGCTGCTTTGTTGATTGAAGTTGGAGACAGGGGCTGTCGCCCGAGGGGGCTCAACTTGATTGTTGCCATTCTGCTCGAGGGCTCTCACACGACGTGCGAGATCGCTCACATGGACGTCGCCACTCTCCGGACTCAGGTCGGCGAGGGCTGTGTCGAGGCCGAGGAGATAATCCTTGTTGGGGCCGCTAGGACCACGGCTACGCAGAATGTGCTCGGCAAGTTTTTGAGGGTCCTGGGGGCCGACGAACTGCTCGTTGTCAGGCGTGCCGATGTAAACCAAGGTGCGGATGGGCGCAGAGCCGTCGGCTGGATAGAAGGGCGTGTAGTGGATGGAGTAACCATTGATCTCGCGGATGTCGAGGTATTCCTTGACCTCAGTTACGTGCTCCGGATGGATTCGGTAAGCGACCCCCCACACCTTGTCTGGTGCGGTATCATGATGATCTGTGAGTCGCTCCCAGAAGGACCTTTCGATGAGGGTGACGACACGGCCGGGAGCCTCTGGTGTTCCTCGATGATCCTCACTGAGCGCCGAGACCGGCCGGCATGGTTAGTCTTGTGCCTGCGTCTGCACGTTGTCGAAAACTGTACCTGGCCTAAACATGGTGAGTCGGAGGCGGCCAGCAAAGGGAGTATCAGATGCGAACCTGCCAGAAGCGTCGGACATAACCTGTTACCCATCCAGGAATTCTCTTATCTGATGGCGAGTCATGACACTTATGTCAGTACATTGTTTTTTAAGCCCACGTGGTGAGGCGCTTATCGCCGACCATGAGCAGGAATAGATGGTTGTGAATACCAAAGTGAGGAGGGGGCTTCCATATAAGACTCCTATGAAATCAGGTGTCAGTACCCAGTACGGAGGAGAGACGGTGCGGCATATGCAGCCTTGCGACAGCATTGGGTACAGGTAGTACTGATTGACCAGATGCGTACCCGTAGCCATAGAGCCAGAATTCGGACGTGTCTTCGACGGAAGTCATGGTATGGTGTATCACGCGGAATTTGTCTATCTTTGATTTTTATGTGTCTAAATGCGCCATTAACAAGCCAAATGGAGAACATGAAAGGAGATTGAAGTGATCTATTTTTGTTTCCGGGAGGAGTAAAGAAGACGTTGACCAATCCATAGAGAACGGATGATTACAAAGCAGCCTGCAAGCAATGGGTGTCGAATACTTAGATAGCAGTACGGAGTAGTAGTGGTAGTATCCAACTCGCCCTTCAGTCATCTGACGACTTGCAACCGGATTTAGCACCTGTGAGGTGGAGTCATTTGCCGTCATATGCACTCCGTTCCTACATGGGGAGTGTTGAAGAAGGGATCCCCATCATTGGGTGGGCAGAGCCTCAATTGCCAGGTTGCAGCACCACAGGCGCGGCTGTGCAAGCTTCTCGGCATTCTTTCAGCAGGAGTGCATCCACTAAACCACTAAATCGCCCATACAGCACCCGCCACGCCCGCTATTTCGCGCTTGGCCCGTCGCAGCTCATAGGGGGCCGTGTTGAAGGCCATGAAACGAGCTGGCTTCAGCTCAAGGAAGGCCAAGGCCCTTTCTTGTCCTTCCACACTTCTTTCTTTGTTTGTTCTCTCTCTCCCCCCCCTCTCTCTCTCGCATTGTCTCTGTCTATCCTCACGACGATCGTTGCAGATTGCTAGATCCTCAGCTCCCTGTTCTTATTGGCCCGTCATTCTCATTCTCTAGCATCATCTCTCTATCGGGGAATTTACCTGTCTCCTAGGATTAACGCACCGCATTTGCCCCGCGCAGGTCGCGTCACAGTCGAAAATCTTCCGACAACCCCTCGTTGATGCGACTCGCCTTTTGATCGCGGGACATCAGAGATCTATCCGTATCATCCGTCTCACTTCTACCTTGCTGCCGGAGCGCGCGGTTCCAAGCTATATCGATCCTCTCGTCCGCTGTCAAAGATGGCGTACAACAGGCCCTATGACCCGGATGCTTTGCCTAGGTAGGTTGCGTCTTCGAAACTCAACTCTACACACATCGCGACACAACCTGCGCTAATACAACATCTTTGATTACAGATTCGCAGAGCCTGAACCCGTAGGTACCTTTGCCCGCTGGATTTAGGGGGAGATGAAAATGGGACATGGAGCAGCCAACAATTGACCAATGCCATCTCGCCTTCTAACAGAAACCCGGTTCGGTGCCGCCGCCGCAGAGCACCCCGCAGCCGCGATACGATCAGCAGCAGCCCCGGTATGACCGTCCACAACAGTACCAACAGCCCCCGCCAGCACGGCATGACCAGCCCCCGCCCCGGCGCGAGACGAGATATGACCAGCAACACCACCAGCAGCACCACCAGCCGCAACATCAGCAGCAGCAGCAACAGCAGCAGCCGAGATACGACCTCCAACAACCTCGGTATGATACGAAATCGCCCAGCCATAACCCGGCTGCGTACGGTCATATGTCGCCTCCTCCTGTTGCCTCCCAGCGTCCTGTAGGGCAGAATCGCCCTGCGCCGGCGTCACCGTCTCTCGCTCCGGCCGGCGGTACTGGTGCAGATCCGACGCTATTGCCTTTGTTTAGGGCTGTGGATAAAGATGGTTAGTAAACGCCCTTGAGAGCTTGTTGCACCATCTCAAAGGAAGTTGCAAACCGGAACCTCGACTGACACCCATCTCTCTTGCTCCCCCATCACACAGGAACCGGCCAACTATCCGAAAAAGAACTCTCAGCTGCTCTCGTCAATGGCGACTGGACCGCCTTTGACATCCAAACTGTCCGCATGATGATCCGCATGTTCGACTCCGACCGTAGCGGCACCATCGGCTTCGACGAGTTCTGCGGCCTCTGGTCCTTCCTCGCCTCCTGGCGCACCCTCTTCGACCGCTTCGATGTCGACCGCAGCGGCAACATCTCTCTCTCCGAATTCACCGACGCCCTCATCGCTTTCCGCTACCGCCTCAGTCCCCAGTTTGTCGAGCTGCTCTTCCGTACGTATGACAAGCGAGGGGAAGGGTTCATGAGCTTTGATCTTTTCGTGCAGGCTTGTATCTCGCTTAAGCGCATGACGGATGTGTTTAAGAAGTATGATGATGATCGAGATGGCTTTATTACCCTCAGCTTCGAAGATTTTTTGAGCGAGATTCTGAAGCAGATGAAGTGAGACATCGAAGAACAGGGTAAAGAAATGAAATCAAGACCAAGAGGAAAAGATGGTGGTTTTAGTCTATTATACAGGGGACAAGAACCATGTTCACAAATATGGATGGATGCATGATACCCTGGGTCATGGCATTTTTTTAGTCTACCCCCGGCGCTGAGACCGAATCTTTGGTCAACAATGAGGGAGGGGGCGTCCTATCTGCATCTAAGAGCACATCTCACGTTTGAAAGAAGACATGAAATAACTGGGTGGGGTTAACTACTAGCATTATGGTTGTTTAAGCTACAAATTAAAACAGATGCAGGTCATGCCATCCTAGATCGCATCTTCAAGATATATGAGTGGGTACGGAGTATACAAACGACAGATGTGCGAATACAAGTGAGTGTAGGTGGCCGGGCGGTCTATAACAAAGGAAAAAGAAAAGCAAGAGTGTAAAATCCTCCTCCCAGGCATGTTCCTCGAGGTAATCAAGTCTACCCGATGACGATATTGTGGAAAACGCCCAAGGCATCGGGGCCCATGTCTTTCTGCAATGTGTCTGGCGATTGTGCTTCCCAGAGGCCCTCGCTGGTGAGCGCAACCTCCTCTCCCAGGCCAAGATCCAATATCTCTGTTGGCTTAGGGGACTTGCGGCTGGGGAACGCCCTTTTTTCTTTCCCCTCTGCCTGATCTAGCATCCTCTGCACCTCGTTCAGGCTGTACACCCTACATCGGGAGCGTTTCCCCCTGGTGACCATTTGTTGTTGATCTTTGGTGTATGCCGTATTCAGCCATGCCCGCGCGCCGAGAGCCAGGGCTGTTTCTTGCCCAACTGGGGCGCCGGCACCAGCATTGGCGACGAGCCACCAAGAAGTGAGCTCGGCGTTGAAAGGATGCAGGAGAGCAGTCAGTGGGAGAGCAGCCTCGGACACAAGATGAGAGGTGGCGTAGGGTTCTAGGCTGCTATATGATGTTCCGTGAGGCGAGAAGATGACTGAAAGCGTCCGGTCGTAGGTGTGAGACGGTAGCGAGGCTGCTAACCGGACTGAGCCGAGTGGCTGTGATAGTGGCGAATCAGGCGGCGTGGGTGGAACTATTCTGGCAGTGAAGGGCCTGGTGGCCGAGTCTGTGATGTAAGGTGGAAGCTGAGGAGGCGTGGAGGAGATTGTAGATGTTGGCGTCGTGGGAGGTGTTGGAACAGGCCGGCGGAAGATGGACGGTCGTGAAGGAGGAGGGCGATATGTAATGCCAATGGCTGAGTTGACGCCTTTCACATCTTTCTTCTGGGGTATTAGAGAGATGGTGACTTCGCCCTCATCGCCGCCGAAATAACACGGAGACACTGCTAAACGAGTGGCCGCATCTATGCCCTTATGGCGGGAGTCCTCCCATAGAGGGAGGGTTTGAACGATACCGTCATCGAAGTACTTCCAGTTCCGTATCGTCTTGGCTGCCGAAGCCTCGGCCAAGATAAGCATCCTCGTGCCGCCAGGTGCGAACTGTCGTAGTGTAGCTTCATTGAGGTGGCTGCTTCTGTTTTGTGTGATGATGGTGAGATCTGGTTCGGGCATGTCTCGAAGTGACGACATGCATGCTTGTTGACCGTTCAGAGTTGATGAGGACTCGGAGTGAACGATGTCGTTGGATGGCTCATTTGGCACCGGGTCAAGGAGGATTCGAAAGGGTGACCATACATTGCCTCCCAAAGGCTCAAAGGTGACTAAGAAGGAAAAACTCGAGTTCAGTCGTTTGATAGTCAACGCCATGATCAAGGCTTCAAGCAAAGATGGAGGTTGCCTGTGGTACCCAAAATGGCGATAACACGGGCAACAGGTTTCGGGTTACACAAAACGGAGGCGAACATATTTCTATCTGGACCACAGATTGTTCAAGTGTCACAGCATAGCAACCACGGATCACAGAAGAGGAATTAGTGATCAAGACAATATGGAGGATTCCAATGCAAAATTGGTGTTCCCAGCAACCATTTTCGTACCAAGACGGCGGATGAGACCAAATTTCACCACAGGTCGCAGATCTAGTCTGAATGTATCACATTTCACGTGTTGAAGGGATGAGATTGGCAGACAACGCGGAGGTTGACGACCCTGAAGTTGTCAAGTCGAGGGTATATGTTTCACTCAAGGGCGAAATGTCCATTCCTCAGGTCAGACCGGAGACAATTGTGAAAGCGAGTGCCATTGTTGGATTAGTGGAAAGACATCTTTCATGCCAGTCAAACAGACCATGGCGACGATCATTGCCATATCATTGCCATCCACGGAACATTCTTAAGTAAGGACCGGACGAGACAGAGGTCATTCGGCCGTCATCTCGGACCAGTCATCTATATAACACCCCTAGAGATTATCAGTACAGGCATTCTGCACTATCATCGAGAAGGGATAGAGCGGTCAGCTCGACCAGCTCCCATGATGAATGTCACTAGTCTGAGCGGATAACGACGATGTGCTAGATTGGGTGTTATTGTTGACAGTGAGGGAGGCTAAGGTTGTTGCTGATATGGCCAACAGGCTCAGCGACTCGTCAGTCGGCGAAGACGGTTTCCAAGGGATTCTATCGCACTCTGTACTCCGTACTGACAAACCTGATGGGTGGGCAAGTGGGATACATGTCAAGATCACACGGGGATCGTCGTGCTAAGAAGCTATGGGGGTTCGGCGAACCATAGCTGAGGAGGGAAACGCTCGCCTGTGCCAGAGCGCCACAGTCTGGTTGGTTATGATTCGTGCGGGTCGACGGCGTGGCCACCATAGCTGGTTCTATGTATAATCCATTCGATAGATACGAGTCTGACAAGTCATGAATGAAGACAAAAGGGGCAACATGTTAATAAACTTGTCTGGGGTCGGAGGCGTCTTGCTTTGGAGGAAGCTGAGGTAAGATTTAGGGGTCTTCTTGGTACGGAGTATAGAGTATAGAGTACAGAGTACAGAGTACTACGTGAGGTGTCAACTCAAGTCACATTCGACATGTGCTGCAGGTGCAGACTAGGGAGCATGACTGCCCCAATTGGTGCTGGAACTGCGCGGGGTCACCGCCTTTGATAAAGCGGGCATTATCGCATTATCGCATTATCGCGCTCCGTGAAGATGGAACACGCCTGGAGTTACTGGAATTTTGTTCCACTTCTAGGGTTGTCGCATCAGTGGGTTTTACAGCCTCAATCCAATCTTGGTAACACCTGAGAATTTTTCCAGACGTCTCTTTCCCAATCAGCTAGGACCAACATGCCGCAACAATCGCAGAAGAGATCCCGTTTTATACGGAGGGATTAGGGCCCCATCAAAGCGGGTGACAAAAAAGAGGGACCACAAAAGATGTACATCTCATCAGACAGTTAACTGACAGGGTATTGGGAGTTTTTACTGTTATATTTTATTACATTAATAGGAGTTATTTATCGTAACAATAGTAATTTAATACAATGAGAGTAATCTATTGCAATCAGGGCAACCGGAGTTACTAGCTAATAATACAGTACGGAGTACTTCGTAGTTAGTAGTACTTATATGTTATGGTCCCTCTTTTTTCGTCACCCACTTGCCCATCTGCCATTCAATCCACCCCGTTCCAAGTTCGGCTGCACGTCAGTTTCATGGTGTGCAGAAGCTCACCCCCTGGCACATCAGTGATGTCAGTGGTTACTCTTTTGGCGGATGACCGCGCATAGCGTTACCAGGGATAGTACGAAGACCCTGCACAGGCGTCAATGAGGATCCAGTGATTGCTAGCATTTTGCTAGGAAAGAACTCGCAGACCACCATCGGCCGTTGACTCGTCGCATCCTCCGTACACACCGACACATCAACTGATTCAAGACCTGTGAAATCCGTCTGATAGTACTCCGTAGTACCAGAGTTGAAGCTAATAGTCCGACTCGTGCGGGAAACCCAAGGAGCTGGCTCGATCCCATGTGATAGTGTTGCCGCCGCTGACAAGCGCAGCTGTGGGAGAAGCCGGAAAGGGAAAATGGCTTGACTGACGCTATGGATCCACCGATGGCAGGAATCAGACCCAAAGCGGAATCGATTTTGCCCGAAAATCTGTGTTTTATCCAGGGTTACTTACAGTGTCTGTACTGTGCGAGGTACAGACGTGAGTTCCGGACCGAGGGGCGATGGTTTGTTTTACCGTTTCTTATCGCCATCTCCTGCCAGAGTAGGAAAGAACCTAAGCTCCTAGTACTAGTATAACATTCATTACTACTATCCCAGCATCATTGCTCGCATGGGCGGAAATTCCAGCCATGCAGACGCAAACCTACAAGGCATGTACTTCGTATATACAAAAGTTCGTGAAAATCCATTCGTCCTCAAGCACAAAGCTTCAGTGGATTGATTAGCTTGGCGAGAAGCTTCGCCACTGGCCGCCACCATACCTTCCTCCCTACGAGTACCGCTGACAACAGAGTTTTGATGACGGAGGAGCTCCAGCAAGTTGATAAAGCTCCCCTGGTCGGCTAAAAGCACACACGATTACGGAGTACGGAGTACGGAGCCCCCCCCCCAGTGGCTGGCTACTGGCTACTGGCTACTGGCCGATGCTCAGCTCGGACCTCAGCCATCAACTCGATGCGATCAACTTATGTAACACTCGACTCGTTGGCCACCCGCGCAACCAGCAGTGAGTGTGAATGCAATGGCAGGCATTGCGTTGCGTCTTGCAATGTCGCCCCGCCAATCCTGAGTCATTGCGCTCCCACCGTTGGAGACGCCGTGATTTGCTACAAGCTGTCCGCGCTTGTAAGCGTAGTGCTCGTGTTGGCGGCTGTCTCCTCTCACTGTCTTCTCTCTGTCTCTCTCTCTCTCCCTCTCCGTCGCCTCTGCTAAAACGGTACTCCGTATGTACTAGTCGTTCGAGCCAGACTGGTTGTATACAGTACATGCAAGAAAGACGGCGGGGTCTAGCCTCTCTCTGCTGGATGCAGATGCAGCGAGAAAACGACATGGAAGCTCCTGGCGGGGGCGCTCTGTGCTTCCAACAGAGGGCCAGAGCTTAACCCAAAGCTCCCCATTGGCTCGCTGCCACCCTTGTGCCAGTTTGAAGCAAAACCACCAGTAGATCACACGGGACCTTCTCTTGCGCTCTCTGCCCAGCCAGAAGCCAGAAGCGCTGCGCTGCGTTGCCCACACACATTCCTCGTTTCCCACACACTCCCTCTCCCCCCAAAACCTCTCGTAACAGCTTCCTCCATACGTATCTACTACCAGGTATACTATACCCATTGTAGCGGCACTTTGTACCTTTTTTTTTTTTTTTTTTTTCCCTTGCCCACGCAGACTCGCCCTGGCCCGGTTCATGGATCAGCCATGCAACGAGTCCCGTGAGCAGAGCCGAATCCATCAATCGAGCCTTGGAGGCTGGCCGCCACCATTGTAACAGCTCCGCCGCCAGAGCTTCTCGACTGGCCGTCGCTTCTGCTACTGTAAACTGATCTCCGCTGTTGCGACTGATCCTCTCTCCATTTCTCTCTTTTTCAATCTCTCACACAGATTGGCGCTGCTCCGTCTCAAGAGGCAGCATAGGCAGCATATGAGCTTTCCACTCAGAAAGCTCGCAGTAACCGGACTCACTCATACTTGCCATTCATCCTTCTCGGGCTCTTATCCTCCCTTCCCTTGCTTCCTCCGCAAGGACGCCTCGCACACATAACCTTTCGTCTTACTTTGACGATTTTATTTTAAAATTCAAATACCTTACTTAGCTTTCCCACAGCTCAGCCTGCCTACCTTATACCCCCCGAAAACAGCATCTTGTAGCCCGCGCGTTTTCACATCGGAATAAGATTCTTCGTCCTCGACTTTATTTTGCTGCTCTTGCTCCCTCCTACTATTTGCTCATCTTCGCATACGTTATCGGCGAGAGAAGCTGGCGCTTGGCGGCGAATCGAGCCTCGACCTATCGCGCTCGCTGTCGCCGCCCTCGAATGCAGGAGCTCCATCTATCCAGCTTCAACCGACCCAATTGAGCAGCTTGCATAGCTTTTCTGTTTTCGACGACATTTCCATTTCCATTCAGCGCTACAGAGCCTCTGTGCATGGTGGGGTCAAGATGCCGCCCCGTTCGTCCTTGACCTCGTCCTTTTCCATCACAGACTCTAACAATGAGGTTGTCTGTCCGCTGCGAAATCAAGATGGATCGAGCTGTCGCAAGCGATGCATTGGTGTGAGTATTGCTCCAGATACACGATTCGTCTCCTTGCTCTTGGTGCTGCACGTTTTTGCCCTTTGCGCCACCATCACCACCACCAGAGCTGCGCTATGCACCCCTCCAATCCCCTCCAATCCCCTCCCGTGGAGCTCCAACTTACCCCAACCTACCGTTGCGCTGGTATCTAACTTGCATACGCACCTCCAGGAGAAGAGATATCGCTCCATGCAGGAGCATATCCGTCGAGCGCATCCCGAGCATTACATCTCCAAGCTTCCTGCGACCGAAGAGAGCTTCCTCCTCATGATTAATACTCCTCCACAAGATCGTCGCCACACTGAGCAAGGCACACCGAGTGCCGCTCAAAGTTCGTCCATCCCCCTTCTTCTCCACCGAGCCTAATTACCGCCGTTTTCTGCTTCTCCAACGATAACTAACAGCTTGCGAAGACTTCCACGATCGCCACTCCTTCTATCGCGACGAATCGAGCAACCCAGGCACACCACGGCATGGAGACGACCGCCCTTTGCCTGGCGCCAGCTCACTGCTAGGAGTTGCCGGTGCAGCCGCCGTGCTAGCTGAGCTTCATGGCATCAAATCTCCGGCTGAGAGGGAGACGGAGATGGATGGTGTAAGTCAAGGAACCCCCCCAAATACCCCGCGGCCTATCGATAGCCATCTATCTATCTATTGATAAAGAAGAACCCCGCGATCTCTACGATACGCGCTGACACCGTATCGCTTGTCCTTTCTAGGGGTATTATTCAGATATGGATGGCCGTCGTCTACCTAGAAAGTCCATCGAGTTGCCGCCTCTCCAGGAGGTCACTAGCGATCTGTATTCGTCTAATAGGCCAAGAGAAATTCTACCTTCGCTTATGGCAGCCTCGCCACCCGGGCGATCCTCAACCCTTCCCCCACTTCAACGACCATTGGGCCCGAATCGCCCGCGAAAGCAGTCGGTGACGAAACGAGGACGAGAAGTCCATCACAAAAAGAAGACATCCCGTGGCTCGGCCGCTGACTGGCTACGACGCATTCAGAACGACGAAAGACTGAGACCAGGTAACAGTGACCGGAAGGCCCTTTCTGCTGAACCCTCTGCAGACTATGGAAAACGTTGGGAAGACCTAATTGATGCCGCGGATCAAGCAGCATCAGCAGCCGGGGACGTAGACGAAGATCGTACTCCAGTAAGTAGCCTAAACACCACAGTTGCACAGATTGAATGGCATTGCTTACTGGTGGGTTTTGTAGATGCCTCAATCGCCGGTTTCTATTCATCGAGCATCGTTACCTCCTTTCAATCACCATCATTTCCAGCCTCCCACTACATATCAAGCGTCTCCTTTACAACAGGCTCTCACGCCGCCATCTAATAACCAAGACGCGATTGAGCCTTTCCCATCAGTTGAAAGCGGCGAAAGCGGAGAGAACTTCCACATGGGCTCCCGTGGACTGTCCGACTCATCGCCAACTTATGCATCACAAAACATCCAAATCTATTGTGCCGCCTGCCAGGGCGTATCCCTTCTCAGGAACTCATATGCATGTACCGAATGCATTTGTGGGCTCTGCTCAACTTGTGTTGAGGTCCTCATGTCCGAGCATGGAGCTCGAAGGAAGTGTCCCCGCTGTGCCACCATCGGCGGCCGGTTCAAGCCTTTCCAGCTCGATATAAGATGAAGGCTCCTCTTAGAGGACTCACATTGTGTTTTTTCCTTTTTCTTCTCAACGTTCCTTTGTGGCGCCAGCTTAAATGCGGCAATCAGCAAACATCAATATTCGGCGCATCGGGAAGCATGATATACAGGCACAATTTTCCTTCGCATCGGGGCAATAGACTCCGCGACAAACCTCTGGAGGCAATTTCCAGTTCGGTCCTTTCCTTGTCCTTTCGGTTTCTTTCTATATGGGGATCGGGTTATCAAGGCGTTAGTTTCGTTTGGGTAAATGGGTTATGAGGGCTATGGGTGGCGTATTGTCGGACATTTTCATGAATGCCACCGACCCCAACTTGTCAGGCTTCGGTTATGACTGGCACGAACAATCAATCATTATAGGCAGGATCACTATAGGTAGGATAGTCAATGAATGCTCAAGTCGTATTTATACATCCGAGAAGTCCGAAAAGGTCATGTTGTGCTCAGTCCAGTGTTGGTGAATTAATCAAGTCGTTTCTATAATCGTTATACAACGCCGACGCCCAAATCCAAACCCTTCGTTTATACACCAAATTACCTTTCGGCGTTGCATCACCCCCAGCCAAATTTCCGGAATGATTGCACGTTATTACTTTCCCTTCTTATCCTTCTCCTGCTGCAACAGGATATCCCTAACGGCAGCCCTCACGTTGCGACTACCGCCCAGCTTGGGGCCTTTGAGCACGTCGCCCGTCTGCTGCCGCTGCTGTTGTTGCTGTACAGGGCGCTTCTTCTTGCGCCGGAGTGCTTGCTCATCCAGATACTGCTGGCGGAACTGCTCCGCGAGCCGGTCATCCGCGGAGGGGTCGCCACCAGGGGCGGAGGCGGTGGGTGTTTCGGAGGAGGATGGGACGTCGTACACGTCGACTGTGATTGAGGCGCGTGGGTTAGCAGCTTAGAATTAGCTTGGGAAGGGGACAGGGCGTCTCACGTCGGTTTTCATGGAGGAATTGCTCGACTAGGTTGTCTCGCGCAATGTCATCGCTATTGCGACGATTGCGATGGCGGCGCGGAGGCTTGTTTGACTTTTCCATGCGGCGGCGCTTGTTCTCGTGGTTTTTGTCAAGGATGTCGGATGGGATATCGACTTCGACGAGTTTGCCTTGCTTTGTGGGCTGATCGCGCAATGAATCCTTTCCTGATGGGCCTGGCGTAGCAGCAGCAGCAGTGGTGCTGTTGGTGTCTGTCGCATCCGCAGGGGGGTTTGTGGAAGTGCCTGATGGGCCATTGCGACTAGCCAGGCGGGATTCTATGTATGCATTCCTTGAATGATTAGTCGAAGCTCCAAGGCGCAACGGCGCGCAGGGTGAGCTGGAGGGTGCCGGGGGACGTACATGTGCCTATCGTCGACGTGGGTGAGAAGCCCAGTCTGGTGCATGAAGCGACTCGTGATGCCGCCCACGACGCCATCTCTCTCCGGCCCTGCTGCCACCGCCCCATCTGCCTCCCGCAGGATCAGAGCCTGGTGTTGCTCTCCGTCGTCGTTGTCGCCTGAGCGGCCTTCGGAGCGGAAGCCGAAACCCACGCCTCGAAACCGACCTGCCCGGCGGGAATTGCGCAAGCGTAGCGCGGCTGCTACAGCATTATCAGCGTCGCTGGTCTCGCCGTCAGGGTTCTCTGCGGCTGCGCTCGCGATTCCGCGGTCGAGGTCGACGACATCTGGCGGGCTGGACGCGCGCGGGATAACGCCGGAAGAGCTGTCGTCGTCTTCTGTCGCAGATCGCTGGCGGTAGGCCTTGCGCTTTTTGCTGGCGCGAAAGCGAATGGGGTCTGATGCGGGCTGTTGTTCTGTTTCCATGGCAGATCACTGGGTGTTTTGTTGTTGTGGTGATGTGCCCAGCTTGGATCGATCTCGCAGGCGCGGGTGTGACTTCATAGTGTAAATCCCGAGGATTAGCCGATATCCCACCTCACCTTCGGCTCTGGCATCATTTGTAGCGACTATACTTGACAAATAATAGAGTTGCAAAATGGCAAAACGTGTAAGGATTCTCCCTTTAGATTCGCAATATCGCATCTCTGAGAATTTTATAGATTTACTTTGTTGTCCACGGGACAGTGCAAGGTAAGTGCAAATTCGATCCAGCTTTGTCATCTTTGTTGACATCCTATCTCAGGTGTTGGCTTCCGGTATGTCCCATTAGCAGATACTCCTCCCCCTTATTAAAACATTGCAGGTACTTTACACGGAAGAGAGCTCAGGCGTATGGCATCACCGGATGGTGTCGAAACACAGTAGACGATACTGTAAGAAATCAGTCCTAGGATTGCTGACAGGAACATACTCATCATACACAGGTTGAGGGCGAGGCGCAAGGTGATGAGGAAATTATCCAGAAATTCTTCAAGGACATCGACGAGGGCCCATCTCATGCTGAAGTCACCAAAGTCACAAAGGAAGATAGAGATCTGGTAAAAGGAGAGGGACCTTTTGAAGTCAGACGCTAAATCATCATCCATGATATATATATATATATGCCCCTAAACCCAAACAATTTGCCGCGAATGCCCATAGATATCTTTGTACATTTCCTGTCGTGATACTGTCATCTGTGTAATCGCCTAGAACCCCCTCCCGCGTCTCTTGATGACCGGTTTCTTCACTGCGCCTTGTGTGATAAACTTCTTTTCATCTGACACTGTTTTCTTCTTGACTGTTCGTTCCTCCTCTGCTTGCTTGCGCTCCTCTTCGCGACGCTTGTCGTCTGCCATCTTCGCCTCGATCTCCATCTTGCGATTAAACTCAGTCTCCGTGATACGCTTTTCTCGTATTGAGTATCCCTTCTCTTTGATGGAGTAAAACACACCTCCGAGGTCCGCCAACCAATGAGGATCGACCGCCGTTACTGTTGAGACGTAGACTTTGGACGTGAGGATGAGCTCATGATATACCACATAGTCTGGTGGGTGACCGGCATATAGCGAACTCGTGGGATGTAACTGGACAGCTAGGTTTGTCCGCAGGTTGATATACTCGCCAGAGCCTTTGTACTTGGCAGCCTGGTGGTAATACCCCGAGCAGATACACTTGCGGATAACGTCCCAGTCTGTACCGCAGCTGATGAGCTGCATCTTCTGCATTCGCACGATATCCATGAGCTGCTCTCTGATCTCCCTGGCGCGCCTTAAGGATTTGGCATGAAGGAAATGCTTGATGCACCATCCATCGGAGTGGCCATTGGCCTTCCAAGCCGAGTACACTTGAAGATATGTAAGGTGATCGGATTCTGAAACCCAAAATTTTTCTCGCTGAGCATCGGCTTCATCTTGTCGTTCTTTGGGTCGGTAAAACACGTTAGGGACTGACAACATCGACACAATGGTAATCATTTCTTCACTGCACCCATATTCCTCCGCAGTGATCAACAGCTTGGCCAAACTGGGGTCCATGGGGAAAGCACTCATTTTCCGCCCGAGATCTGTTAGCTCTCCAAGGTTGTCTAGAGCGCCTAGAGCCCAGAGATCAAACATGGAAGTGGTGATTGTGTCTTGTGGAGGTGGATCCATAAAGTCAAAGTCCAAAAGATCCTTAACCCCTAGGGACTTGAGCATCAGGACGGTGTTGGACAGATTTGTGCGCTGAATTTCTGGGATGGTCTGCATGTAGAGCTCCTCCTTGAAGGCCTTGTCAGTGTATAGTCGGAAAGCTTTTCCTGGTCCAGTTCGGCCGGCACGACCTGAGCGTTGGCCTGTATTGGCTTGAGAGATTGGAGTGATTTGAAGAGTGTCCATACCCATCTTTGGGTTGTACACCTTCATCTTCGAGTAACCGGCATCCACAACATACTTGATACCGTCAACAGTCAAACTTGTCTCTGCAATGTTGGTAGCAACGATGACCTTGCGAACTCCTGGGGCTGCTCTATCGAAGATCTTGGCTTGGAGATCTGCTGGCATTTGACTGTAAATCGGTAGAATGCTCAACTTTGGTGCGTCATTGAGGGCATCAAGCCGTTTCTGAACCAACTCGCAGGTAATCTCAATGTCTTCTTGGCCCGTCATGAAGACAAGAATATCGCCAGCGTCCATAGACACATGAATTGCCAACACCTGCTGGACAGCTTGGTCCACGTAGTCCTCAACCGGAGATCGATGAAACATTACGTCGACTGGGAAGGTTCTTCCAGGAATAGTAAACTCGGGAGCACCACCAAAAAAGTCGGAGAATTTCTTCGCATTCATCGTCGCAGATGTGACGATGAGTTTCAGGTCGCGCCTCCTCTGCAGGATCTTCTTGAACAGCCCCATCAGAATATCTGTGTTCAAGGCCCGTTCGTGTGCTTCGTCCATGATGATACACGAATACCCATCCAAGTCAGGTTCGTTGAGTGACTCTCGTAGAAGAATTCCGTCAGTCATGTATTTAATGGTCGTTTCCTTGCTGGTGCAGTCCTCGAATCGAATCGCGTAGCCCACCGTGCTCCCGAGTTTAACTTCCATCTCCTCAGCAACTCGCTTTGCGACACTCATTGCAGCCACTCGTCTAGGCTGCGTGCACGCAATCCTGCCCGTCTTCCCATAGCCATCCTCGTAGAGAAATTGTGTTAATTGAGTCGTTTTGCCCGAACCAGTCTCACCAATAACGATGACGACCTGATTCTCCCTAATCACACGAAGGAGGTCTTCGCGAACAGCAAATGCAGGCAGATACTCTCGCTGCTCCCGCAGTGTCTTGCTCTTGCTAAAGTCGCTGGCTCCTTCTGATTTCTTTAGGTGCTCGCTGAACTTATTCCCCTTGTGCTCGCCTTTCGCAAATTCTTCCTCGGCAGCCAGTGGGATTGCAGAGTCACCATCCTCGTCCCTTGCTCCCATAATATTTCCAAGAGTAGTTCCCGTTATGCTGGTGGCCTCCTGTGCCTGCTTCTGCCGCTCTCTCTGTTGGCGGGCCTCTTTCACCACCCTGCTACCTTTCCTACTGAAGACGGCCATGTCGCTCTGGTAGTCCCTTACAGCCGGTACAGGCTCGAGCTGTTTGGTGAAAATCGTCCGTCCATCCAGGAATGGCGGTCGCAAGTCATGAACGAGCAGATGGATCCGCGTTGCCTCTTCATCAAAAAAGTCGGACGCCATATCCCTCCGGTGAGCGACGCCTGATACCACCATTCGGTTCGCCTCCCAAGCATCGTTTTCTCTTTTCCTCTGCTCTTGTCTGGCGTCATATCGACTAGTCATCTTCTCAAGCTTGGCTGTTTCTTGTTGTTGGTTCTCCCATGCTGAAAGCTCGTAAGAGGCGAAAGGGTTATGAGTATCGTCGCCAAAAGCATGTCCGCCATATTCGTCGCCTCCATACCAATCACGATCTAACACCAGAGAGTCTTCTTCGGTCGGTTGTGGCTGGTCGGGCTCCCGAGGAGGTGTTGGCGCATACTGTGACTGCGCGCGTGGTGTTGAGCTTCGAGATCCATCGTGGAACCTACTTCGTGGTCGAGAGAATTCGAATTTTCTCCGTTTTGAGTTGAACCCATCGTAATCTCTGTCTTCTCCCATTTCCCAGTCTGCAGCGTCTCAGAGGACGCGGTAGCAAGGCGGTAATGTAAAGTGTTGATACGCGACTGATGAGAGGTCGCAAAAGCCATGGCGCGAGGATTTCCCGACCCATGTACTCCGTACGGACTACGGAGTACGAAGTACATACTACATCCATATCTCTTATCGATAAACCCCACTATAGAATTTTTTGGGTAAAATATTTGGAACAAGTTGGAGAAAGGAAAACGCATAAAAGAAAAATCAAAGATACCCCAGACATTTACAATGTCTATGATAACTGCTGCGCAATGGGTGCCGCGAGGATTCGCGGCACCGTTCCCTTCAAAATACCAGTTGGATGAGTCCGAATTCGACAGGATAGCGGAATTGGCCAGACTTCAGCTCGACGATGCTGAGGATGACCTGAAGGAAGCTCAAGAAAATGGAGAGGAGGCAGAGGAGGAAAATGAAGACAAGGACGAGGCGATGGACACAAAGGAGGGAAAATCGGAACCTACGGCAAAGTGTGTTTACCAAAGTTTTAAGTCATGCGCTGAATTTTCCACTGACAGACTCGAGCAGATTCGATGACGATGATCTAAAAGAGTACAACCTGGACAACTATGATGACGAGGATGATGGGCCAGTTGGCAATGGACAAGGCATGAGCATGTTTGGAAACATCAAATCTCTGGCATATTACGAGTCGAACAAAGAAGATCCTTATATCACCTTGCAGGGTGAGGATGAGGAGGACGAGGATCGAGAAGACCTCCAGGTTTTGGCTACCGATAACCTCATCCTGGCCGCAAAGGTTGAAGATGAGTTGGCCCACCTGGAGGTATACGTTTACGAAGACGAGGGCGACAATCTCTATGTGCACCACGACATTATGTTACCGGCAATCCCGCTGTGTGTCGAGTGGCTAGATGTTCCCGTCAACAACACAGGAACAGCCAAGGACGCAAGAGGCAATTTCGTTGCTATTGGTACAATGGACCCGGATATTGAGATCTGGGATCTCGACACCATCGACTGCATGTACCCAAACGCTATTCTCGGCCAAGGCGCAAACACGGATGGGGAGAAGAAGACGAAGAAGAAGAAGAAGAAGGCAAAGGCAAATGATGAGTACCATGTTGATGCAGTCCTCTCTCTTGCAGCCAACCGCCAGCATCGAAATCTTATGGCCTCGGCGTCAGCTGATAAGACGATCAAGCTGTGGGATCTCAACACGACCAAGTGCGCCAAGTCATACTCCTACCACACAGACAAGGTCTGCTCTCTGGCCTGGCACTCGACCGAACCGACGGTGCTACTGAGCGGAAGCTATGACCGGACAGTTGTGGCGGCGGACATGAGAGCACCAGATGCCAAGGCACCACGGTGGGGTGTCGAGAGCGATGTTGAGAATATTCGATGGGATCCCCACGACCCGAACTTCTTCTACGTCTCGACTGAGAATGGAGTTATCCACTATCACGATATCCGGAATGCCCCCTCAAACCCCACAGCAACCAAGTCGGTTTGGACCCTGCAGGCTCACGATGAGTCCGTGTCATCGTTTGACATCAACCCCGTGATTCCAGGGTTCATCGCTACCGGATCAACAGACAAGACGGTCAAGCTTTGGAACATCCAGCCCACAGGTCCCTCCATGGTCGTGTCACGTAATCTGGATGTGGGCAAGGTGTTCGCAACGAACTTTGCCCCCGACCTGGAGGTGGCTTTCCGACTGGCCGTTGCAGGCAGCTCAGGCAGCATGCACGTCTGGGACACTAGCACGAATGCTGCTGTCCGGAAAGCCTTTGCTCAGCGTGTTCCTGCGCCAAAGGGCGATGTAGAAGACAGACTGGTTGTGGTGGATGATGATGACAGCAGCAGCTCAAGCGATGAGGGTGAAGAGGAAGATGGCGAGAATGAAGACGGATCACAGGAGGATGGAGATTCTATGGATGAGGATTGAGCGAGTTCTATGTAGCCTGTGTTAATGCCTTGGGAAAGTGGCGTTGATTTTTGCGTAAAGACGAAGATGACACTTTTCTCAGAGTCTTGAAACATGGCCATTTACATACATACATAGATGGATCCTTTTTGGCGTTCAAAATTGTAACTACACAAGGGGATGTAGATGTAACAAGGCCCTGGGCAAGTTCTCTGCAGGGGCTGGGAAAGGAATGCCTCAAAATACGAATGGCTTTTCTCTTTCAGATATGTGAGGCAGTGATAAGCCGCGGCGAAAGCCGTGCATTCAAAGAAGGCATTACGGAGCTCGTAAGTTGTTTTGAAATTGTGGAGCTGTGAAGATTATGACGGTTGAAGCCGAAGCCGCGTCTGATCTCAGGAAATTTTTTGAGATTCGGATGAGACGGGGAGATGTGGTTTCGTACCCGCTTCGCGGAGTATTGTTTGATCCCGTTGTTATAATTAGCACATCTGAGTAGTCTAGTTTGATGTCCCTGCGAACAAGTCGTCGTACGAAGTACTACTCCATAGTATTGAGTTTTTGCTTGCACCATCGTTGAAGAGGTTCGAGTCAAGTAGTTTACAGTGTGGCAAAGATTGTATATAGACATACGAGTACTGGTGGATTGGTGGATAATATAGGCACTTCGTATTGACGAGAAAATTCTTACATGCTTCTCCGACGGTGGAGTTGTTGATCAGAACTCCGGCATCCCAATGGATAAGAGTTTGCATGTGAAGTGGTTCTTCCGAATAGTGTTATGCAACAAGGTATCACCTAATACTGCATACTCGTACTTCTTACGTCTCCTGCGTGGGAGAGGGATGGCCGTGCGCAGCTTTACTCGTATGATACCTTTGGGTCTCAGCCCTAGTGATATTGTCTTGCTGCTGGTAATATCTAGTAAAACACCGTCCTGTGCAGTGCATATGCTGTGCGTGATGCTTTGCTTCTGAAGTCTGAGAACGCATTGTGTGATGCCTGCTGGGAACACTCGCTCGCTCGCTTGCTGTGGCGAAGCTGGGGGGGGGACACCTACTAGGGCCCCGGGACGGTTCAGGGGGCACTTGCGCAGGCACGGAGACACTACAAGGAAGCCTGAAACAGGGCCTCTTTGAGCTGGGAGCAGCGCGATCCAATCAGTGGACGCAGTCGACCCAGTGTTTCCAGTGATCGATGTGCGATGGTGGTCGGATTGGTCTGATGCTCGTTTGCTGTAACAGTGCCCTGGTCAAGCAGCTGGCAGGGCGAAGTCACAAGTAAGTGGATTGAAATTGAAAACGGACAATGGTTCGTCGATCGAGGGCCGCAGGCATGCATTTCAGACGCAGGTACGAGAGCACAGGAAGAAGCAAAGAAGCATCCAATTGTAAAAAGAAACATAACATACCTAACACGATGCGAGATTTTGCGTCGTGTACGAAGTACGGAGTACGGAGTACGAATACTAATACTAATACATGGTTGGGTGTGCCGTGTCCGACGGATATGCCGCCAACGAAGAAGAAACGAATAGCAGACACATTGAGTCTAGCTTTGGCACATGGCTTTCCAATTGGGAAAAAAGGCTGGCGGTTCAGAGCACCTAAGGTACCTAGGTAGGCGGTGTTAGTCGCAAACCTGAGCGCCACTGCCAGCTCCTCTCCTCCTAGCAATCTCCATATTATTGCCAATTATCATACCTCATCATCAGTTGCTGTCTGTCTTCATCATTCTGACCTTGCAGAAAGTGACTCTCCAGCCGGGCGCTCTTTATTGGTCTGCTGACTGTCTGACAGGACTGTGCGTGCTGAAGTAGTCAGCAGAATCCCAACATGTCTCACATTCTCCAGAGCCCGAAACTGGGCGGAGACTGCATCATTGGCTTCTCTTCCAAGGCCCTTTCAGGGCGTGTCTGCTTCTTCACCCCCACCAGAAGCGGCAAGGACCAGGGACCATGACTCTTGATGGCGCCAACCAAACGGAGGCGAGCGAGGAGGATGCCAGATGGTGGTCCGTGACACTGGCAAGTCTGGCCCCAAGGCCCAGTCGCTCAGTTGTGCCGACGGACAAGGGTCAGATTCGATGTTGGGGGGTCTGGATGTTCGGAGTTGAGCTTGACATTTCAGGCTGTTGGTCCATCCATATCACTTGTTTCTTCCCCCCAATTCGCGTGCGCGGCCTGGTGTTTCGCTCTTCTCCGTCGCCTTCGACATTTTGCTTTTCGTCGCTGAATAGGCTGTACTGCGTGAGCTTCGGCCTCATTTATTACTACTTCGCTTCTCTGCCGTTGAACGCGCGCCTGTCTCTCCCTCTCGAGTAGTATACGCCTTTCGCGCCGCTCTCTCCCTTATCTCCGTTCTGCTTTGCTGTGCGAGCTCGCTTGGACCCGATAAGAATCAACCAAATCGATCAATCGCCTTGGATCACACAGGCCCAAGGCCCTTTGCGTACAAGACAGAAAACTTTTGTTGTCGCAACCATAAACGTTGACCGTTTACAACGAGTTTTTGTTTGCTGTCTCTCTCTCCTTTCGACAAGCGAGCGCCATACTATACTCTCTCTTGGCACAAGGAAAAAAAAACAACAAGTTCGTCGGTGTCTCAAACAGGACAGGCGATAAGCAGGACTGGACTCCGCTCTACTCGAACACACGTGCGACGCTATCATCCATCGCACAGGTCAAACAGATATCACAAAGCCGCAACACGCGTGGAAAAAGCGTCACTAGGAAAAATTACCGCCGAGACTATAAGCCAAGCCTAGGCGAGGAATTGGGTCACAAAGGATTCTATCACACGCCAAAATCGCACCGGCGGCATCTCGCCCAGTCACAGCGCACAGAAAATCACCTGGCGTGAACAACTGCTCTCTCTCTCTCTCTCACCGGTATTTTGTTACTGCTCATTGGGCCCCTCATTTTTTGCCGGTTTTCCTCGGACTTCCAATCTCTTATACATATATTGCTCTCATTTATTTGCTCTCTATTTCATCATCATTTTGTTCCTCTTTATACCCCAATTCTCTCGGCCATTCTCTCTGCTGCCCGCAGTCACCTTCCTACTTGAGGTTGGATGCAACATTTGGCTCTCTGCTCCACCACGCAAACACTCACAGAATCACGCACACACCTTTGTAACGTTCCTGTCTTCGTCATCAGCCTCAACCACTCAACGTCGCTGCTGCACCTAGGCGTCACTAAGGGTCACACGGCTTCACTGCCAACTGCCAACTGCCAAATCGGGTCGCGGCCTTCATCGCCTATCACTTTGTGTTGAGAATTGCTTTTAAGTGCATGAAACGCAAGCAAACAACTTTCTAGATCCGTGTGCAAATCCGGGGCATTGCCTCTCCAGTGCTTTTCTCTCCAACACATTTAACCACCACCACCATATCAGCGTCTCTTCAACCGCTATCATGTCTCTCTCTCGCGCTTTTACGTCCCGCAAGTTCAGGATGAGCACCGCCAGTTCTGCAGACGACAAGGCTCCTCAACGAGCCCAAACTCTTCGCCATAAGATCTCGGCGCCCGTTCAGCTCGTCCACACAACAAACTTGCTCTCTTACAACGCCCCCGACCTGCCTCATATCGCCCGCAGCAAATCTGCCACCAGATCAGAAGATGATTCCGACAGTGTTGCGACAAACGAGTCCACCCCGCCAACTAGTCCCGATGTACCTTCAAATCACCACAGCGTATCTCCGCGGCCGAACCACTTGTCAGGCTACTTCAAGAAACCAAGCAAACCTATTGTCCCTGCTGAGTCTGAGCCAGCGCCGGCGATTCCCAAGCGTTCGCCTTCTCACACCAAGAAAAGCTCCTACGAGGCCATTGCTCGCTCACACTCAGTCTCCCGCATATCCAGAGATTCTGAAATGTCAACTTCTACCGGCCATGTACGGAATATCTCCCGTACCCTGTCGACATCGACAATGTCGACCCGTACCTCCTCGGGCTCGCCGTTCCGTCCTCCTCAGAAACAGCCAGTTCCACTAGCGCCTCTGTCCCTCCCGGTTTCTACACCGCAGCCACTACCACAGCCAGCCAAGGAGGCGCATCCCTTTGGGCCGGAACTCGCTCAGGTGACGGAACTCGCGGAGGAATATGGCAGCAACTGCCAACTCGAATTGGAGGATGAGGACGCGGAATACCTGCAATCTCGAGGTCTCGTTATGCTGAGCGTCAATGATTACTTGGGTGCTATCCAGGAGCTCTCCTCGTTCTTCTTCCCCGAGACGAACCGTTCCGCAGCTGCTACACCTCTATGGATCTAAGCTGGCCCTGATGATATACATTTCCCCCTCGATGGCTTCACATCAATAATTTGGCTGTACATATTTTGCCTGGACATACTACGAAAGCGCATAGGCTCGCTTGGGCCGTGCCCAAAGACTCGACGGCAGACGATCATTTACTCTCGGACACGGAAGGCAAAGGTTGGGATTTACAAGTACTAGTGGTCTGGTCTAACTGGTTGTTTGGTTGGTCATCTGAAATTGTGGGAAGACGGCGTTTGATACAGGATGACACACAATGTCCCATGATGTTTCCTATTTTTCGCGATGTGAATATTTCATCGATTTCAATAGATGAACATATTGCTTTGTTTATACTTTGCCTTTGTCATAATTTTGCACGTGCGATTGAGATTGCTCCTTGATAACCCCTCTCTTCAATGGTGTCGTTAGTATTTTTCGGCTTTCCACAGCACCAATCATTGATGGTCAACACACAGACATCAACACTCTCACATGTGCAGTGGTGGCTCCATGTTTTCGTTAGTCAACTAGTACTCCGTAGTACCTAGCGTTTCCCTGTTGGGGCTGTCGAGTGTTTGCTTCTTGTTGAAACAAATGGGCCATAATTGTTTCTGATATGAAATGTCGCCGAAGCATTGTGAATCTCGGTTTATGATTCAGCTAGTATGTGAATGCCAACGGGGGCTGACGCTGTGTCAGCCCTCCATGACGTCTCATCATCGTGATTTCCTTTGTCTGGTTCATATCCGAAACTCTAACAGATCCCAACATGCCGAATATCCTCTGCCGTTAGCGAATCGGAACGGGAGCAGCGCAGGAGGCGTCGATCGGAAAAACGGTTGTGCATCTCTGTGCTATTGTCCATTCGCCACTCGATAGATGGGATGGAAAATGGAAAAATGATGGTGGGTTGAACAATCTGATATGTTACCTATTTGAGGAATCCCACCTACTGAAAGACCCATCGTCAGACAAACGTAACGATGGCATCTCTCCCGTAAACCGCCTCACGAGCCCCATCAAAAATGGAAAACCGATTTGTGCCTCTACGACCTGCACTCCCGACTACCGAGAGGTCCCCTGTGAATGCTTCTCCGCCTACGCCAGACGGACCGGAGGTCAAGAGGCATCGTGTCGGCGTATCAGTCGCTTGTGATGCTTGCAGGAAGAGGAAGATACGGGTATGATATATCACACATGACTAATCCTATGTCTGACTGAGCCTGGGCAGTGTGATGGCACTCGTCCGGTCTGCTCCGCATGTCGGAGGCGTGCTGAGCGTTGCGTCTATCGCAACGAGACGTACTTGACCAAGGAGGCAGCACGACTAGTAATCGAAATCATACATCTACTAAATGCCATGCCACAGGAGGAGGTGTGTCGTGTTTTGAAGGTCTTGAAAACGGAAAGCGACGCAGCCATCGTTCTCTCCGTGTTAAGAGGTGGTATGAACTCGAAGCAACGTCCATCAGATATTGCTGTTACGGCGGCAATCATGGAGCAGTCATTCATATCACTTGAGCTGGAGGTTCAAAACCCAGTCGCCTATCCCACACTGCCCCCGATACATGTCGACGTCCACGATGAGGATGCATACCAGCGTCTCACCCAGTCGCGTCTTGAGAACACAACTATAAGTGCTGAGCCTCAGAGAAAACGAGGGAAGGAGACGTGGAAAACCGAGCTGGCAATCTCGTACACAGATACAATCCCGGGTGGACTGCCTTTGTCGCAACGTCAAAGTCCTTACAAGGACGCAGTCGTCTCAATGGATGGACCCTCTATTGATGGACCGTCGTCATCTACCGGACAGCAACATGGCTTCCATTCCAACTTGTGCGATCCCCGGTTGAGATATTTGGATATTGGGCACTGGACCAGTGTCCAGATCAATAATGGTCTTGCTGCTCGGGTCATTTCTCTATATCTAGAAACTGACCACCCACTCTTGGGGCATTTTGACCCGGACTTATTCGTATCCGACCTTGTCTATAAGAGACATGAATACTGTTCTCGCTTGCTGGTAAACGCACTCCTTTACTGGGCCTGCGTATGTATGCCCCGAATCACCCCCCTTCTTAACTTAAAATGTCTAACTGCCAAGCTCAGCAAATGTACAGCTCGATAGACCATCACACGGATGCTCTTGCAAATCAATTCTGCACTGAGGCCGAGAATTTATGGACAACAGAACGGGACTTTGACTCGATTCTGAACATAGCTGGGGCCCAGTTTCTGAGCCTGGCGTATCTGGGCCAAGGCAAGGATCATGCTGTACTGACCTATCTGGCAGAGGCATCGAACATGGGCACTCGCATGGGTCTGTTTGGAGTTGAGGGCTATGGCATAGAGTACAGACTGGGCAAGATGGGTGCCGATGCTAGGAGCGCATATATACATGCGGCTTGGGGAGCATTCAATTGGATCGTGTAAGTGACCTATTCTCAGGAAGGATGAAGCTGATGCCTTGCTAATCTATAGAAGACTCATCTCTACCTTTTACCATCAACCGGGGATAGAGTGTCCCCGACATATGCCGCAGGTACCATATCCAAGAGAGGAAGATGGTGAAATCCAGAATCGCCCCTCGGCTCACTACATGGGACGAACTCTGCCATACCTCTGTAGGTTTTGGAACATTATGCATGAGGTATGCATGGTATACTATAGCGATACCTCGGTCGCCTTGGGCGATAACAACGTCAGAATTCTTCAATTCGCCGAGTACAAGTTCCGCGAGCTCCTGGCTTGGAGCAACAGCCTTCCTTCTAGCCTCGCTCGAGACGAGCACAATACGCATCATATCATGGTATTGCAGTGAGTCCCCTCATTCTCATGTCTTCACACCGTTAATGTCAAATTTGTGACACGGTTGAACCTCAATAGCCTCTGGTTCCATGCCGCAATCCTCGATATTTTCCGACCATTTGTTGGCGATCGTGCGCCCCAGAAGAGTCGACTCAAGACGTTTTCCAACCCTAGCAGCTCGCCCGATGCTGTCTACGGGGCCTCTGTTAATCAGCTTAAGCGACTCATCATCGTATATCGCATGAACTACCGATCCTCAGCTTACACGATCCTATGGCACACGGCGTTGACCTACGTGGCCAACGCTGTACTCCAAAAGACGGGGGAGGACGGTTGGTTCTTCTATTTCTTACTTTGCGTATACGGCTACGAGGGACTTCGTCGATCCTGGCGCGTCACGGAGGCTATTACAAGGGGTTTGCTGTCAATGGCACTGCGGAATGGGGATATATCAAGTCAAACAGCTCGTCAAATCCTCAGGGACCTGCAGAATAATGGCTTTGGGTACACACCTGGCAAGATTCAAGCGACATTCATGGTCGATCTTGATCTTGCTATGTCAGACCCTAGCTCTGCCACTGTGGAAAGGCTGGCTGACAGTTTTGAGGAAAACGCGGCGTTCAAAGATTACACTAATATTTTTGATGAGACTGGGATGGCTGATGGGGTTGGAAGCTACGGAGCATAACCAGGTATGGCGTGTATTATAGGGTGAATGAAGCAGCTGGAAATCATAGCAATGTTGTTAAAGGTCGAAATGAATCGGAATGGTTGTTTGGTAGGACTACAAACTCGCTTGCACTCCTTGCATGTGGTTTGATGCCACCTTGGCCGTCAACCTTTTCAACTTATTAACTTAACTTAGCGCAGCCGTCAAGCCAAGTATAATTGCCAAGTTGATCAATTAATCAAGCAAGCTAAAGGATTTCCTTTGTTCGGCGAAACGCAGTGAATAGAGTTAGACCTCTAACAGCTCCTACCGACCTATTGTCCAGATAAGGCTTGTGTACTTAGTTACTTAGTGGTCGTTAATAGTAAAACAAACAAACAAGCAAGCTAAAGGTATATGTAGCAACCAATTAAACGAGAATTGACCTTGAAGATTGACAAAATGTTCCAGTATATAGACAGGTAGGGAATATGAAAACAGAGGCCATAAAATATATAATGTCGCGTAAAGCGGATCGTATAGTCAGCATATTCATTTCACTATACGGGTCGAAAGGCACCTGAATTCCTGCTCTGTTGCCACTTTATAGTATATCTAGAACGCGTCGCGTTCCTCTATTCTATATCTTTAGCTCCTCCTTGAGTTCTATATTGCAATTTCCTTTATTTTAACTTTAATAGAGTTTTCTACTTAATCTGCACTATCCGATATACCCCTTTAACTAAAGCTATTTAGAGCCTTGGCTATATAATTCCCTAAAGTGCAGATTTCTTTATTAAATACTGCAGTAGTTAGGATAAATAGTTTATTAATTTTATTATCTTTAATAATACTTTTTACTATAGCATTAACAGTTTAATTTACTGGTATTAATAGACTTTCTACTAATATTAATGGCTTTCTTTTTACTAGCATTAATAATCCTTTTACTAGTATTAATAGGAGACTTTAGCATACTCAAGGTTATCCAGTCAACTATAAGTACGACTCTCCCCCTGGTAATGATGCGCTATTACCGTAGCGGTTGGCTTTCGTCTTTTTGCTGGTCACAAGTTGACTAATCTCTCTTGCCATCGTTTAGAAAGTCAAGAAGAGGTTCTCCGGCGTCCGTTCGAGATTGCGAAACAACTTGATCTCCCCAAGGCCGTCAAGCCGATACTTGTAAGCCAATCTCCCATCTTTTCTTACCAGCTGTACGGATAATTCTGAACATGGCGTCTTTAACTACCTAGGTTACCGATGAAATCTTCAGTGAACTAGGTGATAAAGGCAGGCTGGCGATCCATTCCATTTCCATCCACGCAGCCTTAGCTGAGTGGATGGACGTCCATTTCAGTCAACGTGCAGTGGAATGGGTGGAATGGACGCCCAGAGCAGTCGCATGGAATGGATGGAAATGGAAATGGATGCGTGGATGGGGTTACCTAAATAGGAAAGGTATCGCGCTAATAGATTAGTTACTATATATAGTACTCACCACAGTCACTGTAACCATCTCAATGATCACCAAGCAACAAAATTCATTATACAGGATATCTCTCTTATTATACATAATTAAAACAAGCACTTTCTTAATGAGCCCAGGCTCTAGCCAGTGCGCTATAAATAAAGTCTAGAGAGGGATAGTACATACAATTCGCCCACCTGTTACTTCACGAGCTTCTATAAAGCTCAGTTCGGCAAGCGGATCGGTATCCGATAACTCAACCTCTTCAAGAAGCTTCTCCACACTTCGAATATATCCCCCACGAAGCCACGATCTCACCGTCTGCGTCATTCCAATTGTACTAGCATCCAGATTTGCCCGGTCATCTCGAACCATTCTGCCGGCCGTAGAGAAAAGTCTCTCAACGTCAGCAGACATTGGAAGAGTAGAAAGAACATCAAGGGCCATCCGTGATAGGCGAGGATATTCCTCCCGTCTGTCGCACCAATAGCTGATGGGATCCAGGATCCTCTGATCCGATTTATGTACGTCTCGAAACCAATCGTTATATTCATCTCCCACAGCTGACGAAGCAGGAGTGAATGGCGACTGTAATAATGCCGGCGCCTGACGAGACTCCTCGCAGTACTCGTTGAAGGGATTTCGATAAGTTCGCTGCTTCTTCATAACCGGTTCTCGGTCTCGAGAAACGACCTGCGGATCGTATTGAGACCTATACAGCCCCTCCACAAGGGACTTTGCAGTCTGGATCCATTCTGGGCGATCTGCCCATATGTCCTCAAAGTATCCCCAACGATATGCTGGATGAAGCGCGACAGCTGCATAATAGACCGGTGTCTCATCAAGCCGCGAGTAGTACTCATCAAGTTTCTTCCAGCAGAGATTAATATTGACCTTGAAGTGCTCAGGGTCGGGATATCGATGAGCAGCGGCCTTATATACCTCCATTTTATTAAGCAGGTACTCGTAGCCAAACATAAGATCCCAAGAGCATCCATATGCTTTAGTATAGCCATACTTTCGCATCCGCTGTCGACCGTCACCTTCAAGGGTAATTAAAACATGCTCAAAATGTTGGAGGACCTCGTTAAAAAGAGCGATAATATTCCAATCCTTCTCATCGAGTTTGTTGTCATCCCTGAGACAAAGTGGCATTTCACTCCTCGACTTCTTTCCCCTTAAAATTGACCCTTCCCACTCGTTTTTCTGCCTATACCAGAGTTCTTCAAGGAAGTCCTTCAGGAGAAGAGCGCGTCGGATCATGTAAAGAGTAGAAAGCCAACGAGTTACCACATCAGTAATGACATCTAGAGGCTTTTTTGCTTGTATTGTCGGATCCTCAGACTTCTCGAACGCGACCAACTGAAGAGACCGAAGGAGATTAGTTAGTAAGTCTGAACGATGAATCCAAACGACAAGGTTATGGAGTTTCCCAATAGGGCCTTTCCGTCTCCACATCTCATGGGCCTTCGCATTAAGCGCCTCATTTCCAAGGATATCATCCTCAAATGCCTCAGAGTCATGGCCAAAAAGCAGCGCTTTAACAGCAAGATTAAGGATATGGCCAAAGCAGCGTAATAGCCGGGTTTCTCCCTTAAAGCCCAGCGCTTTTCCGATTTCCTTCATCGCTGTATCGTTGTTGCTGGCGTTATCAAGTGTAAAGTATCCGACCTTCTGGGTTATATCATAGCTCCGAAGGATATCGACAACATGAGCAGCAATATTCTCCCCAGAATGACGATCGACAAGCTCTGGAAGTCCAAGGACAAGTTTTTGTGGCTGGCCAACGGTATCAAGAAAATAGCAAACGATTCCATATAGAGCATGGCGATTATTCGACCTCCAGCCATCGAACGCTATGTGAATCAGCCCTGGGGCTGCCGCCAACACTCGCTTTATTTCCTCTATGTTTTCTTCGTACACCTTAAGGATGCGTCTGCAAACGGTATCGTGGGTGATATGTGCCTCGGTCGTCTTCACGAGGGGATTGAGGTACTCGAAAACTGCGCGGAGGTACGGATCTTCGCTTTGTCGGAAGGAGGAATTACTGTTGATGATCCAACAGACTACCAAGCGCTGGAAGGCTAATCGATCAAAACGGCCGATGATCTGGTTGGCAATCTGCTGTTCTCGCGAGTTATATGTGTTCAGCTTCATCATCTCGGCGATATTCCTTGATGACGTATTCTCTTTTGCTTTACTTGGCGGCTTCCGCCTGCCTGAAGGATCCCAGATACTGTGGTCGGTCCAGAGGTGGATCTCTGCGTTCTGTGTGCCATTCGAGGCAGTCGAGTGAGGTTTTTGCTTACTACTCTTTACGCAGACCTTGCAAACCCATCGCCGCTTTGTATCATCGTCGCTCTTCTCGATATCGTAACCGAATTGCCATATCCATGACGATATGGATGCGCAACGCTGGGATTGAGTATACCCAGGGAAGTATTTCCAAGGGAAAAGGTCCCACAGGTTCTCCTGGTCCTCCTGGGCCTGTATCTGAGGATGCATAGGGTTAATAAATTATGCTTATGGCGATTCCATTAATAAAAAATTCATATACGAAGTACATAAAACCCTTTCTCCTAATAGAAGTTCAACGCGCCTGAACGCGGTAACTAAGAACGCGAAATCTCCACGCTCCTGGCTACCAAAAAAAAAAAATCTTCCATAATCACTACTAACATATGTAAGAGCAAAATGTATAGTGATTTGTTAGTGGTGACTTAAGTTTAGCGTCCCTCTAGTTTTATACTAGGCTAAGTGATGCAGGTATTTTTATAGCTTAACTTGATGCGAAAACCTGACAGTTATTACGGAGTACATAAATACAGTTTTTAAAAAAGATATTTATTATAATTGGAATAGAGTTGGCCTTTCTAGCAATATACTAAAATATATATAATAAGATTCATTTCTCTCTATATAGCTATATATTAAATGCATATAGATTTAGTTTCGTTTACCTACTCTTCCAATGATATATAGGGTATGTTGGCGGAGGGTCAGGTAGAACAAGCACGGAGTCTCTGGTAATGATGTCACTGACTTGGGCAATGGTAAGTATACTATTTTAGGGTGATGATTAAGCGCCCCCCTGCTTCCATTTCCATCCACGGGACCCTTCCGTGGATGGATGGATTATGTAATGGCAGGCGCGATGGAATGGATGGAAATGGATGCACGGGCCATTCATTTCCATAAATGGACGCCCGTGGAAATGGACGTGGAATGGATCGCCACCCTGATCGTGATCTTGATGCTCCGGCATGTCCTCGCCAGATTCAGCCTAATCCAAAGGTTGACTTGATCCATTCTTGGCTACAGCAGATCCAAACTAGCTCCGGAGAATCCTTTAGAGAGATCCATCGACGTGAAAGTTCGGTTGACAGTAGCAGGCCTTGCTGGCGTCCCCATCAGCTCCCAAGCGAACCGAACCGTCAAGAAGCAAACTATCAATATCAGTCTTCTGGCCTCTTTGTCAGGGACAGTCCATCGCTTTCTTCTTCCTCGGACGAAACAAACTCCCACGAATCTTTTCCCAACGTTGACCATGGTGATGGTCATTGCTGTAGGAAAAGACGGCATGTGTTGAATGGATCGGAGTCCACGGTCTCGGCCACTTCTGTGGCTGACAACGCGGTTTTCGAGAAACGCCCGAGACGCAAATCTCGAAAAGACCGATACGATACCAAGAAAACGCGGACTAAACAAGACAAACCAGTAGTGGACGGGCCATCTCGTTCTCGAAAACAACACAAATCCAGAAAACAAAAACTTCGCTCGGGTCGGGAGGTTATGGATAACTTTGAATCGGCTGCCGTCTCCAACCAGAGAATAACGGTAACTGCCTAACCTTTCTCCGTTCGTGATGGGACTCCTAAAGTAACACACAGAAGATGAAACCAAACCTGACTGCCGGACTGTTCCTTAATGGGCGAAGCTCAACACCGAAATGTACGTCTTGGTGCTGCTGAAGTAGTTTTCCTCTCCGAGTCTCTGACATCCCAACAGTAGCCGATCTGGCATTTAACAACATGCCACTACCCGAGGAAGACGAAATCATAGACGTGATGACGCACATAATGAACCATCGAAGCAAGAGCAAGCGGAGAGGGGACAACGATCCCCGGGAGGAGTTTGATTTTTTCGCCATCGCGTCAGCTCGCGCAAAGCAAAATCAACCTCTCGAGTTATCGAGCTCTCCGAAGGAAAAACTCTACCCAGTGGTCGGAAATGCCGATTCAGAACCTTATAATTCCTTGATGGCTGACCCCGACTATGCCGCCGATGAAATAGCGAAGGAGGTGAGGACACAAACCCTGAAGGACGATGGCAAGGGGTCTTGTAGTCGGTCGCACGCGGACAATGGCAGGCCCTCATCGTCTGTCAACCGGCAATCAAGTCACCTCTCGCCTTGTGATACCCCTCAAAGTCTCGAGACAAACGCGGTTACACAACAAGAGCAAAACACCAAGGCAGGAATAACTGATTGTGAGGAAGACATGCTCTGTGGGGGAAAAAGCACAAAACCTACCAACTACCAAGACAAAGGGGTCATGGTGAGCCCTAGATCTGATACATCCAGGAGGAATTTGATGGCCGGTGTGCGAACTTCCCTTAACAGTGACAAGACTGACTTTCCAAAAACCAATAACTCCAATCATGAACTTCGAACAAGCACTTCTCATATTGACAAGCCAGAGACAGATATGCACACTCCCGTTCCATTTCCGATCTACTCAACCGATGAATCTGGTCAGGGTTGCGGGCCGTCATATCAACCTGAGGATAAAATTATGCATGGGCCAAATGCAATGTACTTTCCATCCTACCAGGGGTTGTATTTTCGACAAATCCCTCAAGAGCAGAAAATCAACGGTGTCGTCGCAGGCAGCATAGAAAATAGCCACGGTTTGTCGTATCCACATCACCTAGTTGAGGGTGGTGGTGGCTATGATTTCCCTACTTCTCCCAGCGAGCACTCCTTCGTCAAACATCTATCGTGCTATCACCAAGTGCCTCCAGGTCTACCTCAACAATGGACAGTTGACACCAAGGCTGCTGATTGGTGCTGGTCGTCTAACCCGTCTCAAGGGGCCTATCAGCCATATCTAGATATTGGTCAGAATGTGCAAATTGCAGCCTCGAGTCCGCTAGAGCCAACCCACAACCTTAAAGAAGAGACTCTGCAAGAATATATCGAAAGGATTGAACACGAGGTAATGGGGCGAACAGAGAGGATATCAACGGTAGATGCATGCGACGGATACTTGGATGGGGAGAGTATCTTCCTCCCCAACACTCCGAAAGATTCCCATGTGAATATCCATCCACTTGAAACCGGTTTTCTTGATCGCTTCACTTCCGGCAATTCCACAACAGGAGGCCACGGCCTAGTCGATCTTCGACAAGAGCCAATCCCAGCCAGACTTTATCATTCTTCATTCGAGCATCGTTCGGACCCTTCGCTATTAGGGCATACTTTCCAGCGCATTGAGGAGTCACAAATGACAAACTTCTGGCGGCCGAATTATTTGATGCAACACTGACCGCTTCCTAGTATCGTTTATACATTGCAAGGTCTTCTATTCCGGTTCTTGGCTTTCCCATTTCCCTCTCAATGCTTCAATGTCGATTCCACATTGCTCAGCTTTTAAAACTATCGCACGAGCCTTTCCCACAACTGGAGCATCAATCATCTTTCCATCAAGGGTCCATGCGCCGCGTCCCGCAGCTGCCGCCTTTTGGTCTGCAATGGTAACTCGGACTGCCCATTCGGCCTCATCAAACCCTGGAGCGAACATCCTCTGAACAGTTTCCAACTGTCCAGGATGAATGCATTGTTTTCCATTGAACCCCATGGCTTTTCCCCCGGCGCACTCTTCTTCTAACGCTCTAAGCCCATCTTCTCCTTGATAGGATGTGCAAACCAAATCTATGGCGCTTGGCAGACCGAATGCCCGAGCTGCAGTGACAATTGCCGATCGTGCGTACAGAAACTCGGTTAGAGAAGGTGTTCTCGTTATGGAAAGATCAAGAGCAAAGTCCTCAGCAGCAAAGATTAGACCGCTAAGAAAAGGAGACGCTCTGCAGATTGCGCGGAGGTCGATGACGGCCCGAGCAGATTCAATCAGGGCAATGATTTTAACTGGATTTTCGGAGTTATCAGTGTGTCTTTCTGGGGCGACATGTTTTAAGACATCAGTGACAAAGGTCAAATCCGCAGCCGATTCGACTTTGGGCACCACGATTGCATCAATTTGCGGTGCTGATGACAAGGCAGTCAGATCATCCAGGGCGAATGGAGTTGATATGGCATTCACTCTCACAGCGAGCTCCGAAATAGAAGACGGACGCGACTTCAAGGAGGAAATGTGAGATTTTAGTTGGTTTCGAGCATTTTCTTTTTGTGCCAGTGTCACGGAATCCTCTAGGTCATATGTGACGTTATCCGTTTTCAATCCAAGAGATTTGGAGAGCATTTTCTGAGAAGAAGCAGGTACTATAGGCAAGTTAGCATGATGTTTTCTATGCAAGTCTTGCGTTGAGAAACACCATATAACAAGGATCGGCGTAGTATGGATGAGGACCTGGCCGCCATGGCGGCAGTGGAGAGACTCATTATGAGCAGCTCATGGGCTCGCAGTTCTTATTATAAGAAAACGTGCTTATTATTGAACGGTGTATTAAGGCTAGTAGGTCTCAAGAGTTTTGACTGGTGATGTTTCCTTGTTGAAGCTCCGTAGTCATCATAAGTCGTTGATACGAAGTGGATGCTACTGCTCGTATGTACTTCGTAGTACTACTCGTACTACCACGTTATGTTATGGAGGTGGCAGTGGTGGATTCTGCCGCAACCTACCGCTCGGCTCTGGTGTAACGGTTACGTAGAGGTGGACCCACACCCCGGAACATCGTACCTCCACTCCTAACCAACCCGCGGAATAGCTACGGTAGCTGGATCGCGAAGCTCCCTGTCCAGTTGAGGCTGACGACGACGCATCCAACCCAAATCCACGGCATGACGACTTGAACTTTTGTTCGTACCTCTCACAAAGACACATAGCAACAGATTGCAGAATCCCCATGGAGGCTGCACAAAACACGCCGGGGTCGCTGAGCTGGCGGCTCAGCTCCCATCCTATTACACTCCTTACGTTCCTGGGCTTTCGGATATGTGGGTTCTACCTTGTGATTACAACCTTCGTCACATGAATACTGATTATTTGATAGCAAGTGTTCTGGTATACTTTCTCGGTTTGTGGGTTATTAAAAGCATGTACGTTTTCATCTCCCGATATGCTGGCGCAACGCGCGCGCAGGACAGAAACATGAGAGGCTAACGAGAAATGTGTTTTTTTTGCGTACCAATAGGATCATGATCTTCATCATCACGATTCTCCTTCTCGCTGCCGACTTTTACTATCTCAAGAACATTGCGGGTCGCCGCCTCGTTGGACTACGGTGGTGGAATGAGGTGGACCCCACGACAGGGGATTCCAAGTGGGTGTTTGAGAGCTTGGAACCTGGGACGAGGCAGATCAATGCGACGGATAGTCGGTTCTTTTGGCTGGCGCTGTATGTGCAGCCTGTGTGGTGGGTGGTGATGGCGATTTTGGCGATTGTCAGGCTACAGTTCTTGTGGCTGCCGCTCGTTAGTAAGTCGAGCCTGTCCCCTCTCCCTGGTTTTTGGGGATGCTTTACCATGTGAACAGAAGTGCTAACAGATAATAGTCATTGCGCTGGTCTTAACGATTATGAACACGCTGGCGTTCTCTCGGTGCGACAAGTTCAGCCAGGCATCTAACATGGCGGGCACTGCGTTTGGATCAACCAACTTGGCCGGTAGCATCGCAACCAACATGGTCAGTCGTTTGTTTACTCGCGGTTAAGGAGAGGGGCCTAAGCTAGGAGGAGGATAGTGATATGTGTTCGAAGTCGGCGTACGATCTATAGCTGCCCTGGCATGACGATTTACCGGCGCAGAAGGTTAAGTTGAGGATAACAAACACCTCGTTGTACACTACCAAGGAAATGGTGCGGGACTGGCTCTTAGAAATAACGGTTGGTATTGTTATCTTGTCGTTAGAATTTGCAATGTTTGCATCCATGCTTCACAGGAGTAATGATCAGGGCATTGCCCACGCTTTCCGGCCTACCAACTTCAAGTGTGAGGCTCCCTATGCTGCTTCATATCCAATTACGCTTCTATCAATAGTGTCGCTCAAATTCGTGGTATTTCAATGCCAAAAAGGCTGGTGACGTAAGTCATGACATGCTTATCTGAAGCAGGATTAGAAATGCAACCTATTCTCCCTTCCCAAATTAGGGCGCCCTTCGCAAAACTCCCCATCATCACATATCAACGTCAATCCAAAACGAAACAACAGCAACAACGACAGTTGATCAAACACCCCTTGTTGCACGCTCAATCTCGGCATCCAGGTGACGCTCCTCCTCTTCCAACCGCCGAATCTCATCCTCGGTCATGCCGTCTTCGACAAGATGGGCAATGTTGCGCGAAAGAGCGGCTTGTGTTGCTGACGCATCCGCTCCGCTACCAGAAGATGATACCGTAGGCGGTATATGCTCATCGGTGCTGCGTGGCGCGGGTTGAATACTCCTGGCACCTCCTTGGCCGTCGTCTGAGTAACGCGCGATCGGGGATTCGACGACACGGGATTGGGCCTCTTCCTTGACGGCTATGAAAGAGCTGGTGGCTTGTTGGCCATCGAGGCCGCCCTTCAGTTGGTTCCTTCGGCGACGGCGCAACAAGAACCAGGCCAGACCACCAACGATGAGAAGGAGGACAACAGCGCCTGCAACAGCGATGCCGGCAATGGCACCCGTCGAAAGGCCGCCTCCGCCGCCTCCGCCCCCTCCGTTGCCTGCGCTGCCGCCCGAGGCGGGACCGGCGCCTTGTATAGGGCCCGTCGAGTCCTTGAATATTATATCTTCGCCACCTCGGATACCTTGCTTAGTGTTGATTTTTGCGTTGAAGTCTCGGACTTCTGAACTGCCGGATATGACTTGGGCCACGGTGAAGACACCAGATTCCGAGTAGCCTGTGGCGGCTGGCGTTTCCCAGCCGATCTTGAGGATCATTTCTTGCCAGTACCACACGAGAAGTTTATCGCTTCCCAGGTTGAGCGTCGCATTTTGGTCACTCACTAGATGATGAAACGAACCAGTGGTCAGCGTCATATCATACCCGGACTGATTGCGCCAGCTGCGTACCTTGGAAAAACGGATCCTGAGCCTGGCCACTGACGGGCAAGACTGCTTTGCCAAGGACATCTCCATCTGTCACAAACGCAACCTCTGACCTGTTTCTTCCATACCAGGTGATGTCCTTGACCGTCGTCGTGCTATTGACATTCCACTTGAAGATCTTCTTGTCGTTTTGGACAGCGAAGACACGCCCGTTGGCGTCGCTGTCGAAATTCGTCTCGTCGAATTGGACAATGGTCGGCTGGGGCAGCTCTGTCGAAGTGCCTGAAGGAGTAGCGGCGACAGATGATCCTCCTTGTCGGGCATCACCGGCACCGTCGCTGCCGCTGCCGCTGCCGCTGCCGCCAGGAACATTCGTATGAATACCGGCTCCCCCTACTGTGGTTGGGGATGCTCCTTCGCTTGTCGTCGTCGTTGGTGATGATGCCAAGTTCTGCCCTTCCTGAGCTTGATTCTCCCTCCCATCGTCTATCTCGGCGCCCTGCCGGATTTCTATCCTCTTCATTTCAAAGTCAGATGTCCGTCGTGTTTTCTTTGATATCGGCTTCGCCTCGCCGCCTCTAGGGGCTTATACACATGTGTCCGACAAAGCGTGTGATGAGCGATGATTTCTTTCTGTTTTGCAGTCTTTTTCGATGCCTCTACTACGAGCGCATGAAACAAATTATTCTCCTAGCGGTACCGGCCAGACGTCACAGATGCAAGAAGGATACGATGCACGAATAGCAGAAGAAGAAACAAGAAGGTGAAAGGAAGAGAAGGGAACGCAATGGGAGAAGCACACGCCCACACCAGCTGCAAGACCGGGGGCAGCTTGGTGTAAGGCTGGGTCGAGGTGCATTTTCGTCCACCTTGCTAGCTGATGGCTGTCAAATCATTTGCCAGTAATGTTTGAGCCCATTCTACGCTCGATGGCAAGCCATTCTTCAAGGCGGACCGGGGTAAGACACGCAAGACTCAGACATAGCACCAGACGGTGTGTCGAGGACACACACACTTCACCACTTCGTACATAAAGAGCCTAAAAAAAGAATAGCCAAAAGCGGCTTCTTTATTTTTGTCCATGGTGGACTTTTGATTGGGTCAGAGCATCATGCTCTGGTGTCAACCGATCCAGAATGGGGCTCGTGGTTTCGAATCCCTCGAATGAGAGAGCGGCCTTTGCTCCAATTCCCAAAGGTCCCCATCAGAAAGTCAATGGGAGGATGTGTTACCTTGACCACACTAATACCTTTAGGCATTAATACGAAGCATGGACGAAGTACGTATGCTTAGATTCGGAGTTATGGACACAACATTGAGGCTGAAGCATCCACTGCGGCTGACGCGGGCTAGTGGAAAACTAGTGGGCGATTTGTCGTTTGCCTCTGTGCATTGATATGGGGTATTCAGCCATTAAATATCAATAAATCTCGCCTCTTTTGCAGCTCCGGTCTTTGTGGTCTCTGGGCATCATCTCCATTTAACAATCTGAAAGAACAAGACTATGTTTTTTGGTCTTCAGCTGTCAACGAACATACACACCACACCACACACCCCCTGGCTGACCCTGACCCTGACCCAGATGCGGAGAGACATATTTGTGCTGCTGACGAATAGGCACCCGTTTAAACAGCCTCAACTCTAGTCGGGCGAGTCGTCTGGCTTCCGTCTACTCCGTATCCCGAAACAAGATGCCTTGGCTCTCGGTTTTCTTCCGTGTAGATTTGTTTGTCTGTCTGAGAGGCTCTTTGCCGCGCGACAACTCAAACGTCCAAAGACGTGTCCGAGTATCTATCCAATGCCCTTGATTCCGACTATGAAAACCAAACATCATACGTGCAATCGCTCAACCCATACACATGTTGAGCATGTGCAATATGTATAAATATGTATGTGCTATTTCTATGCCCCTCTTTCTATTTACGTACTCCGTGTCTCCCATTCATTCATCACCAGCAGCCCAAAGATCATCATCGTCTCCATCCCAAACATGCGTCAATCCACCAGTGCATACATACATTCATCAATCCCATTTCATTCCATCTCGGCAGGCGACGAGTAAATAAAAAGGGGAAGAGATGATTTCAAAACACAAAATTGAGAAAAATACCCAACTCCGAACGTGTGTGCATGTTGCGTGGTAAAAAAGAGAGAACCCCCAAACTCCCGCATCGTCACCCACGAGCCACGAAATCACGTTTGAAAGAAAAAATCAGGATAATGTCGCCAGAAGGGCGGGATGGCCAGGACTCTGCGAGACGGTTATGCAAACGTCATCGATATTTCCTTCTCCTTGCCAAAGTCTTCGTCGTCCGGGTCATTCCAGGGATCTGCGAGGGTAACATTGGGCAGTGTCTGTGCTGATTTTATCGCAGGTCTGTGTAAGTCATCATCTAGTGAGGAGTGATGGCGCGTGGGCTCGTTAAATGACGTATCAAACGTCATTTGGATCTCCTCCTCGTGATGATTTGGCTCATAATGGTACGCTGCTATAGCTGCGGTTGAGGACGATGATATAGCTCCCGTTCCCCGATTCTCGTTTGAAGAAGACATCGGTAAAACGTCTGCGCTTTTCGATCCACGCAACGAGTCTCGGGGGTTAAGACTCGATGTCCGTGATGGTGCTGTCGGTGAGGACGTCGGCGAGAAATCGAGCTTCATGGGTGGTAGAGTTGACTTGATCTCCCTGACTTGTAGCTCCTCCGTCCCAGTGTTTTCTGCATCCTTAGCCAGCTCAGCTCGGATGGCGTCAATATCGAACAACACTCCGTGGTTGTTTCCGTTCTTGTCTTCGACCTTGCCACCATCTTTGGCTGCCGCTGACTCTTCGTAAATTTCCCACTCTTGCCTATCGCCCTTCTTGCGCCGACCAAAAATACCGAATTTGCTTGACCTCTTAGTTTTTCCCTCCTTCTCTAGTTCTTTACGTGCTTCTTCGATTTCATTGATAAGTTCTCTCTGCCGCTCCTTGTGGTTTTCGGGATCCGGATCCTCAATCTCTGTAAACTCTTCGCTTGTCACCGTCCACCCGCACTTCATAAGCAGCGAGGGCATGGCCGTACGATACTCCATGTGTCCCGGGACCAGGTCCGTCACATCCATATTCTCAATCCACGGGCAGTCTTCAATCGCACCCAGTCCTGCAACTCGCCTGATACCACCATTCGTCAGTCGGAAGAGATATCCGAGAATCCAGTCGTTGCGGTTGTATCCGTTCACAAAACGGCCAGAAACCACGGTCCGAGCCCGGAGGTAATCATCCTTCTTCACCACAATCGGCGATCCAAACAAGTAGACGTTTTGAATAAGTCCGTACGCGCCTTTCTTTGCCAGTTCCTTCAGGCACGAGAAGATGATTCTAGAACCAAGCGAGTATCCAACCAGCGTGATGGGTCGAGTGCCCAGGCTTCGCTCGATGAGCGAGTCTGCCAGAATAAGACCTGCGGCAGTTGCGCGATCAAGTGAAACCGCCCAGGGGTTATCTATAAGATAGGACAGCTTTGTCAAAACGACAGGAAGCTGAATAGCAGCCATCAAACTAACGAGGATGGTGCTGCCCAGGATTTGCTGAAGTCCTTGGGTGAGAGCCTGTACATCTTGTCAGTTCGTGGTCTTTTGCAGACAAATAGTGGAAAATACTAACCTCTGTAGCCAAGATATTGATGGTATCACCCATACTCCTGAGCATTTCCGGCTCCCACAGCACAGAGTAGATATCTCCCATGATAGGATCCACGGTACTAAACGGCAAGCGGACATCGTCCACCTTTCCGGTCAGCCAGCCCGACACCGTGACTATCAGGTTGACACGCTTGTTGTTGTGGAGAGGTCGGTATTCGAATGTCTTGACTGCGCCCGTTCGACGGTTTGCAGCCTTAACTCCGATGAAACTACCAGAGGCTGCAGCACCGGACGTAATGAGGGCCGCTCCACCAGCTCCGGCGAGGAAACTACCCGTGCCCGTTACACCAATAGTGGTAAATCCAGCTGCTAATCCGGCTCCAATGACGGGGGCCAACAGGCCGGCGGAGAGTCCGATGACGAGACCACCGCCCACAGTCGCCAGACCCATCATGATGTATCGTTTCTTAAGGGCCAGCTTCCTCCTGTTCTCCATATGCTCGTCCTCATTCCAATTCTCCTTCTCAGCAGCTTGCTGCATCTCGAGTGCATCTGTGACCTTCTTCTCAAATTTGCAAATATCAATCCACTCTATGTCCAAACTCTTCCCGACTCGCTCTAGGAGAACTCTTGAACGAGCATCGTATACCGAATCCGCAATAAGCACCAGAAACAGGTCACACAACACCGTCCACCGTAGGTCAATATCGATTTTGTCAGTTGTCGGCAGCTGCGATGGTGTCTTGACTTCAGGTAAATCCTCGCCTGTGTGAGCCTCATAAGGGGGTGGCATCTCGGCGGCCTTTTCCTCCTCTGGATACGGCGGCGGAGAACCAGACTCGGAAGATGCTGGTGGCGATTTCTTGTCCACGGCCATAGGGTTGTGCACTCTTGAATTGGCTAGAAGAGCAGGGGTCAAGTCCTGGGGCATCACGCCATGTTCAGCAAGCTGCTCAATCATGACCTGTTCCGCCTCACTGATGTCCATGTGTGCGTACAAGCGTATCATCATCTTCTGACCCCACATCTTCATGGCCTCAGCAGCGGTCATGACCTCCTTCTTTGAGTTTTTCCGAATCTCCAAACCATCGGCTTCTCTGACTAGATTGACAATCTCCAATCGAACAACACCCACGTACGCGATTCTCTGACCCTCGGTAAGGAGGTCCTTGGTGGCCTGCATTTGAGATACAGCATCCCTAGCTTCGTCATCTTCGCCCATGGTGCTTGTCCCATTAGGGTTTTTGAACAAGTATTGTGTGTTTTCGTCCATGCTCGTTGCTGATTCGGCATCTTCGTCCATGAGAACCCGCGTATATCCCTTGCCAGCACCTCCAAGACCCGCGTATCCGTAAGTTTCGTCGTCGTCTTCTTCATCATTATGTTCCCGGGCAATTAAGCGATTATCATCATCGTACATGTCGTATCTTGCATAGGAGGGCATTTCCTGCCAGCCATCATCACCGTCCGCTTGCTCAGTCACCGTCTCCTGCTGCGTCGAAAGTTGCTGATGAGAGTACTCCGACATGCCGATTCCATTGATTGTACTTGAAGTGCTCGCTTCCCGATTGTGGGCGGCATTGTGTGGAACCGGGGTGGCCGCTGTCGTAGCTCCTGTTTCGGCGGCAGCTTCTGAAATCGAAGAAACGTTGGGGGTGTCTTCTTTGGATTCATTCGTGGCTGGTCCGGCGTCGGGTGTCGAAGCCTTTGCATCCGGCTGAATATTGCTTGGTGGCGTCTCCTTGGTTGGAGTAGGCGTCTCGCTGGTCTTGGGCGGGCCAGATGACTCTGCTTCCGTTGTATTTGTTTTTGATTCCGGTTTGACCGGGGACGCGGCGCAAGAATCACTTGCTTGGACAGACTGAGCATCTTTGAAATCGGCATCGTCGCTCTCGCTCCCGGAATCGCCCGTGTCCTTGCTATCCGCAGTTCCTTTCGCTCCACGTGTCCCTTCCTTGGTCTCCGGCAGTTTGTCCTCCTCCTTAGTGACGCCGTCCGCATCCTTTGCCTCGTGATTCTCTCCAGGGCTCGCGCTCTCCGAAGTCGCTTGATTTTCGGGAACGAATCGCCTAATAGGCAAGCCAAAGTCATCGACCTCGGTTGGTGCAGTGGTCGCAGGCGCCGGAGGTGCTGGAGGTGCTGGAGTCGGGCCGCCATCGCCCTTGGGCTCTACATCCGTATTATTGCTGGCCATTCTCTCGGGCTCAAGAGGTTATCGGAGGGGTTTGGAGAGTATATCACGATCACGTCCACATCCAACTTATCGGTGCTGGACGGGGACGTGACCATAGCACCTAGAATTTGTTTGCTTCGGGAAACGACACGAGCCGAAGGGATCGAATTTCGAAGTTGGAAGGGCAAAAGAAGACGAGAGAGCGGTGTCTTTGCGAGAGGTGTGGTTATTACTCGTACGTCGTTAAATTATTTTGGTTGGGAGGGAGAGAAACACTGCTCAGGGTCGCTTCTCACTTCGGGCTGCATGTTCCGGAGAGCCGCCCCAAGAAATCGGCCCCTGTTGTTGTAGGTATGGAACGGTGGCTTAGCTGTCCCGTATTAATTTCCAAAGAGTTCCATGTATGTATGTATGCACGAAGTATGCTTGCTTGTGACAACTGTTGACGCAGTCGGCAGCTCTGCTCACAATACCTAGTCACGAGGGAACCATGAAACAAGGATGAGAGCACCAGACAAAGAAGTCAGATGAGGGTATTTTAACCAGACTGATATGATGGATGATTAGTAGTCAGTCGATCGGCAAAAGAGTACGAAGTACAGAGTATAGTAGAAGTACTTCGTACTATGAAGTACAACAAACCATTCTAAGCACTAAAGGTGGGGTGAGCTTTAGACTTCTGGGACGAGTATCCAATCACCCCCTTTGTTGACGTCAGATATTAGTTGGTGCTCCAACTCGAGTAAACTCTGCTTGTGATTCTAACATAACATACCTCAACCAACAAACAGCATTTATGTCTCAATTTGGTCCCAAGGCTGGAGCATGCATTCATGTGAATCGTTGATTGTCCTCGTATTGCTTTATCTGGAATGCAGGTAGGTTACTTGTAGGAGTACGGAGTAGATGTAGTATTTGCCAATGATATACTCTGCTCTGCACCCCTTCAAAATGAGTAGCCATTACGGAGCATGCATTCCTAAGCACTGTTTACGCTTGTGAGAACATCACAAAAGACGCCAATGTTGCTGGACCAACATTCATGTATGATGAATGTGCCAAGGAGGATGCAAATATTATCCGGGAGTAGCATCAAGCAACCCTATCTCCACGAGTCAAAACAAGATATGCGCCAAATCTATGCCCTCACACTTCCATTCAATACCAGCCGAAAATCAAACATCTCAACTCTCCTCATTCGCTTGGCTTGGTGCCGACGCACTGCCCTCCGCAGCTCCGGTCGTCGTTCCACTCTCCGACTTGGTCTTCCTCCGCCGTTTTCGCTTGGCTGGCGCATCCGATACAGCGTCCCCTTCCTTCGTCGTCGTTATCGTCGTCGTCGTTTCCGTCTTCTTCTTCTGGGGGGTATTTTGAGGCTGCTTCTTCTTTTTCATGGACAGGGGATTCACCCCCTTGACGCCCTTCTTCTTCTTGCTCTTCTTCTCCGCCGCGGGGGCATCCCCGTCGCTGCCACTATCCTCATCCTCTTCCTTCTCCTCTCTCTTCCTCTTGCCTAACGTCTTCTTGAGTTCCGCTCTGAACTTGCTCTTCTCCTCTCTTGCTCGAACTTGAACACTCTCATCTGCCATTGGTTCCAAAATCATGACGCTTCGCTTGATGTAAATCAGCGGGACTGCTCTCACGCTTCGCAGCATTCGCCTGACGGTCTGGTCTTGGCTCGCAACCACGTATCGGTGTTTGTTCTCGCCAGTTTCCTTGCCATCGACAACAGAGTGCATGCATTCTATCGTATCCAGTGGTTCGGGGTGATCGTTAGGGTGATGACCGCAGCGTCTTCGCTCAAACGTCTTGGCCAAATCAATTGCCTCGTTCACACCAGGTTGGTCTTTGCGCGCATATAGCTTTCGAATCTCACACTGCGTGATCACTAAAAGTCGTGAGCAACAGTCTAGTCTAGCGAAGGTGACCCAGACATACTTGGTTTGACTTGCCCATGAACTGTTCTTTGTAGTCCAGCTGCCAGGTCCATCTTGAAGCGAGTCGCATCCTGAACCATCTCTGCGTCGACTGGGAACGGTTAGTAACACAAACTATGGAGAGCATTTGCGCTCGCCATCGCTTCTGACTTACCAAGAACTTGATACGGTTCGCGGAAGCCAAACGTCATGGAGTATTGCTCCATGAGCTTGCGATACTGTTTCGAGCGTTTGCCTCTCATTTTTAATTAGCCACTCAGGATAATCAAGCGGCGGTTTTATGGCATTCGAAATCGAGATTTGAATTGCTGCGACAAAGATGCACTTCTCGAAGATCTCGGCTTTGGAGAAATAAATTTCTTATCGAGTCAAGGTGGAGCACGTGCGATAAGGATGGTCCTGACAAAGTACCCAATCATACTCTCCATAGTCACCCCAACTGCCCCGCCTCTGATACCAGAAACGCCATGATCCAGTCCCTGCTCCAACCGCCTTTAACCTCCATTGTAAAACACCCAGATTGAGAAACGTAAATTAACTTGAAGCGCCTCCAAGTCCTCCATCTATATCATCGGCAGATGATAGAGGACCTGTTGTTCCGAAGATCTCTAAGAGCCGATGCTCTGCATCCTAATAAATCCAAAACATCATTCCTCATCCCTAACACATAACGCAGCAACTACGCTGATGTCGTCTAGCTTTCCTATAGTTACGACGGTAAGCATATATCACTGCATCGGGGGCAGGGCACGGGGCTACCAACCTCCTTCACTGGCCAGACCCTCCTCTATAGCGTGTTCCATAAATGGGCTCTCGGCAAAGGGATCCATCGCAATCACCTTGGCGGCTGCGACCAGATCCTGAGCTGCCGCTTTCATTCCGCCATTCCGCCCACCGGTTCGATCGCCTTGGCCATCTACTCTCTTCCCTGACTCCCATTCCTTTATACTCTGAAAGACTCTGGACGCAATTTCGTGCTCCCAAAGATTGTCAATCACACCGTCGCTCATCGCAAGGACCACGTCTCCAACCTCCAAGTCTATGGTATCGATAACAGCATTCTCCGTCGGTGTATCGGGACTGTTTGTGCCTAGTTGGCGTGGACAGTCAAACCAGTGCCACTGCTCTTTGGTCTTGAATATGACCTCCTGATCTCGTGGGCGAAGAACCATGACTTGGCAATCGCCAAGATTGGTTACATATAATACCGGCGTAGGCTCCTCTCGTCCCGCGTCCGTTACTACCCTGTAGTGTAGCTGGGCACCACATGCTGTTGTTGTCCCTTGCCAATTATGGGCACCTGTCGCCTCCTGTGTTTGCTCGTATGCACTCTGGAGGGAAGCGATGGGATTGGGCTCCTGGGCCGCCTCTGGTAACGTATTCCGTGCTGGCCCTTCGTCGATCGCGGTGGCCCAAAAGTGTAGTATTAATCGAGACCAGAGCCTACTTATTCGTCAGGGGCGTCGCTAGAAATGTGTTTGATATTTCGGTATTACCCGGCGTGGCCCCGTGGACGGGCTGCCCATGCGCCCACACCATCATTCGCACATATGAAATAGTCGCTCGCGTAGACGGCGTCGTCGCCATTCGTATATCCTTTGATCAGCTCCCCGTTGACAAAGGCACGCCGATCACGGCTCTGATCATGTGTGCTTAAGGGGTCGGAGAAGGATCCAGATGGAGGAGACAGAAACGGCGGAGGGAACGGTCGAGGCGCTCGTTTTGCGAATAGTCCTATACCAGTCTCAAAACGAAACGGAGGTCGTCCATGTTGAGATGCTCGCGACGACGGCGACGGTGAGATATACCGCCTCTCCAGGCTAGCCCGCCATAGCGGGTCCAGGAACAGCTGCGGTCGCGATGAAGATCTCAGGATGGCCGCCAGCGCTGGAGGGTGTGACGTGCGCATTCCAACCATGTACAAGTACAGCGATGCTGGCCTGTTGGCTCGCTGACCACAGCCAGCCTTTTGGCGGGTTCCTGGTTGTTATCGGGAGGTTGTCCAGATAAGACGAACCTGGGCCTGCTCAAGCTAATGATACATACAACGTTTAATTGGGGCCACGTGATAGGGCGATCGGAGGGAGGCTCTGGTGGCACCCAACTCGGGCGATGAACAGCCTACCCTACGGCATTTTGTTTGAACGGGTTGCCAATTGATCCTTTGCATTGATCAAATAATAGCATTTTGCAGTTCTAACATCGTAGAATACATACATATATAGCATAGAGCACGCTATCGCCTTTATTATAAATTGCCTTCACATCATATTCCTCGGACCAATGGGAACCGGTCACTGGTGACAGCGGACACTAAACCAGAGTTGTTGACTTACATACGAAGTACATACAACACCCATGCCCTTTTGGTGCGTTTTCCAATGCAGCGAACAGACTTAAAGCAGTCCGAGAGCATGGAATGGGTCACGATATAAGAGATCTACTACTACTAATATCACGCAATTGCCGTGGCAGGAGCATGCGATCGGCAAACCTGCCCGGGGAGGAACAGATCCGGGGACGCCAGACGAAGGCATAAGCCCAAGCGAACTGCAACATCTCCGGCATTAAATGACGGCACCAGCAGAAGCTAAGGTAATCGTACGTCGCAATATGCTTCCTGACGTACGTATGCTTAACAGATCAACGTGGCTAAGTCGGCTGAACGGCTGAAGATACGAATGTATTCGAGTATTGTCCAGTAGCTGGAAGGCGTGAGACTGGGCGAAGCAACATTCGTAATAGTACCACCTTATTCTGATATGTCAAGGCGCGCGTAATCGCAATAGGGATGCGGCATGGAGAGTGCCAAAAAGCATCATGATGCATACCTACCTAGGCATACATCATCAAAAATGCCCACAGATCGAGCAAATGAGCTCAATCAAGGCGATTGTTCTGTATGTAGGGACCTAAATGACGTCAGATTGGGTTGCCGGATTGGGCCATCGGCGCTTGTGAGATTGAGACAAATTGACATTCGACACCGACAACTGTCAAACCCTGTCCAGCTGTTTTCAGCGGTCTGTACCTTAATTTTTTTTGGTCTACGAAGTACGAAGTAGTACATATGCATGTCTTGGTTGGGAGAATGTTAGCGCCGGACCTGCCGCTCTTCAGTCAATCCTTGCCGGCGAAACGCCTCAATGACTGACTCTCTTCGAGTGTACTCCGTACTATTCGTACGATTAGGCGCCTGCTTAATACGGAGTTACGCCTACCGGGATTTGACGAAACGAGTTGTGGTACGGAGTAGTACTGTTGTCTCAGAAAGAGCAGTTGAGGCGGTGGTCGAATAAAACATCTCTTTCGGGTAGACCCCAGCCAACGCTTGTTGAATTGCTCAGCCTTGCGGTTCATCTTAATACTGCTGATACTGCTACGGTACGAATACGGAATTATTATCTCCGTAGGGAGACTACTAATACTATTGCATATTACTAACTAACCGTCATATTCACTCACTAGCGGTGGGCAGAGTATCCCTGAATGCCAAGAGCCCTAGACTTGGTAGCGCCATGAGACTTTCCAACGAAAAGACTCAGTGTCTTGTCCCTCACCCACAGCACTGCCTACTCCCCACAGACCCGGGCTTGGAAGCTTTGTTCTGGTGGACGAGAAACGAGAAAACTAACACCAGATGCAGGAGGTTCCTGCATGCTGTGTGGCGCCACATAGGCGGCAGCATTGGCGTTGTGTTGAATACGATGACCCGGGGGGCGAATCGCGGTTGTTTCGTGGCGGTATGGAAGCACGATAACCAGTGAAGAGCTGCGGCAAGACCCTTAGCGGAACACGGCGGTGGAGAGATGGAGAGAGTCCAGATGGCGTAGAACAGTTCAGACTGCCCGAGAATCCTGGCAAGCCTTTGGGGGGAAACGGTGGACCCGCCTTATGGGTTGGGGGGGGGGGGGGAGGCTGGGGGGACTTGGACCTGGGGATCTGGATTGGATGTCTCCGGAGGTTCGGCCGCGAATCATCGGCGGCAAGCCTCTTTGTTGTTGCTCACTCATGGCATGGACAAGAGACAACAATGAGACTTTCCCGTGATGCTGGCTTCTGCATAATTCGTTCATCGGACCACACAGCCAGGAACTTTGTCTCACACAGGGAGTGATTTATACACTTTTAGAGGTAGCCGTAGCGCTGTCATATCTGCCAACCATGGGAGATACCTTATTTCCGTCAGCAATGAGCAAGCTAATGGTAATCCTGCTACTACTAGTAACGACGGCCGGGGCGCATCCACCAACGGGGCATTCGGAGCACAGAACGATAAAATATAGACCCAAGAAGACGCGCGGAATCCCATTAAGATTAGTAGTATTGCACTCGTACTCGGCAGGAATAATGCTCTGTAAACCTGTACACACTCCTGTGCTAATGCATGTATGACCGCTTGCGCCAGTGGAGGAATTGCAAGCGCCGTCTTGTTCTGGTGACCCCCGTATTTGCTTGCACGAGGTTGCTCATTGCGCAGACAAAGGGACCACCATATGAGTTTGGTAATTTGTCCGATTTAAGTTGTTTTTGTCATCCATGCTTAAATAGTCGCTTGCTCGCCTCCCCCAGGATCCGGCCCATTGCAGCATTTTTGAACTTTCTCTTGATCGATTTTTTGAACTCTCTCTTGATCGACGTCGTGGTGACGATCTCGTCCTTTACATCTCCAGTTTTAACGTTTGGCGTTTTATGATCGACTCGCTAGCCCGCCGTTCTTCTCCGTCTTGCCGGTGACGTCGAGTATAGTTGTTGGCTTTTTACCGCCTACTATTTGGAACTCGTTCGACAACAAATATCTATCTATCTATCGTACAACATATTTGTTGACGATAGTAATCTCGGTCGTTTCTTCTTTCGAGTTGGACGTTGACCTCCCTCCGGCCGGGCGACCAGCGGCCTCCGAGACACCGAGAAATCACTCCGCGAATATTACGTCTTTTCTTTCGACAGCAAACGAATCGTCGCAACACCAAGGCTGCGCCTCACAGAAGCGACATTGGCATTATTGTGCATTTTCTCGCACATGTACGTATAAGACATTGTTTTTCCTTGCTTTCCCCTCGCCTCTACCGAACTTGGCGCAAAGACGTACGCACACTGCATGCATCACTTTCTGCCAGAACCTGTTGGGCCGCGAGCAAATTGATTAAACCGATTTGCTTGGCTGCTGTTGGAGGCGCTCTAACTGCGAGAGTTGGAGCGGATGTCTTGGCCTTTCTTGAACCGGGACTCTCCTTGTTGATGCTGTCATGCCAGTCTGACGGCTCCGGCGCATCCGTCCACAAAAGCACTCTCCCACCGGCTTTGGCGCAGAGAGACATTGATTAATTCTTGATAAATACAGCCAGACCTGCCAAGCTTGCTTCTTTTTGGCCGCCACGGCAATACGAGGCTGGACGACGTCGCGTGCATCCAAACGGAGTACTTCGCACATACCTTCAACTCAGACAGAGCGCCCGGACATAAAATCAGTTGACTGACCACCGGAGTCGACCCGACACATTTTCGACAGCTCTGGGATAAGAATAGCGTACGGAGAACACACTTATACCCGGATTCGAACGAGCAAACGAACGAACGATCGCTCTCTCTGCTTCTCACTTTTGACTTTCGCTCTTATTTTTCGCTCTCACTTTCGCTCTCGCTCTCGTTCTCGTTCTTATCCTTATTCTCATTCTCATTCTCATTGATTCTTATTCTCGCATCTCTCTGTCTTTCGCCGACGCCGCCGCCGCCGCTGGACGCCGGTCCTTCGCCCCTTTGTTGGTCTCCTGCATCGTGCACCGACCCCAAAACAGCAGCTCCTTTGTTCATGATCTCACACGACTCATAACCTCCTATCGCTCATTCATTCCTACGTAATCGGGTCAACCGTCTGCGCCTAGCCAGCCACAGCGTCTCCCTCACGGCTGTCCCACCAGATCTCCCTCTGACGAGCCTAGGCGAGCCTGGGCGCTGATCACAAGATGGGTCGCAATCGAGGTTCGTGCTCCATTCCAGTTCTGTTACACGCTTGCATTCGTTATAAGCCCACCCGCAGAACCCCTGGTCAGCTTGCTCCAGGCCACCCCCCCAAGCCTAACCAAGCCCGTTCGGCCGCTAGACCCCAGCATCCAAGACCAATGATGACACTGCCTCCTCCTGTTATGCTGAGGATAGGCGCTGCTCATGATTCACTTACATACCACCACATTGCCATGTCCATGCCTCCCACACCCCTTACTAAGTGTTTTGCTTGTTGTCGTTGCCGACTAGCCAACTAACGAGCGCATCGCATATGTAGTCCTCTCTTTCATGTCCCAGCTTTCTGCCGGACGAAAGACACCCTCACCACCTTCACCACCCCCTTCGTCAACTCCTCCCTCCGACGACCCTCCCATTGCCAACACCAACACCAACATCAAAACCACAAAAAACAGGAATAGTGAAGCTTTCCCGAATTACCAACCGGATCTCCGTCGCCCTGTCACGCCGCCAACGACGTCTGATTATGGCAGTCCGGTAAATAGCCCGCCTCGTCATAGCCCACATCAGCGTCGAAGAAGTAATTCGCGACCCTTGTCCATGGTGCAAGCATACCAACCGCCCGTCATGGACGTCAACGAAGATACTATCCCGGAGCTGCAGCCCATCTTCTCTCTTCTAAACAGCCATGCCAACAAATTATACCACGAGGGCTATTTTCTGAAGCTCGATGACCAGAATACCCGTATGTAACGGACCTCTCCATCTCTGCCCCCCGCCTGATATACGTGCGCCGAAGCGTTACTGACCTCCATCACCCCCCTCATGTAGAAGGCAAACCGAATCCAGACAGGTCGTGGGCTGAATGCTTCGCTCAACTTGTTGGCACCGTTTTGTCCCTGTGGGATGCTGCTGAACTTGATGCAGCTGGTGATAATGGCGAAGTCCTCCCCAAGTTCATCAACCTCACGGACGCTTCGATCAAAATGGTAGGACCCCTCACATGTCCATCGTCACCACAACTTCGCTAACCCCTGCTGTAGATCGAGTCCCTCCCCACCCGTTCTAATGATGGCCAGCCGCTGCAAAATATTCTGAGCCTTTCTACTGCTGGCAGAAACCGATATCTTCTCCATTTCAATTCCCATGACTCGCTCGTTGAGTGGACGGCCGCCATCCGACTGGCCATGTACGAGCATTCCACACTCCAGGAGGCGTACACTGGCGCTTTGATTGCTGGTAAGGCCAAGTCGGTTAACAATATTAACATCATCATGGAGAGATCAAGATTCAAGACAGAGGAATGGGTCCGAGTCCGTTTTGGTGCAGGCGTGCCGTGGAGACGCTGCTGGTGTGTAATCACGCCGCCGGACGAGAAGGAGTATTCCAAGCTCCAAAAGGAGTTGAAGAAGAGATCTCCCTACGACCGGTCGCCTGTTCCCGTCCTGAAGGGAGATATCAAATTCTATGATACAAAGACGGAGGGGAAAAAACAGAAGAAGGTCCAGCCAATTGCTTCCATCACTGATGCATACTCCGCCTACGCTATTTACCCACAGGCCAAGTCTTTGATTGACGCCTCAACACTCATCAAAGTCGAGGGCAACATCGCGATTCATACTAGCCCGTCCTCATCCTCGGAGGGATTTGTCTTTATGATGCCCGAGACCCGTCCTGCTGTCAGCGGATTCGAGACAATGCTAAGCTTCTTGTTTCCAGCCTGGGACACTTTTGGTCTCTATGGCCGCCCCGGCAAACTAATTGCTAGTGTATTGGACTCAAGGTCCCTCATGTTCGCTATGCCTAGACATAGGCGATATGGCTATTTGGAACTGCAAGATGTCACAGGCCTTTTGGTCGATGAGAAGTGCTCGGCTTGGAAAGAGAGAGAATGGCGGAGGCGTCTTAAGGAAGCCACCGGTACGAGGATGAACTCTACAGATGACGGTGCACGCTCTCACTCTCGCAGTGCAAGCAGAATCAGCGCAAGACTGAGCTTCGGCAACGGCATTGGCAAACAGAGAGTGGGCTTCCCAGGGGAGGATGATGGATCGCAACCCAACCGCCTTCGCAGCCACTCAGAGTCCAATAGTCCCGACCGTGCATATTCCAACTCGCCATCTCAGCTTGAGGTTGTTGCCGAGCACGGCCTGCCCCTCGGGGAGGGATTGAGTTCGGATGACGATCGGAGCACTTCTCCCACCCCTCCACTCGGGCCGATCGAAAGCATGAGGGCGTCGCACACACCTGAGCCGGTCGTGAGACCCCCGGCTTTCAATCATTCATCTCACGACCGTCCATCGAGCCAACCCTACCACTCACCTGAGCTCCGTCAGGCCAACAGTCGACTCTCCACCAGCACATTAGCTCAGATGGCCAAGGCTGGTGGGCTCTCTATGCACAAGGCTCCCAATGGTCGAGATGGCGTGCTTAATGGACCTGCGGTACCACCCCATCGCAATTCTGTGAGAATTAATGATGACGGCGACCAGTCCCACGATGCTCTTGGTCTGCCCAATCAACCCTACTCCAACGGAGACCGACCCATTTCCAGCCAGTCACACCAACAGGCCCACTCTCCCTATGCTCCTGATGCTCCTGATGCTTCTGATGCTTCTTTCATGCAGGATTCCAGCGATTCACGACCACATACTTCCGAGGGGCGTCAGCTACCCTTTGTGCCTGGGCATAATCCTGGATCTCAATCTCAAGATCATCAGTACGCCGCTTATCGACCCGGCGCTGGTCCTCAAGGGTCTCCTCTGCGAAAACCTTTGCCGGTGACGGCTGCTAGCAGCAAGCATCAAAGCCTCACGCCCAACGATATCATTGATCATTATACTACTCAGTCCCGAGCCCAATATGATAATTCTTCTATGCCCCCACCGCCCCCACCACATCATCAACTGGGTGGATTCGATGGGCAGAGTGCTCCCTATGATGAACCTGAGTATTCGAGGACGTCTGTAGAGCGACCTCGGGCGGGTGTCTTGAAAACAGTCGGTGGTGCTGAGGCGCCTCAACGAAAGTCGGAGTTCGACATTCCCGATATTGACTTTGGCCCTACCATTAACTATGGTGCTACTCCGGTGATGCGTAAGAGGGTCTCGGAGGATTATGTCCAAAGGCCATATACCCCAACCAACCGGGGACCACGGCCCCAGTCTGGCCACAGGAGACAAGAATCGTCTACGATCGCATGGTCGCCTGCAGCATCGCCGTCTGGACCGCGACCTCAAGGTCTCACAGCGGAGCAGTTTGTTCAGCAGCGTGCTGCGGTAGCCACATCACCCTACGGGCATGGACGCAAGCATTCTACAAATACGCTGGGAGGCAGGTCTCCCAGTCCATCTATGGGCTCATCACGCAGCATTTCGCCGCAGCCTATGTATCAACCTATGGGTAGCTTGACAGGAGGGCAACCCGGAAGTTTCTCGCAACCACTGCGCTCTGGTGCCGAGTCGCCATCACGAGGACACTACACGCAGAACCAGTCTAGCATTCACCCACAATATCAGAGCCAGGCATTTTAGATATTAGGGAAATTATATTGGTGTAGTTTATTCTTGTCATGTTTTCTTTTGTTATACAGAAGGGCCTTGCCGGCGACGAAGGGAAAACTTGGAATGCATTGTGCATGGCAGGCGTTAGGTCAGGAATATTGTATACCAGAGCGAGCTGAAGATGCTCTAGGATACACGGGAGTGCATTCCATTTTCTTTGTTGCATAGGGTTTTTCGACAGATGTCAACTAGCATCAAAAGCATAGTGTAGCACTTGGATGTCAGGCAAAGCATTACACAGATGGAATACAGAGTATCGGGGACATTTCGTTTCGTCATATCTACAAAGTATCGTTTGCTCAAATGTGTCTCGTGGCTTGACTGTTTATTTGTAAGCGGGCCGCCTGTATACATAGAGAGCATGGGGCACATGACTGGGATAGACTGCGTGACGGTCCCAGAAAATTGGTCGCGAGGTTCGTATCTGGAGGCAAAGGCATATCCAGGTAGTAGTACTTCGTACTCCATAGATACTACAAATAATACTCCGAAAGGCGATTTGAATCTGGATGCTACGCTGTAGATAGTATGTACGGAGTAGTAGTACTATGCATTTACACGACCCACTGGGTGAAGCGTGTTTCGCTGTCTACCTCAAGGGTCTGGCTGATGATATTCATTGGTTACGCGTAGAGGTGCAGAAATCGAGGTGGGAACGGGGCGGCCACTGATTTGGGCCCATCCAACCGTCGTATCCGTAGTAAAGATGCGCCCGCATTGTCCTTTGTTTATTGTGTACGGAGTACTCCATACTCGTATGTATGATTTCCACGACCAGCAGAACCACTATTTTCATAGGTTCTTTGTATAGCGACGCGGTGACTTTCTCAGTCGCCCTCGCGTGACTTCAGGTCACTTGCGCGCGCGCTCACGCAGACACGTCAACCCGCGCAGCGCGAACGCATGATGGATGCACAATGCCTACATAATGAATGACATGTTTACCTGTAATTCCGCGATTGTTGTTACTGGACGCGCGCTGCCCAATTGAATGTTCTGCCGCTTCTCCTGGACTGTCTGTGTCTGTTGGCTGGTGTTGAATACCTTAGTAGGTAACCAATACGCCCCCAATTACACTGAGCCGCAACCCCACCATCACTATCCAGTGCCGATGCAGGCTGCTGGACAACCGCTGTCTTACGTCTTTCTTGCGGCCATGCCCTGGCTGCCTCTCTGTTTCCTACCTCGAGGCTTTTCTTATTCTCCCCTACCGACTCTAGACACAAACAATCCTCTCGATATATCTTCCCCCGTCTTTGTTTGGTGCGCCCTCAGCGCAAACAGCAGTGCTACCCCGGGCGGCTGCAGTTCTACTATTCTATTAGCCCCCTGTGAGACAGACCCGCGAGGCTCCCATAGCGTCTCTCTGGCGAGGTGGCGACGGCGTTTGTCCTTCCATCTACCCTCAACAGGCGTTTGCCTGGCCTCGAACAGGGCAATCTGGACTCGTTTCTCGCCGAAGCCTCCTCGGGTCGCTCCCAATGGAGGGCGACGAGCCAACGCAAGGTATGTGCGGATGTCGCCCGCCTGGACAAAGGCTGTCTTTGCCTCCTATCTCGTTGCGGTCTGTGTTTGCTAACCCGAAATCTACCTGCAGCGACCCAAAATATCCTCGACCCGCGCCGAGTAGGGAAGCAAAACTCGGGTTTCTCGGACGAGGACATATCCGACATCATCTGCGTGCTGTACCCGGGCTCCGACTCGGCGCGACAGGAGGTGCAGCGCCTGGCTCAGGAGGACTCGCCGCACATCATTGGCAAGGATGAGGCCGATGGTGTAGAGCCCGACTACGACTTGGAGGACCATGCTAGTCGGTTCGAGTCGAATCCCAACGGCCATGGCAACTATGCCATCATACTGCGACTGTCGAGCCAGGTCAAGAATCCCGCGGCGGGCTTTGCCTTTGGGAGGAACAACGCTAGGTGTGACGTTGTGTTTGTCAATGACCCCCTGAGGAGGGTTAGCAACATTCACTTTCGCATTTACGTGAATGAATATGGCAATGTTATGATTGAGGACCAGTCAACCAATGGCACCTTTGTCGACCGAAATCTCTTGACGTCGCATCCCAAGGAAGCCGGCAAGCCAGCCGTCACTAGGTGGGTGCTGAGCTCTGGTTCCGTCATTAGAATTTTCCTGCACAAGGAGATTCGAGACTTAACATTTCGGGTGCGCATCCCTCGCCGCGACGAAGAGTACGATCGAGCGTACACAAACAAGGTCGAGGAGTACTTTGCCCGCCATGGACTGCAGGGCCCCGTCGAGACCGTTGGTGCTGGCCCGGGAGGCCATGTTGACTTATTCCGGACCGCTGGACAGACGACCGCGCCACGGCGGCTAGAGCGCGAACCGACCGAAGTACAGCAGCGATCGCCTTCCAAACGCAGAGAGCAGAACGTCCTGAGACGTGAGTGGACTGGCTCCGGCAAGTACAACAGGATAGGCATGATTGGCAAAGGCGCTTTCGCAGTGGTCTATAAAGTGACATCAAAGTATGACGGGAGACCGTACGCTGCCAAGGAGCTTGAGAAACGCCGCTTCATTAAGAACGGAGTGCTGGATCAGAAGGTGGAAAATGAGATGAAGATTATGCAGCGGGTGCAACACGTATGTCAAACTCAATCACCCCTTTTATCCTCTTGAGATTGTGGTTGTTGTGACTAACATTAGACAAGCCCAATGTCGTCCGATATATGGAGCATTTTGACTGGGATGACAGACTTCTCATCATCATCATGGAGTATATACCCGGAGGCGACCTTGGAAAGCTCATTGCAGATGATATCCCATTTACGGAAACGATGGCGAAGACCATGGGACAGCAACTCTTGAGCGCTCTCGGCTATTTACATGCCAATAATATTACGCACAGAGACGTTAAGCCGGACAATATTTTAATCAGCTCTTTGAAACCACTAGAGGTGAAGCTTACCGATTTCGGTTTGTCAAAGATGGTCGATACAGAGCAGACATTCTTGCGAACGTTTTGCGGCACGTTGCTTTATTGTGCTCCCGAAGTATACACTGAGTTCGCTGAGTACGACGATAATGGTATTAGGAATAGAGGCAAAAGAGCTCGTCGCGTGCTTGGTCAGAGATATAACCACGCTGTGGACATCTGGTCTCTTGGTGGCGTTCTCTTCTACTCATTGACTGGGGCACCACCCTATCCCGTTAAGGGCGGAATCAGTTACTCTGAGCTTCTTCACAAAATCATGACTACTATGCTGAACATTGAGCCACTTCAGAGATATTGCATCTCGGAGAAAGGCATTGATTTCCTCTGCCGGATGCTTCAGAGGCGCCCGGAAAATCGTGCGACGGTGGAAGAGCTTGATAATCACCCGTGGCTAGGGGGTTCTGGCTTGACCATACAGGCTTCACAATCGTATGATGAGATTACGGATGATGAAGACTTGGTTGAGCCCTCCCAATTTCGGCATACGGCTTATGACGAGGAGGATCGAGTGAGTGATTCGATGGGAGAGGAGGAGGAGAAAGAGAATTATGCCTTTGGACAGGGAACACAACCTCCCCGGCTATTCGGTGAGGTGGGAGCTTCTGCCCTCGGTAGCTCTGGGGTTATCCCAGATAATTTCCTAAACTTACCTATTGGGAACGGCGGCGAAGGACGAAATAACGTCGCTGACTCACAAGTCGACGAAGCATACGACTCTGGAGATTCTGCGGCAACCAAGCTGAAAAACCGTCGTATATACAGACAAACAAGTGCCTCTATTGAGCACCAACAATCCGCAGACCAGTTGCAAAGCTTGGTAGACGATGTTGCCTCACAAAGTCTTGGCGGCTCAGAATCAGTGGCCAGGAATCTGGGTGCCTCGATTTACTCAATTCGATCATCGGATCTGAACACCAGCAAGCGCAAACCACCCTCATCGGCCGAGGCGAGTGATGAGTTTGAGAGCACACCGACTGGTAAACCTACCATCAAGAGACTCAAGTCTGAATGTACCCTTGACGAGCTCTCTGATGATGCTATCGAAGAATTCAAGCTACTGGCGCGCATGCCCCAGATAAGGAGGCTGGGATCTGGTCGACAAATTGATGGCCCGGTCAGCAAAATCCAATTCTGGGAACCTGATCGGAAGACATGGCATCTCAATTACCCCGAAATGACGCAGCTTCAACACGATGCGTTTGCTCAGGCGGCTCGGGAAGGAGGAGAGGAATTCGCCCCTGGAAAATCGCCTCTATGGGATCTCGCTATGAAATATTTCCCTGCGGTCACCATGGCAGAGAGACAAAACGGACAAGCTCACATGACGAATCTGGGGCGTAATGAGGATACTCCCATGGAATTTCCTCCTACGGCTGTGCCTACTATGGACGAGTCGATCCCTGATCTTCCTGACACTCAAATAGTGGTACCCGTGCAGGCCGATATAGCAGCGCGAGCTGTCGGCATGGTGGATTCTGATCCCAACTCTTGTATTCAGGGAATTTCGTTTCCTATAACCGACTCTCTATCATCCTTTGGTCGCGGGCCCGAAAATACTGACGTCTTCGAGCCCAAGTCAGAGCCAAGAGTACCGAAATATGCTTTCAAGATCATTCTGTGGAAAGAGGGCTACGATCCGGCCAAAGACCCGACCAAGGTGGCCCATCCATGGGCTCGAGGAGCGGCTGATGACCAAGGCTCATACTCCTTCTGGATCTCAACTAAAGCCACGCTTGGAATACGCATCAACGGCCACCTCCTTCAATCATCCGATGCGAAGAACCCTGGCGGGCCTTCAGTACACTGGACCAAGATCTACAACAGCGATTCTTTGCTCATCTGGGGAGGCCCCGACCCTCGAAATCAAACAAAGCTGATCTTCAGGTGTTTCTGGGGCGCTTCCTCACAACCTCGTGGCCCCATGCAGCAACTCGAATTGGCGCCTCCAGCTTTAGCACAGAAACTAGACAGCGCGTGCCAACGAACAGAGAAACGCATCCGCGACACCGCCGAGAAGCGTCGCAAACTTGACGATGCTAAAGCAGAGCATCACCAGCGTACCCTACGCGTAGGCTGGGAACGACAGAGGAGCTCTACCTTTGAACAGAAGAGACAGGAGGCCGTTGAGTTCCTTGCCGCGAGACAGGCTCTCTCGAGGAGAACATCTCCCGCGAGTATGCCCCCGACGAGCCGCCACCACACGGCTCGACTAACTCCGGACAAGGACTCTGTTCGATCAGTCTGGTGATTTGTGCCCGGATTTTCGGACTTGCACTTGTGTATTACTCTACTACTACTACTTCGATCCACCCCCTTTACTTACTATTAGTGCTTGGATGAGCTAGTGCGATATTGGGCAAGGGATGGGACTGAATGTTCTCTGGAAGATGGTGTTCATTTGGCATGTTTGGAATTTGGCAGAGAACTCAAAAGAAAATGGCATGATGATGTGAGATGTGAGCGTATCATTCGCGGGTTGGGAAATTTCATGCGAAACGAATGATCAGGATTATTACATAGAAAGGCAAACCGGGGGCGTCATTGGAGAGCCCCTTGCATTTGGCTTGGTTGAGTGAGTATGGCGGATCTTTTGCAGCATCACATATAACGCATAGATGGTTCTCCCCAATATAATTAGATGCGAGCAAGTTGAAGAAACGATTTCCATAAAACCCTTTTTGCACCCTAATTCTAACCTCATATTAAACCCAATCTGGGGTCCGAGCTAATCGTACTTGGAGAAGAATAGTAGATCTTCCTTGCACATCGCCTCCCATCCCCAAGTTCAACCACCCCCGCAGGTAAAATGAAGCCAACAAACAACCAGGACCCTGTGAGTAAAATACATGTAAGAAACATCCATGAAGAAGAAAAAAGGCAATGACAAAGAGCACCGCCTCGTAGAAGAGAATAACATGTTCCAACCCGAATTATCCATACAGCAACAGCTTCCCCCCCCCCCCCCCCCCCCCCCCCAGTCTCCCCAGAGCAAAAAAAAAAAAAACATGATTTGATCGTCGCACGTCAACTGTTGGAGCCCACAGCGACCAGAAAGAAAGAAAGAAAGAAATGGCACTTCCATCACATCAACCTTCAAATTTTTTTTAGTAGCCCTCATAGAGCTGAGTAGGACTGGTTTTTCCGTCAAATTTATCAGAGTCGTCGGAGTCGTCGTTCGAAAAGTTTTCGATTTCGGAGATTTCTGGCTCGTCGTCTTCTTCCGATTCGGTGGACGAGTCGGATACAATTGTGTCAAGAGATGCAGAGACAACATCAACAGTATTAAATTCTGCGGGTAAAATATGTTGTCAGAACTTGTCACTATGTTTTTGTTGTCTTGGGCAAAAAGGAAGAGTTTACTTACCAAGCAACATGGCACGGTGTACTGGTGAACCAATTGGTGAGGAGGGCTCCTCGATGATTGGTTCCGGGATCCATTCGTTTGGTTTTCTAAAAGCCTTGGACTTGTCTCGTTGGCCTTCCCACCACTCGCTCGTGCGTGTGGTACATTTACCAAAGGGACGGTAGCCCCTGAGATCAGGGAAACAACGCTTGCGAGGCTCGTAGTAAGGGTTGCTCGATCGCGAATACTCGCTATTATACCCACTCTGTGCGAATGATTCATCATCACGCATCGTGTAACACTCAGAGTCGAATCGAGAAGTGTAGTCCCCAAAGTCCGATGCTGGTCCAAAGGGGGATCCAGCTTGTTTGCCCTGGCGGAACCTTGACTTGGCGCCGAAACTTCCCCAAGGATTGCTGGTGGCCTCTGAGAAATCCTGACTGCGTGGGCTGAAGGACGTGGATCCAGGTGATTTCAGACCACTAGTTTCATCCCCAAAAGTTGTACCTCCGAAGTTCGTTGCTCCGAAAGCCCCTCGAGATGCACGGAGAGGTGGCACCTCCTGGTCATCCCCGGCTCCTTCAGTTCGGTTGGTGAAGGTGCTATTAATGTCCGGCGGGAATCCTGTAACTCCATCTGATCCAGGGGATAAGTCTGCTTGTCGAGTGGCAGACCCAGGGGATTGTTGGCCTTCTTGTGCCGCTGGCATGTAGGCCCAAGCAGCAGTTTTGCTCCTATCGCGTTTGGCAAAGGCGCTCCCCCAAAGATTCTCTGTAGACCGAGCCCGCTCTTCGTAATAAGTACCAGACATTTCTTGCTCGAAAGGAGGAGACCCTCGAGTCCATTCTTGTTGAGCACCATAGCCGCGTGGTCCATACCTATATCCATCCCCGAAAACAGGGATTGGTCTACCGTCGTCAGACATCCGCGGCGAGTCCCCGTAGATTCCTCTGCGACTGGGTACGGTATCATCACATGGCTTGATATCCTCTTCGTGAGTTTCAGCCTGAGATGAGACATCGCTTGGGAGACGGGAGTCGGAGGACCGGATGTCGACAGTCGGTCTAAATTTCACGGTCTTGCTTCCTGATGAATGGGTCGAGCCATCACTCGACGGAGGACTTTGAATGGACCTGTCGGAGCCTCGGGGGGAGCCCTGATAATACGATGGCTGCTCAATAGGCCCTGTGGTAGAGATGCTGTCTCTATTGACACCGTCGAAGCCAGTAGCAGATTTTGAACGTTTACCATTCGCAGAAAGAGATTGTGTCTCTGTGGGGGATGCTATATCCTCAACATATGGTGCTTGGTAGTTCTTCCCAGAGGTCGTGGCGTCGAAAGGTCCGTATTGATTTTCCGGGTTTGCCAATGGACTTCGTTGAGCTCGTCTCTGGGTCGATCCAAGATTGCGATCGGGGCAGTACAGCGAGGCTGGCGACAAGGTTGAGGGATCCAACCGAGGTGAAAGAGGCGAGAGGTTTAATGGCCGGACAGCCTTTCTTCCTTGAACACCCGAAATACCACTCCTTGGTGGGCCGTGTTGATGTTCACTGGCTGAGCCAGGTACAGAGGACAGGGAGGCCCGAGGCTTGACTGTGTGTTCGGCAATGCCCTGTGTAGACGCCAAGGAGGCGGCCACCTTCTTATTCTCGGGAAGGATTGTAGAGGCCTTGTGGGAGTTATCTCTTTTTTGCGAAGAAGTCTGATACCAATTAGTTTACCGCCGCTCAAGATGGTGCTCTTTGACTTACGAAGTTAACGACAGAAGCCTCAGCGTTGTCTCCGGCGTCTTGGATTTCCAGGATGCATTTCCCGCAATAATTCGGGGTCAAAAGGCCACCCTTCGTCTTTGGGTTCTTGCGATGAAATGCCTTGGATCGGACAACCCCACACCTGTAACAGAAGTGATGCTCTAGGGCTCCGGTCACAATCTCCGCTTCCTGGCACGATTCGCAATAATTCAGAATTAGCTTCTGTCCCGGGATAATAGGATGTTTCTCGTGAAACTTGGCAGAACGAATGCGGCCACAGCCGGAGCAAAGATGATGACGCATGTTTCGTTCCGGACTCATCGTTCGTTGACTGGTTGGGCCGTCAATAGGCTCAAGCCGAGGATTCAGCTCTACAGGATTGGCTTCAGAGTTTTGAACCGGACGAGGAGATGCCTCATTGTCCCGAGATGGTTGCCCAGAAGTTGGAGCTGGGCTGTGTTGTGTATTCGATTGGCCGCCAGCTGAGCATTCTGGTTGATGTGACTCCTTAGTTGGTTCCCCCATCCCCAATACAGTGTTGAGCGTTGTGTTGAGTTTTGTCTGCAAGGCAGCTAGTTCGCTCTTCAGAGCAGAATTACCTGGGGTTTTGGATAGTTCTGCAACTTTTCCATCCAGCTCGTGTTGAATACGCTGAAGATCCTGAGAAACGGTGCCTGATTGTTGCTGCGGTTGGCAAACCTCCATGGGAAGTTTGGAGTGCGCATACATATCCATCGAAGGATGAATTGCAGGCTGTGTGTAGTTAGCAAAGAAGTAAATGACCGATGGAGCCGGATATTGTGGCACCTGGGAGACCATCGGAACCGTCGCGTAAGCAAATCGAGGCTGGTAGTGTTGCTGCGGTTGAGTTTCCGCAGCCTGTGCCATAGGAAGTTGGTTTGAAACAGGTTTAGACAATGTCGAAGCCGTGGGAGAAACAGATTTTGCAGGGGGACCAGTACAGATTGGAACAGTAGATGGAAATGTAACGGAAGCTGAAATGGATGAAGCAACAGGAGACGACAATGCTGGGGATGATTTGGAGGACTTCTTCCGCTTCAAGAGTCGACGCAGAGATGCGGACTTTCGAGGAGTCTTGGATTCGGGTTTCTGAGGCGAGGAATCCTGTCGTGCAGGTTGATTCTGATGATGAACTTTCAAGGAAGATCGTCGAGGCATTGGAGACTCCTAGGCATCCTCACAGTCCGACTCCTTACCGACTTCATCAGATGATGCAGATGATTCGCTTTCACTGGTTTCATCGTCGTTCGTGGTGTATTGAATCCTCACTTGCTGCACCTGAGCGGCTGCCCTTCTTTCTGCGCGTTCAATCTCGCGACGCGTGGGCAAATTGAAGGCAGCGCTGAGCAGATCAATCTCCTGGCCGTTGATTAGATTTTTGCGCCGATTCCGTTTGCTGCGTCCCATTGTGCCGATAGCGAGATCCGTAGCACGATGGAGATGAGCTGGTGTGGACAATGAAGGTTGAAGCAGAAACAAAAAAGGAGTGGAAGAAGTTGGTGAAGGTGAAATGCTCAAAACAAGGACTGGCAAAAAAAAGTGAGATGAAAGTGAGAAAATACCAGACGCGCTCTGAGGTGAAGGGCGCGTCTCGTGTTATCGGACGAAGTGCCAGCTGCCGACTTCGTACCTGCAGGTGTACCTCTTCAACCGACTGTCAGTCAGCTACAGTTGTCCTTCAGCTGGCAGAAAGGGAGAGAACGTACCTTGGGTGTAAAATAAAACAAAACAAAACAAAATGTAGGACAAGTTCGAGAGTTCGATGAAATACAAATGGTGTTGGATTTTAAAAATTCGACGACTTCATGTGAGGAGCTCGCACATCACAACTCTCGATCCGGCCGAGAAACGATGTGGTGTTGTTTGACCCCTATTCGACTGTTTGAAACTCGTTTGAAGCGTTGATCCTGACCACTCCTTGGAGAGGGATGAACTTCGATGCGTGCTTGTTGTTCAAGACGGATGGGAACAGTAGAGGATGGAGGAAAAATTGGATAAGAGGGTAATAAAAAAAAAGTGTGGTGAAGAGATGAAGATGGGAGACCATAGGAGTTGATTCTTGAAATGCTCGCCCCTGAATCCGTCCTATTGTTGCGGTGGCCTCGATACTATTGTCACACCAGCCACAATTAAACGCTACCACATACATAACCTTCGAGCGGAATATCATCTGAGCCTGAGGATTGCCTAGAGCTTTTTTTCTCGGGCATCACCATCTGAAGTATTCTGTCCCACTGAAGGCAGAGACAGGAAATATGAGGATTGAAGAAATCCTCCATCAAAGCCAAGTTAGCATGAACGCAAGTGAACATCACGTACCTGTCAAGGCGATTAGATGACCGTTAAGCCCTGGCAGAGCATTCGGCCGCGCGCGCTTCGTTCAACTCAAATCATACATTGGTATACATTTCAAGACGTGCTTTTGTCTAGATACACACAATCCGCCTGGCAAGATTTTTGCCTATTCCCCTATTCCCAATACCCCCATTTGTAGATGAAATAGCTCTAGTCCACTCGAAGAACACGAGCGCCCCTCTTCTTACCCAACTTCTTCTTCTTCTGGCCGCGGTCAAAGGCGGCGGCGGCGAAATGATCACGGCCAATGTTGTCCAGGTCCTTGACTTTGTAGATACGAATGATCCAGTTCTCACTAGTGTATGCCTCCTCGAGAGTGTTGAGAACCGGTCCTTGGTCCGGAAGTCGAACGTTTCGGACCCGATCAGCGGCCTGCCCCGCAGGGAACAGAGTGTGGTAGTTGTAATAGGACATCTTGTACCTGTTTTTTTTTATGTTAGACGCGATGCAGTTGTTAGTCAAGTCACATGAAGACTTACATCAAGCTGTTCTTCATCGTTTCAGTAGCCTCGCCGTCGACACGGTACTCGCCACGGGCGGTAAAGAAGTCTCGCTCCTTGACCTCATCTGGCCAAATACCTTCTGCGATACGAACCATCCACAGGAATTTGTTGATGTCGTCTCCAGAGTAGCCGAGAAGACCACCGAATACGATAAGCACGTAGTCTACTTCGTGTTGTCGCATAATGGGGTAACTGACCTCCTCCCTAGAGCTCATAGCCTTACCAACAGTTGCAATATGAGTGTTGTTCCAAGTGTTGTTGTCAACCAAAGTGGGTCGGTCGGCCATGCCACCAATCTGGTAACCATAGTCCCACCAGGACATGATCTTGGCATCTTCCTTGGTATTCTGGCGTAGCCACTGATAAGCCTCTCGGTAGTCATCGATGATGTGCTGGCTTCCGTCAGGCATACGGCTCGCGAGAACGACGGACGGTGACGAATAGGCGTTAGATGTCACCCAGGTACAGTGCGAGACAAACATCAGGAGATAGACTGTCATGACACCGGCCACAATGGCCTTGGACAACAAGCCGAAGATGCCGACATTTGGCTTCTCACTACCTCGCAGACCAGTAGTCTTAGTCTTCTTGGGTGCATCGGCAGTGTCTTGCTCCACTGCTGGGGAAGGAGCCCTCATAGCCAGGTAGGTATCAAGGATTTGGGACACCGCAATAGCGGCGGAAACACAAACAACGGGCGTGAGCGTGAGCATCAGACGGACCATAACACCGGCAAAGTAGCTGCCAAAGAGGGCATACACGACAACGAAGACGTGCTCGTCCCTGAGTTCTTGGAAACACAGGTAGACGCCGGCCGGGAACAACCAGATAAGCATGTTCAAGTCGAAGAAGAAAGATGGCCAGGCAGTGGGTTGATGCTCCGAGACGGATGCGATAATGGGGATATGAATCTTGGCATAGCCAGTGTCCCACAGGGAGTAGAATCTGCCGCTCCAGGGGGCAATGTATCCTAGTGACGTGAGACCAACAAGACCAACCAAGCCAAGGCCAAAGGTGGCAACAAGGATAGTGGCAAGGAAAGTTTGGAATTGTCGACCAGTAATGGCAAAACGGACATATTGGATGAAACCAATCAGCTGAACGAAGCCGAAGATGCCTTGATTGAGTTAGTACTGGACGCCATCATGGATATTGGAGTCTCATACCTAGAGCGGGCATATGCTCGCTGGTCTTGATAGGCAAGAAGCCAACAAAGGGGATCTGCATGCTAGCCAACGTTCCCAGAGCGTACCAGGTAGTGTAGCTAACATAAAGACGGGTGCTGAATCTTCCCATGCAGATGAGAACGAAGGCATGCATTGGGAGCAGACAGGTAATGAAGGCATATCCACCCCAGGAGGCCACCATGTATCCGTAGAAGAGCGCACAGAGGGCACCCCAGAGCATCGATCCCAGCTTAAGAGCCTTGATCCACAAGTAGAAGGTGAAGACCAGGAGGAAGATGGCAATGGCCTCGTTGTCGTAGCTGCCCGCAACCGATCTTGAAATATATCCAGGTGTAATACCCATGAAGGCAGCAGCAAGAAGACCCGCTGACGGCGATGTGGTCATCTCATTGGTAAGGAGATAAGCCGCAAATGCAGTCAGGCCTGAAAAGGCCGGCGCAAGGAGAACGCAGATGTTGCGAATGTCGACAGGAACCGTCAAGGCTCGTAGAGCGTGATAGATGGCACCACTCGTCACCATCAAACCGGGATACAAGGTACCTCCGGTAACCCGACCAAGAGGATGCCATGTCCGATCGTCGAACCAATCCCAGAACTTGTAGAATCCATTCGCGACGAGGTACTTGGTTGCCCGGAAGTTGAACCAAGGGTCGACTAGAGGGTTGTTAGTAACATGGATTGAGGGACTCTTGCGCGCCGTATGAGATAAACTGACATTCGTGAATGATGCTTTCAAATCCTATGCGCGACACGTTAGCAAAATAATCGACAATTGCACCATCACAGGCGATGCTTCCAACACGGCCAGCCAGCCAGCCAGCCAGCCCAAAGCAAGCGACAGCACTTACGAATAACCGAGAAGAGACGGCTTGCAATTGCGGCCGCCGCAATGAAGCATAGAATGACAACTCTCAGCAGAGTCCTCATATTCTGGGCCGTGTAGCCCACGGAGGCACCTTGGGGTTTAGTCGCCGTCATTGTGGTGACTGAAGGCGGCATGAATCCCCTGAGGTTGTTAGATCTCAGGCCCGGCTTGCCGCGTGGTGAGGACAGCTTGGAGCTTAGAGGTAGTGGTAGTATTAGTAGGCTACGTATTCCACGATTGATGTGGGGCGGCGGATGCCCGGTATTTTCCCGATGAGCGAATCCTCGAGCATCATTCCACAATAAGTTTCAGTCTTCCTTAACGGCAATGCGTGAGACGATTACCCCATGTTATCCATTATAAGCAAGTCGATAAGATGGAGTGCGGACGATGGCTGAATACTAATTTTAAAGAAGAGATGTATGGGTTGTGGTTAAGAAAAAAGCTGTGTGGGCACTGATCCTCCACACCTATAGAGCATGGAGCACCTACGGAGTGAGTTGTATGTCGAGTGAGTCTGCTAGACCACATCACATGTCTTCATTGCGCCCATTGGCATGCATAACGACACATCTCTCTGCCATTGGCAATCGTTGGGCTCGCCAACTGCTTGTTGTAAAGTGCGTGACACTCCTGGTAACATTTCTTTAACCTTGAATCGTCTAATTGCGTATTTTTACACCTGTACAGTTGAAACAACAATGACCCCAGGAAACCTCTATGCAACGGCGCCATGTGTAATTTCAAGTATACACTGTCTTTTGCCGTCAACGGGGCCTTATTATACCTCATAGGATCTTTTGGATTCCCATGGACGGCCAGATACATTCGCCTGCCAGCATTTCTGCATGACACTCCCTGCTCCTCACCCCGCAACACCGCACCGTTTTTAGGTATTTAAGGGCTCTCCTTTGACAGCTTCAACAGATATTTCTCGAGATCGAAGTTCGGGCTATCAGCATCCGTAACCACTATTCCAGAATTAGTTTGCTGCCAAAGCCAGTGATCCTCGTCGATAGGGAGGGCCATGAAAGACCCCCACCAAGAAGGGAGCGAGGATGAAGCATTTTGGAGATAAGGCGTACCATCGTCTGCCGCCGCCGCCGCCGGGCTCGTCTTCTTTGCGTATGCCGCCTTCGCCTGTTCTATCAGCTTTTGCTTGTGCTCATACTCGTGCTGCGCGTGCTGAGCCTTTTGCGTCGTAGTGATCGTTCGCTGGTGGGAGAAGCCGTAGAACACGCCGAAGGCGAGGGCAGACCACCGGAGAACCTGGGATTGAATCAATCAGACTTTTGTCGCAGGAAAATGGCCAATTGCATTTCGGCATCGCGGGATTAACAGCTGAAGTGGTGGATGGTTGGTTGGGCAGGAGGAAATCAAGTCAAGTCAAGACACAACACATACGTTGACTCCTGTTGATGACATTGCGAAAATCGCACGGCGCGCGGCTATTTCGAGCAGCAATCGGGGAGTAAAGGCGAAATTCGGGGGGTCGACTGCGGTCGTCGATGAACCCTGTCCTGGAGTGGCTCGAGGGAATTGTTACGTCGGCTGATGAAGTTTTGAAAATGTCCTCGGGAAAAGTCGCAGTTTTTCCAGGATCAGAGAAGCGCCGCTGGAGCTCGGCCAAAGCTGGCTCCTCACTCACTAACCGCTTGGAGTCACGTGGAACCTGGGAAATGCCAACGTCTGGTGCAGCACGTCGCGTTTGTTCCAGATAAGCTGTTAATATTATTAGAGGAGGAGTAGGTAAATGAGGCTGTAGAATGCACCGACAACATCATTTTTACCATTTCCATTTGGCCTACAATCCGGATAGTTCGTCTCCATTTTAGAGTATTCGTTTTTTTCCCTCCTGTTGATGACGCATATCTACCCAGGCCGCTGGAATCCCGCTCAAGTTGTCACCCCTGCTGCGGCTTGTCTCAGGAGCCAAGCTTCCTCCAATCTCCATCTCCATCTCCATCTCGTCGCTTAATCTTCCAACATCTGGCGCGTCCCGAAATGGGACTGTGGGACAATCACGATGCAGCAACGTCGAGAAGAGATCCTTGCCAAGAAAGCAAAGCTCGCAGAGCTTAAGCGGCAGAGGGAACTCCGGGCTAGCCAGGCGACGGCAAGTCGCCAGGGCATGGGCAGTCCTAGCGATGTTGGTCTCTTTCTTGTTCGTGCCGCTGCTGCGCAATTCGCTGACCCTTTCTTTTTGCAGTTAATATCACCGACGCCAGGAAGAGCAGACAACCGCCGCGAAATCGAATCCCTCATCAACAGCTTGGTTGGCGACAGCAGGCCTAGTTCCATCGTAACAGGCGGCCCCGGATCTCCTGCACCCCGTGGAAGCAGGCCTAATAGTGTTCTCAGCGCTGGTGAGATTAGCAATGTCACCTCTGAATACACGGCCCAGACAAACGGCCATTCCGTCGCTACAGCCCCGGTCGCTGTGCCACTGAACCTCAGCACCGCACCTTTAACGACAGTCTACGAATGCCCGCCGTCACCAGTGAAGGAAATATTCTCATACAGCAAAGGTGTCCAAACGACAGAAGAATGGACCACCCCTACCAGAACGAGAGCCCAGTCACTTATATCGGAGGCTGACGACTTACCTGGAACCACCACTACGCCTGGCAAGAGGCTAAGCAGGAGGGAGCGTGACCGGGAGGAAGAGCTGCGACAAAAAATCAGACAGGAGGTAGAGGAGGAGCTAAGAACAACCAAGGAACTTCTGACTGAAGGCGCTGCGGCTGCTCGTCCCTTTTCAACCACAAACTATCCATCCAGAGAGCTCACAACAGAAGAACTCGAAGCTGTGACACGTTCCGACGAGTTTGTCGACTTTCTCGAGCAGTCAACTAAAGTCATTGAGAGGGCGCTCGATCAAGAAACCTACGATATTCTTACCGACTATGCATTGCAAGGGAGGGACCTGGAGGATGAGGACGAGGAAAGTGGCAACACTGGTGGACGTGGAATACACAGAATCAAGGAGGTAACACAATTTTTCGACGATCGTTGGTCTAAGAAGCGGATGATCAGTGGCATCGATTTCTCACCCAAATTTGGCGAGCTTCTACTCGCGTCGTACACCAAAAATCCCACCGCGCCACATGAGCCCGATGGTATAGTCCAGGTCTGGAATACCCATATGCAGAATCGCCCAGAATACGTTTTCACTGCCCAGTCAGATATCTTGACAGCAAAGTTTTCGCCCTATCATCAGAACCTGATCATTGGTGGTTCATACAGCGGCCAGGTCCTATTATGGGACACGCGAGCCAAGGCTACACCGATTCAGAAAACACCACTGACCGGATACGGCCATGCCCATCCAATCTATTGTGTTGATATCGTTGGCACACAAAACGCCAACAACATCATCTCATGCTCGACAGATGGCGTCGTCTGCGGTTGGAGCATGGACGTATTCGCCCAACCACAAGAACTACTGGAGCTGAAGAACCCCAGCCAGGCCAAGGTAGCCGTGGAGGACGTTAGTCCCACATGCCTATCCTTCCCTCAGACAGATCCTACCTTCTTCCTCGTTGGAAGTGAGGAAGGCACGATATTCCCTTGCCATAGGTACGATCGTGCGGGAGCCAAGGCCGGCGTTGACAAAAAGATTAACTACAGAGGCCACACGGCGCCTGTCATGTCTGTTGACTTCCACCCGGCTAGGGGCCCTGTGGATCTCGGCGACTTGGCTATCTCATCGTCACTCGATTGGAGCGTGAAGCTCTGGAAGATTCGTGCTCCGGCAGCTACGTCAACGATCGGATTGGGAGATGGCACCATCTCGCCTTTGATTGATTTCGTGCGCGAAGACGTCGTTTATGATGCCAAATGGTCACCCGTGAAGCCCAGCATTTTTGCCCTAGTGGATGGAGCCGGCTGGCTGGAGCTGTGGGATATTGCTCTTGACACTGAGGAGCCCATATCCCGAATAACGCCCAGTACCCGTCAGGATGGAAGAGCAATGCTGTCGAAGAGCTTAAACAAGCTGGCCTGGGAACCGAATGATGGCAAGCGTATTGCAACTGGTGGAATCGACGGCTCTCTCACTGTCTTTGAGGTTTCAAGTGGCTTAGGAGGCAAGGAGGGATTGAAGAATGAGGAATGGGCAAACGTCAAGAAACTCGTCAATCGGGTGGAAGCAGTTGGAATGAATGGAGCAATGGTGGTGTAGCATTCTGTTCCTGGCGTGTGGCGCCATGCTTTTCAAGCCCTTTCGCATGTAGATTTATCGGCGGAGACGTATCCTGTATACCCTTGAGGATGTTGGGCGAGATGATAATGGCATCTTGAATGCTCTGAAATGCATCTACGAACGTATTTCTATTTTTGGTGAACTAATAGAGATGTTCGATTCAATGATTATGATCTTATCTGTATCTCAGCCGATAGTGATCCACCCGTGGTAACTGTCACGTGAAGCGTCGGCGCGAAAAAGATTTAAACGCGATCTCGTTTGATCTTCTCAACGACGACACCTCCAACCTCACGAGGGTTCCAGAAGGCCAATTGATGATGCGCAGCCACGAACCAGCTGGGCTATCGATATTCAGAACATGTAACTGACTGCAGTCTCTTAGACCGCCTCATATCTGCAATGGTAAGCTTTCCCTTATATCTATACCCTCCCAACATGCACAAGGATGTATTCATTTCGATGAATTCTGCAATTCTGAAAGTCATTTTTGGCTTAATGTGGATAACTTCACCCCTGAGTGTTTCTCTATTTCAATTCTACATTTAGTTGTTGCAACTATGTATCAATATCTAACACGGTATAGATCCCAGAGCAAGTCCCTCCCTATGTATTCATTGGGGAGTGATCAGGATAGCGTTTGCCAGCCACTTCGAAGTTCTCAACAATAGTGTCGATCTTCCTAATCTCCTCCTCGCTCAACTTGACCAGCTTAGAGTTCTCCTCCACCCGCCCAACGGTCGTAGCGCCGGGGATCGGGATAATAGTTGGCAGTCCTGAACGACGGCTCTTACTATGCACCCAGCCAAGGGCAAGCTGAGCTGGGGTGCAACCCTTCTCCTCGGCGAGGGCTTTGACTTGATTGACCAGTTTGAGATTGTGTTCAAAAGATGCCTTCTCAAACCGTGGGAAGTTGGCGATGTGGCCTATATCTTGGACTTGTGGGGCGTCCTTGAATCTGCCTGCGAGCAACTGTCCCTGTGTTAGTCACTGACAAGCAATTTGGGTGATGGTGAATTAAGAACTTACTCCTCGTCCCATGGGTGAATACGCTATGATGGGGATGTCGTACTGGGCGCATGCAGCAGCCACACCGTTGCTAAAAATGTCTGGCGTAAACATGCTAAGCTCAACCTCGACGGTTGCAATCTTTGCATGCTTCGCAGCCTCATGAATGGTCTCTTCACGACATTCTGAAAGGCCAAAGCCGCCGAGTTTGCCCGTGTCAATGTACTCCTTCTGGGCGACACCAAGTGTCACCTCCAGGGGTGTCGTAGGATCCCTTCTAGAGTAGCTGAAAACGTCCAACTTCTTCGTGCCTCCTAGCTGGGAGATAATATTGTCGAGCGAGCGCCGGATACCTTCGGGAGATCCGTCGGGACGCATTGTCTCCGTGCTCCAGCCACCCTTGATGATGAGGGTGACCTTGTCAGCATCCTCGGGGTACTTGGTGAAGTAGCGATTGACCAAGGTCATGGTGTTGTACTCAGGAGGTCCGTAGAACTCGGCACCGTTCCATACCGTAAGGCCATTTTCCACAGCAGCTTTGAGGGCAGCGATGGCCTGGTCCAGTGGAGGAGGATTTGGTCGCCATGTGAAGCCTGGACATCATCACGTCAGTGTCTTGACTCCTTTGTAAGTCCGGGTTGATGAAACTCACCCATGAGACCGAACCCAATAGGGCCAACGTCCTTGTCCAGAATACGAGACATGATAGCAATGATACCTAACTATGAAAAGACTTTGAATGGGTGCCGAAGTGTGAGAAACCTGTTCCTTTGGTGCTGGCTCAGTCGGTATTTATGATTCCTGTCCAACTTTTAGTTAACATGAAGTGCGATCAAGACTACCATCACATAACCATCACAAAACTCCATCACGAGCGGATATAAAAAGTTGATGTACATTATTCCGAGATGACAATACTACAATACAGCCAAACTCAATCAACATGAAGTGCGATCAGGACTACTCCATACCACCGCACAACTCGATCACAGGCGGACATAACGAGTTGACAAACATTATTCCGACTTGGCAATAGCATGCAGCTCAAAGTAATTAGTAACCAATGACATAGATCCATTGAATGAGTTGGAGTTAAGCTTATCCCGAGAACTCTGATTTAACATCATTGGAGTTGCCATCTTTGACACCGGAGTTAAGCGCTATCTCCGGACATAAGAGTTGTTATTTACTGACCATTTATTAATTGCGAGGCCGAACGCTTCCTTTATCGGTTCTGGCTCCGATTTACTTTATAATATTTCTTTCAGAAAAGTATGAGGACTGTTGTGCCAGCATGAAAGTGCGGCGCAGGAGAAAAGAGGACTGTGTAAGTGAGGGACGAGTCGCCTACCAGCGGGGTTCGCTCTGACTTTCATTGCTGCAATACGCTGTATTTGGGCAGATCAGACGATACAGTGGTTATTTCTCTCCTCTCTGCTCGTTGTACTGAGAGTTGATGGTTACTTGTCGGTCATTCTTGATGAGAGGCTCTGCGTACGCTCATTTTTCTATCGGGCAATAATCTACAAGTTCAACATAGCACCCCTGATGGTTACATGAAATAGAGACTTGAGCCAATATAACCTGCACTATCAGCTATAATTGCTGAGGTGTACACTTCACTTTTGCTGGCCTGGTACAACGGTTTGACAGAGCGCGGCTCCTGTACTCCACAAGGTAGGGATTGAATCCATCCGCTAAGCCTCAATCTGCCGCCAGAATGTCGGAAAGTCGACGTTACCGAGCCCGTCCACCAAGGTTATATGTATGTAGGCAGGCAGACGCGATTAATAAAGTGTTTGAGACTGTGGCGGATGTGGCGTGAAGACGAAGCGTAGGCAAGTGTGGTAGTAATTACCTAAGTGCTTTTCCTTCAGCCTCAGTCACCAATACTATACGGATAGTATGCAATAATGGGGCATAGGCTTCGTATAACTAACTACCTGCCAAGCTATAGGGAGTATATCTACTCTGTAGATAGTATATATATAAGAATAGGGATTTATAGCCATTACGTTCTTTGACCTCAGATTAGCAATTAGCTAGGACAGGCACCAAGTAAGTGAAGGCCTCTACTAGTCTAGGCGACGTTTGAACTTGTCTCCTAACCAAATTCGAATCCCCGTTATGGACTTTTTGGATTGTAAGTAAGATATATTGGCCCGCGTCATATCAGACGTCGCAGAACCTGACTGATTCCAGAAACCGACGGTAGTCTGGCGGGAGTGTCGACAGCGATATAAATATTCCTTACTTCTCCTCATGTTGTCTCAAGTCTCGCTGTCTATATCACCTTCACAAAAAGCAGAGACAGATACAGTCATTGCTTTTGTCATTACCCCAGATCATCTACAGCTTACACTATATCCTCAAAGGTCGGAAGTGCTGAGACTAAGATGTAAGGAAAGTGGTCTCTTTTCAAGACAGCATAGATAGCTGACCACTCTTCACCAGGGACAAGGGCGTCGGAAGCCAAGATCTTGTCGGTGTTGGAAGCTGGACTGCTGATCATGTTTTAGAAGATGCGCCGCCTAATACCAGCGCGAACAATTCTGGATCTTCAGACAGCCTTGACGGACTGTTGTCGTCGAACAATTCGGAGGAAGGCAAATGCCCTATGGGCACCTGGCTGAATGAGGACAAGAAGGCCGGTCCATGGACCGGTATGTAAGCCAGGAAGAATGGCCGTTGGATATTATGGAAACGAGGTGGACAATGTCGAATAAGTGTATTTGATTCAAGTAGGGAGGTTATATATTTTGGGAGTAGCTATGGAGCTCCCCCATTTTATCAACAATTCTTATCACAAACTAGGTACTCCGTAGTTTCGTGGAACAGTCATGTTTCCATGAGAATTAGCAAGCAGACACCATACTAGTACTACTTGGGAGGGGGTGACGCCGGCAAGCCATGCGGATCGGCCAGGGGTTTGTGGACCCCACACTCTTGTTGTCAACCCTAATTTTGTACAGTGGGATTAACAAAGTCCCGCACACTGTTCTTAGGAAAAAGCTACCAAAGGGGCCCTGAACTTTCTCCAGTCACGCACGCAGGCAGATAGCGCACCCCGGATCAGGGACGTGCTGTGGAAGGGAATTGCAGGCTTTATTTAGTACAGCGTCTGGAGTCGCTGCAGAGTCTATCTACTTACTAATGCTAGCAAAAAGATAAAATCGCTGCGTAATCTGGGAATCGAACCCAGGGCTCCCCGACGCTGCTCGGATGGCAACGGAGAATTTTACCACTAAACCAATTACGTTGCTGACTGGTTGATGAGTCGACGCAGAGCAGACAGCATACAAAGTACAGACGGGGATGACGCAATCAAACAATTCATAGTATTATATCCGATTTATTTAAACCTTCTAGAATCTCGATATAGAGATACGACATTCATCAATGCACTGGCCCATCTACCGTATTCAGCACAAACCCAGAAAACGACACCGGAATCTTATTCTTCTCACGTCCAGGCCCAGACTCCCTCGTCGGCTTCGCGCCGTAAATCCCAATCTCAATCGCCGGCGCAATTCCCTGCACGTCGTCCTTGTTGAACGCCCAAGTCACCTGTCTCAGCTCGCGCTTCTTCTTCTCAGGACCTTCCAGGACGTAAACCCACGCATCCGTGCGATCGCGCTCAATAAGGATCGTGGCACGAGCATTCCCAGTCTGTTTCTCGAGCAGAGGGCTCAGGCTCCAGTCGGACAGGATATCCGTGGCGACAACGCCCAGCGAGGGTGCACCATCTGTAAACTCAATGCCGGCCTTGATGAACCGTGTCTCGTTGACTTCGCGGGCAGGGAATGATAGCACCAGGCCGCCTTGGTCGTAGAGCGTCTTCCACGGTCCTGTCACAGTGACTTGGACACTCTTGAACTTCTCCGTGGGAATGGTGGTGTAGAGGAATGGCGCGGTGAAGTTGTGCTTGTCTTTTGCAGGGCGCCATATATCCGTGTCAGGAGGCACTTGAATCGTGACGTCGCGGCCCACCGGTGAGAAGGGCTTTGTAGAGCCATAGTTCCTCCATTTCCATGAAGGCTTCGGTGTTGTGGCGTCGACATCGCCGGCGGCCATCGACAGCCAGAGCCACAAGGAGCTCGAAACAGCCTTTGTGAACAACATTCTTGTTCAATACTTATTTTTCATATACTACGTGTATGTTCAGATGAGTCTTGGAATGAATGCTAGATGGCGGTGTTGAGGAGTACTTATATATGTCTGCTCACTTACACAAGTGTAACCCTTCACACAGCTCGGGATGTCGTACTCCGCTCCGCTCGCGAAAGGCACCATTAAACCCCCTGCTTTGAACGTGCGGGGATAGTCTTGGCATATTATCTATTTAGTATAAACGGCCCGAGAGAGAAGCGTACTCGTAAAGCTCGTTCGGGGAGTCTCGGTTGTTGTCTTGAAGAGGCCCGCATGCCATCGTCAACGCATAATATGTCATCACTCCCAAGCTTCATTGGCCACATCAGAGAATTTACGTACAACTTCAATAGCGAAATATTCCATCCTCAATTGTCAAAGGGTTTCTATCTATTCATTGACCAACGTGTTAAACATCTGGTGCCATCGTGTGACATGGTAGCTTCGCGATGTGCGCCCTAATGTATTCCCCTGTAAGTGTTTCCTTCAGCTATCGCGCAACTGCAAGGATTCCACCTCGGAAACACGTAAACTGATCAGGAAGGACCCTCTTGACACGTCGAAACCAGCTTGGATTCGCCCGAAGCTTCATCCTTCTCGCGAAGCTTATTGGAGGATTGGAGTCTCGACATACATGGTCTATCCTCAATCCAGGCTATGAATATTATTTAATTACTACTTTATTCCTAGCTGGGTTTAACTAACGCAGTTATCTTCAATTGATATAGGGCAGCGTTAATATAGGCAGCTTGCCAGACTACAAATCCAGCAAAAGTGAGGCTCCACACAATATGCATGGATAAGTGACTTAATATATGCTATGTAACACATCTTACATTATATTAGACTTTATTATTAATTACATAAAGTAATACTATTCACACAGATTAAAATTGCTATTCGCAGTAGTATGATTCATAATATTATTAAATAGATATAACAGACACTATAGTTATAGGTAATACAGCAGTTACAGGGAGAGAGCGAGGGCGACCTAGGGATTAACGAAGAGTTTGACGAAATTGTGCCGACTATACAGCCAGAAGAATAGTCGGCTTAGGGAGATTTTATATAGAGCAGATAGAAGTGGATACTGAAGACCTGTTAATATATTGTTGCAGCTACCTATAGGTGCAGCTGCGAGGAGTTCTTATCTGTGTGAATAGCATTACTACTCATTAGATATAACCTGCAAAGCAATGCTCCACCCTATAATTCTATTATAAAAGCTCTTATTGCTCCCTTATTTTTGTCGTTTTTTTTTCAGTATCCATTCCAATCTACTCCCTATATCTCATCTACCATATTATTGTTATCGATCTATTTCACCTCAAAGTCCAGCAAGGTAAGCCAATCCTCTATAAGTTACATAATTCAAGACTAATGACTCCCCTAAAAGATGCAACCTTCATTACAATTCAGTTCCTTTTCCCTCCTGGCTCTTGCAGCCATATGTGATGCAGCAACTATCCGCGTTTGCCCTGGCAACGCGGTTCGCAACTGTGGCAACAATCCGTTTACCGTTTCGGCACAGTGTGCTTCTTACAATTATAACTATCCCTCTGGGTATACTGTGAGCGTGAAAGGACTATACACGGAAATGTTTTTGCAATACTGTACTATATACGCAGGGCCATCATGCACGGGCAAGCAATTGGGGTCTATACCGAATGATGGCGCGATTGTACTGAAAGATTCGATGGCATCTATCTTCTGCCCTGCGTGGCCTTCGAAATAGGTGGTTGGATACGGCATAGACTATCCGAGGCAATTAAGTGGAAATTTAGGTGCCCAGGAACGCCCTATTACTGTGATGTGTTCAGACTGACTACAACATAGCTGCATTACGCGACAAAAGTAGTATAAGGCAAAGCTGTTGTCAGACCACAAATTCTGCAAAAGTGAAGCTCCACACAATCTGCGTGGATAAGTGACCTTATATGCTATGTGACAGCTATGAAATCTCCGTTACGGTCTTTCACTGCAGATAAGCCATGTACTGGCCTTTTGATGAAACACCTATTATACGTTTCTCTCTCCTCAAGGAAAAAATTAGTAAATGTGGAGGTAAGGGGTAAAAGTATACTGAAAAGGCCTACAGAGTATATAATGGTCTCAATATAGGTAGTATTATACTGCAGCAGGTCTTTTAGCAAGATGTTGTAGGGGGACCTGTACTCGTATTAGTGGAACCAGAACCCAAGCCGCATAACTCTACGCGGATGGAGACCTTTGAGCCATCAACGCAATATCCTAGTTGCTTCGGCCCATCTGTCAACTCCACCTCTCTCTTCAGCCACCGCCCTGTCTGCCCTTGTACGTCTTTGTCATCGCCTGCATCTTCATCCACCTCCATTGGAACCTCATCCTCTTCATCACTGCTATCCCCGTCCTTCTCATCAAACCCGGCGACAGGATCCCATTCCCCCGTCTCCCACACCAGACGCAGTCTCAGCGGCGCTAAGCCGAATAACTTACCCACTATACCCTTTACCGCATAAATGTCAAAGGATTTTGGAACCCTGGTCGTCTTCCGCCCGACGTCTTCGTAATGGAACTCGGCCGTGATGAGTCTCGCTTCGAGAAACGAAGCGTTGATCTCCTGCCGACGAATCACATCAGGCTCGCCGTAATTGTCACAAAGCTCCGCATACCGGGGATGTAAAGCCTTGATGGTGTGTTCGGCACCCTCAGGCACTGTGGCTAGCTGCTTTGCGATCCGAGAGAGGTAGAACATTTCTGCGTTGGTCCGATCGGCTGCGGTGATGTGTGTGAAGTTGAGAGACCTGAGCTGAGAGATGCGAGCGACGGTGAACATGAAGGATTCATCCGATGATTGTGCATTGGATTCTAAATCCACCGAGTCGTATACGGGATTGTGAGCTATGCGCAGGCCGGTGAGGCCTGGGAAGTGGGTGGTGAGTTGATCAATGAATTCCCAGGTGCCAATCTTGTTGTAGGATAAATCAAGATAGTGCAGGGAAGTTGGGAAGATGGGCGCAGGAGAATCCGGTAAAACAAGAGTCGAGATGTTGTTTCCCTTGAGGTAAAGGTTGCGAAGAGCCTTGAGAGTCGTAAGACTTGCAACATCCGAAAGACTGGTGAAGTCGTTGTACTCAAGGTTGATAGACGTCAGAGTAGATGATAGATGGGAGTAGTCTATCGCAGGAAGCGTAGAGAGCTGGTTTGTCCCGACCATGAGATTTGTCAACGACGCACACTTGCTCGCGATGCAACACAGCTCTTCCCAGCTCAGCAACGTCTCACCAAGCGCCAGATCGTTGACCTCTCGAAACGCAGCCTCGGCTCCATTGAGTGCCCCCTCGTCCAAAATGCCCCGAAATCTATTCCCGCTGTGGATATGTCAGTCAAACGGTCGACTACCCCATGGAGCAACGTTGAACACACTTGATACTCAGCTTTTGCAAAGCCTTCAAGTCTCTGCAGATGTCCACCACCGGCCCAAACCGCTCAAACAGATTCCTACTCAGGTCCAGCTGCACAATCTTAGGACACGTCTCAGCAATACTCGCCGTGTCGCCGTCGTCTGTCGAGAAAGCTACTCTCAGCCCATCGACAATCACGATCTTGAGTTCCCTAAGCTGCGACTGCTTCTGCCAAATCTTCTCAAACCCCATCTCCTCGGCCACCTTGCCGGAAATGACAATCTGGATTTTTGACCTGCCCTGATTCGCATCGGGAGCGTCCGCCACATACTTCTCATTGAGGGCAGCGAGGAAGCTCTGCGGCGCATCAGCGGGACGGGTTGGCCGCACAAACGATGCCCCAGTCGACGCCTTTGATATGCCTGTCTCCCTGGTTAGCACTCACTGACGAGATATTCCCTCGATGGAAGATTCAAATACATGTGAAATATCGCACGCCCTTGTGAGAGCCGTCGTGTTTGCCGCGCGCTGAATCGTCCCATTCGACGCCTAACCAGTTCCCAGACGTGCCAGCGACCCCGCCGATATAACGGACTGTACAGAGCGCGCCATCATAGGATATTCGCTGTCCGATGTATTGTTTCTGGCTCATGCTTTTTTCCTGTCCTTTTTTCTTTTTCTTATAAAGGAGAGGAGGAACTGGCTGGAAGATCGTCAGGATACGGGCGTGTTTAGGTGAGTCTGTGTATTTAGGTCCAGGCGGGATGTCAAACCCACTGAGGACGCTGCATGTGGATTTAGGCGACAGAATTTGGTACGCTTGTCAGAGTGCATTTATCCTCTCCCATCAATCGGAATTAACTCCTTAAAATTCAATCATATGATCGCTACATACATCCAATTTCATATCGTTATACACAGTAGCCACCAATGGCTTTCATACAATCAGAAGTACAGCTGATCAAGCTTACAGCTTACTCTTAGAGTCACCAACAATCTTCACCAAAGCACGGCCGTTGCTCAGGCAGACCTTTCCACCCTCAATGGCGACAACGAACCTGATTTCCTCCCACTCGTCCTTCTTCTCTCCGGTCCTCCAGACACTGGTCACGAGCTTGTCGCCAGGCATGACAGGGCTGGCGAATCGAGCCTGGTACTCCTTGATGTTGGCGGGGTTACCGTCACCGACAGCCCTCAGGATGCCGTGGGCAGCCGAGTTCCACGAGTACAGGCCGTGCATGATGGCACCAGGGTAGCCCATCTTGGTGCCAGGCTCGGGCGTGGCATGCAGAGGGTTGTAGTCACCGTTCAGACGGTACAGAAGGGCAGTCTCCTTCGAGGTCTGGTTGTCGATCACCCAGTCAGGCTGCTTGTCCTTCGGGGGAGGGAAGTTCTCAGTGGCAGGGCCCTTGGGACCGCCCCAGTTGCCCTGGCCGACGAAGAAAGCACTGCCAATCATGCGGGTGTAGGCCTCGCCGGTGACCGCATCGACCAGCTCGCTCTGAGTCTCGAGGACCGAGCCAGGTCGGCCCTTGTCGTAAACGCCGAGGACCTTCTGGCGGATCTCGAACTTCTTGCCTTCGGAGGTAGGAGGAAGGGGCTTAAGGAACTCGATCTTGCGCTGGCCGTCGACGACGCGCTTGTGGTCGAACACAGGAACTCCAGGGATCGTGACAGCCTGCTGGGCAGCATAGAAATCGACGACCTCTTGGGTGGAGCCCTTGAAAGCTAAGGGTGGGCATCAGATCTCTCGCCAGGTCGCATTGGGGTAGGTAGGTAGGTATCTTACGCAGGATCACGGGATAGGTAGGGAAGACAGAGAAGTTGGGGTGAAGTTCCTAAATGACCGTGTCAGCTCAGCCATGGCGCCATTCGCATTGACCGAAGACGAGCGTACGAAGAGGAAGTGAAGCTCATCAGCAGTGCAGCCGATGGTGTTGGCGAAGAGCAGGACATCTCGCTTGACCCAGGAAACGGTCTGAGCAGGGTATTCGAAGCCGACGCCAGGTCCAGACATTGTGAAGGTGCGCGAAGTACGGAGTATAGGGCTATGGAATTATGGGAATATCGAATTGTGGTGTCTGATGAGATATATTTGTGATGGAAGGATTGGGAAGGCAGCTGATGCAGTTGCTTTGCTTGGCACCGTAATAATAATATAGATAACATCCTCGGTGAATGCCTGCCGAGGCATATATACTCCGTACTAGTGGCGGAATTACGACTGTCAGTGCCGATGATAATTCCGCACCGCTTCCGAACACTGTTGACACTAATAATACGAAGCTGACAATTGATCCAAATGTCTATGATACCACGCAAGACGTGTCAATTGCTTCAGAACATCCGCTCAATAGCAGTATCCAGATGCACGGAATAGATGTGTGGGTTAATAGTTAGTGTCGGTAATGGTTCACGGAATTGCGCTCCGATCCGCCGAGCCCCAGATGCTCCGCATTATCGTCTGGAGCCATTGGAATTTTGCTCATGACACACCACCTGAGCATTGACCGGTCCATTGATGCATTCAATCGCAATGGAAGCGCCCGCTACAAATGAATGCGACATCTGCTGCGCCAATCTCATCTCGTTTGGCATTTTTCTTCAGGATCTATCCACCAACACGACCGTCTTACAGAGCCCTCCATACCCTCAGAGCTCTCGACAAGCTAGGGTAAGGGGTCAGACAGCTGTTGCTCAGGAGCCTCGGACAGACGAAGGGATGCATCACTCAGATTCCACTTTATCAAAGCTCAAGTAATCTTATGCGCAAGCATTCTTGGATTTTTTTCTATAAAAAAGATGACATACATAATAAAACTGTGTACATACAGAGACAGGTAACGCAAGGAAATCATACCTAGTAGCTATATAATAAAGGGGAAAAAAAGACTGACGGTATCGGTACATAGCAACGTGAAAAAGAGTGTAGATGTGTTTGTTGGCTTCATATCCCCCCCCCCTCCCCCATGTCATGTTCATATCCTGTTCATATCCAATTTCGTTAAAAGCACAAGACATTCATCAGCCCAACCTACCCGGGGCTCGGTCGCATTCTTCCAAGAATCGATAGATGCCCTCTAAACCCTCAAATTCGTCAGGGTGGTGTTCTCCGCTGCTTTTCGGCGGCGACATGCTCTCATATCCTTCCGTCTCAGAAAACCACGGGTTGTCGGAGGCTTCGTAAGCGAAGGCATCATGAACAAATGAATCATCACCGAGCGAAGAAATGTCATCGAGTTCATGCCCCTCCAGTGATCGCGCAGTGCCTCCTGGGGACGTCAAGGCCTTTTCAACATCCGGTGCGAAAGGGAATCTGAGGGCCATCCGAGCGGCCGTGGCATTTTCAAAGTCCACGTCCTGGCTCACCACGCCTCTTTGGATGCCAATATCATCACATAGCCGTTCAACTGTTGTTGCATCCACGCCTGGGAATCGAACTCGAAGGAGGTCGTGCTTCTCTAAAGAGACTGGCAAATCGCCTAGACTTGCAAGTCGCTGCAGATCCGCATATATTGCTGTCAAATCCTTCAAAGCCCGTCCAAAGTCAACGGAGAGGATGTCGAGGAAGCCCTCGGTGTGGAGGCTTGGGGTGGCGGCCTCAGCATGGAAAGCAGAGGTGCTAGAGGCGTGGGCGATCGCCGCTGCAAGGGGGCTCATCGCCGTGATGGTGGGGCTCAACTGGAAGTCGACACAGGCGCCGGGGGCTGGTCGTGGAATTAAAGCCAGTTTGCGCATCGCATCGTCCTCAAGCTGAGACACGGCACGGTATTGGGGTTGACCACGGAGTCCAACACCGTCGTATCGAATTCTCTGCCCAGAGAGAAAGAATGCTCGCATCGCCTGTGACACATTCTGGACAACTTGTGCTGGGGCTGTTGGTGTATGCGAGAAGAAGCGTGCGTTCCCTCCCAGGCTATAACCACCTGCCGTCCGAGGGAAAGCACCTCCTGTCAAATTCGGTCGTAAGGTGTTCGCGAACGGGGCTCGGCCAGAGAACTGCGCAACTCGTCTAGAGGTATTTGAAGCCGGGAGCGCGAATCGATCGAATCGAACAGCATTGCCTCCTGCACTCTCGGAACTGATGAATCTCCGGAGCACGGTGTTGGCGTTCTTGATGGATGCACTGGAGAACCATCTCGCCCCTCGCTTTTGCTTCTTGAGAAGGGCTGCGGGATGAACAGGCTGCCGTCCGCTCCTGATGGGTATCGGTTGGAGAACTTGGTTCTGCAAGGGCCTTGCCGCACTGGCAAGTTTCGTACGGACCACGTCTGTGGCCTTTTCCACGGCGACGCGGAGGAGACGAAGGGTCGCTGGACCCCATATCCCCCCTGAGGACGCCATATTGGTGGTAGTTTCTCAACACCTCTACTGAGGATAGTTGAAAGGTGGAAGTTGGGCCAGGGGCCGGTAATGGGAGTGACGTGGGCCTCTTATGTTGGAGGCAGCCAAGTACCGGAGTGGACCGGATGCACCGCCACAGCATGACAGTCGAGTCGGTGACAGACCGCCACAGTGGCTGAACGCCACAAAGTGTGGGACCGATACTAGAGCCATAATGGACTAGCGCATTTCCCCAATTGCTACATCAACCGCCAAAAAAATTTCAGTTCTTTCTTTCTTTCATTCTTCTCAACATCACCACCAAGCGCTCTGGTCTAGAGCTGCAAGCGCACGCTCGATCCCAGGCCTTGGTGGCTGCTATCTGCTAGGTAAGCTTCCTCTCCCTCTTCCCAATTTCACTTTCATGATGTTTTGCAATTGTGAACAATCCAAATCATACCCAATTATGGTGACTACCATTTTTATTTTTGCCTGATCAAGTTGTGGATTCTACCGTCGTCGGTTCGTCCGTTGGAGAGCTTTGCTAACAAGCTTCAAGGTCAGCCCTGTGAACAGGTTGAGTACCTACGCAACCATCAATCAACAACGTCTGTCTATATGAACAAAAGGTTAGTGCTTTTGATTTTCTTCCTTCCATTGTGCCATTGGCACTCCTCCAAGTGATGATCAAACGACACCATAGGGATTCCTCATGCTTAATATATGATGTGGAGACCGTGTATTTAAGTTTCAGCCTTGTCTGATTGGAGCTCAATTCATCTTCTGTTGGCTGTGTTTGAAGTTCGTCTCGCTAACTCGAACCTCAATAGGTAATTAAGCCACCCCCTTCAGCCGAGTCAATCCACGCTATGATGAAAAATTGAACGAACGGGCGGACATATCGAGCCTTGCTACCCTTCATCCTTGACAACGAGGAAGTACAAACCTTGTGGTGGAGGGCTAGTGAGATCTCTTGATGACATTTCGTCACCTGATCGTGGTTCTGGGGAATCAGTTCTTTGTTAATGTCAGGAGTGTATATGCGACTAACATTTACGCCGCTAGGTACTTATAAAAGGATTTTATTTTCTTTATCAAGTCTTACCGTGATGAAATGTTTATTGTATTCACACTGTCTGACCCCGATTCCTTTGGGATCTGTGGGATATGAACACAACTACACCTTCTGATGTTGGTGAGTGACCCGTGTTTGATGTTTCAATCATTGAGCAGTCCACTAACAAGCTTGCAGACTTGTCATGTTATTGTTTACTACATGTACAACACTTTGTCCATGAAGGTTGAGACTAACAAATCATGGCTAGGTGAGACTGAGGTTCATCAAGAGTCTTTATTGCGCCGCGCATGGTAAGCTAGCTTCTTTTCTTTTCTTCCAGCATACCATCAAGATGACTTTTAAATTTTATCTACATTGGCTGAGTTCAGCGTGATGAAAAATTCTTTCACCTTGGAGAACTGATTTGGTTTTTTGTTACCTAAACTTTTGGAAATATTGGCGAGTAAGACGAAGCTAACCCGTCTTGCAATAGAAACATCATGCATGAAAGTAAGCTTGATTACACATGTAGTCAACATGTTTATGTCTAAATATAAAAAAAATCTACCGCTGATTTGTTATCACCCTCTTCCCATCTATCCAAAGTGCTTGTGTTATGTCATGAAGGCTATGTTTCTCTACCACAGTGTAACCATCCAGTCCCTACTTCTAGAAATGCTGCTCTATTTGGGGAGCTGTAGTCGGGCATTCATGCCGACGATGCACCTGATGAGATCCCAATCGTCATGGGCACCAACCCAGTCCGTCACCACAATGCCCGTGCTGGCAGCGCCGACTTGGAGCTGATTAGGCCCCTTGCCCTCCTCGCCGTGCCGCATGCAGAGATATTCAATTACAGCTGGGTTCACCTTGGCAGCAATCCTTTCAGGCCAGCACGTCGCATTGAAGAAGTTGCTCGCGCTGAGAAAATTGACGAAGAAAGGCGGCAGCGCGGCATCCTCCCGGAAGTCGGGCATACCCGCAATGTGGAAAACCTGCTCGGCCGCACGCTCCAGCTGGCCGTGGCTATAGCTAATCTTCTTCTCGATGTTTTGGCTCTCCGTGATCTCGTAAAAGTCCTGGACGCGGATGTGGCCTCCACCAACGGTGCCGTCTTCGCAGTTGTCCGGCCAGTGCTGCGCGTCAATGGCCCAACCGCGGCCATCCCAGCAGCTTTGGCTCATCTCGTCGTCAAGGGCGAAGCGGCGGATGATCACGATGCGGCCACGAGCGCGGCCTAGGACGGGGAGCTTAGGCTCGGTCCACCAGCGGTGGCGGGTCTTGTCAACGTAGCTGTATTTCAGATAGCGGCTCAGGTTCTGGTCGCTGCCCTTGCCTGTGCCCTCGCGCTTGATGCTCATGAGGATGGTCTCGCTGGGGTTCTCGTCGAGGAAGCGGTAGAGATCCTCGATCATGTCGCCGAAGTACTTGGTGCCCGTGAGGGAGATGGGAAAGGCGCTGTGCACAAGCGCGAGGCTGTCGTCGTCCGGGTTGACGGAGACGCGGATGTCGAGGAAGCGCACGCCGTTCTGGAGCTGCTCGGGGATGCCGACGCATTGGCAGCGCACTGAGGGGAGGGCCTTGTGGCAGGTGGGCGAGTTGTGTGTTCCAGGGATGGAGAGCAGAGGGAGAGGCCAGTCGTCGTGGAGTTCCTTCATCCAGGCGTTGAGTTTGGTGGAGGAGAAGACGGCGAGAAAGGCTCCCGGGACATAGACAGCCGTGAGCTCGTGAGGACCGTCGTCGAGCCTCTTCATGACGGCGGATTTCCTAGACGGACTGGGCACGTCTGTCTCATAGCGGTGGTCGTCGATCTTGAAGACCAGACGGAGTACCTCATCGCCCTCGTTGCGGACGTCTGTCTCGACGGTCTTGAAGGGCTCGATGTTGATAGAGACGTCCTGTCTATCCTGACCATCACCTTTCGGGACGACATGACGGGAGGAGAAGTCGGTAGCATTGAAGAAGCCGGAAATATGGCCGGTGACGTTTGTGAGGACATTCCCAGTGCGGACTTTTTCGCTCTGGAAGCGCTCCACGGAGGTGAGCTCCAGATGGTGGATTGTGAGATTGCGGATAGTGAGGTTTGCCATTGCGATGGTGATGCGGCTTGAATACTACCTGTAGGACAGACAGACAGCCTTGAGAGGCCCGCAAGATTTCAATCCAATCCGATTGAACTCAATTCAATTCAATTCGATTCGATTCAATTGGGCTCTGTTCAATTGATGCGCCAATATTCACAATATTTTATGTATGAGACAGGGTAAAAAATGGGCGTGGCTGAGTCCTTGGGAGGGGAGAACATGATATGATGATTGATGGTGGGGGCTTTTCAGACCGAGACAGGTGAGCGATTGAAGCTTGGCAGTGGATGAAGCGATCTGTTAGCCACGATCGCCCCCAACACATGATAAAATGCAGCAGCAGTACTCCGTAGTAGTAGTATATAGCAAGGATGACTAGCGGCCGTGCCTTATATCAGTCTAATTGATAGCAGATGTTACAAGTAATAACTGCTCCTGGTCTTCCGGGTGGTGGTATGATTCTAACGATCGCCACACGGAGCTTAGAGAGACGGTCCAGATCCGGTGATATGGCATTGGAGCCAGCACCAAAACCCCAGCCGTCCCCCTTAGCGTCTTGCTGGACATGTTTCACTCTTTAGCATCACATAAAGTCAAGGATGGTGAAATTCAAGTCTATTTTGTTTCATTAAAGTCGTGATACTAGCCCAGAACCTGATCCCATTTTCCCCCAGGCACTTATATGCCGCCCGTCCATCCAAACTTCATTGCTGGTAAAAGCTTCCATGAGCAATTGCTGAAATGCAGCCAGCCAACTGGGTATATAAACACACATTAAAGCGAATGAGGACGTGTGAAGGATTTGCGTTGAAGATGAGCGAGAGAACCATGACGCCTGGTCACCATTCTACTGTTCTACACTTCTTGTACGCCGGCGCTTGGAAGGCATGCCAGCCCTGTCGCACTCCTCTTCTTCCTCCACGTCTTCTCTTTTTCGTAGCCGGCTGCGCTCACTGAGGACCTTGTTGATGATAGCCTCGTTGCCAACGACGTTGCCGGCTCCATCGACCGAGATGCCGGCGTCGACTTCAATCTTGACGGGGCGAGGACGGCCTTCTTCGTCGATCATGGGGATTCCGCATTGGCCGGAGCTGTTCTCTTGGATAGCCTGGACCACGGCCCGAGCAATGGCGTTGGCATGGTTGGCCGGGGTATCCGAAAGACAGACCAGATTGTTGTTCTTGGAGACAACGACTGCCGTATTAATGCGTAAGCTGATAGGGGAGATGCCTTCTGAGGACTCGGAGTCATCGTCGTCTGTAGTGTCGTCTAGTATTGTGGTCATGGGTGGGCGGCCCATGATGAGTGGTGAGTCTCCGACTTGGTTGTGTGTTGATGCCAGTTGTTGAAGATGAGATAGGATCTGTGGGCCTTGTGTGCGGGGTGTGTATGCTGGTGGAGGAGATGTTGAGGAAGCTTGTCGAGAGCTGTCCTTGGGGATGTTGTTGTTCTGTAGGTCTCGTGCCATGGTTGCTGAGGCATCCATATTCGAAAGATGTATGAGAAAATGGGGAGAAGTATTATTTTGACCTTTGAAGCAGCAGGTTGGAGTCTCTTAAAGAAGATAGTGATGATCGAAAGAGAAAAGTTGGCAAGATAGGAGGAGGGTTAAGCAGGTATGATAAATGATGGCCGAGTGAATGAGACGAGAGCAATGTCTTCACTAGCACTGTGAGCGGTCTCTAATATATGAACAGGGGTATGAATAAGACAGTGAATGTGAATGGGACGATTCAGACTGGGTGAATGAGTTTCACGCCACAGTATCCGGTCTCTTTAAGCGGCTTCCTAGTGGTGGTGAAGGTGTGTCTACTGGCGCCCGCTACGGCGTCATCAAGGAGAGTGTCATGGATACAATAAAGTGCCAGGATAAAAATTTTCTGGCCAAGACACGGGGAGAGACTCCGGCACTGTTTCTCCTCCAAGCATCTCCACGATTGTTGATGGACCGATTTGCCGATGTAATTGTCACTCCCTGACGCTCTTGTCTATCCGCCCCACGCCTTGGGGCTCTTTACGGGAAAATACGTACGGGACCCAGAACTTGTGCTCAGCCTTGCCACTCTCTGTCTCGAGCCGCAGCAGATGCCGGGCTGCGAAGCCGTGTGGTACGGAGTACACGGGGGTCATACTACACGCCCCTGCCTTTCATTCATTGACACTTTTTTTTTCTATATGATCCTAGTGGGGTGGGACGTTCCTTGAATGGCGATGGCACCACTATGGTTGGACTGCCGTATGTATTGTGACCGACGGAATGGGAGGGAGGGAACGGAGTAGTTATCCCGGACACGTGGTGGCCCGGAGATGGGGTGCAGCTAACCGGCGTGAGTTTTTCCCAAGGCGGTGATGCTGACAATAAATTACTATAACTAACAAGGTTCATCTGTTCCAAGGGAGTACTCAGCCAACCGGACACCATACGGGATGGCGTGGATGTTGTGCTGCTGCCTCCCACCCTCTCTCTCTCCCCCCTCTCCTCCTCCACCTCTCTAAGCGAATGCAACGTCCAGCGTATTGTCTACGTATTCACCCTGGCTTGGACGGCTGAGAATTGGAGCCGCGGAGGACCTGTCTGCTCTCTCATTGGCTTCACTGTTGGATCGCCCGTCATTGGCGCCGTTTGGCTTCCTATTGTCCCTTACTATTGTTGCTCCCATTGACACTCGAATGAAGTTTAGCGCCCGTGTCCCGGACCCGAGAAGTGGGGCGGTCGCCGACTTCTGACCCGCCCATCCCTGCTTCTCGCCATCGGCCTTCTCGGAGACGCGAGCGCCTCTAACTATCTCCAGTTACGGTCGACCCTTCAGCTTGATAACTTTTCTGCGCCCCCGGATCACTGGAATCCATTCACCACAATAGCCCCCCTCCCTGAGACACTTTGCATGAGAGAACTAACCCAAATTCCTCGCCTAGCTCGTGCGTCATGGTTCGATACCCCTCCCTCCTTCAATATCGCCGTGAACTACTACTCTTACAGAGTTGGCTATCAGCGCGGGCTATGCTTCCTAGCCTTCGCCTCGGCTCCCAAACCTCTGGATTTGCCGAGCGAAACTAGGCACGGGCAAGATCACTAGAGGCCGTCTTTACCAACCTGGTGGAATTCATCTCCTTCTCTCTCGCGCTGGCAGCATTTTCGTAGGTTTGTGTGACATGACACTGCTGGGTCTGTCTGTTTCACTCGACAGAACGATAGAAATGACCGAAAACAAACATCGGAGAAACCCAAACTGAGCAAGTGAATAAACTTCCCAGATGACGAGGGAGAGAGTAAGAAAACGGTACTTCCCTTGATAAGCGAGCCAGCTCCCCTCATTCCAGGGTAACAATAGCAACGTTAAACATGAGCCAATACCCGTCACGGTGCTTTGCTCTCCACAGCCACTGGCTAAACTTACGATGGTCAGGCCACATTTTGACTTTCCACAACGTTTCTCGGGTGGTACGAAAACGGTTTTTGACGTCGATTAGGCTTTTTCATCTGCGGTACACGAATCGCCTCGGACCTAACACCGTTGTGAAGGTCCATCTACAATGTCACCCTGCAAAGTAACTCGCAAGGTTCATACGGACCGACGGGGGTATTACGGTGTACATATTATGTAGCATGAAGTGGCGTTTTCAAGGGCGTGACTGGCAGTGACTGACAGTGACTGACTAGACGCATGTTGGTTGCGGGACCCGTCGGCCGTCCAGTCCTCTCAACCCGAAACTGTGGTTGACGCTTCTGTATTGTGCCGTTTTGTTTTTCCCGTTTTCCGCCTTGCATAGGCACTAGGATAGAGTTTGAGATCTGCTAGCGAGGCTGGAATACGAGCCAACACACAAAACTGTCTTTGATGTAACGGTGGGCTGACAAACGGTCAGGTAAAGCCAATACGGTAATGTCTCCATCTAACATTGGCAGGATGTGTCTTGAGGCTATCTCTGACAGTTAACCGAGTCACCAACTTCAACACCAGACTCACCAATCACGACTATACACATGCCATACATACCTGAACACTGCTCCGCCATGCTCCATATCTCCAAACAACACATACCTCCTTTTCTCGACACGGTGGGAGTGTCCCAGACTCATCAATGATGGTGAATTACTGAGTCTATATTGTCGTTTTCTCTCTGTGGCCCGCTTCATTCCAACATCCTTCCGTTCCGATTCGTTACCGCTTCCTTACAGCAGTTAGTGTCTCCAGACGGCACTGGGCTTTTCAGTTCCGGAGCCGGGGCCAACATACGAACAAGTTACTCCCATTGACTGAACCACACACCCTCCCTTGGGTTGCCAAATCCGGCCCTCAACCACGCATTCTCGCTGCAAGAGCATCAGTGCACCACATTGACAGTGTGATAAGATCTATGGCTGCTACGCACGTCTCCTATCTATCTAGATTCGAAAATTGGAGCCGGAATTGGGGGGGGGGGGCCCATGATTTGATCTCAGCGCCATCATCATCACCACCAACACGCGACATTTGGCCCCCATCCTCAACGGTCGGTCGGTTTGAGCGAATCTGGATGTCTCAAGCGAAGGAGATGCGCCACAACTTCGTTGACCAGATGACACTGTCTGAACCCTCCTCACCATCCCGGACAGTTCCGCAGCAAAGCATAATTGGCCCCCCGGGGTGCCTCGCTGACCTCGTATAGACGGACATACGGAGTAATACCATTTCGTACAGCCAACAAGACAACAGTCACAAACAGTCACAGACATTATCTCCACCACTATGGAGACCATGCCATGAATATTTTACAAATCACCGCTGGTGAAAAAAAATGGCTACCGCAAACAAAAATGAAAAAAAGAGGGACAATCCAAAAACGAAAAGCATGACGTCCCTCCCCAATGACGCCGGATCGAGATATCTATTCACAAAAAAGAAACGGCAAATCGATACCCACATCGCACCTCATTCATCAAAGCCCATCAAGTGTCGTACACGGACACGTCAATACTCGCTTGTCCTATTCTTCTCCTCCCACACAGACCTCCAGACACCCTGTGCGTCATTACGTGTGCAAAATCGAACCCTTGGGGGCTTCTGCAATGGCCAGATGCTGCTCCCTCCCTCTCCTTTGTGTGTGTGTTGTCAATCCCTGCGTCCTGTCTTCCTGTCATTGCTGGATCGACAAGGACCGTTGGGCAAACCTGCCTATCGGTGCGATCCCTGACTGGGCCGTATGTATGTGTGTACGTGCGTACATACATACAACATCCACCCTGTCAGCCTGTTACCCTGCATCCTCAAGGATCATAACATCTGAGAACCCACAAAAGAAGCTTCGATATGTCACCCCATGACAAAGGGACACAAGTACTTCGTAGAAGCATGACAAAAACGAATCAGCCAATCGGGACACAAGCCTCTCTCCCCTCTGACTCCATCCCGTCTCCTCATTCCTAACGAATACATAATACTCGTTCGTACATGCAATACATATTTATCACACAACACCAAAAGCGTCGAGAGAAGAGAGGAGAAAGCATCAAGATAGGAAATCTCAACCGATGACCGCCATCCTCGGACATTTTCGGGCATTCGGGGTAGTGTTCTTCTCCCCTTGACTCTGTAGAGTTCCCTTTGTCCGAATACTGTACGGAGTATTTCGTACCAACAGTTAATATATTCGGAAAACTACCTTGTGATCACATACATACACACCTACCTAATCGTTGCTCATATCATACACAACCATGCATGTAGTATTACTCTTAGATGATACGTAAAAACCAAAAAAAAAGTGGAATCAAAGTCTTCCACAGAACAAGTCTCCCAGAGGCCAGCGCATTCTCGCACTCGGGAACAGTAGTAGTATCCATTGTCTGATTTCTATTGTTGGGCTGTTGTAAATCTGCTCTATGGGATCATGCCATGTTCCCCAACTCATAGCGTGCGGCTCATGAACTGGCCCCGGACAACTGAACAATCAACTGCCAGTGGATCCGCCTGGTCCAACAATTGCCATGTCATCCTAGGAGTGGCAAAGCATGGGGGGCTATTCATGTTCAAGTTCCATTCAACACAAGTTTTCTTTCTTCTTTGAAAAAAGGGGGGAGAATTTTTTCACAGAAAATCTTGGCACAATGACGATCTTGCCTTCAACCGGGCTTCTTTGTGTGTATTATAGAGTACTGTCATCTATCTAGTCGGCTCCCTCGATGCCTTTGTTATAAAGTCCACCTTTCCTGCCAACCTCCTGTCCTGTTCCAGCCCCGGCAACTGACCTGCATGTTCAGCTCGGTCAATGAAACGGGAAGAAGAAAGATGTTGAACTTCTTTTTGTTTTCCCGAAAAACGCCTGTACGCATGTGCTGTTCTTGTGTATACCCTTTCGTAAGCGTAGCTCATTATGCAAATATCCTTTTGCAAGCCTTTTAACCTCGCTGTCAATGCAGATTTGCCCAAACCGTGTGTCTTTGTTGAAAGACGCCGCCGCTCCCAATCCTGGTATATCGTGAAACAAATCTTTCTCGAAAAGAAAATTAGACGCCAGAAACCGCCCCGCTCCCCACACCCTAGTGGAGAGACCTATGGTTTCGTTGAGAACCGTACGCCGCCTGAATGTACCTGATTAAATGGACATAAAACACGTCGTTGTGAAATGTCACAGAGAGCTTGTTGAATACTCTCTAGTAGGTTGCAGTCGCTTTGAGCGACCGCTTAGAACTTGAGCTCCTTGGGCTTCTCCCAGCTGAAGCTCTGGTTGGTGCCGAAGTGTCCGTTCTTGGCAGTCTGGAGGTAGATGGGCTGAGTCAAGTTGAGCTCACGGACAATGACACCAGGTCGCAGGTCGAAGTTGTCGCGGATGATCTCGACGAGCTCCTCAGAGGTCTTCTCGGAGGTGCCATAGCTGTCAACGTAGATGGAGAGGGGCTCAGCAACACCGATGGCGTATGAGAGCTGGACAAGGGCACGGCGGGCGAGGCCGGCAGCGACAAGGGACTTGGCAATCCATCGACCGACGTAGGCAGCCGATCGGTCGACCTTGGAGAAGTCCTTACCGGAGAAGGCACCACCACCGTGGGCACCCCAGCCACCGTAGGTGTCGACGATGATCTTGCGACCAGTCAGACCGGCGTCACCCTGAGGGCCACCGATGATGAAGAGGCCAGAAGGCTGGATCTATAGAAAAGGTTATTGACATGTCCACAGAGGCGTCCAAGGCTGAAACATTGTGTACTTACGTGGTAGATGGTTCGGTCATCAAGGTACTTGGCGGGGATGCTGGTCTTGATGATCTTCTCGAGAATCTCCTTGCGCAGCTCCTCGGTGGTGATATCGGCAGAGTGCTGGGCAGAGACGACGACAGTGTCGACGCGGAGGGGAACAACGGCACCGTTGTCGTGCTTGTACTCGACGGTAACCTGGGTCTTGGTGTCGGGACGGAGCCAGGGGAGAGAACCATCACGGCGGGCAGCAGACATGGCGGCGTTCAGCTTGTGGGCAAGCTGGAGGGTCAAGGGGAACAGCTCAGGAGTCTCGTCGGTGGCATAGCCGAACATGATACCCTGGTCACCAGCACCAAGACGCTCAAGAGCCTCGTCGTAGTGAAGACCCTGAGCAATATCAGGGGACTGCTGCTCAATAGCGACGAGCAGGTTGAGGGTCTTGTAGTCGAAGCCCTTGGAGGAGTCATCGTAGCCAATGTCCTTGATGGTGTTACGGACGATGGACTGGTAGTCAAGCTTGGCATTGGTTGAGATTTCACCAAAGACCATGATCATACCAGTCTTGGTGGCTGTCTCGCAAGCAACCTTGGAGAGGGGGTCCTGAGCCAAGCAGGCATCGAGAATGGAGTCTGAGACCTGATCGGCAATCTTATCGGGGTGGCCTTCACCAACGGACTCGGACTGTCGGACTGTCAGCCATGGGCACTCGGAGAATTGAGGGGGCGGGGATTATGAGACAGGGGATAGGAACAGTGAGCGCTTACGGTGAAGAGGAAAGTGCCAGTCTTGACACCGTTGGTACCGTTGGTAAGAGACATGATGGCGAAGAGAGAGTATTGAGTATTAGGAATTGATTAGGTGGAAGGGAATGAGAGAAATTGCGATAAGGCGGTACAGAGCACAGAACAAGGCTGCGAGAGTAAACCGAATACAGACGTCTGGAAACAGCGATTGTTAGCGAACTGGCGAGAGAAGATGACAGAAGCTCAAGCAAAGGACGTACCACCGAGAGGTGATGTGTGGACAAGAGGGCGAATGGTTGAATTGGAGTGAATGAAGATGAAAAGTAGAGGAGGAGTGCGGAGCGTTTTTATTTCTATGTGCCGAATGTCGGAATTCGGGGGATTAAGCCACGCAGCACGTCTTCCAGCCTGGTCTCAAAAAATATTAGTACTAGTACTACTAAGATTGTTGAGCCGAGAGCGCAGCAGATGGCCCGGGTTAAGGAGTAACCTGAGACATGGCGTAAAGTTCGGTGTGATGGATGTATGCCCTATTGTCCATTACCAGCTTATTTGCCGTAATTGCGCCATATCACATCCTGCAATTGCAATGGATGCGTCAGCCGGCCTGCGCCTCTCCCCCCTGCCAATCCCTTATCCTAGCACTGCAACCCCTCCTCTAGACCCTATCTACTAAGGCTCCGCGATAATTTTTTTTTCTCTGCCACCACCAGTGTGCTGACCGCCTGCCCCAACGTGCGGGCAGACTGAGCCGCCTCGAGCGCCTCTAGGTAGGCGGGGCCCCCACTATCTCAAGCAAGCTTTGCCCATTTTTCTCTATTCTTCGCAAAAGCGTCATGAGACGTTTGAGACTCGGCGACAGCAGCCTCGCAAGCGATTCACCAGGCCATTTTCGCAGCCATGAGCAAGTTCGGAGCAATGGTCATGGGCCCCGCAGGGGCGGGCAAGGTATGCAAGCTCCGATATACGCAACCCATGTTTTAATCCTCCGACCAACTCCGACCGAACCACCGTTAGTCTCTCCGTGCGCCGAAAGCTGACGCCCTCCCTTCCACAGTCCACCTTCTGCGCAGCGCTCATCACCCACCTGCAACTCAACCGACGGTCGGCCTTCTATGTCAACCTTGATCCTGCCGCCGAATCCTTCGAGCACCAGCCCGACCTCGATATCAAAGAGCTCATCTCCCTCCGAGATGCCATGGAGGAGGTGGGCCTCGGGCCCAATGGCGGCCTCATATATTGCTTCGAGTTTCTGATGGAGAACCTCGACTGGCTGACCGAAGCCCTCGACTCCCTGACTGAGGACTATCTCATCATATTCGACATGCCGGGCCAGATCGAGCTCTACACCCATATTCCGATTCTCCCGACCCTCGTCAAGTTCCTCTCGCAGTCTGGTTCGCTGGACATCCGCCTGGCTGCCGTATATCTCCTGGAGGCGACTTTCGTCGTGGACCGAGCCAAGTACTTCGCCGGTACGCTCAGTGCCATGAGCGCCATGCTCATGCTCGAGGTTCCGCACATCAACGTCCTGTCCAAGATGGATCTTGTAAAAGACCAAGTAAAGAAGAAGGATTTGAAGAAATTCTTAACCCCGGACGTGGGCCTGCTAGACGATGATCCGATAGAACGCTCCCGGCGAATAACCGAGGGACCTGACGAGGAGGACGATGAATCTGCTCGCCCTGACGAGGCCAGCCAGGTGATGAAGGGCGCGAGCTTCAGGCGACTGAACCGCGCTGTTGCCGGGCTCATCGAAAGCTTCAGCATGATTAACTACTTGAAGCTTGACGTGACGGACGAAGAGAGTGTGGGAGGCATCTTAAGTCACATTGATGATTGCATCCAATATCACGAGGCCCAAGACCCGAGGGATCCGGGTGACTCGGATGCTGAGAACGACGACGACGATTAAACCTAAAACGAATCCTATGTAACAGGAAAAACAAAAAAGCAAACAGCATTTCCATTTCGGGGGTATTTTGCATAGCGATGGCGTTGGGGTTCTGTGTTGAGGGAAACATGCCTGGAGTAGACTAATCTTCAATGGCTATTCCATTCCCCATCCTTCTGTTGTTGCGCTGGTTCGTCGTAATGCAACCGTTTCCAAAATAAAATCGTAATCTCATGGTCCCATTTCCTTTCCTAAATCCCATTTCCTTCTCGTTTCATACTTTTTGCCTTTCCCTTCGTCATCATCATTGTCATTCTTCCTCCAGTCCTTCTCCCAGCCCCACATGTCTTGCGAATATCTCGGACACCATAATCACCTGCCGGAGCTCCGGCCTTGCGTGTATCCGTAGTGCCCAGTTGCCTGCTGTCCCTCGTACCTCTTATACTCATCCAGCCAAACATTCTTCACCACACCCATGTATCCCATAATCTTGGCGCCCACAATAGTCGCGTCTTTGGCGCTGACAAACACGCCCCTATTCCACACCCACGCCGCGAGCGCCGCAACCGCGGCCCAGAACACAGCGCGCATGGCCAGTCGGGTCCACCACATGACAATACGGCGGATCCAGTTCAGCACGACGAAGAACGAGACGATGACGAGCACCGGGATGAGCATGTCGACAACGCCCTGGTTTGCCTGCATGAGGGACAGGAAACGCGCGATGAGAGGCTGCAGGAGCGGCAGGAGGGCGGTGTAGACACGGTGTCCTTGTTTTAAGATCTGGTTCTTGACGACATGGAGAGGGGAGCGCGGGTTCAGGATGTGTGTGTTGACGAGGTTGAAGAACTCCGGGGGGAGCACCGAGGAGAGGAGGTGCGTGGTCAACGTGTCGTCCATGATGGAGTTGGGCATCGTGAGAGTGGAGACCGTAAGGCTTTGTGTGTGCTCTTCTGTTCGGACTCTGAAGTAGAGAGAGGTAATAGTAGGTGGCTAATAGAACGGCGAGCGAAGAAGGAAAAAAGTATAGCAGAGAGGTGTTGTTGTGGTTGGTAGAAGGAGAAGGAGGTGGCAGAAATTTAGACGGTGTGCGAGCTTGCTGGTCTTATCCAGGGGATCTGGATAAGAAAGATAGGGGACCAGGGGACCAAAGTCACTAAAGGGAGCAAGCGGGGCGCGCAGTAGTGACCCCAGTGAAGGTACTCCGTACTACTTCGTACTCCGTATAAGATCTGAGCAACTCCTCCTTCACTCACAGGCGGTCGGGCGACGCGCTCCAATTTGTACCTGAGAGTGATGTGATTGTTAGGCTCGCGGGTGTGCATGTGTTTCTGCACTTTATGTGCAGATACCCAAACATCAACTCGTGATCAAAGCCTCCGCACGCGCGCCAACACATTCACCACGCATACCTCTTCAGCGTTAATAAGTCGGACGCGGCTCATTCGTGGTGCCGTCTGCCTTCCATTACCCGTTGCAGACTTGACTGGCAATCACTCGTCGTCGTTCTCCTCTCTGCCTAACAGCACACCGACGAGCAAATCTGAGTCGAGTTTCGTCTTCCCCTCTCTCGGGCATCAGGTCTCGCCGTACACATGTCCGCACCAGGTCATCACAAACGTGCATGTTTCTGAATAGCCTGATTTTAATAATAAAAGTAATAAAAATAATCGCAATAATAAAAAGAATAAAAAATAAACAACATTAGTTATTCATTGATCTCATAGTGCTTTGGCCGTCTGCGCGCTACTATGCATCTCCCCCGCATGTGAAGTGAGCCAGCGCGAGCGTAATATGTAGTTTCGCTTCGTAATAAAGAAATTATCGGCAGAAAGAAGAAAAGGGTATCGAAAGGGTAATTCATCCACACCGAACATTATAAAAATGAAGAGAAAAAAAGACCGTGGCCGGCACCAGTGTCAGTGTAGTATCCATTTTCGCCGCCACGCCGGTTCGTCGTCAAAGCCTTTCCCTCTCCCTCTCCCTCTCCCTCGACATAGAACGATAGGAGCTAATCCATACTCCAAAAATACGCCAGAGCAAAAGTCTCCAATCATCAAGCCATTACCCGTGTTTTGTTTGTTGTCATAGGAGCTCGGTCTCGCCCCCAAGAATTCGGCGGGCTTCTTCAATCCTTCGTCTATACAAATCATGGCCGCCGGTATAAGCTCCATCGGGCTCACCCAATGCCGTCACGCATTTCACTAGACTGGCCACCAGTTTTTCCACCGACAACTGATCCTCTTTAGACAACGATTGGATTGCAGGCGATGGCCCTCCTCTATCATTGATCTCTTTCTCGTAGATACTGCCAGCATCGTTCATGGGCGAGTCCGTCGCCTGCCTCAACCCGTGGTCGGGAGAGCTACCAGGCGTCAGTATTCCGCCGTTCAACTTTGTCTTGTTCACCAGTGGGAAGCTTCGGTTGGTCCCGGTAGATTCGAATGATGAGAACGACGGCCGGTGGAGAGTCGAAGTAATCGAGCTGTTACTCAAGGGCCGGTGTATCACCGAGTTTGCCCTCCGCCTGTTATCCTTATACGCCATCCCATCAATACTGTTTGCGGATTCGTTTTCGTGTCGGGTGTCCTCGAACAAATCTGCCGGGGTGTAGACCCTGCACACCCCTTGAGCTGTAGAGCTACGACTTAGAACTCCTTCCGTTGCTGTTTCAAACGAGTCTGCAGACGTGGCCGTATCCACGCTGCCCCTTCGCTGACGAGGCATGATTGGCCCGCGGGTGGTTTCAACTGAATCGTTCGAGCTCACACTTCCCGAGCGCGATCGCCGTCCGGCTAGTGTGCTCATCGCAGAGTGCAGGAAGAAGTGCTCATAATCGAACGCATCCTCGCGATCCTCGTGAGAGACTTGGTCCTGGGGACTCTCGTGATACAGTGATTCTCCACTCTCACTCTCATAGCCATCAGCAATAGCCTCCTGACTCTGCTCGCTCTCCTTGGCGACATGGGGATCACCACCTTCTCCATGTGAACCATTCAGTTTGTCGTCAGACACCTCCTCATCCTCTCCCTTGTTCGAATCTGATGACTCATGGCTCTCAAGAGTTATACCTTGATGAGCTTCTTGACTTTCGTGTGTCTCAAGATCCTTGCTTTCAACATTCTCATCGTCCTCTTCTTCAGCAACGTCGGACCTCTCTTCCACTTTCTCTTGTTCGTTATCGTCACTACTGCCAGGGGTGTTTGCGTTGGTTTTCTCCGTCAAGGCTGGACTGTGCTCATCAGAGCTGTAGACACTCCGGGGCTCTGAAGCCCCTTGGTCCCATGTTGCATGAGTGAAGGGACTTGGTGTGCGGAGACTTTGCAAACTGCGACGCTTCATGCTATCCGCCCTTGCCTGTTCTCTCAGACTGGAGATCTTTCCCTTCAGTCCTTTCATCTGATCCTGAAGGTCGCGCATCTGCGTTACCGAGGCAGAACGTGTCAGTCCGACATCAGAATAGTACGTGCCAAATGTTGGGCTTGCTAGACCGGCCGATCGCGGCCCGTTTCGCCTGGTTCCAACATCAAATGCATCATCATCCTCGCTTAACGGCTCCAGTGTGGTATCGATATGATGTGAAAGTCCATAAGCACCGCGACCTGATGCACTCCCTAGTCCATCCATGCTCCTAGACGTGGGCAAGGGTCGCCGGTAACCCCCAGCAGCCCCAAGGGCACTAGCGGATCGTTGAGGGTATCCAGACAGCTTTGAGGCCCCTGCAACACCCTTTTCGCTCATGTTTCTCGAGTGGCTTGGAGGCGCTGAAGACATGATCGGTCCACGAGACACTGGAGACGGGCCTCCAATTGGAGGCGATGGTGTCGAGCCATCTGATACAGACGAATAACTCAGAGTTCGTGCTCGAGTGAGGTTATCCTCCATGTGCTAGAGTGGTGTTAGTGCCATTTCTGGGCAAATCATGCTGCGTAGTTTGAAACTCACCGTGAGCCTCAGCTTGGCATTCGCCAGGATTTGCTCCGCCCGTTGACTGATGGAGATCATTGAGGCGTTATCATCACTCAATCTCTGAGCAGGCAGTTTGCTAACAGTGAGTGGATGTGCAACTGGGTTCTCTTCCACGTATGAGGAAGCCAGACTTTCCTCGTCATCTCCCTGGAAGTTGCTATCACCACCTACACTGGCCGAGTCATCAAAATCAAGGAACGCGCCGCCATTGTCCTGGGTATTGATCGTGCTCGTTGATTCGGTTGAAAGTCGCCGCTCGCGCCCTATGTACTGTTGTCGCTTCTCGGCAATCCTCTTCCCCATTGCCAGTGACGATCGCAATGGAATGTCCTCGTCCGTGCTGCGGTTCGAACGGCGTGATGTATTTCGGGATATCACACGGCCAACGTTGCTTTCCACCTCTGTCACCTCACCAATATCCGAAAGCATAGTTCCATTGCCGTAGAGGATAGGCGTCGTGAGGGGGTTCGGGTTCACATAAAAGTTATTCTGGGAGAATTGAAACCCGTCCGCGATAGAATGGCCGCTATTCCACATCGAAAGGGGCAATGGTGCTCCATCGTTATCCGTCTCTGGCTCGTCATAGTCGGGAAGAATCATGTCGGGATTGGTCAAGGTTGGTGATCCGGGCTGAGGCGCATACGGTACTGCCGTTCCAGGAGCATCGTGTCGGCCATTCTGGCGATTGAGGGAAAGCGTCTGCGTCAACATGGCTGTTGGTAGGTATAGGAGATTAGATTGTAGTGAGAGACACTGCTCAGGGGCGTGTCAAAGCACAGGAGAAGCAAGTTCCTACTGCTTCCTGGACGCTGAGGCCCAAGATGGTTATAGAAGGGACCTCGTGGGTCAATAATCCTGTGAATAGCCGCCAGTCGAATCGGACGATCCACAGATGTCAGGCAGGGGGTTCGCTTCGAGTCGGCTTGCGAGTCCTCAGCTGCCGAACACCATACGGAAGGGCGCCGAGAAAAGTGCCGTCACCGTGAATTGAGCCCCAAGACGTGATCACCAGAAAGGAGGTCTGGTTGAAGAAAACAACCGGACGATCGATCGAGCGCGCCACGAGGGGAAAAGAGCGACAGTGGAGCAAGGGCCGATGTTAAGATTGGGTATTGCCAGCGGTTATTTCGGTTGGGGTACTGAGAGCGGGATTTTGGGTGAACAGAGCATGCTGAGTCAACAAAAAACGGCGGCAGATTTCAAATCTTCACAAGTTTCTATGGCTGACGCTGGAGGCTCGGGCCGCCCTCGTCAAAGATTTGGATGAAGGAGGTTGTTTTAACAGGGGGGGGGGCGAGAAATGATCAGAGGAGGCTTTCTTTCAAGGTGGTGTGGTGGTACATTAGGTAGGCGCTCGTTCTGGGCGGCTTGGGGGCTAATAGGTTTAGCACGCCCGTAACTAATAGTAGTTCTAGTCGTCGTAGCACTCCTACCAACAAAGCACGCAGAGGCAGTAGAATGGAAGATGCAAAAGAAATTCAAAATAAAATATAAATAAAATAAATTAATAAGAGTCCGAATGACACCATGGCAATTGAGTTTTCAGAATTCATCTGCAAACATGACATGGCCAGCTGAACTGTCGCGCCATGTATGCGTAGAGGCGGCCTTAGTGCCATGTGTCGGGTATCTATCTGTACGGATACGGAGTAGCACCAGGTGGGATATTACCTAAGGCCTGTGATGGGATGAGTTAAATGAAGAAGCGCTTCCACGATGATGAACTGTAACAGACAGATTGCGACATACTCGTAATCAGACATCAATCAATACTCCATACATTGAACTCTTTGACGGTAATACTATCCTCCCCCCTCGTTTGCCTGTACTACTCTGTGATCACGAGGGCTCGCACAGACAGGCATTCGTAAACACATGCGGTGAAACAAAGGGAACAAAGCGTGGCTGGAGAATCCAACCAGTGAGAGACATGGCTTGTTTCTTGGATGCAGCTGCATGGCGTAAAGAAAAACGAAGCCAGACCCGGCAATTGGCGGAGTATTATTAAAATAAAGCCTTGACCGTGAGCACTACTCCATTGTGGGAGAACGGCCCATTCAATGTGGATGAGAATCGACCATCGTTCTCATTGGTCTCAGATTCTGTCTGTCATCATGCCCAGCGCATATATATGCTACCATTCGAAATGGTATGCTTCTCAACTTATGTCAGGCATTGCTGTCAACGATTAGGCATCTACTCATAACAAACGAACGTGTGACCTGTCTGCTCAGCAATTGCTGCAGCCGCTCTTCACAATCCTCCAATTTTCCTTTTTTCCAACGCCGTTGTTTGCAACCCCACTAGTTTTCCAGCTGGGCCTCTCGCCAATCTTACTCGGCTGTCAGCACCACGACAGAAGAGGTAATAGGCACTCTGCAATTGGCTGCTGGAAGTGGCCTCCTGGAAGAAGTCCTCTGTTGTGCCTTTTATTGTCGGTGCTGTATGGAGTATGGAGTATGGAGCATGGAATGCGGAATGTGGAATGCGGAGGAGGGACCACTGAATAAGCACCCGACTCCGCTCCGAGTCCGGGGCCTCCACCAGCAAACCTAGGTCATCACTTTTGCAACCATCCGCTTTCAAGGCTGTTTGCTCCGGAGAGGCTTCAAAGGTTGGACTACGTCTGTACTTGCTCTTCCCGTTGTTGTCAATAGAACCACATTTATACCAACAAACCGGTTCTCATGGAGGAAGATACATCTGCCACTTCAGGGCCACTATTTTCGTTTGCCTCGCAGTCTGGAATGCTTTGGGAGGCTCTCGAGCAAAAGACTTGGCCATTTGACATCTGTCTTGAGATTTCAGGTCCTTCCCGACCTCCACCATACCGACACGCATTGAGTGTATTCAGAGGGTGAATGGATGCTGTTCTCTGTACGGAGTACGGGGTATTTTTATTTAGCACCTCGTGGTTCTCCACTGACGGGACCAATGATGGATACGTCCGATAACCGTTCTGGTCGCCATCCGACTAGAATTCACGGGGAAGCGCCACGGAAGTCGCGACAACTTGGCTCAAAGTTAGGCACTCGTCACTTCCTGGGGATGGATGCCTGTAGTATTTAAGACTCAGCCTACCCTTACCAGCTCGTTAGCCTCAAGCAAGCCGCCACTCATTATTAAGCCGAGCGTCCTGAAAGGCTATAGGGACCTAACGGCAACGAAATGAGGACGTCTCGACTATAACACTGGAATCCATCTTGCATGCGATACAGATAGAGTTCCCTCCGCGGAGATGCGGATCCAGATAAGGCCACCTCCAAAGGACCGTTTCGCACCGTCTGATATCCGTTATCCCCCAGCGTTCTTATCTCTGGGCTGAGAGGCTAAGAAGAGAGTGGATCCCCGGTTCAACTTCCCGCGATAAACCATCCCCTTGCCATAGGCCAGTGCCTCCGAGAGAATCATATCTTCACTCTAGGAACACTGGTAGATAGAGGATAGCCTCTTTGGTACAGCGCCATGCAAATACGATGAAGTCCACACAAAACCTGGCCAGGCCATACTACTTCTTCTCAGCCTTATCTCGCCTCACAGTCCTCGGAAACAGACAATTCAGTGCCTTATCAACCTTCTTCCATATTACAACGAGAAGACCTCACTTCCGCGGACAAGGTGTCGCTGTGCTGAGCCGCTGAAGAACAAAACACATAGGGAGCAGCATGATTTGGTGTCTCGGTCTACAGCACGAGGAATAGCGAAATCCCATCTTGGATCAAGCCGTCGAGAATTGGGCGAAAAGGAGAACTTCGTCGCAGAGATTGAAAGAATTGGATTACCGCTGGCTGTTCTACATCTCAGAATTAACTCTCATATACGACCATTCTCCCTTTATAACTGAGGCGGTCATCATTGCTTTCAGTCTTCATCGTGTCTTGCTCTTATCACCACAGAACCGGATTACTACAGACACATATCTTCTTTCTTGGTGTCTCACTGTTATCGGACCGGCGTTTCTCGCACATTACACCCGTCAGCACCAATCTAGCCATTCAGTCCATCTCCCCAAAGCAGGGGGGGCAATCTTCCTAGGCTACAACGGCTATCAGTCTCCATGACCAAGTCTCGTGTGGGTAAGTGGACGGCGGCGACAATCTCCCCGTGGGGCTATCAGAAGTATAACGGTATCTCCCGGAGATGCTTTGACCAGCCTGCATGATACTCATATTCGTGGTAAATTTAGACTGTCTATACCACGTACGGTTTCTATAAATCGTTCGTTCCCACAGTTCTATCCACGATTTTTGGATTAAGCAGTATCGATATTGGACTTGTTCCGCGGACTCGGGATTTTTCTTCATCAATTATTCATCCCTGAATCCATTTGGAGGTCTGATTGAGTTCCATACAAGTGTTCCGATACAGCTCCACCGTCAAAATGGCCTTTGACATCACAACATTATGGAAGGCCCCTGAGGTCAACCCCATAAACAAGAAGGCACGGAGCGTGCCTCTTCTGAATCCATTCAACGTCTATGGCAGGGTGTTTACTTTCTCATGGCTGGGTTTTATGTTGGCGTTCTGGGCGTGGTAAATCCCCTCCTTCTGAACTGTCATCAACCGCGAATCCCTTATTCTGACTATACAAGGTACACCTTCACTCCTTTATTGACTATTACGATCAAGAAGGACCTGAATCTCTCCCCAACTCAGATCGCCAACTCCAACATCATCTCTCTATTAGCCACGTTTCTTCTTCGCTTCCTCGCCGGACCACTTTGCGATTTATTCGGATCTCGGCAGGTCTTTGCTGGCCTAATACTTCTTGGATGCCTTCCCATTGGCCTAGCCCCCCTCGTCAGGGATGCCACTGGTCTCTACATCTCTCGATTCTTCATCGGCATCCTTGGAGCGACCTTTGTACCATGCCAGGTGTGGTGTACTGGATTCTTCGATAAGAACATAGTCGGAACGGCCAATGCCTTGTCTGGAGGCTGGGGCAACGCTGGTGGTGGCATCACATACTTCATTATGCCCGCCGTGTTCGACTCCCTCGTTGCCAATCAGGGACTCAGTGCGTCAGAGGCATGGCGAGTCACCTTCATTGTTCCCCTGGTCTGCCTACTCACGTGCGGCACCGCCATGCTCTTCCTTTGCCCCGATACCCCCCTTGGTCCATGGAACGAGCGATCTCAGCGCATCAAAGAGAACCTCCAATCCCACGGTATTGAGGAAGTCGCCGTTGTTGACGTCCCTGGCGGCATCTTGGATCGTGCCCCAACTGACGAGGAAAAGGGGGTGAAATCAGGAGCTAGCTCCGACATAGGAGGCCAATTCTGGGACGAGAAGATACTTTCTCGGGACGAGGCACGAGAGTTGGCCCAAGGCGAGACAATTGTCAAACCTAGCCTGAAGGAGTCTATACCGATTATTTGCTCTCCGCAGACCTTGTTCCATGTTACCACTTACGCATGCTCCTTCGGAGGTGAATTGGCCATCAACTCGGTATTGAGCGCCTACTTTGTGAAGAACTTCCCACACCTGGACCAGACAAACGCGAGCAACTACGCCGCCATCTTTGGCTTCCTCAACTTTGTCACGCGACCTATGGGCGGCATTATGGCTGATATCCTTTACAACAAACTCGGCCGCAACCTGTGGCTCAAGAAGGGCTGGATCACTGCGTGCGGCGTCCTGACGGGCGCAATGTTCGTCATCATCGGCAAAGTCAACCCAACAGAGCAGAGCGGACAAACGATAGGCACCATGGTCGGCCTGATTGTCTTACTGGCCGTCTTTCTCGAGGCCGGCAACGGAGCCAACTTTGCACTGGTGCCGCACGTACATCCCTCTGCTAATGGTGTCGTGTCGGGTCTGGCAGGCGGCGGCGGCAACCTCGGCGGCGTCATCTTTGCGATTATCTTCCGATTTATGAACAATGGCAACGACTATGCGAAGGGGTTCTGGGTGGTTGGGATTATTCACATTGCAGTGAACCTGGCAGTTTGCTGGATCCCGCCCTTGCCCAAGGGACAGGTTGGGGGTCGATGAACAAGACATGTTTAATGATGATTTATGCCATTCTGTTTTGGAAAATACCTATTGATCGTCTTGGATTTTTGGATAATTTTTTGCGACGACATCAAAAGCGGATAGTATGTACATAGAGCGCGTCTAGCGATGTTTGGCGTGTGGGCAAATGGGAATCCGTACAGCATCAGACCAACTACAATGCGAGTAAAATGATCCGTATTCTCTAATAAATTCCTGATCCGGAAGTCCGAGCAAATTCCATTCTCGGTATCCATCATAATAATGTATCCGTCACGCCGGTATGCAACCCGTCTTGGCTCTCTTCATCAAGCGGGAAAAAAAAACCACAATCGCCATCAAAGACAACACAATGTCTCAGACACACATCATCGCGCACATCATCTCCACCCCCTGCCTTCCCCTTGCCTGCCTTGGCAACTCGTTGGTCAATGCCCCAAAACATACATAAGCCACACTTAAAACGTACTCGTAATGCGAGAGATTTTTTTTTTTTCTTCTCTCCTCGCCCCCGCTAAGAGCCTCATCACGGCGGAAGGCATCCGAAGGTCGTTTCATACTAACAAGGGATATTACGAGTTCGTATAGCAGAGTGAGGAGAGAGAGACCAGAGAGACCAATGCTCCGCATATCTCGGTTGTAATAACAAACCGTATTATTACTACGGAGCAAGCGCAGACGATGACGAAATCTCACTGTCCCCAATGCGGCTCTCCCGTTCCTTCAATGTCTCACCTGTCCGCTCGCCAATCAACAAGCCACCCGCTGTTGCATTACAGCGCGGCGGCACTGTGTTTGTGTCTCAAAAAGAAGTGGCTGAGATCAACTGCAATGCGCAAATAGCATGCGCATCTCGTTGCCCCATGTAAACAATCAGTTGACGACGCGCATTGAAGATGAGAACAATTGAGCACACCGATCACACGATGAAGAATGGGTGGATGTTCAATTGGGTATAACTTAGACTCTACAAAAGTCATGCACGGCGTATAGTGTTATAATGTCACGTCAAAAGGACCATTGAGTTTGAACCCGGTTCTCTCTATTCACACCAAACCTATACATCCTACATAAAAAACAATGCCCAAAGATAATAAAAAGAGTCATAAAGTTCCGCACTTGTATCCCACGGGGTCAAGGCAGAAGATGTCTTGTTAACTCCTTTCCAAAGTAAACCTATGTGCAATGAAGTGCAGATGACTCTGGTCACTCGCTATCAGGAGCGGCCAGAGCCTCTTCCATATCAAAATTGACACCATGATAGAAGAAGGCAAGAGAACCAATCACACACTCCTGTCCATTGCTCACAGAGCGAAGAAAGCCACGATCAGACCACCAATGAGGGCCACAGAGCTGGTGCCAACGTGGGTACCAGCAGAGCCAGGGGCAATGGTAGGAACAATCGTGGGTCTAGTTCCGTTGGTCGGGCTGGCCCAGGTGGTGCTGGTGAGGACAACCTTGGAAGGAGCGACAACAGTGGTCTGAGGACCTTGAGTGCTGGTGTAGGTGGCCAGAGTTGTGGAGGTGTTGTAGCTGGGAATAGAGTAGGTAGGGACGCTAACACTGGACGAGCTGGACGAGCTGGACGAGCTGGACGAGGTGGTCGTGGGAACAGCCTCTGAAGAAGTGGTAGACTCGGCGGATTGCGTAGACAGGGTAACGGTCTTGACGCCAGTGGAGGTGGTCACAGTTGAAGTAGCGGTGCCAGCCGGAGGGTTGGTGCCAGCCTTGATGTGGAAAGGGTTGGAGTACTGGAAAATATCGGGGCTGCTCTCGTACTTGAAGATAAGACCGTAGACGGCCAATTCGCCAAGAGCAGCATCAACGAGCCAGTCGTAGGACAGAGCCGAGTTCTTGACACCAGCTTTGGAAGGCAACCATTGTCAGCAACTGCGGGGGGGGGAGTGACGCTGGGGAAAACTCACTGGCAATGACAGCCAGAGGGAACTGGGCGTTCTGGGTCGCACCGCCGATCAGGGTGATGGAGATGGTGCCAGCAGCATACTTGGCGGGAGCCTGCCAGGTGATCTTCAAGGTCGAACCAGCGGAAACCACCTGGTTGTAGGTGGGGGCGGTGATGGGGTCGAAGTCGGGAGTCTGGGCAAAGGCAGAAGCAGCCAGCGCCAAAAGGGTGGTGATGGAGAAACGCATTTTGGTGAAGTTGAAGATGTTTATTGGGTGGAAGAATCTGAAAAGATACTGATGTCGTTACTAAAAAAGAACGAATGGAAGATTGAAGTTATAAAAAAAAAGAGCGTGGGTGGCTGGTAGCCTAAAGCGTTGAAAGAGTGACAGAACGACAGCTGGTATGTGAAGAAGAAGAAGAAATAGAAGAAGGAATAGAGAGCAAAGAGGCGCGATGAAGTACAAAAAGGCGAGACAGCGACGCCCCTCCCTCTCACAATAGCCTATAGGTACGAAGTACTCGTACTGCTCGAAAATACCTACTGGGTGTGTGGTAGTGGCTGGCACAGTGTGGATGGGGTGCTGCATGCCGTAGCATGGGTTGCGTAGGCTATTGCGAGCGGGGGGGGGGGGGGTGACCACTGTAACCAGTGCGAGCCGGCGCCTGCCTAGACCAGACAAACAGGCGAAGCCTTAGCGTTCCAGAGTCCTGTGCGTCGGTCCGATGCCCCAGTCTGCCCAGTGCGCCGCGGCTGGCCCGTTGGCACGGCGTAACGTACCGTTCTTTGTTCCTGCATGAAGAACCAACAAGGACCCAGAAAGGACCCAGAAAGGAAGCTTGGGAAAAAGCGGGACTCACGCGGTCAGGGGTCAAAAGAAATTAAATCGACGGATGAGGGCTTCTGATTGGCGCGTGCGGCGGGGAGGTTGCAGGGCTGATCTGACTCTTTTTTGTGATTTCCACAACGGGCGCAGAGGGACTTTTTGACATTGCGTGTTTGCGTTGGATGAGTCCAACAGCATCACATCATATCGGACCAACACGCAGATTTATCTCCGTCGAGACTAGGATATAATAATACTCGTAGGCAGAAAATCTTACGCCACAAATGGGGGGACTGACTGAAAGCTTCAGCTGCTGCAATTCTTTTTTCAGCGAGCGCTTATACAACTGCTAGTGTAAGCAATAGGCCATTGTGGCGCCCTGCTCGATGACATTATCCCGTCTCTGTCAGGCAGATAAGGAACACTGTCGAGATCTTATTCGTCCATCCTCTAATTGACGGCTGGCGGCGTCACAATATCAAGTGGGCTAGGCAGGACTACCTCGTAATGGTTGCGCTCTTCATCCAGCCTTACGCATGTCGCAGTCGATGACCACTACGATCGCAATATGCACTCTTACTACTCCGTACTTGTACTACCACGACTAGTAATATCGCGTCAAGGCTGCCATGTGGTACGACTTGGTAAACGCAAAAAAAGAAAAGAAAAAAGAGGAAGAAAAAAAGCCTTCTTCAGCGTGCAGGTCCGTGTTGCTTCGAGACTCACCACCTCGCGTTCAATCACACGCATCGCGTAAAAAGCGCTGGGGTTGAGATGCTTCAGCCACTGCATGGCCGCTCCACAAGTCCACATGTTGTTGGTTCTTGTCAGCCATTTTCGCTATAAAAGGAAATCGCCGATTCACCAAGTCACTGAATACCCATGTTAAGAGCCGCATACTATCGATTCGCGTGCTCGTTTGCAAAATCGAGTCATACCAGTGGTCGTGTGCAATTTTTTCCCTTCATTTTAGCAAATTTCGGAGGCTCCTCTATTTCCCACGAGCCGAACAGCCGTTTGCGTTTGCATGCTGGAGACGTGGCGGTGAATGACAAATGCCTGCTTTTGCAGCAAACAGTGGGCAACACATCCGAAATGATAGTTGATGTTGCCTAATCCATGGGCGTCACACAATAATGGCGGTAGGCAGATTCTATTGCCCTCAGCCCAAGCCTCTTTTTCTCCTAGATTACAGGCTGAATTTTGAATGAGGTAGGTAGTATTGGTCGCACGCCAGTTGTTGTGAGTGGATAGCCAACTCAGCTGAAAGCCCCTCAATGAAAGAAAGGGATTGAGGCTCTTTTCTTTAAGGTTAACTAATGGAGTACTACTAACTGCTACTAGTATCATTAGAAACGTGCGTCCGAACGCCCCGCCAGCTGTCCTTATGTAAACATATAGTATCTACGGAGTACTCCGTAGTGATATTAGTAATAGTACTCCATATATCGTACTATTATCCGCACAGCCTCAAGCCAAGTCACGGCGAATTCGAAAATAGTACTTCATATAATACACAGCACTACAAATGGTGCTACCGACCGCACACTATTGAAGCCAATCTCGTGAATGTTATGATTGCTATCTATCATTTGAAATCCCAAGATAGAAATTACCTTCGTCTGGAATTGTCTGCTTTAGGGTAGTAGTTGTACCAAATTTTAGGGCGCCATGATCTCGGGTAAGTAATTGCTCCAGGATGGTGGTTCCGTTTCATATAAGAGTTGGCTGTCGTCGTAGGGCAATACCTAGTATTCTCCTTACTCGTAGATTTGCAGGATTGCTAATAATAGTCCAATGCCCTGTAAATCGATCAGTATTATTAAGGAGTGCTTATTTCTTACACCGAAATGAGTGGTACGAGATAATTGTTAGAAGAGATAATGCATCTGCATTGTCCATGGAGAACGGAGACAGACAGGTACGAGTAGTACGGAGTACTCCGTACCTAATACAGGTAGTCCTACTACTAGTAGGTTCGGACTTCGGACTCCGTACTCCATACTTTAAATCTAAAAATTCTCCACGCATTTTACCCCATTCCCTGTTTAGTATAGCGGTACCAAATACTACCTGAGCCCTGACGGCAGGGACCCATAAAAATTCTTGAGCCTCATCCATCAACGCTTCAGCCTTGTCCTCCACATAATCAATCTGACTCAATCATGAGCTCTCCCGACGAACTAGCCAGGGACTCACCTCCGCCCTACAAGAGGAGAAAGACACGCGATCCTCTGGCCCTGAGATTGAGCTCGCCCGATGCCCTGACGACGGCAGGAGTCGACCACGACGACTTGCGCCACGCGAGGCGACTCTCACAAGATGGCCGAAACCTGAGTAGAAGCCCAAGCAAAGGCGCGCCCAACAAAGAATATTACCCGCAGAATCGCAACTCCTCCCGCTCACGATCACACTCGCGGTCTCGGTCGGAATCAAGGTCGCCATCAAGATCGCGGCAGCGTTCAAGATCAGAGTCTAGCTCTGACTCGCGGACGCGTTCACAGTCTCGTGCTCGATCACACTCCAGATCCCCAACAAGAACCCCTCGCTCCCGAAACCGCTCTCGCTCACGAACTTCCACGGACCGCACGCGATCGGAGTCGTCCTCTCCTAGAGCTCAACAGCCTACACCTCCACGAGAGCCCCTGAAGCCGAATTACCGACCCCGACTTGTACTTCATGGGCACACGAAACCTGTCTCTCAGGTTCGCATCTCGCCAAATGGCCGTTTCATAGCTTCCGCGTCGGCCGACGCGACTGTCAAGATCTGGGATGCAGCGACTGGAGCTCATATGGATACTCTCGTCGGCCACATGGCTGGTGTGAGTTGCCTGGCCTGGACTCCTGATAGCAACACGCTTGCTAGTGGTTCAGATGACAAGGCTATTCGGCTGTGGGATCGGGTAACGGGACGACCCAAGACCACCGCCCGAAAGTCGGCGGGGCAAGAAATGGCACCCCTACGAGGACACCACAACTACATCCACTGTTTGGCCTTCTCCCCCAAGGGAAACATTCTGGCTAGTGGGTCATACGATGAGGCTGTCTTCCTCTGGGACGTCAGAGCGGGGAGGTTGATGAGAAGTCTCCCGGCCCACAGTGACCCAGTGAGTGGTATTGACTTTTGTGGTGATGGAACTCTGGTGGTGAGCTGTTCAACAGACGGGCTGATGTAAGCTTTCACCCTTTCCCTTACCCTTCACCTTGCCCAACTTACAGGTTAACGTTACGACCAGTCGTGTGTGGGACACCTCAACCGGTCAATGTCTTCGAACTCTTGTGCACGAAGATAACCCCGCAGTAACGAATGTGTGCTTCTCTCCCAATGGACGCTTTGTCCTTGCTTTCAATCTCGATAACTGTATTCGGCTGTGGGACTATGTGTCTGGCAGCGTCAAGAAGACGTATCAGGGACATCGCAACCAGAAATTCGCTGTTGGTGGCTGCTTTGGTGTCCTCGATGGCGAGGCCTTCATTGCTTCTGCGAGTGAAGATGGTGACATTGTGCTATGGGATGTCAAGAATAAGGAGGTAATTCAACGTGTCCAGGGCCACAAAGGTGTGTGCTTTTGGGTAGATGTTCATGGCGAGACGATGGTGACTGCTGGGCAAGACAACACCGTAAAGGTATACCGACATATTCGGGATTCTGGGGAGCCGAATGGGATAACAACAAATGACCTGAAACCAACGACTCAGGGGATGCTACAGGCTGAGCTGCCGATCAGACAGGAAGATATCAAGTTAGAAGATGCCTGAATGGGCTAGACAAACGAGCATAATTATCCATGTTTTGAGTGGCCAGATGTGCTTGATACACAAAAGATAGCTGCTACTCGGGATCATATTTACCTACTTCACCCCATCGCCATAGTCTGATGTGATGTTAAGATTAACCATGCTACCAGACGCCTTGAAAATTATCACACAAACGGTTACCAGACATTGTAAGTGAACCTCGTCACTACCGTTCAATAGACAGAGATTCCATTTCAGCCTTGATCTATCAAGACCGCGCGACAGATTGTCTGCCCTCATTGTCAGGACAACTTCTCCATTCGATTTCCACAGCCCGTTCTTGAGAAAGCCTCATCAGTCAACCGGAAGTTGAACCATCAGAGAATAAAACCAACAAATCGGATTATTCATCGCAATAGGAGTCTCAGTCAGAGTGTTAAACCTCTTCTAATGCGCAGAAATAGCAACTATGTGGCGGTGCCACCTCAAATGCAGCCTCAACATTCTGCCCCCCAATTCTCTCATCCTTGTGATACAACAAAATTTCAAGACTTTTCTCCAAAGCCTCAATCTTAATCACGAAATCCACTGTATAATAGATCTGTCCAGCTTTATCCGTCTGGTTTTGCAGCTGATCTGGCTGAAATGACCGAGTCGACTTGATGGTGCAGAGGCCCTTGGTGGAGTCTGTCTTTCGGGCAGAAGGGTCGGCTGAGGATGAGGTGTAGATAGATACAGAAATGACCTCCTTTTGATGCAAGAAGGTCACGGAATATTCCTCTAATGTTAGGGGCTTAGTACCACCGACCTTTCTGTCCTATGTAACTTGTCAGCGAAGTTGTCGACAAGGCAGACCCGGCAGTAAGAACCTTTTTCAACACCCATTCTATCTTGTTCTTTGTCGTCCTATCTCTACCCCCATATCCTGCGCGTGGCAAGTGCTCTCCTTTTTGCCATATGTCGATACCGTAACTTGACGTGATTCCTCTAGCTTGAATGGGCCTAACATAGGTCATGTTGAGATTCGATAGTCCGTGAATCACAGCGCCGCGGCATGTGGCCGTCCATCTAGAAAAATCAGTGTGGCCAATAGTGTGGAATGACACAATTCCTTACGGTCTAGTGCCTCGGGCTTGCACGACTGTTGTGGCGATTGGTACCTTCTCTTTGAGATGATTGAATACATATGGGTTTTGTCCGAAGCCACCGACCAGATAGACAAACTGCTTGTGTTGGCCTGACACTCCACGAAAAAGTAACCAAGCTATGGGGTTCTTACCTTGGGGGTTTGCCACATTTGGTCTTGACAACCTCTATCTGACGTTTCAAAAGGACCTCGATCTTTGTGATTGTTGGATGAAAGACGGACAGTAAGTCATTCCTATAGGTGTGTAAGGTAGGCAGTCATGTTAGCTATTAGTGGAGACTTACTGTGTCAACTCCGATGTCTTTTGCCGCTTCATGCCTGCGGTCGCATTCAAGGACGTTGAAGATGTTTGGATCCAGTCTGGCATGTCAATGAGCCAAGTTCTATCCTGGTTCTGGAATTGCTTCTTGATGCCTCGCTCCTAGTTTGCATTCAAGAACTTTTCCAGCTTTTTTTCCCTGACGGTCCAGGAGCTTCTCGTCGTCTTCGTATGTTCTCCAACTAGGCGAAGGAATTCGTCGTCAAGAAAAACGCCCCCAGATGGGTCGCCTGCGATGAAACAAGTCATTAAGTTTTCATGAGATTCATGAAAGAATGGTGTGTTGTAACTTACACTCGGTATCGACACATTTATTGAAAACAAGAGGACTGGCCGTCTCAACGGTATAGCTGGAAATGTTCTGGAAAGAGTGTGAGCATGAGGGAGCAGGAGTGAGTGGGAGGAGATGGTAGATGCATACTACGGCCCATCCTCCGATGTCACAAACGACCACTGTTTCGTTCTACTGATAAGCACATTAGTATTTATTTGATTGTGAATACAAAGCGGTTCTTCCAAAGACTCACCGTGATTGACAAAGCGCCTGAAACATCTTTCACAGTCGCTAAGAGTGCTGCCTCTGGTTCCACAACGAAGTCTATGGTACAAGAGCGCTCACATAAGAACCCGGCGAGCTGAGCAGCTTCCTTCAGTCTATGTTTGGCATAATCTGGCCAAGTAGAGGGAATGGTCATCACGACGTGAAATTTTCTTTGTTCAAGAAGTTCCAAACCTCTGTCGCGGTTGATGGAGTTGATGGAGTGACTCCACAGAAGGCGGAGGCATGAGGCAACGATGTGAATGGGATCCCAATTAATCTTTTTCTGAGCTTCACGTACCGCTTGAAACTTGACTGAGTTATAGACATTTCCGGGAATATCTTTTTCATCAAGTATCAAATGCCTAACGAATTTAATGGCTTCGTGGGAACCCATATCGGCGTCGAAGAGGCGTTCATTTGGGATCTTGTCGTCTTCTTCCCAGCCGACTACCTTGATCAAGCTGGGTGATTCTGAGCAAGCCCAAGCAACTCCAGTGAATCTGAGAAAGTCAGCACGAATCATCCGGTCAGAAAGTTGGATATCGAGGAGCACCCACGTGGTTCCGAAGTCGATCCCAACGACTATCTTGCCACCCATTGTTGCTAGATGCTAGATGGGCGACAATCTAGACCGGAAGATGACTGAAGCGCTTTGCGAAATAAAAGCTAAGGTCTCAGTCTTTCTTAAGGACTAGGGTGCAGGAGGGGAAACAATCCTATATAAGACAAAAGCCAGGGGAGTAGCGTGTACATGCAACTCGCTTGAAAAAAATCAGGTATCATTCACATGGCAGCTAGTGACTTTGGCATGGTAGTATGGCCTCTTGTGGTCCAATCTGCCCATTTCAGTCATTTCCAGTCCTGTAAGAAGTTGATTGCTTAATTGAACGAATTTACTGGTTTAAAACATCCGAGGTGAATAGCTTTTCTGAGTGACTCAGCATAATATATGTAAATGAGTAAGTTGTTTTACGAATGCAACAGAGGTAGTCAGAATAATATTTAAGTGAATTAGAAATAAATAGTCTACAGAGTCGGCGGTAGAATTAGTAAGATAAATACGATAATCTAGACTCTATGGAGCAATTGCCTTGAAAAGGTCAAGATTGGCAACTGAACAAGAGGGCGTAGTGTTACTACAGGTTAGGTCGACTATGTGTGACTAGATCTGCGACCATCGATGACTGACCCGATATCCGATGTAGTAGTGCTGCACTTACTACCTACATAGTAGGTTACGGATTAGCTTTTGGGGGGATCATGCATCAAAGATCGTGAGGCATTTCTACAAGTAGGAATTGCTTGACGAGAAGCTAGGCCAAGGCGTGGTAGACATTGGATAATAGATAGGGCGCAATGGATCTGCGACATGACACAGTGACATGGACTTGCAAGCAAATAAAGGTGGGAAACAGAGTATGTACATACATAGGTACTTCGTATTAGATGCATGCTAAATGCTTGCTCCCGTACGGATACTACTGCAATGGGTCAGGTTCTATTATCTAAATTTCAAAGCCTCGGGATATGTGCTCTTGGCTGCAGCCATTGGCAAGTGACGGGCGGTCAGAGGCTTCGTGATACGCGAATAGGAAGAGGCGAGTGAGGCGAGTGAGGCGGGGAACAGAGAGTGCCGCAAAGGGGCGCTTGTCATTGGCTGACGGCTCAGCAAGCCATGCTTCCCAGCGTGGGCCACCGCGCCACGAGCACCTTAGTGGATCGTTTGAGGGGCCGAGGGGCCTTTTCGGAGCGCTTTAGGGGGGGGTTAAGGGACTTTTGGTTGGTCCTCCAGCGTTCCAAGGCGCCTTCAACACACCTCCAGGACTGGAAAACTGCGGGCTTGGGAGGCACCTTTGAGAGCTGGAGTGCTGCAGCGCCTGTTGGAGCCTGGCCCACCGCTTTAGTGAGCCGGCTGGATCCTGTTAGCGCTGTGTCAACAGCTGCTCACTGACTTGCTGATAGTACATACATACTAAAGACCGAGCAAGCCGTTATTACGTTAGCGTTTTCTTGGATGATGGCATCTCCGCCAAACATCGCCAGGCACTCAGGACCCGGACCCTGACCCTGACCCTGACCCTCAGACGTTTCTTCGTCTTTTTGCTCTCTGCACTCCTCCTGCACCCTTTCTTCTCTGCGCTCTTGACGCATTTGCTTGTTCTGGTGTCTGCTTTGTGTACAAAGAAACGCCGTCTTGTGCGCATTGTGTGTCTCGAGGTGTCACCCGCCGCTGTTTATTTTCTGTCGCGGCCTGCTCAAAGGAGCCAGGAATGCCGATTCGCCTCAGCTAAAGCTTGCCTGTCGCCAATGTCTCCCACGTTGACCTGACCTGACCTGACTCGACTCGACTCGACTCGAATCGACTCTCGCTCACATCCTCCTCACTTCACTTGCATCGTCAGCCTTGCCGCCACTCTGACGACTCTGAACGACGATACGAATCTACCACGCCCTCTACGCGTCACCTACTGAACCCTCTCTCCTCTCCGCATTTCCCTCAACCGCTTTTGATCCTCCATGTCCCCCGCACCAAAGCCCATACATAGGTACGCATACATACGGTAACCCAACCCTTGTCGCCTTGTCGCCATCACAATCACCGTCACCATCACTGCAGTAGTGAGACCGAACACGGCAAGGCATCACGGCTATCCCGAACACCATCACGCCACTTGTCAGTCAGCCCTACCACTGCCTTTCCTGCCTCGGCTACCTCTTTTTCCCCCTCTCTCCCGCCTTCTCGCACCCTCTTATGTCGTTCTCGACCATCCGACAACATGGAGCCCGTTCCTGAGACGGAGCGAATGGAGGAATTCCGCTCGGTACCCATGCCCAAACCTCGCCTTAGCAACCCTCACGCCCTCTCCACGCTCGACCTCGACATCGTCAAGAAGCCTCCCACCATTCGCCGAAGCACCGATCCAAGCCCGACGTCGCCAAACGCATTTTCATGGGGTCCTATGCCAGTGATCCCGTACCGCCCTCGAACCGCCTCTCCTCTCTCTGGCAATCATGCCCGCTCAAGGTCTGTCGCTAGTCTCGGCACGATGCCTATGAACCGTACGCAGTCCATGCCTGGTGTTAATGGTTCGGGCCATATTCTCTTCTCTCCTCAATTCCGCCCGGAGAGTCCGTCAGCGTCGCCTAGCCGAGTACGCACTCCGCGAAAGCCGGTCGACGAAGCGTTTCCCACGATTTCGCCCGTTCGAACGTCGGTCCTAGATCATAATCAGTTGTTGACTGAGCGAAGTAGCTCTCCAGTGCTTGGGTCATCCGCCAACCCCTCCGGCCGCTTGCGTCGCCCTTCGTCACCGCTCCGAAACTATGCACATTCAAGCACAGGGTCGATCTCGGGCTTGCCGAGCACACCGTCGTCTAGCTCTTCATCCTTATACAGAGCATATGACGCCTTCGCCAGCGGCTACGGCGGCGCGTTTTCTTCTGTACCTTCAACCCCGACGTCGGTAAGGTCGCGCAGTCCTAGCATCTCGAGTTTGGAAACCATCCCCGACTCTCCCGATGCCGAGGAGGCGGCCCTTGAAGCAGAGAGGCAGGCACAAGCAAAGGCAGCGGCAGAAACATCGGACGCTAGTGATTCATCTGAATTGAAGGGGCGGAGCAGCTTGGACATGCCCACTCGCGGCCGCACCATGGCCTATGGCTCTAGAGACAAGCGGAAACGGTGGAGCGTCTGTGGCGCTGAGCGACGCGGCGATCTAGACCTGGAAACAATCTGGGAAGACTGAGTGTTCCAGGGATAACTCACTTAGAGACCGACACTGTATTGGAGCGTGCACATACTTTATGATGATGCGTTTTGTTCGAAACACAAGCTTTCGATTTTTAGGCGCATAGGGGGCAGGGCATTACGGACACCGGCGTATGTATGCACACTGTGGCTCTCTCTCTTTTTTTTTTTTTTTTTTTTTTTTTTTGCTTTTACCTTCTCCATCATGATGTTTCTGTTTTGTTTTGTTTTTCCTGTTCCGTTTAGCCGTGCAGCCAAGGGACACGGCGGCGTTTGATGAGTGTCTCTGGTTCAGATACCCTTTTTGGCATGTCTACGCTTAACGAAGACCATCGATGGCAGACCTGCCGTGCAGCGCGCTGAACAATGGAGATGACGAGCCATCCCGGATGATGGCGCTATCGACGTTATAAATCAACCTGATTTGTCCATTTGAACTTGTTGCATATTGTTCGCTATGATGGGCCGTGCGTGATCAATCCCTTGTCATGATAAGTGGGTTTGGCTGGTCCTTGGCGGCTCCTGGGAAGGGCGATGAAGTAGGGCGAAGCTGCTCCCTCTCCCTTCACAACATGCAACTAAGCCCTCGGCCAACATGACGCCGCCGAGATGACCTATCAGAGACTCCTTACGTGAAGAGACCTCCTCTTATGGTCTAATAACTGGTTCCAGATTCATTTATCGCTGCCCTGCAGAACCGGTCGTTTGTGGTATATAAGCCAGGTGGTCGTTCAACATGGCTCAAATGCTCATCAGCAAGTCTAGCAAGTCTCTTGTCCATCTTTTGCTTGGCAGGCCGTCCACTCTTTTACAGTGCCTTTGAATATTTGCTCCGTTTTTGTATATTTTCATTCCCTCTTTGTGAATACTTCCCGTCTTGAACAGCTAGGATGCATCTTATCACACTTTTTGCGGCCACAGGCCTCTTGTCCGCTGTGGCGGATGCTGCACCACGAGGAGTCAACTTTCAAAAGGTAAGACCAAGTCGTCCACTCTGTCTGAAGACAATAAGCTAATGATGAATAGTCGAATGCTAGACGATCAGTGCAGGGCAAGGTTGACTCTGCCAAGGACACCCTCCTTGGTGCGGGTCAAGGCGTGGAGTGGGTGGCGAAGAATTTGTTTGAGAAGAGGAACGATCTGATCCAAACGACAGACTGCCCAGCAGTTAGCGTCACGACGACGACGACAACCATTCAGACAACCATCTATGTCACGGCTTCTACCTCTGACACGCCGAGTGAGGCTCCGATGACGTCGGCTGCTTCAACTCCTACAGGACCGGTGGAAGTGACTGTGACTGTCCCATACGTCGTTCCGACTCCACCTGCTTCGAACAGCCAGATCTACCCATCTGTCCCTAACAGCGAGATGACTTCTCCATCTGGACCCAACAGCCAGACCACTTCATGCCATGAGACGTCAACCATGACAGGCCCCAATGGAGGTGAAACCTCAAGCCCTGGAACTGCTACGAACCCATCCAACACGGAGACTGCTGCTACTGGTACGACTACTCCCAGTGGTCCCTCAAGCTCAAACACCGAGATCACTTCCAACACTCAGTCAACTGCCTCGTCTTCGGAAACGTCGGGTGTCCCAACCACGGGACCATCTGAGAGCCAGACAACCTCTTCTACTTCCAGTGCGAACACTTCTACTTCGCCCGCGGGAGAGTCCACAACCTCCAGTAACACCAATACTGGCAGCCAGACCACTTCCACTGGAGATTCTACGACCTCTGCCACCACCAGCGGCCCGGCCACGACCACGGGTCCGTCTACCACCGGTGCCAGCTCGACCACAACAGATGATTGCGATGAATCCTCCACTACCCCTTCGAGCAGCTCGGCTACATCCTCCTCAGCGTCTACAGACACAAGCGCCACTGCTACAGGAAGTTCGACTGAAACTGGTTCTAGTACCACTGGTGCCCCGACCACTAACACCGATGCATCCACCAGTGCTACTACATCTGCCAGCGCGACTGTGACTGATGATTGTGACGAGTCTACCACCACCGAGGGTCCAACTACTTCTGCTGAAACGGCGACCACAACATCTGGCAACACTGACAGTTCGTCTACGACATCTGGTGCTTCTACCACCTCAAGCAGCACTGACACGGCAACGACAACCTCGGGAGCATCCACTTCGGAATCATCCACCAGCACTGCCAGCTCGACGACCACAGATGACTGTGCTGAGGAAACTGAGTCTCCGTCGCCCACGTCAAGCAGCACTGAGCCTACGACGTCTCAAACATCGTCTGACACTGCGTCTTCGACCTCCTCGGCGTCTACGTCAGCTTCCGACACCTCGTCGGCAACTACCACCTCTGATTCTACTGCATCATCGGCTTCCACTACGTCTTCCAGCCCGACAACCACCGACGACTGTGATGATGAGACTGACACACCTACTGCTCCAGCCACCACGCAGTCGTCAGCAACCACCTCGCAGTCATCAGACACTAGTTCCCAGGCATCCACGACCAGCTCTCCGTCATCGACAGCCACTACCTCGGTCCCTACAACTTTCACTACTCTCCCTCGCACGACCTCTACGTCGGAGACAGCCACAACAACCTCTGCTAGCCCGACTGACGAGCCGTGTGAGGAGTAAGCCGTGACAACCACAAGCATGGTTCTCCGGAGGGACCATGGGGATGGACATATTCTGTACAGTGCAATTTCTTGATACATATGAGTCAGACGACATAAGGCAAGGAGGGAACATGACGGCCGTAATAAATTGAATGCTGTGGAGGGAGAGGCAGACAGGAAGATGTGTGCGAGCAAGTGTGCATTATTTTTACATACATTCAGAAGCGGTATTTTGCAAGATACCGCCATTGGCGATTCCTGTCAAAGGAGCGCTTTTTGTAATAGAAAAACAAATATAAGAGAGTTTGCTATCACCTCATCTATAACACGCCCCAATTCCCTATAATAATTGAAGGACAGACATATAACTATTACTTAGTCACAATCGTGCGTGATGGATAGTACTTCTTTTTTATTTTAACAAGTTCATGGCTTGTTCTGGGTTAAGCCCGTGAAATACCGTGAGCGCTAAGCCATAGCCGGTAAGAGGGGTAGAAATCGCCGGTTCGCGGAGTAGAGGGGCATCATTTTTTTCTCCCTTCGGATCTCGCGATAACAATGCGCTTACAACCTCCAACTTGATCATCTCTCCAGTGGGTGATTGGCGACAGAGTCATCGATTCTCGTCTTTTCCCATTACTGTTCTCGAGATTCTCTTCGATTTGGTTCCCTGTAAGTCATGCTTTTCTCATACCCAAGCCATGATCAATTGCGCTGAAGCCAGCGGATTTGCATCCCAGCTGCCTCTCCGATAGTGGCGGGGTCAAGAGTCATCTCTTTTATTTTTTCGTATTCATCCGTGAGCAGTTCTCCAAATCAACACTAACTTGATCTTGGTCTTGTGTTGACATTTGCTCCCTGCTTAAACTAGATCGCCATGGCTTCTCAAGACCTCCCCAAGACCTGCAAGGTCATCACCGCCGAAACGATCGCGAAGAGCCTCCTCGTCGAAGTCAAGGAGACGCTCGCCAAGGTCCAAGATGCTGGCAGCAGTGCACCGACTCTTGTCGCCTTCTTAGCAAACGAGGACCCTGCTGCTGTTAAGTACGCCGAGTGGTCCAAGAAGACCTGCGAGGAAAAGTGAGAACACAACATATTGCTAGTCTCCACGGCTGTATGGCTGCTGGGTGCTGACCGGGTGAACTTAGTGGCTTCAACTTTGGGCTCCGCGTCGTGGACAAGGACCTCCTCGAAGAGGAAATCATGAAGGCCAACGATGACGATCAAGTTGATGGCGTCATCGTCTACTACCCCATCTTCCCGAAGAACCCCACCCACGACAAGTACGTCCAGGAGACGGTTGACCTCTCCAAGGACGTCGAGGGATTGCGTCACAAATATCTGCACAACATGTACCACAACATTCGCTTCCTGGATGCCCCCGAGAACAAGAAGAAGTCTATCCTTCCCTGCACACCGCTGGCGGTTGTCAAAATCCTCGAGCACGTCCAGATCTATAACCCCATCCTTGCGCCTGGAAACCGTCTCTTTGGCAAGACAATTACCGTCATCAACCGGTCCGAGGTCAATGGCCGGCCGCTTGCCGCTCTTCTGGCCAACGATGGCGCTACCGTGTACTCGGTAGACATCACTGGAGTGCAGCTCTTTACCCGTGGTCAGGGTATCAAGAAGCCTCGTCACCAAGTGGAGGACAAGGAGGGCTGGGGCTTGGAGCAGTGTCTGCCTCTGAGCGATGTGGTCATTGGAGGAGTTCCAGTGGAGTCATTCAAGGTGCCAACGGAGCTCATCAGAGAAGGTGCTGTGTGCATCAACTTCTCCTCGTACAAGAACTTTGACGGGCCTGCGATCAAGGAGAAGGCCTCTATCTACGTGCCCTCCGTTGGCAAGGTCACGATTGCTGTTCTGTTGAGAAATCTTGTGGTGAGTAGAAAGTGCTATCCCAAACTGAATCTTGAAAGGCTAACCCACGCAGCGTTTGGTGGCGAACCGACCATCCAAGGAGACTACGGATGAGAACACGATACAGGCCAGAACTGAGGCATTTGCAGACGATTGATGGTCTGGCATTTAGAGAGATTCTTCATTTTCCGCCTTTTGTTTTATTTTATAGATAACCAGCCGCCTAGATTTGGAAGAGCGTCTGGTTATGAGACCCGGAAAAGGTTCCGATGATGCGGCTTGTCAGATGCTTTTAAACTGAAAAGTCAAATAGAATTGCTTGATATAGAAAGGATCGTCCACATGCACGTGTTATATTACGTGAGGTGTATGCCTCTTTAGATTGACCAAAAGTTGGTTATGACTATGTCTGCCCTTGGTGTAACCTCCTCTGTTGCGATAGTATGATGTGGTGATTTGGTAGGCCATCAAGGCCGAAGTAATCTAATGCACGATGGCATTCGTTTACAATTAGGAAAGTTTACTCGTAAATCAAGACATCTCATATCATTAGTGCCACCTCAAGCCTTTCATTACATTGTCTCAACCTCCCTATGTATCATGAATCCAGTCCCCTTGCATCGGCATCTCGATCCCGGATGGAACTACAACTGCAGCCAACATCAGATTCGTCATATTAAGATTAGTGACCTAGAGCACCAGGGGGCGGTAGCTGATCTGGGCCAAATGACATTGGCAGTAGCTGCACAAATCAAGTCAGTCAAACAATGGTTACTCAAATACCCCTTGCAGATCAATGATCCACAACATGCAAGTAACCCAACCACCACGGCTGAATCAAAGACAAAATGGGGACTTACCTGCTCGAGAGTGAGAACCACATAGTCCTGATTCTTATCAAACATGATGACCGGCGTCTTCAAGCTGCAAAACTCCCGAATACTGTCCCAAGTCAGCGCTCCCTGAAGCTCAAAAACAACAGCAAAGAGAAGACTCACAACTGCCTGCACATCCCACACGGACTCGCCGGCGGCGTGATATCCGTCGCCACAGCCACAGCCCTGAACTTCCTGTGCCCCGTCGTCACCGCCGTCCCAAACGCCACTCTCTCCGCACACGTGCCCACCGGATACGACGCGTTCTCTACGTTTGCGCCTGCGACATACGCAACCTTTCCCTCCTCCTCTGTGTCGCAGAGGAGGGTTGCGCCCACACGGAATTTGCTGTATTGGCAGTACGCGCTTGCCTTGGCCGCCGTGGCGCGTCGCTGCAGCTCTGTGAATTCAGACGTTGTGATGCCAATGGTCTGGCATGTTGAAGCGATTTGTGCGGCATCACTGCCGGAGAGGATCTTGTCTGAAGACATGGTTTTCTTTCTTTCTTTTCTTCTTTCTCTTTCTTTCTTATGACGTAGTTATGTATAGATGGTACGAAGCAAGCAACAAAGTCTTTTTCCTTATTAACCCCTTCAGTGACACTGAAAGAGGGGGAGCTTCGCCCGGGGAGAGAAGAAAGGGGAAGAAGGGGGGGGAGAGAAGGTCAAGTCCAGAGCCCGAAGCCCCGGCTTTATCCTCCGCCGTTTTTTTCGCCCCCTGAAGAAGGCTGAAGCTGGGCCCCACTCCGGAAGACGCCGCCGAAGTGGGGGCTTGAGGCGGGGTATTCGCAGAGATCGCCCGGCAGACGCCGGAGTCTTAAACCTGACGAATGGCTTTTGCAGTTGGACAGTCAGACAAGTTCTCTCTTCTCTCGGCCTCCATTAGGCAGGTAGGCTAGGCAACGTATATATCGTATCGTATCGTATCGTGTGCTATAAGCTATGCATTCTTCCCGAGCTGATACCCATTCCCTCTTGAAATCATCATGTAGCCGCCCTGTTCGTAGAACGACAGATCCCCAACTCAAGACTCATCGCTGATGCAGATTCTCCGCACAGGTATCATGAAAAAAATCCCATCTCGTATCCCACGTTTCTTCCATTGTGACCATTAATTCGTCGTTGCATTCCTCATGCCTGCGTATATTCCCGTGTCTGTCCCATATACCTCGTTCCGTCGTGTTAAAAGAGAAAGCGTAATAAAAAGGGGGGCCCCATATACCGCCTGTACTCCGCTTAAGGGGCGTTCCCCGGACCTGAGCCCTAGTAGAACCCATCCGTTCCGACACTCGCTCTGCTAGAGCTTGATCCCACAAACGGTGACTGAGACGACCCACTGGCATCGCTCGGCGTTGCAGGCTCAACCACCTGACTCCTTATAGTCATGATCCACTCATGCTGGAGGAGTTCCACTGCTGACGGTCTCTGCTGAGGATCCCGCGCAAAGCATTTGTTCAGAAAGTCGATGCCCTGCGGGCTGAGCTGCTCTGGTGGAGGCAGCTGCGGCGGATTACCCTGCGCAATGTTGTACATGATGGCCCATTCGTTGTCCAGGTTCGCCCATGGTCGCCGTCCCGTTGCCATTTCAAGCACCACACAGCCCAGAGACCATATGTCGACAGCCCCCGGTTTCCCTGGGTTCTCCCCTTTGATCACCTCTGGTGACATGTACATTGGCGTCCCCGTCATTGATTTGTTCGCCTTCGTGGCGTGAAGGTCAGCCGCCATCGTGCGACCCTGTCTGGCGATGACCTTGGCGGCGCCAAAATCCACATACTTGATGATACCGTTGTGGTCAAGTAGAATGTCTTATCATCACGTTAGCTTCTGCATTCGTCCAACCGGGGGAAATAGGAACCTACTTTCTGGTTTGATATCTCTATGGGCAATTCCGCTCTCATGTAGATATACCAGGCCCTCCAGCAACTGCAGGGCGTATACCATGATGACCTGTTCATCTTCAATCCGTCCATGTTCCAGCAGACTTGCTAATGACCCACCCGAACAGAACTCCATAAAGATGTACACGCGATCTCTGTGAACTTCGATGCCGTGGTACGAGACAACATTCGGATGATCCAGTACCTCCAACACACCCATTTCTTCCCGGATCTGCTCCGCAATTGTCGGTATTTGTTTCGGGTCCTGTAGCCGGATCTCCTTGACCGCCATCAGATGGCCTGTGTCGAGGTTCATGGCTGCATACACGTTGCCAAATGCGCCTCCTCCGACATAGCGTCCCTGTTGCCAACGCATCGTAACGTTGGTCGCTGAGGACGAGAGGTACGCCAGTGATCGATCAGCCTCGTTGTTGGTCTCGAGAACACGGCCCAATGCTCGCCGTTCGCCTTCCTTCCCTTCCCGGAATACATCCACCTGATCCAACATCTCAATGCGCTGCTCTGTGATGCACCGTGATGCCTCTTCATCATCCAGCATCCTGTTCTTGTCCTTTCTGAATTGACCAACAAGGGCTTCAATTCTCTCCTTCTCTGCCTGAGCAGCCAAGTTGGATCTCGCCCCCATGATGTCAAAGTGGGAGATCAATATCGACATGCACCCAGCCACTTTAGCTTGTATTCGTTCGTACTCGTCTTCACCCAGTGCAAGAATATGTCTCCCGCGTGTCATACCCATAGAAAATTCTAGCGCGAGCACAGCCCATCGGAAAGTCCTCCGATCTGACGCTACACAGTCGTCACAGATGAAGGTCACCCAATCTAGCGCCAATTTCGTCAATTTTAGGTTATTCATCTGTCGCCTGTTGCTGTCCATGTAGAGGAGAGAGCGTTGACCGAACTCGGTGGCGTAGACGAAGCATGTTTGGATGAGCTCTTGACAGCCCTTCCCTTCAGTTTGTTTTCTGATGACTTCGACACTGTCCATGAAGGTATTGGACAGCTTGTATGCGACACGCCGAATTTCAGTCAACTTCGTGTTGACTTTATGGATGTTTGACCTCGATTCTTGCAACAGGTCAATGTGCATGTCGATAGCATCGATGAACGTCCTTCGCGCATTTGGCAAAACGTTAGATCCTGTAGCACATAGCCGAACCTGCCCTCGCTTCAAATCAAGACTTATATCTCGCAGGGGTACGGGGATGACCTCCCCGAACCAACTCATAGGATCCTCCGGGCGAAGCAGAAGCAGGTATTGTTCGCTACATTCTTCAGAAAACTGACCCGCAGATGTGACGGCGATCATTTTCGGAATGTCTTCCAGCCTGTCGCGGAGCTCTGGCGATGCAATCAAATAAATCCCTTGCGTCTCAAGACTACCGGTATCCACCTGGAAGTGGCCAGAGGCGACAAGTTGATCATAGAACTTTTGCATCCTGTCAGGCGTAAGCGAAATGCTAAAGTCGCAAGCATGCTCGTAATTATCGCTCAACGTCCTTGAGAATCGCTGAAGCATCCGCTGGCGAATACGAACCGAGTCTAGACATGCCTTGTATCGCTTGCTCATCTCTGCGGCGCTCTCCTTGGGTTTGATCAAAAGCTCCTTCTCGAATGTCTGGCTCACACGATTAAGTGCCTTGTATGTAAGGGAACTGAACTGCTCCGCGACCTCGACATTGCCACGCTGAAGGTGTCTACCAATGCTGTTGGCAAAGTCCCATTCTTGAAACAGCAACTCGGCTTCCTTGAACGTGTTCTTGTTGCCACTCAACTTCCAATTGAGCATCTTGAAATAATATTTCAACGCTTCCAGAACGACGTGGTCAAAGGACTCATCAATACATGGAGGCAAATCCCAACCAGGCTCTGGGTGTTCAATGGTTAGATATTCACCCTTGATCCTGATTGCAAACCGCAGAAGGAGCTGGAACTGAGATATCATCTGGTCTTGCATCAACGGGTTTTGCTGGGCGGTCTCCTTAACCCTCCTAGCGTATTCCAGACGTGTCTTACAGATCTCTTCGATGAGTCGTGACGGGAAGCTGATGAGTGTCAGAAGCTCGTCCAGGTACGGAGGCAAATGACGTTTCTCAAATGGTGCAGAGTTTCGTATCGATGTCTCTTTGGCCTTGCTGATGACGGCTGATATTGGTTGAAGCATTCCTCTTTGAACTAGCTTCCCCTTCAAGGTCGGCTTTGCCTTGTCATTGTATAAGGACTGAAGGCCGTCTTCCTTCACCAACCTGTCGAGAAATGAACTCTCATCAGTAGTGATGCCGTTGACTGCCGGCGATCTCTGCTTGGCGCGGGAAAAGTCCAGGTCATCATTTCCAACCCATTTCTTGAGAATCGATAGCTCCGTGTTGATCATCTCATTTGTATTGTACCACGACATGATCGCCTCGTAGGCTTCATCAAATGATGGTGAATCAGCAGTCTTGTGTTCTGCCGCAAGTGCTCTCCAAGAGGGATAGAGGCTCGCGCACTTCTCTATCTTTTTCACCACGTCCTTGACTTGCTCATAAGGTGGTTTCCCGGCTTCGCTCTCTCCTTTCACCTGGAAGTTGATAATATCATCCAAAAGGCGGTCCACATTTGCTCGGGCATCCTCAACCATACGTCGCTGCACTGGAAGACGCCTGCCACATGTCTCGGCGCGGAGCTCTAGCCACAGCGCTTTTACGTAGGCTGTCCTGCTGGCGTGTGTATCCGAAGAGCTGATCAAGCGCTTCTTTTCCTGTCGCACGACGTCGCCGGTCAACACGGCTTGCAGCATGCCATGCCATTCAAGCCTCTCCCGACTCTCCGGATCTTTCAAATCTTCTTCTGTCGGCTGTAGGTCGTCGTTTCCGTAGAACATGATTGTCTCCTGATCGAGGCGGTCGTCGAACGGCCCCTCAGATGACGGCGTCTCGCCCTCCGAGTCCGAGTCGTTCCCGTTCATGCCTTGATACGGGGCGAAGTATTCGCCAGTCGTATAATCTTGCCGAAGTTTCTGTACGTACGCTCGTTCCTGAGCCCGAAACCTGCTATCGCTTGGCCGCGGCCGCGTTTTCGACGAGGAACGGATGGTTTCGGAGAAGGGTTGTACAGGTTGCGGTGCGGGAACTGGTTTTCGCGATGTCCCGGGGTTGTATGTGTTGGATGGCGTTCGAATCGGGCCCATAGGTCGTTGGAGGTAGGCTCCATCCACCTCCCCTCCACTTGGTCGCTGATTCTTCGGCGGCCCACCATTAATAGGCGTCGCTTGGGGCAGCGAATTCAAGGAGCCTGTGTGATTGGGGCTATCGGCATATCTATTTAGCGATCCCACTTCGTCCTGACGTTCTGTGACATGGGGGTCGCCGCCATTGGACTCGGGAGATGAGTCCTCGTCCTCGCCCCCCATGGTGCGGTTCTGGTCCTGAGTTTTCTCAACGTTGGGTTCTTTCTCGTCACCTGAGAAGCGCACGGCACGAGGAGAGGTGCTGGACATTATCCAGCCCTCAACAATACGCTATACGGCAGTTACCGGTTCCACTCGCTGAATGTCGTTGGGAGTTTTGCTTTGCTTCGCCTGGTCGCAGGCAAGGGCGGCGGGGGCGGCGCAAAACGAAGGCTTAGAGGTGCTGGATTCAGCGACAGCAGCTAAGGACACAGCATGTGTATGGATTTGCGGCGGCGTGATATTTCGATGCCCAAAATATCAGCGGGGTCGAGATGGATTGGCGATGGAGTCCAAAGGCAAGGCTGTTCGCCATTCGAAGACGAGATGTTGAGCTGGAGCTGTCTTCCTCAGTCTGGCGAATCGCAATTGAGCGCCACGTGCCGCGGACCAATCAAACAACATGAACATGAAGCTATGCCTGGCCTGTGCGCTGCCTTGGCCACATTTGTGGCTGGTGGCGAGTACTTCCATGGATCACAGCATATTAATGTTGTCGTGCCTCATTATCTCGGGTTTATTCGTACTATTTAGTCGGTTTGATATTGGTGAATATCTTCGTGGCGTTAACATTGGCCGAATTAATCATCTAGGCTGGATAGGCATCTGCAAGATCAACCTTATCGTGGTTGATGGGCAGCATCCAAGTTCTATTATTTCTACATGTATGCTTTGCTGTCTAGGAGTAGAGAATTCATCAAGCAAATATTTGTACAGAATTGGATCTTTTCGAGGCAATTCCCCTCTAGCAGGTCAGCTTCGAGGTCGGTGTTCTCCCATAATACTTCCTTCTTGGCCGGTGTCCTAGTTGATCTCTTCTGATCACGTGTATAACTCCAACATATACATACACCGTATCACACAGCTGACGACCGTGATCGCACCTCCAACTTCGAACACAGAACCAACCCAGAGCAAGCAAGATGACTCGGTGGGACTAGCTGCATGAGCTGACATGGGAGGGGAGTCTTTGCGGTTTGTGGGTGGTCCGAAAACGGCGTACCCCTCTGTGCTTCTTGGGTCGTGAACAACTCGGCGATGGTCATAGCAAGAATCCAGGGAGGTGTGGTTGCCGACGTTGCAAAGTGCCTTGTTCACCACTCCAATCAGACATTGCATGAGCTGGCTAGGGTGATTAGCGCTGTGTCACCTCTCTTGGGATTAGTTGACACCCCAGTCAACTTAGTAAGAGTATTGTCGCAATGTGCACACAATGTGCGTTATGGGAAAGGTGTGTGGAGGGAAAGACTGTGTTGTGTAAGTGGATGATTGTCCTAGCTAGATTATTATTGATAACCGCCGAATGACCTGGGAAATGGAAGGGGTGTGATGTTACCCATGGAATGACTTGTTTACACTCCAGAAACTCAGAGAGGGGCCACGTGCGGAAAGGGGGCAACGTTCGTGATCATCTGGTGCTCTGCAGGGTGATGCTAGGCGAGCGACAGGCAAGAAGACCTACTTGCTGACTGCACTTTGTTGGGCATCATCAAGGTAACAGGGATGTCTGTTGACGAAGACAGCCCTCCCTTCAAGAGTCAGCTGCGGGTTTGTTTATGCATACCTTGGCGAGGGAGATGACATTCCTCAGTCAACTGCCCCCCGCCCCCTGTGATGCCCGAGCTGGTTTCAAAAGTCGGCACCTCTGGAGTTTCAAGACTGTCCTATGCTCCGCTTCACACGGATAACGAGAAACTTCGCGTCATTTGGAAAGAAATAGCATCTGTGTTGAAACTGAAAGGCTCATGATGTCGTGTTCTCGTATCACTTGATACTAGCGCTCGAGGTTGAGGTGCGCATGAACGCAGTTAGACGAGAGAGGTAGCATCGATAGGCCATTCGTGGGAGGTCGTAAGCCAAGCCAATAGTATTTAACCACAATCAATCCAGTGGAAGAATCGGGGTCGTTTCCGAGTTCGGGATTTGGTCCCTTGTCAAAGTATGTGAGTTCCCCTCGTGGTAGCATTGCTGGCTGACTGTCTTCCATGCGTGAGATGGAGGGTCTGCGTCGAACAGATTATGCCGTGTGTCGAGTCTTCCAGGTCTGTACGTGGCGGCACGGCAGAGCGTACGGCCTTAGCCAATCTCGGCATTTGCCATAATTTGTGACGGGCAATTAACTTGGTTTGAGCGATTTTCAGCTGTTGCGAGTCGAATCCTGAAGACGCGAAACGTAGGAAGACAGGTCCGCCGCTGCGCGTTATACATGGGACGCGAATTCGGAGCCTTGGCTACCAACAATGGCTTTCTGCGGTGGTTGTCGTTCATAATAACAGGACCTAGTCCCAAGTCCAAGATTTTCAGTTGCCTATCATCACGGCTGGAGCGCTTGCTGATTGATTGTGGGCGGACGAAACATGAGCTCGCACGAGGTTGGGCCATAAACTGGGTTGGTGCAGACAGGTAGGTAATAAGCGAGATCCCCCAGATTTTGCGCGTTGTAACTCTGGAATTCGGAGCACGGAACAAGAACAGCGCCCAGCAGATAGATGACTTAGTAGTTAGATACTATCTAAACTAGGCCAAGTCTCAAACGAATAGTACTTCGTACTAATAATACGAGTTACGAGCAGTGAGCAGGGATGCTGTGTCGCGCCGCATCGCCTTGTCTATGACCCGCAAAATGAATGCTTGTTCTTCCTTCGAGATCTTTTTTCCCGCACGCAATGACGTTCCGATCACGGGTGCTTGGGCCTTCTGAACGATGCTTCATAATGATTTTTGGTGTTTGTTATTTTATTCTATTTTTTCTTTCTTTCATATTTCCCTTGTATGATAGACATCTGTGGCTCCCGACAGAGAGTCTTCTCCCCTCTTCATACTCCACTGGAGCACTCGTCTTGGAGGATGGGTGGTTCAGCTTTAGTAAGATCCTTGTCTCCCTGACAAATAATAGACAAGATCTCGTCTATGTAGATCCATGAAATGACAAGTGATACTACCTACATTCGCCGTTCGCCCCGCAGGAACTGTGTCATAGACGGGCGGAGATCGCTCGGCAGAGATAAGAGGTGCCCTGTACGTAGACTATCAAGGTTGTTCACAAACATTTATGTGTTGCTGCAGTGGAATACAGCCGGAAAAGTCTTGGAAGCCTTACTTAGTATATGCAGCTTCAACGCCCCACGTCAATGCGAGGTTTCCCCTCATAGGTACTTACGAGTATCTACATAAGACGGGTTGCTGGGGACGGCAGTGGAGCATCACGGACATAGCCAAGACTTAGCCTTGATGGTGTGCTTCAGCCATTGGAGTCAGTTCGTCAACGGAGTATTATTATTCGAAATACGGAACCTACTCGTACTACGCACAAACACCAGCTATCATATCGATGCCACAACCCCCTCTCCACCCACTGGAAGCATCCATAACAAGCCGTGCCGTGCCTTGCTAGCACTACTACTTACTATGTACGGAGTCGTACTAGTATGTATGTAATGTAACCCTGTCCAGTGCTCTCTTCTTTGCATTTCTTCAAGACCCCCTGTGTCGTCCGGCCAGATTGACAATTTGCCGGGGGAATTGGTGCACCAAACCCGCATGAACATTAATATGGACAATGGGTCCATATAAATCCACCAAACAAATGTATTCAAGGATATCCCTTGGCAACTCTGCCTTACTCGTACATTTCTGCACGGCAACTTCATCTACCTATTCAACGTCACATTCGGGGTGGTGCAGAAGGCACCTCAATCGCCTACACCAATCCCACCAGCGTTGTTTTCAATACATACTAGCCGAGAATCCCCGTCATCAATTCGCGAACTAATTGCCGAGGCCTTGTTTTTCAGTACTACTATTACTCTCATACATGCAGGGCACACGAGTAGCGCTCAACAAGTGTCGAGACATTGATTCACGATTTTACTTTCAATGTCCGGCAAACACATAATACGAAGGGCTCTAATGCCGAGAAAACCAGAAAAGGCCACATGTGCGCTTTGTATCCACTGATCACAGATGACACAGACGCTCCCGGCCTCTCTTTTCCCCCTTGTTATATTTTGTTGAACTTGGACTAAGATCGTACTCCGCGTTCGTGCATACGTAGCACATACGCAAATACATACATACACACCATGACGGCGGATGCAACAGGTGAGGCGGATCCCCAGTCATATCACCGTTGTTTCTTCTGTGTTTCGCTCACCCCTCAACACCCCTCCAACTTCTCCTCCATCTAAGACTAAGCCGACCTTCCCAAGAGCTCTCGGATGTGGGCCTGCGATAGCACGGTCTCATCCGCGCTGGTGTCTTGCAACTAAATACTATGGAGAACTTCTACTACTACTAGCAGCCATCCCGAATAGCCGCCGCCATTGTGTCTTCAAAAACACATATAATCCCCAAGGTCTCATCCCGGAGGCTGATAATATGCACTTCAGCATCTTTCTCACCCTCCATCTCCAAAAACGCCGATTACCCCAAAAGGAATTCTCCAATTCAGTCTCACCACCCACGCCCGTTATAGCCAGGCCTGCTATAATACGGGACATAACTCCCGAGCTCCGGCATAATCCATTAAACCCGCCAACCCCAGATCCATTTCATTATATAAACAAGACAGAGGCATAGCTTTGCAGAGACAAGTGACCACGATTTAATCACGCCAGGTCTCTTCAGTCCTTCATCACACTTCACCCACCTTTCTGAGTCTGGTGTCTCCGAATCTATCTCTGCCCTACGATCTTCTGTAAGTGGTGTCTGAGAAACAACAAGCCCTGGGGAAAGTGATTCTAACCATTACAGTCACACACACCTCCATCATGTGCGACTTCACCAAGAACTACTATATCTACACATCATGTATAGATCCCGGTGCGCACTTTTGCAGCACATCGACTGATGGCAGCCGACAACATTGCTGTCCCAGAGGCCCTCACGAGCGCTACATCGTCATCCCTGAGACCTGCCCACTATGTTGCGGATGAAAGGAGCAGAATGACAGTGTGCAGATGTCCAAAAAGTCTTGGAGTTACGTATTTGGAATCATTTTGATACCCTGGGCCGGTGGCCTCCTGCATGACACAACCGACTCGAAGCCATGTATTTCTTCTTCTTCTTCTCCCCCTTCATTATCTCTTGGGAACACTAGTCTTGGAAAAGGGACTGGTAAACGCATTTATGTTGAAATGGTAATTCTTTCAATGTGCAAACTGGACCATTTATTCTGGTCTTCGTGGTTTGGACTTGTGGACGTTCTGTGATGAGAGTGGAGGATGAGGCAGGACCTACCAAAACGACACTGGACAAACAATACCATAGCCACGCGTCGGCTTACCACTCTACCTGGGTAAAAAGTACTACTAGTTTCTCCAGCTTCGAGCTCTTGCTTACTCGGTCCCCACGGGGCTAAGCAATCGTGCTGACGTTCTCCCTGACGACCATCGTCGTAGTAAGCGGGAGGAAATGACAATACGGCGAGCTAGTGTCAAGTTGGGCCTCTGAATCGCATTATGTTTATCTTACCGGCGACAATTCGGGCTGATTATAAGAAAAAAAATGCGTGTATAATTATATATAGGCTAGCATTCATTATAGCTATTATGGATGGGTTTCACCTATTTACCCGGATGCGGAGGAAATGATGAAACCTCCCGGGACATCTTCATAGGGCTGACCTTTCGCAATCCTTTCATTGGATACAGCGACAAAAGGTAATGTTCTAATAGATCTAGTCCTCTGTATCTCATTCACTTTTGGACCCGGGTAGAGTATCTACTAGCCTCATTGAGAGATATACAGGAAGAAATGCCATGATCGCAAAGAGCGTGATCCACATTTGTGTAAAAGCTGCGGCAGTTATCATTCTAGGTAGTTAGGTAGGCATACAATGAAGCTACGGCAAGCATACCTTTTTGGCAGCGACTGGCAAACAGCCGGAAAGTCACAAGGACAACATTTTTGTGCCGGAAAGACCCTATCCAAATGCCTGAAAGCAAACCAGTGAACTCCAGATGTGGGTTACGAGTTAATGTTTACTGACTGACAGAAGATGCATCAGCTTAAACCCGGAAGACAATGCTCGAATTCAGGAAAAGCCGATGTTGTACATCACTCCCCGGTTCAACGGCAATGCAGCCCCATGACTCCGATGGGGGTGCTGATTGTCGAACCGTATCGGCTCAGGGTGGGAGGTGAGGCCAAGATGTTGGTTAGCTTCCGATCAGCATGCAAAATGAGAGTGTGAGGCCGCCTATCAAGGCAAGCAGACCGCGGAAAGCAAAAACAAACCAGTCATGGAGATGTCGGCTTTCAGATACTGTAATCGTAAGGGCGGGTCCAACCTGGGAATGCTTCACCAGGCCTTCGACGTTCATGAACCGTATAAATCGCGAAAGCACATGGACTGGAAACTGGGCGGCTAGAACGCAATAGAAGAAGCTTGACCTTCCTGTCTGCCTTTCCTTCGACCTCCAGTGCCACGGCTCATACAACGATGCGTCTTCATTAACGATGATATCACCTGCATGATCTGACATATCAGATCCCACTTAACTCCGCGGCAATGTGACGGTGTGGCCATTATAGCTTAAAATTATTAGATGCTTCTTAGCTTCGGCACTCGTCAATAGAATGGTAGTAACTATTTTATTAGGTACGGAGTATTAGTTCAGTGTTGAATCAGATAGGTCGCTTTCCTGAACAGGCAGCTCCAGATTCGCCCTGTGAGATTAATCTTGGTACAAGTTACGGTGATGAGATGATCATCCCAATTAGCTGGTATAGAATTTTGTTAACTTGCATTCTCCTATCTATCCACGTATCCCGTAGTACCGTTAGATCGGGGGTCCGCTAACTAGGTTGACCCAGTTGAAGCCTCGACGATTAAGGTCAAGGCGCTTTGTTCGATATGCGTCTGTGTGTGCTGCAGTCAATTGCCACATGGACATTGATGGTTCAGCACAGCGGCACTTTCTTCTTCTTCCTTTCTTATTTTTTTTTCATGTGTCACGAGACGTCGGACGAGGCCTTAGAACAGCCGTGCGCGCTCATGGACTGATGCACTCGAAATGCACAGCAAACCACGGACATGTCTTGTCATACTTGAACCTTGATGTCTTGTCCATAAGTCAGTGCGTCACGGAGATGCTTTCCACCGAGGGAGGGATTGGACACTGCCAATGAATGCAGCTAACGGCGCGCCTCCCAAGTGACGGTAGTGACGCGCGCTGATTGATAATAGCTGCCGAGAATATAGAGGAGATACGTCTTTCACTGGCTGATTAAAGATAAAACAAGCTTTTTTTTTTCTCCTATGGAGAGGACTAAGGTCGCCCAGGACAAGGTGAGGAGAATGGGCTGCGTATTAAAACTGGGGGGGGCGTTCATATTGGATCTGAGGCTCCAAACGCGTATTGTTTGCCGGTGTTGCAATCGGCAGAGCACCGATACGGAACTTAGCGCTCGTTTGATTCGATGCTGTTCTCTGTTTTGGAGACGATGCAGCTCGGACACGGCTCACAACAATGCCCCATTTTGCTTGGGGGCTGTGGTTTCCTCTTGTGCATTAGTACATTCGCCGTGGATAGTACTTGTTTCAAGGAGCCTCCATTTTCCGAAATGGAAGCGCATCTCAGTTACGGCTATGATGTTGGACATACCTGCTCCCTCCGGGCACAGACACGCATGTGAAAGTTGAATGCTTACGGAGTACTCCGTACATACGATAAAAGAAAGAGAGTAAAAATAACCTCGGATCCGCCACTCGGGTCTGCCGAGTTGACGTACCGGCCCCTTGATTTAAGCCTGATCTGGTCAAGCGTCCGAGCATCAATATGTAAGGACGAGCATACGGCATATTATTACGGAGTACTCCGTAATAGATAGTACTAGGTATGTAGTACTAGTAAAGTTAAGGTCCAAAAGTATCCGAACATGAACCATTTTACACCAAAACACACAAATTTGAAACCTTTACAATCACTCTATAAAAAATCTAAAAAAGATTAAGAGGCCAATAATTTATAAATAATTGGAAAATATATGTTATATATATATATACTGCGTTTTAAATTTAATGTTAATGGATTTGCTTAGGTTTAAATATGTCCTCTTTTTCTTACTCACTATAAGCCCACTGTAATCCACTGTAACCGATTTTTTCGTGTTCGAATACTTTTGGCACCTTATTGTAGTACTTTATTGGCTGCCAAAATTACTTGGAGCCTGAAGGACGTCTGACGCTGCTAGCACCAACAGATACAATTTTACGAGGCTTTATAATGGTAAATACAGCCGCTGCCGCGATTGTATCCAAAGGAGACAACTTCGTGGATGATTAGAAAGAAATCCATTGGATTTACAGTCTTTACAGTTCACATACATTGACGAAGCATAGTCTTGAGTAGCACTTGGCTGCTTTAGGCTAAACTGCCTATTGACCCAGTGATTAGTTTACCCCGATTTTTCGTAGAAGCCGAGGCTGTCCAATACCGAGTATCCACCAAGGTAAGCATCAGGGACTCTCATCGTGATCAACCAACATACTCGCATCTCTCTCCCTATATCTTTCTTTTCTTACCACGCATTCTCTTCCACATCATCTGCCTATAGCCTCCCTCTGTCATTTCATACAACTAGTTTGAGATATAAACCACCACAATGTCGGTCCCTGAGTCGAAATACCTAAGCTCCGTATGGCGCGACGGCATCTTCAGTAAAGCCCCCCTACTCCTCACACGCCGGTCCGGAGACGTTGGATTAGTAGATTGAATATGTGGCTAACGTGATGTGGTTTTCACTGCGCGCAGAGGACAAGGTCGTCTTCGTTACAGGCGGTGCAGGGACTATCTGTAGCATGCAGACGCGTGCCTTGGTCCGACTGGGAGCCAATGCCTGCATCATTGGTCGCAGCGTCGGGAAGACCGAGGAGGTTGCTAAGGATATTGCGACTGTCCGACCGGGTGCTAAGGTTATTGGAATCGGTGGATGCGATGTGCGCAAGGTACGGGACCGAGCATCTATGCCCATCGGCCATGTTGAGACTCATGCTTACAATCTATAGCTCGAGAGTCTTCAGGCTGCGGCTGAGCGATGCGTTCAGGAGCTTGGAGGCATTGACCTTGTCATGTGAGTGGTGAAAATCCGATGAACTCGATGCTCTGCCGATGACACTGACACGGCGTTTTCCTTCTCGTTGCAGTGCTGGCGCTGCAGGCAACTTTGTTGCTCCCATCGATGCGCTGAGCTCCAACGCCTTCAAGTCCGTCATGGACATTGACGTGCTCGGCACCTTCAACACTATCAAGGCAACCATCCCACATCTGCTCCGCAGCTCGACACCACGCGTCATTGCCGTCTCAGCCACCTTCCACTACACCGGAATGCCCATGCAGGCGCACGTCTCCGCTGCTAAAGCCTCCGTCGACTCGCTCATTGCCTCCGTTGCGCTCGAGTACGGCCCTCGCGGAGTGACGGCCAACGTCATCGCGCCAGGCCCCATTGCGGAGACGGAGGGCATGGCACGACTGGGTAGCAGGCAGGAAGAGGCAATTAAGTATGTTGCCAAGGCTACTCCCTCAGGTCGGATGGGCACCGTTAGGGATATTGCGGATGCGACCGTGTTCCTGTTCAGTGATGCTGGATCTTACGTCAATGGACAGATTCTGCCGGTAGATGGTGCGGCGTGGAGGAGACAGGGAGCTCTGCAGGTTGGTGTTGACCCCGATATGCAGTATCCTGATTTCCTCCTGAAGGGGGAGATGTCCAAGCATCTGAAGGAGACGAAGAAGGACAAGGCCAAGTTGTGAGAAGCTTGGAAGTGTAGATGAAGGGTTTAGAAGGCATGGGTTATAGGTTCTTGGGCGACATTTGAGCGATCTAGAAGACAATGCTTCCGTTTATTACGACAGAGGAAAGACAGGGCGATACGACCTTGACAATGACTCGTTGAGGTCATGTACTTTTTGAACCTACGGATAGAGGTTTTATTTGAGAATGTATTCATTTCGCCATTGTCACTTCCGGTTTATGCTACTTAGTCGATGGGGTGCTGACTACCACTGTTTTTTAGGTGGGACTTCGGTGGCTTTGGAATGAAGGAGGCTCATCTTGAGATCGGCACAGAACGCTCCATTTCAGCCCTATTCTCGATTTGAGCCGGGTCCTTGGCAGGTCTAGTCTAGTTAGTGAGGTATCATGAACTACTGGTACAGACGGGAGCTTCAAGACATGCATCTCCACGTGGGATGGAAGGCTTATCGGAAGACGATGCATCCGATTTTGCCACAACGTAGACTTATAACCCACCGGACTATCCGTGAACTAGCCAACCTCGTTTGGGCGCTTTTTCTCCGGTTCTACCACTAGCACGATGACTCGGAGAAGCCTGAAGTGAAGACATGGCAAGATAAGATAAGGCGTCGCCGCGGCTTTGGCATCTCCGGCAGCAACCGAGAGCGGAGGTCCCCGCGAAGGGCGCAGCGAATGGGTTATTGACATGGGCCGGACTCTCCCTCAGGCAAAAAGGCGCCATCTCCGCGGGAGGCAAAAATAATAAGATGCCAAGCTTCCCTCCATCGATGCAAATCCGCATTGGTGCGATTGTGCAAGATAAAAAAAATATCTCACTCGGCCGGGGTATCTGCAAAAATTTCATGCTGCATTGTACACACATTGTGGTAGTATTACTTCGTATAGGCCTCTTTGTTGTCCAATTCGATGGAGAGTCCAAGAATATCGATACATTATACTCCGTATAGTACTCCGGATAATCAGATAGATAATGGCTAATACTACTCCGTACTCTCTACTCCATCCTAATCAATCCGTCCAATGGCCATTTATCATTGACCCAGGGTCAGACGAACCTTTTTCTCCAAGCGGGGCGGCTGCATCTTCAACACCACTAGGATCCACCCAGGCCCCGGAAGCAACCCCAAAGCGAGCCATCTATGTACGAAGTACGGACCACACTCCTCCATATATATCCTTCAGCTTCCCCGCCCACTTGTGCAAAATGCTACCTCGTTCTCGCCTCGCGATTGTCCTCCCCCTGGAAGAGGCGTCCTGCTGCGAAGGAGCCCAATTGAGCCCTGCCTTGCCTTAGAAACGCCATGCAGTCCAAGCTCCTCTTCGCAACCACGCTCACGGCCGCCCTCGCGCCCTTCGTTGGCGCTGAGGAAGTGCTCGGCGTGTACATCTTCCACCGGCACGGCGACCGGACCTCCAAGGCATGGAACCCCGTTGACCTGACGCCGCTCGGCGCCAGCCAGGTCTTCGCCGCGGGCGACTTCTACCGCCGTCGGTATATCGCCAGTGACGCCGGCGCTGTCCGTGTCAACTCTATGAGCGCCGACCGCGCCGTTGTGTCACAGCTCAGCGTCACTTCGCCCGTCGACAGTGTCCTCCACAACTCGGCCGTTGTCTTCCTCCAGGGCCTGTATCCGCCCTCCGCCAGTGCCGGCTCCCAGAAGCTCGCCAACGGCACGACGGTTGAGTCTCCCCTCGGCGGATATCAGTACATCCCCGTCAACGCCGTTTCGGACGCTGCCACCTCCACCAAGGCAGAGAGCAACGCCTGGCTTCAGGGCGGCAGCGGCTGTGGCAATGCCGTCGTCAGCTCAAACAGCTACTTCCAGTCTGCGGACTATCTCAAGACCTACGATGAGTCCAAGGACCTTTACCAGAGCCTGCTGCCTGTCATCAACAGCACCTTCAACGCCACCAAGGCCAACTTCAAGAACGGCTACTCCAGTATGTCCTCTCCAACCCTGCCAGTAAATAAAGTGAAACTTACATGATCCTCTCAGTCTTCGACTACATCAACGTTGCTGAGATTCACAACGCCACCATCCCCTCCAAGAACCTCCTCACCCAGCCCACTCTGGACCGTCTCTACGACCTAGCCTCCGTCCACGAGTGGGGCCTCGCCTACAACGCCAGCGAGCCCATCCGCGCCATCGCCGGCTCCGTCCTCGCCGGTCAGATCTTCGACGCCCTTCAGGACCTCGTCAACGGCAAGTCCGGCGCCCCAACCTTCAACGTCCAGTTCGGCGCCTACGGCACCTTCATGGCCTTCTTCGGCCTCGCCCAGCTGCCCGCTGCCTCTCCCGACTTCTTCGGCATCTGCAACTACGCCTCCTCCATGGTCTTTGAGCTCGTCGCCCCCAGCGCCAAAAACAACAAGCCAGAGGACGCCTCCGTCCGCTTCTACTTCTCCAACGGTACCGCCGACGCAAGCACCTTCAAGCCCTTCCCCCTCTTCGGCCAGAAGAGCGTCACCCTGAGCTGGAACGACTTCAAGGCCGGCATCACCAAGTTCGCCATCGCCGATACCGCTCACTGGTGCCAGGTCTGCGGCAACACCGAGGGCACTTGCGCCGCCACCGTCAACTCCACCAGCACCGACGGCGGTGCCCCCAATGCCTCTGCTAGCTCCTCCAATAGCGGCGTCTCTAAGCCCGTTGCCGGTGTCATTGGTGCGCTCGTCACTCTGGTTGTTGTGCTCGGCGTGCAGGCTGCTGTCATCCTTTTCGGTGGCCTGCGCCTCATCAAGAAGTCTACTCTTGCCCAGGCCGGTGTTGGGGCTGTTGACCACGGCGTCAAGGCATGATGATGCGTCTCTCAATGTGAATAAAAAGATGAAAGATATAATAAAGCATTTGTCGTCCTTGACTAAAACCCTGAATGAGCTGGATGTGTAAGATATGATAAAACTGTGATAGTTGGAGTGATGAAACCCGTATATACCATTCGTCGTGGCGTATATACTCCGTATAAGCTGTACAAAAGCTGCTTCAGACTCATAATTAAGGCTAACCTTGAAGCAAGCATAAAATCTCACCCAAAACATTAATCTCGTCATCCTTGACACCTGTGCATAACCCCATTACACGAGTCCCTTTTGATCCCAAGCTACAAAATTCCAGTAAAAGACACGCAAAACAAACCCATCACCTGAGACCAGTCATGGCCAGCAAATCGTGATGATGGTAGAATGCTCTGCACCGCTTGCCAAATACATCTACATCATGGTTAACTGCTGAGACATTTCGAAAGCTGGGCCCAAACTTACACATGGGAATGCTGAGAAGACACACAACGACCTGGATAATCGAGATGGTCACCATTGTGCTCCTAATGCCACCAGTAATAAGCCAGTCGTAGGCAAAGAATGTCAGGACGAAGCTGAAAATATTCTTGAAAATAATCGCCAGTGTGAAACCCTCAATAGTGAGGTCCCCTAAACGAGTTGTAAGCAAATAAACAACATTGCTAACCGAGAGTAAACAAAGCAGGACAGGTACTTACTATACGCATCGACGAGGTACAAAGAGCTTGCTACAGCGCCAATGACCATACCCGCAACCTCAAAGCCGAAGAAAATGAGGGGCACAACGTAGCTATACTGGCCCGAAATGACATCGCCAGCCGTCAATGCAAAACCGAATAAACCGATGCCGCCAATGATGAGCATAGGGAACACTAGGAGAATTCGGAACTCGGGCTCATATACACCGTTGTTGCGCTTTGTAAGGAACTTGACGCTAGTGTCGGCAAGGAGACCAGAGATGATGAAGCCGGCAATAGCACCGATAAAGGCCCCGGTGTAGGCGTAGCCGGCCTTGACCTCACCCCAGAAATACGGTGGTCCGATGAAGATGGCGGCAATAAGAACACCAATAAAAACAGTCCAGCCAATCATTGTGCCTTGGACCAGGGAGGCCCAGACGAAGGCCGGGTTGAGAACCAAAGGGAATGGTCTAAGCAACAAGACCCAGTAGCGCTCATCCGTCTTGGCGCCATCGAAAAGAGACATAGATTCGATGAAGGTCTTCTTGGGGGTGCTGGCATCCCCGATAGGTTGAAGGGCCCCGGAACTAGGGAATGGAACAAAACCCATCCATCGCTTCAAGGGCGTCTCTCCAATCAAGGGGGAGCTTAGGGCGGCTGTTGGGAGGTGAAGCTTGACCTCCTCCTCAACTACGACATTGGTGTCGGTATTGAGTCTCGTTTCTCGGCGATAGGCGGTCTCTGGACATAGGAGGAACACGACAGGAAAAGTGACACCCATAAAGATGGCGACAAGATAGAATGTCCACGGCCAGCCAATGGCAGCAGTGATCTTGCCTACCACAATAGGGGTAAAAAAGGCGCCTCCAAAGACTGCCAAGTTAGTAAAGGCCATACGGACACCTCGCTGGTGGACAAAGTAGAGGTCACCGACGGCAGCATTAAGTAGGCTCTCAAAGGGAGCGGTGCCGATACCCTGGACAACACGAGCAGCGAGCAAGCTTTCATAGTTGGTTCCCACGGCACCGGCCCAGGCGCTAGAGCCAATAATGATAAGTATACCGATGAGGAAGAGGTGACGTTTCCCCCAAACGCGGCCTGAGGGGACGAAGAAGATAGCAGCAGCACCGGCGCCAAGGAGGTAATAGCCCGTCAGGAGGGCGACTGAGGTAAAGGTCTTGGAAAAGAGGCGGGATATGGTGACGGTGTTGGCGGCGAGGATAGGACCGAGGGCCGTGGCGAGGACTCCAGCCCAACAAAGGGTGAAGGTGATGAGATCGCGCTTCCATAAGGGCCAGTTGAGCGGGTCGTTGGGGTCATCGGACGGTTGAGGAATCTGTATGCGCAAACAATGGTCAATGTTCGGAGTCCATGGGCGCAAGGGCAATGATGAGGATTTCGAATACGCACGAGGATGATGGGAATATCACCGCTGGTGTCGCATTTCAGTCTTGAGGCATCTTGGTCGGTCGCGACCTGGGTGCGAGAGGGATCATCGTAGAAGCTGGTTGTTCCTAGCAATGGGAGAGAGGAATTCGTCAGCAGGTGCTTTGGCGCATTGCGACAATATGAGGATTTTCGCGCATAGAAGGCTTACCTGGGACTTGTTCCCGAGTTTTCGTCTCGAGGATCCCGAGAGGCATCTTGTGAGACCTCTGGACGAACCACTGCTCTCTCTCCTACACAGCTGTGGAGTAGGCAAAGAAGCGAAGAATCCGAGGTCAGAAGAAGAGGAACTTGGGCATGGCGATACTATTAGAAGTTGTTGATGGTGAAATCTGAGAGGTCTGAGTAGGCGGTGCCAAAGTAAGTGGTGGTAGGAGAGAGTGAAGAAGGGTGAAGTCGTGAGATGGTTGGTTGATTCTGGGAAAACGAATACGATCAAGGTTGTCTCGACAGGGGTAACACAGGACGGGATAGCAGGCGAGACGGGTAGCTCCTGTGTGCGCCAACCAATAGTCTGTCCGCTGGCGCGGCAATGGTGGTATGTCACTGTAATTTAGGTACGAAGTACGAAGTAGTGGTGGACCCTTTGCTGTGGTGAGGGGTAGCTAGATTTAGTCCATACCTTATTCACAGCTGCCCAACTTCTTATAAGTGAAAGGACACGATTGTTCGGGAACCTGGACTTGGAAAAATATATATTTGGAGGGGTTTGTCCGTTTGCCGACTCAAATCTTATCATAAAAACTTGAGATAATGTGAACTACCGACAGAAAATATTGTTTGCGAAGATTCATTAGGAAGCTGAGGGCTTAAATATCGATAGTTACATCATGGATAATTAATTCCATTGATACAGACTAAGTCGTCTGCTTCCTCCACACGTCTGTGACGGATTGCCGATACATTACCTATTGCACTCAGATTCCTGTGGTGCAGGCGCAGATCCGCTCTCTAGCTTTGAGCCGCACCAACACTCAGTAGCGAGCTGTAGTCCAAAGATCTTGAAGCCCTTGTCAATACAAAACTTTGCGCACGACTCAACCGTTAAAGATGTCTGATCGACCATGTTTGCTACAGGATCCTCGGTTAGCACACACTTGAATCTGCAACACGAACAACATTGAATGTAACTTACCACCTGTCAACGCGCGCCCAGGAGCGGGAAGCTTGTATAACAGCCACGGTACTTGAAGTTCAAAGGAGGTATGTTGATGAAAGTGCTATACAAACTTAGACGGTCTTTGGCACCACCGCATGTCTGCTTCGCATCGCCAGCGCAAGGAACATTGCAGTCCTTGGCCGGGGCTGGCACAGCGCCTATCCCCAAATTATTGCCACAAAAGCACTCGCGTCTATTCTGTAGATTAAAGTGATTTGTTCGCTTCTCACTGAGACAGAAGTTGGCGCACATTTCCACCGTCAACTTGTCGTTTTGCATATTTGCTATGCCCAACGCCCGCGTGTTCGTCCCCTCCGTGTAACACCCATAGGCCCGGTACGCGAGTGGTGCCGGCTTGCCCTGAGCACCGTAGATGTTGAGACGATTTGGTCCTCCGCACATCTTGTCCTTGTTACCTGTGCAGGGCATGTTGCAATCACCGTCTGGAGCTTTGGTACTACCCAGGGTTAGGGAATCACCACACCAGCACTGACTCGCGAACTGCAGCCCGAAGAGAGCACGACCCTGCTCCTTCATGCAGTAAATGGCGCAGAATTCTGGGGTGAGAGTTTGGTGGTCGCGCACATGGGTGTAATTGAGGGCTCGAACATTGCCTCCAGCTCCGACGTAGGCCTCGGTGTAGCAGCCGAATTGTTGGAAGCTTGGTATTGACGTGAATACGCCTACGCATAGGTAAGAGTTCGGCTTAATGCCGCTGCAGTCACTTTTGAGGGATGGGTTCCAAGCGGCTAGCTGCTGCTGGGATACGCCTTCTTGCGATGCAACATCTTTACAAGTTTCGCCAGTTTTGACCAAGCGGAACTTGTAGCAGTTGTCGACTATGCTAGAGTGAGTCGGCTGCGGCGTCGTTATCCCATTCGGTGGAGCTTTTGATGTCGGCAGTGAAGACGTGGTTGTTGTCGGGGGTAGAGTAGGCTCGTCGTCTTCTACATCCCAACCGTCATTCGGAAGAACGCAGTATGCTAGACCAGGCTTGAGGGCGTTGCTGCAATCGGGGATTGACTTTCCCAGAGATGGATTGACCGCCATAAATATATTGATGGTGGTTCTTCTTGTGAAAGCAATCGAGCCACAAGTATCCTCCGCAACAGCCACATACCAGGCACCACAGTGCCACGTGGTTCCGTTCGCCGTATGAGTGCCTTTGGGTGGGTTGACAACCCTGTTTGAATACCCTGTCGAACCTTCTGGAATAGTAGTGTCAACTGGAATTGTGCTGTTGCTGAGAAACCATCCGTTCTGTGGCCCAAGACACAGAACGTGGCCAAATGCCATATCGCTTGCTGTGTGCAGGTTCGTGCAGTCAATGTCGACCCAGCGATTGTACACTCTCACGAAGCCCATGGGGGAGATACCGATACTCTGTGCCAGGATTGCGTCGATAGAACGGCAAGTGTCACTGGGCTGAAGTATCCAAATCCTCCCGCAGGACGGTGGCAAACAAAGCTTCGCGCCGACAGATATCTCGGTACAGTTCCTGATGGTGTTGGAATTGCTAGCATACAGAGATGCCGAGGACACGTTATACTTTATCGCGATCGAGTCACAGGTATCTCCCACGACTGTAGTGTGTATCTTGTCAGTGAGACAAAAGTCGGACGTGACCTGCATATCGATGGGAGAAACGGGGATTGTTGTGTTTTGCGTCTTGCCGCACCGCTTGAGAGTGTACTGTAGTTGAGACTCGAGAAAGTCGTCATAAGCAGAGTATTGCGATCGCTGCATTACTGCTAGGTGCTCGATCCAGCAGTACGAGCATATCTCATTATCCGGCATCTCTTTGATGGAGTCAACCTCCTTGAAACCATCCATGATCTCTGCATATAAGTTAGTCGGAACGTGGATACCTATCGAGCAGAGAATAAGAAGAAAAAAAGGGATGTTAGCTTACCACCGCAGTATTTCCCAGATGCTGTGTCTTTGAGGCAAGTCTGATTGTATCCAGACCAGATACGTCCGCCCAAGAGAGTAGGAAGTGCGCCGCTAATTCGGTAACCGGAACACGCACTTGCAACGCTGTCGAACCACGACTTCAAACTCTGTCCGCAGACTCTATCACACACGGAGTCAGTTTCTCGTTGACTTCCCAGCCAGCTGAAAATTTCAGGTGATTGGAATGCCTCTGTCCTGTTATCACAACGGATGATCTCTGTAAGCGCGGATCTACATCTATCCGGCAACGGGTCTGAACTTATGCTGTCAAGAGCATCCGTCGTCCACATCCTAAAGCCTTCAAAATTTCTCTCTCCGGCAGGGTTCACAGATCCCTGGAGCCAGGCCAGCACAGAGGCTAGGAAGCCGTTCTGGTTTTTGTTGGCGTATGTCGGAAGCGCGCCCAGCGGAGAGATCATCTCCTCGATAGCTTTGGTGCAGAGGTTGTAGATCCAAATGTCGCTTGTCTGTTCAACCTCGAACCCACGAGCTTGACAGTTCTCGGTCTTAACACAATCTTGGCTGTAATCGACAAACCAACTATACAATCCCGCACCTAGAATGTATACAGACGCCGAATCAATGATTCGGACGGCCCAGGAGACAGCACATCCTCGTGCGGAATCCGTGCTGCACCTGTTGAAGGTTGGATCATTAGGGAAGAGCCCGGGCGCAAATGGCTGTGGAGCTTTGGGGACAGGTTGAAAGTACTACGACAAAGTCAGCAAATGTTGCCCACTTGAAATGATGTGAAACATCAAAGTGACGTCGCAGAAGATGCCATGATGCTTACCGGTGACTCTGTCTGTATCATTCCCATCACAATGTTCTTCGCATTGGATAATTGATACTGATAGAAAACATTGTGTTCAACAGAAGTGCCCCAAAGCCAAGCAGTTTCACTCTGAACTAGAAGGCCTCGGCCGGTATAAATGTCAACCTGATCCAGTGATGCGAAGAAGACTTTGTCAACTTTCCCAAGTTCATGGAAAACCTGAAGAAATCTCTTAGGGGGTATGAGGTGAGCATTACTCTGCCAGCTTCATATTGTAAGTTGACCTCCCTAAAGGATGATAAGTGGCCGTTGAGGACGTCTAATTGTATTCAGGGTATCTACAGCATTTCGACATCAAGAAGCTAGCACCTCATGTAGACTTCTTCAATATGTGAGTACTACCTCCAATCTCCAGTCTTGAATCCACGTCTAACAATATCAGGATGACATACGACTTCCATGGAGTATGGGATAAGCCAAACAACTGGGTTGGACCATACCTTAACTCGCATACCAACTTGACCGAGATCAAGAGTGGTCTCGATCTTTTGTGGCGCAATGACATTAGTTCCGACAAAGTCGTCCTTGGTCTGGCCTTCTACGGGAGAGGCTTTGTTGCTACATCACCCAACTGTATCAAGCCGGGATGCAGATATGAGTCTGGAACCGCGGCTCATCTCTGCAGTGCGGAGGTCAGCGTGGCACTGAACTCGGAGATTGACACTATTATGGCGGAAAAGAATGTGAAGCCGAGCCTGGACAAGGAGGCAGCAGTCCAGATTTTGGTGTATGATGCCCATAACTGGATAACCTACGATGATGAAACGACATTGCAGATGAAGGCAGATTTTGCGCGCAGCCAATGTCTAGGTGGCGTCATGGTCTGGGCTGTGTCCCACGACACAGACGACGCGAAGTACTCAAAGGCCCTTGGCGAAGTTGCGCCCCGGAAATTCTATCCATACAAAGACTACTCGACCGACGGCAGAATTAAATATGAGGAGGACTACAAGGCACAGTGTCGATGGACCAACTGTAACGAGGATTGTCCAGGCGATTGGATCCGCATGATGCGAACGGACAAGGGCGCTAGAAGCCAAGAATTCATGACCGACGAGGCGGGATGCGACGGTCGAGGCTCACAGTAAGTTAAAATCGCCATATATACACTTCGAGCATATTACTAACCAACCCTCTACCACCAGCAAGTTATGTTGCCCACCAGGCAAGACGATTCCCACCTGTGGATGGTATACCCACCGCAACGGGAACTGTGACAGGTATGCGCCCCAACACTCAGTCTAGGATTCTTTCGGTTACCGACTCTAACAATCGTCACCATGTAGTACGCATATTACAAACAGGCCGCTGGTTTATAACATCCTCAAGCTTTTGTTACCTTTAATATGACACTAACAAGCGGAAAGACACTTGTCCTTCTGGTACTCACGAGATAGGAAGCAATGCCAAGTATTGCCGCAGCACAAATACCGGTATAAGCGGATATAATGGTGGAGTCAAAACCTACCAGGCCGCCTGCTGTACTACCGACGTGGAAAGCATGAAGCTCTATGACCAGTGCCATTGGACCGATTGGCCTCGCTGCGACAAAGGAACCTGCGATAACGAGGTGGTCGCCTATTCCGCCACTGGAACGGGTGAGGCTATGTGTTACGAATTGATGCGACAATGGAACTGGAGCCTCGATGAAAGCAACGAAAAGATGAAGTACTGCTGTCAGCAGCCGGATAAGAATGCGAAATGGAGCGAGTGTGAATGGTATTCTAGCCTTAGCTCTTCGGCTGCTAGTTTCTCGTCCAACTTCTGCCATGCCAACTGTCCTGAGGGCAAGGTTCGTGTGGCGATGGATCGTGCCGGCTGCTCTGGGGCCAGTGCGAGGGCCCGATGCTGCAAGCCTGACTTCAAGACAGTCACGAAACGCTCTGCTGGTGAAGAAGAAGATATCAGCTGGGAGAAGCAATTGAAAGGTACCAATATAGATGGGCAAACGCCACTTCGCTCCTACTAGGTAGTTATACACATGGTGTTGCGTGTGCTGATATGAGAGTTTGCAGGATTTCTGGAAGAACCTGTGTGCAAGAGCAGTAACATATTCGATATGGATCCGTTTTTTATGAGTTCACCAAACTTTAAGGGTCAAGCAGGTTTGTCCTGACTGCACTAGTTGATCTTCGACGATTTCTAACAGCGTTTGTAGTATCGGATCTTCAATTCCTAGACAGCAAAGACCCAATGGCTCGATGGGAGATCGAAAGCGGCACCATCGCGCTTGTCTGGACCCTCTTTTGGGGCACACCTAGGCCTGCCACGATATCAATGTGGAACGGAGTCATTCAATTCTCCTCCTACAACAGCCTCTCATTCGATAATATCGTGGACTACATGCGGCACAAGGGCCGTGCACTGTTCGGCAGTCTGGGTAAATCCCAAGGGGCGCGCTATCTGATCTGCAACTTGTCTTGGTTGAACGGGGCCATTGCTGGCGACAAAGGAGGAGGATCCGGCACTAATAATTGCACGTGTGTGCGTCATGACTGCTGCGCTATCGATGACGACGAGTGCAAATATCCCGGCCGTGAAAACTTCAAGTTGACTAAGAGAGGTTCTGCTGAGCCATATAAACGGAGGCCTATGGATTCCAATGGCCGGGTTGTAAATCTGGATTGGATAGCCCCCAGTGTAAGTTCCCTTTCGACTCCTCACGGTTCATAGCAGCTAAACTCGTCTGTTTTATTTAGTACCCTTCCCCTAGTGATCTTAACCCAACAAAACCGTTAGACAAGAAGATTTTGAACAACACGTGGACGTACGACCCCAACTGTGACATCTGGTGGCCTTTATCATTCGATGCAACAGCAAACGGCGTGAAGCTGAGTGGTTACGATAGTGAGTGCATCTGGCCATGACACCAAAGTATATGTAATAACCGGGCGAGTTAGTGGACCACATAATCGAACGTCAAATGCTCAGCCTATGGGGAGATAATGCCCTCGTGGGACGATTGTGAGACGAGGATGGTTCGGATTTCCTCTTGAACGGACAGGAGCATTATCATGTGCCTTTCGAATTCTTCGAAATCTCCTTGCAGCAAGTGCGTTCGCCGGCAGGTAAGTTCAGCGAAAGAATCATGGCTGCACTCGGTAGTAAAACCAATCGGGATGTTATGACATTAATAATCAAGGACATGAACTTGAAGAAAGAGCAGGTAAGCGCTTAGCGAAGCACTGCGACAGTTTATGTAAACTGGAAAAGGAAATTGTTAATAACAGTCCGGGCCTAGCTGTGGGCAAACAAGGAAACCCCAATTTCGTCAAAAAGGATGGAGGACTGGGTGCTTGGCGCCCAGCCTAAGCCTACAAAGCCATAGACCACATCAGAAAGGTAAGTCTTTTTTCAGGTACGCATATACTTATACAAAGAACACTGTAAGCTAACATGTTGTGACATTCAAGGTGATGGCTGTATATCTCTGGCACACGGAAACGACCCCCTTACGCAATCTGAAAAGCTCCGGTAACTCAATTCGTGAGATTATCCGCGAAGCCGAAATCTGGCATGAAGGGGCATCCACGAAAGCGGAGAGGGTTTATGCTGTGCAACATTGGGACGCATGGCTTGCAACTCACCTTGAGAGAATGAATGATATTGTCAAGTCGTTTTGTAAAAGGTGGCTCGAGGAGCTGGAGAAGGTGCCGCTGGTGAGGGCCAACGCTGCAGAGATGGCCCAGATCAGGCGTATGAAGTTGGCGGCCGAAAACCTGCCTGATATTAACACAGCAGGGTTCTTTCCGGCTCTACCCTAGTACCCCGAGATACTGGATATTTTTTGCCACAGGAGATGTTCCGAATCGGCCTCAATATATCAATTCCACTACCCGTTTCTTACTGATCCCAACGTCATCAACGCCGCCCCGGATCTTCACTGCTTCACTCCAAAAAAAAGTCCCCATTCTCATCGATCTTCTCACACTCCAACATCCAATAATCCTTGGAAAATCTGCCTGCCTTTCGAAACCAGCAGTCAGGGATATCAGAGGCATCTAGCTTCCCCCAGCCTCTAAACTTGGGGTCTTCTTCTTCTTCGCGATACGATCCAAATTGCCGGGCATCGAGGAACCATATCCATGCATAACTTTGGCCAAGCCATTTCTATTATCCTCTAACGTCAGCGTCTCGTGACTAACCTTGAGTTATGGGGGCTACGCAATCCCACCAAGGCCTCATACCCTTTTTTCCTCTCGGTCAAGAGCGGCTCGCAATGGGGGAATCTCTTGTTTTGATAGCTCAGTTAATAAATCGAGAACCTCGCTATCAACGAAGAGACAGCCAGCAAGCCTAGGATTTGCGGGGTACTTGTCAGTAGGATCACCTCCGACACTTATGACCCATTCATTAAAGTAATCGACAAGGGACTTCATGGTTGAGTAGGAGATGCCTGTAAGCTTCGGGAAGTTTAACTTGTCTTTATCCTCGAGGACTTCAAGTCGAAACCGACGCGCAACCTCTTCATTCGCTGACCCGTCTTTTTTTTTGTATTTGCTCTCCTCGCTCGCTCCACCACGGGAAACGATTCATATGAACGTAATACTGTTTCATCATTCGCTCCAGAGCCTCTATGGCAGCGGGAAACAATGTATCAGACTCTTCGGTGTAGATTGTTCGAAGGACTAGATGTCAGTTTTATTAGTAATGATCTGTCAATAGTGATCCTAACTATAGGCATAATGTCATGAGTCTCCAACCTGTAAAACCCCACGTGCTACGGCCATATGTGTCGGGTGGTGAGTTATGAACGCTGTGGATAAGGTGATGAAGCCACCAGATTGCGAAAGTGTCTCTAACTCGATGGCTGGGGGAGCCCGGACGTTGAAGCTCCCTGGGGACATCACCAAAGTCCTCTGTAATAGTCATCTTTATGCTAATGACTCACGCGCCTGATGATGCTGACTGAGAGAAAGTACGTTCTAATAAAAGTGACCGACGTCACCATTCTTATAGGCATAGCCGGGAACCACGATCACGTGAGAGCCACATCGCCATACAAGGAGATAGGAGTACTTCGTACTTCGTACTTGTTGGTTTTGCCAAGCAACACTTGGCTGAAAGGTATCCTTGCATAAATGAACAACCTTGTGCTCCTTTGGCTTTTTCTTCAACTTCTTGTCTCTCTGCTCTAGTGTCCCTTGATCTGTTGATTGTCCACTACTTATGGGGAGATAGATCGGCGCTAGTATTTGGTTCCAGGTACCAGAGCGCTAAAATCGACGATCCATGCCGGCGGTTTTGCTGGAGTAAAGTTAGTAGTAGTAGTACGAAGTACGGAGTACGGAGTATATTAGTAAGAGTGGGGAATTGACACTCGGATAAAGTCACCATGTGAATATTGCATCATCTTCTGCTAGATATACGGCGAAAGGTAGTAGAGAACTCTGGATCCTTTCAAACTCGCATCTTGAATTTAATATCTTCCATTTTTATATCCCAAGATTCCAAATCTACGGAATCAAAATCACACAATCACGACTTCAAAGGTCAACGAACTGCGCCTCGAGCGCTCGCGATGTTCAGTCCGCGGCCCATAATTCCAACTTCGTACACGAGGTAGGCAACTATTACGTTCAGAGTAAAAACCAGCTGATAATTAAATACATACATTGAGCTTACTTTCATCATATTAATAACAATAAATATCTGTAAGATTAGAAACCACACATAATACTTGAACGCTATAAAGACGATTGGTGGATAAACTAAGCCTCAGTACGAGCGGCGCCCCCCCTCCCCCACCTTATAAAACAACTGGTGCAACAACTTTCTGCCAGGCATATATTAATAGTCCTCTCATCCTGCCCCTCCCTTATCCATCTCTTGTCCTACACTATCATTTCCTGTCTCTTTCAACATCCATCAGTGCTACCAACGGCTCGGACTTTGGCGAATAGCCAAATCCTCCTCCCCTGGCCCATCATGATGCAATTTTGCAGGACCAGGGCTTGGACAACAAAGCACTCCGTTCTCGGCTCACGGCTGTCCTCCTCCAGTTTTCGACTTGCGTTTAGGGCGCTTGACCCAATTGGACGTAAGGTTGGTCTATTGTCATTTCTATGGGGTAGTGGTCAACCCTTCGCTTTTTCATCATTGGTCTTATACGACTCTATGACGTCGCCTGACAGCGATGAACTACAACCTTTAAGCAAATACCTCCAGATCAAAAAGCTGGATAAATGGGTCATATAACGTTGCAGCCACGGTAATGACGATGCCTAGTCTCGTCCCAAGGACCTCATTTTTGGGCAATGGCGCGATTATCTTGCCGCATCTGTGGTACCTGAGATCGCCGAGATGGCACAAAGATTAGAATAGACCTTCGTCGAGGATCATTAGACACTGGACGGAATCTCAACACATGACCTTCGGTCCGAATTTCTCGCGAAAAGGCATAAGGAATATAGAAATGAGCAGCCCTGCGACCGGTGTATTGTCCATGGCGGTCGGGTTTATTGCCCTGACCCTGCAATCCACGATACAGTTCCTTTATTAAGTTTGATGATGCCGTGCTGCAAAATGTCATGGAAGAGGATCCCCATCCACCGTATGGTTAGACATCATATCCCCATATATTTGTTAATTTTGTCGATGCGAATTAGGAACCAGTGCAGGAACCTGAGGCGGCCCAGCCCATCGAGGACTTTACCGATGACCAAATCGGGTGGATTAGAGTCTTTGTCAATAGCCTAACGCTGTCAAATGCAATATAACCTGCACTATCAGCTACAATTGCCGAGGTGTACACTTCACTTTTGCTGGTCTGGTATAACGGTTTCACAAACGCTGTATATGTATGATGAGATGACTACCATAGAATCTTGGTATGACTGTTGTGAACGGCCACTTGAGGTCGTGTATAGGTAATAAAAACGTTTGTCAGAGAATCTTGGGCTAGAATTCGTACATAAGACGCATGAGAGATCAGTACAACTATAGAGTCAAGTATAATTGTGAACACGGACACATTCTTCAAAGTCCACTATTCTCGTAGAACTTGCTAAACAGCTGTCTTCCTTCATTGGTTTGAGCCTAGCAACCAGAAATACTAACAGCGCTAGAGAGCATAGACTTTATCCCCTGATTCTCCCTCACATGATACTCGCAGATTACAGAATCGTTTGTGTTTCAGATCCAACATTCAGAATGAGTCAGGTGAGTTGAGACTCCTTTGGCCAATCGGTTTCACACAATAATATGCTTAATATGCTGGGTCTAATTGGGAAAACTGAACATGTTATATGAATGAGAGACAGTGGGGCGCAAGTAAAAAGTCAAGCAGGCAGAGCAAGTTGGGCTTGAAATTACAGTAAATGACTGTTGCGTCAGCAAGTCCATCTAAGAAATGATAAATAAGCTGTGGAATGGTCATTGGCCATGTGTGCAAGGTCTTTCTGGGAAATGGGTTGAGAGCAACAAGAGAGACAATGCGATATTCATCAAATGTGCGGCCTAATTTGATATGGTATTGAGTGATCAGTTTATACGGCAAGGCATGTTATAATTTAATTGGTAAAAAGGGGAGTGAAGCAGCTTAGGAAAAACTAACTAGTATGTGAGATACATATAGCCTACAAAGGCGTATTTATAAAGCCTAGCATTACCACACAACATCAAGGAATTTAGGCACCTCAATTAAATCTCAATTGGTCCATCTAATTCATGTTTAAGGATAATTGTTTTGTAAATATGGTAGGTTTCCTGGCCATGGCCAGCCTGCGAATATATAATGCCTGGGAAACCGGACGCATTTATTATATATATGACCAAGAGACCCTTATCTCCGTCCCTCCATGTAATTTTCCATATTCCAAATAACAGGTAATGTAATACCCGGTATATATGGTCCAACAAGCATAACTTAAACATGTTCGCAAAAGACCTGTATTTTTATATAATTGAAGCTATTCTAAAAGAAAATAAAAAGAGGCCATAATAGCCCTTCTATATAAAGAAAAGGAAATAAGCTATAGATACAATAATTTATGAAATTTATATTTAATTTATATATTTATTTTTATTTTATTTTTATTTTATTTTTATAAAAAGAATAATGTTCATTATATATTATTTATTATAAAAAAGAGTTTTATAATAATTAAATTAAATATATTATATAAATTTATAGTTATAATAAAATATAATTGTAATAATATAATATATAAAAATAGAAAAAACAAAGTTTTATTTTTTATTATAATATAAAAAGTATTACGGCACTAAACCTACCCTTTAATAACTTATTAGCATTATATATATCCTTTATCACAGCATACAGAACAGCGGGTTAAGGTAATATCTTTGTTGTGCCTTAAATAAGGCAAGAAGCTATAAGAATGTGGTTTAAAAGTGTAGGACCAGGTTATTATATAAGGACGCATATAATGCTGATAAGTTATTAAAGGGCAGGTTTAGTGCTATAATAGTACCCCCCCCTTTTAAACTTTATTTACCCTTAAATAGTTATTTTAAGGCTATATATATTCTAATCCTCTTATTATATTAATTCTATTGTAAATAGCTACTGTATTATAGGTCCAGCTAGTTGGTTATTGATATGCAAAGTGCAGATAGAGAGGAAAGAAAGGAAGGAAGGAAGGAAAAGGACGATACACTATTTATATGTATCAAATGCCGCCGCCTTAGTTGAAAAAGAATGCGTCCTCGTATTCCCTTAATCCCTATCCGTTATAAAGGTTATATTCCTAACCGAATTCCTGACCGAATTCCTCTTTATATTGCTGCCTTAGTCTTGGAAAAGGGGCTACAACGCGTTGTTGAATATGTCTTAGAGTAGGGGCTATAACGCGTTGCTGAACTGGTCTTGGAAAAGGGGCCATAATGCGTTGCTGAACTGGTCTTGGAAAAGGGGCCACAACGCGTTGTCGAACTCGATGACGGGGCTGGCGTTCTTGGGTACTTGGTACACGATAACCCCTTAGGTCTTGTTGGAAGTTGACTTGGACCTTGGGTGGTTGGCTAGGCCGGCTAGCTGGAACATGTATTTAAACGCGTTGACGGGGCTGTCTTGGAGCAGGGGCCATAATACGTTGTTAAACGGGTCTTGGAAAAGGGGCTATAATGCGTTGCTGCTGGGTCTGCTTGGCTGGGCCAGCTAGGCTCGAAGAGCATCGATTCTGAAGGTGGATAAAAAGTTGATCCCGTGTGTGGAAAAGGACTCTGCAGCTTCCGCAGGTCCGGCGTTGACGATCAACCTGATATAGTTGCTATAGCTGTTGTTGTTTGGCTTGATCGAGTTGATCGGTTAGAATCATTGCGAATCGAATTAAGGAAAATTATAAAAGGAATGTCGCTTGATAAAGAAATAGCTGTAAGGCCTAGTAAAAGGAATAGCTGTAGATTGTTTTGGAAGCGGCGTAGTCTCGTGAGGGAAACAGCAAAAACCAGGATTAACGCGGTTTAGTTTGGCGGTTTGGTTTGGCGGTTTGGTTAGCAGGTTGGTTAGCTGATATCTTCGTCTGCAGAGGCTTTTTTGCTTGCTAGAAGGAAATGCCGAGATGGTTGCTAGTGTGGTTGCTAGTGTGGTTGCCAGTGTGGTGCGTGTATGAAGGTCTTGCGATCGAAAAACGCTTAGATTGCTACCATTTGATATGCAAAGTGCAGATAGAGAGGAAAGAAAAGAAGGAAGGAGGGAAAAGGACGATACACTATTTATGTGTATTAGTTATTTTCCTTTTCTTAACTTAGGCAGGCAGGCTAAACTTATTAGGGGTTTTTATATAATATTCTAATAAAGTAGTATTTTATCCATTTAAGTCTTTTATAGGTTACTAGCTTAATATATAGTATTTTTAGGCTATATAATAATATAGGCTATTTTTATTATAGCAGTTAAGGATTTTATTAAATTCTTACTTTTCCATTACTTTATTTATTTTATTATCTCTTTGAAGGATTTATTTTTATATATTTTTATTCTCTTACTTATTAATAGTATTTTATTTTAATAAATATATTTATTAGCCTGCTTTATTAACTGCTAGTAGTTTAAAAAAAAAGTTATAAAATATAGGGAAAATGTAAATATAGTTAAAGAGTTTAAATTAGTAAATTTAGGGGTATATATTAAAGATTTTATATAGGTTTATTTATTTATTATCTTTTTTTTATTAGGCTGTTTATTTTAAAGTATTTAATCTTTAACTATACTTTTTTATTAACTGTAAATTAATATAAATCCTCTTTTAATATATTAACTATAGCCTTATATTAAGTAATTAATTATATTATAAAGGCTTTTAATTAATTTAAAATTTATTAAAAATACTTAATTGTAATATTTACTTTATAAAAACTCTTGTTTTAAATAATAAATAAATTTAATAGGTAAGCGTTTAAAGGCTTAACTTTTAAATATAAGTAAAAATTATAATTTATAAAAAACAATAAAGTTTTTATTATTTTAAATATTTAATTATTTTAAATAAACTCTATAAATAGTAATTAGTTTATTTAATTATTTTAGTAAAAACTTATAAACTGCCTAAAATACTATTTTACTTTTATATTTAACTGTTTAGTTTAGTTATTAGTTTTTAAATAATAGGCTAAAAAGTATTTAAAGTAAATTTTAAATTATTAAAATAGCTGCTTTTAGAATTTAAATATAAATTAAATACGTTAATTTTATATAATTATTTTTAGAGCTTTATATAAAGTATAGATATATAAAATAAAGGTATTAGTAAATTTTTTAGTATTAAATATATAAATAGTAATAAAATAGTGTATTTTTATTAAATAATATACTACTATAAAGATATTTTAATAGACTAAACTTAATTAATTATAGTTAAGTAGTAATATAATATAGTCTATTAAGATATTACTTTAAGCTTAAAATAATACTAGTAATAGTTTTAAAAATTTTAAAGGAGTAAACTTATTTAACTTTATTTAAAAGTATAGGTTATAACTTTTAATAAAAGTATTAATATTAGCTAATATTTGCGGCTATTAGTATATATAGTTAAAAAGGTTTAGTGTTTTTATTTATTTTGAATATCTTTTTAATTTAAAAAAGTATATTTAATATATAATTTATATTTTTACTTTATTTATTAGCAGGAAAAAAAGTTATTTTTAATAATATATTTAATTACTATAAATTTAAAAGTTTTATATTACTACCTTTAAATTACCTTAAATACTTTTAAGCTATTATTACATAATTAAATCTTAAAGCATTTATATTGTAATATTTATTATATTTAATATTTTATAGGCTTTATTAATTATTCTGTTAATTAATATCTTTAAGTCTAGGATTAAGGTATTAGTTATTATAGTAAATAGCTTTTTATTATTTATATTTTCTATAATATTAGTATAGGTATAAAAATTAAAGTAGCTTTTTACAAGTAAAGTTTTTTTTTAATTAGCTATTATTTTAATTTAACTTTACTAGGATATTTTAAGACCTCCTATTTAATGTATTAAGCTTTACTGTTCTTAATTTAAGCTAATAAATAATCTAGAAATTATATTAATATAGGAATTTAAATTAATAGATTTATTTTTAATTTAATACTTTAGTAGTTATAAAGTATTTTAAGTTTTTATAGTCTATAATAATCTTAAATTTATTTTCTATACTTTAAAGCTTAAAGCGCTATTTTTTTAATAATTTAATAATAGCTAGTAGTTTTTTATTATAAATTTTATAATTATATTTAATAAATAAATATTTTAATAAAAAGTATATTATTAATTGCAAAATACTATTTTTATTATGTTAAAAGAAAATACTATTAAATATTTAATTTAAAGTATTTATTTTGAAAACTATCTTTTTATTATAGTTAAAAAAAGTAAAAATTAAAGCAGTTATATATTAAGTTTTAAAACAGTTAAATGTAATAGTATAAAGTTTTATTTAATTTTATAGTATATTTTTAAAGGCTATTTAAAGGTTTATAAATATTCAAGAAGTCTTTAATAAACTGCCAATAAAAATTCGCGAAGCTTAAAAAGTATTAAAGTTTATAAAGGTTTAAAGGTCTCTTTTAACTTATAATTACAGTTATTTTTTTAAAGTTTATTTTAATACTATTATTTATAATAATTAAACTAAAGTATTTTATTTTTATTATCTTAAATTTATATTTTTTAATATTAACTTAAAGACTTATATTAATTAATTTATTTATAACTTTTTATATATATTATTAATATTCCTTTTATATAGTTAAATAAATTAAAATATTATTAAAGTAGGCTATATAAAATTTATGAAGTAAATTATATAAAGTATAGTTAATATAATATTAAAAAGAGGCTAAAGTATTATAAAAACTAAAAGGTATAATAAAGGTTTTAAATAGCCTAAATTAAGTTATAAATACTATCTTTTATTTATATCCCTTTATAATTTTAAGTTTATTAAAAATAACTATTATATCTAGTTTATATTACAGGTTAGGCTATATCTCCTGGAATTACAACTACACTAAATCCGGAAATATAACCAATACTAGACCGCTTACCTAATTAGGAAACCACCTCGGCTATAACCCTATACACACAACTATATAACGCATATATAGCTAGTATAGAACTTCCTTCCTTCAGCTATAGATAGATAATACAGAGGTGCCTTAACTGTATACTTTCCAGATAGGCTATACCTATTATATATCTATAGCTTAGCTATTACCTAGCCAGTAAGTAATGGAACTTTTACTGCAGAAGGAAAATAGCGAATTTTAAAGACTAAGCCTCTAAGGGCGATAATATATAGTCGCGGATCAAGTAAGCTATTCTACCTTTACAGGAATAAATAGCTGCATTAATAAAAAAGCTAGACTTTATAGCACTAGCGACTTAAAGGCTAAATAGCTAGGAAGATAAAATATTGTTGAAATAACAAGGTTATACTGAACCTTATTTAAGTGCAGCTTCTAGGAAGGTGCACCTAACGCAGCAATGAGGAAACGACTGAGAGTCTAGTTGGGTTAACAATGGATGAACAATTGAATTGTAAACGATCTAATAGCTAGAAGCTATAGAATATCTAGTGTATGTGCGGCTGGTGTAGAAGTGAATTGTATGAACAATAGCTTTGTCTTCTATAATAGTCCTCCGACTAGATAATAGGAATGCGGCGGCAGAATTAGGTTCGTGGCCCTATTCCTATTTTCCGCAAAATTCATTTATATGGGAAATCGGCCAAATCGACTCACGGCCATACAAACAGGAAACCATTTTAGTCAGATTTTTCACAATAGCCATTGTGGCTATTGTATTGAGTCTAGGGTAGGCGGGATAGCTGGTCCTAGCTCAATTGTTATCGTTAAAGATAACAGAAATTTCCTGACTTACACCGAAGTTCCTCCGGAACTTGGTCCTAGCGTCAGGCCTAATTCCGGGTCAAGCCAGAATAGGAAGGTTACCTAAATACACTGAAATCCTTACTTTTTAGCCCTCCTTTTTAACACTCCCTCTAGAATAGATACTATCCTATATAACTTTAAAGTAGATATAGGATCTAGATATAGGAAAGTAACTAGAACATAAAAAAAATAAAAAAAAATAAAAAGGATAGCTAATATAGCTAGGGATAAAATAACAAGGATAGCTAAATAGCTATAAAATAGCTACTAGCTATAAGAAGGGTAAGAACCTTAGGTATATACCTTAGGTAAAATCTTGAGATTAAGGAGATTTATAAAATTCCTTAATTTTGGACCTGGAAGAGGCTTAGTAAGCCCGTCAGCAACTATTTTACTGGTTTCTAGATAGCTAACTGTAATAACGCTATTTTTAACCTGTTCCCTAATATAATTAAACTGCAATAGAGTATGTTTTGTTCGATTATGAAGGGTAAGGTTATTTAAAGTAGAAATAGCACCTTTATTGTCGTTAAGTAGAGAGATTGGCTGTCTAATTGGTTGATCTACCTCTTTATATAGGCCAATAAGCCACTGAATCTCCCTAGTAGCTTCTATAAAAGCTACAAACTCTGCTTCTAGCGTAAAAAGACAGATAGTTAAGCCCCTTTTTGATTTCCAGCTAATTGGCCTATTAGCAACTATAATAATATAGCTATAAGTCGATTTGCTTGATTCTTTATCCCTAGCAAAATCACTATCGCAATAACTAATAGGTATAGGATTAGATTTTCTAGTATATTAAATAGCTAGATCCTAGGTACTATTTAAATACTGTAATAGGTTGCGGGCTGCGGTTAAGTGCTCTTTATAAGGGCCTTGAAATTATTTAGCTAGCTACTGGACTGGAAAGCTGGTATTTACTTGAGTATAAATTGTTAAGTAAATAATAGTATTAATAATAGCTTAAAAAAGCTTAGTATTAGCTTTATCTAGTTTAGTTATAGTCTTATTAGCTAAAATAGAGGGCTATAGGGGTAATTAGATAGGCTTAAAGTTTTAAAGGTTAAAAAACTTTATAGCTTTAGTAATATACTGTTTCTGGGAAAGCTAAAGAAGGCCTCTTTTTCTATCCTTAATTATCTAAACCCTTAAAAAGAAAGAGGCAGGGCCTTTATCTTTTATAGTATAGACCTTATTAAAAGCTAGCTTCAGCTAGGCTATAGCTTCTTTATCTAGCCTAATAAGAAGACAGTTATCTATATAAGTAATAATAAAAATACCGTTATTTAGATTATAGAGAATAGTAGAGTTAGAAATTAAAGGATTATATCCTAGTTTATTTCTTAAGGCTTATAGAGCCTGTTGCTATTCTTTAGGGGACTATTTCAGGCTGTAAAGAGCTTTCTGTAACTGAATAACCTGATCTATATTAGGGTTATAACCTAGCTTTCTAAGAATAGACTTAATCTTAAGGGAAGCTTGACTAGTATAGTCTTTAAATCCTTTAGGAAAGTTAAGGAAAATAGTTTCTTTAAGTATCCTGTTAAGGAATGTATTAATAAAGTTGATTTGTTTGATTTCCTAGTTATAGATAGTAGTTAGGGCTAATAAGAGCCGCCAGGTAAAAGGAATAGCTGTTGAGGCGAATGTTTGGTTGAAATCTATTCCTTCTAGTTGTTGAAAACCCCTAGCAACTAGCTTAGCTTTAAATTTTACTATTCTATTATTCTGGTCTTTCTTAATCTTTAAGACTAATTAACTAGTAATAGGATTCCTGCCTTTAGGAATACTATTACGCTTAATAAAAGTAAAGGTATATTGTTTAACTAGCTAGTTAAATTTGCTATAAATCGCTCTTAGCCATTTAGTTTTATTAAGACTATAAAGTACTTGCTTAAGCGTTTATAGGTCTTGTGCTGCAGTAGCTGGAAAGGCTAGCTTTTTAACGCTATTATAGAGAAAATGGGATATATCTATATCTATAGGATCCTCTATAACTGCAGAGTCTTATATAACTAGTATAGGAATAGGGGGAATAGTAGTGGGTACTCCCTCTGGAATAAGGTTAAGGAGTAAAGGATTAATATCCTGAGAGCTAGGAACTATTTAATTTATAGAATCTAGCTCTATTTCTCCCTTTAATTCCTTATTATTTTAACTTATAGTAGGCTTTAGGATTTAAAGCTTAGGAATTTTATCTTTATATAGCTTTATAGTTAACGATTTAAAGACTATATATCTAGTTAAAATATAAATAAAATAGGTATTACTACCTAAAACTGCTAGTAGTCTCCTAGTTTTAGTCTTAGGGGCTAATTTATAGCCTTTAGCCCTTTGTTCTTATAGAATAAATACCTTATAATAAAAGCTAATAATCCTATATCTTTATAGATTAGGTTTATAATCTTTATTAAGGTCTAGGTCTTTATATAATTCTTAATAGGGGGTAGAGTCTTTATTAGTAATAGCTGTATAGTTAACTAATTTAAGAACTGCAGTAATAATAAAATTCCAGAGATATAGCGGCAGGTTAACTGCTATAATAATAGCCTATAGCCTATCTAATAAAACTCTAATAGAGTATTCTATTAAACTATTCTGTTTATAAATATAAGGGCTGCTATAGGAATATGTAATTCTTAAAGAAAAGAACTAGGTCTAAAGTTCTTAATTAATTTCCTTTCCGCTATTATAATGAAATTCCTTAAAATACTGGTTATACTGTATTTTCAGGCTATTTATAAAGCCTTATATAGTAGCTAAAAGGATAGGTCCACTATAATCTTTTAAAAGGAATAGCTACCTATATTTTAATTTTCTATTGATAATTAAAAGACTAATAGGGGCCTTATTATAAAGCACTGGCTTTATAGAGAAAGTATTAGCTTTTAGATGATTTAGAGAGGCTAGTAGATTAGGAATTGGCTTTGAATTAAGCCTCTTAATAGCTTTTCCCTTATTATACGCTAGGTAATAGAATTCAGTCTCTTTAATAGAATTAAAGTTAAGAATTCTAGTAGTTATTTTAGCAGTCTTCTTTAATAGACTTAAACTAATATAACCTAGTCTTTTATACTATAAGAGGGCTAGCTTTAGCAGTTTATGGCTAGGACTAGTAATAGTCTCTCCCTTTAGTTTAGATAGCTTAATAACTTCCAGATATTCAATAATAGAGGATTCCCTAGGTATATAGGGCCTTTCCTCTATAAAGGTATCCTTTATAGGCTTATTCCCCCCTATTTCCTTAGGCAATAGGGGTATATAAGGCCTGTCTTCCTCTACTTAGCCTAAGGTTTCAGGGAGTTTAAAGAGATCCTTTCCTTTAGGATTATTCTTTTTTATAAGCCTAGGACTAGATCTAGTTGGTTGTTTTTTCGAAGCTGTTGCTTTTGGAATAGCGATATATTCCCGAGCCTTTTCCTTACTAATAGCAGGAATTTGAACCTATATAGAGCTATAAGCTTTATAAATATTTATATAGCTGTATAGTGTGGTATATCCTTTAATTGTAAGGAAAAAACTATGTTTTAAGGGATTTAATAGTCCTATTAGCTGTATAGTTTTTATAAAAAGAGTATTATACTGTATATATCCTCTAGCTTAATAATGCCTTAAACCACTTATAAGGTTTACATTTAGCTGTAGGTAATAGAGGGTATTTAGCAATTTTATCTTTTTATAGTTATTATCTTTATTAAGGATATTAAAAGTGGCTATATTTATTCCCTTAAAGGTAATAGGGCCCCTGCTAGTATAGATAATACTTAAGTCCCTGTTATTAGGTCTATAGTCTATAAACCATTTCCTAGAATTAACTATATAAACTGTAGATCCAGTATTATATAATAGACTATCCTAAATTGTTAAAAAGGAGGGCTAAAATGCAAGGATTTCTGTGTAATTGGGTAACCTTCCTATTCTGGCTAGACCCAGAATTAGGCCCGACGCTAGGACCGAGTTCCGGAGGAACTTTGGTGTAAGTTAGGAAATTTCTGTTATCTTCAACGATAACAATTGAGCTAGGACCAGCTACCCCGCCTACCCTAGACTCAATACAATGGCTATAATGGCTATTGTGAAAAATCTAACCAAAATGGTTTCCCGTTTGTATGGCCGTGAGTCGATTTGACCGATTTTATATATAAATGAATTTTGCGGAAAATAGGAATGCGGCCACGAACCTAATTCTGCCACCGCACACCTATTATTAGGTCGGAGGACTATTATAGAAGACAAAGCTATTATTTATACAATCACTTCTACACCAGCCGCACATTACTAGATATTCTATAGCTTTCTAGCTATTAGTTCAGTTACAATTCAATTGTTTATCTATTATTAACCCAACTAGACTCTCAGTCGTTTCCTTATTGCTGCGTTGGGTGCACCTTCCTAGAAGCTGCACTTAAATGAGGTTTAGTATAACCTTGTTATTTTAACAGGTTATAAGCCCGGGAGAGTTTTCCTCGGGTCTCTATTAGTGGATTTTTCTAGTGGTTACAGCACTTCCCCTAGCGCTATCTATAGCACTTATAGCGGGTTTTTATAGTGCTTATCCTAGTGCTTATATTAGCACTTTTAGGATTTTTGGCTATTTAAAGCTATTCCTAGGCTTCTACTGTAAATACTATTGCAGTTATAGTAGTACTGCTACTATTTTCACTATTTCTAGTAATTAATATATATTATATAGTATATTCCCTATTTTTATAGGATATAGGTCTGACATTAGCAGTATAAGTCGACCTATTAGGGCTCCTAGCAGCCCTATTTCCTTAATTGAGGATAATAGCTCTCCCCAGCAGTAAAGGGATCTATTTATTTAGGTGCAGAATATAGAACAAGAGCTTCAGGCACAGAGGGCTCTTACTAAGACAGTTAAAGCACAGTTAGAGGGTCAGAATAATACTATAACTCAGTTATCTAATACTCTAGCTAGCCTAGCTGCTGCTATATTAGGGCTTCAACAACAGGCTACTAGTCCAATACAAGTTGATTTTATAGCCCCTATTTCAGTGCCGATACAAGCTCCTACTCCTATTCCTATACCGATCCAGGTTCCATTTTCATTTATTCCTTAACCCTAGAATACTATTTCTACTCTAAATAGTAGTTTTATTAAAGAGGCATTAAAAAAGGTCTATAGCTTTCCAGAAAGCTATAAGCTAATAGGCCCTAATAACTTTGATTAGTGGAAACAGTCCCTAAGTATTATGCTAAGGGCTATGGATTACTATGCCTTTATAGAAAATCCTATAGTTGCTGATTCTTTATCTGATTCAGAACAGGCCCTATTACTTATACTAATTAGGGATAGTGTAATAGCTATTCCTGCTGTATCCATTACTTGGATTCAAAGCCTAAAAGAAGCATTTTTAGCATTAAAAAGACAATATAGTTACTTTAATACTTTACAGAGAGATTCCCTCTATAAGGAATTTCACTTATTAAATTATAGTAATTATAAAGGATCTTTAACTGAATTTAATGCTACTTTTAACAGCTTATTAGCTAAGCTAGCTATTTTAAAGGTTAATATTAATATACTAGACCAAGTAAATCAATACTTAAATTCCCTAGAAAAGACTTATCCTTAATAGGCTAAAAGAATTAAAGGAACCATTAAATCTAGTAAAGCTATTAGGCAATTAACTGAAGGTTTTAATATTCAGTTTCTTATGGCAGATATATTAGAAGAGACTAGGAATCCATCTTCAAATGCACATAAGGTTAATAAGGCCTCAGGCCCTTCTAAGTCCCCCAATCAAAAGCTAGCTTTTAATTCTAATAAAAGGAAAGGAAATCAAAAGAAATAAGGAAATCAGAAGAATCAGAATCAACAAAACCAGAAGCAAACTACAGAGGATACTGCTTTTGCTAGTATATATCATCTAGCTACTGGGGAGCATAGCTCAGAAGAGCTGTCAGAAGATTCTTTTACTGAATCTATTAGTAGTTCAGATAGTAATCGAGATCTTTTATATGCCCTAAACGCTAAGAAAGGAAAAAAGTCTTTTAATCCTTCTAAGCCTTCTAAATCTTCTAGACTTTCTATTCAAGATAGTCTATTATATAATACTGGATCTACAGTTTATATAGTTAATTCTAGGAAATGGTTTATAGACTATAGACCTAATAAAGGGGACCTAGGTATTATCCATACTGGCAGGGGCCCTGTTACCCTTAAGGGAATAGGAACAGCCACTTTTAATATCTTTAATAAGGATAATAACTATAAAGAGATAAAATTGCTAAATACCCTCTATTGCCTACAGCTAGATATAAACCTTATAAGTGGCCTAAAGCATTACTAAGCTAGAGGATATATACAGCATAATACTCTTTTTATGAAAACTATGCAGCCAATAAGGCTATTAAATCCCTTAAAACATAGTTTTTTCCTTACAATTAAAGGATATACCACACCACACAGCCATATAAATAGCTATAGAGTTTATAGCTCTATATAGGTTTAAATCCCTGCTATTAGTAAGGAAAAGGCTTAGGAATATATCGCTATTCCAGAAGTAATAGCTTCGAAAAAACAACCAACTAGATCTAGTCCTAGGCTTATAAAGAAGAATAATCCTAAGGGAAAGGATCTCTCTGAACTCCCTGAAACCCTAGGCTAAGTAGAGGAAGAGGGGCCCTGTATGCCCTTATTGCCTAAGGAAATAGGGGGGAATAAGCCTATAGAGGATACCCTTGTGGAGGAAAGGCCCTGTATGCCTAGGGAATCCTTTATTATTAAAGATCTAGAAGTTATTGAGCTATCTGAACTAGAGGGAGAGACTACTACCAGTCCTAGCTATAAGCTGCTGAAGCTAGCCTTTTTATAGTATAAAAGACTAGGTTATATTAGCTTAAGTCTACTGAAGAAAACTGTTAAAATAATTACTGGAATTCCTAACTTTAATTCTATTAAAGAGACTGAATTCTATTGCCTAGCGTGTAATAAGGGAAAAGCTATTAGGAGGCTTAATTTAAAGCCAATTCCCGATCCACTAGCCTCTCTAGATCGCCTAGAAGCTGATACTTTCTCTATAAAGCTAATGCCTTATAATAAGGCCCCTATTGGTCTTCTAATTATCGATAGAAAATCAAGATATAGGTGGCTATTCCTTTTAAGAGATTGTAGTGGACCTACCCTTTTAGCTACTATATAAGGCTTTATAAATAGCCTGAAAATGCAGTATAACCGGTATCTTAAAGAATTTTATTATAATAGCGGAAAGGAAATTAATTAGGAACTTTAGACCTGGTTCTTTTCTTTAGGAATTATATATTCCTATAGCAGCCCTTATATTTACAAACAGAATGGTTTAATAGAACGCTTTATTAGAGTTTTATTAGATAGGCTATAGGCTACTATTATAGCGGCTAACCTGCTGCTATATCTCTGGAATTTTATTATTACTGCGGTTCTTGAATTAGTTAACTATACAGCTATTACTAACAGGGACTCCACCCTTTATTAAGAATTGTATAAAGACCTAGACCTTAATAAAGATTATAAACCTAATCTGCGAAGATATAGGATTATTGGCTCTTATTGTAAGGTATTCATTCTATAAGAATAAAGGGCCAAGGGCTATAAATTAGCCCCTAAGACTGAAACTGGGAGACTACTAGCAGTTTTAGGTAGTAATACTTATTTTATCTATATCCTAACTAGACATATAGTCTTTAAATCGTTAACTATAAAGCTGTATAAAGATAAGATTCTTAAGCTTTAAATCCTAGAGCCTACTATAGGTTAGGATAATAAGGAATTAGAGGGAGAAATAGAGCTAGATTCTATAGATTAAATGATTCCTAGCTCTTAGGATATTAATCCCTTACTCCCTGACCTTATTCCAGAGGGAGTACCCACTACTATTCCCCCTATTCCTATACTAGTTATATAAGACTCTGCAGTTATAGAGGATCTTATAGATATAGATATATCCCATTTTCTCTATAATAGCGTTAAAAAGCTAGCCTTTCCAGCTGCTGCAGCACAAGACCTATAAACGCTCAAGCAAGTACTTTATAGTCCTGATAAGACTAAGTGGCTAGGAGCGATTTATAGCGAATTTGACCAGCTAGTTGAACAATACACCTTTACTTTTATTAAGTGTAATAGTATTCCTAAAGGCAGGAATCCTATTACTAGTCGATTAGTCTTAAAGACTAAGAAAGACTAGAATAATAGAATAGTTAAATTTAAAGCTAGGCTAGTTGCTAGGGGCTTCTAACAACTAGAAGGAATAGATTTTAACCAAACGTTTACCTTAACGGCTGTTCCTTTTACTTGGCGGCTCCTTTTAGCTTTAGCTATTATTTATAACTGGGAAATCAAACAAATTGACTTTATTAGTGCATTTCTTAATGGGATACTTAAGGAAACTATATTCCTTAACTTCCTTAAAGGGTTTAAAGACTATACTAGTTAAGCTTCCCCTAGGATTAAATCTATTTTTAGGAAGCTGGGTTATAACCCTGATATAGATCAGGTTATTTAGTTACAGAAAGCTCTTTATGGTCTTAAACAGTCCCCTAGAGAATGGCAACAGGCCTTACAAGCCCTAGGAAATAAATTAAGATATAATCCTTTAATTTCTGACTCTGCTATTCTCTATAATCCTAATAACAGTATTTTTATTGTTACTTATATAGATGACTGTCTTTTTATTGGACCAGATAAAGAAGCTATAGCCTAGCTAAAGCTAGCTTTTAATAAGGTCTATGCTATAAAAGATAAAGGCCTGGCCTTGTTCTTTTTAGGGGTTCAGATAGTTAGGGATAGAAAAAGAGGCCTTCTTTGGCTTTCCCAGAAACAGTATATTACTGAAGCTATAGAGTTTTTTAACCTTTAAGACTTAAAGCCTATCCAATTACCCCTGCAGCCCTCTCTCTTAGCTAATAAGACCACAACCAGACTAGATAAAGCTAATACTAAGCTTTTCCAAGCTATAGTTGGTACTATTATCTACTTAACAATATACACTCGAGTACATACTAGCTTTTCAGTTTAGTGGCTAGCAAGACAATTCCAAGGCCCTTATAAAGAGTATCTAAACGCAGCCTATAACCTATTACAGTATTTGAATAGTACCTAGGATTTAGCTATTCAATATATTAGAAAATCTAGTCCTATACCTATTAGTTATTGCGATAGTGATTTTGCTGGGGATAAAGAATTAAGCAAATCGACTTATAGCTATATTATTATAGTTGCTAATAGGCCAATTAGCTGGAAATCAAAAAGGGGCTCAATTATTTGTCTTTTTACGCTAGAAGCAGAGTTTATAGCTCTTATAGAAGCTACCAGGGAGATTCAGTGGCTTATTGGCCTATATAGAGAGGTAGATCGACTAATTACACAGCCAATCTCTTTACTTAACGATAATAAAGGTGCTATTTCTACCTCGAATAACCTTACCCTTTATAATCGAACAAAATATACTCTGTTATAGTTTAATTATATTAGGGAACAGGTTAAAAATAGCGTTATTACAGTTAGCTATCTGGAAACCAGTAAAATAGTTGCTGATAGGCTTACTAAGCCTTTTCTAGGTCTGAAATTAAAGAACTTTATAAGTCTCCTTAATTTTAAGCTTTTACCTAAAGTCTATACCTAAGGTTCTTACCCTTTTCTTTCTTATAGTTACTAGCTATTTTTAGTTATTAGCTATCCTAGTTATTCCTGTTATTTTCAGCTATATTTAGCTATCCTTTTTATTATTATATCCTAGTTACTTTCCTATATCTAGATCCTATATCTACTTTAAAGTTATATAGGATAGTATCTATTTTAGAGGGAGTGTTAAAAAGGAGGGCTAAAATGCAAGGATTTCTGTGTAATTAGGTAACCTTCCTATTCTGGCTAGACCTAGAATTAGGCCCGACGCTAGGACCGAGTTCCGGAGGAACTTCAGTGTAAGTCAGGAAATTTCTATTATCTTCAACGATAACAATTGAGCTAGGACCAGCTACCCCGCCTACCCTAAACTCAATACAATAGCCATAATGGCTATTGTGAAAAATCTGACCAAAATGGTTTCCCGTTTGTATGGCCGTGAGTTGATTTGACTGATTTTATATATAAATGAATTTTGCGGAAAATAGGAATGCGGCCACGAACCCAATTCTGCCACCGCACACCTATTATTAGGTCGGAGGACTATTATAGAAGACAAAGCTATTGTTTATACAATTACTTTTACACCAGCCGCATATTACTAGATATTCTATAGCTTTCTAGCTATTAGTTTAGTTACAATTCAATTGTTTATCTATTGTTAACCCAACTAGACTCTTAATCGTTTCCTTATTGCTGCGTTGGGTGTACCTTCCTAGAAGCTGCACTTAAATGAGGTTTAGTATAACCTTGTTATTTTAATATAAATAAAGAGTTTAGGGGGTTTAGGTTTTTTAGAAGATTTAGAAGGCTTAAAAGGCTTTTTGCCTTTTTTAGCGTTTAGGGCTTATAGAAGGTCTCGATTACTATTTGTACTACTAATAGATTTAGTAAAGGACTCTTTTAATAGCTCTTTTAAGCTATACTCCCTAGTAGCTAGATAATATATACTAGTAAAAGCAGTATCCTTTATGGTTTGCTTCTGGTTTTATTGGTTCTGATTCTTTTGATTTTTCTGATTTCCTTAATTCTTTTGATTTCCTTTCCTTTTATTGGAATTAGAAGCTGGCTTTTGATTAGGGGACTTAGAAGGGCCCGAGGCCTTATTAACCCTATATGCAGTAAAATATGGATTCCTAGTCTCTTTTAATATATCTACTATAAGAAACTGAATGTTAAAACCTTTAGTTGATTGCCCAATAGCTCTACTAGATCTAATAGTTCCTCTAATTCTTTCAGCCTATTAAGGATAAGTCTTTTTTAAGGAATTTAAATATTGATTTACTTGGTCTAGTATATTAATATTAACCTTTAAAATAGCTAGCTTAGCTAATAAGCTATTAAAAGTAGTATTAAATTTAGCTAAAGATCTTTTATAATTACTATAATTTAATAAATAAAATTCCCTATAAAGGGAATCTCTTTATAGAGTATTAAAGTAACTATATTATCTCTTTAATGTTAAAAATGCTTCTTTTAGGCTTTGAATCCAAGTAATAGATACAGCAGGAATAGCTGTTAAACTATCCCTAATTAGTATAAGTAATAGGGCCTATTCTGAATCAGATAAGGAATCAGTAACTATAGGATTTTCTATAAAAGTATAGTAATTTATAGCCCTTAGTATAATACTTAAGGACTGTTTCTATTAATTAAAGTTATTAAGGCCTATTAGCTTATAGCTTTCTAGAAAGCTATAGACCTTTTTTAATACCTCTTTAATAAAACTACTATTTAAAGTAGAAATAGTATTTTGGGGTTAAGGAATAGATGGAAATAGAACCTGGACTAGTATAGGAATAGGAGTAGGGGCTTGTATTGGCACTGGTATAGGGGCTACAGGATCAATTTCTATTGGACTAGTAGTCTGTTAAGATTAAAGACCTGAAATAGCAGCAGCTAGGCTAGCTAGCGTGTTATTTAGCTAAGTTATAGTATTATTCTGACCCTTTAGCTGTGCTTTAACTGTCTCAGTAAAAGCCCTCTATGCCTAAAGCTCTTATTCTATATTCTGTACCTAAATAAATAAATCCCTTTACTGTTAAGGAGAGCTATTATCCTTAATTAAGGAAATAGGGCTACTAAAAGCCTTAATAAGTCGACTTATACTACTGTTAGGCCTATATTCTATTAAAATAAGGAAAATACTATATAGTATATATTAATTATTAAAAATAGTGAAAATAGTAGCAGTACTACTATAACTGCAATAGTATTTGCAGTAAAAGCCTAGGAATAGCTTTTAATAGCCAAAAATCCTAAAAGTGTTAATATAAATATTAGGATAAGCACTATAAAAACCTGCTATAAGTGCTGTAGTAGTATTAAGGGAAGTGCTATAAATACTAGGATAAGCACTATAAAAACCCGCTATAAGTGCTATAGTAGCGCTAGGGGAAGTGCTGTAACCACTAGAAAAATCTACTAATAGAGACCCAAGGAAAACTCTCCCAGGCTCATAACCTATTAAAATAACAAGGTTATACTGAACCTCATTTAAGTGCAGCTTCTAGGAAAGTGTACCCAATACAGCAATAAGGAAACAACTAAGAGTTTAGTTAAGTTAATAATAGATAAACAATTAAATTATAAACGATTTAATAGCTAGAAGCTATAGAATATCTAGTGTATATGCGGCTGGTATAGAAGTGAATTGTATAAACAATAGCTTTGTCTTTTATAATAGTCCTCCGACTAGATAATAGGAATGCGGCGGCAGAATTGGGTTTGTGGCCCTATTCCTATTTTCCGTAAAATTTATTTGTATAGGAAATCGGCCAAATCGACTTACGGCTATATAAACAGGAAACCATTTTAATTAGATTTTTCACAATAGCTATTATAGCCATTATATTGAGTCTAGGGTAGGCGGGATAGCTGGTCCTAGCTTAATTGTTATTATTGAAGATAATAGAAATTTCCTGATATATACTGAAGTTCCTCCGGAACTCGGTCCTAGCGTCGGGCCTAATTCTAGGTCTAGCTAAAATAGGAAGGTTACCTAAATACACTAAAATCCTTACTTTTTAGCCCTCCTTTTTAACAAATATTATTCTTTCTATAACCTAAGCAAAAACCTATATAAGCTGCAACTATAAAGCCTGCATTAACCTTTATAATAGAGTTTATATAAGCTTTTAAGGTTAAAAGGAAGCTACTCTTTAACCTATTTAAATTCTTAAGAAAGTAAAAGGAGTATACTATATAGGCGTAAAATATATATAAAAAGCTTAAACTCGATAAAGAGTTCTATAATAGCAATAGAGAATAGTAATACTTTATTAACTCCTACTTAAACGCTATATTTAAGCAGGTAGTCGCTACCTTTTATATATTAAAAGGAACTAACAGGAACTATAACTTAGCGGAATTTATACAATACCTAGACTATACTTATAAGGATTAAAGACTCTGGAATTAAGCTGTGTAAGAGCTGCGCACTTTTAAGTAAAAAGATAAAACTTTACTTTTATTTTTCCTTCCCTGCTTTAAATAAAAGCTCTTTAAAGCAGGTAGCAATAACTAGGCTAACTAAGCTAAGATTATTTTCCTTAAAGGAGTATTATCTCTAGAACTACGATTCTGCTTAGTAACGGTAGACCTGCCGTTTACCTATAGCGAATAGCTTACTAAGGTTTAGGATATTGCTAGCCGTATCGAACAATTAGATCTAGACCGACAGAATGCAGGAGCCGCCTTAATAGGCCACTCCCAGCAGAAAAAATATAATAAGCCCCAACTATATTACACTTTAAAGGACTATATATAAACAGTCGATAAAGAGGGCGATACCTGGATAAAGGGCGTAAACTATATAAAGAACCAGCGCTAACGCAGCTCTTTAACGAGCGAGGCAGATACTGCCTAAAAGGCTATATATTACTATTGCAGGAAAGAGGGATATATTGCCTGGTTTTGCAAGAAAGGCTATAAAGCCTAGGCGCATTAGGTCTAGATCGCTAACTGTAAGTTTAATAATAATAATTAGTATATTAATAGCGAGGAAAACAGTAACTTTAATAATAAATTAAAAGATTAACTTTAATGCAAAGTTAGGCATTAAAGCCTATAAAGGAAAAATTAAAGGGATAGAAAGAGTTTAAGGAGCGAATAACCGGCGAATTAGTAATATCATAAGCCAAAATAGAGAATATACCTATTATAGCATTATTTAATATTAATTGTAACCTTTATACTGTTATAAACTCCTCCTTTACCTAAAAGTTACACCTCCTACAGATTAAAATTACTAAAAGGAAAATTAAGATATTTACTAAGATTTATAAAAAGGTAGAAACTAGCTGTATTACTATTATTTACCTGGATTTATACGGCTATATTAAATGTTAATACGCCTATATAGTAGATAAACTAGATTATAACCTAATCCTCAGTAAGCCTTAAACTAAGGCTAACTAGGTAGTATATAATATAGCTAAAAAGGAAGTTAACTATAGAAAAGCCGGCCTATAGCTATAATTTACAGATAAAGAAAAGCCTGGGAATATTAAAGCTATATAAAAAGCCTAGCTTATATTAGCCTTAATATTACAAGTAAAATACTACTGCACTAAAAGGAATAGCAAAAAGGAAATATACTTCCTTTAAACTATTAGCTTATTTAATATTAAAAAAGCACTCTAGCTTAAAAAACCTATAGATCCCTAGGAATATATCCCCCTTAAACTATATAAAGAGTTTTATTCGCTATTCTCTATAAAAAAAGCTACTAAGCTTTTACTATACTGCCTTAAAGTTAATTTACAGATTCCTTTAAAAGCTAATAAATATAGTAAAGAACTAAAACTCCTTTAAGGCCCCCTTTACAGTATATTATATAAGGAACTATTAGTATTATAAAAGACTCCCTTTAATTTATTTAATAAAGGATTTATTTAAGCTAGCAGCTTAGCCGCTACAGCCCCTATCCTCTTTATTTAGAAACCTAAAAGAGGAATTCGCTTTTATATAGACTACTGCGCCTTAAACGCAATAACGCAGCAAAATTATTACCCCCTCCCCTTTTTTTTTAAAACCCTTAACAGCTTAATAAAAGTAAAATAGTTTATAAAGCTAAATATAATAGCTGTATTCTATAAAATTAAGGTTATAAAAGGAGAAGAATATAAGACTGCATTTTATATATACTATAGCTTATATAAGTGGCAGGTAGTTTTATTTAGACTTACTAGCGCACTAGCAGTGTTCTAATAGTATATTAACTAGGTACTACGCCCCTTTTTAAACGACTTCGCGTCTATATACCTCGACAATATCCTAATCTATACTAACAGGTCATGAAAGGACTATATAAAAAAGGTCCGGCGAGTTTTATATGCCTTTACTAATACTAGGCTATACCTAGATCCTAAGAAGTGTGCGTTTATACAGAAAGAGATTAAATACCTTGGGTTTATTATATATACTGGTAAAGGAATTGCCTATAACCCTAAAAAGTAGTAAGCTATTAGTAAGTAGCAGGCACCTATAATAGTAATAGGAGTCCGAAACTTCCTTGGCTTTATTAATTACTACTAGATATTTATCCCTAGGTTCTCTTAGATAGCCTACCTATTTATAAAGTTAACTAAAAAAAAGACCCCCTTTTAGTAAAAAGGTATAAAAGAAGCAGCTTTCTAAGAGCTTAAACGCCTTTTTATTAAAGCCCTTATACTATAAGCTTAGGATCCTATAAAACGCACCTTTATTAAAGTAGACTGTTTAAGATATACTTTAAAAGGAGTCTTCCTATAAAAGATTAAAAAGGGAGAACGTTATTGTTAAACTAAACTATAAAAGTAAAGACGCCTTCGCTAAAAGCAAGGCATATTTTGCAACTTATTGGCTGTATTTCAATATTCCCCCTTAAATAAACTTCAATTATTAAGAATTGAAAATGTAAGCTGGATTAGAACTTATGCCCAATTAAGTAGCAATTAAAACCATACTACTATATAACTTATTTAAGTTGTATAGTCCCTATAGAATTATAGGTTAAAGTTTAGTTAAACTATAAGTAGACTTTTAACCTCGGTCTTATTGATAATGCCGATTTATCTAAAGGGTTCCCAAGCCCTTCCTGGGGTTAAGTCAGTTTAACTTTAGGCTTATTGCTCTTTGGGCTTATTGCCGATTTCCTAGCTTGAAAAAATCTGGGATTTTCTGGGATTCGAACCTAAGCGCAGTAGAAGCGGCAGGGACTCATAACCTGTTAAACCAAACTGTAAAAGTAAAGACGCCTTCGCTAAAAGCAAGGTATATTTTGCAACTTATTGGCTATATTTCAACAGTTATACTATAGCTTATTACTTATAAAAGCTAAGCCCCGCTAAATATAACTATTTTATCTATAATAAGGAAATACTAGTAGTAATTTACTGTTTAAAAGAGTAAAGAGTAGAGCTATATAGCTGTAACCCCTTTATAGTTATTTTAAACTATAAGAACTTACAGTTCTTTATAATGCGCAGGAAACTCTCTAAATAATAAATGCGCTAGGCAGAGTTCCTTTCCCAGTTTAATTTTATAATCCAATATAGGCTAGGCAGCAAGGCAGCTGCTCTTAATACATTAAGCTGCAGGGAATAAGACCTTCCACTTAATAAAGGCGATAAGCGCAAACTAAGCCGCTATATATAATTTATCCCAGCTATACTAGCAATATAGAGATTTAAAGATAGCAATACTGATCTCCCTTTAATGCGCATATTCAACGGAAACAAGGAACTATAGGACCTATAGAACCTGACAATTTAAAAGGATTTAGTATATTAATAAGTATATACTGCAGTTAAAAAGGAAAAGCGCTCTTTCCCTATAGACCTTTAACTTAAAGTATAGATATTGGAATATATAATTAATAAGGAATAGAGATTAATATTTTAAGACTGTATTTAAGTACCGGCTATAACTAAAAAAGAAGGCAAAACGCTATACACTTATATTATGCAAGCAGAATATAATGCTGCAGTTTTAGGCTACCTAGGTTATAATGGAACCCTAGCTATTATTTCCTGTAGGTTTTTTTAGCTAGGAATTAGCAGTATAGTCTAATAATTCCTCTATAACTGCAGTATATATAAAAGAGGAAAAGTATAGAAAAGCTATAAATAAAGACTCTTTAAACTATTACCTATTCTTTAATATATCTGCAGCGACTTAGCTATAGATTTTATAGTTAACCTACTACTTATAGGATTAATATAAATATAATACCTTTAAGTTATTATTAACTAGTTTATTAAAAATATTACCTTTAAGGTAATAAAGAGTATAAAGGTAGAAGTATATATAAAGAGGTTCCTTTAATACTATTATTAATTCTATAGGATACCTTAGTCTATAATTAGCAATTAAGGATTTAATTAAACTAGCTGCTTTTAAAGAGCTTTCTATAAACTAGCAGGAACCCAGCAATACCCAAGTATAGTATATTACTTATAGATTAACGGTAGACTAGAAAGGAGTAACTAAAAGATTTAAGTATACTTTAAAGTATATATAAACTACTTTTAAAGCAATTAAAGAGACCTTTTCCTGGCAGTGCAACTAGCTTTAAATAACTGTAAATATACAGCTATTTAAATAAGCCCCTTTTTCCTTAAATATAACTACTATATAAAACCCCTCTAGCTATATATAAAAGAAAATAAAGCTATTAGATTAAAGGACCTAAAAGAGAAGGCTATAAAAGAAATAGTTAAAAGACTAAAAGGAGTAACTGCCTTTATTTAAGCAGTACTTGCCGCTATATAATAATACTATAAAGACTCCGCGAACTAGTAGTAAAGCCCCTTTAAAAGATATAAAATAGGAGATAAAGTCTAGCTATACCTCGGCAACTATAATACTCCCTAGCCTTTTAAAAAGCTTAATGCCCTATATTATAAGTATATAGTAATAAAGGTTATTAGCCTTTATATAGTGGAACTGGGCGTATTAACTAGTATATACCCGCGATTTTACGTTAACCTACTAAAAAGAGTAGCCGATAACCCCTTTCTGGGCCAGATTTTAAATAACCCTTAACTATTACTGATATAAGTGGATAGCGAGGATAAATAGGAAGTTAAAGAGGTCCTGTTAAAAAGGAGGGCTAAAAAGTAAGGATTTTAGTGTATTTAGGTAACCTTCCTATTCTAGCTAGACCTAGAATTAGGCCCAACGCTAGGACCAAGTTCCGGAGGAACTTCGGTATATATCAGGAAATTTCTATTATCTTTAACGATAACAATTAAGCTAGGACCAGCTACCCCGCCTACCCTAGACTCAATACAATGGCCACAATAGCTATTGTAAAAAATCTGACCAAAATGGTTTCCTATTTATATGGCCGTGAGTCGATTTGGCCGATTTCCTATATAAATGAATTTTGCGGAAAATAAAAACAGGGCCATGAACCCAATTCTGCCGCCGCATTCCTATTATCTAGTCAGAGGACTATTATAGAAGACAAAGCTATTATTTATACAATCACTTCTGTATTAGCCGCATATACACTAGATATTCTATAGCTTCTAGCTATTAGATTATTTATAATTTAATTGTTCATCTATTATTAACCTAACTAGACTCTCAGTCGTTTCCTTATTGCTGCGTTGTATACAGCTTCCTAGAAGCTACATATAAATAAGGTTTAGTATAACTTTATTATTTTAACAGGTTATAAGCCTAGGAGAGTTTTCCTTGGGTCTTTATTAATGGATTTTTCTAGTAATTACAGCACTTCCCTTAACGCTACTATAGCACTTACAGCAGGTTTTTATAGTGTTTATCCTAATATTTAAAGCACTTCCCCTAGCGCTACTACAGCACTTATAGCGGGTTTTTATAATGCTTATCCTAGTGCTTATATTAGCACTTTTAGGATTCTTAGTTATCCAAAGCTATTCCTAGGCTTCTACTATAAATACTATTACAGTTATAGTAGTACTGCTACTATTTTCACTATTTTTAGTAATTAATATATACTATATAGTATATTCCCTATTTCGATAGGATATAGGTCTAATAGTAGTATAAGTTAACCTATTAGGGCTCTTAATAGCCCTATTTCCTTAATTAAGGATAATAGCTCTCCCTAGCAGTAAAGGGATTTATTTATTTAGGTGCAGAATATAGAATAAAAGCTTTAGGCACAGAGGGCTTTTACTGAGACAGTTAAGGTATAGTTAAAGGGTCAGAATAACACTATGACTCAGTTATTTAATACTCTAGCTAGCCTAGCTGCTGCTATATCAGGGCTTTAATAACAGGCTACTAGTCTAATATAAGTTAATCCTATAGCCCCTATTTTAGTGCTGATATAAGCTCCTACTCCTATTCCTATACCAGTCCAGGTTCCATTCACATCTATTCCTCAACCCCAAAATACTATTTCTACTTTAAATAATAGTCTTATTAAAAAGGCATTAAAAAAAGTCTATAGCTTTCCAGAAAGCTATAAACCAATAGGCCCTAATAATTTTAATTAGTGGAAATAGTCCTTAAATATTATACTAAAGGCTATAGATTACTATACTTTTATAGAAAATCCTATAGTTACTAATTCTTTATTTAATTTAGAATAGGCCTTATTACTTATATTAATCAGGGATAGTTTAACAGCTATTTCTGCTGTATCTATTGCTTGGATTTAAAGCCTAAAAGAAGTATTTTTAGTATTAAAGAGATAATATAGTTACTTTAATACTTTGCAGAGAGATTCCCTTTATAGGGAATTTCACTTATTAAATTACAGTAATTATAAAGGATCTTTAACTAAATTTAATACTACTTTTAATAGCTTATTAGCTAAGCTAGCTATTTTAAAGGTTAATATTAATATATTAAATTAAGTAAATCAATATTTAAATGCCTTAAAAAAGACTTATCTTTAATAGGCTAAAAGAATTAAAGGAACTATTAGATTTAGCAGAGCTATTAAGCAATTTACTAAAGGTTTTAATATTTAGTTCCTTATAGCAGATATATTAAAAGAGACTAGGAATCTATCTTTAACTGTATATAAGGTTAATAAGGCCTTAGGCCCTTTTAAGTCCCTTAATTAAAAGCCAGCTTTTAATTCCAATAAAAGGAAAGGAAATTAGAAGAAATAAGGAAATTAAAAGAATTAGAATTAATAAAACCAAAAGTAAACTACAAAGGATACTGCTTTTACTAGTATATATTATCTAGCTACTGGGGAGTATAGTGTAAAAGAGCTATTAAAAGAGTCTTTTACTGAATCTATTAGTAGTTCAGATAGTAATCGAGATCTTCTATATGCCTTAAACGCTAAAAAAGGCAAAAAGCCTTTTAAGCCTTTTAAATCTTTTAAAAAACCTAAATCCCCTAGACTTTTTATTTAGGATAGTTTATTATATAATACTGGATCTATAGTTTATATAGTTAACTCTAGGAAATAGTTTATAGACTATAGACTTAATAAAGGGGACCTAAGTATTATCTATACTAGCAGGGGCCCTATTACCTTTAAAGGAATAGGTATAGCCACTTTTAATATCTTTAATAAAGATAATAACTATAAAGAGATAAAATTGCTAAATACCCTTTATTGCCTATAGCTAGATGTAAACCTTATAAGTAGTTTAAGGTATTACTAAGCTGGAGGATATATATAGTATAATACTCTTTTTATGAAAACTATGCAGCTAATAGGGCTGTTAAATCCCTTAAAACATGGTTTTTTCCTTACAATTAAAGGATACACTACACTATATAGCCATATAAATAGCTATAGAGCTTATAGCTTTATACAGGTTCAAATTCCTACTATTAGTAAGGAAAAGGCTCAGGAATATATTGCTATTCCGGAAGCAGTAACTTCAATGAATAAACAACCAACTAGATCTAGCCCTAGGCTTATAAAAAGGAATTATCCTAAGGAAAGGATCCCTTTAAACTCCCTGAAACCCTAGGCCAAGTAGAGGAAAAGGGGCCTTGTGTGCCCCTATTGCCTAAGGAAATAGGGGGGAATAAGCTTATAGAGGATACCCTTATAGAGGAAAGGCCCTGTATACCTAGGGAATCCTCTATTACTAAAGATCTAGAAGTTGTTGAGCTATCTGAACTAGAGGGAGATACTATTATTAATAGTAATTCTAGCTACAAGCTGCTAAAGCTAGCCCTCTTATAGTATAAAAGACTAGGTCATATTAGCTTAAGTCTACTGAAGAAGACAGCTAAAATAACTACTAGAATTCCTAACTTTAATTCTATTAAAGAGACTAAATTCCACTGCCTAGCGTATAATAAGGGAAAAGCTATTAGGAGGCTTTATTTAAAGCCAATTCCTAATCCACTAGCCTCTCTAGATTGTTTAGAAGCTGATACTTTCTCTATAAAGCCAGTGCCTTATAATAAGGCCCCTATTGGTTTTCTAATTATTGATAGAAAATCAAGATATAGGTGGCTATTCCTTTTAAGAGATTATAGTGGACCCACCCTTTTAGCTACTATACAAGGCTTTATAAATAGCCTAAAAACGCAGTATAACCAGTACCTTAAGGAATTTCATTATAATAGCAGAAAGGAAATTAATCAGGAACTTTAGACCTAGTTCTTTTCCTTAGGAATTATATATTCCTATAATAGCCTTTATATTCACAAGCAGAATAGTCTAATAAAACGCTCTATTAAAGTTTTATTAAATAGGCTATAGGCTACTATTATAGCGGCTAACTTACTGCTATATCTCTAGAATTTTATTATTACTGCAGTTCTTAAATTAGTTAACTATATAGCTATTACTAATAGGGACTCCACCCCTTATCAAGAATTATATAAAGACCTAGACCTTAATAAAGATTATAAACCTAATCTGCAAAGATATAGGATTATTAGCTTTTATTGTAAGGTATTTGTTTTACAAGAATAAAGGGCTAAAGGCTATAAATTAGCCCCTAAGACTGAAACTAGGAGACTACTAGCAGTTTTAGGTAGTAATACCTATCTTATCTATATTCCAACTAGATATACAGTCTTTAAATCGTTAACTATAAAGCTATATAAAGATAAGATTCTTAAGCTTTAAATCCTAAAGCCTACTATAGGTTAGGATAATAAGGAATTAAAGGGAGAAATAGAGCTAGATTCTATAAATTAAATGATTCCTAGCTCTCAGGATATTAATCCCTTACTCCCTAACCCTATTCCAGAGGGAGTACCCACTACTATTCCCCCTATTCCTATACTAGTTATACAAGACTGCAGTTATAGAGGATCCTATAGATATAGATATATCCCATTTTCTCTATAATAGCGTTAGAAAGCTAGCCTTTCTAGCTGCTGCAGCACAAGACCCATAAACGCTCAAGCAAGTACTTTGTAGTCCTGATAAGACTAAGTGGCTAGGAGCGATTTATAGCGAATTTGACCAGCTAGTCAAACAATATACCTTTGCTTTTATTAAGCGTAATAGTATTCCTAAAGGCAGGAATCCTATTATTAGTCGATTAGTCTTAAAGACTAAGAAAGACTAGAATAATAGAATAGTAAAATTTAAAGCTAGGCTAGTTGCTAGGGGTTTTCAACAACTAGAAGGAATAGATTTCAACTAAACGTTCGCCTATTAGGAGACTGGAAGCTCCGGAGCTCTCATAATATTACATGGGCCGGAATGCATATATAAGAGCAACTGTGGTCCCCGAAGATATAGAACTTCAGAGACTAGTAAACTACTGCTGCTACACCTAACTACTAGTTTCTGGCTTGTTACCTGCTTGTTAGCATCTATCTCTCCTCCAAGTAACTGCTCTTCAACCTCCTCTACTCTTCCCTAGGGTCGCAGCCCCTCGCCCGATCCGTCTGCCCCAAAGAGGGTCTCTGACATCGCCTCAACAGCTGTTCCTTTTACCTGGCGGCTCCTATTAGCCCTAGCTATTATCTATAACTGGGAAATCGAACAAATCGACTTTATTAGTGCATTCCTTAACAGGATACTTAAGGAAACTATCTTCCTCAACTTTCCTAAAGGATTTAAAGACTATGCCAGTCAAGCTTCCCCTAAGATTAAGTCTATTCTTAGAAAGCTGGGTTATAACCCTGATGTAGATCAGGTTATTCAGCTATAGAAAGCTCTTTACGGCCTGAAATAGTCCCTTAGAGAATGGCAACAGGCTCTATAAGCCTTAGGAAATAAACTAAAATATAATCCTTTAATTTCTAACTCTGCTATTCTCTATAATCCAAACAACAGTATTTTTATCGTCACTTATATAGATAACTGTCTTTTTATTGGACTAGATAAAGAAGCTATAGCCTAGCTAAAGCTAGCTTTTAATAAGGTCTATACTATAGAAGATAGAGGCGCTGCCTCTTTCTTTTTAGGGGTTTAGATAATTAAAGATAGAAAAAGAGGCCTTTTTTAGCTTTCCCAGAAATAGTATATTATTAAAGCTATAGAGTTTTTTAACCTTCAAAACTCTAAGCCTATCTAATTACCCCTGCAGCCCTTTATTTTAGCTAATAAAACCATAATTAAACTGGATAAAGCTAATACTAAGCTTTTTCAAGCTATTATTGGTACTATTATCTACTTAACAATTTATACTCAAGTAGATACCAGCTTTCCAGTCTAGTGGCTAGCTAGATAATTCTAAGGCCTGTATAAAGAGCACTTAACCGCAGCCCGCAACCTATTACAGTATCTAAATAGTACCTAGGATCTAGCTATTTAATATACTAGAAAATCTAGTCCTATACCTATTGGTTATTGCAATAGTGATTTTGCTAGGGATAAAGAATTAAGTAAATCGACTTATAGCTATATTATTATAGTTGCTAATAGGCTAATTAGCTGGAAATCGAAAAGGGGTTTAACTATCTGTCTTTCTATACTAAAAGCAGAGTTTATAGCTTTTATAGAAGCTACCAGGGAGATTCAGTGGCTTATTGGCCTATATAAAGAGGTAGATCGACCAATCAGACAGCCAATCTCTCTACTTAACGACAACAAAGGTGCTATTTCTACCTCGAATAACCCTACCCTTTATAATCGAATAAAATATACTCTGTTACGGTTTAATTATATTAGGGAACAGGTTAAAAATAGCGTTATTACAGTCAGCTATCTGGAAACTAGTAAAATAGTTGCTGACGGGCTTACTAAGCCTCTTCCAGGTCCGAAATTAAAGAACTTTATAAGTCTCCTTAATCTTAAGCTTTTACCTAAAGTCTATACCTAAGGTTTTTACCCTTTTCTTTCTTATAGTTACTAGCTATTTTTTAATTATTAGCTATCCTAGTTATTCCTATTATTTTCAGCTATATTTAGCTATCCTTTTTATTATTATATCCTAGTTACTTTCCTATATCTAGATCCTATATCTACTTTAAAGTTATATAGGATAGTATCTATTCCAGAGGGAGTGTTAAAAAGGAGGGCTAAAAAGTAAAGATTTCTGTATAATTAGGTAACCTTCCTATTCTGGCTAGACCCGGAATTAGGCCCGATGCTAGGACCGAGTTCCGGAGGAACTTTAGTGTAAGTCAGGAAATTTCTGTTATCTTCAACAATAACAATTAAGCTAGGACCAGCTACCCCGCCTACCCTAGACTTAATATAATGGCCATAATGGCTATTGTGAAAAATCCGACTAAAATGGTTTCCTGTTTGTATGGCCGTGAGTCGATTTGACCGATTTTATATATAAATGAATTTTACGGAAAATAAGAATACAGCCATAAACCCAATTCTGCCACTGCACACCTATTGTTAGGTCGGAGGACTATTGTAGAAGACAAAGCTATTGTTCATACAATTACTTCTACACCAGCCGCATATCACTAGATATTCTGTAGCTTTCTAGCTATTAGTTTAGTTACAATTTAATTGTTTATCTATTATTAACCTAACTAGACTCTTAGTTGTTTCCTTATTGCTGCGTTAAGTGCACTTTCCTAGAAGCTGCACTTAAATAAAGTTTAGTATAACCTTGTTATTTTAACAAATATAGCTATATAGATCCAGGTAAATAATAGTAATATAGCTAGTTTTTACCTTTTTATAAATCTTAATATATATCTTAATTTTCCTTTTAATAATCTTAATTTGCAGGAGGTGTAATTTCTAGGTAAAAGAGGAGTTTATAATAGTATAAAGGTTATAGCCAGTATTAAATAGTGCTATAATAGGTATATTCTCTATTTTAGCTTATAATATTATTAATTTACTGGTTATTTACTCTTTAAACTCCTTTTATCCCTTTAATCTTTCCTTTATAGGCTTTAATGCCTAACTTTATATTAAAGCTAATCTTTTAACTTATCGCTAAAGTTACTGTTTTCCTTACTATTAATATACTGGTTATTATTATTAGATTTACGGTTAGCGATCTAGACCTAATACGCCTAAGCTCTATAGCCTTTCTTGCAAAACTAGGCAATATATCCCTTTTTCCTGTAATAGTAATATATAGCCTCCTAGGCAGTATCTGCTTTATTTATTAAAAAGCTGCATTAACGCTAGTTCTTTATATAGTTTATACCCCCTATCTAGATATTACCCTCTTTATTAACTGCTTATATATAGTCCTTTAAAGTGCAATATAATTAAAGCTTATTATATTTTTTCTATTAAAAGTAGTCTATTAAGGCAGCTCCTGTATTTTATTAATCTAGATCTAATTATTTAATACAGTTAGCGATATTTTAAACCTTAATAAACTATTTACTATAAGTAAGCGGCAAATCTACTATTACTAAGCGGAATTATAATTCTAAAGATAATGCTCCTTTAAGGAAAATAATCTTAGCTTAGTTAGCTTAATTATTACTGCCTGCTTTAAAAAGCTTTTATTTAAAATAAGGAAGGAAAAATAAAAGTAAAGTTTTATCTCTTTATTTAAAAGTGTATAGCTTTTATATAGTTTAGTTTTAAAGTCTTTAATCTTTATAAATATAGTTTAGGTATTATATAAATTCCGCTAAATTATAGTTCCTATTAGTTCCTTTTAATATATAAAAGGTAGCGATTACCTATTTAAGTATAGTATTTAAATAAAAGTTAATAAAGTATTACTATTCTTTATTGCTGTTATAGAACTCTTTATTAAGTTTAAGCTTTTCGCGTATATTTTACGCTTATATAATATACTCTTTTTGCTTTCTTAAGAATTTAAATAAGTTAAAGAGTAGCTTTCTTTTAACCTTAAAAGCTTATATAAACTTTATTATAGAGGTTAATATAGGCTTTATAATTATAGCCTGCGCGGGTTTTTACTTAGGTTATGGAAGGAATAATATTTTATTTTCCTAGCTATTTAACCTTTAAGTCGCTAGTGCTATAAAGTCTAGCTTTTTTATTAGTGCAGTTATTTATTCTTATAAAGGTAAAACAGCTTACTTGATCTGCAACTATATATTGTCGCCTTTAAAGGCTTAGTCTCTGAAATTCGCTATTTTCCTTCTGCAGTAAGAGTTCCATTACTTACTAGCTAGGTAGTAGTTAAGCTATAGATATATAACAGGTATAGCCTAATTAGAAAGCATACAGTTAAGGCACTTTTGTATTGTCTATCTATAGCTAAAGGAAGGAAGCTCTATACTAGCTATATATGCGTTATATAGTTGTGCATATAGGGTTATAGCCGAGGTGGTTTCCTAATTAGGTAAGCGGTCTAGTATTGGTTGTATTTCCGGATTCGGCATAGTCGTGATTCTAGGAAACATGGCCTAGCCTGTAATATACTATAAGAAACTAAATATTAAAACCTTTAGTTAATTGCTTAATAGCTTTACTAGATCTAAGAGTTCCTTTAATTTATTTAGCCTATTAAGGAAAAGTCTTTTTTAAGGTATTTAAATATTAATTTACTTAATTTAATATATTAATATTAACCTTTAAAATAGCTAGCTTAATTAATAAGCTATTAAAAGTAGTATTAAATTTAGTTAAAGATCCTTTATAATTACTATAATTTAATAAATGAAATTCCCTATAAAGGGAATCTTTTTGCAAAGTATTAAAGTAATTATATTATCTCTTTAATACTAAAAATGTTTTTTAGGCTTTAAATCTAGGCAATAGATATAGCAGAAATAGCTATTAAACTATCCTTAATTAATATAAATAATAGGGCCTATTCTGAATTAAATAGGGAATTAGTAACTATAAGATTTTCTATAAAAGTATAGTAATTTATAGCTTTTAATATAATGTTTAAAGACTGTTTCTATTAATTGAAATTATTAAGGCCTACTAGCTTATAGCTTTCTAGAAAGTTATAAACCTTTTTTAATGCCTTTTTAATAAAACTATTATTTAAAGTAGAAATAGTAGTTTAGGGTTAAGGAATAGATAAAAATGGAACCTGGATTAGTATAGGAATAAAGGTAGGAGCTTATATTAGTATTAAAATAAAGGCTATAAAATTAACTTTTATTAAACTAATAGTTTAAGGTTAAAGACTTAAAATAGTAGCAGCTAGGCTAGCTAAAGTATTATTTAACTATATTATAGTATTATTCTGATTTTCTAACTGTACTTTAATTATTTTAGTAAAAGCCCTCTATACCTAAAGCTTTTATTTTATATTTTATACTTAAATAAATAGATCTTTTTACTGTTAGTGAAAGCTATTATCTTTAATTAAGGAAATAAAGCTGTTAAGAGCCCTAATTTATTAATTTATACTGCTAGTATTAAACTTATATTTTATAAAAATAAAAAATAGTATTATATATTATATAGTATATAGTAAAGACTATTAAAATAGTAAAAGTAGTAATAGTAGTATTACTATAACTGTAATAGTATTTGCAGTAAAAGTTTAAAAATGGCTTTTAGTAGTAAAAATCTTGAAAATAATGCTTACGTAAGTATTAGGATAAATACTATAAAAACCTGCTATAAGTGCTATAATAGCGCTAAGGGAAATGCTGTAACTACTAGAAAAGTCTATTAATAAAGACTTAAGGAAAACTCTCTTAAGCTTATAACCTATTAAGATAATAAGGTTATACTAAACCTTATTTATATATAGCTTTTAAGAAGCTATATATAATGCAGTAATAAAGAAATAACTAAAAGTTTAGTTAGGTTAATAATAAATAAACAATTAAATTATAACTGAATTAATAGCTAAAAAGCTATAAAATATCTAGTATTATACAGCTAGTATAGAAGTGAATTATATAAACAATAGCTTTATCTTCTATAATAGTCCTCCGATTAAATAATAGGTATATAGCAGTAGAATTAGGTTTATCGCTGTATTTTTATTTTCCGCAAAATTCATTTATTGTAACAGGTATAGCCTAACTGGAAAGCATGCAGTTAGGGTACCTCTATATTGTCTATCTATAGCTAAAGGAAGGAAGCTCTATACTAGCTATATATATATTATATAGTTGTGCGTATAGGGTTCTAGCTAAGGTGGTTTCCTAATTGGGTAAGTGGTCTAGTATTGGTTGTATTTCTGGAATCGGTATAATTATAATTCTAGGAGATATAGCCTAGCCTATAATATTACCCCCCCCTTTTATAGTGGCTCTCTCTTTAAGCGCTGTTGCTTTGCTGGCGTATAGCTGTTAAGTGGCCTGTCATTAAATTCAATTAAGCTATATTTAAATATATAGTTGTTAAGGGCTACTATATCTTTAAATATATATATGGGTTTTTAGGTTAGCTTTATATATCCTTTCTATTATGTTAATACTTTACAGAAAAAGCTATAACCTTACTGTTTAATCTTTATATAAAAGACCTCTTTAACTTCCTATTTATCCTTATTATTTAATTATATCGGTAGTAGTTAAAGGTTGTTTAAAATCTAGCCTAGAAAAAGGTTATTAGCTGCTTTTTTTAATAGGTTAATATAAAATTCGCGTATGCACACTAAAAAGGGATGCCAATATTTGCGAATTCCTCGCATATTCAAACCTATAGAAGAGATTGTTGCTGAGCAGAAGACACGGAGGAAGGCCAAGTAACAAACGAGTGTGAGAGAGCCTGATGTGACCGTAAAGGAAGCGAATTCCCCCGCGAGAGATGCAAGTGCTACAACAAAGGAGGAGAGTGTCATCATGAGGGAACCATGAAGAAAGCTCAGGCCCTTCGAAAGAGTGGAGCCAACACCCATGTTCCATTGCCGTGAGATTATGTTCATAGTCACGCATTTGATCCTTGGACTTCGTGTTAAACCTGTAAACTTCGGTACAAGATCACATGCAGTTTTTGGGATAACTAGCCATGTCCTTCTGGGTGAATGACTTCCCAGCCCAATACCCCGTTCTTCACTACCAAGTTGCAGTCTTGCTTTACCAGAAGACCCATTTCCTCTTGCGAACATCCGATTCAATCATTGCATCATGGAAAGCATCGTGTGCACCCAAGCCCTGCCCGTTATTGTTCATTGAGCCGATGTGATCCATGTGAGTGATCATCCCAAACGCCGGCCGACACATGTCCTCGAAAGCACCCCCCAATTGGTCTGCATCCCAAGAAGCCTTTTCTCCATATTCCAAGTCGGTGTTCTGGTCAAACAACTCCTTTGTTGAGGAGGACGATATCGAGGCTTCAAACCACTGGTGCGGAATGCCACCCTCAGGACTGGCACTTGGGCGAGACCAAACCCTGCTTTTTTTGCCCTTGGGGGCCCTCTTTGCAGACGTACTCTCTTGCATTGCCCATGTCATCGTGATGGCAAGCTCACTACCTTGCTTTGCTTGGCGGTATCGCGCAACTTGTCGAATGTTGATGCACTCAATGCTTGCCTCTAGCTCCCCTTCCTCCGGTGTCTCAATTGTCACAGCTTCCGCACCATCCGTGCTACGACATCGTTAGCATACAATTCCTTCCTATTTCTCCCCTCGATGTATCTTACCAAACGGCAGTCAAAGCGATCAAAGTCTCCGCGAAGGCTCTGTATTTGGGGTCCGTGTGTAGAGGGCTTGACCGTGTCGCGCACGCTTTCATGTCCCATGCGCGATGAGGGCAGTGTAGGTAAACTGTGAAGACTTCCTGACGCAGACCTCTGCACCTGTACCGGAATGTCTCGGCGTCGACCTCAACAACAAAGCGTCTGTCTTGGTTGTTACCGAAACTGCAAACAAAGTCGTACCATGTCTCTTTCTCGAAAGGTCTCCAGCGGGCCTCCCCAGGTGGGTTTATTCGTGCTAACCGATCTGCATCCTCCCCCATTGTCGTGAGAATTGACGAAAAACCTATACGGCTTTGCTGGAACTTTGGGTTGTTTAGAAATTCGAATGCTTCATCCACAGTAAAGGATGGCCCTGAACCACTATTGACCAGATTGTGCGCTATTTGCTTGATGTAAATGCGCCCAAACTTGACCTCAAGGGAGACGTATCCAGGAGTCATTTGAAGAATCTTGGTCTTATTCTTGAGTTCGAGTTCAGTGCTGAGGAGTACTTCGCTCTTCACCATCAAGGACTCTGTATACTCATTGCGTGGTTTTTCGGCCACAGGCAGTTTCACCTGGCTATCGTTTCTTCCGCCATGAGGAGAGACCGCCCCCTTGGACGCCAGAGCATGGCGCTCAAATTCAGACTCAGGCAGCTCGCGGTTTGCATTGCTCCTAAAGTCCGGAAACCTTGGCGGAGCTTGTTGAGCACGGCCCAAGACATTGGGATTATTTAACTTGGTAGCATCGCTATAACTGAGCGGCTTTTTGGCCTGCTTTATTGGAGACGTCGGCATTCTTCCCACTTTGGGCCATTCAGAGTCAAGCTATGTTATAAGTCCATTAACGCACGTCACTGGAATTACTTGGAGTTTGTGGCCAACTCACAGCTGTATTTGGGCTTGGCTTTGTTTTGCCCCAATTTGCAGGTGTTCCAGATGGTGTCGAAGTGACCCCTTTCTCGGAGACTCGCCCGTCTTGACTTGCCATTTGGTTAACCAGCGCGGCCCCCTCACTCTTGGAAGCTGGACTGCCTTGGTTTCCCGGTGAGGGCAAGTTATTCGCTCGTCGAGATCTGTCACGGCTACCTTGTTGATTCATGGTCCGGAAGAGCTCCTTCGGCTTGTGATCCAGCAATCCAAACTGGGCGACAAAATCGGGATCCTCGCCAGTATTTGAGACATGATCCTGGGATTCAAGAGGATTGTCATTTACTGTCAAGGCCGACAGTTCCTCCAGTCCAAATGTGTTGATCAGCCCTCTCCCTCCCCCCGAGTTCGAGAAATTGGGGGCGCAAGCATCTCGACGCTGATCGAGTGCGAGAGCTGTACCCTGAAAACAAGGTCCTCGCTCAGACTGTGGTTCATCTCCGAGCCATATCAGATCGTCAGATTGTTCAAATGGGCTCATATTCTGCTTCCTCAATGGCTCCATGCATGATGTGATGTTGGGGGCAATGCGATTCACGTTTCCATCGGCTCCCAGGCCTTCATCATCAGATTGACCAAACGATATCAAAAGCTCCGACAGATTTTCCGTTTTTGGATCCTCCTTTGTCGTGACATCCTTTGTGGCATCCTTCACGCTGTTTCTCCAGTTCGAGATGACACTTTGAGGTGTCGGCATAGCTTCCAAAGGTGCAGTTTGCAGCACAGTGGCGGTGGGCTGAGCATTTAAACTCAAAACCTTCTGCTCGATTTCTTGTTTTCTCAAGGAGAGATTGCTGTTGACGACAGCTTCTGACTTGTGAGATGACGAGTCCTTTCTATCATGCACATGCACATGCGCAGGCACAGGAGCCACGGCCGTCTTTCCTTCAGCTGCAAGGGAGACTTGATTAAGCCCTCCTTTAGCAGGGTTATGAGAGACTTGATGAGAAACCCCTCGCAGTGCAGTCGATGGAGCAGGGCCCTGCTGAGGCTTAGAGACTCCGCGAGGTGCGTCCAGGGGCTGCGTTTTGAAACCAGGCGAGGCCGCTTTACTTCGAAAGATACACCTGTTGAAAGGGCTGAAGGTCTTGGAGAAATCGGTATCCGGGCCGTCTTGCAAGGGATAGACTGTTTTGTCAAAGATCCATCGTTCATGCCTATCCTGTACCTCTGTCCTTAGAGTCGCAGCGCCCATAAGTAAACGATGTTCGTCGGTGAGAGAGGAATTGTCGGGCTGTACGTATGTTGTTCGAACCAGTCCGATATGCGAAAGCCATTTATAGGCGATTTTGAGAGGACCTGAGCCCTCTGTGAGAATAAAATGAGCCGTGGAACAAGGTTTAGTGGTCTAAACGTGTTAGAGATCTTTCGACACACAGTCACTCAAAAACTTACCATGAAGGAAAACATGGTTCCCAGTTTCTTGACTGCCCTTTGCACGGCCTCCATGGATTCATCTGTTCCAATATAGATGAGGTTTTCCCTCATGTTGTAGGATATCTGGCACTTCATCAATTCCTCAAACTCATTGACCGTGGCAGGCGCATTTTCGTCTTTCGACACAAAGCGGAATCCGGCAAGAAGATTCTCAATCGTGCCACCATGCCCATGCTCAAGTCCTCTCCAAACGGCCTTGAACGCGAGACAAAGCATGGTTTCAGGGAATCGGTACGCCTCGAATGCGATATATAAATCGCTTCCTAGATCTTGATAAGTAGGCCATGGGATAACTCGGGGATCTTCTGTAACAATAACAACATCGGGCGGAGCCGTGTCATCGTCAGATTCATCCTGGTTTGCCACCCGGACATCAACCGCGTCGGTCTCCTCCTCCAGCATTATCAGAAGGAGACTCTGGATGAGCTCTGTAGCTTCGTGTCGGCTTTTGGCGGTCGTGATACACTTGAGCCATGGTATCTCAGGCTCATAGAGAATCTCGATGATTTCACCCTGGGTGTTGGTCAGCGTGGCCTGGATATAATGAGTTCATGAAGCATTTCTTACCTCTGGGAGAGCAGACTTCGCTGTTTCGACGACATATTGAACGCCCTTCGGGAGCAAAGGCGGGTTACAGGTGATGTAAAACTCGACAAAGCCACTGGATTCATCCATGTTGAACAAAATAGGCCCGCAAGACTCAAACGAAACCCCCGCAACGTTAAACGAGAAGGGGCGGCATGCCAAACAGGAATCCTTGATGGATTATCAGGGGCGTCTGTTTGCTGATGTTAAGGAGGTAAACAGTCTGGGGGCAGCGAGCAGGTGCTTAAAAGAAGTCCCAGGGTTATGTCAAGTTGCCAGGTGACTGACTGGCAGGTGCAGGTCGGCACGATGCGTTATTGTTTTTGCCGAGGGCAATTCACTGCACTGAAAAGACACTGCGTTGCGGCTTCGGACATTCTATTACTTCCGTGAATGTCGTATAGCAGAAAAGGTGAAACGGATAAACGATTTGTAAAGCAAGGCTGGATGAACGTCATGGAATCAAGTCTCCAAGAGGTTCCATTACTTGTCTACCTTGCCCCCTTCTTATCACGTCATAAACTTGCGACTGTCAGCTTGATTCGGAGCTGGTAATGGATAGACAAACCATTCACAATACCTTACCTCTCATGTCTGACTCTTCCATATATAAACATTATCAGCAGTACTTCGTAGACATTCAAATCTTCAATTCCAAGCAGTCAACAAACACATTCAAGCGCACAACATTATATTTCATAGCCTGCCCGGGTATCCCGTTATCCCTAACAGTAGCCTACAAAGGAAAGACAAAATAAAACCTATACATAGTATGCCGTCATGCCCCTTGCCTTTGCTGTTCCTTCTTTGGTTCTTCTGTATTCCCGTTTGATCGCCCTCCTCTCGCAAGCTTTCTTTCTTTCCCTTTCTTTTGCGATGGATGCCTTCTCCCACACCCGTTAGCTTCGCCAAAAGCCAAACGCTGCATGATAAAAAAGTCAGATTCTTCCCTTTTGTTTGTCAAAAATGCACCCAACGCCAAGTGCGCCTCCAGCAGCGCAAAGCCCCTGTGTTCAAAGAGTGAAAAGAAAAGCAGCATATCCTATGAGCAGCCAAATTAAATATCCCATCTATCTGTTAACTGAAACAAGACAAAGAAAGCCGAAAGGAACGTGGTATCATTATGCAGAGAGTACGATTGGCATGCGATCGGTGAATTCCGCAAAAGCGATATAGGAGATGTGAGGCAGAAGTGGATGCTGCGCCAAGAGGAGTCGCTGTATATAGTTGGGTGAGAATGTATCGGTAGGATGAGGGTATTGTAGACGTCGTGATTGAAGTCGTGATTAATCGAAAGGCCGGAATTTCAGTTGTAGAGAGAGGTTGTTAGATAAATTGAGCTCACTGCGCGTCCTTGACATTCTTCTTGACGTTCAAAGCCCATTTTAGTTTGTCCAGTGTTGTCCTCGCGTCCTCCAATATCCTTTCTTGTTCTTCTTCCCTATTCTTTGCGTTTGTCTTAATGTCCCTGAGGTCATCCTCTTGAGCTTTCTTGTACTCCTCGAATAACCTCGCGATTTCCTCCTTTTCACGTCTTAGCTCCTTGATATTGCTGTCCTGCTGCTCGCACAGATCTCGTAGTGTCTGAATCTTCTCGTCGTCTGACCTTCGTTCGTCGACAATGCCGTTGATCTCGTCTTTGAGTGTTGAGACTGCCCGGTTGACCTCATTGCCCTGATCTTGCCAGTGGGAGGAGATGGCGTTATATCGACCCTCCATCAACTGCGCATAGCTCGTTGCCTCGTCCACTTGAACCTTTGCATCGCGTTTGGCCTTTTCCATCTCGTCTCTCCAGTTCCTCTCTAGCTCCTGAGCCGCAACCGTCTTCCTCTTCTCCGTGTCGACCGTCGCAGTTAGAGCCTCCACCTGCCTCTCTTTCCTGGACAGCAATGTTTTCGTCACGTTGGCTTCTAGTAATCGGCTTTCGTAGTCGCTGATCATTCGCTCCATCTTATCTTCAATCAATTTTGCTGCTTGTTTTGCTTCCTCAGCTCGTAATCGTTCAATCTGGATCTCTCGTTTCAGGGCGTCGTTGTCGCTGACAAGCTTATTGATGACTCGACCCGTCTTCCCCAGTCCAGCCTTCCCAATGGTCGAGTCCCACTGTCCATTGTCCTGATCTCCATCTGATAACATGGACGCGTCCTGTGGCGGAGGAGACTGATCCACAGCTCTAAAGCTCGAAGTATTCCACCTTATTGGTGTTGTATCGACCATTGTCTCGCTCTTATGCTTCGGTCCGGGGGACGGCGTTCTGTCGGATGGACTGGTCGTCACAACGGACAGTCCGCTTGTCTTGCTGTTGACGCTGCTTGACAAGCCACTGCTATGTTTGCTCTCGGGACTTGACTCGGAGCCTTCGAAGCTCGGGACGCTTCGAATCGTGGCCGCCCTTCCCAAGACCTGTTTCGTCGAGACGGAGTTTGCGCGACCCGGCATGCTGTTGATGGCGGTGGTGGCAGGTGTCAAGGTTCTCTCTCCAGGCGAAGCATCTAGCAAGGGGGGTTTGGTTTTGGCGACGGGTTCCTCAGCTGCAGGCGGTGGCTGAGCATCAGCAATTAGGCTCGTCAGAGGGATCAGTGGTGGTGGGCGAGTGCGTGTTAGAGTAGAGGAGGCAGTAGTATGGTTTGTTTATTTGGGTAAAAGACTAGATCGGCCGGCAATTCCTTTGCGCGGGTCGATCCCGGCTGCTAACAGCAGCTGTAGTAGTAGCTACAAAGCCGGAGCAGAAGATGAGAGGACAGGCAAGAGGGCAGGAGAAAGAGGAAGAGAAAGAGAAAGAGAAAGAGAAAGGAGACGTGAGCGAGCGAGCGTACTGTTTGGAGTGTCCTGGTGAATGGAGAAAATTTGTTTCTGGAGGCGACGAAGGGGCATCTTGTAGCTTCAGAGTAGGCTGTAGGCTGTAGACTGTAGGCTGGAGGCAATGCGGATTGACGTCGTTTTCGCTGCTGTTCAGCGCCCGAACAGCGGAGCCTGGCGCGTCTACAGTGGACCGTGGGAGTGTTAGGTATTGTAGTGTAATAGTGTAGTGTGGGAAGCAACCAGCCGGGCGTCTTGCATGAAGCTCGCTCACCAGCTGAAGAGGTCGCGAAGCGCTCGCAGGACTCGGGATAAGCGAAGATATATTATTGCCTACGAAATAATGCAAAAAAGAAGAGGAGCGGCGAAGCACTGCTACGAAGGTATTATTACTCATGCTCTGTCTGGACTCATGCATGCAGCTCATCTTTTAAAAGGGGCATCGAATGAAAATGCATACATAAAAATTTTTTAAAAAAAAGAATAAACAAAAACAAAAAAAGCAAGGCCCCTCCCTCACTCATCACCCCTACAGCAGCCTCACTCTTTGTTTGCCTTCAACCAGACGTCAACAACACACTGAACACAGCCCACTCTGACGTCCGGGATCACCTGCAGGGGTATGCCCTGCGGGCTGAGCAACTCACGTGCAGGGCTGCTCGCTGCCCGTGCAAGTGGCCGGGCAACGAACGGCTGACGCTCGTGTTCGCTGAGTAAAAGTAAGCAGAGGACATTGGGGGATTACATTATTATATTATTGGTTGTGATGGAGAAGATTAAAAAAGCATGTGTTACATACTTTGTGGGATCCGCATAACCTTATTGATTGTTCCTTGCAAATAAACATCTGGATCCGCATTCCTCTTACTAGGAATCTTCCATCTCCAAGTCTCATCCCAAGACAGTGGCTTATCCCTGCGATCCTGCCTTCAAAGGGGAACCTTGTTTACTTTGTACTGGAGTAGGTGCTTCGTACCACGTCGTTACAACCGAATCTCTCTACTCCGTACTGTTTCTACATCACATACGAAGTATATCCCATCAATTGATTTCCACTGTTGAATCACTTACTCCGTACACGTAGGAAACTTCTTCTCATCATCTGCCGTAGAAAATCACATCTGTTCATCTCTTGTGCAACTTTCCTTCTGCTAGCAACTACTAGCTAATGGTAGTACTACTTCGTACTTCGTACTACTACTATGTAGTCCCCCTGTCAGCCGTGATACACATCTAGAAACGATCCCTCGTCAACTCATCTTCACCCATCCTGTGTTCGCGTCTCGTATTGAGTTATGCCCATTAGTCTCCAGAGTCCAGCTATCCACATTCCCTTGTTTTTCTGAGGGACCCTGTAAACGCCTGCCCAATGCCCCGTTCGTACAAATTTTACACCTTATGTCAACATCCTCCATAACTTCTCGTCGTCCAGTTCAGTCCAGTCCAGTCGTGACTCAGCCATGCATCCCCGCAAACTCTCCTGAATAATGTAACCTGCAGCTGCTTGTCTCAGCCCCGGACGATCGTAAACCGCGGGCAAGGCAAGTTTCGTCCGAGATCTCTGAGGCACCGGGCCCGAATCTCGAAGTCATAACATTCGTCTTCTCCTCTAACAGTTTATGTGGCGATAGCCGCTGTCACTGGCGTCGGTGTAGGGCCGCCATTTCCCTGGCTGGCTGCCGCTTCCAAGAAGGATGGACGATATTTGGTAAGATACTTAGCAGCCATCGGCCTCGCGTCCTCAACTAAACCAAATCGTTAGCACCAATCAAGCCAAACTAGTAAAATGGTGAGGGGGGCAGGCACATACATTCCGTCCATATATCTTGCACAGTATCCAGCGCAGCTTCCTTGATGGGTGGTCGCATAATCACCAAGTATAACAGGCTCGTCAGCGCGAGAGGAACCACGCTGGGATCCCGGCACATATGCTTTACACGAGAGAGAATTGCGCGATTCAGCTCGGGAATCTCGCTCAAGAAGCGAGTGAGGACCTTGTCTTGAGGATGGAGATACGGGAGGAAGCCGTCAATGAGCCGCAGCGTCCATTTCTCGTAATACATCGGATGGTCACCGCCAGTCTTTCGTTGCACCCTGTCGTTGTACCATTCTTCGCAGAGCCATGATACCGCTACATCAATGTTCCTGCGGAAATCTTCCATAATGTAGTTGTAGAGCATCTCTCTGATGCTGTTGCTGAGTGAATGCGATCGCAAGGAATCATCGCCCTCGCCTTTCACGGAGATCTCCTCCAGACCAGCAGATGATCGCGTTGCCAGACGTGTTAAAATGGTCATCCAAGAGTCTTTGCTTTCAGAACTTGCGGCTAATCGACTGAAGCCAGCCTTCTGCTTCTTTGCCGCTGGTTCCTCCAGAGATTTCATCATGTCTATCACCCTTGTTACCGTGCCATTACCGGCATTGAGAGCCATCTCAGGTGTGAGCTGCTGAGGCTGGGAAAGACTGAAGGATTTCAACCCAAGGGCATCATCTAGGCTTATGGGCTCGGACAATGCCGCCGCAGGCGCACTATCCAGCTTATTCAGGATTTGTTCCGTATCTTCCGCCTGATAAAAGTCTGGCTCATAGTCATCATCGTCCTCTTCGACACCAAGGGGCGCGGTGTTCGGGTTGAGCTCAGGAGCAGGGGCATTGACTAGAGTTTCCAATCGGCCACGGACACCATCTACAGCTTTTGCCAAGACCTGGGGATCTAGCCTAGACAATGTATTCACGGCGATTCTAGCCACAAGACCAGCAGGCACCTGAGAAATGTCAAAAGTCTTGAGTCCGTCATTCCCAATGAGTGTGAAGACATCAGCGAGGCTATGCGGGCCAGGGCCCAGAGGTGGAATCTGAATGTGAGAGGCCTCAATCCGCTGGCGTTTGACTTCATATCCGTCTTGCGGTTTCGGCTCCAGAGGTCTCTTCCTACCAGAATTGTCGAATAGCTCGGCCATCATACGCATAGTGCCTTCGACGTGCTGCTGTATCCTTGGGACAATTGGGTTATGGGGGTCTCTCTTACTCAAGTGAATCAATAAGAGTCGCGCTGTCTTTTCCATAGATTTGATCATCACCTTGGTCTTGGGAGTCAATGGTGAATTGGCAGCTTGTAGAGGATTGAAGCTGAGCAATGCGTTGAGGATTCGATTTGATGTGGCAGGGCGAGTCCGCAGCACGATAGATAAGCAATTCAACGTCGCATCTACAATAAGAGCATCGCTAGACTTGATGAGCGCCAAATCTAAACCAGAAAAAAGAAACGTATTGCAATCCTTACCTGTTCCCTTGCAAAACACCTAGCATACGATCCAGCAATCCACTTGCTTCCGCTTCGAGAGTCCTAGTGTCGAGCAACTGGTGGTTTGGAGGAACTTTATCCAGAGAGACGTCCAGGCCGCCACCATACTTCAAAATGCGATCAGAACATTCCTTTCTTACGTGGAGAGATATCACGCCTTACCCTGTGTTCGGCGCCTGAAGCGACGGTCTGCGCCAAGACTACGCGCTGGGCGAATTTTATGCAGCATATTCTCACAGTCGGTGCTGCCCCGTCCCATATCTGGAGCACCTTTTGCTTGATACTGACCATTTTCTCCCAGGTGACTGTATCGTATCCGTTGTTAATGCTGCAGATGATAATTTAGCCTCGCTTCATATCGGCTGCCAAACAGGGTCAAGGCAACTCACATCCACCTCATAGCCAGCGGATAAATACTCGCCGCCATTAGGATCACACTCCGCAAGACCTGCGCATCTGTTTCATTCTCTACCAGTGATTCTAGCGTCGTCAGCACGTATGGCTGCATCGTCTCCTTCTCAGAGTTCGGTAGGGCGGGTGTAGCAAAGGCCTCGGCCAGGAAATCGGCCCCCCATCGTCGCAGCTCGATCGGTGCATTGGGGCCTATTATCGGGAGAATTCCCCTGACCACACTCGGATAGTACTTGACATCTCCTAGGACTAGCTTGCGAGCATCGTTGAGCTGGCGGATCTGCTCCGGTACGGAAAGTGTTGAAGACATGACGGTTGAATCAGCCCACGTGCCCGCTGCGCACATGCAATCAACTCGGGAATCGCGTATTCTCTCGTAGGGGTAGTTAATGCAGGAAATGGGTGGTCATGGGATCGACAAAGTTGAACGTGGTGATGCAGCTGTGGTGGTCGCGCGACAAGGCTAGGCTGCCAGTTCAACTCTTGGGGTCTGTATCGTCATGCTCTGCGCCAATCTCCAACTCCAGTCAATTCAATAGCTTCGAAGCTCGCAATTCGCGGTCGCACGGGTCGCGCACCGCGCTCGTCGAGGTGGTGCTGCGAAAAGTCGACCTTTGATCGTTATCGAGGTGCGAAGACCTTGATTCTTTTGCATGAGGTAGGTTAGGAGCTTGTCAAGGTTTGGCGACAGAGCGTGACGCGGGTCTAAGGCGGATAGGGCCCCCTGTTCCAGCGAAACTACGTCAAACGGGAAGGGTGTTTAGCCGGTGAAGTGCCGAGAAGATCTGCCCATCTCCGGCTTGAATTGACGTTGCGATCAATCATCAGCCTTGAGACAATCAGAAAACCGGGCTTCCAAATACACAATGGCGTTTGTTTCCCTCATTCGATCACCGGGAAATATCTTGAGATCTCGAGACTGACATGGCTGGCTTAGGAATACGCATTCCTCTTACTACGACCGGCGACTGCGCCAAGGACCTGCCCTTATTCGCGCCCGAAGGCCATATCTCTTCAAGAACGCAGCCACTGGGTTGGGCCTTTTGGCTCTTGTCGGTGGAGTTTGTACGTCCGACTCGTTTTCTATATTTACGCACGACGCATACAGCTTACAGCATTTCTGTTACAGATTGGTATACCATCAAGGCTGTTGGCCAGGACGATTTCGACGACGTAAAAGTGCCAGATACTCCTCGACGGTCAACTCCTGCAAAATAAGCTGGCCAAAGAAAACAAAAGAAAAACCTATATGTAATGACACTACTGTTCAATCGCAAAGCTGACAATGGCTTGTCAATCACTCAACTCACGAGCCTCAGTGGAGACGTTGTGAATTGGGACTGGGACGTGGGTCGTCTGATTCAAGGTGTCTGCCAAACCAAACATCGCAATGATCCCAAGCAATAATGTATATGTGTACAAAAAAAAAAGTCATCACAGGTATATGTAGGAGTAAGGAACAAGCCGCCTCTCTGTACATTAGGTAGTCATTCACGCCATGCAAGTCAGTCCGTTGCCATCCGTACCAGCCGCTGAAACCCAGAAAAGATCACGCCGCCCAGTCTCTATTATTTTCCCAGCCGCCAGTCTCCAGAAGAAGCGCAACAGGAAAGGGCCCATGTTCCCTTGGCCTGAGGCCAACAACAAGCCCTGTTTGGGTATCACAATATCCGAACGCTGAACAATCCTCATGTTGTAGCCAAGTCGATGTGGGCTGTGTCTGAATGTTATGTAATATTAAAGCATAGGTGGGTAGCATACTTAAGCAGCTGCTGTTTTTGATCCGCGACTTAAGTACCGAATGCCACCCACCCGTTTGATATGATAAACAGAGGGGTTCAATATGGTTCGCGCCATCTCAGGAGACTCAGAGAGTCGTGTCGAAAGAGCAGATGGTCAGGCTGAAGCGGAAGCGTCGAGAGCAGCTTTGAGATCTGCTGAAGGAGGCAAAGCCTGATGCGTTCCTCGGTTGACAAGAGCCATGTGTTCAGAACGGGCCTCCGCTTGAGCGGGTTGATGTTGAAGGAGCTTATGTGACGAGTGGTTCGGATTTGCCCATGGTGTTTCTTTAAGAAACTGTTCTCCCGCCGGGCCCAGACGGGTCAAGTGTGGCGGTTTGTATTCGTCACGTATCTGACTTATAGGTTTTTGCCGTACACGTCGAGTACGCTGAGGCGATAAATTAGCAATCATCTTCTATGACAGCAATTGCGCGGATAATGCACGCACCTCCATAGCAGCCAAATCAGACTCCAACTCCGAAGTAGATGCCCCATTCAGCTCGGGGCCAGCTGGGAAGCCCTCATATTTCGCAAGGCCGGCCAATGTCGAGACCTCAGTATTGTATGCTATGGCATTTCTGATGCGTTGCGAAGGATCCTTGGGGAACAACAAGCCGTAGTCTGGTAGACTGTGTGCACTCCGTCTTGCACCCTGTACATCGTACCACTGCTTGTTCAGTGCCTCCAAAGCCTGCTCTCTTTTCTCACGAACAGCCTGGAAGAACTGGCCCCATATCTGTGCCCTCTGCGCCACCGCGCGCCGGTCATGGGCTTTGATCCGAAATTCGTATTCCGTGTTGATCGCTTGTAGTTTTTGGTTGAGTCGATCATCGAGGCATTGCTTCATGTTCAAATATTCTGGATGTGTGGGCTCGGCCGCATGTAATGATTGCTCCTCTTCTTCGAGCCTTTGTAGCCTGTCCTTGTATAATCTGCCAGAGATGTTAGATACCACTTCTTATAAGAAAGAGGGCTTCACCTACCGGTCTCTGAATATTCCAAACATCTCTTCTATGTGTGTCCAATCTCGATACGCGGCTTGTTTCTTCTCCACTGAAGCGGCATTAGCATGAGGCAAAATCTTCCATGTTTTGAGAATACAACTTACTTTCTTCGATATTCCTTGCTGCTACATCTGTCTCCTCCTCCACGTCGGCCTCCATCTCTTCCTCGCGACGTTCTGACTCCTCTTCCACTGCAGATGCAGCCTCACGAGATTCGTCCCGGGCCTCTGGAAGAGAGTCATCGTCAGGATCGTCCGCAGCGGCGCTCTTGCGCTTTGATCCGTTGCGCGTGACCTTCTTGGTTACCCGGGTCTCACGATCTGCGGTGTCGTCTTCAAGCGCCGTGTCTTGGTTCGTGGGAGAGCTGTCGTCATCTTCGCCGACTGATTGAGGACCGCTCTGTGGGTTTGCTGAAGTCGTGTCGTCTTCAATAACCGCAATACCATCATCGCCGTCATCATCTGCCGCTCCTACTGAGCCAGTGCGCTTCCTAAGCGGCTGCCCTGAGTCTGAGTGTTCGGTACCTGTCGATCGCTTTCGCTTTCGGTCTTGCGAACTGTGTTTGGCGTCCTCGTCTACGCTCGTATCGAGCGTTGCTGCAGGTTTTGTCGGCGAGTCATCGCCGTCGGGTTGACTGGAAACGATTGAAATATCATCGCCAGACACAGACTCATCGTCGCCATTTCTGGGTGTCCGGCGAAGCTTGCTAGGTGTGTGGTCGAAAATTTGGTCCTCATTGAACTGGTCGACGACAACATCACGGTGTCTTTGGTGTTGTGGTGTGTCGTATAACCTTAATGTTTCGGCCTCGGTGTCGTTTGCCTCAGAGTTTACGTCGGACTCTGCATCGGAGAGTGCGCTGTCAGATTCTGACCCGTCGATGTTGGTAGCTTCGTTTTCCTCGCCGCTGAGGCTGGAATTGTCGCCGTCATCGACATCGAGGTGCATGTGCTCGATGTCTTCGTCGTTGGCGTCCTTGTCGTCAACCTCGCTGAGAGGACTGGAAATGTTGCTGTCTTCGAGGTCGCCGCCCGACACTGGAGGCGGCAGAACAGTCGCCGCCGAGACCGTCGCTGCCATTGCCGTAGTGGGGCGCAGGTAGAGGCGCTATGGAAGCGGTCGATATGTATTGACAGAGTAGTGGTCGAAGCGAAGGCTATCTCAGCTTGGTCGAGTGGGTGGCCTGGCTCTGGCCGGCGCAGAACGTGGCCAAATGTTGCTTGCGAGGTGTCTGTGGGCAGACGACGACGAGGTGGAAAAGCGAGTGGGTGCGGAGGATAAATCCAAGCTGTTGCAGGCTCTGGTGCTCCAGTAGAGGGCCGATATCGTCCTTGCAAAACCACACAGTATCGTGACAGAGGGTAACGGTCGATGGGCTGTGAGGGGAGGGAGGAGAGCGAGGAGGAGGACGAGGTGCCGCTTCGCGCACTCTGTCGGCTGTGACCTACAGCGAGCGCCGCCCCCAGCAGGCGAGCCAGCAGGCCCTGAGTAAAACCGAGAGCGGGCTGAGAATGCCCGGGATGTGGGCGGTAACAGCTGGCAGAAACGCGGTCATGGGGGGACCTAATCGCCATTTGCGGGACTCCCAATCCGCAAAGGGCCAATGACGCATTGTTCCGAGCTGACGCCCGCCAGCGGGTCCCAAATTTTTTGGAGTCTGGCTCTGAACTTTTTTGCCGTCTCTGTGCGTTCTGTCGCAACCTTGAAGAACCAGCAAGCAACCAAGGTTGATTTTTCCGGAGTGCTCTCAAAGCTGCTCCAACAAAGCATTCCACAATGCCCAAGAAGTGTGTATAACTGCAATTGGCTCTGCTCAACCACCTTGGCTAACTTCTAGATAGGGGAAATCCGCTGGCCGTGGCCTCCAAGGCCATTGACCCCACACTCGATGCTCTGTTCGCGGCCAGTGTAAGCTCTGCGACGATCTCTGCGCTGGTGGAATGTACCCAAAGACTAACACTGTAAACAGGCTGGACCAGTCACGGCCCCTCCAAAATCGCGGTATGCAGAGTTGGTTGAAAAGAAACAAGCCAAGACCAACGGCGACGACGAGGACGAGGGTGGTGATGAAGAGCTGTCGGAAATAAGCGAGGAATTGGACTATGGTGACGAAGATGAAGAGAAGGAAGACGATTCAGAAACTTCTGAACAGGATGGTGGCAATGATGAGGAGCAAGCAGATGGCGACAGTGACGACGAGGACGCCATGTCAGTAACCAAAGAGTCGACCACCGAGGAGGAACAGCAAACAGGAGACACTCCCACAGCCACAGACGCCCCTACTGAGGTGGGCAAGCCAAAGCGAGATCGGAAACGCAAGAGAAAAGACGAAAACGAGGACCTTGAGGAAAAGTACCTGGCCAAGCTCGCGAACGAAGATGAGCCTGCGCCCTCTGGCAAACGGCAAAAAGGTGATGAGAAGAAAGACAGCAAAGACGCCAAGGATGGCGATGAAGTACCCCTTCATGAGACATTAACTCAAGACAGCACAAAGTCCGAGATAGAGAAAGCTTCTCGGACTGTCTTCTTGGCCAATGTCGCCGCAGAGGCCATCTCATCCAAGTCGGCCAAGAAGGAACTCATGAAGCACCTGTCATCCGCCCTGGACCAGGATGCTTCACCACCGCAGAAGATTGAGTCGTTGCGGTTTAGATCTGTGGCATTTTCCGCTGGCGCAATGCCCAAGCGTGCTGCGTTTATCACCAAATCACTGATGGATGCCACCACAAAGTCAACAAATGCATATGCTGTCTTCTCCACAGCCGCTGCGGCCCGGAAGGTCGCTGCGGAGCTCAACGGAAGTGAGATTCTTGGTCGGCACATCAGAGTAGACAGCGTTGCGCACCCAAGCCCAACCGACCATCGCCGCTGCGTATTTGTTGGGAACCTTGGCTTCGTCGATGACGAGACGATCCTAGACCAGAAGTCAGATGGTGAAACCGTCCAGAAGAAGCGCAACAAAGTCCCATCCGATATCGAAGAAGGTCTGTGGCGAACCTTCCTAACCCAAGGCAAAGTCGAGAATGTTCGAGTAGTACGGGATCCCAAAACCAGAGTGGGCAAGGGCTTTGCATACGTGCAGTTTTATGTGAGTTTTCCACAACATACCTAAAGATCCTTTTTTTTCCCTCCCACAAAGATTTCCTTTCTGACCGACTTTCTCTCTCTCTCTCTCTCAGGACATCAATGATGTAGAATCTGCTCTCCTCCTTGACGGGAAAAAGTTTCCCCCCATGCTTCCCCGTGCCCTTCGTGTAACTCGGGCCAAGGATCCGCGCAAGACCGCCCAGGCATTGGAGCGATCCAGAGCCAAAGGAGACGCTGCAAGTGGCACGGGTCGTAGCATGAAATACAAACCAAAGGCCACACCAGAGGAGCAAGCCGCCGCAGGTCGTGCTGGCAAACTTCTCGGCCGATCCGGGGCCGCAAAACAAAGATATGCAGCAAAGAATCCCTCATCAAAGGATGGTGAGGCCCACAGCGGATTTAAGACCCCAGAGGCAATCATCTTTGAGGGGCGAAGGGCTTCCGCTAGGGATACCCTCCCCAAGGAGCTCAAAGGCAAGAATAAAGGAAAGGGCGGAAAATCAGCGAAGCCGAAGACCAGAGGTGCTCGCAGGGCCGCTGCGTGGAAGCAGAAGAAGTAATGAAAATGCGGTTCATAGGTAGTTAAGATGTGAGGAGCATCTAAGAGGAAGTGCTGGTCTTACACATCAAGGCGGTGCTTACCTCATCACGCAGGAGGAGGCACATGATGTACCTATAATAGTACCAAGTACGAAGTAGCACAGGCGGTTTCACTTTTAACCGCGTCACAACACCACCACTACTAAGAAAGCATCAGGCATCCAGAAGGATTCATAGAGGCGGGGGTGCTGGTAATTAGAAGCAATACGGAAGCCTAGCACTTGGGGTTTTTCTTGTCCCCAGTATCTCAAACGCCAAGCCAGTCACCGGCTGTGAATTGTATGGATGTGAGACAATACTCCAGCAGGTACCTATCTCAAGCTGCTCTGATTTCTATGTCATCACTGATCCGAGTTCATGCTGACGTAGCACGGCATCTCATGTAATTATCCATTACATGAAGAATATTCAATATCCTGGTAGCCTAAAGTAGCATAAGTATCTATACGGTCACTTCAAAATCAACCCTCCTAGGGCGATTATCGACATCTAGAATCTTGCGTCCCAATTATACGTGACAATTTTCCAGTGCAACCAGTTGCTAGATAGGTCTGTGTACAAACATGTACGGAGAAGAGAAAATAGGAATCTTAACATCAATTTTCGCCAGCCTGCTTCCAAAGATACACATGCCGCAACCAAAAAAAAGGGGGGATATTGGTGGTCTTATCTGTTTGGCTGGCCCCGACAACCACAATTTCCAAGGAACCTTAACACACATTCCCACGAATAACGGCGGCACGACAACCAAATGTTCAACCAGCTCTTCTCTCCCAGCGTGACTCACTAGGAGCCCTCATGTGTACAAGACGCAGTTAGAGAAAGAGTCGAGAAAAAGGGGTGAGTCATTGCTCCTAGCCATGCCCGTCACAAAATGCCTTAGTACTCAGCTCCTTCTTCGACATCCCCAAATGAATCGCTGCCAACCTCCTCGTAATCCTTCTCAAGAGCAGCGAGATCCTCACGAGCCTCGGTGAACTCGCCTTCCTCCATACCCTCACCAACGTACCAATGCACAAAGGCACGCTTGCTGTGCATGAGGTCGAACTTATGGTCAAGTCTTGACCAGGCCTCAGCAATGGCAGTGGTGTTGGAAAGCATGGAGACGGAGCGCGAAACAGCAGCCAGGCCACCATCTTCAGGCGAGGCGGGAACGGCCATGGGCTTCTGGTAGGTGAGTCCGAGCTTGAAGCCAGTTGGGCACCATTCGACAAGGTTGAATGTGGCCTTGGCCTTAATGGTAGCAACAGCAGCCGTGCAGTCACGAGGAACGACATCGCCACGGTACAGCAGCGCAACAGCCATGTACTTGCCGTTTCGTGGGTCGCACACAACCATCTGGTTGCTGGGCTCAAAGCCTACGCAAGTTAGTACTCTGTACAAAAGAGTCTTATAGAGAAACAAAACTTACACTGCAGAGTAAGATCCTGGACCTTGAAGCTTTCGTGTGAACTCTTCTTGGCAGAAATGACTGGGGCATAGCTGATCAAGGGGTAGTGAATACGGGGGAAGGGAACCAAGTTGGTTTGGAACTCGTTCAAATCGACGTTCAGGGCGCCATCGAAACGGAGCGACGAGGTAATGGAGCTGACAACCTGAGCAATGAGGCGGTTAAGGTGGTCAAAGGAGGGACGAGGAATATCCAGGTTTCGGCGGCAAATGTCGTAGACGGCCTCATTATCGACGAGGAACGTGCAGTCGGAATTCTCGATGGTGCTGTGGGTAGACAGGACAGCATTGTACGGCTCGACAACAGCAGACGAGGTACGAGGTGCAGGATAGACGGCAAACTCGAGCTTGGTCTTCTTGCCGTATTCCGCGGCAAGACGCTCCAGAAGAAGGGCGCCAAAGCCAGAGCCAGTACCGCCACCGAAGGAGTGGAAGATCAAGAATCCCTGAAGAGATTGGCAATTGTCTATGATACCGCACATCACATCAGCCCCCGGTCCCAATCGTAGCTAGTTCGTGAAGTCGTGGCGAGCACTCACCGGCGACTCGGCGGACTCGGTCCATAACATTGTCAATCATCTCCTTGCCGATGGTGTAATGGCCACGGGCATAGTTGTTGGCAGCATCTTCTTTTCCGCTGATCAGCAACTCGGGGTGGAAAAGTTGCCGATAGGCTCCCGTTCGAATCTCATCGATCGGAGACGGGTCCAGGTCGATGAAGAGCGAGCGAGGGACATGCTTTCCGCCGCTCGTCTCGGTAAAGAAAGCTCCAAATGAGCCTGGGTCGCCAATGTCCTTGGCATTGGGATCGGCTCGGCCATCGGCACCAAGGCCATGCTCTAGGAGATAGCTATGCCACTAGCAGTCAGCATCGACAGTGGCATATCAACATTCAGGGACGTAAAGGCGTTGACGAACAGCTCCCAGGCAGAGTTACCGAGCTGGGTACCAGCTTGGCCAACGTGGAGGTGAAGAATCTGGGGGAAATAGGGATGTCAGTAATTGGATCGCAGAGACAGAAGCAAGGGGAAATGGGGACCGAGGGCAATCGCTCGCATGCATCCCCAAGCCAATAGCTGAGGGGATAATGCGCCAGCCAGACTGTTGTGCATTGGCGGAGAACTCACCTCGCCCTTCATCGTGAAGACAATTGATGATTGCGGGACCTTTCAATGAGTAGAAGACGGACTAATAAAGGGATTGGGGCGCCGGAGAAGAAAGCACGCGCACAGCGCTGAAGGTGAAAGGATGACGGGCCTGGCGATCAGATGGAGATGGATTTCTCAGTGGATGATGGCGCTTGGAGTGGTGGAACATGTGGAGGGGTCGGCCAGGGACATCACCATGTGGCACCGATGCCAGGGGCAGTTCAGCGAGTGAGAGTACCGAGTACTCAAGCCTACTGTCATTTCTGTCGAAGTGATAAGTTCCAGATACCGCTCACCGCTCTTACATGCAGGGACTTGGGCGCGATACAGGGGTGAATGGTACTAAAACTGGCGCCTAAGCCAATGATATCCTGGCACCTGCAAGCCAGGCGTTGCTTCACGGCTCCATGCATGAAGAAAACCTGGAGACTCATCCATATGAGAACGGCTGGTAAACCTGAAGGCAACGCCAAAATGAACAATTCAAGGGAACTGCCAGATTATTAATGAAGTAGGAATCATGACTGCCTGCTAGGTAGTCATTCTAGATTGAGAACATAAATCGCTCTTACTACGGAGCAGTAGTAGTACTAGTAATATCGTCTTAACTGCGACGGTGTGAATTCCCACAATCTAGTACTTCGTAGTAGCCCCCCTCGGCACGTTGGTTAAGCTGTTGGTACGAAGTAGATGTGACGACATTATTCACTTGTCTCGAAAGACTATAACTACGATCAACTGAAAGTACAACACGTATCTACAGAAAGTTTAAGAGATACCTTAAGGTAGAACATCTAATAATCAATATGCAATCCTTGACCGATTCTAAAATCAGGCAGTCCTATTTTGGAATTTTAGAATTACTACGAAGTAATAGTAGTATTGCAACTTTTCCCCGTATTAAAAATGACGTCATTCCTGACAAGGCAATACTAGCCGTAGAGCTTTTGGGCTCCAGGTATGAATTCTTGGGGAACCACGAGTTTGCTCTCGCTGCCCAAAGGCCTGAGAGACATACATGTCTCATATAGTATTCTCAATAACCGCAATCGTCTCTCGGCTCCGATGCCCAATGCCCAATGCCCAATGCCCAGGACCGGGGTCTGATAGTCGCCTTTCGACATTCTCTGGTTCCTTAAGACGAGTTTCCAAAATTACAACCGGTGGCCTCACATTCCGCAGTAGACTCAATGCCTAAACATTTGTATTGCTCGTCGTTTATTTATCATAAAGACGCTGGCGTGGACATTGCCCACAATCGCCCAAGTCTGGCTAACCAGCTAAATAGGACATATCTGCGCAAAGTGGTATCATAAGCAACCCCCCATCTAACTTGAAAAAAGCAAAAAAGGACAAATAACCTCCAGTGAAAACGGTCGTGTAATCATCCATTGCGAACCGGATCTCGAGTAGGTTCATCTCCTTCGCCCCTTTCCAATTCTTCCAGGCGCCGCTGAATGGCAGCCTTATGCGCCATGAGAGCTCTAATCTCATCATCCCGACTTATCGTATTCCCGCTCTCATTATCTGCAAGACTGTTGGTCTCAGTCGTGAGATCATATGCAGGTGGCGGTTCTATATCGTGTGCATGAGATCGACGGTATGGGGTGTGTTGTGAATTGCCATGGAAATGTCCGCGTCCCCCATGTACGGCATCTAGCTCGTGTGATGGCTGCCCTTTTATGTGTTCTTTCTTATTTTCTCGTCTCCATAGATATGTGATCAAGATAGCACCCATAACGAGTAGGCCAAAAAGAGTGGCGCCGACTCCGATACCAATTTTGGCGCTCAGTGATAATTCGTGGCTCTTCTCTGGTTCATCGTCCATCTCGCTATCGTCTGTCAGACCGAGAAGGGCCTTATCCTCCTCTCGGAATAGCGCTCGGATAGTGTTCACGGCGATGGTGGCGCTATAAAGTGTAGTGGTTGAGTTTGTTAGAACCTCATATGTAGCAGCCGTGTAGTTGTATATGATTGGGACTGCGAGAACTGTTGGAACTTGGCGTTTGCAATGTCCCCCCACAAGAGAGTATTCACTATGCTAGTTAGCTCCTGAATCAGCAGTCAGACTCGATAGACTTACGATGAGCAACATAGCGCAGTGGTAGTCGCATCTCTCAGGCCATGATTGGTGTTGACTGAAACTGATACCGTAGTCCACCCATGGGGGCATGTGCCAGGACTAAATACACCCGTTCGTCCCTCAAAGAACATGCCATGAGGATAGCAAGATAAGGTGGAAGCGCCCGGAATAGGCTCTAGATCTAGCCAGGCAACCGGGCCTGCAGACTCAGGCGCCAAGTTATTATCGACAACGTAAGTCCATGTGCAGCTCGACGGCGGGTTCCAGTGGGTGGTCATTGGCGGGAATAGGTGACTGCCAGCATAATCGCTATGGACAGTGACGGGAGGTACAGTTAATGTTGGTGTGTTCGCAAAGGATGGGGGAGATGTCGTCGAGGTTGGTGGAAAAGTTGAAGTAGTGGTAACGGGCACCAGAGACGACATGGTGCCAGAGCGACACCAGAGTCGGAATCAACCGCCAGTGGTGGAGTTTTGGATCCGGTAGTTCAGAGCGGCCGTCGCCAAAATCCTCCGCCGGCGCATGCACTCCGGGGCCGCGTATGAGGCTAACACTCCGGAGCCGGAAGGCTGAGGAGCGGCGGGCGCTGGATGGCGAGGTTCAGGTCGAGATGGTACGAGTAAGCGCAAGATAGTGCCCTGCGGTAATAGGCGGTAGCGCGACGGAACGGGAGAGACGGTCGATGGCCATGCGAGCCCTCTAAGGCGATCAAGGTCTATCTATTGTAGGGCGAGACACCTCTTCATGGGAGCGAGGTTTTGTGGCTACCAGGTTGGCAAAAGTCTACTCGTAATCACCGCGTTGGCGAAACGGGTGCCGAGACTTGCCAAGCCTACCACCAGGAAGTGGTGCAAGTCTCGGCGACGTCGCTTATTGCCTGGCTTGGCTTGACTTGATTCCGCTGGAAAGCCCACGGTTTGCAGCGTTGGTCGATGCTGGGCGACCACGTCTGGGCTGTCTCTGGGCTGTCTCTGGGCAAGGTCTGGACCGGCGCGCCCAGCCAGAGCCCAGAGGAGTGACGAGAGCCGCGGCATCTTGGGACATGGTCATATATAGTCTCATGTATGTGCGTGCCAAGGGATATGCGGGCAGCGTCCGTGATGTGTGTGAAATGAGTACGCGCAATCCATAGGCTGAGAGCCTCGAAATGTCTGGCTTTCCCCTGCCAATAGGAGACAGCAATCCCCGTGTTTCGTAATCCGGACTTTGGAACGGGGGAACGCCAACGGCGCGGGATCTACAGAGTACGTACTCCGTACATACATACATCCATACGAGCATACGGAGTAGTACTACTAGTAGTTTAGTAGTACAAAGTGCTTCGTACATGTGTGTGCATCAAGTGTAGGGCAGTCGGACAAGGCGACAAGGCGCCATTGGTTGTAGCGCAAACATGCTCAAGCTGCGTTGCAATGCTACGAGTACGATCTGACGACCCATTCGCGAGCCATTTAATCGTGGGCTTGCGAATCATCACCCGTTAGCTTCCTATCTCTCGGGTTCTTGGGTTCTTGGCATGTTTGTGCGACCCACGTCAGGAATACTCATCACACCTCAAGCGAACACGAGATTTTTTTGTTGAGCCTGGGCTGTGTAAGTGGTGGTAGATTGAGTGTTGTGATACTTCGCACGGAGCCTACAGTAATCCTGAAAATAGAAGACGATAGGAACCACAAGACATCTTGACTTACTTCGTACTTCGTAGACATATTACAAAAGGTGATACGATTACACATTGCGCGCTACATATACTTCGTACACAAATATGTGATACAAGGCCTTTTAGATGGAATGATTGAGACCATCGAAAAGCTGCGCCAAAAGAACAACGCCGAAGCATAACGATCAAAGACTCTCGGCAACTATTAGACAAACATTCGCTTGCATGGGGAGAAGAAGATATTGATGATCACCACCAACACCCTAGGTCATGCGCCATTGAAATGGCTAACTCTATGCCATCTCATTGGAACAATCGTAAAATGCCCAAGACTCTCTAAGATTGCTTGGCTGTGTGACAACTGTTCAAGGAACTACCATTCTCCGTGATCCGGTGCAACCCACTCAGGAAAAGAGCCGGATGTTCGGAGGTCTTTCTCCGGAGCGATCTCCGAAACCAAAAAAATGGAATTGTGACCAAGGTCTAAAAAAGGTCGCCAAAGTCACCTGACGTGGGGATCGAAGGGCACGAAAACCCTACTGCCAAAAATTAGTAGTGCAGCATCCGCCAACCCTCCCAAGCGACACCAAACGAACGACTCCATCACGGCCATCACATTCGCTCGTCGATACCCGATAGGCGAATCCCTTCATCAACAACACCGCGATCATGGCTGACGAATACGTATGTTCCTCCTCTATTCTCGCCGACGACTTCTGGCAATGCGACTGGTGGCGCCTCGGCAATCGAAAACAAGGAAGCTGACGAGTTGGTGATGACAGAACGCTGAGGAGGCCGCTGAGCTCAAGAAGAAGAGAGCGTTCCGCAAGTTCTCCTACCGAGGAATCGACCTTGACAAGTACGTTTCCTCTTTTTTTGCCCATCAATTACCATCGCCCGCGAGGAGGAGAAGAACGAAGAGGGGGGGTGGAATCAGGGAATGTCGTCATGCATGTAGAACAATGGCGCTGACATCTGTCTCCAACAGCCTCCTCGACCTCAGCTCTGACCAGCTCCGCGATGTCGTCCACGCCCGTGCCCGCAGAAGGATCAACCGCGGCCTGAAGCGCCGCCCCATGGGCCTGATCAAGAAGCTCCGAAAGGCCAAGCAGGAGGCCAAGCCCAACGAGAAGCCCGACCTCGTCAAGACTCACCTGCGAGACATGATTGTCGTCCCCGAGATGATTGGAAGCGTCATTGGTATCTACTCCGGCAAGGAGTTCAACCAGGTTGAGATCAAGCCTGAAATGGTTGGCCACTACCTGGGTGAATTCTCTATCTCATAGTACGTCCCACATCTGAGGTATTGTTGGTTTTCTACAGACTCGCTAACCCCATCGCAGCAAGCCTGTCAAGCACGGCCGGCCGGGTATCGGTGCCACGCACTCTTCTCGTTTCATTCCCCTCAAATAAGAAGGTTGCGGTCTTGGGTGGTTTCTGCATTCACGGACATTTACGGGCGAAAAGGACTGGTTTTGGTAGACGGGCAAAAGCCACTACTGAAGTTGCTGATGACAATGGGTTCTATGATAGTACAATAAGAAGCATTGTCCGCTTTCAATGCAGTCGGCCGTTTGGCGCTGATACATGACATGATTTCTGACCCGCTCAAATGTCCGCGCTTCATAATTTATGTCATCCCGTCCTATACATGGAGGTGCCAACCTGTTCACGCCGCCAATCTTTCAAACTGCCGTGTCTCTCACAGTAGGATCAAGCTGTTTCCCCTGCCTTGGTGAGTGAGTCGTTGAACACATTGCTTCTGGAAGAACTTGAGGGTTCGTGGTCGTCTGGGTATATTGCGACCGCGCTGGAGCTCACGGACCTGCATGATGATGAATTTCCACAAAATGCGACATCTTGATTGGTCCCAGATCTATTGCACTACCGAAAGATACTGTTGCCGAGAGACTTGAATCGATCTGTGAAACTCGGTGGGCCGCAAACCGCGCATCCAAACGACAGGTTCTGCCTGTTGTAGTTGATGAGGAGCTCATCCCCTTCCTTCAGCGGCTTGACAAGCCTCACATGGATGCGATGTGGGTATTCTGAGTCGGTCCACTGCTCAGCATTGGCACAGGATATGCATGCGTGGTTGATATGAGATCCCAGTATGTAAATGTGTGCCCTGGCACGCTGGGGATCCCAGAAGCCATACTCATCGATGAAGCGCTGCAGCTGTTTCTTATGTTGCGATGGGAAAGTACTGCCAACAGGAATGTCCTTCAGCCTCCTGCTGAAAAGGTTTTTGAGATTCTCTTGACGACAGGTCGGGAGCTTCGCCCATTCATCTGCGATTGTTCTCCTCCCATTGGGTTGCATCCAGTGTATACATGACACAATTGGCCTTTCTGTGATGATCTTGTGACCCTTTTCGAAGTCCTTGAGGGCGAAGACACCACGTCCACAGCGATTCCCCGTGTCTCGGATTTCCACTGCGTCGTAGTTTCGTAAGGGGCGTGCAATTGCTGGTCTTGACTCGCGGGGTTGCGAGATGGTAGCAGAAGACGGCGCCGGGACTTGAATCATTGACACCCTAGCTGTGGTATTCATGTGCTGATCTGTATTTAAAATCAGTCATTAATTGATTGTGGTGTTAAGGAGGTAACTCGTGAATATGAAAGGGGGCGGTGTTGGAATAAAAACTAGATGCGTATCGTCTCAGCCACTGCACTTACAAGGCGACTGGTCGGATGAATTTCGATGAGGGGAGTGGCCGACATGTCGACCTCTTTTGATGCAACTGTTGTGTTCCGGACGTCGGCGCACGCCTCCTCTTCCTATCAATTATGAATACATTAGCCCCGCATCCTGACCTGCGTCGTGTTTCATTAATTTGAGTTTTCCTACGAGTAAGCAGAGGGCCGCAGAGCTTGGTTTCCCAGGCTAGGGTAGGCTCCAAGGAACTCATGATGGCTCACTTTTCGACGGCAGACTGGTCTGGGGATGGTAGCAAAGACGATACTAAGAGCGAATGTAATTGCAGATACAAAGCCACAGCTGTTAAGCGAGGGGACCTGTGGATAAGAACGAATGCGATTTGTTCAAGAATGTCTCATCAAAAATAATGGTGATACCAACGAGAGATGGTGAACTCTTCGTAAGCGAAGAGGATGCCGACTCATCCGCCCCATACCTATATTACAATCGTCCCTTCCGATTTCTATCGTTCCTACTATCGGCCGACAAGAGTGAGTTTCAACCAGTGCACAGGTGGTAGTAATGTAATTTACTAGGATGTCGCGAACAACGAGTATGCGAAAGTCTCCCGATCATTGATCATTTGCATCAAGTGGGCAGATTCAAGAGAGATAGAATGTTTCTATTTTCGGAAATGGTACGTTGTGGGAGGAGGCAGTTGTTCTTTTTCCAATGTCTGTTACGGCCTGAAGTGCTCCAGGTCTTCGACCCAACTTCATAATAGCTACACGTAGAATTTGTGCATGGATAAAGGGAATGGATTCCGGTTTCTTTTGATTTGTTCAGAATTTCTCTATGCAGTCAATAATACCAAAGCAGCGTCTACTCTTCCTTCTGAGCAGCCAACTTCTTAGCCTTCCGCTCCTCATCCTTCAAATGCTGTTGCCTATAGTGCTCCACAACATGGTCAATATGAATAAGATGGCCGGCCTGGATGTTCCTCGGTGCGTGAGATTGGAGAGCCCTGCGACAAAGTCAGACAACAATGCTCCTCAAACCTTCCGCGCGAAATATGAAAGGAGGTGCATACTCGGGGTATGAGACGTCGACAAATCGCTGCTTTGAAGACGCATTCTCAAAGAGATTTCGGTCGAAGCCAGCCTGCTCCATTGCCTTGGTGTGCACCGCGTTAATCTCTGCCCAGTCATCCGCCCTCGACAGGTACTGGTTGATCAGGTTGGTGAGGGCAGAGCTCTCGCCCTCCTTCGGCTTGAACTGGTAGAAAAGGACGGTTCCGAAAAACCCGGCCACGGCGATGAGCGATCCTTTCTGCAGTCATTCAGTCAGCGTTTCGGCTCTTTTGCGCAATGGCCCCCCCATCTCTTCCGCGCGAGAGAGAAATATACCCCAAAGGACTCGTTGGCTGGCGCTGGTGCGTGGTGGCCGTGGTGGCCGTGGGCGTCGGAGGCGTATGTTCGGGCCGTCCTCTGCAGCTGGCGGGCCATGTAGGCCGCTCGTTGTCGTGCGGCGAACATTTTGGCTGGGCTGGCGGTCGTCAATTGGAGATGGTCGTCGTCGAAGGCTCGAGACCGGCTTCAAGATTGACGACGTGAGGTTGTCGCCAGTGTGGGCTGCGTATTACATAATGGTTTTGGGCCAATCATGGATAGGAAGATTACACTCCTCACAGCTCTGAGCTACCAAGGCTGTATAGGGGTGCTAGTCCAACATAGGCAAGTAGGAGGTACGAAGCAATGGTTTTTGCTCTCCTAATTTGATCAGCCAGCCAAAGCCAAAAGCCTCGCACGCATGTTGAGCGCCAGCGATCAAGCGACGATCCATTAAGGCCTGGGCAGCTTGGCAAATTATCCGGAAAGTTCAATTCTCTAAAGTCATTCGTCGCACCAATCGAGCCAACGCTCACCGAGAATGTCATCCTTTTTCGCGGCGGGCCTCTCTTTGGTGAGACGGCCTGAGTCAAGTCACTGGAGCAAGATGAGTCGCGGCGCAATATATCGTATATATCGACGACATATTGGACACAGCAAGGCTAGAACAGAATTGGATATTCGTGTAACCAACCATCAGAAGAGTCACAACATCGCATGAACGGTTCAACAGCTCCAACTGTAATTCCGGGGTCGGACAGCACATATCTTCTTCGCCACTCTCGCCCTTGGCCCGGCAAGTCTGGACCACAAGACGGAGTAACAGTTTGTAGTACATAGTAGTAGTCTAGTAAGGCTCTTTTCTCTTTGTTCAAATGAGTTGACAAGAACCGCGGGGTGGGAGTGTTCCGCCGTCGGATAACAGTACCAGAACAGAAAAGCTGCTGCAAGAAGATGGACCCTTTGCGTTCGGGCAAATGGCACTCAGCAAGCAATACGGGTCGACTGCCAAGTGCCTTATTAGCACATGCTCGTATATGGCCCAGTTTGCCAGTCACAGTATCAATCATGAAGACCAACATCCGCTCCTAGGGTTAAATAAAAATAAAAATAAAAAAGCGACCACGTGCTCCATGTCGCTCTACAAGTCGTCGGAAGTTGCGCCGATGGCCAATGATGTTAAATGCAGAACGAAGGACGAGACATCGCCTGATTGAAGGACAGGGCGCAGGGAGTAAGCGGCCTTGCTTGTGCATACAAACACAGCAGATGCAGGCAGATATTGGAGCCACCGGATAAAAATAATAAAAATAATAAAGTCAATGAATGCGAGTTTCCTATTTATTTATATCCACTCCCACGTGTAGATGTAGAGGAGACCTGGTGTTACCTGGTGTTACTCTAGAGCACATATCGTAGGGACTGGTGCTACACAGGGCCGAATGTCTTTCCGACTATCCACGGCTCTCCGCAAACCACCCGATGCCTTCCTCCTTACACCACCACCACACATATACTGGTACAGGGCATTGCTCCGTACCGCCACTGCAATCCAACCATACACATACCTAATACGCACACCGGTGCCACTACGACGTCCTCCAAGCTGCAAGCTGCAAGCTGACAGAGAATGAGAAAAGAATCTCAACTAGGCTTGGTGTCGTGTCGCGCGCTAGCATGCTAGGGTTCACTCGCCTCTTCATCTTGCCTGCATGCTGCAGATGTGACTGGGCCATTGCCGCGTACTCGCACGAAGTGTTGGTGATCGGTGTGGGGGAATGGATCCAGGACCGTTCCACTTCGGTGAAGCTTTGTGATGATGCGATAGGCTGCTTGGGGGAGAGCTCCAGCTTCGGCATCTTTTTAGCACCAACTTCCAAGTGCTGAGCCGACCTCCTGCTGGAATTGTGCAGTGGCTATCTTTTGTTTGTGTGGCAGATCGGACCATGACTCGCCCGCCAATGCGCCAGCTAGCGGACACTAGCAGCACCATCACGCCCCCTTGATTGCTTGATTCACTGAACTGAACTGACAGACCACAGGTTACTGGGCAGCCGTCATTCCCAGACTGTCTTAAAAAGCAAATACAAGATGATATGTGTACGTTCCGAACGACTCCCCCCGAGCCTTTAGGAGCAGCTGGTGGCGGCAATGCCTTCGTCTGGCGCGGCGGTGAGTGCGCGGCGACGCCCACAAGGTTCGCTCCGGGAGACGAATGGGAGAGGGTACAAAGAGACAGCCAGACAGACTTCGCTCGCTCTAGAACAAGGCCCTGCACGATGACAGATGCAGATGTGGCCTTGGGGGAAACGCACGGGTTGCCGCGGTGCCACCCAGCCAGGATTGCGGATGTCCTGCCAATCCCAGGAGCCTGGTTCGGGCATCCCACGAAAACCTACCCATCTCTGTCCCGGACTTGCGACCCGGAGGGACCATCGTCGTCGGAAGCTGCCTTCCACCTGTCGTTCCTGCATGGGTAGCACAGGGTCGGTCACAGCTCCGTGACCAGTTATGTGCGACGTCGAGCCAATATCCCTGTGGTGCGCGAGGTAATGTCTGTACGGACGTCCATCTCCGGGAAGCTTATCTCGCGTCTTCGCTAAAGCCCATCATCGATCTCGCCCTATTCCTCGATGTGGATTGTTGGGCTTTGCCTGTCCAGCTGGGCTACCGCAGCATCGAACTCGTCGCACCCCCTTTTGACACGCTTCCATTGCATCCCGTACTAGCTTGTTGGGCGCAGTTACGCAAAGCAGCTGGCACGAGCCACTTTGTGCTCCCTAGGATCTTGGGATACACGAAACCTCTTTGACTCTTTCGTTCGGCCTCGCCGATGATTGAAAACCTAGAGGTTTCCCAGAAAGACCTTCACCATGGCATCCCTCACCCTGCCAGCTAGCAGCCCTGGGCCGTCGTCGTCATCGTCGCAGTTGCCGTCAGCCGCTAGGAACCCTGTCCATGCTTGGGTCCTCTCTCCCGTAACCTCAGCCAAGATGGGATCATATTATGATGTTATCCGTCGTTGCAACAAGTTCGAGGAGAGGCAAGCCAGGGTTATGTGGGAATTCTCCATCCTTGATAACTCGGTGCCTGTGGGCTATATGCTTCCCGAGCACGCCGATGAGATGAAGTGGGAAAATACAAGCTTTCATATCTCGAAAAGGGAGCGCAAGATACACTTGAATCCTGTCGTTCACCTTGGCGATGACGTTGTCGAAACATGTCGGCGAGAGTTTGTGGCCTTGTGTGAGAAGAATGTCAACAACTTCAACGGCTGCTTCAAGAAGTGGCTCAACGAAAAATCCGATTATCACCCCATCCGCGGCCTTGACGCCAAGTTGGCAGGACTTGTGATTGCCTCGCCTGCAAGAGGAATCTTTGGTACTGTCACCACTGGGGTCCACATGAACATGTTTACCCTCAAGAATGGTAGGATCCATGTGTGGATTTCGAAACGCTCCCAGAATGTCACATATGCGGGAAAACTTGATCAGGTCGTTGCGGGAGCCATGGATCCAAACGACCAGATGGATCCCCTTGTGACACTCCAACGGGAAGCCATGGAAGAAGCTGGACTGACAGTCCATATCCCCGCGAGGGTCGTGACCAGAAATGGAAAGCATGTGGGGAAAGTTACAGCCGAGACTCAGATCTCATTTTATGACCAAAAGGACCATGTCGCCGGTAGCGAGGAGGGCCATGTGGAGCCGGGGATCCGCTACACGTTTGATCTTGAAGTCAGTCCCGACTTCATTCCATGTCCGCAGGAACCGGAGTCAATCGATCGTTTTTTACTGAAGCCCGTTGACGAGGTGAAGAGGGACCTGAAGAATGCAGAATGGAAACCAAACTGCGGACTGGTTATGCTGGACTTTTTGCTTCGCAAGGGCGTGGTCAAACAAGGGGATGATGAGCATTTCTGGTTGTTGAAGCCCAGTCTCCAGAGGGAGCTACCATTCAGTAATCTGTGAACGGCTTTTCATTGGTAAAATTCGTGCTTTTCCGGACTGGATATGATGGCGTTTAACGAGTTGGGAACAATTTGTGTGCTTCTGCCGCGGTGGAGAATGATTTTCGACTGCCTTGTCTACTGGATCTCCGCAAGTATTGATCTGCAGTTGGTTTATTAATGATGTGATTGGATTGTTGGGCACTTACTCCGTACAGTGTTATGAGATATACAGAGTACAAACTCAGCTAATGCCATGGTTGTTCGCTTGTCGATTCGCCTCTCATGGATATGGGTTGTGTTGGATTGGATGGAATCCGGGATATTTTTTACCTCCAATGTATGACGAAACGAAGGAGGAATAAATGATTGTCATCTCTTCAGCTCATGAGTTCATGTCGTATTTTCCGAGAAAGAAGAAGAAAAAGGAAGGGCTGTTGATTGGTGTAGGGTAGCAAACGAAATTACGTTGTAATCCAGCAAAACACACAACACGGGGGGTCCAGGAGTTATAATAGTAGTAACATGCATCCATCAGCATTCAAACGTGGAGGCAAAAATTAATTTGTGCAATAATTTTACCACTTGGAATATGAGAAGTGACGGGGCTCGCATTACCCCTAACAGATGGACATTGTTCCTTGTTACGATCCTCCAGGTATTGCTCTTTTGGGCTCTGCAGCCGGGGGTACAATCTGGGCACACGGGGGCCAATGAATTCATCAAGGCCTTACTCGTACATATGTATGCTGCACCTATTTCTATTTTTGGCCTTTTACAGAATTGGGGGCACAAAAAAAAAACGAGGAAAGCTGGATAAAAAAAGTCATCAATTTAGGGTGAGTTGAGTTCCTCTGCGTCTACTAAGGAGAGGTCAGGTCCAAGGGCGCATTATTTTGCCTCAGCCAAAACGAGTTGACGTTAGCGTTGGCTGGAGCTGAGAGTATCAAATGCACGAAGTATGGGGTGGCGCCGTTCGTGACAGCCCAACGTGGGAGAGAGGTGGTGCGGGATAAAAAGCCCGTGGCGCTCTCAGCCTTGCCAGGGCAGACTTTTGCGTTGGCAGGGCGGACAGCCAAGTCAGATGTTGATTGATGTGTCAATATTCTGTAGTATTGGTATTAGTTATAGTGCTACTTACCACTTACCACTTACCACCTGGAAGCATTAAGTTTTGGGTGAGAGCACGAGTAATGTTGCTGCATGCAACCTGAGGGATTTGTTAGGGCGAGACAGAGAGCGAGAACCGAACCGAGAGACAGGCTGAAGACACTCGATGGAGACGGGGCCCAAAGTCGGTGGTGGTTGGTGGTCTGGGGTCCAGCTGCATTTGATAGTTGGGGCGGCTTGACCAGGGGGTGGTTTGATAGTCGTATTGTAATCTGCACAGAGTACGGAGTAGTATCGCGTCTATTGAGCAGCTGTGAGGAGTAATGAGGAGTACGAAGTAATACTGATGAGTATGGATTCTGCCATGTTGGGCAGCGAATGTGTGATGACCTGAAGCCCAACTCCATGAGCATCTCTCACGTCCTTTTCTTCTCCTGGCCCGATGCAAATGCCGAACCGACTCGGAGCTCGGAGTAATCCTCCGATACGCGCTTCCTTCGACTAATACTACTATCCTGGAGTTCATCTCCCCCATGGACCAGGCTTTAATCCCGATGCGATACCCCGTCTGTTCAGCTCGTCTACGCAGAGGCCATCACAGGACGCCACCAAATCAGAAAGACCGTCCGTCGAAACCAGGGATCGTCCGTGGGCTATGGGCTGAGAGACTAGTTTATGCATAGTTCCGAGGTGATTTGTCCAAGAGCAGAAAAGCGTAGCGATTTGAGGGGACAGCCAGAGAGAGCCGCATTATCTGGGAAGAAGAATGTGAATAATTAAGGGACCGGACCTGCACGCCTTTGTTGGTGGCGTGCCGTTCGTCTGTTGTGCCGTCTGTGTGACCGCTTTCTATCTCTGTGTGTGTGTGTCTGCCTGTCTATTCTATTCCTGAGGGGTTGAAACAAGAATCCTCCCTTTCTTCACTCTTGTATCCTAAAGATTGTCTGTCTCTTCTGGGTTTGGTTGGTGTTGGTGTAAGACACATCGAGAGGATCTCACCCTCCCTTCCCGACTCGACGACTTACACGCCGCGATGCGTCACAACCCGGCGATCCTCCTCGCCTTTGGCGCTCCCGCCGTCGCCTTACTCTACGATCCTGCTCCCAAATCCGTAGTACAAGAATCATGGTCCGCGCCCGCGAGAGAAACAATCGCCGCGAATGAAGAGCACAATGATCAGCAGGTCGCGCTCGGATGGTCACCGCGGCCAACAGAGGCACCCAAGGCCCTGCTGGGCAGGATGCTGATGCCGCGTCTGGATGGGTACACGCTGGGGCCGCAGACGTGTGGTTTTGTTCCTGCTAACGGAAGTAAGTTTGTGTGGAATGAGATGGGAGAAAAACATAGGGGGGGGGGACCCAATGCTAACTGGTGATAGACTCGTTTACCTGTGTATCCAGCGGAGCAACTTGCACGCCTGACAGTGACTATGTTGGATGCTGCCAGCCCAACAGCGAATGCAGCGCCATAAAGACGAAGTGTATCAACTATTCTGCCTCCAGTGCTGGGTCTTGCGATCTCCCGTCTGACTACCACACTCTCTGCTGGTAAGGCTCCCTGTCCTTTGGATTCTCCCATGTTGATATCACAATGCTTACACACCTTCCGCAGCGGCACTGCAACACTTGGTGCGTGCTACACATGGGTCGTCTCAACAACTGCTGCCACAGATAGGGGGCCTAAATTGTACACTCTCTTCGACTGCTCCCCCACCCCTGGCCGCAGCACGCTCTTGACCTACGACCCGTCATGGTCCAAGACACACACCTTCACTTCAACGCCTACCGCGCGCGGCGGGACAATTATCGCCCCTGCGCCTTCGTCCACCGATGGGGGTGGTGGGGGTGGTGATGGTGGTAGTAACGACAACGGAGGCGGCGGCGGCACCAACATCGCAGCTATTGCCGGAGGCGCGGTCGGAGGCGTTGCTGTTCTCGCCTTGATCGGCACTGGAGCATTCTTTCTCCTCCGTCGCAAACCCAAGCCCGATCCCGCTCCTCCGGCCCAACCTCCGCCTGTGACCCAGACACCGCAGAGTCCCACATCACCGGACGGCGGCGCCGGCTACCCGTCCGGTGTACCATACCCCGGCTACGGGCCATCGGTCTCGCCGCCGCAGGGCTACGATCCTCGCATGAGTGGCTATCCCCATGGCATGTATCCACAAGATTACCCTCAGCAATATGGCCAGCAGTATCCTCCGCCATTCCAGAACCAGTACCAGCAGCAGTATGGATACCCAGTGCCAACAGGTAGCGTATCTCCTCCGCCGCATACGTCGCCTAGTCCAGGTGTCCTCAAGGAGGGAGACACGCCTTCGCCGCCGCCGCAGGCGCCGAGTGAATTGGCGGCTGTGAACCCTGTAGGGGCGGAGACGAACCGCGCTGAGTTGGCGAGTTGAGAGTGGATGAATTGTAGAGTTTGCAAGGCTTACACGTTCGTGTTTGGTCATGATTGTGTATAAGGATTGTGAATAACGAGATATTTGTCGGTCCTTTGAGATATGGAATGGGATATATACACACACCTTGAATATCAAGAGGAGGAGGAGGAGGCACATTTTTGGGAACTCGATCCCACATGGGGAAGAGAGAATATGCTTCTGGAAATGAGCGAAACCTATTGAGAGGTGGATTGGGGGTCATGGTCCGGGTTGAGGCGTAATAAATGAAGGTCGGTCATAGTTTTTTTCTCAAACCCAGAAGCGGAGAGCATAGCCTGCAGTTTATAATATCACATTGAATTTCAAGGTTTGATCCGACACCTCATTCAGTTCCCTAACCTTGCTGACTTTGCCCCAAATTACTTTTCCGTCGTATTAAATCTATCGCTCTTCACTCTTTTGTAACGTTAGCCCACCATTCAGGCCAATTCACAACCTTGTTGTCCAAGCGGGCCTCCTCAGCGGCAAATACCATGGCATGGCTTCGAAGCACCTCTTCGAGCGTACATCCAACAAATTCGTTTTGTGCCTTCTCTGCCTCCCAGCCGTGGTTCTTGACCCGATCACAGGCCAAGACGAACTGTCTGGTCAGGCCTAAATCACCGCCACCGTGGCCCCTATGCTCCATGCGGGGCCTGTAGGTCTTGGTCTCGCCGGTGTTGAAGTCCTCAACAACAATCTTCTCCGAGTCGGCGTAAATCTCACCGTGTTCACCGAAAAAGTAGGAGTAGCGGTCGCACTGTTTCTTGGTTTGGGCCACCATTTGGATAGTGACACGCTTGGCCGGCCTATTCGACTCAGGCCAGGTAATGGTGACAAATTGGTCGTCACAGACGTTGTTGTCCGATTCAAAAACACAGCGACCGAACCAGTTGCGAGAGCTGACCTCTGACTCTGGGGTTGACTCGTCCCAATCATCCTCCAAGGCCTTGGTCATGACCCTTTTGCGCTCGTCAATGGTTTTGTAATCCTCGATGTCGTGGACCACGATGGAGTTGGGCCAATCCGTGTTGCCAGTTTCGACGCCCCAGAGATCGGACCCCAGGTAGATCTTCTTGGAAGAGTACTTGCAGCCAGAGTCGCCGAGGGGGCATTTCATACAGTTTGTGGCCGATCCGGCGGCAGCAGGCTTGCGGCTCTTCTTGAAATACTGAAGGCCGCCTGAAGAGGAGACCGTCTCAGGGAGATGCGGCTCGCCCTGCCCAGCCTTCTCGGGGGAACAGAGCAACCACAAGACCAAGTCAATGTCGTGGCAGCACTTTGTCAAAAGCGACGGTGCCGATGTCTTTGAGTTTCTCCAGCTACCCCTGACGTACGAGTGTGTGAAGTGCCACCAGCCAACCGGCTCCGTGTGAACGGCGCTGTTGATGTCACCGATGATTTGATCTTCAACGAGTAGCTTCCGAAGCATCATGTTGTGAGGGCTGTATCGCAGGACATGACCAATGGAGAAAACTTGTGAGCTCTGAAGCGGTTTGAGTGCCTTGTACATGCTGAGACAGGCTTCGAGAGAAGGGGCGAGCGGCTTCTCGCACATGATATGGAGGCCTAAGGGTGCGAGCCCAACAACAACCTCCTGATGCATCTCGTCCAAGACGCACACGAAGGCACCGTCGACACCTTCTGGGACATCATTTTCACCCGCGGTCACTCGTTGACGGCGAGTCTGTTCATACTCGAGGAATTCTCGCCAATGAGAAAACGACTGACCCTCCTTGGGGCCCTCGTTGCCCCAGATGTGAGTCTTTCCAAGCGTTTCTCGCTTGAACCTGATGGGCTCTGCGACAGCGGCCACGACACCGTTACTGGCCAGATCAATGCCCTTGGCATATCCCATTCCGCGGGAACCAGCACCGATGATGAGGAAACGTGGGGGAGTCGTGGACATTTCTGGCTTCGGGACGGGGTCTACAGTGGAGGTGGCCGCCGTGGCCGTGGCCTTGGCCTTGGGGTCGACACCAGTCATGATAAAAAGCTGGCCGTGGCTCGTTCGTGTGCCGATTGTGTATGAGGTATCCCCGCTTCGATTTATATGCTGTATCCAAGGACGAAGCTCTCTGCACGGTACTATACGGGGGGGAAATGAACTTGAATTTCCCTTTTTTTAAGGTTATCCCAAACCTTCTCTTGACGGTCTTTTAATATTCGAGTCGACTTCGGCGGCAGACTCCATGGGGTTGCGGGATCTAGGAGGATTCGCGTGGATAAAAACGACTTTATACGACTTGATCTCGACAGGATCCGCGGTCACCACGACAAATGACCCGATACGCATGGAACGTTTCAACGCTAGAATGAGCCACTAATAATGTGGTGGAGTTTGTCGGCATCGTGCCATCAATAGGAGCTAAAGGATGGGGGAATTCTCTAAGTTCGAGGGGGAGTCTGAGGAGCCACAGAGGTGTTGATTGATTAATAGGCCTAACGCGATTGGAGGGCGAAGCAGCCAAGGGCACCCACCACATGGCTTCACCGAACCGAAAGCCGTTACCCCACTCGCCAAGCCTGGTATTAGCCGGCGAGCCTCACCTAATTCATCGTCTTGTCTCGTTTTGACTATTTCCTTGAAGAGTTGGACGATCTGAGGTTCAAAGCTCAAACCACTTCTTTATCCCGATCCCCAAGCCACAGGCAACTATTTGCCGAATCGTTACATCCGGCCTCCCGCACGTGGCTTCTGCTGAGCTTCTAGTACCCTATCATCATGTCAGCCGGGACGCCTAACAAGAAGGCGTCCATCGACGATGCCCTAGTATGGATAGATTGCGAGGTGCGATCCCGCTGCTTCATGCTTCTTCTTATCATGTATCCTTATCCCTCAGTTGCTTACCAAAAAGGGCCGTTGTTTGGTGTGTGCAGATGACGGGTTTGAACCCTGACACAGAGGAGATACTCGAGATTTACTGTATTTTGACCACTGGCAACCTCGACATCATCGACCCGCAAGGCTTCCACGCCGTCATCTCCTGGCCAGCGTCTCGATTGGAGCAGATGGATGAATGGTGCACAAACACGCACGGCAAATCAGGCCTGACAGCAGCGGTTCTAGCCTCAACCACCACTCCCGCTCAAGCGGCAGACGGACTCTACGATTACGTGACCAAGTTTATCCCCAAGCCGCGCACTGCATTGCTGGCAGGCAATACTGTGCACGCTGATAGAGCGTTTCTGAGAAAGGAACCTTTCAGCAAGGTCATCGAGCATCTGCACTACCGTATCCTTGACATTAGTGCCATAAAGGAGGCGGCTCGACGGTGGAGCCCGCGAGAGGTTCTGGCCCAGGCGCCGACCAAGAGGGGAAGCCATAAGGCCAGGGACGACATTCTGGAGAGCATTGAAGAGGCAAGACACTATCGGGATGTCATCTTTAGATCATCTCCTAGGTGACAGATCTGATTTATAGTACGAAGTCATAGCCGCAAAGCAAATTTATTGGGTGCTGGTTATCTCTGTGTACGAAGTACATAGTGCTCCGTATGTAAGTCCATAGATGACACGCTTTGACAGGCTCTAGTATGTATATCAAATTAAATTAAGATAACCAAGCACCTAAGCGAATGAAGTACTTCGTACTCTGCATTACTCATTTTCCCGCCTTCCATTGACGAGCAGGCCTTTGATGTCAGATGTCATTGTTAGTCAAGAGCTAATAGCTGATGGTTGGGTTGGGTGTTCATGCAGAAGCTGCTTGTGATGAGGTAACGACTGCAGCTCATCAGATTGGGCAAATGCACACTGTAGAGTTGTATCTGATATACAACAGAATCTACAGTATGAATACTACACAACCCCACACGGCCTGCCCCTCTAAGATGCCCAACCCCCCACCTGTAGCTCTGGGAGCTATCGTATGAGCTATTAGAGCTTCCCCTCCTCCTTGTCGATCGCAGCTTTGACACCGCCCTCAACCTCAACCTTTAAAAGACAATCGCAGGAGACGTTGCACTCTCTGCTCCCCTCTATCCGACCACAACCCCTAAAACGCCCTTTGCGTGCTTGAATCTCCAACATGGCTGTGGAAATCAAGAGTGTCGAATTCGAGCCTTTCCAGGACCAGAAGCCGGGAACGTACGTTGTCGCGATCCCAGCATCCCCCCTGTTCTGTTTCCAACGTACTGACAAGGGTTTGCATGCCAGATCAGGTCTACGCAAGAAGGTCGTCGTGTTTCAGAAGCCTCACTACAGCGAGGCGTTCATCGCCAGCATTCTCCTGTCGATCCCTGAAGGCGCCGAGGGTATGCGTCCAACTCGTCAAAGCTACACAACATGAAGAAGACAGTTTGATCTGATGATCGCTTCCAGGTGCTTTCCTCGTCATCGGTGGTGATGGCCGCTTCTGGAACCCCGAGGTCATCCAATTGATTGCAAAGATCAGTGCTGCGTATGGAGTCAAGAAGCTTCTCATCGGCCAGAACGGCATCCTCTCCACGCCTGCAGCCAGTCACGTCATCCGTCTGCGAGGAGCCACTGGTGGCATTCTGTTGACTGCAAGCCACAACCCTGGTGGTAAGACATTGAACCGCAACATATTGCATGGGCCCTCAAATAACTGACCATCATGTCTTATAGGCCCAACGAATGATTTCGGTATCAAGTATAATCTGGCCAATGGCGGACCTGCCCCTGAGTCTGTCACCGACAAGATCTACGCCACTTCCAAGACCCTGACCTCGTACAAACTGGCATCAATTCCCGACATTGACATTTCTACAATTGGCACCAAGACCTACGGTTCTCTCGAGGTTGAGATTATCGACAGCACTGCAGACTATGTTACTATGCTGAAGGATATTTTCGATTTTGACACTATCAAGAAGTTCTTCTCAACCCACACAGACTTCAAGGTTCTTTTCGATGGTCTCCACGGTGTCACCGGCCCTTACGGCAAGGCCATCTTTGAGAAGGAGCTCGGACTCACTGGTGCCACGCAGAACTGCGAGCCCAGCCCTGACTTCAACGGCGGTCACCCCGACCCCAACCTTACCTATGCTCACTCCCTGGTTGAAGTCGTTGACAAGAACAATATTCCCTTTGGTGCGGCTTCTGACGGTGATGGTGACCGGAACATGATTTACGGCGCCAATGCCTTCGTCTCACCTGGTGACTCTCTCGCCATCATTGCACACCACGCCAAGCTTATTCCCTACTTCCAGAAGAATGGCGTGAACGGCCTTGCTCGTTCAATGCCCACCAGTGGCGCCGTTGACCTGGTTGCCAAGGCCCAGGGTCTCAGCAGCTACGAGGTGCCTACTGGCTGGAAGTTCTTCTGCGCCCTTTTTGATGCCAAGAAGCTGTCCATCTGCGGCGAGGAGAGTTTCGGCACTGGCAGTGATCACATCCGTGAAAAGGATGGTCTGTGGGCCATTGTTGCATGGCTGAACATTATTGCCGCTCTTGGCGTCCAGAACCCTGGTGTTACCCCATCCATCAAGCAGATCCAGAAGGACTTCTGGACCCAGTATGGACGGACGTTCTTCACCCGATACGACTATGAGGACGTCGACTCGGAGGGAGCGAACAAGGTTGTTGGTGAGCTCCAGGCTCTGGTTGCAGACCCCAAATTCATTGGTAGCAAGATCGGCGGTAAGTATCCTTGACCTCGCACAGTAGAAGAATTATGTTCTAACTTCGCTACACAGAACGCACCGTCACCAAGGCAGGCAACTTTGCTTACACTGATCTCGACGGCTCAGTCTCTTCTAACCAGGGTCTCTATGCTGGCTTCTCATCTGGCAGCCGCATTGTTGTCCGTCTCTCTGGCACCGGCTCATCCGGCGCTACTATCCGCCTGTACATTGAGCAGCACACCAATGACCTATCCAAGTATGACCTTGATGCCCAGGACTTCTTGAAAGATGAGGTCAAGTTTGCCACCGAGCTCTTGAAGTTCAAGGAGCACATTGGCCGGGACGAGCCCGACGTTAAGACCTAAGCGATGACACCAGGGAAGTATGCATAATTAATGGGACACAAATGGACGATTGGAGGAGGTGGATTAAAACACATATGGTGAATAGTGATATCAAGCAAATACAAGCAAAGCCACTGCTTTTTGATGGCATGAGTACCTTTTCAATTTGACCAACCAAGCCGGGGCTGACCCCGGCACCTGTACTCCGTACTATTTTTTAAAAACCTTTATTTGATCATCTCGGTCCACTGCGTACGAGTAGTAGTATGTAAGAAATTACTTCATAATATACGGGGGAGTACTACTAATATACTCCGCACTCCGCACTATTATCAACTTTCCTTTCTTTTTCTTGTCTCATACGAGTATAGTACGGAGAATGTAATATTGAGGGGCAAGAGTATGACGTCGCGTGTCGCGTCAACCGTGTAAATAAGTTCACTCCATCAAACTGCATAGCTCTCTAAGGGATACTATATCACAACATGGAGACCCAAAAGCGCCCCGAGCCACCAGTTCTCAAGCGGGATGGCTTTCAATACGGCAAAGACGGCCTCAGTGTGTCAAATATCGACCGAATTGATGGCTCCCGTCTGAAGCAGCTCTTTAATCCGGGGAGCCTCCGACTGAAGCAAGACCAGAAGAAAGCAGAGGAAACAGCTCGGACCTTGTTCAAGAAACCCTTTCTTGCTGCCCAGTTGCGATACTACGGCATCAAGACTGCAGCCTCAGCGAGTAAGCCAGAGCTTTATAACCGGCTTAACGACGCGGTTTCTCAAGGAAAGGTGGGTGCTCAACCGCGTTCTTGTCTTAACATGACCAATGTCCGCCTCGAGATCTTGTTCTCATTTTCTGCCCTTTTCAGTGTGATCAAGTTCCGGAAGAAGTGGTCCTCTTGGAACAGTTGATGCAACGCGATTACGAACCCCTGTACCAGGAATGGGAGACTGTCGTTCGTGCTTGGGATGAAGAGAAGAACCGGCGGGATGATGAAGCATTTAGCAAATGCACAACACCTGGCCAAAAAGCGAGCTTTGATCTGAATCGATTTATGAATTTCTACTTCCTGACGGACGGAAAGCCGGATCAAGACAAAACCCCAGAGGCACTGGCCCTATACGGCTTCAACGAGACATGGCGACTACACCAAATAGTTCACAGCACCCCTGGTCTTCACACGCGGAGCGGCGGCCTTGATCAAGACCAAACTCTCTGCATAGGATGGAACCAAAGCGAGGTTTTGAGTCTGGCGAAGCACATCGATGATCAGGCTGCCGAAGCGCAGAACAAACGCCGGCAAGCCTGGAGGGAAAAGGAGATGGACGCACACGAAAAGTACGTCTCTCAGTCAAGTCAGAGCAAGCCGAAGAAAAACAATGGAAAAGGCACCGCCGAGAAGGAATCTGCCGAGTCGTTTGATCTTCAGCAATGCAAAGGCTCGTACGTCGTAAGATGCGAGGCTGTGACAGAGGGCTGGTCGGATGAATATACAGGCGGCAAGCTTACCCTGGACATCGCCAACAGCAAAAACGGGGTTCTGGTTGCAGATTATCACTTTGGCATCATCGAAGGAACAATGCTTTTGAGTCTTGATAAAGAACAGTTGGATCTCATTGCCGGCGGCGACTCTGATTCTGAAGCCCATTCAGACGATGAAGCCTTCGAGTTTTTTGATCACGATATCAATGAACCTGACTCTGAAGAAAAACAGAAGCCGGAGAAGAAGAGTTTGGCACGAGCTGCTGCTGCCAGCAACCAAGCACAGCAGAGCACTGGTCGTGCCGCAAAGAGACGCAAAATGATGCCATCGCTCTCTCGTCGGGTCTACTACAAAATGCGAGGCCGCGAAACTGGCGAGGGCGAAGTCTTCCCGGGCCCCGAGTCTGGTCATCTCGACTTCCTGAGCGATGAATGTCTTCGGTTCGCGGGTTTGGCGTACTACTTCCCTTATATCTCGAAAAACGTGGAGTTCCAAGGGTACAAAATATCCGCCTCGACGCGAAAGAAACCGACAGCATTTGGCAACTTTGATGACTCTGGCGGGAGATATGGATGGGTTTGAATGGAGTTGGAATCGCTGTCCGAGTTGTATCCTCGAAGGGCCAATACACGTTGGGTTCATTTACTTCGTGAGTTCATTATATACATATCGTCATTAATATCCAAACAAGGCTGTACGGCCTACGGAAGAATAAAACGCCACATTGCGATTACATTTATGTCTTCCTTTCGAATGCCTATGTGATTGTGAGCTCGCTCATTCCATTGTCGTCCGTCCAGAACTCGCCCAGCATAATTCCATGGATATAACAAGGACCCACAATCTTGTAAATACCATCTCCCGTTTCCCGAAAAACGTAGGGCTTAGTTGCACCTGTGAGGATCGCGATGACGTCTCCAGGACGTGCCATAGGCGGTACAGTGCCAACGTAAGACCTCGTTGTAGTGCAGATACCCAACCCGATAGGCAGTCTGATACTGTTCTGGAACAGGTGAAGCTTCCGATCCTGATGAACTGCAGCAGCAGCTTTCTGGTGGCTTTGATATCCAACAACGTTTAGCCATCTTCGGAAGAAATACCGGGCTGTTTCAACGTGTTTCTCATCCAGAGCCGATAAAGGCGTTGTAGCCTGAAGGAAAGTGAAGAGCTGCCAAAAGACATCGAAGACGTCCTCGCCAGTTGGGTAGTGCTTCAAGGACCAGACAATGATCCACCACAGACGTAGAGTTGGGTACAAGACCTCGTCCTCGCGACTCATCATACCACCACAAAGACAGATGCGATCAAAGACCTTGCACTGCACCTTCAAGGCCTGTCCGTCGATCCAGTACACCAGCTTGCTGCCCTTGGAAGCCGAGAACTTGGAACTCGTCTCGATCATGTTTGGAACCTTTGGAAACGAGAGATCCCTGACCCATGAGGGTAACAGATGATATATTCCATTTCTCCAATCCGGGTAAAACGTAATATCCCACGGACGAAGGGCGTCGAAGCTCCCTGTCACCTCCAGACACTTCTTGGCAGCAAGAGTAAAGACTTCCTGGACCGGGAGCGAGTAATCTACATCGATCCTGGCGGTCTCATGGACAAGTCCAAGAAGCGCGAAAACTTTGTCACGCGGATCCGTCGCTTCATGCCGCTCATATGCCACCAAAAGACTGGGGAGAGTAGCCTTGCGGCCCCTGAAGACAATCATGCACAGGACATTCCCGGCAAGCAGGCCGAAGTGGTCCGGGAATCGCGTAACGTTGGTTCTAAGAACCCAGGAGGAGACTGTTTCGAGATCCTCCCACGATATCTCCTCACTGCCACACTGCAAGACGGCTTCCTTTGCGGCAGAGATTTCCTGAACGACCCAGATACGCCTCCACCAGGGCCGAGTGGCCACATGCATCAACGCCCTATCTAACCCGCGGTACTTCATCAGCTCCTGACAGCCCTTATCCTCCGGCACCATTCTTTCATTTTCCCGGAGCACCTTCGCAAACACGGTGAGGGAAAGGAGACCCCATTGCAGCGCTTTATCCGCTTCGCCAAGAGAGATAACCACTCGGGTTGCGTTCTCGTAAATCTCCCGCATCATCTTCACTTGCTGGTTTCGTTCCTCAATACATGACTGATCGATGCATATCGCGTCTACCCAGAGGGTCCGCGGCTTCGAGGCTCGCAGATCTTGTAAGGCTACTTTGCAGTTCTTAGTGATTTGCAAGGGTTTACCGTTACACCGGACAAAGGGAGGCTCGGCAGCAGAGCCCCAAGTATAGGAAAGTGCCTCATAACTCTCATGCTGCTCTAGTGATGCTTCCGAAAGGGTGATCTCAATATCTGGATCCGTGCCCGGCTGTAGGCACAGCAGTCTGAATGCTCCCTTGGAAGTTGGACTGAGCCGATCATATGTATATGTTTCGTTGGACATGATAACAACTATGTAGGCTGTAATGGACTGATGACGCAAGGAGAGGGGAGATAATAAGACGAAGTCAAAAGGCTAGATGTTTCGATACGTAAATGGACTGCATTATTCACTAAAAATAGACCACAGGACTTTTCTCATAAGCTGAAGAGAAGAAGGATGCCTGGACTCGAAGCTACTACAGCCCTATTATGTCTAATATACGGGATGGATGGTTCCTCCGTGTGCTCCGTTGGGTTGTTCGTGTTCGGCCGCTCAGCCTCAGAAGGATTCATTTCCTTGCACATGAGCTCTATTGCGCTCTCCAAATGGTCCACACAGTCTCTCCAGCGATTTATACATAACTGATAAATAGGGCAAAACCGTTATAGGCTATTCTCGAACAGATATCAAGGAATTGATAACTTGCCAGTGGCCTATATACTATAAATCAGGGTATTGATGTTGATGCTTACTTTTCCCATACATAAGAAAAAAAAGTGGAATTCGACCGTAAGAGCCTTCAAAACCCAATGTCAACCTTGGAAGGCCTTTTTGTTTCCCAGTCGTGAGTGAGACATTATGCAATAGGTTACTCAACAGGAACACCATTCTCCTTGCCGAAACAATGCTACACATCAAAGCTCATGTCGTCGTTAACGTCTTAGCGTGAGGGGGTGTGGTGGATCATCGAAAAAAAAGTGATAGGAAAAATCTTGTAGGAGATCGCCTCATCGAAGAGGGTAGTACTAGTCTTTGGGGGTCAATGCCCGTGACGGACAGAATACGTCCTTGAAGCTTTGGGAAGCTATAGAACACTAGTCAGAATATGCCTATGCACTGCATCTTGCCAGCGGGAACACACCTTCTTCGGTATAGAATTGGATTTCAAAGGCACCCCCTGAGCCCTTTCGCTGACTTTGCTGCCGGTACTGCTGGCAGAAAACATACAGCTGGACGTCGGCTAGGCGAATCTTGCGTCGGCCAACACGTTTGAGCCACGTAGGTGAAGCGGACTGATGGGTCACTACAATATTTGTCAATCATGCCGTTCATTTTTTTTATCACAGCTATGAGCAGGGGGACGAACCGAAAGCAGTCCAGACAGGACATTGCCGCAGCTCCCCCTCCCACACGGCAGCGTGGAGGCGGCGGCCACCTGTCAAACGGTCCTCATACACGATGAGGGAGTGCTTGAAGCCATCATCCATAATACACCTATACCGCATTAGGAGCAAATTCGTTAAAAGAATCGGATGGTCAAAGCAGAGCCGAGGATGCAAGACTTACGCCTGGAAGAGCTTACGCTCGCCCCTCAAGGCATACTCTTTGAAACCCAACTGAACCGTCAGATTGTTGCGAGCCTTGAGTGCTAGGAATGTGCAATAGAGAAGTATGAGTTCTGAGTCATATGTTAGCCGTTGATGTTCACAAACTGTCGAGGATAGCGGATGTAGGGTGGCAAAATGGCATCCTCGAAAGAGCAGAACGTCAGCTTACCTTCCCATGTCATGAAGCGTAGAGTTGCCCATAGTTTGGAGCAATTCTCCGACCGACTCCATCGCTTAAACTGTAGAGTGTCTCCCTCACGCTGGATGCATAACTCATGGGCACCACGCAGCGAAAACCAAGGACCACCCATGTAAAATGTTCGGAGGAGCAACCAAGGGCTGCCATCCTGTCCGTCTCGATACGCAATCAGCGAAATCTTGTCATCCTCGAACGGGCTAATAGGCCATCAGCATCATTCTATGTACGATTCGCCAAAGAAGGCTAAAAAGATTGCCACTTACCGCCGGAACAGGACCTTGGAATTATTAGGGATGGTGAGATGGCCCCATGGCCTGTGTGGTCCAAACGATTCTGACCTATTATGCCAAGTCAGTTGACCGTTTCCCGTCAAACTGTCTTTGAACGACTCACGAATACTGGCCCTTGAGCTCCGTGCGAGATGGTAATGGCAAGGAGAAAATCTGCTCGGCCCAGTGTACTGACTACGTCCATTTTGAGTGACAAGGTCAACTAATCATAGAATGGCAGGCTTACCGGATCTACTACCTCCGGAGGTGCGATCGCCCCATAACGAACTAGAGGCCCGGCTTGTATCGGAGGTGGTGCTTCAATCGTGTCAGCCTCGAAAATGATTATCACCGAGACGATCACATACGTATCCCTCTTGCTTCTCGCAATTGCATTATTTGAAGACGAACACATTCCATCATATTAAGGTCAAAGTTAGGTGATCTAGACAGGCATTAGTGCTGTACAGAAACAGAAAGGTGGGAAACTGACCTTGCCAGCAAGTCTCGGAGCAAAGTAAGGAAATGATTATAAACCATGAATCGCTGAGGCAACTGAAGACCACCGGCCTCATTTGTCATCTCATGGAACATTGTCCGCCAGCGGTTCACTTTTGTGAGCGTTTTGTTTTCGTAGTGGGTGGTTATATCTCGAAGAGACCGGGACATGCATGGTAGAACGGTGTTAAGAGGGTCCAGTACCAGTGGCACGCGGTCTTGATGGACCTGTGAGAGGTCGGCTAATTCTCGTAGAATGAGGCTCGATGTTCGTATCTCATCAATAAGTGACCCCAGGTGCCGGCGATTGGCCTCTGGTAGTGTATGGAATAAACCCTCGAGGCGGAGCCAGACTATGTCAGACCGCTCCGCCTCCAAACAACAGCCCTTTAGCAGATGGGCATCGACCAAAGCTCCTTGATCAATTTCGAGGGGCGAACTCGGCGACTCCATGGTAATGAGACAGAAATGGACAGCAGAATAGCAGTAACCCATTCGTTCATCATCCACTGCGCGGGTGGTGCTGGGGGTACGAGGCGTTGTCTGCCCAGTGCTTGTCGTGCCTTGTTCCCAAGAATAATATCCCTACCACCTCATTCCCTGCAGAATCGTGGATTCGTGACCATTCGCAAGTCGGTATGCTTCTGTTTGTATGTGTGCTCCAGAGGTCCCAGTCACCGTATCGAATCTGCTCACCGAGGGCTATTAGACAATGGGAGGGCCAGAGAGAATCCGAAGGATTGGGCCGGGTCAGGTCAATAGAAATGTCGGGATGGCAGGGTGGACCGGTAGTTAAGTCGGGGGCGGGGACGACAGCATGCAACTTCAAATCCGGAGAATGGGGGGCATCCCACACCTGCACACTTGTTGAACCGACGGCAGCCCAATGCAATAATCAAACCTTCCATCAACGCTACTGAGAATACGAACCGCTCCTGCGGTGCACCTCTTCTACCAATAGCCTCATCCGACGTGGCCGACATATATTGACATATATTGTCGCTGCTTGATCAGTCTGGGGATGCCGACGCAATTAAACAGGGAGGCCGGGGACTGGCTTCCGGGCCTCTGGCCAGACCAGACCGCTGAGCGCGGATCGGATGACCTGATTGTGCATTGTCAGAACCCACTTTGAAGCGGGCAACTCGGCCACCTCATTCGCGGTGGCGGGTTCGAGCCGGAGTACGCTCGCAGCAGCGTGAGCTGCTCAGAGCATGCCACGAAAGCAAGTGTGTCTCAACCCAACGACACTTGCATGATAGCCACCTGCAACAAAGCAATTTTGTGCGACACGAGCACATAATCTTGGGTAGCTAGCTTCAGCCATGACGAAAGACGCAACGATTTGGTAAATTGGCTTTGCTTTGGACGACGATTGGCTCGCTTCTGGTGGAGGCACGGCATCGCCAACAAAAAGCTCTGGGGATGTCTTGGGTCTCTGAGCGGTGGAGGACCGGTGGAGGACCAACGGGCCTGTGGCTGATGAGCACGGCCAGCCCAAGTTGCGGGAAGCCAACTTAGCCAACAATCCTGTGTGGCTGGATGGAGTTACGCCGCGAGATAATCAAATCGCAGAGCCGCCTGATCCTGATGGGTGGTGGAGAGCGGAGGAGAGCTTGCGGGCCGGCCCTCCCCAAGCTTCTGTTTGGGCTCCTCATCCTTTTGGATGACCATTCATCGTGAAGTGTTTTTCTTTGGAAAGGTGAGGTGTTTTGTTCTGGGGCCCGGCCTCGGTTTGGTGAATTCTTCCGTACCTGCCCTTTGGTGTCTTCACCTCACCTTCACCTGTAGGCTCGCTGACATAAGCCATCCTTGCCATAGCCTCCAGCCTCCACCGCCACAGGTATCACGTGCTGGGGCGAACTAGTGCCTCTGATGATGCAAAAGTTCACCGGCGGTTGAGAAAACGGTGATGCATCTTTTGAGCCTCCTGACAACGGCTACCCTGACAATGCCGGGCAGTAAGCATCATGATGCATATACGAATGCCAGGGAAGGCCATATGTAGAATTGACATGCAGTGAAATATCATATCGCAGTGTGGACTTAAATACTGTTACATTGATTCTCTCAACTCTTCTTCTCGTGGCTCCGTTGATATGCTCATGACCGGTAGCTCACGGAAATATCGACTGAGACTGTTTGTAGCTCTACTGGCTACCATCCAGATCACAATTACAAGTGTGCGAGACCCTGTTCCGTTGAATTCCGGCACCTGAAAAAGCAAAAGTACGCAACCCATCCCGTTCATTCATACAACACCGCCCTGCCCAAAATACAAGGAAATCGAGACCACCAGCCTGGGCGTCCACGTAAGGCGTCAAGGTAGGCAGGCAGTTGCCATCACCTCCGACTCGCTGCATCATGAATCATTGCGTGGGCACCATGGTGATCATGATCGCTGCACGGGTATCATGATAACCATGACTCATTGCACGAGGTTCATGGCGAGCGCCTGTTTAGGACGACTCCTCATCTTGGTCGGCCTATATGGCGAGTTAGTCTCATTCACGAGTAGAGGGCTTGGTGATTTCATACGTTGTAAGCCTGCTTCTCATCCTCATAACGCTTCTTGTCCGCAGCAGCCTTGGCCTCATAGGGGGCACGCTGCTTGTCGTTCAGAGCCTTCCATCGCTCACCCAGCAGCTTGCCGACCTGGCCAAATGAGATGCCAGGGTTCTCCTCACGGACGTTCTCTCGCTGCTCATTGGCGAAGAACATGTAGGCGGACAGACCACGCTTGGGGGCGTTGGGGTCTATGGCAGTCAGTCATGTGTACAAGGTGGATGGCTCGAGTCGAAGCTCAAGGCCAAGGGGTAGGCGTGAGCCCGTTTCGTAAAAACTCACCCTTCTTGCCGCGCTTCTTGCCACCATCCTTGGCGCTACGCTTTCCGGCTGCGGCCTTAGGCATTGTGAATATGTGACTGAAAAGATGGTCAATTACTGGGACAGATTGTAACTAGACAGGATGGGAATGTCTGTGTGCGTGGTGAGAGGAAGCTGCGCGCAGTGTCGCTGCAGCGACCGGTAGGAGCTGGCGGGAGTGGAGGAAATGATTGAAGCGGGATTGATAGAGGGGTAGCTTGATGTAAGAGGTAGTGAAAGTGAAGTGAGAGTGAGGCGCAAATGCAATTGAGCTCGCCAACGCGGTCGGATAGCGATTTGAAGCTCGAAAACTGTGGTGATGAGGGTGTCTTCATACCTTGAAGAAGTTTTTGGAGAGAGATGAAGGTGGTGCGAATGCTGAATTCTTGGTCTGCACAATGGCTGTCAGCTCACGATGGCGATATGAAGATGCGCAAGCAATGGGGATGATAAGAGCAAGTTGCGACCGTAGATGCGAGGTGCAGTCCCCAGGAAGCAACTTGCGAAGGAAAAACGATGTCAAAATGAAGCAAAAACGAGCTGCAGGAGCAGAATAACTCAATGCGCGCGCACAGAGACGATGATGCTGGTGACTTGGGGTTTGGCTGTGATGCACAGTGAATTCGAGGTACTCACCAGATAGGCGCGTTGTGTTGCGACGAAGACGCGGGTGCGGTTTGTATGGGAGGTTTTTGGTGGGAGATTTTGTATGGGAGAGGGAGAAGGGGAGCGAGTTTGTATGGGGGGAGGGCCAAGCAGCCTTTTTACTATGGGGGAGTGATTGTGCGGAGGGAGCGCGCACGCGCCGAACAGCCTAACGGGCGACCACCCACACACACTCACACACACACATTTGCCCACGCACACTTCTGGCTCGCACGTTTTCGCTCTCCCGGGTGACCCTTTTGGCTTGAGGGGTGCTGCTGGCTGCTGGGCGGCACCACAATGGCACCTGGACTTGGGGCCACCACTCACTGTGACTTTTGCACACTGGGCAACGCACACTGGGCACAGCATAGCGTCCTGGCTGGCAGGTACTCGTACAGCGGCTGCTTTTGTTAGGCGAATTGCACAGCTGCCCTCTTCCTCTGCTTTGCCTCTCCACCTCCACCTCCTATTGTTGTTGATGTTAAAAGACTCCATAGTAATGGGTAGTAGTAGTGGTAGTATAGTAGTACAGGTATGTTGAGTCGAGTGCCAGATCACAGAATCAACAGCACCGGGTGCAGTCCAAACTTTCACAACTCATGCATTATGCACCTATAATTCCTTTGCGCCTACTTCGTATACGGCGAATGATGACTTGGAGAATCCTCCTCCCGTAGTATCGTCAGGGTGGAGATGTTGGGATGACTCTCATTGTCACAGAAACCAACGCCAAACACCCTCGCTATCACCTTCAGTCTCTGATGTCAGGAACATTCATCAGACAGGGAAATGAGAGGTGGGTGGCAGACTCTGCGAAAGGCTACTCGCGTCGTCGATTTTGCACGGTACTGTACAGGTACATGGGATGCTCAGCCCTCCCCGCCCACGTACAGTACACGCCCTTTGTACCTCATCAAGCGCATCACAATTCGCACGGTATACTTACTGATGCTAGTACTAGCAGCAGCGAGCCTGCTTCCCTCGCCTGCATCCGTCCACCACCCAGAGCTCTTTTCTTTGCCTCCCTGGACTGGTACGTGGAACTAGTCCAGCAGGCCTTTGCTCCATTTATTATTGCTAGCACCCTCCTCGCTGATTTTTCTCTCTCTGCCACGCCTTGAATGCTGATTACCCATGTTTACGGTCTGGACTACGAAGTACCACATCCTTAGTGACCGAACATGTACGGAGTAGTCCGTACTGCATGTACTACATACGAGGCTTGCCGGGGATCTTGACTCCCAGGACCGCAGTACATTCATAGTAGATAGCTGTTCACAGTCGGCACAGAACCGGGTGGTGTCAATACGACTACTGGTAGTAGTAATAATGCTACTCCAAACCGGGCCTCTTGCTAATTCTAGAAACCCTCATTTTCAAAGCGGCCTACCAACTTCGAATACTACCACTATATACTACTACCATACTAGTAGTAGTAGTAGTAGTAGTTGCACGAGCACTTACCAGGGCAATTGTATCGGTTCCATTACCAGTCTCAGCTCGGGTGGATGCGGACCTCACCAGGTTTGGTGGTACTATTACATGCGTGCTTCAACCTCCTCTTCACGCTGCGACAAAGGCTCCCGTTGGCGTGCCAGAGAGTTGCGCCCATTTGCATTCAACGCTCTTAGCGCCGGAATCAGTCCTCTGCCGTTCACTCCGCCCAGTAAGTATCGGTCTCCCGACTAGTAGTACTGGGACTTGGAAACCATGACCAAATACTACTAGGTAGCTTCCACCTGCAGCCAAGGTACGGCGAGTACAAGTACAAACACACTACGAAACAAGAGGTGCTTAAGGTTCCATGTTGCTAGCAAAAGCGTGACTAGCGGCACCTCTGTGCTGCGTACTCGTACTGTTTTGCCTGGGCCTGCTGCTTGCCTCTTTACTTCCAACCCCCACTACTCCGTATAGCAAGCAAGCCTCCAGAGACAACCGTGTCACCTCGGACAACAAGGCAACTGGGAGTCCCAATCTGCACTCCCCCTTCAAACCCCCTAGGCCGCATCAGCGCGAGGAGATGCTGGCGTAGTAGTAGTACTTACTGCATAGTACAAAGAAGTGATACTATGTAGTACTACTATTATGACTTACTAGATACCTACTAGGTAGGTAAGTGCAGCTTGCAAGAATGGACCCGCGGAGCCCTCGGACTCGGACGACATTGCCAGACGGCTAGGACCATCTATCGAAGGGGGTACTTCTAGTGTTGCATGACGAATTGTACCGTCATACGACTTTTGCAAGTACTGGTACATCACCACTCGTACCGACCATCTTGTAGTACGAGCAGCTGGCCATTCACTGTGGCCGCCCATGCTAACGCCTGAATCAAGCCATTCTTGTCCTAGAAAGGATTCGATTTGTGTACATGCAGAGCCGAGAAGCAGTAATGTACGGAGTAATCCCGCTGGAATTTCTTCTCAAACAAGATGTACACAGCAAGGCGGGAGAGAGCTCAGTCCAACTGGCAAGGGTGAGAAATGCGAAGGGTGAGGTGAGAGTTCTTACTCCTACTGATGAGAGTAATACGGCGTATAATTATCCGTACATCCAACAAATTGCTTGGGTGCTCTGCTTTGAGACTCATGCCATTCCACTCCAATAGTCTTCATGTACTCCGTACTTCGTACAAAATGGTCCCAACATGTGAACCAGGCCTCTACATAAACTTATTGCATATCTGCCCCCTAATTTCCCCTCGTTGGATGCGTACTACGAAGTACATATTACATATTTCGTACATCACGAAGTAGTAAGTAGCACACATACTACTCATACATTAGTAGCGCAACGCATGCATCATTCCGGTGTGAAATTGCTGGCACAGACCAGACGAGGTACTCCGTCCTGACCAGAGACCTTGGAGCGTTAGTCGTAGTACTATTGTATGTGACACACCATTAGCAGTGGTGCGCACAGAGAGAAATGTACCTTGTAGCGTCCTACGCAGCTTATACTGTGCTGTACATGCCTGAGCCGAAAAGAGGAGTTTTGCTACTCCCCCACCCGCGTCGCCCCCCCAAGAGAAGGAGAAAACAACAGATGAGCTTCTCCACTCATTGATGAGGGATAAACAAGCAAGGGCAGCGCGTCATGTCCCGGCTGATCCAGCTGATTCTGTCAGCTACCCAACAGCGAATTACTAATGAAAGGGGATGAAAAAGGAAAGGAAAAAAGAAACTGGACGGTTGCACAATTTCCACAAACGTTGCCGGCAGATTCGTCAAAAGGAATCGTTGGGATTGCAAACCGCCAAGCCATATCACGTGGCTGATGTCGCGCGGTGGTGGTCATAGCTCCTGCACGTAAGCTGGGCTTTGTCACTCATTTCTCCGAATTCAGCTTCTTTTTTTTTTCTCGGTCAGCACCATTGTGGGGGGGAGCTCGCTGACTGATTAGTCACCCCTATAAAAGGCTAATCCCGCGCATTCACAACAAATGTTCCCACGGTCAACAATTGCTGGAGTGATGACCTCCACGATTGTCATCGCCACATATGCAAGACTTCTCGCAACACTGATGTGTCGGCGTATCGGATGCTCGTGGTGGAGCTGCGGAAGTAGGTTTGACGCGCATCAACCCGGCCGGCTACCTGGCCGTAGCTTCACGGCCCAAGTCTCTCCAATCGTCGATCGTGGCAGCCATTCAGAAACTTTATTCACGAGTTATCTCGAGTCCGAGATGCTGGTTGTGGAGGTCAAGTGCTCAAAATCGTCAGCCTCGTTGGTTTATTAGTGATTTGGCTTGTGATGATGCCTTGCATATACCACCACTACCGTCTTGAGTCGTTCGTAGTTTACTCCTATTGTGCTAGTCTTCGGTTTCGGGATCTAGGACGATGTCACGCAGATCGTCGTTCCGCGCCCAATCAACACCGCTTCCAGCTACAATACCGCTGGCGACGCCCTTCATGACCCTCCACCGTTGTCTGCTGAATTTGACATCTCTTTCCAGCTTCTGTAACTCGCGACGAGTTTCAGGATCTTCCACATGACTTGCCTTCTTCTGCTTGACTTGCTCCGCGATGTTGAAAAGCTCTGCCGTCAGATCTACGTTCTCGCGACATACGCGTATAGTGTCCACCTGGACCTGGGTCAACTCCTCGCGCAACTTGCCCATGTTCTCAGCATGCTTTGCTACAGAGATGGATATCTTGTCCCTCTCCTGTACATGGGGAAGAAGATCGCTGTGCCAGGTCAGCTGGAGTTTACATGCACAGGTGAGAGTCGGGGGCGAGCCATACCGTTCTACAGGGGACGCTTGTGTGCCGCTGTGGACTGCCTTGAGAATTGGGTTTGCCATCATCACCGCCTCAACCACATCGTTCCGTAGTCTGTATTTGGCCTTCGCCTTAAGAAGGGCATGCTGAGCGGTCCTAGTGTCTTGATCCGAGGTCGCGGCCGTACCTGAGGTCCTAGATAAGTGAGTCTTCTTTAGGGAAGATGATGAAATTCGAACCCCTACCGACTGGCTGTGATGACTGTGCGTTGATAATCGCAATCTCAAGCCTCAGTTCTTGCAGCTTGTCATACAACTGGAGGACTTTGCGCTCATCCTCAGACAGGGGCAGGCGGGCTTCACCGCCGTGGCCATTGTCCCTGGATTCATCACCGACTTCGTTCATTTTTTGCGGTCAAGCAAGCCGAGAATGGCGAACGCGGTTGATTTACTCAGCCGGTCAAACGTCATTCATTAATCAGAGATGAACCAGATTGATTACAGTGAGCCACAGCGATGTCTGTAAAAACAGAGGAGCGCGTGGCGGCGGCACGTAGTTGAATCTGCCATTGTGGCTTGGACGTCGAACTCTCCTTGCGGTGCAGCCTCACCTCTCTAGCGCTACAAAAAGTCACAAGGGCCCTGTCACGCCGCTTGCCTGCCTCTGCCTTTGATCAGTGGGTATCGATCGGCCTGGGCGCCCGTCCAACTTCCATCTCACATTTGATAGCCTTGAGGTCCCCAGCGTCCTTTGAGCTGGCGGTCTCTCGCCGCTCTCCCACCGCCACATAATCATTCTACGTTCTTTGGTTTGTTTTATTCACGCCTTATTCGTACACACCGGTCGCCCAGCGCCGCATCGTCCTCGTCGGGAGATGTCTCGGGATGGCTACACAGGTGTTGATTGCCCACACGGGCCAGCGGCTAGAGGTCGACACGGCCCAGTTCTCGAGGTATTTCCAAGTCGCGACAGGCCTATGCGATGGGCGGAACTGACCAAGGTTGCAGTCTCGATGATCTCAAGGCCTGGGTTGCTCGTAACAGCTCCGTTTCACTACAGCACATCGTCGCCTTGACCCCTCAAGGCCGCAGCGTCAAGTTCGCAAGCCTGCATGCCGAGGTAGGGTGCTACTACTACATATCGCATACAATAAGCCTGCTGACCCCCGTGTAGAAAGAGCTATACATCTACGATATCCGAGTAACGCACCCGTCCTCGCCTGGAAGTGCGTCGTCCCTGGTTTCCGAGGCTCCACTCCCTAGGCACCTGTCCATCCCCAACGCACCCAACTCGATAGAAGACGTCCAAGCGATTGCATCATGGCAAGAACTTTGCAAAGAACGTCGCAACTGGGCGATGCGACTGGCAGAAGACTGTGGTCGCCTGAATAGCGCGGCCCAGGCTCGATATGACGAGATAGACGTCATGATCAAATGCCTCGATGCAGCAGTCGCCAACCTCGAGATCAGTGTCAAGCAGATCGAGCCAAAATACAACGAGCTGAAGAAATGGGTTGCGCCAGCTCTGGCGGAGCACGAACGATTGGTTTCCGCATGGGAACACTACCTGACCTTGGCCAGGAGCACGCCCATTTCCCCAGCGTTAGTCAAGTTCATGACTCGTGGTGAGGTGAACAAAGCCAACCCTACGCTTGAAGATTTGGTCGAGCTGGAGACGGCAAAGAAGGCAGGAAAGTTGGCGCCAACAGCCCATCGGCGCTTTAGCGACAAGGCCACCGAACTTGACAAAGCAGCATCGCAAATGTATCGGGCACTGGAAGGTCTCATTGCTGAATTCGACAAGTTGATGAGCCGCTCGGTCCTTGACCATAACACTGATACCGCTCAACTTCTCCAGGACATCGAGGCGGTGGTCAAACAGATCGAATCGGATTACCGCATGGCACTCGGTTATAGTAATTCGCAGCGCGATCTGGCCCAGGCCTCCAAGACCGCTTCAAATCATACCGGGAGATTGGTTCCAACGCTCAAGAAGCGCGCAGAGGAAATGGAGGAGATGGCACAATATGCGACTCTGTCGCGAAATACCATCGCTGCTGATTCCGTGAATTTCATGAGAAATATTACTGATATAACATCACTACACAGTAGTGTGCGGAATCAGATAAATGTTTTGAATCAGTCAGAGGATGACATGACGACATTTGACTATCTGCGCCTTATCCAGCAACTGCCTTATATGTATGCCTCTTTTATGGCGGAAGCCATCCGTCGACGTGAGTGGATCGACAAGGTTAAAACTGATTCCTCGACCCTCGCCAACGAGATGGCTCTGTTTCAAGACGAAGAATCGAAGCGGCGCAGAAAGTGGCAAAAGATGGTCGGCAGTATGTATGGACCTGGTTTTGACACTAACGTTATGGGACTAGAGGTCAACCTCAGGGGCGATGATATACCTTGGCCTGCCATCGACAAGAACGAACTAGAAGAATTCCTTCAGGTCCTCCAAGAAAGGAATACTGACCAGGAGATTCTCGAGGACGTTACAAAGCTTCTCCAAGAACTCAATAGTCCCACAAGGCAACAGTCAAAGCGACTCAAGGCGTTCAAGAATGGCAGTGTTCATGAGGCGTCTTTAGGAAGGAGTGGGCTCTTGATTCGCGGCGATGATGATCTTCTTCGCTCATTGCAGGACGACAAGACAAGACTTGAGAGTAAACTCAAGACCGCCGAGAGTAGGGTACGACGCCTGGAGGATCTACTTCACAGGCAGAGTCAGACTGTGCGTCCAGGCAATCCGTTTCAAGGCCATCATGGTCATAGAAGAAACGGCTCGACCTCATCTATCAAGTCTAGTCGTCCCGAAGATCCTCGACGATCCTCGGACGGAGCTGATCCGTTGCTTCGACGGATAACACAGCTAGAAAACGAACTTCGCGAAGAGAAGCAGCGTTCTGCCATTTTTCAGAAAGATCTCGACAGCCGTGCTACTGAGCGTGACGACATGAGGGACAAGATTGAGGAGGTGAACTCAACGAAGAAGGATCTTCTCGAAAATATGGAAGCATTAAAGCGAGAATTTGTGGACGAGAGAATATCTTTGGAGAATGAGATTAAGGGCTTGAAGGCACGTCTCGAGGACACAGAAGACGAGATTGAGCATTTTGGGGAGTCGCGAGAGAATGAGAAGGCCTCATATGATGAGAAGATCCACGCTCTCGAGATAGAAGTTGACCAGCTAACCAGGGACCGGAAGGATGATGCACTCAGAACCCAGGGCCAGGTCGAATTTCTGCGCAAAGAGACGCAGATCCAGCGAGAGCAGCTTGACACCTCTGAGCGGCAGCTGCGATCGGCGCGAGATGAGGCCCGAGCCATGCTAAAGAAGCTTCAGATCGCGGAAGAGGCTGCCGAAAGCCGACTTGATTCGCTGAGAAAACTCCATTCTGAGCTTGCCCCCAGTGCAATGATTCCGGCCGATGACATGGATTTGGCAGAAGCCCTGCTCTCTCATGCCGCGGGTCTTGTTGATAAACTGCGAAATACCGGAAGTAACACCTCTATTATAAAGACCGAGCTTGAACAAGCCTTGAACTCGGCCAAGGAGGCCCGAACGGAACTATCCCAAACAAAGGATATGCTTGCTACAGAAGAAACATCGGCAAGGCACATTCGAGAGAACCTTGCCGAGGAGCAGGCCAAGGTTGCTGCCTTGGAGAGGGAGGTAGCTGAGGGCAGAGACCAATTGAGTCAACTTCGAGGCCGATTGTCCGACGGGGAGACAGGGTCAGAGACGCTTCGAAAGAAGCTCGAGCAAGAAGAGAAGAAGGCTACTGAGCTCACTGAAGAAGTCGCTTCTCGACAGTCTCAGGTAGGCAGTCTCGAAGAGGAGGTTCGTTTATTCAAGGAGAAGCTGGAGACTGTCCAAAGTAGGTTCTCTGCTCTCAGCGCGCAGTACGATGTTCGTGATGGGCGAACGAAGGACTTAACCCAGAGGATTTATTCTCAAAACGATCGTCTGACCAGACTTCTCGAGCGCGTTGGGTATTCTGTTAGCCGAGACGCAGGCGAAATGGCAGTCACCAAGATCCCGCGCCCTGAAAAGCCGCCTGCTAACCCCAACGACTCATCTGACCCCGGATCCTCAATCCGCAGATCCATAAGCCTCGGAGGACGAGCTATAAACGATAGCGCAGATCTGGACCTTCTATACTGGATCAACAACACCGATCCATCAGCGGAGACGGAAAAATACAAGGCTTTCATGGAGAAGCTCGGATCGTTCGATACGGATTTATTCTCTGACACGATCTACCACAGGATCAAGGAGGCAGAGCACAAAGCTCGCAAGTGGCAAAGGGAGGCGCGGTCTTATCGGGATCGAGCCCATAGCCTACAGAAGGATTCTCACAACAAGATTGCCTTCAAGAATTTCAAAGAGGGCGACCTGGCACTCTTCTTGCCGACACGTAACCAGCAGGCCGGAGCCTGGGCTGCCTTCAACGTTGGCTTCCCTCATTATTTCCTCCGTGAGCAGGATGCTCATCGGCTTCGCCATCGCGAGTGGCTCGTTGCGCGAATCTCTCGCATCCAGGAGCGAGTCGTCGACCTGTCTAAGAGTTTACAGCCGAGTAATGAGACGGATTCTAATGACGAGGAGAATGATAACCCCTTCCAGTTGTCGGATGGTCTGCGATGGTATCTCATCGATGCTCATGAGGACAAGCCCGGTGCGCCAGCAACTCCAGGCATGGGAAAATCAACTGTTGCGGCAAATAATGTCGAAGCAACGGCCAACATTCAATCTCACGCAGTTAGGGGAAAGGGGAAGCGAGACAGCATAGCCAGCATCGAGGGTATTAACAAGACGCTATCGAAGAGCCTGGAGAGCCGCCGGAGCAGCTCGGGCTCTAAGAAGGCCTTGCCGTTCCAAATTGGCGGCGGAACGGCGTTCTTGAAGAATAGCGCTCTAGCCAGCGAGACGAACTCTCTTCGTGCTGCTGCACCAGATACACCACTTGGCACCAGCCCAACACAAGGGGGTCTCCTCGCAGCCGGAGCCGATTTATCGCAGCAGATGCAATCAGGTCCTAGCGAATCATCGGGACAGGATAGATCTGCTAGCAAGGCCCCCGAGGTACGAACGGTCGACTCCTTATTTGGACCCTAGCTTGCTGATCCTGATCCATCTCTGACAGCCACGGAGGAGCAACCACCGGGAGGAGTCACTGGAGAGTCCGGGCACAAAATCGGTCCTGTGGGATCAGCTATGGAGCGTGGACTACAGCTATGAGAGTCCCACCAAAATGAGAAGGTGATGGGGGCGTGTTATTCTTGGTGTGTGGAGAGCACATGGGCGCTGCCGGAGTCCTACCGTTCGTAGGTGTGTCTTCGTGGATTAATTATCAATGGCGTTTTTGTTTCCCACGTTGGGATAACATATGTGGTTGGCGTTTATACAATGGAGATGGGATACCACACAATGGAGTGGTTCTGAGGGCAAGGGTTTGGGTTTGCGATGGCAGCGATTGTAGATTGTACTACCTAGACAGCATACATAGAGCGTTAGGATGTAGGTAGGTAGGTATTGAATTGAAGTGTATAATATTTCTTATCGAGCCTTTGGCCGAGCCCTATGCGACTCTGGATGGCCATGTTGATGATGTTCTGATCTTGAAGCTCTCCAGATGGCTCTCCCGAGACGTCTGGAGTGCATACTACCTAGTAGTAGTACTACTACTAATGCACGCCAGCTCAAGATGTCTTTAGGTCTTCAGCAGGTCAAAGCCAAAGCCAAAGCCAAAGCCAACAGAACCGTTTCCGGAGGCGGGCTGTTCCGCCACGACGTCATTGGCAGCGCCAGCCTCCAGGTACGAGCGACATGACAAGGTGGGGGTGTCCCGACAAGTCACAAAGTCTTGCTTCCGAACTTACCTTATTCTCAGATTCTTCTTCTGTCTCATCAGCTTCAAAGCGGCTCTCGGCTGCATTGCCGCAACTGCTCCTCCAAACATGTGATGTCCAATTGGTATCAATGGAGCTTCTTCCCTCTCGAGCGGACGAGACAGTCGTCAGACTGCCCCCTGAGCTGCTTCTTCTTATTATTGAACGGGTGCTGCCGCCAAATCCTCATGCGCTGATTCCCGCGTCGCACATCTCGACTCGGACGCTCCTCTCGCTGACAAGGGTATCGCGGGCGACGCACAAGCTGGCGTCGCGGCTCCTCCGACAGCGATGCGTGTACATCGATTCCAGTCGTCGTCTTACAGATGTCCTGCTCTGCATGTCACGCTTCGTGCCTACGCTGCCTCCAGTCCTGTCGCTACGACACATTACGTCACTGTACCTGACGCCCTTCATGGGCTCGCTCGATGATCAGCCAACGGCCATGTGGGTGCGGGAGCTATTCTGCGAGGTGTCTGAGACGCTACGGCGGTTGGTGGTGCAGATGCCGTTTGGTAGCCTGGATCCGCTAGACGACCGCCTCAACGTGCGGAGAACGCTTCGCGACGGGTTCGAGCAGCTGTACAAACTTGAAGAGTTTGCGTGCTTGGGGGAGTACCCGGCACTGAGCGTGCGGGATGCACATACGGATGTGTGGAGGCTCTGGCCTGACCTTAGGCGCCTGGTGCTTTTTGGTGTACCGGTAGACAGTCACTGGCTCTGGTGGGACATCGCTACGCTACCGAAGCTGGAGCATGTTGTCTTGGCGCGATGTCTTCACCTTGATGCGGTGAATATCAAGGACGAGTATTTCCACAAGTTACCGCGGGATGACCCCCGATTGGGCCGGAAGATCAAGGTTATGCTCATGGATCAGGCATATGGAATACCCGATGTGAGGACGGCGAGGTGGACGGAGATTGATCCGGAAGGGAAGATGACGGTTGAAGTGTATGAGGTGCCGATGCCATTCTATGGGGACGAGACGCCTCATGAGTTGGTGACGAGCTGGGCCAAACGGGGAGCGCTGGACGGGAGCATATGGGGATGGGAGGGAGAGAAGGTGTCTTAGTGGACAAAGACAGTATATGATAATATGAAGCATCCTCCATCCGTACTTCGTACTTCGTACAGTTAACCTGGAGTAATACTACTATTTTAATGGTCTCCCCGGAACAACTGCGGTTCGGGTCTGTGCTCACCGACGAGTCCGAGCTGCCTTCGTGCCCTACTAGAGTAGTACAGTACTCGAGTAGTACTCGTACTCGTAGACAGTGGAAACTGTAGAGGGCCGCTCGCTGACAGATTGACGACGCATCATCCTTGCAAAAGCCCGCAGTCTCCGTATTCTTTCCATAATTCCATACGAGGAGGACTAATGATTTGCACTATTATTACCCCATCCCCTTCCCCATCTCCATCCCGCATGCGCATTTTGTTTAATAATTCCTTTCTCCCGCACTTATCTTATTGCAGCCCGAGCCCCGGCTTGTGTTCGTTTCTCTCCGTTTCTCCCTGCGATGCCGTCACCACCAGCGCCGCCTGTCACTGCCACTTGACGTCTCTCTTCCCCTACCCTCGAAGACCCGAATTCCTCATCGAAATCATCACATCAGCCTTTGTCGACTGGCCCGTGAAGTGAAATATGCCCGACAAGTCGTCCACCGTCGTCACGTACGCCGCTGGAGCATCGCTCGCCGCCGTTGCCCTGATCTACGTCTTTGGCCCGACCTTCACCATCGATCATGACACCACGGGCTCCCGCAAGAAGACCATTGTCGGCCTGCGCAACCAGGCCAATGACTGCTTCATCAACTCCGTGCTGCAGGCATTGGCCGGCCTGGGCGAGTTGCGCGTCTACCTGATCCGCGAGACGCACCGCCGGCGCATCGAGGACCCTGTCGTGTATGCGAACCTCGTCCAGCCCAACGGAACAGAAATTGCCCAGTGGAAGTTGCAGAGCCTGCAGGATGGCCTGGTTACGCAGGGGCTCAAGGAGATGCTCGATGCGCTCAATGAGCGGCCCATTGCCAAGAAGGCCATTTCTCCCTCCCAGTTTGTGAGGGTGCTTGAGGTTGCGTTCAAGCAGCGCATTAGCAGGCAGCAACAAGACGCTCAGGAGTTCTTGCAGATTGTGGCTGAGAGACTTAAGGATGAGTACCATGCGGGCCAGAGAGCGCGCCTGCATGCGCGGAAGCTGGGGTTGATTACGAGGCCGGGGGCGGCGGACAAGGAAGAGGATGAGCCGAACAATGAGATCTCTGTTGACGACGAGAAGTCACCGGAAGATGCTGCAGAAAATGGTGCCAACGGATCCGAACCCGAGAACCCAGCCGCCATCAGATTGGCGGATATTCAGGTGCCCATAGAATTGGAAGAAGGCTTTCCAATGGAGGGGAAATACGAATCCCACATAGAATGCCAAACCTGCGGATACACCACAAAGCCAAGGGAGGAGACGTTCTGTACACTCACACTGGCGGTGCCCCAGGTCTCATCTACATCGCTCAATTCATGTTTTGACGGGGTTTTTAAGACTGAGTATATCGACGACTTCAAGTGCGAGATGTGTCGGCTTGTGCAGACAAAGGTCAACCTTGAGCATGAAGTAGCCAAGTCTACTTCAGAGAGCTTCAAAGCATTGGCACAAGAGAATATCGAGAAGTTGCGCGTGGCCATTGAGACTGATCCGGAGCAGCCGCCTGAGGATGTGGAGCTTGAAGACATTCGCTACGCGCCGAAGAGAAAGATTGCCAAGACGACGCGCATGACAATTTTCCCCAGGATTCTGGCCATACACTTGTCACGGTCTATCTATGGCATTGGACAAATAACCCAAAAAAATTCAGCAAAGGTCGCGTTTCCGGAGCAGTTGCCGCTGGGTGGACTGATGGATCAGCACAAATACAAGCTTCTAGGCCTTGTCACACATCGCGGCGGTCATAACAGCGGTCACTACGAGGCCTTTAGGCGACAGAATCTACCGTTGCCCTACGCAAACATCAATACTTTCCAACCTTCAGATGTTTACAGCAGAACACCGACACCGATTTCTACCCCGGAGATTTCGGCTCGTCGGACAGACAGCCCCTCCATTTCAACTCCAGACCTGCTCTCCCCAGGCTCGGACACGAACTCATCGACACCTTCCCTTGAGTCTACGGTGGCGCCGCCCCGAAGTGTTCCTACAGAATTCCCGAGTCCATCTTTTAATGGAAAGGAGAAGGACACGGAGACTAGCAGCTTACGTTCGGTTGCTGCCTCTACCAAGTCTGCTCTTTCGAAATTAGCAGCCCCTAAATCTGGACAAAATGGCACCTCGTCACCAAGACCCTCGTCAAGCAACCAGGCTGTTGCCAATGTAAAGCAACCTAAGAAGAAAAAGCCCGCTGCGAATAAATGGTGGCGCGTGAGCGATGAAAAGGTTCGAGAAGCCAAGACAAACGAAGTCTTGGGGATGCAGAAGGAGGTGTATCTCTTGTTTTACGAGCTGGAGAAGGAGTGAGAACGGGAAGCAGATGTGTTTCCTTTTCCTTGGTTTTGTTTGTTGGACAAGTCTTTTCTTTTTCTTTTTTTTCTGCATGGGATGGCGTTTGAACGGGTGGCATATTTGTTTCATGGTAAGAGTTTTGCATGAAGAATATTCTGTATTAGAAAAAACTGCATGGCTCACTGGCCACGGGATACACAAAGGCGAGAGAAGGGGAAGACGGACAGGCAGGTTGGTTGCTGGAAGTGTTCGAGAGTTAGAAAATTTCATTCATGTCCATATGTATTTGGAGACTTGGTATGGAATTGTCGCACACAAAAGCAGAGTAGAGGCTGCCAAGGCATGTTTTGGTTGACATCGATCAAAGGACATTTACGGCACATAGACTTTGTCAAGTTATTAAAGCTGTTATTATATACGATCTGTATTATTGAAGTCAAAAGAATTAAGCTTAATCCAGGCGCCCTGTCACCTGTCACTCAAAGCTTGTTTAGCTGTGTTCAGTTTGCTGAGTCAGCCACCCCCTTTGGTAGGACTCAGGGGGTAATTCAGGAGCTGTCCAGTTTCTGGCATTGAACACGGATCTTCAAGAAAGAGTGATCGACTTTTGCTGTCCTACAGATCCACGCCACGAGGCCAATTAATTGGGTCTGGATGATTGGCCCTCTCGTTTATTTATGCATTGACTGGAGGCGCGTTTCTTGAACAACTGGACGCGGAACCTTTGACGGCCATCAGGGCTCCCCTGGATTATACTGTCAGCTCGGAGCGCAACCATGGAAGGCCATGTGCTGCATTCAACTTGAAATTCTAGAAAGCCAATATCGCTTTCTTTTTCGACCTAATGGGCTATTTTTAACAGCCATTGATTGATTCTCTTTAAGATTTTCGTCAGGCGTACGCGACCCAACCCCTAGGCCAGGTCGCGTGCCTAATACGAGTATATCGCTTACTCTCATATCATATCATCTCATTCACTCACTCACTCACTCACTCAAAACTCATTCACACACAATGGCTGTCATATACCGGCGCACCCGCCGACGGCTTATCCTCATCACCCTCAGTGTCGTTCTCCTCCTCAACATATCATACATTCTCCTCCCGCCAGACTCCCCCATCCGCCTCGCGATCCTCTTCAACACATCTCGACTCCTCAACTCACTTCACACGAACCGCGATGCATTGTTCCGCAAGCCCGCTTCTTACCCGCTCAACCTGCGCAGCGATATTGGCTACCTTATCAAAACGGGGTACGGCACGCGCCATCGCGTACCTGCACAGCTTGATGCCTTCTCGCGCAGTGGGGGGATCTTGGGGGATGAGGGACGGAGTTTCATGGTGGTGGGGGATTGGACGGCGGCGAATGTGACGGATGCCGAGTTGCTTGGTGTGCAAGTTCATGATGCTATCAAGATGATTATGGAAACCAAGATTGACGAATCGCTGGACGATCATCCTCGGTTCCTAAAGTATAGGACTTTGCAGGGCACAGTGGACTCTGGGGATGAGGATAAGGCCAGGGAGATTGGCAAAAGCTTCGGATGGGAGCTGGATGCGCTCAAGGTAAGGTACCTTCCCCTATCGATGATGGATGAACAGGGTCTAATTATGCTTGAACAGTTCATCATGGGTATGGAGTTGGCTTACAAGCGAATGCCGCATAAGAAATGGTACATCATCTTGGATGATGACACTTTCTTGATCGCGCCATCGTTGCACTTCTTCCTGAGCCGTCTGGACCCGACCATACCACATTATATCGGCAACGCGGTTGGTGATTACAAGGCTCGATTCGCTCACGGAGGCTCCGCCGTGATTCTCTCTGGAGAGACTATGAGACAGCTCTTCGACCGTCCCGATATTGTTGCCCAGTCCTATATTGACTCTCTCGACGAGACATGGGGAGATAGGCTCGTCGCCATAACCTTGATCAAGCTGGGCATTTATCTTGACGAGCGGTACAGCCACTACTTCAACGGCGAGCCCCCCGAGTTGACCCGCATCACCGGCGACCGTTTCTGCTCGCCGATCATATCCTTCCACGGCCTCCGCGAGCCAGGCGCTATGGAGGGCGTCGCTCACGTGCTCGGCAAAGTCGACAAGCCCGTCCACTGGGGGGAATTGTGGAGTCTGTTCGGCAAGACCCCGATCCAGAGCGTGGGCGAGGAGCCGGTGCGGCAGATGCGTGACCATGTGGGGCCAACGTATGAGCGCTCCAGGACGTGGAAGAAGGTCAAGTCAGCGGACAAGTGCCGTAGCAAGTGCCATGGCAAGAGTTGTCTCGCGTGGACGTATGACGAGGAGAAGCGGGAGTGCCATGTTAGCCCTTGGGTTGTTATCGGGGGGGATAGGGCAGAGGAGAAGGTTTCTGGGATCAATTGGAAGACGGTGGAGCCTCTCCAGCGGAAGTGCAGGTGAGAGAAGGTTTTATCTCAAGGATTGTAAGACGTATGTGTGGTCTTGGCTTTGAACACATGACGATGTTGCGACGGTGAGGCAGGTGTAAGGTAGTATTGGACTTATCCGAAGACATATTATTAGACTATATAGACTCATGCGTAATACTATCACAATACAGAATATGATACCACGGCTTAAAACTGCTTGAATAGTAATCACATCAGTTACTCGACAGGACAGACGGGAGTTGAGTAGTAATCACAATTTTGTTATTCGATGGGACAGACGTTGAGTAGTAATCACAACTCAGTTGTTCAACGGCACATAAAGTGGAATAGTAATCATAATTCAGTTGTTTAGTAGGACATAAAGTGCATGGGGAAGAGAGGAATTGTCCCGGCGGCTCCCATGTCTCCATATCGCGTATACGAGTACGGAAAAACAAACCCAGCTCTGGAAGCTTGTTTGAGGAACCGGATGCAACCAATAGAGCCCAGCAGCCGCCTAGCGAATATGCATAAGGGAGAGGAGTACGGAGTAAGCGGTGGGTAAGAAAATGGAATCGCGTGGTTCTTTATGCGCGGCTCCATAGCCTTAAATCCTCGTCTTTGCTTCTTCCCTGTAGGGAGGCGAAAAGATTAGGTGGGCCGTGAAGGCCATGGAGCAATAATAAACGACACTTTCAACGCCCAGGAGAGGAGACCCGTGTCGTTGGTTAGGGGCCAAAAACCTAGGCTTTGGTTCGCTTATCTGGATTATCCCGATTCCGGGTGTTGAGGTTGGAGGGAGCAGCTAATTTGTGGAAGATGAGTACGCCCCATGAAAGCGTAGAGCTAGTACATAATCGAACTCCGTATTTAAAGGATCCCTGGGTATCAAATGTCTATCAGTGGACTCCAATGACTGCCAATGGCTTCAGTAACTGAGCGCCTAAAAGCACTCTTTCAGGCCAGTTTTATTGCCAACATGCGGTCTGCTGTGTATTCTCCGATCCGTTCTCGGAGTTGCACAAGCATTCTGCCACATGGACATGGTTCTTTTGCCATGGCAGGCCAATTCCCGTGAGACAAGGTGGAGGCGGACCCTTGAAAGCCACCTGCGCTGCGAGTTGCAGCTTGATGAGCTCCTTGTGTGGAGGTTGAAGTCTATCTACTCAAACGGAGTGTACCTGGAGATATCACTCCGTGGTGCCGTGTCAAACGGTTACGAGTAAGCCACGAGTGAAATTGCGTTTGCTCAGGGCAGTCGTTTGTGCCCAGCCGGAGATGTACTCCGTACTCCGTACTCCGTATTTGTTCAATGTGTCATGTATTTGAGACGTCTATTATTAGGTAGCATTCACGGCCAGGATAGAACAATGGCTATCTACCTACTGCCCATAAGATTAAGCTGCTGTCGACAGTAAAAGTATCGTCGCGGAAGATAAATAATAATGAGAAGGCTAGGATACGTTGAAGATATTTTATGCATATATTGCGTGAGTTGAGCACAAGGCTGGAGAACAAAACGGTTTACGGAGAAGTACTTCGCAGCCCCCCCCCCCCCCCATATTAATGCATGGCTTCGAAGAAGGTTCTTTGTTGCAATTTACCAGGCTGTCCGTTTGTCTCGCTTATTCTGTCGGTATTTGCCGGTCTTAAACGAGATGCAAGTTCAGGGGGGCTTGTTGACGATGTTTGGGTTCTGGAACCGACCCCATGCCAGGCCTTTTAATGCTACTACTACGGAGTACTCCGTACTACGACCAGCCTTGGAATCCTGTGTCTTGGGTCTTGGAAGGTTGGAAGGTTGGAAGCATCCATGAGTGTTCCCAGGAGAACATTCCATGCTATCGATTCATGAGAAGGGGGAGAAAAAGAAAGCAAAGGATCGTCGTCGTCTTCTCCTAATGTAGATGGCTAGGGAACAGAAGCAATACGATATTACTACTAGTATACTCGTATATGTCTATTTTCCAGGATAGCCCCCTGTTCGCGCTAGTCTCACCCCATGTGCGTCTGCCGTCAAGCCGGAATTATGTGTTTGGCGAGAAGTCAGAAGTGTGATGGAAGCACGTGTGGAATACGATAATACGGCCTTGAAGACAAGAGAGTACGAGCAGTGGTTATGTGGTAGGATTGACAGTCTGCGAGGGAACCGCCTCGCCAATCTGCATCTAGAGGGACACCCTGATCATAGTAGTAGGAGTAGTAGGAGTAATAGGAGTAGTATTAGTACGGAGTGTCGACCTGCTCATTGTTCATTTATTAGTGTTCCTGGTGCGTGGCTGATAATTGCTATCAAGACTGCATCCTAGTGCCCATCTAGCGGGTTCTAACCGATGGATGGTTCATTACTACGGGAACCCACCTAATAATGAACGAGTAGTATTACTCGTACTTATTTCAAGTGCTTGCACTCTGCCAGGGAGGGATAATACGTACGAGTCGGCGAATAGCAGCAGCTGTCACAGGAAGCATGGCACGAGCCTGATGTCATTGTTGGTCGTTGATGGCTTCACTCTGGATATATACGGAGTGCCACATGGCCATATTGATAGACAATACGAGGAGATGCATCATATCTGTCAATCAGTCAATCAGCTGTCAAACTCAATCGGACCGGATAGATTGACAGAACAGGCGTCCAGGGCGCTCGACTCGTATGGCAGCCACAGACAAGCATCTGATATGGAGCCCTTCTCAGGAACAGTGAGCAGACAGACGAGACGCCCGCAAACCCACGGCTATCTACCTACGATAGGTAGGTAACCTATGTATAGATCATCTGCACCCGGTACAATGCTCCAATCCGGGTGTACGAAGCATTACTCGTACAGGCCTGTACCTCAGTGGGCTGACGGCGGCTGGAGCTGCCTGATAGCAGCAGCTTAGCACGGCCAGTGGCTTTTGGCCCAATCAAGCCATCCCTCCACTAACGAAATCGACCACGCTTGCAGGCGTTCTGCAAGTACTGCTTTTTCTCCTTCGCCGGACGCTACCAGGCCTTATTTACCGTAGATACATTTTTTTGCACCCGCGCGCTGCACAACACCACACCAATACCAACACCAATACCTGCGATTGCTCCGTACTCCGTACTCCCCTCCCCTTCTCGCCTCTTGTCCCTCGAGCCGGGGTCGCGTCCCCTTGTCGCGGGTTACTGGTTATCCATGCGACGGCTCCATAAATTTTCTAATTAAAAAACAGACCGAGAAAATGGCACCAGGCAGCTCGTCGGGGCACGACGACGACGAAGCTGCTGGTGCTGGTGCTGGTGCTGGTGCTGCTGTCGCCAACGTTGCTCCTCAAACCGCCGCCTCTCCTCCAGCTCCAGCTCCAGGTCAAGCTCCAGGTCAAGCTCCAGCTGTGTCGGACTTCAATCCCAATCCTCCTAATCCTAATCCAAAGCTCGAGGCCTCGGCATCGTCACCCTCGTCCGGCCCAACTCCCGCTGTCGCCGCGCCTGCGCCGCCGCAGGAGCAGAAGGAGGACCAGCAGCAGCCTCCTCCTCAGCAAAACGGCGACAGTAGGGCATCCGAGATCAAGACCGAGCCCGCATCTACGTTCACGTCCACGTCCGCGTCCGAGTCCGACATGTCGAATCACCGGCCGGGCCTTCTGGCTCCGGCACTCCATGGCTTGACCACGAGCTATTCCCCAAGCTCCTCCGCCTCGGCCGGCTATCCTCCTCCAGCTTCCAGCTTGCCAACAACCCAATATGCCTCGTACTCTACCGTCACGACCGCCCCTCAGCCAGGCGATTACCGCATGAGCCCCGTGGGCAGCACCCAGATGTCTCTCCCGAGCATGCGGACGATCGATGCCATGTCACAACAGTCTGTGGTTCCGCCCATGCCGCATCATTCCATGTCCATGAGCATGAGTGTGCCTCTAGCAGCGGTGTCGGCAGGTCCTCCGTACTACCCCAATCATTCGATGCCTCTACCGTCGAACTACGGACTCCCGCAAGATGCTTTGGTCCGGTATCCGCTACCTCACGATCCGCGGTTGGTCAGCCATCGAGGGCCTAAGAAGGTATGTCAATCACACCGGACTGCAGAAATCGAGGCATTCAATTGGACCTGGTGGGGGTTGTTGAAACGCGCTTGGGAACTCTTATTGATCGGTTGGTGCTGCAGGAGATCAAGCGTCGTACGAAGACGGGCTGCTTGACATGCCGCAAGCGAAGAATAAAGGTGCGCAGTCATTTATTTCTATCCGAAAACCCCCATTCGACACTTGGCCGTCTTTTTTTTGTCTCTATTTCGTGGCGGAACGGGTCTATGCGATCTGTGCAGAGAAGCATCTATCTACAACTGGGCAGACTGTCAAGTTTGTCAAGACAGATCCGGACCCATATGCACGCTTCGCTCCAGCCCACTTGAGCGCGAGACCCTCTCACCCAAGTGTTTCTTCCTTCTATCCACTCATGAATTATCAGCCACCAAACCGCGCTTTCCGCTGGCTGTCTGGGTCTCACCGCCATTGGCACTGGTTTGCTTCCCGTCGTTCTGCCCTCTATTTCTATCTTTGGTGTTTCATTTTGCCGCTTTCATCCACTCACCCCGCTTGGTGGCGCTCCATTGACATCCTTCTTCTCTTTGCAGTGTGACGAGACGCATCCGACCTGTAACAACTGCAGGAAATCGAAGCGCGAATGCTTGGGCTACGATCCAATCTTCAGACAACAAGCAGGCCACCAATCTGGCAATAATATCCAGCCGACTCCTGGCAGCCTATCAACATCGGCATCAGCATCAGCATCAGTATCCGCACCATCCTCCACCGTCTCCACGCCGCAAAATACGGCTGTCAGTCACGCACCCACATCTGCGCCGCGACTGGTCAACTCGTACGGCAGCCAGCCGTCTATGCTCCCCAGCGTCTACCCGTCAAGCTCGGCCACGACTCCAACCTCGATAGCAGCCTCGCTTCCGCCGAGCACCTCCGCCAGCTACAACAACATATCTCTCCCCGCTGTCACGGCACCCGCTCCACAGCCCCCCCTGAAAGTCGAGCATAACTACAACAACTACTCTTCAAGCATCGACCCCGCAGCCCGGCAGCTGCCCTCCCCCGTTGGTTCAAGCCATCACGACCAGAAGCCGATTTCTGACAATTATCTCAGAGGTGGCGTTCCCCTTCGCTGATTCGTTTTCCTGCGTTATTTCGTATCAACCAGAACGTCCGCTCACACATCTTCGTACAGCCAAGAAAATGAAGATCAACGAAATTATAGATCTGCTGGGTCCCCCGGCACCCGCCCAGCAGATCAGCCATACCGAGGAAACGTTCAACGAGATCACAAAGGTTTACCACGAAATGTACGCCGGTGGCCTGAGCGCCTTCTTCGAAACGAGCTGGTATTATTTCACCGAGAACGGCAAGATGACGTTTCCCAAGGACGCCAATCTCATCGAGCACATGGCCACGTTTCTCAAGATTTTAGAAGGTGTCAAGGCGAACGACCATACTCAAATGGCTTATTCTGGTGTACTAGAAACAAAGATTGTGTGGGAGTTGGCATGTACCGCGTATCAGACTCCCGAGAGGATGGTCAACGCCATGCGCCTGACCTTGCCCCCTGACAACGACCCTACTGAGGCGAGGAACCGACTGCAGGTGGTTGAAGCACTGCTTTGCGGGGACTATCTACAAAATAACCCGCTCTCTCCGCCTGTGGCCGACGGCGACCACCATCGCATTCGCCAGTTTGACTTTTGGTACAGCCTGGCCGAGTTTGTTCGCAGGCGAGAAAACCCGAATGCCCCAGCAACTGTGAAGATGCGAGAGGATGTCCTGAGCCGAATGCGGCATCTTCTTGATGGGCGGGAAAATCGGGATGTCCTCTACTCTATCGCTGTGGTCCGAGAATTGGCGCCGAACTTTGAGCCCGGTTATGGAAATACGATCCCCCAGCATTTGGACGAGTCGGACCCGAAGAACAGGCTAGCTGTTGCGTCCAAGTTTATTCTCGACGAGTCACAGGTCACTGGTGGAACCACGAACGTTGTCCGCCGGTTTAGTGATATTGCATCGCGAGCATTTGTCAATCCAGGCGTCAACGTGATTAGGAGAGTATGAGTCGTCATGAAGCACCGCTTCGCTATGTATCTCGAACAGATGGCTCCTTCGATACCAGACAGTTTCCCCCCCATTTCGACAAAGGCGTTTCTTACCTTTCCCCTATGTTTATTTTCTTTGTTCCAGTTTATAGGTCAGTCAGCATCAAGTTGACAGGTTAGTGAGACGATACAGCCTTACCATGTGGATGGAAAGCGCTGCGACGCATCAGTACCATCTCCTTTGTCATTGCATCATCCGGCAAGCGTGGCGGGGCTTTACCAAAAAAAGTTTCTTTTTTCTCAAGTATTTCGACGGCGTTGGCGTACTGGAGGTGATGGCTTGGGAAGGGGGGAGAGGGCAAGCATTCACATGCTTTTTGATTTTCCTCGCACTTGCATTCACCGGCTCAGGCGTTATCATATTTCCTATCGCGGCCTCACCTTGGCCTGTGTGTATTATTTCCCTTGTGGTAGAGAGGGGCTCATCAGTGAGGGTGTGGAAGACTGGCCATTTAGCACAAGTTGATTTGGGGAGATCTCTAGCAGATCCGGCGAGATGATGGGGAGATTGGAGAAACATAGACCTTGACGGACGTGTGATATTAGACGTGCCGTTTGTGATATTATAACGGTCCTAGGAGGGGATAATAGATGGGCGACATATAGTCGCATCTTTCGATTCAACATGTTTATACGGTTCCTAATCCCAATGTGCGGCTTCGTGATGCATGTATTATGGACCCTGTCTATCAGTTCTTTCGGATGATGACCTGATTAGTGTTTTTTTTTTCTCTCAGAAGAAGCAGAAAAGGAAAAGAAATATCATTACTTATCAAACTGCCCAAACCAAATACTATCATCCGGCCTCATCCCCCTCCCAACACCGTCTAGCTCACACATTCGCCTCATCTGGGGATTGACCGTCCACCCCTTGACCACCTCGCTCTGCACTAGAAACTGCATCACCATGCCCGCCTCGGCGTGCCACATGTTATGGCAGTGGAAGGCCCACATCCCCGGGTTATCCAGCACGACGCGGATGACGGCCCAGCCGTAGCCCTCGATGGTGAGGGTGTCCCGCCGCAGGGGGTTCTCGGTTAGGCCGTGGGAGCGCAGGTAGGACGGGAGATCGGATGCGGGAGGGGGGTAGCCGCTGCGGCCTTGGATGAGGACGAAGAATTTGTGGCCGTGGAGGTGGAACGGGTGAGCGCCGTCGTCGAAGTTGTTGATGGCGAGGTCGATGGTGCGGATGCCGTGTGTTTGGAGGACGAGTTCCTTGTCGGGTTGGAAGGTGAGGTTGTTGACGGCGAGGGCAGAGGGAGAAAATGTCTTGGGAGAGGTGTCGAGGAAGCGGTATAAAGAGGGATGGGTGGTGTTGTGGTGCCAGGTAGAGTCGTTGAAGAAGCCGCGGGAGAGACGCCATGCACCGATCATGAAGTTTGCGTGCAGGAAAACAAAGTCGTCTGCCGGGGGTGCGGAAATGGGGACGACGGGGTGTAAGGCCGAGGTGTTGAGGTCCCGGCATATGACCTCGATGGCTTCGGGCCATTCGTGGCTGGTTGGCTCCTTGGCCGAGGCTTTGGGGGGTGAGTCCGAGGAGGTGGTATATCGGATGATGCCCCTGAGCTCGGGTTGCAGGAAGGGGTTCTTGGTGGTGAAGCAGTGGGTGACCATGCGCGCTCTCATCCAGAAGGTGTCTGTGGTGGTGACGTTGGTTTCTAGGATGATGCTGTACCGCTGGGCCGGCAGGATATTGAGGCGATGAAAGGGTTCTGGGTGGACGTCTGTGCCGTCGACTTCAGTAACGTAGAAGGGGTGTTCATCGAACTGGATTTGGAACTCGGCAAAGGCGCCGACGTTGATGATTCGTAGCCGATGGCGCTGGCCGGCGACGAGATCAAAGACAGGCGTCGAGACATTGGCGGCATCGCAGTTCCATCCTGGAAAATCCTTGCAGTCTCGCACGCCTCGACCGTTGATGAGGGCGTTGTCTGGGACCGGCTCGCTGTTTTCCATGTCGGGCTTGAGATAGTCCATCAGCAGCTCGGACGTCAGGTTGTGGTAGTGGTCTTGGACCATGACGACCCTGTCGGTAGCATATTCCAGCTTCTGCAGGGTGCGTTCGTTCTTGGAGTGGATGACAACAGGTCCAAGCAGGCCGTCGGATGCCTGGGCGCTATGGTGAGCGTGATACCAGTACGTGCCAGACTGGTGCTGGATCTGAAACGTATAGGTAAAGGTTGAGTTGGGAGCGATAGGGCATTGAGTGATGCCCACAGCACCGTCCATGAAGTTGGTGCCGTTCTGGAAAAGGCCGTGGAAGTGAATGGATGTGGCATTGATGGCCTTGTTTTCTACGTGGACGACGATGGTGTCGCCTTCGTTTCCCTCAACCAGAGGACCGGGGTACTGGTTGTTGATGAGAATCATGGGGCGGTAGACGCCATCTGGATTGAGACGTCCGTCGAGAATCGTCCAGTGGTACTCCCTGGTGGTGGGAGCAGCGTGGAGATCCCAGGACGGGTCCAGGACATACTGGGAGACATCTCTGAGGCGGGGGACGCTTGGTATTTCCTCGTTGTGATGGACGACAGAGGGAGCCGGGTTGCCACCTTGTTCTGATCCCGGCTTCGGGGTCTGATGGCCGTGCTCGTCATTACTGTGGTTGGTGTCTGTTGGAGGAGGATTACTACCGCTAACACCTTGGCCACCAGGTGCTGCGGACGGCGACAGGAGACCCAGGGGCAGGGCGGACAGCGCCAGGACAGAGAGGATAACAACCAAGAGGAAGAGGCTCAGTTTCCAGAAGGGCCGGGTGTGGGTCCGGGTGTCGTGGCCGTGCCGGAGCTGATGCCGAGGAGGCCTCGGACTCGGGCTCGGAAGGTCTGCAGGCGCGGGGATAAAGGGCTGCTGCTCATCAGACTCCCGAGATTCTTCGTCCTCGGGATGCGGCCCACGCGTGTCCATTGCGCTCAGCTGTGGTTCCTGAGAAGAGTCATGAGTAATAGCCTGCCGGTTCAATTGACCATTGCCATGGCGCTGCATGCTCGTTGCATGGTCACCGAGACAAGGCGAAATCTACAGCAGGCTCCTTACCAAGCAGAGCTGCGTGTACTGGCAAAAGAAAGATTTGGGGAGCTCGGTGTCGAAATAGGGTTGTGTGGAAGAATCAGGAAGAATCAACGGAAGAAGCTACCTATGTTAGGTATCGTGTTTCTGGGAGCGTGACAGCTGCTGACGATGCGATTGGCTAGCGAGCGGACTGTTCAGTTGCTTCATACAACGGCGTACATATAGTATGTAAGGTATGTATAGTGTCGGGAGCTTATCGCCTGGAGGAAGAGCTTCGAAAGGCTCAGAGAGGCTCAGAGAGGCTCAAAGAGGCAATACTATCCGAGACGCATCCCGGCGCAAAGGACGGCTCCGGATAAGACGGCACACGACACTTTTCTTCACGACCCTCTTGGCGCTCTGACGGCTCCCACGTGCTGATGACTGCTTTGGGGACCTGCATATGCAGATTCCGGATCCATAAATCCAATCCGTTCTAGAAACTGAAGCAGCTACGGGCCTTTAGACTATTAGACAATACGAAAGAGTGCTCCGTAGCGTACTTTATATCCACGCATTAGACTATGAGGATGCCTGGACTGGACCCGTAGTTTGCTTGGTCGGCGAATGGATACAACCTGGTTAGTAAAAAAAAGTTCCAGATTCGAGACAATGGCGTATGTGGCGGGTAGGACGCACATGTACTCGCACATGGTGGTGGATAGGCAAACAGCATGGGTTGGTTGGGACGGCGAGATTTGGATGCTTTATTAAACATATGTAAGCCCCTCCTCTGCATCTTGACTCTCGACTCTCGACTCTTCAAGGCCACTCTCTCAGCATAATACATAGCCTAGAAGATGCTGTTCCTAGTCGCCTCTCTGCTGGCCGCCGCCGGTCTGGCTGCTGCTGGCCCTTGCAAGCCGTCCTCCTCCAGTGCTTCGCATTCTGCTTCCAGCACCTCGACTGCGTGGGAGACGGTTTACACGGCTACTGGCACTGCTGCCGTTGCTTCGGCTGCTGCCACGGCTCTGACAAACAGCCCGACCAGCCATGTCAAGGGCAAGGCCTTTGATCGCTTTGTGATTATCTACTTTGAGAACCAGAACTACGACAAGGCCGATGGCGACCGTAAGCTCTCTCTCTCTCTCTCTCTCTCTCTCAATAAAGTCTACTTCATGGTAGCGAGGGCTAACCAGTAATAACAGCCAACTTCACCTACTTCGCCAAAAAGGGCGTCAAGTTGACCAACTACTTCGGCGTCACGCATCCCTCGCAGCCCAACTACCTCGCGGCCATTGCCGGCGACTACTTTGGCATGCAGAACGATGACTTCTTCGGCGCCGACCTGAACGTGTCGACCGTCGTCGACCTGCTCGAGGAGCGCGGCATCTCCTGGGGCCACTACCAGGAAGACATGCCCTACTCCGGCTTCGAGGGCATGAAATGGGTCAACCAGCAGACGGGCGCCAACGACTACGTGCGCAAGCACAACCCGGCCATCCTCGCCAACAGCGTCACGCACTCCGAGCATCGCCTCTCGCTGGTCAAGAACCTGTCCATGATCGACACCTCGCGCTCCATGTTCCACAAGGACCTCAAGGCCAACAAGCTGCCGCAGTGGATGTTCATCACGCCCAACATGACCTCGGACGGCCACGACACCAACGTCGGCGTGGCCGGCCAGTGGTGCCGCAAGTTCCTCGACCCGCTGCTCACGGACAAGCACTTCATGCAGAACACGCTGGTGCTCCTCACCTGGGACGAGAACGAGACGTACGCCTGGCGCAACCAGATCATGGGCATCCTGCTGGGCGATGCCGTGCCCAAGCACCTCGTCGGCACCTCGGACAACAACTTCTACAACCACTACTCGGAGATTGCCACGGTCGAGGCCAACTGGAACCTGCACACGCTGGGCCGCTGGGACGTCGGCGCCAACGTCTTCGACTGGGTGGCCAAGAAGACGGGCGACCGTCTGCGCAAGTGGTCGTCGAAGCAGAAGCTGGACAGCTACTTCTGGAACTCGTCGTATGCGGGCATCTTCAACGAGAACGGCGGCAACCACCGCTACCCTGCGCCCAACCTGAAGCTCGACCACAGCTTCTCTGGCCGTCGCATCTTGCCGTCCATCATCAAGACCTGGAAGCACAGCGATGCGCCTACGTACTACGAGGACACCATTGAGCTGCCTGATGGGCTACACCCTCCCAAGGGCTACACGCCTCCCAACTAGATTTTTTTTACAATGATTATGAGTATTGGGGGGGGGGGCAGTGATGGTGCGGTGATGGTGCATTCATGGTGCACGCTTTCTTGTATATATATTATAAAGTATTTTGTTGTTTGTTTGTTCCAGGGTTGTCTGCTCCAGGGTTGTTTGCTCCAGGGCTGTGGTTTCGCCGACAGATCTTGGTCATCGGGTAAATCGGCTTGGCGGACGCCACCTCCGGCAGTTAGTTACTATTTAGGTAGTATAGAATTTAGCTCTATGTGTATGCGTTTTCTCCGTATATATGGATGAATCCACTACTACTATTACTGCTACCCATTTCTTACTCTTCCCATATTTACGATTTATTCACTAATAAACAAGATAAATTCAATACTCTCCTAAATGTCGGGTTGATTCACAAAATTCAGAAAACACTCCTCTGCCGGAGTCCCCGCCAAGGACGATGCATACTATGCATTCTCACAAGCCCTATTATGGAGTAGTACTCCGTATTCTCCTCCACCCTTGACCCTGGTCCCCTGTCCACTTCCCCCTGTCCGTCTCCATCATTCTCCGCTCAAATCAGCGTCCTTGCATTCTTAAGCAGAAATTCACACACGTGGGGTTGTTGTGGGCGAGCACCTGCTTCAATCCGCATCCCTCAGTGGTCAGTCAGTTTTTTCTCTCCCTCTCGCTCTTTACTTTATTCTTGTGAAACGTCGCTCGCAATGACATCGGCCGACTTCCGAGCGCGGACAAATACACAAGTACTCCGTAGATAGTACAAGACGATTGGGAGAGCGCAAGGAGTGGCTTCATGCAGAAAAACTACTCGTACGTAGTATCAGTGGATCTTCGGTGTCCGTGTCTGGGTTGGCCCTTTTGTTGTGCCCGGTCAGACCGCGCGAGATGCAAGGGAGAGGGTCGAGTGATGCGTGGAGCGATGTAACCTCGGAATCGGGCAGTGGTCCTCGTGCGTCTATCTATCTATCTATCTATGCTCGATAAAGCGCTCTGCACTGTTTGCTATTTGGGTGTCATCAACTCGGTGACGGAGGCTTCATTGCCGCTGCAAACTAACATTGACAGCTCAGCTTTTCATCGCCATCGCCTTTCCACAGCCTCCCTCCAGTAGGTTCAAGGCATCCATCACCAAGATTCAGTCAGCCATGGCCAAATCAAGGAGCCCCTTCCTCACCCGTTTCCTCTCCGACTTCACCCTCGGCTTCTCAGATGGCCTCACCGTCCCCTTCGCCCTTACCGCAGGTCTCAGCTCCCTGGGTCGCGCCGACACTGTCATCTATGCTGGCCTAGCAGAGCTCTGCGCCGGGAGCATCAGCATGGGCATCGGCGGTTATCTCGCCGCCCGAGATGAATTGCCCTCATCTTCAACCACCCGGCCAGACGACGGTGATGAGGAGGAACTCAAAGGCATGCTGCACGATGGCAGTTCACGGGGCAGTATCAGCCTTGACGAGAAGAGCAAGGAGGTTCAGGAGGAGCTTATTCGTCGACACTTGGAACCTCTTGCTTTGCCGGGGCGCATTATGGCGGATATCATGAGCACACTGAAGAGTCGCCCGGATGGTCTACACAGCATAGCAAACCAACTAAACTCCCAAACCAACGCCTCCAACGACTCAAACTCCACCGATCAGCTTCCCGTCTGGCCTGTTGCCTCTGGTCTATCCATATCATTAGGCTACACCATCGGCGGCATTATTCCCCTGCTGCCGTACTTGTTCGCCGCAACAGTGGGCTTAGGCCTTCGCTGGAGCATAGCCGTTTGCCTGATCGCACTGATGTCCTTTGGCACGGGCAAGAGCTGGTTGTTGAGAGGCGGGGGAGAGTCGAGCTGGTGGCGCTGTTTATGGGAGGGTTTACAAATGTTGGTCCTGGGCAGTTTGGCTGCTGCCGCGTCGGTCCTGTGTGTGACGTTACTGGGGACGGTCTCGGGTGAGACAGTCAGGTGATTCTAATGAACCATGCCTCGGTTTTTATTTGAGAGAGATGGGAGTAATGGATTTCAAATGTTCATTGTACGACGGAGTTTGGGCGTTGGGTTAACGGACTTTATAGAATGCGGGCCAGGGCCATTTTCGAGACGAGATGATGTACAAACATACATACATACATACCACGATAAATACCAATTTCCTAGGAAATTAATTAACATGAAATTCAATACCATTTTTTTACGCAATGATCTCTGTTGTGGTAGTATGGCACGCCCATATCTTCTTCCTCGACTCCAATATCCCCATCTCACCAAGGCTCAGCTCAGCCAAATGCCTACAGTTACGTGAGTCCTGATAGCAGTCCATTCATCATACACACATATCACGTTCGCATCGGTTATAAAAAATTGGGGGGGCGAGGATAATAATGAAAAGAGCGATAAAAATGAATGCAAAAAAAAAAGGTAATTTCAACAAAAAAGAATTGCCTGGACACCTCAATCTTGGAAATATAGGAAAAGCCCGATGCGGGGGTCGAACCCGCAACCTTGAGATTGCAACATCAGAACGTGTGCCTCGTAAGAGTCTCACGCTCTACCGATTGAGCTAACCGGGCGATGCCAGGTTACTGTTGTTTTGGGCTGAGCTAATTTTCTACTATGTAGTGAATGGTTCAGAATGTGTGGGTGTGGCGTTGCGGGGGCTTTGTAGGGTAGGGTCGAGTATAAAAGTTTGAACCCCAACACAACACCATGAAGACTCTTGTGAGATTGATGAGGACAATGAATTTGGATAGAATAAGCACCGCAGACAGTAGCTCATCGCAGAGACTATACAATACCCCTCATTCAACTACCCGATCAAACGCAAGCAATAAGAATCCTACCAGTTCTCCCTTCTCTTTCTCTTTTTCCTTACAACCTTCTACCATGTAAGAGCTCCATATCTTGTCATTCATTGCCTTCATACATTTCTACGGGAAATAAATAGAGATGGATGACAGGTGCCAACGGCTATCAGGATTCGGGCTTCCTCTGTTGGTGTCCGCTATTGCCCTATAGTTTCCCGGCCAGCCATTTATACTGTCGTGGAAACCAGACGCGTTTCCTGTACATCTGGAATTCGACCCCAGATTAAAATCTCCTTCGTATTCCACGTACCTAGTATTCTGAACAGTCGGGTTTACGTTAGTTGCCTTATTATCCCGAAATACAGACCATGGATTGCTCGGAATTTCCGGTCCCCCTTTTAAGGAGGTTAAGATCTCATTGCCCACAGTTCTAACAAGCATTAGAACTTTAGCGGTCTTGACCCCTGTGTAGTTACGGAAGACGAGCTTGTCGTCAACGGTTAGACTATAAGGCAGAGGGATTGGACTTTCACAAGCATCCTGTTTCTGTCCCGTGGAGGAATTAAAATACGCCGGGGTTCCTGGTCTTCAAGGGAACTAAAATAAGCCGAAAGGAAAGTCCGAGTCTAGGCGCCGCAGCTACGGTAAAAGCTAGCAGGGAAAAAGTTAGGATTACAGGGAATACAGGCGCTCTATCTACACTATCGCACCTGGGGGGTGTGTCACATAGCATATAAGGTCACTTATCCACGCATATGTTGTGGAGCTTCACTTTTGCTGGATTTGTGGTCTGACACATCCCTAATAATAGTGTATATAAATCTATATCTCTATATTAAAAACAAGACATAAACATATGGAAGAAGAGAAAGATGTTTAGGGGCGTATTGTCAATTAATCTTCACCAGAATCTCTCCTACTTTTGACCTGCTGTAATTGATGCCGATATTCTGACCAGGTGTCGAGCTAACCATTTAGGACGAGGGCAGCTGAGAGGTCGTTCCCGTAATGCCATTCAAAATGAACGACAGAATGAGGTCGTCATGCTCATCATAAAGATGGTACACGGCCCCAACATACCCATATTTGATCAGGTCTTGCAGGCAATCTGCCATCATCGAACCGATCGCATCCTGCGAATCATCGCCACCGGCGCTGATGGTACTGAAGAGATTGGTCCAGCTTGAGAACAACCCGGTATTAAGCTGTGCAGCAATTGCAATGGCATCAACTGTTGAACCGTCGGGCTGGGCAATACCGCCGTTGATTATATCCCTGCTAAAGCTTGATGCAGCTGTGTTGACCATATTGCTGATTACTCGTGGAAACGACATTGTGATTACATAGCTGATTGGATGTTGACCACTCTGAGTAAATCCGGTGCCTCGAAATAGTCTTAAGACGCGATTGCGAAGGCGCCTCGACTGGATCAGCTGCCCAAATGTGAGAGCGCGAGTTGTGAGATCCCGAGTTGTGAGGTCGCGAGCGTGTTCCCTTTTGTTATTGCCTTCCGCCTCAGTCGGAGTCTTCGCAAACCCTTCAGGAAGAGGAAAGCTTTCTAGTGAGGTGGGATCCTCCCATTCAAAGACGCTGTTTTTTGTAAAATCGAGATCAGGAACCGTTTTATTGTCGTGCTCATCCCGCTTCCATCCGGCGACGCCCTGGATATTGGCATCCAGCCAACCATTATCATAATAGAACCATCCATTTTGACAACGGGCTGCAAGTTGGTCGAAGGAGGTTAATAAGGTTCCAGTCGCCACTGTACGTCCGTCTGACTTGATTTCGGCGCGGCAATCGTAATATTGATAAGACGATATCGAGGTCGGGACATCGACCCAGTCACCGTGGTCGGCACGGGTTAACCTCTGAAGGAGTGAAGTGAGTGCCACCACACAGTTTTGGTGGAACTTGACGCCAGAACCTGACCAACATCCAAATTTAATATTGGCGCTTGCAGTTGGTAGAATCGAAACTGCAAAGGCAGAGGCCGCGAAAGTTTTCTATCAATCACACATCAACAGTATGAGGGCTCATTGGCAGGTGCATAAATGATAGAATTCGACACTCTTGCTGATCCCAAGTTAGGTGGGAAAAGCGGCTGCTTAAATATATGGAAACTTGCTAACTAATTGATCATGACCATCCGGATCTAGGAAATCTAGGAAATCTAGCTGTCATGATATCGTCATTGACTTACGGATCCGGCTGTTATTGCAAGCTAGTTGGGAATCAGGGAATGTGCGTTGGAATGAGGGAATGTGTAATGTTGTGGAATGTGCCGTGATGTGGAACTATCCGTTACTGAGGTTGACATTTTCCAATGCATCTTGTCGAGTGGCCTGGGAATGAATGTCGAAACGAAAGTAGATTATTGTCCTGGATATTGAGGTTAGAGGATACTTTCTAATGGAAGACATCACACTCTTTATACTACAACGTCTTTATAGCAGAATCTTACCAGCATATATACCCACCCCGATAAGGAGTATAAAGAGCAACACATTACCAAATAGTAACTATTTTTGCTGTTGCCTAACTCCGTAAGCATGTGGCAAACTAATACGAATAATAATAAGCTACGGTGAAGGAGGATAGGGTTGGACTTGTTGCTCCTCTAACCATATCCACCAATTAGCAGTTTCTCTGACCTATTAGAAGCAACATACTGAATCCATTATTTCCTATCTGAAGTAATTATGCTTCCCTCCCTTGTGGAGTGTAAGGATCATGAGCCCTGGCGTAAGTTTGTATACTAAAATATCACTGCCGAGTCAGATACTACGAGTATTAGACAGGAGATAAATTCTAACCGTTCCAACCACGGGCTTATGCTTATTCCCGGCTTAATATGATACACTCTTAGCCGGGTCCAAAATACTATAAAACTAGGACCCGGAAGAAATGTTAGATATTGCCCTTTCTAAGCTTAAATGCTATATTGAAGTAGAATAACGACACATAAATAGTAGTGAATATAAATACAGAAACTTCAGCCATTGCTATATAACATGACGTAAGTCGTACCGTAGAAAGCCATATACTTTCATTTAATATATCCACTCCCAATGCAGTCTCTTTAACGCGCAGAGCCTATATTGCAGCCTCTTATTTATCAAATATCTTATCAATCATATCCTTATAGTCTAGATAAATTGAATTAAACTACCTGTTAATAAAGACCTTGCCTAGGGCGTCTATATACTGTAGCCTTGAGTAATAAATAGCTTATACTATAGGCAGCCTATTATCTGGGAGCTTATCTACCAGCAGTAGTACTTCTGTCGGATCTAGCTGTTAAGCGTAACCGCAATACGCGAGGAATCCTCTCAATTGAAGCTAACTAGAAAACTAGAAAATGCGAGTAGGAAATTGTATTGTGGGTACAGGTTATGGTTTGGGTTGCGTGATAAAAGAGATAATAGCCGAATACGAACAATACGAGAGCTTCTTGATTGCCCTACAACTTAACCTTTGGGCCCTTATTACAGTAAATAATAATAGCAGAAGGCCTTATACAGGCAATAGTAAAAGAGAAGCCGATAGCTTTACTAACAGCATTAATATCCTTAGTGGTTACATAATTTAAGTAATTTAGATAAAATATCTTATATATTAAAGATTTTATATGCTAGGCTAAGAAAATCGGATACCGGCAATAATAGCTGCAAATCTACACGAACCTACTTTTTTGGATATAATTTATGATATAATGGATGTATTATAGGACCACCCTGAAATTAGATATTAATTATTAGATACGTATAAATTTAGTACGAGCCGTGATCAGGCGTTTACCCGTAAGGCCATACGAGGTTGCAGGCGCAAATATTCCCGGTGGGGCTGGTACCAGCAGGGGCCCTGGACAAGGGCCTAGCAAGGGTGCCTTTGTGCCTCGATGAGCGTTTATAACGGATTTTACTCAGTGCACTGGCCGATTGACAACTCCGTTTAGATCTCGAGCCCTGTCGGTACCAGCCCCACTGGACCACTTAATACCCCGGGGACCTCGTATGTAAGGCGTATGTTAGAGGGTCTCTGCTTAGAAGAATGTGGTTAAATCTTACTGATGATTACAGTTTTCGCCCTAATATTTCTCCTGACAAAAAGGTGTAGCAATACGGAGTACTTCGTAAAATACCACTGGGGGTAATATACTCCGTAGTCTACGATGCCCTGTTAAAATCTCACACGTAAGCACTTGCTAAGGATACAGTCCGTGAATCTAGAATGATAACGCACAAACGGACCCACTCTGACCTTTGCAAGGTTTTTTTTTTTTCTTCTTTTCTCTCTCTTTTCTTTTTTGCGAATTATGCGTAGCTTGTCACGGAGAAATTCGTGCTTACGCCGTAAGCAACGACGAACATGGACTCCCTTGTGTTCCTCAACTGGGTGTCAGGAGACAAAATGTGATATTAGAACGACAACTAGTCATGTGGTCCTGAATGTGTATAAATAAAGAGCCCTCCCACAAATAGGAGGAGAAGCTCAGAGATCAATATGGTTTCAAGTTGACCCCCAAATACTCATCTACTGCGTGTCTCTAGCTAGTCTTCTTCCAACCTCTATCACTCTTCTCTTATCAATATCTAGTTTATTAATACTAGGTGTAGATCTAGGAATAGGAGAAAATAGGAAAAGGAGAGCAATGCATGATACGATATGTTTGCGTATAGCAGTGGGAAGATGGGCAGTGAAATAACTTATGCGATGTTCAAGCAGCTGGCCTAAGAGCGTGGGAGAGGAGTGTTCTTTGTAAATGCAATATTACTTTAATGTAAAGTATATAGTCAGTGGTTTGTAAATAAGGCAGGGGAAGTGGCATCCCAATCCCATCTCCATTGATCTCTTCAACTGATGTTCAAGTGGTGCCTTTCTAAACGTCCGCAGCCAGAGCTACATGCGAACCATTCACAATATACTTCAAGTTTATCAACTCAAACACCAGTGAAGAATGGACTTACGACGACTGGACAGATGCGCTGGGATCATCGCGGTCCGGAAAACAAGCCAAACGTCAAATTAAAACGTGTATTTATATTCACGTGCTCAAAAACCTCGATGAGCCCACCATAACCTCTCAACTCGTGGTTTTATTTTCCTGCAGACAAGGTGACTCCATTATGCAGTATGAATCACAGTCACGAAAGGCAAACGTGTAATCGCGCTTTGGGGAGGATAGCTTTGAGAAACTGCTGACCGCTTCTCTGAATAGTAACCGAATTCTCGCGAATTCTCGCAATTTCAAACATCGCTTGTTTCTCGCTTGCCCAACTACTGGACAGTTTCTCACGTTTCGTCAACGATTTAAGTGTTTTTTGAGCTCTGTATTTACTACTTGAATTTATTCTTCTCTCCTAACGACTACTAGCCCTTATCGCGGCTAGGCTTCTGCAGACTGGTAACGAATAGTGGTATGCGGCACACCCTTTCCCCAACCCTCGAACTGCCATTTCAAAACAGCTTCTCACTCGCTACAATCACAGGGCCTCCTCTGGGTGTCAGATGTGCAAAGCAAAGGAGATCTACTGTCGGCACAGCCAATGTCTCCGGCCCGTCGGATGGCACATCGTGGAGCCTTGTGACGCTTCGATCCTGGCCAACTACCATTTCGGAGATGGGGGCTGGATCTGGGGGCCTTTCACAAGCGGCTGCACCGTGCCCAAGATTTCTCAGAGACAGAGATGCAAGTATGCGAGCTGTACGAACTGTGTACTGAGATCGATGAATTTTACGCTGTCATGCTTGGAAAGTTGGACTGAGAACGCGAGAGCAAACCCGGAGTGGCAAGAGGAGAGTCCAGGAGATTCTTTGCTGCTTAGACGACGAAAGAAGGGTTTGAGAGATGAGTGGGAACAGATTTGGGAGAGCACGGGGGAGCAGCGGACACTTGTGGTTGAACCAGCGTTCCACTTTGACGCAGGAAATGCCTGGCAGACTTCTTTCGGCATGTCGAATATATCGCCGATCTTTGAGAACACGTTGAATTCCCAGATGATGACAGCCCTCGATCAACATTCTGCTGGACCATCGAATATCGTTGGCTCGAATATCTACCCGATGCCTGAATTGATAGCCGAAGGCGGCAGCGACAACTTCGGGGGAGGAATAACGTCGGCAATGTTGAACTTTGGAACTCCCGATCTTGATTTTGAAATCTAAATGGCGATATCCCATTAATCACAGATCAACAGTTAGTGGGCTCATAGGTGGATTAGAAATAATGAAATTCGATGCTCTTGCTGATCCTAAGTTAGGTGGGAAAAGCTACTGCTTAAATATATAAAAACTAGCTAACCAACGAATCGTAACTCCGCAGGACCTTAACCAAATAATGTGTTTATTATTAATATTATAATTACATTATTTAATCCAGATTCTTATTATTTCATATATACTTATATACTTTTATACAAAAACCTTTTATAAAGTATAGCTCTATTACAGCGTAACTTCATACTATCCACTCCTATCCCTTCCTATGGCAAGGTCTGAGTCAGGCCGGCCCGTTTTCGCATCGTTGTCGAGTCGCTAACTACTTGAAGAAACCACGACGATCTGGCTCGCACCCACTCCAACAGCCGTGCTGGCGGGCCCACCGAGGATACGACGTTGCATGGCCGGCCTATGTCCATGTCGTTGCCCTTGTGGCTTCGTTATTTCTTTACTTGGGGTTTCCAGCTTAATGGTAGGGGGATACGGCCATTGTCACTCTGTCTTCGTGTTCTTCCCGGTGCTTTTGTCGCTTGGTCTTCTTCCATCCATACCCATTGTGTAAGGCCAAATTATGCAAGTATGCGAGCAACTTAGATACATTATTTTTGCAAGCATAGAAATCTTCGCTGGCTGTCTGGAAACTAGTGTTCCAATCCTGGATTATTAGCTTGTGCGTAAAGCTACGAAGTACATAACTACAGTAAAACCCGAGAGCCTAATTTATCGGCTTTAAGATAGTAAGCTTTGCTAGACGCTTTCTGGAAACTATTTATGCCTTCGCATTTAGCTCCAGGAGCTGGTACAGAGTAGACTTGCATATAAGCCCCGTCAGGCCCTAGCTGATCGGCAAGGTATCGGTTAACCCATATTCCCTGTTTAGGTCGTCAGCAACCGAATTCAGCTTTAAAGATCGACAGCGATCCACAAATCTGTCTACTGTAAACTGCGGCTTCCCGCCTTCTATACATAAATAGTATGTACTAGCCTTTTGTAATATCGTTTACAAAGGCACGATATACTACAGTAAGCTTCGCAAACGCATTTCATAATATCTGATGAGATCAACTATGAGATACATATAACAGGCAATGTAAGCCATAACGACTGTTTCTCAACTGAAGGCTAAATAGATGTCAGTCCTACCTTTATGTTTACCTTCCTATCCTGTAGTATGAGGAATATCCACTTTGGAGTTGGATCAGTAGACCTGCCCAGAACAGCTAGCAGATCGTAGTCAGTAGTATTCTGAGACAGTCAGACTAAGATGGTCAGACTATTCCTGCTTTAATACTCCGTACAGTAGCGAGGTCTGTGTAATTAGCCTTTCATCCACTATTACTGCCGATTCAAGTCTGTAGTGGAGTAATGAAAGTACTATTATCCTCCATGGAAACTTCTGTTCCGTTAGGATCCCTGCAAGTGGTTGTGCTAGTGCCATAGTACACTCGGATACCGCTTCGACGTCGCGGGCTTTTACAACAAAACAACCCGAAGGCCAAGCGCCGGATATTGGTTGATTTTGCGAGTCCGCCTAGCAACGGGAGCAGAACTCGGGAATTACATGGTACAGTACTTGGAAGGGTTGCACTAATCTCGTATCGAACGACGTATCGGAGTTCGTACTTATTAGTAGTAAGGCTATCGGATTTAAGGCTAAATAAAACTGGGGAATAATTATTCTCACTTTATAACCCATATGGGGTATACCGGGCTTGCAAGTTAGTAGGCTAGTCTGTCCTTGCGTCGGTATACTACTAAGATATTATTCTGTTTGTCGGCTTCGCGGCCCCGTCTCTTGTTCTGGCCAACTTCCACGTCACCACTGTCGACAGTTCCGTTTTGACCTCGGGAACAACCCAGGATCACTGGACTGAATACTCGGCCTGCCCTTCCAACTACTGGAACTGCAAGTGTTTGGCCAATGGCGACCGCAGAGGGATTGTGGACGGCAAACCTTCCAACAACTTCTTCAGTGTTCGCAACTTCTGTGGCATGAAGAAGCTTGATTTCTACAAGAGCAAAGACGGCAGCTACTCGGATATGTATGAGGCTGGTGGCAATGGCAAGGTTATTGGATCTTGTTATAACAACGATGGCGATAGGGGCAAGCAGTGCCCTATTGCTTTTGGTTCTGCATATTCTCAGGGGGGCATGGTTTGCTACTCTTATGTTTGTGGCAATTAAGTGAGCATTGACGGAACTTCTTGGCACTGTAATACTCTTGGTTGGAATTGCAGAGGTTATGTTCCTACATCATAAGATGACAAGATATAAAAATGCTATGCCGACTGTATTTGGCTGCTAAGGAGAAGGATGGGGGGGTTTTGTTAGGGCGTGGGGGACTTTCTGTCAATGCATTCTTTCCCCTTACTACCCTAGCTATCTTGAATGAGAAAATGTTATGATTCTTTAGTGACTAGAACTATTGATATGTTTTATCTCTTAGACTTGGCCAGTGAATCTAGCACGCGCAATGAAGACTCAAGGAAAACTAGTAACTCTATTCCTTTAATTATAAAGAAAACTGAATGTATTGTATAATAAAAGCTCGTAGTGTTGGTGGATAGTCTAATAAAGTGAAATTTGAGTTAAATGTTTTATGAAAAGGCTACTTCAATAAAAAGCTTAAAAAGCTTTAATTATATAAACGTAAAAAAATTAGTTGTAAAACGTAAATATATGTAGGTAAATAAGTTAACCTTTAAACATTATAAGTAAATCATTGACGGCTTTTTCAGGACAGTCTTATTGCGTTGGGGCATGAAGAGGTGGGTATTAAGCATGTGGTGTGAACCTATACTTCCAGTGGGTTTATTAAGTTATACACCGTGATTATGAAAGAGTAGGTGCTGTAGGCACAGAAAACCTGAGGGAGTTTAGTACCAAACGGCGACTATCGGATAACTGTTAGAACCTTCTTGCAGCTAGGTCTTAGGAATATGGAGGGCCGTAGTCTTCTATACTGATAAATAATCCTCGTTGCATATGCGTTGAAAAAGACAATACTAGATAATTACCGCTCTCATAGTAACAGTTCAGGATATGACCTGCATGAGAGTCCTTCCTTGAGCCAATCCTATGTATCGCTACCTAATTAACTAGTCTCATACGATGTACTCTATGTAGATATAAATTCGTAGTTTTGATCCCGTTGCTTGCTACAAGACGAGAAGTGAATTGGAAAGGCTCTGTTCAGGACAATATTGGGAAAGAGATGTAATTTGGCTTAGATCAAATGGAAAGGCATTTTGGACTATGGCTTGGCGCGGCACCACATAGATCTCTCTCCTTTCTCTTTTTAATCGACAACATCAGATACTGTGAACCGCGAAACGCGTTTTGCTAAATGTGAGACAACTCTTTGGAGAATGTATTGGCATAAAAGGAGTAGGGAGATGGTGTCTGCGGCTATGTGTTGCTTCGCTGTGGTATCGTGTCTAGGTCATGGGTTCGGCCAGGTTTATTCCTCATGTACATTATTGTAGTGTCTTTTGAAAAGTGGCATTCAAGAGTGCGGAAACGTTTGAGATGTATGTGAAACAAAAGCATGATCCTCCGCTGTAGATGAGCTACGAAGTCGTGCTCCAGAACCTCCTGGGCTCTCATTACGCAGACCAGAAGGTGCTGGGTTTATTGTCTCGGAACGAATGTGGGCTACGGTCTGACACAACTTGGCTCTCTCTGTATTTCCAAGACTGACAAAGAGATCGTTGACGAAGCCATTGAGTAGATGAGCCAACCTGACCATGACCGATGACCTTCTTGGTCCCTCTTGAGGAGGAGAATCGTCGCCGCTATTCTACAATGGCCTAGTAAGTGTGGTAGACATATATGTCTTGAGAATAAGGATCGTTCGTTATCGTTTTTGAGTGATTGCCTCTAACCATCAAAACTGAAAATGTGGCTAATGTCTTCTCTGCCCTCGGGTTGGGATCCGGTATGCACGTCGCACTTTTGAGTTGGGTGGATCCAGCTCAGAGTCAACCAATGCGCATCATTGATGAATCCTAGTTTGGTAGATTGGAAGATGTCAAATCCCTCGTGGAAGCACTCTTGGACCTTTTTTTTTATTCGTCTTTGCTGTGTCTTCGACTCGTTGCTTCATATATGCCATCATCATGCGAGCATGTTTTGCAGAGCATAAAGCGTCAGTCAGGACCCCTCCGTTGACAATGGCGGATCGCTGATTGGCCCTGTCCTGTGGCGCAAAAATGATATCCCGATCCCACCACGGGCCAGCAAGCTTCCACTTCCCCGTTTCTTTGGCGTCCAGCTTTCCGGGTGACGGCCACATACTCGAAGGCGAATTTACATCCGTCCACAAGCCATTGATCTTGAGCAAGAGGCTCTCCTGGGGGATCTCCTTGGCCTCCCTATTCTTCTGGACCCCTCTCCGCTCCTCCGCAATGGCTTCCTCCCTTCATAGACTCGTTGGCCAGGGTGCCAGGCGGCTGTGTCTGCGACCAGCAACGACCTCCTTCGCCGCTCGACCTTTTTCGACGACCGCTCTCCGAAGATACGCGACGCCTGAGCCCGCGGGCACGAGGCTTATACCCGTCGATGACGATTTCAACCTTGCCGGTGACCCTTATGGCGCCCCCACCAAGGTCTCTGCCGTCAGCAAAAAGCCGCGCGAGAACTCGGTTGAGGACCGCAAAGTCAGACATTATACCGTCAACTTCGGACCCCAGCACCCTGCCGCCCACGGTGTGTTGCGACTGATTCTTGAGCTCAATGGTGAAGAAATTATTCGAGCCGACCCCCACGTCGGCCTGCTGCACCGAGGCACCGAGAAGTTGATCGAGTACAAGACATATCTCCAGGCCCTGCCGTATTTCGACCGATTGGACTACGTTTCGATGATGACCAATGAACAATGCTTTGCGCTTGCTGTCGAGAAGCTTCTGAACATTGAAATCCCCGAGCGTGCTCAGTACATTCGAACGCTGTTCGGCGAAATCACCCGTGTCCTGAACCACCTGATGTCTGTTCTTTCACACGCCATGGACGTTGGTGCCCTGACGCCTTTCTTGTGGGGTTTCGAGGAGCGAGAGAAGCTCATGGTACGTCCGTGTCTTTGAAGAAGCAGCGCCGTGAGCCAATCACTGATGAAGTGGACAGGAGTTTTATGAGCGTGTCTCTGGTGCCCGTCTTCACGCCGCTTACGTTCGTCCCGGAGGTGTTCACCAAGATATTCCTGTTGGTCTGCTCGACGACATCTACCAATGGGCTACCCAGTTTGGAGACCGTATCGACGAAACGGAGGAAATGCTTACTGACAACCGTATCTGGGTTGAACGATTGAGGGGCGTGGGTGTTGTCTCTGCGGCTGATGCTCTGAACCTTTCCTTCACCGGCGTCATGCTCCGCGGCTCTGGAGTTCCCTGGGATATTCGAAAGAGCCAGCCCTACGATGCATACGACAAGGTCGAGTTCGACGTCCCTGTCGGCACCAACGGCGACTGTTACGACCGATATCTGTGCCGAATGGAGGAGTTCCGACAGTCCCTGCGCATTATCCACCAATGCTTAAACCAGATGCCCGCCGGTCCCGTCCGTGTTGAGGACTACAAGATCTCGCCGCCCCCTCGAACTGCCATGAAGGAGAACATGGAGGCTCTGATCCACCACTTCCTCCTCTACACCAAGGGCTATGCCGTCCCCCCTGGAGAGACTTACTCAGTCATTGAGGCTCCCAAGGGAGAGATGGGCGTGTATGTTGTCAGCGACGGTAGCGAGCGTCCCTACAGATGCCACATCCGTGCCCCTGGTTTTGCCCACTTGGGTGGTTTCGACCACATTTCCAGAGGTCACATGTTGGCAGACGCGGTGGCGGTAATTGGTACTATGGATCTTGTGTTCGGTAAGTGCTGCCAGATGTCAAGCGTAAATGAACCATCACTAACTTTGTGTGCGCAGGTGAGGTTGACAGGTAAAGGCTAGAAGGGGCAGGCAATGTAGAAACGTTTTCTTTGTTTGTAGTCATAGCTGATTGGGAGAACAACGTAAATACTCTCTCAAAATTCGTTATGTTCAACTCAGACCATTCCCTGAACCTGTTATGAATGCAGAGCACATGAGGGAATGATGGTAGCATGGAATCGGCATTGGTCTGACCGTGGAGCGGATGTTGACAGCAATTGTTAAGACTAATCTACACTCACTGTGGTTACACAGCGCCTCAAAAAACCTTGGCGCCACTGCCGGATGCCTGCTCCATGAAAAACGTCTTCAACGGGCCAAAGGCGTTGATGGCGTTGAGTCCAAATGATCGCAAGGGAACCAAAGGACCGCTTTCTATGGAGTAGATTTTGTGAAGCTTGTCGCAAACCCCCATCAAGATATGGTTGGCGGCATATCTCTCGCTGTTGTACGACTCAAGTGACATCTGGGTCCCCAGGTCTTGGCCATGGGTCACGGCGTAATCGATGGCCTTGACCAGGCTTTGGACATCGCCCTGTCCTTGGTTCAGGCCCTGGCCAGCAAGGGGATGCACAGTGTGGGCTGCATCGCCGACGAGAGCAACGCGCTCGCCGATGTAAGCGTCAGCGTGACGGAGCTTCAGGGGGAACGATGCGACGGTGCCTTCTTGCACGCCAACGACAGTTTGGGGGATAAGCTCGGGGTTGAATGGCGTGTGCTGTGTCCTCCATGCTAGCTCCTCGTCTTGTCCCGTAGCTTGTGTGTGCATGTAGGCGATGTCGACGGGACTGAGTCGGAATGCGGCGTTGACCGTTGCGATGAAGTCCTTCGGGGACAGCTTCTTTAAGATGGAGGCGTTTGTGGGTGTTGTTGACCAGACGAGTGTGGCATATTTCCCTGGCATGGGAAGCATCGCGACAGGGCCAGTCGGGAGAAAGCGCTGATATGCGATCTTGTTGTACTCGCCCCCCCAGCCATCACCCTCAAGCTCCAGAGTAGCCACGACTCCGTGTCTGTCATAGTCCCATCCTCGGCTCTCAATTCCTGCGAATGATCGCACAGGACTGTTGGCGCCATCGGCTCCGACGAGAAGTCGTGCTGCAAGGGACTTGCCGCTCAACAGGTGGACAATTGGCCACTCCCTAAGATCCATGTCCTCGGTCTCTTCTCCGAAACTAATCTTCTCCACCTTCGAATTATCGAAGAAGTCCACGCCTCCGAGTTCATTGAGCCTTTTCAGGAGCCCCGACGTCAGGTTCAGGTTCTCGGTCATGTATGCGATTGTCCTTCCAGGACCTGAGCCAGGCTGCCAGTCAAACTCGATGCGAGCGTCCGTCACACCATCCCAGACCTGCATCTCATGGTACTCCTGAATGCGCTCCCGCTTCATATGCGTCCATGCTCCTATTGTGTTGAGGAATTGGGCCGATGTTGGCGTGAGGGAACTGCATCGGTTGGAGAATTGGGTTGGCGCGAGGGAAAAGGCAGCGAGCTTGGAGAGATCTTGAGCTTCGACAAGGGCGACGCGCAGCCGGGATGTGGTGGGATTAGCACCTGAGAGATGTTAGAAAGCTAGTTTTTTACATATATTCAGAGACACGAAGGACCTTACGTAGAGCAGTCAGAAGGCTCAATCCGGCTGGGCCACCTCCAATACATACTACATCGTAAATATCCTGGGACGTGGAAGTGGTGGTGGCGTAAGATCGTCGTGAGGGACTTCGAAACTGGCGGGAGCAGCTCCGACAGATAAAGCGAGGGCTAGATAGCAGAGCTCGATTTGCTGCCATTTTAATTCCTTTGCAATAGAGGTTCGACCTCAATGGCACAACCACGCTCTTTGATAGCTTCATTTGCCGAAGACCATGACGATCTAGATCGCATATCGGAAGTTAAGATGTGGCGTCCCGTGGCGTATATGTGTGTGGCTGTGCAGACGGACACCACTTCGTGTCATTTTCAAGAGGTGGGACGTTCTTTTTTTTCTCCCTGTTGCCACAGACAACGGCGCTATGTACTCGGTACCACTTGCGTCAGTGAACATTCCATGACATTCACCACTTCTCGACACCGACAATAATTTTTCTCAGTCAATCCTTTGAACGATTTTGGTCGCCTTGATCCATCGCCTTATTCAAAGGTGTCGCCGCACATTTCTAGCCCAGGGGGTGTTGGTATCTGAAACCTGCGCTCAGTCCTTGCATTATTTGTCTCTGTTTGAGGTCACAGCTGCGTATTATTAGTAGCTAGCTGTCAACTTCAGTTCGAGACAACCAGTGGTGGGATCTCCCACCACGTATCGCATTCTCTTTCAGAGCAGAAGCAGAAATCCATCTCGAGGGTTGAATAGCGCAATATATAGATAACATGGCGGACGCCGATGATTATCTACAGGATGGGTTTGACCCGCGCGCCGTCACCGTCCCGCGACTGCGCTCTATCCTCGTCACGCACAACATCGAATATCCGGGTACAGCGAAGAAGCCACAGCTTGTAGAGTTGGTCAACGAATATGTCATGCCTCAAGTCCCGAAGCTCCGAGCTCAGCGAGCTCGGGCGAAGCGCTCAAGTCTGGGTATCGTCAACGCGGGGAGTGTAGAAGATAACGGCAACTGGGCCGACTACGACCTGGAGCCGTCCTCAGCCAGATCGCGACGATCGACGTCCCCCAGAAAGAGCTCAACAAGGATCAAAGCCGAAGAGGATGATACGGCGCGAACGCCTTTCAGGAGCACCCAGAAGCGCAGCTCGCGATCCGTGAGCCGCCAGCTATCCCGTTTTGAAACCGATGATGTCCCCAAGTACGAGCCTCCCAAATCCGTTCATCGGGGCCGAGCAAGCGTCACACCTCAAATCAAAGCGGAATCGGAATCGGAGTCGGAGTCGGAGGAAGAAGAAGAGGAAGAGGAAGAGCCTCCCGCAGCTTATGTGGAAGAAGAGAGTGTCTTCACTGATGATAATCCGTTCCAGAGCGGTAGCTCCCCAACCCACTTGAAGACTCCAAGTCGAAGACGTACGCTGGGAGAAGACAACCATCGCAGTGAAAAGTCGGCACGACGCCGGACTGATGAACACATTGATCAGTCGCACACCGTCAGATCACATGGGTTGTCTGTGTCGAAGACCCGACATAGGACGCCGGAGTTTTCGCTGGACCCTGGCGAGGAGTTTACTCCTGATGCGCAACTCGAACTTGAGGAAGCAGCTAGGAGGGGGGAGGCTACCATCGTGCCACGGAAACCCCCCAGGCCTGCTCGCAAGACAAACCTCAAGACGCCGTTTTTTGTTCTCTTTATATCCTTACTCGGAGTTTACTTGGCATGGTACCGACAAGAGAAGGTCGCTGCTGGCTACTGCGGACTTGGCCGGCCGGCAACTCAGATAATACCTCCCGAGGTTCCAGTTCCTGGCTTTTTGGTGCCCTTCTTGGAGCCTCAGTGCGAACCCTGCCCCCCGCAAGCCTATTGCTACGAGGGCTTCAGGGCCCGATGTCGCAATGATTTCATCCTCAAGCCGCATCCTCTGTCTTTCAGTGGTTTCATCCCGCTTCCACCAACCTGTGAGCCGGACAGCGAGAAGGCAAGGCGAGTCCAAGCTGTCGCCGATAAAACCATTGAGGAATTGAGAGAGCGACGTGCCAAATATGAGTGTGGGGGGCTGGTTAATGAAGCCGGCCAGAAAGTGGGCTCCCCAGCGATTGTGGAGGAGGAACTCAAGCAAACTGTGAGCAAGAAGCGCAACAAGAGGCTGAATAGTGAAGAGTTTGAGGAACTATGGGCAGCCGCTATTGGCGATGTCACTACAAGGGATGAGGTAGTGGTGGAAATTGCGACAACGTAAGTAAATGGTTTTCTTTCTTTATCTAGCGCAGCTTGACTACTACTGTTGCTGCTGTGCTGCTGCTCTATTCCCTCCATGATCCACATTCTTTTCTGACACAACAACTAATCAGATCCGCTCCTCACCCAACAGAACGTCCAATTCCTCCAGTCTTCCAGACCGAAAGCTATCGTCCACTAGTCTCGCTCGCCTTCCAATCACCTGTGCGTTCAAACGCTCAATCCGACTCGGCTTGGCAAGATATCGACTCCCAATTGGACTTTTGATGTCACTCGTCCTAGCGGTTTTCTACTTGCGGGCTCGATATCGCCAACACTTGGCAACCTCGGCGCAGGTTCCGGCTCTGGTCGATCTGGTCCTGGAAAGACTGGCGAACCAGAAAGAGCTGGGCGAGGAAGAACTTGACGACCCGTGGCTGTTTTTGCCCAACTTGAGAGACGATGTGCTCCGGTCTGTTCACTCACTGTCTCAGCGAGAGAAAATCTGGCAGCGGGTGAAGGCTGTTGTTGAGCAAAACAGCAACGTTCGCACCGGCCAAAGGGAGGGCCGGAGTGGGGAAGTTGGCCGTGCTTGGGAGTGGATCGGCCCGGTGAAAGGTGAAGGCGTCCGAAGACGGCGCAGCGGCAGAGCGTCGTGGGTTCCAGAGGGGACGACCGAGTCCCCTGACCCAAAGGAGACTACCCCGAGGGCAGAGGTAGCGGGGAGCAAGAAGTGGGATGAGGCGAGGCCGATCTACTAGTCGAGGATAATGGAGTTTCGGTCGGGTGAGCTTGTCCAATCATATTTCTGATTGACATGTCTATACCGTTTTTTTGTGTATCCTTTAATGTAGACATGATTATTGGTTGGATTAAGTCTGAAATAAGCACTTGGAATATTTATCATGTTCTGTAACCTTTGGCTGATCATTACATACTAGAGTCAATGACTCTTGTCAGATAGGGTGGATTTGGATGTTTCCGCTCTTGCTCTCTACAAGTCTTTATCTCGAGGCAGTATAGTCAGTAGCCATCACACAACGTACGCGAGGTTACAGGCTGGCGCAAATGGCTTGAGGAAAGGAACTCTGCGGAGTGGCATCAGTGCTTTTACAACAGCCTAGAGACTTTTCGGTGGACCAAGTCTGCAAGATGGAGTTTGTCAGACAGCGAAGTACGAAGTATAGATGGTAGCTTGACCTGGCTTTCTTTAGATGAACTATTGAAAAGGAACATTAGGTAGCTCAGATTAGTCCAAGGAAGCATACAAGTTTCCTTGTCAGCGGTTAGTTGTGCATTGAGTGGAAGAGGCAGGCATGGTGTATTGTCTTTGGTTCCCTTGAAGAGGCCCCAAGTTATTTACTTATTCTTGTAGGTGTGCTGCGAACACCAACGTGAGGCGGTATATTTAGCTTTAGTAATACATGCCTGTCTTAAGACTTGGGTAACTATATAAGATGGTTGTCCATTTGACTCGATTCTTCATCTCCTGCAGCTTCTTCTGCCTTGGTACCTATAGTGCCCCCCGCTGCCGAATTTCAGTTCCTTTCTTACTTGCCTCTAAAACATAGCCATGAAGCTCAGCACTACCACTCTTATTTTTGCATTGAGCCTAAATCTCAACAACCTACGAAGAACAGCGTGGCCTACTGGGTGACGTACGGAGCGACGTACGGAGTACTGAGCGACGAGTTGGTTGACGGCGTGTAACATTGTAAAACAACAATCGCGTTTTATATGAGTTGACTTTGGTATTGGAACTTGTCGATGACTTCATTAGATGCTTGGTACCCAAATACTATCATCATGCACAACAAACGTTAATGTCCAGCGTATACTTCGTATTCAAGAGAAGACATATATTACATCCGTCATAGCTAAGGTAGAATGCACGCAAATTCTCAGTCAGACCATCGTCATGATGAAATCGACTACTGGTTCGATTGATTTTGGCTAATGCACAGGTGCTTGTTGTATGCACAAAGGGGGGCGACAAAGGAAATTGCGGGGACCTTAATCTAGACTCTAGCAGTTGTCATCTATTGCTTAGAAGAGACGATTCCTGTGGACTTGATTAGCGGCGGGACACAAGAATGGTCAAGAAAGACTGCTCTCCACGTACTCTCAACATCGGCCACGCTCTGTTGCAGGATCTGCTGCAGAACCTTGGGGTTCTCCAGCTCCTTCTGGACCTTGGCGATGACGGACTGGGCCAACTCCTTCTGCTGTCGCTGCTTGACCTGACCCTCGTAGCGCACCCAAGAGTCGAGGACGGTCTTGGCCTCGGCGGCCAGAGCAGTCTGCTGCTCGAGCTCGAAAGCCTGAGCCTCAAGCTTGGCAGTCTCCTACACGGGGTATCAGAATCCGTTTCACCATCTTATCTCAACGGGATGTCAGATCCTACCTTGGACACTTCAAAAAGAGCCTTGGTGATGTCGACGACGCCGCTCATCTGCTTGACGCCCTCAATGCGGGTCTGGACAGCCTCGGTGTGGTCGGCCCTGGCGCTGTTGAGGATGTTCTTGATCTTCTCATTCTGAGCCTCAGCCCACTCCTTGTAAGCCGGGCCACCGTACTTGAGGAGACCTCCCCACACGGCCAACAAGCAGACGGCGACAACGGTCTCCTCGTTCATGACGTAGTACTCATTGCTGATGGCGTAGATGCTGAGACCGGCGGCACTGCTGAGGAAGGCAGTCTTGCTGATGAGGTTGCTACCGGGGAGAGCGTCGATGATGCTCTGGGCCTTCTTCTTAGGCTCCTCGGCGGGGACATTGCTGGAGTATCGCACAGCGGCGGCGGAGATCGCAGGGACGGCTCGGCGGGTGAGGGCAGGTCGGAGGAGGGGTGCGCCTGTTGTTGCGAGGGCAGGGTCAGCGTACTGCGCCAATTGGCCTTGGACCAGCGTCTACATGAGAGCGACAACATACCGACAGCGCTTCGCACCAAGCGGGACGCCATTGTGTGATGGGTTCTGATGGGGTATCGCGGCCTTGTCGTTGATCGGAAGCTGGATTTGAGGTTTGAGGTTTTATCGCGCTAGCTCGGTAACACGTTTTGATCACGTGAGGCTGTAATTGCCCACGAAGGACGAAGGGGAGGTGGTTTCTTCTTAGCCGGTTTTCTCCCGACAGAATCTTGGCGGTCGGCACCTGCATTGATTGGTTAGATTTTCAAGGCTCATTGAAATCTTCAAGATTTCTTTTCATGATTCTTTCAATTTCCTATATCACGAACCAGGACATAGTTGACGGAGTAATTTTGTCGAGGAGGCAAAGTTTCTAGGGGGGAAACAGGCTTCTTTCACTTTCTTCAGCCAATTCCAATCTTTAATTGCATCATCGACACCTCGGGTTCATCAAAATTCATCATGCCTACCGCTTCTCAGAGCGATGGCGCGAAGCGCAAACGGGCTTCCACAGGAGAGAAAGTTGCCAAGCGGCGGCGCTCATCAAACGATGAGGCCGAAGACCCAAACGCGAAGGTTCTGCTCATGGAACAGGGAATTCTGGAGTCCAAGAAGAATTACAACGACATCACCATCCTTCTGAGCACTGCGAGCGGCTTCGAGAATGGAGAGCCAGAGTCGATGCTGGCAACTGTGGCTTTATGTCGCATCTTCATGCGGTTACTAGCCCAAGGATCTCTCATCTCAAAGAAGAATTTGTCTGAGAAGGACTCGGTTGTTGTGGGCTGGCTGAAGGATCAATTTTCTCAGTTCAAATCATTACTCCTGGAGATCTTGAAGGATGAGGAGCTCGCCGCAACAGGATTGACCCTTTGCATGAGAGTACTCAAGGCCGAGGGCGAGCACCTTTACGATAAGGAAGAATACACCTTCCCCCAAGCGTTTTTTGAGGGTATTGTCACGGCCATCATCATGTCTGACAATGAGGATGTCAGGAAAGCGTTCCTCGAGGAGTATGTGGAGGAATACGATGACGTTCGGTATTTTACGTTCAAATCAGTCAAGTCAGTCTCTTTTATTCACACGAGGAAGTACTGTTACTTACATTCATGCAGGACCATCTTGGATCGACGAGGAAAGGAGGAAATTCCAGACGGACTTTTCGACAGAGTGTTTACTCTTTTATCCGCCCTGGATGGTGTCCCCAAATCCGCTGATGAGCTTGAAGACTTCTATGTTCCGCGCCCTCAAAAGAAATCCCACAATCTTCGATCAGTTATCCAACACAAGAGACAGGGTCAAGACGCCTGGCTAGCTGTCATGGGCATAGTGGAGAGCAAAGATCACCGAAAACGCATCCTGAATGTGATTTCCACGACCATTGCGCCATGGTTCACAAAACCGGAGTTGCTATCAGACTTTCTCACAAGCTGTTACAATGCGGGCGGTTCGATGTCCTTGTTGGCTTTGTCTGGCGTTTTCTATCTCATTCAGGAGCGAAATTTGGATTATCCATCTTTCTATCCGAAGCTCTATTCACTCGTTGATAGAGACATTCTCCACTCAAAACATCGCTCGCGTTTCTTCCGCCTCCTGGATACGTTCCTCGGCTCAACCCATCTTCCTGCCGCTCTGGTTGCCAGCTTTATCAAACGGCTTTCGCGACTGTCACTTAATGCGCCACCTAGCGCCATTGCGTTTGTCATTCCTTGGATCTATAATCTCCTTAAGCGTCACCCTCTCTGCACCTTCATGATCCACCGTGATTCGCGAGATCCCGAGGTGAAACAACATATCCAGAACAATGGGGTTGAAGATCCATTCAACCCTGATGAGACAGACCCCATGGACACAGGCGCAATCGACAGTTGCTTGTGGGAGGCTGTGCAGTTGCAGTCTCACTACCACCCCAACGTTGCGACGATTGCCAAAATCATCTCTGAGCAATTTACCAAGCAATCATACAATATGGAAGATTTTCTCGACCATTCGTATGCTACTGTAAGTCCCGCGTTTATTCACTGTTAATTATGTTCGGTTTGCTAACTCTTCGAACCAAAGTTGTTGGAGGCCGAAATAGCAAAGGAAGTTAGGAAGGCTCCGGTCGTGGAATTTCACATCCCAAAGAAGATTTTCCTGCCTCAAGAGCTTCCAGCAACAAACCCGGATAGCCTGCTGGTGAAGCTATGGGATTTTGAGGGATCGTCCAGGGGCAGTGTCCAGGCTGCATGAAACCGCATATCTGGGTAAGCCAATCGACGACCAGCACGGCATCCAAGACATGGGTTCGTTGGCACTGGGTCTTACAGGTTGGGAGCACAAATAGACATATCTATGTAATTAACGCGTATACGGCGCATGCTTGGAAAAAGTCACATCAATTTTATCACATTCCTATTCGACGCGACGATACAGAGAAATGGATTCGTGCATATGTTGTTTCACATGACGACGGATTGCCACCCCCGTTATGTTCATAACGGCTCCGAAGGCAATTCACCAAGATCACCGAGGCACAGGCCGTACATACAATGCAACCACAACAATGAAATATAATCCATAACAATAAGCCGCAGGTTTCCGCACGCGCAGTGGCTAGTATTATTTATTGCCAGTACGAAGTACTAGCACTATTACTACGTACGTACCTTAATGGGCTGCGCGCTAACGAGCCCCGCTCAGCTGCAAAGTACAGGGCTGTCATAGATGACGGAACTCTCTCTGAGTGGCTCTACTCCGTAGTAGATCCATTCATAGCATCTTGCTAACTTGGAAGCTGGCCCAGTTCACTGACATCACAGCACGGGCACCGTTTCCCCCTTAGCCCTTAACCTTCCAGAGCTTTTTCAACCGTTCATAAGCATTGACTCGGCCTCCAGCCTCCGGATCTGAGCGAGACGGTGCTCTAGATGATGGTCTCCAGGTCACAGATGGGCTGCTGAAGATGTCCAGCAGCAATCGCTTCAACCCCCTCGGTGCCGCGTCGAACTCCCCAACCAAAGCCATGAGTTCGTCGTCAGCAAGTCAGGCGGCAAAATCCACCGATCCGCCCCAGAGACCCGCACCGAGAAAGCGGAAGGGTCACCGCGGCGGTAAGAAGAAGCGGTCGAGGAGAAAGAGCTTTGCCATCCTTCACGAGGACAGCCATGACGAGCTCGAAGAGTCCTCCCGCGAGGGCTTCTACCAGGTTGCGCAGGGCAACCTCAGCGGTACAAGTATCGATAGCGAGGCATTGCTGGACCATAGGTGAGCCTGCCCTCGCGCTAGACATATGCTTCCCGTTCGGCATGTAACCGTTCTTTAGGGAGCAACAGCCTATGCGCATCAGACGCTCATCCACCATCGTGGGACCTAGCTCGTTCCAAAACCCGTTCCCTTCCTTAGGGGCCAGCCGGCTTCGGTCGATGCAATCGGCGAATAACGGCGATGCCAGTCCCTCCAGTCGATGGGACGAGTCAGCTCCGTTGCTGTCGGAATCGATCAGACGCCCTGCTTCCCAGGCCGGCGTATCCAACTACGGAACAGGCGACGCCAGAGGAAGTCGACCACGAAGCCAGAGAACAACATCTAGCACGTCGACTTCGAGAGCGAGGCTAGCGGCCGCGTTTGGTTCAAGGGACAGATACGATGTTAACCACCCACCGTCTGTCCCTGGCTCTCCGACTTTTGGTCCAGTGGACCGAATAGACATGAACTTTGGCGATGTCATGATGAGAGATGAGCTTGCCATGAGCGACGATGAGGCTCTGTCAGATGCTGGGGGGGCCGTTCGGGACCACCGGTCGGAACGATTGACACCCAACGCCGCTGGTGACGTCTGCTTTCCTGGTCCTGGGATGTCCGAACTTGGCGATGACGAGACGCCTTCCCGATATGAGGATACACGCCAGTACAGAGCGCGTCGACACAGGGGCAGGTGGCCCGACCTATCGATACTGGAGGACTGGATGCGCTTCGAGAAGGAAGATCGAAGGGACGAACGTCGGGTGAAGAAAATCACTGAGCCGAAGCTTATCAACGGTAGATTGCGGCCAGTACGAAAGGGCTGGTATGAAACATACGACGAGGCTCCATACAGATTTACATATTTCAACGAGGAATTCCAGAGCACCATTCACAGTCAGACCATCTCGGAGCTCGTCCAGCAGGGTAGCGACTTTCGGGAACTGTTCATACCCGAACCACGCATACTCTCGGACGATGAAAGCGATACGGACGAAGAGATCTTGTCTAGATTTTCCAAGGCTCGTCATTCAATGGGAGGGGAGATAGATACGAAGCTACCAAGCCGCCAACCCTCCATGTCAGATCCCCGACGGGAGGGTGTGATCTCGCCTCCACCCAAAGATGTGACATCAACGAGCTCGAGATCCGCTTCTCTCCGCGATGCAGCAAGCGGGACCAAGTCTCCAGAGGATACCATTCCCACAATTACACAGCCAACAGCGCCAAAAATAGAAGAAAAACCGATTCGATATGGAGATAGGCCAGTCTGGTGGCTGGATGTGCTCTGCCCTACTGAAGATGAGATGAAGGTTTTATCAAAGGCCTTTGGGATTCATCCTCTGACAGCAGAAGATATCATGCTCCAAGAAGCTCGCGAAAAGGTTGAGCTCTTCCGCCATTACTACTTCGTTAACTACCGCACATTCGACCAGGATATCAATAGTGAGAACTTCCTAGAGCCTGTCAACATGTATGTCGTCGTCTTCCGAGAGGGGGTGCTCAGCTTTCACTTCTCTATGACGCCGCATCCCGCCAACGTCCGTCGCCGGATACGACAGCTGAGAGACTATTTGATCCTCTCTTCGGATTGGATTTCTTATGCTATTATTGACGACATTACCGACGTCTTTCAACCCTTAATTCAGAACATTGAGGATGAAGTTGACGAGATTGATGATGCTATTCTGCGGCTTCATTCGTCGGCAGATAAGCGCTTGCAAAACGAAGAAGGCAGACCATCGAAATATGACGATACTACGACAATAACAGATCCGAGTAGCGATATGCTTCGGCGTGTTGGAGACTGCAGAAAACGAGTCATGAGCCTATACAGACTGCTGGGGAACAAGGCAGATGTTATCAAGGGCTTCGCCAAGCGGTGTAATGAACGCTGGGAAGTCGCCCCAAGATCGGAAATTGGCCTTTATCTAGGTGATATTCAGGATCATATTGTGACCATGACCTCGAATCTGAGTCACTACGAGAAGTAAGGAAACACCTTTAGCGTGCTCTTTTTCGTCAAAACAATATGTGCTAACAGGCTTTACAGGATTCTGGCACGATCTCATGGCAACTACCTTGCTCAGATTAATATCCGCATGAACGAGCGACAGGAACAAACCGCCGACGTTCTCGGCCGGCTTACCGTTCTGGGCACCATCGTCTTACCCATGAATATCATCACCGGCCTGTGGGGCATGAACGTCTGGGTCCCGGGTCAGGAATACGAGGGAGATTTAAGTTGGTTTATAGCCATCACGGCAGGCCTTATTCTCTTTGGCCTGGCGTGTTATTGGACTGCGAAGCGGGTGTATGGTATTGTCTAGGACGGAAACTGAACTTATACCCTTCTGCTGGTTGACTTACCCGGGAGGGATTGTGGAAAGCTGACATTTTTACCTTTCTAGTTTGGGAGTTACTGGGCTGTTTGGCTATTAGACTGGACAGCGATTTGCACGGCATTCGAGTACGACATAGGTTGACTAAACAGGTAGCGAATATCATAACTACTGCATATTGGAGCATGGTGGCCATTTTGTCTGTTCATCGGACAGACTAGGCATTGCACAGTGGCCCAATGAATAGCTCACACAAACTGTTGTTGCATATTAAATTGATGGCGTATTTGTATTACACCTATATAGGTTCTAATCCCGAGACCCCTTTTCGCGCGAACCAGTGCGCTGTTTCAATATTGGCCATCCTATCCATATGTCTGTACATTTAAGGGTATATCTGACACTTATCCTAGGTAGGCATCCCGCGTGGAATGAGGCCGATTCCATAGTGTTCTCTGATCTGATAGAAAGCTGCTCATTCCGATCAGTGAAATGGCTAACTTGCTACAGCCGAATTCCTTAGTATCCCGTCTCTTCTCATATTTCATAGCAGACCTACCAGAATGAGCCTGTGACTATACAAGACGCACAGAGAGGAAGGTTTCCTGCTGGGTACATGTAGTTGCCCGCCATTGGGACCGCAGATTTACATTTTGCTTCAAGGTGGTGCTTGGGCTAGCCCATGAGTTAGAATGCATTTGGAATTGGCCTGAATCCCAAAATCGTCGCACCTGGTGTGTATTTGGCACAGTCGGCTCCGATCTCGGCTTCCTAGTTTGGCACCACATGAATGACACAGTTAGATATCCTAACGTCGCTGACCAGCGAAGGTAGCTCTGAGGGCCATGATCTGCTGTCTATCGGCCTCGGGAAGCATATCGATCTGAGCCTGGGGTAGTTCCATCACGGCACGCATCAAAGTGTCAGGATCTTGTGCAACAGGGGCAGCGGGTGGGGCAGCAGCTGAGGCACCATAAACGGGATTGCTAGCCGCAGGAGGTGCGTAAGGCATTCCAGCGACGGGCGGCGTGTGGTTGGCCACAGGCACAGCGGGATAGCCAGGCATCGGCGCCTGGGCATAGCTAGCAGGCGCAGGTTGAGCCGCCGGGGGTGCCCCAGGGTCGACAACGGATTGGATTGCCTCAGGAGAAACCAGGCCCATCAAGAGAAGAGCCTGAAAGACGGCATATGCTAGTTGAGGTGCTTGCTGAAGAAGCTCTGTGGCTCGCTGGGGTTCTGATGCGGCCAAAGACTTCATTTGACTCAGAATATCCAGTAGTTGTGGTGGTGGGAGGGTATTGAGTGTTCTTGAAATAGCATCCGTGCATGTCAGGCCAGGTGGGATCTCTTTCCCAGAAGGAAGTGGCGGAAGAGAGGTCGATTGAGAGCTGTAGCCTGAGGCGCTGCCATTGGAGGCATTGGGATTATGGTTGGATGTCTGGTCGGGTCAGCTTAGGTCAAAGGACATGGTGACAATGCCGTAGCATACTTGATTGTCATCGTCGCTGCTTTTCTGCTCATTGGAAAAGTCAACCCGGAGCTTTCGACCCATGATTTCGTAGTCATTGAGGTTGCGAACCGCTGAAGAAGCCGAGTCTGTGGAGCACTGTCAGCTAGAGCACTCTGAGCCGCGGACAGGTGGTCGCACCAGTATCGGGATAGTCTGCAAATCCAAACCCCTTCGGGCGTCCAGTTTCCGAATCGTACACAAGGCGGAAGCGTTCGACTTTGCCGGCACTGCTGAAGATGTCGGCGATCTGCTCTTCAGTGAGGCCTGGGTACTCGGTTAGCGATATGCGTCTCCATAAATTATATGATACACACCGTATGGGATATTCCCCACGAAAACAACTCGGGAGGGAGGTCGTGTCGACATGTTGATGGTGGGAGGATTGGGGAAGGCCAATCGCGAAGCTGGTGGGAACGATGAATCGAGGGTGAAGGGATATCGCAAGTCTGAATGGTTTATCTGCGCGGTCTTATCTGACGCGCAAATCAGAAGGGTATGGATACCACCACAGAGACAACTGAGTACGAGTATAGAGGCGGTGCGCTGATGAAAATACACGCAATACCCAAGCAGCGAGGACTGCGTTGTTGTTTGAAAGCTCCAAGTTTTCCCAAAATGCAGCTTGCCAAATGTACCTAGTACAGACAGAGTACTTCGTACGGAGCACCTCTCTGACCGAGAAGAGGAATAGTTCCGCGCGCTCTATGTCCGGGGATTTGCCGACAAACCGCCCCCTGCAGCCGCAAGTTTCATGTTAGGTGGCCTACAAGTACTCTGTAGACAGTTTAGTTCAATTGAAGGCGGCAAGTCTAGACCGTAATAAGAATAGCCAGCTTCAGGTGTATTTGCGAGGTGGCCTCAATTCATTGATCTCTCGTGTCAGACGCCTTGCGCAACCCACCAGCTCCCATGCAATTGAGGGTTTCTTTTCTTTCGCTCACCTTTTGCGGTTTCTTCTCGGTGTCTGCGCTGTGTCATTGATTGTTCTTTCGGTGGGGACTGAGTTTGGCTGTTGGCTTTGAGCCCACCAGTTCGCGATGCCTGCCAAGTCGAGATTCACAAGGCTCGATGCCTTCACGAAGACGGTGGATGAAGCGCGAATCCGGACCACGAGTGGTGGAATCGTGACAATTGTGTCATTGCTGGTGGTGCTATGCCTCTCGTGGGGAGAATGGAGAGAGTACCGGCGCATCGTGGTGCATCCCGAGCTCGTCGTGGATAAGGGCAGAGGTATGCGAAATTGCTCTGTTCTGTTATTGTTTGCGCGCAGAACGATGGCTGATCCATGATTACAGGAGAACGAATGGATATCCACCTAAACATCACATTCCCCAAAATGCCCTGCGAGCTTCTGACACTTGACGTGATGGACGTATCTGGCGAGCAACAGCACGGAGTCGCCCACGGAATTGCCAAGATTCGCCTTTCTCCTCAGTCAAAGGGCAGCCATGCCATTGAGAGCAACTATCTGCCACGGCTTCACGAACCAGCCGAACATCTCGATCCCAATTACTGTGGTGCCTGCTATGGTGCTCCCGCCCCAAGCAACGCCCAGAAGGCTGGGTGCTGCCAAACCTGTGACGAAGTCCGGGAAGCCTATGCGCAAGCGTCATGGTCCTTTGGTAGAGGCGAGAACGTTGAACAGTGCGAGAGAGAGCACTACTCCGAGAAACTGGACCAGCAGAGGGAAGAGGGTTGCCGTATTGAAGGTTTGCTTCAGGTGAACAAGGTGATTGGAAATTTCCACCTTGCTCCCGGCAGGAGTTTCAGCAATGGCAACATGCACGTGCACGATCTCAAGAATTACTGGGACGTTCCCGAGGGGAAGCAACATGACTTCACCCACATCATCCACTCACTTCGATTTGGACCTCAAATCCCGGCTTCCCTGACTGATAAAATTTCCAGGAAGGGGGGGTCGTTGCCTTGGACCAACCACCATATCAATCCCTTGGATGGGACTAAGCAAGAGACGACTGACGCCAACTTCAGCTACATGTACTTTGTCAAGATCGTCCCGACGTCTTATCATCGGCTGGGATGGGAGAAGGATATTAAGCAGCTGACCAGCCTAGGCGCTACGGATGATAGCCTCGAGACGCACCAGTATTCCGTCACCAGCCACAAGAGGAGTTTGATGGGTGGTGATGACGCAAAGGAAGGACATGCGGAGCGATTGCACTCCAAGGGTGGTATTCCTGGCGTTTTCTTCTCATATGTGAGTGCATCCATACCACATATCTGACAGGCAGTGTTGAACGATGACGCTAATAACAAACAATGCAGGACATCTCCCCAATGAAGGTTATGAACCGCGAGGAACGATCCAAGACTTTCTTGGGTTTCCTCTCTGGGCTTTGCGCCATTGTAGGCGGCACCTTGACAGTGGCGGCCGCGGTTGACCGTGGGTTGTTTGAGGGTGCTGTCAAATTGAAGAAGTTACAGTCGAAGGATCTCTAGGATGTTCACAAGCTATAGAAATTGTACAGTGCTGAGCGGGTAAACGCATGGGATAAGGCGTTCTGGATGATATGGGTTTGAAAAATGAAGCAATAAAAAAAAGGAAACCCAATGTAAATCTATCTTCAGGTACGGAGTAGTAAGTACGGAGTACTAGTAGCATTGGTATCAAGTCGTCAGGGTCCGTGGTCTGCATTTTTTGTGTTATTCTTACAGGGTAGTTGATGTGCCACATGGCGAACTTGCTTGGTCAAAACATTCATGCTCGTGCTTGTGGGCACGAAACCATCCCGTTGACAATGGCGGGTATTGCCTTTTGGTGGAAGGAATTTACGAGTTGTAGTGGTAATTGGAGTAGGATTTGAACAAGTGTCGCTGTCATTTGCATCCTTCAAGTCGTATTCGACTGACTGCTGACAACTCTGCTGAGGATAGAACCTTAATCTATAAATAGACAGGTAGTAGCTCGAGCTGATGATTCAATAATAGTTGGGACCTAGTGAAATTCCGGTGTCGACCGAGTTGAAGAGTCAAAGAGTCGAAGAGTGTGTCCACAGCCATGTGCTGCCGGAGTGTTTTCGTATTTGCACCACAGCTGTTTCACCTGTTGCTGTGGAGAATAGGGCGCTGCGACAGAACAACCCCGGGCCCATATGAAGTATGTCTGCATGGAATTTGGAGTGATTACTACTACGAGTACAAGTACTCCGTAGAGAGCGGGAAACGCATATCGGTGCTTGACATAGATAGATACGGAGTATTAGTATCGTTGGAATAAAGGAGCCGGATGTTGTGCAGATTGCGGTTTATTATGCCGCATGCCTTGTAGATTGATGCTCATTTCGCTACGCTGTTGCGCTCGTATCGCACGGAGAATGTACCGAGCACTGTGATTTGCATTGAACCCCAAGTGCCATGGTCAATAATAGCAAATGCGCTTGGCGATATTAATGGAGTCCATATGTGGCGACTGTGGAGCTGGAGTTGATGAGTGATGCTGACCGCAGCTGGTCGCGTCCTGTCTTACCTATGCTGTGAGTGTGAGTGAGTGTGAGTGTGAGTGTGAATGGTGCTTTTCGCCACGGCGGCGCAGCAGATACGTAATTCGTTTCCGAAAAGCTGAAGGGGCTGATGGGATTTATGGTACTATATTGGCAACAGTCGATGTATGATGTCGACACACATTGCATGCATCCGCCCTGGTTGGAGCGGCTGTTTTATGTACGAGTATGTTGGTGGCGCAGAACCGCATGTACCCCATATGGAGAACGGAGCACGGAGCACGGAGCACTGCATTTCCGCAATCTGTACTCCGAATGCAGGAAATAATGATTTTCCGTCTGCAGACGGGTTGAAATTGCATGGACTGAATGCGCCGTATTACTCCGTCAGTCAAGCAGATAAGCAAAGAAAAAGAAGGCCAATGCACCCCAGATGATGGCTTGTTGCCCGCTGCCAATTATACACCATGGGTCCCTGACTCGCCCGGGCCCAAGAGAGGCCGCTGTGTTTGGAGGTCTGGTGACTTGTTGCATAACTATGGAGCGAAGTAGTACGGAGTACGAAGTATTACGAGTAATAGTAGTAGTAGTAGTAACGCCTGAACTGGCTTGACATTCTGGGGAGATTGCCCGAGATTACCTAGTGCTGGCGTCTATTTCTGTCAAGCCACAGAGACTAGGGGGGCCATGGCAAAAAGCACGCAGCACACACACATGTGGGCATGGCCCGCTTGCCCGCTAGGAACGCAACCAGAACACCCTAAATCACTAAATCACGGGCATGATTGCATGGATGGCATGGCAAGGGAAGGTCGCTGGGCGACGACTGGTACCTGACCTGATTCTGAAGAGCCATGTACTTCGTACCCTGTACTACATGTAGTTTAGGTGCAGCGACCTGTGCATGCTAGCAGCCAGGGGGGCCCGCGCTGTACTGTAAGGGTCCTTAGTCTAGCGACATGACCTCCTATCCTCCTGTTGCTGGCGCAGCGCAGTGTCTGTCTGTGTACGAAGTACTACCCCATCATCACCCACTGTTCCCGTCTGTCACTACTATTATCCATTATCCTCCTCCTCCCTTCCCCGTCCTGGCCACCTATTGATCGGTGAGGCACACAATACGCCGAACCTCCAACAAAGGGAAGCGTCGAGCTCATCGATTTTGTGTGTGCTCTGGCGACAGCCGCTCGTTTCTTCTGCCGGCACCGGCGAGCTCCCGTCGCTTCTCCTCCTCCCCACTGCGTGACGAGACGGACGGACATTCTACGACAACAGATTGCTGGGCATCACTCGTCCTCGTCCTCGTCCTCGGCTGCCCTGCGCTGCGACACCACCGTCTGTTTTCCTTTCGACAATCTTCGATTCGACCTTTCGCCTACCGCAGTCACTCGTGCTCACGATTTTTACATACCTTTTTTCCTTTTGTCGCTCCTTGGACTATCTCTTTTGTTTGTTTGTTTGTCAGTTCCCATGCGCTGTGCTGCCCATACACATAGTTGCCGAGCCGTCGCGACACCACCCGCTCACGACGCATCAGCGGCAACACGAATATAGAGTTTATCAGTTGGGTTAAGGTTCGACCGACACGATACGTCGAAGCTTCGAGGGATAGTCCGACGGGACTCGATCACAATATTTATTTACTCCTACCCCGTCGACTTCTGGCGCTTGCGCTTGGATGAAAACAATCTTCGACAGCTAGAGCGATAGTAGAGCAGGACAGTCACAATGGCTACTCGACCAGCGTTCCTGGACTTGCGGTCCAATTCAACAAATTCCGCGGCATCGACCTCCAGGCCACTTCGATCGCCACGCTTACATGTTGCTGGAGAGGCACCTCCAGAACTATCCCCCTTGGACGCCTTTGCGCTGCAAAGCCGAATACTGGCAAGGCAATTACACGAGACTACCAAGGATGGCAATCGAGTGAGCCGATTGCCCCCTCTTACGCTTCAGAGCCCCTTGATCGTCCAGGGCCGATCAGATTACTTCCGATCTATGTCGCAGGACTCTGGATCCGACCACACTGAATCTCCTCTTCCGACCCCCTCCAGCTTGGGTTTGCGGACTGAAGTAGAGGATGCGTTTTCGGAAGCCGATCGGCCCAAGTCTATGCATCCACGAATGAGTAGGATCCCACCTACCCCAGACGAGGGAGTCCCAGCTTTGCCTGAACCCATTCGCGATTTCTCTCGTGGTCGTCAACGGGGCCAGGTCAATGAAGATGTTGACTTTTTCGGAGCTCGTCGCGATCGCTCACCTTCGCCGATTCAGAGTGATGACCATTCCCAGCTTGACACACAGTCGGCAAAATCCCCAGTTTCAAATCGCCGACTACCATTTTCTCTGTCCAACGGTGCTTCCAGTGCATCGCCTCAGAAATTAAAGCAACATTCTTATGATGAAATTGGGCTGGCCCCTCCCAGGACACTGTTTTTCAAGCGGTCGGTTGGCGCTATGTCTGCGTCTCCCATGCCAGAAGAAGACGATACATTTGGCAACATGTCTAGTTCATTTCCCTCACTACCTTCTCGGAAGCTATCGTCTGGTAGCGCCGCCTTTTCACACTCTGCGGCTTCTCCTGTCGTGAGCTCGTTTCAAAGATCACCTTCTGTAGCGTCTGAATCATCCGCCCTTCCTCGACCTGCTTTCAACTTTTCTCGACCACTTAGCCGATCTGGGACACCTGTTTTTGATCTCCCACTTAGACAAGCCTCATCAGATAGTCAACCGTCATTCATACTCGCTGATGACTCGGCCCAAACACCTATCAGCATGCACAGCGAAGCCTTCATGGAACAGCCTGTGGACGACAAAGCTGCTGCGTCTTATATCTATTCAAAATTCACTCTCCCAAGAGGGAAGAATGTTCAAAGATCGGAGTCTCCAGAGCACCAACTTCAGACTACCTTTCAATGGGAGCAGCCGACCGTACCCCCAAGTAATGTCCATCGCATCCCTCCTAGCGCTCCCCCATCACCTCCAACCCGGCCGTCAAGTTCCTCTGCCAGAATCGCCCCCGACGATGCCATTAGCGTAGTTAGTGGTGTGACAAGGCAATTCAGTGATGCTGGCAAGCTCAGTTCTGAGAGTTCGGGACTCGGCCCATTTGGCTACCCGTCTCCAAATCCCAGTAGACCGTCAAATGAGGGAGGGCGGTTATCTGAGGAAATTTCAAGGGGTCGAGCCCGGACGTCGTATCTGCCCAACTCTTCTCGGGGCAGAACTCCAGCGTCTGTTAACACCAGTGACTCAGCTAGCACAATACGCCGGGCTCCGACATCACGTTCACTTGGTCCCACAGTGTCTGAGATGACTGCAGAAGATCATCTAGCCAAGGGAATTGAGTGTCATGAGAATGGCTCTCTCAATGAGTCTACATACCATCTCCGACATGCCGCTCGTCTGAACAATCCAACTGCGATGCTTTTGTATGCTCTTGCCTGCCGACATGGTTGGGGCATGCGGCCGAATCAGAAAGAGGGAGTGCAATGGCTGAGAAAAGCCGCAGAGTGTGCTGGTGTTGAAATTGCCGACAACGAGGGCCTTCTCAAAGAAGGCAAGCGTATTAACATTGCCGAAGATAAGAGCCTCAAGGCTCAGTTTGCTTTGAGTATCTACGAGCTCGGCGTAAGCCACATGAACGGATGGGGTATTGAACAAGACAAGGCCCTCGCACTGCGATGTTTCGAAATCGCAGGCAGTAAGTTGCAATCTGTCATTATTTCTGCTGCTGTTACTGACATTGCTCACAGATTGGGGCGATGTTGATGCTCTTGCTGAGGCCGGATTTTGTTATGCTCAGGGAGTCGGCTGTAAGAAGAATCTCAAAAAGAGTGCCAAGTTCTATCGGATGGCAGAGGCCAAGGGTATGAGCATGGTTGGCAATAGCTGGTAGGTCTACTTCTCCTGCACGAAGCCATATGCCGTGGATTCTAACCATATCTCGCAGGATTCACAAGACAAAGTACATGGATGATGATGAGAAGGACGAGCTCACCAAAGATAAGAAGAAAGTTCGAAGCAAGTCCCGGACTCGAACAATGTTCAGCAGAAAGGGTACATCATGACAGCGGGCGGTCGATGATCATGAAGAGTCCCATCGTCATACCCATCTATACCGGAGTTTAGGGGTTCGGCAGTCTCGCATCAGATACCAGGGTTTTTTTCTTAGCATTTGAGCTGGTGGATTCTTTTTTCCCCCGCTATTTCACAAACCTGCAACACTGAGTTCCATGGGGCTCAAGGCCAAACTTATTCGGGCATTGCCGTCTCCATTGGAGGTGGTCACTTTTCGGCGTGGGATCTTGCCTTCTTCTCCCCCAACGCCATTTTTTCGGGTGGGACGTCTGTTTATTATGTGTAGATATATACCTTTTCTTGACCTTCTCACCAGAACCGCTGCATGGAGTGCAGCTGGTGTTTGTTCACTGGGCGTTCGGCTGTCTATATATATCCCAAAAAGACGTTAGAGCGTCTCGTATTTGAGCCACAAAAGGGCAGAAAAGGATAATCCGATAATTCAAATAACACAAAACCATGCACAAATGCGAACGAGGCGCCTGAAGTCTTGATTTTTTGCTCTGATTTCTAGTGTAGCCGCACGTGTGCACTGTTGTTACATAGTGTATCTCAACTCGGTTTGCGTCCCCGCATGAGATGCTTCTGTCTTAGGTATCCACATCCATCTGCTCGCCCTCAACACGCAACTCTTGTACGCTGACATACCGTCCGATCTCATTCTTCTTAATAATCTTCTCGTTCAGCACGGCAGTCGTGCCCTTCTCAAAGCGGTAGCTCTGCAGCTTGGCGCTCTTCTCGTTGGGCTTGATGTAGTTCCTCAACAGGGTCGTCTTGTCCTTGGTGATGACGGCCACATCGACGTTCGAACCGGAACCCAAGTCGTTCCAGACACCGGCAAGGATAGCGTCGCTGGCCAACTTGACAGCCTCGTCTCGTGTTAGGTTGGGCTTCCACTGGGTCTCGAAGACGGACATGGCGGCGAGACTGCCACTGCCCATGGTGACGTAGGGCAGCTTGTCGGTGCTACCGTGGGCGTGAACGGTGAAGAGGTGGGTGCCCGTGGGATCGCAGCCGGCGACGACGAGGTAGGCGCCAATATAGCCCTGGTAGCGGAAGAGGTGCTGCTTGAGGAGTGTCATGCAAGTGACGACACGGGGTTTGCGGCCGGTGGAGAGGGCGTGGAGCTCGAGCTGGGAGGAGATGAGGGCGGTGGTGAATTCAGTATCAGCGGCAGTGCCGGCGCCGGCACACCAGATCTGGGGGGCGATGTAATGAAGCTTCTCGCAGTTCTTGTCGGCGACGATGGGACCGGAGGTGGCACGGGTGTCGGCGGCGATCTATCGGTGAGATATAAGTCAGCACAGAACCTCTTTCATTGCTTGCTTTATTATATGGAATCAATAGAGTACGCACCACGACACCACCGTCAAATAAACATCCCACAATGGTTGTTCCTGTGCTGGTGGCCTTGGGCAGAGGCACTCCCCGGGCGTGCAGGGCCGCATTGCGGTTGTAGTTGGAGAAGTCGAAGCCCGGCATGTTGATTGACCAGCGTCCCGGCCGCCTGAATGTTTCGTAGAAGAAATCGCTATTCGCAAGGGTGATGTAGCTTTCGAGGTGAGTGGTTGCGGTGCGATTATTTTACTCGGATCGCCCAGGGAGGTGAGAGGGATGTTAGACGATGTTGTCGGAGCTGATGACGAGGCTAAAAGCTGCCTTCAGGCACTGCAGTACGTGATCTAAGTGGTAGTAAGGCAAGCTCTCCTCCAGTGGAACCAGCCACTGTGATTGGTGCGCTGGCTGCAGGTATCAGGACAGGCTGGGGGTGGGCTCGATTGGCTCCAGCTTCCCTGCCACGTGATGTTGAGAGAGCTCCAAAAAGTTGCCTGGATCTGGTCGCGACGACCGCCTGGCAGAATCGTGCAGTCGCAGTTCCCGCTGCCATTCGAGGTGATACTTTTTTCAAAAAATCGATTTCCACTCAGATCGACGCGTCTTCGGGCATCTGCGACCTTTCCCCGCTACTGCAGCTTTTGGATTATCGATTTCCCTCCCTCTGGGCTGGACTCCCGATTCTGCGAGGAGCTCCACGGCAATTGGCGACAAGCAAAGCCACCCTGGACGCCTTCATCAGACTCATGCAGAAGCGGGATAGCTAACAAGATTCGGGGGCCCGTCCGAATACCTTTCTTCTGCGGCCATGTCTTTCGGTTTTAGCAACTCCACCAACACCATGAACGGAGGAGCGGGAGGCTCGAGCACCGGGCCCGATCTGGAGACGATCCAGACAGAGGTGACTTTGATCCGCTGTGCTTCAACGCAGAGGCGATAGACATGCTGATCGATGTATTATATATAGGCTCTTGCATTCCTCTCTATCGCTGGCGAAGCAAAGGTTCGCCTCACATCCTCCTGGTCAGAACTTCCCACCGCGACCTCATCGCTCCTCAGCATCGCCTCTAGAAAAGGCCTGGTTGCTGCTGCTGGACCCGACCAAGTTATCATCGCCACGACTGAATCGATCCGAAAAGCTTTCGAAGCCCCAAAAGATGGTGATTCCGATGTCCGAGCCTTTGAGCCCCAGCTCAAGATCCCCATGCCCATGCGTGTCTCTCAACTAGCTTTTACTGCCGATGAGAACTACCTGGTGCTGTCAGCCGAGTCTGGTGGTGGACTCGCGGTGTACGATGTTCAAAGTCTCCTTCAAGGATCTTCAAACTCTGCCTTTGAACTATCAACAAATGGGGAGGCATTACGATCGCTCGTGCCGAATCCTACGGCCGAGAAGGCTGAGCTTTGCGCGATTGTAACGAACGGTGGAAATTTGCACATGGCCAACCTGAAGGAGCGGCATATAAGCAATGCGCTCAAGAATCAGGTCAGCTGTATTAGCTGGAGCTCAAAGGGAAAGCAACTTATTGCTGGCTTGGGCGATGGAACCATTCATCAGATGACCCCTGAAGGAGAGGGTAAAGCAGATATTCCCAAGCCGCCAAGCTTGGGCGACTGCCACGGTAAGAGATGCTGGCCTAGTCTTGATACGAATTGCCGTACTAATTGAGATAATAGTGTCTTCCCTCCTATGGCTGGAGAATAACCTCTTCCTGGCTATTCATGCTACCACTGACTCACCCCCGTCATCGACGTACAGCCTTATCACGCGCCAGACATCTTCATCATTCATATTTCAAAAACTCACGGATCCAGTTGAGCCGTTCGGATCAGAAAAAGTTCCTCATCACTCAATATTGCGACTGAGAGATTTCCCGCCAGATCTGCAAGATCTTCTCATCGCATCCTCGACAGCAGCAACAGAGGTCGGTTTGCTGAGTCGATCAAAGAGTGCGCTCGCAAATGACAAGCCGGCAGACTCTATCACCGGAGTCTTCACTACAACAGAGTTGCTCGATGACTCCAAACGTCCAACCCTTCCGATGACCGACGCTATGGATGATTCAACCCCAATTGGAGTTGCTTTGGACCTCTCTAGCAAAAGCAAAGTCTACAAGCCTATCCCGGCCGATGAGGAGCTTGAGGAATCACCCGGTCCGGTGCCTGGGTTCTGGGTTTTAACTCATGAAGGTGTCCTCTGCTCGTGGTGGGTGATTTATACCGACTCCATCAAGCAGGGTACTACATACTCAGGGTTCGCGGCTGTTCAAGGGCCTGTTTCTGAGCCAACGGTGGCAGCTGCCGTGTCTTCTGCTTCACCCTTCTCGAACTCGAACTCGGGGGCCTCTCCTTTTGGTTCATCAACGCCCGCTGCCCCAGCTTTCGGGTCCTCATCACACCTAGGTCAGAAGCAATCGCCATGGGCAGCAGCTGGTTCCACTTCTTCGCCGTCAAGTGCTGGCGGTGCTGTTTTTGGATCGACCTCCTTTGGGACTTCGGGATCGCCAAGCGCTGCATTTGGAAAGCCAAGCACTATTGGGCTGGGCTCGAGAGCCTCACCGTGGGCATCCGCAGGATCCACAGGAGGGTCTGCACCGGCATTTGGTCAAACCGGTTTCTCCAGTTTTGCAAACAACAACTCTCAGAGTCCATTTGGCAGTGCTGCCTCCAGCACTCCTCCGTCTGCTTCTCTAGCTTCTGGAGGTTTCGCTGGGTTTGCCAGCCAAGGTGGCTTTGCATCTCTGGGTGGAAACAACAGCGGTTCCAGTATATTTGGAGGTGGCGGCAAGCCGGCTAGCAGTTTGTTCGGATCAACTTCAATGGACACAGCCTTTCCACCGAAGCAGGACAAGGCCAGTATCTTTGGCTCTGCGCAAGAAAAGCCTTCAGGCAGTGTCTTCGGTTCTACGCCTCTCAAATTGGAGAGCTCATTCAAACCCGACCCATCTGTAAAGGAAGAAAATGGCAAGCCTCCTGCACCTGCTGGATCATCCATGTTTGGAAGTGCTTTTGGATCTGCCCTTAGTGATGCAGGAAATAAACCGTCTCAGTTAGCCCCTTCAACAAAAGATGAGGACATGGATGCAATGGAGTCGACTGAGGAAACTCCGCAGGCTCGACCAAAGTCTCTCTTCCCCCCTCCACAAAGTCCAGAGTCTACGACGCCAACAACAACCCCGGCACCGTCAAGATTTGGTATCACCTCTACGGCCTCTGCCACCCCACTCTTTGGACAGCCAAGCAAGCCCGCTAGTTCATCTGGCCTTTTTGGGGCCAAGCAAGAGACCCCTAAGCCTGCTGGCTCTACTGGCTTGTTTGGATCCCTGGGGGATACCCCTAAAACTGGGAGCGCTACCGGTTTGTTTGGATCGTTGGGAGATACCCCCAAACCTGCTGGTTCTACTGGCTTGTTTGGGTCGCTGGCAGAGACTCCCAAACCCACTGCGGAAAAGAAGGTAGAGTCCGAGACTCCAGCGAGCAAAGTGGGAGAGGAATTCAATACACCTCTTCCTCCAGACACGATAAGCAAGGCCTCATATCCAATGGGCGAATCGTCGTCATCTTCGGCTACATCTACTGCGCCGAGTCTTTTTGGTTCCACCACCACCACCTCCAAGCCGGATACAGCTTCTTTTCCCTCATTGTTTGGTGGACCCCCAAAGCCTTCTGGTATCACTGGGAATGCATCCTTGTCTCTTGACCACCTAACGACCAGCAAGGCAGCTGATACGCCAAAATCATCTGGTTTTGCCAATGTTTCGAAGCCTACTGAGAGGCCGACGGTGATCGAGGATGCCCCTCTACCCCCTGATCCCCAGGCATTCAAGTCCGCATATAAAATTCCTGACGCTCCATTACCATCTGATCCGAAGACTAGTTTCTTCTCAAAGCCCAACAATGCCGCTCTGCCTCCTTCTACTTTCATTCTCCCAAACGCTCCATCCAAAGGGCCATCAGACACCATGTCTGCCCCTAGCTTGGTGTCTAGAGATGAGGCTGAAAGTGACCTTACAGACAACGCATCGGAGGGCAGTGGTGTGGATGTTGCGAAAGATCTGAGCCCTAGCACTAGTGGTCTCATGCCGACGCCCGGTTTTACACCTCAAAGTTCCTTCGGTGGACTTGCAGGAACTACGCCCGTCACGGCCAGACCAGAACAAGATCGATCACGGCCACTCTTTGGTGAACTCAGCCGAAACGCACCCTTGATTCCTCGACCAGATGCTACAAGTCCTAGGTCACCGAGCCCGATGCGAGGCGCGATAGCAAACCGGATGATTCGGTCAGATGCCACGAGGTCCGTGAGTGCTCCGGGCATGGCCTCTCAGATATTAGGGCCCAAGAAGTCGCATCTCGGGACATCAGTCGTTAGCAGGGAGAAGCTGGCCAATGCCGAAGACTCATTCCTAGCACAGCATAGGAAGCTCAAGGAGAGACAGGAGGCTGAAGAAGCTCAGCTCTTGATCGATGAAGAAGACGATGAAGTGCAAAGAGTTCTGGTATCCGAAGTAGAGGGCACTTTGGACTTGGACGAATTCATCGCCCATTCGAACGTTGCACCCCCAGCTAGGGAGAGCATCCCGTCCCAGGTTGAAGCCGTTTATCGAGACATCAATTCAATGATTGACACTCTTGGCCTGAACACTCGGGCCGTAAAATCGTTCACAAAGGGCCACACAGACAATCGTGTGCCAGATGGTCGAATCAAGGATGACTTGGAGGACCCTGATGATTGGGTCTTGTGTGAGATCAGCGATCTGGGTGAGGTTCTGGAAAGTGATCTTCAGGCCGATCTCGATGACGGGAGGGTGCAGGATTTGGCTGATAAGCTGGATGCTTGCCAGGATCTTGCCAGGGACATGCATCGACTTCGGGCTAAGCAGGAGGACCTTAAGAGAGTAATCATGGCGAGGATGGATCCTGGTCAGGCAGATATTACACGATCACTTCCTCTGAGCGCCGAGCAAGCTGCACAACAGAACGAGCTGAGACAAGAGTTTGCGAACTTTACCAAGCTGCTTGCCGAAGCAGAGGAGGCCCTCACTCTTCTCAAAACCCGGATTGCGTCTATCTCCAGCTCATCTGGCAAGGGAACTACAAACGTGCCAACGGTTGAAGCCGTGATGCGAACAATCACCAAAATGACGACCATGGTTGAAAAGCGCAGTGGGGATATCGATGTCTTGGAGACACAGCTACGGAAGATTCGCCTCGACTCTGGCAGTGGGGAAGGTTCCCCCTTAGCTACACCCCAGGCGAGGCGCAGTATTATGATGTCCCCTGATTCTACACCAATTCGCAACCCACGGCACAGCTTGTCAGCAAGCATCATGTCGCTTGGTGCTTCAGTGAGGGCCACGCCCCCTAGGAAGAAGCTCAGCGGGTTCAGCAAGGAAGAAAAGGGAGATTTAATGGATAGGCGGGAAAAACGACAGGCTGTCTTGGGAAAGCTCAAGGAAAGCGTACAGAAGAAAGGTGTTAGCGTATGGAATATGGAGGATATTGAGTAGGACCTGGTTTAGGACATAGCTCATTAGCGAGGGAAACGCCAGCGGTTACGAAGGAAGGGAGCGATTAATCCATTGTAGTTTAGATACTAAACAGTATGAACTCTTTATAACACTACTCTTGTAGCGCCTGCCATCTAATATTTACCTCTGATATCTATCTGGTGATTGTTGATTTTCAATAGTATTCCGGGTTTAGAATCGCATGTGGAGCGACTTGATAAAGGCACTAAAGCACCTCTGGCTTAGTGGCAGAGCCTTTCTTCAGGTGAGCGTCTCACCTCGCCTTCACCTTGGAGGGGTTATCAACTTATCGCATTCAAAAAATTTCCCCAGATCCTCGGCCAAGATCACTTCTGCTCTCTACAAAACCCCACCAAACATCATGGCTCCTTCGCGTCAGGCCGATGGGCGAGGAGCTCTCAGTGCAGAGGAGCATCTGCGTCGAAATGTGAGTTTTCGCCCGCTCTGTCCGCGAATTGACCTCTCTTCCTCGTGCTAAGATAGAAACGTGCTGCAGACTGTTGGAGTTAACAAAGAGACGGTCACCAACGTTTCTTCCACGGACTTTCCGGGCCATTTCCCTGGCGAGGACCATGCTTTCACCATCGACCGCTTCCGATCCGCTTTCTCGGTTGAGTTCCATAAGAATGAACTGTGCGACGCTTCGTTCTCGCTAATTGGGCTTGATGCCTCCCTCGCCAATGCCTTCCGGCGCATCCTGATCTCTGAGATCCCTACCCTCGCCATTGAGTACGTATACATAGACAACAACACGTCCGTCATTCAGGACGAGGTTCTGGCACATAGATTGGGCCTCATTCCCTTCAACGGCGGCCGCGAAGGCCTGCACAACTTCTTGAAGTGGCATAAGAAACCAGAGCCCGGGGAGGACGCCTACGCCGGCTGCTTTGACTGGAATACGGTGCGCCTGGAGCTCAACATTACGTGCACGGTCAACCCGGACGCTGCGCCGAACGAGTCGGATCCGCTGAAGGCGTATAACAACGCGCATGTCTACGCAAAGGACATTGTCTTCGTGCCCACAGGGAAACAGGTCGACTACTTTAGCGGCGAGGATGCTATCCGGCCGGTAAACCCGGATATCCTCATCGCCAAGCTGCGGCCGAAGCAGACGATCAACCTGGCGATGCATATGCACAAGGGCATTGGCGCGGACCACTCCAAGTACTCGCCTGTTGCAACCGCGTCGTACAGGTTAATGCCGCTCATTAATATCACCAGACCGATCCTCGGCGCGGACGCGGAGAAGTTCCAGAAGTGCTTCCCGCAGGGCGTTATTGACCTTGAGAAGGTCACAAGGGAGGAGGCTAGCAAGGCGGGAAGCGGGTACGAGGGCCATGCGGGAGAGGTCAAGGCCGTGGTCAAGGACGCGATGAAGGACACAGTGAGCAGGGAGTGCTTGCGGCACCCGGAGTTCGACGGCAAGGTTAAGCTGGGGCGGAGGAGAGACCACTTTATCTTCTCGATCGAGAGCACAGGGCAGTGGGATAGCGATGAACTCTTCCTGGAGGCTGTTAAGCACTTGAAGCTCAAGTGCAAGAAGCTGGAGCAGCAGGTAATCAACATGGCACAATAATTTCGGCGCTCGCGTTATGTACATTACGGCTTGCTTGTTTATTGGTTGGTTGCCTCCATGCATGTTATTTTTTTTTTCTTATGGATAGATAAAAACTGGATGATACCATGAACTCTCTTCTAGTTTTCCCATCACTCTTGCTTGAGTCTGTTTAAAACCACCATGGCCCGGAGAGGTCTTGATTTCCGTCCCATGATTCATATCTCCAACGCCAGAAAATGCCCAAAAATAGCCCAGAAACGCCTTTGTTCATGAGAAGTAGAAGGAAGGGGGTAATTAACACTCGCATCACTCCGAGCTCGCCGCTTTGAACTTGAGGAAGAAGTTGAATTCCAGAGGGAACGCGGGATCTGTGACGACCACTGACTGTCCGTTCACGAGACCTAGGTCCTGAATGGACTTGCCCAAGTTTGGCCTGGTCTGCTCTTCCAGGCTTTGGGGGAATTGCATGTACAAGGTCTTACTCTCGGCTCGTATCGAAGGCTTCTTTAGCTGAGCTTCCGGGCGAACGGCTAAAGAATCTAAGAGCTCCTGAAGGGTCATGTTGGGATCAATCTCTAGAGGTCGGGCCTCCCGACCACAAACCGGGCAGTCTTCTTTCTTTTCGTGCTTAAAGGTGTACGTGTAGATGCTGTCATTACCTGAGTACATCATGTAATTGTTCTCGAAACCTAAGCAGGGTGCTGAAGTGGTGGCGATCTTGAATGCCTCGTTGCAGCATGCAGCGGCTATCACGGCATTTGTTGACGCAATTGCGGGGATGATGTTCTTGATGGTTCCTTGGGTCAGTGAATATGTGACACCCGGGATGTTAAACTCTTGGGCACGTGTGAGGGCCTTTTGGTAGAGCCAGGTGACGTGCTTGGGGTCGTCCTTGTCGAGTTGCGGGAAGGGCTTTTCCTCCTCCCATGCGATAATGTGGGCCCATTCAACACAATGCTCCGGTTGCCTGGGGATGGATGCTATGGTGCAAAGTGGCACAGCGGCCCTCGGGGCGTGCATATCAAGCTGGCATTCGATGCAGGATGTGATGGAAGGCAAGATGACACGCGCCTGGCCCTTGAAGCCTTCGGTACCGCCATCGATAAGTGGCTTAATGCCGTCAGGGTCCTCTGCTTCCTCAGCGATGGAGACAAGCATGGCGTTGATCCATCGCCGAGCTTCGATGCTGTCCAGGCCGCAGATGACCAGCTGGAACTGCTTGTAGAAGGACTCATCGAAGTCCTGAATCCGTTTGTTGTGGGCGGTGATCTTGACTCCTTTCACCCTATTCTCGACGAACTTTGCTGCGACTTCCGCCTTGAACTTCCCAACATCTGATGTGCGAAAGAGGAATTGTCGGTTCAGGTTTGAGATGTCGATGGTGTCTGCCACGAGCTCCAGTCAGCCGAAGTTGTACAGTGAAACCTCCTCCAGAACCTTGTCTGACTTACCCATGTCGATCACATGAATATCTCTGAATCGCGACATTGCCAGGTTCTTCAAAATCTCGCATCCTAGGCCACCAGCACCGCTGTGGTTGTCGTTAACTTGGAGCTCCTGGAGCTCAGGTGGGGTTGGCGAACATCACCCTGTCTGTGGTTAGCCAGCTGCTCCTCTTGTCTCCCCTCCCGATTGCATCACCTACAAAATTTTAAACTTCTCGAACTGGGCTAGGAATTCTTCCTCCGTGGCTCCGGGGTCAGTGAAGGGACCCGGGTTCCGTCTGATCTGGTCGATATACTTCCTGTCTGCCTGTCAGATCCGTCGGAGACTCCAGCTCAGATTGCTTGTTGCGCAGGGCTCCTGACCATCGTTGCGTTTCGCTATCAGCGTTGACTGCTTGTTGCGTGTCGACGCTCATATTTTGTGAATGAAAAAGAAATCCGGAGTTGTGGTGCAGGAGATATTATAAGGAGGTCGTAGGTGATGTAGTTTAGAGGGGAAGCTTAGGGAAGAGGTGCAGCTATAATGAAGAGAAGGTGGGGATGAGCTGGCTCGGTGAGATTCGGTGAGGCCAGGTGAAGGTGGGGCTTTTATCACTCCGTATCCCAGCATCCTTAGTAGGTTAACCTTTGTAACTTATTCATGCCTCGCCTTTGCATCGGGCCGTACTGACCAAACAAACAACTTGTCGTTAAAATAAATGATTTCCTTACAGGGGTATTACAGGCCTCTCGGGAGGACAAGGGAGTAACCATGGACGAACTGTTCACCCCCGTCAGCGTCACATATTCCAAGTCCAAGAAGGATCACGAGACGCTGCTGACAGAAGTCAGTTCGACCAAGAAAGTGATCGAAGCCGCAAAGCCCTCAAGAATCTCTTCCGAAGATGAGGCCTTGGATATTCTGCGAAGCCAACCGGATTATGATTCGCTCATTTTGGTGCTACGATATCTCACTACGGATACACAGCGGCCCAATGGCTTTCACCTTCAGGTGCCAGGCCCCAAGAGCGCTGCAGTTGTTCACCTGCTCGTAACTGAGATTGCTCCAAACTACTGGACCTTGCTGCGAGAAGGCTCAGCAGATGATGACACCAAGGATGACCAACAACCTCATGACGCCACTCTGTTAGTTCAATGTTTACAAAGTGTTGCTGGCCTCAACGCCCTCAGTACCCACCTCAAAGCCCTTATACAAGAGCACAAGATTGGGGGAAAAGAGTCAAAGAGACCCGACATAGCACTTCACCCGGGTATCTTCTTGGATCTGTTGGCATCGGTTTTGGAGGGTGACAACGCTATACGAAGCATTTGGACGACCTCAACTGAGAAGCTGGGCGCCCCGGCTTTAAAGAAAGCCCAATCCCAGACACTTCTTATGTTGCTTTCAAGTGGTCGAATTCTATCTCTGACCGCGGAGGCGCTCGCACTCGCAGGAAGGGAGCGGATTCGGGTTGATGCAACATGGATTGCCGATGGCGTGGAGTTCAGCAAGTGGATCGGACAAAATGTTGTTTCCTGGGCCAAGCTACTTCAAAACGACCATGAAGTTCAGTTTTGTTCCGATGTTTTTCTGCGAGGAATGTCGCTAGGGTATTCAGGTGAGCTGTGCCACGCCTTTATCTTGTTCGTCGCTTACGCTTCTCAGAAACACTTGTTAAGGGTGTCATCGACGAACTTCTTCTTCAAAAAGGGGCTGATCCAATGGTTTTCGTTAAAACCTGCTTGCACCAACCCCAAGGTGCTAAGAAGACTCTGAACATTCTCTTACAATATCTATCACAACAATTGAATAGTCTGAATCTTGACGATTCGGCATCAAGCACGTCCATCTCTGCCGTAGCAGGCATCATTGATGCCGTCACAAGAAATAACGAAGCCCACAAACATCATCTAATCAACTGGTGCTCTTCATCATCGGGGGCGGGTCTTGGGGAGAGCATCGGCATCAGGAGGGCCGTCCTAGCAGTCTTGGCTAACGACAAAAACTCTATCACGACAGTATTCGAAAAGAGTTTATCTCAGTTTGGGGACCAGCTGTATATAAAACATGCTGCCATCTTGCAGCAAAATGGTACAGTGATACGCTAATAACCACCTGTCTTGGAGGATGCTAATATGATACATAGTTCATGCCGAGATACTGCTTCTCAGTGCAGGATATGTGTCTCGGCTTTCACCTACAAAGTTGTGGATAACAGTAAAGTCTGGCTCATATCTAAGCATAATCTCGAATCGGATAGCAGCAACACAAGTCAGGGCACGGTTTCTTGGAATGGTTATCGGAGAATCTCTTTCGGCCTTGATTGACGACAACTCCCAAAAACTCGATTTCCATATGGAGGAAATGGACACCGAAGAAGCCCAATGGCTAAAATCTCTGACTAAGATTTCTGACGAAGTCGGTTCCATTGAGCCTATCCTTAAGATAACAGACCCAGCGCCACTTAGACAACCTAGGGCCAAGACTCCACAAAAGCCTGCATCCAAACCCAAAGTGAAACCGATATCTGAGATCAAGACGACCATTCCAAAAGCCATCATTGAAGAAATAGACTCGTCAGATGACGAAGACGACTTTGTTCCATACGCTAAGGATTCTGATCCGGAAGACTCTGATGATGACGCCACTCTAGTCCAGCGCAACAAGGTGAAGCCCCCTGTGTACATCCGCGACCTGATCACCTTTCTTCGAGACACCGAAACCTACGACAAACAAAAGCTGGCAATTCAGACGGCGCCATTGCTTATTCGGAGAAAAGCCAACTTTGGCACGGAGGTGAGCTCTCATGCCGACGAGCTCGCCGGCTTACTCGTCGAACTGCAAGACAAGTTCGACATTGAGGATTTCAGCGACCTGAAACTTCAAGGCATAATTTCCTTGATAGTGGCGCAACCCAAGACGATGGCCCCCTGGTTTTCTCGGACTTTCTTCGAAGGAGACTATTCCTTGTCTCAGCGCACTCAAGTTCTCGTTGCTGTAGGACTGTCAGCCCGGGAACTTGCGGGGTTTGATGCCTCTGAATACCAATCTGCGGCCTCATTTCCTTCAAAGCGACTGCCGGAGAAGACGGAACAGCTTTATTTGAACTCACCTGGACAAGATAATCCATCTGCCTCGTCCCGGTTGAAGGCCCTGCCTTCAACTGCTATAGACACCATAACGCAATCTCTCACCTCTTCCTTCCTTGCACCCATGGCCGCCGAAGCTGCCGACGCGACAACTGGGCCAGACATTCTGAAACTGCAGACATTCACGGCTCGCTATAAATCCAAGTCGAAAGCAAAGCCCCGAGTTCGAGCAATCCCCAATACCACCGCCGCCCTAATAGCAAATTCTTTCTTCTCTCCGCTCACGGCCCACTTCCAATTTGCCCTTAGATCCTCCAAACCTCTCGTCCTCAATCCTGCCTTACTAGCTCTTTACCTCCAAACCTTGGGCATCATCATCAACGCCGCAGGTCCCTCGACATACTCGTTGCCCCAGCTGACGGCAGAGCTATGGGATTTACTTCTAGCAGTTAGAGTTCACGCCCAGGATGACCTGGGAGCTCTAAGGGGTTGGCTCGTTGCTATGGCATCCTTGCTGGAGGTCAATGGTGGGGACATGCGAAGGCTATGTGAGACACAAGGGAGAGAGGTGGTTGAAACAAGGGAGTGGGTTGGTGGTGTTTTCCAGAGGACAAGGGGTGAAGATGGCGGCGAGGAGAATGAGGTCAAGATGCTGGCAGCAGGTGTTTTGATCAGATTGGGTGAGGCTATTGAGAAGTATCAGGCTTTGCTTATGGGGGATATGATTGGTTTCTCGTGAACCAGTTTAGAGAGGACGGGGAACAGATAGAGGCAGTACGGACTGCATGCTGGTCACTCAGAAGTACTCGTAATGGTATAAGACTGAAAATTGAAGATCATTTGTACGTTCATTCTTCTAACTATACATGAGACCGTGAATACCCATAGACCAAATAAGCTTAATTTCCGCATCGAAAGAGTGATATTCATATACATGTAGCAACATTTCCCGTAAATCATCTCTTGAAAGCAATCATAACAATGATATAATCATAATACAACGGCCACCCCCTTTCTCGAAAAGGCTGAGCTCAGATTGCACCTCCCGCCACATCCAGGGGGTAATTCGTGCTACCCCTTCTAATCGGCAGGCCGGACAAATACGAATTTACATGGCTCAAATGATCACCGAGACTCACAGCCATGCGACGCAATTCCTGTCTCACGTCCTCGGGAGATCCCTGGCCCAGCATGACCTTTTGCGAGGGGGCGGCAGGGAGGGGAGGTAGTGGTGTATCATGATACCGTAAGGGCGAAGGAGGCCGAACCCTCAGCGGCTGTTCTTGGAAGGACGAAGAGAACTGGGGGGTAGCGGGTGCCGGAGCCGGCTCTGGAGGAAGTTCCGGATCCATGTCGGCGAAATCGCTTAGAGAGTAGGGCCGGCTCTCATTGTACGTCGGGACCTCTATTTCCTTGCTGATTTGGTGTTTATCGTGTCTCGGTTCCCCATCGAGCGCAGTTGCGTATTCATAATCGTCTGAGACATAGATCGAAGGCTCACGGTGGGTAGGATTTACCACGTACAGCGAAGCGTGCTTCTCTAGCTCGAAAGGATTAGCACCGCCAACCTCTGAGCCACTAATAGAGCCGACGTCTGAGTGGGACGTTGACGGGCGAGTAAGGTCAGTTGAAGAATCAGGAAAGCTCATATCAAGATCAATCAAGCTTCCCACGGAGGCACGATTGTCGTTCGAAGCGGGAGCGAGTTCATTAAACCCGGATGAGTGTTGGAAAGGCTCAGTAGATTGATGGGGCAAGGAGGGCCGGCCGTTATCTGACGGCGGATTGTTGTTAAAAGGAAATCTGAACACTTCGGGAGCTGCAGATGCAGGAGGTATCATGGATGGGAATTTCCAGTCTTGGGTACGTCGGTTGTCTTGAAGGTCTGCAGGATCACTCAGAGGCGTCTTGAGATAGTGAGCATCGTCATGATCATATTCTAACAATGTATGAGAATCATTGGCTTTGATTGTGGCCATGTCAACGAATTGAGACAGCTCGCCACCTTGCAACGACGCATCGAGGTCAATAAGAGATTCTCTGACGTCAGAAGACTGAGAGCTCTCATCTCGAAGTGGTAGATCGGAGATGGGGGCCTGGAACGGTCGGGTGTAGTATTTTCTCGAGTTTTCTTCATATGTTGATATTGTGTTGGGGTCAAAGATCTTTTCTAACGGCGCTTTGACCGAGGGGAGCTGAGGTGGCGGTCGCCGGCGAGATTTGGCCTTTGGTGGGCGCGATGTCTCCTCAAACGACGGTTCGCTGAAATCAACATTGAAGCCATAGACATCATAGACATCCTGGGCACTTCCATTGTCGAATACCTGTTGGTCGAACGCGGTAGTTGTGCTAAAATTCCACTCATCGTTCGACATAGCTGCAGCAGAAAGGTCGGATAGTCCCTGCGCACCGCCAGCTGAGAAAAGCGACCTGCGGTCTCCTCCTTGCGCTTCCCACACTTTGAACTCCCGAACCAGGTGGGCAAGGGATGATGTTGGGTGGGATTCTTCAGTGTTGAAGATGTATCCGTGACGCTGGACTTGTTCAATTGCTGGTCTTTTTGTGACATCGTGTTGGAGACAGTATGCAACCAAGTCTTTCAAACCAGATGAGTACAGGTCTCCTTCGAGGCGAGGTGTATGATGCTTCAAATGCGCGCCCAACCGCGAGAAGTCAATGCCGGCAGTGACATTAGGTGGTAGGCCAGATGCAATTTCGTAGATCATGGCACCGAATGCCCAGATATCAACCTCAGTTCGGTACGACGCATCCTGGTCGAAAAGCTCAGGGGCCATCCAATGAGGGGTTCCGATAAATGTCGTACGCTTGTCGAACTTGGTCTCAATGACGCCAGCAACGCCAAAATCGCAGAGCTGGACATCACCAATCTCGGTAATCAGAACGTTGGCGCATTTGAGATCTCGATGGATAATGCCTTGGTTATGAACCCAGTAGATTGCCTCAGCAACCTCACGCACGATGGGAATAATCCATTTCTCATGCAGTCCTCCTGGAGCGGTTGGTCTCATGAGTGTAGCGACGCTTCCACCTGCGCAATACTCGGTAATCATCCACATGGACTGCCCAACCGGCAAGGCCTCGATGACATGGTTGATATTCCTGGCACCACTGTTACTTAGTAACTGTAGGGCATTGATCTCCTTGAGCAGGTCGCTGTATGTGTCCGCTAGTTTAGGGTTCACTGTGTCGCTCTCCTCAATGTCGATGATCTTGACTGCGACTTGTTTCCGGCTCTTTGTGGAGATGGCCTTGTAGACCCGCCCAAAGCTTCCCTTGCCGATGAGCTCTTGAAGCTCATACTGTGGGATCCCTTTTCCAGCCTTGATGCATGCCTCAACGACCGCATTTTGCATCTTCTTCGCATCTTCGAGGGCCTTTTGCTTTGTGACCGAAATGTCCGGCCATCTCACTTGAAGTGACATTTTGAGCGAGAGAGAGAGGCCCACTTGGGCCTTGCCTGACCAAGTCGAGCTCAGGCTGTGTTTGGGATGTGCAGTGCCGACACTAAACAACGCGTCCTGCTCACACTATTAGAGAAGATTCGGGGTTTAACGCCGCCATGATCGTCTGGCTCACATGCTCAGGAAAGTCGTTGAGGAGTGACTCCGTTGAGGCTCAAAGCTGAGACATCAAGTGTCAGAGAAGTGCATGAGGTTCAAGGGGGGCTAACCGAGGATTAACCGTAAGATCGCACTTGACCGGGTACTCCGTATTCCGTAGTAGATAATAGCTTGAGGCTGGGGCAGGGAACTATGATCAATGCAATGTAATCCATCTTGACGGATCTTTGCTGATGTGTTTCGTAGATAATGGGGAGAGAAATTGCGACGAGAGCACAGTTGCGTTTAAATACTCGATGACAGGGGCCTTCTTCGTAACATCGAAAAGCTCGGACGTCGTCATAATATTCTGACCAGTATCTAAATGCCGAAGAGCACTGTACAATTGTTCTAACAGAATGACTCCCCGCTGTCTATTCGATTTCTCATTCTTTCATGATCCCTCCTTCATCATATTCAGCATCTTCTCGTGAATGCCCGTCCAGCTGGAATCACACATGCTCTTCACTGTGCCTATGAGCAGTCTCGACGCTTTGATCAGGACATCCTCGATCATTTCCACTCCCCCGTCCGGAGTCTGCCTGACCTCCCAAACGGTCTCCATCACAACATTAAGCGGGCTGCGTATTCTGACAAAGACGCCCCTCTCCAGGTTCATGAACTCATATGTGCTCACCACATCAGAGTCCCACAGTCCCGCAGGAAGCGTGTGCACCTTATCCATCACCGAATAGTAGGCAGGCTCTCCAATGATAGTGACCTGGCGGTCCTCTGGAACCGTAGGCTTTACGTCAGAGGGCGGGGGGATGGTTTCGTACTTGATCATGTGAGGATCGCATTGAATGTAGAACACATGATTGTGGAGGAATTCAATTGCCTTTGACGGCGAAATTTCGGCCGGAATTGGGGTTGTGTGCTGCAAAGAGGCAGTTGTGTTGAGCCAGGCTGAGATGAGATGCAATTGTCAGATTCCAAGCGACGCCTTCAGCCAGGACAACTTACAGGTCATTTTGCGCGAGGAAAGACTCTCTCTATATATAGGTATATTAGGTATTCTAGTAAGGGGAGGCAGCAAAAGCGAAAAGGACTTTTCTGAGGTATGTGGCAGCTGCGGGGGCTGTGAGGTTAATCAGTTCAGGTAGTATGGATGTTGAAGGCAGACGCTGACTCGCCTGTATGTGGCAAGTATGGATATTTATACTAAATAGCCTGTATCATTGCGCATGCTTTTTGTTACAGCAGCGGCACGAGGCGCCCAAACGCCAAGCAATGGATGATTCAAGTGGCAGACTCCAAAAACACCGCCATTAGTGCCATTGTGGAGTGACAGCTGAAGTAGTTGTACTGTCTTTGAAGTTGAACAGGGAGGTTTCCATAATACGAGGAGATCGGTCATCAACATGCAAGATATGACGATCACTACGGAGTGCTAGTGGGTGTGGCCTGTGGCTTTGTTCATAGCGCCTCAACGCTGTATCGGGAGCCAGGAGTTCTCTCAAAGAGGCAATGGTATTTATCGGGACGTCCCCCAAGGATAATTTCTTAATAATGACTATACCAATTCATCCCAAATTCAAATTATGAATATGGAATGCTTCAAGTCGGAAATCTCAGCCCAAACTCTACAACGCCACTGTTCAAGAGCCCAGTATATAAATGCATTTACACGGCAATCTTTGTAGCCCTAAATATACTGATAAAGACTCATAATTCAAGCAAAAATCTTTCCAGATTGAAAAGAAGGTATGTTGAGTTAACCGAGTATTTTTTCTAATGTTTCTTTTGGAGCTTAAAGTGCTGGCTTAACCCGCATCCTTCTATGTCCCCCATTCGTGAGGCCCTCCAAATTGAGACACGTGACTTCGCGACGCGATCTTCGTGCCTTGGATGCACGCGAAACGTGTCCCACTTAGTCAACCCCTTCACTCCACGAATACTCCACGAATATCCCACCATTGTGTGATGCTGAACGAGCTTCCTTGAGGCTTGCGCTTTGTGAGAAATTGATATGCATCGGTCATAGAACTCGACCGCCTGGCCTTGAACTACCGCCATCATGGTTGCATCTACGAAAATCAACCGGACCAATACACCGAGAAAATCCACAGCGGCATCGAGCTTTGTCAAGAAATCTACGAAACCCAATGCCAGTATCCTGAGCTTTTTCCAAAAGACTCCGAAGCCTGAAGATTCCCTCTTTGTTGGCACAGTGCCAACACCGGCAAATCAGGAGGATGATATTTACGGCCGCGACGATGACATTCGATTCAACGAGGTCGAAGCACCGAGCAAGAAGAGGAGACTTGGCGAGGAACGACCTGTGTCCCTAAACGAGAGGGAGGTTGCAGATAAACCTGTGGATAGGAGTGTAGCGAAAACTGAGAACGGTACTGAGCCGAAGAAGACGAGACCCCGAATCAAGACCCCTTTTGTCATGGATTCCGATAGCGAGGACGAGGACGCAGGTGAAGATAAAGGACCAAGTGACCTCTTTAAGAAGCCGGAACCTCCTAGAAAAGAACCTATAGAGCCGCCTTCAAATGTCGAGCAAAACCTGCCCCATGATCCCGCGAAGATCGAACCTACCAATGACAAGTATGAACCGCCGCCAATCGAGGAAGAAAGCTCGACGTATACCCAATTTGACGAACTCGGGGACTTCGCTGACTTGGAGGGGTTCGACCTAGATGAGTTTGAAGGTGAAGAGATGCGGGAAATGCGCTTTATGCGAGAGCAGGCTCGCCTCGAGGCCGAAGAGGCAGGGCGTTTGTCCGACCATATCGAGGACAACCCTTTGGATGACCAATCCATGATAGAGAACTGCCCAATATGTAACAGCTGCCTGGTTGGTGTCTCTGCAGATGATGCGACAAGACATGTTAACTCATGTCTGGACGGCAATCCTATCTCGTTACCAAAGCCCAACGATGCTACACCAAAAGATACATCTGAAGTCGAAGCTGCCGAAATCAGCAAAAGGTTTGCCCGGGCAGCCGTCCCCAGGTCCGGGCAGGCTAATCCATTCGAAATCAACAACGCAGAAAACGAGCCAAAGAGTGCCTTCTCCAAGCTCATGTCTAATAACGCAGAGGACTCGGCCTGGGCCACGGCAGCAGCAGCAGAGAATGCGTCTCGAGGCCGACCTGCATATGAGCGGACCTGTCCGTTTTACAAAATCATACCCGGATTTTCAATATGTGTTGATGCCTTCCGCTACGGTGCAGTTGAGGGATGCAAAGCCTATTTTCTCAGCCACTTTCACAGCGATCACTATATCGGCCTGACAGCAAACTGGAGGCATGGGCCTATTTACTGCAGCAAGGTCACGGGCAGCCTTGTTAAGCAACAACTTCGTACGGCTGCAAAATGGGTTGTTGAGCTTGAATTTGAGGAATCCTACGATATCCCAGGCACCGAAGGAGCGTCGGTTACGATGATACCCGCAAATCATTGCCCCGGGAGCTCGCTGTTTCTCTTTCAAAAATCCTTTGGTACCGGACTCAACAAGCGGGCCAAGAGAATATTGCATTGTGGCGATTTCAGAGCCTGTCCGGGTCATGTCCGCCATCCCTTGCTCAAGCCAGATGTTGTAGACTCGGTATCGGGGAAGACGAAACAACAAAGGATCGACCTATGCTACCTCGATACAACCTATCTCAATCCTCGATATTCCTTCCCTCCCCAGGAAGACGTCATCAGAGCTTGTGCGGACTTGTGCGGGTCCATGTCCCCCGATCCCAACTGCAATGATGATGTCTGGCAAAGGACAGAGAAGGCTACTGCGACAAGCACAGTGAGCAAATATTTTCAAAGCGCAAAACCTCCAGAGGATGACGCTCGGTCGGAAACAAAACGCAAGTCTAAACAACGTCTTTTGGTAATATGCGGCACCTATTCCATCGGAAAAGAGCGAATTTGCGTGGCTTTGGCCAAGGCTCTAAATTCCAAGATCTTCGCTTCTCCCGCAAAAATCAAGATATGCAAGCAGCTGGGCGACCCAGAATTGAGTTCACTCCTTACCTCCAATCCCATCGAGGCTCAGGTTCACATGCAGATGCTCATGGAGATTCGTGCCGAGACACTCCAAGAATATCTAGACGGGTACAAGTCACACTTCAGTCGTATTGTCGGTTTCCGCCCCAGCGGGTGGAACTTTCGACCCAGCAACGGCAAATCCATAGGTGCAAACACTTCACCGAGCAGTATACCTACTCAGCAACTTCTTCATGACAAAGGCTGGAGGACGAGGTTTGGAGTGAAGGATCTCGTTGCGCAGAGAGGGAGTACAAAAGAGGCCATGTGCTTTGGCGTCCCGTACTCTGAGCACAGTAGTTTTCGCGAATTAGCCATGTTCATCATGGGATTGCGCATTGACAAGGTCATTCCAACAGTGAATGTGGGCAGCGAGCAGTCGAGAAAGAAAATGAAGGGCTGGATCGATAGGTGGATGGCAGAAAGGAGAAAAGGAGGATTGGTAAGACCCCTGATAGAAGGTCAAGATGACGGGAATGACGGTAAAATCCGATTATGGGAGGGCAGGTCTGGGATTGGAGGTTCAGCTTGGTGGTAGCGCAAGTATAGCTTGGATACCTATCTTGAATGTTTACAAGCATCAGAACAGTGCTATCGCTCCCCCATCTATTTCACCATGTAAACTTCAAAGGATGCCGGGAGAAAACTGGTATTCCATTACCCATGCCAGGAGAAACGCCGAATGAGTTCCATCTTTGCATCCTCGTCATTACCGTCCATGCAAGTGTCGTCAGACTCCTAGGCGCCAGTCCAGGAGACAGGTTACGCATACGCAAACATCAGCTAACTTTTTTGCCCCATCTCGCACTCTCAGAAAAAGGTCATCTCCCCATCATTTGGCCTTGGCCTGTTGGGCCGCCGCTTCTGCAAAAAGGGTCAGTACTGCCTTCGACATGTCCGTGCCAAGGGAACTCACCTCTTCGGGTGGCATCCTCCAACAATTGTGTGTCTACAGAGGCTGCCGGGAGATGGACGTATCGCACCACAGACCCTCGGATGAAGACATTCTTAACAGAGCTCTAACGACCGGACATAGTCAGCACTCCATGAAGTCCTCGTCAAGAGTCCACGACGGGGGTTCAGTCATACCAGGTGGGGGTACTTGAGCTCCTCCACGACCTGGATATCGTCTAGCTTAATGTTGAGATATTGGTCCACGCTTTTCAATATGCCCTTGAGCTGGATGTCGTTCTTGAGCTCCACGGTGACCTCATGGTCAATGAGGGTTTTGAAGAAGCTGTTGGCTATGTTAGAGGCCCGTCTAGCTCCACATTCTGCGCTCCATGAAAACACATAGTATCCAACACCAATCGACTAAAATTCCGCTTGGGGTTTGGTGAACTGCTGACCTGAAGAAGAGCATGGTGGTGATGCAGATGAACTGAAAACTGGCGGGGTATCACGGCTGGGGTTTGATGAGTCAAATATGGTGTTTTGTCGCGAAATCCCTCTCTCGGATGTCTTTTGAACTGAAGACAATTAAATCTTCGCTTTTTGGGCCTTAGATTTCGATATGGTGAAGCCTTGGGGGAGCTGTTCTGGTGAAATGTCACTTGGCGATGAAGACCACACAGTTCGCCCAAAAGAGGCATTGAACGTTCCCATCACGTGATACGGCGCCTTTTCCAGGGACCCAATTTGGAGCTTGATCATTTCGCATCGTGAACAACAGTCTCATCGCATTATCAGATATTTTGTAACCAAAAAAAAAAAAACCTTTTGTGTTTATAATGCTGAAGTGTTTAATCCTGTAGTGCATCTCACCGTTCAATTCAACTTGAGGTCATTTATTCCACGCATATTTTGCTTGCTTTGTGCTCTCAAACCACAAATCCAGCAAACGTGAAGCTTCACACCATCTATCTGCTTAGAATAAACGGATTAGGTAATGCGACTAGATCGCTATGAAAGCCTTCGGTCAACATCAGAACTTCCCATCATTCTTTCTCAATCCCAGGATTCTCACCTTACAAATTCTTGCACATTTATTATGCAAGGCGAGAAGCTGTTCATCCACAGTTTTCTGATCGCTGCGCCGCCACAATCATCACCAGCCACATGGACTCTCAACTCGAACAGCAATTGACTGGAGGTGGAAGAAGTTGCAACACCAAGAATAGTGATATAGATAATAAGACTAAGAGTAAATATCTTTTTAAGTATTGCGGGCAAAAAAATGGGGAGGAAGCGCTGCCAGCAAAAGCTCGCTGCAAGAACCGAGAAGGGGAAAATCAAAGTTCCATTATAAAGAAGATTAGACATGAGGAAATAGATGTTGGGAATTACACACCAAATTTACCTGCGTTTTCTTTATACACATCTTATTCTTCTTTCTCTTTTTCTTTTATCATACCGATATTAAAGTAATGAACTTTCTAGAGTATCTGGCCTTCAATACGTTTATCGTCTCTCAACCTTCTCCTCTCGCTTTGTATACCTAGTCCGTTTAGTCTTTGACAACGACTGTTAAATCGTTGTACCAGGCCAGCAAAAGTGAAGTGTACACTTCAGCAATTGTAGCTGATAGTGCAGGTTATATTGCATTTGACAACGACTGCTCTAGGATACTTTAACGGAATCAAATACCATGTCTTTTTGCTAATCTAACAAAATGGATTCAAAATCCTACTCTTGCAGAGTCTCGCTACGTACAAGCATCAAATAATCCGGGGTTCGCAGATGATGTCAACCCGTCATTTGTCAATGTCACATCCCCATCGCCTTTAGACAGCGCAGAAGAAAGGAATGTAGTTAGGGTCCAGAGTCCTATAAACGAACGGCATGTTCATGCTCAAGCCGTTCTTGTCAAAGCCTCGAGCGCGGATCTGGTTGCTCAGATCCTGCATGCTCTTCAAGAACGTGGCAGCAGCCTTATGGGTGGCCTGGTTGAGCTTACCCAGCATGGAGCTCTCGGAGAAGGCGTCCTCTAGGGTACGGCCCGAAGTATCATAGAAGGGACGGTTGAATGAAGCGATGAAGCCGATGTAGTGGATTGTTTGGGGGATAGAAGGCATGAATGGCATGAGATCTGTAACACCCTTCTGCTCGGGAACAGGGGCAAATATGGCAGGAAGATGGAAGGGGAGAGTGGCCTTGGATCCGACTGGATCACCGCCGTTCAAGGCGTGATGACCAACACTGACGATGAAGCCAAAGTGAGTCAGGACATCAACGAGGGTATCCTTGTGGACAAGCTGGTACGGGAGCTTGACCTGAGGGAAGTCGTATACTTTAGCCCCCTTAGTAGCCTCGACAAACCAGTTCTGGACCTCATAATCCGCAGCGAGGGCAGCATCGGTTGTGTAGTACGAGTCGACGAAGGACTTGAAGAATGCCTTGTATGCGTCATGAATCTTGCTGGCATCCTGGAAGAAGGGGAAGGATTTGAAAGGGAATTGGTTCTTGTCATTGAGGAGGCCACGAGCCTTGAGGTCAACATGCAAGTAGCCAGCCTGGTAGCGTCCTGTAACGGGCCAAGTCTCGGTGACATAATCACGGCATCTTGAAAGACGTTAGACAATATCGGTAAGGTGAGGGGATTCTTCAGATATACATACCCGATGTTGTTAACGAACATAAGCTGGTCCCAGTGACCGTTGGGGTTGAAGCACAGCTGTTCACCAACACTAAATCTCGTTAGCATATCAACAACAATGAATCTTTCGAGGGAAAATCATACATTCGAGACGAGTATCCTTGAAGCATGAGGCGTTCAAGGATAACCATGATGGGGTGGTTAGAGCTAAGAGTGCGCAAAGCAGCCTCATGAACAGCCTCAGACACGTCGTGAGTGATAACTAGATGACGCATCTGAGAGTCAAACAGGTCGTTGACATTAAACATAATTTTGGCGAGCAGCCAGTCGTTTGCAGAGTCCAGGGGAGTGTAGATGAGATCCTTTCCGGTGTTGGTCTTAATAGCCAGAGGGAGGAAGTCCTTTGACTTGGGGTGAATGTAAAAGTAGGCCGAGCAAGCAGCACCATATCGCTTCGGTGTGAGCTCAGACTTGGGATAATGGGTCTGATAGGTGTCTATGTACTACTATTAGCTGAAGGTCAATTCGTGATATTAGTTTGAAGATACTTACAGTCAACATAGAAGAGGCTTGAGCTAGCCTTCAGTTCCTTAAGAGTGGCACCGGAGATTTTTCGAGATGTTTGATCATCGAGTTGGAAGGGCAGGTTGTCGGTTGGCTTGATGAGCTTCAGAGGGTAAGGATTCTGGCTCAACCTTTCCATGCTGAAGAGGAGATCTTGGGTATAGTTGGTCATGATACCGGGGGCAGTGCCTCGAGGGTTAGAATTCTTCCATTGACCTTCGTAGAGGACCTTGGCGTAGTCGTCCAGGGATTTCAATCCGCCATTCTACAATGGGCGATCAACGTAAGTAGGCATATTACTTGATGGCTCATAATATCAAGGGGAGCTTACAGCTTGAATGACCTGCTGAATCGCCGCAACATCCTTCGCAATTCGCGAGTCGATGTCCGCGCGGTCAATGGCCCAGAGATCCATATCCGCCTTGGTCCTGGCGTTGCCCAATGTGCCGTTGAGGAAGAAGGCGGCCTCTCCAATCAGCGAGGGGCCATAGACGAAGCCATCTTTTCGGGCAGCAACCCCAGCAGCTCTCTTTGCGGGATTAGGGTCGTTCTTGGGCACTGAAGTAATAGTTGTATCATAACGAGCGAACACCTCCGAAGGGTGAGGAACTGCTCTAGCCACCAAGGCTAGAGAGCTAAGTAAGAGACAAGTAGCTTGGGTTCGCATCTTGAGAGACTGAATACTGGCTGCCCTAGAATGGAACTCCTAACTCTGGGGTGATCTCGAGACTTTTTAAACTGAACTCGAGGCTGAATTTATATACATGATTCCTCCTTCAACCTATAGTATTAGGGCGTGCTCCATACCGGATTTAAGCGAATAGGAAATCTCCGATGAGACTGGTTGGCCGGGTGAGAATTACGGGATACTATTGCAACTACTAGCATCGTGCCTTACTTATCCCGTCATTGAGGGGTCCGTCCGCATAGTCCTGCTTGTGTAATCTTTCGATCTTTTGAGAACAGGGTATCTAGATCTTCGGCAGTTCCGTGTGGCATTCCTACATATATCCTAATCGAGACAAAAACAATCACCTGCATGCTACGAGTACGAAACGCCTTGGCAGCCTTCAGCCATGCTGGGGTTTCATCGAACTGGGTTTAGCCAAAACAATAACGAACATCGTTCCGGGATACTGTGTGTAGAGTCGTAACATTATTCCGTAACCTACTGTAATATGCTGTACCCGCCTTTCCAGGGGAACCATGGCAAGCAACTAGGACAGAAAAAAGCGACAAAAGAAAAAAGATGCTACTTTGAGGCTTCTAATAACTGCCACATGATAAGCTTGACAAATAGCTAGGTATTGGGTTGAGCAAGCCAGGGTCTTACCGCCTGTACGCACTGGGGAGCTCTTATCTGCTTATATAGCAGATATGAGCTGACATACACATCGCGTAAGCGATGTGTCAGACTATATAGGCGCTTACAGCGCCTGTATTCCGCTTCTTCTTTGTGTTAGCTATGTGTATATATAGCGAGGCCACTACGGTATATTCTCTTTCATAGAATCAAGCTTCATTCACTCTCTCTCTATGTTCCATGTAGCTGTGCCGCGCTCCGCCACACTAGGCAAATATGAGCAGCAGTTGTACTACTCGTATATGAGAATTACTAGTATTCACACACACACATATATATAGGTACTAGTATGGAGTAGTACTAGTATCTATAACTACTACCTACTATGGAGCACTCGTAGCGAGATATTAGTGGTTGCAGATCGCCCGGGATCTCTCACCTAGTAGTATTATAGGGACTGCATGTATTATTACTACTCCAGTAGCTGTAACAAAGTTCCGCGCCCCCCTGGTAGCTTTTTCTTAAGAAATGTGTGCAGAATTTTCCCCCTACATGTTGGTGGGGAGGTCGTAAACCAACTAGTAGTAGTAGGAGTAGTAGTAAAAGACTTCGAACTCTCTTAGTTGGTTTACGAAGTTCCCACTAACGGGTAACATTACTATCTCTAATACTTTCTTCTTGGCTATGGTACTACTACTACATCCAGAGCGACCGGGCCATTTTAGCCAATCGGTGAAAAAGCTGTTAGTAATAAAATACGAAGAAGGATGAGATGGCGTATGGCTTACTTCGTAAAATACTACATAACCGTAGGGGATGACACACCTTGCGTTCCAATGCACGGACTTGCCGGACGCCCCGACATCTCACTCGAAATCTCACTCGAAATCTGGGTTCGTTTAGACACATGATGAAAATTTTTCCACATGGGTCATTAAACCACTGCTGCCTATAACGTTGGAATCTATCGGTATGCATACTACTCGGTGTAATACGCCCAGCTTGGCTCAAGCAACATGTACAAACGCCCGCTTCTTAGCGCTCCGCTCCTGGTTATCGTCCTCCCATGTCTCGTCGACGTACTCCTTGACGCTATTATCTCGAATCTGCATGCCCACAACCTTGAGTGCAGCAATGTTGACCCCCATCTCATCTTTCTGTCTCTTCAGGGCGGCTCTGAGGTTTGTTCGAATGCCGTCCATCATGACCTTCATGGTCCGGCTCGCAACAATCTGCTTGTGATGTGTTTTGAGCATGAAGAATAGAATGCGGCATGTCAGCGGGATATTCATCGATCGCATGGCAAAAATGTTGATGAATGTGAAGAGAATAGGGACGGAGGCAAAGGGGAGCACCAGCAGAGCATCGTGTAATGCGGACGCCTTGATGCGTTGTAAGACAGACATGACGTAGGCCTCAGCAGTGATATTTCCCAGGGCCAGGAAGACGGGATTCCGCTGCGGAGGAACGACATGGGGGTTCGTGAGCTTGGCTTCCTCGTATTCCTTCAACAAGTTCAGGTCTGCCATGCCCATCTCGAGTGCCTCCGCTATTCGCTCACCAGCCATCAGTGTCTCCGTAGTCTGCTTGCCAGCGGCGGCAACTTCGCCGTTCTCGTCTCCAGCGTCTGCATCCTTCTCAAGTGAGGCTGTCAAAGTGCTTTCGTAGAGCTCCTCCATTTCCTTTTCCCGCTCTTCTTCCAAGAAGATTTGTTCGTCGGTCTCTTCCCAGACTCGAATACTTTTGTCGTGACTGGCACTGACAAGGAAATTTCCGCTATGGCTCATGGCGATAGACCACACCTCACCATGATGACCATCTAACCTCTGAATCTTCTCGAACTTGTCTCCATCCCAATAGCGAATTGTTTTGTCTTTGCTACTGCTGAAAAAGTGGTGCCCGTTTCCATCGGAATTGTGGGGAACGAAAAGCACTTGCAGAATACTGTCTTGGTGTCCAAAGAGCGCCTTGTGGCAATCTCCAAAGTCCAAACCCCATATTCTGATGTTCTTGTCTGCAGAACTTGTGACAATGAGCTTGCTATCGTAAGAGATATCCATGCTCAGAACTGGTAGCTTGTGGCCATACAGGTTGAGGTACAGTTTGAGCGAGTCCACAAAGAAGACTTTCACTGTGTTGTCGAGGAGAGAGACCGCTAATAGTCTGGCGTCGGGAGAGAATCTGAGACTGAGAATATCGTCCGAGACCTTCAATGTCCTGGACTGAATGAGCTTGAGTTTCGGTGTTGTCCGTTTTGTTCCGAGGACCGGTTCTTGAACGATTTTGAAGTCCCAGAACTTGGCTGTTTTATCAGCACTCCCAGACACAACGGAACGACCATCTGGATGAACTTGCAACGCCCAGATGGCTCCCTCGTGCGCCGCAACGCTGTCTAGTAGTGATGCGGAAGCAACGTCAAACAATTGCAGCTCGCCGCTCTTCGTTCCAACGACAACAACCTTGTCGCCGGGAAGGAATGCGCAGCAAAGGGCGTAACCGCATTCAAATGTTCGTATACATGTTTGCGTTTTAATGTTCCAAATCTTCAAGGATCCGTTGGATGCCGATGCCAGCATTTTGTCGTCTGAGCTCAAAGATAAAGCTCGAATATCGGCCCGGTGTCCAGGCAGCTCGACTGAGAGCGTCCGGGTGTAGTCAGGGATATCATCTTTTGTTTTCCGATCGCTCTTCTCCTTCGGGTGCACACCATAATATTCCAACTGGTTGTTCGTAGTCCCTACCACCAGATATATGTCCTTTTGCCCGCTAGGCAGGGCCCAGTCGACTGAACGGACCTTGCCCCCGGTTCTCACGATGACGAACTGAACGAAAACGTCGCTGATGTCGGCCTTGGACACATCTTCCGAGATTTCGTCCCCATTGGCCATCTCTTCGTCCGCCTGCTTGCTGTCCTTCTGCTTCTCTCTCCGTCGTCTCCTCTTTCGTGCCAGACCTTTCCGGACTTCAGCTTCTGACCTGATGCGCCACACATCAACACTTTTATCTGAGCCATGTACGGCAAAATAGTCCTTCTGAGGATGGAAAATGACCTCGGTCGCTCGGTCCTTGCTCTGTCGGTGAAGGGTTCCCCGGTCTTGTATGAATCGTGCCGTTGCGGAAACATCTACTTTCCGCGCGCTTGAGCTCAGGGCGTCAGCGTCCAAAGACCAAACCTTCATCTCTCCATCATTTCCGGCAGTAACGCAGCCGCTCAAATCTGGAGATACACCAAGTGCCCAGCATTCGCCGTTCGTTTGTGATATGTGTGTCTCTATGCAATGCCTTGACGACAGATCCCAAAGTTTGAGAAGAGAGTCTTTGCCGGTTGTCAAGAGGAAACCCTCGGTGGTCCCTTCGCCATCGAGGACCATTGCGCGCGTGCCGTCTTCATCTTGTAGTTGTGGCTCTGGTTCCAAGAATCGAAGCCCTGTGATTTGGTCCTTGTGTCCTCGCAGCTTGAACTGCCCAACTTCCGCGACAAGGTCCCAGATAATGACGTCAGTGTCTTTTGAGCCACTGGCAAGTCGAACGCCGGCCTTATCGAATGCGAGATGGGTGATGGCGGACTTGTGGCCGTTGAAGTTGACTATAACGGTGGAGATTTTGCTGTCCCAGATCCGAATGCTGCCATCTTCATAGCCCACGGCAAACATGTCCTTGTCTACCTTGCTTTGCGCAATGGCAGTGACCGGAAACGTGCACCGTTCATCTCTCCATCGGCCTAGCAGCTCGCCCTTTTTTATGTCCCAACAGAGAACCTCTTCATTCGCGGCCGTAATCGCTTGTCCCGCGCCAACACCGGCTCGGTCTTTGGACGTCCAGACAATGTTCGATGTACTTGAAGCAATTGTGCCAAATGACTTGGCATGCTCGTACTTGCTAAGGGATCATGTTAAAATACGATCGAGGATCTATCGAACCAATGGGAACTCACAGGTATGACTTGACCATGTTTGCCGAGTCTCAACCTCTCACGGCAGTTTTGGTCCTTGACTTAGAAAAGAACTTGTCGCATGCGCGCCGTCGTCCAATTGCGACGGGTGGTGTTTTTTTTTTCCTTGGCTTATCGATAACGACCGTATTGATAGCTTGCCCGTCACGTGGACCGCCGTCTAGCTTCCAATGCTTGACGTCCTCCACCACGTAACTGAGCCCCACCACGGAGTCGTAACCAGCAGCTCCCCAGGACAGCCAGAGGGGGACGCAAGCAGTTCAGCAGACAAACCGCCACGATGCTTCTTCTCGACTACCAAAACGCCCTGATTCAATCGGTTCTTACCGAGCGGTTTTCTGGGTACATTGCTAACGACTGCTCTTTGTCGCGTGGCTGAGCTAACCGCTATACAGGGCTACTCCTGTACACATCGACCAGACCGTATCCGACTTCGATGGCGTCACATTCCACATATCTACTCCCGAAATCAAAACGAAAATCCAACTGTCGATTCAAATAAGATGCTTCAAGGATCTCGTCAAGTATGGCGCTGAACAAGTCCTCCAGCGGGAGTACGGGCAATACGTCGTTCCGGTGGAGACGGGCTATGACTTCTCCGTGTTGGTTGACCTGGAGAACTTGCCGGAGTCGAAGGGTAGGCTATGGCCGTTGAAACCAAGTCTCTGCTTGTACTGTGGCACTAACAGCAGCTCCTAGAGGAACGCGATGCATTGGCGATGCATTTCGCCCTGTTGAAGCGTCACGCTATGGCAGCCCCGTTCGAGCAGGCATACGAGGAACACTACAAACTGAAGGAAGAGGCATCGAAATTCAGCTCAGAGGAAGCTCCCAAAGGAGTGCGAGAAGGGGGCGAGGTCAAAGCAATCCACTACCGGGAGGAGGAGGCCATTTATGTGAAGGCCAGTCACGACCGAGTTACCGTCATCTTCAGCACCATCTTCCGCGAAGAGACCGATCGCGTATTTGGAAAAGTGTTCATCCAGGAGTTCGTCGATGCACGAAGACGAGCCATTCAAAATGCACCCCAGGTTCTTTTCAGGAATGATCCGCCTCTTGAGCTGCAAGGGGTCCCCGGAGTTCAGGATACGGGCTCTGGAGAAATCGGCTATGTCACATTTGGTACGTATATGTTGGCATTAAGCTCGCGCACCCATGCTAACTGTGCCAAGTTCTGTTCCCCAGACACCTCACTCCACAGAGAATGGCTGCTGTCATTTCCCATATCCAGACGTTCCGAGATTACTTCCACTACCACATCAAAGCTTCGAAGGCATACATTCACTCCCGGATGCGAAAGCGAACAGCAGACTTCCTTCAAGGTTTGTCATATATCATTCAGCTGTGCAGGTTTACAGTGCTGACTAGAACTAGTGTTGCGCCGTGCTCGCCCCGAGAACGAGGAACGAGAGAAGAAGACGGCAAGTGGCAGGACCTTCAAGGTGCAGGGCAACTAAGGAGCCCAATAAGCTTCATTCTTGTTCTTCAATGTTTGGCCAAATGTAGAATTGAGGCCAGTACAACCTATTAGTAGTAGAAGCGAGCGCGGAATGGCGGGGTTAACGGCTTGTGCCAAAATTAGATGAATTTATATGAACCCAAAACCATAGCTGCATGTTTGGCGGTTATACAAGTTGACATCTCAGATATTCCATAAAAGACAACACAATGAATAATCTATCTATCTGGACAGGCATGTGTACTCCCTAGGTACCTTTAAATGGGTAATCGTTGGGATGAAATGGCTGGCGGCATTTGATTGGCAAGCTAAAGCCACTGCTGCTGAATGGCTCGTGCCGTGCAGGGGAGTATCCCACCTCGTGTGATCGTTTTGCCCAACGCAGGGCTAGGCATCTTGATACCTTCAAGACGCCTGGCGCAGTCGACAGTAACACGGCTTCCGGCCGTAAATACGATGGTATGGCCATTTGGAACATCAGGTTCCGGTAACAACAAGGAAAGCCATGACGAGCCAAAGAAGCGGACAGTTTCCTGGCCGGACTCGCTAGGAAACCAAGAGACGGAGCCGTTCTCAGCCGCCAAAGCATGGGCGCCGATGGTCATGTTCTCGCTGGTGGGCCTTGGTGCGCTGCAGCTCTATGCAAATTATCTGCGTCGAATACCCGGCACTGCGTACATCCGGCCGAATTTCTTTCGAAACAGGAGTCTGTATGGCAGGGTGACGAGCGTTGGTGATGGAGACAACTTCCACCTGTTCCACACGCCGGGTGGGAAGGCCGTGGGCTGGGGTTGGCTAAGAAAGGTCCCCAAGACGCGAAAGGAGCTCAAGGACCGGACGGTAAGATTCCTTCTTGATGGTGGTTCCGTGAGAGGAGTTTGCGTTTGCTAATGTGCTCAACATGTAGATACCCATCCGCATTGCGGGCATCGATGCACCCGAAGGTGCCCACTTTGGACGACCAGCCCAACCCTACTCAGACGAGGCCTTGAAGTGGCTCCAGAGCTACATCCTTAACAAAAAAGTTCGCGCATACATCTACAAGAAGGATCAGTACGATCGAGTTGTGGCTACGGTCTACGTCCGCAAGTTTCTCTTCCGAAAAAACGTCGGCATGCAGATGATCAAGTCAGGCCTTGCCACGGTCTATGAAGCGAAGAGCGGCGCCGAGTTTGGCGGTCTCGAGGAAAAATATAAGAAGGCTGAAGCCAAGGCCAAGCAGAAACGGAAGGGAATGTGGTCGGGAGATCCCAAGGCCTTTGAGAGTCCGAGAGAGTACAAGACAAAGTGGGCAGGAGTACAGAATAAGGAAGAGGGCAGCTGAGGGTTCTCTCCCGGCCGGTTGATTCAAAGCAAATAAACCAGAGGCTGATGGCAGCCTGTCTTAGATTTAAGCAGATGTTGATGCGACCCGCAAGTGGACACAGCAGCTCCATGTCGGACGAGTTGGTCTTCGCTGTACACTAAGGCATGAGCGTCGCGGAATTTTGCATGTTGGTTAAGCGCAAGCCTCTTTGTATGAGATGAAAGGATGCCGTCTGATAGATATTGCTACGTAGCACAATAACACCAGACCATTAGTCGCCGTCATGCGGCTGTAACTGGCAACCGATATGTGTGAACTCTAGCGTCGATGATCGATTGTCGACTATAATAGGTACATATATGTCGAACAGTGTTCAACAAAAGCCAACGGGCCGGGCATATCTGTACAGTCACTCATGATGGCACAGAGGTTGGACAGAATGGTTATGGTTTCTCAGAGATGCCCTGCCACAGCAGGCTGGAGAAGAATCGCGGGGCCGGCTCTACTACTTCATAGGGTCAGGAAATGAAGGCTGGCAATGTGATACCCGTAAGTACGGAGTATAGAGCAACGGATGAGCCGTGGTCCACTGCTTCATACCTAGGTATGATTTGTGTGATCCAACTGAAGAAGTAAGTGTCTTCGGTATCGCCCCCCGCTAGTTCCTGGTGGTTGGAGCTTGACAATGAAGAGAAGGCTGGTTGATCATTGCCCCTTCGAAACGGGTAAGACAGGGATCCAGAACCCCTGCGACCCAGTTCGACACAGACCCGATTGGGGGTCAGCTAGAGTCTAGACAAAATGCTATTGCCCTAATTCAGCAGGTGTCCGAGCTATTCTTTTTGTCATCAAAACCCTTGAAGTGGGCCGACTCTCTGTGCCCCTGGCATGAATGAGGGGAGCCCACGAATAGGAGGTCGGAGACGTCCGGTGAGACGTGAACCACAACCGTGTTTGATGCATCTGAGAATTGCCAGGGGAAACCAGTAAAAGGCTCACGCTCCGGCCATTTTCCTTTCAAAGGGAAACAAAAAGCCTCCTCCCAATCCAACATCCTCCACGCGTGGGCGGTACTAATACTAGATCCGTTGAAGCTCTTTAGCTTCTGCCACTCTTTTGTCAACAAGGGGTGTTGTTGATTGTACCCGCTATTATTGCTATTTTTACCACTTACGAGTCCGTGAAGAACACGACACTTTCGCTTTTATCCCGCCTTGTGTGTGGCTCTGACTGCACCAACCGAATCACGACACGATTGCATCCATACATCCATCAACCAAATCCGCTCTCTTTGACCAGGTATCTGCAGCACAAGGATACGCGCATACGAATACGTCGAGACGGACGGGAGGACTGCCTTTTCTTGCGGAGACAGCTGATGGCGAGCAATCGGATGTCAAACAAGCAGAGCCGTTGCTGATCGGTTTCTGTTGCAATCAATCAGCTTATTCTCAAAAACTCCGGAGCGAGGCGCAGCTTGATTGGCTGTGCCAGTGAAGTGTACGAATTAGTAGTGTGGCAAGGTAAATTGGGTGGTGAACAAGGGGCCGCTCAGACGCCGATAGCTTCAGGCTGCCAGACCAGACAGACAGACTCACTTACGAGTACAAATCTCACATCGGACCAAGAACGACGTGTTACAGCGATTCATTGCGCAACGAAAGACAGCGCACAGCAAACGAGCAAGCGAATTACACGTGTGCTCCTGATTGATAGCACACTATCACTCCCTAAGGTATTACTGCTGCTAGTACTCCGTACTGCGAAGTACTGCTACAGGCACTGCAGCTTTTCCCGTCTTTTGGTGTCACACGCTGTTCCTGAAGCTGGGGAGGTCTTGTTTGTAAAATGTGCATGTGCTAACCTCTTAAGGCTAGCTCCCTAGCTCCCTGTCATAGCAACCTCCAGCAATTTCCCGCATTCTCTGCCTCTTACTTTCGAAGCCCAACTCGCTCAGCCAGCCACTTCGCTCAAACAAAATCAATTACTTCACCATTCATCGCCAGGCGACGAGGCGACGCAGCGAAGAGTGACGTTCATCCTTCCCGCACACGGCCGACCGACCGACCAGTCTTTCAAAAATATCCTTACGCTCGTTTTTTCCTGATATCGATCGAAATTTCGCCGATCTTTACGCTGTCGCGACTTCAGTTTCCCGTTGCCTCGAACGCTCTGACGCCGATTCGAAATCCGTGATGCGATCCTAGTCGACAACCACTTGCACCCGTAATGCACGTTCGAAACGTATCGATATCACCGTCTGCTTTCCAGGTTTCGAGATCCCGGGTATTATCGTTATCACTTAATCGCGTTTCGGTTTCGATCTCTCCCACCAGCACACCGCGGTAGTGAGCGATGCGATTATCTTTTCAAAAGCGCCGTGTGGCGCGACGACCCCGGCCGCTGGGATCGAGTCTCGCAGTGCTGGCAGCTGTCGCGCCATCGCTATCAAACGCCATCAATTTTACCGCGGCCCCCGCGGCAAATCTTGATTTTTCGAATCTGGGGAGGATAGGCATCGCTGGAGATTTCGATGGCATCTCCCTCTACCAGTATGAGGAGCAAGTCTCGCAACCATCCAGCACAAATGGCAGTGCATCACTCCTCACACAACTGCCCAATGGCATGCTAGCTTCGATTGCTGCCACCGACGCCTCCATCCTGGCAATGTGCCCCGTGACGCTCAGCGATGGATCGGAAAATGTCATCATTGGCGGTAATTTTACGAGCTTGGACGGCATCAAATCGACGGCCATCGCGCTTTTCAACACCAATACCAGCAAATTCACCCCACTCAATGGTCTTGAGGGTGAAGTGAACGCTCTTTTGTGCGATGAGGACAGGGGCACGGTATACGTGGGAGGAAATTTCAAGAGTGGCAATTCGACAAACGCGATTGCATGGCGTACCAACGGTGGCTGGGCGAATCTTCCCTTTGCTGGTTTCAATGGCCCTGTGAGTGCCATTACCAAGGCATCAAATGGGCACATCATCTTTGGTGGTGGCTTTACTGGCTTGGGCAACGTTAGTACCCCCAGCGAGCCAGATGGACAAACCATCAACTTGTCTACCGCTGACGTCTCGGCCGACAACACTGCGCTGACAGACGGCTTTGACGACCCCAAAAATGTCATCTGCTCTGATGGCTCCGATGGTGCTGGCAAGACATGGCTAGTCCAAGACAACGTTCCTGGCAACTGGGAAGCAAAGTTCAACTTCGGATTTGAACCTACAAAGCTCAGGCTGTGGAACACCCATCAGGACGGTCGCGGGACCAAGACTTTCCGTTTCATCGCCCTCCCAATCAATGGCATCATGAACTTTACCTACGTCGATCCTGCTACCGGCAAGAACTCCAGCTGCACGAACGAATGTCCGCTGAGCAATAATCCCAAGGTTAAATACCAGGACTTCCATTTTGTCAACAAAGTCGGCATGAACCATTTCCAAATTGCCATATCCGCCTGGTATGGAAATGGCGCCGGTCTCAACGGAGTTCAGCTGTTCCAGGACAACATTTTTGCCTTTGCGATCCAGAACTTTAATGAGCCATCATGCGGTGTTAGCTTTCCAGCATCAGCAACTACCACTGGACCTTGGACACAGTCGCCTTCTGTCCAGAGCGATTCGATGTATCTGACTGCGCAGCTTTCAAGTCCTGTCACATCCAAGTCGGCCTCGATTGTATTCACGCCAAACATCATAGAGTCTGGTAATTATTCCGTCAACATGTATACGCCAGGCTGCGTCCCTGACGGTACCTGCGGAACGCGAGGTCGCGTCAACATCACCGGCATTATGTCGACTGGAACAATCAAGGCCAACTTTACCACTACTCTTTATCAGACCAACAATTTTGACAAGTATGACCAGATCTACTTTGGGTACATCGATAGGACTTCAGACAGCTTCAAACCCGCTGTGACAATCACGCCACTTGACGACCAAGATCTTAGCACCATGACGTTTGTCGCCCAGAAGGTCGGCTTCACTCTCATCAACTCGACTGGCGGGCTCAACGGTCTCTTTGACTTCGACCCAAGCAAGGCCGTGTTTGACACGTCTGACCTTGAGAACTCGACTATCAACAGGCTAGGCGCTAGCTTTGACCACAACACGGGGGTGAATGCCCTAGCGACATCTGGTGACATCACTTTTATTGGCGGCAACTTCACGTCCGATGATCACCAGAACCTTGTTGCCATTAACACTAACGATCAGATCATGTCCCTTGATGGCGGTCTCGACGGCCAGGTCTTGAGCATGCATCTTGACGGTACCAAACTGTTCGTTGGCGGAGACTTCACCAACAAGCGAGCCAGCGGCACAAATGGCCTTAATCATGTGGCAGTTTATGACACATCGGATAACTCCTGGACTGCTTTGGGGGCTGGTGTCGACGCAAGAGTCGATTATGTTGTGCCATTCCAGGTCAATATCACCAATATTACTGAGACGGTCATTGCCTTCACGGGTTCATTCTCAGAGTGCAAGGCGTTTGGTGATTACAAGGCTACTTCTGTCAACGGCTTTGCAGTTTGGGTCCCATCGAAACAAAACTGGCTTCAGAATCTTGGCCTTTCGGTTCCCAACTACAGCGGTCTCCTCACAGCCTCCCAGCTGAATCTCACCAGCGGCTATTCCCTCTTTGGTGGCTCCATCTCATCTTCTGAACTAGGTGCACACGGCGTCGCCACGCTGACCAACAAAGACCTTGGCCAATTCCCGGTCAACATACAATCACAAGATCCAGCATCATCAAGGAGGAAACGTCGAGATGTTGCGTCCAACACACCAGTCTCGGGCGTTGCAACGGGAGCCTTTTACAACGAAGGTAACAGCAACATTACTGTTCTAGCGGGACACTTCTCAGCCCAGTCAAATGGCTCTACGGTCGATAACTTGGTGTTCATTGACGGTAATGATAAAGACTCTGTTAGTGGAGTTGGCCCCAGCATATCCTCTAATTCAATCTTCGCTGCTGCTGCATTCCGTGGGAGCGTTCTCTACGCTGGTGGCAATATCAGCGGCACCGTCAATGGAAACAATGTGAACGGCATTATCGCGTATGATGTCGTTGCCAAGTCATTCGGTACTCAGCCACCGCCAGTCGCTGGTGGAAACGGTACGGTATCTATCATAACCGTTCGACCGGGCACTGGAGAAGTTTATGTGGGTGGATCTTTTGAGCGGGCTGGTGCCTTGGACTGCCCTGGTGTGTGTTTGTATAATGCCGACTCGACACAGTGGACAAGGCCAGGAAACACCCTGTCCGGTCGAGTGAGCAGCTTCATGTGGTACAGCAACACCCAGCTCATTGCTGGTGGCGATTTACGTACCAACAGAACCGACACCAGGTTCCTTGCCCTTTACGACTCTGAGCAGCAACTCTGGAGGGACTTCCCTGACACAGACAATATTCCGGGCCCAGTCAAGACGATAACCCCGGGATCCAGCGACAACAGTCAAATTTGGATATCTGGCGTTTCGCTGGACGGAACTGTCTATCTCATGAAGTACGATGGGAAAGCGTGGCAAACTGCCAATCCGGCACCTCCCTCAGGCAGCGTCATCCAGAGTCTACAAGTTTTTAGTCTCACCAAGGCCCATGACAAAGCAACCCTGCTTGACGATATGCAGGTATTGATGCTCACTGGCTCCATCCCTCTGCCTGGCATTGGTTCCGCCTCAGCAGTCATCTTCAATGGCACGAACTATCAGCCCTACGCCCTGACGACCAGCTCCAGGAATGGAGTTGGAAGCATTGCCAAGGTATTCTCGCAGAAGAACGACTTCTTCTCCTCTAGTGTGAAACACCTCCCGTTGGTCTTCGTCATCCTCATCGGCCTTGCCATTTCACTCGCCCTCATCCTTATCTTGGTCGTGTCAGGCATTGTGCTAGACCGGGTGCGCAAGAAGCGCGAGGGATACACGCCAGCGCCGACATCCATGTATGATCGTGGAAGCGGCATGCAGCGAATCCCTCCCCATGAACTGCTTGAATCACTTGGGAAGACCCGGCCTGGAGCGGCACCGCATGTATGAGGCAACGTCTACCTATGAAGCGAGATAATATTTTAGCATGCATCTTTGGTCAGCATCTGGCGTTTGGATAGGAGTTCGGAACATTGAAGCAAAAGTACCAGGGCCGGAGGATCATGGCCTACAAACACAAGCTAGCACAACTCATCCTCCACGAGGATAGGTTGGGTCCCCTATATGAGCAGCTTCCAGCTCCTGCAGTCTTATTTGTCTCTTCTTTTTCTTACATTCTTTTTGCTATTTTACGAGTTTATGACCACTGGTTAATGTTTCCTTTTGGCTGCGCGGAAGCAGAGCTGTCTCGCCCCATCATCTTTTTTTCATTCGCCCACTTCTACGGCGCTCTCTAGAATTTCGTTGAATGTATATTACCCTTCTCCAACAGTCTCCGACCCAAAGACTGTCACACTTTTCAGTGTGGTTTTGCGTCTCGTCGAATGGTTTTACAAGGGACAGAGGGTTGCAAGTAAGAGATGTGCAGTTGAGGCCACGACTTGGTGGTAGGAAATGTTTGGTTTATCTTTTTATTCTGACAAAAGATGCAAAGCATCTCTGAATTTGTCGCATGGAGATAGAATAATGGAAGCCTAATATGAATGAAGATATGTGGTTGACATGTTGCCTTGGGTCGTGACATCTGCGGAATTGTGTGCTCTAATGTGTTGCAAAGGCCTCATTCAACGTTATTTCCGTCTTACATGGGGTGACACCACCCGTACAGGGGAATTTCTCATACCCCCTAAGGCGTCAGTCAGCTACGGGTCAGACTTATGGTGCGTAAATCCAGAAAACTACTGATACCATCCTCACTGATGGAGATGTTAGAAACCTGGGCAGTCATAGCTCTCCCGAGCATCAATGATACTGAAAGATTGGGGTGTTCTTTCTCTATCCCTAGTCATCATCAGACGGACGGGGGAAAGGGGGAGGGCTCACGGCATTTCCTTTACGAAATCCGGCTGTTGACGCGATGACACATTGTATTACACAGTTCTTCGCTCGCAAAGGTACTATTGACGTCACTGAGTCCGTCCATTCTCACCGTCTCTCCAGTCTCCATGCTCTCCACAACGGAACACGATAGACTATCTACTCATCGCGAGGGATAGTACGAAGGATGGAGGACGAAGGACGAAAGACCCAGTTGCACTTGCTACGGTCGGTAGGTCCGAGAAAAAGTACGTTTGAGGCAAGCGGGCTAGGCTATAAGCAAGAAAAGATGGGACATTACAGGTATAAGATCAGAGTTATACCGGAACTCCGCCCGCCGTGGGTGCTACGTTAAGTGAGTGGGTTTGGGAGGAGTGGTTGACGAAAGAACTTATGCTAGGCCAAGGTAGCTCGGCCGATAAGCCGGTCTTACGGACATTGGCGGCCGAAAGTGTCGCCAGGTCGGATTTTGTTCTTGCGTCAGTCGTTGCGGGCAGGTTGGCGATGCGATGATTTCGAGTAAGCTCGGTCCCAGTGGTTGGTGAGTACATTCTTCTCTGATATGAGCATCTTCAATATGACTTTCTGTATGCATTTCACATGTATTACATGTATTACATGTCCGAGTATGTAGTCTATGGGGGAATGATGGAGAGGGAGGCTGGGGGATACAGGTGCAATCATGAAGCATTGGTCGCAGGCAGTGCAAAACAAACCCAACGCAGCAGATTCAAGGATCAACCCAACCTTTCAGAGCAAAAAATACCACTCTCTTTTAAAAAGGAGCAGGTGAAGAGCTGGGTTTGGTGTAAAAAATTGAGCCGAGAGACGAGGACAGTTACAGAACGCCAACAGCCATAAGCATGAGATTTCGTATCCAGGTGCTGCTAAAATATCAAGTTACTCGTAATATCTGCCGTCCGTTTCAATTGTTATTCTACGTCGACTACGGCGTCCAAGTGGTATCTGAGAGGGAAATCCTGCTCTATCGGTATCGGTCCCCTACTGTTCAATGCTACTCGTAGGTTTCGAAACTTTGGCGCTGCCAAGCTGTCAGACGTGGCGAAGCAAATGGCCACGCATTGCGTGTCAGCCTTATTATGCTGAGTGTTTTTGGAGCCACAAGTACTCCAGAGCTGGGAATACAGTGATTAGGCGATGTTTTAGATACGGAGTACATGCACACTTCTGGTCTTCAAAACTACGTACTCCAGCGCATACCATTGCCCGGCTGCCTGGAGAGGTCCCAGATACCTCGTACACAACAACAGTGGAGAATTGGTGCTGGCTCGTAGACGCGGCACACTGTGCCAGGTCTCTTCCACCTTCGGTAAATACTACTCTCCTACCGCTGTGTTATTTAAGAGCAAATAAGTCTGCAGTTTGTATCATGCAGACTTACGTAAACCTCCCAAGAATCTTAGTTCTAGGACGAAGGCTTGACGCCATCTCTGGTTCCCACTGCCATCGTGGCATATCCCGATTTATTATGTACACGCCTTTTGTTACTCCCCCCCCCCATCCTTCTGACCCCCATTTTCGGGGACCCACAACTCCAGGCCAGGGCAAATCCTGCAACTGAAGAACAGAGCCAATCGCTGGGGTTCAGAATGACGTTGCAGGGATCCACAGGTGGGGGCCCTTAGCACCATGCGAGGGTGCCGCAGCCACTGACGTCATCCATCCGTCGACTATTTCGACAACGGTTTCTCCCTGGACCTGTGTATCTGTTTGGACGTTGGGCAATATCTATGGGATTTCGGGAGGAAACAAAAGCAAGATGCCCCAAGACTTTGTTTCTGCTTGCATACCAAGGCATTGCGGAGTTCCATGTGCAATTATGCCCAAGACTTCGTTTGTTGATTGTTGGACCTGGGGATCGCCGACGCAGATGCTCACCAGAAGGAGCGAACACCCTAATCCAGATGGCATGACGATCCGATGCGATCCGATGCAACTTGTGCCCACCTCTCCTTGTCAAATCGGCCTGTGATAGATTCATCAGACGGTGTACGTACATACATACGAAGCAAGGGTGCGTTAGTCCTTCTGCCGTTGCAATAATGGCGGCAACATTTCCAGCCCGGGAACGCGCAAAGGCTGTCATTTGATCCACTCGCTCTTTCACTCTCTCTCTTACGAAGAAGTACGAAGTACGAAGTACTTCGTACTCTCTCCCACTCATCTCTCAGATCCTTGCTTCAATCCCCTTGTTCGAACCCGCGCACGTACATTACATACGTGCGTGCCGTTTTTTGTAGATAAACCCCTTCCCGAGGCGAGCGAGGTATGCGCCGGAGATTTTAGTACTGCATGTAGCGCATGGGCTAATACGCAAGCGCCATCTCTCCTCCTTCAACAGGACCCCAGCCCTTGGACGAGGAGATCCGATATGCCGTTACGCGGGTCGCAAAGCAAAGACATTGAAAAACAAGCCCCCGACGTCACTCGGTCGGGCCTCGTTGGTTTTTCCCCTTTTGCACTTTTCACGTCGGTGAAGGGAAAAATCTTGTTTACATGCACACCCTCCCTCTAGAAGACACTGTATACACGTGAAAAGTACTCCGTATGTGAATACATGTGGTACAGTGTAAAGTGGAAACTGCAGCATTCCCCCCCCCTAGCAATGAAATACTACGCATACTCCGGACACTGTTTTCCTTTGTCAAAAGACTAAATGCATCATATTCCGGAACTAAATGCTTATATTTTGTATCCTGAATAGGTGTTAGACGCTTACATACACACTTGTTACGCAGAGTTTAAGACTTTCACGGCTAGCAACCATAACAAAGCTTTTGCAGCATCGTGACGACGTGGACCCCTCTCACATCCACACACACACTTGTGGGCTACGCTTCTTTCAACGTCTTGCGCCGTTTACGTAGGAGCTTCTTATTCTAGAAATGCCTAAATCGAGAAACAGGATTGAGCAGAGAGCATCGTCACTTTGTCCTCAATTACGTCATAGGATCCAAAACATGAATCCGAGGTGCCTCTGACTTCATCCACCGGTTGGTATGTATGGAGCACACGACCAACGAGGACAGGATGATGATTCGTGGTGAAATTTGATCCAATTTGCCCATATTCTTGATTTCTCCGTGGTACATACGTCGTGATACATCCACTTGCCATTCACATGTATGGACACCTAAGTCTAACCTTGAGTGGCCTGTTGTCAGAAATCGTTCCTGGAATCCGGGGCCCCGATTACCCCTTTCAACCTGCTACAACAAGATGACAGTTGAATGAGCTTCCTGAAGGAGCAGAATATGGAGAATAGCAAGCTCCTCCACTGAGAGCAAGAAAGGGAAGAACCACAAAACTCCTCACCATCGTCTGTCGATCTTGGGGTGCAGCGTACCTCGCTCGCTCCACAAGACCTCAATATCATCACACCTTCCGTACATACATGGCCTACCCACCATGGATCTCGTAAGAATACAACGTATAGCTGTCCATCCACGCGTATGGGAATTGTAGGAGTACGTATGAACTCCTTGCCGGCTCCCTCCCGGTGTACTTGCCCGTCCCGTCCCAGCCTCTCTGGCATCCATTTCAATCATCCCGTAGCATTTCCAGTATCCTCCCCCCTTGCCCCTGTCCCAACCGGTATGTCCGCCCGTCCTCTCATCCCCTCTAACCAGAAACACAATCCCCACAAAGCTTGTCCAGTCTTGACAACACCGCCTTATGGGGCCTCCTTTCCCCGACAAGGCAGCGATGTTCAGCTCTGAAACGCCCGCCCCATTCCTGCTTTGGCTAATGATCAGCTTCAGTATGCCAAAAACCAATAATCTTCACACATTCAAGAATCCTTGTGTGCATGCATACATTTTACATACTCACTTACGGGTAACCTTGATGGGTTTGCATGCCCCAGCTAACACCGCCCAGTGGCAAGGACAAGCGGAGAAAAGAAAAAGCACAGTCGCACGATAATTATTAGTATTTCATTCTAGGAAATCCGAGCCTGTCATGGCTGGCTGTATCCCAGACCCGGGCCCCATAAGCAGAAACCGGGTTTAGATGGTCGATGAAACACGGGACGAAAACACGATACTACACCAGCTCCTATCGTCAATCTGTCGTTTGTGGCGCGTTAGGAACGGAAGCACGCCTCTCCCGCCCGACGATCCCGTGCGGCTTTTCCTTCAGAAGCTTCCCAGAAGCCCTTCCTATGCTCCTTTCGGGGCTTCCGTTCTGTAACCGCCTCTTTGGGACATCTCAGCCGCGATCGTCGTAAGAAACACGGCATGCTGCGTCCCCTTGCCCCCATGCCCCAAAGACTTTAGGCTTTTCACCGGCAGCTCATGCGACGGGTTAAGATGAGATCAACAAGGGGCGAGAACTTTTTCTGACACATGTACGAAGTAGAAGGAAGGAAGATGCCCGAGTCCGAGTCATCAAAAATTCGTATATTCAACAACGGCTCTGTACGCCGTTGTCGAATGGGGTATATCATCACCATAAGAAGCTATTGTACATTGCCCAACCGCCGCATAGGCAGTCTGGTTCGCATCCATCCATTCCTCCCCTCCCACCAGTGTCTGTGTATTCGTGATGATATAAGTCTGAAATTGCTTCCTTTCGTGCTAGCGACAAGGCCAAGGCGCTGCAAAGTGACCTGAAGATGAACTCAACCCCCAACGCCGAATTGGAAGGGGTCCGTCCCTCCAATTAAAACTCATAACCCAATAATCGTCATACCAAAGTGATCGAAACGTCGTACAAACATTGCTTGCTGCGCGCGTCCAGACCGTTCAATGCAATGCGTCGGTATCCAAGATGATCGGCTCAAATCATGTACATAGCCGCATCTCCTTTACTATCCCATCTACCTTCCTCCAACCTTTTGGCCCCTTTCTCTATGTCGTGTTTGTCGTAAGATGAAGTTTCAAAACGTGCCGATTAAATCCCAATACTATAGTCGATTCAACGGCTGTTGTTCCGCAAATCCTGTGGAGCCCCAAGGCGGTTGAGGAGAAGAATTTTGTTGTCTCGAACTATGCGAGACCATTTGTAGAAGAAAAACTCCGTTCAATGACCGAAAATCGAGGTGTGGCCCTTTTGAGTGGTCCCTTTAATCTGAGTGGTGGTCCTCGGAGCCCGCTTCTGATCGAGCGTCACTTCGATGTACTTTTCGGTGGCGTCGTAGATTGGAGACAACTGAAAAGTGTCGCCCACATCCTTCAACTTCACAGGCGAATGCTAATAATCATGAGCATGGACCTCTTCACAATCACGAACGATGGGGATGAGACTTACGCTTTTCACCGGTGTGGCTGTACATGTGCGTCTGCAACGAGCTTGGCCTTGTGAATCGCTTGTCACACACCTTGCACTTATGCTTCTTCTGCGTGCTGGTCGAGACCTTTGAGTTGAACGAGCCCATCATGGATTGCGGTGCGGGCGGAATCTGCGACGTTATGAGGCCTTGCGGTCGAGGTAGCGTTCTTGAGGTGACAGACTCGATGTCTGATCCAGCAGAGTAATCGGAGACAGAGTCGCCATAATAGGAGCTAAAATTGCCGGACGAGATGGACGAGCTGGTCGAGTGCGTCGAGGGGAAACCGTACGAATCCACAGATGACCGATCACTGCGGCTACCATAGATGTTCCTTGGGGTCTCCTGGCTCATGGCGAGCATTCCGTGGCTAGCATCAAGCGCTTCAGCAAAGCCTCTTCGGTCATCCGTGTGGACGCTCCTGAAACTAAAGTCAGCCCGTCAAGCTCCGTCGACGTCTTGTTGCGTCGAATAGGTCGGGGAGGCTACTCACTGTTGGGAGAATCTCCGTGAGACGTCGGATTCATGGCCAAGGGCACTAAAGGCGGGCGGTCGTACAGGGGCAGGTGCGTAGCCCATAGCATAAGGTGCAGCAGCTGGAGACGCAAAGTGGCCGTTGACGGGTGAAGCTGTCGTGGCGTAGGTGGCTTCCCCATACGCAGCCGAAGTGGTCTGCATGCGGTTCATGCTCAAAAGGTCTTGACACATGCTAAGTTAGGTGATGCGCTGACAATGGATGTGAGAGAAGAGAAACTCACCCGCTGAAGCAGCGGTAACGGGCATTGACCCATACGAAGACATCGGGGAAGCGCTGCTGGTATTGGTGCGCGCGCTGTGAGCCTTGGCAGCCATGATGTTGGGGTTCAGAGTAGGCAGTTGTTGATTTCCTACGAAGAGGCTGCCGCCAGCCACTGCCGCGGTTTGGGGGGTTGAAGACGACGAAGACCACGGGTTTGAGAAGGTGGGAGCCTGGCCGTGAGCCGGATAGTCGAAGTTCAATACGGGACCGAACCGCTGCTGTGATGTGTCCAACGTCATGGTCATGATGAGGTGACGGGTAATGGTGGTGTGAGAGGAAGATAATGGCCTTTATGAATCCGATGTTGTTGGGTGGGCAAATTCGGACTGTGTGAGTACTAGTATAAGTGTGATGTGCCAAGTCTTTCCCTTGCTTGTGAGAGAGTGCGGGCGGTGCGAGCGTGTGTTGTTTGTGTTTGTGTGTGTGTGTGTGGAAAAAAGGTTTGTTGATCAGATGCAGGATCCCGACCTAAAAGAAAGCCAAGTCGTAACACAGATCAGAGACAACAAGATCCCGCCTGGAGTTGGGAATGGGTTTGTCGGAAGCCAAGTGTGGGATCAGCGAAGTCTTAAGTGTGCGCTCCGGTCTGAATTGACGTGCGTCAGTTTTAGTGGGATGCCAGAGGCGGTCCCGGGTTGACCTGGTGTGACGACTCTCTGGTTGAAATGATCGGCAGACCGGTGGCCCTTAGCAAAGGCCGAGGGGAGACAGGGCTAATCGATGAGGTAGGGTTGGGTAGCCTGTACGAGTACTTCGTAGTAGCTGGGAACAAGAGCCGGCCAGGGGGTTGCAGGTTGGCTGATTTAAGTACGTAGCAACAAACGTTTGGTGAAAACCCACAGGTCCCATTAGCAGAACTCCGTTATGGAGCACCAGCTCAGCACAGCGCAGCGCAGCAGGGCCAAGTCGATGTGGAGAGTATGGAGAAGATGGAGATGCTGGAGATGGCAGAGGTCAAGGGGAGAGAGACAAGCAGTGAGACGTCAAAATGCTCGGGGTGGGTATATGGGAATGGGAATGAGTGGCCAAGCGAGGATTGCGAGTGTTGCCCTGGGCTTGGTTGGCGGTACTCCGTGCCTGGCCAAAATAAAGTGGGCGCAATTTAGACGACGCTGAGGAGGTTTAGAAACGTGCTGCAGGCAAAGGATGCTCAACAGCCAGTATCCTGGAAAGTATGTCGGTTGGGCGTATAATTGCGTTCGCGATCCAAAAGGCGAAATGGAGGCTCGAATAATGGTGGTTTTTTTTGGGGGGTTTCTCTGCCGCAGGAACATGACGAAGGGCGGCCAAGAGCCCATACAAGTACAAGTATTGTCGCTCAAAGACAGAGCTATGGAAGTGCTCAGTCCCACGTACCAACAAGAGACCATGATGTCGACGGCCAGCGAGACGAAGAGCGTGGATCTGAAAGGGGGGGTGGAGATGCAATCTGTGGGAGAGGAAGAAAGACAACGGGGGTGAGGGAGGTGGAGTAGAGGGTGGGAGGGTGCATTTAGTACGGAGTATTGCGGAATACGGAGTACGAGGGAGGGTATTTCCTCAGCCAACATATGTGTCTCGAGTACCTCAGACAGTAACACATGGTGCACTGTGCTGCACTGTATCGCAGTGTGAGGGCGAACGGCAGATAGGGAGTCGCCACAGAGATGGATGAGTGGGGCACGAAAATACATGCTGGATAAATCATAGGGCTACGGCAGTTTCGCCAGCCAGGGCGTCCAAGGGGCCCTGCAAGAGGCAAGACGCCACAGTTGAAGGCTCTGAAGGAGATTATGCAGGGACTGTGCGCAGACGGAGGAGACTGTACGGGTTGTAAAATATTGCCATTTCAGGTAGGCATTACTCCGTACGGCCAGTTGTTGATAGCAGTGAGGGATATGCACGCATGTTCTAGCGTTAGTAGGTACATACAGTGTGCGAGTATAGAGATGGAGACGCTGCACTCCACTCACATCCATTCAAGTATGTACGAGTACCTACTGTACTCCATGCAGAGCACTACTCATATTATACGTGCATATAGACGAGTACGAGTATGTCTTTACGTGTATTCCGCCTCAGAGCCCAGCTGGCAGTAGGAGGAGTATTACTACATACTACGGAGTACTAGAAACACAAAAACACCAGAGGCGCGGAAGCGACAAAAGTGCGCATGCAATGAACCAACCCATACTTAATTTCAAAGAGGCAAAGGTCGCCTTGGGTGGCTTGCCGAGTAGCAACGGCACATTCTGGCTCTGTGATGTGGATGGGATAATACTCCGTACGGAACTCGTGCGAAATACGGAGCGGCGCCATGAAGCAAGGCCGGCCCGCGGGCGGACGGCCGGGGCGTCAATGCATCAGTCCTGACGTAAGGGCTCCTCTGGCACGGTAGAAAGGGGGAGAAGCACGGCGCCATGGACATCATCCGGGGTGGTGGGGACAAGAGAGAGAATGATTGATGAGAGACAAATCAACGCAGATGCAAGCGCTAAAAAATCAGGATGCAAAGGGGCAGCAGAAGCACATCAGAGACTGAGACAAACAGCCAGCAACACGTACATCCCATCCACCCACCCACACATGGAGAGCATGCGTCTGTCTGCACTGCATACTCGTACACACGCTTGCGGATGTTGTTGCCTGCGCAAGTACGGGGTACATGCTGTAGTATTTGTAGAAGTACTACGGAGTAGTATTACCTGTATTAGTACTACTTCGTAAAGAGAATGGACGGAGGTTCCAGCGAAAACATGCACTAACAGATATAGTGCTAGTGTATGCCTATAAATGTACAGATAAGATACAGGTAGTCGGCCGAAAGATGCGGCAAGCGGACTTAATCGAGCATTCAAACGAACGGATTCGGATCCATGCGCTCCTCCAACTACGAAGTAAGAAGCCAGTCTTCCCAACATACGTACGTATGATGTGGAAGCATTAAAAAACAAGTGTATGATGAAATGGTGTCATCTACCAAGTATAGAGCATCCCGTACGAATTACGGAGTAGTACAGTAAAGATACGAGAAGGCATCATCGTCTGCGGGGCCTCTGCAGCATAACGTGGTTCACAACAACCCTTTGTGACTTTGACGTAACTTACATGCATTCCCACGCATATATTCATACGTAACGGCAGTGCTTGGTGGATCTCGCCTTCAAACCCTCCCACCGTTTATGTTCATGTCATCGCACAAGTTACGCAACCCAACACAAGCCTCCACCGTCATTATGCTTCCCCGCGCCAAGCTCAACATCGTGGGCGTCCCCATCCGTACGTAGTAGTAGTAGTAGTAGTAGTAGTAGTATGCACTACCTCCCATGTGGTGATGAGACAGACCACCCTTTGTCCTTGTTACCGTCTGATTTCCCTGAACCAGTGGGTTCAAGCAGGTTGTCGGAGAATTATCATGCGCTTTGGCAGTTAGCATGAGCGCGTGGAGGCGTCACTCGTCATTCCCATGCAGCAACAACAAGCCTATTCCAACATGGCAACAGAGCCAGAAGGGTCATTTGACAGAGCTAGTTTTCCATCATGTTGTTTGCACTTTTGCTCGGAGAGGCCCATGGCATTTGTCCGACGGCCCCGAAATTGGCCAAGATGTTGTTAGCTTCGGAGCACTTTGTGCGGAGTATCCAATTGCTTTTTTCCCCTGTACGACTACGACTACGACTACTACTACTGGGTAGTAGCATTGACAAACGCCATCCTCCAACACTACCCTGTATGACGGATTTCAAAGGCCGCCGGGAGGAGGCTGAGTGGGATCTTGTGCTAGTGGCGTCCGGCAAACACAAGGCAGCAGGAAACATGTCTCCATTCCCGGAGGAATAGCCGCCAACCACAACACTGCTCTTGGCTTCCTGGGTAAAGGCATTGTCTGTGAATGATAGCCGCATCAATCGGGCAAACATATCATTCGTTGAGATCCATCCTTGCAAGGCAGCTATATTCTCACTGCCACACAGTGCATTATGCTCTCTATATTTAAGGTACTTCGTACTTGGTAGCTGTAGTACTATCTATGCATACAGACTTGGCCATGTGCAAGCATGCGTGTATACCAATTCAGTCCTTCATCAACACGTCAAAAGGCGAGAGAGGTCCGTCCATAAACTCAAACATCACGGGTACCCGCTGGACCCTCTGCTGATTAGAGTTCGCGGCTTACATACTAGGAAATGCTGGGTGGGAGCGGCGTTGAGGAGCCTACCATTTACGGCTTACCGACGTGTGCTTCGTAGGTTCGGCCGGGAATACCAGCTCAGCACAGAGCCATTTTCTAAATTAACAGCCGGGAAAGCTGCGAAAGCCCAGCAAGTACAACTTTGAAATCATTAATACGGAGTACTGCTGGAGTATTTATACCAAGAACAGCGCTGATACTGTACAGCTCCATTATCACGGGCTGGCATATCCCTCCCAGCCAATCAGCTGCCATATCGGCGTTAAAGTCATCCGCTCCGAGATCCAGCATCAAAAGCACACATCGTGGCTGGTCCACTGGTTGGGCTAGCTGGTGCCCTGTTCTCTCGCTAACCAGAAGATACACGCTGTGGCGCTGGCTGCTTTCCCCATGCGGTCCGACAGTGTGGTTGTGGCTGGCTTTTTGAGATGGCGTTTAAGTCCATGTGGAAAGGTAGAAGTAATACGGATGAACATTATCCAGACTCTCTTCTTTTATTCATACTTTGTCGATATACGGAGTACGGAGTACCGATGTAAGAGTATCAGTGCCAAAGGGAGCAATGTGCCTATATGTACGAGCACATGGTGACAATGCAGTAATAAGAGACATGCAGTTGATTCAAAAGGTACGAGTACTACGAAGTATTACGGAGCAATTCATCCACACCTCTTCCACCCATAGTCTCGGGCATATACTCGCACATACTCGTAGTATCACGACTACTACTCCGTACTCCGCATTGGACTAACAAGACCATTCAACCATGCAATTTAAATCAATAGTGAAATCAATCTTGACAAAGTTAGCAGAGCTCGAGCATCGACGAGTAGTATTATTACTAGCACAACCTGAAGTACGAGTATGTACGAAGCACGAAGCACGGAGTACTCCATATCTACGGAGTAGTAGTACTACTACTCCGGAGTACCTATTACTCGTACCTTAATGTATAATGGCAACTCTGTACTTCTTAATTGGCTTAACGCTGCAGTGGCGTCAGACCCCTGCGGGTAGTGGGGAAAGGAACAGACCTGGCAGGCGCCACCACCACTTCTTCTCCATGGAGTACCGGTATTTGTACATTCAGCATTTAACCACAGGTCGTGTGGCCAACTCTCACACAGTACACAAATAGCCCCTATTCATTGACCCATTCAGCAAGAAAGAGAATTCCTGTTTCGACGCGTTACCGAATTCACTGCCAACCTTGCTGCTGGAACGAGCATCGGAGAACCGTCTCAAAATCCAAGTGACGTCAAACACGCACACGCACACGCACATTCTTTCACCAGGGCCATCATCAAACTGTGTTGCCCCACGAACCGAGGACATGGGTGTGGAGGCCGAAGGCCAGATTGGGACACTTGAAACACGCCGCCTTGGCTAGGGCCTCCTCGCTTCTCAAAAGGTGGACACCATGATCCACAAACACAAGCACGGCGACAGCGCCTACGGAGTACTCGTACATCGAATCGAATGCGACCAATCTTACTTTCGTAGAATCATCCAGCGCCGCCAGGCGTGGGTTGTCTTTGCTGTCATGACTCGGCAAAATCCAATTCAGCCCACTGGATGCAGGAGATGACGGCGAATAATAAGCACACAGGATATCTACGATTACGACGACTACTACTACTACTACGTGCGAAGTACGGAGTACAATGTCCCCAAGATATTATTCCCGGTCCAATCAACGTCAGGCGGGGCTTTCGCTGGCAAAAGTTCGTAATGCCGTGATGACAGCGTCGTTTTTCGCGAGAAGAAAATCAGCAGGCGATTCCGTATGGGCCCCCAAGGAATGAGAATCCAAGAGTACGGAGATGGAGACGGAGACGGAGACGGAGACGGAGACGGAGACGAGGACGGGGACGGGGACGGAGCATCGCAAGATTAACACCAGATACCCGGCATGCTGGCGGCGACGATCTCCCACACGCCAACACCGGCAGATAAGTAGCCGCCGGTTAATCTATTGCACTCCAAAGCATATATGGTAGTCGCATTGGCGATCCTTCGACATCCAACCCCAGTTCACGCACAGAGGATGTTGCTATTACCTGCTTTCAAAATCACAAATCGCCTTCAAGAAATTCGAGTGTGGATTGTGTGGAATAAATACTCCGTCCATCCATTGAATCAAAGTGCGAAGGGGACTCTGTCCGTCATAGCCAGACCACCGCTCATTCGAAGCCATTACGTACAGCCCCCAAATTACTACATACTATGTACTTCGTACAAGAGACAAAGAACCATGCTGGTGGGCTCTGGGTTCTTGCCAACAAGCTTCAAGGTAAAGGCGTAGTGATAGTATTACTACCTTCATGGACCGCCCATCATAGCTCGCACACCCTATTCGCCAATGCTAATTACTTTCTCAGGGTATCGAAATTACAACGAGAAAAGGCCGGGCGGGCGCTACGCCTATGTTGTACGAACAGAACAATCGGGGATGCAACCGTGCCTGTGGCGGCGCACGTCCTCGGACAGCACCTGAGGCGTGGACTAGGCACTGCCACTGTTACTACGAGTAGGTACCTACCTTATTTTGCGGTTGATTACGAGTATGTGTGGTGGCTACTTCGTAGGCAAAGCTCCCTATTCAACATTGCAGGAAACTGGTGAGGTAGGATAGACCTTGCACACTGTAGTACCGATTACGTGTTGATACAGAGGACTGAGCGGAACGGTGGAAGAAGAGAGAGCATTGGCACATTGGCAATACGAAGGACAAAGTGCTCATCCATTCTTGACCGCTGCGTCTTACAATAGGCCCTCCCTCCATGTTTTGGCATATTGGTGCTTGGTCGCACAAAGGGAAACAAAACACCACGAAAAGATGCAGCAATATGGAGTATACGCCCATATATAGAAAGATACGAGATACGGTTGTGGGGAGATCGACCTTCAAACACGTGCGGGAGGTTCTTCAACGGCCATGATCTTCAGGCTTTGTTGCATCCCGCAGCCACGGGACCAAGATCATCATCAGATCAGATCTACTTTGCAGCGGCAGATGCAGACAAGTATAGCGGAGAGGTGAATGGTGGTTTTTCCGCGGACGCGTTTTTGAGTCTTGAACTGACACAGATACGAAAATTATCCACATTCATGCTCGGTCAACGCCCGACCAGTGTCCCCCATTTATGACGTCAATCCTGCACGCTGCTTTTCTCGGCATGCCTCTTGCGTGCCAGGCCGGCGATCTTGGCGACTTTCTCAGCCTGCCTGTGGTACGGAGTTGAACAGGGAGGCTCACTTTCTCCGTTGAGACGACCAGACGGCACCGGTTGAAATATTGTTTGTTGTCGGTGATCGAGAAAAAAGCAAGTATGGAAGGCCAAGCAAGGACTAGAAATTCACAGCCCTCTCGTCTTCGCTTTGGACGAAATTGGCTGCTCTACGTACGGATATCGTGGGGACTGTCATCTCTAGTTCGCCGTTTTGTTAGTGTGAATCGGATTACCGCCTTTGGAAACCAAACAACCAAAGCGGAGTGTGAAAGCCAGCCGAAACAAGGCCGCACCTTGGTGGGGGGTTTGCCGACAAGACGCCCATCCTTGGCTGCAACACAAAATGCTGCATTAAGCAATTGCCGTAATTGATGTAATCAGTTGGATAAGCAATACGACTGTACGAGCATGAGGTGGCACGAGACAGACTATCACGTTATGTTAAAGACTACGAAGTACCGGCCAACGGTTATGTTGACAAGCAATCAAAGGACCAGCAACTCTCTTGAACCTTCATCGGCGGCAATTGGTGTCAGAAACAAATACATGGACCATTATTACTACTCGTACAATACGAACTGACCAAGCATTGCGAACTTGGTCTAACAACGTCCAGCATATCTGCGAGTCGATTATGGCTCACTAGTACGGAGTACTCCGTATCACTGTTGCTGTGATATTATCCGGCGTACTCTTGCGGGGGCTACGAAGTGCTTGGCACCGCAAGACGCCACCTGAAGCCGAATGTTTTGATCGTGCTTTTTATAGTTGACTGCAACCCTTTGACAACGCATCTCGTTTCGGGAAACAACATATTATGCCACCAATAGCCATTGGACAGAATGATGCACGTTGCTTCGTTCGAAAAGACGGCGAATCGCAAGCCAAACGTTGAACACTGCAGAGCAGCCATATCCTGCTACTACTACTACTACTACTACTACTATTACTACTAGGACCAGGCAGCCCGCGAGTACTCCTCATGTGCAACATGCGCACGCATGTTAGAGACCGACTCTAATCCACCCGCAGACGCGCCGAGACATGGCGGCGCCTTATTTACTCGCATGGGATTTGTTCTGCCGAGGGCGGCCCGCAAGAATCCCATCTTTAGCTTGAGATGGCCTGTCTGCGGGTGATGATGGTTTCTCCTTGAGGATCCCCTTTGTGCATTTGGGCGCTGCTACAGGGCCGCCTTTGAGAAGCTTGTGTAAGTGCGGTTAGTGATGCAATATCTTCGCTACCCTGGGCGTTGGAAATTTGCTCTCTAGTGCATATCGAGATTGAAGCCATGATGTTGTGGCGCATCGCCAAGTTGGTTCTTGGGACGCCGGACAAGAGCCTTGATCACACTTGTCGCAAACTAAGTGCGTATCAAGTTGAGACTCTTCAATCTCCATCCGGCGAACTCCGTCATTTGGTTTAGGGCGTTACATTCCAGATGCCATGAAGGAAGGAGTCAAGTGCTTCCCGACATGTTGTCTCGTCTCAGGGGGGAAACACACAGGCATGGAAGAAACTCTTGCGAACTGGTATGAGCCGATACAGCAAGGCTAGCAAAGAATGCTCACTCAACAACAATCCATCAGATGGCAGCATAATAGTTTGCAGCAGGTATCTCACATCCTTGACACCTGCTTTTACCCGCCACCGCTCTTTTATTCGTCATCGTTCAAAGGACCTGCCTCGCAGCAAGTAGGGTTTACTCTTCGTGCGACATGGCGGCTCTCTTGTATCTCTCTACGGAGTACGAAGTATGTGGACTGCGTTTGTCAAGTGATGGCAGGGGCGAAAAACAAAAGGCCCCAGTCGAGGTGAGACAAGTGAGAGACATTCGGACAGAAGAAACGTGCATGTGCATTGAAGCATACGACGTTGGCTTGCCGTGTGATTACATGTGACGTCGACAGTACATATTTTACGAGCACATGTCTCAACAGCCGTGAAACTACTCTATACGGCGTCCCTACCTACCTATTTGGTCCATATCTTGTCTGCCTCCCAACAAGAAGCTCAGAAGCCCGCTTGGCTAAGCGGTATAGCGTGTCACTAGTATTTACCTGGACATGACAAGGTGATCAGTTCGACTCTGATAGTGGGCAATTCCTTTTTTTGCTCCATCCCGATTTCTATTTCCCGTATTGCCTTTTTTTTTGGCCATTCAGAATGCAGGAAGAAGTGAGTGTCGACATCTTTGTGGTGGACAAGATGTGCAAGTTTGAAGGACTGGCGTGCAATTTACGATCATGTGTCCGCGTTTCATGCCAGAAAGCTGTGCAGCCTCAGTAACGAATGCAGTTCAAAACGGAGTACGAACTCATATGCCTGGGATGTACTGAAACAGCTAGTACTAATCTTTATGCAATCAATGCAATGCGTCTGAGTCTGCGAGAGACGTCCTCTGGTGGTGTTCGAATACACCTCCTATCACTCCTACCCTAAACGGCATAAAAAAGTCCACGGGGGATTAGAGTCAAGATACACAAGTTGATTGAACCCTGTAAGCCCAATCGGCTATTCTATCTTGTACGAAGTACTCTATAGATAGATGATATCTTTATTCGGTCAAGGAAGTATTTGTAGTGAGAATACGGGCTGTGCAGATCGACCCTTGAACAAAGAGATCGACATGAAGATCATATAAGGAGTCATATATAGGCACAGCATGTTGAAATTGCGTCCATTTTTATTTGAATGATCTAGCAAACGCCAACTCGCATGCTACCGTATCGCGCATTCTACAGCATTACATAGAGACCAAACAGCAAGCAAGCCTCTAGGAACTTGCCCGTACCTAATAAACCAGATTGAACCCCCTTCGCCCATTATCTCTGACTCCCAAACACTCTCTTGTCCACAACACCGCCCGCCACTACAGAATAATGGCCAACTCCGGTCTGTCCATATTGTCCTCCTCCAGGTTAGGATAGTATGGGACCATCGCATCCGCCGCGGCCACGTAGGCGTCGTTGTACAACCGCCAGTACGGCGTTCTCACTTTTCTTGCTGGGTGGAACAGACCGGCCCAGACGTAGTTGAGCACCAGGCCCGGACCGGCAGCCACGCGGATGGCCTCAATGGCTTCGATAATACGATCGATGACGTGCGGGCTGGTCTCGAACAAGTTGGGATACAACAAGTTGAGCAAGTGCACCATGGCGTCCTCGCATCCGAGGCCGACAACGCCGAGAGCGATGTGTTTGACGACCGAAGCGGCTGTCTGTCGATGGACTTGGTCGCGATCGGTGAGAGCGTCCTCGAGAAGGGGAGTCACGGCGTAGACGTAATCCTTGGCCATTTCGCCAATGTACTCGAAGAGGAAAGAGAGTGACTTGAGCACACCGTTCTGTACGTTGAGCTCAGGCACACGGTATTCGTTCATGAGCGCGGGGAGGACGGTGAACGGCGCACAAGTTTCAGCAACGATACCGATGGCGACAGCAGTGTTGACACGCGACTGACGCTCCTGGACTCTCAAGTTGTTCAGGAGCGTTGCCAAAACATCTTGGGGACCAATGGCCTTGGCGATGAAGCCAAACGTGTTGTTGGCGGCTCGTCGGATTCCCTTCTTGTGAGCTTTCAGCATGTCGAGGAGCTCAAAGCAAATTCGCATCCATTCTCTGGCGTTGACACTCTCAGGGCCTCGATCCGCGATACGTCCAACTAAGTCGATGGTGTTCTCCTGCACTTTCTCGTGACGATTGCGCAGAATAGGAGTCAGGCGAGGCAGCAAATCCTTGATAGGGGGCTGCATCTGAGAGATACCAACGACCGTGACAATAGATCGCAGGGCACCAAGAATAGAGCCAAGAACCTCGGGGTATTCCTCACCGAGATATTCGTACAACACGATGCCCAGCTTCCCCATGAGCGCGTCTTCACTACACTGCTTCATGACCATTGCAATGCGGGAAATGAGGTCTGCCGCCTGCTGACGAACTGTAGCGGACTTGTTGTTCAGTCTCCAGAGGATCGTGCTGACAATTTGTGGTAGATAAGGCTTGCAGCGAGCTCCCAAGGCGTTAACAACAGAGCCGAAGCCGTTGAGCATCACAATGTCTTCGACACTTTGTTCCTGGAAGGCATGGAGAATGCCGTCGACCAGACGTTCTTCAAGCCGTTCACCGATATCCGCAGCACCCAAGCTAGCCACCATCTTCTCGACCGTCTCAACTGTCATCTTTCGATATGCCTCGCTTTCGTCCTTTAGATTGTTGACAATTCTCTCCAGAATCTCGCTCACTCCCACCTTCTGGCCGATGTCAACAGTAGTTTCGACAACCTGTCGGTAGTTGCGCTTATCCAATGCCATCCGCCTCACCCAGAAACTCTTAAAGAACTCGTCCAAGACGTGTTCCTTGAGATAACCAGCTGTCACACCTTCCGTGCCCGCGCATTGAGACACCACCTTGAGCACAACCTTCTTCATCTCTTCATCTGGAGACGAGAACTCTCGAAGCAGAATCTCCATGATTTGACTGGTGTAATAATTGGCATATTCTTCGTCCATGAGTGGGATGATGTATCCAACGGCCTTGAGGAACCCAGCCAATCCCTTTCCTCTTTGCTTGCGGGCACCGGTCCATAGGGGATTCAAGATATCATCAAAGCTTTCAATACCGTAGGGGTTGGATGCCTCTGCTAGCGCAGCAATGGCAAGACTGGTAACCGTTCTGACTTTGGTTTGTTCATCACTAAGGTTCGGTCCGATGCAGTCAACAAGACCCTTCAGGTGAGGCAAAACAGCGCATCCCATGAGAATGGGTATCTGCTGAACAATCTTCACACCTGTATGTCTGGCTTGCCACGATTTCTTGCTTCGGCATACGGCTCTAAGGAATGGCAACAAAGCTGGAATACCGAGTGCAGATGCTACAACAGCGAAGGCTCTGGCTGTAGTATTCCGGACATACTCATCAACGTGGTCAATATCTGGTCGCATAGTGCTAATCATCGTAGCAAGACCAGCGGCTTTGCTAAGATTCGAAATAATCTCACGACCCTCAACTCTGGCGTAATAGTCTTGGTCAATGAGGAGAGGTTCAATAACGACCAGGATCTTGTGAACATAAGGTCGGACCAAGTCATCGAGCTTGTACAGGATTCGGTCGATGACTTTGACGAGCAAATGTCGCTCCTGGTCCTCAAGGGTCTTCTCCATGAGTAAGGGGAGGATTTGGTCGAACAGGGCGCCAGCACCGAATTGTCTGGCATTATCTGTAATTTGTCGAAGAGCCGTCTTTCGCATCGGTGGCGTTCCGTTCTTGATCTTCAGCAGAAGCCTCATGATTTTTCTCTCCTTCAACTCGTCCACCGTCAAAACGTTTTCATCAGAGCCGTCCGTAAGCTTTCCAAAGTATGCCATGTCTTCGGGTTTGAAAAACTGCAAGTCGCCAACCCCTGGAATCTCTGCCGGCATGGGCTTCCCGCCCAGTCGAACTTGGTCGGGGTCTTGCATCACGAATCCTGACTGAGGAGCTGGCGTCGCCATCAACTTGTGGGCTGGAGCTCGAATAGGTTCGTATCCAGGCGGAGGATCCAAGATTTTGTAACCCTCGTTCTCGCCTGGTAGGAGCAGATTGAGCTCTTCGTCGCTCAGAGGCATGTTGCGTGAGGAAATATCTGTTCCGAAAGTCGTAGGCAAGGTAGGAGCCTGAGACTGATGCATCGGTGTAGCTAGCCCCTGGTTGCCCATTGGGGTCGCTGATGGCGCTTGATCCCAACGAGATCGCTTCTTGGGAGCCTCCGATGCACCAGGGCCTGGAACAGACGGTACTTGATCCCACCTGGAGCGTTTTGGCTTCGCATCATCTCCATTCTCAGTTTTGGTGTCATCGTCGCCAAAGGTTGAAGAAATATCCCATCTCTTCTTGCGCTTGCGGACGGAGCCTGCTTCAGCACTCTCCTTGTCTCCTTCGGAGAGGGTTGGCTTGGTGTCTTCGTCATCGGATTTGCTTTCGACTTTCACTTGGATAGCCCGCCGCACCCGCTCTTCCTCTCGTTCAAGCTCACGGACTTCCATGATTTCGCGATAGCTCGACCCATTTTCATCGGCGTTAGCCTGGGGGTTCTTGCCAAATGGGTCGGCCCTGGTGGGCGTGAGCATGCGATTAAATCTGCGCTTGTGGTAATCCGTCTCGCGATCGATGATACGGCCGCTGTTTTCACCACGACCGGCCAGAACATCGTCGTCCTCAACACCGTTGCCTCGTGCAAAGTCGTCAATCATGTCGCGCGAAGCTGTGTATTGGCCAACCAGCCTACGCGTGGTGTCGACATCATCCATCTCATCATCATCGCCCATCGGCAGGGACGTATGGTATCCGGCATACTTATTGCCCCCTTCCCGGTCGTACAGATCACTGTCGGCAGTGTCGGTGAGCTTCTGCTTCGTGGAGTCGGTGCGTTGGTTCGAGGCATCTAACGCGCGGGAGCCTTTCTTCGCGGCGGCGGCGGCGTTGCGCTCCTGCTGGAGCCTCTGAATCGTCTCGAAATCCGCGTCAGACATCTTGACTCATGGATCTTCCCGCTTCATCCCGGTTCTAAGGTACAAGAGGTGATCTCAACGATACCGTTGCGCATGGAGATGTACCCTCGACGAAATTTGGGTGGTGTCTTGGATAGAGAGGTTGCTAGCCAAACTTTCAATTGAGCGGCAAAAAGTCTCGACCGCCAAAAATCCGTAGCCGAGATTTACCCGACGCGGATCGCGTGTCTGCCTGCCAAGAAGCTGCTTCAACCTTAACCTAGCTGCGTAGTGGTACTAACCTAAAAGAGAGAGCTACCTAAGGTACGAAGTACGAAGTACTATTACTACCACTAGGTATTACGGAGTACGCTGACAGAACGAGCATCCGTTCATGGGTTTGCTCGAGTTCGTCTCCTTTTTACCGTTCTATCTATTTCCAAAACGACACCATCTTTTGTGTCTTCCTGTTTGACATGTGTTTCTTCTTCCACTTCCAAAGCCCCTTTTCTCTTCTTTGCCGACCCCTTTTTTCGAGTAATCTGTGACTCGCCATCTACAGTTTCTTTCTTTCCTCGATCAGCAAACTCTCGGAGATCAGCTGTGAAAAGAACTGAGTGTGCCCAGCCCGCATATTTCCCCCATATGGTTCTGAAATGATCACCAACAGAATCGTACATAGCCTTGTTGAATGTCTTGGCCCGCGTCTTCCCAAATTTGTAGTCCCTCTGGGCGATCTGCCAGACATGTGTGTCTACAGGGACGGACTCTCCCCACCCTAAGCCCATCAGACAGACACAATCTGCTACTTTCGGCCCGACTCCAGTCAGACATAAGAGTGCAGTTTGTGCCTCCTTGTAGGTTGACTGTGGTCCATCATGCGGTTTTGATGAATTGAAGGCAGGGGCTTCAGGATTGCGCAGGGTTTCTAGCCATGAAGCAGGCTTTTCTTTGGTAATCAATCGTGCCGTTTCGGCGATATACTTTGCACGATATCCGAAGCCAAGTTCTCTCAAATGTGACTCGACTTGCTTCCCAGTCAAGGCGTCAGGGGTTGGGAAATCATGAAGAGCTTCTTCTTCAACATAGCCGATAAGAGGTCCATAGTGCTTACATAGCTTGTGGACCTAGAAACTCTTATTAGTCAAGTAAACCCTCAAACAGTGCAGGATGTGCTTACCATTTGTGAGATTCGGGATATGTTGTTGTTGCTACTACAGATGAAGCAAATCAGGGTCTCCCAAGCATCTTGGTTCAGAATGCGGACTCCTGTAAACTCAGGGGCCTTCTTTCGAAAGTTAGGATCGGCTTTGGACCATTGCTCATAGAGAGAACTGAGATCTAGATCCAAGCTGAAGTAGTGGCGTAGGAGTTCTTCCGTATCGTCCTCCCGCGACGTCTCGCTATTGGCAGATGAAATGGGGGAGAGAACCTCTGGCCAAGTTACTTTATAGTGCAAATGAGTAGGATCTTGTTTTAATGATAATATGCGCCCGTGTAAAGTACACGTCCTAAGTCTGTCAGTTGTGTATGGTTGTGAGGCCAGGAGCTGGAACATACCATTCATCGTTGAGTTTCCGCCATCTGAAAGACTGGCCGCATCGCAGAGTAGTGTCTATGCACAGTTCTGCGAGACTCACAGGAAGCTTGCGCCAATCTGCGATCCGCTTCATTGCCATTCTATTTGGACTGAGAGCCTCAACCACCGATAGCACAAGGAGAAAATATCAAAGCTGTTTTTATTATTCCTCATGAGCGACGTTCTCTGAACTCATACATACGGAGTACAGAGTACTATCGCACTGTCGCGTCGACACTAGCCGCAGAACAGCCGCGAAGCAATATCGCGCCGTGCTAACACGAGGCTAGTGTGGAAATAGGCTAGCGTATATCCTGCAAAAAAGCTCCAGCCTCGCCGCCTTCTGAACGATAACAGCTTTGGTTGGAACCTTGTTGCGGCTTCATCCATCGCAGTATCTTCCACATACTCGCTGTCATCTGCCCGAAGTAGCCTGTTGATCTCGAGAATTCGCCAGAGGCTATCGCAATCATGAACGGCGACAGTTATTCATCTCGAGGTAGAGCACGCGTCACCATGCCCAATCTGTGGCCTGTCTTTTGCTAACCAATTTCGCGTCAATCAGATGGGCGAAGCCGCCGAGATTATCCTGTTCGTACATCAATGCCTATTGTTGAATCTCTTCTAACAGTTTGGTAGGCTCCTAGAGGTGACCGAGATGATCGTCGCGACCGACACAGAGATCGTGGGGATCGTGACCGCAGGCGTTCCAGATCGCCAGACCATCGAGGCCATCGACGACCTGAGGGCGATGTAGACGCATACTCTTCGAGCCGAAACCATCGTGATAGGGAACGTGAGGATAGATATTCGTCGGGACGTGACCGCCGAGGTGATCGCGGAGCTGAGCGCGGTGGCGAGCGCGGTGGCGAGCGCGGTGGCGAGCGTGGAGGCGAGCGTGGAGCTGATCGTGGAGCTGATCGTGGAGCTGAGCGTGGAGTTGAACGCGGAGGTGAACGTGGAGGTGAACGAGGAGGCGAGCGTGACTGGGACCGCGATCGGGGTTCGTACCGCCGCGACGCTCGACGTGATGACGATGAACGCCCCAGCAGGCGAGACCGAGACCCTTACGAAGACCGCCGGCGCGGTGGTAGAGACCGGCGCGAGGATGCACCACCAAGGCAAGAGGCCCGTCGAAGCCCATCACCCCCCAAGAAACGAGAGCCTACCCCAGACTTGACGAATATCATACCTATTCTGGAGCGCAAGCGACGTCTGACCCAATGGGACATCAAGCCCCCGGGATATGACCTTGTTACGGCCGAACAGGCCAAGCTTTCGGGCATGTTCCCGCTTCCGGGTGCCCCTCGACAACAGCCCATGGATCCCACGAAGCTCCAGGCTTTCATGAACCAGCCTGGTGGCCAAGTAACCAGTGCGGGCCTGAAAGCGAACAATTCACGTCAAGCAAAGCGTCTCCTCGTCACCAATATTCCCTCAGGGACAACTGAGGATGCTTTGATTTCGTTCTTTAATTTGCAGTTGAACGGACTGAATGTCATTGAAAGCACAGATCCCTGCCTTCTTTGTCAACTCTCTCAAGATCGATCGTTCGCAGTTCTAGAGTTCAGAAATGCGTCCGACGCGACTGTTGCACTTGCCCTGGACGGCGCGACGATGGAGGCGGACGATGCAACAAACGGCGCTGCCAATGGAGGGCAGCATGGTCTCAGCATCCGCCGACCTAAGGACTATGTCATGCCCGCCGTACCAGATGACACCCCCTACGACCCAGAGGTCGTATCGAACATTGTCCCTGATACTGTGCAGAAGTTGTGCATCGCGAACATTCCTGCTTTTCTTACGGAAGACCAAGTTATTGAGCTGCTTGCCGCATTCGGCAAGCCAAAAGCTTTTGTCCTAGTGAAAGACCGAAGCACCGAAGAATCCCGGGTAAGGCACTTGAATATTTGAATTTTCGACGCGGATCACTAACCTTTTGTTAGGGAATTGCCTTTACTGAGTATCTTGAGCCATCGACGGCTAATGAGCCTGCTCTCAACACCCTTAACGGTATGGACGTTGGGGGCAAGAAGCTGAAGGTGACGAAGGCAAGCATTGGACCGACTCAGGTTGCCAATTTTGACGTCGGAATCACAGCCATTAGCGGCCTCGCATCCCAAACTTCCGGTGACATTGAGCGAAGTTCTGTTGTTCAACTCCTGAACATGGTCACGGCTGAAGAGCTCATAGATAATGATGACTACGAAGGTACGTTAATCTGTTCCTGACGATACTCGCTGTCAATGTTCTAACGTTGGTGTAGAAATTTGTGAAGATGTCCAGGAGGAGTGCGCCAAGTTTGGTGCTGTCGTGGATCTCAAGGTTCCTCGACCAACAGGTGGCAGCAGGCAATCTGCTGGTGTGGGCAAGATCTATGTGAAGTTCGATTCCCAGGAGTCGGCCACCAAGGCTCTTACTGCACTTGCGGGAAGAAAATTTGCAGATCGAACCGTTGTGACAACGTATTTCCCTGAGGTATGGGTCCCTAATTCTCGCTTGGCTCGCTTGACATGGAAGCTGACAACGTCGCAGGAAAATTTCGAAGTTGGTGCTTGGTAAAATTGTGTAATTATGTTTGTTAGGCAGGTCAGGGGGTCATAGCAATCACGTCTGCAAGTATGGGAACAAGGCGGCTTGGCTAAGAACGGCGGATGGGGGAGGGGGTCATTCATGTCAGCATATGCTTTCCAAGTGTAAAACAGTAAATGCGAAACAAAAAGAGGTCCGAAATCAGACTGGATCGAGAGATGTAACAAATCAAGTGCTTGGGATTGGTCAATTGAAGAGTATTGCTATTCAGTCCTAGGAACTTGATGTCAGTATTTTCCACACCAATTAACTGGGGACCATCATACCAGGGGCTTGTCAAGTCACCAGCGCGGGTACGCAATTGCTACCAGTTGATAGAGACGTTATGATGAATAAGCTTGATTCAACCTATCTGAACCACCTGTGCGACCAATCTATCTACATAGTCTGTCCACCTGGTTAGGTGATAGATTACTATATGATTTACTTGGTGCTTATCGGTTGGTATGTTACTTGGTCGGATTATCGCGATAGTCATTTGTCTTCCAACACCAGATTGTTTCTGACTTCCTCCATGCGTGTGTAGATGTCGTTCCCACCGATCTTCTACAGCAGTTTCTGCCATGCAGCTTTCACGTTTGTCGGGGTGAAGTCTCCGAGTGTCTGATCCATACAGATCAGGTATTCAACAAGCTCATCCGAGTCCTCTCCTCTCACTCCATTATTGGCATCGTCATCGGCTCTGTTCTTGCGCTTTAGGAGTTCCTGGATATTCTTTGACATCTGGTCATTAACGCCGGTTAATGTCTTTATTTGGTTTGTCAGTTCTTCCAGCTTGACATTCTCGTTCTGACTTCCGGTTCCCTTTATCGTTTGGTACAAATAATCGTTCCAGCCTGTGTAATCCTTGAAAAGGTAGGAAACTGTCTGGAGGGCTGGTCCGATGTTGTGTTCTGGGTGTTGTTTGTGGAAGTCGTTGGCAATGTTTTGAGAGCGCTTTCCTTGTCAGTAATGACAACACATGGGACAGGAATATCTAGCTGCTGGCAGAAGAGATCCAGCTGTTCACACATCCAGTCATAACCTTCCTGCTTTTCCGTGTTGACAAGGCCAAACGCGAAATTAGCCACAGAATTCTGGTCAGTGACGCCAGTGACTTGGAACAAGTACATTTTGAAGCGGTTGGTCTTGTATGTGTTGTCTAGACCCAGAACCTCAGGAAACCGCTTCTATATTGTCTCACGCGAAGAGTATGACCAGAAGACCGACTTCACTTTGTTGTCATTATCGTATCGGATCAGGTACATACCTTGTTGTTGAAGAATGTCTATTCATCGTTGTGTAGGTATCAAGCCCTATAAAATCGACTGCCGAATTGCCTGACGATTATTGTTGATATCCTTTGGTCGAAAATAGACGGGATCCTTGCTTTGGGTGCGAACAATATCACACATTTCCCGGGCGCCAAGTGCCTTGTGTTGGGACAACGTCTTTTCAAGGCCGAGCTGTTCTTCTGTTCGGCGACGATGGATAGTGTGTGCGGACGGATCAATTGATGCATTATGGTTATATTAACTTTCGAGGGCTCGGAGAGTCTATTCATAGTATGACTTTCTCGAGGCAGCGGCAGTGAGCTGGAACGGGCAATTGATCTTGTAGGTTGCTGTTGTCCTGACACCTTGGCCCTCTAGCTGTTTGAATTCTGCTGTCGTTAACCATGGTATAGTTTCCAGGTGACTTCTTGACAAGAGCGGCGCCATTATCACGATAGCACGGAGCAGCCTTGGGGAATAAGTTCGCCATCGGCATCATCAGGGAGATGACCTTCTTCCTCCATCGTAGCGTTGGCGATGAAATTCGTGATATTGCTGTGGTGTTGAATTTGGTGTGTTGAAGTCATGTTGCAGCGTTATTTGCAGCTGTACTGTTTTGGAGGGGCGTAACAGCATGTAGGCTTAATAAATGGATATGTACGGAGAACGGATCACTTGTAGGCTAGTAAGAAGTTATACTTCAATTGAACACCTGAAATTTCTTTATTGAGCATATGGGATATGCAGTACAGCATTACTAGTGCCTAATTCACTATCTACCTGTCGTGAGATCTTGAAGTCATCCGAATGGATTTGATCTATATTCATATTAGCGACACGTCTTCCTGGCTAACGAGTGATATGAATAGTGTAGAGATGCCGCAGGTCAGAAGTCCGTTCCATTCATCGAGCCCGAAGGCCCTAACATAAGAGGTACCAGAATTAAATTAAACAAATGTGTTTATATCATCACGATATGTGGCAGGGGATAGGAATTGTGTGTATAGCTGAAGCAAAAGCGTTTGACTTACCATGCACGTCTGACTCTGGTATTAGGATTGAGTCTCTGTGGTTACTGTGAAAAGTTGAATCCAAAGATCACGGTTCGAAGTTTTTAAAGAAGACAAGTCGCGTCAAATTTCGCGGCCGCCTCAAGGACCCAGATTTCACCACGTGACCGCGTAAGTACCCACTCCCAGCCACGAGCGGCACTTTCCGCCCCTGCCCTAACTAAGCGAAAATTTGCTACTCCCCCCACAAGCCATCTTATTGATTGTTACTTGCAACATCACGATCAGCCACCGAGAACTTCGCATCCTCAGCACCACCACAAATCCGCCAAGATGGGTAGACTTCACAGCAAGGGCAAGGGCATTTCGTCCTCCGCGATCCCCTACTCGCGCGCCGCTCCTTCGTGGCTCAAGACCACCCCGGAGCAGGTCGTCGACCAGATCTGCAAGCTGGCCAAGAAGGGTGCCACCCCCTCGCAGATTGGTGTTATCCTGCGCGACTCCCACGGTGTTGCCCAGGTCAAGGTCGTTACTGGTATGTTGGGAAAGGATCGTTCAATTCAAAGGCGCAATGCTAACTGAGTGAACAGGTAACCGAATTCTGCGAATTCTCAAGTCGAGCGGTACGAATCCTTGAACGAATCCTGGATGTGAATAGTCGATCGATATACACATCTTTATGGAGATTCCTCTCCACTGCCTCTGTGCGGTCAAGACTGACAGAGTGATCAAATAGGCCTCGCCCCGGATATTCCCGAGGACCTGTACATGCTGATCAAGAAGGTATGGCCAAATCATGATTTGGATGAATTCACCTATAGATATAGCAGGGTCATGGCTAACACTCCGTTCAGGCTGTTGCCGTCCGCAAGCACCTTGAGCGCAACCGCAAGGACAAGGACTCCAAGTTCCGCCTCATTCTCATCGAGTCCCGAATCCACCGTCTGGCCCGTTACTACAAGACCGTCAGTGTCCTGCCCCCCACCTGGAAGTACGAGTCCGCTACCGCCAGCACCATTGTCGCATAAACGGTTTCGATCATGGTCGTGGAGGTTTCTCGGGTCTTGGAGTTGGGGACATTTATGGAAAAGTTGCATTTAGAGCCATGATGCTTCTGCGCTGGTCTTAAAGACCGAGACAGCAGTCAACTGCTCAAAATGGAAAGTAATTGAACTGCTCAAAATGTATATGTGCCGTGGTATCCTTAAAAACCCTTTGACCCGTATTTTGAACACCTCAAACGCCCGCTCATGCCTGTCTTGAAACTCTACAATAGTATTGACTCAACTTGTGCCCTCCAACTCTCTCGACTTTTGTAACAAGTACTCGCCCAAAACGCGCAACGGTTCATCGGGTCTGCGTTGGGTTAGTACTACTCGTTCTATGTACGGCCCTGGCCTAACCACGTACTGGTCTTTTGCAAGTATCTTCATCCCCTCTAATAGCACGCCCGTCACTTTGGTGTTTAGATATCGTCGTGTTGAATCGCCATGCGGAGGTGCCTCTGATGGCATCGAAAATCCTGGGTCCGGATGTGCTGAAGCAGCTCGCGAGCCTTGTGCAGGCGTTCCCGTCCTTGGTGCAGGGCTGGGGGCGAACGTCGCGGGCGCAGGAGACTGTTTGGTAAAGTCAGTAAATCTCAGGCACTCCGTATAAGGCCTCTAGTCACAAGCCGAGCGAGGGTTTGTATCTTACCGCAGCTTGGTCGGCTGGCGCATCAGACATTACAATGTCCTTTGGTGGTGAGTCTAGTGCCTGGGCTTGTAGCGCAGTTGTACCGGCTGGCTCATTGTTGGAAATTGCCACTTGCGGGATGTCTTTGGAGAGTTCGTCAGCCATCTTCTCAAACACCTTCGCTGTCAATTCGTTGTATGAATTTATCACGGCGAGAGAGATGGCAGGCCGCTTTCACTTCCACAAGGTACCATGTACTCTGGGCTAAGTGGCGTGGGCAGCTACCTAGTAGATTGGAGGCGGATGGTCAGCTGACTTCGCGTTTAGCTGTTCACGGGAGTTCGCGTCAACGTTCTGTTGTCTCGTGCGTGATCGAGCTGGTGCATCCTTCTCTCTATGCTTTTGCGATTCAGTGATTCAGTCCCTGAAATGGGACAGCTATGGAAGCCTTTGTGAAAAGACTGCCGCAGAGAGAGTCTGCGACTCGCGATGCCCCGACAGCGTCACATTCAGCACCTAAGGGGGTAAGACCGTCCAAGCGATTGAAGAGGGACGAAATCAGTGATTCGGAGTCTAGTGAATCAGAAGGGCTTCAAAATTATCATGATGGAAAACAGAATGACCATGAAGAAAGCCCAATCGACGATGGAGCTCAGCGTCGGGTCACTGATTTCGAGAATGCGTTACCGCCAACTCAGACAGACAATGAAGCTATTGAGGAGTACGAGGAATTCAAGTCATCGCAAGTGAGTGTTGATGGAAATGGCACCACCGGAAAGACACGACCTCTATGGATAAAAGGGAGGAGCTCGATCTATGTCGATGCCTTTAACCTTGCGCTAGACACAGTCCTTGAAGAGGAGTCTCGGCTGTTTGATGAGAAAGAGATGGAGATATTCAAGCAATGGAGAAATTTGGATTACGAAGCACAGTATTTGTATGTGAATGCGCTTCTTTGATCATCCGGTGCTCATGAGATACACAGATATGTTCGCTTGTTCCTCAGGAAGACTGCAGCCTGGCATCGGTCCGCCCGTTTGGGATACTATGACGATGTTTCAGACCCGGACACCGCTATTGAAACTCTCCAGAGAGTTCGAGACTTGCCACAGACATCTTCGCCATGTATAATAGATCAAATTCCAGGCATTGAACTCGAAGCCTTTGAAGGGGGAGAGACATTTACATTTGCCGATGCATCTGATAAACTCATTACAACAGTCGAGGAGGCAGCATCACTGTTATATCTCGATGAGCTCAAAGCCTTGGCTAAAGAGGCCAAGGTCCAGGGGAGAACCAAGGCCGATCTCGTCAAGGCACTCTGTCGGATGAGCCAGCAACAAACCGGACTGATGGCTTTAGGCATCAGCAGACGGAACAATTGCGAATCGAGTACATCCGAGGGTTCAGAATCTCGTATCTCCAAGGAGAATACCAGGCCACCAAAGGAAGATTCCAATCGGCAACAGCATTTTCTGGCCAAAATACTCGCGATCGCCGGACCATGCATTCGTGTGTGTCCACTCACGTTCAAGCTCTTTGAGCGAGTCCATTTGGTCTTCTACAGGTCAACAGAGTGGACAGAAAAATCGCTTACGACTATCATCCTAGCCAAGATTGCAAGGAGGAACTTTCCCGAGTATGTCGTGTGCCGTTCGTCAACCATCTTTGCCTCTCGAATGCATCTGTTGGAGTTTGAGGCTGCAATACGGCTAGAGGCGGAAGTTGACAGCGTTTTGGAATCTAGCGGTCCACTAGAGGAGATTGGTTCCCAGAAAATCATGGAAATCTTCGACAAAGTCTATCCCCGATGGAAGTCATTGGTCGCTGAGGAAGCAGACAAGGAACGTCGGGTCTATGAGATGGGCGAGGGTGCATATCTCCGGAGATTCAACCCTGCTCACTCTTATACTCGGATCATAGTAAAAGAAGCCTTCGTTCTTGGAAGACTCAAGAATTACATCAGAGAGCATGAGCTATTAACCGAGCTTCTTGACCAAAGGCTCTTTCACTTGGCTCGGAGAGGCTCATGGTATCAACGCAAGGCTCTCTTGGAGGAACATTACATGCCAAAACTAGATCCGAATCCCACCTCACAGGATCTGGAGCTGAAAAAGAAGCAATGGAGAGCAATAGCGGCTTCAACTTGCGAAGCCGGTTTGCAAGACCCCGACTGCCATCTCATACACCACTACGATCTCCAGAAACGTCTCGTCAAATTGGAGAAGAAGCTCCGCATTCCTCGGCGGCTTCAACATGACTTTGGGCATGTTCGACTCGCTGACCCCCTGGAGACTTTTGTCGAGGGGATTCAACTAAAGCGTGATATACCCCCAAAACCAGGTGGCCAAGCTACCAGCACAAAGACTGCCTGGTTGGATGAGCTGGACTCGGGGGGTGAATGCAGTGTAGAGGAAATGTGCTTGAGCCACTTTAGGTCACAAGGATGGAAGGGCTATCACGCCGAGGGCGGTATCGTACGCACACTTTTTGCTTACCTCTTCTACGACATACTGTTTCTCTACATCCCCAACGTGTTTCAGACAGCTTTTCAGACCTGTCCTCTAGACTTGCATACCGATGCCTTCTTCCCTGCTCGTGCGTCGGAAATTAATCACCGGCTCGTCGAGATTGCCAATGGGGAAGGGGAACGGCTGTTGCGGGGGGTCTGGGAGAGGGAGCACGACCGAAGAACCAGTGTGATAGGGCTTAACTGGGATTTCGAGGTGGAGGACCTCGCAGAGCTGGTGCGTTGCTTCGAAGGAAGCGCGCTGGCTGCATTGTGCAAGGTGATGGCACAAGAATACAGGCAGCGAGGAGGTGGCATCCCGGACCTGATCCTCTGGCGGGCCATGGAAGCTGCCAAAGAGGGTGCCCCAGATGTTGAACCAGGGAAAGCAAGAGGGGAAGTCATGTTCGCCGAGGTGAAGAGTGCAAACGACAGGTTGAGCGATACCCAACGGCTGTGGATCCATGTTCTCACAGGTGCCGGGGTCAAGGTGGCTCTGTGCAATGCCGTCGCCAAGGAGGTCAGAGAGGTCGACTAGTCGGCCATGCCTGACTGTGCCTACAGACTCGCTATTGTGATGGATGTCACCTGAAGTGTGGGGATGGAGGTGTACACCTTGGGCGGGTAGCCTGGATGCCTTCAAGGGCGAAGCAGACCCCTCTCCTACAGAACGATCTAGTTTGCCATGTGCAAACTAATAACGTCGCGAAGGATTCGAGAGTAAGATGAATTCGCCTACACTCACTAAAGGGATCTATAAAAAGCTCCGTGTCATGATCTATTCCCGTCCCCCATCGTTCGTTCGTCTTTCTGTTCTAAAATTAGTCGTTTCAGAACGCTTGAGAGGCCAGGAAAGGCCGTATCCCGCGACGGCATAGCCCGGCTTCGGTAGGCTGAAACAGCCTGTTTTCCCCAAGTCTTGTTCGAACTCCGCCTCCTTCGCGTTTCGGAACTGCACAGCATTGAGCAATGAGCCTTCCCGGAAGCCTTGCTTATTCGACTTACAACAACTAAGACCAATTGGGATGACTTGCAGTCTTAGCGGAGCATCGTCACAATCCTCCCTGTCGGGTGAACAGCACACGCACACGCAGTGTGAAAGAGACTTCAAAGTGTGCTGGTGACGATTATTGGGGGCATCAGCAGGGGTGTGATGAGTTAGTTGACGGAGCTGGAGTCCCAACCCAGCGGTGAATCATGGGTTAGCCTCGTGGGCTAGTTGAGGTCTCGCGTGGGAGGATCATCTCTGTTCGCGTGCTCGGCAGTTGCTCATTGCAAAAGAGTCGGAGGGCATCCGAGACTAGGAGTCTCATGAGCTACTACGAAGTACTACTATTACTACCTGTCGTATTCCAATCGGACGGCAACTAAGGCAATGCTCTCTCGCTTACACAGTCTCGATCTCTCTGGTCCCAAGCCATCGCAGCAGGCTAACTGGCTCTTCTACCCTCGCCCTCGCCGAGTTACTGCGATAAGGCGCTTGTTTCTGCCCCTCTGTTTCTCACTCTCGCAGCACGCACTCGCACGCACAGAGGCTAGCGCAACTAGATGCATCACGCTCTCGCAGTAGCCGGGTGGTAATTTATGTACGCCGACATACATACAGCACAGTACAGCACAGCACGATACAACAAAAGCATTGACTCACCCCCCTCCCCTCCCCTCCCCCCAGTGGATGGACAGGACAGGGGAACAGCGAACAGACAAACGAGCAACAGCAGCAACGATGGGAACGAGCGACAGCAGCAGCGACGGCTTGGCCTTGTGCATCTGACAATGTGTTGCCCACACATCAGGGCGCTTAGATCCCGGCCAATCACATCCGCGGACCCAGCCGGGTGGGTGACCGGCACGACCGCGCCGGCCAATGAGACGCGCTGCGGGATCTTCGACTGGCGCTTAGAGAGGCCACTAGACAAGGGGGTTGTGTTGGGTCGTTTCCTTTGTCTTGCTAAAAAAAGGGCCAGTCGCTGCTTTTACCTTGTCCTGTTTGTTTTTTTTTTGCCAGGGACCGGGGGGAGGGTGTGTGGCCAGTGACATCGGCGTGCCATCACAATGGGGGCCGTCCCTGAGGGATGGGACGGGGAGTGAGACACAAGCAAACAGGAGGCAGAGAGAGACGGCGAAGAGGAGGAAAATGCCTCGAGAGTGCGTGCGTGAAGAGTGTGAATGCGCCATCACAGCGCATATGATCATGTATGACGACGGGAACCGGAGCTGGGGGAGGGGCGTGTAAGGGCCAGCCAAGGCCTACAACGAAAGCTCAGATCGAGATATCCAGACTGGTGATCACCGCACACGCACATACGAGTACATACACAGCGGCATCAGGCAGACCTGTTGCCTGACACTGCCCAGGACCTGCCTGCTCCAGCAACGGCCAGCGACCTGTCATACATGCATATTCATGCAGTCAAACATCCACCACTATCGCCCAGTAGAAATCTAAGCCAAGCCCAGCCAAGCGGTTGCAAGGGCCCGGCCCTCCTCCTCTTCTGTCTTCCTTTCCCATATCAGCACGGAGCAAGCAATGGAGAGGGCAGAGAAACAAAGAGAGCAGACAGACAGAAACGCGGCGGCCGACAATGGGGCGGCGGGTAGATGCTTCCCGCCCCGGCCCAATATCCGGCCCATACCACACACTTTCTCTGTGTCTCCCTCACACACGCACACACACACATACGTCCTGTCATCGTCCAGCCCATCATATCAACATGACTCGATCCGTCACAACAAGGAAGGTCCCCGGCGGATAGATAGATTAAACCACACACGCCGTATCCCAAAGAAACAAAACAAAACAAAGCAATAAACAAACATGCCTCCATGCTAAACGGTCACTCGCTGCAAGCCATGACGCACAAAGAACGACATCCCCAATAAACCATTTGCTTCGGTCTGTGGCTACCTGCGTATTATATTGGTAATATGCGTGCGTTGTCCATTCGTATATGTACGTCCGTACATACACGGAAAGCAAAAACAAAAAAAAAATGCCTGCCTGCCTGCCTGCCACTGTTTTCCTGTCTTGTCTCTGCCTCTCTCTCTCTCTTCTTTTTTTTAACGAGGTGGACTCCTCTCGCGCTTTGCGTCGATATGATCCACTCACATAGCCACGGGAGGTGGAGAGAAAGGGCCATATATGCGGCCCGTCCTGCGACCATTTTCCTTTCGAGAAAGAGAGGTAATAGTATTAGGTAGGTGGGAGGGACGGAACATAAATTTTATTACTACATGCTCTGTACAAATGATGTGCTCTGCTGCGCACAAGCTGATGGTATTTATTACTGGGTGTAAGCTGCAGATAGCAGCATGTGATGAGGATGAGTGGCACACACATACAGAGTACACAGAAATACAATCACAGAGCAGTAGGAAATCGATGGTTCATTTTGTTTGTTTAGCGTCAATAAACACTCGTTTTGGGTCTGTATCCTATCTACGCTCGAACATCTATGTATGTAGTCCGCAGCGTATTAAGTCGTCAGCCACCCTCCGTTCTCAGCATCCCATCGCCATGCACATCTCATCGCCTGACCCAATCCCACCCCGCTTAGACCAGACCAGGCCATCTACGGCCCGGTCCAGCCCATGGTATCAAACAGATCCAGAACGCTGCGCCCACTCCAAAGAAAAGGGCACATTGCGAATGAAACGCCATCCAACTCCTCCGAAAGGATAGGGGGAAAAAAAAGAGAAAAAAGCCTTCCAAATCTTCCAAGACATTCTTGCCTCCCAAGCGCCGTTTCCGGGTGGAGAAGAAAGAAAATAAGAAGTGAATCGACACAAAATAGTAATAGGAAAAAATAGTAAGAAACTCCCACACCTCTCTTTCCATAGTGTACGCCGGTAGTTTCATGCCGGGGCTTGCCCAGGTTTAAATGGTTGTAAGCGTCATGTCGTCGACTTCAGCTCGGCCAGCGTATTAGTGCTGAAGGTTTCATAAAAGCGCGCCTCCTCTTTCATGCTTTTTTGCAGGTTCCCATAGGGAATGTACGAGTAGTAGTCGGTCATCTAGACAAGAAAAGAAAAACATGCAGTGATGTTGCATCATTTGTCTGTCTGTATGCAGTTGGTGTGTTGGTAGTTAAAGAGTAGTCGGTTGTTGGTAGATGCGCCATCGATGAAAGAAAATAGTCCAATCCCATGTCATAGGTGTCGTTACGTGGCCGTCAAAACATGTCGTCATTCGTCCTTCACTCCACCTTCCGTCGCTTCCCTCTGGGAGCCGGATCCATCCTGGGAGTGTAAGTGACAGTCCTCGTGACTACTTCCCGGATATGCCGTACGCTGGTGCGGGATGGCTTCTGCTTCTTCAGGTCCTGGCGAGCCTTGAGGGCGGCATCCCAATCGAACACAGAATGGATCGACCTCGCACTGAAGGGAGATCTCAGGGCTCTCGCACTCATTGGGGAGTCCAGGTTAGAGATGGCGGGGCTTGGGGGCAGCTTCAGGCTTGGGAAGCAAGCTGCACCGGTTGGAGGAGCAGACATTGGCAACGGCGCCGTGAATGGGGTTGGAGGAATAGCAGTTGCTGACGCTGGCGAAGAGGGTTTGCTGCTGCTGGCACTCGAAGTGGTGGGAGAAGGGCGTTCATCTGTAGGAGAGCGATCGGACTTGTCACTGACAGCGGACGTTGGCACAGAGTTGGGAGTAGATTCGCCCGAGGCCAAAGCCGGAGAGTTGAGTGACATGGCTTTGGAGAGGAAATCGGTATAGGCCAATGGCGGGCTGATGGGCGTCTTGATGAAGGAGGGATCAGGTTTAAAAGCGAATAATGCCGACCTGGGAGTAGCCGTGTTGGCAGAGACAGAGGCAGAGGAGATCTCGGAAGGGAATGTGCTCGTCACGGGAGTGGAGAGCTTCCCCAGCTTTGGCTTAGCAGTAGGCATGGCGGTGGTATAGTTGAGTTGAGTTGAGATGAGATGAGATGAGATGGTGGTGTTTGGTGTGTTGTATAGATGCAAGCCAGGCGGGCCAGGTGGAAGCGGTTAAGAGAGATGACCTGGGGCTTGAGCGAGCCTTGAGGCTTTGGAGCTTGAACAGATGCGCCTACAAGTGAAGTCGTCAACGCCAGAGAGTGACGAGATGAGGTCAGAAAGAATCTGGCGGGGGGAAAGAAGGCAGGCCGGTGATTATATTGTTGGAGGCTTTGGCTCTGGCAGGAGAAAAAGGTGGACTGGATGGGTGTGGGCGTATATGTAAGGGCGGGTGTGTGCCTCGTGGGTGTGTGAGTGAGTGTGTCAGAGGCCCAGCGAGGGGTTTGGCGGCAAAGGCGAGACAAGGCAAGGCTCTCTGCCCTCTGGTTTGGTTTGAGGAACAGGCAGTAAGGCTCAGGCAGGGGCTGTGTTTTGGATATGCGCCGGTGGACTGGGTTGGACGAGACGAATCCCTGCTTGGTGGATGAACAAGGGGATTGGATGAAAGGAGGCAGAGGGGGGGAGTCAGCGGCAGGGATATGACCAAATTGGTGGTGTTTTTTTTTTTTTTCTTTCCTTCTTCTTTTTCTTTGTTGGCTTAAAGGATGGGTTTTGAGAAGAGGAGATGGGAAGAGAAAGATAGGAAGAAGAGGAGTATAAGAAGAGAAGTGTAAGAAGAGAGAGAGTCGAGAGAGTTGGTTGTTTGGAGGAGAAATAATGTCAAGCGCTGGACAGACAGCCTTGGGGGTGCAATACTCGTACAGGCGTTAAAGCAGCGTGTGAAATAGGGGGCGTGTGCCGGCGTCGGCAGGTGAGCTGGCCGCTGTAATTCGCTGAAACTGCGCCGCTGGAGTGGTGCCGCTAAGGATCCTTTCCCGCCGGTCTTTTAGGGGCGTTTGTCTCAGTGTACGGAGCAGAGAGCTTTCCACCTCTCACGTTTCGTCACACACCCTTCCCTTGTCACAGAGGGGACGAGACGAGACGAGTAGGCCGCTTTGGTCGCGGGGAATAAACGTGATTCGACGGGCAGCGGATACTAGTCTGCTGATTGGCTGTGCCGCAAAGGACAAACGAGCGAACGAACGAGCTGTTGGAAGCGCGAAGACCCGACAGAGAGAGAGAGAGAGACCCGGAAGGATGGGGAAAACCGAGTTCGGGGTGTTATATCGTGCGCGATACACAATCTGGTTGGTCCGGATGGCTTTAAGTTTGTGCCGGTCGGTGATGAATGACTGCTAGCTCAAAGCCAAGAATGGACAGGGAAGGGAAGCTGTCACGATGGTGTTCTTTTCTCAACTAATGGAGTTTCGTTGGTGATGTGTGGCCTTGGTCAACAACGGTGGAGACTCGGCTCTTCTTTGATTGACAGAGACAAACCGGTGAAATATGCACGATTGCTCGCTCGCTCTCAGCTGAAAGAAAGAAAGAAAGAAAGAAAGAAAGGCGAAGCCGTATTGGGTGCTTGGGATGGTGGTGGATGACGTTTCTGACGTCTGTGTAAGAACCAATGGCAGAGCAGGAAACAGGTGATGGACGGCCGAGGACGAGCCCAAATAGGCAATTAATGATCAAAGGAAGAAAGAAACTTTTTTTATGCCACGAACACGCGGGCGTCTAACCGTTCAACGGCTTTCGGAGTGGCTGTGGCTCTTGTTGTTGATGAAGATGAAGATGGAGATGTTGATCAATGATGCGGGAAGAAAGGGAAGAAAGGGAAGAAAGGGAGGCAGACGACAAGCCTTTTTATCTACAATCGCTATGTGTCTTAATTTAATCGACATCGATCAATCGAAAAGGCACTGTAACATCGTGAGTTTGGTTTTTTGGTCTTCTGCATCAAGCCACCCCCAGCTCTCCAGGACGTGCCCTGCATTCAATTCGCTTCGCCAGCGCTTCCAGAGCCTCTACTCAGGTAGTTATCCCTCCCATTCCAATCATTTGCCATCCACCAGCCCGATTTCTTGGGCCTCGATCGAACCTTGATTTCTTCACTGCGCGCGCGGCTGCACAACAAGCAAGCCCCTGCCATTCAATCGTCTCACGCAGGCCCTGCTATGCTTCGTTTCAAACTCTGTTCAGCATCTCGGTGCCACTTCCGGCCCCGGCCCTCTCTTCAAGCTCCGGCAGACATGGGCGCTTGCTATGCTTCAATGAGACCCTAAAGCATTTTCAACTATTACTCCGTACGGGACTAGGCCTGGCGCGTGAATATTCAAACCTATGCTTCATCTCGCCAGCCACTGGATGGCAAGCAATCAATCTCACAGTGCCAGCGCGCTTGCTGAAGGGACAACCACGGCTCTCGAGTCAGCTCTTCTTCCTCCTCATCCTGTATGTCTTGTTATCCTGTACGTCCTGTATGCATGGCATTCGCGCTTGAGCAGCCGTCGGACATCCAAACATTTCGAGCAAAATGTCCGCGTGTACGTATGGTCTGGTAGCCGGACTTGTTTGTTGGCAGCTTGTCGTTGGACAGCCAGGCTTCAATTCCATCCAAACACAAGCAAACTTTCCATTTTCATCTGCAAGACCCTGGTCTAAGCGCCGTTTCACAGCTTCATATCATACATACATACGAAGTACATCGAGGAAATATGTACGCCTCCAAAGGACGGCTAGCGTTTGGATCCCACCCTCAAGCGCAGACACCACACCACACCTTTTGCCGCCCAGACGGCCAGGCCAGCCCATCTGGTCTTCAGGCAGACAATGCACGATTGCCTTGCTTGTCGAACCGAAAGACGAAATTTCGTTTTTTTTTTCGCCTCTCGCGGAGACGCATCGGCCAAATTTCAGTGGCTCTTCACGGCGTTCCCTATTGCATACTCGTGCAGCTGCAGTTGGTTCGCTTGGTGGTTTAATGCTAGTCATAACTCAACCCACAAGTCTTCCCTCTTTGGGCAGAAATGCTGTTGGTTCTCTCGCGAAACACGAGTGCTTGCAGCCAACAGCATAAATACAGCCACCGGAAATCACCGGAAATCATCAGCAGCATCACCATCTTACCGAGAGGCTGGATCCGAGGGTGGATCTCTCAACAGAGCTCTTCGTATAATTCCTGTATCAGCAGCACATGCCGGTAAGGCATATATGCATTGTCTCGGCGTCATTGGTTGTACGAGCACTTTGTGGGCAGCATCGGGCTGTCCGACCTCAAAAATGACACATGCATTCGCCGGCTGCAGCCCTCGGTCCATATTGTTGAAAATCCCACCCATCATCTCATCTCGTGGAGCGGGCATCGTTTCCATTCGTTTAGCAGAGCCTCACTGCCCTCCCCCCTTCGCTCTGTTCGTCCTCTCACCGACGGCCACGATGGCACGATAATGCCTGTTACAGTCTAGACAACCTGGCGCGTCTATTAGACTGCTGGGCAATGCAGCTTCGAGTGTGGGGCGACGCTTTACCCGTCAAATCCGTCGTTTATTGAGCCTCAGTCGTGGTTTCGGTGTTGGTAAGCTTGGGATGTTGGTTCAAGGATCTCTTCCTCGGAACAAAAGACGCTAGTAAAGTCTCAAGAACTCGAGACATTGCTTTGCCCGCAGTGTTGTCGGTGAACATAGTATCCCCGAAACCTCCAAGTAGGTCCTCCTCGAGACTTGGCGGTATTTGAGTTTGAATAGACATTCTTAGTGTTGTACTTCGTAGACAAGTAAGACCGAGGTTGAGGGGTTGAGTAGCACAGCCCTTGCTCGACGGACACGTCCAGAGCCATATCCCTGTCCTCCCACTGATGGTATGCTTCCCGGATGCATATCCTATTAATATTGGATGACTAGTTGTCGCCGAGTGTCTGACCAAGCGCATGCATGAGGCTCAATCCCTTGGCCCCTAGCCAAGTTGCCCGGTTTAGGCGACGATGGTGGTCTTCGACCCAACAGCAAACATGTTGATGTGTCGGGTCCGCAAAGCAGAGTCAGTCACGTAGCTGATAGGCATCGATGCTTGGTTGATTGACACACACCACACTTGTGTATATATCTTATATCTTCCCTTGCCCCCTTACCCCCTTACCATGCAAGACTCGGCAGCCAATGGGGAAGAAGGCTCACATATCAATATCAATATCGATGGGGGGCACAAACTAAGCGAGGAGAAAAGTTTGCTGTGGGTGGATCTCACGGAAATCAGCAGTGTCGACCCTGCAACTGATCAAGTAGGGACGACAAATATGGTATGTGTGTCATCTACGGGGATACTTCCTACTCTCACGCAACTCTGTCGACTCGGTGTTGAAACCAACAACCCCTTTCTTGTTCTCTCCAACCGGTCACATCGGCTCGGCGTTCGAGTATTGGGGGTGCGTATAAAGATGACTCCCATTGAACAGCCTCGGCGTTAAGTCGCAGAATCATGCGCTGTATTGGTATGCTCAAGAATAAACATCTCTCTGTTGTTAGTAGTGAACGCATGTCCAACTCCCACACCCTCATTTGTTGGAAAGTTCAACTCTGTTTTCTCAAAGTATCCAAGTAACTCTACTTGTAAACACTGTCCTTGGATGCCAGAGATGCCCTGAAGCAATGGGCGATGGCTTCTTGTGGCGGTTCTCACCGCTTCTTGCAACAAGCCGTCGAGTCATTATGGTTCAGTGAGGTTTTGAAGGATTCTAAAATCTCATTGGAAATGGTATGATGGATTTGCGGCTACATCTTATGTGACGATTTCATGTGGACATCGGGACTGAATCAAGCCCCCTTTCCGGCCGTACGACTGATGTGCTGAGATGAATTGAAGAATCCGAACGTCGAATACATCAGCAATTTTATCTAGGGGTTTTGTTAGCTAACAGCACAATAGAGATACTTTTTCTGCTCTTTTATTCGCACCGAGACGAGCTAGTTTTCATGTCGAAGTTGAAAGAAGAGCTCAACCGAGTCCACGATGCCACATTCACCCTGGCCTGCCTCGCTTCTTCCCTCCCAAGCCCCGATAACTTTGGCAGAAAAGAAGTATCCGACACTTTAATTTGGCAGTTGCTGTGGTCGTATTGCCCAACCAGGTGTCACCCTGTTGTAACGTCTCGCTTTAGGTCGAGATGGTTTCGCAGACCAGTCAGCATCAGAGTTTGAGAAGGACCAGCTTTCGTTCACGAGATCAGACACATTGAATCTAGGGGGACTGTCGGACAGGTTTCGCAGGTGAAGGAGGAATACATTATTGTTGTTCGTGCCAGATGATGAGCTGTGCCGTGAAACTATCCCTCCTTGGCAGGAAGCTGCTGTCACCTCCGGCAGACCCCTTTTCCGACAGACACTGAGACGGGCGATTGCGAGGAACGCGAAGATGATGCTGGTCTTCTACCCAGGGACACTGGTGGTCGACGGCCATTGCTGAAGCAACGGCATGATCGACCAGCCGAGATGGCCTTGGCCGCCACAATCAATGACGAAATAGCATCACACGGTAGCCGCCCGGTCACTTGAGGCTGGAATGTGACACGAGCGGGCGTTTAACAGGCTTTCAATGTCGCAATGTCTGACAAAGGGCAGCAGAACAATTATGCTTTACGTCGCGGCCTCGGCGATATGCCATGCCAAGGCCAAGGCCAGAGGAGGCCACCAAGGAAGAAAGGGAAAGAAAAAAAAAAAACTCCGAGATGAAGAATGACGATCCTTGGATCCCACGTGTGTGATGCAACGGCCCGCGTGGGTTTAATATTACGACCAGAGGCTGGCGCCAAATCGGAATCCAGAGCTGCAGTCCAGGCTTCTCATTCGCCCGAGAGCGAAAAATCGTCATGGGTAAGGGCTTTCGTGAACAGCATCACTCGGGCAGTGACCGGCCATTGGCAACACATGTGCGACGCATGACCGCTGGAGACCCCCGGAAATCGTGATGACGCAGGGATGATGCGGCAGTCACGGGCATTTTTTTTATTAGCTGCATATGAGGATGGCATCTTGCGTCTCATACTCCGTGCACTTATGTGTGGTGATGGTGGAAATATGCCTGTGGTATTACCAGCCGTACCTAACTAATACTAGCAACACCATGGCAACTTTGGCGATTGGAGCACACCAACACGCATCGATGCGCTAATGGATAACATAGATGGGCTGTGCTACGGAGTGCTTTGTAGTCATTGACAAAATGTGAAGCATAATCAACACTACTTTACTTCGTAAAGCCCCTTTAGACTGACTCCACAAGCAGGACATCAACTGCTCATACGCTCAAGTGGCGGCCTACCCTGTAGTACTCGATGTTGACGTTGTGGCCGGTGGCCCGCGGGCGCTTCGCCGTTGCACAACATAAAATACGATCGTGTGGAGACATGAAAGGAATCGCAACGGACGGAACGAGCCAGCTCGGTCCCACGCAGCTCGGTAGTCGTACCCGCATCGCAGCGAGCTAGAAAAGATGATGTAGGGATACGACAATGCACGAGTACTCGTACTACTCGTACTATTCGAAGGTAGATAGATGTCTGTGCTCTGTACGAAGTATAAAGTACGAGTCAAAATGTGATGACATGGCATGACATGAACTGGCATATCTGATGTTCACACAGCCCCAAGCCTCCGTACAGGCAAGAAATGCCATCACATCACATCACAATACACAGACAGTGAGGAAGCACCCAAAACGGCTAATGGCGCGAGAGAACAAAAAGAGGCTCGAAAGATGGCGCGCGTGTGAGTGATATTGCGATACGACCGCGTGTCGCAAAAAATCCTGATTTGCCGAAAACAGGACCAAGGCCGATGAACGGGCGCTGTTGTCGACTGACCACTCAGACGAGGAGAAAACTAGCGCCCTATTTTTGGCCACTCAGCTGGGCGGTAGTGCGCGCTGAGCCTCGTGATTTGCTGCATGCATCACACGTTTTTGTGCGCCCAATGCCCAATGACCCCCACAATAACTCCGTGCAATGTCTTGAGAACTGAACATGGAATCCTGCGCCGATTGTCGAGCGGGTCAGCACGGCCTTCCTGGGCTGTGGACTCTGTGACACCGAGATTAGGATTGCTTTTCGTCACAATGCAACAGCGCCACGAGGAAACCCCATGTCTCGCTCTCTCCATCGATTCTGAAAGAGAAAGAGACCCCCCCCCCCCCCCAAAAAAAAAAAGAGCCTGCAGACACCGCCAAGTTCCGTTTCCAGTCATGCACATCGCATCGATCCCGGACACTACGAGTATGAGTACTATGTACACCGACTTTTGCCCACAATTATTAAGGCCAGAGGACAAAAAGCTGTTGGCGGTTGCGAGGCATACTCGTATTTCCGTCACAGCCAGGTCTCACGTCTCGTCACGTGCTGCTAGAGGCCTTGCTATTGGGTTTGCATCCTTTGAAAGGGTATTGATATCACTTCGCATAAAACCATCGTATTATCTGATCAACATTGGGTTTCCGCTGTATTATAAAATGCACGGAACGATTGGTGCATCGTACCTAGTAGTATGTACTATGTATTCCGGATTGGCATAGGGTTGTTTTCGCCGCTGCTGCTCGTACTGCGCCCGTCCGCATCCGTATTCCATCACCGACTGACTATTGTCACCGCCTCTTTAAAATAACAATTTTCGTCTCCATGAAAAAAAAAAAAAAATCGATGACTGTGACGAAAGCAAATCGCACATAGGTACAGACAGATGCGCATTGCCTACCGGGTACCCCGTACTCTGTACTCGCACACCCAGTCGCAAGAGACCGGGACGTTTGGGGGCCTAATTTTAACACCGCAGCAGGGCTGGCAGTGTGGGAGTTGGCGAGTCGCCTGTGGCTGGAAGTTGACAGCTCACAGCACGCCGTGTGCAAAAAGGTCGATGATGATGACGATTGAAGAGGGGAACGGAAGGCTAAAGGTTCCGTGTAATTCCTATGGAAAGTCAATATGTGAGGACGTAGTCCATACTCCGTATAGTCCAAAGTATATAGTACGACGTTATATGTTACGCAATGCCACTGGTTCCTAGGGCGATACGAAGTAAAAATAAACGGGCAAAAGGCGCAGAGACAGACATTGGGCCGGGAGTGGGCGGGAAAAAGAGAGACAAAAGGGCCCTCAGACAGCAGAAGGCAAGACATGCAAAGTACATATATGTACTTGGCTGCACGGAAAGAGTAACAGCATCTCATCCCGAACGCCCGTTTTTGTTACTGTGATTAATAAGGCATGTAGGTATGGAGTACCTCGGTTCGAGTGGTTAGAGCTAGAGCTGGAGCTGGAGCTCAAGCTTAAGCTTTGCGGTTGTGCCTCGTCAACACAGCTTCTATTCCATGATTCGAGTGCTGAAGCTCGGAGGAGCCGGTACAACGTGTGCCGGCACTGAGCGGCGGACTTTTGATGAACGAGAGATACGACGGACATGTACGGAGTACGTACACAGATAGATGGCAGTGTTAATAGTACCCGTACTTCGTACTTTGTACACAACATGCAAAAAAAAACCACAGCGCCACATCTTGCAAGCGCTGGTCCGTGCATCACGTCATGGGTCTGGAGCAAATCAAAGCCCGGTCGCGTAGCCAGCCACCAGGCTAGCCCCACTGCTGGGGCTGATTCGGCCAGTCACAAGTGTTAAAAGACTCCTGGTCCCCCGCCCCTCAAATCACGTCCTCGCATTTCCCTCGTCCTCTTGCGAGCCTTGCCTCTCCCACCGTCCCACGGCCAATCAATCCAAGTCGCCTGTTCTGCTTCCTCCACTCAACGCCGAGCAGCCAGACAGAGCCCAGAACCAGGCCACCGAAACCAAGGGCAGAGAAAAAAAAGGGCCCCTTTCCCGCCGCGGGCTCGCGTGCAATCAGATTCGCCCCCAGGGAACGAACGAAACACTTGCTCATTGCTGGCCATTCAGAGCGACTCGACTATCTCGTCCCGATCCGCTGCCCAACTCCGCGCGCAACGTCCGCCGGTGAGCGTCAAAGTGCAGCGCGAAAGCTTGAGCCACACGGCGGCCAGCCAGCCAGTCAGCCATCGCCTTGAGAGGGCACAAGCACGCGGTCGCTGTTGCAAGGCCGTTTTGTTGATGCACCCCAGCAGCAGCAGCGCTTGCAGGCCGATTTTGCAGCAGCAGCTTTTCCAATCCAAGCCTTGCGCGCGGCCCCATGTGTATATGGACCGGCGCACAAACCAGTAAATCAACCATCACTGCTAGTTTGAACAAAGACCGGCGAGCACGGGAAAATATCACATCAGTCAGCGTATTTTTTTTTTGCGCTTTATCGCTTTTGTGAGCCCCTCCCGCTTCGGCCATCGATTCTCTACCTCCGTCCTCGGCCGATACTATTACTACTAGTAGTACCACTCGTACACTGCTGTGACGCCAGCAGGCAGCGAGGCTCAACCCAGGCCACTATCAACCTCCCTCGAAAAAAAATCCACCGCCGCCAAATTCTCAGCAAATCAGCTCACTGCACCCGCGTTACCTTTCAACATCGCATCGCGAATTTCGCGACCACGCAGGCCTGCTATCGTAGCAAGCCTTGACCTTGCCCTCTCTATTGGCGCATCTTGCCGTCAGGTGACAGCAAGCATCTGCGGCGCCTGATTCTTCTAATATCCGAGCCAGCAATCAGAGCTCTGAAGAGCTTCGTCGCGTGGTTGACAGGCTCAACTGTCTTGCGACGATCATCTCATAGCCGCCGCTGCGCATTCCCCAGTCGCATTCGGGTTGCACAAATAGGTACGTAGCTTTTCCCTTGTCATCATCACCAGCATTGCTTCACCTCAGTCTGTCTCTGCGAACACTGTCCCGGCACTTGGCTGCATCAATGGCTCGGTCGGGACTAAGGTTGCTTTACCTTAACCCGTCTTGTCGCCTCGCCTTGATGAATATTGTGCCTTATCGCGTCGCAAAATCTCTATACATATATACACACACAAAACCCTGCTGCATGCGCACTTACACCGACTCTTCCTGCTTGCTCAGCCCAACCCACTGTTCCCACCCTCATATCATAGTTACAGCACAGCACAGCACAGCACAGACAGCCCTGCCACTCACTCTCTCGTCTCGCACAGAGATAGCTGCAGTTTCGCCTGTACGAGTATGTGTTGGCAGATTCCCTATTCTTTCGTCACGTCCTCGATCTGGCCCTGATTGCAACACCATCTGGTGTGCAAAAGGTCGCCGACCTGCCTGATTCACGCACTCTTGTCACCACCACCACCATCCCACACATCACTTCCAACCTGTGGCGAAAGGGTTGCTTTGACCCAACTCAGCCAACACCACCTCTAGCAGCAGCAGCAGCAGCAGCAGCCTGATCTCTCCCCCCCACTTCCCTGCGCGTTTAGCCTCCATGCCCAACTCTCCGCTCTGCTCCTCTAAGAGGGCGCCTGCGTCCCAGCTGGGAGGTGATCCTATGCAAGCTGGGGAAATCCCCTTCTGCTGGCCTTCATCCTTGTACACGCCTCGATTTGTCCTGAGATGCAAATCTTACGGCGCTTATCTGGATCGGCACAACTTCATCGCCCGCCCCCTTCAGAGATCTAGCTCGGGCTCTCATTTGTCTCCCTGTGTGCCGACACGTCGGCAGCAGTTGGGGGCTGTCGAGACCTTGTTGGCGTGGTGGGCGTGGCTGCTGCATATTCCGTCATGCATGGAGGTCTGCCAGCGCATCACAAGTGTGGCTCTCATACGCCGACGGCCCCGTCCGTTCTTAGACATTTCCGGCTGCCCACCATTTTCAGAGCTTCACCTATATACAGATGAGCTAACGCCTGTGGTTGGATAGATCTTTGTTAGTCCTCCGTTGAGCACTTCTGGGGAAGTAAAGCTATTGCTGTGTTTCGTCCGCTTCCTCCCGTCTTCCGCTCCTTGTTGAAGGAAGCGATTTCACTTTTGGCCTCTCTTCACGTGGCTTCACGGCGCAGCCACTCGTCTTCTTGCCCCGCGACTACTGCTTTGCCTGCAGACGCCTCCGGCTCTGTGAGACACGTACTTGGCACCCTCCCACAACTGCCAGCTCACCAACGCATGTCCGATAGAGTGGGTGCCTGAACACCGCGCGCTGTTCGTGATTACCCAAGCATCGACACTGTTCCCAACACGCGTGCCCAACTATACCTAAACGACTACCATCGCATTTTAAACCCCTTCACAATTCTCTAGACAATATTTGTCTACCGTTATTCGTTATCAGCTCTCGCGATACTCAATTTTTACGCTATCGCCAGGCGTTGTGTTGTTGATCCTATTCGTCCCGGCAGTGAAGCATTTAGGCTCGGCTGTGATAGGACGCACCGCGACAGAAAACCCCCACAGTGGCTCGCGACATCTTCGCGACACCATCTTGAGCCTTGTCCTGTAGGATGATGGAGTACGCGCAATATCCACAACAGCAACAGAACGCTCATTCAGGTTACCCGAACTCCGGCGCGGGTGCTGGTATCACATCGCCCGCCAACCACAGCATCAACCAACACACAGTGCAATCGTCCCCCATACTCGGTTCACAACAACATCAACCAGGTCAGTCGCAAGGTCACGCCATGTATCAACCACAGTACGGCGTGCCTCAGCAAAGCATGCAGCAGGTCCCCTACGGCATGCCTGGAATCCAGGCTGCTGCAATGGCCGCGACTGCTGCCGCATCAGGATCGAGTTATCCATACATGCACTCAGATCCCAGCATGCCTCACTCATCGCCACGGATGGCTGCCAACAAGAAGGATGGGCGTCCCTCACCTCGAATGAACCCCCTCCCCCAAATACCCGGACGGCGCTTGAGTCAGGTCACAAGTCCTGGCGTACCGAATGCACTGATGAACCATGGCCCACGCCCAGGCGTAGCCCCTCCACAGATGCCACCGACTCAGACCATGCAGCACCCTCAATCACCAGAGATGCCTGCTGGCGGAGTTGAGGAATCGCCTTTATATGTCAATGCGAAACAATTCCATCGAATTCTCAAGCGACGAGTCGCCCGCCAACGGTTAGAGGAGCAGCTGAGGCTGACGTCAAAGGGACGGAAGCCATATCTTCATGAATCTCGACACAACCATGCCATGCGTCGACCTCGTGGGCCGGGAGGCCGTTTCCTAACCGCCGATGAAGTTGCAGCCATGGAAGCCAAGGCTGCAGCAGACAAGGATGGAGAGGGCAGCGGAGACGTGACACCTACTAAGCCCACTGAATCGGCAGGCACGAAACGCAAATCCGAGTCCGGACCTTCGACTTCCAATAAGAAACCCAAGACACACCAAGATGAAGGTGTTGATGGCAACGAGGAGGATGACAGCTAATAGCTGACCAAGCCCCTTTTCGAACCTGTTATAACCTTTCTATGCCACTCGGCACTCATTTTTTCTTAACGATGTCATGACGGTGGGGATGACTGCGATGCACTCGCTACCTCTTTGGGTTGAAACATCTACTATATGGGACGGGGAGTTCTCTTTTTTGGGTTGGCGACGGCGTGTGTGTGTTCTCGGGTGCGTCCACTTTGAGAGGCTGAATATACTTGGCCAGTAACGTCTCTGACAATGCTCGGAAGTAGTTAACCGACACTGTTTCAGTACTTACGTTCTTGAAGTGACGACGGCGCACGGCTTCCCACGGTCGAATGCGAGACGGCCGGAGGAAGACTGCATGGGCAGAATGCATGGATGACTCGACACGAAGGATACCCCTCTTCTTTTCTTCTTCTATTGATCTCCCTTTTCCTTTGTCATTGACTTTCTCTACTCATCATGAAGGTGTGGAAACGGTGTTACCGGGGGAATTGGTCTGGCTACCAACTGGGGAGCATGTTTAGCGGGTTTGGTTGTCAAGTTTACTGTTGTTGACACATGCACAAAACCACGAACAGAGAAAAGCAAAGAAAACGGAGTCTAAACGGACAAACCAGTTCGCTGAGCAAATATGGAAAAGACAGAAGTGTCAGGACACTCTGGGATACCTCTTGGCAGGTTGTGAATATAGATTCAAGGGTGGTTGTCCGTCGCCGGATACTATTAGCCTGGGAAACTTCCAGCTTCAAATTGAGATATCTTCTTGATATGCACAATATAATCTATACATTCTACATATATATCTACTGCATGGTTCCTAAGATTCTAATTTGCTAGTAGGTGACTGCGCTCAGACAATCATGGAGATGATACCGATTGGTGCTGGGTAAGATGGAGACGTGGCTGCCGGTTGGCCAAGCCAGATCCCTAGGCCGACGGAGTATTTTATCTCGAACTGTCGAAACTGCCGGGATTCGGCCACGGGGAAAGCCAACGGCGATATGGGTCGGTACGTACCTACAAATCCGGGGTAACAGAGGCCTGCCCGCTCGCAAGTAGTATTAGTACTTAAGTATTAGTACGGAGTACCGTATGTAGTGCTATCAAAGGTTGTACCTGGCTGGATAGATACTTGATACCAAGTACGGACAGGTTGTTTACAGTGTTAGTGATGAGACATCCGATGGTACGACGTGTGTGCTAGGAGCCGAGACCAAAGAAAGACGAATGCAGCATCATTAATTAATTACCTACTTACCGATGCTTATTTGTGACAGACCCTGAGATCTTGTCCAGCACCAGCAGGGCTTCGCACTGAGCCTTGAAATCCGGACGGCATTGGCTAGCTAGCGAACCTTGACCTCTAAGCGCGAGCTACAGCCCTCTCATGTCGGCACCTTAGCCGCGGAGCCTCGGTATGTCACGTCTCGCCGAGCCGACTCCTCAACTGCGTGCGACTTCAAAAAGGCAACTCTTTTCCCTCCCCGAGATGCTCAATTGGCACCGAATAACAGCAGTACATCTCTTCTGTTAGAGGGCAATCATTAATCAACTTACGGCGTGACCCGACGATCCTACAACGAACACGAGACCACAATGGCTGGCCGGGTGCGACAGCCCATCGACGAGAAGGCGTTTGAGAAGTTCCTCTCCGAGAATGTGCCTATAATCAAGACGCCAATTGAGCTGAAGCAGGTTAGTAGCTGGAACTGATGCAACCGCATCCGCACCCCCCAGTTGTGAGCCTTTTGTCGCTGACGTTCTTCCGCTGTGCAGTTTGGCTTCGGACAGTCGAACCCTACCTACCAGATCACCGACGCCTTGGGAAAACACTATGTGATGCGCAAGAAGCCCCCGGGAAAGCTACTATCCAAGACGGCACACAAGGTCGAGCGCGAGTACCGGATCATGCACGCGCTCGAGACCACGGACGTGGCGGTGCCCAAGACATACTGTCTCTGCGAAGACGAGTCCATCATCGGCACGCCGTTTTACATTATGGAGTTCCTGGACGGGCGCATATTTGAGGACTTTTTGATGCCCGAAGTAGGTCCCGAGGAGCGGACGGCGCTGTGGAAGGAGGCGATTCAGACACTGGCAAGGTTTCACGCCGTTGATCCGCACAAGGTTGGACTGGAGAAGTTTGGAAAGGCGGAGGGGTTTTACAATCGCCAGGCGCAAACTTGGAGCACGATTTGCATAAGCCAATCCAAGGTGGTTGATGTTGAGACGAAGGTGCCTGTGGGACAGCTGCCGCATTTCGAGGAGCTGGTGAGGTTCTTCAAGAATGAAAAGTTGCAGCCTAAGGATATGGCGACGCTGGTGCATGGGGACTACAAGATTGACAATATGGTGTTCCATAAAACGGAGCCGCGGGTGATTGGTATTTTGGAGTAAGTCCTCTCTTATTCTACTCGTGAGCTGTTCGCGGACCTAACGCTTCTCGCCTTGATAGCTGGGAAATGGCGACGATCGGACACCCGCTCTCCGATGTGTGCAACTTCCTCACGCAGTTCTACCTTGCCAAATACCCCGAGACATCGACACGAAGCAACGGGGTCGGGTTCCTACCGGGCGGCACGCCAGGACTGCCGCAGCCGGAGCAGATTCTGGAGTGGTACGTTGAGGGATCCAAGTACGACCCGCGGCCGGACCTGAAATGGGGTGCGGCGTTTAACATTTTCAAGCTGGCGGGCGTGTGTCAGGGCATTGCGGCGCGGTATGCGGCGCGACAGGCGAGTAGCGAGCAGGCCAAGTCGTATGCTAAGACGGCGAATCCGCTGGGTGAGCTGGCGTGGGCGTTGGCAGAAGAGGCAAGGAAGGGGGAGAGTGCGAAGCTGTAGAGATGAGACGTGGCTATGATATTACCTACCTTAGGTATGATATATTAGATACTAGTACTCCGTATGCCAGATAGGGAGGGTTAGGGTTGGATGATCTTTTGGTAACGCTAATTTGTACATCCGGATGTTGAAGTCGGATGCTTCGTCACTTCTATTATTTGATAAAGAAAAAAAAAACTGCCCAATTGAACTCCTGATTATTAGCGAAAGAGAAAAAAAACATGTCCATTAGCAATGCTCAACGTTGACCCCCGTGGGGGCGCGCCCAATCAGGCGCGTGTCCATGCCAACTGGACCCTGCGGAATGACGCCAAGACAGCATTTGTGACACTGCATTTCCAATATCGATTTCCACATCCCACTTTGGATTCAAATGCCATCTGCTTGATTAGCCTTCCGCCTTGAGAAGTCTAACCTAACCATAATTCTATTTCTACAGCACACCAAGTTTCGCCTCTTCTACGAGTAGACCCATCATCATTGAGGATTCGAATTCCGAGTGCAGAGTACGAAGTACGGTGTGCTGTTATCTCATCTCATCTCACCTCACCTCACCTCACCAACATCACCACCCTGGGCGCTCATCGTGTGAGAGCCCAACTGCCGCACAGCTCTGATGGCGGAACGTCAGAGGCGCATCAGGCTTCCCTCACTGCCAGCCGAGCGGCGTCCGCTTCTGAGTAGGCTGTACACCGATCATGGCAACGATGGAGAGCAGGTCTACAGCTGTAGGACGAATCCTCATAGCCACCTGCCTGTGTACACCAACATCCACCGAATACGACGAGATATCGTCAGTGTGGTGGAGGATTACTTGACGCTCGAGCAGCTCAGGGATGTCAAGATTAATGTGACTGTCATCCGGCCGCTAGTGGATAAGTTCTATGAGCTGGGCGATATTTCCATTAGTAAGGAAGGGCCTCTCTTTTTCTGTCTTACCACTGAGTTCATATGAAGGCTGACTGACGGTGTGTGTATAGTCTATTGCTTGCTTGTGAACCGGGCGCAGTTCTTGGACGAGGAGTCGCACTCCAGTAACCGCCAGAACGTCAACTGGACGCGTGCAACCCTATGCGAACTCATTGCGACACGCATCCTGCGGCGCTTCGGCGAGGATCACGATGGCGCAGAGGGACTCTTACTTCTCGCCCATATCCTCGTTGCCGGCTTCGAGCCTTTTCAGAATGCACCTGCGCATATTCGCCAACAGGCGGAAAACAACACCTTTTGGTCATCGCACCGGACACTGCCCTCGCTCGAGGTCGCTATCCTGACAGAGAGCAAACACTTTCTGAGCTCGACTACGTGTCAGAGGGTCGTGTCTGCTATTTACGAGGGCCGTATCATATACACGCCGTCGACCTTTTGGGATATTATTCCTGATCATTATAAGTTAAAGCCCATCTCACTATACGACCCGCGGGAGTCGCCGCTACTGAATCAGTACCGACTGATTGTCCCTCGCACGCGGACTATCCTCGAGTCTATCCAGTTTGCAATCTTGCTCGGCCTGTATGTGGCAGTCATGATCGCGAGGAGGAAGAACACGCTTACGGGTGTGGAGGCGGCATTTGCGATCTACGCTTTTGGATGGTGTTTGGATCAGTTTGCCACTATCTTGGCCCATGGATGGTGAGTTCCTTGGAAATCTGCGTGCAAGCTTGTCTGACAAAGGATGCACAGGAATGTATACACGCAGAACTTGTGGTCCTTCCTCGATGTGGCATTCATAATCATATATGGGGTATATGGCATCCTGCGCCTCTGTGGATTCCGAGTTGATTCTCCGGGACTAGCGGAGCAAGCTTATGATGTCCTGGCGTTAGCTGCTCCCGTCCTGGTTCCTCGCTTGGCCTTCAATCTGCTGTCCGATAACTTAGTTTTCCTGTCGTTGCGATCCATGATGGCGGATTTCTTTCTGCTTACAGCACTCTCTGCTTGGTGCTTCTTTGGCTTCCTTCTGTCGCTCTCGTGGCTGGGAGAGGGAGCCCATCCTCTTGTGTAAGTTGAAGGAGGCTTTGGTTTGTGAGTCTATATACTGACATCTTTAGGACGATTTCCAAGTGGATGATATACATCTGGTTCGGACTGGATGGCACTGGTATCCAGCGCTCGGTAAGCTATCGATGTCGACCCTCGTACTTCCACATCTGTGGCTATTAACACATGGCAGGTTGAATTCCACTGGCTCCTTGGACCTTGTGTCATGATAACATTTGCTTTCTTGGGCAACACTCTCTTCCTTACTATCCTCGTCTCTATGCTATCAAACACCTTCAGCAACATTTCATCGAATGCCACCGCCGAGATTCACTTCCGACGAGCCGTCTTGACCCTTGAGGGTGTCAAGGCCGATGCTGTCTTCGCTTACCAACCCCCCTTCAACCTCCTAGCCGTCTTCCTTTTGCTGCCGTTGAAGTTTGTCGTCAGCCCGCGATGGTTTCACAAGATCCACGTTGCTACAGTTCGACTTGTCAACCTTCCTCTGCTCCTCGTCATCGCCGTGGCGGAGCGTCGTCTGCTCTGGCCGACGAATCGCATGGAAGGACAACTCAGCCCTCTGGCTCGGAAATGGTTCTGGCAGAGGTGGCAGCTCTCAGCGTACCAATACATCCGTGCCGTGTTTGACGTTCCGCCACCAGATGATGTTCACGACGACATCGCTGTAGATGATGATCTGACGCACCATCTCATTCGACGACAGTACCAGAGTCAAGACGCGAGAGAACCACAGGGTACGAGAAAAGTCTCACGTCGGGACTCCATGTTCCCTGGTCTACCGCCCAAGCTGCGTGGTTCATTTACTGAGACCGGTGAGGATTATGAGGAGATGGCTAGTAGACTAGCGTCTATGGAGGAGGCAATGGCGCGAATGGAGAATTTACTCTCACGGCTGGTGCAACCGACGGGCGATGAGACTGCAGATGACATAGCTGTCGACGATGATGTAGCCGTGGAAGATGACGAGGAGGAGGATGTGATGCGGGGGAGTAGCACATTGATTGAATCAAGGCGATAGATTCATTATAGAGTCTTTGTTTAGAAGCCGAGGGTGAGTAACGTACTTGCATGGCCAATAAGTTGGCTTGGTGTTTTGGAGTCGGTTTTGCAGCTGGCAGATGGTTTTGCATTGCGATGAGTGTTGGAGAGTTTTGTTTCTTTAGGGCATAGTCAAGCAAGAATATACCCAATGTGAGTTTTCTGCTTCTCAACATCTGGTTTGACTTATTGCCATTGTTACTTCCTTTTGTTCAGTCTTGAATCACTGCCAACTGAGAGCTACATTTCTCCCAAAGCCCCAGGGGGGAAAACCCTCAGTCTATCAATCCTACACCCTGCAGAAACAAACCTGCCCAAAACCCCAACAAAATTATCTGCGTAAAGAAAACCGAAAAGCGATCTACATCGCATCAACAGAAATGTGCGTCGTCACTTACTTCCGGCACAAAACCTGCGGCCACACCTGGGCTGTCATCACAGAGCCCTGCGGCCCCTGGATGGGCTTCTCAAACTGCAACAGCTTCGGCGGCGAGGAGGTCAAGAAGACGCCCAAGTTCTACAAGACGAAGAGCAGGCCGTGTCCGCGGTGCGACCTGGGAGGCGTGTATGATCGCCATGTGATGCGCGTGGTGGAGAAGATGGGATGGGGGATTCACTGGGGGATGGATCCGGATGGAGGGGACTGGGCTATTGAGATACGGTTTGGAGAGACGAGGGGATGTGCGATTCTATGAGGGAAAGGAGGCGTAGGGGTTGGGGAGGAGAGGCTTTGTCAAGTGGCTCTGGTTGTCTCTTGGTTGTCTGAATCAGCCATCTTGATATCACCGTTATATCTAACACCAACCACACACAACAACACATGATCACAGCAGCATCAACAACCGTAAACCCTAATCTTTCCATTTATTTAATTCTTTTTAGCCTTTTTATTGAGTTGTAATTCAACTCTATGGGATATGGAGACGTAAACATTTTACACACAGTGCCATCACGTGGCCCCACTCATCGTGGATTTCTCTCTTCTTTCACCCTCACTCAACGCAGATCATGAAGGCCTCACCATAAATCTCGTATCACATTACCGCCGCCATGCTCCCAACGCCAGACACTTCCCATGTCCCCTACGAGCGCGTCTACGAGCCCGCTGAAGACTCCTTCCTCCTCTTAGACACCCTCTCCTCCCCCTCTGAGACGGAATTCCTCCACAATGCCTTCTCCTCCACCTCCGCCTCCTCCGTCACTCCGGCCCCGGCGCCGCCTCTAGTGGTGGAGCTCGGCACCGGCTCCGGCGTCGTCCTCGCCTTCATCCACGCCCACGCCCGCACTCTGTTCGGCACAAAGAACGTCCTCACGGCCGGCGTCGACATGAACGCCTTCGCCTGCCGCGCCACCGTCACCACCGTGGCAAAAGCCCAGGCGGAGAACCCAGCCACGCATGGCCTGTATCTAGGCTCTTGTATGGGTGATTTGGCAACGCCCTGGAGGAAGCACGCTATCGATGTGCTGATCTTTAATCCGCCCTACGTGCCTACGTCGGAGATGCCGTCACGGCCGGAGACGTTTAGGGATGATGTGGAGAAGCCGACTTTTGATGAGGATTCCTACTTGCTCTCGCTGTCCTATGCGGGTGGGAGGGATGGGATGGAGACGACAGATAGGCTGATTCAGTCCTTGCCTGAGATCCTATCCCCGAGGGGGTGTGCTTATATCCTCCTCTGTGCGCAGAATAAGCCGGAGGAGGTAAAGAGTCGGATACAGGCCTTTGGCTCGGAGTGGAGAGCCCAAACGGTTGGATCGAGTGGGAAGACGGCTGGGTGGGAGAAATTGCAAATTGTGAGGATATGGCGAGAATCCGAGATTTTAGTTGCAAGGTAGCAGTCAGTCACGGACTCAACATGAGAAAAAAAAAACACATATGGCAGGCGAATCCAGTTGAGTGCGGTGATGGTACGAGGATCATTGTATTCGGATATCTTTTCCCAAATCAGAGTGGTTCCTCCCATCCGCCGAAGAGTCGTACAATTTTTTTTATGTGGCAAAAACATCCAAAACGCCGTTTCCATCGCATATGCGAGATCGCGATCATGCCTCCTTGTTCGCCTCATGACTCTACTGATTCTTCCTCCTAGAAGCACCCGCTGGACTCTCATGTTACACCCTAACCTCGTCCACGTCCACGGCCGCGGCCACGACCTCCTCTGCCGCCTCTTCCACGGCCACCACGGCCTCCTCGGTCGGTCTCCTTCCGTGCTTTGTTCTTGGGCTTGGGTGCGTCGTCGATTAATAGCGTGTCGAGGGGTAGCGAGTCAGGAAGGATGAAGTATCGGATTGTTGAGCCGCGGATGTTCATGCTATCGAGGGAGATGGGGTCCTGGCCCCTGGGCGTCATCTTGACATTGCGGAGAGCAGTGTTCATTTGAGGGGAGACGGAGGAGATGGTGCCGTGAACGATGGTGCCTGACGCGGGGTTAACTGCGGATCTTCACTTTTTTCGTCGAGAAATTGCGCAAGTCTGAGGCTTCCAGGAAGCAGGGTTCAGATGCGATCGTACCATTTTTCAGTTCAATGGTCACCGTCTCGTTCATGCATTTCATCAAGAATCTGGTAGCACGTAGTTAGCCCACAAGCTCGAGCTTGAACAGAGGCAGCAGCCCAGCACAATTCGTGCGTACTGCACCTGTGACAGAGCTTACCTGACGAGCTTCATCGTGGCAGTTGCAGCCTATGGCCAAGTCTGTTGTTGGCTGTGAAAGATTCCCGCGCGCGCGTTGCTTCGTCGTCTATCGTAAGGCTGGGCCAGATGCCTCCAAATTGTCGGTCGGAAAAAAGAGGCTAAGCTTGCGAGCTGTCGGTAAACACGTGACCACGGAGGTGGGATGTGTCACTCACGTGAGGCGCTTGCCACCACCGCATAAATATCGGGTGAATGTTGTTTCCAACTTTTGCGGAAAGTTGCCAGCTCTTATCGATAAGCACCCATGTCTCACTGTCTCGGGAGGAACCCCGGTCGGCGCGGAGTTACTTACCAACTGTCAACCCTGGGCAATTTGTACTCCCTCACCTGTCGGTAAACTGCCCGCCTTGCCTATCTTTCTTCCAACCTCTCGAGAGGATGCTTGGACTACGAATGCACCATACTGTCTTTTCACCGAAATTATAACCTTGTTTTGACGTTGTTCCTGTACGACACGTTGAAGCCTGTCGAGCAACACCTCATACTGCGACCCCACTATCTGTGCAACGGCTCTGGACATTCGAGCCCCCCTTCCTCGACCAAACCTCCACGATTGTTTGGTGAACGACGCAAACGCTAGAAAGACGAGGAATCATGATTTCGGGGCGAGGGGGAGCGGGGGCTAGAGGCCGCATCCGTCCGCCTCGACGTATAGTGCGTGTAAGTTGAGCAACAATTCACCCTCAGGCACCCCTCCATGCATGCATCTCTTCCATGGATTTCCTCGACACCCAAGTGTTGCTTTGATCGCGCTTTTCATCCCCCTTCGGCCAAGACACAAGCAAGATGGGTTCCAACGTGAGCACACGGAAGCGATCACACCCATGCACGCAAGACAGCGACGCGTCCTCTCAACCTCCGCAAACTCCAAAGAAACACAGGATGGTGCCCCTCGCTGACTTACGTTCTCCCCAGCCAAACGGACCCGGTGAAGGAGCGGATTTTGAAGCCTGCTGGAATATGATCAAGGAGGCTCTTCGCGACATTCACAACAAAAGCTGCGGTCGTCTTTCGTTCGAAGAGCTATATCGAGCGGCATACAAGATTGTTCTGAAGAAGAAGGGCGAAGTGCTGTATGAAAAAGTCAAGGAATTTGAGGAGCAGTGGTTCGCTGAGCATGTCATCCCAAAAATCGAGGTCTTGGTGACCAAGAATCTGATAAATATTGGGATGGACAAGACCACCTCTACATCTGTGAATGAGAGAAGGCAAACCGGCGAGAAGTTTCTCAAAGGCCTGAAGGACACGTGGGAAGACCACAACATGTCCATGAACATGACAGCCGACATCCTCATGTACTTGGATCGAGGTTACACGCAGCAGGAACCCCGTCGAGTCCCCATCTTCGCAACGACTATCGCACTCTTCCGAGACCACATCTTGCGCTCCTGTCTCAACGCCAATTCAGAGAGTCTGATTGTCGACATCCTCGTCTCCGTGGTTCTGGACCAGATCGATATGGAGCGAAGAGGCGATGTCATTGACAGAAACCTCATCCGCAGCTGTACCCGAATGTTGAGCTGTCTCTACGAGACTGAGGATGAGACGGAGAGTAGCAAGCTGTATCTCACCATCTTTGAGCCTCGATTCTTGAGTAACAGTGAAACATTCTATTCACGAGAATGCGAGAGGCTGCTACGAGAGTCTGACGCCAGCACATGGCTGCGACACACTGAATCTCGGCTGGCAGAAGAGGAAGGCCGATGCGGGACGACAATTGAGCAGGAAACACTGCCAAGAGTCGCAGATGTGATAGAAAAGAAGCTTATTCTTGGTCACCTTGATGACTTCCTTGCTATGGAGGGGAGCGGATTGAGATGGATGATCGACAATGACAGAGTGGACGACTTGAGCATCCTCTACAAACTGATCTCACGAGTAGACGAGGAGAAGAAGGCACTGCGTCAGATTTTACAAAAGAGAGTCGTCGAACTTGGCCTCGAAATCGAGAATGTGTTGAAGAATACGGATTTCTCAACTGCTCAGGGCGAAGGCGAGGATGGGGCCGAAGGGGAGAAGACCAAGACGTTGAACCCGCAAGCACAGCAGACGGCGGCGGCAATAAAATGGGTTGACGACGTACTTCGGCTAAAGGATAAGTTCGACATTATGTTGAGGGCGTGTTTCGAAAACGACTTGATTATTCAGGGCGCATTGTCCAAGAGTTTCTCAGACTTCATCAACTTGTTTAACCGGAGCTCAGAGTATGTTTCCCTCTTTATCGACGACAGTTTCAAGAGAGGCATCAGGGGCAAAACCGAGGCGGAAGTGGATGCTATCGTCGAGAAAGCCATCGTCGTGATCCGATATCTGCAGGACAAGGATATGTTCCAAACATACTATCAACGCCATCTTGCGCGGCGCCTACTCCATGCAAAGTCGGAAAGCCACGATGTCGAGAAACAACTCATTTCGCGAATGAAACAGGAGATGGGCCAACAATTTACACTCAAGTTCGAAGGCATGTTCCGGGATCTTGGCATCTCTGAAGACCTTACGTCGACATACCGGGAGCACATTAGGAACGTGGGCGACGGCAGTCAGGCGATTGATCTCATGGTCAATGTGCTTTCGGCCAATTATTGGCCACAGGAAATCATGGGCCGATCGGCTCAGATCGGCGAGGGATCGCGTGTGAGTTGCGACTATCCACATGAGGTGAAACGACTGCAAGCAAGTTTCGAGCAATTCTACCTGGCCAGCCGAAACGGCCGCAAACTTACTTGGCTCGGCGCGACGGGCAGTGCGGATGTCAAATGCACATTCCCTGCTATTGAAGGGAAGTCTGGTCCGCTAGCTCGCGAACGACGTTACGAGATTAACGTGTCCACATTTGGCATGGTTGTGCTGATGCTCTTTAATGATCTGGGCAATGATGAGAGCCTCTCATTCGAGGAGATTCAAGCGAAGACCAGCATTCCAACGCAGGATCTCATGCGGACACTCACGGCCATTGCTGTCGCACCAAAGTCCCGAGTCTTGGCGAAGGACCCCCCAACGAAGGCCGTCAAACCAGGGGACAAGTTTTCTTTTAATGCCTCTTTCCAGAGCAAGACAGTTAGAATCAAGGCGCCGATTATCAACGCGGTATCGAAGGTGGAAGATAAGGAAGAGAGGAAGTCGACTGAGGCGAAGAACAACCAGGCTCGGGCTCACATTGTGGATGCAGCCATAGTGAGAATCATGAAGTAAGCTGGAACAGTGCAGAGTGAAATGTGCAAATCGCTAACAGCAGACAGGTCCCGCAAGGAACTCAGCCACTCGCAGCTCGTCAGCGAAGTCTTGACCCAGCTGGTAGGCCGCTTCAAACCCGAAGTGTCCCTCATCAAGAAGCGGATCGAGGACCTCATCGCCCGGGAATACCTAGAGCGTCCAGACGAGGACGGTGCTCCATCGATCTATCGTTACGTTGCTTGATCGAGAAGTTGTTTGAATTTTGGGGGAAAGGAGCATCTTACGAATCACGAGTATCAGGAATTTTCAACGTGGCATGGCGTCCAGAGCATGAGAGATGATTTTAATGGGCATATGAAGGAACTTGCGTCCGCAGAGAGGCATAGCTTGGATGTTACCGGAGGAGAATCGGAGACATCATTCAGGCGGATTGTATTGTAGAGCTACGGTAGATGACAATTAACGTATCATGGAAGACATCAAGGAAGGACATTATCAAACAAATACGTAAAAAAAAGTCTAGTACACTGTAATCAATATCAAGACCGCCAAGGCCATGCAGTTTGCAGAGCGTGGTCGGAGTCTGAATAATTAATTCATAGGGGAAACCCTCCGTATGACTCTGTTAATTGAACCGCCCACTGTATCGGGTCCATAAACTCGCATACTTCAGGGGATAGCCAAGACAAGCTGAGTTACTCGCTGAATTACTCCGAGGCTGTACCGTCCCACTATGCCCGGAGAGCCGTCGGCGACCGAGCTGCTACTGATTCTCAATCAACTCTTCACCATTGGATCGATATATACACCGAGTATATAGTCCTAGACACTCGCTACAATCCCCTGCTCTTGGAGTATTCGTTGGGCAATAAAGGTCATTGGCACAGCGTTTCTGCACCATGTTTGCTCTAAGACGGTCAATGGCCACTGTGGCCTCACAAGCCTCTGCGCTGAAGCAGGCCGGCAAAGTTATCTGCATTGGCCGCAACTATGCGTAAGTCAAATGAAAAATTGAGACTAGGAATAATGATAGGAATTGCTGTTAACAACGGGTAGGGACCACATTGCTGAGCTGCAAAACGCGAAGCCCAAGAAGCCCTTCTTCTTCCTTAAGCCGCCTTCATCAATCGTCTTGCCAGGCGAGGGGCCATGTCTTCGGCCAAAGGGCGTGGATATGCATTTCGAAGTTGAGCTGGCGCTCGTTATTGGCAAGGTGGTGAGCAATTTGCATCCCGAGGATCAGCAGGGTGCATTGGATGCCATCAAGGGTATGTCGAACCTAAGCTCGTCTTTGAGTGAACGATTATTGACTGAACGGGAAATAAACACACAGCCTACGCCATTGCCATCGACATGACAGCCCGCAACGTGCAAAACGAGGCTAAGAAAAAGGGTCTCCCCTGGGACATCGCAAAGGGCTTCGACACCTTCCTGCCTATGAGCAGCGTGATTCCCAAGGCTGCCATTGCGGACCCGCACGACGTGGAGCTGTTCCTCGAGGTCAACGGGCAGACGAAACAGCAGGGCTCCACGGGCCTGATGATTTACCGGATCCCCCGCATCATGAGCGACATCTCGAGGGTGATGACGCTGAATCCGGGCGACATTGTGCTGACGGGAACGCCGGCGGGTGTGGGGCCGGTTGTTCCTGGGGATGTGATGCGCGCGGGCGTCAAGGTTGGGGGAAAGGAGCTGGAGGAGGGGAGGATTGAGGTTCCGGTTGAGGAGTCGCCGTCGGCGTATGAGTTTTCTGAGACGTAGACGGTCATGATATCACATCGCATGGTTCACTCATATAGACTGGTGCTTCATACATGATACATACAGGCTCATGTTACAGTCTCATTATCTCTTTTCTCTCTTCACATCAAGTACACGCACATCACGGCAAGTTCGGGTCAGGAATAGACCCCGGCTTCGGCGCCCAATCCGCCAGTGTGCCACACTTCCCACACCTCCTCCTATGCTCATCGTTCTTGAAATCCTCCACTGCCTGCTTGATCTGCGTGCCCAAATCCGTGCAGTGAAACGCCGCCTCGTGGACCACCACGGCGCCGGCGCCGTTGCTGCTGCAGGGCACGCAGTACCAGCGCATGCGGTCGATGGAGCTCACGGGGCGGCGCTGCTCCAGCACGATGCCGACGGTGTTGGCGAAGCGCACGGGGTTGTGCGGAGTGTTGGCGGGCAGCAGGAACATGTCGCCCTCGCGGATGACGATGTCCCGGAAGACGCCGTCGTCGACGACTTTGAGGGTCATGGCGCCGCGATATTGGTAGAACCATTCGGGGGTTTGGTTGATGTGGTAGTCGGTTCGGGCGTTGGGGCCTCCGACGATCTATTTCGGTGGGAAAGAAGAGAAAAAAAACGAGTGAGTAACGAGCAGGTTCATCTGATATATCATGTGTCTTCTTCTTCATCTTCTTCCTCATCTCTCCTTTGTTGCTTGTCTTCTCAACCCCATGGGGAGGAGTAGCGTACCATGACAGTAAAGTCATCGTTGTAGACGCAGTAGTTGTTAATCGGCGGCTGGAGGAGATGGGAATTCTCCTCGAGCCTAGAATTAGAGAAAGAAAGAAAGAAAGAATCAGTACGTGAACTCTTGGGGGGACAGGAAAAGCCTCATCCGAGAATGGGTTGTCATCCTGACTCACCACTTGGGCAGATTCACCGGAGGTCCAAGCATTTGTACTAGTTGAAGAGCGAGCTACTTCGTACTTTACCTTAGGGAATTGTATGCTAGAAGTGCAGTGTGTACGAAACGAGGCACAAGAAGTGCGAAGAGAAAAGAAGAGGAGAGGAGAGAAAATAATTGCTGTGCGAGATTGTGTGAGACGGTTCTGTTTATCAATCGAAACATGAACTATTTACGGAGTATTTTTACCGTCACTCCGTACTATTCTACACAGTGCGGATTTCTCACGTCTGGGGCAAAGTGGCGATAACCTCCAACGCGAACGTGTGACCTGTCATCCCCAAAAGCCTTCGACATCATTCTATCCGCTCTTGACCGCCCATAGCTTCTCGTTGACGCCCGCCCATTTCAAGAGGCTCGCATGCGATGCCTTGAATTTCCTCCTGAAATTCCGTGTATTGGGACGAGGGCCGTAGTAATCCGGCACTTCGTCGTCGAACCACTTCTGGATGGCTCGGGTCAGGACTGCCTCTGGCCCATGCGTCTTCGTTGAATGGTTGAGCAGCTCTTGGAGATGCCCCATGAAGATGTCTCTCATCTCTTTACTCTTGGGAATGCCCACGTTGTCCCGAAAGACGGAGTGGTGCGGGGGGAGCGCTGCGATGGCGGCCAGAGCCTTCACCAAATCGAGCAGATCTTCTACCCAGGCCAATCCCTGGCGCTGTTTGGTGGAAGCACATCCTCTAAGTCTGAGCTTGAGGCCCACTATGGTCTGGCCTTTGGCGTTGCATAAGACGGCCAATGTCTTCCATGTCGTTGGCAGTGGCTCCAGGTCGTCTGGCCACTTGCTCCCCGCATAGCCATCCTCGATCAAATCGTGGATACTAACTACCAATTGCGTGACATTCAGGTTCTCGAAAGACATGATTGAATTCTCCATACCGCGGGTCATGATTTCAAGAAATTTCAGTTGGGATTGCTGAATAGACTTGAGACGAGAGGCGTCAGCCGATACGGCTTGGAAATGTTGTTCGGCCTCCGCCTTGCATCTGGCACCTGTTTTTATCGTCAGCTATAGAAACCAAGGTAGGGCAGGGGATTTGTGTGCATCATACATTCGCACTGAAAGAGATACCGGGTCTTGAGCCTCGGCTGGCGAAGCATCAGATCAAAGGCCACCACTTCTCGGTAACAATGCAGGAGTTCCTCGCCAGCGCTGAGGGCTCGTAACGCGCGGACGTGTAGCTTTTCATTGTTGAAGACAACAACCAAGTTGGGATCGCAGGAGTGGTTCACCAGGGATAAAGCTAGATCCAGCGCAATTCCGAGATTCTTGTTTCGGTAGGTCTGCTCCATGGGTGCGCAATTGATGAGGAGCTACGAGACAGATGAGAAGAATGTAAGCAACTCATGAAACTCAACAGAACATCAGTTCCCCGCGGGATACTCACCATGCAGTAGAGTTTCTCAACATCAACAAGGGCAAGATCGGATCCAGTCCGGGCCTTTGCTTCTACAGCAACCTGCTGTATCGTCCTATACTGGACATCGTTCTTATTCTCGCCCTCACCCTCGCTCTCATTCTCACCCTGACGATATTTGTCATGGTGGTTTTGCAGTTTGGATAGAACCTCAACTTGCTGTTTCGAGACTTTCTCGTGTTTGATTTTGATAAGGAGCCGACACAAGGCTCTAATCTCGACCTCGGCCGATGCATTTGAGAGTAGCTCACACTCATATTTGTGGTACGCTTTCCACGCAGCTGTCTGGCAAGGCTTTTTGGGGGGTTTCAAAGCTGATAAGTCCTCGATCATTCACTAACAGAAAGTTTGGGATGTGTTTGGAAGGCTTACCTTTGAACAGTACCTGTACATGAGACATCCTGAACAAGCCAAGGGATCGGGCAAGGTCTCGTTCTTAACAAGGAAGCGACCATCTGGGTGAAGGATATCCCTCCTTGCCTGATAGCAAAAGTCGCATACCCGAAAAGGATCGCGAGTCTCGGCGCAGTGGAGAAGAGGGCTTGACACGAAGATCAGCTCCCCTTCCGCAACGTCTCGAGTTGTGAAGATACCCGTGCCGGCGCCTGGGATGTTGGATTCACGTATGGCTAGAGATCCAGGATGCGCGTCGATGTTGCCCAGAATGTATCGACAGAGTTCGCCATCCTCGTGGATTGGTGGGCTTGGCTGGGTCGAACCCATACTGTCGGTTTGTTTGGGGTCTACCGAGGTGCTGCGAGTCGGCTGGGTCGTTGCCCTCGAGGCGAATGAGGAGATGGCGAGCTTTATATGGGAGTAAAGTCATGGCGAATGATGAAAGCCATGTGGCATGATATTCTGAAGAGTCTATTCAGTGACAACAGGCTGTTGGGTCGAGTCATTGGATGTTATTCAGAATGGTAACTGCTATTGATGAATTAAAGCTTTAGTTTGAATAGAGGAGGTGAATATACCTATGAAGTATATTTTAATATTGTACATTCTTCAATGCGATTTATTAGCATCCGATTATTCTATTCTGTTAAACTCTCTGCGGATTACATTACAGTCCACCATGTGACGGTTTGCTCAGCTGGCGTTGTATATTCACATTCAATAGCCGAGTAAAGGCCTGAGAAACCCGATCCCAGTGCCATTTTTGAGAATAGACGACATGAATATTTTTGATATGAATGCTATGCTTTATTTCTTTTCCCTCGACAAGAATGCAGCTTGTCTGGTAACGCAACTTACAGGGCTGTCTCACCGAGCTCAGGCCCCCCGCCTCCCCGCATTAGGGATGAGCAAGTTAAGCAATCACGCTATCTGTACTCTGTACCTATCTTTGGCTTGCTCGTGATAGTACCTCCAGCCTCTCTGTTCTCTCTTCCACATCATCACCTCTACCAATCTCCAAGCTTAGGAACCTCATTCAACCCGCCTGAACCCATCTCCTCTCTCCCGATATCAACTCGAATATGGACCACTCTCACATGGACCATAGCAGCCACATGGGCCATTCCATGGATATGGATCATGGCGGCGGCCACGGCGGTATGGACGACATGTGCAGCATGAACGTAAGTGATGCCCTCTGGCATCTCTGATATACCTTCATAATTCGACTGTTGCTCACCAGCTGCTCCTCTAGATGCTCTTCACCTGGAACACCAAAAACCTCTGCATCGTCTTCCGCCAATGGCACGTCCGCTCCACCACATCCCTCATCCTCTCCCTCATAGCCGTCGTCCTTATCGGCATCGGCTACGAAGGTCTGCGCGCGCTCTCACGTCGATACGAAACCTCTCTGGCCCAAAGTATCGAGACCATGCCCAGTAAGTGCTCTCTTCTCTCTCCCTCTATCTCTCCATCTCTCTCTCCGATGCCGCATCTCCCATTGTGTCCTTCCCCATTATCCTCTGGGAATGCGTGCCAATGCTAAGACGCTTTCTTCTTCTCCGTGAAGGTGTCCATAACAACAACGATGGTGATGATGATGATAATGAAAATGGAAATGTTACTGAGACTACTCCCTTCTTCCGCCGCCCAGGACAGAATCGCGCAAACGCCAGCCAGCGCGGCCACGTCATCAAGGCCGTGCTCTACGCCATCCAAAACTTCTACGCATTTATGCTCATGTGAGTTGATTCGTTTACCCGGTTTGACTGTCAACTTGGAAACTAAAACAGCCCTGGAAAGGTTGGTCTTTATGACGTACAATGGCTGGGTCATGGTTGCCGTGTCCTTGGGTGCGTTTTTGGGATATCTTTTGTTTGGGCACTCGACCTCGGCGACCAAGGAAAATGCTTGCCATTGAATCAGGTACGCTTGAGCACAGTTGGATCTCCGATTAGGTATCACAGGCTCGCCCCCCGATTCTGCAGTGTTCCTCGGACATTACCAGAGAACGACTCCCTTGTCCTGTACCGACAACATCCCCAGAAACCTGTCTGCCAACTCCTCATCCCTCGAAAATCTAGTTACATCCATGGCGATAAAAGTAATACGCAGTCACGTATGTCTCTATGTGCCATGCTCTACATCTTCGCGGGCTTCTGCTCCTCCTCCTTCTGCTCCCCAACCTCATTAAGCATCCCCTCCTCCATCGCTCGTTGTACAATTTTCACATCCCCAAGTTCGGTATTATGCTCTATCTCGGGGTCTTCGTTGAAAGCAATCCGCGCCGCATCCAGCAACACCCTCCCTGTCAAACCCCAGACCCTGAACCGGCCCTCCTGCTCCTGGCTGTTCCCAAGATTGTCCGCCAACTCAATCTGCGCCGCGCTGCCCTGTCGCGGCTTTGATACCCTTTGGTTGTTAATGGGCACGTAGAAGTTGTGTACACGCCACTGCTCATCCTTCCAATCTGTCCACGCGCCGTCGTACCAATGCCCCGGGGGAAGAGTCTCGCCTGGTCGTGCGGGCAGATCGGTGGCCTTGAGGAAGTTGTAGAACGGAGCGCTGAACACGGCGGCGACTTCTCTGGCGTCGAGGCGGGGGATCATTGATTCTTCCACGAGCGGTGCCGGGGAATCTGGTGAGGTGCGATCAGCGTGCAACAAGGCCACGCAGGGTATGACGACGAGGTGAGTGCGGGCTAGAGAGGGCGGTAGACAGCAAAGCTGTTCGATGCGGAATGGTCTGGGTATTCGGAGGTCGTCTATAGGAAGACCGATTTCTTCGTATGCCTCGCGCCGCGCTATTTGATCTACACATTGCGTCAATATCTCGAGCAGACTACGTGTGGATTGCCCACGGGTGAAGGAATGCACATACATGGTGTTTCATCCTTGCTATCTGCCTTTCCTCCCGGCAGCGCGGCTTGGCCCGAGAAGCTACGTAGGCTCGCCGCGCGCATCGTAATGACGACTCGCAAGTCGCCCCATCGGTCGGCATATAACAACACCAAGACTGCGGCTCGTTTGCGCGCGGGGAGTTTATCCCATAGAGGGAACGGCGGCGGCTTGTAAGCGCGAAACCGATTCAGGGCAGCCTTTGAACTCATTCAAATGTGTAAGCGATCTGATTTGAGATTCGGCCATGTGGGGGATGGGAACAACGAACAAACTGACCAGGGCAAAGGGATTCAGCGACGTCATGGTCGATGCGTCATAGTACAAAGAAGCCCCTGTGTATTCCTGCGCCTCTTCAACCGATAGCCCTAGGGCTTCCCTTATATGGCTCTTGACGTCGGCGACTTCGGCTTCAGAGAGAACAGGTTCTGCAACGTTGAAGTCGTTGTGGTTTGCGATGACAGTCGATTCCTCGGGCAGCGATTCTTCGACGGTCATTTCCGCGTCTAGGGAGAGCCGAGGCCCGTGAATATTTTCCCTCCACGCGACTACTTTGTAGGTTTCGCGCCTCTTTTCGCTTTTCTCTATTCCTCTGGAAGGAGATATGATGATGTATGTAGGAGTAGAGTTGGAGGAGTGAAGTCCGGTTTAGGCCGGAAATACGCACGCCTTTGGCCCCGCCTCCGGACCGGTACAACGCGGGGTGCCGCCAGCCGAGGCTCCAGATAATATTAGTGCAAACATTAGGAAGTACTTCTTATCATGTTAACAAATAGTATATATCTGGAGTTGGTGGTTATGTATTTTCCTTCTTCTCAAAGTGACGACAGCCTCAAGCTTATTGGCATGGGAGAGTGGCTGGTTTACTACTACATGCTGTTCAGCGTTCAGTTGCAAAGCCTTCTTTCTCATGAGAAAATGATATGCCCGATGTCAACTTGCAGCTTCAGGATGGCCTTGTCAACTCTAACCTAAGATGGCTTACAGACCTTTATGCCAACTGTCTATTCACTCAGGCTCAACACACAGTATTCATGCGTCTCTAAAATACTAGAGGGTTGTATCCTGATGCAGTCATGATGTGTCTAGTCCCTGCAGCGGCAGTCTCTAACTGTTAGGTCGTAGACCAAAGACACTGGCACATATTCAGTAGAAGGTTTGGTGCTGCAGTGGAAAGGCGTCGACGAGTTCGTTCGACAAGGAGTCATAAGCTCAGACGTTGGCTTCGAGTATGCCATGTTCACCTCGAACGCGGCTAGCAAACCTTGGTATGAAGATCCAGTTCAAACTTTAGATAAATAGCCATTTCCTCCCATTTATAAACAAGACATATCCTTCAAATCTTTTTATTAACATTATTTGTCGACGACCAGACTCTTAAAACAAGATATATCTCCTTCATTCCAATATCGCCATGCTCCAGCAAAAAGGCAGTATGAGCCATCCCTACGGGAGGAATATAATCACCAATAAGAAGCTCATTTCTCGCCTTTCATGCCAACCCAAATCATACTTCCAAGGATTTATCAATATCAAGAAGCCCGCGACGCCGTCATTTGTTCCTCGCCTGGACTCCTCGGCGCCTCTTGGACTTGGCCGCCTGGGTTGCTTTCCCGTTGAGATCATGCATACTATCCTTGACGACCTTGATCCCCGGTCCCTGGCGCGGTTCTCTCTTACCTGTCTGCGAGGTCACGCCATTATCCAGTCGTTACCAGCATATCGCGATCTATTAGAACACGCACCGCGTGTATTGATAGCATTAAGCCGCACAAGACTCATCTCCTATCACTCTGCTACTACAATCCGGGCTACTCTACGGTCAGATAGATGTATCGCCTGCGGAGAACACGGCCCTTACCTATTCTTGCCAACCTGCGAGCGATGCTGCTTGGATTGCCTGCAAGTTAACCAGTGGCTATTCATAATGCCACGGGCTCAAGCGGCAAAGTGCTTTGAGATTCCGCTGCGGGAAATAGATCGTCAGCTACCTATCGTGTACACACTTCCTGGCATATACGGTCCTTACAACAATAGATGGCACCAACCCCGCTACAGAAGCTTGAGATATGTCAGTGTTAAAGCGGCAAGAAGACTCGCGCTGACGATCCATGGGTCTAAAGGATATCGCTCCAAGTTCCGTGATATAGACATACGAGAAAGATACGCATCCACATTTATACTTCTCCGGAGCGAGCCACAACCAGAATTAAGGAGTGCCTATCCATTCAATGTCTACCCCGACATAGTGGCGCTAGCCAATGATAAAAGCTACTGTGGCATGGCAGCAACTATATATGCTCCTTGTTTACTGCCAAATGGGACTGTTGATAGCGGTCTCTGGTGCCGTGGTTGTGAGTGGACGTTTGACGCCCGGAATTCTTGCCTCAGGGAGTATAATGCTTTTATGCGTTCGATGCCGGATCTTGGTGGGGTGACCGCATACCGTTTTCTGAGCCTAATGAAACATCGGAGCTGGTCTACACTGGGGTTCTTGGAGCATGTTAAGCATTGCTTTGGAGTGCGACGACTAGCACCTGATCTACACCCATGGCAAGTACAGGAAGAAGGAAATCAAGGCGATGAGGAAGGGAGTTACGTTGTTGGACGTTAAGGGTGGAAACAATGGAAATCGCTGTATAACAAGCATCCAAGGGACGGAGTGTTTGGAGTTATTCTCGTCTACTAAATCGCAATGCAATTGGCGAGTTCTTGAGAACGGAATAAAAATATATTAAAAAGTCTCGTCTATCCTAGAACTGAACAAGCCCCTTCATCAACATTCACCCCATCACTCTCTCAGAGCAGAGCAACAGCCCCAACAGCCAGCACGGCCAACACATTCGCAGGCTGCACATCTCCAGCCCCCGAAACAACCACTGGCGGCTGAGGAGAAGGCTTCACAACAGGAGGCACCGTGTTGTTGCCAGGCTTGTTGTGATGGTAGCAGTCCTCCACGGGGTGCAGCGTCCCATCCTCGCCGAAGGGGTTGAAGCCCAGGCACTTGGCGTACTCAGCAGCGCAAGAAGATTGGTTTGCGCCAGGCTTGACACGGCACTCGTTGTACTTGTCCGTGCAGGCCTTGATGTGGCACTCCTCGGGAGGAGCAGTGGTCAGAGGCGGCGCAACCGTGTGGGAGCACGCCGTAGGCGTAGCGAGGGAGCCATCGCTCCCGAAGGGGTTGTAGCCCAAGCAAGACGCAAAGTTGGAAGTGCAAGTGGGACGATGAGCATTCGGAGCGCCGCGGCAGTGGTTATACTCGTCGTAGCACTTCTTCGCGCGGTGATCCCAGGCTGGCGCCGCGGTGGTGGTAGTAGCCGGGGGCTGAGTTGTGGTGTGAGCACACGCCGTGGGTGCTACGAGAGAACCATCCTCTCCAAAGGGGTTGTAGCCCAAGCACCCGGCGTAATTAGAGGAGCAGGTAGACAGATTTGCGCCTGGCTGGCTGCGGCAGGTGTTGTATGTGTTCCAGCAAGTGAGGGCGCACTCGCTGCGGGCCTGGATAGGCGAGGCGGCCAAGGCGGAGCCAATGAAAGCGGCAATGAGAACGGAATGCATTTTGGAAAGCTTTTGTTGTATAAAAGTTTGTTGTAAAAGAGTGATTTGAAGTTTGAAGGAGAAAAGATTGTGTGGTTGCAAAGGAGTGGTTGTGTTGATTGATGAGCTTGTTGGAGATACCATTGAGTCTGCGACGAAAGGAACTTTATATATTGCTAGAAGCGAGGGCTGATTTGTTTTGTTCATTGTTCATTCTTCGTTCGTGTCGTTTGTATATTAAGACATTCCAGTCAAATTGGTTGTCTAGAGAACTGGGTTGTATACCGTGGTTGAGACATGCGATGTGAAACAGAAAAACATGGGGAGAAACTCAAACAGATGGATGGCAAGAATGGGTGGAAATGCTACCCGGAAGTGCTCAAGAGATCTCTTTAAATATTTATTGGATCTCAAAAGTTACCCTTCATAATAGTCATACGGAGTAGATAACAAAGCTCTGATCCTCTTGTGAATGTCAACATCTTACGATACACTTTCACTCACTGTATAATATGAATTGCCACCATATCCAGCGTAAAAGATGTTTATTTCCATCTTCAATAATTCGACATTCCTCATCGTCGAGATGCACCGGACCATCGCTTGGCACGTGAAAGGTACGCATACCTATCTAAGTCTATAGCATTCCACCCCAAGACACCCCTTGTTTACGTCCTCCAACATTCCTATTGAGAATACTCCGTACCTCTCATCACAACAGTACTACTGGTAGTGCTTCATTTTAGCCTTTCCCACTGATCGCTGAGCCGATTGTTTCATCTCTCGGGCCGCTGACGCCGGATTTGTGGGGCCGTGGCGGTATGCTTCATTGCGGTTCGGCACGCGCAACTCCGCGCGGGCCCTCCGCTTGTAGGCGCACTGTTGGTCATGAAAAAAACAACAGATACGTAGTACGAGTATTTAACGATATAGCCATAATGTATTCATAAACAGATGAAAGCATCATTAGAAGTCGTATATGTGTATCTCGCTCTAAAGCGTCATATCCAAGCCTTTAAGCGCCGTGCTTTGGTCCGCATATGCCCAAGCAGATGAGTGATATCGATAACCAACACCAAGCGCCCCTTCATAATAAATGTAAATAACCCTACCCTCATGAACGCATGTTCATCCCTTCGTGTACACCATCCATTCCATTCATTTTCATTCCTCATGCAACGATACCCTCGGTCAAAACTCTGATCTCTCTCCCCAGCTTGCCCTTCCGCCTGTCTGCCTTCGTCGCAGGCAGCCCCTTTTTCGCACTGGCGAGCAGCTCCTTCATCTGATCTCCCGTCCTTGACCACGTCCGAGATAGACTCCGCTGGCGCATCAACCCGTGCACACCAATGGACGAATCTCGTCCTCGCTCCTCACTCTTCTGCTGCGCTGAGCGTTCTCTGCGCCAGCGGCTTCTGCTCCTGTTGATCTGCTCATCATCCGAATCATCATCGAACGCGCTGCGAGGCACAACAATCTCCTCAACTTCCGGTGGAGGCGATGGCGCTAGTGGTGGTGGTGGCATTGGTAACGGTTTTTCTTGGATATTGGTGCTCCCAACGGTGAAGCGCGCGATGGATGGATCAATAGAACGAGGTCGACTGCGCCGTTGTGTAAATTGGGCATTGGCCGAGAAGCTCAGGAACGTCGACTGTCGGACCTTGGGCTTGTTATCGAGAGGGAGGACGATGCCGCCATCGACTTCCTTGCGCTCCATGGTAGATGCAGCCAGTTCGACAGCAAATTTATGATACTCGTTCGTCGCCATACCATAAATATGAATTGGCGGATCCCATTGGTTTGACACAGAGCGACTATCGTACGAGGAGCCAGAAGGACTCTTACACTCGCCAAATCTAGAGCTGTGGCTGCGACGAAGAACTGGGTGAAAGCTACTCAGAGGAATCATGAGAGGTGATAGGGGCGATGACGCCGTCCAGGAGCTGACCCTGCTAGACATACTGTCAATGTCCGCTTCCAGTGAAGGGACACGGCCTGCTCCAGGTGACCGGCGATTAAAAGACGAGACGGGCGACGACACTGCAATGCGTCGGCTGCTCGTGCGGAAAGATCCAGCCGGAGTATGTGGCTCATTGTTATAGAAAGTGTCAGGGGCATACACATCGACATCTTGCCCTATAAGCTGCAAGACCTTTTTACAAGATCGCTGTCCAGGGCTCGCACGACTAAAGCGTCGTGAGCTGGATGCTGAAATCGGCGTACTCGGAATGGGGAGTGGCGAGACACTGCACATTTGCAGATCATTTAACCCCGGTAGTGACGCTCGAGATGTCAGGCTTGCCCTGGCCAACGATGACTTCCTCTTGATGTTGAGAGGCAGAGTCACAGGCACAGGTGATTCATACACAGAGGTCGGAGACGGAGGATACTGAGGAGTCTGAGGAGTCTGAGGAGTCTGAGGAGTTTGAGGCAGCGCCGGTAGTGGTTTTTGCGAATAGAATTGAACCAGTTCCTGTAGAGTATCTGATGTTGAGCGACGGTGAAGGCCCCGGCCTTCAAAGGTAGATCGTCGATGATGCATTGTTGTGTATGTATGAGGAACGAAAGGGAGACGAGAATAATTAAAGTCAAAGGTTGTAAAGGGCGCACCAGGTGCAGTATAGGTGTTGTAGAAGCAGCAGCACAAGCACGAGCAGTGTGTGAGACGATGTGGCCCTGCTCACCCGTAATGCCTGCCCCGTGCTTGGTCGGCTGAGCAAAGACGACAATGGCAAACGTGCACGATGGTATCGATTGATCTTCGTGCAGGGAGGTCGGCAGTAGACGAAGTAATATGTAAACAAGCTTATGTTTGGCTTCAACGAATCATTCGGGGAGGCCGATAGTGGTGGTAGTGGTGAAATGCAGAATGACTCGAAGCCCACGTCATGTGTAGGCGTTCTGATGCAGTTTGTCGATCCGCCAGCAAACAATAACAATGCTGGTCCTGCAGCGTAAGCAAGTAAGTAAGTAAGCAAGCAGGCAGGCAGGCAGGCAGGCTATCTGCAGTCAGACTGGCTCAACAAATCAAACACGGAAAAGGGAATAAATTGAGGAAACGAGGCTTCTGTGGGAAACAACCACCACTCACTCGGGAGGTGGTCATGGCGACTATAAGAACGGCCGTTGAGCGGCATCAACTATCATTCATATCATATCATATAATGTCAGAGATCGGGCAGTACGCCTATGCAGCGCACGTACCGCACCGACATCATCAACCAGTGAGTGGGTCGCTTCTTCGAGTGTGTGTACGAAGTAGGACTCCGTACTTCCGGGCCAAGAGGCCCTACTCGTAGATCCCAGGGCTGGGATGAGACCGCTTCGCAAAGCCAGCAGCCTGCAGCTGAGACAAGTTCAGACAACCCAAACAGCATTCCAGCCACGCTGTGACAAGAGCAGCAGCTTCATGGAGTTTTGCGGGCGCATCTCGAGCTTTGGCCAACCTGCAGGCGAATGAATGGGTCAGTTTGCCCGATAACCCAATTGCTGACGGTTTTCGACCCTCGGACCTCTCTCGCCCATCCCCTTTCGGGAGGTTGTTTGCCCTGCTTTGGCGTGAAGAGTCAGTCCCCACGCTCATGATGCGAAACAGGTCTGGAGTGCATTCGTCCCACGTGTGTGTAGACTAGTCATGTGGGTGGCTGCACTGTCGATCTACTAGATAAGACTAGTAGTATGATGTTTGTTGAGCGACTAGTATTGCTATTACTACTACGGAGTACAGTACTCCGTGCGAGGAAAATAAAGCCTCCGTGCTCCGGCTCACGGGCCATCATCCCCAGCCGATTCCAGTACTAGCCGGGCCAATCTAATCCTCATGATAGTACTCTGAACTCCGCAATACTGATAATGATGCTGATCTCGTCACCTTCAGCCGTCTCTCAATTGTGAACCAAAGTCTCACTCACTCTCTACTACACTCGTATTGTTTTCTCCCTCATCGTCAACCGAAATGAACATCTATACCCTCAGCCGCAACGCCCACTGTCCTCAGCTCCGTCACCGCCCCCAAACAATATCAAAACTGTAATAGAACAAAATCACAAAAAACAAACAAATTAAGACAAGAGCGCCAGCCATGTACTGTTTTCCCAAAGGAGAAATTGTCCCAAATTGCTGGGAACCAAATCTAGTCGTCATCATCATACTTTCCTTGGTAGTCCCCTAGCAGAATATCGTCGATCCCCAGTCCGGTCGACGAGTTCCTAAGCCACTCTGTCTCGATCCGGAAAAATATCCACACCCACCGTCGGAATACCTCGAGGAACTCGATCATGAAGATGCCATTTTCATAGTCGCTAAACTTGTCCAGGTGGGGACTCAGCTTCATCGACCACGAGCAGCGCAGCATCAGGTCCAGAGCGATAACCACATAGTACACCCCTGTCGAGCGGAAGACGAGCCGATCTCGCAGTCCCCACGAGTGGTGTGGCGACACCCGTTCTCTCCGAGGCGAGAAGAGCGTCAGGTCCCAATCCTTGGCAACGTCCCAGTAGAAGGAATAAAGCGAGTTCACCAGCACCGCCGCCAACCAAGCCCGGTACAGCGTCGCCTTTGCGCTCTCGCTCTCCGCCCCCCTTTGCAACGCGCTGGTCACGATAACCGGAAACGCAGTCGAGTACTTCAGGGCGTTTGCTAGGTGCTGGCCGCCCCATCCCACAGACTCTTTATACGGTGCCCGTCGAACCCGCAGATACTCTATGGTGCACTGCCTGAAGCGAATCAAGCTCGGAACCGCCATGAGCAGCGGCACCATGACGATGCCTCCGCAATTTCTGTCGGGTCGATCCGTCGATGACCCCCCAGGACTGAAGAACATGCATAACATCACGAACACGTCGCCAAACACCTTTGCATACGACGTCAACACATCGGCAAGTAGAATGTCACCAAACTTGCCATCCTGCGCCTCAGCTATCCCACCAATGCTAACCCTCCGCAGCGTTGTCAGGAAGCGCCTCCGCCCACTGCTAGGGAGGTTTCGCAGGGGGGTGAAGAAACAAGCAAGAAGCGCCACAAGGTAAGTCATGGGCATCCAGTCGTAGGCTATAACGCGGGACGGCACGCGCCACGTGAACATCCAAAATATGATAATGGACGAGGAGAACAGCCCCGTCAGGACTATCGCTAGCCGATACGTTGAAAGATGATGCGATATGTGTTGCGGTGAGCTTCGGCCGGGGTATCGTATCAGGGCCGGGACGTCGATTTTGGCAAACTGTAGCCAGTGGAGGTTAAGGCCCCATCCCCAAACAGCTATAAGAGATGGTTCAGTATACATGTTCTCGATGTTTCGAGTGACCTCGGACCAACCTAGAGTGACAATGAACCCAATGCGATAGGGCAATGGAAATGTCAGGCTGAAGGGGTCGAGCTTTGGCTCGACTGCAGGATCACCGTCCATGGCTGCGGCAACGTGTCGTCATCGAACGGCGGCAGACGTCGCAAGGGCGCAGAGGGGTAGTGTAGTTATGGAAGCTGGGGCTCGTAACACAAAAGAGCATTGAAGTATTTGTCCTAAGAGAGCGACGTAGCAAATAGTACACAAGACAGCAGGAGAAAGAATTGTTCAAGGATTGATGGGATTGGGGTGCAAATGGATCAATGCCGACCCGTCCGCTGTTTTAGGGCCGTTTCTTCAGGGGGAGCAAAACAGGCCCCTGCAAAAAAGTGCATACATACGTCACACCATCAGATGCACCGTCTCCGTGTGACGGCCTGAGAGCTACTTAAAACCTTATTTTACTCTCTGAGAACCATCTAGGCCTACAAAGTACTCCGTAGGTGGAAACACAAAGGTGAGAGAGAATTATTTAGCATGTTAGTGCTCGAGTATAGCATTGGTCGTCAGTGCGACACAGTCTTGATGGGGCTCATACTACGGAGTAGAGTCAGAAGCTCCAGAAGGTCCCAATACAGACATGTGCTACATTGTCACGGACTGAAAACACCAAACACAGACATGGGAGGAGGATTTGAAAATCGCAAGAAAAAAGGATCAAGAGAGAGATTCCAAACCACAAAAAAAAAACCCTTATTCAACTTCAAGATCCTTTATTAGAGAATAGTATATATATAATTTCAAAGTTGAGAGCACGCGAGCTCTACAACGTCCATTTCGGGCATAGTGCCGATTTCGCTATCGGATATTTTTAGTTAGCCGGCGGCTTTTGGACATGAGTGACCGAGGTCCAATGGTCCAACATCACCAACTCCCAACTCTCACACATCACCACCATCATCAACTCCAAAACCGCGTCTCAGAGCCATCGCATCTCCATCGCACGCGTTAATTCCATGAGAGAGGCATAATCTCCCTCTAGATCAAGCACTCGCCAGCGCCATCACCCACAATGGCCAGCGCAACCTCCCCCTTCTCTTCGTCATCCTCCTCCTCGCCCTACCCCTTCGCCGCCGCTCCCGACATCGTCCGCTCTCACCAGAAAGATGCCTACTTCACCGGCCATCTAGCAAACACCTTTACCGATCTCCACCGCCGCCTCTTCGGCGCCCGCTCCGCTCATGCCTTTACTCCAGAGCTACGATCCCTCGCCGCCCTGCTCTACTTCTCCCTCACCACTCTACCCGGGAACCGCACCCTCGGCGAAGAATACTGCGACCTCGTCCAAGTCGACGCCTCCTCCGGCTCTGCTGCCGGTGGTCTACCCACATTGCGCACCCGCGCCGCCTACATCGCCGGCACCATTCTGCTCCCTTACGTCGTGAGCCGCGCCCTTCCCAACCTCCGACTCCGCCTGCGCAGCCTCCTCGACCGACGCCTCGCCACCCTCCGCCAAAACGGCAAATCCAAAAGCCGCGAGGCGCGCCTATGGGAATACATATCCACCCATCTCTCCTCCATCACCTCCACCGCTCCCCTTCAAGCCGTCACCCTCGCGCTCTTCTACTTCAACGGCACCTACTACGAGCTCACCAAGCGATTGCTGTCGCTCCGCTACGTCTTCACCCGCACCGTGCCCGACACCCCCGACCGCGCGGGCTACGAACTCCTTGGTATCCTTCTCGCCGTCCAGCTCGGCGTCCAGGCATACTTGCACGTGCGCGATACCTTCTCCTCCATATCGTCCTCTGCGCAGCGCGAGAGAGCTTCTTTCCACTCCGGCGGCGTGGACGTCTCTCTAGATCACTATAACTCCTACTCAGCTGCGAACAGCGACCTCCTGCTCTCCGGACTGGGCAACACCGGTCCTCAAACAAGCAGAATAGACATTGCTACAACAACAAATACCCCCGCAAGCAGCACACCAAGGTTCCACCTCGAAAATGAGAAACATATGGGCTACATCAAGGGAACCCAGCAAAGGAAGTGTACGTTATGTCTAGAAGAGATGAAAGACCCTGCCGCAACGCAGTGCGGTCACGTCTTCTGCTGGGAATGTATTGGCGACTGGGTCAGGGAGAAGCCCGAATGCCCCCTATGCAGGAGAGAAGCTATGGTGCAGCACATTCTTCCATTACGAGTCATGTGAAAAAAGAAGACTTTGTTTGTTTCTCAAATACTCTGTACAACTAATATGACATGTATTTAATAAAACAATCGACCCCAAGCAAAGCAAAATTATGCCAGGTTTTACGCCCCATGATCAACTCGATGATGCCCATCCACATGCTTGTGCAACCCCCCCATCCCTTGGTATCATTTCATCCCCAATCATTACCACATCTGCCGATGCATCTCTCCAAGCATAATCCACAAAATTAGCAACCCCCTTCTCTGTAACCGAATAGACGTGTAGTTGGTCTTTGCAACCGAGGTATTGTTCTGTGCTGCTGCAAATCCAGCCCAATATTCAAGTTTGTTGTTGTTTGTTGTTACAGGAAGACCGGGTTGTCGTCTATCCAGGCCCAATTAGAATATCATAAAACACATGGTGGTACAATTCCATGCAGGAATGTCGAAGAACCCTCAAAGAGATATGGTCTCCAAACTCCTGTAGCCAAGCAACACCGAGCGTCTGCCCTGGATGGCTTCGTCTCCAGGACGGAACCGTGATTTTTTGGTGGTTTCTTTTGTTTTTCCTTTTGCTTTTCTTTAGTCGTCGAGCGAGAACAGAACTATCTCGCCACGGTCATTGCGTCGCAGTCGCAGTGACCTCCAGAGTTCCTTCTCCTCTTTGCCCTTGGAGCCGCTAGAGCTGGAAGCCTGGCGCTCGCGGTGGAAACGCTTCAGTGCCTTGTTCATGCTGTAGCCGCGCTCACTCTCTGGACCTTTGTTGACGAAACTGAGGAAGTGGTTGGCGCGAGGCTTAAACACAACCATCTGGTGATTAGCGTCATCATCCTTGCCGTCCTTGGATTGGGGTCGGAATTCGATAAGCTTCTGCTCCTTCTCGCCCCGGTGGCGATGAGAATGCGAGTGCTTCTTGGACGACTTGGACTTTTTTGACTTGGACTTCTGAGGGGCGCCGGTAATCATGCTGAAGATGCTGTTGTGACCATTCTTGGAGTGCTTGGAATGCTTGGACTTCTTGAGCGGGCTAGTTGGTGAGGCCTCAGCAAGATTGTCTGCAGAGGAATTAGGCGATGGCGGGAAGGTTGGGCGCATCAGGCCTTTAAGGCCACCGGTAAGGCCCGAGTGAAGGACCGGGGGCGCATCAGCCATAATCTGGTCGCCAGCCACGTCGACGTGTAATCGCTTTCGCTTCTTGTCCTTTTTGACATCGCCATCCCTACTCCTTCGCCGCTCGCTCTTGGATCCAGGTGTGACAAGTGCGCTAGTATGAGGGACTGGGCCAGATCCATATTGCGCCAGAGGCTCCTTGTCTTGATCCATCAGGGAGGTTGGATCCAGGGGTTCTTCGGTCTTGGGCTCATAGCGCACCAAGGAAGTGTTGTCAACAATCTCAGGCACTTTGTCTCGGGGAAGGTGCAGGCTCGAGACATTAGGGGTTTGGCCCGTTGCAACGAGGAAGTCGAAGACGTTGACGTTGTCGTCATTGGCAGCGGATGGTGGGGTCGGCGCTTCGGGAGGAAACTCGGCGGGTGACCTCTCATCATCGGTTCGTGCCTCGTACTCATACCATGGCTCGTAATCTCTGTCCTCGCCGATGTCCTCGACGTAGGGATGCCGGGCAACAGCAGCCATTTCGTGATGCTGATATTGTTGATTTGCGGCTTTGTGTTGTTGTTGGTGTTGTTGTTTGTTCGGTTTCGCCTTGTACAATGCGCCTTGGTATTTTTGGTCTTCGGTCATGCACGACTATTGCGACGTTAGACAAAGACTATTGCGGGGTCTTGACAGCGCGGCGACAATACATACAGTATGCCAACGATATTCGACGCCGGGGAAATGCACCATGCAATCAATGCAAGTGAAAGTAGCACCTCGACAGCGGTTGCGATGGGGATCGAGTTTCTTTTTGGTGAGGACGTCACCACACTCCTGGAATAAGCAGGTCAGAGAAGGTCGAGGCGTGGAAGTAAGAGTGAGAGGACTAGGTCCAATGCGGGAGAGAAACAATGGGTGGGTGGTATCGATATATGAGGTGCGGGAAAGATAAGGGGGGAGCGTGAGCGATGCAAGTCAAAACTCTTATAGAGACATGCGAGTGGGCCGAGGGGATCAGCAGAACAAGAAGGAGGGATGTTCCTTGAAATAGTAGTTGTTATAGTGTTGCGGTGGTGCTTATACATACATGCTCTGAAGGGGGGTGGTGTGTTGGATGTGATGTGATGTCAGGCTATTAAAAACAAGACGGGGGGAGGGGGGGATAGCCACGACGGGGAATGACAACAACACGACTAAGACTTTAAGGCTTGGGAGGGACTCATTACCTACCTCACACGAGAACGAGACCATGTTTGCTGGGTTTGCAGGCGATGCGCACCACCTGGTTGATTGGTTGACAAAAGTTTGCAGGCCCGCGGCTTCTGAGTGGACGCGGTATTTGACAGAGACGTCAGGGTCTCTCTGAATGGCCCGTCTGCGAGCAGTGCCTGGCGCCAGAAGCTGCGATTCGACAGCGAGATGCGGCAGCGGCAGCGGCCTTAGGGCAGTGCGAGAAACCGCAGGGCAAGGCGAGAAACGAGGAAAGCGTGGCAGATGGAGAGACGGTGTTTCGCAGACACGACGGGGAACTGTAAGGGGGTGTCGTTTGGAGGAATGCGTCTCAGAGCGGAGGGTACGGAGACGGAGGGGAGGGAAGGGGGAAAAAAATAGGCGTTCGGAGCACGGAGTCGATAGTAGTCAGGCACCTGATAGGTGATAGAGCAGCCCCTCAATCTCCCGAAAAGAACAGGAATGGACACGGGGAATGGAGGGGCGATCCGAGGAGCAAAGGGTGGGGAGGAGGGCAGCGCCAAGGGCGTCAGAAGCGTCGCGTTGTTCAGTGGGCAGAAAATGCAAAGTACGAAGTACAAATACAAAATACAAAAGTGATGATGGAGGGGGAGGAAATAAAGAGCCTCGGGCGCTGCCGTCTCTTATGTATGGCGCAACGGTGGGCGTGGCATGCAAAGTGTAAATTTTAAGGCGTCCATCCGTTTCCTTGGTGCTTCTTGTGTGTGTGCGTCTGCAGTTTTCTGAGAAAATCTGTCTGTCTGTCTGTCTGTCTGTCTGTCTGTCTGTCTGTCTGTCTGTCTGTCTGTCTGTCTGTCTGTCTGTCTGACAGCTTTTCCCTCGTTGGGCCGCAGGCGGTGTCAGGGAATGAAGCCCCAGGCCTGCCAGGCTCCTCCTTCAGGGCCAGCAAAGCCCTTTTTTTGCTGCGCTTGGGAGCTGGGCAGAGCAAAATTCAGAATGTGAGCCTGCTACGTCCACGCCCCAGGAGCTTTGCTCGGCCCAAGAAACACGCCCTGGCAACTGTGCGCCACAGCCCGAAACTCGCCTGACGCCGCGTCGTAATTGGCCATACGGCTTCATTTTAGATGACGGTCACATGGACAAGCTCACTCTTTCGCACCCCTCGCCGTGAGCCCAGCTGTCATCCCGGCTCCTTCATCTCGTCGTCTCCCATTTTTGCGCTTTTTTGCGCAGCCTGGAAAAGTGTTTGGCGGCTGATGGCAGTGACTAGGATAGTCTCCGTAGTAGTATCGCTTTGGAGGCACCCATGGCTGCCCAAGTGCGATTTTGACGAAGTACCGGCAGCATCTTAGCTTTGCAGCATTTTTGGCGGCAACCCCAAGCTGACGATGCGGTAAGCTGTACTACACTTACAAGTGTTATGCGCCGGCTATATGTCTGGAGCCCAAGAATAACACATGATGCACGTGAAGGTTGCTGTTTAAAGGCACAAAAACGGAATCCTTCAAAGCGCCAATGATAGAAAGATGGATGGCGGCCATTGGAAGTTGGCCGCGACTTGAGACCGCCAATACCACCCCCCCTTAACCGCCAGAAGCATTACCCTGAAAGCATCACATATCATTCCCCAGCGGTTTGACGCAGGGGCAGTCCAATCCAATGCCCGACGTGATAGTGACGCGCGTTTACCATCTTGCATTGTGTTGAGGGAAAACCGCACGCAGTTCATCCAACCATCTTGCTGGTGAGGATCAGCTCTGACCCCCATTCGCCCAACTTCTCCACCATCCGGTTAGCTCAATGCCCGATTTCGAACAACTGCAGCAGAAGCGAACCACTTTGCGTGCTGTCGTGCCACCCACCACTACAAGCATCTCTCGGATGCCAGTACTTCGTACTCCGTGGTAGTACTATTCCCCAAAATGATCATCATAATGCGGGCGCAAACTATGGAAACCACATGCACTGGCGAACAAGACCAAGCCCCTCACGACGGCTTGGTTGGTGGGTAGAGCACTCCGGAGTGTGTACGAGGAGTTTCGGGCAAGGTCGTGTCTCGGAGCCATGTCTGGATTATGGATGGCGCTACGAAGCACCAGTCGACGCGAGAGTCACTTGCATGAGGGTGGGAGGAGCGCCAGCCGAGGAATGGCGTCTCAAATGTTCTCGCAACGTTTCAGATGCGAAGAGACGGTCGGCGTTGGTATGAGCAGTATGGGTCAAGTCCAGTCTCCTCTTCGTGTGCCAATGACGATGAGCAGTTCGTCGCTTGATATACCGAATTCGTAACCAAAAAAAATCCACTGCATGACTGATCAAAGGCCAATGGCAAAAAGCACTTGACTTCAATTATCGGGTAAGAAGATGGGGTGGTGTATTACTACTACTGCTGCTTGCTCCTTATTAGGGTTCTTCCCCATTATGCAGGTCCAAGCCCATAAGCAGGCATGTCGACATACCTCCCAGGACGACTGGTTTGGGGGCTGACTGGAACACTCTTCATGACTTCGATTACTCGACTTTTTACATAGTGCTTGCTCTCTCTCAATTCCTCGGAATCAGACAACACTGGTATTTACTTCGTAGACACTTGGTGAAATTGAGGGAGGGGGGATACTGAAGAAGGGGAGGTTAATAGTAGACATATCCCTGAGTTAAAGTGAGTGCATCTACGGAGTAATATCTTCATACCTATCAAGGCCAGCTCACATGACGTGATTGAGTCTCGACCTGCTCTAGTGACGGTAGACAGCTGGTTAATTTAACGCATCGGGGGCCGGGCTGAGACATCAATACGATGGATGTCGTCGACGAAAGCCACCAGCCCGACTTACTTGTGCAATTCAGATTTCCCAGCTTAGATGGTGGATTGAAAATAGCACCTGAACACACGGCATTTTGGATGAGATCATCGTGGATAGATATATACTGAAGACAGCCTCGGCCTGATGCATCTGGTGAGCGATGCCATGGCTGTCGTGTGACCGCTTCCCTGGGCGAATCTGTGATGGTGGCCCAATGTGAATGCCGTACTCTGTACTTCGTACTCCGTAATAAAACCAAAAACTGACAGGGGTCGCCGATCTGCAAAGGGCCACGAAAAGAAACTTCGTCACACAAAATACGGAGTACTCCGTACCGTCATAGCATTTGTCAATAAGGCTGCAAGAATACCTTAGTACCTACTTCGTACTTATGTGATTAGGAGCGCATGGCGCGGCTACGAAGTACTACTAATTGGAATCATAGAATGTATGCTCCTCGGTCTGTCATAAAAGGCGTAGATATTATCTAGATCGTAGACGATCTACGAAGTAGTATCTCATTGAATGTCCTTCCCCAGGCCAACAAGAAGAACTACTACTCCATGGGGTCCCGGGACGCATTGACACTCTGCCAGCACCCGAACGACCCGGATTTTCGGATCTCCTTGCCTGTGCCGCCCGGAGGTTTAAATTTCTCATATAGATCTCGTTCAATGACCCGTGCTCCGGCGCGGTTATTGATTGCGATCGCAGCGGCATCTGCTGCCATGCCCTTGTTGATTTGCAACAGTCCGTACCAAGTACTACTACTACTGGTAGTAGTACAAAATACTGTGCAAGTAAAATGACGGGGCGCTCTCCGGCAAATCCTAACAATGCAGGGTGTTGACTTTGCACATTTGCTTGGTGCATTGGTAGCTGCATGGCGGAGATGAGCGTTTCCACACCCTTTTTTTCTTCTTTCCTGTCCGCCTCGGCTGGGCCAAAACGCACAACAGCAAACTGCCCACCGCCCTGAATCCTCTCACCCTCTCACCCCTTCTCTCTGGCACGAATATTCAATATTATCCCCCCCTTCTCCATCCTCACTCCTCCTTTCGCACAGCTCCTCACTCCCTCCTCGCCATCAGGCTACCGAGCCACCGACAATCTGTGCCCAGAAACGACACGTCGACCGGTACGATGCAGCCGTAACGAGCAAGTCGACTTCGCCCCCCAGGCATCAGCACAAGATATTGTCGGTGAAGGCCAGCACTGGACAGATTCGCTGCCATTGATCCACGTCAAGCAAAAGCGTCGTCAGTGTGTGTCATCTCGAATCTGTTTCCTAGTAGCCCATTGGGTGTTTAGGACTCAGGCCTGGGTGTGAACAGAGGCGCAACCGCCGACTGTGCCACAACATATATTTTTTCGAACAACAATTGTTTGCTGCAACTAGCTCTCCGCCTCATTGTTCGACCCTAGCAACCGCTTTTTTCCTTCCTACTGCCTTGTTGTCGTCATTAGGCTGGGCTTCAGAGGCTTGGGCATCAGATCATAGCTGTCTGATGTCTGGCCTTGAGGCTCACCAAAGTACCGTCTCCTGAGCCTAGTGCTCAACGAGTATCATGTCCAACTCCAATTCACCCCCCTCAACATCGTCGAGCATGAGCGGCTACCTCGGACAGACCGCCTCGTTCCTCAGCTCAGCGGCCGGCTACATGCGCCTCCCGGCCCTGGCATCCACTGTAAGCCAAGCCAAGCACTGCGATGGTGCAGGAAAAGAAGTGATGCATCAGCAAGCTAACGGCGGAATGCAACATAGGGCCTTGCAGCCATCCTTACCTCCCTCCTATACTTTAAGCAAAAGTGCGTCATCCCCAGAAGGCCCATGTGATTGGGTCATGCCAGAAAAAAAAAGCTAACGAGGTTGCAGAGCCCTAATCTATCCTTCACATATGCCCCCCAATTCAAGGATAGACGTACCACGACCGTCACAGTTTGGCATAAGGGATTTTGAAGAGCTGGTGATTCCGACCGACGATGGCGAGAAGCTCTCGGCTTTCTATATCCGCGGCCCCCGTGGCGGCAAGAACTCCAACATTACCGTGTTGATGTTCCATGGTAACGCTGGCAACATCGGCCATCGACTACCTATTGCCCGCGCCCTCATCAACATGATTGGGTGCAACGTTTTCATGCTCGAGTACAGAGGCTACGGCGCCTCAACAGGCGAGCCAGACGAGTCAGGTCTAGGAATAGACGCCCAGACCGGGTTGAACTACCTTCGAGACCGGGCAGAAACGAGGAGCCACCAGTACGTCGTCTACGGTCAAAGTCTTGGCGGAGCCGTCAGCGTTAGACTGGTGGCCAAGAACCAGGGGCAAGGCGATGTTGTTGGCCTGATTCTTGAGAACACCTTTTTGTCCATGCGCAAACTTATTCCCTCAGTGATTCCAGCAGCCAAGTATTTTACACTGTTGTGCCACCAGGTTTGGCCCAGCGAATCTCTTATACCCACCATTAAGCATATCCCCATCTTGTTTCTTAGCGGCCTGCAAGATGAGATCGTCCCGTAAGTCTTTTTTTCTCATTTCTTCTAGCACATGGCCCTTTCTTGGATCACATGATGATCAAATTGCATCACCCACAAAATATGAACCCTTTGTTGTGGTTTTGATTTGAAACTATATCTATATCTGACGATCCGTTTTACAATTACACTCTTTCAAATTCATCTTTTTAGCTTTTTGATCCCATCAGACTGATGATATGCATAGTCCTAGTCACATGCGCCAGCTATACGACGCCGCCACCACCACCAGCAAAACATGGAAGGCATTCCCTGGTGGCGACCATAACTCTAGCGTCCTCGAAGAAGGCTATTTTGAGGCCATTGAAGAATTTATCGCCGACGCCACAGGCGAAGTACCCGGAGAGAACAAAGGGAGGTTATGACGTTGAGTGAATGGCTAGAGCAGCCACCTTTTGATTGATACAGAAAGGCGTTACGGAGCATCCTACGTAATTGACCCCCATCAGAGGGTCGATATCTCTAATGAACAAGGACGCGGAACCGGCAGACTGACTGAGGGATAGTGAGACACACATTTCGGCGTGGGATGTGTGTTGCGGGTTGGTGCCATGTGATGATTATGTGTGTGTGTGGAGGGGTGTGCCGCGTGATACCCTGCGCCCTCAACCAAAACTGTTGACGGACGCTTTCTTGACTTTTGGCTCCATAGTTGGGCAAAGATTATACCTCCCCGCAAGTCGTTCTACACGTCCCACAGCAAAGGGATGACGCTGTATTTACTTGAAGTTATGCGTTGCGCGTGTCACAGCAGATAGGCAAAACTGGCCATCTGACAATATGATACTACTACCTTTTGTAATCTGGAACTCACTATTCTTCCCGTCAGTCGTCAGGCTTAGTCGCGCCGCCATTGGCTCACTCCATAGCTATGCACCGTCATGATTGGTCACCTGAGTAGCTGGATATTAGTATCATGACTACCCAGTACAATTTTTCAGTCCTTTCGGTCCCTTGCACTCAGTGACTCTAGATGCATTGTTCCTGATGGTCAAACGCCAGCTTTGCCATGTTCCCTCCAAGAGAACCGAATCCTGGAAGGTCTTTTTTACTTGTTTCCCCCCAAGACAAAAGAGGATGGCCTGCACAGGACACGCTAGAGGTACGCAAGGGGATCGAGACTTATGAGTGGGACGATGACCGTATTGATATCTGCCCGTCCTTCTCTCGTGTAATAAGCCGCCCTCTACATACTTGTTCACATACAAACCCCTAACTGCTTTCTTATTAGATGTAGGTAGTCTGTGCCTTGACGGATGCGTATGACTAAGGTTTTAGGTTGGCTCTTCGTCTCCTGACAACAGCATACTTGAAGTCCAAGACATGCCCGAGAAACAATTCTCATATTCTGTAAGCCAAGGCTTCAATCACTTAACTTGGAATTACAGTGATAGAAAGCTCTGTCGTTCTCAGCGATAGGATACCAATTAGATAGTGTCTATGCTGAACTTTGAGCATGGATGACTTCTAAGTGCCCGTAAGGAACATTGGATATCGTCATTGACTTACGGATCCGGCTGTTGTTGCAAGCTAGCTAGGAATGAAGGAATGTTTGTTGGAATGAAGGGATGTTATAGTATTGTCTCAGCTTTCAGCTACCCCATACACCGTCGCTCAATTTCCTACCAAGGTGGAGTACTGCTATACAAATTAGCAAGAGTTCCCCAAAGGGTTGAGGTTTCTTACTTGAGTAAGAGTTCAGTACAAATATATGACCCAAGTGGTATGTTGTTGAGGATGAGAGAAGAGTTGCAGTGAGAGGTGAGAGAAGGTTGTCGCTGAGAATGAGAAGTCAAGGACAAAGTGGTGTGAGAAGAGAATATAAATACTGTCATCTCATACTGTCATTTGACGTTTGCTAGGGGTAAGTATGGCTGTTGCTCGGGTCATGTGCTAATGTATGAGACAAGTTGCGGGCAGGATCTATGATTGTAACTCCAACATGAAGTCAACTATTTGGATCGCTCTGCTTAGTTTCAGCCTTCACGTTTTGGCAAACGAAACGGTTCCCTTATCGCTGAGAGCTTCTGGTTGGCCTGTTGTCACACGCAATATAACCTGCGCTATCAGCCACAATTGCTGAGGTGTACACTTCACTTTTGCAGGCCTGGTACAACGGTTTAACACCTGTGGATGTTATAAATATGTTGATCAATGGTGGATTTGGGTCGGGGTCAGGCTAGTTATCGAAGCTGGGAAGGGTGTATTGATTCAAAGGCACTGGGATATAGATATCGGTCTAAAAGTTTTCAACAGGCACAACCTAAGCGTGGTTCTTTTCTACCTATTTCATAATTGCGTAGTCACAACAATACATGCACCGCTTAGATCTCGAGTCTTATCGGGCAGTACTACCAGGCTCATTGTGATCAATTACCTCTTCAACCATGTAATAGGAACTTGGTCATCTCAGCTCTTCTAAAAGGTTGTTGTGGAGCCAAGACGTTGTTAGTCGCTGATAACTATGCCTAGAGTATACGTATACTTCAGTCTTGCGACATTGGTCATGTCACTATATCAACGTCAAGTCTAAACGCGCAGCGCCTTTGATTCTGATGTTTCCTTCATGATATGTTAACGTTGCCTTAATCTAGACAATTCAACTCTATTATGCAAGTGCTATTCTGTATCCATAGGTGTAGACTGCCTTATACAGAAACAGAATCATTCAGTTGTAGGACCCCTGTCCTTATATCTGCCTCAGCATTCCACATCTCCATCTAGCTGAGAGGCCCAAGGCTTCTCCCTCTCCTTGGTTTCAACCTTCTTCCTCCTTAACCCAAGCAGACGTCGTCCGGATCCACTCGCTGCAGGCTGCTCCTCTTGCCGCGCATCCTCCTTCTTCGCCGCAGCACGACCCGCCACGGCGCTCCACCCAGACGCATCATTCTTGCTGAGGTCTTCCCTGCGCGAAACATGGTCGTTTGCATTGATGTGGCAGAGAATGATATTGCCTGCCACGTCGAGACGTTTGACTGTGTCGCCGAGACGGGGTTTCAAACCCATAAGGGCTTGCTCTACGGTGGCGGGGGTGAGGAACGATGAGTAGTGGGCTGTGGCCCGGATAAGGATTTCGTCGGAGGGGAGGAATGTGGTTGTGAAGTGGAGGGAAGAGGATTGGCTGGTGAGGTCGGTGCGGATGGCGGAGTCGACGTCTTCGATAGTAAGGCCGAAACGCGGGGATGTAAGGAGGAAAGCGTTAAAAGGCTCGTTAACTGGGACCAAGGGGGGGCTTGAGACCCTGGAGTTGGCTGCTGCTGCGACGGTAGTGGCGGCTTCGGTGGCTTGGGTTTCTCGGATCTTGATGCATTGAGCGAGTGTTTTGCTTGGTGCAGAGACGAACTTCGTGCCCTTCCAGACGATTACATAGCGATGTGGCTCAACGTCTTCGCTCTTGCTCTCCAGGCCATAGTCCTCAGCCAGAACATGTAAGAACTGTCGCTGCGGGCTGGACATGGGCTTGTACCTCAGCCTGACTTCGTTAGGACTCTTGGAGAAGACGCGGAACTCGCGCTCCTGGTTCTCAGCCCAGGCGAGGTTCTCCTTGAAGAGCTTCAGCGTGGTATCTGAGTAGGGCACATGGTCGTTGGTGTGGGAGGCAGGGTCAATGTTGAGGGCCGCAGCTAGGCGGCGATTGCGCTCAAGACGAAGGCATTCGTCGTCACATTTGAGTTCGGGGCGGGAAGGGGTTGGGTTGGAGCTGCTGGCGAGGCATTTCACTTCTTGCTGGCGTTGACCACAAGTGCAAGTGATGATAGCCTTGGCTGTACAAGATATAGACTCTTTGCAGGCTGCGAGACTGTTAGCAGGCTGGGGGTATTTGACTGAGAGCTAGGATGACAACTTACGAGTTTGACCGTGGCAAAGACCCTGGCAAGGATGGTCGCAGAACAGCTTGGTTTTCCCGCAAACCTGGCCACAAGTCTGACCTGAGCCCGAACCTTCCTCACATTCGCCTGGTCTGTGACAGAGTTTCTTGCAATTATGAAGACTATATTATCCTCGTTAGTAAAGGTTCGGACGAGTGGTATCCAGAAGGCTAATAATCACATACCCGCACTTCAGCTTCTTCCCACAAGGCCGTCCACAATGGGCTGCCTGAAGGTGACATGGCTGACTGTGAAGTTTCTCCTTTCCACAAGCGCACCACTTGTCCACCAGGAAAGGACATTTGGGGCAAGTCACGTCGTCGGTATGGCAGTGGTGCTCAACAGACGGGTGTCCACACGCTGGACGCCTGAGGCAGTTGAACCGACACTCAGGTGCTTGAGTGCCACAGGGCTGCGGTGGTTGAAGCACGGTTCGACCACAATCGCAGCTAATCTCGTGGAAGACGGCCTCAGGGCAGCTTGCACATGCGCCGCGGTGGCAGATCTGCTGGCAATTATGACTGCCACATTTCAGGGCCCGTCCGCACGTCTTGATGCAGATATGCTCGGCTTCGATAGCGGGGACTTGCCCTGGTAGCTTATGCTTCCTCTTGGCTGCTTGTCTCTCTGTAGCTTTCTTCTCCCCTGGGCAACAGCGCTCTCCACATTTGTGGCGGCCACAACTCAGATTAGCTTGGCATGTCCTCATGCACCAAGGCTGTTGTAGGTCTCCTTGATGGCAAACGGATCGAGTTGTGGTCCGTCCACATCTGCATGAGATATCGATCGCCTCCAAGCAGAATCCACAATCACCCACATGGCACTTGGCTTTGCAAAGGTGACCGCATGGGAGCAACTTTTCGCATACTCTCTCGCAATGAGGCACAGGGTCGTTGCAAGACTGTCTTGGGTTTTCCAAGAGCTCATTGAGCCGGGTTTTCCCACAGGGGCAATGAGTAACCACATCTGGAGAATATGGGCAATGAGCTGGCAACTCATCTTGGGGATGACAAGTTTCAGAGCATGTATGTGTACCGCAGTCGAAACTCCTCTGGCATAGTTGTCCGCAGTTGAACGATCCCTCAAACCAAGCCGCATCCTTCGGGCTATAGGACTGCTGCAATTCATCTCGCTCATAGCAAGGAATCTGCTTCTCAACACGGCCACAGTAGCAACGTGCGTCAACCTTCAAGTCGCAATCTCCGCAAAGGCCAGAGTGGCAAGGGCTTGGACAAAAGTGGTCTCCACAAGGCAGTATATCGCCACAGATCTCCTGACAACTCCAGCCATTCTCGTAGTCGGTCTCTCTACAAAGCTTGCGGGAAGTATTCTTTCCACAAAAGCATGACTGCTCCGGCCCCATTAGGTCGCACGGTGGACAAGGCCCTGCGTGGCATTGGAGTGCACAAGGATGGGGACAGGTAGCCCTCGGTTTTGAACATGTTTGCCCGCAGGAGTGAGGTGGTAGTGATACGCTGGAGGGCTTCGGGCTGATGTCCTTGCCACACCAGCAGTGGTATGAACCTGGCTCATCAGACAGCTTGGAGTTGCACCCAGGACATCTCCAGGAGGTCTCCCTCTGGGGCTCCGCTGATCGGAGATCATCCTGCTTCATTTGGTTGTGATACCATTTCTTGGCACACTTGAGGTGGACAACAGTCCAACAGACGTTGCAAGACCATACGTGGGAAGTTCGCAGCACTTCGTCTGTGCAAACTGCGCACTCGTAGTTGGCATTGGCGATGTCCTCATGAATTCGAGTTCCTAGATCTGCGGCTGTGGACTTTGGAAGTCGAACCTCGGGCGGTTTTTGGCTCTCAGAAGGCCTTGACTTGTTCCTGATCGGCTGTCAGTGCGTCTTGATGCCAAGGAGCCTAGCACAATGAGAGTGTTCACTCACGGTCTGGCCGCCACGGGCTGCCCTGGGACAAATTCAGGGGCATTGGCACTCAGTGAATGTGACGATGAGGCAGCTTCATCCGCCTCAACCGTTAAATGCCCCCCGAATGATCTCGACGGGGCTGGCCTTATGGGTCGAGCGGCAGCGCCACGGCTAGCACCACCGCGCTCATCTTGCCGTGGCCCTCGTCTACTTCTTCCCCCACGAGATTGCCGTGACGAACTCCCTGAAGCTGGGTTCTCTTGCTGTGCAGGGGCGGTAGTTGTGGCGGTTGCGTTGTCTGCTACAGTGTTGTTTCGTGAGGGGCCTTGCCCTCGGACTCCTTGGGAGGAACCATCATGCTGTCCTCGTCCTCTGCCACCACGGCCCCTGCCTCGACGGCCGCGAGAAGCTCCCCGAGATGGTCCCTGTGATTGGGTTTGGTGTTGCGAAGTCTCGCCCTCCGGCATTGCTCCTGGAGTAGCTGATGTGTCTTTCTTTGCTGGTGGCAGTGGTGAAATGATGGTGACGTATTTGGGGGGGCTTTGGAGTGTTCTCTTCGCGGAATTGTGCGGTTCTGGTGATGACTAACCGCTAAAATGTGGCGGTGCGTAGAGATGGATAGATGTGTATGAAGTGTGCCGGAACGAAAGTGAGAAGAAAGATTGCACTTGAATGAGGTTCTGCGCTGTTGATATTCAATTTCGATGTTGAAATCAACGACTGAAGTTTTAGTGGAACCCTGGCGCTACGACTGCTAATGTGCCTCTGCCAGCTGTGGCAAAGCTCGCAAAAGCCTCGCTGAGAAGCTGACAAAGGCTGCATTTCCCTACAAAGTATGAGTCATTCTGTTGCTGTGCCAAAATTGACCAATCCGACTGTTTCGATTGCTAAATATGGGGTAAAATCGAAGCAAAGGAGTCATACTTGAAATTGACATTCCTAATCCTGCAAGCTACAGCATTGGTGTTGACTCAAAAAAAAGAAAGAAAAAGGGGGGAGATCAAATGTTGAAAATCTGCCCCGGATTTCTCCTTATTGCAGGCACTTTGTGATATATGACTGGCTTTAGGCGTGATGTTCGTGTTGGGAAACGCGCGCGTACAGACAGCAAGAAGAACACTGCCAAGATTGGATTTATCAACATAATTGACAATCTCTCCAAGAATTGGCTCGTTCTCCCGAGAAAGCCTATGACATGTTACGACAGAGGCGCTGCACCGAATCATGCAAGTCAACAAACATATCAGAAGCCGGCGGCAAGGTGTTGAGATCCGCCTCCCGAGCGCCCCGACATGATGAAAAATGCGAGGCTTGCCGTTGGTTACGGTCAATCATTCAGTCGTTTTCCAAACTGCGCGATCATATCGATGACAGTTTTCCTTTGGTTAGGTAGACGAGGGTTTTCATCCGGATGCCTCCTCGATCTCATTCGCCTCGCGCATATTTCGTACTTCGAGTGTGTAACAACACCACATATTATAAGTAGTACGAAGTAGACAAACAACAAAAGACCTTACAGTCCGTGCATTAACGGTAGCCTTGTTTTTATCGGTTGATGTCGGCGATTGCATTCAGACATGTGATACAGAGCACCTCGTACTGTCGGTGAATACTGCCATGCGAAATGGCCGACTCTCGTCATACGGTTTCTCACGCAATCTGCAACGCTGGATACAGGGCCATCTGCTTGGCAATGATCAATTCCGGAGAAGCGCATAATATGGCCATCACACTTCGATTGGTATGCGGCGTGCGGCCACTGCGGCCACTGCGGCATTTGCGGAGATGGATGGCGCACGTCCTTTACGTCTTCCCTGGCAAAGCAGGCTCGGCCAACGGTGGGACATACGACTCGTGGTGAATTGGTCAAAAATTGGCTATGGTATCAGTAGATTGTGTAGACTCGATGGCCAGTTTTGGCAAGCCGTAGCGAGGCAAGGATGGTGAGAGCTGTAGTATTCCCGTACTCCGTTGGGGTTGATGTTCATGAGGCCAAGATAACGGAAATTGGTTGGCCTCGCGGTGCTTTGTGTTGCTGTAAATGAACACCACTCGGGATACTCGGCTCTTTACTTCGTAGTTGAACCCAAATCACCTATTAGGCTCCGGGGACCTGTCTTGATACTCTAATGAGATAAGCCAAGATTGGATCTGTTGAACTTGGTTAGTATCGGGTTACATGGAGTCTGGGGAGAAACTTGCTTGGACCTATTACCCTCCATACACACCTCAACTCGAAGAGATTCAACTAACACTGTAGCCGCCTTATTTGGTCACTACAAGCCCCATTCCCCAACGTAGAATTTTGGCGACTCTGGTGACTCTGGTACTAGGAACAAAATAAGGGATTTCCGGGTAAGTATTTTCTCAACTACACCACTGGCCAGCCCGATTGTTACATGGTCGAATCTGTGGAAGGTGACAAGGCATCCCCAGGAGGTAAAAGACGAGGCCGAGGCAATTTCTTCATCTTTTGATCCAGGCGGATTCCGGAATTCGGCGACACGGCATTGTACGTGTAACGAGTCAATTAAAAAGCAGCGTGGTTTTACGCAAGCGTGTAATATCTCGTACCGCCATGTGGTCTACTACTAGTACTCCGTATTGATGTGAGACATGTGGGCTGAGTTGTCGTTGTCAGCGGGTAGTTTTCTTCCACTTTCGCTGATCAGCCTTGAAGGGGAAATTGATCATTTCCTTCTCCACGGCGGTGGAAGATTCCACAATGAACTGGTGGGTTTCCAATGGGATGGGTAGCGTGATTATACCATGGCTGGTTGCATTGAACACAGAACAGGACATGGAAGCAACCTCAAATGTAGTATGTAATATATTGCGGCTGACTCTCTTGCCTGGGCACCACTTGCACTTGGTGGACTGGTGGGGATAAGAGATCAGTCGGATTTCCCCGGCTGAGTGACGATGGTTGTGTTCGTTGGCGTTACCACATAGCTATCAGTTAGCATGAGGCATGGTTGATTGTCCTGATCCGTCGTGCCCAGTAGCCTCACCAGCAGACCTCCACCCTCGTAGCTCGATGGCCTGACCGATACGAGATGCAAGCCTGGGCACCGCGCAGGTAGTGCCTTGTCGCTGGCCGCCCATGCCGGATAGAACTCGACTTTCCCTGCAAGTCAATATGCATGAATGCAGGCCATACCTTACCACGTGTGCGTGGTGGCTCCCATGATGCCGGCTGAGAGGGCTTGTGGCCACCACTACGACTCGACAATGCTACCAAATCCCATGCCCTTGAGCTGGGCAGACGCTTGTCGGATGCAAGGAATACTGTCAAGGTACGACGCACATACCTGTGCATTCACACATGGCATCATAGGAGATGGAACGACGAACAGCAGGCCACCATCATGTTTGTGATTTCTGTGGCGGAGTGGGCAGATTACAGGAAAACGCAGTGCAGCGCACCACAGGCAACAGGGATATGAGAAAAAGGAAGGATCTGCATGATGAGAGAGATTGGTTTTTTCTCTCTTCGTCTCCCTTCGAATCACCGCTTTATGGTGGGTGGGTAATGTTGCACAACCCGCCATCATCGAAGGCGAACAGGCCGTCAAACGGTACCCGGAGGGCGGAAGACGTGGCTTGGCCAACCGGATTTTCCGTCGCTGGATGAGAAGAGCCATGAAAAGCGATCCGTATCTGCAGAAGAAGCCGCTTTGTTCTCCGTCTACGGGGTAGGCTAGCCGAGAAACGTGGTCAGTGAGTGTTCATAGTGTCCGACGGAGCAAACATACTCGTACAAAGAGGGTCTGAGAACGCATGGATTCTCTTTCAGCCCTGTTTGCTTGTGCTGTGATAGGCTGTAGTATTAGGTCGGCTGTTGCGAGGACAAGACCATGGAACAGGGGGATGCTACGAAATTAGAAACGGAATATTCATGATTTCCCTTCCGCTGGCAGGGGTACACGATGCCTAGTAGTACTAGTACTAGTACTACTACTACTCGTATCTATGTACGGATTACGGAGTATCAGTACTACTGCTACTCGTAAAACGATGGCAGAATGGATCCTCGGAGCTTCGGGAACAATTGCTAGGAGGATAAGTCGACAAGGCCACACAAAGACACAAAGACATGTTCCGGGTAACGGATAAGGGAATGATGAATTCTCCGCCTGTTCGAAGCTGTGTGTGTGAGAGTCAGTCCATGAAAAATCTGCACGGCCTGTCTGTCTCCCTGGCTACATACCACAAAGACGGTCGTCTGACCCTTACCATTGCATTGAATATTCGATTTCCAATGCCCAACAGGCCGCCCTGCGTATAACTAGCGCACAGTTAGCTTGCCTAGCCTGCCAAGAAAGGGTAGTGTGTGCCGTGTGTGCCTGAGCTATTCAGTCGCCCAGAGTGGATAGACGTGTTATCCTGGCTTGATTGCTTGAGTCTTGGACCCATGCGGAACGCCGACTATAGTCCCAGTTTGTGCTTGGAAAGGCGATTTTGACAGAAGAGAGCTGCCACACTACTTGGCGCAGATGTGGATGCATCATTGTCCCTGCAAGTGTGATCAGGTTGGCGTCAACGGAGGTTTGGGACAGAGCCGCGACCAACAAAAAATGATAGTAATATAGAAAATCCACATCATCAAACCTCGACGCGTGCGGCCCCTTCCGGCTCATCGGCTTTCTTAATTAGTGACCAGTAAGAACCGAGAGATGGCGCGGGTTGATCAGGCTTGTTGATCAGACTGGATCTGGCCCTAAACTTTGATTCCATGGACCAGCATCTGTTTTGGGATGTGGATATTGCAGGCGTGGCTGCATGGCGTCCACTATTGGCGACCTCTATGACTATGCTTGGCCCTTTCAGCTCCGAGGATAAGACTCGCCTAGCCGTATGAAAAGTTGAGCTGATGTTTTCTCGCAGCGATAACAAGTCATGGATTGGTGGTTGAGCTGTGACCAATACGGAGTACAACCGCACACAATTGATCCATAAATCCATCTGTCAACTGATGTATAAATTACATAGTACTACGAAGTAAGTGCGAAGTAGTATGGAGAACTCCGTATGCATGTGGTTTTCAGCCTCTGGGCAACATGGCCCATTTCGGCAGACACTAGATAATCTATGGCAATGTGGGCATCATACTGCATGCAAGCATGTCAGAGGGATTGTGACTGCGACAGACAGACAGACAGCCAGACAGCCAGACAGCCAGACAGACAGCCAGACAGACAGATAGACACACACAGACACCTTTCTCGTATTGTGATTTTCTCCTCCGGCACCAGCCAATGCGCTCTTTTCTTGGCTCGACAAGAATTTTAGCATGCGGTGGCTAAGACCAGCGAGTCGCCTCGCTTGCGCGCATACGCGTAATCTTCGTTTATCTTCCCGGAGCGAGCGCCAGGCCAGGGGATGATCAGCAGCCATGGTTCCATTCTTTTCTTTTTTCTCCTGAGCGCCACTCTTTAACTGTATGTAATCGAGCGTGCCGTCTTGGGAAAAAAACTGCCCTTTTGAGGCGCTGCCGTTGTGGGGGCGCACTGGGGGCACCTCGAGTCTAGTTCGGGTACGACGAAGACGACCAGGAGCCTCGGAATTCCAGACCCTCCCGTCGACTCCGTCCAGGACATACTCGTACGCGCCACTAATAGCACTGCTAGTAGTACTCCGTACTCCGTAATTCTTTTCCCGTTCGGATGCTCCCACCAGCCAGCCTCCATGTATGTAAGTGGCGCTGACGCAGACGCCGGTTCCCCTGGGCCCTGGTTTGCACGCGTGCAAATGGGCGGATGGATGGCATGATGGACCCCAAGACCCAAGACCCCCCCGTGGTAGAGGAGAGGCCAGGCCAGGCCTCGGGCCCTGTTACCCTGCCTGACTCAGGTCGACTCCCAGGTCTCGATCTGATGGGACGAGGTCCATGCCAAGTCTCCGGCTAGCCGTGTCGGCTCGCGGACTGCGTGGTCTGGTTGGATATGGGTGAAGGCGAGTACAATAACTCGGGCCTCGTCCGCTCTTCCTCTCGACTCTCTTTCATCCATAGCAAGTCCTTCGTTTCACCACACAGAGAGAGAGTGTGTGTAGCCCTTCTGACGCTCGTTGCTTCTCCAAAACACCGCCAGGTAATTGGTGTTGCCCCTTACGGGCCCAAACCGCGACCATGAAGGCCTCACCAGCGGCTTCGCTGCTGTCCGTCGCCATCCTCTCATTTAACCCGTGCCACGCCGAAACTCTCGAGAAGCGCGCCCTTTCAGCCCCGTCTGCCTTTGACAATGGCTGGAAATACCAAGGCTGCTACGTGTACAGCCTCACTTTCTGCATTTGGTGATTTTGGCAAAAGCTGATTGGTGAAATAGTGACGTGGGCCGGACGATCAGCGCCGCTTCCAAGCTTGATGCCCAAATGACCAACCAGGAGTGCGTCAACTTTTGCTTTTCAAGTGGTTTCCCTTATGCAGGAACCGAGTATACTTCCGAGTGCTACTGCGGCGCGTCTCTTGCGCCTGGAGCAACCGTAGCCCCCGATACGGACTGCAGCACGGCATGCGGTGGAAAGGCAACAGAGGCATGTGGTGGTCCAGGCCGCCTCACATTGTACAAGACGGCCGAGATTACTGGTCCCCAGGTTAACCCAGGTCCCGATGGATGGGTGTCCGAGGGATGCTATTCGTGAGTTTCATACGAGGAGACAGACAAGCGGCAAAGCGGCACATACTAATATGACCTGCAGGGAGGGCACCACTGGACGTGCGTTGACTTCCGGCCTGGATACTGTCCCGTCAGCACAGATGACAGTGGCCAAGTGCACAGCCGGCTGTCTAGCTGCCGGATACAATCTCGCTGGTGTTGAGTATGGTGGGGAGTGCTGTAAGTGGCTCATCTTCCTGCAGATGACGAGTGTGATGGCGTGTATCGACGATCCTGTTTGGCTGACCGGGAATGAAACAAACTGCAGACTGCGGCACCAAGATCTCCAACGGCGCTCAGCCCGCAACTGCTGGCTGCACCATGACGTGCAACGGCAACAGCACTGAATACTGTGGTGGCCCAGGCCACCTCAACGTTTACAGCCACACAAGGTCAGTGAGACATACTAATGCAGGACGAAAGATATATAAAAAGAAAGACTGACATCAGAGCAGCACTATCTCAAGCAGAGACGTCGGCCCGGAGCCGACAGCGGCATGCCCAAGCCAACCCGGCTCCGTATCCGGATACGTTTGGTACGGCTGCTACACAGAGTCCACCACCGGACGGGCCCTTAACGGCAAGACGACTGCTAGTGACACCATGACGCTGGAGACCTGTGCCGCTTTCTGTGCGGGCTACACATACTTTGGTGTCGAGTTCAGCAGAGAGTGCTACTGCGGGAACCAGTTCGGTGCCGGCTCTGTGCTCACGGCGTCCTCCCAATGCAGTATGACATGCATGGGCAGCGCATGCGAGTATTGCGGAGCCGGGTTGCGTCTGTCGGTCTACTCACTCAACCCCCCTGCGTCGTCTTCAGTTGCGCCATCCAACACGGCTACATACACTGCTTCTGTGTCCACCACATCAGCCGCACAACCCACTGGCTTCCCTGAGGAATGGGATACATACGGCTGTTGGGTTGACGGTGTTAACGGTCGGATTCTCAATAAACAGCTGCCCGACGACGCCGCTCTCACTCTCGAGTCCTGTGCTCAATCCTGCGCCTCTCAGGGATACACCATCGCCGGTGCCGAGTATTTCAGACAGTGCTTCTGCGGTAACAGCATTCTTAACGGTGGTGTCAAGGCCAATTCCGACTCCGAGTGCAACACCGCGTGCGCTGGCAACCCGTCCCAGTTCTGCGGCGGCCCTGGCAGGATGAGCATCATCTCCAAGGGCGAGCCCGCCGTCCTGGCGCCCCCGGCTCCTATCCAGCATGTTGGCAGCTGGACCTACCAGGGCTGCTACCAAGACAATGTCAACCAGGAGCGCACCTTTCCCTGGCAAATCATCTCCACTACCATGACTCCCGCTCAGTGTCTGAACCAGTGCGCCGAGTTTGGTTATATGGCTGCCGGCATCGAATACGGTCAGGAGTGTTACTGCGGTGACCCGGAGAACGTCAAGACCGTTGGTTCTCAGAAGATGGCCGAGTCCCAATGCAATATCCCATGCCCCGGCAATGGCACTGCCATCTGTGGTGGTGGTTCTCGTCTCACCACCTACTTCTGGACAGGAGAGCCGTTCTATTCGTGGGACTTCCCCGCAGCTGGAACTGCTGCCGCTGGCTCTTACGAATTGCTCATCGGCGGTGTTTGCATTCCCCTGATGACCTCGCAGGCTATCAACGGAAAGGTTACTTTCCTCGAGAAATGGGGTACCGGCCCGCCAAACTCGACTGGTGCTTATGAATTGGATCTTTCTGTCATTAGCAACTTCCAGGCTGCTTGGAGAACCATGCATCTCAAGACCGATGTCTTCTGTGCCGCTGGTGTGACTCTCCCTGACAAGGCCGGCCGACAGCTCACTGTTGGTGGCTGGTCTGGTGACTCCACCTATGGTGTTCGTCTGTACACTCCTGACGGTTCTCCCGGCGTCAAGGGCACCAACGATTGGGAAGAGAACGTGGATGTGCTTAAGCTCCAACAAGGTCGATGGTATCCCACTGCAATGAACATGGCAAACGGTTCTATCCTCGTTATCGGTGGCGAGAAGGGTTCTAACGATGCTCCCGTGCCCACTCTTGAAATCCTTCCTTACACTGGCACCGCACCACTCTATATGGAGTGGCTGGAGCGTACCGACCCCAATAACCTGTATCCTTTCTGCGCTGTTCTGCCCTCGGGTGGCATCTTCGTCGCCTACTGGAATGAGGCTCGTATTCTGGATGAGAAGACTTTCGACACAATCAAGACCCTGCCCAATATTCCCGGTGCCGTCAACGACCCCCTGGGTGGCCGCACTTACCCACTTGAGGGAACTGCCGTTCTGCTCCCCATTTCTGCTCCCTTCACCGAACCCCTTGGTGTCCTCATCTGTGGTGGTTCCACTGAGGGAGTCTCCAATGCCATCGATAACTGCGTTACCACTTATCCTGACGCTGCCAACCCTACGTGGACTATTGAGCGTATGCCCTCTGTTCGTGTCATGCCATGCATGGCCTCTCTCCCCGATGGTACTTACATGATCATGAGTGGTGCACACCATGGTGTTGCCGGCTTCGGTCTGGCTAACAACCCTAATCTCAATGCTCTGCTCTACGACCCGGAAAAGCCGGTTGGCCACCGTATCACTGTCATGGCCAACACCACCGTCGCCCGCATGTACCATTCCGAGGCCATCACCCTTCTTGATGGTCGCGTTCTCGTTTCCGGCTCCGATCCCCAGGATGGCGTCAACCCTCAGGAGTACCGTGTCGAGACTTTCACGCCTCCGTACCTCAAGAGCGGCAAGCCCCGACCTTCCTTCACCATCACGAATAAGGATTGGACTTACGGTCAGACCGTTAGCTTCACTCTTGGTAGGGCTGCTCGGAACGGTGCTATTAAGGCTTCCCTGCTCGGCTCCGTTTCCAGCACTCACGGTAACTCCATGGGTGCCCGTACTCTCTTCCCGGCCGTGTCGTGCACTGGAACCAGCTGCACAGTCACTTCCCCTCCGGGCAAGTACATTGCTCCCCCAGGCTGGTACCAGTTCTTCGTCCTTGATGGAGGCATCCCCGCCGTTGGTGTGTTTGTCCGCATTGGCGGCGATCCCGCCCAGATCGGTAACTGGCCTCAGGGCAATGGCTTCACGCCCCCTGGAGTTTAATCATTTCCATGAATTTAAAGCAAGATATGTGTAACAACCCTGACGATCTTTTTTGACATGAACTCGCCTGTTTCTTCTTACTTCCTCTTATTTTAGTCTATTTTTTTTGTATTCTTCTCATCGCCATTTGGCTAGGAGGCGGACAGATATAGTTATCACATTTATTTGGTGTCAATGGAAAAGAAATCCAATGGTTATCATAGATGGAAAAAGGGGTAAGTCGGAGGAAACCGCAAGGGTTTTCTTACTGTCTCTTTTTATAGTCAGACAGACAGAGCTTGTGAGACTAGCAGTGTTTTCTTAGGGAGCTAATATTCTTACTGAATACGAAGACGGTTTTTTTGTTGTCAATTTGACGTGTAAGACACTCTTTACGTGAAGCTGACTTGTGAGGTCGTGTTTCTTGGGGAGATGTGCGACTGATGAAAGGAGGCGAATGGCTAATATCGGGACGTTTCAAGAAAAACAGGTAGAGCACATTATGAGGAATTGAGATCTTAACAACTATGAGGTCCACTTCACTTAAAGACATAGGGAATAGAGGATTGTATTTTACTACCTTCCTAAGCTACCACGGTAAATACAGAGGATTCGCTTGGACAACAAGTTGCGATGTTCTCATCACCCACGCTATTAGATGAGTCTCGAAGCCGTCTCCAATAGAACAGCTCATTCATACCAGATTGCAAACCGTCTAAACTCACTGTCTTCCTTCAACGTGTCCATCACATTCTTGTTCAAGTCAATTCTCACCTCGAGTCCCCCAGAGTAAGTCTCATGGTCATCACGGTCCCGTAGTCCATACGCAGGCAAGATGACTACAGATCCGTTGAATGGATCTGACTGCGGCCAGCGCATACGCTTGAACTTCCCCCATCCTAAGTCAAAGTCTTCGGTATTAGGGAAAAACCACATCCAATTGGACCCCAGAATATCCATTCCGCGAAACGAATCCATCTGAAGCTGGACATCTGTAATCACTTTTTGGGACTTTCTAAACTGCGTATTGGATCGGAACTGTCGGTCAGTAGCACGCTCCCTCGCGGATGCTTTGATACACTGCGCGATATCTAACAAAGGTGTCTTAGGATCTATGAGCTCCAGGGTTGGCATGTGAGGGAAACACATAAGGATATACTTTAATAATTGCTTTTTTAAAGTTATATATTTAATTAATTATAAAGGCCTATTATATAACCTTATAGGTTAGGTTGTAATATAATATCCCTTTCTTATTAATTTTATCGCGCCTTCTGAGGCATGTAAATGAATGATCTTTTTCTTACTGTTCTGCTGCTAAATATCCTGATGGTATTACTTTAAAGCTCTCGGCATGTCAATGTCCACCACTTACGGAAAATGAAATGGCAGCTCCTCGGCGCCTTCTATCGCCGCATTCATAAATAACGTTTATATCCCTGTCCGCAGCGGATTACCGTCTTCCGCGCTGTGACTCGTTATGCAGGCCTTCTGTCGCGTATACGTCTCGAGCTTCCCAGGATCAGCGTTAACGCTGCCCGGTTTCAGGTTCGCCAGTTTCTCGATGACGGGGGACCGGTCATTATCGATATCTGTAAGATGCAATGGGTTTTCGCTGGGCGTCTCTCCACGCCATGTCACGAGCCTAGCCCCCCAGTTATTATGCATATGCCCAAAGCAGTGCATCTTGGGCATTGCTTCTGCAACGGCGGCGAAGAGCGACTGGCTCTTTAGGCGTTTAGCATTAACAGTCTGATCCATTATGCCCTCAGGTGGACCGTGTATAACAACGCCGTCGAAACCCTTCCCAATAATCTATTCGTGCTCCTTGTAACTGGAGTTATACCGGAACCCCCAGTCTCCAAGGCCACCCCAATTGCCGAGGGATCGTGAGTAGGGACTTGCGTAGATTGTAAGCAAAGCTCCTTTCAACTCTGTCTTATTAGTACTATTAAGTACTATTAAGGCAGAAATAATATTATAAATATACTGCATTTACCCACTAAATTAATAGCTAAAAAGGTAAAAAGATTAACTAAGACAGGGGTTAAACCTGCAACCTCTTAATGTACTTATTCGTAGTCAGACGCTCTGCCATTGAGCCACACGGCCTTGTAATTGGTTGATGATTTGCACAATTATGCAGAATCATAAGAGTGCACCAGAGATGCACGACAACGCTGCATAATTGTCCATAATTGTCAGAGCTAGTTATGACGAGAATCGGGGATAAGCTGCCTTCGTCGTGACGGGTTTGCACCTGATTAGGTATTCTTCCATTTCATTTGCCGATGCGCGAATTATGATCGTGATCCCAGGGGATACATGATTCTAGAATCAACGTTGACATATTCGCTCATAAGTGAATAAATAGTGCTGAGGGAACATCACCAGTCCAGCTTGAGCGGGCCCCTCTTTTTCCGATCCGTCATCTTATACCTTATCTCGTCGACCTCTCGGTTCTGCTCCTAAGCGTGCAACTCCATCCTTCTTTCTCCCTTCCCCCAGCAGCTTCATCATTAAACTATGGATGTCTCGAGCTCGCAGCACTCACAGTCGCTCATGAATCAGAGCGAATCACAAGACAAGGATGCTTCCGAAAGGTCCAAGAAGAAAACATCGAGGCATAGCCAGCGGTCCACCAAGATCCTCAAGGAGTGGTTCGCAGCTCAATTTGTCGCAACCGAATAGGACAAAGGTGCGAGGGGAATGACACCTCAGAGGGCGTTTTGCGGGGGCCCAGATATGCAAGCAGCATAAGAAGCACAGGCTGGGCAATGCATATCTAGCGGTATCATGTAATGATATGCCAATTTATATCTTTCTTTTCTTTTCTTTCTATATCATCTGCTGCCACTATTACCTTTCCAAGAGACCCTTCACGATGAGCCCAATTCCTATCCCCCCGTTAACGCAATCCGTCATCGATCATATTGGCAGTACGCCATTGGTGCGGCTGAATCACCTACCACAATCCGAGGGTATCAAGGCCGAGGTTTTGGCCAAGTTGGAATTTCAAAATGCCGGCGGCTCGGTCAAAGACAGGGTAGCCAAGGCCATGGTTGAAAGCGCAGAACAAGAGGGACGCATCAAGCCCGGAGATACCCTCATCGAGCCACCAGTGGAAATACGTCCGTCTGCATTCTGTTCCCATCTCATCTTCCACTAATGCAGAAAACGACTAACTACCACAGTGGTATTGCTCTGGCCCTCGTAGCCGCAGTGAAAGGTTACAAGTGCGTCATCACCATCTCGGAAAAGATGTCGGAAGAGAAAGTCCTAGTTCTCAAGGCCCTCGGCGCGGAAATCGTGCGCACCCCGGCTGGTGTGCCCATCGAGGCACCGGATTCTATCATCAGCGTGGCCCGCAGGCTCCAGAGCGAGCGACCGAACTCACATATCCTTGATCAATACACGAACCCGAACAACCCGCTGGCGCATGAGTTGGGCACATCGAGGGAGATTTGGGAGCAGTGTGAGGGGAGGGTAGATGCTGTTATTGCTGGAGCCGGTACTGGGGGCACGATCACAGGGTTGACAAGGGGATTAAAAAAGTTCAAGCCTGATGTTCTGATGGTTGGAGCCGATCCGGTAGGATCGGTGCTAGCACAGCCGGAAGAGTTGAACCAGGTCAAGGGGGAGTACAAGGTGGAAGGCATTGGCTACGATTTCGTGCCCGAGGTGCTGGACCAGACGGCGCCAGATTTGTGGGTCAAGACGACGGATGAAGCGTCGTTTCTCTGTGCGAGACGGCTCATCCGTGAGGAGGGAATACTCTGCGGAGGGTCCTCTGGTGCGGCTGTTGCGGCCATGTTTGAGCTGCTTAAGATGCGACCGGATCTTAATCGCGAGGGAGTGAGGATTGTTTTGATCTTGCCGGATAGCATCAGAAACTACTTGACCAAGTTTGTCGATGATGGCTGGATGGCGAAGAATGGGTATTGATACTCGATGCTAGCTAGGTTAGTAGTGAGATTTTTGTGTCAAAACTCAATGTGGTCATTAAAACTGGATGGACTTTGAGAATGGTTTCCTATGGCGAAAGAAGTATCATCTAGTTTACATCACGATTTGCGTGTCATCCCTGCTTTCTGAACCGCTGACACAATCACAGACCTTAAAAGACCTGTCGGATAACATCCATCGGTCTTGGTACTGGAATTATTGATGCAAGGGAGTCGGCCTCACTGCCACGGCTGACGTGATGTCAGACATATCTTACACAGCCGTCTCTTTATGATAAAAGGAAGTAAAGGAAGCGAATGAGGGAAAGGGATCCGAGGTCAATTGAAGTGGAATTCAGGTGCCCAGAATGCCCTAATGTTGTGACACGTTCAAGCTGACTACATGACTGTAAAACCCAACAAGACCGACAGTGTAATAAAAGATTATATGGGAATTTTGTCCCGTTATAGTAGCTAAGTCATCTATTTGGCTCATTGACGCAGGCATCAAGAGAAGATTGCTTTGGGATCTGAAAAATACCCCCATTCAACATGCTGAGGGGGAAGTGTCATTCGCCGCCCTAAGGGGTGTCATACTCCGCCCTGTGTCTTTTCAGCCTCCCACATATCGCTTTAAAGAGGTTCTTGTATATTCAATGACGTAGCTTGGATTACCAAAGCTATTAAAATAAAGAACGGAACGGTTATATAAGTGCGAAGAACAAGTTATTGCAGGATCAACAACGGTGGCCAGTTCGATACCACGATGCACCATGTTCTACAACGAATCGGACCATGGAGAGCGATCTGCTCTTGAGACCTCCGACTGAAATTCAGCACATAATTCTATCAGTAAGATATTCATCGCTCACTTATGAAGGGTTCTGCCAGCAGTGTCTGATAACCATTAGGACCTCTCCAAGGACGATTTGTTGAATCTCCGACTAACATGCTGTCGTCTCGATACCCTATGCGTGCCATATATGCTTCGGAAAATCGTCGACGAGATGAATAGCCCAGCGTTCAGAGGTGGTCATCTTCACCAGGCGGCAGAGAATTGCTTACACGATCTGATGCTGCTTCTGCTGAGCTTCCGGCCCCCACTTGAAAAGATTGACAAGTCAGGAGAAACAGCTGTTCATATAGCAGTGCGGAAAAATTGCCTGGATTGCGTTCGAAAACTTCTCACTGCTGGGGCAGATCCATCAACAGCCTCAGGGCAAGGATGGACGCCGCTCATGGTGGCAGCCCGTTACGGACATGACGATGTGATCGATGAATTGGTTAGAGCTGGCGCAGAAGTGAATGCTCAGGGTTTTCATGGGTGGACAGCATTGCATATAGCACGTCGTTTTGGTCATCAGAAAGCTGTTTTGCTTCTAGTTGAGGCTGGTGCAGATGCTGGTGTTCTGGACTATGATGGGATCAAGGCAGGTGAGGTGTGTTGCTGGACAAAGTGCTGGGGTGTCGTCGCAACTCCTTTACGCAAAGAGTGATGACAATAGATATGGGAGATGAAGTAAATGAGTTATTCTACCTAATAAGCAAGATCTTTGGAATGTTCAACATGCCGGAGTTGATGCTGCCCTGGAGGACGAAGGATGCATATTGGGCTTGGCACTCTGGACAAATATATCGGCCGTGTGGCTCAATGGCAGAGCGTCTGACTACGAATAAGTACATCAGGAGGTTGCAGGTTTAACCCCTATCTCAGTCAATCTTTTTACCTTTTTAGCCATTAATTTAGTGGGCAAGCGCAGTGTATTCACGATGTTATTTCTGCCTCAATAGTACTCAATAGTACCAATAAGACAGAGTTGAACGCCATGTTGATTCTCTCGCCTGTCGCAGCCTTCACTTCTCACTAAGTTCAATAACCTCTCATCACCTCAGCTTCCACACACTGACCATGTCCGTCCCTCTGCCATTTTCGTACGATCGAGGAGGCTTGAACTTGAGCACTTTCTGGAATGCACCACCCTCACCACCTGTCTCTGTCTCTTCTCCCTCTTCGTCAATCAGGCCATCGCTGCCTCGTCCCAGAATGTCCCAGTAAACACCGCGAAGACCCCACGGGGGACCCAAAGCCTTCAGGTCCTTCCACAGGGGAAATTCCAAACACACGAGGACACCTTGTTGGGTCAGCAACTCACTCATGCGACGGGCCCAATCTTTGCGCATTTCGGGCAAAAGAGCACACAGAAACTAGAGGCAAAAAATGTCTTTCGGTTAGTCAAAGCAATTTGAAGCAAGATCATCTGAGACAGTCTGGCCAAGGTTCGTACCGTATAGTCGTAAATAAGGTCGAAGCCCTCAGCACCACCTTCAGCGACAGCAACCTCCCAGTCTCTCTTGAAGAAGTCACCGACAATGATCTTCACAGTTCCATGCTGGGATGCAGGCCATTCTTCTTTGCCTCCATAGTTGTACTCATTGGGTTCAACTAGTTCGGTTGCAGCATACCATCTTGCGATTTCTGCTCCCTTTTCAGAGACTTCAAGACCGTATACATCTATCAATCACACATCAACAGTATGAGGGCTCATTGGCAGGTGCATAAATGATAGAATTCGACACTCTTGCTGATCCCAAGTTAGGTGGGAAAAGCGGCTGCTTAAATATATGGAAACTTGCTAACTAATTGATCATGACCATCCGGATCTAGGAAATCTAGGAAATCTAGCTGTCATGATATCGTCATTGACTTACGGATCCGGCTGTTATTGCAAGCTAGTTGGGAATCAGGGAATGTGCGTTGGAATGAGGGAATGTGTAATGTTGTGGAATGTGCCGTGATGTGGAACTATCCGTTACTGAGGTTGACAACATCGAAGCCATGCAGCGCCAACATGACGACATCATATCCTTTGCCACAACCCTAATATTTACTTTAATCTCTGTTGGAAAGGAAAAGAAAAATAGCCATCTTTGTTCCAAGTACGATTGAATTACTTACAGGCACTAATGCACGAGGTCGTTTCCCGTTCTCCGGACGGCGTAGAACCTCCGGGCGCGATTCGATAAAATCTGTCAGCGCTGGTGAAGGTTTCCCGCGGTCCCAGAGATCATCTTGGTTGGACTCCCATAATTCCGACCATCCGGAGCCTTGCTTCTCGCGGGGCCTGGTTAAGTTGTTAGAGAATTTGGCCTGGAGGCACACTTCACGCTAAGTTTAGAGTAGGAGCGAGAACGAACTTATCTGAGAAGTGTATAACAAGACGATGCTGGTCGGGGTTTATCATTTCGAGGGATTCCAGTCTTTGGAATATTGTACTGAAAATTATTCTTTGTCGATATATCTGGACTGGAGAAGCTCTCTATCTGGATTGAAGCGAACATAAAGCTTTATACTCGTTGAATTCATGCCACTAAAATCGCCATACTGCCAACGCCCTACACAGCCATAAGATGCTCCACTTTCTTTCACTTGACGCCCTATGTCAAAACCGAACAAAACAAAAAATAAAATAAAATATTGTAAATTGCAATACGGGGGGACCATCTGGAAGGAAGTTTAGTCAGATGTATCATTATCCTATTGCTTTTCCATAATATAGAGAAATTATACCTCGTACCCGACTTCCCGATTTTAGGGACTTTCTAGGAACATGATGCGAAATGTGAGAATATTAAGACCTCATTATTCCCAAAACCAAGTGAATGAATTAAAAATGAAATAAGGAGGATGTGGCACAGTGAAGGTGTGTGCTTTAGCAAACAGAGACCGTGATTTGTCGATTTGTTGATTTGTTGACGCTGTAGAGGTGGCACAACTCGTGTTCACCAACATCAACTCGTTGATACAAACAAGGACCCTTGATATGGATAGAGGAATTACATTTGAATCGGTGTAAATATATCAGAGCTTATTGTACTTTCGCAATTTTTAATAATTCTTTTTCTGAATAAACAATAAATTGATTTAATGCAAAGGATATGACAAGCAAGGGTATACCTTGGAGAATGATGTTACTAACTTGCGGTAAAACTATATTTGAATTGGAACAATGATTTTTCATTACTGAATACACATTCCGGCTGCTGATATCGATGTTTGTTTCTAGTGCTGAAACGGAACGCTATGGGTAGCCGTATTTATACTCGCGTGTCCATAAATCACAATAATAAGCAACAAACAAACATCAAAGGAGACAAACGAAAATGTACGTGATGTCCTTTGGAGAGCAAAAAGGTACCAAAACTCCTTCCGATGAATCTGTTGAAGTTCTGGTATATGGAGTTGATGCGTGTGCGTGTGTGTGCAGAATGAAGCTTTTTGGCGGGGGAAGTTGAAGTTAATAAGGTCAGCCCTGTTTCCTTGTATACTAGGTGGGCATAAATACGTAATAAACCGCAAACAGTGATTCATATATACAGCTACTAGTGAAAGGGAGCATTTGGTATCTTTCTTTTACGGCTCTTGTTCTTTGTCATTAGTTGGCATTCCTGAACCTTTGTTGGAAAGGTAGGGCCAACACCTAACTCCTTAATCCAGCTATTCTCATTACCCCAGCCAATCTAGCAATCCATTACGGAAACTGCGTAAGCGAGATAATCTCAGACTGCATAGAATGTTCTCGAGACTCCTCGTCGAGAGGGGCTGTAACGACAAAGTGAGCCTGCATGAGATTGCCAATAAAGTGAAACACTTGCACCACTATTACAAGTCCGATGCCCGCCAAAGGCGCTTATAGGGGCAAGTAAAGCTGCTGCGCTAAGGCAGCTTTGCGCGCTCTTTCCCCGGACTTAGATTAATGATCTTCCCGTTTAAAGGCAGAGTTAATTACTTAATAACCTATATTATTCGTTATTTATATAATATTCCCAATAAAATCAAAAACTATCATTAATTATTATATATTATCTATATGACCTAACTCTTTCCTTTATTATTATTAAATTATTAAATTATTTAATAGTATTATTAAATAGTAGTATTAATTAAACTTTATATTAAATCTAATTAAAAGAAATTATTAGTTAAAATAAAATAAAGAAAGAACTTTTATAATACTATAAATAATAAGATAAAAATTAATTGGAATTATATACAGTATAACTTTAAAACCTTTATTACTATAAATTTATAGGAATATAGTCTATAATAAATTAGTTGCTTTAATATTAATATCTTTATTAAAAGCTTAATAAAAGAAATTAAAGGATAGTAATACTATATTTCTATAATATCGCAAAAAGTAATATTACTAAAGCTGCTTTAGCTAGTAATAGCTTTTAAAAAGATTAAAGAAATTAACAATTTTAAGGATTTAGTCTATATTAAAGTCTAAATACTTTTTTACAATAAAACACTAATAAAGCTTAATATTTAAAGAGCTTATTTTTAAAAGTTTAATAAAATATTATTTATAATAAAAGACTTATTAGATGTATTTAAATTAAAGTTAAATTTAAAGGTAAGAAAATAAAAAGAATAATAGCCTAAGCCTATAAAGCTAGCTATAACTTTATAGCTTAAAGATTAAATAAACATATTATCTAAAAAATTTAATAAACTAGTAATTTAGCTCCTTTAAAAAATGGAAAAGGCAATTAACTTTAAAGAAAGAAAATACTATTATATTACTCTTAGCAGTAATACACTTAAATAAAAACCTTTTATTTCATTAATTGCTATTAATAATATTAATATAATAAACCCTTTATATAACAATATACTAAATACCTTTTTTATCTACTACTTAAAGGCAGTTACTAATATTAAATACTATTAGTATTATAAAGATAAAGACTATATTCCTGAAAACTGTATTAAATTAGCCTATAATAAAGGCTATAGGTTTATAATATATAACCTAGCAGTAAAAATAATTTAAGTAAGCCTATAAAACACCTTAATCCTAGTTTAATTTATTATATTAATTATAATTATTAGGACCTATATATAAAAAATACTAGCGCTTTAAATAAAATTATTTAAAGTTTAAAATAAAGTTTCTTTAAGCCTATTACTTATAAAAAAATAAAACCTAGCTTCTTTAATTAAAAACTAACTATTTATAAAGCTAAACTTCTTAATATAATTTATAAAGAAGTAAAATATAAAAAGATATTTAAAATCTAAACACTATAAAAGTTAAATATAATTTCTATAAAGGGATTAATAATAAATATTATATACTATATAAATAAAGATTATATAATTGCTAATAAAAGGGATAATATATAAATAAAAAGGGTTAAGAATTTTTCTATAAAATTAGCTAAAATAGCCTCCTTAAAGGAACCTGTAAATAAATATAACTAGGCTAGCTTAACTAAGGAATTATTTAATTAAACTCTCTTTACTAACCCTATAACTAGCAGGGGATAAAAGCGCGTTTAAATAATTAATAAAGTAAATAAATAAGCTGAAAAAGAGTTATTGCTGCCTTAAATAAAAAAACTAATTAAGAAAAAGTAACTGCATTTAAACCCTATACCTGCAGCCTTAAAAGCTATACTTTCTAGACTGTAATATAATAAAAAAGGCGGAATTAAAGGTATTAATAACAAGGAAGAACTGTTAAAGGCAGAGTAAGTTAAGATAATAATTTAAACAGTAATTCTAGATAATACAATTAAATTTAAAACTAGCACTCTTTTAAATACTATTTTAAAGCTTATAAATATTTTAAAAATAGATTTAATGATAAAATGATAAAGAATTACTAAAATACAATTTTATAAAAAAATTAATTTAATTATCTCTAAATCTACCCTATAGTAAATAACCTTTATCCTTATATATAAATACCTATTTAAAAAAAAACTATTAAAAAAACTAAATATAATAGTTATATACTTGAAATTAACTATATAAATTATTTAATTACTATAATATTAACCCTTTAATGCTATAACCTTTTAACCCTTATAAATAAAAAGATTATTAAATAAAGAATTATTTAATTTTAAAAATCTAGACTTATCGCTACTATTAGAAATATACTTTTATAAATTAAAGTAATTAAATATAGGTATTAACTATAAGGTAAATTAGTTATAAAAGTCTATAACCTAGATTTATATAGTTTAATTAAAAAAAAATCCTTTACTATTTATAAAACCTACTGCAAATCTAAGTATAGCTAAAAGAGTTTAATAAAGTATTTATTAAAGTATTTATAGACTTAAAGTTAAAGGGACATATTATTTCTTATTAATTAGCTATAAAATATAATATAAAGATATACCCTAATAAAGCAGTTAATACTGCATTTAATAATAGGTAAGTAAATATATATAATAAAAATACTATTTAGGTATATATAAATAATATATAGATAACAGCTAGATTATATATTATACTAAATAAAGTTTTAATGCCTTTAATTTTTAAAATATTATTTATTTAAGCTACGCAGTTAATATTTAATTATACACTAAAAAATAGGGATTTATATATAAAATATAAAATAAGTAATATTTAAATTATTACCTTAACTGCTAAAGCTATCTATTAAAAATATAAAATAAAGGTATTATATTGTTGAAATAACAAGGTTATACTGAACCTTATTTAAGTGCAGCTTCTTGGAAGGTGCACCTAATGCAGCAATGAGGAAACGACTGAGAGTCTAGTTGGGTTAACAATGGATGAACAATTGAATTGTAACTGAACTAATAGCTAGAAAGCTATAGAATATCTAGTGATGTGCGGCTGGTGTAGAAGTGATTGTATGAACAATAGCTTTGTCTTCTACAATAGTCCTCCGACCTAACAATAGGTGTGCGGTGGCAGAATTGGGTTCGTGGCTGCATTCCTATTTTCCGCAAAATTCATTTATATGTAAAGTCGGTCAAATCGACTCACGGCCATACAAACAGGAAACCATTTTGGTCAGATTTTTCACAATAGCCATTATGGCCATTGTATTGAGTCTAGGGTAGGCGGGGTAGCTGGTCCTAGCTCAATTGTTATCGTTGAAGATAACAGAAATTTCCTGACTTACACCGAAGTTCCTCCGAAACTCGGTCCTAGCGTCGGGCCTAATTCCGGGTCTAGCCAGAATAGGAAGGTTACCCAATTACACAGAAATCCTTGCTTTTTAGCCCTCCTTTTTAACATATATAATTTAAAGCTAAAATAAATATTAACTTTATATTTAAATATAAAGTTAATAAAGTAAAAGGTTTTATATAAATTATTAAAGTAAGTTAAAGAGGATTTAATTTAGCTACTATTAATTAATAAGTTAAAAGATTAAATAAAAGTAATAAAGAAAGCAGTAAAAGAATTTAAAGAAATAGAAAAGTAAAAGAGAAAGTCTTAAAGGAAAGCGTAAAAGCGCAAGTAGATTAAAACTAATATTATATATAAAAAAAAGTATAAAAATCTATCCAGTAAATAATACTTTATATAATAGTTTTATTTTTATTAAAAGTCTTTATTAAAAGTAAAAGAAATAAAATAAAATTAAAGATAATTTAAATCTTATTACCCTTTTTACTAAATATATTACCTTAAAGTTCTTATTACTTAAAGCTAAGTTAAAATTTATATTAAACTGCTTAACTATAATCCTAAAAATAATAAAAAGGAAATTAATCAAATAAAAAACTATAATCTTAATATAAATCTTAAAAAATAAAAAAATAGTATTTTCTTAAAACTTTATAAAATATAAAAAGCTAAACCCTAAAATTACCTTACTATAAACTATTTATATAATAAAGTATAATACTTAACAGAATAGCAGTATCCTAATCTTTAAAGGAATAAAAAAGAAAGTAATTAACCTATTATAAATATATATTAAAAAAGGTCTTTTAAAGGAAGGCTATAAGCTATATAAAAACCTATTCTTTTTAATATAAAAGAAAAATAGCAGCCTTTACTTTATTAATTCTATTATATAAATAAATAAAGTAATTATTAAAGACACTGTTATTCTATTAAATATAAACTAATTTAGTAAAGACTTTATAGGTTATATAATACTATTATTACTAGACTTTTTTTTAAGCTATAATTAAATCCCTTTTAATAAAAAAAACTAAAATATAACTATATTTATAAGCCCTATTAGCCTCTTAAAATACTATACCCTCCAAATAGGCGCTATAAACTTAATAATACAATTCTAGTATATTATTGTTTAAATACTATTTAATTTTATACTTATAGTTTACCAGCTATTTTTAAATAATATTATAATATAAAGTTTAAAGTTTATATATAGCAGGGAAAAGTAATATTTAAGGTTTAATATTATATTTTAAAGTATCTTTAAAATCTTAATAAAACCTTTATTAATATTAAATTATTAGGATATATAATCTCAGCAGTAACATTAATCTTTTATTAAAAATCTACTAAGTTAATAAAATATTTATATAAAATAAAAAAGTATTAACTAGCTATAAGTAAAATTATTAAAGTTAAAAAATAAAAAAACTATAAAATTATTAATAAAATTTAATCTTTTTTTAATTTAGTTAATTACTATAAATACTAGATTAAACATTTTATATAAATTACTAAGCCTTTAATAACTTTATTAAAGAAAAACACTCCTTAAAGGTAGACTAAAAAATAACAGTAAACTATAAATAAACTTAAAGAGCTTATTACTTCCACCGTAACACTAGTAATATTAAATATAAGTAAAGGATATAGGGAAGTACTCTTTATAATTAACGCCAGTATAGTAAACTAAAGGGCTATTTTAATATAAATTATAAAAGGGAAAAGACAATTAATCTAATATAAAAGTAAATACTAGCTCCTATTAAAAATAAAGTATAATACTATAAAAAAAGAATATAAAGCCTTACTTTAAGCCTTTAAAAGGTTATATACTTATATTTATAGACTTCTATTTATATTAAAAATAGACATTAAAGTAATTATTAATTAAATAAATAGTAAAATTAATAATATCTTTAGCGGATATATAATTTAATAGATTAATTATATCTTTCTTTTTAACTTTACTATTAAATATATCTTTAAAAAAGAAAATATTATAGCAGATACTTTATCCTATAAACCAGTAACTATTATAGATAAAGTTAAAGCTAAGAAATAAAGGGACTTAAAAGTTTTTATAAATATATACTTAAATATAATTTTATTTATACTGCTAAAAGAGGAGTATAGTAAAAAGTTTTAATAAATCGCGCAGTACCTTTAAATAATATAAAAACTATATAATCTTTTAGCTGCAGATTTCCAGTAATTTAGGAATAAAGTAAAAAAGTTTATTATAAAAGATAGGAAATTATAGGCAAAATTAATAAAACATTACTACCAGCCTATATTTATCCTAAATAGCTTAACCTTAAAAAAATAGCTATTTAACAGTACTATATTAAAATAAGCTATTAAGGCTAGGAGGTAACTTTCTAGTTTTTAAAAAAAACGATATTAATAGCTGTAAATATAGAATAATATATATAAGGCAGTTATATTATACCTTTAATGCCAAAGCTTTAATCTATACCGCCTTAAAGAGCCAGCTATTGCAATAAAATTAACTAGGCTTATAAAGAAAGTCTATTTTAATACTTAATATATCCTAAATAACTATAAATATATTTATTTATTTAAAGGAAAATATAACTTTTATAGATAAATAAAAGTAAAGCTTATATTAAGCAATACTTAAAAAAGTAAAAAATTAATAGATAAGCTAGGCCTTAGCTAGAAAAGAGCTAGTTAAATAGATAATAAGATTAGGATATGCTGGTAGGAAAACTACTAATACTACTCTGTAGTAGGTTAGCTACTGATGCCAGTAGAAAGAAGGCTACTAATACTAGCAGAGAGGCCGTTAATACTCGTAAGAGGACTTTTAATGCCAGTAGGAAAACCACTAAAGCTAGTAGGTCGGCTATTAATGTTAGTGGAAAGAAGGCCATTAATACTAGCGGAGAGGCTATTGATGCTAGTAGGAGGACTACCAATACTAGTGGAAAGAAGGCCACTAATGCCAGTAGGTCAGCTACTAATACTAGTAGGAAGAAAGCTATTAATGCCGGTAGATAAGGCTGCCAATACTACAGCAAATAGTACTGCTAAAGCTATGAAAGTCAGCTTAATAGAAGAAGACGCTGACGATAAAGAATTGCGATGCTTGCAATCTATAATAGAAAAGTTATAGCTAAGGCAGGAATAGCCTTAGTTAAAGGGGTATATTAAATAGCGTAGATTGGTGGAAATTAGCGGTAGAAGGAAACGTAAAGGATATTGCTTGTAGGAATACTAAAAGGATCTAAGAGAGCGGCTAAGAAGAACGCGATGTATTCTTTTAGCACTATAAATTGGCTGGCCGGGAAACTATTAGTGATTAGGGATATTGTCCCTCAGATAATAGCTGGAGAGATAAATAGAGATAGAATTCAGGTGCTATTTGATCCCTATAGAGTGAGATGACTGCTGACTACACGATACCGATATACGCGACAGTATAAGGGAAACGTGCTTGGACCGTAGCAAAATGCCGGATACTCTGCTTGTTATGTTTCAATACGTATGGCTGATAAGCTAACTATTATTAGCATATGTTAAGCCTAAAATTCTATACTGAGGGACATTCTCTAAAATCTTACTTCGATTAACTAGCGCGCATCCGTGCTTGCTTAGTTTTGGGTAAAATCCCAAGGCATTTCCACGGTTTATTGGTTTGCTTTTTGCCGATTTGCTAGTTGCTAGCAGACCGTATTTATCCGCTGTTTGTTTATTTATTTGTTTGTTTGTTTTAATATTAACGACCATAAGTAAGCTAGTTACATAAATCTATATCTGGGTAATAGGTCAGTAGAAGCCAGCCAAGGTCTTTATTATATCTATAAATAAGATATTGGGTTACCTCTATATAGTCCTGTTAACTTAGAACCGGCTTAACTAGCCAGCAAGCTGCTAAAGAATAGCCGGAGGTGTTAACCCTATAGCTGTTCGCTACATTTCAATTTATGAAGGAAAGAGGGTTATCTAAGGCCTAGGGCCTTAGGCACTAGGATAAAAAACCCTCCTGATAGAGGGGAAAAACCTAAGTGCTAGCTGCCTAGACCTTAACGAGGTCTAGCAAGCGTTTTAAAGCAGGCCGAGGCTTGCGAAAGGGTGTATTATTGTCGACTATACCTCTTGCGAGGCAATAGCCGTGCCTCTAGGAGGCAGGCTGTCGGGACCTTTTACAAGGCGACATAGTTTTCGAGGCCTCTCGCATAGGAGGCAGTGTGTTATCGTCAGCTATACCTCCTCCGAGGCGGTAGCTGTGCCTTGTACGAGGTAGAGTGTTATCTATTGCCTTTTATAAGGCAATATACTAGCAGCAGAGCTGCATAAGTGTTGTTGCCAGCTCTTAAGGGAGGTAAAGCTCTCTGAATTTATTAAAATATGATATGCAAAGTGCAGATAGAGAGGAAAGAAAGGAAGGAAGGAAGGAAAAGGACGATACACTATTTATGTGTATCAAATGCCGCCGCCTTAGTTGAAAAAGAATGCGTCCTCGTATTCCCTTAATCCCTATCCGTCATAAAGGTCATATTCCTAACCGAATTCCTGACCGAATTCCTCCTTATATTGCTGCCTTAGTCTTGGAAAAGGGGCCACAACGCGTTGTTGAACTCGATGACGGGGCCGGCGTTCTTGGGTACTTGGTACACGATAACCCCTTGGGTCTTGTTGGAAGTTGACTTGGACCTTGGGTGGTTGGCTAGGCCGGCTAGCTGGAACGTGTATTTGAACGCGTTGACGGGGCTGTCTTGGAGCAGGGGCCACAACGCGTTGCTGCTGGGTCTGCTTGGCTGGGCCAGCTAGGCTCGAAGAGCATCGATTCTGAAGGTGGATAAAAAGTTGATTCCGTGTGTGGAAAAGGACTCTGCAGCTTCCGCAGGTCCGGCGTTGACGATCAACCTGATATAGTTGCCATAGCCGTTGTTGTTCGGCTTGATCGAGTTGATCGGTTGGAATCATTGCGAATCGAATTAAGGAAAATTATAAAAGGAACGTCGCTTGATAAAGAAATAGCTGTAAGGCCTAGTAAAAGGAACAGCTGTAGATCGTTTTGGAAGCGGCGTAGTCTCGCGAGGGAAACAGCAAAAACCAGGATCAACGCGGTTTGGTTTGGCGGTTTGGTTAGCAGGTTGGTTGGCTGATATCTTCGTCTGCAGAGGCTTTCTTGCTTGCTAGAAGGAAATGCCGAGATGGTTGCTAGTGTGGTTGCCAGTGTGGTTGCCAGTGTGGTTGCCAGTGTGGTGCGTGTATGAAGGTCTTGCGATCGAAAAACGCTTAGATTGCTACCATTTGATATGCAAAGTGCAGATAGAGAGGAAAGAAAGGAAGGAAGGAAGGAAAAGGACGATACACTATTTATGTGTATCAAAATAACAAGGTTATACTAAACCTTATTTAAGTGCAGCTTTAAAGAAGGTATACCCAATGCAGCAATAAGGAAACGACTGAGAGTCTTTAAGTTAACAATGGAATAAGCAATTAAATTACAATTAATCTAATAGCTAAAAGCTATAGAATATTTAGTGGTGTGCGGCTGTAGAAGTAATTATATAAACAATAGCTTTGTCTTCTTTAATAGTCCTCTGACCTAATAATAGGTATATGGTAGCAGAATTAGGTTCATGGCTATATTCTATTTTCTGCAAAATTCATTTATATATAAAATCGCTTAAATCGATTTACGGCTATATAAACAGGAAACCATTTTAGTTAGATTTCTTACAATACCTATAATATGTGACGATCCGGGTTGATTCTCAAGGGATAAACCAAGGTTCGTGGGTTTATATTGACAGAGAGGTCAGGGATAAATACTAAGCAGGGTAACATAGTCACAATTCTATAAAACAGGCGGTTCTAGTAAATGCAATTGTTAACGACTGTCTAAATAACTATACTAAATAAGTGACAAGCCAGTCATATATATACAAAAGAAATCTACATATAATCACTCATATTCTGGTAAGCGTTGCTGCAATCACTGCGATAATACAGTAATCGAGTAAATAATTACACTTCTTAGTGTAGTAAGCGTTTAAGTAATCACTCTTAGCGCAGTAATCACTTCTTAATGATTGGTCAGTATAACCGATATTCTCCTATACCCCCGTAACCTGGTCTTCGACATAGTCGGGTCATGACACAATATCCCCCTCCCGTTAATCTTATCCTCAAGACCTATTTAATCCCTTCCCTTTTCTTATATATAATATCCTTTTTCCTGACTATTTATTATATCTGACAGTTTACAGCCTATTTATACCAAATCGACTTTCTATTATCGCAAACTCGCGGACTTAATTGATACTGACGGTTTTAACGTTATGCCTTATTCTCGTTATCTCTCTCGCGGCCTAAAGTGTCATATAAGCGACCATTCTTCAAAATGCAGTAAATGCATTTGCGTTAGTCGTCTATATAATAGTGCAGGGGTTGCGTTAAGCTCTTATATATTTCCCCGAAGTCTTTTCTCTTTGGTATTGTGGCTAAGACTGTTTTCTAGTGTTAAGTATTGTTTCTGAGTCGCGACGTCTTAATTCCGTTAAAGAGTTGGCGGAAGAACTTTTATTGCTTTGTCGTAAAGCCCTTCGCAAGGCCCAGGCAGAAATAGATGAGGCCTTAGATCGTTTAGAGCGTCTCCGTCGTCAGAAACAACAGCTGCAGACTAAAGGTAAAGAGATAGTCGAGTGTAGGTTAAAATCTTTAGATGAACTGGAAGATCTAAAGCAGCAGGAATTGGAAGTTCTTTCGGAGGTTTAGGACTTTTAGGGTATTAATCTTCTTACTTTCAACGCTTTATTAGACCCTTCGTTAAGAGGCCTAGATTTCAGTGGAATTGCTATAGAGTTGTCTAGGAGTGTTTAAGGTATTCTTTAGGTTCCCAGGAGTTATATTTTTCTTTATAGTTTTTCCACTTTACTAAATACTAGCATTTATTAGCTTCTATTCTTCTAGCTTTAATTTCCTTAACTTTATATTCTTCTTTAACTAGTAAAACCTTAATTAAGTCTATAATTAATCTATTTTTTTAATTTATTTTATAATACTTTTTTAAGTAGTAAAATATAAAATACTAGGTAAATCTAGATACTATTTAATAGTATAAGTTTATAAGTGACTTTTAAAATAACCTTTTTAACTAGGTAAAGTCTAAGTTTTTTAAAATTTAATTTATTGTTTAATTGTATTGTTTTAATATTTACAGTCTTTTTTCCTAGCGAATAACAGTATAGGTAGACTATATCTCCCTCTTTAAAGATTAGTCCTTTTAATCTATATTTATTAGTGTACTTTTTTATTCTTTTTTATATAAAGTAAAGGTATACCTGTATTTCTTTATATAACCGCTTTATATCTTCGGCTTTAATTTATGCTTTATTGATATATAGGCCTTTCTTTAGTGCTCTATATATATCTAGCGTAAAGCTGTAGTTAGCGTATATAGGGCTAAGTCCAGTTAACTCTGAAATGTCGCTGTTGTAGGACATTTATGCAATTAGTAGCTTCTCTACCTAATTGTCTTAATTAAAGTTAATATAACTTCTTAAATAAGCTTTAATAATCTAGTTAATATATTCTATCTAACCATTTATCTATAGGTAGTATATAGTATTAAACTTATAATTTATACTTAACTGGTTTATAAATACCTGCTAGAATTTAAATGTAAAGGTTAATTTTTAGTTAGAAACAATCTCGGCTAGAATTATATAATTGGCTGCGATAAATTGCAAGAATATATAAGTTAGTGTCTCTGTATTTATTGCTTTTTTATATAGAAAGAAGTAAAAGTATTTAATAAATTAGTCTATAATTACTAAAATACTATTATACTTGATCTTTAATCCTGGTTTAATAAATAATAGTAGTTTAATAATAAAGTCTAATAAGATTAACTTTTATAGTTATTCTGGTATTAGCAAGGGTTAAAGTTTACTATATGGTTTGTATTTTAAGGGTTTAACTATTCTATAAATTATATAGTAAGAAATAATATCTTACACTACTTTTTTAAGCCCTTAAAACTTAAAATACTTTCACACTTATTTGCAGGTTTTGCAAATACCCTTATATCTATATACTGGGTATTAATAAACTTTTATAATTATATTTTTCTAGAGTTTATCTAAAATCTAAATCTTTTTATTTCATTATTAAGTTCCTTTATTATTAAACTCTATATCTTTTAAAAATCTATTATTATCTTAAGTAATATAATACTTTTTAATATATTAAAGTATAGTATTATTATTAGATATTTTATATATAGCTTAAAGTGCTATTTATTAATAGTATCCTTTAGGGGTTTATTTTAAGATCTGCCTAATATACTTGATCTTTCTTTAGTTATAATCGGCTTATCTGCTAAGCGCGTCTGCTTATCTATTTTTAGATCCTTTTTAGTAGATTAGGATATAGTTGAATTCTAATAAGTATTCCGCATAGCGGATCTGCCTTTTAAAGAGTTATTAAACTATCGCGAAGTATATAATATTTTTATAGTTAATATATACCTTAACCTTATATATTACTCTTAATAGGTAATATTGCTATTCCTTAAATGTAAGAATAATAGCGAGGAATTCTTTATTATATATTAGGTAGTTTAATTCTGCGCTATATAGTGCTTTAAAGTAGAAGGCAATAGGGTATAGTTTACTGTTTTTATCCTTTTAATTAAATTAAGCTTTTACAGTAAAGTTAGAAGCATTTATTTCAACTTTTATTTCTTTAAATAAGTTAAATATAATAAATACAGGTTTTTCTAAAATAAACTGCTTAAGTTTATTAAATGCGTCCTATATATCTAATGCCTATAAAATTTTTTAATCTTTTTTAGTAAGTTTATAGAGAGTCTGTATAATACTTTTATAATCTTTAATAAATTATCGGTAATAGTTAGTAAATTTTAAAAAGCTTTAGATTTCTTTAACTATTATAAATATAGGCCAGTCTTTTACTGCTTATACTTTTAATAGATCTATATAAATTTCTTTAAGGGTAATAATATACTTTAAGAAGGTAACTTTCTGTATATAGAATTTGCATTTCTTTAGTTTTATAAATAGTTTAGTATTTTATAGTGTCTGTAATACTTTATAGATATATACCTTATATTCTTTAAGGGTATCTGAGAAGATTAGGATATTATTTAAGTAAATAACTATAAAAATATTAAAGTACTTTTTTAATATATTATTAATTATCTTTTAGAATATTGCAGGGGCATTAGTAAAGCTAAAAGGTATAACTAGGTATTTAAATAAACTATACTTAGTTTAAAAGGCGGTTATCTATTTATATCCTTCCTTAATTCAGATAAGGTTATAAACGCCTTTAAGGTCTAGCGCTGTAAACCACTTCTTCCTATATAGTCTATCCTATAATTCTATAATTAACAGTAGTAGGGTTCTATCCTTAACAGTAGCTTTATTAAGCCGTTAATAGTCTATAATTAACTGTAGTTTACCTCCTTTCTTTAATACAAATATAATAGGATAGCCTACTTCTAATAAAAAGGGTTAAATATACCCTTTAACTAATATATTATCTAAATAGTTATATAAGCTTTTAAGCTCTTTTTCGTTTAGATTATAAATCTTATAGAAGGTAATACTTGCATTGTCTTTAAGCTTAATTATATAGTCCTATTAACTGTATTCCAGTAATTTCATATTAAGTATTTCCTTAAACAGTTTATTATATTTCCAGTATTCTTTAAGGATATTCTATAACTGTTTTAGTAATACTGTCGTTTTAAGGCTTTTTATTTTAAGCATTTTGTTAATATTGTTAAATGCTTTCTGTAAAAAGGTAATTGTTCTTTGGATTTATTTATCCTTCCCCTTGCTTTATTTAAGTTTTATTTTTAGGTAGATTATTTCTGTAATTAAATTAAAGGTAACTTTCTTAATTCCTTTCTTTAGTATACCTAAGGGTTTTATACAGGATTTCTATCCTGCAGCTAAAGCCTTTTTAATAGTTCCAATCGCTAGGGAAGCTTTATTATTGCGCTAATAAAGCTGGCCGTTCTCCTAGTCGATATTAAGGTTATTGCATTTCAACTAAAGATAACCGAGAATAATATTATACTTATCGATATTCACTATATTGCAAGGAATTACTCCTTTACGCTTAGCGATTTTAAGTTTAAGATAATTAATCTTTCGCTTAACCTATTTATTATTATATATAAAGGCTCCTCCTTTTGCTTAATAAAGTTAGTATAGTCTGGTTTTCTCTTTTTAAGGCAACTATAGGCGATTTACAGTTATAGGTGTAATTAAATTGCCTATTGCTCTGCTGTCTATTAATATATATAGTTAATATCCTTTAACTATTATCTTTAATTTAAAATATAGTAAATCTTTATTGTTACTTTTATTGTTTAATATTTTAAGAGATATAATTTGTTAATTATTACCTTATAGCCCTTTTACAGGTAATGTTAGTTATTTTTAATTTTTCTCTTTTTGCGTAGATTTTGCAGTTAGTTAGGGTTCTTTAAAATAAATGCCACTTTCTCCTATTATAGGCAGTTCCTTTATAGGTAATAAAGTTAAATTGGTTTTTATACAGCTCTTTTATAATCTAATTAATCTTTCTGTCCTTTAAAGTAGGTTTATACTTTATATACTTTTATATTTGCTATTTTTAGAGTTTTTTTTATAAGTAAGTAGTGTATTTATCTTTTTAATAGTATATATAGTCTGGCGATAAGTATAGGGTATTATTAGCTTATTATAAATGCTAATCCTGCAACTTATTTCACTTATATATAATACACTTTAAGCTATTACACTTTAAATAGTATTATCGATTGTATTTAAACCTTTTATTATAGTAAAAGTACTATTTTATTAATTTCTCCTGGTAATAGATATAATATCCTTTAGACTTGCATTCTTTAAGTCTTTATAGCTGATGATATTCCTTTAGGGTTTCGGTATCTGGTTCGATAATAATAATCTTAAGGTCTCGATACTATATAGTTATAATCTATTCTTTAAAAGTATTATAATCCCATACTTATTTTATAGAGTAGAACGGGATTCTGATCGGGAATGCATTATATTTTACTTTCTCTCAAAAGTATACTATACACTTATATGCAATACAAGTGACCTAGGATATAGTATAGTGCTTTTTATAAGTGGGGTCATTTGCGGCGTAGTCTCTTTATATATAGAAATATATAGGTTTTTCGCGTATAGTTAAAGTAATTGGGATAGCTTTAACAGCTATCTCGTTATTAGCTCCGTTTTGCGTATAAAGCTGTCTATACAGGTATAGGTTTAATCTGTTTTATTGTATACCTATAGTAACTTTTTTAATTAAGTTTAGGTAGTATTTATTTAGCTTACCCTTAAGGTTACCGTTTATAGGTAATATGTTTTCTAGTTCTAAAAGTACAGCACTATATAGTAATAGTCTATATCGTAAAGGGTCGTTCTTATCTTTATTATTAAAGTCACTACTGCTAGTCTATCCTTTATTGCCTGCAGTAATTTAGTTAAAATATAGGTAATTAATTACAGCAATTATTTATTTATTTAGGATACTGTTATCTCTATTTAACTCTATATAGCTAGGGTCTAGGTGTTGTTCTATTAAACTGTCTAAGTGTAGTAAATACCTGTTTACTCTATCCTCTCTAAAAATACTTTTAAGAGTCGAGGATCTAGGTCTTGATTGGTATCCCCTTTAGTTTATTATAGATATTTTTCTAAATCGTTTCAGGTACTATCTACTTTTATCTTTACTGGATTTATAAATAAGGCAGCTATTGTTATAGTATATAGTCCAGTTAAATAATATATAATTAATAGTTTTTAAAACTATATTAACCTTTTATCCAAGTTCTAGTATAAACTTCTAGAGTTTATTAATTCTCGGCTTTTATAGGGCTTTATAGTCCCTCAAGAAGTATCCTAGCTTATTACAGTTATAACAGATAACCTTCGCCTTTCCCTTCTAAATAGCGTCTAGGTCTATTCAACTAGGTCTCTTATTATTAGAGCTGGCAATATATTCTTATTACTTCTTGCCTTAGTTTATATATCCTTAATACTTATAAACTTATCTAGATTACTATTATCCTTTCTTTATATTTAAGTAAAGTTTATAAAGTAAATTATCTATATTTATACATTTCTTAATAAACTCGGTAATGCCTTTATTGCGGGAGAATTTATAAGCTTCCCTTTTAACTTCCAGCTTAAATCTATTATAAAAGCATTTAATAAAAGTAGAGTTTCCCTATTTGACTTTAAAAGTATAATTCCTAAAATATATAGTATAGTTAAAGCATTTTCCTTTCTAGACTAAGTTTATAAGTTTATTTTCTATAGTGTATTCTTTATTAATATTATTAAAAACATTTTTCAGTTTTTCCTTAAACTAATTATAGCTAGCGAATATAAACTATATCTATTTATTGGCTTTACTTTTATTATTAAAGAAATCCCTTTAAATAGGTTTAAACCACTTTAAAGTATTCCCTTTAAATCGCCTAGCAGCTAAGAGGACTTTATTAGTCTCTATATTAAGACTAGTTAAAAAGTAGGTGAAATAGTTGTATAGTTAAGTAAGGAATAGTTAAAGCGCTATAGTATTTCTATTAAAGTACTTAAAGGGTTATATCTTAAATGACTCCTTTAAGTCCTTTAGAGGTTGGTTCCCTTTATAATTTAGTATAAAGTTTAGGTTAGGTGTAGGCGGCGCTTGATTCTGTAAGTCTATAATGGTCGCTTGCTGTTAGTGAATTATTTAATTAAGCCTAGCGTTTTCAGTAACTAAATACTAATAGCATTGCTCCTGTTCTATACAGTTGGATTCTATATATCGGAAGGCTTTTTCTATATAAATACAGAGTTATTCCATTTTATCGACTTTATCTTTATCTTCGCTTCTACTTATATTGTTATCTCTATTATTATCCTGCCCCTAGCGAGGAGGCGGAACAGAGGGTAGAGTATTAGGATTATTAGAAGAGGATACTGCAGCGGATATATTTACAATATTACTTAGGATTCTTAGTGGCCTTTTAAACAAGAGTTGTTAATGTATAACAATCCAGGTTAATTCTTAAAGGATAAACCAAAGTTTGTGGGTTTATATTGACAGAGAGGTTAAGGATAAATACCAAGCAGGGTAATATAGTCACGATTCTGTAAAACAGGCAGTTCTAGTAATTGCAATTATTAACAACTATTTAAGTAACTATACTAAATAAATAACAAGCCAGTTATATATATATAAAGGAAATCTATATATAATTACTAATATTCCAGTAAGCGTTACTGCAATTACTGTAATAGTACAGTAATCGAGTAAGTAATTACACTTTTTAGTGTAGTAAGCGTTTAAGTAATTACTCTTAGCGCGGTAATTACTTTTTAGTGATTGGTCAGTGTAACCGATATTCTCCCATGCCCCCGTAACCTGGTCTTCGACATGGTCGGGTCATGACATAATAATAATAATAATAATAATAATAATAATAATAATAATATCCTATTAATATCTTATAGTAAAAGGCCACTAATCCCAGTAAGGTAAAAGGATATACTATACAAGGTTTAACAATAGTATTACTAATAAATATATAAGCTCCCCTATATAATATTTTATTGCCTTAAAGGTTATAGTTTTCCAGCTTTACTCCTATTAGCAGGTTAAAGAGATACGCGAATCTTGCGTAAATATAATTAATAGTATAACGCTTTATTTACTTTTACATTTACCTATATTCAAAACTTTAATAAATTACTGCCACTTTTACCTATAAATATATTTAACCTATATATTAAATTATAATATACTCTATACTTTTTTATTAATAAAAAGTCTATAGTTAAATTGCAGATAATAGCTTATATTAATTCAAAATTTCAAGAGATTTTCCTTTAATATTAAAATAAATATTTTAAGGGTTATAGTATTTTATTATTAAGCGACTTTTACTAGTTGCCTTTAATTATAGAGAAGCCCCTTTATAATAACTTTAACCTGCACAATAAAGTTAAACTTATTAACTAGAATATTTATTATTTACTTAATATAACTGTCACGGCACTAAACCTGCCCTCTAATAACTTATCAGCATCACGTATATCCTTATATAATGACTTGGTCCTATACCTTTAAACCATATTCTTATAGCTTCTTGCCTTATTTAAGGCACAATAAAGATATTACCTTAACCTGCTGTTCCATATACCGTAATAGTTTATGCCTTCCTATAACGACTGCGCCATTACCCCTAGCCCTTAACCCTGCCTAAAAAGAATTAATGAAGTCGCTGACGGCCTAGTTGCAATACTATAAAAAGCCCTATATCTTACAGGAAATTCACTAATCCCTAACTATAGCGAGACCTTAAACCTAAAAGCCTATATCCTTACAGTAAAGAATACACCTTAGCCTAGCTCTTTAGCCTATACTTAATTCCTTAGCCTATATTTAACCTAAAAATACTAAAATAAAAATAAAAGGCATAGAAGGGGACTTTAATTAGAAAGCAAGGCTCGCTAATTATTTCCGCGACTAGCTTTATATCTATACTATCCTAAAAGCTTATAATAACAATCATAACCTAACCTTATAGCTTCAAGTACTAAAACTCGAGTAATTCTTTAATATTATCTTTAACTACTTCCAGAACTAAAAGTATAACTTTAATATAGCCTTAGAATAAAAGGAGTCTAAAAATACCGCTATTATCGAAAACCTAAAGCTCGCTTAATATAAAGTCTAAAGTTAAAGCGATATAATCAATAAGTTTATTAAAGCTAAAAGTAATAATATTTTAAGGCATTAGACTAATAACTTTAAAGATAAATTTGATATTAAGGATAAAGATATAAAAACCTATTAGTAGAAGTATATAAACTAGCGTTCTATTATACTGTATAATATTATAATTAATGCCAAGTACTTTAATACCCCTTATAAACATATCCTTTATATTAGCAGCTAACTAAATAGTAATATTTATAATTTAATATAAAAGGCATTTAACTATAGTATAATAAAAAAGGATAATTATATAATATAAAAATAAAGAAGTAGTAAGACTTTTATTAAATTTTTAGACTTACAGTATAAAACTCTTAACCTTTTATAATCTACTGCCTAAAAGTTTAATACCTACTATATAGCAAATAAGCCATTTTAGAACTTTATTACCGAGTTCTATAAACTGGCAGCCTAAGCTGGTAAAACTAATGCCTAAAAGGTTAATGCCCTTTACCTTAAAGTATTTAAAGAGATAGCTGCCGCCTTTACTAATAAAAGCAATAAGCCTATAAGCAAAGACAACTAATCTGCTTAAAGAACTTTTAGTTAGAAAGTTTACAATAACCTCAAAGAGTAGGCCTATTACACTAAACTTAAAGGCAACTGTAAGTTTAAGAAGCTAAATAGCAACTATACCCTTTAATAAGCCCTGCCTTAAAATAAATTAAACCCTTTAAAGTAAAAAGATATAAACAATCCTATATAGTTAAATACTATATCCCTTACCTTATAATACAAAAAATACTAATAACTCTATAACCTATACTACTACTATAGCGGCTAATATATAGTCAGTAACTGTATAGAAAAGCAGAAAGCTAACACTATAAGACTTTAAACCCTATAGGGATATAGTAGCGGCTTCCCAGGATATAGAATATATTAAGGCAATAGCACTATAGCGCCTTAAGGCAGGGTATATATCCTAAGCTAGGGAAAAGGTATACCAGCACTATAAGTTCCTATTCCCTAGTTCCTGCAGTACTAGCACTTCCCAACTTAAAAAAATAACCTATTATATTACAGGAACCTATTCCTATACTATATCGATAAGACCGGCTTTGTCAAAGGATTAGTTACCTCTAGCGATATACTCGCCTATAAAGATATAACTCTTAACATAGGAAGGCAGGGAAAAGAGTAATTTCCTAATAATATCACGTTAAGAAGCGCAATAAAATATTAAAATAGCCTATAAACCCAATACCTCTATAAATACAATAAATTATTATTAATAACAGACTATTAATTTTAAATACTATAAATAGTAAATTATTACTTATCTATATTATATTATTCCTCGCGCACTTACTAGTAACTATACTAACCTTTATTAATAGTAGCTGCTTAGTATAAGGCTTTACAGACTAGCATTTTCTCTGAAAGTCTTAAATCCCAATAATATAATTGCCTAAACTAAGGAGCTTTATTTTAACTAATAGCAAAGCAGCAGTATAGTTTATTAACTATATAATCCTAGATATAGGAATAGGGGAATATAGAGAGCTATATATATTTTTTATTACTAATCTCTTAAATTAAAACCCCTTTATCTTTAGAATGCTATAGCTATAGCAATATAATCCTAATATCGACTAGCTTATATTAACAATTACCTTTAACTTACAATATTATTTAATAAATTATTGCCCTTAAACCTATACTATATTAACAATTCCTAGCCTAATAACTATTCTATATAATATTAATATCCTAGGTAAACCTTTAAAGTTAATACTTTATACTACTAGCAAGAAATAAAATAATATATTAAAAAGGATAAAAAAGAAGGTTAAGAAGAAAGTTAGGTTTTAAGCTTATATTAAAAGTATACTAGAAGAAATAATGCCTTAATAGGGAGAAAAGGACCTATATATTAACCTTATATTAACACTAAAGCAAAATCACTACTGCATTTATTGACCTAATAACTGTAAAGGACTAGAGACTAGAGTATAGATAATACTAAACAAGCCCTTAACACTAATTTTAATAATACCTATAGCTGGTAGCCGTTAATATCTATACTAATATAACCTAGTATAACTCCTTAAATTAAATATACTAATACCTAATAAGCCTGCAGCGGTAGCGCTATATAAGTAACCTAACCTAATAGATATCTGAATATCTGCTGCAATATTATTTATCTAGTTCTATAAAAACCTATTTACCTAATATATAAAACTAACTTAGGCAAACTTAGCAGAAAATATATAGGAATAGGAATATAAAATATACCGACTATTAAAGCTTAATAAGGATACCTTTATAAGCGTGTTATAAAGATAGGGCAGCTTTATAGCAGTATAAGTATTATTCCCTATAGCTTTCTACAATTTCCTTGTATACTGCTATAGCAGAAAGTACCTTTAAAGGATATTAAAATCTAATATCGACAAGTTTATAAAAGTAAAGCTAGAACTGACAGAAAATAATATTTAAAAGAAACTTCTTAACTAGCTATAAAATAAAATTATCAGCTTCCTCCTATAACTAGTAAATAAGCTTCCCCTTAAAAAATTATAAAACTAGAAAATCGAGCTTCTACTAAGGAAAGAACCACTATATTAGAAAAACCGCCTAATATCACTAAGCGAACTCTAGGTTATAAGAAAATAGCTAGATAAAAACCTAGCTAAAGGATTTATTAAAGAATCTAGAGTAAAATATACTGCCCCCCTGCTCTTTACTATAAAACCTAAAAAAGGCGTCTGTATTTATTAAAACTACTAAAGCCTTAATAATATTACTATAAAGAATCGCTACCTATTGCCGCTAATCCAGGAAATATTAAATGCTCTATATAATATTAGATTTTATACTAAGCTGGATATAATAGCCGCCTTTAATAAACTTAAAATCGCAAAGGGATATAAATAAAAGACAGCTTTTATAACCCAGTTCAGGCTATTCAAAACCTTTATTATACCCTTTAATCTTTATAATACCCCAGCCTCTTTCCAATACTATATTAACTATACTTTATATAATTTACTTAATAAGATTTATATAGCCTACTTTAATAATATCTTAATCTATTTAGCTACATAAAAGGAATACTGATAATATATATAAAAAGTTATAAATTAATTAATTAATGCAGGTCTTTAAGTCGATACTAAAAAATGCAAATTCGAGACAATAAGAATAAAATACTTTAGCCTAATTATTACAAGCAATAACATTAAAATAGACCCTGAGAAAGTAGCTGCGATTATAAGTTAAAAGAGACCCTTAAACCTCCGCGAACTTTAACGCTTCTTAAACTTCGCGAATTTCTATTAGCAGTTTATTAAAGACTTCTCTAATATCTGTAAACCTTTAAATAGCCTTTTAAAAAAAAATATACTATAGAATTAAACAAAACTTTATACTGCTGTATTTGACTATCTTAAAACCTAATTTATAACCGCCTTAATCCTTGCCTTTTTTAACTATAATAAAAAGACAGTCTTAAAAATAAATACCTTAAATTAAGTATTTGGTGGTATTCTCTCCTAGTATAATAAAAATAGTGTTTTGCGATTAATAGTATACTTTTTATTAAGGCATTTACCCGCTAAATGCAATTATAAGATTTATAATAAAGAACTTCTAGCTATTATTAAATTATTAGAAAAATAACGCCTTAAACTTTAAAGTATAGAAAATAAATTCGAGATTATTATAAACTATAAAAACCTAGAATATTTTATAACTACTAAAGTATTAAATTAAAGATAAATCTGCTAATCTAAATTCTTATCCTAGTATAATTTCTAGATTATTTATTAGCCTAAGTCGAAAGTAGTAAGGTTTAATATATTAAACAGGAGATTTTAAGATATCCTAGTAAAGTTAGATTAAGACAATAGCCGATTAAAAGAAAGAAAGAGAACCTTACTCCTAAAAAGCCGCTTTAACCCTTATACCTATACCGACATTATAGGAGGTATAAACAATAAAAACCTATTTACTGTAATAACTAGTACTTTAATCCTAGACTTAGAGATATCGATTAATAGAATAATCGATAAAGCCTATAAAATATTAAATATAGCGAGTATTATAATATAGGCGCTCTAAGACCCAGCCATTTAATAATAGCCTAAAAGCATTTAAGGTAACTTAAAGGCAGTAATGCAAGACTTTTAAATCTGCAGTAACCAAATATATTACTGGGAATAACTTTTCCTCCCGCTAATAAATAAAGTAAAGATATAAGTTATATACTGAATACACTCTTTTAGGCTAAAGGGATACTTAGGATAAATAAAAACACTAAACCTCTTTAATTGTATATACTAGTAGCTATAAATATCAGTTAATATTAACACTTTTATTAAAGGTTATAACCTATGCTTTTAAATGAAGTTAAGTAGGTCTGCTCCCCTAAGATTCTTAAAACTATTGCCAGTACTATTCCAGGCCTAAAGTAATATTTTAGTAAACTATATTATACTACTGCCTAACTATAACTAGCAAAGCTTAGTCTATAAAAATATCTTTATAGTAGTATACCGCTTAATAAAGATATACTACTTTATCGCTACCTGTATATTTAATGCCGAAAAACTTGCCAATACCTTTATCTCACGCATCTATACCTTATATAAAGCCCCAGAAATAATTATATTAGACCAGGGTACCTAGTTTATATTTAAATTCTAGAAGCAGTTATCCCAATAATTTAAAATTCACCTTAAACATTCCTTAGCCTACTATTTAGAAACTAATAGCTAGACTAAACAGTTAAATATAGGGGTAGAGCAGTATTTTAGGCAGTTTATAAGTTTTTACTAGAATAATTAAGTAAATTAGTTGCTATTTGCAGAGTTTGCCTAGAATAACTAAATATCCAAGATAATAAGAACCTCGCTATTCTTTATAAATTACAGTTTTTACCTGCGCCTAAAAGTTAAGCCTTTAAACCCCTGCCCGCTAAACCTATCTATCGCCTAAAAGAGGAGTTTCTATAAAGCAAACACTATAACCGAGCATTTCCAATAAATCCTAGACTAACTAAAAGCCTTTACAGTATAATTAATTACCTAATACAAGGCCGCAGCCAATATATTAAAAAAGGACTTATACTGATTCGCAGTTAGTGAAAAGGTATAGTTAAAGACTGAATACTTTAAAATAAACCGCCTAATAAAGAAAAGAGACAATAAATAGGTAGGCCTATATAAAATCTTTAATATATACCCCTGAGCTTGCCGACTTAAACTCCCTAACTGCATCCACATTTTCCCTATATTCTATAACTCTCTCCTTAGACTACTAGCAGTCAATAAAGCAGGCTAATGGATATATCTGCCGGGATAAGACGCTATTAATAAGCGAGAGAATAAGAATATGCGGGGACGAGTCCTTAAAAGAGATAACGAGACGAATAAAGTAGTGGAAAAGTGGGAATTCGATAAGATCCTCGACTACTATAATAAGGATAGCCTATACTATCATATAGCCTAGAAACACCACGCACTAAGCTGGCAACCCGCAAAAGATCTAAAAGGATAAAACGCTGCCCTCTTAGAATACTATATAAAAAACCCCGATAAGCCCGGCCTGCCTGCCTGGGTTAAGAAGAGGAAGATAACCGACTAGCCAGACCCGCGACGCAGCAGCCACTTACAACAGAATTAATATAATAGGAGGATTAGAATATATATAGTCTTGGAATAGCCATTTAAGGGCAAATGGAGTTTGAAAAGGGGGGGGTACTGTCACGGCACTAAACCTGCCCTCTGATGACTCATCAGCATCACGTGCGTCCTCACGTGATGACTTGGTCCTACACCTTCAAACCACATTCTCATAGCTTCTTGCCTTATTCAAGGCACAACAAAGATATTACCTTGACCCGCTGTTCCGTGTGCCGTGATAATAACTATTAAATTATAGTAAATAGTATACTAATAAAGTAATAGTTTAGCGTTATTTTATTTAGTATTATAGGGACTATAATATAATCGGCTAATAATTAAAAATTAGTAATTCCTTTATATATAGGTTTAAGCTATATTATTAATAATAGAAGTTACTATATTTAACAATTCTATTTACATTGATCTACTTAATATATAAATACGCTAATATAATATTAAATATATAGAAAAGCTGCACTAGCCATATATATATATTTTTACTATTAATACTAGGCCCAGTACCTATAAAGCAGACTCTTTTATTATAGGAAATCTCAATTAACTACTTTATTATTATATTAGCATTTATATAATATTAACAAAAAACATTTAAATATCTATTAGATTAATAAATAAAGCAATAGGCAAGGTCTATAATATTATATAAAATAATAATATTAAAGATCTTTATATATAATATCTAACTATTATTTTTATATAGTTTAATTAATATAATAGACTTATATATTTTAATAATCTTTCTTTATATACTATTATCCTTATTTTCCGCTTAACCTTGTTCAAGAAGGGGACAAGAAAAGCAGCGAGTCAAACGCGATCAGGCTGAGGCATCGGGCATCCCAGAATATCCACCATTATTGATACTGGCTCAGCAACCCTTCATTCAAGGTTGAGAAGCGAAAGCAGAAGCTAATTGGAAGCCCCCTTTCCTGAATTATAGCACCATTATGAATTAGGCACCTCTTATTGAATGCTTTATCGATGATGAAGTTAATTTATAGACTACCGAGGCAGAGAATGGATGGCTTGCGTGCACAGGTATGGACAAGACTGCCACCAAAAGAGAGGGGAAAAAGCCATCTTCCAAGCTTCTATTGGAAACAAAATAGTGAACAATAAACATTTCAATCTACAGCCAGCCCCTAAATCTTGCGTTATAGAAGACGGTACATATATCTCTGCGATTGCAGGCGAAAGGAGAGTTTAGGCGAGTATCGCACTGTCCGTTGCCGGTGCCGGCGGCTCTACCCCCAGTCCGGCCGTTGATCTCCGAAGACCTCGGGACCGATCTGGACACTAGGTCTTAGCTCGTCTTTAGGTACAGCCCGCAGCAGTATAACCGCCATTGGCACAGCAGCCTATTATTATAGTTAGTTTAGACCTCTAGATGGATTTTAGAATACAAGTCTTTACGTACCGGCATAAAACCATATTTCAGAATAATCGGAAAAGCATTTATTGAAATCAAGCAATTTGTGATGTTGTTGGTCGCACTGGTCGTGGTGTTCACATGCTGTTGGCATCGCGTTTCCTCGGTTCTTGCAGAGGTTGGTAACTTGAGGGTCATGGACATCTGGACCAATTGGTATCATGCCCCGAGTGCCCCATGGACATCCAGTGGTTTCATAGTCGTCGACGTATCTGGATTGTGAATAAGATTGGCATTGCTGATCCCAATAACTATATACACGCGCCGATTAGCAACAGAAAAAAAGGTCATACGCCTTCTAGGAGCGTTGAAGAGGACCACTGACCAGTTCACCTTCCATTTGGCAGCGGCGTTACCAGCCAGGCTGATCAGAAACAACGATGTAACATGCATCTTAGGGGGGAAACAGGTGCTTGATAGGCGTATTTCAAGCTCAGCAGGAGTCCAAACTGGTGTTCTCAAATGGCCGTTATTTCTCCAAAGAAATATAAACGCAGCTGCACTTGCGGCCTTAAGGGGTTTAAATAAGAATAGATAGGGCTGATCTTGCTGTATTCTGGGGGTTACTACCACATGCCTAGTCCAGTTCTGGTTCTAATATTCTAATAAGGAGAGATGCGGGCGTATTATTCCACTAAAATTTAATATTAGTATAGGTCCCACTTTGATAAGATATATATACTTCTTGGTTACGAGGCGTAATTTACCCACCAACAATACTCATATGAGTACGAAATAGTGCATGCTATAAGTACTCCGTATATATATACGAATCAGTAAGCGTATACGAATGAGCACATATATAGATAAGTGCTCATATGTAAATGAGTACCCGTATACGACTCGTAAGTGAATGAGGAGAGCTTGTATGTAAGGAAATAATACAAGTATTGGTTAAGAAAGGGGTAGTACTGCTGGGATCTAAGCGAAAAGAACGCTCCGTCACATGGCGTGGCTGCCAGTTTCAGCTGCTATTCAGCTTCTTTCTCGTATTTCCCTTTCAATAACTTCAATCAATAGCGCAGGATACATTCAATTAGATTGCCTTTTAAAAGTCTTCTTTATAGATGAATTGCCAGCGCTAATAGGGCTGTAAAGGATATTAGTTTATTAGTGCTTACCTCCCTTCACACTTCACAATAACGAGCTAGATTTTCCATATATTGGTGGAATCAAACCCAGCGGTCTACTTGCTACTAGTGTAAAAACATACAAATATGTGACGAACCATCATACCATCACGCCAATAGGCAAAAGAATAGGCCAATAATCGCATTTGTATCAATTACTGTAACGGTACCAACTGTGTATATGTCAGATAGCGTGGATTGGTGGAAATTAGCGGCAGAAGGAAACGCGAAGGATATTGCTTATAGGAACACTAGGAGGATCTAAGAGAGCGGCTAAGAAGAACGCGACGCGTTCTTCTCGCACTATAAATTGGCTAGCCGGGAAACTATCAGTGATCGGGGATATTGTCCCTTAGACAACAGCCAGAGAGATGATGTCAGGAGACCGGAAGCTCCAGAGCTCTCGTGGTATCACATGGGCCGGAATGCATATATAAGAGCAACTGTAGTCCCCGAAGATATAGAACTTCAGAGACCAGTAAACTACTGCTGCTACACCTAACTACTAGTTTCTAGCTTATTACCTGCTTATTAATACCTATCTCTCCTCCAAGTAACTGCTCTTTAACCTCTTCTACTCTTCCCTAAAGTCGCAGCCCTTTACCCGATCCGTCTACCCTAAAGAGGGTCTCTGACATACTAGTCTCTCACTATTCCCAGTAAGGGTAAAAAGACTACGGAGGAGCATCTCAAAAGTAATGTCTTAGCGTAAGTCACTAGCGCGAATTAGCTCCACTAGCCCTTGGTAATCCCCGCACCAAAATTATATGTGTCAATTCCTGACCTACAGTATATCACATTTATGAAGACGATAAAAAATGTACACGCGTACAGATATCGCGACCCGGGCTGTTGTGGTTGGATTGAAGTCCAGTGGTGGCAAGACCTCTGCTGAGGTCTCGGCTGCTACAGGGCTATCAATCCGTCAAGTTGATCGAATCTATGCCCGGGCTATTGACCGAGGCTTTGATCCACAGATCAAACCGATCAAAATTGAAGATGCTTTTGTTGCTGATGCCCCTAAGTCCGGAAGACCGAAGAAACAGACCGAGGAAACGAAAAACCTGATTATGAATAAAGTACGCCGCGATCGATACGGAAGGGAAAAGAACTGTGCTGATATTGCTGGGGAACTTAGCCTCGAGGGCTTCCCTATCTCAGCAACGACTGTATGGCGAATTCTGAAGAAAGCTGGGTTCCGAAAAACGAAGCCGACGAGGAAGCCTGGACTGACGAAGAAGATAAAAGAGGAACGACTTCGCTGGTGCCTTGACCATAAAGACTGGACCCTCGATGACTGGAAGAACGTTATTTGGTCTGACGAGACCTCCGTTATCTTACTCCACCGCCGCGGCAGCTACCGTATCTGGCGGACGAAAGATGAGGCCTTTGTTCGCAGCTGTATTCGAGAAAGGTGGAAAGGGGCGTCTGAGTTTATGTTCTGGGGCTGTTTTTCTTATGAGAAGAAAGGGCCCTGCCATTGTTGGGGCCCAGAAACCGTAAAGGAAAAGCAGCTAGCCACGCAAGAGATTGAGAAGTTGAATGAGGAATTAGAGCCGATATTACGCGATCAATAGGAGCTAGCAACACAGATGAGGAGACTCAACCTTCGTCGTCAACTGCCTGGTATCAAGCCTCAATGGAGGTTTAATTCGAAGACTGGGAAGCTAGGAAGAGGATCAGGGAAAGGAATCGATTGGTATCGCTATCGGGCTACAATTTTGATCCCAAAACTGCTGCCGTTTGCAAAGGAATGTGAAGTTGAACGCCCGGATACTATAGTGCAAAAAGACAAGGCCCCAGCCCACAATCATTACAGCCAACAACACGTCTATAACCTTCAAAAGGTCAAAAGACTAGTCTGGTGTGGGAATTCGCCGGACCTCAATGCTATTGAGCCGGCCTGGCCTTGGATAAAGAGACGGACAACAAGAAAAGGGGCCCCAAAGTCTCGTCAGGAAGCTATTCGCGCTTGGGAAGCTGCTTGGGAGGAAATGCCTCAGGAATCTATCCAGGCTTGGATTGAACGCATTCCAAGGCATATTGAAGAGATCATCAAACTAGGTGGTGGAAATGAGTATAAGGAAGGCCGAGGAAGGTTGTCATACAATTTGTGCCGCACTAATCCTAATATAGACTAGCCTCTGCTTTAGCGTAAGACATTACTTTTGAGATGCTCCTCCGTATTAGAGTTAAAGATGCCTTTAGCGGCGAATAACTAGTTTACTTTTAGTAAAGAGGCTGTATTTTAAACGCAAAGACCTTTAAGTAAAGTTACTCCTCTAGATCATTAACTAGGCCTTCTAGATAGTACTTTACTTATAAAAGAAGAACTTGATACTTTGTCAGGAGACCGGAAGCTCCGGAGCTCTCATGATGTCACATGGGCCGGAATGCACATATAAGAGCAACTGTGGTCCCCGAAGATATAGAACTTTAGAGACCAGTAAACTACTGCTGCTACACTTAACTACTAGTTTCTGGCTTGTTACCTGCTTATTAGCACCTATCTCTCCTCTAAGTGACTGCTCTTTAACCTCCTCTACTCTTCCCTAGGGTCGCAGCCCCTCGCCCGATCCGTCTGCCTTAAAGAGGGTCTCTGATATACTTGCATTTAATAAATAAAAGAAAAGCAGTAAATACGCTTAAAGAGGAAATATTTAAATACTTTTCTTTAAAGGGAAAACCCTTCTTTTAAACTTTTAGAGATTAAAGGTTTATCGCCTATAACTAGTTTATTATATACTACTAGTTTAAAATAACTTTATAAAGGTAATTAAAGTAAAGTGCAAATTTAAGCTTTTTATTATAAAAGAAAGTTTTAAGCAGAACTATAGACTTTTCTTACTATTATTAAAGGGCAGTTTAAATTATCCCTTAATACCTTTTCTTAAATAGTTTATAAGATTACTTATACTACTTCTTGCTTAAAAGGAGATATTTAATAGTAATAGGTTAGCTATTTTAAAGAGAAAGGTGGATTTACTAGATTGATTATTTAAGATAAATTTTATTAATAGTTTAAAAATAATAATCGCAATAGCTTAACTAAATACTATAAAGCGACTTTATAGATCTTTCGCTTATATTAAACTACTAGATAAAGTTTTTAGTTATTCCTTTTTTAATTTGAGATTATTAAGAGCGAGTTCCCTAAAATAACTCCTTTATAGCTTAAGATTTATATATTCTTATAGCACCTTTCCCTTTTAATAAATAAGTAGATACTTTACTATAGAATCCCTATAACCTAGCAGGAGTTAATTTATATTAATATAATCGCTAAGACTTTTATGTATAGCTATACTAGTAACGCAAATAGCTTTTAATAGGAATCTTGATCTTAAAGAAGATATAGAAAGACTAGATCTACTAGCTAGCAGGGATTATACTAGGATTATACCGCTAATACTTTAAAGAATATAATAACCGAAGTATTTAGAGGTTTAAGAGAATAGAGAAACCTTTTTAGCTTAGTAATTTATTGGAAATATACTAATCTTTACTATAAGACCTCTTATTAAGCTTTTAATTATATAAAGTGTAATAGTAAGTATTACTTTACTGAAAAGTATAATAACCCTGTTTAGCTATACTTTACTGGCGGAAATACTAAACCTGCAGTTTATTAAGCTTAAAAATATAATTGCTATATAGATCTACCTATAAGACAACTAGAGAAGATATAGCTAGGTAGCTATTAGTAATATATAAATGCTTTATTTAATCCCGGCAGCGATATTTATATTATCTCTTTATAATAAAAGGATTAATTAAAAAGTCTATTACTAGCTTTTAAATTTACTGTTATTTTTTTAGGTATTTCTGTTATAATTTATAGTTATATAGATATATTTATAAAGATACTTAATAACTGGGGAGTAGAGAAAAAGTGGCTACTCTATTGCGTTATCGCTAATAGCTTAAAAGACTTTATTTTAAAAAGACTTTAATTTTAGGAAACCGATTTTACCTTTTTATAAAAGTATAATCAATAGAATTATCCTTTAATTAAGGATTCTATTACTTTAATAGCCTTTAAAAAGCAGCTATAATAAACTATTAAAAAAGCCTAAGTAGCTTTTATATTAATAACTAAAAAAAGCTGGAAGTTAGCTTAAAAGCTTTAAAAGACTTATTATCTCCTAACTTAAATAAAGCTATTTCCTTAAAAGACTATAAATTGGCTTTATATTTAAAATTACTTTTTATATATTATAATCTTACTAGTATCTTTTCTATAAAAAAGCTGTTAATAAACTAGTAAATTAATAGTATGCTATTAAGTTAAAAGATAGGAAAATGCCTTTATAGAGTCTTATCTATAACCTAGCATTTAAAGAGCTAAAAGCTCTCTGTAAGTATTTAAAAAAAGCACTATAAAATGTATAGATTTGGCGGTCTATTAGTCCTGCAAGTGCCCCTGTAAGTTTTATACTAAAAAAAGGCAATAAACTGCAAATATATATTGATTTCTATACTTTAAATAATATAACTTACAAAAACCGCGCTCTTTTACTATTAATTTCTAAGATTTTTAATAGACTTTTATATATTAAGGTTTTTACTAAACTTAAGTTAAAAGATATATATTACTAGATATTTATCTATAAAGAAAATAAGTAAAAGATAGTATTTTACTGCCAATATAAATACTTTAAATATAATATTATACTATTTAGCCTTATAAATTCCCCTATAACTTTTTAATAATATATTAATAATACGCTATAAAATCTAATTAATTTTATTTGCATTATATATATTAATAATATACTAATCTATAGCTGCACCTTTAAAGAGTATATACAGTATATTTACTAGGTTTTTAAAAAGTTATAAAATATAAAGCTATATACTAATATTAATAAATATATCTTTTATATTACTTTAATACCTTTCTTTAAATATATTATTATATTTAATAGAATTAAAATAAAATAGTTATGCGTTTAAGCTATTATTAAGTAGCTAGTATTTAAAAGTATTTACAATATCTTTATATTTCTAGCATTTATAGGGTTTTACTATTACTTTATTAAAAATTACAGTAAAATTACAGCACTTTTAATAGATTTTACTTATAAAAAGCAAAAAGGTTTTTTATAGTTAAAGCCTAGCACTTTTAAAGCTTTTTAATAGCTTAAAGGAAAGTTTTTAAAGAAACTTATTTTAATATATTATAACTTAAAAGCGTTAGTTTATATAAAGATAAATATATTAAACTATATAATTAAGGCAATATTAGTTTAATATTAGTAAAATGCCTAGCACCCTATAGTATATATATTAAAAAAGCTAAATAGTTTTAAATTATATTATTATACCTTTAATATTAAATTTCTTACTATTATAAAGGCTTTCTAAATATAAAAATACTATTTAGCTTATATAGGTATAAAGATTTAGGTTATAATAAACTATTTTAATTACTATTACTTTATAGATAAATAAAAGCTTTTATACTAGTAGGCAGAGGCTTTTAATAAACTAGCTTTATTTAATTTTTATATTTAATATAGGCTAGGGAAGTTTAACTTTATTAACGCTTTATTTTAATACCTTAATTTTTATAATTTTATTAAAATTAAAGAATTATCGTAAAGCTATATATTAATAATTTTGCAGTATTTTTATAGTATAAAAGCTAATAGCCTATATAAACTAAAGGGATCTGCAGCAGTATATTATAGTAACTAGGAATATTTTGTTGGGGGTAACTGATATACTTAACGCACCCGCTTTTTTTCTTTTAGCTTACCCAAGAATAGTTAGTCGCTTATTTAAGCAGCTACTGAATTAGGAAAGTATGGGAGTATAAAGATATATAGATAAACCTAGTTTAATAAAGCGTAACCTTCTTCCCCTTTTAATATATAACCCTACCTATAAGAATATAGCCACTAAGGCATATAAAGGTAACTGTTAATTGCTTTTGGCTGCTAGCATTATAATTAAATAATCTGCAGTATCTTTTAATCCCTATATTACTTAATCGCTACTTTATAGTTCTGTTAAAAGCGCGGTTCCTGCGCTTAATACTAGTTGTTATATATAGGTGTATATATATTATATATATGTTTTAAAGTACTAATTCCCCCTTAATAAAACTGGTAACTAAGATAGGGGGAAATTTCAGGGATTGCATCCTAAAAAGTAATTATTAAAGGCACTTTTACGCTACTACTAAGACCTACCCTTACTTAACTACTAATAAAATTATAGGCTAGCTTTATCCAGTCTCTATATAAATATAAAATAATTAACTGAGGGAAACAGCTTAAAAACCCCTTTTATAACTATTTAATATAGATTAATACAATATTTAACTTTAAAAATGCAGGTTATCTAGTTACAATTTCCAAAAAGATATTAGGATTAGTTAACCTAGGCATAATGCGCTAAAATATAATAAAAGAGCGGAACCTTAAGAAACTACTAATTAATAATACCTGTTAATCAAGAGTTAAAATCCTAAAGAAAATTACTAAAAAACTAATTACTACAGTAAAAGTAAATATATAGGTAAAACAGTTAGTATTATATAACCCAAGCCCCCTTAAACTATTAATATACTATTATAACCCCTATTTCATTTACTAGCAGATAGGTTAATAGGTAAAATGGCTATAAGGGGCTAATAAAGGATATACTGATTATTTAATCTCTTAATATAAAGACTTTATTTTAATTTTACTAATATTCCTAGCCAGGTTTTTCTTAACTTTAAATAAAAGCATTATTTTTACTACTTTTATAATCTCTAGTATATAGGCTATCTTTACTTATATTAAAGATATTTAAAAAAAATATAAAAAGGATAATAATTTAATATCTTGCAACCAGTATTAACGCAGAAAACTATCCTTAAAAGAGTAACTGATTTCTTTATCCTAGATAGATATATGCAACCCTTCTTTTGTATAAAAAAACTCTTTATATTAGCGGAATATATCGCTACAGCTCCTTTACAAAAAGAATATATCCCTTTTTTAGCTAAGAGAGGAATACTCCTTTAAAGGCCAGTTATTTAAATCGGATAACTTTAATCTGTAAAAGAAAAGGCATTCTTTTACTAAAAAACCATTTAATCGAAACTCTAATAACTTACTTTAACTTAAAATAAAAGAGTTTAAATTAAACTAATAACCTCCTTCTACTAGAATACTAGACGCAACCCTATCTTTAACCCTTTAACCTAAAAAAATATTTAATTATACACTTAACCTAATATTAATAACATTTATATTTATTATAATAGAATTTAAAGAAAAATTAAGCTTTTTAATAGAAAAGGGGAAATCACTATCCTAAAAGTTCCTCTTTTTTACTTAAGCCTTTAAAAACATTTAAAGTATAAAGCCATTAATAGGGATTAACTTTATAAGTAAATTTAATAGTAAGAATATATCTTAGTTCCTGAAAAACTATAAATAAGAAATAGAAGATTAGGGAATTTTAATTAAAGATTAAAGGAAATACCTGGAACTATTTATAAAAGTAAAAGAATAAAAGACAGTTTAAATTTTTATTAAAGAAAGTATTAGCTAGGATAAAATAAAGAAAGAACTTTTATAATACTATAAGTAATAAAATAAAGATTAATTAGAATTATATACAGTATAACTTTAAAACCTTTATTGCTATAAACCTATAGGAATATAGTCTGCAATAAATTAATTACTTTAATATTAATATTTCTATTAAAAGCTTAATAAAAGAAATTAAAGGATAGTAATATTATATTCCTATAATATTGCAAAAGTAATAGTATTAAAGCTGCTTTAGCTAGTAATAGCTTTTAAAGGGATTAAAGAAATTAATAATTTCGAGGATTTAGTATATATTAAAGTTTAGATACTTTTTTATAATAGAATACTAGTAAAGCTTAACATTTAAAGTGCCCGTTTTCAGGAGTTTAATAAAGGACTATTTAAAACTAGGGATTAATTAGATTTATTTAAGTTAAAGTTAAGTTTAAAGATAAAAGAATAAAAAAAAGAATAGCCTAAACCTGCGGAATTAACTATAACTTTACAGCTTAAAGATTAAATAAATATTTTATTTAAAAGATTTAATAAACTAATAATTTAACTCCTTTAATAAAAGGAAAAGGCAATTAACTTAAAAAAAAGAGAATATTATTATATTACTACTAATAGCAATAAATTTAAATAAAAACCTTTTATTTTAATAATCGCTATTAATAATATTAATATAATAGACCCTTTATATAATAATATATTAAACACTTTCTTTATTAATTACTTCAAGGCAGTTATTAATATTAAATACTATTAATATTATAAAAATAAAGACTATTTTCTTTAAAACTGCATTAAGTTAGCCTATAATAAAGGCTATAGGTTTATAATATATAACCTAGCAGTAAAAATAGCTTAGGTAAGCCCGCGGAAAACCTGAATCCCGCCTTAACTTATTATATTAATTATAACTATTAAGACTTATATATAAAAAATGCTAGCGCTTTAAGTAGAATTGTTTAAAGTTTAAAATAAAGTTTCTTTAAGCCTATTATTTATAAAAAAGATAAAACTTAGTTTTTTTAACTAAAAACCAACTACTTATAAGGCTAAACTCTTTAATATTATCTTTAATAAAGTAGTATATAAAGAGATATTTAAAATCTAGGCACTATAAAGGTTAAATATACTTCCTATAAAAGGATTAATAATAAATATTATATACTTTATAGGCAAAAATTAAATAATTGCTAATAAAAGGGATAATATATAAATAAAAAGGGTTAAAATTTTTTCTATAAACCTAGCTAAAACAGCCTCTTTAAACGAACCTTTAAATAAATATAACCAGGCCAGTTTAACTAAGGAATTATTTAATTAAACTCTCTTCGCTAACTTTATAACTAGCAGGGGATAAAAGTATATTTATATAATTAACGAGGCAAATAAACAAGCTAAAGAGGAGCTGTTACTGCCTTAGGTAGAAAAACTAATTGAGAAAGAGTAACTGCATTTAAACCCTATACCTATAACTTTAAAGGCTATACCGTCTAGACCATAATGCAATAAAGAAGGCAGAATTAAAGGCGCTAAAAATAAAGAGGAATTATTAAAAGTAAAGTAAACTAAAATAATAATCTCAGCAGTAATTCTAAATAATACAATTAAACTTAAAATTAATACTTTTTTAAATGCTATTCTAAAATTTATAAATGCCTGAAAAGTAAACTTAATTATAAAATTATAAAAGATTACTGAAATATAGTTTTATAGGAAAACTAACTTAATTATCTTTAAATATACCTTATATTAAGTAATATCTATCTCTATATATAAATACCCTTTAAAGGAAAAACTGTTAAAAAGACTAGATATAATAGCTATATACACAGAACTAACTACATAAGTCGTTTAGTTACTATAGGACTAATATCCTAAAGCTATAACCTCGCAACCTTTACTAGCAGAGGGACTACCAAATAAAAAGTCATTTAATCTTAAAGACCTATACCTATCGCTACCTTTAGAAATATACTTTTATAAGCTAAAGCAATTAAATATAGCCATTAACTATAAGGCAAATTGGTTATAAAAGTCTATAACCTGGATTTATATAGTTTAAATAGGAAAAATCCTCTGCTATTTATAGAATTTACTGTAAATATAAGTATATTTAAGAAAGCCTAATAGTATATTTATTAAAGTATTTATAGACTTAAAGTTAAAAAGAAATATTATCTCCTATTAGCTAACTATAAAATATAATGTAATAATATACTCCTATAAAGCAGTTAGTATTATATTTAATAATAGGCAAGTAAATATATATAGCGAAACTATTATTTAGGTATATATAGGTAATGCTTAAATAGCAGTTAGATTTTATATAATACTTAATAATATTTTAATACCTTTTATCTTTAAAATACTATTTATTTAAGCCGCGCAGTTAATATTTAATTATATATTAAAGAATAGGGATTTATATATAAAATACAGAATAGGGAATATTTAAATTATTACCCTAGCTATTAAAGCTATTTATTAAAAATATAAAACAGAGGCATTATATAACCTAAAGCTAAAATAAATATTAACTTTATATTTAAGTATAAAGTTAATAAAGCGGAAAAAAGCTTAAAAAACCTTTACTTTACTGTTAAAGAGGAGGATTTATATAAACTGTTAAAGTAAACTAAAGAAGACTTAATTTAGCTACTATTAGCTAATAAGTTAAAAGATTAAATAAAAGTAATAAAGAAAATAGTAAAGGAATTTAAAGGAGTAGAGGAATAAAAGAGAAAGTTTTAAAAGAAAGTGTAAAAGCATAAGTAAATTAAAACTAATACAATATATAAAAAGAAAGGCGTAAAAATCCATTTAGTAAATAATACTTTATCTAATACTTTTATTCCTATTAAAAGTCTTTATTAAAAACAGAAAAAGTAAGATAAAGTTAAAAGTAATTTAGACCTTAATACCCTATTTACTAAATATATTACTTTAAAAATTTTATTAATTAAAGTTAAGTTAAAACTTACACTAGACTGCCTAGCAGTAATCTTAAAAACAGTAAAAGGGAAACTAATAATATAAAAAACCGCAATCTTAATGCAAATCTTAAAAAACAAGGAAATAGCACTTTCTTAAGATTTTATAAAATATAGAAAGCTGGACTTTAAGATTGCTTTACTATAGACTATTTATATAGTAAAGTATAATGCTTAGTAAAGCAGCAGTATCTTAATCTTTAAAGGTATAGAGAAGAAAGTAATTAACTTGTTATAAGTATATATTAAAAAAGGTCTTTTAAAGGAAAGCTATAGGCTATATAGAAACCTGTTTTTCCTAGTATAAAAGAAAAACAGTAGCCTTTGCTTTATTAACTTTATTATATAGATAAATAAAGTAACTATTAGGGATACCTTTATTCCTTTAAGCGTAAATTAATTTAATAAAGACTTTGCAGGTTATATAATATTATTATTACTAGACTTTTTCTTAGGCTATAATTAAATCCCTTTTAATAAGAAAAGCTGAGATATAATTATATTTGCAAGCCCTATTAGCCTTTTAAAATACTGCACTCTTTTAATAGGCGCCATAAACTCAGTAGCGCAATTTCAGTGTATTATTCTTTAAATACTATTTAATCTTATACCTATAGTTTACCGACTATTCTTAGATAATATTGCAGTGTAAGGTTCGAAGTCTATATATAGCGGTAAAGAAGCAATACCTGGGGTTTGACGCTATATCTTAGAGCATCTGCAAAACCTAAACAAGACCCTGGTAAATATTAAACTATTAGGATATATAATTTCGGCAGTGAAATTAGTCTTTTATTAGGAATCCGCCGAGTTAGTAGGGTACCTGTGCGGAATAAAAGGGCGCTAACCGGCTATAGGCAAAATCATTAAAATCAAAGAATAGGAGAACTGTAGGACCCCCGCTAACTGTGCCAGCCATCGCTAATAATGCTGAAACCTTGGACGCGGAGTCCGTTTCCTTTAAAGAAAGTAGTAGCTTTTCCGATGCATTAAAAGATAACTAAGACTTAAAAGATAAAAGAGTTTTAAGAGTTACTACTAAACCTAACTGGTAAGTAACCAAGGACAATAAAAAGGCTCTTTTAAAACTAGGCGAAAAAGGGCAAGCTATAATAGTAGCCTTTATAGTAGTAATAGGGAAAACCGCACTTTAGTGTTCCTAGGTCTAGTAAATTACAGCCTTAAATATATACTGCAGCTTAACTTTACCTAGGCTAATAGATAAATCGGCTTAAAATAATATCCGAGAATAAGTTTATACACCTATATAAATAATAGGATAACTGATATAAGATAAGCGGATAGCAGCTTAGAATGCCTGGCAATAAAGAGATTAATAAAAGGGGACTATTTAATTATAATAATTTTAATAAAAAGGGAATAATTTAATATAGATTAGATAGGGAGGAATTAGTAATATAAATGGCAGTAGTTTTGCTTTTAATTTTCTTTCCCTTTTTTTTTTTTTCTTTCTTTTAATAATACTCTTTCTACTACTTTCCTATATTGTTTATATTTTCCTTAAATGTTATTATATTAGTATTAAGGGGATTAATAGGAAAAGCGTTTTATTGAGATTCGCTACTTTCGTTCGCGAATGCTTATAGGGAGGGTTTTATTAAGGGTAACTAATATACTTAATACACTAGCATTTTTTCTTATTAGCTTACCTAAGAAAGGTTAACTGCTTATTTAAGCAGCTACTGGATTAAGAAAGTATAGGAGTATAAAGATATATAGATAGACTTAGTTTAATAAACAATAACCTTTTTCCCCCTTTAATATATAACCCTACCTATAAGAATATAGTCGCTAAGGCGTATAAAGGTAACTATTAGTTGCTTTTAGCTGCCGGCATCATGATTAAATAATCTGCAGTATCTTTTTAGCCTTTATATTACTTAATTGCCGCTTTATGGTTTTGTCAGGAGCGCGGTTCCCGCGCTTAATACCAGTCATTGTATCTAGGTGTGTGTGTATGTTGTATATGTGTTTTGGAGTGCCAATTCCCCCTCGACAAACTATTAATAAAGTTTAATCTTTTTTTAATTTAGTTGGCTACTATAGATACTGGATTAAATGTTTCGCGTAGATTATTAAGCCTTTAATGACCCTATTAAAGAAAAATGCCCTTTAAAAGTAAACTAAAAAATAATAGTAAGCTATAAATAAACTTAAAGAGTTTATTACTTCTGCTTTAATACTAGTAATATTAAATATAAGTAAAGGATATAAGGAGGTAATCTTTATAGTTAATGCTAATATAATAGGCTAAAGGGCTATTTTAATATAGATTATAGAAAGGAAAAGATAACTAATTTAATATAAAAGTAAATACTGGCTTCTATTAAAAATAAAGTATAATACTATAAAAAAAGAATATAAAGCTTTACTTTAAGCCTTTAAAAAGCTATATACTTATATCTATAGACTTTTATTTACACTAAAAACAGACACTAAAGTAATTATTAATTAAATAAACAGTAAAATTAATAATATCCTTAACAGGTATATAACCTAATAGATTAATTATATCCTTTTTTTTAATTTTACTATTAAATATATCTATAGGAAAGAAAATATTATAGTAAATACTTTGTTTTATAAACCAGTAACTATTATAAATAAAGTTAAAGCTAAGAAAAAAGGGGATTTAAAAGATTTAATAAATATACACTTAAATATAATTTCGTTTATATTATTAAGGGAAAAGTATAGTAAAGAGTTTTAATAAATCGTGCAATACCTTTAAATAATATAGAGACTATTTAATCTTTTAGCTATAGATTTCCAGTAATTTAAGAATAAAGTAAAAAGGTTTATTGTAAAAGATAAGAAATTATAAGCAAAACTAATAAAATACTGCTGCTAGCCTATACTTATCCTTAATAGCTTAACTTTAAAGAAAACAGCTGTTTAGCAGTACTATACTAAAATAGGCTATAAAGGCCGGGAGGTAACTTTCTAGTTTTTAAAGGAAAGATATTAATGGCTGTAAATATAAAATAATATATACAAGGCAGTTATTTTATGCCCCTAGTATTAAGGCTTTAATCCGTACTGCCTTAAAGAGCCAGCTATTGCAATAAAACTAACCAGGCCTATAAAGAAGGTCTATTTTAATACCTAATATATCCTAAATAACTATAAATATATCTACCTATTTAAAGGAAAATATAACTTTTATAAATAAATAAAAGTAAAACTTATATTTATTTTATTATTAGTAGTAATAATAAAGTTTATATTTAAATAGATATATTAATTAAATATAATAATTTAGGCTATTATAAATAAAGGACTAGAAATAAAAAAAATACTTTTAAAAGTATTAATTAATTTAGGAGTTAAGATTATTTAAATATCGGTATATAACCTTAAAGTTAATACTGCAGTAAAGGTTAGCTATTAGAGTTTAATATCAGTATTAATAAAGATAACTAGGCTTGATAAAAAGTAGTTCTAGAACTTAGATAAGGCGATTATAGCTGATAGATATATAGTGAAAAGCTTAATAGGGTACTCTGCATTTTACCTATTATTTAACTAAAAACCGATTTTTCCCCTTAAAGTAAAACTACCTACCTAGCAGCTAATTAACTAAAATAAAGTCTATATAATAGAAAATTAATTAATAGTATATATCTATATATTTAAAAGAAAAGAGGAAGATATTAAAACAGCCTAGGAAAAAGTAATTGCGTTTCGTTAAATATTAGCTAAAAAGATAAATACCAATAATTAATATTTACTGCAAAAAGCAGCTAAACTACTTTTCCCTAGCGACCTTATTTTACTTTATAATATAAAGCGCTAAAAGGACCTTTTAAGAGATGCAAAACTAAGGATATATTAGCTAGGCTTATTTAGGATTAAGTTTTAAATAGATATAATTAAAGCATATAAACTAAAAACATTAAATAGGGTCCTGTTTAATAAAATTTACTTAGGTAAATATTTAAAAAAGTTTATAAAAGACAGATTTAGCTAATAAGTAGCTAAAGATAATAAAGAGATTTTTATAGATTAGGACTTAGAGGCAGATAAAGACTTATTTAAAGATAAAATAGTCGATAAAGTAATAATTAAAGTTATTAATAACTAAAAACTTAAAAAGCTTTACAGTAACTCTTTAACTATTAAAAGAATATATAGTTAATAAGATTAAATAGTCTAGCTAAGAACCAGGGTATATACTTATAAATTAAAGGAAGAAGAGATATTCCAACTAAAATGCAGTCCCTTATAACACTTTAAAGTAGCTATTCCTAAAATAAACCAAATAAATTAAAACAATTACCTTTATATAAAAAACGTATAAAGGAGGATAAGCAGTAATATTCTTAAAAAACAGCTGCTAAGTATTATTTTTAAAGGGGAAAAGATAGCTGCTAATTAAAGTCTACTGCCCTACCTATAAAAAATATAACCTAGGTATACTATAAGGAAAAGAATTGTAAGATTAAATAATTCATTAACTATATTTCCTTATTAACTGTTTATTTCTTAATACTAAAAGCTAAAATAAACTTCTAAACCTGCTAAATCGCTTTACTCTCTGCCTTTTTATTTCCTTTAAAATAAAGAAAGTCCTTTATAAAATAAAGGGCTACTAAAAGATTAAAATAGCTAAAGACTACTAGCCTAATAAAAGTAAATATTTAATCTTTTTTAAGGAAAGTAGTAGCTATACCTTGGTTACTTTATTAAGGCTAGTAACTAGGAAAATATCGCTAAATATAAAAAAAGGCCCTAGATTAAAGGCAATTTAAATAGTCCTTTTATTAAAAACCTAAAATAAAGATATAGTTATAAAAAGGGAATAAAATATATTCCTTAATAGTTATAATAGTAATAGACTAAGTTTAAAGGTACCCCTAGCAGAATTAAAGATTGCGCTATCTATAAAACAATATAAATAGGGCTTTAATACACTTTATTTACTTAAAAAGAGTATAAAAGAACTACCTATAAATATGCGAAATCTCTGCCAGGATATAGATAAGCTTAAGAAGCTTTCCTTTAATAGCGCATATAATATTTTAAAGATATAACTAAAAGCCTTTAAAAGTATAGTATTAAAAGTATTCCTTAAAGGTATAACCTTTTATAAATAATAAGAGCGATAAGGATAATATAAATAAAGGGGAGAAAGCAATCTTTAAATAAATTAGCAAATTTAATTAACTAATATTAATACTACCTATAATCTAAACAGCAAAACACTTTTAGATTTAGATAGAGTTAAAATAAGGATACCGATTAAATAATACCTATTTACTAAAGCCTTATTTAAAGTAGACGGCTAAGCAGAGAGATAAAGCTAGGTTTAACCTTTCTAGGATAAAGAAATCTCGCCAAAGGTTTTCTTGCCTGCAATAAATGTATTGACAAGGTCGGCCACATTAGGCAACTAATGACAGGCTTTTCTAGTGGGACCCCCGCCAACTGTGCCAGCTGTCGCTAATAATGCTAAAACCTCGGACATAGAGTTGGTTTCCTCTAAAAAAAGTAGTAGCTCTTTTAACGCGTTAAAAGACAACCAAGACTTAAAAGATAAAAGAGTCTTAAAAGTTACTACTGAACCTAACCAGCAAGTAACTAAAGACAATAAAAAGGCTCTTTTACAACTAGGCGAAAGAAGGCAAGCTATAACAGTAGCCTTTACAGCAGTAATAAGGAAAACCGCACCTTAGTGTTCCCAGGTTTAACGAATTACAGGGCCCGACTCAGGTGCGCGGCAAGATTCGCGGGACTGGATCGGGACCACCCGATCAGTCAACGCATCGACAAGAAACTCCCTCCCCGGCTGCCACGAACCAGGCTTCAGCGCACCGCCGCCCTGGTTGGCAGGACCGTCAGACCCACGCTCTTCGCCAAAAAGTCCCCATACGTTCTCCCCGGTCCCGACCTGAGAGGCATGGGCAAACCAACTGCAGCAAGGAAACACCTGGAGATGGTCGAGTCTCTCCCCCCCCACTCAATCCTAGCCTACTCTGATGGGTCCCAAATCGGAGGGAACACGGGCTGGGGAGCGGTCGCTTACCACAGAGCAAGAGCAACCACAGACACCGGACGCCTCGACAACGCAGAGGTCTACGACGCGGAGGCACAGGCCGCCCTGAAGGCCATGGAGCTGGTGGCTAGGCGCGTAGAGGAAGACCGCACGATTCGAACAGCCTACCTCTTCCTGGACAACTCGTCGGTGGTCGACGGGCTGCTTGGCAAGCCCCCCCCTTCCATGCAAGGAGCGTACATACGCTTCCAGAAAATAGCACAGAGCATCTCGCCCTGCAGGACCTTCGTCTCGTGGGTTCCAGGACATGAGGACATCATGGGCAACGAACAAGCCGACCGTTTGGCTAAACGAGGCGCGGCCCTCCCCGCCGCGCCACAGAACTGGGCTACGATCACGCGCATCAGAAGATGGACCAAGGAAGAAGTCGCGGAGGTAAGGGAACGAGACTGGCTCGGCAAGACCCCAGGGGGCTACGAACGATGGGGGCTCGGGGCCCCAGCTTCCCCCCCGGAACTCAAGCTCCCACGCCCCATCCTCCACAGGCTCCTGGCGGAAAGATCGGGACATGGGGACTTCCAAGAATACCACGAACGCCTCGGGCACGACAGAGAGTCTGTCTGCAAGTGCGGCGAACCAAGGAGACAAGGCCACTTCGCGGAATGCAGAATGGTCAGGCCTTTCCTCCCAGACATCCCCCCAGGAGAGACCCCCCTCTCTTACCTACTCGGACCTACAGGAAGCAAGGCCTTCCAGAAACTAGTGGAGGAAGCGGACCCTTATGGCCCTCCCCCGGCGGAAACAGATTGACACCACCCAGATTGACCCTTTTTCCTTTGTAAATTGAAACTCAGCGAACAGCGGCGCAAGCCGCCGGCTCCTGACGTCCTATTGCCCATAAGGGATTTGTGTAACTAGCTTACTTAGTGGACGTAAATAATAAAACAAACAAACAAACAAACAATTAACGAATTACAGCCTTAGATATATATTATAGTTTAACGCTATTTAGGCTAATAGATAAATCGGCTTAAGACAATATTTGAGAATAAGTCTATATACCTATATAAATAACAGGATAATTAATATAAGATAAGTAAATAGCAGCTTAGAATACCTAGCAATAAAAAGATTAATAAAAGGGGATTATTTAATTATAATAATTCTGATAAGAGGGGAATAATTTAATATAGATTAGATAGGAATTAGTAATATAAACGGTAATAGTTCTGCTTTTAATTTTCTTTCCCTTTTTCTTTTAATAATACTCTTTCTGCTATTTTCTTATATTATTTACATTTTTTTTTAAATATTATTATACTAGTATTAAAAGGATTTAATAAAAAAAGCATTTTATTAAAATTCGCTACTTTTATTTATAAATACTTATAGGGAGGGTTTTATTAGGGGTAACTAATATACTTAATACACTTGCTTTTTTTCTTTTAACTTACCTAAAAAAAGTTAATTGCTTATTTAAGCAGCTACTAAATTAAGAAAGTATAGGAGTATAAAAATATATAAATAGACCTAGTTTAATAAAGTGTAACCTTTTTCCCCCTTTAATATATAACCCTACCTATAAGAATACAGCCGCTAAGGCGTATAAAGGTAACTGTTAATTGCTTTTAGCTACTAGCATTATAATCAAATGATCTGCAGTATCTTTTAGTCCCTATATTACTCAATCGCTGCTTTGTGGTTCTGTTAGGAGCGCGGTTCCCGCGCTCGATACCAGTCGTTGTGTGTGGGTATATATGTATTGTGTGTGTGTTTTGGAGTGCCAATTCCCCCTCGACAAAATATATAAAGTCGCTTATAGATAAGAGTATTAATTTAGTGTTGCCTTAGGTTAAGGGATAAGGACTAGATATTATTTAATAGATAGCTTACCTATAGAGTATAATAGCTAGAGTTATAACTATTAATTTATAGGTTATATAGTAGACTACTGCAGGTTTGCTGCTAAAACTATAAGAGTCCTTGCGCTTAGCTGTCTTATAAGCTTAAAGAGATTACTTTATTTAGCAGAAAGTTTAAAGCCAGGGAGTAATTAATATATTTTATAGTAATAACTAGGTTATTAGTAATAATTAACTAGTTTACTATTAAGGCAGAGTTTATATACTAATAAGTCTTTATATTAAAATTTTAATACTATTTTATAATAATTTAACTGCTAGATATTAAAAAGTTAATCATACTTTAAAATATATTATATTAACCTATTATTAGTAAAGTATAAAGCAAGATATTAAACGCTATATATTTATATATTATATTTATTAGATAATAAAGGCGAGAATTTATTAACTTTATAGTGAATTTACTTTATTACCAATATTAGAAAGACTTTTTAAAGAAATTTCTATAGACTTTATTATAGATTTACTGGAAATCTTAAACTATAAAGGCAAATACTTATATAATATAATTTTTATTATCGTTAATTAATATATAAAATATACCTTATATATACTTATAATAGTATATATTATAAGCAGTAAAGTTACTGACCTTTTTATAAAATATATTTACTTAATTTTTAGAATACTATAAAGAATTATCTTAAATAGAGATTAATTATTTAAATTTAGATTTGGCGAAGTTTCTATTATTTATTTACTTATAAATAGCAATTTAGCACTACTTTTTACCTATAAACTAATAGTTAAACTAAATGGCAGAATTAAGCTTTAAAATATTATTTATATTCTTTTTATAGTAAATAACAGGATAATTAGCTGTAAAAATTATCTTTTATTTAGTTTATATATAATTGTGTTAAATATTTTATAACTGGCTATTTACTAGCTTTTTTACTGCTTGGCTATAAGCCTAATACTCTAGGTTATAATAGATTAATTTACTATAGATATTATATTAATATTATTATAAAGGTAAAAGAGCTTTAAGCTACCTATAAAATAGCTGAATAAATATTATACTAAAGCTAAAAAGAATATAAAAAGTAGTATAATATTTATTAACTTAAGAAGAAATTTGCTATAAGCAATTAAGTATTACTTTCTATAAAATACCTAAAACTCTAGTAATTTAATAAAAAACTTGCTAAAAAGTATATTGATTTTTACTAGATTAAACGCTAAATTAGAATAAGTAGATAAGTATATTAAATTTATTTTTTATCTTTTATAAAAATTTATAATATTTTTAATATTATAAATCTTAAGCTATATTATAGCTGTAAAGGAGAACCTTTTAAGCTAATAGATTACCCTTTTAGCGCTACAGAGATATTTAAAGTTAAGAAAATTATTAATTATAAGTATAAAAGGATATAATACTTATATTTAATTAAATAGTAAAATTACTTAAAAATTAATTATATTTAATAAAAGAAAAGTAATTTTATTAATATTAAGTTAATTCAAAAATATAAGTAGTAATTTACTAGTAAATAACTAGCTATTACTATTAAATATTATAAAGTTAAAAGGAGTAGGGTATTATATAGTTTTAATTAATTAATTGAAAATAGAAAACAAACTTGCAATAGCGTATATCTTGCAGTAAATAAGCGGCAATACTATTACTAAATAATAGCTAATTTTCTTTATCTTTAAATAGCACTTTATTGCAATCTTTTATAATAGTAAGATATATTTAAGGAAATATAGGAATTTTAGTATACTGGTATATTATATAGTAATTAATAGGGAACTGCTATTATAAATAAAGAAATATATACTGGAATAAAAGTATATATAATAGCAGTAATAGTAGCGAGAGAGTTTGCCTGATTAAGAGTAACTTAAAGGTCTAAGCGCTTTAAATTTTAGCGGCGATACTGCTTATTTATTACAGACTCTTTCTCTTTTCGCTTTTTAACTAGGCTTAACTTTTATTGCATTAATATAAGGTTGTTTTTATATTAGACTTATAGTAGTACTATTATAGACTAGGTGTTTATTAGCTGCTATTATATAATAAAAAAGTACTATTAAAGCATTTACTTTATTGATAAGGGACTTTTAAAAACATTAAACTAATACTTTAGCGGCATTAATAAATTAATAGGCAATTAGATTATATAATTTATTATTTAAAAAATAATAAAAATATTTCTTTAAAGCAGTTAATATAATATAAATTAATATAAAAAGATTTGCTTTTTAATTATATAAAACTTATATTTATTATTATAGTATTAAAAAGGTTTTTTTTTAACTTTGCATTTTATTTAATTAAAAGGTTAAGATAATAATAGTATAAGGCAGGGCGTTTATAGTAAGTTAATAGTAGCTTATAGTTGTATCTATATAAGAATACCTACTAGGTTAAATTGCTAGCGGCTTTATAGCATTTTGCTGGCAAAAGTATAGTAATTTTAAGGGGAGGGTATTTTAATAGAGATGCAATTAAAATAATATTAGCTGCAAGTAAAGACAGGCTTGCTATAATAAGGTTCTTAGATACTGCAAGATCGCTATTATTTTCTAAAACCGGGCTATAAGTATATTAAATAGGAAGTTATAGTAAAGAATTAGCTATAAAAACTTATGAAGCAGTGATATTTATTGTAAAAGGAAGAAGAGAATTTATAGTAATAGGCTAAATTAAAAGAAAAGAATTATTATTATATAATAAGTTAACTGGTAATAAAAAGTAAAAGGAAGGAATATTTATAAAGAAAGCGCCTATAAAGAGAGAAAAGGTAAAAGAAAAGGAGAAATAAAAAGGAAAAAAAAAAGTAAATAGGAATTAAAGTTATAAAAAAAAGAAAAGTAAAGTAAAAATATATATAGTGCACTTATATATAATAATAAATTAAAAGAAGAAAAATAAAGTAAATTATTTATATATTAATAGTAAAAGGTTAACTTATTATATAAGATTTCTCTATTACCCTTTAAGTTTAATTATATAAAAGTATACTTTTAAATTATAAAGTTAGAAACTTTTTAAATTATTAAATATATATTAAAGTATTTAAGTCTAGGGATTAAAAAAGTATTTATATAGGAAATAGTTATTGTTTTGTATAGTAATAGAGTATTAAAAGCTGGAAAAAAGCTGGTTAGATATAGGGTCCTTGCTGGCATTAAGGTTAATACTATAAAAGGGGGGGGCAGCCTATTAAGAGACTAGAAGCTCTAGAGCTCTTGTAGTATTATATAGGCCGGAATATATATATAAAAGTTACTGTAGTCCCTAAAGATATAGAACTTCAGAGACTAGTAAACTACTACTGCTATACCTAACTACTAGTTTCTGGCTTATTACCTGCTTATTAGCACCTATCTCTCCTTTAAATAACTGCTTTTTAACCTCCTCTACTTTTCCCTAGGGTCGCAGCCCTTTGCTTAATCCGTCTGCCTTAAAGAGGGTCTCTGACAGATAAACAGAGATGGAATTTAGGTGCTATTTGATCCTTATAAAGTAAAATAACTGCTAACTATATAATACTAATATATGCGACAGTTATAAGCCCGGATATATATATAAAGGCTACTATAAATATAAAAAATAAATGTTTTCCCTTATTTTTAAAAATATTAAAAGTGATTAAAATAACCTTTATTATTTAAAACTTTAGATATATAACCTACCTTTTTATAATATAATATAGCAGTATAACCGCAGCTATAATACCTAAAAAATCAGCATTATCTTTAACAGTAAAGAGGACTAGGATAATTAGCTAATTAGTATTGAAAATAATATACTATTTATACTATAAAAGGCTATTAATTTATTTAATTAAACTATAATATTAATAAATAAACTAGCTAAACCTAATATATTAAATTTTAATAATAGTCTTAACGCCTATATAGCTTTAAAACTAATAAAATATATAGGCTATAATTAAGCTATTATTATATAAAAAGAGATAAATAAAAAGTATGAGAAATAGACTTGCAATATAGATAAAGCTTATACCTTTATTTATAATTATATCTCGCTAACCTTTTAATACTACCTTTAAAGAAAGAATCTATTTACTTAATAAATAGATTACCTATAAGGTCACTGCGAGCCGGGAGAAAGGTTTATACTAAATTAAATAAAATCTTAATATTAATTAGTTTTGCAGTTATTTAAAGGCAATAAAAGTTTAGCTACCTAGCTAAAGAACTAAAAGATAGTGGCTAGTAAAGGAGCTAAATATAGTCTCTTTAAGCTTTAAGGAGGTTATTAGTTATTTAATTTTATAAAAGTAAAGGGAATAGTAGTAGGTACTCCCTTTAAAAAAGGGTTAAAGAGTAAGGGATTAATATCCTAAAAGTTAAGGATTATTTAATCTATTAAATCTAACTCTATTTCTCCCTTTAATTCCTTATTATCCTAACCTATAATAAGCGTTAGGATTTAAAGCTTAGGAATCTTATCTTTATATAGCTTTATAATTAATAATTTAAAGACTATATATTTAAATAAAATATAAATAAAATAGGTATTATTACTTAAAACTGCTAGTAGTCTTTTAATTTTAATCTTAAAGGCTAATTTATAGCCTTTAGCCTTTTATTCTTATAAAACAAATACTTTATAATAAAAGCCAATAATCCTATATCTTTATAAATTAAGTTTATAATCTTTATTAAAGGTTAAGTTTTTATATAGTTTTTAATAAAGGGTAAAGTCCCTATTAATAATAGCTATATACTTAATTAATTTAAAAACTATAGTAATAATAAAATTCTAGAAATATAGTAGTCAGTTAACTGCTATAATAGTAGCCTAAAGCCTATTTAATAAAACTTGAATAAAGTATTTTATTAAACTATTCTATTTATAAATATAAAGGCTATTATAAGAATATATAATTCCTAAATAAAAGAATTAAATCTAAAGTTTTTAATTAATTTCCTTTCCTTTATTATAATAAAATTCCTTAAAGTACTGGTTATATTAAATTTTAAGGGTATTTATAAATATAATAGGTATAGCTTAACTGGAAAGTATACAGTTAAGGCACCTCTATATTATTTATTTATAGTTAAAGGAAGGAAGCTTTATATTAATTATATATATATTATATAGTTATATATATAGGGTTATAGCTAAGGTGGTTTCTTAATTAGGCAAGTGGTTTAGTATTAGTTATATTTCCGGATTTGGCGTAGTTATAATTCTAGGAGATATAGCCTAGCCTATAATATTACCCCCCTTTTTTATAGTAGCTTTCTCTTTAAACGCTATTACTTTACTGGTATATAGCTATTAAATGGCCTATTGTTAAATTTAATTAGGCTATATTTAGATATATAGTTGTTAAGGGCTGCTGTTACGGCACTAAGCCTGCCCTCTAATAACTCATTAGCACTATATGCATCCTTATATAATGACTTGGTCCTATACTTTCGAACCATATTCTTATAGCTTTTTGCCTTATTTAAGGCATAATAAAGATATTACTTTAACCCGCTATTCTGTATACTATAATAGTTTATGCCTTTTTATAATAACTGCACTATTACCTTTAGCCTTTAACCCTGCCTAAAAAGATTAATAAAGTCGCTGATAGCCTAGTCGCGATACTATAAAGAGCCTTATATCTTACAGAAAATTCACTAATCCCTAACTATAGCAAGACTTTAAGCCTAAAGCCCTATATCCCTGCAGTAAAGAATATACCTTAGCCCAGCTCTTTAGCCTATATTTAATTCCCTAGCCCGCATTTAACTTAAAAATATTAAAGTAAAAATAAAAGGTATAGAAAAGGATTTTAATTAAAAAGTAAGACTTGCTAATTATTTCTGTAACTAGCTTTATATTTATATTATCCTAAAAGCTTATAATAACAATTATAATTTAACTTTATAGCTTTAAGCACTAGAACTTAAACAGTTCTTTAATATTATCTTTAATTACTTTTAAAATTAAACGTATAACTTTAATATAGCCTTAGAATAAAAAAAGTCTAAAAATACTACTATTATTAAAAGCCTAAAGTTTACTTAATATAAAGTTTAAAGCTAAAGTAATATAATTAATAAGTTTATTAAAGCTAAAAATAATAATATTTTAAAGCATTAAATTAATAACTTTAAAGATAAATTTAATATTAAAGATAAAGATATAAAAACCTATTAGCAGAAGTATATAAACTAGTATTTTACTATACTATATAATATTATAATTAATACTAAATACTTTAATACCCTTTATAAATATATCCTTTATATTAACAGTTAATTAAATAGTAATATTTATAATTTAATATAAAAGGCATTTAATTATATTATAATAAAAAAGGATAATTATATAATATAAAAATAGGGAAATAGTAAGACTTTTATTAAATTCCTAGACTTATAGTATAAAACTCTTAACCTTTTATAATCTATTACTTAAAAGTTTAATACCTACTATATAGCAAATAAGCTATTCTAGAATTTTATTACTAAATTCTATAAATTAATAGCCTAAACCAGTAAAACTAATACTTAAAAGGTTAATACCTTTCGCTTTAAAGTATTTAAAGAGATAGCTGCTGCTTTTATTAAAAAAGCAATAAGCCTATAAGTAAAGATAATTAATTTATTTAAAGAACTTTTAGTTAAAAAGTTTATAATAACTTTAAAGAGTAGGCCTATTATACTAAACTTAAAGGTAACTGCAAGATTAAAAAGCTAAACAGTAATTATACTTTTTAATAAGCCTTGCTTTAAAATAAATTAAACCCTTTAAAGTAAAAAGATATAGGCAATCCTATATAGTTAGATACTATATCCCTTGCCTTATAATATAAAAAATACTAATAACTTTATAACTTATACTACTACTATAGCAGTTAATATACTATTAGTAACTATATATAAAAGCAGAAAGCTAATACTATAAGACTTTAAACCTTATAGGGATATAGTAGCAGCTTCCTAGGATACAGAATATATTAAGGCAATAGTATTATAGCGCCTTAAAGCAGGGTATATACTTTAGGTTAAGGAAAAGGTATACCGGCACTATAAGTTCCTATTCCCTAGTTCTTATATTATTAGTATTTCCTAGCTTAAAGAAATAACCTGTTATATTATAGAAACTTATTCTTATATTATATTAATAAGACTAGCTTTATTAAAGGATTAGTTACTTTTAGCGATACATTTACTTATAAAGATATAACCTTTAATATAAAAAGGTAAAGAAAAGAATAGCTTTTTAATAATATTATATTAGGAAGCGCAATAGAATATTAAAATAGCCTATAAACTTAATGCCTTTATAGATATAATAGATTATTATTAATAATAGACTATTAATTTTAAATACTATAGATAGTAAATTACTACTTATCTATATTATATTATTTCTTTTATATTTACTGGTAACTGTATTAACCTTTATTAATAGTAGCTGTTTAGTATAAAGCTTTATAGACTAGCATTTTCTTTAAAAGTCTTAAATCCTAATAATGCAATTGCCTAGATTAAAGAGCTTTATTTTAGCTAATAGTAAAGTAGCAGTATAGTTTACTAACTATATAATCTTAAATATAGGAATAGGGGAATATAGAGAATTATAAATATTTTTGATTATTAATCTTTTAAATTAAAACCCTTTTATCCTTAAAATACTATAGTTATAGTAATATAATCCTAATATTAACTGGCCTATATTAACAGTTACCTTTAATTTATAATACTATTTAATAAATTATTACCTTTAAACCTATACTATATTAATAATTCCTAGCCTAATAATTATCCTATATAATATTAATATCTTAGGCGAACCCTTAAAGTTAATATTTTACACTATTAGTAAAAAATAAAATAATATCTTAAAGAGGATAAAAAAGAAAGTTAAAAAGAAAGTTAAGTTTTAAGCCTATATTAAAGATATACTAAAGGAAACAATACTTTAATAAAGAGAAAGGGACCTATATATTAACCTTATATTAATACTAAAGCAAAATCACTATTATATTTATTGATTTACTAACTATAAAGGACTAGAGATTAAAGTATGAATAATATTAAATAAGCCTTTAATACTAGTTTTAATAATGCTTATAGCCAGTAGCTGCCAATATTAACGCTAATATAACCTAATATAACTCTTTAAATTAAGTATACTAATACCTTATAAGCCTATAGTAAAAGCGCTATATAAGTAACTTAACCTAATAGATATTTAAATATCTGCTGCAATATTATTTATTTAATTTTATAAAGACCTATCTGTTTAATATATAAAATTAATTTAAATAAATTTAATAAAAGATATATAAAAGTAGGAATATAAAGTATATTAATTATTAAAGCTTAATAAAGATACTTTTATAAATATATTATAAAGATAAGGCAGCTTTATAGCAGTATAAGTATTATTCTTTATAGCTTTTTATAATTTCCTTGTATACTATTATAGCAGAGAGTACCTTTAAGGGATATTAAAGTTTAATATTAATAAGTTTATAAAAGTAAAGCTAGAATTAATAGAAAGTAATATTTAAAAGAAACTTTTTAATTAACTATAAAATAAAATTATTGGCTTTCTTTTATAACTAGTAAATAAATTTCCCTTTAAGAGATTATAGGACTATGAAATTAAGCTTTTACTAGAGAAAGAACTACTATATTAAAAAAAACCGCCTAATATTATTAAGTAAACTCTAGGTAATAAGAAAATAGCTAGATAAGAACCTCGCTAAAGGATTTATTAAGGAATCTAGAGTAAAATATACTGCCCCTTTACTTTTTACTGCAAAACCTAAAGGAGGCATCTGCATTTATTAAGACTATTAAAGCCTTAACAATATTACTATAAAGAATCGCTACCTATTACTGCTAATCTAAAAGATACTAGATACTTTATATAATACTAGATTTTATATTAAACTAGATATAATAGCCGCTTTTAATAATCTTAAAATCGCAGAGAGATATAAATAAAAGATAGTGTTTATAACCCGGTTTAAGTTATTTAAAACCCTTATTATACCTTTCAGTCTTTATAATACCTTAGCCCTTTTTTAATACTATATTAACTATACTTTATATAATTTACTTAATAAAATTTATATAGCCTACTTTAATAATATTTTAGTCTATTTAGCTATATAAAAAGAATACTAATAATATATATAAAAAGTTATAGATAAATTAATTGACGCAGGTCTTTAAGTTAATATTAAAAAATATAAATTTAAGATAATAAAAATAAAGTACTTTAATTTAATTATTATAAGTAATAGTATTAAAATAGACCTTGAAAAAGTGGCTGTAATTGTAAGTTAAAAGAGACCCTTAAACCTCTATAAACTCTAACACTTCCTAGGCTTTGCGAATTTCTATTAGTAATTTATTAAAAACTTCTTTAATATCTGCAAGCCCTTAAATAGCCTTTTAAAGAAAAATACACTATAGAATTAAATAGATTTTTATACCGCTATATTTAATTATTTTAAAACCTAGTTTATAACTACCTTAATCTTTACCTTTTTTAACTATAATAAAAAGACAGTCCTAAAAATAGATACCTTAAACTAGGCATTTAGTAGTATTCTCTTTTAATATAATAAAGATAATATTTTACAATTAGTAATATACTTTTTATTAAAGTATTTACCTGCTAAATGCAATTATAAGATTTATAATAAAGAACTGCTAGCTATTATTAAATTATTAAAAGAATAACGCTTTAAGCTTTAAGGTATAGAAAATGAATTTAAGATTATTATAAACTATAAGAACCTGGAATATTTTATAACTACTAAAGCATTAAATTAAAGATAAATCTGCTAGTTTAAATTCCTATCTTAATATAATTTCTAGATTATTTACTGGCCTAGGTTAAAAGTAATAAAGCCTAATATATTAAGTAGGAGATTTTAGGATATCCCAGTAAAGTTAGATTAAGATAATAGCCAATTAAAAGAATGAAAGAGAACCTTGCTCCTGGAAAGCTGCTTTAATCCCTATACCTATACCAATATTATAGAAAGTATAGATAATAAGAACCTATTTACTATAATAACCGGCACCTTGATCCTAGACTTAGAGATATTGATTAACGGAATAATTAATAAAGCCTATAAAATATTAGATATAGCGAGTATTATAATGCAGGCGCTTTAAGACCTAGCCATTTAATAATAGCCTAAGAATATTTAAAGTAATTTAAAGGCAGTAATATAAGACTTTTAAATCTGCGGCAACTAAATATATTACTAGGAATAACTTTTCCTCCTATTAATAAATAAAGTGAAAATATAAGTTATATACTAAATACACTTTTTTAGGTTAAAGGGATACCTAGGATAAGTAAAAACACTAAACCTCTTTAACTATATATACTAGTAGCTGCAAATATTAGCCAATATTAATACTTTTATTAAAGGTTATAACCTATACTTTTAAATAAAGTTAAATAGGTCTGCTTTTTTAAGATTCTTAAAACTACTATTAATACTATTTTAGGCCTAAAGTAATATTTTAGTAAACTATATTATACTACTGCCTAACTATAACTAGCAAGGCTTAATTTATAAGAATATCCTTATAGTAATATACCGCTTAATAAAAATATACTATTTTATCGCTACCTATACACTTAACGCTAAAGAATTTATTAATAGCTTTATTTTATATATTTATACCTTATATAAAGCCCTAGAAACAATTATATTACACTAAAGCATTTAGTTTATATTTAAGTTTTAAAGCAGCTATTTTAATAATTTAGAATTTACTTTAAATATTCTTTAGCCTATTATTTAAAAATTAATAGTTAAACTAAACAATTAAACATAAAAGTAAAGCAGTATTTTAAATAGTTTATAAGTTTTTATTAAAATAATTAAATAAATTAGTTATTACTTATAGAATTTATTTAGAATAATTAAATATTTAAGATAATAGGAACTTTACTATTTTTTGTAAATTATAGTTTTTACCTGCGCCTAAAAGTTAAGCCTTTAAACCCTTGCCCGCTAAACCTATTTATCGCCTAAAAGAGGAGTTTCTATAAAGTAAATATTATAGCTAAGCATTTCTAATAAATCCTAGATTAATTAAAAGCCCTTACAGTATAATCGATTGCTTAATATAAGGCTGCAGCTAATATATTAAAAAAGGACTTATATTAATTTATAGTTAGTAAAAAGGTATAGTTAAAGATTAAATACTTTAAAATAAACTGCTTAATAAAGAAAGGAGATAATAAATAGGTAGGCCTATATAAAATCCTTAATATATACCTTTAAGCTTATTAACTTAAACTCCTTAACTATATTTATATTTTCCCTATATTTTATAACTCTCTCTTTAAACTGCTAGTAGTTAATAAAGTAAATTAATAGATATATCTACCGGGATGATACGCTATTAATAAGTAAGAGAATAAGAATATACAGGGATAAGTCTTTAAAAAAGATAATAAAATAAATAAAGTAATGGAAAAGTAGGAATTTAATGAGATCCTTGACTATTATAATAAGGATAGCCTATACTATTATATAGCCTAGAAATACTATACACTAAACTGGCAACCTATAAAGGATCTGAAAGGATAAAACGCTGCCCTTTTAAAATACTATATAAAAAATCCTGATAAGCCTAGCCCGCCTGCCTAGGTCAAGAAAAGGAAGATAACCGACTAGCTAGACCCGCAATGCAGTAGCCGCTTATAATGGAATTAATATAATAGGAGGATTGGAATATATATAGTTTTGGAATAGCTATTTAGGGGCAAATAGAGTTTAAAAAGGGGGGGGTACTGTTACAGCACTAAGCCTGCCCTTTAATGACTTATTAGTATTATATGCGTCCTTACGTAATGACTTAGTCCTACACCTTTAAACCACATTCTTATAGCTTCTTGCCTTGTTTAAGGCATAATAAAGATATTACCTTAACCCGCTGTTCTGTATGCCGTGATAGCTGCTGTATCTTTAAGTATATATATCGGTTTTTAAGTTAGCTTTATATATCTTTTCTACTATATTAATACTTCGCAGAAAAAAGCTGTAACCTTACTGTTTAATCCTCGCGCAAAGGACCTCTTTAATTTCCTATTTATTCTCGCTATCTATTTATATTAGTAGTAGTTGAAGGTTATTTAAAATCTGGCCTAGAAAAAGGTTATTAGCTGCTTTTTTTAGTAGATTAATATAAAATCGCAGGTATATACCAGTTAATACACCTAGTTCCACTATATAAAAGCTAATAACCTTTATTACTATATACTTATAATATAAAGCATTAAGCTTTTTAAAAGGCTAGGGAGTATTATAGTTGCTAAAATATAGCTAGACTTTATCTTTTACTTTATATTTCTTAAAGGGGCCTTGCTATTAGTTTATATAGTCTTTATAGTATTATTATATAGCGGCAAGTACTATTTAAGTAAAGGCAGTTACTCTTTTTAATCTTTTAACTAATTCTTTTACAGCTTTCTCCTTTTAATCCTTTAATTTAATAGCTTTATTTTTTTTATATATAATTAAAAGGGTTTTATATAATAGCTATATTTAAAGAAAAAGGGGTTTATTTAAATAGCTGTATATTCGCGGTTATTTAAAGCTAGTTATACTATTAGGCAGAGGTCTCCTTAATCGCTTTAAGAGTAGTCTATATATACTTTAAGGTATATTTAGATCTCTTAATTACTCCTTTTTGGTTTACTGTTAGTCTATAAGTAATATACTATACTTAAATATTACTAGGTTCCTGCTAGTTTATAAAAAACTTTTTAAAAGCAGTTAATTTAATTAAATCTTTAATTATTAACTATAAATTAAAGTATTTTATAAAACTAATAATAGTATTAAAGGAACCTCTTTATATATACTTTTACCTCTATACTCTTTATTACTTTAAAGGTAATATTTTTAATAAGCCAGTTAATAATAACTTAAAGGTATTATATTTATATTAATTTTATAAGTAGTAAATTAATTATAAAGTCTATAGTTAAGTCACTATAGATATACTAAGGAATAGGTAATAGTTTAAAGAGTCTTTACTTATAGTTTCTCTATACTTTTCCTCTTTTATATATACTGCAGTTATAAAGGAATTATTAAACTATACTATTAATTCCTAGCTAAAAAAACCTATAAGAAATAATAGTTAAGGTTCTATTATAACCTAGGTAGCCTAAAACTGCAGTATTATATTCTACTTATATAATGCAAATATATAGCATTTTGCCTTCTTTTTTAATTATAGCCAGTACCTAGATATAGTCTTAAAATATTAATCTCTATTCTTTATTAATTATATATTTTAATATTTATACTTTAAATTAAAGGTTTATAAAAAGGGTGCGCTTTTTTTTTTAATTATAATATATATTTATTAATATACTAGGTCCTTTTAAATTATTAGGTTCTATAAGTTTTATAGTTTCTTATTTCTATTAAATATATATATTAAAGGGAAATCAGTATCGCTATCCTTAAATCTCTATATTGCTAATGCAGCTAGGATAAATTATATATAGCGGCTTAGTTTATACTTATTGCCTTTATTAAATAGAAGGTCTTATTCCCTATAGCTTAATGTATTAGGAGCGGCTGCCTTACTGCCTAGCTTATATTAGATTATAAAATTAAACTGGGAAAGGAACTCTACCTAGCGCATTTATTATTCAAAGAGTTTCCTATATATTATAAAAAACTGCAAGTTCTTATAGTTTAAAATAACTATAAAGGGGTTATAGCTATATAGCTCTACTTTTTACTCTTTTAAATAGCGAATTATTACTAGTATTTTTTTATTATAGATAAAATAGTTATATTTAGCGGGGCTTAGCTTTTATAAGTAGTAAACTATAATATAATATTCTCCTTTTTTATCTTTTTATAAAAGGACTCCTTTTAAAGTATATTTTAAATAGTTTACTTTAATAAAGGTATATTTTATAAGATTCTAAGCTTATAGTATAGGGGCTTTAATAAAGAGGTGTTTAAGCTTTTAAAAGGCTGCTTTTTTTATACCTTTTTACTAGAAAAAGGTCTTTTTTTAATTAGCTTTATAAGTAGGTAAACTATTTAAGAGAATTTAAGGATAAATATTTAGTAGTAATTAATAAAGTTAAAAAAGCTTTAAACTTTTATTACTATTATAAGTGCCTACTACTCGCTAATAGCTTACTATTTTTTAAGGTTACAGGTAATTCCTTTACTAGTATATATAATAAACCTAAAATATTTAATCTTTTTTTATATAAATATATACTTTTTAGGATTTAAATATAGCCTAGTATTAGTGAAAGTATATAAAACTTACTAGACCTTCTTTATATAGTTCTTTTATAACCTATTAGTATAAATTAAGATATTGTTAAGGTATATAGATATAAAGTCATTTAAAAAGGGGTATAGTACCTAGTTAATATACTATTAAAATACTGCTAGTGCGCTGGTAAGTTTAAATAAAACTACCTGCCACTTATATAAGCTATAGTATATATAGAATATAGTCTTATATTTTTCTTTTTTTATAACCTTAATTTTATAAAATGCAGCTACTATATCTAGCTTTATAAACCACTTTACTTTTATTAAACTATTAAAGGTTTTAGAAAAAAGGGGGAGGGGGTAGCGATTTTACTGTATTATTGCATTTAAAGCGCAGTAGTTTATATAAAAGTGAATTCCTCCTCTAGGTTTTTAAATAAAGAAAATAAAGGCTATAGCAGCTAAGCTACTAGCTTAAATAAATCCCTTATTAAGTAAATTAAAAAGGGTTTTCTATAATACTAATAATTCCTCGCGTAATATACTATAAAAAGGGCCTTAAAGGAGTTTTAGTTCTTTACTATATTTATTAGCTTTTAAGGGAATCTGTAAATTAACTTTTAGGCAATATAGTAAAAGTTTAATAGCTTCTTTTATAGAAAATAATAAATAAAACTCTTTATATAGTTTAGGGGGGATATATTTTGAAAGATCTATAGGTTTTTTAAGTTAAAGTACTTTTTTAATATTAAATAAGCTAATAGCTTAAAGGAAGTATATTTCCTTTTTACTATTTCTTTTAATATAATAGTATTTTACTTATAATATTAAAGCTAATATAAGCCAGGCTCTTTATATAGCTTTAATATTCCTAGGCTCCTCTTTATTTATAAATTATAGCTATAGGCTAGCTTTTCTATAGCTAACTTCTTTCTTAACTATATTATATATTACCTAGTTAGCCTTAGCTTAAAGTTTATTAAGGATTAGGTTATAATTTAGTTTATTTATTATATAGGTATATTAATATTTAATATAGCTATATAAATCTAGGTAAATAATAGTAATATAGCTAGTTTTTACCTTTTTATAGATTTTAATAAATGTTTTAATCTTCCTTTTAATAATTTTAATTTATAAAAGGTATAACTTTTAAGTAAAAGAGGAGTTTATAATAGTATAAAGGTTATAGCTAGTATTAAATAATACTATAATAGGTATATTCTCTATTTTGGCTTATAATATTATTAATTTACTAGTTATTTGCTCTTTAAACTCTTTTTATCCCTTTAATTCTTCCTTTATATAACGGGTATAGCTTAACTGGAAAGTATATAGTTAGGGTACCTCTGTATTATCTATTTATAACTAAAGGAAGGAAGCTCTATACTAGCTATATATACGTTATATAGTTATATATATAGGGTTATGGCTAAGGTGGTTTCCTAATTAGGTAAGTGGTCTAGTATTGGTTGTATTTCCGGATTCGGCGTAGTCGTGATTCTAGGAGATATAGCCTAGCCTATAATATTACCCCCCCTTTTTATAGTAGCTCTCTCTTTAAGCGCAATTACTTTGCTGGCGTATAGCTGTTAAGTGGCCTGTTATTAAATTCAATTAGGCTATATTTAGATATATAGTTATTAAAGGCTGCTATATCTTTAAATATATATATTGGTTCCTAGGTTAGCTTTATATATCCTTTCCACTATATTAATATTTCGCAGAAAAAGCTGCGACCTTGCCGCTTAGTCCTTACGCAAAGGACCTCTTTAACTTCCTATTTATCCTCGCTATCTACTTATATTAGTAATAGTTAAAGGTTATCTGAAATCTAGCCTAAAAGGGGGTTATTAGCTGCTTTTTTTAGCAGGTTAATATAAAATCGCGGGTATATGCTAGTTAATATACCTAGTTCTACTATATAAAGGCTAATAACCTTTATTACTATATATTTATAATATAAAGCATTAAGCTTCTTAAAAGGCTAGGGAGTATTATAGTTATTAAAGTATAGCTAGACTTTATCTTTTACTTTATATCTTTTAAAGGGGCTTTACTGCTAGTTCGCGGAGTCTTTATAGTATTATTATATAGCGGTAAATACTATTTAAGTAAAAGCAGTTACTCTTTCTAGTCTTTTAACTATTTCTTTTATAGCTTTCTCTTCTAGGTCCTTTAATCTAATAGCTTTATTTTCTTTTATATATAGCTAAAAGGGTTCTATATAGTAGCTATACTTAAGGAAAAAGGGGCTTATTTAAATAGCTGTATATTTACGGTTATTTAAAGCTAATTGCGCTACTAGGAAAAGGTCTCCTTAATCGCTTTAAGAGTAGTCTATATATACTTTAAAGTATACTTAGATCTCTTAATTACTTTTCTTTAATCTGCTGTTAATTTATAGGTAATATACTATACTTAGGCGTTACTGGGTTCCTGCTAGTTTACAGACAGCTCTTTAAAAGCAGCTAGTTTAATTAAATCCTGAATCGCTAACTATAAACCAGGGCATCCTATAAAACTAATAATAGTATTAAAAAAACCTCTTTATATATACTTCTGCCTTTATATTTTCCATTACCTTAAAAGTAATATTTTTAATAAACTAGTTAATAATAACCTAAAAGTATTATACCTATATTAGTTTTATAGGTAATAGGTTAACTATAAAGTCTATAGTTAGGTTACTGCAGATACGTTAAGGAATAGGTAGTAGTTTAAAGAGTCTTTACTTATAGCTTCTTTATACTTTTCCTTTTTTATATATATTATAGTTACGGAAAAATTATTAAACTATACTGCTAATTCCTGGCTAAAAAAACCTGCAGGAAATAATAGTTAAGGTTTTATTATAACCTAAATAGCCTAAAACTATAGTATTATATTTTACTTATATAATGCAAGTGCATAGTATTTTGCCTTTTTCTTTAATTATAGCTAGTACCTAAATATAGTCTTAGAATATTAATCTCTATTCTTTATTAATTATATATTCTAATATTTATACTTTAAGTTAAAGGTTTATAAAGAGGGAGCGCTTTTTTTTCTTAACTGCAGTATATACCTATTAATATACTAGGTCCTTTTAAATCGTTAGGTTTTATAGGTCTTATAGTTTTTTATTTCTGTTAAATATATATATTAAAGGGAGATTAATATTGCTATTTTTAAATCTTTATATTGCTAGTGCGGCTAAGATAAGTTATATATAGTAGCTTAGTTTGCGTTTATTGCCTTTATTAAATAAAAGGTCTTATTCCCTGCAGCTTAATGTATTAGGAGTAGCTGCCTTACTGCCTGGCTTATATTAGATTATAAAATTAAACTAGGAAAGGAACTTTACCTAGTATATTTATTATTTAAAGAGTTTCTTGCGCATTATAAAGAACTGTAAGTTTTTATAGTCTAAAATAACTATAAAGGGGTTATAGCTATATAGCTTTATTTTCTACTCTTTTAAATAGTAAATTACTGCTAGTATTTCTTTATTATAAATAAAATAGTTATATTTAGCAAGGCTTAGCTTCTATAAATAGTAAACTATAATATAATATTCTCCTTTTTTATTTTTTTATAAAAGGACTCCTTTTAAAGTATATTTTAAATAGTCTGCTTTAATAAAGGTATATTTTATAGGATCCTAAACTTATAGTATAGGGGCTTTAATAAAGAGGCGTTTAAGCTCCTAAAAGGCTGCTTTTTCTATACCTTTCTATTAAAAGGGGGTCCCCTTTTTAGTTAGCCTTATAAGCAGGTAAGCTATCTAAAAGAACCTAAAAATAAATATCTAATAGTAATTAGTAAAGCTAAGGAAGCTTTAGACTTTTATTACTATTATAAGTGCCTGCTACTCGCTAATAGTTTACTGCTTTTTAAAGTCGCAGGCAATTCCCTTACTAGTATATATAATAAACCTAACGTATTTAATCTCTTTCTATATAAACGTATATTTCTTAAGATTTAAATATAGCCTAGTATTAGCGAGGGTGTATAAAACTCGCTAAACCTTTTTTATATAGTCCTTTTATAACCTATTAATATAGATTAGGATATTATCGAGGTATATAGATATAAAGTTATTTAAAAAGGGGTATAATACCTAGTTAATATACTATTAAAATACTGCTAGTGCGCTAGTAAATTTAAATAGAATTACCTGTTATTTATATAGGCTATATTATATATAGAATACAGTTTTATATTCTTCTCCTTTTATAACCTTAATTTTATAAAATACAGCTACTATATTTAACTTTATAAACCACTTTACTTTTATTAAACTATTAAGGGTTTTAGAAAAAAGGGGGAGGGGGTAGCGATCTTGCTATATTATTGCATTTAAGGCGCAGTAGTCTATATAAAAGTAAATTCCTCTTCCAGGTTTCTAAATAAAGAGGATAAAGGCTACAGCAGTTAAGCTGCTAGTTTAAATAAATCCTTTATTAAATAAGTCGAGGAGGGTCTTTTATAATATTAATAATTCCTTGCGTAATATACTATAAAAGGGGCTTTAAAGGAGTTCCAGTTCTTTACTATATCTATTAGCTTTTAAAGGAATCTATAAATTAACTTTAAGGCAGTATAGTAGAAGCTTAGTAGCTTTTTTTATAGAGAATAGTAAATAAAACTCTTTATATAGTTTAAAAGGAATATATTCTTAAAGATTTATAGGTTTTTTAGGCTAGAGTGCTTTTTTAATATTAAATAAGCTAATAGTTTAAAGGAAGTATATTTTTTTTTTGCTATTCTTTTTAATATAATAGTATTCTACTTGCAATATTAAGGCTAATATAAGCTATGCTTTTTATATAGCTTTAATATTCTTAGGCTCCTCTTTATTTATAAATTATAGCTATAGGCTAGCTTTTCTATAGTTAACTTTTTTTGAACTGTATTATATATTACCTAGTTAGCTTTAATTTAAAGTTTATTAAAGATTAGGTTATAGTTTAGTTTATTTACTATATAGGTGTATTAATATTTAATATAACTATATAGATTTAGGTAAATAATAGCGATATAGCTGGTTTTTACCTTCTTATAGATTTTAATAAATGTTTTAATTTTCCTTTTAGTAATTTTAATTTACAGGAGATATAACTTTTAAGTAAAGGAGGAGTTTATAATAGTATAAAGGTTATAGCCAGTATTAAATAGTGCTATAATAGGTATATTCTTTATTCTGGCTTATAATATTATTAATTCGCTGGTTATTTGCTTTTTAAACTCTTTTTATCCCTTTAGTTTTTCCTTTATAGGCTTTAACGCTTAACTTTACATTAAAGCTAATCTTTTAACTTATCGCTAAAGTTACTATTTTCCTTACTATTAGTATACTGGTTATTATTATTAGACTTACGGTCAGCGATCTAGACCTAATGCGCCTAGGCTTTATAGCCTTTCTTGCAAAACTAGGCAATATATCCCTCTTTCCTGCAATAGTAATATATAGCCTCTTAGGCAGTGTTTGCCTCGCTTACTAAAGAGCTGCGTCGGTGCTGGTTCTTTATATAGTTTATACCCTTTATCTAGGTATTGCCCTTTTTATCGACTGCTTATATATAGTCCTTTAAAGTGTAATATAGTTAAGGTTTATTATATTTTTTCTGCTAGGAGTAGCCTATTAAATCAGCTCTTATATTTTATTAGTCTAGATTTAATCGTTTAATGCAATTAGCAATATCCTAGACTTTAATAAGCTATTTACTATAGGTAAGCGGCAGGTTTACTATTACTAAGCGGAATTATAGTTCTAGAGATAATGCTCCTTTAAGGAAGATAATTTTAGTTTAGTCAGCCTAGTTGTTGCTGCCTGCCTTAAAAAGCTTTTATTTAAAGCAAAGAAGGAAAAATAAAAGTAAAGTCTTATTTCCTTACTTAAAAGTGCGCAGCTTTTACACAGCTTAGTTCCAGAGTCTTTAATCTTTATAGGTATAGTCTAGGTATTATATAAATTCTACTAGGTTATAGTTCCTATTAGTTCCTTTTAATATATAAAAAGTAGCAACTACCTGCTTAAATATAGCATTTAAGCAGGAGTTAATAAAGTATTACTGTTCTTTATTGGTATTATAGAACTTTTTATTAAATTTAAGCTTTTTGCATATATTTTACGCTTATACAATATACTCTTTTTGCTTTCCTAAGAATTTAAATAGGTTAAAAAGTAGCTTCCTTTTAACCTTAAAAGCTTATATAAACTTTATTATAAAGGTTAATATAGGCTTTATAATTATAGCTTGCGCAGGTTTTTGCTTAAGTTATAGAAGGAATAATATTTTATTTTCCTAGCTATCTAGCCTTTAAGTCACTAGTACTATAAAGTCTAGCTTTTTTATTAATATAGCTATTTGTTTTTGTCAAGGTAAAACAACTTACTTGATCTATAACTGTATATTATTGCCTTTAAAGGCTTAGTCTTTAAAATTCACTATTTTCCTTTTATAGTAAAAGTTCTGTTACTTACTGGCTAGGTAGTAGTTAAGCTATAGATATATAATAGGTATAGCTTAACTAGAAAGTATACAGTTAAGGCACTTCTGTATTGTTTATCTATCGCTAAAGGAAGGAAGCTCTATACTAGCTATATATACATTATATAGTTATATGTATAGGGTTATAGTTAAGGTGGTTTCCTACTTAGGTAAGCGGTCTAGTATTGGTTGTATTTCCGGATTCAGCGTAGTTATGATTCCGGGAGACATAGCCTAGCCTATAACACTTTATAGGCTTTAACGCTTAACTTTATATTAAAGCTAATCTTTTAACTTATTACTAAAGTTACTGTTTTCTTTACTATTAGTATACTGGTTATTATTATTAGATTTATGGTCAGTGATTTAGACTTAATATACCTAAGCTTTATAGCCTTTTTTGCAATATTAGGCAATATATCCCTTTTTCCTATAATAGTGTCACAGGCTAGGCCATGTCTCCCGGAATCACGACTACGCCGAATCCGGAAATACGACCAATACTAGACCGCTTACCTAATTAGGAAACCACCTCGGCCACAACCCTATACGCACAACTATATAACGCATACATAGCTAGTATAGAGCTTCCTTCCTTCAGCTATAGATAGACAATACAGAGGTGCCCTAACTGCGTGCTTTCCAGTTAGGCTACACCCGTTACATATCTATAGCTCAGCTACTACCTAGCCAGTGAGTAACGGAACTCTCACTGCAGAAGGAAAATGGCGAATTTCGGAGACCAAGCCTCCGAGGGCGACGACGTACAGTCGCGGATCGAGCAAGCTGTTCTACCTTTACAGGAACAAATAGCTGCACTGATGAGAAAGCTGGACTCCATAGCACCAGCGACTCAGGGGCTAGATAGCCAGGAAGACGAGATGTCATTCCTTCCGCAACCTGAGCAAGAACCCGCGCAGGCCGCAACCATGAAGCCTGCATCGACCTCTACGATAGAGTTTACACAAGCTCCCAGGGTCAAGAGGAAGCCACTCCCCAACCCATCTAAATTCTCGGGAAAGCGAAGGGAGTACGCCGCATGGGCGCAAGATATGCGCGAAAAGCTCGAACTCGACAAAGAGTTCTATAACAGCAACAGAGAACGGTGGTACCTTATTAACTCCTGCTTAGACGCTACACCTAAGCAGGTAGTCGCTACCTTCTATGCGTCAGGAGGAACCAACAGGAACTACGACCCAGCGGAATTTATGCGATACCTGGACCGTACCTACAAGGATCAAGGACTCCGGAACCGAGCTGCGCAAGAGCTGCGCACTCTCAAGCAAGGAGATAAGACTTCGCTCTCATCTTTCCTTCCCCGCTTCGAACAGAAGCTCTCTGAGGCAGGCGGCGACGACTGGGCTGACCAAGCCAAGATCATCTTCCTCGAGGGAGCGTTATCTCCAGAACTACGATTCCGCTTAGCAACGGTGGACCTGCCGCTTACCTATAGCGAATGGCTTGCTAAGGTCCAGGATATCGCTAGCCGCGTCGAACGATTAGATCCAGACCGACGGAACGCGGGAGCCGCCTCGATAGGCCACTCCCGGCAGAAAAAACATAATAAGCCCCAACCACATCGCACTTCGAAGGACTATACACGAGCAGTCGACGAGGAGGGCGATACCCGGATGGGGGGCGTGAACCGCATGAAGAACCAGCGCCGACGCAGCTCCTTACCGAGCGAGGCAGACACTGCCCGGGAGGCCACATGTTACCGTTGCGGGAAGGAGGGACATATTGCCCGGTTTTGCAAGAAAGGCCACAGAGCCCGGGCGCATCAGGTCCAGATCGCCGACCGCGAGTCTGATGATAACAACCAGCATACCAACGGCGAGGAAAACAGTAACTCTAGCGACGAGTCAAAAGATTAGCTCCAACGCAAAGTCGGGCGTTGGAGCCCACAAAGGAAGAACTGAAGGGATGGAAGGAGTTCAAGGAGCGAATGACCGGCGAATCAGCAACGTTACAAGCCAGAATAGAGAATATACCTATTACAGCACTATTCGATACTGGCTGTGACCTTTATGCTGTTATAAACTCCTCCCTTGCCCGGAAGTTACACCTCCCGCAGATCAAGATCACTAAAAGGAAGATTGGGACGTTTACCGAGATCCACGAGAAGGTAGAAACCAGCCGTGTCGCTGTTATTTACCTGGATCTATGCGGCTATATTGAACGTCAATACGCCTATATAGTGGATAAACTAGATCATGACCTAATCCTCGGTAAGCCTTGGGCTGAGGCTAACCAGGTAGTATATAATGCAGCCAAGAAGGAAGTTAGCCACGGAAAAGCCGGCCTACAGCTACGATTCGCAGATGAGGAGGAGCCCGGGAATATTAAGGCCATACGAAGAGCCCGGCTTATACCAGCCTCGATATTGCAAGCAGAATACCGCCGCACTAAAAGGAACAGCGAAAAGGAAGCGTACTTCCTCCGAGCTATCAGCTTATCCGACATTGAAAAAGCACTCCAGCCTGAGAAACCTATAGATCCCCGGGAATATATCCCCCCCGAACTATACAAAGAGTTCTGTTCGCTATTCTCTATAAAAGAAGCTACTAAGCTTCCACCACGCCGCCCCGGAGTCGATTTGCAGATTCCCCTGAAAGCCGATGAACACGGCAAAGAACCGGAACTCCCTTGGGGCCCCCTTTACAGCATGTCACGCGAGGAACTATTAGTGTTACGGAAGACCCTCCTCGACTTACTCGATAAGGGATTCATTCGAGCTAGCAGCTCAGCCGCCGCAGCCCCTGTCCTCTTTGTTCGGAAACCTGGAGGAGGAATTCGCTTCTGCGTAGACTACCGCGCCTTAAACGCAATAACGCAGCGAGATCGCTACCCCCTCCCCCTTTTTTCTGAAACCCTTAACAGCTTAACGAAAGCGAAGTGGTTCACGAAGCTAGATATAGTAGCTGCGTTCCATAAAATCAGGGTCGCGAAAGGAGAAGAACACAAGACTGCATTCCGTACACGCTATGGCCTATATGAGTGGCGGGTAGTTCCATTCGGACTTACCGGCGCACCAGCAGCGTTCCAACGGTATATCAACCAGGTACTACGCCCCTTTTTGGACGACTTCGCGTCCGCATACCTCGACGATATCCTGATCTATACCGACGGGTCACGAAAGGACCATATGAAGAAGGTCCGGCGAGTTTTACGCGCCCTCGCTGATGCTGGGCTACACCTAGATCCTAGGAAGTGCGCGTTCGCACAGAAAGAGATTAAATACCTTGGGTTTATTATACATGCCGGCAAGGGAATTGCCTGCGACCCCGAAAAGCAGCGAGCTATTAGCGAGTGGCAGGCACCTACGACAGTAACAGGAGTCCGAAGCTTCCTTGGCTTTGCCAATTACTACCGGATATTCATCCCCGGGTTCTCTCGGATAGCCCACCCGCTTGTGAGGCTGACCAAGAAAGGGACCCCCTTCCAGTGGAAAGGTATGGAAGAAGCAGCCTTCCAGGAGCTTAAACGCCTCTTCATCGAAGCCCCTATACTACAAGCTTGGGATCCTACAAAACGCACCTTTGTCGAAGCAGACTGTTCAGGATACGCTCTAGGAGGAGTCCTCCTGCAAGAGAACAAGAAGGGAGAACGTCACGCTATAGCTTACCACTCACAGAAGCTAAGCCCCGCCGAATACAACTATCCCATCCACGACAAGGAAATGCTGGCAGTAATTCGCTGTCTAGAAGAGTGGAGAGCAGAGCTACGTAGCTGCGACCCCTTTACAGTCATTTCAGACCATAAGAACTTGCAGTTCTTCATGACGCGCAGGAAACTCTCTGAACGACAGACGCGCTGGGCAGAGTTCCTTTCCCAGTTCGATTTTACAATCCAATATAGGCCAGGCAGCGAGGCAGCCGCTCCCGACGCGTTAAGCCGCAGGGAACAAGACCTTCCACTCAATGAAGGCGACGAGCGCGAACTAAGCCGCTATATACAACTTATCCCAGCCGCACCAGCGATACGGAGATTCGAGGACAGCGATACTGATCTCCCCTTAATGCGCGTATTCGACGGAAACGAGGAACTACAGGACCTGTGGAACCTGACGATTCAGAAGGACCCGGTATATCGACGGGTATACGCTGCAGTTAGGAAGGAAGAGCGCTCCCTCCCCGCAGACCTCCAACTTAAGGTACAGATATCGGAATGTACAATCGACGAGGAACAGAGATTAACGTTCCGAGACCGTATCTGGGTACCGGCTACAACCGAAGAAGAAGGCGAAACGCTGCGCACTCGCATTGTGCAAGCAGAACACGACGCCGCAGTCTCGGGCCACCCAGGTCGTGACGGAACCCTAGCTATTATTTCCCGCAGGTTTTTTTGGCCAGGAATTAGCAGTACAGTCCGACAATTCCTCCGCAACTGCAGTATATGCGGAAGAGGAAAGGTATGGAGAAGCTATAAGCGAGGACTCCTCAAACCACTACCTATTCCCCAGCGCATCCGCAGCGACCTAGCTATGGACTTCATAGTCGACCTACCACCCACAGGACCAACACAGGCACGATACCTTTGGGTTATTATCGACCGGCTTACTAAGAATATTACCCTCGAGGTAATGGAGAGTATGGAGGCAGAAGCATGTGCAAAGAGGTTCCTCCAATGCCACTATCGGTTCCACGGGATGCCCCGGTCTATAGTCAGCGACCGAGGATCTAATTGGACCAGCCGCTTCTGGAGAGCTTTCTGTAAACTAGCAGGAACCCAGCAACGCCTAAGCACGGCGTATCACCCACAGACTGACGGCGGACCAGAGAGGAGCAACCAAGAGATCCAAGCATACCTTAGAGCATATATAGACTACTCCCAGAGCGATTGGGGAGACCTCCTCCCGGCAGCGCAACTAGCTTTAAATAACCGCGAACACACGGCTATCCAAATGAGCCCCTTTTTCCTTGAGCACGGCTACCATGTGGAACCCCTCCAGCTATATACGAAAGAAAACGAAGCTATTGGATTAAAGGACCCGGAGGAGAAGGCCGCAAAAGAAATAGTTGAGAGACTAGAAGGAGTAACCGCCTTTGCCCAAGCAGCACTTGCCGCTACGCAACAACGCTACGAGGACTCCGCGAACCAGCGGCGAGGCCCCTCTGAGAGATATGAGGTGGGAGATAAAGTCTGGCTACACCTCGGCAACTACAATACTCCCCGGCCTTCCAAGAAGCTTGATGCCCTACATCATAAGTATACAGTAACAAAGGTCATTAGCCCTCATGTAGTGGAACTGGGCGTACCAACTGGTATATACCCGCGATTTCACGTTGACCTGCTAAGAAGAGCGGCCGATGACCCCCTTCCGGGCCAGATTTCAGACGACCCCCAACCACCACCGATACGAGTGGATGGCGAGGATGAATGGGAAGTTGAAGAGGTCCTCTGCGCGAGGACTAAGCGGCGAGGTCGCGGCTCTTTCCGCGAAGCATTAATACAGTGGAAAGGATATATAGAGCCAACCTGGGAACCGATACACGTACTTGAAGACACAGCAGCCCTCGACGACTATATATCTAAATATGGCCCAATCGAATCTAACGACGGGCCACTTAACAGCTATGCGCCAGCGAAGCAACGGCGCCCAAGGAGAGAGCCACCGTAAGAAGGGGGGGTAATGTCACAGGCTAGGCCATGTCTCCCGGAATCACGACTACGCCGAATCCGGAAATACGACCAATACTAGACCGCTTACCTAATTAGGAAACCACCTCGGCCACAACCCTATACGCACAACTATATAACGCATACATAGCTAGTATAGAGCTTCCTTCCTTCAGCTATAGATAGACAATACAGAGGTGCCCTAACTGCGTGCTTTCCAGTTAGGCTACACCCGTTACAAATAGTAATATATAGCCTTCTAGGCAGTATCTGCCTTACTTACTAAAAAGCTGCGTTAATGCTAGTTCTTTATATAGTTTATGCCCTTTATCTAGGTATTGCCCTCTTTATTAACTGCTTATATATAGTCTTTTAAAGTGCAATATAGTTAAAGCTTATTATATTTTTTCTATTAAAAGTAGCCTATTAAGGCAGCTCCTGTATTTTATTAGTCTAGATTTAATTGTTTAATACAGCTAGCAATATCCTAAACTTTAATAAGCTATTTGCTATAGGTAAACAGTAGGTCTACTATTACTAAGCGGAATTATAGTTTTAAAGATAATACTCCTTTAAGGAAAATAATTTTAATTTAGTTAGCTTAGTTATTATTGCCTGCGTTAAAAAGCTTTTATTTAAAGTAAGGAAAGAAAAATAAAAGTAAAGTTTTATCTCTTTATTTAAAAGTATATAGCTTTTATATAATTTAATTCTAAAGTCTTTAATCTTTATAGGTATAGTCTAGGTATTATATAAATTCTGCTAAATTATAGTTTTTATTAGTTTCTTTTAATATATAAAAGGTAGCGATTATTTATTTAAATATAGCGTTTAAGCAGGAGTTAATAAAGTATTACTGTTTTCTATTACTATTATAGAACTTTTTATTAAATTTAAGCTTTTCGCGTATATTTTACGCCTATATAGTATACTCCTTTTACTTTTTTAAGAATTTAAATAGGTTAAAAAGTAGCTTCCTTTTAACCTTAAAAGCTTATATAAACTTTATTATAAAGGTTAATATAGGCTTTATAGTTGCGGCCTATATAGGTTTTTACTTAGGTTATAAAAGGAATAATATCTTGTTTTCCTGGCTATTTAGCCTTTAAGTCGCTAATGCTATAAAGTCTAGCTTTTTTATTAATGCAGTTATTTATTTCTGTAAAGGTAAAATAGCTTACTTGATCCGCGATTATATATTATCGCCTTTAGAGGCTTGGTCTCTGAAATTTGCTATTTTCCTTTTGCAGTAAAAGTTCTGTTATTTACTGGCTAGGTAGTAGTTAAGCTATAGATATATAATAGGTATAGCTTAACTGGAAAGTATACAGTTAAGGCACTTTTATATTGTCTATCTATAGCTAAAGGAAAGAAGCTCTATACTAGCTATATATGCGTTATATAGTTATATATATAGGGTTATGGCTAAGGTGGTTTCCTAATTAGGTAAGCGGTCTAGTATTGGTTGTATTTCCGGATTTAGTGTAGTTGTAATTCCGGGAGATATAGCCTAGCCTATAATATTAGGTTATTATAAACTATCTTAACTACTATTACTTTATAAATAAATAAAAGCTTTTATATTAATAAATAAAGGCTTTAAATAAACTAGCTTTATTTAATTTTTATATTAAATATAGGCTAGGGAAGTTTAACTTTACTAATACTTTATTTTAATACTTTAATTTTTATAATTTTATTAAAATTAAAGAATTACAGTAAAGCTATATATTAATAATTTTATAGTATTTTTATAATATAAAAGCCAATAGCCTATATAAACTAAAAGGATTTATAGTAGTATATTATAGTAATTAAGAATATATAAAGTTATTTATAAATAAAAGTATTGCTTTAATATTACTTTAAGGTAAAAGATAAGGATTAAATACTATTTAATAAATAGCCTATTTATAGAATATAGTAGCTAAAGTTATAATTACTAGTTTATAGGTTATATAGTAAACTACTATAAATTTACTGCTAAAACTATAAAAGTCTTTATATTTAGCTATCCTATAAGCTTAATAAAAAGATTACTTTATTTAGTAAAAGGTTTAAAGCTAACAAGTAGTTAATATATTTTATAGTAATAATTAGGTTATTAATAATAATTAACTTGTTTACTATTAAAGTAGAGTCTATATACTAATAGGTCTTTATACTAAGATTTCAATATTACTTTATAATAATTTAACTATTAAATATTAAAGAGTTAATTATACTTTAAAATACATTATATTAACCTATTATTAATAAAGTATAAAATAAGATATTAAACGCTATATATCTATATATTATATTTACTAAATAATAATGGCAAGAACTTATTAACCTTATAGTAAACTTGCTTTATTATTAATACTAGAAAGACTTTTTAAAGAAATTTCTATAGATTGAATTATAGATTTACTGGAAATTTTATACTATAAAGGCAAATATTTATATAATACAATTCTTATTATTATTAATTAATATATAAAATATACCCTGTATATATCTATTATAGTATATATTATAAGCAGTAAAGTCGCTAACCTTTTTATAAAATATATTTATTTAATCTTTAAAATACTATAAAGAATTATCTTTAATAAAGATTAATTATTTAAATCTAGATTTTAGCGATGTTTCTATTATTTATGTATTTATAAATAGCGACTTAATACTACTTTTTACTTATAGACTAATAATTTAACTAAATAGTAGAATTAAGCTTTAAAGTATTATTTATATTCTTTTTATAGTATATAATAAAATAATTAACTATAAAAATTATTTTTTATTTAATTTATATATAATAATATTAAATATTCTATAACTAGCTATTTATTAGTTTTTTTACTACTTAGCTATAAGCTTAATACTTTAAGTTATAATAAATTAACTTATTATAAATATTATACTAATACTATTATAAAGGTAAAAAAGCTTTAAGCTACCTGTAAAATAATTAAATAAACTTTATAATAAAGCTAAAAAGAATATAAAAAGTAATATAATATTTACTGATTTAAAAAGAAATTTACTATTAGCGATTAAGTATTATTTTTTATAAAATATTTAAAACTTTAATAACCTAGTAAAAAACTCGCTAAAAAGTATATTAATTTTTACTAGATTAAATGCTAAATTAAAATAAATAGACAAGTATACTAGCTTTATTTTTTATTTTCTATTAAAATTTATAATATTATTAACATTATAAATCTTAAACTATATTATAACTATAAGGGAGAACCTTTTAAGCTAATAGATTACCGTTTTAGCGTTAAAAAGATATTTAAAGTTAAGAAAATTATTAATTATAAATGTAAAGGGATATAATATTTATATTTAATTAAATAGAAAAACTACTTAAAGATTAATAATATTGAATAAAAGAAAAGTAATTTTATTAATATTAAATTAATTTAAAAGTATAAGCAGTAATTTACTAGTAAATAACTAGCTATTACTATTAAATATTATAAAGTTAAAGGGAGTAAAGTACTATATAGTTTTAATTAATTAATTAAAAATAGAAAATAAACTTATAATAGTATATATTTTATAGTAAATAAACAGTAATATTATTATTAAATAATAGCTAATTCTCTTTATTTTTAAATAGTATTTTATTGCAAGTTTTTATAATAATAGAATATATTTAAAGAAATATAGGAATTTTAATATATTAATATATTATATGATAATCAACTAAAAACTGCCTATTATAAATGAAGAAATATATATTAGAATAAAAGTATATATAATAGCAGTAATAGTAGCGAGAGAGTTTATTTAATTAAAAGTAATTTAAAGGTTTAAATGCTTTAAGTTTCAACGGCAATACTACTTATTTACTATAGACTCTTTTTCTTTTTACTCTTTAATTAAGCTTAACTTTTATTATATTAATATAAAGTTCTTTTTATATTACACTTATAGTAGTGCTATTATAGATTAATTATTTATTAGCTATTACTATATAATAAAAAATTAATATTAAAGTATTTGCTTTATTAATAAAAGACTTTTATGAATATTAAATTAATATTTTAATAATATTAATAAGTTAATAGGCAATTAAATTATATAATTTATTATTTCAAAAATAATAAAAATATTTGTAAAAGCAGTTAATATAATATAAGTTAATATAAAAAGTTTCACTTTTTAATTATATAAAATTTATATTTATTATTATAGTATTAAGGTAATTCTTTTTTTAATTTTGCATTTTATTTAATTAAAAGGTTAAAATAATAATAGTATAGGGCAAAGCGTTTATAGTAAATTAACAGTAGCTAATAGTTATATCTATACTAGAATATTCATTAAATTAAATTATTAGCAGCTTTATAGTATTTTACTGGTAAAGGTATAGTAATTTTAAAAAGAGGGTGTTTTAATAGAGATATAATTAAAATAGTATTAGCTGTAAGTAAAGATAAGCTTGCTATATTAAAGTTTTTAAATACTGTAAAAGTACTATTATTTTTTAAAACTAGGCTATAAATATATTAAATAGGAAATTATAATAAAGAATTAGCTATAAAAGACTTATAAAGCAGTAATATCTATTATAAAAGGAAAAAGAGAATTTATAGTAGTAAGCTAAATTAAAAGAAAAGAATTGCTATTATATAATAAATTAACTAATAATAAAAAGTAAAAGGAAAGAATATTTATAGAGAAAACAGCTATATAAAAGGAAAAGGAAAAGGTAAAAAAGAGAGAGATAAAGAAAAAGAAAAGAAAAAAAAAGAAAAGTAAGTAAGAATTAAAGTTATAAATAAAAAGAAAAGTAAAGTAAAAATATATATAATACATTTATATATAGTAATAAATTAAAAAAAAATAAAGTAAATTACTTATATATTAACAGTAAAGGGTTAATTTATTATATAAGATTTCCCTACTACCCTTTAAGTTTAATTATATAAAAGTATACTTTTAAATTATAAAGTTAGAAACTTTTTAAGTTATTAAATATATATTAAAGTATTTAAGTCTAGGTATTAAAAAAGTATCTATATAGGAAATAGTTACTGTTTAGTATAGTAATAAGGTATTAAAAGCTGGAAAAAAGCTGGTTAGATATAGGGTTTTTGCTGGCATTAAGGTTAATACTATAAAAGGGGGGGCAGCCTATTAAGAGACTAAAAGCTTTAAGGCTTTTATAATATTATATAGGCCGGAATATATATATAAAAGTAACTGTAGTCCCTGAAAATATAGAACTTTAAAGACTAGTAAGCTACTGCTGCTATACTTAACTATTAATTCCAGCTTATTACCTGCTTATTAGCACCTATTCCTCCTCTAAGTAATTGCTCTTTAATCTCCTTTACTCTTCCCTAAGGTCGCAGCCCCCTCGCCTAATCTATCTGCCTTAAAGAGGGTCTCTGACAGTAATTCTTTTATACTTTTTTTTAAATAAATAAAGTATATTAAAGTTTTATTTATATTATTTTATAAATAGTATAATCTTTAGTTCTGTTAAGGGTACCTTTAAATTTAGTTTATTATTATTATAGCTATTAAGGAATATATTTTATTCTGCGGTAGCCTGGGCAGTAGTTTCTTGTCGATCCGTTCACTGACCGGATGGCTTTAGTCTAGTCTGGCGAACCTTACCGCCGCTCTGAGTCTGGCTTGCGCTAGAGCTACTCTTGCGGGAGGTATACTGGATTCTCTGTATAGGACTGGGATGTGGGTAGTCTTCCAGACTGGGAGGACCGCTTAGGCAGCGGTCTTAAGGGCCTTGGCTATCCTGCCGACTAGGTTTTCGACTCCTGTATTTACTTGCCTGTTGGGGTTGCTGCTGGACTGTCTCTCGTGTCCGGGCCACTATGCCTCCGCGCCGTACAGCGCTATCGGGAGGACGCACGCCTTGGCTGCAATGGCTACTGACTCGGGAGGAGATCCTTTCTGAGTTTTGTTCAGCGACCTCAGGAAGTTGGCTACCTTAAGTGCCTTCCCCGAGAGGGTCTCTACATGCTTTTTGAAAGTCAGTCGTGAGTCCAGGTAAACCCCTAGCCATTTTATACTCGGGCTGGGCCTGATCTCTTCGCCAGCGAAGGTCACGCTTTCTTCATGTGTCTGCCCTCTGGTGTGGTAGAAGTGAACAAGCTCCGCCTTGTCAGGCGAAACCCCTGTGTGGATGTTTCCCAAAATCAAGATTTCATATCAAATTCTTTCAAAATTCTACATTTTATACATCAACTCACACGCTCTCTCTTTTTATGCCTGTCTGCTCTAATACACCCTGATTCTGATCATGGCACCCGCCAATCAGAACAGAAAGGAGCCCACATGTCAAAGAGCATCCAAGACACTTCTCCATGAATTCATCCAGGAGCATGTGGACGGGCGTCCCGATGCGCCAGCTATATGTTCATGGGATGGGTATTTTACCTATGAACAGTTGGACCAAATCTCATCAAGATTGGCTGCACATATAGCCAGCCTCGGCGTTGGTCCCGAAACTATCGTACCAATCTTATACGAAAAGTCTTCATGGACCATTATCGCCATGCTTTCAGTAGTGAAGGCCGGTGGTGCTTTTTTGGGCCTCGATGTGTCACACCCCAATGAAAGGCTTCTCGAGATCATCAGAGATACGAAGGCTACAGTGCTCCTGACCTCACCATCTCAGCGACACAGGCTCTCTGAGAATGTTGTTAAGTCAGTTGTGGTCGTGTCACAGGAAAAAGGCAAAAATCTTCCATCAGCGTTATAGAACTCCGTTGCAGACCCAAAAGTAGCTCTCAGCAACATGCTGTACGTAATCTTTACGTCCGGCAGCACTGGAAAACCCAAGGGTGTTGTGGTTGAGCAATCAGCTTTCATAACGAGCGCACTGGCCCATGGGGAAGCTCTGTCATTTGAAAAGGGTCTCGAGTCCTACAGTTTTCGTCGTATGCTTTCGATATCCCAGTGTTGGAAATATTTACTACCCTCCTATTCGGCGGATGTGTCTGCGTTCCTTCCGAAGAAGATCAATACAGCGACATTTCTGCATTCATCAACAAGACTGGCATTACTCATGCTACCTTGACCCCATCGTATATTCGTTTGCTTGATCCAACAGCCCTTCCCGGCTTAGGGACACTGGTGTTGGGCGGAGAACCCGTTTCGAGCGATATTATCGAAGCATGGAAACTCCATGTCAATCTCTTCATTGGATATGGTCCTGAGGCTGCCATCTGCTCTGCCATCGCGACGATCCCAAAGTCATTGCATGAGATCATCGCCAGTCTTATAGGCCGACCTATTGGATGCAATATGTGGATCGTCAACGAAGACAACCACAATGAGCTTGCTGCTGTTGGTGAGTCCGGAGAACTGCTAATAGAAGGGTCTATCCTGGCGCGTGGTTATCTCAATGATGAACAGAAGACTGCGTCTGTATTTATCAATGGCTTATCATGGGCTCCAGGACCTAGACGCTTCTATAAAACTGGTGACCTGGTTCAGAGTTTGCCAGATGGCAATATGGTCTTCATAGAGTGCAAGGATACAACTCAAAATCCAAGGCATGCACTTTGAGCTCGCGAAAATTGAAACCCGTCTCAGGCAGATATTGCCAGCTGATTGGATCGTGTGTGTTGAGAAAGCTCAACTCGAATCCGGCCAATCTCAGCTTGTTGTCTTCCTCAGCAAAGCCATGCAGCCATCGACCACAAGCTTGGTGGGCATTCCTTCTTCTGATGAAGTTGAAACATTCAGGAAGGATGAAGGAAGGATGAAGGAAGTACCGCACATGATCGGAGCCACATTGGCCAACCCGCGTGCTTATGTTGACCAGCACTGCTTCCATTTGCCGAAAGATTTGGACGCTGATCGCTTCCAAGCTGCTCTAAACGCTACGGTCTCAGTCTCAGAGCTTCTTCGGGCACGAATCATTGCCACACCAGATAGGAAACTGTTTCAAGCTATTCTCAAGCACAAGCCCGTTCATCTTCGTATTGTTGGCAACCTTGACGATCATATTCGACAAGCTCAACAAACGCCAATGACTATTGGCACACCACTTTCTCGATTCGTTCTCGTCAGGCAATATGATGCTAACCATGTACCAACATTCGTATGGACGATCTATCACGCCATCTATGACGGCTACTCCCTGTCAATTCTCATGGACACCATTCGCGCGCATTATTACGCCTCCACTCCTGCGTCGTTTACACCCTTTAATGTCTACCTCAAAGGTCCTAATGAAATAGACTTGAAGAGCAGTCAAGACTTCTGGACATCCAGTTTGGTCAATTCCCAATGGGTTGCCTTCCCCCCAGAACTTGCCACACCAGGTAACAGCACCATCTCCAGCACGGATAGAAGAGTCAATTGAAAGTCCGCGACAAAACAGCGTCATGCTCACTACGCTTATCCGGGTCGCTTTCGCCGCTGCCCTCCGCCCTTACTCACCGTCGCCCGAAAGCGTGCTCTTTCTTGAGGCATTGAGTGGGAGAAATAGTCCCATACAGGGCGTCGACCGTGTCGCCGGACCAACAGTCAAGACTGTGCCTACACTCATCTCGCTCACATCATCCGATACGGTGGCTTCGGTGTTGGAACAGGCACAGCTTCACCTCACCCAGCGCATTCGGCACGAGTCCTTTCCGCTTCCACGCCTATTGCCCTTATGGCCGGACTTCAAACTACGATGTCTACTTGTTATTGAAGATACAGAGCTGCTGGTTAGAGACAATGAGCTGTTCAAAAATGTTACCTCGGCGCCAAGTATAGATGCAGGGGCTGGGATGCCCGTTAGGGTTACCATTACTCTAAGAGGTGAAATTGAAGCGAAAGTAGAGGTACAGTGGGATGAAAACCTCATGAGCAACAAGGAGGTGACTTCTTTCGTTAGCAGTTTCAAGAAGGCTTTATCAGATTTGGCCGGGGCAGATGGGCAGAGCATCTTTGGAGAGGTTGTTGGGACTCTTTCTTCTGATGGATTCAACGTAGGATTTGATATAGACAGATTAGCAATGCAGGCTATCCCGAAAGAGATATTATAGTAACACCATTCTATAGAATCAATATCAGGAGACCGAAAGACGCGCTTGTTGCTAAATGTCTTGACTTTTCTCTTCTCTTTTCTTTAAAGGGTAGTCATACCAAGTAGAAGACTATTCTAGGTATAATAAATAACATTCAAAATACCCGATGAGGGGAGAGAAACCCGAAATTGTCTGATAAAGCCAACGAAAAAAATGAATACCATAATGCCTTTTATCCTCACTATGTAGAAGAGATCCGAAAATCTATTTAATAGGGATCAGTATGCATTTTGTTTTACTATCGCCTCTATTGACGTTAGAAGAAAGTAAGGTAGTATACGAACTATACCTTAGTAGTGGGTATTGTGGCTAACGCCGTTTCTTCCGGAGCCCTGCAGGTATCATGAAGACTAATTGCACCCGTCGCCAAGAACAGGAAAGAGAAATATGTGTAAGTCATAATTTAACATGGAAAATCAAAAGTAAAAATCCTATCATTTAATTTTTAAATATTTTTCCATCTCTTGAAAGAGGTTGATGAATCTCACATCAGGCAAGGCAACACCGCTGGCCGAATGAGGTTGTTGGGGCACGTGACCTCTATCCTCCAACCTTTCGCCGCTAAATTTCGGCGAGGCGGGCACCACTGCATTTCGAGATCGGAGTACGAAGTCGTCCATTCCTCGCCGACTCAGCACGAAAGCGCTACCTATTCCCCCCGACGGATAACCGCGCGAAGTGACGGCTTGCCAATCCATCACAATGGCTGCTGTCGTGAAGGCCCTCAATGCCAAGATCAGGTCAAACCCGATGCTGAGCTATGTCTGCTCTACTCGTACGTCCAAACCCGCCGCCTCCGGGTGATGTGAATTTCTTTCCGCCAAGGATACGAGAAGATAGAATGCGGCTCGTTCTTGGGAGGGGAGATGTGTATTTGCGATAGGAGCCCTTTGTCTTTGAATGTCCAGCGCTTTGTGTTGGCGAAGCTGGTCTTCAATTGGGCTGCTGGGCAGAATTTTGTCTGCATCAACTATTACAAGTCCGCAAGTTCCCGGATGCTGACTCTTTGCTGTCTGATAGACTTCTGGGGACCTGTATCAAACTTTGGCATTCCCGTTGCCGCCGTATTGGACACGCAGAAGAGCCCTGACCTGTAAGGAAACCCTAGAGGGAAATCCTCCTCCCCCCCGATACCGTCACGTTTTTGGCTCATTCTCTTCTGTTCTACAGCATCTCCGGAGAGATGACTGGTGCTCTTGTCATCTACTCCGCGACTTTCATGCGATACTCGCTTGCCGTTTCGCCTAAGAACTACCTCCTCTTCGCCTGCCACTTCGTCAACGAGTGTGCCCAGCTCACGCAGGGTTACCGATATCTGTCATATCACCGCTGGGGTGGAGAGGAGAAGTTGGAGCAGGAGAAGGGCATTGAGGCCCCCAAGGATGCGGCTAAATAAAGGAGATTGGAGGTGTGTTGTGGGATAGAGAGAAGTGGGTAGACAACAAGATGATGCTAGAAGCTTTTTCGCTGTGGGAGTCGGGGTCGATGGAGGTCTCTTGCTTGAGGAAGCTTGCAAGAACTGCACTTCGAGTCTCATACCGTGCTGGGCTGGGCATACCGTAGCTGAGGTCGGTGGCCATTGTACCAAAAAACCTACCTTTCCGGACTGTTTTGTGAGAAGTAGGAGTCTGGGGCTTCGGAGATTCAGGCTAGCGATCCTCTGTGGATATAGAGAAAGGGTCTAGGCTTGAACATTGAACAGACATACCACAGATTGGAGACTGTCTAACGTGATTCCTTGTTGGTGGCCAACACGAGTCCAGCAATGTAGATACACTGCCAAGGAGGACTAGAAGACGAGGGTTCAGCTTCAAGCTACGTCATGTGAGCTCCATTGGACCGTGCGGTGACGGCGATAGACGAAACTGTTTCTCGGGTCTCCTCAAAAAGAAGATAAGACTCGAAAGTGTTGAGGAGGTTTATGGATCACATCGGTCGCCGAGGCTATCCTCGGGTAGCCGCCATTGATGATTTTTCCTTACATACCTACATTTTATTAGGTCACCTGACAATTCGGTGTGCATGCAATGATATGATACTTGCAGGGGTTTGAGCGACGGCATCATCGATACTAATACTAGCACGACAGATTGGAGAGAGTGGGATGAAAATCTTTTCTTCATCTCTCTTGACAACCCCCTCTCCATTCTTAGCCGCTGGTAGTATTTACTACTACGTGAAGAGTCTAAGAACTTAGCGAGGATGACTCTTCAGCCTCAATGGAGTTCAAAACTCTCCGTACCAGATCCGACGTCGGAGAAAGTTCGTTATTTTACTATCTTGGATGGCTCTGTGCCGTACAGAGTAAAGGATGGAGTCGATGGGATGTAACAAGGCCAGGTCCCCAATCTAACCGACGGACATTAGCTATTATTACATACTACCTACGTAGGCATTACTAGGTAGCTAACGAGGATAGCGCGTGAACCGGTGTATGACGCAACGTGGTCACGCGGAAGTTGAAACAGAATGTAGTGCTCCGTAGACATTGGATGACGATTTCTTTTGCCTCAGAAAGTTGCAAAAGCATGGCTCAACAATGTGGGTTAGATGTGCTCGTCAGCTGCAACAGGAATACCCCTCGCATGCCTAGGAAATACCACTACTGCTAGTGCATCTGGCATCTGCAAGATACAGACCAACAGAATGCGTTAATCGGTTACATCAGATGGGTCAAGACTCAGGCTTGACAGCGGGGATACGGGGTAAAAAGCCACCGTACCAATTCCAAAATAGAGATGCTTCATTACGTAGGTAGTGCGCACTGAGCCGAAAGGGGCGGACGATGCATGGCTCAAAGCCGCCCGCATTGTGAAGGTACGTGTAATGGCGAAAACAGTCAGGGACGGCACGCGGCTTTGACGAAACGAACTCGCGTCGACTTGTCCCGAGACGGCCCTCTTCATGCCGTCTCAGCCGTTGCTAGGCGAGCAATAGCGATGCTCGACGGTTGTTGATCCTCGGTAATTCATGTCAAGTTGCCTGGACGGCCCGCGGCTGTGTAAGGAGGAGGCAATAGTGGTGAGGATAGGCGGCAAAGAGTCTCGACCCATCTGATGTAACCGATTGACGCATGCTGCCGGCCTGCCGGAGAGACGTCCTCCAAAGAGGCCGGCGATTACGGCGCGCGGGTGTAAGTGAGTAAGTGAGTAAGTGAGTAAATGAATGAGCAAACATTAAGAGGTTAAAAGGGATAAAAAATATTGCGACAACGGCGACAACTGCGGCAGGACCCCCAAAAATACGATAGCTCCCCAGAACTTGGTTCACCAAACGTGGGAGGTCTCCGCCTGGGACGAAGCTTAATATAACAGCCGCAAAATCGTAAGAGGCTGCGTTATCCTGAGCCATTGATTGGCCAATGAGCCAAGCTCCGCGCGTTTTGAATACTATCAACTACAAATAGCGATACGTTGTATAGAAGATCAACCTGGTATTATTATTAGTACTAGCAACCAAGCGGTAGTCAAAGGTAATATGTAATGAGAATAGCCTCCAGGCCTGCCAAGAAGAGCACCTAATACAATTGTGTCTCAGAATCCGGCCTGATATCTGAGGTCCGGTATGGAGCCTTTTAGTTGCCTGGTCAAGTACGAGCACTGACTGGTAAGCACTGAACAAGATATGCCGTCGTCATCCTCGGCTGTCCGGATTAATCTTGAGTAACGGAATCCGGACAAAACAACTAATACCCAGGGAGTTCGAAGTAAACACGTTGGGGTAGGTCGTACTTGTATTTGGGGATGCTCTGTCCTTCGACTCAGATGTGGTGGCTTGCTGCCTCATCGCTGTAGCCGCCGTATTCCCTCAAGCAGCGACTGCCACCACGACTAAAGCAAACTACGCACGACGACGCAATTGCCTTGCCCATGTGTTCATGTGGCGCGTCTGAGTGGGTTGTTTGGTGTGGGTGCGCATGTGTCTCAAAGTATTACAAAGTCTGGTCTGGTCCACCCTCGCTCGTTCCTCCTCGCCGTCTCGGAGATCTGGTCCCCCTTCTGCGTCTTTCTTAATATTTATTGCGCCCCTCGCCTCCATCACCTTGGTCGAAAACCACAATCATCATCTTCTCGAGATCTTGCGCGCTGCACGGAGCTACTCCTAGGCAGCTTCACTAGCTCTGGAAGCTCGCTAGGACAAGAACAGCGGCATCATCTCTGTTACCCCTCCCCCCACCTCTAGGCTCTCCCTCTCCCTCCTCGATAGAGCAGAGCCCCGCCGTCATTCCCTCCCTCCGACCGTCCGGCCGACGTCGTTTCGTTTAAAGAGTAATCAATCCGTCGTTTCTTTCACGCGCTCCTAGCTGAGCTGCTCTCCCCAAAAATCTCTCTCCTACAGCCACCCTCCTTCGCTTTTGCCCGCCATGGCTGCTCCCCTGATTCCGCAGCAGCCGTTGACCTTCAACGATGTCTTCGACGACGAGGACGTTGATGAGCCCAAGGAGGCGCAGACGATCCACCACATCCGCGCCAACTCGAGCATCATGCAGCTGAAGAAGATTCTGGGTGAGTGACGAGACGGTTTGAGGCTCAGGTGGCTTCAATTGGCCCTGGTTGCGAAAATTGCGACGTCTGCTGACTCTTGGACTTGGCATCCTACTGTAGTTGCCAATCGTGGTGAAATTCGTACGTACAGACAGACCCCCATGCTTTGCCGCAGACGAGACTTGCTAACACTTGGAAGCCATCCGAGTATGTTGAGCTGACGCATTGGTCCGACCCAGCCTCGGGTTGAGCATTCGAAAAAGCTAATCGTGCTACTCTCTTTCAATAGATTTTCAGAACAGTGAGTGGCCGCACTGCTGATGCTATGCTATCCCTGTCCTGAAGCTTGACTCGCGGATGCTGACCCCTCTCCAGGCGCACGAGCTGTCACTACACACAATTGCAGTCTTCAGGTACTTGGGACACCGGAATGCAACGTATCTGCATGGACCTATAAGCTGACTGCTTCAGTTATGAGGACCGCTTGAGCATGCACCGGCAGAGTAGGATTGCCCAAAATCTGTGCACCGCTGACATATTGTAACGGTACTGACTCTTGGGCTGCAGAGGCCGATGAGGCCTACGTCATTGGCAAGCGAGGCCAATACACCCCTGTCGGCGCTTATCTCGCTGGCGATGAGATTATCAAGATCGCAGTTGAGCACGGTGCACAGCTGATCCATCCAGGTTGGTCGAGACTCAGGACATTGCTGCAGCACGTTCCCCCGCTAACTTGATCAGGATACGGCTTCCTGTCCGAAAACGCCGAGTTTGCTCGCAATGTCGAGAAGGCTGGACTCATCGTACGTTCTGGGCGTCCTTGGATGCTACTGGGCTTCTTTTTGTGCTTCTTGGCTGACCCCATTTCCCCCACCAGTTCGTCGGCCCCACTCCCGAGGTCATCGATGCCCTTGGTGACAAGGTCTCTGCTCGAAAGCTTGCCATCGCCGCCGGCGTTCCAGTCGTGCCCGGAACCGAAGGTGCTGTGGAGAGGTTCGAGGAAGTCAAGACCTTCACCGACAAGTATGGCTTTCCTATCATCATCAAGGCTGCCTATGGAGGTGGCGGCCGTGGTATGCGAGTTGTCCGCGACGCCGAAAGCCTACAGGAGAGCTTCGAGAGAGCTACTTCGGAGGCCAAGTCCGCCTTTGGCAATGGCACTGTCTTCGTTGAGCGATTCCTCGACAAGCCCAAGCACATCGAGGTTCAGTTGTTGGGTGACAACCATGGCAACATTGTCCACCTGTACGAGCGTGACTGCTCCGTCCAGCGCCGACACCAAAAGGTCGTTGAGATTGCCCCGGCCAAGGATCTTCCCTCTGATGTTCGAGATGCCATCTTGGCCGACGCCGTCAAACTGGCCAAGTCTGTCAACTACCGCAATGCAGGCACTGCGGAGTTCTTGGTTGATCAGATGAACCGGTACTACTTCATCGAGATCAACCCTCGTATCCAGGTTGAGCACACCATCACCGAAGAGATCACTGGTATCGACATCGTCGCGGCCCAGATCCAGATTGCCGCCGGTGCCACTTTGGCCCAACTTGGCCTGACCCAGGACCGTATCTCTACTCGTGGCTTCGCCATCCAGTGTCGAATCACCACTGAGGACCCGGCTGAGAGCTTCCGACCCGACACTGGCAAGATTGAAGTCTACCGATCTGCTGGTGGTAATGGTGTCCGTCTTGATGGTGGCAACGGCTTTGCCGGTGCTGTTATTACTCCCCACTACGATTCCATGTTGGTCAAGTGCACATGCCATGGCTCAACCTACGAAATCGCCCGCAGAAAGGTTCTCCGAGCCTTGATCGAATTCCGTATCCGCGGTGTCAAGACCAACATTCCCTTCCTGGCATCTCTTCTGACACACCCCACCTTTATTGATGGAAATTGCTGGACGACTTTCATCGACGATACCCCGCAGCTGTTCGACCTTGTGGGCAGCCAGAACCGTGCTCAGAAGCTGTTGGCATACCTCGGTGACGTCGCCGTCAACGGTAGCTCCATCAAGGGCCAAATTGGCGAGCCCAAGTTCAAGGGTGAGATTATTCCACCTGAGCTCTTCACCCCCACTGGCGAGAAGGTGGATGTCAGCCAACCCTGCCAGAAGGGTTGGAGAAACATTATCCTCGAGCAGGGTCCCAAGGCATTTGCCAAGGCTGTTCGTGAGTACAAGGGCTGCCTTTTGATGGATACCACCTGGCGAGATGCTCATCAGTCTCTGCTGGCCACCCGTGTCCGAACCATTGATCTCCTGGGCATTGCCAAGGAAACCAGCCATGCGCTGTCCAACTTGTACAGTTTGGAGTGCTGGGGCGGTGCCACCTTTGATGTTGCTATGCGATTCCTCTATGAGGACCCCTGGGACCGTCTCCGAAAGATGCGAAAGCTTGTCCCTAATATCCCATTCCAGATGCTCCTGCGTGGTGCCAATGGTGTTGCATACTCTTCGCTGCCCGACAACGCCATTGACCAATTCGTTGACCAGGCCAAGAAGAATGGCGTCGATATTTTCCGAGTTTTCGATGCCCTGAACGACATTGACCAACTCGAGGTTGGAATCAAGGCCGTCCACAAGGCTGGTGGTGTTGTCGAGGGCACTGTCTGCTATAGTGGTGATATGTTAAACCCCAAGAAGAAGTACAACCTGCCATACTACCTGGATCTTGTTGACAAGCTTGTCAAACTTGACATCCATGTCCTCGGCATCAAGGACATGGCTGGTGTTCTGAAGCCTCATGCGGCCACTCTTCTGATTGGCGCTATCCGTGAGAAGTACCCTGACCTGCCCATCCACGTCCACACTCACGACTCTGCGGGTACTGGTGTCGCATCTATGGTTGCTTGCGCCAAGGCTGGCGCTGACGCCGTTGATGCTGCTACCGACAGCTTGTCTGGAATGACTTCCCAGCCCAGCATCAATGCCATCATTGCCTCTCTTGAGGGCAGTGAGCTTGACCCTGGTTTGGATGCTCGACAGGTCCGAGCTCTGGACACTTACTGGTCTCAGCTCCGTCTTCTCTACTCGCCTTTCGAGGCGCACCTTACTGGCCCCGATCCCGAGGTGTACGAGCATGAGATTCCTGGCGGCCAGCTGACGAACTTGATCTTCCAGGCATCGCAGCTTGGCCTGGGATCCCAGTGGCTCGAGACCAAGAAGGCATACGAACATGCCAACGATCTTCTCGGTGACGTTGTCAAGGTCACTCCTACTTCCAAGGTTGTCGGTGACCTTGCACAATTTATGGTCTCCAACAAACTGTCTGCCGAGGATGTCAAGGCACGCGCTTCTGAGCTTGATTTCCCTGGATCCGTGCTTGAGTTTTTGGAAGGTCTGATGGGCCAACCATACGGTGGCTTCCCTGAGCCACTGCGGACAGACGCCCTCCGTGGCCGCCGGAAGCTCGATAAGCGACCTGGTCTGTTCCTGGAACCCGTGGACTTCGTCAAGGCCAAGCGAGATCTGGGCAAGAAGTACGGTGGACCCATCACCGAAACCGACATTGCCTCCCATGTCATGTATCCCAAGGTCTTTGAGGACTACAAGAAGTTTGTGGCACAGTATGGCGACCTTTCAGTACTGCCAACCAGGTACTTCCTGTCCAGGCCCGAGATCGGGGAGGAGTTTAATGTGCAACTCGAGAAGGGCAAGATTCTCATCCTGAAGCTTCTTGCTATTGGCCCTCTGAGCGAAAACACAGGTCTCCGAGAGGTCTTCTTCGAGATGAACGGCGAGGTCCGACAAGTGACTGTTGCTGACAAGAAGGCCGCCGTCGAGAACGTTAGCAGGCTCAAGGCTGATCCTGGTGACTCCAGCCAGGTTGGCGCCCCAATGTCAGGTGTCTTGGTTGAGTTGCGTGTCCACGAAGGCTCCGATGTCAAGAAGGGAGACCCTCTTGCTGTTCTGTCAGCCATGAAAATGGTAAGCTCTGAAACTTTTAACCCTCGTAATAACTTGGCTAACGTTTATCCAGGAAATGGTTATCTCTGCGCCTCACAGTGGAAAGGTGGCTAGTCTGCAGGTCAAGGAAGGCGACTCTGTCGACGGCTCCGATTTAGTTTGCAGAATCACCAAGGCTTAATTGTCTAAAAGGAATGATGGGGACTGCTTCAAAAATTATATGGTTCAGCAACGGGGCTGTTTGGGTCTGAGTATAACTGATTAAATTATCCTAAAAAGCAACACAACGGGACGGAGAACAAGACGGCTATGGCACGCGAAGGAGACGGTTAGGTATTGCGTTTTGCCTTTAGGTTTCCAGTATGAATTACAAGTATTATCTTTCATGACGGCACAGTAGGCCATACTCTCTTGAAGACCCCCCATTTGAAAATGAAATGTCTTTTCGCGCGCCTGATGGATGAATTTACAGCAGCGGAATAAATGTCTGGGTGAAATTGTCTGAGGATTCTGTGTTGTCAGAATACACATTCGTGTGTGAGGCACTGGCCTGTGTTTGACATGGTTGCTCTGCTGGTGCTTGTAGTATGTATATATGCCCGGGGCAGTATGCCCGAAGGCTCACGATTTCGATTCGTAGATCATATGGCAAGCATTCAGAGTAAAGTATCATCTTTCTTGGGGACTAAGGTAGAAAACTGGCGATTTAACTGGGTAACGACGGGTTTCACTTGTCAACGGCCCTTAGTGACACCGGACTTAAGCAAACAAAGAGATTTCGGCTTTCCTCATTGGGGTTTCATCGACAATAGTATCTATGTATAAGGAATTGTCTCCGGGATGATCAGTACGCGTTGGGAAGGGGTCTGGTATGGGCTGTCTCAGTATCCGCTGATCGCTGCAGAAACAAAGAAGCTTAACTACAGAGCACCCGACTTTGAATAATAGATCTACAGAGGGATTTGGGCATAGGGGAGATGAAGCTCCGGAGTGCGTGTCGCCTTGGTGCAGCTCCGCATACGGACGGAATTGCGCAAAGTACTACTAAGTAAATACCCCCCCCCAATGAACTCGTTTGCGACGACCCGTGAGGGGTTGTTGATGCTGTGATTCGTGATGTGAGTGAGCCCGGGTAAATGGAGAGGTGAAGGATGCATTACTACTTCGTACTCCGTATGTATTTGTAAGTTCCCGAGATCCCGAGCCTTGGCCTTGCTTGCAACGACTGGCCTCGTGATCACAGGCCTGTTCTATCCTCTCCTGTCCTGTCAGCTTGCAGACGATGGTGATTATCAGCAGCACTACGAAGATGCTTGTTGAGGCGATAGCGACTCCATAAGATCGCCGGGCTTTTGTGGAGTCTCCAGGGTTCGGCTCATTTTTCACCGCTGGGGTAAATCGGACAGCAGCTCTCTAGCGCGTATCTCGCCTCTGCAAAGTTTGTTCGTTAGGTGCCTTTGGTCGCCTATGTTTTTTGCCTTTTAGGTGGCAAGCCTCTGCAGCTGCTGACCTGAACCCACTAGCCCCGCCAGATCCCCGCTCCAGAGAAGGTCCAGGCGCTCACTGTTTTCAGCGTTTGGACCAACCTGCGTGCTGCTTGGCATGCGACACCTTGTCCAACCATCTTCAGCCTGCTTCTCCTCTGCATCCGATCGGCCCTCTGATCCCTCTATCTCGCCTCTCAGCCTCCCCTCTGCGACCGCCAAACGGCCGTCACTCTATTTTTCTTCTCTTTTATGCGCCAGCTAAGAGGAATCGCCGCTTCGTCCACAGCATCGCAACAACCACCCTGAAAAAAAAAAGAAGGAAGGGAAGAAAGAAAGCAGACGTGTCCAAGCATCTGCAATGGAGAGCCTGCAGCTTTCCCAGGTCCTCGCCGACTTGAGCAATCTCGGCGCAGCAGTACGTTCTGCCACTCCACTCCTATACTACCAGGCCTGTTCAATGAAGCATCTCGCCGGCTGACATTGCTGTCATCGCAACCAACAGGAACCGGATGCCGCAGCAGCCATCGTCCACGCAAACATCCCCATCACCAAGACCGACTTCGACAAGACCGAACCATCCCAGCAGCAGAGACCATCATCGGGCTTGAGGCGAGCCTGGTCAGCAGAGCCAACCGCCCAGCCCAAGTTCGACAAGATGGGACGGCGGATCCTCATCAACTCGCCCAAGTCAGGCTCTGCGGCTAACTCGACCCCTGGCACTCCCCGACTCTCCGATGTAAGACGGATATTCGTTGAGTTTCATCCAGCTTGGCCTACTGACAGCGACTGCCAGACCGAAGATGACCTCGAGCGAGCAAACACCCTGATGGCGCTATACGATATTCGTGCTAAGCTCAAGCAGCAAGACAACAACAGTCTCATGAGGGCACGTGACAAGATCAATGCGCTCGCCGCCAGACAACAAGCCCAGCAGACAGCGGAGCGAAACATGAGGGCAGCCGAGGAGATTCGACGAAACCGATACTCGTTCCCGAAGTCTGGGCTTTGAATAATACCCTGCGCGCCAACAACATACAGCGCTTCTCTCACACAGTTTTCATAGAGCTCATACTTCGGCTTGATGAGGAGTTTCGGCTTGTTCATGACGGGTGCTTTTGTATACCCTCTTTCTCTTCTTTTGACTCGTCTATGGGGAACAGGGGCAAAAAAGCAAACGGATACATCTATTACTTTCGATGACGAATGGCAACGGCCTAAAAATAAATGACATGAGGATACTGGATGAAACAAAGGGAGTTTGACGGAACCGGGCGGGTTGATATCACTGAATTGGGTTTAATTGTGGGAGGCTCTTCTTCTCTCCTTCAGTTCCCACCTTCTTTGCCTCGAGTTTCAATGGTGTTCCTGGGATTTTAATTGTTTTTGTTTTTTTGAGTATACGGCATAGGGCGATTTGCGATTCAGTCTCTTTTTCATCACGCAACAGATTCGAGCGCGGTGTCATAGGGACAAGGGTGTCTCTTTTCAACTTGTTGGCAGGCTTTTGTTGGTTTTGAAGGGGATGCGGTACTCATTCACACGATGCGCGAGTTGTTTGTACGATATGTCTATTCACGATATAATATCTAAACATGAACGGCCTACTTGCTTGCCATACAGAGTACTTCGCACATACACACTAATACCGAAGGCAGTGATGTGTGCCCTCGGTTGAGATGACGACGCTGTTAGTGTTGTTGTTACCCCGCGCGCCCATCTTCATACCTATGCGGACACCGAGAAGTCCGGTGGAAAAAAAAGGGTTATTTCGTGATGCCGCTTCGGGCCCGCCCAACAGGATACTATCTAATACGTGTTTAACGAAATCGGCCATGTTGTGGAGATGCAACGTATTAATTCACATATGAGTCTTCCATACCTACAAAACAGCAAAGGTGAGGCTGTTTCACAATGCGAAGTCTAAGCCATTTTATCACTTTCTCAGCAGGCATCATCTTAGTGCTTATTATCCAGGGCGGGGCGAATCGGGATACTGGGAAGCTTCCCGAGGCTTATCCATCCGCTATGACGAGTCTGCCCCTCCGTTTTGAGGCAGAGCTGGGATGCTCATGTGGGGAGGCTAGAGCTTCGGTTGATTTGAATTGCAGTCCTGAAGTGCTTGGGGGGTGAGTCCGAGGCTAAGTTTATGTTTTTTTTTTCTTATGGCGCATGGATGGGGTACATCGCGTTTTCAGCTGTGTCTTGAGCACAGAAGCTGTGAAATTGCCGTGTACAAAGTACGTATCCCTTATTCTATAGCTATTTCATGAAAGATTTCTACTCTGTATAAAGCACTACTATTAGCATCATACTCCGTAAGGAACGGACATTTCTCGATTTACAAGTAAAGTGAGATTTGAGGTGATTTGCTACGCCACCCACAAGGCTGGGCAAAGACTCCATTCAAAAGCTGCACAGCCACTCCGCAGTGGAAATCATGGCCATGACTGCATTTGATGTCTCGAATCAGAATCAGAACCCGAAATCCGAGCCCAAGCCTTCAACCCACCTGCTCTATTATTATGATTATGCACTGCTGGTTTATTTGTCAACAAGCCCGCCGCCTTATTTAAGTACGTTGGAAAGCCAAGCCAACCAGCCTCAGCGCCCAGCCCGCGCTAACGGTTCTTGTTGGTCAATCGTGGCACTGCTCGTTTGATACCACCAGAAAGAGCCCGACCTTTTAAGCCCAAGACCCAGCCATCGTCCTCTCTTTGTCGTTCCTTTTCTTGAATCTGTTTCTCCCCTCTTTTCCTCTTTTCCTGCTCCGTACTCCGTACATTTACCAAGATCAGTCATTATCGCTTTCCGCAGCCAAGAAGTTGCGCAACGGCATTTTCCGACAACTGCGAAGCTATCTGGTTGATAAAGTGGATTTTCCCACGTCATACTACCAGCTGACATTACCTCTGAGGCGTCGCGCCACGCACTCACTTCTCTCAAGGACACCGCAGCATTCCTCTCGGCCCCCTTGGAACCTAAGCCTTTTAATTGCTCCTACAACAAACAAAGTCAAAACAAATCTCCACCATCAATAACTTCGTCGGGCGCTTTTCTACTTCAGAGTTCGGCATCACTCGTCATCGCCATGGCTCCTGCGGAGGGGCTCGTCACCCGAGACTACGGTTGCGGTTATGGATATTACTATGATGGCCTTTACTGCGTGCGGAGGAGCAGCTGGTACTTTTGGGGTCGCTGGGTGCTAGCTGGCATCGCCATATTCATCGCCCTCGTCGTCTTAGTGTCTTGCATGTAAGTTCTTCCTGTTGTCCTTTTGTTGATGAACGTTGTTCGCTGACTTGGCGCAGATGCGTCTCGCGAAGGAATCGCAAGAAGGGCGCGCAGCCCATGTATGGAACCGGCTGGATGAGCGGAAGCAGTAACAAGTACAACAACAACAACGGCACCGAGATGAACAACTACCAGAACGGCTACAACCAAGGCGGCTACGGCCAGCAACAGTATGGCGGCGGTTATGGAGGATATCCCAGCCCTCCTCCGTACGGCCAGCCCCAACCTGCGGCCAACCAGATGACGGGCACGACGTTCAACCCGAACGACGGATACTATTCGGGCCAGCAGCAGTACGGAGTGCAGCAGCCGCCGCATGCTTACCAGCCTGATAGCCACTACCAGGCCCCAGCCGGTCCGCCTCCAGGGAAATGAAAGTATGAACGGGAGAGTTGATGACTCTTGAGGGAGGAGGGAGAGCGCAGGAATAGGATTGATGAGAGTGGCACGGCCGCAAACGATGGCGAGACCTTTGGTGGATTGGGGCGTTCACGGGGGACCTTTTTTTTTTTTTTTTTTTTTTTTTTTTGTGAATTTTTCTTTCCAGGCTGGAGGGAAATCATGATTCGATGTCCTCGCATGTTTGTGGCGTCAACTTTAATCGAGCGGCTGAGAAAACGCTGCTCATCGTACGAAGTATTAGTTTAGTCATCTTTTATTTCTCATACATTTTGTATTGTACTATGAAGTACGAAGTACTCGCAGTCACGATTATTATGCCCCCAAAGAGTGAAAAAAAATTCAACTCAGTTAATAAAGTGGAAACTACGAAGTACATATCTTGGCTTCTCACGGCTCAAACGTGTGATTGTGATGTGACCAGCCAAGCCAAGCCAACATTAAACATAAGACCGTGACAAGAGCTCGGAGGCCTCAACTGTGGAGTCGCCACAGACTCAGAATGTGATGTGGCTGTTGATTCCAAGCACTCCCCTGACTGATATGAAATTATATCGACAGGACACTGTTGTTATTAATGCCTCTACTCCGGATATCATACAGTGAGTGGTTTTGATGTCTGCAATTACGAGTACGGTAGTATTAATGCTCGTACTCCATACTCGTATGGAGCATTATTAACCCCTGGTCCAGCGGCTCCATGAATAATAATATGGCTCGGCCCGACATGACGTTTTCGCACTCGCTGAGCCTCGCTGGCTGGGCCCTGCCAGGGGTTCTTTTTGAGGAACCCTCAACCCCCTGAAACACGCTGGACGCTGACTCGCTGAGGGGCTGGTGAGGAAGCAGAAGAAAAGAACGGACCCCACGACTCTATCTGATTTTTTTTTGTGGGCTGAGTGACAGGAGGATCACAATTCCCGGGCCCCAGTTTTTTCAAACTGCATCGTCGATAGCCGGGGGACGGAAATGGTCCCTTTGTGATGTTAATGGATTGAGGAAACGAACAATGGCTTATGGTGAAGATTATATTATCCATTATATCAATTCACTGAAGATGAGATGGAATCCGTGGGATGTACTTCGTATTCAGCATTGTGGTAATAGGCACATAACGGAGTACTACTTCGGGCCGACCACCCAATTATAAGTAGTACCTGGCTTCTAGCGTTAGAGCCCACTGCACCTGTGCGCATTGCACTGCACTGCGCTGCGCTGCAAGCTGCAGGTACAAACAGTGTAGCGCATGGCTGGGCTGAGTCGCTGAGAGGATGGCGTTTCTTCCTAGTACCAAACTACTTCGTAATCGTCCTTTACTTCCTTTTCCCCTGGGGACGAAACCAACTCAAATTCTTCTTTTTTTTTTCCTCCCACCCACTGACTTTCCCCCAACCACCCTCTCTTGTTTGGCCTCGGCCATTCCGTTCTCTCCCTCTCTTCGCATCTTGCTATTGTGTGCGACTGTCTCTTTGGATTGAGACGGCACTGCCATTCTCTTGGACGCGCGCGCGCTAAAAATCGACCAACCTCTCGAGAGGACCCAATTGTGTGGACTACTTTCATCCCTGAGTTCCGCTCGTTTGTCGCCCGTCACTCTCACTTTTTGTTGCACAGCCTTTCCCGTTGGTTTCGCCAGCGAGTGTCTTGCAGCCAATCCTCGCCCTCGATTTGTTCGCTCTGCCGATTCTACCACGATTCACTCCTTTTTGACCTTTTGGTGCTACGACGTCACTTGACGATCGCCAGGGGCGAAGGTCTCATTTTACGCCGCACCGTCTAAATCGGCTCACCCTCTCGGTCTTTATCAGTCTTCAACCATTTCTTGGTGATACTGCCACAGCTTGGCCGGCGCAATCGGTCGCTCTTCTCTACACTCTTTTCACACTACGCAAACGATTGTTGTTTTTTCAAACACCCGCTTACGAATCTCCTATTCTGGTTATTTCGCACATTGCCGATACCACCGAAACAACGCGTCGACGCAAATTGCTTCAATTTACATTCATATCTAGGGAATGACTTATTAAAACACCGACCGTATTGAAGTTTCTGGAAGGTTGAAAATCTGCAATCTCCAGACATCATTTTCCGAACAAGACTTGCGAAATATTTTGAATAGTAATCGGGGTGGAAAATATTCACGATGCCTCCCGTGGACATTGCCATGGCGCGAAGCCTCCATGGCGGACTATGGGGGACTGTAAAAGACAGTCTGACCAGGAGTATGGCTGCTGAAGTTGTGAGGAGGGACATGGTCAACAGCGCCAATGACAAGATGAATGAAATCAAGCTGGCCTTTTCAAGCTGGGATAATTGCATGAACGCCGTGTATTGCAAGTACGTGACAAGAGGTGTGGCCTTGGGAACTTTCGTTTGCTAACTGTCCATTCGCAGGTGGCCTGTTATTGCTGTTATTGCCGTCGGCGGCCTCATCGTCCTTAGTATTCTCATTTGCATTATCCGATGCGCCTGCTGTGGTGTTGCATGCTGCTGCAGTTGCTTCCATTGTCTCAAATGCTGCGGTAACTGCTGTGGCTGCTGCGATCCCCCTGGTGGAAAGCCTCATAAGTATCTTGACGAACCTTACAATCCTCCAGCCCAACAAGGATATGGATACCGGCAACAGGCTCCCATGGAGGCTCAATTCCCATCAGCTCCTTCACCCGGGCCTGGGCCTGGGCCTACTTACGCGTCCAGTGGGCCTCCTCAGTATGCCGAATTCGACGTTTCAAAGAAGAATGAACCCGATGCCCTTCCTGCCATGCCCACCTGGGAAGACAGTACTTCTAAAAAGATGGTGCTCGAGGAGGATGGCGTCGAAATGGATCATTTGCCAAAAAAGTCACCCTCGCCGGACAGGATTTCTCCCATGCCCACCGTACCCATGGGTGCTGCGGCGCCTCCCATGCACATGGGTCGTAATGGACCATATGACCGCTCCCAGGGCAACTCCGCCGGTTACATGAATGCCTATGGCCAGCAGCCCCTCAATTCTTACGGTGGACAGGGCCATGGTTACGACCCGAATCGTGTATCAGACGGATACGGCCTGGACCAACCTTACGACGCCATGGGATCGATGGGACCTGGACGACAATCTCCCCTTCCAAACCCTAACGGATACGGCGGTCCAAGACAGATGACTCCAGGGCCGATACGCATGCCGCAAGCACCGCTTGAGCTTGATGGACACGGCAGCTACCCTACCACCAGCACTCCGACACCGTATGAGCTTGATGGACACGGCAGCTACCCTACCACCAGCACTCCGGCACCGTATGGCATGGAACCTCGGATGCGGAACTCTCCCGGCCCCGGCCCCGGCCAAAACTACAGGCAATCCCCGGCCCCTCAAAACAATCATGGTATGTCTCCGCCGAGAGTGACCTCCCCCAGACAGGCTCCCTATAGGTCGTATTCTCCTGCCCCTCAAAGCCCTCACGCTCAAATTACCAACAACTCAGGATTCGACTTTAATTCGGGCTACTCCCGGCCGCAAACCCGTGAAGGTCCCAACTACGACCGCCGACCAAGTGAGTCCCGTGAGAACGACGAACACGAGGCCTATCCAGGATACAAGCCCTACGCACCAGCCCAGCAGGCCTGGAGCGGTGTCTAGCTGTCCCGGTCCGAATCGAATCTTGATGTTCACTCACGGCTCAGCTGTATGACATGATGTTGTATTCAATACCTTGGGAATGGGTTAGAGTTCGGCGTTTATTTTCTTGTTTTCTTTGGACAGTTACAAAGATCTGCTTTGAGGCAGCGGTTTTCACCAAGTACAACTTGGATGGTGGATCGTTTTATGATGACATTTTAGCGGGCTTTCTGATTCTTGGGAAAATGACATTGTATTATTTGTCTTTACATTTCTCACTGGGGGGTTTTTACGGAAATTTGTACTTAGACGGAATGTGGATTGTGCTTGGTTTGAGCCACATGCAGTCTTCAGGATCTACGACATTGAATTGTCGGGGTTGTTCAATTAGCGTTACGACAGAATTCAATATCTACGACTTTGAAAATGATTGTCAATGCTGAGGTGATTTCAACTCTGGCCTATTATACCTGAATAGCAGTCCGGATTAATCTGCCTGCCGAGGCTGTGCTACTTGGTCTCCGGAGGGAGATGGATACGGCTGATGTGGGCCTCAAAGAGGAGGTTAGTAATTGTTAAACCGACTACACATTGCCAGACTACTGAACCAAATATTCAACCAAAACACTTCACGCCATCTTCTTCACTCATTTTCATCGGTTTCATAAAAACCAGATATGTATATGTGACGAAGATCCGGCAATGTCGTTCTGGAATCCGAATCCACAGCCACAGAGCCACAACCGCGATGACGCCGAAGGATCGGAAGGGACCTTTTACTTTCCTCCTCCGAATAGTCAGGACTGGAGAGGCTCGTATCATCAGTCCGGGTTGACACCTGCTTCGTCTGCTTCGTCTGCTTCGTCTGCTTCGTCTGCTTCGTCTGCTTCGTCTGCTTCGTCTGCCACTCAGTTCGCAGGTGTTCGTCTGCCGATGAACTATGGAGTCGTTCCACAGGCCGCAGCAAGTAGTCATTATATGCCTCCTCCGTTAATGGCTCCACAGCCTTCGCAAAAACCAAGCGTTTATCTAGGGAGCCATGTCCCGGCACCGCGTCCGTATCTCCCTTCCCAGCAGCAGCTTCATGGGGTTGCTGAGTCTGCTCCGGGACATAATTTGCAACAGAACCGGGGATATTCGCTTCAGGGGTTTGAGTCAACACCATCTGGACCTTCTATTGTCGAACAGCTATTACAACGTCCAACCACTATGACCTACCCGACGGCGGTGTCAGAACCTCAGCAGCCTGTCTCCCCAGATGAAAGGGCGTTGGCAACTGTTGAGCAAAACTTGGATCGCCTCAGAATCGACTCCACGGCGCATTCATCTACCGCCTCAAACTTCGATGTTGGTGAGCAATGCTTCAAATCGGCTCACTGGTTCTCCGGGGGATGGTACACCCACACCAGTTCTCCAGAATTTGTCGTCTGTCGAAAATGCTACGAAAGCCAAATTCAAGGATCCGTTTTTCAACACGAGTTCAAAAAGGAGATGACTCCGGCTAGCCGCGAGAGCACCCGTTCCTGTCACTTTGGAATACCTAGAATTTATGACGGGCTCTTCAAGAAAGCCCTTGCTACGTCCTCGCTTTCACGCCTCATTGAGTACGTAAAGACGAGGGAAGCCATCCCAAACTGCAAAGGCACTTCGTGTGTCAACAAGGCCGATGGAATGGGATTGAAGTGGTTCAGCCCGACGAATAATGCCATTCCCGGCTTCATCGTCTGCGAGGCGTGTTATGAGGATTACATCACCGGTCATTCATTCGCGGCGCATTTTGAGCCGTATGAAGAGGTTCAACAAGAAGACAACCACCGGGCGTGCGACTTGGCAGTCCCTTTTATCAAGCGGGAGTACCAGACAAAGTCCGTGATCAACGATTGGCAGGGGTTTTGCAGCGCATCTGCATTGCGTATGCGCGTGGAAACCTGTCCGCGGTTGAAGAGCATATATCCTGGAGGACGGGAATGGTTCACACCTATCAATGGTCCAGCAGGATTCCTAGTGTGTCATGCCTGTTGCTACGATTACATCGCTCACTCCGGCGAGGAGAACAAGTGGATAACTGCCGGAGGCGATGTCAGCAGAACGTATGGCTTCAGCATTTGCTGCTCCCTCGGGCAATTCAACGTATCCCTCGCCATGGCACGGGCACACGAAGCAAAGGACTTCTCTCTCTTCTGGAACGCTGCCCACAAGGTCCTCCAGGAACCCAAGTGCACATCCAGCGGCATGAATACCGCCAGCTGGTACACCTTCTCATCAAACCCTGAAAATTTCGACATCTGCGGCGCTTGCCTTGCATGTCTCATTGAGCCATTCGGTCTTGGAAGGGACTTCATGCCCAAACCTGGTGTTCAGCCTGGCGAGACAAGGATATGCGACTTAAACCCAGACACACCACGGGCCAAAATGTTCCTTGGAAAGTTGTCTGAGTCGTGCTATGGGGACGACACCAAGGCATTAGAAAAGTACGCCCATGAGTACGCCCACATCCCTGTCTGCGCGCGCGACGAGGACTTCAAGGGCCGGACATGGTTCGGTTGGGACGACTGCACCATCTGTCCCGAATGCCACCACGAATTCATCCGAGGAACTCCCCTCGCTGACTCCATGCCCTTCAGTGATGGCGGCGTCAGGATAGACGAGAGTCGTCTGTGTGAAATGTACAGCCCCCGGATGCGCAAGCTTTACTTGGATGCATGCGCCAAGTCACCTCCTGACCCGAGCCAACTCCTCAAGGCCTCAAGGGAGAGACGAGCAGTGTATTTTCAAACGGTGCCTGTTATGAGGAATATCTTGGCGGATATGCAAAGGAATTTAAACAGACAGATGATGGCTAATAGTCTGAGTTCGACGTACTTGCTCATGGGCGGGCTGCAGGCTGCTACGATGCCTGGAGCGAGTACGTATGGCATAGCAGGTGTTGGATATGGATACAGCAATGGGTTGGAGGTACAGGGTGCTGTTTATGGGAAGAGGGGGGAGGAAATTGCTGCTGCGTTGAGGAATGGCAATGGGAGGGCTGTTATTACACTCTTGGAACCTATATGGAGAGAGGTGGAATAGACTTGAACGTGGGGGGGCCTTTATATATAGATTTGTTTCCTTCTACAAAGTAGAAAGACCTTGGATAAGTGTCGTCCAAATGTAGGGGTTGACTATATCCTATGCTAACTTGATCTCATAGTCTAAATAGGTTGACTTGATTGTAGGGAGATGTCGTCCTGAGATAGCCAATCCTTTGGTATATGACATTTTAGTAAGCCAACAACTATAAAGGAGTCGAGGCCAACACCTCTCAAATCCACAACAGTCAGAACCATGGCAGTATAATTCAAAACGTTGAAAGAAAGGAACAGGTAAAAGGAAATTTATTAAAAGGACGAGAGAATTATTTCTTTACAGAAAGAAAGGTGGTCTAGTAATGCTCTCCTCTCCTCCCAAGCGCTTACGAGCATCGGGGGGGGCTTGGAAACTTCAAGCCCAACACAATAGGACCGACTACCTGGTAACACATAACTCATAACTCAACGTCAATGCACACACAAGGAAGAAAAAAAAGAATAAAGAGTAAAAGATGAGATAAAAAGAAATCCGGTAAGATTTTAAGCTATCACATGGACGAACGGGGAATCGAACCCCGGACCTTTCCCAGGCGGTATTCTCCTGCTGAGTACTCAGAGGATTTATGCTAAGGGAAAATTATACCACTAAACCATCCGCCCAGTTGTGCTGATTGGACACTTGACACACAAATTGTGCATCTCAAGCTCACACACATGGATCCCAAAATGCGAGGTGCCTCTCAGAGTAGTATAAACACAAACTGCGAATATTGACGCAAGGAAAAGACAGACAAAGTAGCAGCTTTTGAATGCTTTCACATTATTTATATGGAAGTACACCATTTATATCAGGGGGACTGCACGTCCCCATGCACAGATATCTTCGGCTCCTAATAATCAAACGATGTAAAAATGCGAATAGACAACGGTGCTCCGATATTCTCCAGCGCCAGATGCAATAATCCCGTAACAGCCCTTTGTGAGGTCCACGTCTCTGAAAGTCAACAGTGTCGTATGTACAAATTCTGCCCACAAAAAACATAACCCAAGAAAAACAAAAGGAAACACGCGCGAGCATCTTCTACTCTTTCGGTAACAAGTTGGTCGAAATGCCATTCGGCTTTGGTGTATGTTGACTCGAGCTGCTCCCGATGATTGTCGGGGCGTCGCCATCTACATCCGGGTCGTACTCCCCATCCGCGTGAGTACGAGGCCGGCCGGTTGCCTTTGCCGGTGCATCTTCATCCTCGCTATCGTCATCAACGGACGATCGACCATGTCCTTCGTATATCCTCAGTCCCTCGTCGAGATCATCAGAAGCCAGGATGTCGTGATCCACCTCCTTCTTGATGAACGAGTCGATGATATAGTACTGCATGGCATTCATGATGAGGGGAAAGATCATCATGACAAAGGCCACTTGGAGCTTCTCGTTTCCCTCTGTCCATCCAAGCGCCCAGTCGCCAACTCTTGAGATCCAGGGCATCATGATGAAGATGATAAGAACGCAAAATTTCATGCCAAACAGGCCAGCAAAGTAAATAATCGACTGCTTGAGCCACCACACCGCATTGGGAGGGCGGCCATAGTAGCCAGACTGGACGGATTCCACGGGCTTGCCGAATGGCGTGAGGGTGGCCAGCGCAGTGAAGACGCGCAGGAGGATGATGAGGATAGGAATACCGAGGGTGGTCTTGTAAATTGCAGTGTCAGTTTCGCGTGCGCTTCAAGTTGTGGTGGTTGGGTGCTCAACTCACATCGATGGCAAGATTCAAGAGATAGAAAGAACAAGGGTTCGGAATATAATCGTCTTCGCCCCTCCGCATCAGCCTCTGCAACGTGCCAGGCTCCACCTTGACTGTGAACCGCCCGCTGGTCAACATGGACATGAAGATGTTCGAAATATGTACCAGCACCGACCCAAACACCTGCTTTGATACATCGAAGAACCAGATCTTGACGGGCCGCTGCGGGTGTTCCCTCCACCGCTTGTAAACAAGAGACAGCATGGCCAGGGCGCCGAGAGCCGCCTGTACGAGCAAAGCGAAGGATCCCAACAGTTGGCATTCGCCCTTGGACTCGCCAGCGTGGAGGGGACCATTGGGGGAGGAGGAGGTACCCGTGGCCATGATCGCGGCAGATGTTGGGACGATGGTGGATGCGACAGTGTTTAGGGCGGCGATTATGGTACCCGAAGGAATGTCGATTCCTATGGCCGCACCGCGAGCAGCCTGCATACTTAACGAGAGCGCGGATGTGAAAAGTCGGGCGACGGGTCTTTTATACAAGTAGTACTCCGTATATCAGACAGGATCAAACATGTATCGTATCGTATCGTCGCGTCGGGTGGCGGAACGAGGCACCGAGACGGGGCGGCAATATTAGGAGTGGGTGACAACTCAGTTCGTTCGGTTCGGTGTTCGGTGTGCAACCTGCAGCTGAAGCGGCAAATGGATGAGACAGGAAAGATTGATTGATTCCCACAGGTGAAACACGCCAAAGCCCGGCGCGGGTCCAAAAAGCGAAAATATTAAGAAACGGACGGCAAAACAGAAGCGAGGATGCGAATGAGTGAGTGAAGGAGAATGGGAAGCAGAGTCCAAGACAGACAAGACAGCCTACCTCTATATGGGCCTCGTGGTTACATCACTGGATGCATGCAGTACCTACGTTCGACAGAGGCTCAGAGAGCCTGGCAGAGCGCGCTAACAGGAGGCGCCAACTCTGTTGCAGACATAGTGCGTCAGTTCACCCCTCGGAAAACCGGAAATACGTTGGGCCGAGGGGTGCCAATGCCACAGCCGAGCCAACACAGCCTTGCGAGGTACGTACCCCCAGCCCGTGCCTCACTGGCTTTGGCGCTGGCTAAGTGGAAAAAGTTCGAGCTCCAATATATCGATCGAGATACCATCGCATCGTGAGATAACCACCTCTCCAGCTCGCCCGCACAGCCCACCATGTTTCGCCCGCGGTTAAGGATACCTCGGCAAGCCTTTGGCCAGGCATTGGGCCTGCGCTCGACCGTCAATTCCAGGAGGAGTCTGCACAACGTCCCGACGCTGCCCCACGACTACTCCCAAGGTGTTCCCAATCTGATGAGCCCGGGCGGATTCGCCATCGCATGGACAGAGTACATGTCATTGGTGATTGAGAAGCTCAATGCCTTGACAGCGGGTATGTATCGTCTCTTCCGTTTTGCTTCGTCAGCTCTGCGTCTCGGCCCTCGGTCGGATCTCACGCATGAGCTCGACTTGCGCATTCCGATTTCGTCTACAACAGATGCAGATGAACAAACTGCTTACATTTTCTCCTTTCAGGCACCGAATTCGCAGACAAATCTACCAAAACTATCGCCCTCCTGACCGCCCGCGAGCCCAGCCAAGCCCCCATCTTCAACTATGCCTCCATGGCCCACAACAACCACTTCTTCTTCGAGGGCATCTCCCCCACCGGGACCCCCATGCCCGACGCCCTGCGCTCGGAGCTCGAAGCCTCCTTCTCCTCCATTGAGACCCTCCGCCGCGAGTTCGTCATCACTGCCTCCGCCATGTTCGGTCCGGGCTTCCTCTGGCTCGTCAGGGCCGGTCCGGCCGACTACCGCCTGCTGCCCACATACCTCGCGGGATCACCTTACCCCGGCGCCCACTGGCGTGCTCAGTCTACTGATATGAACACTGTGGGCAACGACGGCTCTGCCAGGCCGTATCTCAGGAATCAGATCTCGGGCGCGAGGAAGAGAACATCCGATTTGCCGCCTGGTGGTATTGAGCTGGAGCCCTTGCTGTGTCTCAACACATGGGAGCACGCCTGGCTGCTGGATTGGGGCGTCGGTGCTGGAGGAAAGGGCGGCAAGCTGGCGTATGCCGAGTCCTGGTGGCAGTTGATCGATTGGGAAAAGGTGGCTCTGAAGGCTGGTGTGCTGAAGCCGGAGTTCAAATAGATGCGGTGGGCAAAATAAACGTGTGACGGGACATGACCTGGAAGAAACTACATGTTTTTGAAAACAAACAAAAAAGTAAAACAAATGATATGGATGTCAGTGTAAGATAGTGTACTTCTCTCTGCATATGAGCGGAAAATGTACTATTTGATGGGACGTGGGCGGCGGCATGTGTAAATGAATGAACTACCTACCCTGAACTGCAGCCAAATGTCGTTCATCCTGGTGTTTTTTGTAACTCATATATGACGGGAGAGTGGAATAAATGGGACGTAGATTATCCAACCCTTTGGATTCCCGCAATAACATATATAACTTTCAATATATACAATTAATGTGGGGTGAAAACACCAAGGTCATGAGACCCCTCATTAACACAGGAGTAACAAACTCACTCCAGCAGGGAAGCATCACCAGTGAAACCCCAAGGCTCAAAATACAGATATTTTCATTCACTACCTATTCACTACCTATTCCCTATAAACCCCAAGCCGAAAAGTACCTGCCAAATTCCTGATATAAAATTCCTTTGAAGGAGAGTATCTAATATGAAGGGAAAAAAATCCTGTGCCCCTAAATACACCAAGATATCGCTATGATCTCATCAGTCATTTCATTCACAATGCTTTTTGAAAGAGCAGCAAGAAAAGGATAAATCACGCAGCCTGCGTGCTGAGTCGTAGTGAGCGTATCAAATCAATCAAAGAGAAATACGAGAGTCGCCTCCTCATATACATATGAAAAAAAAAAAAATCGTGGCAAGAAGTATGTTGTCGAGTTTAGATCATGTTGCCGTTGACACTGATTTCGAAGCCCTCTCCCTTCTGCTTCAATGCCTTGGCGAGCATCAATTCTCGCATCCAGTCAATGCGATCGTCGCGGCTCTTGACCGCAAAGTGATGTGTTTTGCCAGTGCCATTGACACCCTCCACCGAAGCACCGCCCTGGTGGAGTGCACTATCACGCTTGCGCAGACGTGCGACATTCTTGTCTTGGGGGATAAGCTGGAAGCTGAAGGCACCAACAGGGTCACTCTTCTCACGGTTATGTGAAATGGAGACAGCCTTGAAGGCCGCACTGAGCTTGGATGTGGACGCGAGACTGGAGCAGGCAATGGCGTAATCGTCAATGTCGACATACTCAAGTGTGCGGTCCATCTGCTGAGCGTCCTTGTGCATGTTCAGGCGGGTTCCCTTGAGACTGAAGTACCCATCTTGCCACTCATGGCGAAGCATGCGCGCCTTGCGCTTCTTCATAGGTCCCTGAAAGCTAACGCCGCTTGCAGCAGCAGCAGGCGCCTCCTTGGCCTCACTCGGACGGAGCGTGGTCATAGGAGGGATGGCCTGCTCAAAGGTAGTACGCTCAGCAGGGGACCAGGGATAGTTGAAGCGAGGTGGAGCTTGAGGAAGCTGCTGCTGGGGTCTGACGGATGTTCGGGGAGAGGGGGAAGATGTCTTTGGTGAAGGGGTGTTTGGAGACGCGCGTACCGCCTGGTTCTCGTCCAAGGCGGGGAGAACGGGGAAAGAAGGATGGCGGCAAGAAGTTCGAGATTGTGATCGAGCGTGGCCATGGATGGGAGATGCACGGTAGTTCATGTCAGGAGGAACTGACTGAGATACGTCACGAGCGACAGGCCCAATAGGAACTGCCGTGACTGGGACGTCGAGTTCTGAGAACGGGGTACCAAACCGATAAGGATTCCTCGTGGTTTCCAGATCAGGAGATAACGGATCAGCCTTGTCCATGCGGTATGGCACAAACTCTTGTCGCAAAGGGGAAGATCGGCGTCGCTGATGCTGCTGTGGCTCTGCGGGCTGGAGGATGGTGGACGCTTGTTGAGGGGCTGGCCGTGCAACCTGAGGTGTTCCTGGGATGGATAGCTTCGGTAGATGCCGCAAGCCTTGATGAGGTTGTGCAGATGGTGTAACCTCGAATGGAGGAGTTGGGGGAGCCTCATTGCTTTTTTGGTTGGTCCGCTGAAAATTGAGAAACTGGCGAACGTTCTCCTGAGGGTCGCGCGACTGGAGGCCCCGAAGAGTAGCTTCTCGAAGATATTGTAGGGGTGGCAGGCCACCAGGGCCAAGGACATCAGAGGACGCCACGACTGAAGGAACGGTATCTGAGAAGGGTCGAAGCATCTCGTTGGGGTCGAGAGCCTTGGCAGTCTCGGGATTGCCTGCATCGCCAAAGATCATGACAGTACCAGCCGTGTTAATATCGATGTGCGGGTTCGCCGCCTGGAATTCGTCGATGATCCGCTGTTGTTTCTTGAACTTGGAGCAGTTTTCACCTTTGGAGCAGTTATGGGGCTTGGGGATGACTTGCTCGATGCCGATGATGGACACAGACTCCATTGGCGTGATGGCATCGCTAACGGAAGGTCGTCGGCGCTGCCTACGTTTGCTGTTGTGACGCCGGTTCAAGTCGCAATCATCCTTCTTCACCTCCTTTCTCACCTGGCGGCTTGGTGCGTCCTCGATTGGCGTCGATGGTGTGGGAGATATCGGCCTGCTATCCATCAAGGCTTGTATCTGATGCCATATTTTTGTTCGGATGCCGAAAGAAGGGATGCCGATTTCCTTCAAATCCTCGAATTTCAAGGTTATGAGAATTTCGCCACTGATATCGTTCTCGATCAATCGCTCTGTAATGTGCAGTTCAATGCCAGCATTGAGCATATATTGTGCCACCATCTCCGGGGTCCATGAGGCCAGTGTTGAAGGATCGAGCTCAACATCCGTGTATTGGAAAGGGCTGTTTCGGCGAGCGAGCTGAGACTGAGCTAGAACATCTCCGATTCCGCGCGACACCTTCGGTGTCAAAGGTGATAATGTCAAAATAAAATCCTCATCGTCTCCGTGGTACGCCAGATACGGATCAGTGGAGCTGCGGAATAGATGTGGACCTCGAGGACCCTCGACTTGCTTTAGGGAGTGCTCGAGGAAAGCTTCCCGGTATCTACTTGACCTCGGAGTAGGGACTTCATCATACGATGACAGCGTTGTAATACTTGGTTGACCAGACTATGAGATCCCAGTGTCAATATCGGACTGCTCAAGTGCACGGGTAGTTGTTTGTCCGCTACATACCGATTGCAGGCTCACTCTGGGTGAGTTGTCCTCTGGCTCGCTCATCACATCTTCTTCTTCATCCCAATCCGTGTCCACAAACTCCGTGGCTACTGATGTTGGCCTGATTTGGTGACGTCCATGTCTGAGATTGAAGAAAGTGTTTTGAGGTGCTGGCTTCTGGCGCATCTCCTGGTATGTCCGGCTCTCGCCAGCCTGGAACGATGTGCAGTCCTGAATACTTGGCGTTAAAACAAAGGGCAGACAGAGTAGGGGGTGACCACGACGCCTACATACCATCCTTACAACGGTGGGAATCGGCGGTTCTTATGAAGCAGAGAGCCGTTGCCGGCGTTCTTTCTATGAGTTTTGGAGAAACCCAATATTGGAATGTCGTGAGACAAGGAAATGTAGACGAAAAGGGAAATGGAAGTTGAGATTTCAAGCGCACAATACGGAGGTCGCAAAGGCGGGAGGAGAGAGCCATATGCCGGTGGGCGGCTAGTGGTCGTTATGTATTCTGTAACGGGGGTGAGAGAACGACGAGCCGGGAGTTCCTGCGAGCAAATATGTGTGCGCCTGTGCGTTATACCGCCAAAAAAGCACTATAACCCGGTAGTCAGCACCAAACCATGTGTGGTCTCATGTATGTGACGAGCACAGCATCTGTGTGCTTCCTCTTGCGGGGGACATGAAGGCTAGGATAGGAGTCCCACTGTGCTCTGCGGGCCCAGTCAGCGAAGTCTGGCGCCTTCACAGCACTGCTCACCTCACGCCCCTGTGTGTGTGGTGGCACAATACGGAGTACGGAGCACCTAGTGCTTCGCACTGGAATCGGAGTGAGTAGTGTTGGTGCTAGGTAATTGGCGCCGGGACCAGTCTTTTTTGCCGTGATGGCGGCGCGAAGACAACGGGAGCCATTGGATGTCTGATGAACGCAATGTTTCTCTCAGCCAGTCAGAGCCAACTGCACAAGTCCCTTGTGTGGAGTCCGCTCAGGGATATGAGGCCAAACGATTCGTTGGTGATGTCGAGTCAAGGACCGGTAATCATCCAAATATAGCCGGCGCTTAGACCTTGTCCGCGCTAACCGAATGGGATGCAAGTAAAAGACAGCGAGAGGCCTGATGGGTGACGATGCATTTATGCAGACATGGGGCCTGCTGCGAGCTTGCAGGAAATAGAGAGGCGGACCAGAGGAGGGAGGGCAAGGGAAGCACCACTCGCTTCCGCGAGCACCCTGCATTTCTGTGGCTCTGGTGGCTCAACACACAGACGCACAGAACTGGCCGCTCGACATGAAAGTCAATTGAGAGTACGGAGTACTTCGTAGTGGGATAGTACATAACCTCCAGAGCCTCTTTCGTCAGCGTCTCGCTCTGTCTCTCCTCCCGACTCGACGCCTCATTTTCCCTGCATGGCAGGTTTGGAGAGCTCACAACAGGCTCAACTTGAGTAGATTGGCGGTGGGAGATCGGCCGCTGCCGTTACCCCGTGACTCAACCAACGGCACTCTGGGACCAAAGACCCGTTCCGAGACCCATCTCGGGAGTCAAGGATTTTTATTATTCACTCGTAGTAATATGTATGTATGTAGTCGGTGAAGCCGGCCCAGCCTGTCAAATGCAAGTCCGTCCGTTGGTGGCTTGAGACTGTCTGAGAGACCTAGGTACCCTGGGTGTACTTCGTACTCCATAACGTACTGTAGCTCTCAATGACGAAAATGGTCTTGGTGTTCCACATCGCTTCTCGGCCGTCTTTCCATCGTGACTCTAGTGCGAACGGCCGCCACTTGCTTGTTGGCTGGATCGTTGTTGGTGATAGCCCCCACGGCAGACCATCTCGAGCCACCAAGATTTCCTTCTGTATGCTTGCCTCTTTGGGCAATCCATAGGAGGATTTGAATATGGACATGTCCGGGGATCCTGACTGTTGTGTCAAAGGAATTGTTGGTGAGCCAACTCGACAGCGCTCGGTGACGGAGACGGGGGGGCTAATGGAACGGACCGGCTCACGACATTTTCTTTTTGCCCTTGTTGGCCAGGGTATGCAGGTCATTCGATATGTTGTTGGTCACAGCAGCTAAATTGATAATTAGTACTCCGCATCTCTGGGCGAGATTTCGGTCTGCCTCGGTCTGATACAGGTAGGCCTGCAGACCTGCGCCCGCTCTATTCTTCTGGTACGAAGTATGTACTTGTATATGCCATTCTCGCATTTCTTCCCTCATCAATGAGGCCCAGCAGGTCTCGGCTGCTGGCAGCACAATGCGACAAATGCTGCGGCTGCGCGCATGACTGTGGACAGGTTGCAGGTTGCCGGTTCGGCCGCATAGCGGTCAATCTTGGTATTTTGGCGTCGCCCACGCATGCTGAGAATCTGGAGCTTGTGCAACACTGATCACATTGACACGGACCTAAGCTTGGTGAGTACATACATAAGCCACAACCTGGTAAGGCCTGCAAGCCACCGCTGTTCGTGATAGGGTGGTAGGGTGGTAGGGCGATGCGTGTCACGACAAGGTCGTCTTTGTGGCCGTGGGGTTTGAATCCCAGATAGACTAGTACTCGTAGGTTTGTATGTATGTACGAGAGATGCGACGTGACACCGCCAGGATGTGGGAGCAGATCGTTCTTTCGGGTCAGGGTCAGGGTCAGCTCTCAGCCATTACCCCACACTGTACATATCGAGGAGAGGAAAAAGAAGAGAAGAGACGACTCCAATTGGCACCAGAAAAGAGGGGAGAGTGGTGAGGGGAACTCGGAGAGGAAGTGGTGTGGCTGCATGCGGTGTGGCCCGTGCCTGTGAGACTGTGGCTGCAGGGTTGTGATACTGTGCGAAGAGTTGGTCCTAGCACTTCAACACACACCCAGAAACCCTCAGGGCTGTTCATCCTTCTAGGGCAGGGCAAGACAAGACAAGACAGGGCAAGACAGGGAAAAGACGTTGATAGCACACGGACGATGTCTTACGTCCGATTGCTAGTACGAGTACATAGTTGCCACGGAACAGTGCAGTGCACTAGGCAACAAGATGAGAAAACAAAGAAAGTCCGCATGGATATCGGAGATCAGGACAACAGCCAAGTCGTCGAATCATCGTCGACTTTTCACTTCTGGCCAATCCGGGTCGCGAAAGGTCCAAGGCATATGGCCGCTACACGTGCCATCCAAGGTCACGCAGGGCCAATTGGGCACTGCATAATTTGCCTTGGATGCCCAATCAGAAGGCGATTTCTGTTTCGGCGCTGTCAATTGGCCAGCTGCCCATCAATCACATTACGGTTTTCATTTCGGAACGGAGGCATCGCCTCGCAATATTTCTTGCGGATAGTACCTATCTAGTATGCAATCCGCGGGCCAATCTATCTGTACGAACTCACACGCCCTTTATCCTTGACTGCAATATGGCCTCAAAGTGATTAATCACGAAGCATTATGATTTGTTCTGGCGTTGGTGGCAAGCAAGATCAAGGCCAGAGAGAAGCTAATGCCTCGTTCCCGCGTCCAGCCCCCCCCCCCCCCCGTCTCCGTTAGAATGCCTTGCATTTACTCGTACGCAGTATAATACACGACGGAGCGGCGACGGAAAAGATGCTAACAACTTACTAACAGCGAGCACTAGTAAGGGCTGGGCGAGACTAGTCTTTTACTACATAGCATTTGCTCGTTCATTTGGCATTCATTCAGACAGACTCGTACGAGCCAATGTTGTCGTACAGTGCAGTCGATTTTCTCACCGACACATCCCCCCCCCCCCATGCACGCTCATGGTGCACGCTGATGGTATGTGCAACGGCGTTTTACTCCGTACTACCACCTCTAACTACTATTGCAACCGGAACACAGAGCACGCATACCCACTGAAAAAAAACGGCGCAACGTGCGGCCACTTTCTGTCGCCTCTTTTCGTGGTGTCTCACACAATTGGAACGTTCAACTGACTTTGGCAACACATGGCTCCAAGGCCAGCGTTCATGTCTGTACGCCCCTTACACCAGATTTCTCCCGCGCTGAACCACAAAAACGTCATAGATACTCAGCCCAAGAAACCGCCTCGGTGATGAATGGGGCCAAGGAGCCTGAAGTGCTCCGTGCCTACGAATGAGGCAATCTTTGCTGCCCGAATCGAAAGGTCTGGATGAGCGAAATCCTGAGACTTGCCCAATACGTGAGCACCTGAGCCTGTCCGGTCCAGCCGGAGCCCGCCATGGACTGTAAAAGACTGCCCATGGCCAGGGTCCTAGGCCAATTTCGATACCCTGATGATCACCGGCTAGGAGATAGTCCCCGCCCGTCACAGTGCACAAGGCATGGGCGTTATTGTCGTCTTCACAGACGAGAAAAGCATGAGGCCGTGAGGGCTTGCCACCACCACCAACAACTTACCCTAGGATATTGAAGTGAGCAGCCACCAGCTCTCTCCCAGGCTTGTTACCATGGCCAGCTGGCTTCAGACATTTTTTTTTCATGTGAACATAACCCAACTACCAATAACTTGACGATAACACCCATCTTGAGCAGCTCACATGGCCATCGGCCAATGCGCCTCGATCTTGCGTTGTGGGTGTCCTTGTGGATAGACCTTGCGAGTACTTTCGCACTTTGCACCTCGCAACTTGACCAAACTCGTGGACTGACTAAACGGGCGTCGCTAGTATGAGGACACCTCTGATCATCAAGTCCACACCACCGACTCCCGATCAAGGTCAAGGGGGGGGGGGGGTTTGAGGCATGCTACTGGCAGAGAGGCTGGGATGAACAGCTATGGAGTAGCAGCAGCTCCACTACGACGCCGCTGCGGGCAAAACACCCTCTAAGTCAAAAAAAGAGGCCCTTCTCGTGTTTATTTCCCTCGTCCAGCTCAAGGATACCCCCGGAGACCTGTCACTTAGCCCCTGTCGGCCTCGGCTGTGATTACTACTCGGGCCATTTGAGCGCTCTCGATCCTGATAGTGATGTCACATTGGGGAGAAAAGATTTTCTTCCAAAACTGCGAGGGTAATACATACTCATACTATGTACATAGCATGGATGGGATGGACTGTGCAACCGAGAAGCGCACATGGCAAGGCCCTGCTATTTTATACGTCGCATACTACAAGACAATGGATGGGACAACGGAGGTGTGTATCCGCTTTGGAGGGCAGACACACACTAGTCATCTCTCAATTCCCTGGTCAAAATCGGGTGGGCTAGGCTCTAACATTCACGGAATCCATGTTCTCCGTAAGACAACAAAAGCCAATCGATAAGAGGCTGGCGATCATTCAACACCATGTGCCAGTAGCATTCCTGAGGAGTTTGCAGTACGAAGTACGTACTCCCACTCGAGCCTACATTAGGCCCGCCCCGGCCCTCAAGAAATGACGAGTCAAAGTATGATCTCCCGGGTGTCAAAAACAATTAAAGATGTGAGTAGTAATAGCTCCTCTTGTACGAAGGACGTACGATCTTTATCTATCCGTTAGTCTCGATACTCGATGACCTGTGAAGAAGATTGGAATCGAGGGGCTATAGAGTTGATGTTGTTGACCTCCAACTTGGTTGATGGTGCCGTGGGTGGAACTATAATTGTCGTTGGGCGTTGATATCGCTCAATTGAATGAGGGGTTGCGGCATCTAACCGAGACTCGAGCTCGGCGCACAAGAGCAATCCTAGGACGAGGAAGTGAGGTAGGTGTGTGGAAATAGGTGTTCGTACAGAGTACCTCGCACATACTCGTACGATCACAACTGTCGGGTGTGTGCAAGCTAGACCACCGTTCTCATCGAAGCACTTATGCATGCGTGTACTTTGTAACACTCCATATGAGGACAACGAGGGAGGTTGGTGCGAGATCTGTACAAGGGAGCGCAAGATTTGTTTTGGCAAGGATAAGTAGTATGTATGTCTAAGAGCATAGGTAAGCAGTGCCGTGCGCAAGTTTCGGCAGTAATCAAGATCATCTGGCGAAGGAAGGCCGGAGATTTATATACTCAACTTGCGGAATCGTGAAATGCAAGATCACGGGGGATGAGCGGGTTCATTGAAGTCTCAATCTGACATTGAGGACCATATTGCTCTCTGACCTCGGCGCTTAGAAGGTCCAGACCCCATCAACGATGCTGGTAGTGTCACCAAAGGCACGCAGCTTGGGAACACAGGTCCATAACGGCAGACGAAATTAGTCCCGAATAGATAATCATCCGGGCTAAATTAAAAATAGCAGCTTGGTCTCAGAAGATGGACGTCGTATGTTGTGTGATAGTCTCATGTTAGCGCCGGTAGGGCAACTGCCACATCAAGGCAAACAGAGTGTAAGCGCCCAGCACGACATTTTCATCAGACAGGAGAGAGGAGGAGCCAAATTTAGCCCAGATAGCGCTAAGGATGAGGGGTTAATTCGACAGAGAAGAGGGGAATGATGTTTTTGTTGAAGAGGAGTGAGTGATGTCTGTTTTGTTATGACGGAGCGAAGGCAATAAATAGTATTACATCAAACCACATACATTATTAGAGACGAGCAATTTAACGACATATTGATATATGCTTCATAATACATTGCTATGTGCATACAATGCAGTCAGTGTGTTAGCAAGAGTTAGAGAAAGATCTCACACACACTCTCTCCGAACGGGCGAGAAGAGAAAAAAGAAAAGGGCCGTCTATCTCCCCAGAGTCTCCACAGCGGAGACAAACGAGACGATTGGTCACTTCTTGACAAATCCCCCCTGTCAGCTATCATGCAGAAAAGAGCCAATCTTGATGGCCGTCCGCCCTTTTGACAGGGATAGGCCCCTGTCTGTCTCTGGCGCTATGGTCGGTTGGTCCCGCGGCCCCTGCCGCTTCTGCACGAGGGGACGTCTCGTCACATGGCGCCGTCGAATCAGCGCGGCGAAAGGCATTTTCATCAGCTGGAGCCAGTACCACTAACCTGCAACTTTGCCGCCACAACGCAACCTTACCTTGCCCATCTCGCCATTCCTCCACACATCCTTCTCGCTCTCGGTCTCGCTCACAAGTTCCCGGGTACCTGTGTCTGCTGCGCGTGCCACTGCAGTTGGTCATGTACCTCATGCCTGCGAGCGACCTGCGAGCGACAACGACAGCCACCAAAAACGCTCACCTCCTAGCCCTCGTCTGGCATGGCTTCGGCTTTTCTCTATCTTGTCTTGTCTTGTCTTGTCTTGTCTTGTCTTGTCTTGTCTTGTCTTGTCTTGTCGTGTCGTATCCACCGTCGCCCGCGCTTCCTGCTCCTCGCAGCACTGGCTGCTGTCGTGACCCGCTCCTCTCTCTTCTGCCTGGACAGAAGTGTGTCGGTTATCCGCGTGATGGACGCCAAGATCCTTCTCTAGGTACGCATAGTGAGGTCACCTCTTTCACCTGTACTTCGTACCTCCCTCGACTCGGCTAGTGGCAGCAAGTATTATTAGGTGGTCGGCCGTCTGGCTCAATAATTCCCGCCAATACAGACCCGATTCACAGCCATGCGAGCGAGAAGCGCCCACAATACCTTTGTGCTCGTATGTACGAGTATGGGCCGTTACCGTTGGGAGCATTGCAATTCATGGCTGCCATGCGTTCAACAAACTCCAGACGGGATGGCACCATTATTTCTGGAAACGGTACCACCATTTGCTGTTGGTGGTGACGGGGCAACACCCTTTTCTTCTCGTCCAGGGTCTGGGTCTGGATTATGCAGCAACTCTGTTTAGTACGATATGCAATGCAAATGCTGGGTCGCAAATGTGGAATGGTTGCTGCTGACTGACTGAACAACCCCGGCTCTGTGCAGGCCAAGTGTTTCCTACTCTGGTAAGTTCTTGGGATGGGCTGCTCCCTCATGTCAGACGGCGTCCTCGATGAGAAAAGTACCTACATATGGCGCACCATCAACAAGCATTACTATTATGTACAATGTATTGCTGCGCAAACAATACCTACTGCGTACAGTAGGTGTGTTGACGATCACGTCGGCCACAGGGTATCGGCAACAGCAGATCTCCGAAGGGCCGCTCCCCATCTCCGCCCCAGCCAGGAACAGATCAAGGCACTGCTATGGATGGCGTATTGCTGGACCTTTGAAAGATTTCGCACATCTAATGGCTGAGTGGCCCGTGACCATATGCTTTAGCTCTGGATCGGCCAGAAACCAGGCCCTTACGAGTACGGTCTCTGTACCTTGTGGCCGTCTGTGCGGATAAATATGTCGCCCGTCACCTCCATCAGTCCACCGGGTGGCATCCCCACGGGACGGACAGGCATCCAGATGCAGCTACTCGTACCTTTCTTCTTTAGTTGGCCCAAACCCGGCTATCCCGGTCATTCCTTTGAGAGGTGGCAGCAGGTCATGTCTGCCGACGGATTTTCATTGGCGCTTCTAAGCGCAGAGCTCAACGCAAGTCTCTTGGTAGTGCGTGGTTCAAAAATAGCAACAGAAGCTGCAAACCTTCTTACGGAATCGGGTCGAGATGGGCTTTCGCGCTTGGCTTTGAGAAAGGCGGCCATGATATAAGATTTTGGACCTCCCTACCATCCTCGAATTTAACCCTCTTTTTCTTCGGCGTGAAGGCGAGAAGAATCCAAGTGTCGTCGCCTTGAAGGCTTTCCCTCTCTTTTAATCCCGTTCCCGTTCCCCTCCTCCAATACCTTTACTACTTACTATCCAGTGAAAGGCAAGCCGGACTTGCTTGGATCCAGTCATTCATTGATTCATCCATCCATTGATTAATTCCCCTCGAGTTTCATTTGCGCAATTTCGATTACCCACAGACTCCGTTGAGCGGAACAGACAGAAACGAAACGAAGCCACGCCGTTGTTTGATACGACCGCCAGCTACGACTTACACCAACCACTCAGATCTTGACGATCAAGACGTAATTTAATATTTCGACTCTCTGGCCTGAGCCACCACCTGGGCAGCCAGCCTTACTCGCCAACGGTCACGGAGCGACTTTTCGCCCTTATCTCCCCCATCATCCGAGACCTGGACCCTGGGCAGCAGCGGCACTGACTGGATTGGTTGTTTATCCCGCTCCTAGGTCGGCTCCACCAGACGCAGCAGTGCGACGGTCTCCCAGCGCGCACTGTATTGCACCCCCGGACACCCTCCGGACACCCCCGAGATATACACTCACCCCTCCCTGTCCCAGTACAGGTCCCCCAGTGCCCAGTGCAGACCGGTACCTGTCGTTGAGCATCGCCAGCTACAAATGTCTACCCTGCCCCCCGATCACCACAATAGTTCGACGAGAACACTTGGGAGCACTGTAAACATGGCTGTTGCGCAGTCTGCAAAGGCCAAGTCGGCCTCGAAAACCAGCAATGGCATTGCCAAACAAAAGACACAGATGCACCGCCGGTCAAGAACAGGTAGGCCTCACTTACACTTACACGCGGTGTGCGCCAACACACTGCCTTCTGTCTAATATTGGCTCTCTGGCCATTGTCTTTTCAAAAAACACCTTGCTAACCGGTGGATCTTCTATATAGGCTGCTATACTTGCAGATTAAGACGGAAGAAGTGCGATGAAGGGACTCCCATCTGCACCGCATGCAAACACCTTGGTCTGCAGTGCGAGTACAAGCGGCCAATATGGTGGAGCAACAATGATGCGCGGAGGAACCACAAGGAGGACATCAAGGCCATCATCAAGCGCAAGAAGCTCGCAGAAAAGACGGCACACGCAATGTCCAACTCGGTCACCTCTTCTCCGCCCGGCTTGTCGCACTCAATACCATCGTCAGCGACATACACAGATGCATCAGACCGAAACAGGTCGGCATCCATCGACTCTCACTACTCAAACACCTTCAACTTTAACAGCCCACCGAGCAGAGCTGATTACGTCGCCTACAACTCCCAATTCCCTCCGGAGTTCATGCTTGGCAGCTACTCGCCATATGAGATTGACGTCAAGACGGAGCGCCAGATGTTTGTTAATGATGTCCCAACGCTACGAGAGTCGCATGTTTCAACCTTCAGCACCTACTACCCGCCTCCGCCACCCGGCACCGTTCTGCCACCCGGCCCTCTTCCCGGAGCGTGGATTGAGCACGAGCGCCGAGAGTCCCTCGCTGAGGAGGCGCTCAATGTCAACTTTTTCGACTTCGCCCATGGACCTTCTCACGACTCTAGACAGGTGAAGATTGAGCTGGATGAGACTGACCAGCGACTATTGGATCACTTCATCCAGTTTGTTCTGCCCACCATCTTCCCCATTCTCGAGTCGAACCAACATGGCTCAGTTGGTTCGGACCTCATCCTCCCGGCCCTCCAGTCCAACAAGACGTATCTGCACTGCTGCCTCAGCATCGCTGCTCAGCATCTCAAGACACATACAAACGTCGCTAGTGAGGAGATTGACAATGACATTATGCGACACCGCTATGCCACAATCTGGTCGCTGTGCGAATCGCTCAAACGAGATGAGAACCACCAACAGATCCTGGAAGCCGCCCTTGGCCTCATTTTCTTCCAGTGCATTGTTGGCCGCCCTGACGATGGGTTGCTTGATATCGCGTGGCACCAGCATTTCCAAGCTGCTATCAGCCTGGTCACAAAGCTCGAGCTGCCCCGTCTGGTGCTGGATCCGTGTACACCAATGACGCAGACCCCTTTCAACATGACATTAACTGCTTGGATTGACATCCTCGGTGCCACAATGCAGGGTTCGTCCCCCACCTTTGCACACACATACCGTGAGAAGCACCTCTCTCAGCTGAACCCACACATGGGTCTGCGCGAGCTGATGGGCTGCGAAGACCGAGTCATGTACCTCATCTCTGAGGTTGCTTGCCTTGAGTCGCTGAAGCAGGATGGTATGGACGACTTCACACTCTGCCAACATGTTTCCGCTCTTGGGGAGCAGATTAGCCTCACCGAGGTTAACGAGCAAGGGCCCAAGATGCCCTACAATGCCAACGGCACACTGTCGCCTAAGCAGCTCTCCAAGAACATCACGGCGGCCTTCCGCCTTGCTGCTCGCATCTACTTATGCGGCTTGGTGCCAGGATTCAGCCCCAACCAGCCCTCTCCGATTGGCTTGGTTGAGAAGCTGACCAATGTTCTTCAATTCATTCCTTCGGGGCCTGAGGGTTACGACCGTAGCCTTGTCTGGGTCTACCTCCTCTGCGGATCCATTAGCCTGCCGGGCTCCAGCTTCCGGGCTTTGTTCGAGGACCGGGTTGCGCAGTTGGGCGAGCAGGCCAGTTGCGGCTCATTTGGACGCATGGTCACGGTGCTCCGTGAGCTTTGGATGCACAATGACAACCTGTCCAGAGTCGGGACGCCTGAGTCGTCGGCATCCGAGGCAGTGCAACCTTACCTCCACTGGCGCGATCTCATGCGGTTGAAGGAGTGGGAGTGCCTGCTCATGTAGATGCCTTTGGCACTATCTGAACTTTGTTTTGTCTTATCTTCACGAGCTGGTCTTTGAAGAGTAGCAAGCAGATTCAGATGGACCAAAGGTCTCTCTGAGCAGCTACTTTTCCACCTCTGTGTGTGATATTATTTTCTTCTTTCGTTTGGGACATAAAGTCCCCTCTTCCATTTCACAAGATACCTACTAGGTTGGAGGTTATTAGAGGACGCCGCAAGGCATACGGGGCTCGAAGCGGTTATCGGAGACAACGACACTCGGGAAAGCTTTTGACACTTGGACCACTTGGAGTTGATGGGGAGTTTTGTTGGTGACTCTACCTGGATGGTAGATGAGGCGTGATGAAAGGGATTCAGACGGCCGAACATGAGGCCAGGGTTGATGAATGACGTTTTTTTTCACTACCTTTATTCTTCATGGACCTTTTCTGGTTTCTCTCACCCTTGGGCGGCGAGTTGGTGGTAATACACTCGCTACATTTATACTATATACCAGGCTGGCATTGGGCTGTGGCGCAAAGGAGTTTTTCGGTTCCTTGGGCATGATGGGGATGGAACGCGTCGATAGCTAGGTTATGAAGCATCGACCATGCTACTACTACTAGGCATAGGTATATAGCATATAGCAAGCATATGACTTGGGCAGACAAAAGGCACTGCCCGCAGTCAAGGTAGTAAAAAATCTCTCCAAGAGAAGATCAATCAAACAGACCATTTCAAATCAATGACCCTCCACTTCCACTGTCTTACTACGACTCATAGCAGGCCGAGGCAGCACCCCCCTACTCTGCTCGCTAAGCTTAAAAACGCACACGCACAAAACAAGACAAGACAAGCCTAGCAAACAAACCGCGTGGGGGGGACTATTATAATGGCCTCCACCGCGGAACTGTGTGCGAGATAAGGGTGGTATGGCGTATCAACGAACGTGGGGAATTCGTACGGGTCGGCCACCCGAGCAGTCGGTGTTAAGGCGTCTTAAACGATCCCGAGCGCCTTATTTTTTTCTCTCTCTCTGTGTTGGGTCTTACGTATGAATGGGATGGATCCATCTCCATAAGTTCGAAAAAATCTTCCGCACATCTGTGTACTAACGACTTTTTTGCCAGATCCGCCCGCGCCGAGCGAAATAGTCGGTTCTACTAGTTTTTTGTGCTGACAGGTGAATTCCAGTTGAGTGGCGCGTGTGGAGAGAGGATCCTCGGAATGAATCGCGGATATGTTGAAGCGCACCGCCCGATTTATTCGGCGAATTCTTTTGAGAATCCCGACTGACTTGTGGGCGCCTGTACTCCGTAGCGGGTGGTGTGATATGGAGAATGTTGTAGGATCTATCCACGAAGTACGAAGTACGAAGTACGGAGCTCCTGTTCCTACCCGTACTAGGTGCTATCATGTGAACGTAGAGCTGATGGCTACTTCGTATGGACTTGCAATTTACAATAGAACGGCTTTTTGTCTCACCACCACCCTCTCGAACCTGCCAAGCTGGCGTTGGAAATGGACAGAACAGGTGAGTGCTAACGTACATACTAAACAGAGACAGTGCTCAGAAGAACTGTGAAGCCCCCCCCCCCCCCCATCCATCATGAATCAAACCAAACCCAGGCCGAAAAAGAATAGTCCCAAGGTCCCCGTCCAGGCCAAGACTAAGTAAGACTCAGGGACCCAAAAAGGCCCAAAAGTGGGCGGAGAGAAGAGAGGGAGGGGGCGTGTCAACTCTTTTGGTGGCCACTGAGTTTACACGCCATTCTCACAGGGAAGGCCAAACTGTACTGTATGGGGCACACCCAGGCGTGCTGGAGACTGGGGACCGTCCTTTTACGTTCTCACGGGGTCTAGAAATGCAGAATTGCCACGCGTAAGGCAGTATTGGAGAGGCCAGTCAGTGGTTGGTGGCGGCGGAGCGGCCCAATATGGCGGCCACAGTGAGAGAGCCCATCCATCCAGCCTGGCGTTTTTTCTTCTTTCTTTTCCTTTTTTGTTTCGTGCGGCGGAGTGGCCTAGTACTAAGAGTAGTAGTAGTGCTACTACTACTACACAGATACCTAGCAAAGACAAGCTGACGATTCCTCCGTCGTTACGGGGGTCGCATCGCTGGATGGATACGTGAAGATAGGAACTAGGAGCGGCATGCTTCTCGTATGGAAGACGCAGTTACGAAGACTTTAGTCAAGTCTCCGGGTATCGGTGCAACTTCTCAGCAGGGCTTAATGCCAGTGCTAAAGAAGACGGGACGGACGGAGATGGGTAAATGCATGAAAGACATTGACAAGGGAGGAGTCCGGCAAGGGAAAAGAAGAAGGCTGGGGAGAAGCCCGGATTCGGAGATGGTTGGTACGGTACGGAGTACGGAGTACCTATTATCTATCTATTTGATATGTCGATAATATATCTACGGAGTACCTGCTGAGGACCCGCTTCAACATGCAGAATGCAGGAACATGTTAGTATTACTTTGTATCTAGTAAGAATAGAGGAAACGAAGTTGCGGTATGACAATGCAGACGCAGCTTATCTACTTCGTACTCCGTATATATAATATATCCTGGTTCGTTTGCCCCCTGATGGGTCATTATGCAATAGTATGTAAGGCACCATGCCGCCATTTGAGGAGACACATACGGAGTACAGGAAAGAAAATGTGCAGAAAATCATGCAGGTACGAAGTACGCAATACGCAGTGCGGGAATGCCCGGCCTTTTTTGTGCGGCATCATAACGATGATTTGGGCGGGCCGCAATTGTTATGGGATATGGCCTGTCAGGCATATGCAGAAGAGGAAGCCCAAGTCTGACCATCTCGGGCTGCCTCTTTGCGTGAATGATTCTCCATCAGCGGTGTGGATGGATAAATTTATATTGACTCACTACCAGAAATGAAACCACTGTCAACCAGTGATTCAAGTGCCGCCGTCCCAGTGACCCATCTCGTCTTCTTCAACGCCATCCTATCCTATCATCCCATCAATCCCAGGCCTGAAGCCATTCAGTGCTGTAGCACTAGCACAATAGCAGTTGTAGTACTACTACTCCGTACAGCGCCTACTCGTACAGGCAGCATCGTCTGCCCAATCAGCGCCGACCACTTTCCTCACCGCGCCTCATTCTGCGACACGCTGCGCCACAACCTCAACCCATAGCCGCCCAAAGATTCGCTGTCAACGTGCCATCATCATCATCCTCCATCTTTAACCGCCAAGTCGTCCAGACAAGGCAAAGCACAGCACAGCACAGCAAAGCCATTCAATCAAAACACGATAACTGCTGGCCATACATTTCGTCTCCGTGTCCCATGTGAACGACGTCATCGCGCCTCCAGGCCCGCCCCGGCGCTTCGTTTCCTATAATGAGGAACTTGTCCAATTTTCTTCTCCATCTGGCTCGTGTCGAGTGGCACTATTCCCCTGCCGCGGTCAACTGAATGGCTATGAATGACTGTCAAACGACAAGTGTCAGGTCGGGAGTAAGATTGAGCTATGAGTTCGATTCACTCGCTGTGGATGCAGCTTTCCGTTCTTTGCCGCCCCTTGGCATGCTTCGTATCGACATGCTTGATATAGAGACGAGCACAGAGAGAGCATGGGTTCATGGAGCTCAGGCGCAAATGCATGGGCAATCAAGCCAAAGGAGCGGCTTGTGTGACGCGCCAAAGACAGCTGGACAGCCTGAGAGTCATCAGACGGCGCCTGTAGCCTTGGATGTTTCTTCCAAGGGCTTCCTTTTCTCTCCCATGTGCCCTTGAATCTGACACGTTTTCCGCCCTCCTTCTCTGTTCCGATATTCTCGTCTCCTTAATTGCTCTAACCGTTTCCTTCGTGAACTGATACGCTTAATGCCTATTGCTTGTTCACTTCTGCTTCTCCAAAGCACACAGTTCTTTCTTTGATCTGATACGCCGACCAACGTTTGTTTCACGACTACTTTCTTTCATCTTCTGCATTCCGCTGTTTCCACAAGCTTTTGCCAATAGCAAGCTCCAACAATTGCCTGTTCATCCGGCCATCTCCTTTTTGATACCTAGGTCTTCTCAAGTTGCTGGGATAATTTCCTATCGCACGTTCTCTAAAATCGAGACGAAACGACGACGACGAACGACGTAAATCCTGTCCCGAGAAAGCATTCACCAAGCACGGACTTACATCTGGCCAGAGTCGTCGACAGATTCTAATCGCCGACATGGCCCGTCTACCAAAATTCCTCCGTTTCCTGCTGCTGGCTTCCGCCATGCCATCAACCATCTCTGCCTCGCCTGCTGGTGGTCCCATGTATATCCAAGACACAACGTGTTCTGCTTCGGGCCTCCAGGCCTGCCCAGCAGGTCTACCGAATAACTTCTGCTGTTCCAAAGGCAGCACATGTCTGGCCTTGGCCGGAAATACCACCGCTCTCTGCTGCCCCCAAGGCCAGACCTGCGACAAGATACAACCTATCACCTGCGATATCCGTCAGCAGGACCCTGACCAAAATGCGAACGTGCCGATCAAGACGAGCATATTTAACGTTGAGCTTGAGAAGTGTGGAACGAACCTCTGCTGCCCATTTGGGTATTCGTGTTCCGACGGCCAGTGTCTGAAGAAAGCCGACCAAAGTCAGTCTCCTAGAGGCAGCAGCTCAACCTCAAGTGCAACAACATCCGCACAACCAACTGCCACAACAACCTCCTCACCATCAGGAGAATCAACAGCTTCAACAACATCATCAGCGGCAGCCGCTGATTCCGCTACCGAAGCACCGGATTCCCAGTCTTCTAAGCCGAAAACTCTATCCATCGTTGGAGGCGTCGTGGGAGGCTGTGCCGTACTGATCCTGTTCGGTGTGATCGCCTTCCTCTTCGTCCGCCGCAACCGCCGACGCCGCCAGGACAACAATGTAGAGAAGGCAAGCATCACGCGAATCAAAGGCAACGGCCCAGGCCCCTACGGCAACATCATTTCCGACCCCATCATCCAGCCCAACTCCTACCGCACAGATTTCATCCTCAAGAGCCCCTCAGCGAGTTCCTCTATAAGTCAACGGCCTCCACAGATCACCCATACTCACAGCGACCGCCCTCCGCGCCTTTCCATTCCAAATCCCTTTGACTCCCCCAATCCATCGGCACACTCTCCAACACACTCCCGAGGGTCCGTCAGTTCAAACGACGACCGGAATGCGCGCACAGGGCAGGTTGGAACCCGTCTCGCGCCCATACGAGCCATGAAAGCATCAAGCACACGCGTCGTCCCTCAAAATGTCCAACGCGAGCCTAGCAGCGAGAGCATCAATGTGTTTGCCGACCCTGTTACGGTGAGCACACACGTTGATAAGCGGCAAACGCACGCCACGACGTTTACGGATCTCATGTATGAGGCTGATCTTGGAGATGTACGGCGCGGGAAGCCGTATGTTCCAGGGACGACGCCGAGGATATGAGACTTTGACAAGCTGAAGAAATCTCAAAAAGAAAAAAAAGGAAACAAAAACCCTCTTTTGATTGATTGTTAATCTCTATAGCATATGATTTACTTTGTTTTTGTCTTTATTTTATATCTGTGCAAAAAAGGGCGCCCGGGAAGGGAACCAATACCAATACCAATACCAGAAAGCACACACACCACTAACCCATCACGATGAATGTGGGTGTGCGCATCTCCTTTGTATGTATTTTGTATATCAAGATAACGATGAGGCATGTGAAGGGGCATAATGAAGAAGAGGGAGGCTATTTTATCACGTGGATGGCTTTACAGGACCCAGAAAGGTGTTCCTGCAGGTTTGGCGTTTAGGGATCATGGGGTTGCTTGACGCTCTGCCGCGCACAGCTTTGAATAGCCCGACTTGGTTAAATTAGTATGATGAATAGAGTATGATAGTAGCAAGACTGTTGCTCAAGACCTTGTAAACGAAGAAAGAGACCTTGCTTTCATATAACCACATATACCTATCTATATACTGCTAGTTCAATCATGATATGCCAGATGCAGATGTAAAGCAGAACAGGAGCCAAACGACTGTAGAAAAGGACAAAAGCATCGCAACCCTGTATGTTAATGCCACCAAAACGATTGTAGTACCAAATACCCATCCCAAAAGGCCTCCCCAAAGCGAGTGAGCGGTTAACCACTCCATTTTCTGCACCCAATCCATGCTATACTGCTGATCAAACAAAACAAAAGCGCTAGATGAGATGGATATCCAAAACAACATCAAATAAGCCCTGATAGAAAAAAAAGATGCTTGCCAGAAAATAAACATCGTGCATATCAGAGATACACAGTCTGTCATCACATCACCACACACTTCTTATCCTTGTTGGTTTCTTTCAGACCAGATGTAACAGAGACATCTGTCCAGCCTGTGCTACTGGCTGCCTCGGCGTCTGTCTTATTTGTATCCTTCCTCTTCTTGTTCTTCCCCTTCCAGCCTCGTTTTCTTGCATCGAGAATATTCTTCGCAGCGCTCCTCTCAGCCCGACTCGGCCGTCTATTGACAATCGAAGTTGACCGACCAGGAGACACGGCCGGCTTCCTCACCCACCCCCCTGGTACGAGATTAGTGTTAGCCTGCGCAGCAGCGGCGGCGACAGCTTCGTTGCTATTTGAACGAACGTTGTAGATAGTTTCAAATCTCTCCACGGTTGGACGAGAGCTGGAACCCGGTCCTGGGCGGGGCCGTCGCGGAACTGGTGCAAAAATGGGCATATCTCCTCGTTGCGAAGTTCTCCGCCCCGGGGGATCAAAAGCGCCAGAGACACCCTTTGGGGTGCTGATGATAAGTGGCTGGTCAAATTCTGGCCGCGAAGTAGTACTTGCAAAAGTCGTGTCATAAATAGGTGTCGGCTGTTGAATCTCTTGTACTCCCTCGCCGCTTGGATGATGAGGAGTCAGGTTCTGTGCCAAGAGGCCTCCTGATAGACGACGCGGGGTTCCTTGGCTAATTCGTCTATTCAATCTTGCGAGCTGATCAGAACTTGGAGCAGGTGGGAGCGCCGTTGTTGCCAAGTCGGCCGCTGCAGTCGTAGATAATTCTTGAAGTCTTTCAGGGCGAGGGGCCAACGGCCAGGTCTGTACAGTTGATAGCCGCCTCATAGACGCTGTATCACTGCCGGGTGTTGAAGACGATGCCTGAACTGCTCGTCTCGGTATAATGGGCGAGACCTCCACGCTATTCGACTGAACTGAAGTCGCCGACATGCTTCCCGTTGTTGCCATGGGTCTAGTTTCTGTAGTAGACCAAGTGTCAACCCGGTTCAACTCGATTCGCGACAACGGAGCATTTCCTGATTGGCTTCCCCTCGGATGCGGTGATTCTGGGGGAGAAACATCATACAAGTTATCCGCCTCCAAGGGACCCGAAGTGCTTGATTGGGGTAAAGGAGTTTCATCCACCCGTGATCTACTAACTATAGTAGAATCACTGACTGTTCTATGATATGATGGACCTTGCTTCTCATCGGCATACCCGCCCTGTTCCATCCCTCGTGCTGTAAAATTCGTGGAGACTACAAGATTCGGTGGACTTGAAAAAGTAGCGGGAACGCGAGGTTGAAATGTTTGCGCCAATGATGGCACGAGCAGTCCAGGACCTGAGAGAGGGGGTAACACAGCCGGCGCGCGCATAAAAGCAGGCATGTCTCCAGGGTCCTCCTTTTGATAAGGAGGCGGTGGTGGCACCCAGTTATCTGCGTCACTTTCATGGGGGTGTTCCCTTCTGCCATCTGCCCTGCGATATTCAATAGGACGGCCATCAGCAGTACGTGGGTTCAGCCGGCGGTTAGTAGCAGCAGCTGTGGCTGCTCGGCGTAGAGTCGTTCCTGAGCGAGGACTAGAGTGTGCGTACGGCGCATCCATCGCTTCCTGTTCTTCGATCGACAAGACATCCTCATCGGCTGTCGGCTCCTGAACTGGGCGCTGAACGGGGTGACGGCTGGCGGGGTGATGGCTTGCGGGGTTCTGTCCGATTACTCTTGGGATTAACGGATCGTCATCGCCATTATCCTGGGTTTGCGGTAGTGGAGGTGGAGGAGCCAAACTTTGAGCAGTAGCGGTTGCGGTTCGTAGCAAGGAATGGCTGCCCCCTCCTCGCTTTTGAGCCACTGTCCTTCGTCGAACGATGGCCACTTCGGTCTCGATATCACGTTGCTCCTCCTCAAGCGCCTCCGCCTCGGTGGTACCAACATCAATCGTGATCTCCGTCTTTGTCCCGTTCGTCAGGCCATAATCAAAGTCAAGCAAAACAATCCGGCCGCCGTCGACGAAATCCATATCCTCTTCGTCGGTAATCAATCTTGGGGCTGTAATTCCCCGTGCTGTGACAACAAGTCTCTCTTTGAACGACGTATCGCCGAAGCCTGAAACCCATTTCACATTGCTCACGCTCGTAATATCAGAGACCTTATATCCTGCAACGAAATTATTCCTCAGCTTATCGCAGATAATCTGCCACTGCGGAACTCTGCCTATGGCAGCAGCAGCGGCGTCATGAGTTCTTATTGACGATGGCCTCGAGGAGTTGCTACCGTGCCTTGCTAACCCGGATGTTGATGCTGAGCCCTCAATATTGGATGACACAGCTTCAGGAACGGCGGTCAAGTCCTCGGGGACACCGTAGATCCAAATCTCGTTGCCTTGGAAGCCCGCTGATACCAACTCTCCTCGATATGTAGCTGACGGTAGCGTGCTAGGAAGCAGTTTCGCTTGTGATGTAGTTTTGGGCACTGGGCCGGTAAAGTAAGTAGTGCCGTTGCGCAGGTCATCGATCCTAACAGAACGGAAGGTCTCGAAGCTAGAGTCGTATACGAATGCCCATGCAGCCTCCTCCTGGCTACCATCTTGCAGTAGAACGGCATGACTGCAGTCGCGGCTCGAGTTGGGGAAGAGGATTGAGGTAGTCCACATTGAACTGAGGTTCTCATCCCCTGCAAGTGCACCTGGATCATAGTACGGAGCGGTGATAACAACGGTGCTCGGGGGAGAGGAGTGCAGCGTCGTTCCTAGAATCTGCGTGCCATCAAACGAGAATGCCAGGGTGTCTACGGCATCACACCTCACTGCGCGTCTCTCTGTGGGCAAGGCGCCAGGTTTCAATGACGAGACCTCAATACCACTATCATATGCGACAGCAAGAACCGAACCACAAGAGGACAGGGCTATCGTTCGTGGGTTATTATCAAGAATCATAGATTGCTTCCGTCGCGGGGGCGATCGCGTTAGGTCAAAGAGGTCAATCTGCATCCCGGTCGAGAGCACGGCCAAGAGAGTGGCGTCATCAGTGATGCACGCTGAAACTGGGCGGCGCAGAATCTTGAGCTCCCGCTTCACCTCGATCCTCGATACTCGGAGGTCGATCACATGTATCCTGGACGAATTGTACGCAAGCATGTAGTGGCCCCGCGGCGACGCAGCAAACTGCATGCCTTCGCCCCCTGGAGCTGAGGAGGAGCTGATGGAATTGGACACAAGCTTGATCACTGTCTCGTTCGGTCGGATATAGGACTCGAAAAGGTTTCGCTTGATCTCGCTGGCGAAAAGCCGTCGTAGACGAGGTAGGTTCTTGTCATCTGCGGATGGCAAGCCGCCAGGGTTCGCGACGTACGACGGACATAGTCGAAGATGGTGGAGGTAAAGGTGAGTTCTCTGTGACACGTCTCTCCATTTGCGGTTAAGGACAATGAGCGACGCGAAGCCACTGGCATCGGTAGCCTGAAGTATCCTGGGTGCTTCCGTCAGAATGCCGCCTATAACGATAGGAAACAGGCTTGAAGAGGAGAGGTGCTCACTGCTCGATGATCTCGTCCGGTAGCCTGTCAAAGGGCTGCGTGTCGATAACGAGGGGCGGCTTCTCGATGCTTGAACGTCGTGCCTCCGTCGGCGCCGAGGCGTCCATGGCGCTGTCCGACAATGGAGAGAGAGGAGCTCAGACGTGATGCAACATGACAATGCAATGTTAGAGGGAGCGAGTCTGTGAACCAAAAATCCTTTCGGGAGGATTCGATGTTTGTTCGTGGCTGAGCGAGGCGACACGATACTGTATCTATACCTATGATACGAAGTAGTATTACGAGTAGTAGTGAAGGGCTGAGGTTGGCCTCGGCCTAATCCACTATTCTGGCCCACTAACGCCGGTTGGCGTCAGGCGGGATTAGTGTCCATATTCTGCATGGAGGTTGCACCAACAGTTGGCGTGCTGACGAAGCGCTGTGAATAAGTACTATTTCTAAGCCATGGCATCGCGGACATCATACTTGATATGTCATATTCCGGTCCCTTGAACATATAACGGACTCGCCCGAAGCCTCACCTTACCTATCTGACACGTTGGATGGAAGTGATGTAATCGCTGGCGGGTGGTTTGCCATAAAATCTTCGCCTCTGGTTACTCTACATCATATTTACAGACTCTCCCCGCTTCGTCCGCTGGCTCATTATGTCCGATGTCTCACTCCTCTACGAAGTAATGCCTCCCTGCTTCAGCACAAATCTTGTTAATTGACATGCATGCTTGCAGGACATACTGCTATTTTTGGTAGAATGGTGAGGCATTGGCTGCAAGCCTGTGGAGGGGTATCGCCCAACCGTCAGCCTCTTGAGACATCTCGCTCAGCCCGATTCTACTCCTTGCAGTTAAAGTGCGCCACCACTAGCATTCTTTCCCCTCTGGATGATACTCCACGATCCCTTTAAAAAGGCATAGCTCCCACGGATGAACAAACCTTCTTGCCGTTAAGCGCCAATGGCAATATAGTAAAGACTCGCGTTGCTATGAGTGTCTTGATGGCCTTTTATTGTTGGCTGCTTCCTAGGCTGCAGATGCTGGGCCTCGCCACCTTAGGATCTGCATGCATTTTACGTAGGACTGCTTAAATCCGGGATGTGTGAAGTGCCGACCAATGGAAATAAAATGTTTAAAACACCCACCAGTGGTGCGGGATGCTCAAATATGTCGTGGCATGTCGCATGTCGCATGTCGCATGTCTTGGTTTCGGCCGTTACTCCTGTGTCTGACTGTCTCAGACCACAAGGCAACAAGGACTGGAATCAGGGACTGGAATTAGACCGTATTTCGCAATGGAACGATGGCTTCAATCAAGGGATATGAAGCTAGGCCAAGAGATGGCATGTGATGGCTTGGTCTACCAGGTTCCCCCAAACCCTCGCAAACATCTTGGGGAAGGGAGGCACAATGCAGATCCGGTATAGATCTGTCATGGACCCGGAAGGTTGTTGAAATCAAACGGCTCCAAGCTTGACTCTGGAGCCTGAAGCTGAGCGCTGAGAAACTCATCCGTTATTAGGGTCCCAATATCGTCTCCCAGATTCGCCAAGAAGCCTGTCGTTGCGTCGCTTCCCAGTTCAAGCCCATTCATCAAATCCGGGGCATTGAGAGGGTCTTCTGGCGGCATTGCTGCCTGCGTCTGCTGCGCTTGGAGCAGGACATCTCGGATTTCCCTCACGCACGGCCATGTGTTTTGAATCTCTTCCATAGCCTCCAATATCAGTGATAGAGCACGCTCAATGTCGGGGTCGTTCCAGGAGGCTTTCTGGAGAAAGCGCTTCATCATGACTGTCCCCGCCGCGGTAGAGAGAGTATGGACGAAATCCAGGGGCAGAGATCTGTACCGATAGTAGCGCGAATAGCTTCGCATCAGACGCATAATGGCCTGCAGGGATTCATAACAGATCTCAACGTCCTCGCTTTCGGTAATTCCCGGCTTCTCAAACATGTGCGTTGGCGGCCTATGGAGAATTATCATTACAGTATGGAACACCATGCTGCGCCGGTATGTCAGTCATGATAACACATTGATGAGTGTCAGAACTTACTGCAGATGGAGGACATAGGGAGGCACCTGACCGACCGTCCATTGATTCCAATGGAGTGCACCCGGAAGGCTGGAGAGCCACTTGGTTAGGGAGACATGTATTCTCCGTGACTTGGTCGCCACAATAGCAGGATCTGCACCTCCTCTTCGATTCTCAAACAAGTCTGTGATCACGACATGGATAATCTTCGACAGCTCGGCTCGGTAAATGAACGAGCCAACCAACGCCACCCCATCTTCGAACTCCGTCGCCGAAGCTCCTTTACAAATGTATGTCTCTAGAAGCCCTTGCCAATCGGGTGGATATTGAAGTCTGATCGTGTTCCTTACGTCAGACTCACTTGGGTAGAGAGCGGGGGGTCTTCCGAAGTAGAGGCTCAATTGCTTATCGGCAATAAACACAGCCCAGTACACTCTGCGCAAAATCTCCCTGTCGCGAAGCGACTCGGTAGAACCGTCCCAGTTACTGGGATCGAGGTGCAGGCCCATCTCATGTGCCAGACGGAAAGCCATACCACAGAACAGCCAACCCTTCGATGTGCGTCCCACAGCAATCTCGCGGTAGCCGAGCAGAATGAGTGCTTGAAGGGTAGTGAGGTCAGGGCTATCAAGCGTAGAGTAAAGAAGAGTCTGGGCTTGGCCGGAGAAGACGTCGGAAAGATTGAGCATATCGTCGTACTGGAGAGCTGCAAGGGAGCAAATGGAGTAGAGAAGCACATCCGAGTAGTACTTCCCGGAGCCAATATCATAGTCCCTTAGGAAGTACTCGCGATACACAACCATGCTGTAAGGGTACTGTTCCATAAAGAACGTCGCCATCAGCTTTTGAGACGTCTCGTCGTGAGGCGCATACTGGAAATAGCCGCTTCTAGGGCTAAAATCTTCAATCTCTCCTGACCCGTCCCCCAGGTTGATTTCAAGGTGTCCATCAGAGGAAGCAATCGGAATATCTAGATCAGTAGTCGTCGCTGTGACTGGCGATGATGATTCTCTAGAGAGATGAATTTGGAATAAACTTGTGCCACCAAAGAACTGCGCAGCATTGCTTGCTCTGATGCGCCTCAATTGGCCCGACCGTACTCGTGCTGCGGCAAGGTATTGATCTGATTTAGTCTCAATCTTATCATCAGTAGGTGTTGCGTCAGGGGCGGCTGAAGGCAGTGATAGCTCCGACAGGATCTGATTTCTCTCGATATCGTCTGCTACGGCCAGCTTCCGAATCACCCGCTCAAGAGTGGTGATTTGACCCTCCAAAGCCTGAACGTAACTCTTTGACACAGGGCTGTTGAAGGTGAGAATGAGCTTGTCAACAACGAGGCCATGCTATGAGAGGATGAGGGCCACCGTACCGCTGCTTCTCGCCCGTGCCTTGTAGCACACATTCCGTACCAGCCTTGACGCATCGCGAACAGGGGCGCTTCCGATCGCACTTGATCTGAAGGAGGACAAGATGTCTTGTCAGTTTAAGAGTAATCCCAAGAGACAACACAAGTGGCGGCGGACTTTACGGCGGCGGCATCTCTCACATCTGCCAGCACATTCAGCCGATTAGTCAGGTTCTCAGTAGGCGTATCAATTGCGTGATGCTACTCACGATGTCTTGATGGACTCTCCCATCGGAGTCTCGTCCGTCATGTCGGATACTTGTATGACTTGGGCGGGACACGCGGCGTGATCCGGGACGAAATACGAAATATAGAGGCCGATATGAGACGGCACAAACGACCAAATCTACCAGCTCACATGGGCGACAATGGACGACTACCTACCAGCTTTATTTGGACTCTGGAGTTGTTGAGGCTCTAATATCGATATCAATGGGATAGATGTCCGCTCTCGGCTCCTTTTCTCATGGTGTGGAGGGAGCTGTCAGACTTCAGTGGCCATGGAGCTGTCGGATATTGAATAGCATGAGATGGGGCTGCCTGGCGCTAAGATTTAGCGACAATGACGCCACAAGTCGTCTGAATCCCAGGTTTCCAGCTTCACTGTTCCTGTTTCTGTTTCTGCCAAACACAGACATCACGGCCCGCCTCTTCAGCACATGTGATCCATATTACAGGGCTGCATAGGCAAGGCTGCTACTCTTTGGTGATGGAATCGGAGTCCGATGTCCGCTCATCCCACAATATCCTCATCTCTCGCATCCAACACCAGCATATGACCTGGCGCATGTGCCATCACCACTCCCTCCAGCCCAGCCCTCATCACTGCCTCCTGCGGCGTAACACCACACCCCCAAAACACCGGAACCTCCTCCTCCTCATTCTCTATCGTCCCCCCAAACAGCCCTCCATCCGTCTTCAGCGGTTCATCTCCCCATTCCGGCTGGTCAATATCCCTAATCCCCAGCCTCTTCACGGCATCCCACCCCCAATCAATCGGCTCCCCATGCGTGGCCCCAAACCTCCTCGTGATACTCCTCACACGCTCAACATCCCTCTTCTTATACGGCCTCATCGACACCACAAACGTGCTTCCCGTAAACACCCCCGCAGGACACAAGGGCACCGTGGTCCTATACATCGGCACGTTCCTCCCCTGGACAACTTGTCTTGGTGGTAACCCAGCCGCAGCCAACTCCGTCTCAAAGCTATACGAGCATCCGATCAAGAACGCAACATGGTCGTCCGTCCACTCCTCAGTAACATCGTCGCAGTGACTCTTCTCAAGCCTTGAATCCTTGTATACCATGTACCGCGGTGCATCTCGCCGTATGTCACATCCTTTCGCAAGCAACTCATCTCCGCTGAGTCCCCTCAGGTATGACTTCACCCCATCGTAGCATCCCCTCAAGGCCGACTCGGCAATCAAAGGACAGGGGACTGGATTCCTCGCGCAAAGCGTTCGAAACTCATCAGCGTAGCGCGATGGCAGGATAATCAAGTTGGCTTGTACATAACCAGGCGCCAGCCCCGAAGTTGACGTCGTATGCACATTACTCCTTGCTGCCAAGCGCGCCTCTTGACCCGTCAATATCGATGATTGAGTCCTTTTCGTTGGTGAAACTGATGCCATGGTGAAAAGAAAAGTAATTGCAGCGGTGACGGATTTCGCAATTGTAAGAGTTTCCGCTGTTGACAATGCAATAACTCTCTGCAATCCAGCGGCTGTCTTTCTTTAGGTATAAATAAGCTGGCTCTTACATAGCCACGTTCTAGTTGCTCTATGCGTGACCTCAGAACGGCGAGAGTGGCGGAGTTGCACCTCCGTCTCCCCGCAGGATGTCAACCTGAGATCGGATTTCAACAATACGGCGGCAACTCGGTATCTAACACACTTTGAAGAGTCGAAAGCAATTGAGGATGACTATCTATCATGATAGGTCCTGAACGTCGGTGGTTGATGGAGTTGAGAGAAACATGGTTGTCAATCCAAGCTTAATGCTCCACCAGAAAAGGCGTTAACCGCCATGACTCAATCAGTGGCTAGCATTCGCAGGTTTGTACTAAACAAAACACAGCAAAATGCAAAGAACATGGCTCTTCAAGGATATGGGGTGATATTCATTGATTATCTTTGGTCTTGTCGAGGGGTTTGAATGCTAGATCATACTCTACTAACCCCCTTCTCAATCATACACTCCAATGTCTCAGCTAATCCTGACGACAATCTTGTCATCCAGCTACCGGTATGTTCAAAACAGCACGGTGAGTCGCAATCAGACCACCACATCCAGAACTCAAAACGGGTCTTCAAAACCAAGGAGTCTCTTTCTAATCATTCGGTTACTCTCGATGATCGATCCAAAGTTCTTCTGACATATGTACGGACAGCTTTCTTGGCATCGCGCGCCCATCTCTTGACACGCCACCCTGTCTTGTCCGATTGTGTGGAAGGCGCTCGACTCTTTGTATTAGCAGGCATATCACGGCTTGCATTAACTTCGTTTCTAGTTATGCTAGGCGGCGTAGAAGACGCCTGTGCGACCGAAGGCGGTGCAGGCCTGTCCTTCTTCAGTGGAGTAGCTGTTTGTGAACCAACTAGTCGGAGCCGAAGCATCGAAAGTTTCCCTCGAAGGCCACGGCTCCCACTTGCGCCAACGTCGGAATTGACACTGCGCATCTCGCTCCATGTCACCTTATTAGTCGATGCGCCGGGGCGTAACATTGCCTCGGCTTTGTCGGGCGAGGGTGGGTAGGGGATATTAAACTGGTCAGAAGGCTGTGGTGATGGCTCAGGACGACTGTTTTCATCTTCTTCCATCTTGGTGTTAGTCCTGGGTCCCCGTCCTTCAATGCCTTCACCAAGTTTGTATCTAGCAGCTGACACATGCTGTCTAGGGGAAGGGGCGAGCTCTGCGAGTGAATTGCATTGCTTCAGGCGGTTGTTATGCATGACTGGTCCGTTCTGACCACATCGACCCTGGCCAAGTTGACTTCGTGATACCTTGAGCTTGAGCTTTGGTCTTGTCGCAGGGCTTGATCCCGGTTCCTGAATGACGTTATGCTCGCGTCTGTCATTATTGGGTGAGGGCATTACATTGTCAGCCATGCCTGAAGGCCATGCTTTAACTCGAATTCTGAGTTTTGGCGGGCTCTCCTGTGCGGCTTGGGATGTTTCGATTGGCGATGGTAGAGGTTTTATATCCAAGCGGTTTCTTCTTTCCCCATGGCATTCCTTGCCCAAGTGGAGAACATCACCATCCGGGCGATCTGAAGACGACATCATACGTACAGTACACTCTCTAGGCGGTGTCTCTGCTTCACCTGGTAGTGGGGGCAGAGCCTTCATAAGTTGAGGTATACTTTCTTTCACCCTCAACTGACGCACAGGAGAGATCGGTTTTGGGGAGAGAATGGGCAGATGCTTTTGTGATCCATGGGTTTCTTTCGAAGATTCTTCAGAAGAGACGCCAGTGGTGCTTATTCGGAGGGCTGCAATATTTCGGCGGTGGCATTTTCGGTAAGCCTTGTTTTCCAGATTAACCTGATCAAAGAGCGGGAGGGACGGCCGTCTACTGAGTTGCTTCGGACCATCGGGGTCATTTCTATCATCGTTATATCTTGACGATTCATGGCACTCCTCGCTGGCGGATCGCACGTCCCCACCCGCTTTCGAGAAGGGAGATGTGCCCAAGCGGTCAAATGATGACAAGATCGAGGCAAAATCGGAAACTGCAGGGTCCAATGTGCATCTCAGCTTTGAAAGACTAGACTGAGATGACCGCCTGCTCTGTGAGGAGCCGACGGTCTCTGATTTGGCACCCAAGGCTTTTGAAAGCCGCCATGCGCCGTGTACAGGAGATGTCTTTCCTTGGACGATACCGGCTGTGTGTAGTGGCAATTCAGAAGCAGCTTTGTCCAGTTCGTGATTCATGCTGACTGGCGAAACTGGCCGACCTCCGCCGTCATGGACCATAGGGATAGGACGCAATGGAGGGAGCTCTTGGGCATTCTCCGGGTCCGTCTGAGAATTTGGAGTGGGTGATTGTAAGATAGCCAAGGCATCTTCAACGCTAAGAGCTGAATCCTTCTCGTCAAGTTTGCGTTTGGTGTTGAGATTGGCTCCAATTTTTGAGCAAGGTTGTTCTCCTGAAACCAGTTAGTTGAGTGTACGTCTTCTCCAAGTGAGCAATATGGAAACGGTTACCTTTCCCTGCATCTGCGGAATTAGACTTTGCCGAGTCTGATTCATTTTCAGCAGCGTCCAAGGTTTCGGTCATTAATACCATGGGCCGGCGAATACTGCCAGCTCTCTGGGGTATGGGACAGAGAGGAATGTCTAGTGCGATGTCCCGAGGAGGCTGGTTTTCGAATTCCTCGGTATAGTCATAATAGAACGAGCCCGTGGACCGAAGGGGTGGGCAGTTGGCGTTTCCAGTTATGGGTCTATTATACATCTCGACAATGGATGTCAAGCTGGCTGATCTGGTGCTGTTATCGGAACCTCTCAGATGCCGATCTGACATCCGGGACGTCCAGGATACGGTGGAGCTTGGGGTTCTAGCTCGACAGGGTCCAGCACCGAAGTAATACGGCGAAGGCGAGGCTCTACACGGCAGAGATGTCGTCGATCTGTTAGCATCAGCACGGAGTGAAAGAGGTGGGGGCCGCCGGGGACCATGGGCGTAGGTTGGCTTGTAAGATCCGTGAACTGTTCTCTGCCGAGATGTCAGCACCTGAAAGGCGAAAACAAGAGCGACGAAATGGAGCCCATACTTGGGAAAATCGATCAAGTTCAACCATCCGACTGTAGTCAACGTTGCCGTTCTCCGCGAGAGCTGGGGAAGCAGGACGCACGCCAGGGCGCTTCAGCCGTGTTGGATAGGGGAAAGGGGACCGAGGGCGTTGGAATCCCCCGCTGCCGCTTGACTGACTCTGCAATGTACCCGACGATTGCTGAGAAGGGATATGCTTAGAACTGGTTGTAGTCATGGAATATGACCTTGGACCATCATCCGGACTTGGCGACACCGATGTCCACATCGTTTGCTGGCTATCAGACCCGTACAGTGAGATGATCTCGGACGTGGTATCGCGATATGACCGCAACCTCTTATGATCATCTTGGAAATAGCCGTCTTCATAGCCTCTAGAGCGTGGCAACGGGAGCAGACTTGGGTCTCCATAATGCTGTCTCGGTCGTGTTGGCTGATGGTAGGTTGACGATGCCGAAGGCGGGTTGATAGAGAAGATGCCGATGTCTCCTGTCTCAGTTGTCGTTTTTAGCATGCTCTCCAAAGGACCAGGAGAGCGGAGAAGGGCAGCATTCTCGTTGACGCTACGAAGTGGGCGTCGTTGAGGAGGCGGACGAGGATTGGTGTAGTTGGCCGATCGTCCATGAGTTCTGTATGCGCTGTGAAGGGAAGCATGACTGGCAGACCTCTGCCGCAGCTGAGCGACGTCCATTTGGAAGCATTAAATCCCGTTGTAGGGACGGATAATTGATGGTTATATAAAATGAATTGAAAGAATATCAGAATGCAGAGAAATAGAAGAACAAGAAGAAACAACAACAGAACCAACGACAAGACGACGGAGCGACACCTGCAAGACGAAACCTCCTGGATACGAAGACTGCGAACCAACTGGACGAAGATGACACTGCCAGTCTCGTGCACGCATCCTCGTGTGAAGAAGAGGAAGATGGCGGGTGATTGTATGAGGCAGCAGTTGGAAGGCCTCGTCCATCTTTTGCATGATGCTGGGGAGAGAGTGATAGAGAGAGGGAGAGAGAGGGAGTCAGAATGGAAGCCATGGCAGGCACTCGGGAGATGCTGGAAAGGAAGTCACGATGATGATTCATGGATTGATCGAGCAGAAGAGGCCATTACCGATTGCCAAGTCAATTTTTGAGATCATTCTGAGAAGAACCGTGCCTGTTTAACGAGACGAGACGAGACGGCATGTAGAAAGTACTTGTCAACACTCGCCTGTTGTTTCTGGAGTGGGTTAGTGTACCAGATGACAGTATATCAGTATATCAGTATTATATCATGGACGAAAATACAGGGCGATATCGGTCGCTTTCTGTTTTCCCCCCTCTGCCATGCCTTCTATTCTCCGGCTTTGCTATTTCCGTGATCGACAATGAGATGGTGTGCAGCTTGTATAAATACGGCCGGTTCTGGTGACACATGGGTGAGGTTCGAAAAGCGAGGAGACTTGGCAGAAGAAGACCCGGAATGCCACACGCTTGATGTTCAGACTGACATCACTTCGTATTGAGAGTGTCGTATTGCTCTTTCTACAAAGTACGGCCTGTTAATATAGGAGGCAGTCGACTTCATACCTGAGGGACTTTAATCTTTATTAATAGGCGCCAGCTCAACACGAGATCTCGGACTGTGTCGTTCAAGCAAGGCGCTGACAGGATGAGTGGACGCTGCGCACGTGTCTCTCCACTGTTGCTTCCACTGCATCTCAGACTCTGTGATCGAAATAAACGAATCGGAGACACAAACCCCTCCGGTGTGGCGCTTAGCTGCCATGGATCCCGCGGCTTATAGGCTTCTATCGCCCCTATCGAATCTAATGGTTGCGTCTCGTGTTGGAGGAGAGAGAGACCATCTCCGTATCGCAAGGCCCTGGAACCCTGATCCTCAATGTCGGCAGCCCTAGCTGCTGGTATGCCGTTTCAGGAACATGCCGGCTCTGCGATTCCGGGCTCGAAGCCTGGCGCCTCATGGCCCCTGATAAAGGGGCTTGGGAGACGACTACGGATCTTTACTGGCTAGTCCCCGCAAATCCACTAAACGATCGACTCTAGTCAGGGGCTTGCTGGGCAGACTGTGGCAATCGCCATTCCACTCGATTATGCTATGGATGCCCGGCCCACGGCGAAGCCACCTGTGAGTAAACGAGCTGCCGTCCTCTAACCAAAAAATCCAGAATCCCCATCTCAATCGAGAATTTCCCATCTACCTTCTACTTGTATGTGGGAGATTCGTGTTCATTATACCCGTCACACCCTCTGCCGCTTGTCTTCTACACGGCAGATCTTACACCAACAAACAACCTGAACCTCTATGCTTTCAGTGCACCGCTATGGCGTCCCACAACTCGGATTTCCAGATCCCTATGCCCACAAGGAGTCAGTCAGAACTCCAACGCCAGAATCGCAGCGTCTTGTGTCGCTATCCCCGTTTCCATGAAGACTTTGACGCACCGTTCTCCGAGGCCTTTCTGGACACTCCGAAAACACCCAGCTTCACAAACAGCAACGGTTATCGATGCAGTATTGAGACCAGCGACGCCCGAAGTTCATCTGCCAGTCTACTAACAAGGCGTAAATCCCAAATTCAGGCACCGCCCATCATACAATGGCAGGACGACAACTGGGTCTCGCAGCCAAAGCGACGAACAAGCGTCAACGACAAAATGCGGCAGTGGGCCAAGAAATCCCTGGTCATTGTACGGCCGCGCTCTGATCGCGCCGATGTTGGTGATTTCGATGTGCCACAGCGACAAGCAACAAAGAATATCAGATTCAATGCCTCACCCAGGGACGGAGATTATGCCAGATCTGCCACCTTCCCCAAAGCAATCATTACTGTTACAGAGATTCCAAAGCCGACATGAGTAGCATACTGGGTATGTACAATTCCTGCAAGACCTGCTCTCCTGTCCTCTTCGCTGACGGGGTAATCTGTGTCAAGTTATGAGGCCATGTTGAGGAACTGCGAGATGCAGCTTGTATGATAATGAATTTATGATGGAGGTGGCTCGTGTCTCAGAATACACCACCACCGATAATGAACAATCGTTGCTCTTCCTTCTTTACCCACTGGACTATCTTGTTGGCGCCCTGAGCCATGGCTGCTCGTGACAAGTTAGGCCCACCGATGCAGTAGAGCTCGAAGGATGGTGTGATCCAGGCCAACGACGTCGCATCGTCGCTGACGCATTGCAAAATCTTAAGATGCGCATGCTTCGCGTGAGTTGATGTGTGGAGTTTGTGATACACCGACATCAGCCTCCTCTTCTCTACCAGAGGACTAAAGGCGGGTTCTAGGGTTGCCATGCAAAACTGCACATTTGCCCGCGACTTATACAGGAAATGGCTAATTGGGCTTCCCGGTGCGACTTGTGACATGGTGGGGCGGCCAGCACGGGCGGCATCTCTGATAATCGTGAGGCTGCCATTTTTGGCCAGTTGCTGTGCCACATCATCGCGCATTTGCTTGAGGCCGTAGAAAGCCTCTCGATCCGCACTGATCAGGATCATAGCAACCTGCTCATCAACCGACTGCCCGGCAACTGCCGCCGGTGCCGCAGCCTGCTCTCCTGACACTCCTTCGAAGAAGCTGACATACATATAGAGATAGCCTTTATTATTGAAAGCAGGGAGGCATAGAGGAATCCAGTTTTCACCGCCTCCAGCTTTGATGCCGTCAGACTCGAAGAGCATATTGAAAATGAGCTGTAGATCGCTTGGATGAAGCGAATGCCGTCGTGGACGAATGACACTGACAAGCTTCCCTCCGGCCACTATGAGCCCGTACAGTAACTTCTCAGCCCGTAATTTCAAAAAGGTATTGTTGATTGTGTGTCTCTGAGATTTCCGAAGCTTCAGGCACTCCAGAGAGCCTAGGAGCGCTGACGGGGAGCCTTTGGTGAAACTATCTGCCAGAGAGGATAGCAACAACTCTGTTCCCTGTAATGGCTTCCGCAGGTCGGTGGATGGTCGGTTTGCGAAAATGTTCGTTAGGGCGGGCAGCGTTAGAGTTGACAGGATCTGCATGTAAAGCGCTTCGAGTTGCGCACGTAATTGCGAATCGCTCTCTCCGAGCTTGCTTATGGCAACGAAATAAAGGGGTCCCTGGGTCAACACGACGAACCTCGTGTTACCGGCGGTGAATCCCTGGAGCGGATTTTTCGAGCCTTCGTAGAATGATATGATGGTTTGCATGACCCCGATAGATGAGTTGATGAGATTTAGATCCCCATGTCTGCTCCAGATAGGCTTTCCCGCAGACGACAAGATCATGTAGTGCTTGAGCTTCGATCGCCAAATCGCCAGCCTATCGTCGTCTTTGAAGTACTCGTTTGACTCTTCCGGTAGGGCGTCAAACTCTGTCTCGAAATCCGCAAGACGGTCTTCGGCGCTTCGTCGACTTCTCTCAAAGGGCTGAACGGCAGCGGACTGGGAACGCAGTAGATTCCAGGCAGCGCTCTTCTTGCTGAGGGATGCAGTGAGTAAGCTAGCTATGTCACCAGTCGGGCGCATAGTAGGCGCAAAACTCATGACACTGGCTGCATCGTCGCCCTCGGCTCCGGAAATGCTTGGCCGGCGGTCCGGAGAGTCGTACCCGCTGCTCACTGGAGTCGACACGGATCGGGTGCCCGGCGTAGAGAAGGTGCCACGCGACCCATCGGGGAATGAGAGTGTCTGTATATCCAGGGGAGTTATAGCAGTCGTGGCCGGTGCCTGAAGGGATTTGGGGTCAATCGAGATGCTCGCATTGGATCGGGGAGGGAGCGGAGGGCGGTACTCCTCGTCGGAGGAATCTCTCTCCTGTCCCATCGTGACGGGTTGTTCTTCTGTCGCATTTCAACTTGAACAGATCAAACAAATGGTCGTCTTTTGGAGGCTAGAGGACCGCACGATCCTAAATATTTACAAACAGCCTCATGAGCCATCGTGACATTGTCAAGAAGAAACACCAACAAGGGCGCGGCTTGGCGGCGACGATGATGACAAGGAGTCAGAGGGGCCGCTCTGCACTGATATGGCGGATAAAACGACCTTACTCCGCTGTAATGCTCCGTAGCCTTGCGCGGGTCAACGCTGGCTTAGCGCCAATCAACAGGCCGCCATAGTGCCATACCTAGTGGGGGAGGCTACAAGGCATGTCCACAATAGGTACTTCGTACGTATTGGCGGGAGCTTTGAAACGTAGCCTTCTGGATACGAGTGGCTTCACCTCCAACACAGATGTCAAGACGCATTCCAACATCTTCGGATCCTACGTTGCGGCTTGCAACTATGTGACTCGGCCTCCGAATTTGACGACATGTGCCATTGATCCCACTAATGAAACTACTAATTCGCAACCATGGCGCTTGATCTGGGACCGGGCGCGCGATCTGGGTCGCCCGAAAGCTCTGGGCGTGACTCGCCTATGCCACGGCAATGGAGGAACCAGCTTGGCGGAGGTGAGCAGGGCCCTACCTTTATGAGGACCGTAGAGGTTTTTGCTGATTGCCAATGTCAGAGGATCCCCCGGTTAAGGACAAAGCCTACCGCAGATATGCCTCCGGAGTCGACAAAGCGCTGCTGCTATTTGAAACGGCTTTGGAGGAATGGGCCGATTACATATCGTTCATCAACAGGCTACTCAAGGTTCGGCATATGAGGCAAGCCATACACAAGAACTCTGTCAAGCGCTGACAGCTTACGATCAGGCCTTACAAGCTCGTCCGCCAGCCAACACCAACATCCCAAGCAAGGCAATCGTCGCGAAACGACTTTCACAATGTCTGAACCCCTCCTTGCCATCTGGTGTGCACCAGAAAGCGCTCGAAGTCTACAGTTATGTCTTCGAAACAATTGGGAAGGACGGACTGTCCAGGGACCTCCCGTTATATCTCCCGGGGTTGGCGCCGACTCTCTCTTTCGCGTCGCTGTCTGTCCGCTCGCCATTCCTTGACATCCTAGAGCGCCACTTCATAGGTCTGGACTCTAGGTCTCTAAGACCGGCAATGAAATCGATTATACTAGCACTCTTACCCGGGTTAGAGGATGAGACGAGTGAGGATTTCGACCGGACTTTACGGATTGTCGCGAGCTTCAAAGAAGCCATCAGACCCGGGGATAGCAGCATGCTTACTGAACAGCACTCTTCGGGCGATGATTTCTTCTGGCAGTGTTTCTTCCTTGCCTCCGTCACTAGTCATAGTCGCCGATCTGGAGCGCTTGCTTACTTGGTACGCAACCTACCTATTTTAGGATCCACTACTCTTTCCAATGCCTCCGGTGAAAAAAGTGGCCGTAATGGTGTTGAAGACAGTCTAAGCAACGAAATCGCTTCAATTGTTACCTCGCCAGAGCCGGGTCTGTTGTTACGTTGTTTTGCTAGTGGACTCTCCGACGATCAGTTGTTGATCCAACGCGGATTCCTTGATTTGCTTGTCTCTCATCTGCCGCTGAACTCGAGGGTCTTACAATCCCGCGTTAAGCCCGGGGATCTGGAACTACTCTTGAGAGCAGCTGTCGGGGTGGTCACCCGGCGAGATATGAGCTTGAATCGTCGGCTGTGGGCGTGGTTACTTGGACCTGAGCCCTCTGGTATGGAAGGTGAGCAGGCTACAGACCTGCAAGCCTCTCCTTCAGATCACCAGCAAGCTCTCTTGTCATCCAGAACAAGTTACTTTGAAGAGTTCGGACTACAGCCGCTTACGAAGTCTTTGCTGGACATGATCAGTGGAACTCACAGCAGCGTTGCAGAGCGGACGCGACCATACCGAATCTGCCTCTCCCTGATGGACAGATGGGAAATTGGCGGCCTTGTGATTCCGGAAATCTTTCTACCTGTGGTAGAGAGCGTACGACAATTCAAACACCAAGCATCAACGAAATCCGAGTTTATTGAGGTGTTGCGGAGTGCAAGTGTGTTTTTTGATGGCATCGAGAGCGGTCTCATATACAGTGAGCTTGTTGCACTACTGGCTCAAGCTATCGGCCCTGAGAATATAAGCGCTAAAGACCGAAGTGATAAGTTATCCTTAATTGGCTTCATCATCACCAACTTCAACGTGCGCGAAGAGGAGATGATAACTATTCACGCTCCACTTACCTGCCTGGCTGCCTTGTCTATGTTGGAGGACTCGAAGAACCGCAAAACAAAAACCACCCCGCGGGACGTTCAAACACCCAACCTGGCAGAACAAGTTCTTGGTGTCGTCATATCTCTCCTGGAGCTTGTTCCAGATCGAGCATTTCCAGACTCCTCTACTACTAGTTCGAACAAGGACACAGATTCGGTGCTCTCGTTATCAAATGTGGAGTTACTGAAGAAGATACGGACCTTCTATGTGCACGAACAAGGAAGTCCTGATGCTTCTCCGCCATTCAACCCGGCTGAATCTGGGGAACTACTTCTAGACAAGGCTGTCAAGTACATTTGTGACGATCTGGATGGGCAGAACTCGATGGGTGACTTGAGTTTCCGCATTCGAATCCTGTTGCTGATCCTTTTAAGGGTACCAAAAACATACAGGCTTGACAAAAAGCACCTACTGTCATCCTTGCGTGAAAGACTTAGACTGAAAGCACCATTGCCATTTTCGGATTTCTCCTCAAGTCTGTATCTTATCACGCAGCTATACTCAGCGGAACGAATTTCAACCACAGAGCTATCAGAATTAGTGGATCCTCTGGTTCGCCATGCCTGGACATATCTATCTGCCTCAGAGCCAAAATATCACGTGGAAACCGTACGCTGCTTGTGGCAGCTACAGACGGCTCTAACAATGTACCGCCGTGACATTGAGGCCTCACTTGCAAGTATACTCATAAATCGAAAGGGAGGCGACCGAGCCGATGCTGAACGTGCTTTTGGAGTACTTTGGTCGCACACTCTCCAGGACAATCAATCCGAGCGTCGAGGGTCAAAGATCTCCATCATAGAATCAAAATTGTCCCAAAAATTAACCGGAATGGACAATTATGAAGTCATGTTGACCCAGCCGCTTTTCATCATCTTGGACGCTCTGCTAGACGACAGAACTCAAATGTACATGACAGTTAAGTCTTGGCTCAGCAGTATGATTGGCATAGACAGGTATAAAGTGATCCTTTCCCCGGTGGTTGAGATTATTGCTAAATATGTTCAGGCTCTTTCTCCTCTTCGTATCGAAGATGTCAGAATTGCCCTGCCTTCGTGATATTGGAAAGAACAGCTCTCAAGAGTCCCAACTAAAGTCTGTGGTTTTCACCGAAGATGATGATCTGGATTTGTGCCTTTATTATCTGCGCACCCTGCATCACGTTCTTAACTGTTCTAGTGAAGCTTCATGGGCTGTGCTTGCATCCAAGCATCTCTCCTTTAATGATGTGAACCAAATACAAATATCTAGTACGTCTTCCCTCGATATCTTCTTGCTCTTTGTACTAACAGAGTTCAGCTGGTGGAGAGGAAAACGACATCACTTTACAAGATTACTTCGTTCGTGTGTGTATCACATGCATCACGGGTGATGCTTCGCCATCCGCAAGCGACGAGCTCCATAGCCGCGTCACCCAGCTTCATCGTTATGCACTGACGATTCTACATCACTTCCTTCTCAATCAATATGCAGCCCCGCTGTCTAGCCTCCATCTTGATAGCATCCTTATAGACAGATTGTTGAGGTCTATCAACAGTCCGGATCCATATGTACAAGTCCTTTTGCTCGATGTTGTCTTCGATACCCTGAAGCTTCAGGATGCGGCACCAGGAGAGTTCTCGCCAGCTTCTGCTCTTGAAAAGAGGCGGTTGAGTGTGGACCCTTCACGTACAACCAGACCTTCCATCGCCACAAGCGACATCCGGCCACCTCCCACCCCCATGTCCCCTCAACTACTCAAGTGCCTGCAGGCAGGTTTGAGTTCCGCCAGCAGTCAGTTTGTTCTGGATGCCTGGGTGACCTTCCTCGGGGGATGTCTACCGTTTTATTCACAGTCCATCTTTCAGATCTTGATTCCTCTTGTCGAGACTCTGTGTAAGCAGATTGGAGCTACGTTTTCCAGCTTAAGGACTATGTTTCAGGACGAAACATATCATGTGACGAGTGAAGCAGGCACACCAGAGTCAACATTGATTCACCTACTCAATGCCCTAGAACAAGTGCTCGCCAGAGCTCACGATGAACTTCTTGCCGCGGAAACTCGGGCGCAGCTCAACAAAGGTCCCGATCACCCTCAGTCACTATTTGGGAGCATGGTATCAGGTGTGTTCCAGTCGGATACGCCTCAAGCTCGTAGCGCTACCGCGAACGACCGCTTAACTGTTCATTTGGCATTTCAAGATGCAGTTCGGATCTGTTTTAACATTTGGTCCTGGGGCCAGGGCGAAGAAGCAACAAAGCAGGATATCAATTCGTCGGCCTCCTTTAACTACACGTCCTTGAGGATGAGGAACCGAGCTAGACGGCTACTCGAGCATCTTTTCACGGCAGAGACGTTGGAAAGTCTCGAAACTGTGATTGACATTTGGAAGAGCTCGACAAGTGCTAGTGAGTATTCCAACGTGTTCAACTTTTTGGCCGCTTTGGACGCTTCAAGACCGAGGCACACTATACCCGCCTTATTCAACTCGATCTATAGCCGGACAAATCCAGGAGCATTGGAGCCCTCGCGTAAGTCAACAATGACGATCTCGCTCCAAGACTCTGACTTGGTGGTCTTCTTGGTTGAGTACGCGCGGTCACTTGATGACGACGCCATGGATGAAATATGGCAGGACTGTATCACTTTCCTCAGGGACCTTTTAAATAACCCGTTCCCCCATCGGCAAACTTTGCCTAGTCTGCTCGAATTCGCGGCAACCTTGGGTGAGAAAGTAGACAACACTAATTTTGGGGAGCAACGGAAGATGCGTAGAGAACTCGGGGTAGGTTGACAGCTGCTCCCACTATCAGAGAATATCCTGCTGACCAGATCATAGGACCTCTTTCTACGACTTCTTGCCGCATTATTTACCACGCGACCCACAGTCGCCGAGCCGGCCAGTTCGAACGGCTCAACAGGGACCAAATCTAATAAGCATGACTTGGAACGGTGTGGTACTTTTACCGGGGCCATTGAGAGATCTGAGGATGTCGTAGCTATACTTGCTTCCGTGGTTCCAAATCTGCCCAAAATTCTACTCGAGCCTGATCGCGTGCTCTCTGCAGCCGGCACCATCTCTACAAACGTCATTGGGCCGACTCTACGCTCAAAGTCCTTCCCGGATTGCGTGTCTCCCAGCACCATGCAGCTACTTCATGAGTTGACAAGGCTGCAGAACAACCAGAAGAACTGGAAAAAGGATGTTAGTGATGCCTTCAACGACAGCAAATTTTTCGCCATGAACTTGTCGTTGGTCAGTGATGACTGGCTTCCACTACTGAGACAATGGACTCTGGCAGACAAGGAAAGGATACCTGAAATCGTCAGCCGGGTCAGTGCTCCGACCACGGCTGGTATTGTGTTTGGTGTTGGTGCTACTTCGGCCCGTCTCGAGGCAGATCGCAAGACCCAACTCAATTTGCGGAGGATAGCTACGCTTATCCTTGCCTCCGCAGAGGATACCTTTGTCACTGATATCCCCGTCATTTTCGACAAACTTGTCGAGTTACTGGCCGCTACATCGACCTCATCACCCTCGTCAATAACTCGAGCAGAGGTGTATATGGTCGTTCGAGCCATGGTGCTGAAGACCAGCCCTATTCACCTTGCCATGTTTTGGCCGGTGGTGAATGCTGAGATCCACACTGCCATATCCTCAGTCGTAGCGCCTGACCACAGTACAGCATCCGAGATCTATGTTAACTCCGCTCTCTTGCAAGCCTGCAAGCTTCTAGATCTGCTGATTTGCGTCGCGCCGGATGACTTCCAGCTACACGAGTGGCTCTTTGTAACCGACACCATTGACGCCGTCTACCGTTCCTCAACCTACCAGCCCGTTGCGCTCGTAGATGAGATCTCGGAAGAACTAGGCAACGCCGCAACACCATTGGCCACCACCGGCAATGACGATACAGTGGCACAGCTCGCAACGAGCAGCTCACACAGACGACCACTTCTCGGTGTAGGCGGCATCAACGATGAGGTGAGCCTTGAGAGGAAAGATGAGCTAGTCGCGAAGATCTTGAGGCCGTTCTTTGGACAGTTGAGCATCTTCGCGTTTGAGTCGACGTATGCTATGGGGGCACTAGATAGAGATGCTTGCATTCAGGGGTTGTTGAAGGACATTTTTGACGATCGTAGCATGGTCAAGGCTTTGTAGAAGCGTGGGAACGGGGGCTGGCCAAAATCATAGATACTTATAGGCCTAAGCCTGAAACTAGTTCTGTGTTGTATTGCTGTTTGTTGACTGCATGCTCTATTCGAGCAAGAAACGAGATTGATTTTTTTTTTTCAGTTTAGGCATGGATTTAGACTCACTTTTTCAGGCGTTATACTAGATGCTACACAATCTTTTCCTCTCATAGGTGATTCCATGATAGTATCGCCCAATATGATTTGACGGCCCTCGCGATTCTCTCTCCGCATACCCAGATGAAGTGGTTTTTGTTTTCTCCATTCATATCTTCCCAAAGCCAAACCTTCCCCACTCCCCAAAGAATTCCTGTTCCTCGTACTCCGTATACATTCTCCAGAAAATAAACCCATATCCCATAAAAGGCGCAAGGGGCACTTTCTCAGCCACTTGAGTTGGCCCCCGGCTTAGTTTCAAACTCCCGCCTTTGCCCCATCCAGAACCATCCGCCGTGGTCATGGACAACATCTCTCCTATTCAGGGAAGTTGAAAATCCCTGTTTTCTTCACGCCATCGTTGGTACGAAAGCACCTGTAGCTGGCGGTGGCCCCAACACCCTCGCAATCACGTCTTCGAATGTGCTCCTTTCCATTACCGCACCATAGGTAACACAGACCACATACTCTTTCAACTCGAACAGCAGTATGTCCAGTACGCTCTCCATAAGGAGGACTTCGGGGGGATATTTGGCAGCCAGTTCGAACCACATCCCCACTGGATGGATTGCCATAGGATCCATGTTGAACTGACTAATTCCCTGAAGCATGTTGAGTGAGATGCCAGAGGTTTGCCAATGGAATGAGGGGGGGTGAGAAAAGTGGTCTGGATCATTGAATTGCTGGCGATCATTGAAGACAGACTCTGGGGCACTGTTCATGCAGACTGAGCTGGCCATGAGGGAGTGGTTGTTGGCTTCTTCGCTGTCGTTAGGGACATCGTTGTGGAAGTCTGAGATACGAAAGTGTTCCCAGCAGACGCTTTCGAGTCTACATGTTTCCCGTTAGTGTATCCGCCATGAAGGAGGATTACATGATAAGGCAGAGTTACACTAGTATCCAGTTGATAACTGCTTGTTCTTGCTCACGCGTCATGGGGGGTATCAAGGGGGGTTCACCCTCATTGACGGGTGGCGGTAGGTTTGCGTCCGTGTGCAGACTGGCGGAGGAGGCATTGGAACTTATGGCAAAGTAAGGCACCTCCAGGGCCTCGTGCATGCTCAACGACACGGTTATCTCATCGACGTTGATATGACCAAACAGGTCTGGGTTTGGGATTGGTTGAGCTTGCTGGTTCAAGTCCAGGTTCGACATCTGTTGCCCAGCAAGCCACTCTTGGGTGCCTGCTACAGGCACTCCCCCTCCAACACCAGCTGCTGGGGTTCCCATCACTAAGGAATAAGTTGAAAGTTGTTGGTGCTGGTGCTGGTGCTGGGGCAGTTGGTGATGTGATGCTTCAGTCTCCAGCAGAATCTCTCTAATGCCGTCGTTTTCCCTCTTGATCAGAGAAGACTCCTGATGTGCCTGAGCTATCATGTCGCGTAGCTGTGATATGTCCAGCTCCAGCTGCTTGACATAGTTTGCTTTCCGTTGCCGATGCTGGATCTGGGCCCTCCTGACCTGGGCTCGTCGTATCTGCGCCCTTTCTTTTGCTGTCTGTTCCTTGTCGGTCGGAGACTGGCCCTGTTGTGTTACATCTAGTAACTTTTGTTTAGCCTCCGCCTTCTTGAATTTGATCCACGACTTTATAGCATCCCGAGATGGTGACGAAATGCGACAAAGAAAGGGCATTGCGGGACTTGTAAAGATGAAGAGAAAAATGGAAATTGGAAATTGGAAAACGGAAAATAGGGCGAGAGACAGAGAGACAGAGAGACAGAGAGACAGAGAGACAGAGAGACAGAGAGATGGAGACGGAGAGAGAGGAATATGCACCTGGCCGTCCTTTTGAAAGAGAAGCCCATTATCAAGACTGATACTCTTGGCTCAGACAGTCCCCCATTCCCAACGCCACCCCAAAAGCCAAGGGAACGGAAAATGACAAATCATAGCCATAGCTGTACCCATGCGATTGTTCAAGCAAGGGTGTAGTTATCACTCGGCAGACCACTTCGGCGACATATCTCATCCCCTCTCAAGAAATCCAAATGCATCTTGGAATCAATCCACTGATGCATCCATATTGGGCTTTTGCATAAGTAAACAATTAAGACCGGGGTCGGAGTGGGTCAGGAAAGAATTGACATATACCTAACAGTAGGTAAGGCTGGATGGAGTAAGGCCACGAGGAGGGGCGGGATGTGGAATCATAACGTGAGACAGAAATATCAAAAAGAAACGGCCGAGAGACAAGCGAGACTGGGGTGACTAGGCGAGGAGGAGACGGATAGAGGGGGGTAGAGAAAGAGGGAGAGAGAGACAGACAGACAGACAGAGTGAGACATAAAGAGACAGGACTCACCACATGATGCTGATGATGGCTCCTCACCATTATCGCTGCTGGTTTTGATTTTGCTGGTGGCGGGATCTAAGTGTGATGGCTGCTGTGCATCCCTGCTGACGCCAGCGTTGTCTGGACTGAAACCGCTGTTGGCCATTGTCTGCTGTTTCGGATTCTGATTCTGTTGCTCCTCTCCCTGATCTTGATCCCGATCTTGGCCCTGATCTTGACCCTGATTCAGTCCCTGATTTTGGTCCTGTTGCTGCTGCTGCTGCTGCTGCTGCTGTTGGTTGTTAGTGCTGTTGTCTCTCTCCCTCTGCTTCCCCTTCACATGTTTCCAAAACTTTGCAAAAGATGGCCGCTTCCCCTCATCGTCCGCCATGATCGAAGACGCCTCTCTTCACTTCTCTCCTCTCCTCTCCTCTGTTCTGCAATGGACAGATTGATCCAATCAACTGAATTAAATCAAGTCTTCGGAATCGCCTGCTGCAGCGGCTCGGCTTGCCCGCTTATTTGCACGCGTGCTGTTGGTCGATTGGCGCCCGCTCGATCCTGTGATGTTGGAGTTTTGCAGTTCTTTTGTAATCCCGTGCAAGCACATGTACGAAAGTAGGTATATATGTACGCATGCAGCAGATTCTGCACCGAGTTCTACTTACTTCTACTCTGTACTCCGTATTGTACCTACTTTGTACTAAGTGATACTAAAATACATTACCTGCGTCGCCGAGATCCGTACACATACTAATCACCCACCACTAGATGCAGACATAAGTACCGAAGTTACGATGCGGTCTGAATACGACGAAGGCTTTAGTCATAATAATTCCATTCTTTGACCTCATCAAACCACTGCTATCATGGCAGATCACATTGCGGTCCGATCCCGTATTATATTATATGACATATTACGAAGATGACGTAGTACCATTCCGGACACATCCTTACACGCCTACATATATATATATATATAGATACGTAGTACAAATGCTCCGCACAAAGGATCGCTCCCTTGAATCCATCATCACAACGGCAGATATAAATACCTATGCATAGCACTAACATTAATACCATGAACACTACGAGTGAGTACTTGGTCTATCCATAGGGCATACTTGGGGGTAGATCGGTTTTTGCCGCCCCCTAGTACTAGTACTACTACTATACTACGACGATTACTACTATATTACCACTATATTACTGCTTAGTCTCCGTCAGTACTCTCCGTCTCCGCGGAGTATTTTAATGATTTCAAATCGTACTTACCGTATCCGGCTACCTGGTCCTTGGCATCTGTGCGTCAACCACCGCTAAAAACAGTAGTATTGGCATTATTTGGCATAGACGGAACCTCAGTTGCCGGAGTTGGCGATTTTCACTGCAGTTAGTCACCATTCAGATCGCCGCTACGAGCAATCACGACACAACAGCTCAGTAAATCATCTTCATCATCATGTCTTCCTTGAGCTCGCTTCGCTTATGTATGCGACAAATGTCTTTTCCATGGTCCCAACTCCTCGCTAATGTGTGTGTGTGTGTGTGTGAGTGAATGTGCTCGCATCTACCCAATCCCAAGAAACAAAGCAAAACAAAACAATCAAGACAGACCACCTCCGCCTGCTCCAGGGGGATAATTCCAAATCAACACGGCCATTCGGGTACTAGACGTCGCCAGCTCTACTCATCGCCGTCGCTATCTGTTGCCGTTGCTTCTTCGAGTTCCTCCAACTCTTCCTCCTCCTCGTCCTCATCCATATCGTCACTATCGTCCTCGTCCTCCGCGTTTAGGCCCGGTATTGATTTCCAGTGCACGTAGTCGTCTGCTAGCCATCGCTTGCTGACCGGTAATTGGTACGGGTCAAACGGAAAGTACGGGTCCAGCTGGTGGAAGCTCTCCTCCTGGCCTTCAAACCCCGAGTCTCGCAGAGCACCTCCAGTAGAGTAGGTCGATGACAGATACTGCGTCAGCCGGACGCGCTTGTTGCCCTCGATCAGCGGATATGTGTACATAAAGTTGAGTCGGTGTGCCAGCCTGGCGAACTCTTCCACAATCACTGGTGCGCACACCTTGAGCGGGTTAAGCTTGCCAAAGATGTGTGTTGAGAGATCCTTTCTTGATGATCCAATCCATTCCAGATCCTGCCCGATGTAAGACGCCAGGTCGTCGGGATCCACAAACTCTGGGGCAGATACCACCAAGTCTTGCCATCGGAAACAGAAGATGTAGAGCGTGGCCTGGAGCAGGCTGTAGTAAGGGTGGAATCGCTTCAGATCTGGACCGCGGCAAAGGGGCTCGTATTTCCTGCGATACTGGTCCAAGTGGTGGATCAGAAGTAAGAACATGGTTCTCACCAGACTCCCCGGGACGTGCGCTCCTCGTGCGACGAAGCTTGCCAAATACGCAGCCGCCGCTTGCCTCAGAATATTCGGCGTATTTCCTTGGAAAGCTGTCGCAATGAGCTGGCCACAAAATGCATCTGTAAGTCGCTCGTGTTGTTGTGCAAAATGGAAAACAAGAAATTGTGTATGCCGTGATTTGTATGTCGGTAGTACCATCTGGTCAAACTCGCGCAGAATGGTTGTAAACATGTCAAAGGCCTTGTCTGACCCCGGGTTCATGAAGTGTGGCGTGTAGAAATCGAACAGCGTGTCAAGCACTGCATCCATCTTCTCCACGCTTGCTTTCACCGTCTTGATTCGCGCCGCCTCTTGGTCGTAATCCAAGTCATCACTGTCGACAGATTCGTTATCGCTCTCGTCATCATCGCCCTCGTCCTCCCAGTCGTCGGCGGATTGTCGCGGGTTCTCCCGTAGCGCATATATGACCGCTGCCGTGATGTCATCGTCTATATCCTCCAGGTCCAGCTGCATCTGAGAATCGATTTTGACAACACGGTTGAGAATCATGTCCAGAATATCGTCCCGCAAATCAGGCACATACTCCTTGACCTGGAGCAAGTTGTGGATATAGGCCATGTGGATTCGCATGGAGTCGTCCGGAAACGGGAATTTGGCACTCAGGAGATTCTCCAGGACTGCAATGGCAGATGGGAACATTTGAAGGAGATATTGAAGTGTCGAATGTAGTCTCTCGCGCATCGCGTCGCGGCTAACCTCGGGAAAATCGGGCACGCACCAAGAGGAGGAGCGCGTATCACGGAACTTGTCGACAATCATCGTCAAAACAGCGTTCAGATAGGAGCCCTGCGCGCTAACCAAGGCCGCAAGGAAATGCGTAAAGACCTTGGCGAAGGCTGCATCTCGGCCCAGCCAAGAACATTGAAGGATAGTCTTGACCAGCCCGTTGCACTCCTTGCTCTTCAGGATAGGAATACAGCCGGTCAGCGACATGACGTACGCCTGAAGTTCGTGTGGTTTCAAAGTGTCATCCTCCTCGCCAATGACGGGCGGAAGATATCTTTGTTTGTCGTTGGCGAACATCTCTTTGAGAGTGTCGTATTGTCCATCATCGCCCCGCAGATGACCCTCCAGGGCCATCCGCACCTCTAGCTTGACTTCATCCATAGATCTTCGGCCAACCTCGTATGTCACATTTTTTATGTCATCGAAAAAGACTTTGCGCCGCTTGCTGGGAGTCTCCGGGATGTCGAAGGAATCGCTGAGAGGGTCATGCAGGTCCTTCCTCCTGCCTAGTACCGAGGCAGGCTTGAGGATGGACTTGACCGGAGGGGTACTCTTAGGAAGGGCGCCAGATATAGTTCTGGCTGATGGGCTGAACGGTCGCATGGGAAGGCAGTTTTCTGATGCGCAGGCTCGATAAGAGGCTCTCGGCTGTGCAGCGTCACTCGGGGTAACTCGACAGAAAGGCAGCTAAGGAATGATGATGACGCAAGAAAAACGCTGTGGTCCAAGATCACGCAATATCGTCATAATTGGCTGGTCGGATAAGTGATGTGGCAGGCGGGCACAAGCATATGGCTGGGCTCCGAAAGGTAAGATATTTGATGTTGTTGAACCTCGCTTGGCACGGGTTTTTGGTGAGAACTGGATACCATGCGGATCATGTCTTTTTTTTTCGATACGATGGGAGGATTTTCCAGCAAGTGGGGTGGCCGCACGTGCCTTGCAACCAAGTCTGTTTACGTAGGTAGTAACTACTTTGGTCCGTGCGCTATCGATAAGGGATCTCGATAGGTTCGATTCCGTCTTGTCTTGTCTTGTCTGTGGATTTGAGAACTGCATCATCGACGTCACAATGCAGCACCATTCAGTTACACAATCCTTTTGAAATGGCAATTAATAACCCCGACATTAGAGTTTCCTACTGCAACTGCAGGGACTCGTCTCGGTAAAATTTTACTTCCACAAATCCGTGAGGAATACGAAGTACAGGTGTCGCGATTGGTGATAGCTAGCAATATCGTGGACTACCAAGCGCCTTAAATAAATACCACCTAACATGCAAATACGACTTCGTACACTGACCTCAGGCGAGGGTCCTGGCAGTTAAGCGATTGAATCTCACTGATAAACCTAGCTTCTATATATAGTACCGAGGCAGAGCCTACTTTTTCTGCTATTCTGTCGTAATATCATTATGATGCCCCCTTTGAGCTTCAGTCGTATATGTTCATCTAGCCATGCGCCAGAAGCTGCTGCTCGTGGCAGCGCCTCTACTCTACTTATTCCTAGCCGCTGGAAGTCTTTATTTTGGCCGTGACAAGCTAGGCCAGTCATTACCGCGTCCTACAGTTCCTCTACATCACCAACCTGATGAGAACCCGATGAAAGAAACCCCGCCAGTGATGGTCGTTCCAGATCATCCAGATGGTTCAGGCCATGTTCTATCCGCTGCCAATATAATTATATATCTCGATGAAATACTCGGCACGAAGGAGACGCAATTATCGAATATCAAGTGTCCAGTCGTCAAGAATAAACGATACAATGCCCTAAAAGCAGCACATCAGTCAGGCTCAAATACTATCCGATATTACTTTGCACTCGACCTGCGACAATGCCTACCTGTACTGCCTCGTTTAATCGGCAGTATTATTGAGGCTATTCGTTTCCTTGGGCCGGCTCACTGCGCATTATCCATTGTTGAAGGGAACTCGAATGACGGAACTGCCGATATCCTAAAGGCTTTGCAATCCAAACTGGAGGACATTGGCGTGATGAACTGGCTCCAATCCTCACTCATTAACCCAGATAAAGACGATCGTATTCACAGGCTCGCTGAGCTACGGAATATGGCCCTAAAGCCACTCCTCGAAAATGGTACCCGCGCAGATAACGATACCACTATCATCTTTCTGAACGATGTCGCCCTCTGTCCAGATGATATCCTCGAGCTCATCTTCCAACGACGGAATCTCGGGGCCGATATGACCTGTGCCATGGATTGGACCTACGTCGGACGTGATCCCACGTTCTATGACGTCTGGATCGCTCGTGGAATGAATGGGGACTCATTCTTCTACATCCCTCCCGACGGTAACTGGAATTCGGCGTGGAACTTATTCTGGAACGCCCCGGAGACGCAAGCACGCTTCTACTCCCACCTACCATTTCAGGTCTTCTCATGCTGGAACGGCGCCACGGCATTCAGTGCGCAGCCAATCCTTCAGAATATACACTTCAGAGCGTCAAATACCAAGACCGGCGAGTGCGTCCAGGGCGAGCCGCAGCTATTCTGCAAGGACTTATGGTTCCACGGCTTTGGGAAGATTGCCGTTGTGCCTACGGTAAACATCGAATACTCGATAGAAAAAGGTAAGTTGATTAAGCAGGCAAAGGGCTTTACGGCGGATAATGTGGTTAGACAGAATTTGGCCGACGACAAGATTAATTGGCAGCTAGAGCCACCAGAGAAGGTCAAGTGTATGCCAACATGGTCAAACCAGTTTTGGCGGTTGTGGAACGAGACCTTGACAAGGTGAAACGAGGCATGGTTTTATGAAATGATTCAAGTCCCAGTGGTAACGTGTGTCGAAAAGAAGACAGTTATACAACCAACGTGCTCCTGGCAAGCGACCTGTGATTCTGACAAGCGTGCGAACATGTTGGAGACATGTTGGAGATACTAGTATCTTAGGTGGTAGATAGATGATATTGAGTCTTACAATTCCGAAATCCACCCACTAGACCACATGCATACCCGTTGCTCTGCATGGCGGGTCTTACCTGACTGCCGAAAACAAATCTGCCGCACCTCAAGACCGCTCTTGAGTCGACAGATAAACAACCAAAGAAGCTTCCAAGGGGAATCTATCGTCTGCCCACCTATCCGTAGCCCCAGAATTAGACAAGCAAAGAAAAGACAGGCCCGCGCTTTTGAACAACAGAGGAAACCATTTCCCCTTCCCGTTGCTCCATTCTTCCCACATCATATATGCCGGTAATCCCATAATCCAATGCGGGTAAATCCAATCAAGTCGTCGCGCCGATACTTGTACACATTTGGGTGCGAACCTTGGTCCCAGTTTCGTGACGATATCTGGGCCGCCGGAATGGCTAAGAGTCCACAGCCAAAACAGGGTCATGTCATGTATGGCTCAACCGGAGGAGTCTGTTTCAGGTTCCTAGTTGACCCAGTGCCTTTCATCCACTAGTAGCCCTCCCCGGCACCAGCTCCGTTGTGGCCGGCATGCGAAGCATACATGTAGTTCGCCTCCGTGCCACCATCAGCGTTGTTCGGTCCCTCGGGGGGTGCATACTCAGTGCCGGGAGCACCAGGTTCACCTTTGTCTCCAGGCATCATGGAATTTCCCCATGGGTTGGACTCCATAACGCGGTCCCGGTTGGACTGATTTTGTTGCTAATGTTGGTTGTCAGGACCTGCTGCTGTAGATAATAACATTGGCGTCTTAAATTCTTACCTCGCGATATTTAGAGAGATAGACCTTGAGAGCCTCGGCGTAGTTCTCAAAGCCTAAAGAGGTCATTGCAAACAAAATATCCTCCCCATTGACAGTCTTTCGCTTCTCCTGCTGGCATTTCTCTGAGGCTGTAACAGACTCATCAGCTTCTTGAACAGGATAGTGAAAAGAAAGAGCTTCAGGGCAGCATACCTTCACTAGTGATGAATGAGATAAACTCGCTAACACATTCTTGCATACACTCCTTTGCTTCCTTTGCAATCTTGGCGTTGTCGGGCAGCGCATTCTTCATAATTCGGGCCACTGGTGCAAAATTGCGAATGTTAGCATCGGTTTCATCGGTCTTGTCTGCCTTGGAGGCGCGAGGCGCCGGAGGCGAGTTGGAGAGCGAATCGTGAGACATGGACGACCAGTATATGCGAGGCTGAGGCGAACGAGTAGCTCACGCATAGGACGGGCAAATCACGATCAAGACTAGGGGGGGGGGGGGGCAGCAAAGGATAGACATACCATTGGCTATAGGCAACCACCTGTCCTGCTCTTTAACGCCTTCAAACTCGTAGCCCGCCGCCCCGGCTGAGTGGGGTTCGTGGTTTTCATTCATTTGTCCTTCCTCGTCGGGTGACTGTGCACCTTGGTCGACATCCTTTGGAGGAGACTGAGGGGAGTCGGACATATTTGGCTACCTGCAGCGGGTGCTAGCGTCCTTGTAAACAGTTCGGGTTTGCACACTAGGCGGGTTTCGCGATGATGTGTCCCCTGGCCACGTCGCAGAGGGTAGGGTAGGGCTTGCCCGATCGTTGGGGGTATGGTCAAGCTGCAGAGATGCGTCAATCGTGACAGCCCTTTGAGGGATCTGGGTCGCGCAAGCTAGGTATCCCTGGCCCAAGGTCTTGGAGCTATGACGCCTGCTTGGCGTATGGGTTGGCAGCGGGTTGGGAGAGAATGCCTACCTACCTAGTGGCAGGTCGGAGGGGGAGGGGTGGTGGGCATGGGCCCGCAAAGCGGCAACCACCAAGGGCGAGAGTGAAGTCGACAGCGAGCGAACGCTTCTCTTTTCGCACTTGGTTCCCCCACCGCGGGTGTGTACGGAGCAGAACAGAGAAGAGCGGGCAGCCTCTCTCAGCCTGGTGTTGTCGAAACGAGTCGGAGGGCAGCAGATTCGCGACGGCGACGGTGACGGCGACGGAGAACGGAATCGGAGCGAGCGCGCGTGGATGCGAAAGGCTTCGCGCTTGCAGGGCGGAACGGGTTGCGGCGGCGCTGCAATGTTACACGAGAGCGCAGCACTCCGGTTCGAGAGCCGCGGCGAAACTGCTTCAGAGGATGAGGCTCGCCAGGGATCGGCGGGCGAGCGAGCGAGCGAGCGTCTCACGATTCGTTTCGAGGTTTAAGGGAGGGTGTAGGTAAAGGTATGAGAGGCGTGGGTGCATGCGATGTGGAGTGCAGGAGGGAAGATGGAAAGATGGACGAGGCTAGCTAGCTAGCAAGCAAGCGTGTGTGAAAGGTGCAGCGGTCAACAACAACAACAACAACGACAACAAAAAAAAAATGTCCTTGGCCGAAATAACAGAGGGAACTCGCCCAACAAGTCACTGGGTTTACGGAGTACTTGTAGCTACTGTTTTCAGCCATGTCAGGGTCGTTATCTAAGCCTTTTGGGGTCATGATTTGGCCGCTCGCATTCCCGGCTAAGCCCTACTAGGGGCGCTTCGTGCTTTGCAAAAGCCCATCTGATACATACATAGAAGCATCTCAATCCCAAGGTTCCTCTTCCTTCAGACCCACTGCGCACGACTCTCTCGAGCCCTCACACATCCATCACACATCTATCACACATCTATCACACGGCTTGTATGGACAACCCCTGTTGACCATTGCTCAGGTATCTGTATTGGCCGTCTAAGACGGGTAAGACGGTGATGGCGGTGTGTCCCAGTAGCTATCCGGGCGGGCTCTCATCTGAGTCCAACAACAAGCCTTCGCATAGACCTGCCTAGACGGGAATATTCGACAACAAACGAGTCTGCACAGATGTGATGCCGAGTGTGATTCCGCGTGAAAACAAACCGAAGAGCCTTGCCTTACACAGAGCCTTGTGTACTAGTGACGTTGTCTCCTGGACTTGGACGCCAACCCACGAGGACGGTACTGAGGTGGTGGGCCAACACACTCGCCCATTCGACAATGGCTGGATCCTAGTGAACGACGCAGACTACCTAAAATGAAAAGCCTCCAGGAACCCGGTGGCTAAGGGTCAGGCCCCAAGACTCAAGTTGTCAACTCATTGGGCCGCAGTCGACTGGTGCCCAGTGGTTGGCTGATCTGACGACAGACCTCAGTAAACAGGCGAAAAAAAAATTGGGCAGCATTTTTAACCAATAGAGACGCCTCCACGGTGATGTCTTTTTTGTTTGTTGTTTGCTGGGTTTTTCCAATAATGCTCCTAGGTAATATGCCTATCCAGACGGCTGCGTGCAGCTCTCCTGACGGCATGGCATATTCTCCAACACATTATTGTACAACTCATCTCAACACACACCAAGGACAAGGCTATTTGTTTGAAGTCTTACGACTAGATGCGGGGCCCATTACATTCACAGGGATAGAGGACTATTGCTGAGTTGGCTTTCAGCCCTATTATTACTAGCAGCACTGGGTTTTGGGCATGAAGTGTCGACGCCAAGTCATGTAAAACATCCACTTGTTGTCCGATGCATACGGAGTTTGCCAGACCTAAACACCAAGTGTTAGGTTAAGTTAGGAATAGGTAGATGCATCTGACAAACTAACCAGATTCAACACTTCCTGCGTCAAGTGTCTATATTTGTCTTGGTTTCTATCAGAACTCATGAAAAATACGACACAGCCCTCAAGCGGTCTTGTTGTCCCCATGACTCAGCATGGAGGACCAACTTTTCTGAATGGGCAGGGTATAAACAGTTCCTTAGACCGTAAGCTCGCAGAAATCGCTAAGCCCTAGTGCCCGCCCTCTTCACATTAGCATCTCGTGCCGGAATACTACAATAAGTGCATGCTTCGTTAGGGATTGAGTTTCCATGGGATTTTGCATCTACGTATCAGTAGGCACCCTCGGTGGATATCAAGGCAAAACTTCAGAATCCCCAATTGTTAGGTTCCATCGTCTCGACACACCCCAACGCATCCACCACAAGAAGCTGGGCATATGGAGAAAACAACCGTCCCAACTGCATGCGTACCAGATCGGGTTCAAAGACTTGCAGCTGGATCTTTGCCCAGCTCTGTCTGACAACAGCTATGCATTCTGTTTTCTCATATCTCACTTCTGCTTCAAGGTGGGAGGCGTATGCAGGTTGGACGGTGATGGTGGTGCTGTCGTCACGAATTTGCCAGTTGGCAGCTAGAATTCTTTCTTGGGTGCCCATGTACTCCGTGCTTTGTACTAATATACTACCATTCAATGTAATGCTCTGCTGGCAAGATCCAGGGGTTGCCGGGCGGCTCCAAACGCGTGTCATTGTGCCCCTGACTCGTTTGTACAATTCATCGAAGACTTGCCTGGATTTGTCCTGACTTGGACGGGAATGCAGTGCAGCTGACGACGGCTAGGCTTTGGTATGGTCTTCCGATTGGAGCCATCGACAAGCGTAGCATGATTTGTATGTACTAAGGTGAAGCATCGTTGAACTGGACCAGGTGTAGGAATAGATGGCTGATCCCTGCTCCAATCGTCATCTTCAAAACCGATGTGCTGTCCGCATGGCTAAGGATTTGGCACGGCAGATTTTTGGACTGCAGGTAGTTGGGCACTGAGACGTCGCCGATACCAGGCTCCATTCCGACCGGTCGAAATAGCCCCCATGGCAGCATCCTGCACGCCAATGATGTCTTGATCGAAACAGTCACCAGCTTTACCTGGATTATGAGTCCCCGAGTGTGGCTAAACTGAAGAAACAGAAAGCCGTGAATTTTGGTGCGCACGTCTCGGTGTCTAATCAGAGAGAAAGGATGAACGTGCCGCTGGAAGACCTCACATAAGACACTGTAGAAACACATGGAAGGAAGAGTTCGTAGTTCCATCGTCGGTTTCCCATTTTGGCCTCGCGCTCATTGTTGTACTACCTGCACGTTGTTCTTCTTCTGTTTCCATCAGTTAGTGGCTGTAACTCACATATTACGTGAGGCAAAACAGGGGGTTCACAAACCTTCCATCTATCAAGCTCATCCTGCTTGTTCTTGTACTGCTTGACTAAGTCATCAAGAACTTTTCTCAGCCCCTCCTGGTTCGTCTTGAGCGCAGGCACCACATCCTTGACTGTTCTCTCCACGAGCACGCCGTTGATCAGGCGGAAGCACTTGCGATCCCCCGAGAGCGGCTCCAAAGTTTCAAGAACAAGCCTGTACAAGGGAAGAGATTAGCGGTGTGAATCCATGGATAGCGGTGAAGGTTGGCGATGTGAAGAGCAGAGTATGGATGCCAGTTTGTGGCTTGTACTCCGTACATGTATACTGGAGAGCTGTTCCTGAAGAGGACGGGGGAAAGGGGGGTAAAACGGGGATACGGACTTGTGCTCCTCAGCCTCTTGCTCAATGTCTCCGATTTTTTGTGCTATTTGCTGGAGTGTATTTTTGAAGTTTGAGTATGTTGTCTGAAGATCTGTCGAGAATTTCTCAGCAACACGGAGTAAGAGTGACGAGCCATCTTGGATGATGAGCCTGTCGCTGAGATGGAGAGCACCAACCCTGCTGCTTCTTGGCAGGCACCTGCTGTGATGTCGACATTTCGTTTGTGTGCTTTGCTGGATAGGGGACCAAGAGGACTCGGGGAGAAGTGCGCGGCTATCCCAGTTACGATATTGGGCTTTTTGCACTCTAGAGTCTCGAGGTTGATGATGTTGAGGAGTTCGATCGATCTCTAGGCTTCCCGGCACTGTGGGCATCGCTAGTGGGAAACTACGGAACACCGTGGTGGTCCGAGCTTTTCCAGATGTTTCTGGGCTTCATGATTTGATCCTGTTCGTGACAAGAACTCAACTCCAACTATTGCACGAACATACGCATTTCTGTCGCAAGCAAAATGCATCCCCATCTGCATACCAAAAATGCCATGGGTATTGTTTCTTGTTCAATTGCCCTTCTTGCCTAATCTGACCTTGAATTCAGCATGCCAGGACGTCATCGCGGCCCTCGAAGAGTGTCATGCCAAAGGCTTCATGCACAAGGCATCCGGCGCCTGCAACGATGCGAAGGATAAGGTAGACCAGTGCCTGCGCGCCCAGCGGTCAAAGACGCAAGCAGAAAACCGAGCCTCCGCGAAAGCCAAACGAGACAGAATCAAGGAGGAACAGCGAGCGTTGGGGCTATAATCCATCACCAAAATCTCGGTTCCATTGCGCAAGCGAGCAATGGTAGCACACTCTCGACTCTTTATTTACGATATTTTTTGCCTTGTATGAATACTATGTCCTGCATTGCTGGCGTTAGGGGGGGAGATACTGGATTGGGAGGATATTGTTCACGACGCACGACACCGATATTGCGCAACAACATACGCCAAAAAAAAATACTTGGTTAGAATTGGGACTATGAAGACATAGGATTCGACTACATATCCACCAATATATTATACACAAGAGTTGGATTTTAGGGTTTCTTCCATAAGTTCCATTTACGCACCCTTCCGGAGGGCAGTACCGAACGTGAGGAGACCATACGCCGCCAAGATGCTGAGGAAGATGGGCACAGGCTTTCTGAGGCGGATCGCTCGGGGGAAAGCCGAGGCTCCTAAGACGATGGAGGCGAGGAGACACAGCTCCACACCATAAGGCTGGCGGTTCTGGATGCGGAGGCCACCAAGACCATCTATTCATACAGCCAGGTCAATGCGCCGAAACAGTCACCGGCTTCCAATGATGAGGTAACATACAGAGAGCACCAACGGCGGATCCAGCGATGACTGAGGGGAGAGAGCCCGTTTTCGCATAGCCAATAAGGCCGCCGCCTGCCGTCAGAGCGGCGAGGACGAAAGACGTAATCGAGAGATTGGAGTTGGAGGACTGATGATGCTCGTCAGAGTGCGCACGGCGCAACACAAGGCCATTTGACTTACCATGATGAAATGTATTTCGAATGTGCTTAGCTACAGACTCAATGATCAAACGGGCACCTAATGAACTTCCACGCTATACACGCCTGATCTGATGAGCGGAAAGCTGGCAGGTTTTATACAAGAGCCGCAACAGGTCGGCACCCGGAATCAATGGAGGCCGAAAAACACCGAAATGCAACTTGCGCAATTGACGGACAAAAGTGGGGTCCCCAGATTCACAGTGCCAGGTTCCCCAGCCAATCACAGGCCGCCGACCTCTTGGAGCTTTCGTGGCCGCATTGGACCTGTGAACTGCTCCTGTAATACTCCGTAGATGCCTGCTGCTGCTATCACTGACATATCATATCGTCACCTCAACACCGTCTTCCATTAACAACAGCCATTCGCCCAGCATGGCTCCCAAGAAGAACGCCGCCCGCGAGACTGCTCCCTCACCCGCTGCGACCGCCCAGGCCAGCGCTCCAACCGCGCCTTCAGCCGAATCGAAGCTGGTGTCGACATCCACCTCAGCCTCTCACAAACAATCATCAAAAGGCGCCCCAGCCAACTGGGATCGGGTGCTGCAGAACATCTACGAGTATTATATGAAGGAGACGCCGCAGCGCACCAAGCTCATTGACGTGTTCCTGGTTTTCATCACTGCCGTAGGCGCTCTGCAGTTCTTTTACTGCATCCTGGCGGGCAACTATGTGAGTGGCAAAGCAATCTAGCCTGGGAGGGCGTCGTGGGACTAATGCGCTCTGTAGCCGTTCAATGCTTTCCTTTCTGGTTTCGGGGCGACGGTTGGACAGTTTGTTTTGACGAGTACGTATTGGAGACTGCACATGACGATGGTGATGGTTTTGGCTTCTGACGGCTTCAGTTTCATTGCGGATACAGACCACGGCGGCGAACAAGAGCGACTTCCCCGAGGTATCCCCAGAGCGGTACGATGACCTGATACACCCGACAGTGCCCGGTACTAATTCTCCATTGTAGAGCCTTTGCCGATTATGTCGTTTGCAGTCTAATTCTGCATTTCTTCTGCGTCAGCTTCATCAACTAAGCGGCGATTTGGAGGTGGGGGGGCCGTGGCTACGAAACAACTGTGAGGCATATGGAGGTATAATATGCGGCGACTTTACAACAAAAGGATTTACAAGCAAAGGGTTTTGGAGTGGCAGCAAGAACTAGAACAGGTCAATTGGGGAATCATTGCTCAAACAGCTATGTCATGACATCGTTCATTCCGATCCGCTCCCGTCCTCCTGCTCAACCTTGGGCTCTGCCCTTGGTGGGCCACCAGCGCCCTTTGGCGGCGGCGGCAGACCTGTGCCCTTACCTGTCGGTGCATTGTCCATTGCAAGACTCTTCTGTTCCTCTTCCTTGAAATAATCGTCCATGAAGTTGGTGGGGTTGTGGCCATGCCGCTCCTTCTTCTTCCCACGTGGAGTCCCGCCCCTTGGAGGCGCGCTGACCAGCGTTGGACTGACCATCTGAGCCGGCACCAAATAATCACCACCTGTCGGTACTCCTACAGGAGGTGGCGAACTAGTTGCTGCTGGGATAAAGGTGCTTTCGCTCTTTTCGTCCAATTCTCCATCGAACATGGTCTCTCCGGGGGGGTTGACGGGTTCGCTCAAGGCCGCAGGCAGCCGGTGTAACGCACCGTAGCCCAAGACGCACCCTAGGGCTCCATCACCGCCCCAATTCCGGCTTGGTTGTATTGTGACCTCCCTTGTTACATTATACTCGTTGTTGTAGACGTATAGTCGGAGGGGTCGTCCGATATAATCCTCGACGAGCTCACCAAGGGCACCCTCTCCGTGTAAGGCACCCTCTGGGCTCCCCAGGATATAGTCGCTGTAGGGTAATAGCCCAGCAATGTCGGCGGGTGAATTTACTGGGACGTCGAGCACATGCCAGATATTGGCGGCGAGTGAGAGGGGTGAGTATTGGAGCGAGAGGCCGAGTGATGCCGTGTCCACAGGTACAGGGACATGGATCTCCCTGGTGCGTTGGCCCTATTCGATTGTTAGCCGGCCATTGAACGATACTCACGGAGAGCTACAACGGACCTTTGCATTCCATAATCCAAACGTGACGGTGCTACCAGCGCAATTTCGGACCTCCTGAGCAAACAAACCGGGCTCGGGATTGTCCTACATTATTAGTTAGCAATGAATCCTCCACCCAATCGGTCAGACCGTGAGTGCGTACAACTGGTCTCCCGTTGATTCCAACGATGAAATCAAACCATGGCTCAATTGGCAGCTCAAGATTGGTGTTCCTCAGCACCTGGAAGCCGAAGGAGCCTCGCTCGTGTTGACGCTGTTGCGGGGCATCGCCATCGAGGCGGGACATGAACCGGTTCAGCGCGTTAAACATGGTCGCTAGACTGTTGCGCCCCGCAGTTTTGCAGGGCTAGAGTTCCGATAGTCAAGCGCAAATGACGTTTTATAACTGGTTCGAGAAGCGGTGTTTGTGGACTTGGCTGCTGGAGCTTCGAATGTGTTGCTTGGAGATAGCGCGAGGTCGGTGACGTTCAGATTGTTGATAGAGAGCTTGACGCAAGCTGTCCCTTGAGATGGCAGCCTTGCATGAATGCCAAGGCACTAGGGAGCTACACGGGATAAAAGTGGAGATATCATATCAGCCTTGTTCTGGGCTTCATCAGCCAACCCTGCATCTTCTTCTTCCAACGATATATTCCACCATTAGACATATTTTCAATTCTGTGAAAGTGCAAGGTGGCTAATTTTATAGTTTTATTTTTTAATATTCATGGGTGCTAGCATGGGAAGCTTGAACCCCGACGATACTACCGAAGCCTCGAACTTCTCAATGAAACCAGCTGAGAGGCTTCCCTTGACGGATGAGTGCCACCACTACACTGGTAAAAACGAAGTCCCTTGGGATATCCAAAAGTTGGTTTTCTGCTGTCCTTTTTGCCTATTAAATGTACCAACAGTCTTTAGATATTTCAGTCAACGATACTCCATCTTCTCACTCTACGATGATGGTGTTTGCATGACCGATGATGCTTGGTTTGGCGTTACCCCAGAACCTGTTGCAAAGTGAGTCTCACAATCAGTTGTTATTTGATCATGAGTCTGACGATTTTCTCAGTCAAATTGCCTATGAGCTGTCGGTAAATGAGGCAGAACCAAAGAAGACTGTCCTCATTGATGTCTTTAGTGGTGCTGGAGGAAACACAATTGCATTTGCACTCTCGGAGCGATGGAGCCGTGTGATCGCGATTGAACGCGACTCCGCAACCCTCGCCTGCGCGCAAAACAATGCAGAGCTCTACGGTGTCGATCCCTCAACAGTTGTTTGGGTTCATGGGGACAGCTTCGAGTATCTCGACAAGCTGATAAATCGCCCTGAAGAGCTGCACCCTAGCCTCAGGACTGATATCAACTCCACCATGATCTTCGCTAGTCCTCCATGGGGAGGGCCTGGGTACACATCTGACGAGATTTTCGACTTGAATACGATGCAGCCGTACAATTTGAGCCAGCTATATGAGGCTTACAAGAAGATGGACCATGTGCTGTTTTTGCCAAGGACGAGCGACGTCCGTCAAATTGCAAAGCTGGCGCCCAAGGGGCAAAAGATTGAGGTCACGCAGTATTGTATGGAAGGGGCCAGCAAAGCTATGGGTGCTTTCATTCCCAAGGAAGTCTCGTCATCGTCTACAACATGAATAAACCACAACCATCGGTCACATATGACTCGATCCTATCTGGAGAATGATGAAATGGTTGTTCCAGGATCAGAGTGGAGTTCTGCTGTCTCTGATGCCTGGCGTATCTGCTACTTGACGCCTTTACACTTTAAACCATGGCATATGGCGATTTCGTTGCCCTTGATACCCCTTCTCTTTCTCGACATTGAGCCTCTGCACTGACATTGGTTATGAGGAACCAACAGATATATAGTCGATAGACGCTCTGAATGGAGTTTTTTCTTTCTTTTGCCAGTTTGAACAAGTCATATCCATAATTTCGCAGCAGTTTGTACCAATAATGCCTTAAAAAATCATAGTATGGTTAATTATTAGCTAGATTATCTATCCTTATTCCCAAGTCTCGTCACAATCAGGTCGTCGCGATCAAGTACTTACCTGGACTTCCTGGCGTATGATGATGCACAGTCTATATAGCATCTCCATACTGTGGTAGGGTTTGCACCTCAACCCTGCCAATCATTGATCGATATTCGTCGAGAGATCTTGTCCTCCTCCTGACGTCAACTGGAAGAAAAAAATTGTCCCTTGGCTCATTAGAACAGAAAGTCATACAAAATGGCTAAAGACAAGAAGAAGAACGCTGAGGCCAAGAAGGCGAAAAAAGTGTGTTTGTGTTGTCAAATCCTTGCACTCTTTTGTGCCCCTCATGCCCCTCCATCATGAGATCAATATCTTCACTTGGGTGCTGACCACTATCATATAGGCTGAGAAAGCAGCCAAGCAGGCCAGCAAGGGAGAGAAAAAGGTCAAAAGCAAAACCGCCAAGCTTGACGGTAGCGATGCCGAGGATGTTGATCTGGACGAGGTCTTGGAGGAGTATCGTCGCCAGCAAGAACAATTCCTCAAGATCACCGAGACAGTGGTCGATGGTCCTCCACGACCCCGTGCTGCATCGACCTTGCTAGCCTCACCACATGAGGGCAACAGCCTGTTGCTCTTTGGTGGAGAGTACTTTAATGGATCTGTTGCACACTTCTACAATGACTTGCACATCTACAACATCAACCGCGACGAATGGCGTTGCGTGACCTCGCCAAACGCTCCTCTGCCTCGATCTGGCCATGCCTGGACGCGGGCCTCGAACCCGAACCATGTGTACCTCTTTGGAGGAGAGTTTTCATCACCCAAACAGGGCACTTTTCACCACTACTCTGATTTCTGGAGACTGGAGCCTGCGACGAGGGAGTGGACCAAGATCGAGGTCAAGGGCAAAGACAAGAGCCCGCCAGCACGCAGTGGACACCGCATGACCTATTGGAAGCAGTACATCATTCTGTTTGGAGGATTCCAGGATACTTCTAACCAAACCAAGTATCTGGCGGATTTGTGGATCTTTGACACGGTCAATTATGTGTGGTACTGCCCAACGCTGCCGCCTGCACAGCTGAAGCCCGATGCTAGATCATCCTTCACGTTCCTCCCTTCTGAGCAAGGAGCCGTACTTTACGGCGGATACTCTAGAGTGAAGGCAACAGTGGCGCTCAAGAAGAAAGCCCAAAAGGGCAGCCAGTCCCAAGCGCAGAAGAATGTCCTCCTCCCCAAGGTCCATGAGGATTGCTTCTTCTTGAGAATGTCTCCACCCGCAAGCGATGCAAACCCAAATACTCCTCCAATTGTGCGATGGGAGAGACGAAAGAAACCGGCCAATGCTCCTACACCTTCTCGTGCCGGTGCCACCATGGCTTATCATAAAGGCCGTGGGATCCTTTTTGGTGGTGTCCATGACGTGGAGCAGAGTGAGGAGGGAATGGACAGCGAGTTCTTCAATCAACTTTTCGCTTGGAATGTCGAACGCAATCGCTTCATGCCTCTGTCTTCACGGAAACCTCGTCAGCAGAAGAAGAATACCTCAGACCAACGTGTCGGTCGCCGTGGTCGTGCCCAGGCCAACGAAGAGGAGCTCCTACGACAATTGGCGGCCCTGCAAGCTGGAACTTCTTTGGAAGATACCGATGACATTGAGCTTGAGAAGTTGCTTGAAGAACCAGAAGAGGAGGAAAAACCAGCCAGGGAGATGCCGGTGTCGATGGAGCCTCCGCACATGAGATTCAACGCTCAATTGACAGTCCAGAACGACGTCCTCTACATCTACGGCGGTACTTTTGAAAAGGGGGATCGCGAGTTTACGTTTGACGACTTGTATGCGATTGACTTGGTCAAGTTGGATGGATACAAGGAGATATACAGCAGGCCTGTCGAAGACTGGATTGTAAGTCGCAGTGTTGCCCATGCAGAGAAATGTAAACTAACCCAGGCCTTGCAGGAGTCCGAGTCCGAGGACGATGATGACGAAGAGGATGATGACGAAGATGAAGATGAGGACTATGAGGACGAAGACGAGCCTGAGCAACATCTCCACACACCTAGCAAGCGCAAGAAGAAGCAAGACGAGGTCTCTGATACCACTGACATCGCATCAGAGGCGCCGACGCCATCAACCACTTCAGAGGAAGAAGAGACTGAAACGGCTGCCACTCCTGTCGACGACGGTCTGCCACATCCTCGGGTAAATCAACCCCCCCCCCTTTTTTTTTTTTTGAATTGCTTTCGTATTCCAGATCACTGACTATCGAAAAACAGCCTTTCGAGTCTCGCCGCGAGTTTTTCGTGCGTACATCTGCTGAGTGGCAAGAGATTCTCATGACCAGCCTGCGCTGGAAAGGCATCCAGCCAGAGACGCTAGCGGTCAAAGAGATCAAGGCCAAGGCGTTTGAGCTAAGTGAGGAGAAGTGGTGGGACTGCCGAGAGGAGATTACGGCTCTGGAAGAGGAGCAGGAAGCTGCTGGCATTCAGGAGGTGGTCAGCTTGGCGGAGAGAGGCGATGCAGGCGCGGGAGGAGGTGCCAGGCGGAGGTAAGAGTTGAGGATAAAGGGCTTGTTATTTTAGATGTCATCTGTAGTATGTTGGACAAACATGGCTATTGGTCAGAGCTGAGCATCTGTCAAAGTAGCCACAATCTCAGAGTATTTTATTTAATCCAGGAAGATGAATACTCCATAACACACCCCTACTCCACGTCCTTCTCTGTCACAATAAAAGCATCTTCCCACCACCGACCAACCCAACGCCTTGCTTCCCCATAACCATCACACAACTTCACTCCAACAGCTCCTCGATAATCCTCTCAGGAGACCACGCATCCTGCGAGTCAGCTTGGCAGTTGACCCATAGGAGGGTACTGCTTCCCGGCACGCTCAATCTTGGGCTCACACGTGCAACGCTCCTCATCGGGGATGCTGTCCATGACCATCTCGACGTGGCTGCCACAGCCCCACCAGGTGGCTTTCTCTGAGGTTTGTTCGCGTCAGTGAGATATTGCATTGATTTCTACCAAGTTGGAGATGGTTTGGAGACAGAGGAAGTAGAGAGAGGAAGATGGCGGGGTGGAGGGGCATTGCTTACTGCAAGTGTCGCAAGTGGTCTTTCTGCACATGGCGTCTAGTATCAGCTGGAGGTATGAATATTGAGATTGAGATTGAGATTGAGATGGATACTCATATTAGTTGTAGAAGAAGAGGCGAACTAAATACTACGGATCGGATACCCGAGTTGCCGTTTGCCGGGCTCCGTCCGGGCCTTGATCGGCGAAGCTGCGGGAACAACCCCGCTGTATTTTGAGTGCCCAGGTACCTGTAATCGGGCATCTTTCTAGAGGGGGTCCTCTGGTCGCCGAGATGCAACTGTCACTGCTTCTTCGCAAGGTATTGATCCGTATCAAATGCCAAATATCCAACGCTATTAACTCATCATTCTAGTAACTAATGTGGTATGGAATTCTCACAATAATCCAATTCAAGCATCGCTTGGGCATTTGCTCCGGTGCTTCCGTCGCCAAGTTGGTTTCCTTCCGTTCCAACGCTGGTAAACATCTTCCCATCGAGATTAACCTATGCACTCGCCTCCTCCTCCTCCTCCTCCTCCTCCTCCTTTTTCTTGGCCACCTCACTCTCGACAATGGATCGAATGAGATTCACGGCTAGCTCTCGTCCCCGTGTGATATCCTGCTCAGATGCATCAGCCGGCACGTGCAGGAACAAGACCTTTCTCTCCCGGCCTTGCTTGTACAAGGTCGATAGGCTCGAGTAGTAGATGAAGTCGCAGAGATAATATCCTGCATTGTCCGAGATGATCAAGGGCCTGTCAATCTGTACAGAGAATACGGGAACGAGTTCCCCTTGTCAGTATCGTATCCCACTGATAACGACTGGCACTTGGAGGTTACTCACCGGGCTATGTCTCTGCCACCGCTCGAGGATGTCATGCATGTTCAAGTCCGTGGCCAACACGTCCGGCAAGCCATTCCATATCCAGTCGTCGCCATGCATCCCTTCTCTTTCGTCCTCCAGTATGTTCCCATCCACATCTAGAGACTTGTACCCTGTGCGGTGTCCCAGGCGCTCGATCTGATACACGGGCAGCGGCCCCGCCATGCCGATGTGAACGACAATGTCAACCTTGCGGCCCTGGTACGTGTCCCAGAAGGTCGGCACTATCTCCCTCACAGCCTGGTAGTTGACCCGGATCGCCTCCGGAGGCACCAGGATGCGCACGGGCGGGATCTCGACGGCGTTTCGCACGTTTGGGTCTTTGGCTCGCAGAGGGGGCAGATACGTTGGGAGGCCCTTGGCGATTTCCCAGGACGGGTTGACGGGGTATTGCTCCCGGAAAGGCTGTTCGCGCGCGTGTTCAGCATAAGATACAGCTGAGGTAGCAAGCTATTCTAGTCAGAGCACCAGCACGACGTACCCCGAAGCCAGTGACGAGCACTGTCAGTTCTTCTGGTTGCTGTTGAGAACCCATGGCTGCAGAGGGAAGATAAGGCAGCTATTGCTTCCTGATATGGGATGCGATGCGATTATATGATGAAGTTTACACAGTGATGACAGATCTCCCACCAACAGATAGAGAATAGGTATGGAGCATATATATCACTTGACTCGAGTTTAGTCAAGGCTTTTTGGCTGGTGGGTTTATGACATGCTTAGGTAGGCCTTTGAAGCATGTGCAGTCAGGAACCTTGAACGATGTCACCTGGTCGCAGAAGCCCACTCAGTGGATGACAATATAAAACAGGACATCACCATAGTTGACTCTAATAACCACAGCCAACTGTGCTTCGGAATACTCGCGGATGGCTTTACTGGGCAGTTACGATAGAGAAGTCTCATTACTGTATATATAATATTTCATAAAGCTAGTCATTATACTGATGGAATACCAGTAGAGGTTCTGAGTAGGTGCTATAAAAATTGAGTATTTGGTACTACTCCGTATAGGTAGTCTTTATGGCTTTCTTTTTTTTTGTCCCGCACTTTGCCTTCTGAGAGCGGGGAACTGTCCATACCGGAGGAAAAGAAGCTTGGTGGCGGTTCTACGAGTAATGTCAATCAATGAAGAATTGTCACAATAACAGAGCATTTTTGGAGAGGTGAGACTTGAAATTTCAATGACGAGAATCATCCGGTGATAGCAGATGGAGTCGTATATTATTGCCAATTGCCAAATTAACAACAATACGCTCCAAAGTTGCATTTTATGCTGTGTGACCTGAGGCTCGGCATCAAGTACATAGCTAGTCGTGATAGTCGTCCGGCTAATATTGGGAAAAAGCGCTACACGGAGTATTTCGGGTTGCATCCATCGAGTTTCTCTATCGTCCACTTTGCTATCAGCAGCCTTAGATTGCAAACCGTAAATCAATACAATGACTGTATCAGCCTATGCCTTGACATCAACCTCAAACCTGGAAAATAATCTAATACTACTACCAGATTCGTCTTTTTAAGGTACCCCTGGTTGGAAGCTAGTACTAGCACAGAGCACAAAAGTTGTCATTTTAGGAAGCCCCGCTATCCAGAGTGCGGAACTGCCACGTGGGGAGATCGCAACATTTCTCGGGCCTCTCTCCCTCACTTGAGAACCAGAATTCCATCCACGTATCCCCAGAATATTAAAAGAGCCTCAAGTCCTTGTTGGAAATTTAGAAGCTTGTTCTTTTTAGACTACCCCCTCTCATTGGATTTTCCTCATAGACATAGCCATTATTGCTTCGCTTCTCATCCACCGATCATTCTTTCTTTCATCCCTCCGCGCATTAGAATTCACATTCAGGGGTCACCAGCGAAAAAATGGGCTCGCAACCAGATTACAGTCTGCCACCGCAGCAAGTCTCCTTTTCAGGCTTCTTGTTCGATATGGACGGAACCATTATCGATTCGACGGCGGCTGTCATCAAGCACTGGCATTCGTGAGTTGACACACCTGATGAAAAAAACAGACCGCATCTAACATACTCATTTCGCCAGCATTGGTGAAGAAATAGGCGTGCCGCCTGATGTTATCTTAGAGACCTCTCATGGCCGACGGAGCATAGATGTGTTGAGACTCCTAGCTCCTGAAAAGGCTACCTTGGAATGTACGTCAACTTCTACCGGAACTCATCGGACCTCAGCTTCGCCCAGCCCCCTTTTCATCGCTTGAGGGCTGTTGAACCCAGCAGGGCTCAAATGAGATAGTAGTCCCTGACTAACTAACTGACAATGTTAACAATACAGATACCCGAGAGATGGAAGCCCGCCTCCCAGTCCTCTACGGCAACGACGCCGTCGAAGTCCCCGGCGCCCGTGCCCTCATAGACTCTCTAATATCCCGCTCCAGCCCCTGGGCCATCGTCACCTCCGGCACCGAGCCCCTCGTCACAGGCTGGCTCAATGTCCTCTCCTTCACCAAACCAAAGCACCTCGTCACCGCCGAGAGCGTCGAGAACGGCAAGCCAGATCCCACCTGCTACCGCATCGGCCTGGCCAAGCTCGGTCTCGAGCACGCCGCGGGTGACGTCCTGGTGCTGGAGGACAGTCCCGCGGGTATCAGGTCCGGCAAGGCCGCCGGGTGTAAAGTCCTGGGGTTGGCGACCAGCCATACCGCGGAGCAGGTTGCTGCTGCTGGGCCTGATTGGGTGGTGAGGGACTTGGAGTCGGTTAGAGTCGTTGAGCAGAAGGATGGGAAAGTGACGCTTGAGATTTCAAACGCGCTGCGCTAAGGTGTGGTATAGAAACAGATAGATAGGGGGTGTTAGACAAGGGGAAAGGGTTAAGATATAAAAGACCAATACATAGCTGAGAAAGCTCATACATTCCAGGTGAACAATCCCTTTGTGAGGGGAACAGCTGAGCTACCGTCTATCTCGATTTGTGTGTTCAGATCACTTGGATCGAGAGTCAAAACCTAATCTGGTGGCGATTAACGAAGTCTCACCAATGTCGTCATGTTTGCAGTCGGCGATTGAACCAATGAAACCACATTTACCTCCCTCGGCAACGTTTTTCCTGTCTTTTGGACGCGTCTCACCCTCAGGTTCGCCAAATGTCTCTCCCTTATTTCCCTGGAGCCGAAATTAAATATCTTCCATGTCCCAAGCCCAAGACACCCTTGAGTAGTATCGTATGTTTTTCTTTCGCTTTGTACATTCATTCACTCTCCCCTTCAGACACCAAAGTCGTGAAAAGCTTCCCTTGTCAGACATCCCTCCAATATTAACGCGTAAACATCCCACTATTACGCGCGCCGCGGATCCGTGACACTTACGAGTACAGAAACGCCTCAACTGCTCCGTACATTTGTCAAACCCGGGAAGGGCAAGAAAAGAGGGATGTAGTAGTAGATGCCTAAATGCCCGTGAGTGCACAACAGATTGGGTGTGGTTGCACCTACGAGTACGTACTCCGTACATGCGTAGATACCCTTTAACGTCTGAGATCTTCCGACTCGGCGCAATCTCGCATACAACGGGACCAAAGCGATGACGACATTAGTGCCGTCTTACATACCACTCGTGTGACTCGTACAGGATCTGGGGAAGTACAAGGTCGGGGCCCAAATCTCGGTTTGTGCAACGGAAGTGTTGGCGACCAGAGAACACGAGACTCGGCAGGATGCAGCCGGGCGTTCATTTGTGTTCTCATGGCCGGTGCTACGACCCACGTACAAGGAATAGCACGAATTAAGGTGTTGCTGATGATCCGATGACACAAATGAGCCCGGTACTGGGGGCGAAGAGAGATCATTCCTTTACCACCACCAGGGTTGCACGGCATTGGCGACTCACCTGTTGCGAGATGAGGAAGTCTTGGCAGCGTCGGGTATGCATTCTAGAATTCGAGTAACTCGCTCAACTCACTCAGGTGATGGATGCTCTTATGCAAGGTCCCGTTCGGTACTGTCTCGCCACTCCAACCTGTCACCTACCCTGTACCCCTTTGGCGACGGGATCAATTTTTTTTTTGAGTCATTCGCCAACCATCGAGGAGAGCTGCGGCAAAATGGCTGAATGGCGGTATGTCGCCGTGTCATCCATCATCCCGAGAAATATCCTGCAGTGCATGCCGTAGGATGGGAATGGCGCCATTGCAATGTAGTGCGCTTGCAGAGAGCAATATGCATGTTCAAACAGGCGGTTGACGCGCCAGCACGGATCAGATTCTAGCTTCAAGTGTGTGCTTGCAAACCCTGTACAATTGTGCACTTAAAGACGTTGGATCAATTTTCACCAATTTTCACACCTCTCTGCCGTTGCAGGCGAATTTTCCTTCTTCAACCTCTCATGTACTTTCCCCTCCGAGGCTCTCAAAAAGAAAAAAAGGGGGGAATCGTGAATCTGAAAAAGAAGCCGTCGCAATTGTATAACAGAACCCATAGGGGGGACATATCCAGGCCGATGATGTGACCGGGCCGAGTTCGCCCCATTTTCTTTTTTGGCGTCTGACAGCGCCCTCCTGGCACCGCCAACCCGGAAGAGGTCCAGCGTCTTCAGGAAAACACGTGGCCCGAGAAATGCAAACAATAAGTTGAGTCGAGTCGAGTTGAGTGGGTTTTGTCCGGTGGCCCCATGCGACCTTGCCATGTCGGGCGCAGCCGCCTCGACACACTCCACTGCTATTCCCACCATTCTTCGCTGTGCTAGGTAGTATTTTGCTTTTCCTTTCCGCGGCTAGACAAGAGGCAATGCCACACGACGGTTTAGGAAAGACAACTAGGGGCTGGTGGGCTGACTCGAGTGGATGAACTAGAGCAGGACCGGTCTCTTCGCCATGTGGGAGTCTAAAATATCTTGGGACAGACGGTGAGTGGGCGAGATGCGAGAAAGGGCGTCGTCGAGACAGCCATTTGCGATTGCTTCTTCCACTCGGCCTGTTCGGAGGCTTGTCCGACATGCCGCCAGCCACCACCCGGCATCATATTACGATGCTGCCTCCATTTAACAAACTCTCTGTGCCCGGGAGGTTGAATATGCGTTGCATTGGGACAGTCCAGTCCGTGAGAGAGAGAGGGAGGGGGAAAGAGCCTGTAAAGCCCCAGAAATCGGTGGACATGTTCGAATTTCGAGTCGACGGCGTCAAACGGAATGACAGACGAGTAAAGCTGTGTCACAACACGGCTGAGAGCAACTTTGGCAGACTCATGCGGGACGACGCTGGGATTGGCTGAGAGCTCTGAGCACGCAGACAAAACCTAGACAAGGGATCGCGGTTCCACGTGGCTGCCCGGTCAAAAGGCGAAACTAATCTCTCCGTCCCTGGTTGTTGGTCGCGAAGACGGACAGCCCCCGGCTGTCGTTTCTATTGGTATGCCCACCCCCTCCCCCCTGATTGATCTGGTGGTGCTTTGGGGGGTCTAGAACGAGTCAAATGGCTGTCGCCGCGAGAATCTGCCGTTTATTCAGGCGAAATGACCCAACCAACCAACCATGGAGTGAACATCGCTTCGACGGCAATCTCCTCTCTCCCCAAAGGCCAAACGGAGAGGTGTGAAGGAATCGGAGGATTTAGAGGGAAAAATAAATTAGTAGAGAGGCACTACGGAGTATCTACCTGGCGAATGTAACCCTTCAACGCCCTGCCCAGTCTCTCTTTCAAGTCCCCACCCCCCCTCTTCCGTACGTGGGGTACGAGATAGTACTCGTACTCCGTACTCAGGCCACTTCTCAGGTCGGATGGAGCACTCCATCAATCATCCATCCTCTTATCCATCCAGGCGGGTGACAATAAAACAGGCACAGCAAAACACCTAATGCGTTGCAACAGCCACCACTCGTTCTGATTGCTACGGATAGCTCTCGTCACCATGGATAACTCTCACAGCGATTACCTATCTATAATGCTATACTAATACAATACATACTACTCCGTACTACTCGTAGTAATGTTGCGCAGTCCCTGTTTTATTGTCACACACTTGCTATCCCCCACGACTCAGGTGGGTGGTCTGCACGCTTCTCATGCACACATGTACGCAATTGGCACTTCGGCGTCGTACAAGCCACGTACCAAGTAGTATGGGCGTTGCAGCGTATGCTGCGGTAGATCTCTGCAGCTTCAGCTTGCAACTCTCCCCGGCTCCATGACGAATCCAGGATTACGCGCCCGCAACTCATGCATGCCCTTCGGCCAGCAGATGACGATGTATGTTTCTTCGTTGAATTTAGCCCCCCGTATCCCCAGTCGAAGGAAGCGTGGACGCCATGATACGAGTGCTACGAGTACATCTGAAAACGCGCCAGGATACTTGCTTTCTCAAGGGAGGAACCAATCCACGAGCGGTCAGTACCATAAACCTCGAGGAAGGTGAAAAAGAAGAAGGAAAGCTCTCATCTCAAAAGTCTAGGTTCTCGAAGCTTTTTGCTCCAATATCCGAGGCCCAATGCCAGCAAAGGAAATAATCGGCGCTGACGAACCTCTGCCTGGAGCCACTTCCCGAGTCCTTGGGTTAGGGTGCCACGCCGTCGTTTTTCTGGCTCATCCCATCACGTCAAGTTCAGGGTTTGTGCGTGAATGTAGTACATATGAGTACTCGTACTCGTACTCAGGGAAAGTTGTCCCTTTTTGCCGCCCACGGTTCATTGATTGCTTTGGGAAATTTCGACGACAACGCAACATACCTTGGTACTACTACTACTACGAGTACTAGCCTCCAGGGGGCGGTTGGGTTGGGGCGTGCAGCAGCATCCGTAGCACAGAATCCTTACATACGCAGTATTAACTGGCCTCTGTCAAATGTGACAGCACGGAGGATATGGTACCATTATCCATACTATTTTCAAAAGCACGTTTTTTTCGAAGCCCATGCTAGGGAGCCATGGCACAGCCAGCCTCCCGAAGCGCTCCATCGGCCCAATCCGGCAATGGCGAAGAAGCGAGATGACCGAAGCGAGATCCCGTTGCACGCGTTGATGCTAAGACATATCGAAAGCGTATTTGCAAGTACCTACATACATACAAATTGACTTGCGCTTTGCATGCTTGGGGTCTCAGGTTTGTCTGGGTAGCGCACGGTGTTCGCATGTGTACTTCGTAAATGTGTAAGCGTATGCAGATGCGCTCCGTGTCTACTTCGTACCCCTGGAATAAAAAAACGCAGGGTTTGAGACTTTGTCTTTGATCTTCGCAACAAAGCTCCAGCTAAGCTTTGACAAGAACAGCTGGGTCCCAGGATGTTGGGTCTCGCCCTTGTCAAGTTGGTTGCCAAGAGGGAGAGAGAGGCAATTTGAGGCTCAACGGCGCCTGGCGCCGGCTGCTAGTACTGGCATGTCCATGTACACAGCACCCCCGCGCTCAGGCCAGCAAGGAGGGTATGAAGTATGTGCTAGAGAAGGTAGCAGTACCTACACCACGGAGCCCCCGGGGCGATTTCTTTTGTCGCGGGTCGACGTAGCGATCGGGATGCGAAAAAGCTCAGTCTCCCACTCCCTGGAAGGACACCCCCCACATTCCGACCGGCGAGAGCGATGCGTTGCTTCAAGTATGCATCACAGCGTAGCATGGCATATGCCTGTGAATAGGGATTGATGTCTCGATTTTTCGATGGCTGCCCGGTATTCTTCGGAGCTGGCGGTGATGCCGGTGGCGATGATGGCGACTATGACATGACATGATTTTAATGGTCGCCTCTATCCCGCAATCCCGCCCGGAAAATACGCGGTTGTGCGGCAACTTTAGTGATGTTACCCCGTATCTCCAGGTGCCAAACCAACACTCGCCCACGCGAATTGTTGGGGCAGCTTCAGGAGTGGTCTGATCTGATGCACGGCGCTAATCGTAAGTGTGATTACTTCGTACTCCTGCAGGTTACGACTGTTTGGGCAAGTTAGCTGCGCAATGTCACTCACGCAAGAGGCGGCTTAAAAGGCTGAAAGGGTACCTTCTTGGTCTGTAACGAATGGTCCGAACATATCGAATGTACGGAGTACGAGTAGATACTACGAGTAGTGAGTGCCACTACAGAGTACGAAGAGCTTGGCAGATGTCGAATGATTGCTTGCATCGAAATGAAGTGAAGATTGATGATCGACACCTCAATTGCCTCTTTCGTTGAGGAAGAGTGCCTATCCGGACGAGACCACTCCGCTCGGGCACCGCCGCAACCGTGCCAGTTTCTTCTCGACACGCTTCTCGCCAAACCTCATTTGACCTTGCTGCAGCAAAGCGGCTGGGCAGCCATTGTGACTAGTGCCCGTCACATCCAAGCGCCCGGGACCGGTGTACATAATAAGGCTGATGGGCATTTCGTGTTTGCTACCAATGGGACGGGCCACCTCGTAGTATGTACATGCAGTACTACATCCGAGTAATGTGACGATTGGTGAGAAACCAAAGGAGGAGGCGGGGTCTCTCTTTTCAGCACAGATGCACCGTTCAGGCAGTGGTGATAATGGCGATTGCTACCAATCAGGAAGGTCAGATTTAGGAGTTCTGTCAACCTGGAGTGCTTGTGGTGCTCAACTCGTGCTCTGACGTTGCAGAAGGGCGCATCGCCAGCAGAGTGACTGGGTGATCTGAGCAAGGAGGACCCTCAGCCAATAGGCCTGCATGTCTGAGCTCTGCATGCAGCTAGGGCGTTTTTTTTTCTCGTTCTTGGTTGTTTCTGTTTGGGCTCTGTAAATAGAAGCGTCACCCGCACGGCTATGCGATGTAACGCTCTACTTTTTAGTGAGACAATGATGTGAGCACAAAACGAAGCCAAAAGCAACGGCAACCGTCGCATTGTCGAGAACCTCACTCTGCGAAACCGAAAGTTGACGGGGAGATGAGGTAGATCGATAAGGCAGGTGTTTGCCACTCCGAAAACCTCCAGTTCCGATGTTCATCGGCAGTTGGATCGAAAAGGGCTGTATCGCATCATCCGTATCTGTCGGAGGGGATCCCAAATGGATTTAACTTACAGGGCTGAATTAGCTGATGGAAACCACACCACTGATCAGAGAGGCCTGTGCGCCGCGACAACACGTTGTTGCGAGCTGATGTGCATCTCAAGGGCCTGGAAGCATCGGCATCGACACCCATTGGGCCGCTAAGTTGAAAGAGGCTTAGAGGCACTCGCACCTGTTGGTCCCCCCCAATCCAGGTCAAAGTTCAGAAAGTCGCCTCAAGAAAACGGCAGGAAAACTTTGATTGACAAGCAGAGAGAGTAAGGGGCCGACATTTCAACCATTTCGATACCCCGGATGATTGTGTAGTATATAATACTCGTAGTTTGAACCATCATGCATTCATGCTGGTCTACAACTCCGTAAATCCGGTATTACGGGACGATAGGCGAATTGTTGAAAAAACTCCGGTTCTGGCCAAGACGAGTACATACTAGTGGTACTCGTATGTACATATGTAGAATGTGTCTGGGGGAGCGCTCACAATGCTGGGTGGACTGTTGTGGCGCACATTGGCAGCAGGGGTCGTGAGTTGATGCCTCCTACGAGTACGCGCCGTGCCAGTGCGGTCGTGACCGAAGCGGTGCCAAAGAAGCATCAACGCACAAATCTCGTACCACAGACCTATTGAAGCTGCTGCTGATCGACGTCTCACCCAAGACCGAAGAAAAAAGGGTGTATGCAGGTGTGCGGCAGACTCTGCGATCTCTGGAGTTGAGATGAGGCTAGCAAGCCCAAGGCGTTTTGGGTGGCCAAGCCGGGACAGGTCGAGGTTGACTTGTTGTGCAGCGAATCAAGTAGCTGGATAAGCGAAATGGGTTTCGGCAAAGCCACATCGGTCAACCTCGCTGAAGCTGGCAACACACCAAGCAAGCCAAGTCCCTTGCTTCCTGTCCTCTCGTGGGCGTGAGAATGACAGGTGGTTCGTGAGCTGTGAGGCGTGTAGCAGTCCAAAAACGGGCAATGGTCCGGGTGCACACGCGGAAAGTGGGGTAGCCTCCGACAGGCGGTGTTAGCCCGGAATGGGCAAGCCTTCCACCGCTAGAGGGCTGAAAAGCACCCAGATTAGGCAGTGTTATCCTGTGATGAGGATGAGTCGGGATAATCCGTGTTTTCTTTACACAGCAGTCGACTGACAGGACTCGCCCTCTATGAGCAGTAGTATTACGGTGTTGTGTAGTATTTAATAGATGTGATGGGGTTGATTTCTTGTGCGCCCCTGGAGAGAGGTGGGTGTTGTTACTCGACTTGGTCACTAGTATTGGCAGAAAGGGAGAGATTAGACTAAGGTGACCCCATAGGCTCCAAGGAGTATTTGGATTGGAATCCAATGATCCAATATCGCTCTGAACATATTATCACAAATGTTTTAGGAGCAACAAGATTTTTGTCCCTTGTGCTAACTATGGAGTATGATACGCGTAGTACGGAGTAGTACTCCTATCAGTACTACCTAACCCTTACGAGTAGGCAAACGTCTTGGTGCTAAAAAAGGCAGCAGGGGTAAATTTGAATTTGGCAGCGTTTGTCACCCTTGGCTAGTCACCGTTGATGGCGCCCTTCTGGCGCGTGGCAGACTTGCCCAAGAAGGGTCAGGTCAGATTTCACATTGCCAGCAAACCTGCGGAGGGAGGGGGGTCAAAGGACGTGTTGCTCCTTACTCGTGTCACCTAGTAATACTTCGCACTCGTACTGCACACGCGGAGGATAGTTTAGGCGAAGGAAAAAGCACTTTTGGCGACCAGAATGTTCTGGGTTCCGCGTATTGTGCGTGTGCGTATGCGTGTGCGTGTGCGTGTGAGTGAGTGAGTGTGTGTGTGGGCAGGGCAAGCTGAAATGTGATGAGAGTCTGAGTGTAAGTGGACGAGAGCGCAATGGCGACGTGACGGTGGCTCTCCCCATATTACTACGACGAGTACTACTACTACTACAACTACCACCAACTCGTCGAGGAAGAAAACAGCAACTCGTCTATGGCGTAGCAACGGCGACAACCAATTCCGAGCACATTAGCACACAAACCTGTTAGCTCCAACCCATTCATTCCGCTTTCATGCATCTGTGTGCAACCGCGCGGTGCCCAATTGCAGGAAGGTTGCCCTGGAACCTACCGAAGGCTAGGGCGTCCATGGGGGCCCAGCTGCGCTGCACCACGCGAGCTACAGTGCATTTGGGTACTTAGGAGGGGAGGGTTGGCGCCTCGCCGGCGGTGCAGGTGGATCTCAGACACAACCGTACTCGTACTTTTCGGGTCACGAATTCCGCCTTCAAAGGCCCAGAATCTCGTCCTCCGTCGCAAAAGCACGCTGTCTGTCGGGCTTCTGCTTCGGCATCGGATGCGTTTTGGGAACACTCCCGAATTCCATCGCAACCTACGAGCACGGGTTTCGCTGTGTGCATCATGATGATGCATCTAATGATACAGCTCTGCTTTTTGCTGTACGGTATTTTCTTTTCTTGTTTGTCGTGGGATAGAGGGACATTCGTTCGGGTGCGTTCCGGTTTTCACCGGCCCGTCGCTTTCACGTCATTTCCCCCCGGTTGTCCAAAGTCCAAAGTACAGAGTACGAGTAATACTCATTGTCTCCCCTCCTCCCTAGCGAGGATTGATAGCGATGAATGACGACGCCAAATAATCACCAATCTCAACTATGAACCGCGCTCGGTTCGCCCTTGCAAATACCACTCCATACTACCGCGAGCAACACGTGAGATTCCATGCGATCCCTCCTTGTGTGCATCCACGATGGACAATGCGGACCTGAAGCTGGGGCTTAGGCTCACCCTGCCTTTGCTGTACACGCCCAGGTGTCCGGCTTCATGCTTCCCCAGTTCCACCCTAGTTCAGCCAGGGAGTTCACTTTAGGCTTTGGCTTCGAGTGACGAGTTGTGCGAGCCTCAGCCAAAGAGAGCCTGGGAGACTTCATCCGGAGAGCAGCACCCTAAAGTCGCTAGGGCCTGAAGACAGGGAGTTCCCATGATGGGGAGTCGTGGCGGCGCCACACGACCGCGGCAGCTGCGTGGACTACTACTAGTTGGCGCGTCTTCGGACTGCAACCCTGGCCCATGGGCTAGCTGCCAGCTAGGCTTTGGCTCAGTCGTCTGGGGTTCTGGGCTCTGAGCTCTGCGCTCTGCGCTCTGCACTGCGCTTCTCCTGGCGCCATCTGCAAGTCGCTCCAAGTACCGGCCCACCAAACACAGAGCTGACGATGGCCAGGGCTTGATGGCTTGATGGCTTGATGGTCAGGGGTCTGTCTGCCTGTCCGTCCTGTCATACTACTCCTCCAGGCCGGAGCTCTCTGCCCACCCCCGGTCGCAATAATGCGCGGCACCACCTACCGGTGCCGACAGATACCACTACTACTAACATCAGTCTGCTTCTGCCTCCAATACCGACTACTTCATCTACCCTCCGCCCCTCCTCTCCTGCCCCTCAACGCCTTTCCTTCTCATCTAAACTCCATCAAGCTCCCTTTGAAAGAACCTCGTGCCAAGAGAGCAGAGTCTAAGTGAGCTCTGTCTCACGTCTCCTTACCCCTTCATCGTCATCAACCTTCTCTTACCCATCAACCCTTTTCACACCTCGAAATATTCTTAAAGAGACAAGCGCACTCCTTCGCTTTCTCTCTTCTGTTCTCATCATCGTCATCCTCGGCCCGACTTGCCCACTAACACATCATCTGTGGACCTCGCTCTTACATCCATCGTTGGGTTACTCTCATTGACAACGCCGATTACAACTACTACTACTCCGTCCATCGCTGTACCGATCCCGATTAAACGATACGTTCCCTAACTCGTCGAATTTCTGGAGCAAATAGTTGGAAGCATGGGTCCTTTCACTCAACCACAGTGGCCAACATGGGCATATTCGGGAGTCGCTGACCCCTTTGCTGCTACGCCATACACTCAACTGTCGGACTATCCCACCTATCTTGCCGATTCCATGGAAGTTTACCACGCCCACCACAACCACCTGGTCCACCACCATCAGATGACCCGAACAACCGAATCAAAGCCGCGGCTTTCCAAAGAGGAGGTGGAAATTCTCGAGGCCGAGTTCCAGAAGAACCACAAGCCCAACAGCAGTACCAAGAAGGCACTGGCTGAATCCATGAGGGTTGACCATGCCCGTATCAATGTACTTACCATCCATCCATGTATCCATGTAATTTTCCAAGGTCTCAGTCACTAACCATGTAACAGAACTGGTTTCAGAACCGGCGTGCTCGAGAAAAGAAGGAAAACAACATCAGGGAATATGAAGCCAGGCAAAGACTCGAGAAGGAGCATGTTGAAGCTGAGGCTGGACGCCAGGAGTCTGACCGCAAGCGAGACCTGGTTGCCTCTAGCGCTCCTTTCCCCGAACCACGACAATCCTCACCAGTTAAGGAACTATCCCCAGATGCACCTTCAGAGCACTCAGCATCGGAAAGCCCCAGTGAATTAAACGATGTTTCATCTCCGCCCGTGACTGCACGCCGCACTTCGGTGCAGTCTTTCGCCTTCAGCCACACCGAGGAGGAGCAATTTTCTACTATGGATGATGGGATTAAGAGTGAGCCGTTGTCGGAGGATGTGCATGATTACTTCTCTATGTCTGATGCCGACATTGATGAGTCAAGCCACAGCATGCCGCTGCTGAACTCGGAGATGATCATGCCAGTCAATGGCAAGGACTCGGACAGCTACCTTGGCAATTACCTGGGACTGGACTTTGACCAGACACAATACCAGACATCTTACTTAGACCAGGATGCCTCACCAAAAAGTCCACGCAAACAACTCAAATCTCCTCTGCCCATGGACATCGCTTCCCGCCGCAATAGACGGCCTCCTCCTTTGGCCATCAACGGCTCCCGAAGCTACCCGGGTGTGCCAAGAGCTGCTGCCGAGACATCCAGGAGATCCGAACAAGGCAGCTCTATGCGTCGTGTTGTCTCCGCCAATGGTACTGTACGAGTCACAAAGTCGACCGGAACACCCCGCAGCCCCTTTTTGCAGCGAAACAGGTCACCAGTTACCGCCGGCTCAGTTGCGCCACCCACGCCGAATACACCTGTCGTCTCCAATACCCAGGCTGTGAACAATGGCGCTTATCCGTTGACTAGCAAATATTCATCATCGGCCCTAGTTCACGATCCCACCCTGCGGACGCCACCAACCACTCCAGGCATCATTGACAGCATGTTCAATTCTGGCTCCGCATACGAGATGGTGATGTCTGATGAAGGCATGGTTAACTCGAACGTGGGAAGCTTTCCTAGTGGCTTTGAGCTGTCAGTTCCAACAACAACAACAACAACAACAACATCAAGCTACGTTAGTGCCAAATGCGGCTCGAGCCAACCTGCGACCCCTTTGTTCGCTTCTCAGATGGGGCCTGGTTATTTTAACTTCTATGGGGGAAGCACCGAATACTATTGGTCTGATGCCTCGACTTCAGAGACGTCATCCCCTGGACTCAACTTGCAGCAGGCACAATTCATGAACGTGCCTCATTCCGGGTTTAGCCATGTCGAGAACTAATATCTTGGGTTCGCATAAAAGCTATGGTTCTTTTGCATACTCTTGGGTTGCATTGTCTCTATTACATTTTGGACTTGACACAAGTCTCTTCCGCGTGTCCACTTTGCGCGGCTGTACAACAACATTTTCCACGGCTGAGGATTGCCGGGCACATGAGGATTGGAATCAGGATATACGAGGAAACGGCTTTTTTTATGGGTTTCTGTTTTTTTTTCCCCTACGAATGTCTTTTTGTTTTCAAGCGGCGCCACTCATGAAATGATGTCTAATCTAATGGGAGAGACCTTTGTGTACATGTTAGGCGCTTTGGGATGGAAGTCAAATACCCCCTGGGACAAGGGACGGAGGTACACCGCTCTGCTGAGGTATTCTACTACCTATACGCAAGCCACCGGTCAAAATATGAGCAGTCATTGGATGAGGACATACATAGAAATACATACGGGAGAGCCTTGGCTATTAGAAGCTGAGGATGTGAAAGGTGCGAAACTTCAAAATACATCAGGCATGTTGAAGTGTGTACTACAAAACGAGAACAAATGTGCAAAATGACGATTCCAAGCCTCTCACAATCAATGACGTGACCTTGACTTTGGCCCGGTGAGATGAAGATTGAGGGTTGCAGATTAGAGGCGTCATCTGTCTCAACGGTTTACTTTTTGCCCATGGTAGCTACTTCGTAGACACTGAAGAGTCATTCCCAATTGGCTGCCAGCCGAGTGATTCAGCCCCGGATTTGCGTGTATGCATTGTACTCCGTGCTGAAGCTAAAGAGCAGAAGGTTATCTACCAGAATGAAAGGCCAAGCCACCGATCTCACGGGTGGTGGTGGGCAACGGTGGGCCCGTAACCAGCATATGAACTCTAAATCAATAGACAGATTGTTGCTTGTTGCAGCGTGATGGACCTGCGGTTGGTCAGCTGGTTAACGGGTGGCACTCCGTGTTGCCCTTGAATGATATCCATCTCAGGTCATTTGTCGGTTTCATTGGTGTTGAGCAATACGGCCACAAACGGCCTAGCGCTCCAGCATTCACTTAGAGAGTACGAAGTACGTACCCTGACACTACTTGAGACGTCACTGTCAATTGAGAAGCGCGTACGAAGTACGTACTTTGTAGACGCGTCTATTCAATTAATTTAATCCCCACCTTGAACGAAGGGCAACAAGACATCATCCCTCTTATCATAGTACCACCACTATTACTAGTAGTAGTAACGACTTCTACCTGCGCTCCCTCTTCTCATCTCCTCTCAAGCGCCATAATCAGCAATGCTTAGTGACGAATGACGCTCATTTCCTTCCCATGTCCTCTTCTGTGCCGCTCAGCGCAGTCGAAGACGCGTCGTGTGCGCGACCGGGCATCTTGACTCCTAGTTCGGCGGGCAGTCTGAACCGCAACCATGGAGTCGTTGCGCCCGAGAGCCGCAAGAGGAAGCGAGATACCTCTGTGGCCATGGAGCACTTGCTCAAGCCATCCATTGCTGTGAAGGTTGGCAGTACGAGAGCTTGGTTTGGTCGTTTGCTGCTGCTAACAGCCGTTATATAGCCTCATCCGCCAAATCTGCATATTCCGCCCCGCGTCCTGCATCCGTTGATGCTTCTGCCACGAGAAAAGCTTCCTTTGGCGCATATTGACATGACTACATCCAATGGCGACTTCCCACAGTCCCGCTTCTATGAATCACATATCAAGATCCTCGACCTGGAATGTCGCATGGGCTCAGTCCCTATCGTCCTGATCGCACGCAATGAATCGAGAGGAACCATTTACGCCTTGGAGCGACAAGAAAATGGACTTTACGTCATATGCAAGTTGGGCTCGTGGGTGGATTTGGAAAGCTTAGCGAAGAACGCCACAGCCGTCGCGCATGAACGTCTTCATTCAGTCAAACCAGAACGACAAGACCACCCCGGTGGTCACGCAACAACTACGCCTCACATGCATCATGACCAGAAGAAAAAGAGAGCCGCCATTGAAGCTATACAGTCGATGATGAAAAAGCGAGCAAGGTCACAATCTGTATTCGACGAGAACATGAAACTAGAGCCTACGCTCGAGCCTGATGTCGGGTTGTCTCAACTACCATCACCAGAAATTAAGCCGGAACAGCATACAAGAGTTGGAGCTGAAGAAACCAAAAATATCTCGCCCCAAGTTCCTGATTTGACGATGGAACAAGAACCCGGCCGGCAGCAGACGGCGGATGATCTTTTTGACAACATCAGAACTCATTATTTCGATGCGTTGTACAAGTCCATGGTATGTTCTTGGCAAGAAACGAGAGTAGAGGGGAACATGCTTACCATCTCATAGGGCTCGCTTGCGTATTTCGCCAAAGGGCCGTTATCTCGAGCCCGGTCAACCTTCCATTTGGACTTGGAGGCCAATCTAGATATGGCCGACTTGATAGAGTTTCTGAAGAGTCTCATACTCACGACGGTTCAGATTGATAAAAAGTATCTTGAGACAATACCAGAACTTATCTCCAAATTGAAGGACCACATTGAGAGTTCCGACGAAGGCCGTAAACGAAAGCGGAAACCGAAGAAGATGAAGATAGGCAAAGATGGTCTTTACCCCCTGGAAGACGACAGTGTACGGAGGTGGTGGAGTGCCAACATGCCGGAACCAAAGGAAGATGAGACTGGCATTTCGGCGTCGCAGATCAAGTCTCTTGTTTCTATACTCCGCACGAGGGAGACCCAACTTCAAATGATCCTCATCATGGAAATCCTTGCTCTAGAGCCTCTGAAGGCTGCCGGCGAGGCCGGCGAAGGTGACCTGCCTACTCTTCCAGGCGCTGCGGATACTCAAGATCAGCAGACGTCTACGCAACTGCAACCCAAGAAGCGCAACAAACATAATCTTCCGGTTTTGATAGATGTTCACGCTGATCGTCTGACTATCTGGCAATCCACGGCTACCGATGACCAACTTCTGCTTGAAGACTCGCAATCTGCACAAATGATGTTGGATGGCAGTCTGGAGAAAAAGCCTTCCTCTGAACCTTTGAAAGATTTCTGTGTTGACGTTATTGTGCCATTGTGGGTTCTCTTTACTAGGTCCCGTGATCCATCGCTAACATGACACCAGTTTCTCGGCGCGCTTACCAGAGTTTTGCGACTCCATTAACCGCAAACTTGGTGGCCCTTCTATCATTGCCCCTTCCAAGTCTAAGTCGGCGAAGCGCTCATCACATGTGCGAGATCAGAAGCCTGGTTCTGCTACCAAACGACCGACTGCGCATGCCTCTCGCAGAACTCTACAGCGGGCTCTCTCCATGGAACAGCAGCGCCAGAGAAGCGTATCGAGAGGACCTAGCAACGCCATTGCTCTGCTGCGATCAGCTACAGCTACAGCCATCCCGAGTATCAAGCGAGAGATGGTCGATTCAGATGGCCTAAAGACACATCAGTCAAACGAGTCCCAGAGAAGGGTCCCCTCTCTCTCGCGGAGTAGCAGCATGAACAATTTGCAGGATACCAAGGCCAATAAGAAAGCCGAGGTTGAAGCCGAACTAAAAGAGGCCATCTCAGCTCTGAGAAAACCGAATCGAGGTGTTGTTGGCAAGGCCATGGCTGAAGCGGACGAGCGCCGGACATCTGCCAGTCTTGGAGTAAAAAGTAAGTCTCCTGTTGTTCAATTTCTTCAAGGCACAGAAAGCTGACACCATGATTAGAGATGAAAAGACCATCCAGAAGCTCTATGCCTTCAGCTATCCAAGTGAAAGCCACGCCGGCAAACAACCGCTTCAAGAACATGATGCCCCTGAAATCAGAAGGGAGTCCTCTCGAGAGTGCTGTGGACTTGATCCCTCCATCGAGCGTTGGGGCCTTTGTGCCGTCAACAACACGGAAGAATGTATACCAACGCAGTCCATCACCAGATATGGACGCAGTAGGGGATACGCCAATCAAATCGATAAGGCATAGTTTCATACGTCGGCCCGCAGATGAACAGCCAGCTATGCCACCTTCCTCACCTCTCATGGACGGGAGGGCGACATCTTCCAGTGATATTCTCATCCCTGGTAGTGCGGTGAAGCCACGTCAGGAGTCTAGATTTGGGGGTCTTGGAGTTTTTGAAACGCCAGTAAAGAAAGCAACGAAAATAATCGATATATGCGTCACTCCTGACGCCAAATCTGTGCCGCAGGAGAAGAAGTCTATATACGAGAGATTGGGGTGGGATGATGACTTGGATGACTTGTTATGATGGGAGCATGAAAAGCATTTGCGGAGTATTGGAGGCATCTGGGTGTTTTCCTTGCACAAGTTGCAACATGGAATGGGACGGCGTTTTAGAATCAAAGCAGCTATTGTATGAGTAAGATTATGTGACACCCAAAAAAAAGTATTTGTATTGGAGAAATGATTAGAACATGGCTAGTATGGTTTGAGTGTCTCATTTTTTAGGCGGCCACTGGCTCTACAATCATGGTTGGTAAATCTCTAATATCAACATGTTCTTGTGAGCCAAGGTCCACCACCCGAATTGCCTCGAGGCCTACGATGCCTTCTCGCAGAGCCAGGAACTGCAGCTCCACGACATGGCAGGCACCCGGGGCTACGGGACCAACCCGCGTGTCCGCGCTGAGGCAGATCAGGTCTGAAGACTCAACCGCCGCGCTCTTCTGCATAGCGTGGAGTACGTTCTCGTCTAGGACCGCATCTGCAATTTCCTTCTCGCCGCGGCGTCGTGACCCGGTGGATGGGGGCTGGACGGGTCGTACTTCGTTGCGTCGACGCTTAGGGACGGCGACGAAAGCGAGCTTGCGCGGGGGTCGGGCGTTCTTCTCGACGGCGCGGTTGACGACGTAGACAGTCCAGGAGAAGATGTCGCCGGGGTGAATAGGGCTGGAGGGGGCTGTGAAGGACATTGTGATGCCTAGGTCTGGGACTATAGCTTCGGTGCGGTTGGTAGAGGCTTCGAGGGCTGGGAGGGCGTCTGGACGGATGGTGGAGGGAGGTTTGAGGGATTGGCTGCCGCCGATGGAGAGTTGAGCGGGACGGTGGGAGCGTTGGATGCCTGCCTCGGCTGCTGGGCCGAAGTTGGGGTTGACCGGGGTAGAGAAGTCGATGGTGGTGGTCCAGCTCATGGTGAGGCGTGGGGTACAGACTCCAGGAACGACGTGGACGGTGGTAGAGATGGAGATTTCGAGGTTTCCTGTGGTGTCCTTGGGGGTGGTCTCGCTGTGATAAGGCTTGATGTGGTAGAGGAATGTGACGTGGTCATGGGAGACACAACTGAGAGGCAGTTTCATGCCTGCCTCGTTGTTGAGGTTCTCAACCTTGCCACTGGGGGTTGCCAGCTTGATCTCATCGAGGAGGGCCTCACAGTGAAAGTGAGGAGTGAAGTCGATTTCCAGGAGAGCGATAACGGCAGAGCTTAGGGGCGTTGTATTGGGGCGTGAGAACCGTATCCTGGTATGTAGGATGGGGAAAACCTTAACGCTGAGCTGTGGCAGGGCGCGGAGACGTGTCATAAGGTCCTGCTGTCGTGTGACAGGAGCTACTCTAGACACTCGCAGTGCAGACAGACGTGGCTTAACGCCATTGAGCGCTGGGTCGTTGCTGAAGGACTCGAGGAGATTGAGTCCCGATGGCAGGCCGCTTGTGAGATATCCAGTACCAGGAGGGTTAAGTTCTGTCGAGCCATCTGGCCTGAGGCTCGCGGAGGCAGAGAAGACGATAGAAGGGCTATGGAGGCGCATTCGGGGTCGTGCAAGGAACACAGGGAGTTTCCATACAGCGTACACCTGCCGTGATGCCTCCTCATCTTCTGTATCGCTGTCACTTCCCTCCGCGATGATGAAGGGATCGCTAGTGTCTGGTATCCTCCCGGAGAAGATGTTTTCTGTGGCATTTGGTGAATCGCGACCAGGCACGCTGCTATTCACAATCTGAGCCTCCAACGATATAGAGAGTCTGCTGAGATGAGAGTCAAGCTCCCTTCTCGGCAGCCATGGCGTCTTCAAGATGAGCAGAACATCAACGGTCTCATCTAAAGATGATCGTGTTAGTTAGGGGCACGTGAGGTAGCGGTGAGGTCAGTTGATAGTATACCGAAAAACAACGTATCCCTTTGTTCTATGGATTCGACTATCGGTTTTGAGCCATCATAATCCTTGAACGTCTCTTCCAAGTTTATGTCGGTCTGAAAGGGGATGAGATATGTCAAGTAAGACTGGTTGACGAACCCAGCAGCTGGATCGGTAGTGGCTTGGACACCAGTGAGGTCCTCCGTCGTCACGGCATCGTGATCTGACATCGTTCTGAGTCAAAACTGAATTTCACTTCATTCACAATAAAGTCATCAAATATTTTTGTGTTATTAGTCAGTGTCTTTTCACCTGGGCCGCGACAGACTGTAGAGCGTGTGATAGAACCTCCCAATGTGAGCGTCTACATAGGTGGGACGTTGGAATAAGGGAGTGCTTACTAAGCCACAAGCACCACAATTTCTCCGTGGTGGCCCGTGCACCAAAAAGTTGAAAGTTGAAAGTTGAAAGTTGAAACCCACCAAGCTACCACTAGCTTTCTGCAAACTCCAGCAACCCCAGGTTCGACCAAAACAAACATCAGTCGACCTGCTTGCGCAAGCCCGCGCGCCCCAGGAATTCCATCACTAGTGATTTATCTATCTACGATTCCGAGTGCATCGCACCTCGTGTGCGCAAGATGAGCGGCTTTGCTCCCGCCTTTGGCCAGCAGGCCCCGGTCTGGCAAGAACACAAAACGCCAGAAGGACGGGTCTACTACTACAATGCAACAACCAAAGTGACGCAATGGACCAAGCCAGAGGACATGATGACTCCAGCTGAGGTGAGCTCTCTGTCGTCCCGTGAAATCGCGCGTTTTGCTAACTTGTTTTGTTTGTTGCCAGCGCGCTCTGGCGTCGCAGCCTTGGAAGGAGTATACGGCAGAGGGCGGGCGAAAGTATTGGTACAATACTGAAACCGAGCAAAGTTCGTGGGAGATGCCCGAAGCTTTCAAGAAAGCTCTCGGTGCTGTGAATGGGCCGGGTGCTCCTGTTCCCCAAGCTCCATACCCGCAGGGTGGCAGTCATCATACAGAGAACCCTCATGACTCTCGTCACTCTCGCGACACTCGCGAACCCCGCGACTCATTCCCAGAATCCCGTCAGTTGACGTATGACAATGATCCCAAGGCACAAGCCTTCGTTCCTGCCACGAACGACCCTGAATATGCCACCCTTGAGGAGGCGGAAGCCGCTTTTGCCAAGCTGCTCCGACGCAACAATGTCCAGCCTGACTGGACTTGGGAACAGACCATCCGTGCAATCGCTCGAGATCAACAGTTTCGTGCGATCAAGGATCCCAAGGATAGACGAGAGGCTTTCGAGAAGTACTGCCAGGACATGATCCTCCAGGACAAGGAACGTGCCAAGGAGAGATTGACAAAGCTTCGTTCTGACTTCGAAACCATGCTGAAACGGCACCCTGAGATCACCCATTACACTCGGTGGAAGACGGCTCTGCCTATAATAGAGGCAGAGACCATCTTCCGCTCCACTGATGATGAGGAAGAGCGCCGACAGCTTTTTGAAGAGTACATTATTGGACTCAAGAAAACTCACAAGCAACAACAGGCCAACTTGAGAAAGAGCGCCATGGATGGCTTGATCGAGTTGCTCCCAAAGCTTAATCTGGAGGCATACACTCGCTGGTCTGATGCCAGATCAATCATTTCATCCACCCAATCTTTCCAGGAACATGAGAAATACCAAACCCTCAGCCAGTTTGACATCCTCACAGCTTTCCAAAATCACATGAAGGGACTAGAGCGTGCCTTTATCGACTCCAAGCAAGAGGAGAAGAACCGAAAGTTCCGCAAGGAACGTGTTGCTAGAGACGCGTTCAAACAGTTGCTAGCTTCCCTTCGAAAGGACGGCAAAATCAACGCGGGAACCAAATGGAGCCACATCATTCCTCTAGTTGTGAATGACGAACGCTACACGAACATGGTTGGCCAAAATGGATCTACCCCCCAAGAACTATTCTGGGATGTGGTAGAGGAAGAGGAACGTATTCTCCGAGGCCCCAGAAACATTGTACTCGATGTTCTCGAAGTAAGTCATCTTCTCCCAGTTCATCCATCATTTAATGATAAGACACTAACGCAAGCTCGAATAGGATAAGCGGTTTGATCTTACCCCCGGAAGCGACCTGGAGGAGTTCTTATCCATCATGAAAGATGATCCACGTACTGCTAACCTTGATCGGGACACTCTCAAACTCATTTTCGACCAGGTAAGGCGCATCCAAATCCCGGTTTTTTATTGCACAAGTATCACTAAGACCCTAAACTAGCTCCGCGAGAAACGTGCTTCAAAGCGTGACGATGACAGACAACCTGATCGACAGCAACGTCGAGCAATTGATGACCTTCGTGCTTACATAAAGCGACTGGAACCTCCCGTCGCGCTTGGTGACACATATGACAAGGTACGGCCACGACTACTGAAAGCAGATGAGTTCCAGGCCGTTGCTTCCGAAGAATTTCGACGAAGCGCTTTCGAGAAACACCTGCGTAGATTGCGGGAGAAAGAGGAAGCCGATCGTACCCACCGACGCCCCGACCGACTCTCTAGCGAGAGAGACCTGTCTCGACGCGAAAGGGAACGATCCAGAGGTGAGCGTTCACATCGTAGTGGTGGACGTGGTGCTAGGCGTAGTCGCAGCCCGGAGCCAGATCCATACGAAGCGGACCGGCGAAAGGCTATTGCCGAGCGTGAGCGGAACCACCGCAAATCTACCATGGCAGAAACCCTCCTATCTAGTGAACGTGGCCGCCTATCCCCACCACCACAACGCCGTGACCGCGATCGTGATCGGGACCGCGAGCGCGATCTTGACCGTCCACCTCGTTCGCGACGTGATGACGATGGTTACTACGATCGCGAGCGCCGAGACAGAGAGGAGGAGCGGGAACGACAGTACCGTCGCCGTGCTGACAGAGGTTCGTATGACGAGCTCCCCTACGGAGATGAACGTCCATCGGCTCCTCGGCGTCGACGACAGGACGATGAAGACGACTACGCCCGCAAGGATTCGAGGGACTCCAAGGTGAGAAGACTAGGCCATAGGCATCCCCCCGCCTACCCAGAAGAAGGTTTGCTAACAAACCCATACAGAGACCCAGAAGAGAACGTTCTCGTGAGCGCACCCCCCCTCGTGATGGCCGTCAGCGCAACAAGTCTCCTCCAGCACCCCCCAAGGATGTCAGAAGCGGCAGCGAGGAAGGCGAGATTGAAGAATGATTCAATCAGCTCCCCTGCACCGCATTGCACTACACTGCATTGCATTGCACTATACTGCGCTACGCTGCTTGCCATTAACAAACCAGGCCCCTCCCGCCGCGTTATAATGTCCCTTGTAGTGTTGACAACAGAGTACCGACATGGACGTAGTTGCTCGGATGATGGCAAATACGAGTGTATCAATGGAACCTGGGACCCTAATCATGATTTTGCTACTCTTTCGGATATGTGGAAATTGGAGTTTGGCATCTTGTACTTCTCTTGTACACTCTTCTCTCTAAGTCAGGAGATAAAATAAAAAGGATTTGGCTGCATGAAGATTTGACGATCCAAGTAGTTTCTTTTTATTCTGTCACGTGGCAACTACATGTATGTCTACTAACTAGAGTGTTTCCCGCGAGGTAGGAAACCAACGACAGTCATCCTGCTTGATCCATTGTCCTTCAATCTGCAGAACACCTGTCCATTCGTGGTTGCGTGGCATGAATACTTCATTCACGGCCCACGTTGAACGTGTCTGTAGGATCAGACAACAGGGGATAGACTGCCGTCACCATCGTTATTCGTCTGGATCGTCGTCCTCGCTGGCGCTGCCGTCTTGAAATTCCATATCATGTCCATTCCCATCCCCGCAATTCTTTAGCGAGGTTTTTTGGACGCCGTGAACGCCTGGAAATGCATGATGATGATTGTAGGAACCCTCCTCTCTATGGTTGCCCTTTTCAAGAGCTCTCCTCGGGCTTCTCCTCCAGGAAGAACTGTGTAATGTGTTAGAAACAGTGCATGGTGGGAAAAGAATTGGAAATCACTTACGTAGTTGCCACTCATCTTCTGTTCCTGGTCGAGCTGAGAACCCTGCTTGTTAATACGAGGACGGTAGTTGGTTGGGTCACGTCGGAAGGTGACGTCCAGGTTCTTCAAGAAGGTGTTGCAACCAGTGAGGAGGGACTCGGGCTTGTTGGCATGGGTATCGATACCAGGCTGTCCATCAAAGACAATGACACGGTCGGCGAGATAGGTGGCCATGATGAAGTCGTGCTCGACGACAAAGGCCGTCTTCTTGGAATGCATAATGAAACGCTTGATGACACGCGAGGCAATTATACGCTGCTCGGAGTCAAGGTAGGCCGAAGGCTCATCGATGAGGTAAATATCCGCAGGCATACCAAGGGCAAGAACAATGGCGACACGCTGCAATTCACCACCAGACAGATTCTTGACTTCCTGGTCGATGAAATCTTCAAGCTTGAGTGGTTTAACGACGTCGGTCTGGAACTGAGGAGAGAGGAAGGCTTGCTTGATCTTCTTGAAGAACAGCTGGCGAACCGTGCCCTCGAACTTGGGCGTGATGGTCTGAGGCTTCATGCTGATCCTCATATCCGGGACGCTGCCCTTACTGTCGGGCTTGAGAGCACCAGCGAGGAGACGACAGAATGTCGTCTTTCCGGTTCCATTTTCTCCCATCATGACGATGATCTCGGAATCAGTGAAGTCTCCAGCGTCGATGCGAAGTCTGAAGTTGCCAAGTGTCTTCTCCATCTTAGGGTATTTGAAGGCACGGGACTTATCGATGGTGAAATCGTCGGCAGCTTCGGCGAGACGGAAGGTAAGAGATTCGTCACGGAATCGCAGATTTTCCGTCGGGATGTGACCATCCAAGAAGATGTTGATACCTTCACGAACGGAGTGAGGCAGAGTGACAACACCGTAGATGGCTGGCCGTCCGTAGAGGACGCAAACGTAGTCGGAGAGATAGTCGAGGACAGACAGATCGTGTTCAACAACGATAACGTAATCGTCGTCACGGAGCAGGGAACGGATCATTTTAGCAGCGCTCAGTCTCTGCTTGACATCCAGATACGAGGAGGGCTCGTCAAACATGTACACATCGGCCTTTTGGACGCAAACGGTACCGATGGCAAAACGTTGAAGCTCACCACCGGAAAGCAGATTGATATCTCGGTCCATGATGTGGTCCAGTTCCAGAACCCTGGTAACCTCTTCGGTGTTTCCAAGCGAGGCCCGGCTCTGAATAAGAGCTCGGACACTCTTCTCCGGGCCACGGACAGCCTTAGGGATTTGGTCGACGTACTGAGGCTTGACTACGGCCTTAAGATCGTCCTCCAGGAGCTTAGTGAAGTAGTCTACAGCGTATTAGTACTCGTATGCCTCCGCTCTGTTTATGCGTCCATGACTTACTCTGCAGTTCGGAACCACGGAAGTACTTGATGACATCCTCCCAGTCCGGGGGATTATCGTGGCGACCCAGGTTAGGCTTGAGTTTTCCGCTCAAGATCTTCAGCGCAGTACTCTTGCCGATACCGTTGGTTCCAACCAGACCCAGAACTTGTCCCGGTCGAGGCATCGGCAGGCGATGCAGCTTGAAGCTGTTGGGGCCATAGCGGTGGGTGACCTGGCTTTCGAGATTGGTGGGCAGGTTGATAATGGTGATGGCGTCGAATGGACACTTCTTGGGGCAGATACCGCAACCGATACAGAGCGACTCGGAGATGAAGGCAAGACGGGACTCGGGGGAAACCTCAATGCAGAGCTTTCCACTACGAACCACAGGGCAAGATTTCTTGCACTCTTGTCGGCATTTACGAGGACGACACTATTCGAGGAGGCCGAGAGTCAGTATGCTATGGCGGGGTAGGCGGGGTTATGAGACAAAGCAAAAAGGATGACCAACTTTGTCGCTGTTGACGATGGCGATACTGTTCCCCATATGTGTTAGCCTGTTGTTCTTCCATAGCCAGTCCTCCAAGAAAATAATTGGTCCCCTTTGCCCACATACCGAGTAAGCTTGTCCGCCATTATGGCAACGGGGGGAGACAGGACAGATCCGTCTAGGGTAGCGGCTGGTGGGCAAACGGGTGAAAATTGTCGCAACTGAAGCTTGCAGTTGTCGAGAGGCTGGAAAAAAAAGAGCGCCTCGCGCGGGAGCAGAACTCGCAGTGCGCTCGGAGTGCGTATACGTGCGGGAGGGGAGAAAAGAGAGATAAAGGGTGGTGGGCAGGTTTTACTTTTCTGCATGTAAAGGACAGGCTGTGTGGTCATCAATTTTTCTCGCGCTGTGAATCGTCAGGATGGCGGGGCAGGGCACCACCGCCGCACCATAGCAGGAGATGCAGGGAGATAGCTGCGTGTTAGTGGTCCAGTTAGGATATCGTAGAGGCACTGCCAAATTTGCACTGCGAGGGACCTCTTCAAGTGGGGGCCGCTATCCCCCTGCAATGAGAATGAGCAACACAAGCAAGGCACAACTTTTCTGGCCTGCGTGGAGTATTTCATAAAAGACTTACCCCATACGATAGGTATTAATACGCTCTTCCGTTCAAATAGGCACGGCAAATCAGTCGACAAGCTCAGGCAGGCTCTAATCAAGTAGTCCGTATGACTGATTACCTACTCAGCTACCATGTCGAATTACCTCAGTTGTTTAGGAAACCTAAGGCTATGACTGATCCTGCTAAGCACCTCATGGTGACCGAACTTGACGCCCCTAAAGACAGGGATGGCCATGCAGTACTACCCAGGATAATTGTAGACGGAAGTCATCTAGACCATCCAAGCAAGAGATCACCATAAGCAATATACATAGTGCCCCTGAGCTGCCCAATTGACGTCACGTGATACCGCGTCTCTTTTTGGGAGCACGTTGCATCACCGCTGTTGAGCCACAACTTCTCTCTGTTCTGTACGAAGTACAACACCATACCTCCAATACTAATATTAATTGCTCCTTGTAATCCTTCCAAAAGTCCTTATTTTTTCTTCTTCGTCAAGTCAATTGATCCTCTATTTCAACGACGTCTGTCGTGTGGCTCACCTGACCTTGCATTTGTGTGTCTGGTTTCACTCACCCTCCATCTTGTTCTGGCGTAGCCCACCACATCACAAGACTTCATTCAGCAATGGCCTCACGTATACCTGCCTCGTTGCGCCTCGCCGGCCGCAGCATAAGTCGACCTGCGCCCGTCTCTGCGACAGCATCCTATTCTCCGCTATGCGCTCCTCGGTTCCCCTATCCGAAACGTCTCTACTCCTCCGAGCCACCTCGCAAAAGCAGCAAGGACAGCATCAAGTTCTGGCCTTTTTTCGTCCTCATTGGTCTGGGAACCGTCGGTTACATGGAGCTCGTGAAACGTCGCAAGGGTAAAGGACCATAAACCTGTGCAAGCACTGCATCTTGTTGCTAACACTGTCATCAAGGAGATACGACTCCCACAATTGAAGCTCCCAAGTCTGCTGGACAGTTGCCCCAACCAGCCAAGTCCACACCTACGTTCAGCCCTTCTGATGTCACTGTCGTCTTCGTACTCGGCGGCCCCGGCGCTGGAAAGGGTACCCAATGCGCCAAGCTCGTCTCCGAACATGGCTTCACCCACCTCTCTGCTGGTGATCTCTTGCGGGCCGAGCAGGACCGCCCAGGTTCCCAGTTCGGCGACCTGATCAAAGACTACATCAAGAACGGGCTCATCGTCCCCATGGAGGTCACCATCCAGCTCCTTGAGAATGCTATGGCTGATGTCCTCCGCGAAAAGGGCACCACCAAGGGCCGCTTCCTCATCGATGGCTTTCCCCGCAAGATGGACCAGGCCCACAAGTTTGAAGAGGCTGTCTGCCCCGCCAAGCTTGTCCTCTTCTTCGACTGCCCTGAGAAGGTCATGGAGGAGCGTCTGTTGGAGCGTGGCAAGACAAGCGGCCGCTCTGACGACAACGCCGAGAGCATTCGCAAGCGCTTCCGCACCTTTATTGAAACGAGCATGCCTGTCGTCAACTATTACGAGAGCGAGGGCAAGGTGATCAAGGTTGATGCTACCCCAACTCCGGATCAGGTCTTTGCTAGGACAAGCAAGCTGGTTACGGAGAAACTGGGCTCCAAGTAAGGGGTACTGGCACGGCGTTGTGTGCGTATGAAACGGCTGATGAGGTGAGAAGAAGCATTTTGGGATATGAAAACTACTATAGAACTTGTGGGCAGGAGAGGGTAGGCAGACCTGATTGAGCTCATTCATCATTGCCAATCAACGGCTTTTCATTGTGTTTCATTATAGACTTGACGCTGCATCCCCGGAGAAAATAATATATCACCAGACCTATCCATCAAATACGTCGGTTTCGTTTGCCCCCCTCGTTGTTCATTGGTTCATCTAGTCATGCATCATCTCAGCAAGCATGCGGTTTTTATCTCACACTACAACATTTCTCTCTACTGTACACCACCATCAAGGCAAAAGTAACTGTACATAGATGCGTCCATTACGAACCCGTAATATCATCCTCGACGCTGTCAATCTAGTATTTGCTGTTTTCTATCAAGCGTATGTATGGAGCGCATTTAGCCTAATTTATTTGGGTTATCCCCAAACTTAGCCAAGCGACAGTGTCATTGCTGTTCTGTGAAGATCGGAACTTGCGGGACGCAATTGTCAACTGTAAATAATGTATACTATTAGCATTGTAAGCGTCTCGTCATATTGTAGGCTTGACGACAATAGCAACACAATAACTTCGTACATGTGACTAAAATAGACTGCAAAGCATAGATTCTCGATTCTCCCGTGAAAATGGCTTCAAGCAACCTGGTAATTTTAATCAATGCAATTGGAAACCTAATTGAAGCAAAATAACAATACTATTACTGTGATAGGCGTAAGAAAACAGATAGACCAAAAGAGAGGTTTATAGTGTAGTAATAAGCTCGTCTGATGCGCAATTGTCAAGGTTGAAGTTTACAGCCACGTGACTAGTGGTGCTTCAGTGCAATCAGCAGTCAGCCGTGGCGCCCATCGCCCAACAAGGTTTGGCTTGGGTACCTACTACAAACACGGCGGCCGAGCCTTTCGGTCCTCCGCCCCCGTGGCCTCCAATTCTTTCCTGTCTCTCTCCACCAGCGCATTTTTGTCACCTCCGGCCGTCTCCTTCACACCTCAACCCTCGTCACCTATCCGTTACCGGAACCGCGCCAAGTGCTCCCGAAATAGTATCTAGACCCTTCAGATGCTTCTTGGAGCCTGAGGGTCCTTCATTCATGACTTGTAAGTTGCTGCTGTCTCCTTCATATGCTGTTGCCGCCCGCAGCACGGCTGCCTTGCGTCGGCCGGCGATCCAGCCACGACTCGACCCGAACGCGTCCATATACCGGCTCACCGGGGCCTATGTGGGAATCGTCGATGCTTTTCCTTGATGGAATTGATAGTTGTCGATGACGCCGATGCTTCCATGTCCTCCATACAGGCTCTGTGGCGCGGTGAAGGCCCCAATTGCCTCATGGATGGCTCTCAGCCTTGCCATCACTAACACACGTGGGATGGTGTAAATTCGAATTGCTCCATCATCTGGGAGCTATGCTGCGTCTTGGAGTGCGAATTTCGCGTCGCCGAGTCGTTCTCTTACGACCTGTTAATCTTGGTGAACACGTGGCTCAGGAACAATATGCTAATGCCGTCGTTTCTTTCCCAGGCCGTCTTCGCCAATAACGCCATCATGTCCACCCCTAGCTCGGGGGAGCCCTCGAACGGACAGTTGTCGCCGGACGACTCCATGACATTGTCGGCTGCCGTCGAACACCAAGGACACGAGACCGACTTTTCTGACGGTTGCGATGGCCATGATGGCCCTGCTGATCAGCCCTCCCCGTCTGACCCTGAAAGCCTTCATGACGAAACCGCGAATCACATGGATGACGATCAGCAAGTATCGGAAAGTGAAGAGTCGAGCGCTGGTGACGCGTCGGATGATGGCGACTTTGATATGCAAGAAAGTTCACCCTCACATCATGACCACGACGAGGATGCCATACCCGAACGTGCCAGCTCCTCGGACTCTGCGAGAGCGCCCAAGCGCAAGGCTCCCGTTGAAGATGAATACATCAAAGCCAATCCGGAACTCTATGGCCTTAGGCGAAGTGTACGATCCTTAGCATAGCTTCATCTCTTGTTCAGCTTGGTAACTAATGCCACTTACTAGACTCGGCCAAGGGAACAGCGCAAAGTTGTAAGTGGCCACCGGTCTGAGTCGTTGTGTCGCATTAGATACTAACTAGCCTAGGTCGAGTCAGATTCTGATTCTGATGTCGCACCAACTAGCCGCCGACAAACCAAACGTCGACGTGTCGAGAACTCGCGTCCCTGTAAGCTTGCCTCCCATGTAGACCTAGTTAACTAGTTCTGAGCTGACCCAGTTCTCGTAGCTTCGAAGCGAGGCACACCTGTTCTACAACAATCAACGAATGATTCCGATTCCGACTCCGATACTTACGGAGGCGCTCGTGCCAAAAGCCAACTGAAAAAGGCCAGATTGCAGCGCGAGTCGCAACCGGCGCTGGCTCTTGCTGAGAAGCGATGGTCAAGTCGCCGTGCGGCACAACAAGTGCAACAAGGTGCTTACGAGGAGAGCGATTTTGAAGAGGATGAAGATGATGCGGAACTTGCCGCGTCATACTACGTTGCCGATTATGTGGATGATTCTCCATACGTCGAAAAGGTTGTTAAGCACCGACTGAAGAGCGGACTTGACCTCTCTTATGACTCTAGTCGTCACGACTTCGAATATTTCATCAAATGGCAAGGTAAATCCCATTTGCATGACTCCTGGGAGGCCATCGATCTTCTGCGCAACGTTCGCGGGTTCCGAAAAGTTGAGAATTACTTCAGAAAGTTTGTTGAACAAGAACTCGACATTCGGTTTGGCGATGATATTCCACCAGAGACAAAAGAGCAGTTTTTCCTTGACCGTGAACGCGATGAAGAAGCTCTCGAAGACTATACCAAGGTCGAACGAGTTGTCGCTGTTAGGGATGGGGACGAAGGGGATGAATACTATGTCAAGTGGAAAGGTCTCACTTACGAGGAATGCACATGGGAAGCTGCATCAGAAATCAGCACCCTATTCCAAGACAAAATCGACCAGTATATCGAGCGAGCCTCGAGATCGTGGCAGTCAGACCGAAAGGAGACAAGCATGGACACCCGCTCAAGAATGACGAAATTGGAGAAGCAACCTGAATTCATTCAGGGTGGTGAGCTTCGCGAATTCCAACTGAAAGGCCTTAACTTCCTCTGTCTCAACTGGTCGCGTGGTAACAATGTCATTCTTGCTGATGAAATGGGTCTCGGCAAAACTGTTCAGACGGTGTCGTTTCTCAGCTGGCTGCGGAACGCCCGGCGGCAAGAAGGGCCGTCGCTCGTCGTTGCTCCTCTCAGTGTCATACCGGCCTGGTGTGACACATTCAATAACTGGTCCCCAGATATCAACTACGTGGTTTACCTCGGACCGGAAGACGCCAGGAACATTATTCGGGAACATGAGCTACTGGTCAACGGCAACCCGAAGAAGCCCAAGTTCAACGTACTGGTCACCTCATACGAATTCATTCTACAGGACTGGCAGTTCTTGCAGTCTATCAAGTGGCAAGTGCTGGCTGTCGACGAGGCGCATCGTCTCAAGAACAGCGAGTCTCAGCTTTACCAACGCCTTGTCAGCTTTGGCGTTCCCTGCAAAGTGTTGATCACGGGAACGCCTATTCAGAACAACTTGGCAGAGCTATCAGCCCTTCTTGACTTTTTGAACCCTGGCAAAGTCACCATAGACGAGGATTTGGATTCTCTCTCCGCTGTGGACGCCCAAGAGAAATTGCAAGAGCTCCACAAGGCAATCGCCCCCTACATTCTGCGGCGAACAAAGGAAACAGTCGAGTCAGATCTTCCCCCCAAGACCGAAAAAATCATCCGAGTTGAACTCTCCGACGTACAACTGGACTACTACAAAAACATATTGACGAGGAACTACGCGGCCCTGTGCGATGCAACAAGTGGCCACAAGAACTCCCTTTTGAACATCATGATGGAGCTGAAGAAGGTCAGCAATCACCCATACATGTTCCCTGGCGCCGAAGAGAGAGTGTTAGCCGGTAGCATCCGCCGTGAAGATCAAATCAAAGGCCTGATTGCAAGCAGTGGCAAGATGATGCTTCTCGATCAGCTGCTTTCAAAACTGAAGAAGGATGGACACAGAGTCCTAATATTCAGCCAGATGGTCAAAATGCTCGATATTCTTGGTGACTATTTGTCCCTACGAGGGTACAAGTTTCAGCGACTCGATGGTACTATTGCAGCCGGTCCGCGACGAATGGCTATCAATCACTTTAATGCCGAGGACAGTGATGACTTTTGCTTCTTGCTCTCAACGCGTGCAGGAGGCCTTGGAATCAACTTGATGACTGCCGATACCGTCGTCATTTTTGATTCTGACTGGAATCCTCAGGCAGATTTGCAAGCCATGGCTAGAGCTCATCGAATTGGGCAAAAGCGACCGGTCAACATCTATCGCCTCGTTTCAAAAGAGACGGTTGAAGAAGAAGTGCTTGAGCGGGCACGCAACAAGCTTTTGCTTGAGTATCTCACCATCCAGGCTGGTGTCACGGATGACGGGAAGGCACAATTCAAAGAAGAACTCAACAAGAAGGGTCTGAAGATAGATGGACCTTCCACATCTGAAGATATTCAGATGGTCTTGAAGATGCGATCGTCCAAGATGTTTGAACAAAGTGGCAATCAGGAGCGCCTAGAACAACTCGATATCGACTCTATTTTGGAGAATGCTGAAGTGACCAAGACGAAGGTTGACGACAAGATCAACCTCAGTAGTGGTGGTATTGATTGGGACAACTTCATGCAGATTACTGATGTCAAGGTCGATGATATCAACCTTGATTGGGATCAGATTATTCCAGCCGAAAAACTGGCCGAGATCAAGGCGGATGAGGAAAAGAAACAGCATGATGAATACCTCGCCAAGATTGCCGAGGAAAGCGCGCCGCGTAGGGCAACTATTAAGAGTCGCAACAGGGAGACTGACCGTGCCGATCGCCTGAAGAAGCGTCGGAGAGAACAACTGCAGGAAGAGGAAGAGCAACGTGCTTTGCTGGCAGACCCCAAACGCCCGTTGAATGACAAGGAACAGCGCAATCTCATAAAAGCTTACTTTCGGTTCGGCTCAATGGATGATCGCGCTGACGATATCATCCAAGAAGCAAAACTTGGGGAGAGAGACCCTGACTTTGTCAAATCGGTTCTTGATGACTTCATCAGGGCTGCTCAGCAAGCTGTGGATGAGAACAACGTCAAGCTTGTCGAGGAAGAGAAAAAGATGGGCAAAACTTTGACCAAGAAGGATAAGAAGGCCGTCCTAATTGACTTTGGTGAGCTGAAGAAAGTCAATGCTGAGACTGCCATCGAGCGGCCAAAACAATTGCAGCTTCTTCGCCAGGTGATTCGAGGTCACTCAGATTGGAGGTCTTTCCGCGTACCTGACGCGACAAAAGCCGCTAATTATAGTTGCTCCTGGGGACCGAAGGAAGATGCCATGCTTCTTGTAGGCATTGACAAGCACGGTTTCGGCGCATGGGTCCAAATTCGTGATGATTCTGATCTGGACATGCAAGAGAAACTCTTCTTGGAAGAGCATCGAGTAGGCAAGAAAGAGGAGAGATCCAAAGCCAATGACAAGCTGAAGGCCCCTGGCGCCGTTCATCTTGTACGCCGCTCAGAATACCTCCTCTCTGTGCTGCAGTCCAGACACTCGACCGACCGATCAGCGCAGAAGGCTGTTGAAAATCACCATCGCAACAACAAGAAACAGAGCTTAGTCAACGGTCATCGTAGCAGCAATGCTTCTCCTGCACCTCAGAATCTAAAAAGACAACGTGATCGGGATAGGGACTACGGTCATGCTGACCATCGTTCTCGCAATCATACGGATGACCGCGGGACACCTAGACCAGATTTCAAACGGAAGCATGTGTCACACGAAGATAGCCGCAGCCCGAAGCATCGACGCTCCGAAGACATACGGCGGCCTAGTAAGCATGGAGATGACCATCGGGATAGGTCAGACAAGCGTCGACAACGTGATGATGACGACCGCCGCCACGACAGGCATCGGCAACGGGATGATCATCGTCGCGACGATCGCCGTGATGACCGTCGAGATGACCGCCGTGATGAACGCCGCGACGATCACAATGGGCATCGTGAACGAGACTTGGGATCGCGACCACAGGATGAACGCAGAGCTAAAGCCCTTCGAAGGCTGGACGAACTGCGGCGCATTGGCGATGATAAAGACCAGAGGGACAAGGACAACGATGCCATGATTTGGTTCTTGTTGAAGCCTGTGAGAGAGAACTTTGAAAGAATTTTATCAACAACGAAAGAGAAGGTCAAATCGAGCAAGGAACGCGCGGCAATCTTTGGTGTTGAGCTGGTTGCCATCGGCACATTCTTGGATGAGAAGTTGCCAGCCACTGCTGCCGATGAAGGCCTCAAGAACAACTTTTGGTAGGTTACGATGTGACGATTGATTCTACGCCATTTTCACTAACTTTGTGCTAGGGATTTTCTGGCTGCTCTTTGGCCGGTTGATGATACCAGTAAAAGCGTCACCGGCACCCGATTGAGCACAATGTATCGAACACTTCACGCTCGCAACAAGCAGTCTGCGTCTGCATCTAGTTCGACAAAACCCAACGGCACCCATGTTGTACGATGACCCTGGTGACACCTACGTGGATAGTCTATGGATTTGTTTCCGATGAATTTTGAAAGCTTTGCATTTATTTGCATCGTCTGGCGTTCCGGTATTTAGGTTGGCATTACGGCTTAGGTCATGAAAGACTTGACCACAACATACCCGGATTTGCATGGTAAAAAGGCACGCGTTGAGGAGTTCGTGTCGGCCGGCTTGAGTGAGTTCCTACCGGCCTGCTACTGAGTTGAGATAGTGTCACAATGTGTGGCATCTATGTAGGTGGTTTTCTTTGATTTCAGTTAAGGCGGTACGAGCTTCCTCATTTCCCAGATGAAGTCATTTCCTGTTATAACAGAAGTTGCCGCGACTTGAAGAGGAACTACGGCCACGGATACTTGAAGGAATTCTTTTGATCAATGTACCATGAAGCGGATATGGATTTCTACGAAGTAGTAATAGAGTAGCTGGACGACGGCCAATGCGGACCATGTCAGTACAGCAATGAAAAGTAGGCGGAGATGCTATGCTGGACTGGTAGATTAATGAATACAATAAGCGAAATTTGAGCCTCTTCTATGTTCCTCTTATGTTCCTCTGCGTGTGTGAGTACCGAGATGAGGCACATGGAGGGAGAATGGAGTACTTCCTTCGTAAAGCAAGGCGTTTGTGTGCCTCCTGTGTGTGCAGCCGCTGAGAGGCGTCCAAGGCTGACCATACACAATACTCCGTATGCGCCTTGTAGGCCACCCGCAGCCAACCAGGTCTGACGTCTGCATACGAGGCATCTTGGGCAAAGGGATGATTGGCTAAACAGGCCGGTCGGCCTCCCAAAGTACGACATAGAAACACTGGAGAGGAAGAGTGGTCGTACGGAGCGATAATGGCTTTATATCTGCTGCTCGGAGCGAGGGAGGGGGGCGAGAGGCAGAAGAAGCAAGTGTCGCTTTTTAATCATGTCCTCGATTGCCCTTCTGCAGGCAAGATGTGCCGAGAATATTGCTGCTATGGCGTTTCTAGGAGACGTGCCAGTTGCTCCTGAGCGAAATCAACAACCCCAGGAGTCGGACACAGCGAACAGAGGGAGAACCCTTTCGCTTTGGATGGAGAAGGATCTTGTCAACACCCTGGGGTTCTTATCCAGTGTGAAAGAAGACCCGAATAACGTCACGGCCGTTTGTGTCCAGGAGATGGAGTCGTCCCTTTGTGTCATGGTCACGGCAAATGCTCAAGATGTCAAGGATTCACCTTACTTGCGGAGAGTCAAGGCTGGTTTTGACAGAATATTCAGTGTTCTTGGGAATGCTTCGAGGAGTAAGTCACTTACTTTAGTCTCACCTACGGGGATTTGTCTCATTGAATGAACACGCAGTCTCTCGCGATGACCTTGAAGAGCAAGTGTTTGGAGCTATTGTTGCCATGTGCCGTCAGAGAATCCTGAGTAGGACTCGGCTCGACAGCAAAGAGACAAAGGCATCCTTACAAAGCTTCCTCAAAGAAGCCTCCGATGGCCTTTTTCGATTGAAAGGCCATTGGGACAGGGAACTCTTTACAAAGACTGCTGCAGAGCTTATTGTGAAGATGAACCGCTTCAGCAGTCAGCGTAATCATTTGACCAGCGACTCTAATGACTTGCAGAGGAGCAACAAAGATCTGGAGGAAATAATTGAAGGGTTCTACAAATTGTCCACGACCGCAGACCTTTCTCACCGTCTGATGAATGACCTGGACTGTGTAAAGCCTAGGATGGATCCGTGTTCACGAAGAGCGTTGCTCAACAACATCAACAAGATCTCTCAGTATCGTTCATCAGCCACTCGATTAGCCAGGATTGCCAAGGCATGTCCGAAAGCTCGAAGAGCAGCCACCCTGGTCGTATCTCTGGACTCTTCGGCGTTTAAGAGACATGCAGGCAACCCTTCCGACATGTCAAGTCTCAAGCAAACTCTTGAAAGAATAGGCAACTCTCATCCCATTCATATTGATCTCGCGTCGTTATGCCACAAACTCCAAAAATCTGTCAAGCCAGCTAGCAAAAGCTATCGGACAATGATCGAAAACACGACGGCCAATTCGAAGATCCACGCCGAGATACAGCTCATCTCATACCTGGACACACATCCAGAATGCAACCCCCCTCGCTTTCTCGCGTCTAATAAAGATGCCTGCTACCTTTGCAATGAATTCATCGCGTTTCATGGAAAATATGTGATTACCAGGTCTCACGGAAGACTTTATCCTGGTTGGCGATTACCGACTACTGCCTCAGTCGATGTCCAGCGAGGATTTAATGCCAAGATTGAGGAACTGATTGCAAGACGTGTGAGCCAGATCATGGGAAATAATCTTCAAAAGACTCTCTATCCTTGCGAGAGCACACCTTTCTCGGTGGCTTCGGTGAATACGTTACTTACCGTACCTTCAGATGAGGCGTGTGGGCTGGAGGAGTCGGGTAGCGACGTCACGGTGACGCTCAGAGGACGGCAGACAGAAGAAAGGGAAACAATGGATGCCCGCCAAGTCAATCAGAAATTGAGCACACAGGCTATGATGGAGATGCCGAATGAAGCCACGACGTCAGTCAAATGCGGCGAGAAGATCAATACAAGCAGCAACACATCGCCACACCATGGTTCCAGTACCAAACTTTCAAGGGAGAAGACCGAAGACTGGCAAAGAGTATCCCAGGGGGAAGTCAAATGTGGGTTTGACTCGAATGTACTTCGTGTCTATGTTGAGTATACGGCAACACCAGAGAGACGATCAAGGCCCCTATACTTCAGGATTTGGCGGGATGAAGATAGTCATGAAGGAAAGTGTGGAGAAGAAACTCTGGTGTATGATATGAATGACGATGTGTCGTTGCATGAGATCCCTTGGGGCAAGGAAAGTCGGTTTATGAAGATCAAGGTTGGCGACCAATTGTTCGCGATCGAGCTTGAAAGCATTGGTGCGAGTGGAAGTGTCTAAGAGGATAAGTTAACAGAGACTATTGAATCCCCTTGCCTAGATGGAGGCGAGCTGGGCTAAAGGATGACTTCTAACAGGTTCAAACAGTTCACAAATCTATCGTTCGCCTTAAGCATGAAATATACACAGGTGTGAAAACTCTAGTGTCGCGATAAGGGACAGTCTTGAGGAGAACTGGGCATGGACAGGAGAATTTTATTGCATTAAAGAGCAAAGAGCCAGTGTAAACGCCCAGGATCTAGAAAAAGTTGACATAAATATTCCGGGGCCAATATGTTATAGATATAATACGATGCGTATGAAATAGCATATACTACATTTCCGACGCCCTCGCATAGCTCTTGTACTCGCATCAAATTCCTGTAGAATTAAAGTCGGGATTTATCATGTCCTCTTCCAGTACTGTGCCGTTCATAAACATTGTTCCCTTCCTTAGGATTTCCACCCGACCAGGGTGGAGGTCATCTGGCGGATTATTATCAACAGTTCCATTGGCGTAAATAATGCCTCTCCAAGAATCATCGAGGCTGACGGCCTTGAAGGAAGTATTTGACTGGGCCAACAGAGGCGACTTGATCTTGCTGACGTTGCAGTTTTCGCTGATCATGTACAAGTTCAGACCAACGGCGAGAGTGTATATGTCGGCGCTGAGCTGCTCCCAGCTGTTTTGGTTCATTACCACTGTGCCTATGTAGTCGACCAATATGACAGTCGGCCAACTCTCAGGACTCATGTTGTTGACACCCATCCAATACAGCGCTGGGTTGGTGGGCTTAATAGCAATACCCTGGATGGTATATCTGGTCGTGGTAATGACATCCGCGCTCACAAGCCATTGACTGATGTGAAACGTATCGGAACCCCCTCCTCGACTTACACCCTTCCAGTCTGTGGCCTGATCCTTGGACATTGGAGCAGTATCACCCATGTTCGACCAGTTATCTGTGATTTTCAACTGACTGGCTGAATAGATGCCGTCTGAGATGGAGTTTTGTGGTACATCCGGCTTCAAATTACCAGCAAGGAGGAAGATGACACATCCATTTCCATTGTTTTGGTCCATGAAATAGGACACCGGCATCTGGTTGAACGTAGAATCGGTGTTGAGGTTGCCGCATCGGTTCTTAACGCTCTTCAGCTTTCCAAAGAATGCATTCACAATATCATTGTTCCAGTAAATGGGACCCAGACTGGGAACCTTGCGGATGCCGACAAGATATCGAACGCGGAAGAATATGACCTCTCCAGGGTTCTCGGCGGTAAACTTATTGATCTCGCTGATAATATCATCGAGAGACTCGCCCGAGTTTCCAACGGCGACCTCGGCTAGTTCGTTATTGACATGCAGGGCCCAGAAGCCGTAGGAGTTTGCTGGCACGTCATGGATCGACGCAATACGCAAGTCAAACCATCGAGCACCAGCCCGGAGTTGATTGTAGATGTTTATGCCCTGGGTTTGCGTGTTCTGGCTTATACCACCTGAGAGGATTTTGCCGCTGATGGTGCTCATGCCCGAGTCGTGCGTGCCCGGCATTACGACGTGTTGAATCTGCCTGTCCTTGATGACATTGTAAATGCTCTTCATCCAGTTACCAGCGCCGTATCGAATCGATGTAATGAATCCATAGTCATCGCTACCCGTGATGACAAGCGTCACTGGTGATTCCTTGGCCGGGTCGAGATACTCTCGCTGACCTAGACCCATGCCACTCAGGTCAAAGACAGTCCGCTTCGGGTTGGCGTCTGGAATCCGGGTTGTAGCCCGAATCATAAACTTCTTGTCAGTGCCTTCGATGCTGTAATATGCTTCGCCGTTGTCATCTACGGGATTCTTTCCAATCTTCCCGGTGTAGACTACAGTGTTCTGGCGAGCATGGCCTTGAGGAACATCGCCCCAGTCGAACACGTCCATCTGGTATGAGTGTGTGTGTTGCAGCTTGAACCGGTGAGGAGTCAGATTAACAATGGTGATGTACTGCTTCGAGCCAGGTACGGCGTTGTTGTCGCCCATCAGGTTCCATGGCATGTAGTTTCCCTGCGGTGGACTCTCTGTGCTGTAAGTGCGGCCCCCCGGATTGCACGTAATACTCTCAGCGTCGAAGTGTCTCTTGTCAGTTGTCAAGGGCCTCCCGATGAATGCTTGGCCAGTGGAGAAGAACCATACAAGGCTGGCCAGAGAGGCCAACGTTGTGTGCCGTCTCATGTTAACAGCTCGCTCTCAGGAGGGCAAAATTGAGTCAGTACAGCAGTCAGAAATAATGTACATAACTTCTATCTGTGACATTATTATCGTAAAAGCCCTAAAAGGGCGTTCCTTAGCTTTTATAGACGGTTGGTCTCCATGTGATTCAAATGTCTCATGCCAAGATTCCCGCAGCTAACACGCATGACCCTATGTAGGTATATATATATGGATGGATACACTAAAGGCGATTCAGGATACTGAACCGCGATCTTCAGGTTCCATCAACGTAAACAGACGAGTCACAGATTGCATTCTCATATGCCGTTTATGCTGTTGTGAACATGCCTGCCAAATTAGGAAGGTTAGATTTCTGTGCCTCGTATTGTATGTAAGTCGGGCATTTCCATTGTAACCACAGACGGATTAAAGTGCGGATAAGAGATGGACAATAAAATAAGATTGGTTGATTAAGGATCGGGGACTTGGGGGTGGACACCTGTACGAATGATTTTTATAAAAAAAAACAAAATACCGTGACACCGGCCATGTGCGCATGTTTATTACCTGCTGCGAGCACATCTGTTCCTTGAGTCTGCGGCTGACCCTTGGACCCCATGATAGAGAGTCTCAGTTGAGATTTTCAGCGTTTGGAGGTGAGAGATGCACGGATATGGTCTTTGTCTGACTGGCAATGAAGATAGTAAAGTAATACGGAGTAGTATGTGGAGTCCATATTTCACCAGAGGAGATCTACTCGTATCTGAACTGTTCAATCGGAGCTTTATGGGACTGCAAAGACCGTTAAACGCCAGACCTTGTTGCCGAGCAGCTCCACTCCACTGCTATTTCCGTACAGACCCTCACATCTCACACATACGATACATATATTAGATGGAACATGTAGCGAGCCAAGACCCCCATCAGCAGCTCTGACAGCGCCACATCACTCAAATGGATCCTCCCCTTCATCGAGAGCGCAACCTTGCCGAGCAAGCCGTACTCCGAGCCGTCGTGCTCACCAAAAGAGTCCTCTCTAGTGTCCAGGAGATCTCCAAAGCGGACGCTTCACCAGTCACAATCGCGGACTTTGCCTCGCAGGCTCTCATTATTTGCGCTATCCATGATGCTTTCCCTGAGGATGCCTTCGTCGGCGAAGAGGACGCCACAGTGCTCCGCAAAGAGCCAGCCCTGAGAGAGCGGGTTTACCAGCTCGTCTCATCCATCAGCTCAGAGCACAAGGGATCCGGGCTGGCGAGCCCGTCGTCTGAGACGGAGATGCTCGACCTGATTAATCTGGGTGGCCGTGGACACGGCGGGCGGAGTGGGCGTTTCTGGGTCATGGATCCTATAGACGGCACAGCAGCTTTCTTGCGTGGCGAGCAGTACGCCGTCTCTCTGGCGCTGATACAAGACGGCAAGGAAGTCCTCGGCGTGCTGTGTTTCCCGAACCTCAAACTCAAAGACGGGAGGGTCAGCGAGTCCAGCGTTGATACCGAAGGCCACGGCGTGATGCTCACAGCCGTCAAGGGTCAGGCTCTGTCATCCGCACGCTCTCAACGAGAGACAGCTCCCACTTGCCGCCATCTCGCCCCCTTGAGAGGCTCACAGCGCCTGCTAACCTAGCGGATCTACACGTGGTGGACTGCCTGGCGAGCAAATCCTCCCGCCATGACGTTGTCCAGCAACTTACTCAGCAGCTTGGCGCGCAATACCCTGGGACTGACGTATGGTCCTCGCATGTTCGATATGCGACTTTAATTCTCGGAGGTGGTGACGTTCTTTTGCGAATCCCCTCTGGGCCCGGCGTCAAGTCGTATATCTGGGACCATGCTGGTGCGCAGTTGATCTACACAGAGATGGGCGGCAAGGTGACGGACTTGGACGGGAAGTCTATAGACTTTGGCGCGGGGAGAGAATTAAACCAGAACCGCGGCATGGTTGCTGCAAAGGAGGATATTCATGGGAGAATTCTGCGGTTGACCAGAGAGCTCTTAGGGGAAGGGGTCCCTTGATGCGGACATGATACGTAAATGCGGATAGTTACAACATAGGCGACGTTCCTCTTCGTACGAGGTCTATTTTAACCTACATGTTCGTCCCATAGTATCCAACTGCCATTCTAACCCATCAAACTCACATCTTTTCATACAATTAATTACATACCATCTTACATCAAGCTGCTCCTCCCACCAATCTCCATGCTGCCCTGCCCATCTTTCATCTGTCCGCTTCTCCCTACGACAAACTCATGGTATATCCTTTGCAGCCTAGCCTTTTCCTCCGTGCCGATACTTGCCCTCGTATTATCCAACGCCTTGATTAGATGAGACCATTCGATAACCACCTCCCTTTGGTCCGTCGACTCCTTCGCCAGGGACTCGTCACCACCGGGCCCCTTGCGTGCCTCTTTGGCTTTTCTGCGCGCGAGCCTAATCTGCTCCAGCTTGGACACGATCGCGGCATTCTCAACGAGCGCCGCAGACCTGCTCTTCGCAGTCGGCTGGTTCGAGGGCGTAGACTCGGTGCCGTAGCGGAACTGAACAAAGCTGGGCGCGGATGTGCTTTTGCTCGAGTCCTTGCTGTGCCCAGTAGACGTTGGGGCGCTCACATCTAGGACATCGTGGATAGCCTCGAGTTGAGCGTTTGAGACCAAAGCCTGAAGATCTGCTCCCGAATAACCTTCTGTTTTGTGCGCGATGGCCGTCAGGGCTTCATCAGACTCGGTCAACTCGCTTGATAGCCTGACCTTTTGTAGCATGGCCTTGAGAATGTCCACACGGTCCTCCAATAATGGCAGATCGCAGAGCAGAGATTTATCCAGACGACCAGGACGAAGCAACGCTGGATCGATGAGGTCTGGGCGTGACGTAGCCGCCAAAACGTATACTCCTGATAAACCCTCTGCGCCATCCATCTGCGTAAGGAGCTGGTTTACCACACGGTCCGTCACGCCGGTAGAATCGTGGCCTCTCTTCGGTGCGATTGAGTCAAACTCATCAAAAAAGAGAACACATGGTTTCGCCGCTTGCGCTCTATCAAAGAGATCTCTCACGCTCTTCTCGGAGGCACCGATATACTTGTTCAGAATCTCAGGGCCCTTGACGCTGATGAAATTGAGGCCGCATTCACCAGCGACGGCACTGGCAAGGAGTGTCTTGCCACAGCCAGGATAGCCGTAAAGCAAAAGACCGGACCGTAGCCGCAAAGGACACTGGGAAAAGATGGGAGCGTATTTGGTGGGGTATTGTAAAGTTTCAAGTAGAATCTGCCGTGTTTCTTGCAAGCCACCGATGGATTTGAACGTTGTCGTTGAGCTCTGCAGTGAGACATTGCGCAAAGACGCCGGTGTGAATCCCTTGATAGCCTTGTCAAAGTCGACCCGCCCCAGATGCACTGCGCCAGTCTGACTCTCCGAGGAACCGATTGAGCGGATAATGGCCTCGTTCCTTGCTCTTGATATAAAAACGGTCAGATCGCCTGGTAGATATCCATCCGTCAATCCAGCAATGTCGAGAAAGTCGAGATCAGGCTCAAGTATGAAGCCGCCGGATCCCCCCTTGGCATTCTCTTGCCCGTTTGAAATGGGCTCATGCCCATGTAACCAATCGTCGCTATCCTCCTCTTCAGTGCCGTCAGCTGTTGGTGGCCGACTGTCATCGCTGAAATGCCCCTGAATATCTTCACGAGCCATGGCGTCCTGCTTTACAATCGCCTCCATAATTTTTCGCCTTCCATCTTTGTCTGGGGCTTTCAATTCGATAATTTCTCTGACGACATGGCCACTGACGATGACGTTGTTGAGCGAGTCCTTTCCCTCGGCTGTTGCCAACAACACAACACCAGTCTCCCTTGTGCAATATTGCCTGACTATTGAGCGAATAGTTTCGCTAATCTGTCGACTTCGACCATTATCGTTGCCCACTTGAAGTTCTGTCTCCGCTGGACTTAGTTTATCTATGTCGTCAAGCACAACCAGTGCCTTTCCGCCCAACCTTGCGCCCCAGCTGGCCAACATGAACAGGCGATTCAGCGTCTCTTTGATTGTGGATATTCTTGTTTCATCAGTTACCAGTTTGCGACAGGAAAAGTATATCGTGTAGAATAATGTGTCTTGACGGAGCTTCTTGGCAAGATATCTTGCTATGCACGTCTTTCCTGATCCCATCGTCCCAGTTAGTAAAACTGAAGACATGTGGGCAAGGTGAGATTGCAGATTCTCTAGTAGCGAGTCGATGCCAACGAGCAAAGAGTCATGGGAAGGCTGCAGCTCGAACAAGTCAGAGTCGGATATCCAAGATGGTCGCGGTACTACTGGCTGAAACTGGATAGGAATCTTCGCATCTATGCCACCTAACCAAAGAGCGATATCCTTGCTCTGCTCCTGGGACGCAAAGTCCGAGCTGTACTCAAATTTGATCACGCCGCCTTCCCATCCTTGGGGGGCAGCAAGACCGTCATAAAGCCCAACGACAATACCATCTGTGATCGGCCCTTGGAGTAAACCCTCAGAATCCTTTGCTCCTGAGTATATATGCTTAAACCGCTTTGCAGACTCTTCCTTCTCAGCCTTAGACTCGCTTCCAAATCTGAGACCTTCACTCGTTTTCGAACCGGCTGCGAAGGGAAAGACTTTGATCTGTTGGACATTGCCCCGAGAGAGGGGCTGTGAGGCGGCTTGGATTTTGACAATTCCTCCGACAATGCCTGTGCACCCAAGTGCAGCACAAAGAGGAGATGATAACGCCGCAGCCTGGCCGTTTGGCGGATCATCCCAGGGCCTCAATCGGGCTACGATTTTCGACGAGGCGGGTGTAGTGGTAGGGACAGATCCGTCTTCTGGCTGCGGTTTCTGTAATCCCGCTGGCCTGAGAACATCCACTACGACATAGTTGATGCCCCTGAAGTCATTTGACAAAAGATGTTCACGATCAACCCAGATGCTCAAGTCCAGCTGGGTCGGCATCTCGTCAAACCACTCACTGCAAGCCGCCCTGTCTATCGCTCGTAGTAGCAACGTAGGCTTTCGCTCCTCTCTCGTGCTTCGTTTCCGAACGGTCCTGGCCGAGCTGCGCTTCGATTTGGATGTGCTTGCCACGCTGCGATGGTCACTACTACTTTGTGAACTCTTGGGCCTCGTCTTGGGTGCGACAATGACCTCCGCATTTGGTGAGAGTTTGACAAAAGCAGAGTCCGCTGCTGGTGTGGGTTCGAGCGACGTAATTTTGATGTTCGCGGTCGAGGTTGGAGAGAGATGGAGCGTCAATGGATGCGCAGGGATAACGACGTCACCACTTGCTGTGTATGCTGGATTGGGAAGTGCTCGTATTTGGGACTGCAAGTTCAATTCAAGGAATGTCGCATGTAATTCGATGATCTCCCAGTCTTCAGGGGTCAAAGGCTCGATGTTGATCGTGTGTGCCATCGGCGGGTCGACATGGACGGTAGCCATGACCCTCTGTCCATCCGCTAGACCCAGGGTATTTGCGAACGTCGCATCGATCTCGACTAGCTGAACTTCTTGGTCTCGCGATGAGCCCCTAGAGCTAGCCAAACCGTCGCGCCCAACAAGTTGCGTAGCTTTCCTCTTGCTCGGCATTCCAGTCCATCCCACGAAGACCGATTGCTCCTTGTTCCCGCCGGCAGCGTGTGCGCTGGAAGGGGGCGCTCGATAGATGAGCTCGACAACGACATTTTGTGCAGGCTATTTGGGCGAATCAGTCAGTCGTAATTGTGATGGAGGAAACAAGGCTGTGACAATGGCTTACAGTGTTCACATTAACAAGCAATGAAACCAGTGACGTGGGGAGGTTAACAAGACAATTCTTCAAATGCACGAGAGCCAACTCAGCAGAGGTTGACTGCGCACCCCTTCTAGGACCCATGGTGGGCAGTTTGGAGGAGCTCTGATGCGCAGAAAGTTCACAGAGGATTTGAAATGAGAATGAGAGGAAGCATTGGTTTCAAGCTCTCAAAGCCGTTCCGCGTTCCTGGCAATGAGCCGGCGCCAATGCCGAGGCAAGACTCACGTGTCGTTGAAGGTGCACCGCCACTGTGGCGCGATCGGATACGTACTGTCCTAATTGGCTTTCAGCCTCGCGACGCGCGACGCGTCTAAGTTGGGTCAAGGCTCTCGACCCTCAGTGGCCCGTCAATTTGTGCATCGCACCTCGAAGCCACCATCTCGTTGCTCCGCACTTTCGTAGGCACATGTTGTCCGTTGATATTCTGGTATAATCGCACAAGATGGCACTCCGCGAATTCAAGGCCCCCGTGAACTATGAGAGCCAGCAGAGTGAGTGCGCTATTTGCTTCTGGCGCTGCACCGCTAACCATTTGGGCCAGAGGCGTTTGAGGGCTTCCTGAAAGACTACAAGACATCGCCTGAGCACACCCTCACGACTGCCCTCGGCAACATTACGATTGACGAAGATGACCTCAGCGACGACTATGACCCTATGGAGGAAGATAACCAGGCAGGGGATCGCCAGGAGAGGGCCCGCAGGAAAACACCCCAATACAAGTACAAAGACATGCTGCAACAGCTTGCGAATCGCAAACTTGACGAATTTGCAGTGGAACTAGACGATCTAGCAACGGTAGGCTGACAGCACAAAACTCAATCTGCATATCAGATGCTAACCTGGTTTAGTGGGAGCAACAAGAAGAAGAAAATCTGAGGCTTGTCGACTCGATTGAGCTGAACACAAAACATTATGTCGAGATCATGTCAAGGGCTGTGGATAGTGTGATGCCTCAGCCCAATGAAGATGTTAGGTGTGATGCTTCTCAACCAACTTTTACTTGCAGCAAAACTAATTGGAACCCAGCTTCAAGGATGATGTTCTCGACGTACTGATGACGCGGCGGGTGGAGAGAAATCGAGATCTCGACGAGTTAGCGGAGCGCGATCCGACCGCTGCAGAAGATAAATTCCCAGCTGAATTAACTCGGCGGTATACCCTCGTCTTTAAACCTCGATCAGGCACACAGGACAAGGCGTCCAAAGCGCTCGCTGTCCGACACGTTCGAGGTGAACATCTCGGCAACCTCATCACTGTCCGAGCCATTGCCACTCGAGTTTCCGATGTCAAACCTATTGTGCAAGTCAGCGCATACACATGTGACCGATGTGGTTGCGAAATTTTCCAGCCTGTTTCCGACAAGCACTATGGGCCCTTGACTATGTGTCCCTCCTCGGACTGCAAGAAGAACCAAGCCAAGGGTCAGCTGCACCCGTCATCCAGAGCGTCCAAGTTTTTGCCATTCCAGGAAGTCAAGGTTCAAGAATTGGCTGAACAGGTACCCATCGGACAGATTCCGCGATCCCTCACAGTCCACTGTTTCGGGAGCCTTGTCAGAAAGGTCAACCCTGGCGATGTGGTTGACATTTCCGGCATCTTCTTGCCGACACCTTACACGGGTTTCAAGGCAATGAAGGCAGGCCTCTTGACTGATACATACCTTGAAGCTCATCATGTCCACCAGCACAAGAAAGCCTACAGTGAAATGATTGTCGACCCTCTGCTGGTTCGGCGAATCGAGAGGTACAGACAGTCTGGACAAGTTTACGAGCTTCTTGCCAAGTCCATTGCACCAGAAATCTATGGTCATCTTGATGTGAAGAAAGCCCTGCTCCTGCTACTCATCGGTGGTGTCACCAAGGAAATGGGCGATGGCATGAAGATTCGTGGTGACATCAACATCTGCATGATGGGAGATCCTGGTGTTGCCAAATCCCAGCTTTTGAAGTACATCTCCAAGGTCGCCCCTCGTGGCGTATATACCTCTGGCCGTGGAAGCAGTGGTGTTGGTCTCACCGCTGCCGTCATGCGAGACCCTGTCACGGATGAAATGGTTCTCGAAGGAGGCGCCCTTGTGCTTGCGGACAACGGTATCTGCTGCATTGATGAGTTTGACAAGATGGACGAAAACGACCGAACTGCCATCCACGAAGTCATGGAACAGCAGACCATCTCTATTTCCAAGGCGGGCATTTCTACGAGTCTTAACGCACGCACCTCTATCCTGGCCGCGGCCAACCCTATCTATGGTCGATACAACCCTCGCATTTCACCTGTCGAGAACATCAACCTTCCCGCTGCTCTCCTGTCTCGTTTCGATATCCTCTTCTTACTACTTGATACCCCCACTCGTGACATGGACGAGCAGCTTGCCAAGCACGTTACCTTTGTGCATATGAACAGCCGACACCCCGACCTCGGCACCGATAATGTTGTCTTCAGCCCCCATGAAGTGCGTTCTTACGTCGCCCAGGCTCGGACATATCGACCAGTAGTGCCTGAATCTGTTTCCGAGTACATGATCAAGACCTATGTCCGCCTACGAGAACAGCAGCAGCGAGCCGAGAAGAAAGGCAAGCAATTCACACACACTACCCCGCGTACCCTACTGGGTGTGGTTCGTCTGGCACAGGCTCTCGCTCGTCTTCGTTTCAGCAACCAAGTATCACAGGACGACGTGGATGAGGCATTGCGACTCATCGAGGCCAGCAAGGAGAGCTTGAACAACGAAATTGGCACGGGACGCCGTGGTCTTAATGCTAGCAGTAGAATCTATAACCTCGTCAAGGCCCTGGCAGACTCGGGTGCTTGCCGTCCTGATGATGCTGATGACGATGAAGACTTGGGCGTGGAGCTGAGCATGAGAAAGGTCAAAGAGCGGGTGATTGCCAAGGGCTTCACGGAGGATCAGTGGCTGAATGCCTTGGAAGAGTATACCACACTGGATGTGAGTGCCCCGACTGCTGATGCGTTTCGTCTGCGATCTCTAACATTTTCTGTTCCTAGGTTTGGCAAACCGCTGGCGGCGGCTCGAGGCTGGTCTTTGTTACTGCTGAGGATGATAGGGAAGGTAGCATGGATTTGTAATGAGATGCTGCATTGTTGCTGTGACTAAAATTGATGTATGTGACTCTTGTAAGTGGTTTGGCGTTTTGGGGAACCTAGGGCATAAGACGAATGCGTATGGCAGATTTAAGCAGCTACTAAAGGAGAAGTACGAAGCAACGAATTTCATCTATTGGGAACGAAGTTATTCGCTTCAACGGCCAATTGACAAGGTTGTTTCTCTTCAGATCATATCCCGTCAGATCAGCGTCATTGAGATTCTAAGAGGGCACAGTATAGTACAGATTATACAGTAGATTTTTACATCCTCATGGTCATAAGAGAGGCTCTTTCCATCTCACCTACAATACCATGTCCTCCTAGGGCCCACTTCTCTGACACGGTCTGCGAGTTGAGCACACTGCGCAGCATTCCACTTGCTCCCCAGTACTCCATCAACGTTCTCGCCTCATCCCTGGAAAGGCCTTCCAGCCGGAGGACGTGGCAGTTTTTGAGAGCATCGTACACACGTTGATCATATTTCCGCTCATACGGGTTCGGCTTAGGGATCTCCCGACCGGCCTGGCCTGCCTCGAGCTGTGAGAGAACGAGCTCTTGTGACGGGTGATGAAGGGTGTTGTTCTCAGATGTTGCGGCAATGATGGCGCCACCGTTAGGGAGCGGGGTCTTGCCCGACAAGGCATCGACAAACATGCGAACGAGGACAAGTTCATGGGCGTGGACTTCGTTGAAAGAAGGATCGCGGTACTCGCTGACCTTGTTGATGTGAGCAAGCCCGTCGAGAGCAAGTAAAACCGGGGGTCGGCCTGGTTGGGTGAGCTCGGTCCACAGGGCATTGAGCGTGGGCCATGCGAATTCGCTTTCTTTGGCACCTAAGACCAGATCGGCGAGAGTTGCGCCTTGCTTCAAGTTGGACAAGCGAGACCAATCTTTCTGGAGTGGTAGTGTTTCTAGAACGGCCTTGTTTGCCTTGTAGATGTTCTGGAGCAACTTGAGGCAGTATACGGGCTGGGTAAACTGCATCGGTTCTGTATCAGGAATAGGGGAATACTCGGTGTTCCCGTTTGTAAGATCCTGACCTGCGGCAATGAGTTAAAATTAAACAACAATGGTATCACGGAGCCAGGGCCTTGCCTACCTTCAGGTATATGGATCACCACCCACTGGTTCAGCAGAGCATAGGACATGGCCTGAAGTAGAGCTAAGCTCTTCCCTGAAAGTCGACTACCCGTCAAGACGCACTTCAGCGCCTCCTTCTTCTCCGCTGAAGCCTCCAGTTTATGCATCACTTCCACCGTCTCTTTCCTCACCAAGACATGGGGTCTCCGGAACAAGTTCCATGTTTGTGTCGTCTTGAACGCCTCCAACGCCCGCAACTGATCCACCACCTGGTCGGGAATAGCAAACATCTTGCCATTGCTCTCACTCCTAGCCATAGTCGCCGGCTCCAAGTTCTCAATACCAGGTACGGGCAGGGCGCTGTTGTTGCTGAGCTGGATTCGTTTCCGAAACGCCTTGCGCTCTCCGGTATTGGGCTTCTTAACGGCTACGATTGTGGCCTTCTTCTTGTACGTCTTCTTTGTTTTCTTTGGCAGATCTCTGCGGCTCTTTATCGGCGGGGGAGCCGCTGAGGCAGCCAGGAAGCCGCTTGTAGAGAAAGAGGCGACTGAGAGAATGATGGGCTGGATTCGTGGTGCGACAGGAATCGTCGGCCTTATAAGGCTCCGTAAAGAATGTACGGAGGCCATGATTCTGCCTCGGAAGGATTTGCGGATATCTCTGACTTTTATTCAATCGCAAGACTTTGTCGCAGCCGCATTGGGGCCGAATTGCGGCGGCCGTATTCGCAATTGTCCTCGTTGGAGCGCCGAGTCGTCGACCAAAAATCTCGAAAGTGTCCCAGTGATCGGTACACTATTATAGAACGTCGGGAGCCGACATGCAGTGCGTTACCATTGGTGGTGAGCCGGAAAATCTCTGCCCGTTGATCCGATACAGCTACTGAGCTGCTCTTATCGATCAAAAAAATGAGAGATTGTCGCAGAAAGTTCACTCTAGGAACATAGCAGCCTTTTGTTGCGCCGCCAACATTTTCAAAACCGAAAACGTGAAGCGCCTTTCAAATCAATTCAGTTCTTCGCAATTCACCCGTAAACCAAGTCATCAACCATATCAGCCATGTCAATTCTCAATTCGAAACCGAAACTGCCTGTGGTGGTTGAAAAGCCAACGCCTTATACCTTCGATCTCGGCCATCTTCTCGCAGAGGACCCAAATCCTGTCACCCTGGACCACAACTCTCTCGAGCAATCTCTCGCCGAAATCGCCCGCGATGGCGCCCAATCCCTCATCAACCAACTTCTCACCACATGCCCTCTCAAATCCACCACTGACGGCGTTCTGCTGACGCTCCCTCCACCTACCACACGGCTCCCACGCGAGAAGCCCGTACCACAGCCTAAACCCCCGACCAAGTGGGAGCGCTTCGCCGCCAAGAAGGGCATCAAGCCCAAGATGAGAGAGCAGCGCAGAAACCTGGCATTCGATGAGGAGAGCGGCGAGTGGAAGAGGAAATGGGGTTATCAGGGCCTGAACAAGAAGGGCGAGAATGACTGGCTAGTCGAGATCGACCCCAAGAAGGAAGCCGAGAGGAAAGAAGGCACTAGCATAAGGGGAGATGGAAGAAGAGAGCGGAAAGAGAGGATCAAGCGTAATGAGAGGATGATGAGGGAAAACGAGCGGGACGCTGCAGACAAAATGGGAAAAAAGGCTTGAGGGGCTAGAAAGATTGTACTGAGACGAAGTTAGCCATGCGCTTTTAAGTATGGCCACGGCGTTCTGGGCATGGCGTTTTGGGTCAAAATACAAAAATCGATATTATCCTGTGTCACTTAAACATCGGAAAGCTCGTATGATAGAAACATGTTATCCATTTTCGCCATTGTACCGAGTCCATACCTGTGCCAGCCCCCCCTCTCGGTCCAATGACGCTCAACTCCATATTATATCCCCTGTACATCCTCCTTTATCGTACAACGGCGCCATCTGAGGCTCCATAGTCACCAAATATCAATCAAAGACAAATGTCGCGTTATAATGCATCCAGGTTCTTGCGTGGCCTCTCCACGCGTGCCTCTATACCAGCGTTTCTAACAAAAAGGCACACAACTGCGCCCTTCATTGCGTTGATATTCAACGCTCTTTTTGAGCGGGAGGCAAACAAAGAGAAGACATCATTCGATGTTAATGCAACAAACTCCGGAGAAACTGAGTGAGATTTAAAAGGCCATCCTGTGATCCTTCATAACAGGTAAACCAAACTGTAGGCACATAAAACTCGTTTGTCGTTTGCTTTAGACGAGAACTGTGTGCGTTCCAAAAGCAAATCGCCCTCCCTCACTCTTCAAGATTTAGTCTGTCGGAGCTACTCCAGCGACGAAAATAGGGCGTTAGATTCAGAAAAGTGAAACGAAAACAAGTCGTAAACAGCGTGATATCGTAAATCGGTCAATCACAAATACTGGGGTATCGTTGCCGAAGAGAAAGACTTATTGAAATCGAGCTAGTCAATCCACCATTCGGCTCCTCAAAATCCAAGGGGTGACAGTGGCTGGATAGGAGACAAGGGACGAAGATCGCGTGACCTAGCAGGGGGGGCCGGCGTGAGGCCAGGGGCGGCACCGTCATCAGCCCCTTGCTCGCTGTCGGCACTTAAGGATGAGATGGATGAGCCGTCGGTGGAGATGCTTGAATTCGACTTTGACTTCGATAACTGGAGTTGATGCTTGTTCAATCTCCCTTTCTGTTCGCCCCTGACAAGGATTGTCGGATTGTTGTTGCCGTTGTTGTTGTCCGGGAACGAAGCTTGCTGATCATCCTTGATGTCACGATGTACGGGTAATTGAACGTCGGTTAGGCCTCGAGGTGGCGGTTGATCGAAGAGTCTATACTCTTCCTCAATGTACTTTGCCTCGTTCTTGCAACCTTTCCAGCAGTCTCTCCAGTCGCAAACAAGAAACTTGAAGCAGAAAACGTCAATCTTCATGCATGGCTGGAAGCAGATACACAAGTTCCTGAAATCCATCTTATTCTTATCAGAGTGAGCAAGGAGCAAGCTGAGATGGCAAGTAATTGCGAAGAGAAGGTAATAGTTGAATGGCGATAGGTTGGAGAGTTCGTCGATGAGCAGCTGTGGAACTTTGTCCGCGCCGCTGCATTCACGGACAATGCGTTCCTGGGCCTCCTTGGGAAACAGTTCGTCGGGTAGCTCTCGAAGCCATGCCTTCAACATAGACCCGACGATATTGATATCATAGAGATCGGTCTGCTCAAAGAGATTGACGTCGTGCTCTGTCATTACATTAGCCTGTTTTCACAGTGAGAAGACTAGCCATTTCACGTACGCTCGTCGAACCTCCTCTGCCACTTCTTGATCTGAGGTCCACTTCCGGGCACACGATAGAGGCCCTCCACCTCACACCCCTTGTAATTTAAATAATCGATAGCTCTCCATGGGAAGGCAGGCATCCAGAATTCAGTCTTGTCCCTCGAGTCCTCGAGTCGCTTCGAGATGCGAGTTAGCCGTGTCTGCTCGACGAGAGGCAGATTTATTACTTTCAATACGTAGTGTTCGTCATCCACCACAGGTTCTCTCTCAGTTGTGCTTCCACTCCGCGAGCTCTTTCCAAAAAGTCCCTTGCTGATGTAGTCGGCAGCTCTTGTCGAAGAATTCCTCAGCCCGCTGAGAAATGTCGATGCTCCGGTGTCTCGCATGGTGGTCGAATGAAGTCTATGATCCTTCTCGCGATGATTATCTCGGCTTGTACCCACGGCCCGATCTTCTGACCGGTTTCGGACGGTTGAGGTCATCATGTCCCTGAAGGCTCGATCCTGCGCGATGGGCGCTGTTCGTAGTGGGGTGGTATTATCGGGAATTGCGAGATTGCTTGATACGGTCGGTAAGGGGATCGGCGATACTTTGGGACTTCCGCTGTTGTCCTTGTCACGATTCGATCTGGTACGGTTAAGAAGCCCAAATGACTTGGACTTGTTCTTCCGTGAAGAGGATGGTGTTGAGGTAGCTTCAGTGTCTCCGAGAGATGATAACGAAAGGTCGGAGCGTGACGGGAACGAGGGGAACGGTTTCTGCTGCGTATCATCCGGATAGAACAAGTCTAGATGGCAAATACCCACAAGAGTCAGTAACACGGATTCTCGGATTTGAAAGCGGAGGATGAGACACTATATGACAATGTGAAGGGGGGAAGCTGTGCTGGTGCGCGCAGGTATTCATTGCCGCAAGTGTCTCGTAAAGGTCCCTTTTTTAAGCCCTTTGACATACCTGTGTGCTTTGTTGACGCCTCAGCCCCCTCACTCCCTCTTGAAAGTATTTGGCTTCGTGACTCGGAGTGCTGGTGGGCCTGTGTATTTTGGGACTGATTGGCAGTTTTGGATGCTTTGTTGAATTGAAAGAAGCCGGTCTTTGTGAGCTTTGTGCCCTCAGTCACAGCCTGGCGTAACGGTTGAGCGGGAGGAGGCAGACCGGCGGAGGGCGGATCGAAGGCGGAGGAAATTGACGGGGAGACATGGGACGGCTCTGTCTCATCGCGGGCGGGCTGGGTGTGACGCTGCTGCTGTTGGCTGGACTCTCCCGCAGCGGGCTGCAGAGCGGCGGCAGACCTCCCTGTCTGGGTCAGGTTGTTTTTATGGACGGAAAACTTGCTGATGGGGAAAGGCGACGACCGTTGCGATCTGGGCGATCTTAACTCGGGGGGCGACACGGCGGCTGGCGAGGCCGTTTCAGCAGAGGCCGAGTGTGGCGGGTCGTCGTCCAGAGCGTTGGTATTGCTCTCGACCAGCATCAGCGGCTGTGGTGTGGGTTTGCGTCCCATCTTGAACCCTGGCAGCAGTTTTGGGCTGGCGGGCTGCTGGGCTGCTGGTGCTGGCGGAGTGCGTGCAGCGGCTGCGTAACAGCGTCAGTCGTCTGCCCACGGAGGATACCTTACCTTGGCCAGCCTGTTCGTTAGGGTGGGTCGTTGATCCGACAGGAACAGGCGGGATAGGTAGGAGACGACGTGCGACAGGCAAGACAGGCACGGCGAAAGGAGGGACGTCGGTGTTTTTTTTTCGGGGGGGACCTGTGCTTCAGCTCTGCCTCGTAATCGTAGTTTGTCCGTCCAAAACAGAGGGCAGAGGGTCAAGGGGCAGGTTAGTGGGGATCGACGAGACGATAGAACGAGAGACAGAAAGCCGGCGCTGCTGCTGATGTCGTCGTCGCCGTTGGGCCTGGCATCGGCTTGTCTGGCTTGTCTGGCCGGTGTCCGTGGAAGAAAGAGAAGAGAGTGTGTGCGTGTTCGTGTTCGTGCGTTCAAGCCGGAATGATAGCAAACCAGCCGAGGAGCTTACAGGTGGTGGCACTGGCGCTGTTTTTGCTGCTGCTGCTGCTGCTGTCACTGTCACTGTGCCGAGTTGCTCCAGGGCTGTGTTCAATGGCTGTGTTCAATGGTAGATCTGCGCCTGAAAGAGCAAAGTTCGCGATGGATGGTGCAGCATCTGTGCCCTCAGACGCATGCAAGGCGGTGCTCCTTTTACTCGTACTTGCTCCGTTCGGAGTACTTCGTACAGAGATCATTATCAGCCATCCTGCTATGAACTCCTACTACTACTAATGCCACCTAGGTAGTTTGGGGTAGCGTAATGGGTAGCATATGGAGGCAATACGGGAGTAGTAGTATGTACTTCGTCGCAGATAATAGGGCCCTCATGTAATGGGCGACTGCCGTAGAGGTGGTGAGGCTAAAGGCAGCAAAAGCCAGTAATTTGAGCGATCACGCGCGCCATCGCATCTGAAACGACTCAGTGGCACTGCGTGGTCGCGCCCGCATTCCAGGGGTTCCCGGTAATTTTACTGGTTGCCAAGGGTCCAGAGCATGCGGGGAGTAAAATCGGAGATGGGGGAATCCAGATTCTGCTTGGACACAGATGGATATTATCCTTGGATATCTCTGGAGGAACTGCTTGCTATTAGTAGTCGCATATTTGCGGAGCTCCCTTAACTACAGGCCAGGCACTGTTTGATCCTGCTATTATCAATTTTTGATGAACCATGGGCGCTTAAAGAGCGCAAGGTACGGGGTCTAAGAGGAGTTCGTGATTTCTGAGACACCAAAAAAGCACCGAATGGGAATCCCTGGCTGATCGCACAATTCCAGGATTCATGTACTAGTACGGAGTAGTATGCACTTCGTAGATAGCAAACCACACAAAATGTCAAAGATGGATTACGCGCGCTGCTGATGTGTTTGTGATGTGCCACGTCGGCTTTCATCTGTCGTAAGGGTAATCTACTAGACTTCTACCTAATATCCGTTGTGGCAGTACGAAGTAGCTGTATTACAAATTCGGCTTATTTGGGGTCTAGCTCTGGCACGCATCTGAATCACTCGCATCATTCATTTCGATCTGACCGTTAATAGTCTTGTAGTACGGAGTAGTACTACCTAGTATGGAGTAATATGCGAGTCAACACGGAGTACGAGTAGTACTGCAACACTACCAACGAGGTAAAGTTTGGAACTGTCTTGTAACGGCAGTTCAAAGTGCATCTGAATGATCCTTTACTGGCAAAGACATGCTCCACTAACGACAACGTTGACATTTTGCGCACGTGGCTAACTTCTGCCTTTTGAAGTTAAATTTGAGAGTTGCAGGACCTGAACCTTGTGGTGATAGTCAGCTGGGCTTTTGATATTGCATAACTAATATTAGATTGAAGCCTCTAAAAGCTGTTTGCAGCAACCAGGGAAGCAAAACCAACATATTAAAGCACCGTGAATAATAATACGGCATTTTCAGAATGTTTCCCATTTCGTACCCTGCTCTCTTCACAAGTCTTAGGATAGGTATTCAAAGATACCCGTCGTGTTGTCATGACGGTGATGCTTATCTAATCATTACATTCATGCCTAAGTCCTCATCACCAATGCCCGTTACGGAATACTACATCTACTCTTCCCTCAACCACTTCAACCGTCACCATGTCTCAAGGCAACAAGGTACCAGAGGGTCAGAAAGTTGCCACAGATGCTCACGTGAAATATGTCCAAAGCCTCAATACCAAGACCGATGAACTGGATTACTGGGTGACAGAGCACTTGCGACTAAATGGTGTATACTGGGGGCTCACTGCGCTCCATCTCTTGGGCCGTCCCGATGCCCTGCCACGCAATGAAACGATCGATTTTGTGCTCTCTTGTCAACATGACAACGGCGGGTTCGGGGCAGCTCCAGGGCACGACGCACACATGCTCTCCACAGTAAGTGCTGTGCAGATTCTCGCCATGGTCGACGGCTTCGATGAGTTGGAAACTCGAGGCAAAGGGAAAGCTCTGGTTGGCAAGTGTAGGTATCGAGGAAGCTTTTCTGTGGGGGGAGTGATCTAATGTGAGTGCAGTCATGGCAGATCTTCAGAATCCGGTGACAGGAGGTTTCTATGGCGACGAGTGGGGCGAGGAGGACACAAGATTTTTATACGGTGCCCTCAACGCATTGTCCCTCCTTGGACTTTTGTCCCTCGTCGATGTCGACAAGGCCGTCTCTCACATCGCCGCATGCTCCAACTTTGATGGAGGCTACGGAGCAAAACCCGGCGGAGAATCTCACGCTGCCCAAATCTTCACATGTGTCGCAGCTCTCGCCATTGCAGGGCGACTAGACCTTGTTGAAAAGGAGAAGCTCGGGCGCTGGCTGAGCGAGAGGCAGCTTCCTGGCGGAGGCCTTAATGGCCGACCAGAAAAAAAGGAAGACGTCTGTTACAGCTGGTGGGTGTTGAGCAGTCTCCAGATAATTGATCGCACCCATTGGATCGATCGACAGGCCTTGGTCGACTTCATTTTGGGTTGTCAAGATACCGAAACCGGCGGTATCTCTGATAGACCAGGCGACATGGTTGATGTCTGGCATACATGTTTTGGTGTTGCAGGACTGAGTCTACTCGGGTACCCTGATATGGAGAGTGTGGACCCAAGGTACTGCATGCCACAGAAGACTATTACAAAGGTTCTTGGACAATGAATAAATATGTTCCAAAGACACCCAGGCATGTGAGGCATCCTGTTGGAGGGTGACATATTCCATTGCGCATTCTTGTTATCTGTGATCCTCTTGCTATCTAATAACCTGCTGAAGATATCGCGCCGTGGTAAGCGGGATACAATGCGAGAGGGGAAGGAAGTGTTGGCTTTTTCAGGGGCATCGCCAGCTCTCAGTGGCGTTTATCCCGTAACGTCCAACATACATTTTGTTTAGAGAGACAGCGGTGATGTCGTGTCTAGGTCAACACCGTGGTTCGCAGTGCCCATGGCATGGCCACTGACTTGAATACGTAGAAGAATGAATCACAGCAGCAACGGATAAGTAATAGGATTCATGGCCCCTAAAAGGCAATAAAGAGGCAATACCCTATCCACATCCCACCGTATTTTATTATTGGCCTAGAATTGAATTGAACTTCTCAGAATATGGCAATATATCATTTGGGGGGCCAGTATATTGTTGGCTCAACTTCTGTGAGTAGTTCCCAACATCCTCCTGATTGTTGTGTCACGACATACCCTTAATTAAATATTCGGAATTACTAGCTACTACCTATGTATTGCCCAATCAGCGTCACAGCATGGTCATCGAGGATGGAGTGTTGAAAGTCGATGTGTTAGATGGTCTGAGGTAAAGGAGGTATGAGAGACAAGGCAAGGCATATATGTCTTCTGAAAAGCACGAAGAGACCACGTAGTAGAGACAATTGTATAGGCAGTTGAAAGTGAAAATTTCCCAAAGACCCTACTTCTATACAAGAGATTCTAAACCTTTGAATTTAGTGTGCACGAATGTTGAGGACTTCCTCCTGTACCAGTCACTCATCAAGATCATCACCCAAGACTTCAAAAGGATTAAGAGACAAAGAATCCGTCCATCATAGGGCACCAATGTAATCAAGCAGTAACTTACTTAGTTAGTATAATCAATTTTTATGAAGACTTAACCGTTTTTGTGTCCATATTGCAATAAAGACGGTGACCGCAAAGTGGGAAGGTACGCGCCCGCGACTGCCAACTGACAGTTGCCTTCACGGCTCTCCTTCCGCTAAGGACGTAATGGCTTCGATTTGGAAATCTGGAAAGAGGGGACGAAATGAGGACAGGCAGTTTATCTGTCTTCAGACGATGAACCAAAAAGCTGCAGCAGACCTGAGTCGTGACCGTCCTGATCGTCAGTGTGGAAGACGGAACTCCTAGCCGGACACTGCCTTCCTACAGGTACTTCCTCCTCAACTGACAGCGCCATGGACCCTGCCTTCTTTCCACAGAAACAGGCGACAGATGCCTCTACGACCTTCGCCTTCTCCACGGGTCCCTCTCTCCTGAATCGGAACGCAAGCGAGCCAGAGCCGGCGTCTCGATGGATTGCATTTTCTGAACTGCTGCTGCCTCGATCGTCAGTCATGTCCAGACCTGGCCTAAGCCTGGAAGACACTCCCATGGTAAGACTTCTGGTTCGTGCTGCTGCTTGAGTTCGTCTGCTGCCTCTCACTTGGGCTTGCGCGGTGCATCATTGCCCCTGATCAACACTTTCTCCTCGTTGTGTGTCCAGCCCTCTCCAACCAGTTGCTCTTTTCCTAACCACACAATCACCGTTGCTTGTTTTGCTTCCTGAGCCTGACTACCAAGGCCTTGTTTCGTGTTTGGCTTCCTTCTGCTTTCCTGCCCTAAGACTACTCTTGGAACCAGCTTGGCCCATTGGGTCATTAATAGGTTAGATCCCTAAGCTTCCCGATGCAGACACTCCAACACCCTTGGAAGACACAACGCTTGAACTGCTTTTGTGAAACTAATTACTAACAATGCATTGCATAGGATATGGCATCGCTGGCTGCAACGGGTGGCTCTTCGAGTTCCGGCAACAAACAGATTCCCCTGCTTTGCACCGTCTGTCCCGAGACGCCGCGATTTTCTGATGTGTCACACTTGCTTACGCACATCGCATCCAAGGGCCATCTCCATCATGAAACCCAAACAAAGCTCAAGGCTCACCAAGACATCTCTGCCTCGGTAGCGCTTCAGCAGTATGAACAGTGGTACAAAGAGAATGGCATCGAGGGTCTGTTGGTTGAGAGAATGAAGGCAAAACAACTCAAGGAGGCAAGGAACAAGCGCTCACGGGGAATTCCGGCAATCCAGCCGCTGAAGGTATGTACATCTTCAATTTCCGGCTTGCCTGCGACGTGCTTACCAGAAACCAGCAAGCCAAGAAGAAGATCAAGCGGCCACCAGTCAATGGCCTCATCAAGTCCGAGCGTGAAGAGTTCCCACAGGACTTTCCCATTTTCCCAGGCTTTTTCCCATCTGACAACGAGGACGAGGTTCAGGATGGCTTCTTCGGTTCGGGCGACATGATGACACTCAAGGGTCAGGTTTGGCCAGGCATGGGAAAGATGGATCTTGCAAACGAGGATATGAAGCGCACTCGCAACCAGCGCAAGCCCAAGTCTGTCATTGAAAGAATGAGAAGAGCCTCAGAGGGAATTGAACCCACACAAGTCGTCATGACACCCGATTTCGAGGTGGAAAGGATAAAAGATGTTTACGACAGTTCGTCGCCAGTTCCGGGTCAAGAAGAAGCGGTTTGTACACTGACCCAGGCCTGCATTTATCGTGTGGCTAATTTTGGTACAGACTCCGCCGAAGAAAGTGACAAAACCTAGGCGGAAAAAGGGTGAGCCATTAGCAGAGATTTCCGCGAATATTCCTCGAGGGGGTAATCGTCGCTCAACACGCGGGAATCTCGCTCATAACAAGATCTCCAAGCCAATTGTCGGATACAGCAGGGCTCCCAGCTCAGAGATCGCACCAACTCTTGGTCCATTCAAACGTAGCCATGATGTCTTTCGTGACGAAGATGCAATCCCCGGTATGTTATCCCCCCCTTAGATGAGGAGAGGTGTTAATCTGTCCAGGTGGCTATGAAGACCGCCCATTGTCGGTGTCATCTCAGCGTGAGCCAAGGTACGATTCTTGTGTGAATTACAACAGAGTCTCCATGCTAACGCCACTCCTAGATTTGATCTTCGTGGTCGTCTTGGCTTGCATCAACTAAACCCGATATCTCACTCCAACCTCGTCTCCCCAACGCCTGCATCCAGGGATATTCCCGATCGCGCATTTTCGGCAAGAGATATCAATCGCGGACGAAGCCAGGGGCAATCATTTCTCGGCATCAACAATCACGTTGCACTAGGTAAGAAGCTCTATTATGGTACGTGATTTCATTTCAGGGGCTAATCTAACCAAGGTTCGCTCAATCACCCAGAGATATCCTACGCCTTGAATGACGCATCAATTTACAATAACTCAACGCGAATGAATTTCGCTGCGGGCAATCAATTCAACGCTCTCAGTCATGAGCATTTCCGTCTCTCCTCCAATCACCACACACAACCTAAGATGGAAGAGTATTCAACCTCGGCGAGCAGTGACTCGATTCCAAGCTCGGCAGCCAGCCAATTCATCAACATGTCTGGGGCGAATCCACTGTTTTCACATGACCAACTATTCCTTGGGTCGTGTAACCAATCAGGTCCTACTCAAAACATTTCTTCACTTGGATTCACACCAATCAATCGCCACCAGAATCCAACACAGTCGATTCGCCATGATCAGGATCAACGACAATCGTGCTCTGGCAACATCAAGCTCGAGCCCCAACTTTGTGACGTACTGGGAAACACCAGTGTTGATGACACAAAGGATTCGGGATTCGGCGTGAACGGTCTTTGGGAATCGCAAGGGCCTGAAAACGACATCGACATCCATGAAGATCTTCGCTCTGAAGAATTGGATTTGTGATTGCCCTCATCAACCAAAATCATGCGCTTTTCACAAGTTGTCGGCGTTCACTTCCAACCACAACATGTTCTTCTGGACCAGCCTGTGTCCAAAGTGTACATGTTCACAGTGAATTTGTTTACTCATTACCTTGCGTTTATTCATCGGCAGCAATCATCATATGACGGGTACTCTAGAATCTCTCGACTAATGAGGTAAGAACAACCTGCGACTCATTGATGTAAATGGGATTCCTCTGACGACACGTTCGTTTGCAGGTTATCGGGAGGTCCGCTAAACTATAAACATTGTGCAGTGGATGGAACAACAGGAAAATCAATCTACGGCTCAAGGAGGCGGTATCATGGGAACTTTTTTCGTCAACAGCACAACCGCATTCTGCAGCACAACATTTACTGGGACACTTTACCCAGTTCTATCAGCCATCACTTCGATGGGTCGAGATCGATTCTGTCTACTTACAGCACACTACTTTTCTGGAGTCTGGCTTGAGGGTTTGTTTGTCAGGGGTAAACATTATTTATCCAGTTGGGCTTACACGGCGTTGTTATTTGCGGCGTTTGCCAGCCTGCTTCAATGGGTTAATGTACCTGAATGATGACTTAGTTAAGATGGGACAAGCATGGGTTAGATTACAAGAAGCAATCTTGGGATTCTTGTTATTGAAGCACGCTATAGTACAAGTGGTAGATACAATAATTATTTGCTCACAGCATTCATGGCCAGCAGGTGGTTTGTGCTTCCAATACAAAATATTCAATCATAATTGTTCGATGGCAGCGACCAAATGATCCAGCTGATCCGGCCCCTTTTCCATTACCTCGGTGAGTGTTCGACATGCTCCCCGCAGTCGTCGTATTCTCATCTCCCGTTCTAACTCCTTCGACTTCTCCGCCGCCATGTCGAGAACTTTCTTGGGAATACGCGCCAAGCGGGCGACGTTCAGCCCGTAGGAACGGTGAGCAACACCTTCCCCAACCTCATAGAGGAAAGTGATTTCCTCTTCGCCATCCTCGTTCTTCTGCGCGTTGAACTTCATGTGTACATTTGCGACGCCGGGGAGGCCATCGGCAATGCGGGAGAGGTTCTGGTAGTGAGTGATGAAGAGGGTGAGGCAGCGTGTCTCGGTGACAACATGGTGGAGGACGGACTGGGCAATGGCGGCGCCGTCATGGGTGCTCGTGCCGCGGCCGAGCTCGTCGAGAATGACGAGACTGCGCGGGGTGGCGGAGCGGAGGATCCGGGCGGTTTCGGAGACTTCGACCATGAAGGTAGATTCGCCGGCGAAGAGGTTGTCTCTTGCGCCAGCGCGGGTGTGGATGGCGTCACAGAGAGTGAGGGTAAGGGAATCGGCGGGGACGAAGGAGCCGATCTGAGCGAGGAGGACGATGAGAGCGACGGCGCGGACAAATGAGGACTTGCCGCCCATGTTGGGACCGGTGATAAGATGTGCGAGGGGGGCGGGGTGTGCGAGACTGGTGGTGAAGGGGATGTAGCTGCTTTCGAGGGTTTGCTCGGCGATGGGGTGGCGGCCTTGGGAGATGGAGATGGATGGGTCGGACGAGGAGGAGAGAAACGTGGGGCGAGAGTAGCCTGGCTGAGCGGCCACTTTGGATAGGGAGAGAAGGCAGTCCAAGGTAGCCAGGGCAGAGACGGCGTCACGAAGAGGCTGGTAGTCGGCGGCTATGGAGGCGAGCAGGTCTTTGAACGCCTTGTCACAGGCAGCGGCGAGGGCTTCGCGATGCTGGTCGCGCTCACTGATGAGACGGACGACTTCAGGAGTATGGAAGCGGGAGACCTTCTTGGTGCCGGAGATCTTACTCCAGGAGGCAGGGACATGCTTGATTTCGTTGTTGGGAACCTCAATGAGATATTCAATGCCCGAGACCGTTGCATACTCGATGTTCTTCTTCTTAATCTTCTCAGCAGCGACAGTCCGATGCTCATCGAGTTCGTGTTCCACGTGCGCAATGCCGAGCTGGTGATCTTGGATTTCTTCTGTCTGAAACTCTTCACGGAAGAAGCCGTACTTGTCATCTTTGCGAGCAGCCTGAAGATTAATTCGTTCCAGGTATGAGACAACGGTGTCGAGAATCTTGGGAAGTGTGGTAATAGCATTGACAAGCAGGGGTGAATCAAAAGGAACATTAGAGGCCGATTTGATGGTCGAATAATGGCTAGCGATTTTCTGCAGCGTCTGGAGAACGGACAGTAGTTCTGGTCTTGTGCATTTGCCATAATAGATTCGAATAAGACTGCGCTCAAGATCAGTCTTTGTGGTGGAGAGAAGCCTCTCTAGCTCATCGACTGGAGTAGTGGATTGCTTGTCAAACAGTTCCTGCACAGCGGCGAGTCGCTCTTCTAGATGGTCCCTATCCAGCAATGGACGACCAACCCATTTCCGAAGAAGGCGCTGACCAAAGCGCGTGAGTGTTTTGTCAACGGCCCAAAAGAGGCTGCCTTTCTCGGAGTGGTCCGTAGAATTGCGGTATACCTCAAGGCTTTCAAGGGTCGTGCCATTCACTAACATGTGCGAGCGAGTGCTGAAACTCTGGAAGTATTTTGTTAGATCGAAGATGTGCTCGAGGCCGTACTCTTGCAGGTGTGTTATCATCGCTGAAAGGCAGACGGTGACCGGTTCAGGGAGCTTCAAGACTTTGTCAAGCAGCGTGCTTGCTTTCTCATTGTTCGAGGCCTCTTTAACCTTGTCCGCGTAGAATTTCGTAACATGTGAGTAGGCCTCAGCAGCCAGTGTCTGGCCCCTTGGGACGTGCTCGACACGGCTGCGGTCACCAAAGACATTTGTGCTACTGCCAGACAAATGTTGCACCAACTTGTCCGTCCCCTTCGTGAGCTCTCCAACAATAAGAAATTCGCAAGGGGAAATGTGCAAAAGCCTCGTTTCGATTTCATTGCGCATAAAACCATCCTCGAAATGGTCGTAAATGATATCTCCAGTGGCAGGTTGGACAGCGAGGATGCCGACGTCAACCTTCTCATCGGTGCCCGAACCTTTGGCTGTTGTCTCCGTAATGCAGAGAAGGTAGCTACCTGACGGAGCCGATCCACCAGGGCTTTCTAACTCTCCATTTTCATCAATGTAAGTGCCTTTTGTGTATAGATTGGTGAGCTTGCGGATAAATGGGGCGTTGCGATTGTCGCCGGCCTTCTTCAACGCGGCGGTTTCAATCTGGCGCACCACTCCAACTTTGTGTCCAGCAGCAACAAGCCGTTTTGCGTGGACTGGTAGCCTGTGGACGGGGATGCTGGCTGAGGCAAAGCGATCTAAGTGCGCTTCTGACGGATCTGCAAATATCACTAGTCAGTCTGCCATCTTAAGCCTGCGAGGGAGTGATACTCACGCTCATCATACCGCATTTTACCTGGTATACACACGATACTGAGCTCTTTGGCTGCTATCCGAGCATCTTCGCCGAAGAACCGAAATTTGTAGCCAACCTCAACAATAAGGATGGTATCCATGTGTTTTCTCTTGATTTCCAGGAACTGCACTTCCATGGGAGTTAGTTTACCCGTTTTGGCTCCTTTCTTTTTCGTCTTGGTTATAACTGGGGTCTCCTCTTCCTCCGGGTCAGCATCAGCGTCGTCGTCTTCGCCAACAGCTTCATCCTGTCTCTGGGACCTCCAAGATAGAGCGTCAGGATGTCCTAGTTTCTTGACAAATTTACGATGTAAATCCTCGTTTCTCTTCTTGGTGGCAGGATCATCACTATCGTTCTCCGCGTCATCTTGCGAGTTCGATTCGTCGTAGCGATAACGCTGGGCTCGAGCTGATGAGCTCGGAGGGCTCTTGTCGGCGGGAAGAGGCGAATCCTTAGCGAAGAAGGTACTCTTTTTTGCATCTATATTATCGCCTTTGGGCCTCTTAGATTTGTTTCCCGAGCTTTCATTGACCCTGCCATTGTCCTCCAGGGGTCGTTTTCTTGAAGGTAGTGTAGACTTGTTCACGGGGGTTGGCGAGGACGGTGCCTGAGAGGGTTGCTGGGAGGACAAGCTAGAGCCGTTAGCTGATTTTGGTGTAAAAAAAGAAGTCAAAGACTTCTGCTTCTTTTCTGGGGCTTTGGGATTCGGTGCCATGCTGTACTTGGCGATGATGTCTAGCAATGCAATGAGACCCTAGTTGGTGGTTCCAGCAGGTGGAAGCTGCATGAATGGAGCAACGCGCATTAGGGGAGTTGAACGCGTTGAGAGGCTCCACTTTTTCACTTTTTAGGCCCAGTATCGACGTCAGGATAGCTCTTATCTTATCAGGGCGTGACACTGACGCAATCCTTGTACTCCGTATCGGGTACGAAGTATCTACAGAGTAAAGAACACAGGACAGGTTTTCACCAGAGCAATAGCACCACTGTTCTTGGGTACGCAAAGCAATAATGCCCTCGATGAAACTGCTAAGACAGACAACCATCGGCCGTGAGTGGAGCAACCACACGTCGCTTAGCCATAATGATATCCAAGCCCAGCTTGGCAATGCAGAACCTCTCTCCGCCGCATGAAGACCCTCCTTATTCAAGCGGCAAAACCCGGACTTGACCAGCCCCGACAGTGGGAGCTTCGTCGGCAGATGCTTGAGCAGATGACTTGGGCACCGGATGTGGCTGGTGGAAGAACGAACGTATTGCGTTGGTCACATAGACGCTGGCACTCATCTCCCCTCCAGGATGAAAAGGGGGATGAATGGACCTTGCGCGAACACAGCCTCAATGCCACTGGCAAGAATGCATGCTTGTCACGCCGACTCGATGTCGCCAGCGCTTGCATTTGGCACTCGAGTCCATCTGGCGGAGTGCCGACTGGGGCCTCTCGAGGTCGTGGGCGCTTAAAGGTATAGACAACGAAATGCGCAGCCAATCAGCATCGGCATCAAGTCTTCTCCAAGTCTTTTGACATGCAGGCTTCCGGCCACTAGCTTGTTAGCTTCCAAATGGCGCTCCGCTGGATGATGGCCATGGTTTTCTCTCATGGCATGGCCTGGCCCGTCTCACGGTCTATGTATTGCCGCCGTGGTCCTCACTCTCAGAGTCTGCAGCCACGTTTCATGTGCTTCTCTTCTGTCTACTGTTTCTGTTTTGTGTCCTCATGCGACGTCGGGCTTACCATCTCCATCGCATCTTCTTCCTGACATTGACATTGACATCTGCATCTAATAATAACTAAACCTCCCTCTTTGTTGCGGGCCGTGCGGCCAATTCTGCGACCGTTCCGCCGTTGGAGAAGCTCCGAGTACGTACCGTACCGTACCTCCTCCGTTCCGACACCAGCAACCCCGCCACCACCACACCAGACCACACCACCTCGGTCCGCTGATCAAATATCTTGAGAGCTTTCAACCTCACATCTGTCTTGCATCTTGCTCCTTTTTGGTGGTGTTTAGTGCTTCGTTTTGAGGCATACCGATCACTAACGTGAGTGGTCGCCTCGTGCCAGACGGCGTCAGCTTTGGCTCTCCTAGTAAAGTACCCCTCGCCTCAAGTCGTGCTGGGCATCATCCGATACCAAACCATTGGCCGTGCGCCCAACTCGCCGTGTGTGCACCACGATAGAATCCCTCGTTCCGCAAGATGGAGCACAGTCGCGGTATTCATGACCAGGAGATGTTCCTGAGCAAACCGGCTCCGGAGGACTGCGACAGTCCAACAGTGGAACCCTTGCGCATCTTTAAGCCCAAGAGTCCTGAGCCCCAGACTCTGGCATCCCCCTCATCCTCCTCCCTCAGGCCAACGTTCCCATTGCCTCCTGGTGCCTCAAGCTCCGCTGCTCCGCTACCCTTTCCCGACGACGACGACGATGACCATCTTCGTAAACCAACCCCTCCTAAGCCATATGGTGCTGCCTACAACGACACAACTCCACGCATAGATACGAATCCCGCTGAGAAGAAGCCTGGCCTGGCCGAAAGACGAGGTGCCGCACCAAAGCCTATACAGTCCCCTTCGAGCCCTGATGCCGACTACGGCCTATTTGCGAAACCATTGCAGGACAAGCCGGGCACCTCGAAGCCAGAATACCCAACTTACCAAAAGACCTACTACCCGCCGCCCGGAGCAGCATCTGGCTCGTCGAGCAGTGTGCCTTCACACTTTCAACAACCCCAGCAACCTCTAAAGCCCCCGAACATCGAGAACTTGAGCATAAATGATTCCGGTGTCAACCGCTTCGCCTCCACGGCCTCAAACTCCACTACGAGGGCCAGCAGAGGGTCGCCTCCACCTCCAGAAACCCCCATCGCAGAGCCCGGAAATGTACCTGGCGGTGGAATCGAGGCTCGATATGCCGCTTCTGGTATTTCGGGCACAGCAACACTCAACAGCCTTCAAGCTTCTCAGGCCCAGAGTGCCGCGGCAGCCCAGAGGCTGGCACAGTATGGCAATCAGCCACCACCACAACGTCCCTGGACACCTACGGAATCCCCTGATCAGGCTCCTTCGGGTCCCCCAACTGTCTACCAAGGTCTTAACGCTATCTCAACTCCTCAGCCACAACAGCCGGTCAGTATCCCTCCTCCACAGCAGCCGGCACAGAATCAGAGCAACTCTACTCCACAAGTGAGCGTGTTGGAACAAGATTTCCAGCGCATGTCTAGCAGCTCGCCGCCTCCAGCATACTCGAGCGTGAACCCTAATGGACGCTCATCCTATCCAAACGAGAAGCAGCGGCCACAGCAAGCCAGTCAAACACCAACTCCTGTCCCGGTTCCGGTTCCGGCTCCGGCTCCGGCTCCAGCTCCAGCTTCAGCCTCTGCCCCAACCCCAGCCCCTGTCCAACCTTCTACAGCCGATAACTCAGCAGCGCCAAAGAAGGATGCCGCAACTGTTGCTGCCATTACTGCTGGTCTTGCATCTCCGGCTCTCCAGCACCCAGGACATCCTGCGTTCGCCAATGACCCTCGGCCAGAGCAGCAAAACGGTCAGAGTGCTCAGGTTGTTACTGTGCCACCTAATCTGGCAGCGGCTGGCCCTGCTTCCCCACCGCCTTTACCTGAGGGTTGGATTGCTCATCTTGATCAGAACTCGGGCCAATATTATTACATCCACTTGGCCACTCAGGCGACGCAGTGGGAATTCCCCAAAGGGCCAAATCCGATTCAACATGAGCAGGCTCCACTCTCACCCACTGCCTCAACGTACGGAAATCCCTTGTTTTCACCCGTATTCGGCAAGCAGTCTATGGGCTCGCCCATGTTTCCCCCGCATACGCCTGGGTATGCTGAAAGTATCATGAGTGTTGCAGCCTCGCAGGCGCCCACTGTCGGCTTCACAGGACCGCCACCAAGCGCAGGTATCGACATGTATAGGATTCAACCCACTAATGGCGTCTACTTTGGCCCTTACCTGAAATACATCAACATGAACGTTGAGCTTGGTAAATGGTTTGGAAGTATACTAATTGTCACGGATGCGCCGCAACCGCCCACAATTCATATACATTTGAGCGTGGATCTCTCTCCAAACCCCCGGCAGCTTCAACCTCATGCGATTTATACGCATCAGCGTTGGACTTTTTACAAGTATGAAATCAATCTCGATATGAGCGACGCCACTGAACGATGGACATATGCAGTCACATCGCATTTGGGCTGTACTCGATATGAGTTTGTTGTGGCAGGAAGATCCGAGGCCTCATGGCGGTTCATCGCTCATTCAGGCAATGACTTCGCTGTCAGTACTTCTCAAAATGAGCGTTCTAAGCTTGGGGGTGTTGGTTTCATGTGGAAGGATGTGCTCCAGAAGAACGTCGATTGCGGTGGCTTCCATGTTCAGCTAGGCCTCGGCGACCAGATATATGGCGATCGCCTGTGGAAAGAGGTTCCTCTGATGAAGCAGTGGCTAGCTTTGAGCGGCAGAGACAACAAGAAAAATGTCCCATGGACGGCACATCACGAAGAAAATGTATCACACGCCTACTTCCATTACTACACAAGTCACTTCGACCAGCCTTATCTGAGAGAAGCATTCGCTCAGATTCCCCATATCCTGCAAATTGACGATCATGATATGTAAGTTTGAAGCCAACCTCACTCCATATAAGCCACGCTAATGTGAATAGTTTCGACGGATACGGCTCTTATCCTGACTATATGCAGGCATCTCCTGTATTCAAGAACGTTGGGCGAATAGCGTCCGAGATGTATCTGTTGTTCCAGCATCACACCACCGTAGAGATGATGCGGAATGTCAGGACTGATCACGACATTTTTACCATTACAGGTACCGGATGGCATTTTGTTAAATATCTTGGCCCAGCGGTTGTCGTTGTCGGGCCGGACTGTCGATCGGAGCGGACCCGAGCCCGGGTGATGGCAGGACCCACTTACCAAGGCATTTTCCCCAAGGTCGCAACGCTGCCACCGAGTGTCCAGCACGTTATCTGGATGGTTTCTGTCCCCTTGGTATACCCTAGACTGGACACTGTGGAAAGCCTTGCGAACACGGTTGCGGCTGGGAAGAAGGCCGTCAATACCACATACAATATCCTTGGCAGAGTCACAAGCTCAGTGGCGGGAGTAGTTGGTGGTAAGGAAATGGTTCAACAAGGTTTCAGCCAAGTCAAGAAGGCAGTAGGCAAGACAGGTCTCATGGGAAATGTCCTCAACCAGTTTGGAGAACTGGACATCCAGGAGGTGCTGAAAGATATGTGGACCCACGAATCCAAGGATCTGGAGAGAACATATTTCATCCGGACCCTACAAGGCATCTCTCAGCAGAAGGGCATACGTATGACGTTTTTGTCGGGAGGTAAGTCAATAACATGGTTTTATGTTGTTGGATGGTTTATCAAAACTAACACGCGATGCCAATAGATGTCAACTGTGCAGGGGCTGGCCTAGTGCACGACCCAACTCACCCCGGCGATCACAAGACAATGTACCAGGTCATCACGTCTCCAATCGTCTCAGCACCACAGAGCTCCTACGTGCTGAAGATGCTGCACAACCAAAAGACGTTATACGTGCCACAGAACGGGCACAAATCGACTCACGAGGTGTCGGACACCAAGGAAGACATGATGGAAATCTTCCATACCGACCCCAGCGGCGGTGTTCGAGAGATGAAGAAGCTCATGGGCCGCAGGAATTACACTGCTTTCATCGTGTACGACCAAGATGCGGTCGTTGCCCAAAACCAGACCCCTTTTAGCCCTAACCCCAGCTTGAACAGCGGCCAGCAACAAGGTCTGTCCAGACTCAGTCTTGCGGTTGACTTTGTGGTGCAAGGCGATGGACCTTACACGTCGACAAGCAAGTACGGCCCTGTAATTATTCCGCACTTGGAGTATGGAAGATGATGGATGAGGTTTATTAAGGAACTAGGGTGCAGGGATAGAAAGAGGAGGGATGCAGACTGGAGGTGGTATATCTCGGCTGGCCATGATATTGTGGATATACCATTCCCGTTTATTCATTCATGATTTATGTCACGTATAGGAGACTGGAACTCCTTTCCTCATTTTCGATAGTTGCACGATGGCACCTCTTGGTAGCGATTTTTTGTGGATGTTTTAGAGACAGCTAGAAGTTGCGCATGAAAACTCTAAGCCATAGTGTATGTATTATTGGTCGATTTAGAGGCGTGTTTAGAAAAAGTGTCATCTCATCATGAATAAAATACTCATTCTTGTTTTGCAGATTCCCGCTCCGCAACTACATCCTTGCTCTTATATTCCAAATCTAGAGATCAAAGGTCTTCTTTAGGATACGGATTGTGTCCTCGGGACCCTTGACAGTGTGGCCAATGGTCCTGGGGTCGTTGAAGATTTCCCAGTCGTTTCCGCCCTGGAAGGTCTTGTCGCCGAAGAAGTGGATGTTCTTGTAGGTGATGCCGCCGGGTTTCTTGGCCTCGTTCTCGAGGTGCTGCAGACAGTATGTCTTGTCCCAGCCGTTGGGGAAGACGTCGAAGGATATTTGGCCGCCGATGGAGAAGCTACAATTAACAAATGGATGTTAGGTCGATGGGGGGAGGGGGTAGATGAGGAGAGGCAGTGACGTACTTAAGTCCCAGGTGACCGAAGCGCTCCTTGAGAGCAGCGACAAACTTGTCCCTGACCTTAGCCTCCTTATCGAAAGCCTCGAAATCATGGCGCTCCTGGACGCTGGCGTTGCGGCCGACGGGGCTGACGTTGATCATGCCATTGCGGAACTCGACAAAGGTACCTCGCTTGACGGGGATGTCAAGGTCGGCGATGTAGTGCAGGCAGAAGTTGACGAGCTCCTTGTACTGGTCCTCGCCGATCCAGCGGATGAAGCTGTTGGAGGGCAGGGCCTGGCCGAGCTTGTAGGCCGTGAGGCCGTTCTCGGCGAAGCAGAAGTCGAAGAGGGTGGTGACGGGGACGCCGGCGGCTTTGCCGAGCTGTTCCTCCTGCTTGACGAGGTCGGAGCCGCCGACGAAGCCGATGGCGCATTTTTGGCGGAGGTTTTGGAGGAGGGCGAGGATTTCGGGGGAGGCTGTCTAGATGGCAGATGCTGTGTTAGCGGTTTGCTCTTTTTCTTTCTTTTTCTTCTTCTTCTTCTTTTTGGATTGAAGACGCAGTGAACTGCAGCGAGAGATATAACAGTGATTGACGGCAATAGCGAGAAAGGAAGCGAAATCAGAGGAGGGAGAAAGGGGGCAAATGAGACATACAAGACGAGCTGGAGTCAGTGTGCCGTCAACGTCAAAGAGGCAGATGGTGTCCTTCAGAGGACGCTCCTCAAGAGGAGAGTAGCTCGGCGAGGCGGCAGCCATGAAGGGCGATTGCTTTGTGGGTATGCCTTGGGCGGCTATTATGAATGCTGCTCAACTAGGAGTAGAGGTTGCTGGAGGATTAAGCTGGAGGATTAAGCTAGAGGAGGGAGAATGAAGTAGGGAGCTTGGAGCTGAGGGGTTGTTGGAGCTTGTGGACAGCATGTCAATAGGTGACTTGTGTCATTGGCACGAGCACGATGCAGAACAATCAATTTGTCGATTACAAACACCAATTGCTATAACTAATTGAGTCGTAATCTCCTCAATGATCAAAGGAACATATCAGTCAGTTCATGGCAAAAAGAAAAGAAAAAAGCTTGAAAGTCGTATAGATTTGCTGAAGAGGTACGAAGTACGAAGTAGTACATACAAAAGACAGGGCTCCGTATTATAGAGGGGTTGATGTTTAGTAGTTAATCGCCGTGTCAATCTGGCTTAGCGCCTTTAGACCATCAAGTATCATGATACACCTTCATCAAGCCCGCCTTCATGTTGGTGATTTGACTGTTGAGATACCTCTCCTTATCCTCCATCGCCACAATCCTCTCCTGCAAACGCGCAATTTTGATGTTTTTCTCATGAACAGCTGCTCTGGCCGAGTCTCTGCCCATGGCGATGCCTTTCGTCTTGCGCACAGACGTAACCAACAGCTGCCGTACAGACATGAGTATAGAATCTTCAACACGCTGGCCCCGGAGCAGACCCATGACGCGTTCGGTGATGTCGTCATCGTCATCGGCCCGGTGTGAAGTAGAGAGAGAACCAGTACTATCATTACTCAGAGAGGTATTCGAGAGAGTGGTAGTGGTAGTAGACTGTGTGCTCTCGGGGTTTGTTGTTGCTTTAGATGGTGTAGGCGTCATCCGTGGTTCTTCGAAAGAGACCGTCTTCTGGCGCTTTGCAGACTCTGTCTTGGGGAACAGGGTGCGGGCCACGGGCTGCTGCGACGAAGTGAGGCGATTGCCACCGGACGTGTCATAGACTCTTTGTTTGAGGAGTTTCTCAACACTCCTGTCTGCCATGGCAGCTAGCTGTCTCTCTTCATCAGAGCCTATGTCGCTGAACTCATCGTCCTCGAAAGCGTCCCGCTTGCGCTTGGAGGCACCACTAGGACCGGGCGTGAGCAGGGCAAAGTTGGATTGAGCTGTCATTTCTGTCTTTGTTACGGTACTTCTTCCCGCCGTTGATGCTTGCGTTGTATGAGATGGCGCCTTTTGGGAAGCTTTGGCGGGGACTTTGTCCTTGTCCTCATCCTCGTCCTCGTCCTCGTCCTCGTCCTCATCTTCCATGAAAATGACAGTGCCCCTAGAACTACTAGGATCACTTCGTCGTCGACTTCCCGTAAGCTGGAAACCACAGGACGTCAGGCGTGTCTGAGTAAGACTCGGCGTCTTAGGCTGCGTCGATGATGTGATCCCGACAACACCCTCTGACACTGCGGATTGAAGCACAACCTCTCTCAACCTGGCCTCCTCAAACCACAGGAAGAAGCCGCATCCCGAGGGAGGAGGAATTGGGCAAGCCCAGAACGGCTTTCCCTTGTTAGGGGTGTTCTTTTGGACACTGCGCTCCACTGCTCTTCTGCGAGGAGAACAGTTACCTGGATGCACATATGTTAGGTTAGTCCAGATGAGTGGAAAGTTGAGATGAGATGAGATGAGACGCATGAGATGATGGATAAACGTACACCACCATTCGCCGCCGTGCCAAAGTCCCTTGAGCCTCTTCTTCTCAGTCGAAGGCGTACTTGGCGGTACAGGATTAGTAGTAGTAGTATCAGCATCCTGATGAGGAGCTCGGGGAGGCGTTGTCGCCATGGCGACGAGAAACGCCTTCCGATGAAGAGGGAGCCTCGATTGATTGAACGACTGCTGTGAAGAAGTCAATCTACTTCATCTCAGAGCCTCTCACTCACTATGCACTCCGCTGTGCATACGGAGTACGAGGACAGAGCATACAAAGAAAAAAGAAAGCATAGACAGATGAATCTCAGTGGAGTTGTAAAGGTCCAAGGGCCCAAGAGTCGAGGCGGGAGGCAGCCGGGACCAGCCGAGGGGCAACTAAAATAAAGCCTGAAGCGGCCGTTACAACGCCCGTCAAAACTGCCCTGGCGTCCAGTGAAACATGAAATGGACGAGGCTGGGCTTCAGGCACTACTCGTAATGATAAGAAACCATTGCTGACCAGGTAGGTTCAAAAATGGAAATACAAATACTATCATCAGGCACACCTTCAAGTTGCAAAAGATATATCCATAATTTTTTTTCTCTTTCGGAATTCTATGCTCGTATTCCCGAGGGCCCCCCCTCTGGCCAACGCTCGGGAAGTTTAGAGAGAGAGAAATATCATATGCTAAACCGGCTACGCCATTCGCAGTATCCTCGTTTCATGAGATCTGGTTCCCACTGAATATATTAACACAAACACGATCAAATACCCTCCCCCCCCCATGCCAAAGACACCCCACCATTCCTGATTTTGGGATCCCCTGATTTCTTTTGCAGTTTTGCTAGTTCTTAGTCGTCGTTGTCTGTCCTCTCTCGTTGCGGCTGTCGTCGCCGCCCGCCCTCCTGGCCGCCAACATTCGTGTTGGCCAGCTTACGCTCCAGCTCCTGCACTTCACGCTCCTTCTGCGCCTTGGCATTGACCTGCTCCTGGCGCAAGACACCCAGGACGTTCTGCAGAGTCGACCGCCAATGGTCAACACGTGTGGCGAGCTCCTGGTACTGCTTCTGGCCAAAGACTCGGTAGGTGACCTTGTGGACGAGGAACATGTTGCGCTGTTGCGACAGCTTGCCCTCGACGAGACCGGCTCGGATAACGTCAATCACCCACATCTCGACCTCCTCCTGGGGAATCTGAAGCGCCTTGGTAATCTTGGCGTATTCGACCTCGCGGCTCGGTGTAGCAGCTGCTAGGCTGGCAAATGTGAGAAGTCGCATCTTGCGATGCAGTTTCTCCGCGTCCAGCTTCTGTTCCTCAACCCAGCCCTGGTGCTCATCGTTGAAGTCGTTGTAATCCTCGAGGTCCTGTTCGGCAAAGATGTCGAGCAACTGAGAGTAGACAGGGTGAGAATCACTGAGCGCCTGCACGCTGGGGATGGCGCGAAGGTCTTGGAAGAGGTAGTGGGTGTTGGAAAGAATGGCCATCTTGATAGCGCGCAGTGATAATCTTTGAGCGTCCTCTGAGGCAATGTCGCCCTTCTCATCGCCATCAAATGTCCGGAGAGCCTTCAGAATAAAGTCGTAAGCCGTTCTACATGTGTGTGTTCCAGTTAGCAACAATTCCCAACACTCAGCACGATGCAGTGCGGGGTTGTCCTCACGCTTCCTCGCCGGCTTCGAGAGCCACCTCCGCCACCTCCTCATAAATCTTCCTCTCGACATCCGCACCACTGCCCCATGAGGCGATCCAGTCCGGCAGCTTCTCCAAGTAAGGCCGTAGGTTGTCGAAAATGCTATTCGTCTTCAAGAACTTGAGAATTTCCATGAAAACCCGGGCTCGGATGGGGTCCTTGGGCTCGAGCAAGTTGAAAACAGTAGCCAGCGCATTCAGCGACAGACCGGTGCCGTGTACGGGAGAGTTGAGCAGGGGCTTGGCGAAGTTGGCGCAAAGCGCGGGCAGATGCTTCTTGGGGTCTGATGACTGCATCACCAGGTGGATCATGAGGTTCGAGGCGGCCGTGAACTCCTTCTCGGGGACGGTGCTGAGGCCGCCGGACGCCGTGACCAATTTGGAGAGAACCTCCTCTGTCGGCACCTGCTTGTCGCCGCTCAGAAGCTGCTTCGCCTCCTCAGCCTTGAGGTATTCAGCCATCTCCCGGGCGAGATCCTCGAAGGATCCATCGACAAAGAGCAGCTGCGGCTGCTGCCCATTGTTCTTGGCGGCAGGCATTTTTGCCTCGGATTCTTTCAAAGGCCGGTCACTAGGCAGTCTCGACGCTGGCTCTAGGGTCCTACGATCGGTCGGCCGATAGGGGACGTCGTGTCGTGAGGGTGAGCGGGGCGTGAGCGTAGGCGTTCAAACCGGAAAATGTGATGTTGAGCGTCCGTCTGGCAGGGTCGGCGCCTGAATAGCCCTCTGGTGGGGTCTGTGGTCAAATCCAATCCAACACACGCCACCCCACCGATTTTTCTGCCACTCCAGATGTGTGGGAGTAGCTAAGCGAGGGCGGTGACGCTGCGTTGGTGGGATGAGCCATGTGACACCACACGTGCGCTCCGAGGAACTATAGGATCTATTGAACTGAATGTAAAACAAGACTTTTCGATTATAAAACTCAAGCAACTAACTCCTTTGAGATCGCTAAACGGTATAATATATATGTAACTCCCTTCAAGTCCACCCACCTTTGCCAGATCCATCATTAAGATCGGGGAGACAGCTGGTCTCCAGTGATTGTTCCAACAAGCCATATCCGCCAGACAGTATCCCAAAAACCAGAAGAAGAAGAAAAGCAAGAAAGAGGTACTAGGAGAGCAAAATAGGAAAAGGCCCGCAATACCAAGTTTCTCCATCCCAAAGCCATCCTGATCCGACATCTATAAAACACATGCAGGGCTCCATAGTCAACTGAAACAATTCAAGCAAAATTCGGTCAACCATAGCCAGTAGTAATTCTTCTTACCGGTCGTTGGATTTTCCCTTCTTCTTTGTCTTCGCAGCTACATCTCCTGTTGGGTAAATACTTGAATCATCGTCGCCAAAGAGCTGTTGGTCTCCCTTACCGCCCATTTCAATGAACTCCTCAGGCGCTCGCTGGTGTGCAGGTCCAGCTTCAGGAGGGGCATTTGCCACGCGATTCTTGTTCTTGGAGAAGACCTTGATCGAGGTCTTGTTATTTCCGCCATCCAGCTGAGCGGTAACCGATACGGAATTGAGGGTCGCAAGCAGCGTCCTCTCTCTAACTGGAGCTCTGCGATTGACCTCCAATCCTTGGATGCCCCCCACAAGCCCACCAGTGCTGTCATTAACAGCAGGTGCGTTCTGTGTGAGCCACGGGTGCTTCAGGCATTGATCTATGGTGAATCTCTTCTCCGGATCCACAATCAACATTGAGTCAATCAAATCAACTGTAAACGGTCAGTATGTTACGGCTGCGGAAGAGGAATAAGGACGTACGAGCCGGGTCGCCGACTGAATCCCAGTAGGGCGATGGGTAGTCAAATCGACCACTCTTGATCTGTTGTGAAAGAGAATATGGAAAGTCTCGGGAGCAAAGCTCATCGGAGAAAGGGGGAAAGCCACACAGACATATGTAGAGCACTACACCGAGCGACCAGATATCCACGGCTTTGGTATACTTGCGGTGTCGGGAATCCGCCAAAATCTCGGGAGCGACGTAACTGGGAGTTCCACAAAGCGTCGTAGTAAACGATTCTTCTCCAATGATTTTGGCCAAGCCAAAGTCGGCCAGCTTCACATGCAAGTTCTTATCAACCACCAAGATATTTTCGGGCTTAATATCACGGTGAACAATGTTGCGCTCATGCTGAAGATGAAAATATGAGCACTAGAATACACACACTTCAGAGTATCAAGACAAGGACAACTCACCAAATACTTGATTCCTTGGAACAACTGAATGAACAGTTTTCTGGTTTCATCTTCGCTTAGCTTCTGTTTCATCACAATGTAATTGAACAGTTCGCCTTCGGGAGCCAGTTCCAGCACCAGGTAAACACGATCGCGCTCAGTGAAAGTGTCCTTAAGACAGAGCACATTGGGGTGGCTGACACCCATAAGCACACCGATTTCTTGTTGCAGACCTTCCAGCTTAGACTTATCCTCGAACCCCGGATGCTTGGTGAAGATCTTGACGGCATATCGTTTGCCAGTGGACTTCTCCACGCAAAGATAGACCTCGGCGAAATGGCCCTTGCCGAGTTTCTCAAGTTGCGTATACTGTTGTGAAAACGCGCTCGTGTGCCGACTTTGAGGATATCTGAAGATAAATCTTGCTTTGCTGTGCACTGCAATTTCATCCTGGTCTTCCAACTCACGGCGTTGGTTCCGCCCAACAATAGCCTCATTAACAAATGTTCCGTTGCTAGACAAGTCTTCGACAACCGCCATAGTGTCTGTGCCGACGTTCTCTGCAAAGAGAAGGCAGTGCCGGTTGGACACGACATTTTCGTTGATAACCACGTCTAAGGAGCGCGTAAGTGTCGAGGTTTCCCGTGAGCAAACTTGAAGCCCAAAACTTACCACATTCCGGATGTCGGCCAATCAGATAGCCTCCAGTAGAAACGCTCTTGACTTTTGTGCCTTCCCCTTCTTTGGCTGCGGTGGACTTCGCAGTCTTATCCGCGTCCGCTGCCGTCTTGGCAGCATCACATGCGACGCGTTTTTTCAGTACCAAAGGTTTGTCGCCATATTTGGGATCGAGAGGGACTAGGTAGCCCCATACACCTTCCTTGACCTCATCTACAACTTCGTCAGAGAGCGCTGGGTGTCGATCGACGTACTGGCTGAGCGGCTGCGTGTCCTGTGGAGGGGATGAGAGCGCCTGGCTCTGGCCCAGACCTTCAGCGGTCTTCCGCGGGGTGAGCTCGTCAGACGGTACGCCAGGCGGTGTTGCAGTGGGTTCCTTTGCTGGATCGCTGGAGCCGTCGACAGTGTTGTTTGTGTCGGGTGAGGGCTGCTGCTGCTGTTGCTGCTTGTGCGAAACGGGGGTCTTGTCCGCGTCGGCCTGAGCCAAGCGATCGGACCTACGGGGCTTCTTGGACTCGGTGCTGTCGTCCGGCAAGGAGCCCTGCGAAATTGGTCAGCGATGGTGATGCTAGGCGTCGCGGAGGCCCAGGAGTCGTGACAAGAGACATACGCGAGGCCGTTTCAATTGGCTCTTTTCATTTCGATGTGCCATGGTCCTCTGAGGGATAATTGGGGGCCCTGAATAGCTTCTGAGGACCCAAGGCGAGCGGTTTGTGCAATGATTCACAGGCGTAAAGGCGAATGAATGGGGGAGGCTGCCTACCGAGGACAGGAAGTCGAATAAGAGATGGTGGAGGAGGGAGCCTGGCCTGGTTCAGCTTTGGCGTCACTGGTACTACCCGCTAGGTAGGAACGGGACCAAAGGTACGGGGGAGCTGTAGGGAGAGCTGCAGGTAACCTTAGTACCTCGTGCGGCTCTTCGAGCTCCAGTCCTGCAGACCCGCAGCTTCTGCCTGTTGATCCCCATCGATAGACATGTACTTTGTACCCTGTACCGCCCGGCCCTTTTGATTCTCCGCCCACCACTGGCTGACTTGCAGCGACGTGAGCTGCTTTGCTGCTGTTACGGAGTAGTACTATCTACGAAGTACGAAGTAGGTATGTAGAGACGAAATGCCGTTGTTGCAGGGTGAGTGCAGTACCTAGTAGTATGTACTTCGTACTACACCGGAATACCAGGTACCTGTTCCCCCCCATACTTTGTACTACTCGAGGCTCAATACCGGCAGGGCTGTTCTCCCCTCAGCTGACTGCCAATGATCACTCACCCTCCAAGGTGGTATCGTCATTCATCACCACGAGAGTCACGCATTGCCCTAACGTGGGCCACCGGCTCTCATCACGCTTCTCATAAGTGTGACTTATTGTAATGCAGCTCCTGTTAAATCGTCTCGCAGAGCACCTAACTCTTAGTCATTCTTCACTTCACAGTTCCACCATTTGGGAGTTGATATTTACGTTCTATTCTTATTGTCTGCCGCGGCCTTGCCGTAAAAGATTCCTCATCATACGTCCATTAATCATTAATGACTAGTATCCCTGCTGCCCTGCCCAGCTCACTCATAGTGCCTTTCCAACCAATCCCCCTCATTGCCCGTACATGGGTTTCCCCGGAACAAGACTGAACAACTCAAACAAGAGATCGCTTAGATCTTGAGCTTTCTAATCATATGCCAACTTGGACCTCCCTCCATCTCGATGCTTCATCAGTTAAGACCTTAGCTCCCAGAACGCCAGGCCAGCCCAAGGTCCAGTTCATTCCACCCAGTCCCATTCATCGCGTCAGCTCGTCTCCTGACAAGAAAACCCGAATCGTCATCATCAATAGCATGTATAATCATTACCACTATTCGACCCCGAAGCTCCGCAGCCGATGCATCTCATACAGATGGTAGCATAGCGTGAATCCCGCCAATCGATCCCAGAAGTTGGGCTCCTATTTTTCCGGGATAGGTGACTTTGCCAGCCTTCCCCCTGCGCTGACTCTCTTCTGAAGTCGGACTTCCTTTTCTCGCGACAGCCTCTCCCCTGTACCAATATTATTGGGTAGCGAGGGTACCGTGTCGCCAGATACATTATGGCCCCTTCCTCGCTTCTGCTCGAGATATTGCTGTGCCCATCTTCCAAGGGGGAATGCTGGGAGAGAAGTCGGGATCTCGGCGGCATTTTGGGTCAGTAATTCCGCCACAGGAAAAGGAACCGCCTTGCTGTCCGACTCTGTTGGAGTTTGCCCAGGCGTGGAGGATGGCGCAGCCGGGTCAGCAGCCGCCAGTGCAAGCCAAACCGCGTGCGTTCCCCTCATCTTGTCCACCACATTAGGGTTCGCCCTTAATGCCAGAGCATACAGTACCTGTTGGATCTCGTTCTTCTTAATCGCGGCCAGCAAGGTCTCGTCTGCCGTACCGTAGCGCGAAAGTGTCGGTGAAATAGGCTCAACGTATGCTCGATCCACATACTTGGCCGTGATAAACCTGAGACGCTGCTCGCGAGTTGCTTGCGCTCCAAGCTTTTGTGATGGGTCAAGCTTAGCCTCCCAAACCATATTTGATACCCGGTTTCCGATGAGAAGGAGCAGCTCGACAATATCGACTGTAAAAGACTTGATGTCCAGTGTGAGAGACCGTACTTTGCTGATATGTGTCCCCAGTGATCGATGGATACCACTACATTCGATGCAAAGAATAATCCCCAGGTTAATAGATACCCATTCAACCTTAGACCCAGAGCCGCAGTCGGCACACCAGCAGTTCCCTTGGTCATTATCTCTCAGCATCTGTAATAGTCTGTCCGGATGTTCATCATAGCCCGAGCTCGGCGTTCGCACTGGACTGGGTCGGGCGCCAACTGTGATTCTGCGAGACGGTACCCCACTGCTTGAGTTATGTGAATAGTACGAGCCGTGGCCAACAGATTGTGTTTTCCCGGTAAGTATCGAGCCGATGTCCCTCTTAAGGGAGGTGTCGCTAGATCCTCTTGATGCGGTTTGCCTCTCTCGGTAGGCTCGGCCTTCAACCGCACTCTGTAACGCATTGTTGATGGAGATAATCCAGCTGTTCATATCTTCTTCGGAAGTTGCTTGATATACACGTTTGAAATTTGGTGTAATGACTTCGAAACAAAAGCGTCTTTCGGCGTTCCGGGCTTCACGAACGGAGGCCATTCGGAGATCGATGGGATCCATATGGAGATCAAGTTTCTGCTTCCAATTGCTGTACTCGGACAGTTTGCCTTGATCCAAAACAATCCAGAATCTAAAGCATGTTAGTCACATATGAATCGATTAAGAGGTTGGTGGAGGAATCCCACTTATGCCACCCTTGCTTATTCAAGTTGCGAGGGTCTACATGTCCGCCAGGTCGATTTAAAGCCCAAAGAAGGCCCTCTTTCCGCTGAGTTACCGATGATTGCATGCTAGCTCCCTCCTCAAGGTCACGGATTCCTTTGAATTTGGCGCCCTGGGAGGGGCTACCAACAACGGGTGACTGTCCAAGGCTGCCAGGCGATCTAGAAAGATCTGTGGTCGCGGCGGTATTCCCTTGCCCAGGACCACCCGATGTCGAGGGCTTGAGTTGAGAGCCTGTGCTATCAGCTCGCCTTAGTTCGCTATCAGAAGTGTGACCAGCGTTGCCATTTGAGTTTGGTATTATTGGAGCAGCACTGCTTAAACCAGTTTGTTCAGGCTCCACGTATGGAACATTGCTCTTTTCCAGCTGACGTCGTTTTTCCTCACGTTCTCGTCGCTGATACTGATACTCTTTATCGGCTTCCTGAACTTCGTTTGTAAGAGCCACAAGCTGTGGGCGAAGTCCTTCAATCTTCTTCGCGGTTGCTAAGAATCCATTGGTTTGAGCGTCGGCATATTTCGTCAAATGAGATAAGACTTCTTGCTCTTTGCGACCGCCGTGGAGATCTTGTATGAAGCTCGAGTAGTCAAAGCGCTTGAGTTCGAACATCCTTCGCTTATTTTGGTACTTGGAATCGCTTTCGGCAAGCTTCTTAGCCTTTGCCGAATCTTGACGCTGGCCAAGATACCGTGACACATAAGCGTAGTAATCTTTACTCTCCTCCTCGAAATCTCGCTTCTTTGATTCCGCCTGCTTGATTTCAAGCTGATACAGCTTGCTGATCGGCTCGATAATGATTTTCTGCAGATTTATTGTGTTTTGGCGCTCATAGGTCAAGATATCTCGGGCGATTTTATCAAAGTAGTGGTCTAGAGCAGGCTGAACAGCATTTGCGTTAGTTGAAGATGCCTCGCGTAATGCCTCCATAAAAGAGGCAAATGAATCGTTGGCCTCTAATTGCGATGCGTGTGCTTGCTCAGCTCTTTTTAGTACTTTCTTCATTTGCATCCGCAGATTTCCTGTCTTTTGCTCTAGGGCCTTGAGTGTCGCACGGAAGAGCGGGCCATCATCGGTGACTGCAACGTCCTCTGCTGGCCTTGGACACGGTACATCCACCTTCACAGATTCTTTTAGCTGTGATGCGACTGGAGGGATAGATTCGCTAGGGCCCAGCAGCGGTGAAAGCGGTTCGTCGACTTCGGCAGTCAAGCGAGAATCGACTGATTGTGCTGAAGCGACACGGATTTTGGGAGGAGATGCTAGAAGAAAAGGAGGTGATGGTGAATTGGGCTGAGTCGGTATTGTGTGAGGACCTATAAAGGATGTTAGTAGTGACCTTCAGGGGATCAAATGCGAATATGGCCAACGTACTCGAAACCCAATACGAAAAAGTGGCCAGAGTGTGTAGTCGATGAGCACGCGAATCGTACTCCACAAACTGCAGAAATCAGCAACGGTATCGACCAAGAAAGCGGAAACTGAGCGGCATACACTACACGAGTTCCTCCAGCCGCCGCCCTTGTCCTCCTGGTTTCTGGGGGCTTTCCATTTCCACGTCCATTCAAACGAGACGGAGGGACTTCCGCTGGTAGAATAGTCGCCGACAAGGGCCACGTTGGAGTTTTTGTGAAGGTTCGGATTGGCATGGAATTCGCGTGTGACGAGGTTCTCAACTTCCCGCGTGGTGGATGCGTAAACAAAGGTGAGTCCGGAAATGCTCGTGTCTACCGCGGCGAGTTGGTTGTCGGAACTAGTGGTTGGGCTTGAAAGCGCAGTCTGCTGCGTCTGCTGCGTCTGCTGCGTCTGCTGCGTCTGGCGCATAACAAATGCGAAGGTAAAGATGAGCTCATCGTCGCTGCTCAGCTTGAGGAGGAAGTTTGGAGGGCCACCGGAGTTGGCAAGCTCAGGATCCTGAGCCTTTTTGTTAGCGCCAGAAACTAGGTGCGTGAGGAGCCGCGCTGCCTAACCTGAACGTATTCTATGGGGGAGTTGTCGCCGACAGGTCGGGTGGCAGATACTCTGGTAGCCGGGAATGCATTGGGTGTGATGTGTACAGAAGTGCGCTTCCGGGGGTTCGTCACAACGATGGAGGTGATGCTCACTGTCATCGAGGTCAGCAGCGGTCGCCGTGTCTGCGATCCGATTTAGCCACGTACAGCGATTCTGGTCTCTGAGGTACAGAGACGACCCGTCTTCGGGCCTGCTGCTAACATTGCCCATGTCGACGAGAGCTCAACGGCGACGGGCGACAGGAATCGAGGTGTTAGCGATGCTGTGGCGAGCGAACTGACGGGCAACGGAAGATAGCGCGGGGCTCAGGGCGGGAACCGGACAGTCATCTGGAGCCCGGATCGACCTGGACAGCTCGCAAGGAATACTGGAATAGCGATGAGCGAATGGATGCGGTGATTGATGGCGGCGATGGGAGAACACAAAGGACAAAGAAGTCAATATTATCCGAAGGCAGAGATGGGGAGGTAGGTACTCCGTAGATGGTGGTAATGGAGAGCGCGGCGCATGCATGCCTGCCTCCGGTCTGCTGCAGCAGTCACAATAGCGATGTCCAGGTGCCCATACTTCAGACAGCGCACTAAAAGGCCACTAGCTAGTGCGTCTAGTGCTAGGGAGTGACCTGGTGACATTGTGTTGAGATAGCCTCAGCCCAGTGTATCTCGTTACTGGGGGGTTGGGGGTGCATGAAGCCTGGGAGGATCACTTGGAAACCGCATGCCATCCACTCTAATACCTGTCTGGTTACGACAATCGCTTGGTACTCTCCATGGACGACTGTCTCTTCCAGACACCTCTACATAATACTCTTGAGTACTAGTTATTAATTTCAGAGCTTTGGCCAAAGACGCTCCAGAGTAACACTCAAGCGCCACATCCGCTTTGCCGTGGACTTGGTCCTCGTCTTACATACTAATGTAGTAGGTAGGTTAGTAGGTAGTACTTCGTTGTAACAAGAAGATGCTACTTCGTACTCCGGAGCAATACAACGTACGATGACGGCAGATACCTCTTGTCAGTGCCTACCAACTCCCCCATTATCACAAGCACGGCATGTCAGCGCATAAGCTCCAGCTGACATGAATGCCGTTTCGCTCAGCCACCAACGTTGTGAAGATGCCCTGTGCCGAACGATATATATACACCTCTCTTAGCGCCATGCATGATGCAGCAAACACCTCGCTGTCCCTTTTTGCATCGAATTTCTCATAGGTAGCTTGTGTACTTCGTACTCTGTATAAAGTATGAAGTACCTCCACGGACATTTCAAGATGCGATATCGTTCAAGTTGGTCCTGCAAATCTGCAGCTTACCGTACAACACTAGCAGATGCTACCAATTCTGAATGAAAAGTCAAGGCACCGCTCATATCCATTCCCTAGAAAGGAGGAGTGCACTTATCCTGAGCGCCGTGCCCTGGCAGAGCGGGGGTTTGGTTTGAAACGTTGTCTGGTGCTTGTCTAGAGGCGTTGTTCGTATTGAGTGCCGTTTCTAATTCAAGCCAACTTGCAGTGACAGGATCATGGAGCTCACCTCCACTTGGAAGACTTCCAATTTCCATCTTATGACATGGTTGCTTGGACTTATTCTTAGTGTTTCAAGTCCGGTCCCTGGTTTCTTCTGCCGATTTAGGTAGGTAATTGTTGCAGCACAAATCAGGGCTATTCTGGGAGTACTCCGTAGTATGTACTATTATTATTAGGCAGTGTACGAAGTAAGCCAGTCCTTGTTCCAGGGGAAGACCCAAGCGCTACCCAACCGGCTGGGGGACCACAGGATGACGTTTTGCTCCGCTCTGGTCTGTCGCACCTAACGTAACCAGCAACCAGTCAGTCAGTCTAAATCAAACATTTGCACCACAAGTTACCGCTGTTGTCTTTCCGTCAAACACCACACATCCCTTTGCCGATAACAGTGTCCCCTGCCCGATCGACAATCGATATAGTATATCAACAAGCCGCCTCTTCCCCTGCCGGCTGCCTGGTACACTTTCTATATCTTGAACGGCTATGAGGCTTAGCATACAACGCGGGCTTGGGCACCACTCTGCCTGTTGAAGACGCCGCAATGTCGTCAGCTTCGCGTCGGTCATATCAACCCAGTCGGCGGCTCAATAATAGTAGCAAGGACATGGGAAGGACACGACCACAATCTACGGCACAGCATATGGTTGAGCACGAGGAGGCCCGGAGCTTCGCCTTACGCACCGCCTACCTCCACTACCTCCTGCAACCCAAGGCCAAGCGAAAACAATATGTCCCTGCTCCGAAGCAGCCTGCTCGATCGCATACGAGTGTCGGCCAGTTGGTCCAAGAATACGTCTCGGGAAATTCCACAAGCCTCAAGCTCCCCCACAACTTCGCCGCCGCCCTCCTCGACCGTGTGGGCGGTGTTCTGAGGGGCAGCGAGTCCCTACCGGGCTATAGTGATGCGGTGGTCAAAAGGAGCTTTGCTGAAGCATACATGGCCTTTTCTGAAAAGAGCTTCCGAAAAACAATTGATAAGGAAAGGAAGTTTGAGCCCCTGGTTCTCATGTTTTACTCCTCGGCGACCAAGGCTGCACAAAAGGGGAAGGCTCCCGACGATGATTCGTGGAAGTTACTCCCAGATCGCCACCTTGCCATGTTTGTTAGACTCTCTTCAAGCATTCTACGAGATCACGGCCATGATCGAGATCGACCAGAGCTCATGTCCAAGCTCAGCACATTGGAGAGTAAACTGCTCAGAAATGATCAAGATCTGGTTAGTAATGGATCTGATGGCACCGGTACCACGGTGGAAGTCATTGTGCCTTTAAGTTACGAAGTCAAAGACATGCCCATGGTCCAGGTAGTTGCAAACATCTTTGGTCTGAGTCTCTCCGATGTTCAGGCAGAAATCAACGAGCATCGGCAGGTCTGGACAGAGGAAGCTGCCCTCAAGGACCTCAAGTCCTACCAGCACCGACTCAACGCAAATATGGCCGGCGCCCTGACCAGCCATGACTTTGACGTCGAGGATGCCTTTAGTGAATGGAAGAAGTCGGAGGCTTCTCAACTTTCGCAAATGATGTTGGACATCCTGACCGCCAAGCCAGAGTTGGCAAAGACCAAAACTGGTCCGATGGACAAGCCATTACCCGGCCGGCCACAGTCTATGTTTGGAGAGGACCAGGCTTATGCAGATCTAAGCCGCGCAATTTCTGCCGAAGGTGAGACTTTGGCGTTTGATTCGATTAGCCTCAGCACGTTAGCCATTAGCGAATCGAGCAGCATCAGAGCCGTGGAAGAAACAATCTACACCTTCACTCCAGCAGACCCCAGGGCGTTTTACAAATATATTCTTCAGCAAGCAATGTCATTCGATGCCATTCATGTCGACCCTAACATGGACTATCAGCCATTGTCAAAGCAATCCACGGAATTGATGACTGAGCTCTGTGTTCGGTGGAGGATTCCGCAGTTTTCACGACTCATTGTTCTCCTTGAAGCAACTGCGCGCAATTTTCTAGAGCGGCAAATAGTTCCCGAGGATCTCGATGCCGTCTTTGACTCTGTCAAAGCCCCATCGCCAGAACAACGGAAGCCTCCACATATACACCAGTACGCTACGTCTCTAATCGACATCGAGCCGAGTCGCTGGACTATTCACGATTTTGCTGCGTACCAGCACACCCTTCACAGTCTCTACGATGCGCTCCTGCATGAACTCTATAATCTCCTGGAAGGTTGCTATGATGTGAAGCCTCCTAACATCGGCCCTGTCATGTCCATCTTAGAGGTCCATATTGGCGACGATCCGACATTTTCTCCAAGACCCGAAGCAATGGCTGAATTCAAGCAGCATTTGGCCCAGCGCCTAGCCCAGAGAGCAGAGACTATCTATCGCGAGCAAATGCAAAAGTCAATACCAGAGCGCAAAGACGAATGGGATTTTGGCCATGTCGTACAACTGGGCAAATCGGTGACCAAATTATGCGACCGAATCCGAAAGAGATACAAGAAGGCATCCGTTATCATGGGAGTTGATCCATTATCCATTTTGGTTCACGAGGTATTCCCCAGATTCGAGCAGGACGCGGGTGCCATTATCCAGATAATTATACAGGGAGCTGGTGAGAATGGCGCGGAAATCGATATCCAAGATGGTTTCGAGTTGTACAGAGAGTTGGTAGAGATCCGCCGCATTCACCAAGAGTCCCTTCCTGGAGAGCCATTTGCCTTCAATATCGAGGATCTCCTTGTTGATTTTGTATGGCGCTGGGTGAAGTCCGCCGAAGACAGAATGGTCGACTTCGTTGATCAAGCAACCAAGCAGGATCAATTTCAAGTCCGCACGGAGAGTCCAGAGCAGACACCACTGGACTCAGAGCGGCATAGCGTGTCCATAATTGACATGTTTATGCTCTTTAACCAAACAGTAGATCAAGTATTCAAGTTAGACTGGGGCAACGAGGAGCATCATGCCCGATTCATGACTGCCCTCTCGAGGATGTTCTCGACTGGAATTGGCCGTTACTGTGAAGTGGTTGACCAACAATTTGCGAAAGAGATGGACCGTCCCTCTGCAGAAGAACTAGCTGCACAAACCCAGTCCACTCAGGAGAAGTGGATGCAATACGCCCGTGATGCGTGGAACAACAAGGAAAAGGTCGAGCCATTCCAATTTTATGCCGAGGTATGTGTCAAATGGCGGGAAAAAACAGTCTCGTTGCTTGCACCATGCTAATCGTTACACACAGTCTTTTGTTAAGCTCAACAACATTGAGTATGCCATGCAGGAGCTTGACAAGCTAGAAAAGGCCGTGAACTCCGAGGCGTGCGCTCTATTGATTGAGAAGAAAGATGGCCCAAAGAAGAAGACAAGAAAGCCAAACAAGTATACATTCACAATTAAAGTGGTGGAAGCCGAGGACCTCAAGGCTTGCGATCCCACTGGGTATAGTGATCCCTATGTCGTTTTTGGTGACGAATACCAAAAGCGTCTTCACAAGACACGCATCATTTATCGAAATCTTAACCCCCGTTGGGATGAGTCCTTCGACATCACTGTCCAGGGACCTGTCAATGTCATTGCAACCATCTGGGACTACGATACTATTGGTGATCACGATTATGTGGGTCGAACGTCTCTTAAGCTGGATCCGAACCACTTTGGGGATTATCTGCCTCGAGAGTTTTGGCTTGATCTGGATTCCCAAGGACGGTTGTTGATTAGAGTCAGTATGGAGGGCGAGCGAGATGATATCCTGTTTCACTTTGGGAAAGCCTTCCGGCACCTGAAGCGTACCGAAAGGGACATGGTTCGAAAGATCACAGACAAGGTCAGTATACATGCTCTCGCTGACTCCAAGTAATGGCCATACTAAAAGTGAAGCAGCTTACCGCCCAGATTAGCGAAACCTTGTCCACCGATACCCTGAGGGCTCTCCTGGGCATTGGTGGCGTCGGAGCATCCATCACAAGCTTGTGGAAGAAGCGAACATCAACTATCACCCCAGTGACACCCTCCCAGATTGAGAGTGCTCTCATTAATCTGTTTGCTTATTTTGATGAAAATTTTGCCATAATGAAACAGACATTGACGGCGGCTACAATGATAGCGGTCATGGCTCGTCTCTGGAAGGAGGTGCTTATGACCATCGAGAATCTCCTAGTACCGCCGCTGTCTGAGAAGCCATCTATTCAGAGACCCCTGGGACGCAGAGAACTCGACATAGTGTACCACTGGTTGGAGATGCTCTTTGTGTTCTTCAATGCCAGGGATGAGCACTCAGGTGAGCAACTTGGTGTGCCTGCAGAGGTGCTGAAGTCGCCTAAGTGGCACGAGCTGGCATCAGTAAACTTCTTTTACTTTGAAGACACCAACAATCTCATTCGAGAGTCGGAGCGCATGGCCGCGGCATCAGCGCAGCGAGCTCAACAGGCTCTAATCCAGCAAGGCCAACAGCAGCACCGGCTCTCGGCACCAGCAACACTGGGGGCTAGTCTCGGCGGTGCAGGCGCGTTTGCTAGTATGGGCACCATAAGGCGCGGAAAGAGCATCATGATGAGCCGCAACCTGGGCACGATGCGCAAGGCTAAGGAGCAAAAACGACGCGAGGCGCAGGCGGATGCCAGCGATGATATGATCTTGCGGATCCTGCGCATGCGACCTGAGGCGGCGAATTACCTCAAGGAGAGGCAGCGCCAGAAGGAGCGACAGGCGGCGACGGCGGCCGCGGCACTGATTGTCAAGAACAGCGTGAACCAGGGATGGAATACTGGAGGCGGCTTTGGAGCAGCGCCATTTGGACGGAACAGCCTACTGCCTAGAAGGTAGGAGAGCAACCGGGGAAAAAGGAGGGCAAGGTCACCCGGGGATCGTAAGAGAATATGGGACTCTATCTTTGCTTCTATGCTTTATTTCTTTTGGTGTTTTAAATGAGCGTGGCCTTCACCAGATACCCTCATGAGTGTATATAACGGGGCCACATAGATTGGCAGGTTGGGGAGTCTTCACCGGTCTATATAACCTGGAAGGCTCGGGTAGTGATTTTTTAATTCCGATGTATACAATTGCGTAACGGTTTCTTTTTTACGTCCTTGACGCCAATGAATTTCCTGGTCATTCATTGTCCTAGTCCTAGATGTGTGCTGTTGTCCTCCCAGCGTTGGGCATGATAATCCCGAGAGGCAGCATTCGATCAGGTTTCCACGGTCACCGAACAGGTGCAGAGACTCGTTAGCCAAGCGCCAGATGCTTCGTTTGGGCAATTTGGCTGCAGCATCTGCTGGGACAGGCCCGGTTGACACGTCATTGTACGACTTACGGCTGCATATTACCCTGTAGGCTGGGCGCCTAATGTTGATGGCAGCTTATCGCCACTTGGATGGAGAGAACCACACATCAAATGTCTTGAGCAGGGGGACGGTTAGCTCCAGGTCGTCGTCAGGCAGATTTAGCCATTGAGGAATGCTTGTATCTATGTCTTGACAGAAATTCGCGAGAGCACTGGTAATACTGCTTCGAATAGTTGGTCAACTTAGGTGATATACAGGGAGGAGGGGCCAGGACTTTTGTCCATGAACCGGGATGTCTGCGCCGCCACTACTTGTAGTTTTCGGTGTCTGTATGATTGGTAGCGTAACGAGAAAAAATTAGTATATGCCAAAGACATTGCCCATTCACCGAAAGCTTTTTTGTTGCCGCCGTTATGGAGGTTGTCGTGAATGAGATTCCACCAACGGGAGAGGTTTTGATGTCATAAGTTCTGAGCTTGGGCCAAACGTGGCGTCTTGGTCCCAGCCAGGCAAGACAAACTTTTTTTGTGGTGTGACCAGAACGATCTCCTCCACCGGGAACTCGCATTGATCACCATCAATGGCTGACTCGGGATTTCACACACGGGTCGTCACCGGCGGTTGGAGCCGAGGTAATACTTGTACGAAGTAGACACGGGTGTAAATCCTGTGTGCTCGAACGAGTAGCATAGACTGCCAGGAATGGCAGTAGTTTGAGATGAGATGACAATTCCCCGATAGTCCCCAGATATTGGAGGGTCCTGCCATGGTGAAACATGGTGTAGACATATGGGATCGACGATAAACTTTGATGTGCCTTGACGAAGGGTCGCAGGGTATTAGTAGTTTGTGTAACCTGAGAATTAGATGTTATTCTCCCGGTATGGATATAGAGGTAAGCAAATTGCATCAGCAGTGTCTTTAGTACAGAATGCCCCTTTGAGTCGACATTTGCTGCATTTGATTTCTGGCTATCTGATGCTAGACACATACATACATACATACATACAACTGTTGAAGGAGACTAGACGAACCGTACCTAGGACCGAGCCGCGCTAGATACTGATTCGCCTGTGAGGCATGAAACTCTCCCAACGAATCAACGGCGCCAGTGACGTCGGCGGCTGGCTGCCGCCCACCCCTGACGCACCCGGACTCGTAGTACATAGTACGTAATGACGAAACTGGGTTGAAAGTCTTGCGCTTATGGATGATTGACTGTGAAGGGAGACAGACGTGCGAAGTACTGAGTAGATACAGTGAGACAAAAACAACGTCTGGCGAGATGAATCAAGGAACATGCGAGGAGGGCTGCGGGGGAGGGCTTCCTAGAACGGCCAGCGCCAACCCAGCAGACATTATGAGAGTACCGAGTATCTATGTTGCGCAGTTGTATGGATACAAGAGCAATTCTTTGCTTCCTGACCCTGAAGATCAGTGGACAAAGCAGAGTAATTCATACACTGCCGTATGTGCTGTATCCCGGGCAAAAACCACGCTCTAATTTCTAAGCAAGTATGTCATCTTGATTCGGCTCTTCTGGTGTTGATGCCGCCGTTATGCGATGCAAGACACAGCATAGGTATGTGTTTTTTATGGCCCTTGACTGTGAGACAACAACCGGGGGAGTACTCGGTTAGCCAACTCGCAACGGGTACTCCGTACGCTCACTACTACAGCAGGCCCGCCGCTGCGATGGCGTCCACCGTCAGCTCTGATTAGCAGGCGAAGGATGGCTGGCCTCTCTCTCATCCCGACTCCTTATTACGGAGTGCTGTGATGAAGTGTATACATACATATATATGTATGGCAGATGGTGGCTACAGTCAGCCCAAGTGGCAAAAACGGCAAAAGCGACGACAGACAGTACGGAGTACGGAGTAGCTAAAGGAAACCCGACCGAGAGGACAAGCCAAGCGGTGCAGATATGCATAGTTTCCGTACTCGTACCATGGCATTCTGTGTGATCGCGGGATCAAATCGACATATGGTTTTTTATGTACTTCGTAAGATGGGCTTCATCTCGAGGTAGTTGGGCAAAGGCGCCCAGCAGCAGCAGCAGTGGCATGTATAGGTACAAATGTGCTTTTGGCTTAGTATCGTCACGGTGCGAATCGGCTCAAGATCCGCAATTTACACCAAAGGCTGCCTGTCCAAGTTAGTAGCAGTTGCGCCAACAAAACGACCGCCACTAAAAACGCGCTGGCTCTTCCCCTGGTTGTTTAGTTAGTAGTAGTACTACTACCTGTACTGTATACTTCGTATACACGAACAAGGTAGTAATAGCATGGTGGACAACCGAGCGAATGAGTCGCATGCTACCAGGAGCCGTCGCCTGCAACCAGCATCCATAAAGAAGCCTTTTTCCCACCAGCTGATGGTGCTGGACCCTTTCTGTGTCACTCGCTCAGGGGTGGTTTTGGCACAGATTCATAGGGCAAAGCAAAAAACCACGTGCCAAAAAGCAAAGGCGGGAGGGCCAAGCACAAGCAGCCTCCGCCATCATCCATGTGACGGGGGCGCTGTGATCCACTGAAATCGACTGCCACTGGGGCACTATGGACACTATGGACACTATGGACACTATGGACACTATGGACACTATGGACACTATGGACACTATGGACACTATGGACACTATGGACGCTATCCTCCAGCACTAACTCATCAAAGCCGCACTCACGCCGACCCAACCAGCCAGAATAAACCACAGAAGAAAGAGGCGCACCACCGCGCAAGGACCGCACTAACGCCGCAAAGGACAGTCGATCGATCCAGTTCGTATTTCACACTAGTCTGCCCTGGACAGGCGGATGGTCAGTGCCTTCAGTGGACGAGCGAAAGATGCTGCGAGTAGTGCTGCTCCGTGCTCCGTACTTTGTACGGCCATGGACTGCCTGTCGTGGGCTGTTAGTGCGATACTTGCATTGTTACGGTGCAGGCCTTTGCATTTCCCTTGCCCAGGCTGACACGCTCAGGTAGCGCTGCATCAGGCCCATGTACGAAGTACACCTATACTTGGACGACGCCAGCAATACGTACCGACAGCTTCGCACCAGGCTTGGACAGCCGGTCAAGGGTCAAGGGTCAAGGGTCAAGGGGAGGGGAGAACGCTCCAAGCCGCTCCAAGCCAGACCAGACCCTCCCTCCCTCTCTCACTCGCTCTCACCACGCTCCTAGCCGACTCCGCCTTCACCACGTCCCATTTCCCTCGACGCTGGGCGGCGGTGCTGTCGACCTGTGAATCCCTCTGTACGGAGTAGCCTTTCCCAGTTCGTCCTCCCCTCTAAAGCTTTCCTCTCCCCACAGTGTACGCTCTCGCCTCGTCTTTTCCCGCGCGACACGGTGATCGGTTCGGTCGGTCTATCAAACACAGGACGGGCCTCGAGGCATCTCTTGCGCATGTTGTGCTTCTCCCACTCCGGTCGCCGCTAGCCAATCTTTCAGCCTCCCTCCGCCGCTGGCTGTTTGCTCGCTCTCCTTCTCCTCCCGTCCCGACTTCTCACCCACGCCACCAAATGATGATCGGACGCCTGCGTATGCCTTGTTGATTGTCGTCGCTTACTCGAGCCGAGTCTCCTTCGCCCATCTCAGGTCCCGGTGCCTTGGTCTCGATCTCGATCTCGATCTCGACCCGCCTGGCCGAACTACTGCTACAATTTCTCGCCCGCCTCCGCCTCCGCCTCCGTCTCCGTCTCCGTCTCCTCCTCCTCCTCACTCATCCTCATCCTCACCCGTCGCTCCTCAGCTCCTCACCCAACCTCACAACATCCTTTTGTCGCCTGACTGCGGCCGAGCAGTCCTGCCCCGCCCGGCATGGTCGACGACGCTGCTCTGGCTGCGGCTGCTGAGCTCATCGCCTCGCTCGCACCCGAACCGGCCTCTGCCTCGTCGATATCTGCGGGGCTCTGCTCCAATATCAAGCTCCCGGGCCGTGAGACCCCCGCAAAACGCAGCCTAGAAATTGAACTTGAGAGACTCGCCCTACGGATTTCTCAGCTCGAGAGCAGGGCATCGGCCTCGCCCGCTGCTGTCTTGCCCGAGACCCCAAACGAGTCCAACGACAACGACACGCTCTTCAACGATGATGCCGAACCGCCCGTCAATGGCCACCCTGAGCCAAGGTTGTCCCAGGCTGATGAAGGTAGCTTGGACAGTCCGATTTTTGTATCCCACCAGCTGACCGAGGAAGCGCTGCAAGGACTGCACGATCATGTCGTCGACCAGTCCAAGCTTCTAGATAGCCAGCGCCAGGAACTTGCTGGCGTCAACGCTCAGTTGCTTGAGCAGAAACAACTCCAGGAACGTGCCCTCGAGATACTTGAGCAAGAGCGTGTTGCGACACTGGAGAGGGAATTATGGAAACACCAAAAGGCCAACGAGGCCTTCCAAAAGGCCCTCCGCGAGATCGGTGAGATTGTCACAGCTGTTGCTCGTGGTGACCTAACGATGAAGGTCCGCATGAACAGCGTTGAAATGGACCCCGAAATTACAACATTCAAGCGAACCATCAATGCCATGATGGACCAGCTGCAGACCTTTGCCAGTGAGGTCTCTCGTGTCGCCCGTGAGGTCGGCACCGAGGGTCTACTTGGTGGCCAGGCTCGTATTGGTGGCGTAGATGGTGTATGGAAAGAATTGACAGACAACGGTATGGCACCCGCTCCCCTACGGCCAAGTTGCCGTGTACACAACTAACAATACAACCAATAGTGAACGTCATGGCACAAAACCTCACTGATCAAGGTACGCACCCCCTCAACTGAGCTCCTCTCTACTCGGGTGGGAGGAAAAGACCTCTAGGTCGTCATAGTCTGACACAGGCATCATCTAGTGCGAGAGATCGCTTCCGTCACGACTGCAGTCGCCCATGGTGACTTGACAAAGAAAATCGAGCGGCCAGCAAGAGGCGAGATCCTACAGCTGCAACAAACCATCAATACCATGGTGGACCAATTGCGAACGTTTGCATCCGAAGTCACACGCGTAGCCAGAGATGTCGGAACCGAGGGTATTTTGGGTGGTCAGGCGGATGTCGGGGGCGTGCAGGGCATGTGGAATGACCTGACTGTCAACGTCAACGCCATGGCCAACAATTTGACGACCCAGGTGCGCGACATTATCAAGGTCACGACAGCTGTCGCCAAGGGAGATCTTACCCAGAAGGTCCAAGCTGACTGCAGGGGAGAAATCTTCGAGCTCAAGTCAACCATCAACTCTATGGTAGACCAACTACAACAATTCGCCCGCGAAGTCACCAAGATTGCGAGAGAAGTCGGAACAGAGGGCCGCCTGGGCGGTCAAGCAACAGTCCATGATGTCGAAGGCACTTGGAGAGACCTCACTGAGAATGTCAACGGCATGGCCATGAATCTGACGACTCAAGTGCGTGAAATCGCCAAGGTTACCACTGCCGTGGCCAGGGGTGATCTTACCAAGAAGATTGGGGTCGAGGTCAAGGGAGAAATTTTGGAACTGAAGAACACCATCAACCAGATGGTGGATCGTCTAGGTGCATTCGCCGTTGAGGTCAGCAAAGTGGCCCGAGAAGTCGGCACAGATGGAACTCTGGGTGGCCAAGCTCAAGTTGCAAATCTTGAGGGTAAATGGAAAGATCTAACCGAAAATGTCAACACCATGGCCTCGAATCTCACCATGCAGGTATGTGATCTGGCGCTGACCTCGGATCATGACAGTGGTCAGTATGGCAAAACTAACACCACACGTTTCACCAGGTTAGAAGTATATCTGCAGTCACACAAGCAATTGCGAACGGAGACATGAGTCAAACAATTGAAGTCCAGGCAAGCGGCGAGATACAAGTCCTAAAAGAGACCATCAACAACATGGTTTCGCGCTTGTCAAGTTTCTGCTACGAAGTGCAGCGTGTAGCCAAGGATGTCGGTGTCGACGGCAAGATGGGTGCCCAGGCTGACGTTGCTGGCCTGAATGGTCGCTGGAAAGAAATTACCACGGACGTCAATACCATGGCGAGCAATTTGGTAAGTGGCCCATACTCATCGTCGATCCTTTGAATACGACACAGTGCCGTGACACTAATGATAAATAGACTACGCAAGTGCGAGCGTTCTCTGATATTACCAACTTGGCTACAGACGGGGACTTTACCAAGCTTGTCGACGTGGAAGCGTCCGGCGAGATGGACGAGCTGAAGAAGAAAATCAATCAGATGATTTCAAATCTCAGAGACAGTATTCAGAGGAACACGCAAGCCAGAGAAGCTGCCGAGTTGGCCAATAAGACTAAATCAGAGTTCCTTGCCAACATGTCCCACGAGATTCGGACGCCCATGAACGGAATTATCGGAATGACTCAGTTGACCTTGGACACCGACTTGACACAATATCAGCGAGAGATGCTAAATATTGTCAATGATCTTGCAAACAGTCTCCTAACGATCATCGACGACATCTTGGATTTGTCCAAGATCGAGGCCAGGAGAATGGTTATTGAAGAGATCCCGTATACGTTACGAGGTACCGTCTTCAACGCACTGAAGACTCTGGCAGTCAAAGCGAACGAGAAATTCCTCGATCTCACATATAGGGTTGATAGTTCGGTCCCGGACTACGTCATTGGTGACTCATTCCGTTTGAGGCAGATTATTCTGAACCTCGTGGGCAATGCTATTAAGTTTACTGAGCATGGCGAGGTCAGCCTGACCATCCAGGAGCAAGAGGATAAGGGGCAGGTCGGACCTGGAGAGTACGCCATCGAGTTTATCGTGGAGGACACTGGAATTGGCATTGCCAAGGACAAGCTCAACCTCATCTTCGACACATTCCAACAGGCTGATGGCTCCATGACACGGAAGTTTGGTGGTACTGGTCTAGGCTTGTCCATTTCAAAACGCCTTGTGAATCTCATGGGTGGTGACTTGTGGGTGAACAGTGAGGCCGGAAAAGGTAGCGAGTTCCACTTCACTTGCCGAGTGAAGCTGGCCGATGAGCATGCTGAAAGCATCCAGGAAGCTCTGAAACCCTACCGTGGCCACCAAGTGCTCTTCGTTGATAAGGCTCAATCGAGCTCTGGTGCAGAAATCAGGGAAATGTTAGAGGAAATCGGCCTGCACCCTGTTGTTGTCAATTCGGAGAAGAGTTCGGCCCTCACCCGCCTGAAGGAGGGTGGTGCCTTGCCGTATGACGCCATTATTGTCGACTCGATTGACACTGCTAGGAGGTTGAGAGCAGTGGACGATTTCAAGTATCTCCCTATTGTTCTCTTGGCCCCCATCGTTCATGTTAGCCTGAAATCCTGCTTGGATTTGGGTATCACTTCGTACATGACGACACCATGCAAACTCATTGATCTCAGTAACGGCATGATCCCTGCTTTGGAGAACAGGGCCACACCATCCCTTGCGGATATTACCAAATCGTTCGAGATTTTGCTCGCAGAAGACAATACTGTCAACCAGAGACTGGCTGTGAAGATTCTCGAGAAATATCACCACGTTGTCACCGTTGTGGGTAACGGCTGGGAAGCTGTCGAGGCTGTCAAGCAAAAGAAGTTTGATGTCATTCTCATGGATGTTCAAATGCCCATCATGGTAAGTATCGAATTGGAGACGAGTTGGCTTTCCACTCCTCCTTTCCTTCTATTATTGGTAGCCTAAGCGACTAACATCCTGCAGGGAGGATTTGAAGCTACAGGCAAGATTCGGGAGTACGAGCGCGGCATGGGAACGCACAGGACTCCTATTATCGCGCTAACTGCACATGCAATGATGGGAGACCGCGAGAAGTGTATCCAGGCCCAAATGGATGAGTATCTCTCGAAGCCGTTGCAGCAGAACCAGCTCATCCAGACCATCCTGAAGTGTGCTACACTTGGAGGTGCATTGCTTGAGAAGAACCGGGAGCGAGAGCTAGCACTTCAAGTAGAGGCGAAGGCCTCGGGGCGTCTAGTGGAAAGCGAACGGCGTCTGCTGCGACCGAGCTTGGAAGGCCGCTCATTCACAACGAGGGAGCCCTTAACAACCAAGAGGAAGGCCATAACCAGGACCATTATGGAGACCGCAGAACCAACCGGTTCCTTAAAGGTACCGGAGGAGCAGGAGGACTCTGTGTCAACTGCACGTGAAGATCTTTCCGACAAGCGAAGTCTCTCCAGCTAACGCCTGTTGCTGCAATCTCAGCCATTCTTACGACTCGGAATTGTTTCGATATCACGTGGGCCTCATTGCTAGTCAAAGCAGTTGTCTTGTTTTGGGATTATATTGCTAGCCCTCGTTCTTTCTCCTGGCGAATATGGTGTTTGACATGAACCTGGACGAGAAAAAGGATGTGACGGTCTTTTTCTGCTTTTCTAGTCCAATGATGTCTTCTCTAATTGTTTATCTCTCTCATCCCCCCTTTCTATTGTATTTTATCTCGTGGTGTCTTGTTTTTGCTTGATCTTTTTTTTGGGAACCGAGCTTTGTCCTTGTGTCTGGCCATACTTCGAAAGCTTCATTCAACAAGTCTCATGGAATGTTGGTCGGTGCTTGTGCGTGGGAAGGAGAGGATGGTACGAAATGAAACGACAGATTTAGCCTTTTGCCTGGCTTGCTCCCCAACAGGCAAAGGGGTAGCCAAGCCAGGATGGACACATTTATTCTGTTGGAGCAGCAGCAGTATGGTTTGCGTGGGAATTGCGGATGAAATGGCATAGCGAAAGACTAGGTTATTCTCGGTGCGGGAAGATGATTTTTTTCTTTCTCTTTCTCTTTTTCTTTTTATAAAACTCGGGCCGGTTTCAGCACAGAAAAGGTGGTGCTGGATGGCCAACGACCTTGACGAAAGGGATGGGGATGGGGGAAGGGGGATGGATGGAATCTTTCAAAGTTGAGGACCATTTTCATCTCTTACTAGCGGCATCAAAGACTCTTTTTATTTCTGGGATCGAATATATTATTCCCTTTTCCTTTTGTGCGTGTGAGGTGTCTATTACTCGCTCCTTAAGTGATAGATGTCAAGATTTTGGTGAACAGAACACCTCTTTCATCCTACCACGTGTAGCAGCAGTAGCGGTATAAGGAGAGTGACTTATTCACCTCCCCATCTTTGTGTGCCAGTGGTATGTATTCCTACGTAACAAGTCCTTGCCAACGCCAGCACAACACCAATAAACAGACAGGACCCCTGTGTCAAAATCATGATGACGATGGGCGCCCGTTACTCCTCCTTCTTGTTGCTGTTGGCCTTGTCCACCGCCTTCTCTGTGCCCTTCTTGTGGCTGTTGCAGTCGTCGTTTTCACCACTGCCACCAGCAGTGGCTCCAGCCTCGAGGGCCGCTAGAATAGCATCAAGCTTGCTCTCGAGATTTGTCAAATTGGCCTCCATCGTGGAGGCGGCTTGTTCACCCCTGTTTGTTTCTCGTTGGCGGCCAGCACCAAGTTATTGATTAGTCCATCAAACTCCGATTTGCTTCTGCATAAACCTAACCGGGGGGAGGGGGAAACAAAATCATTGATGAGAGAGAATGAGAGAAGAAAGCAAGGGATAAAAGCAAGGGGTGTGTTAAAGAAGCAAGGTTATTTCCTCGTTTCTTTCACTCTGGGATGTGATGCACACGATCGGGCGATCTGTGGAGGGAGATCGAGAAGCGATTTACCTTGCAATATCTTGGAAGGCCTAGAATAACATGGTTAGTCATGTGATTCGAGTGATGATTTAGACGAAGCCTTAAAGGGGGGAAAGGGGGAGGGGGCGTGTAGATATTTGAGACAGCGAAGGCTTTTTTTTTCCTTTTTTTTTTTTTTTTTGGAATGGCGGGCTTTTTTCGTAATGCCATCCGTAGCATGGGGAAACCGTTCTCATGGGAGAAAAGTAGGGAAAGGTTACACGAGGATTCCCTTTATCCATACGGAACGACATGAGACATGGGGGAGGGAGAGAAACCACATACCTGAGCGAGGTCTGCAAGAGACTGGTTTGAGTTGGAGGATGGTGACTCTGTGGTAGCCGAGTTTTGGGGTGGCGATGTCATGGCTGAGATTCTGTGCTTTTCTTGTGTTTTTGTCTTTATTTATTATTATTATTATGATTGAATTTTCACGGCGGTGTTTTAGGCGTTGAAAGGGATAGGTATCTGAAGCAACGGTTTGATGAGCGTGAGGTTGAGGCTGAGAGGGTGTGTGATGTCACTTCCCATTGCTGAGTTGAGTCGAGCCGGGCTGATGCGAACTCACGTGATGCATCGGACAGCTTTAGTAGGTACCCTACCTATGCAGATACGTATTGGTTTCGTCTAATAATCACTAACAATTCCTATCTCCTGGATATACGGAGTAGTAGTGGTAGTATTGCCAACAGGAGCGCCCCGAACATTGTGGATCAATGTTTCCAACTTAGGAATTATTCAGATGAGGTCTAGACTTGGATGGCCTTTGCCCATGCAGGTAGAAGTTGCATGGATCGCTGGGTAGACAGATAGTAATGGCCACGACAAAAGGCCAATGCATCGTACGAGTTGGGCCAATCCACAGAACGTGACGATAACTCGTCGCATTTGCATACCTATACGCCCGGTTCTTTAGGTGGGCTTCCGTGTCTTCGTTGATACGGCAGGCCGCAAAGCTGCACAACCCATGCTCGTTCCATCTGCATGAACCGCACAGATTTGCTTTGCCTGCGCTAAAAGCTCACACACCACGCTCTAGCTCCCCCGTTTTCTGTCAACTGCTGCAACCTCCTCAATCCCTTTTTCTTTGGCCAACGGTCCTGACATGGAAACGTATCTCGTGTGAACTTGGTCTGCTGTTGCTTGATTAACGCATGGTGGCCGGGAGTCAGAGATCGGCGATCCAGCAACTCGAGTAGTATAGCAATGTAAGGGGCGGTTCGTCCAACACCCCCCCCCCTCTCTCTTTCTCTCCCTACATTTGCGTGATGGGGATAGACGAAACTTGCACTTCGTCTCAATGTCGTCAAACCGCCGCCGTTTTCCCACCAACAACGCCGGCCGTCTTCCGCGAGGTGAGGGAGGGCGCACCGTAAGACGCCGTACAGCAAAGACATATTACAAGCCCTCAGGGTTCAGGGATCAACGCAGTCCAAGTCCAACCAAACTGCCTGACCTGACCAAAAAGCACCGGACACATCGCCGGTGGATGCAAGTCATTCTTCAGAAAATGCGCCAAGAAGAGGCCTCGACCTGAACTTGCTGGCCATTCGGCGCGAACGGTGCGCTGTTCAAGCAGAAGCAATTAATATTAGCGACAAATGGCGTTCCTAGACCGACCAGCCGACCAAGCAATAGTGTCCCCTCTTGTTGCAAATCGAACGACTTGGCAAGATGCACACAACATGCACCTCGCAAGATGAGAGGAACCCAGCAATACAAGGATCAAGTCGCACAATCCCGTATGCGGTATTACCGCCCTTTGTGGTAGTAGTATGTGTACGAAGTACGTATCATATATCTCGAAGAGGCAAGGCAGCCTCTTGTCTGGTTGAGCGTCTCTGTGAATTGTGCGTTGGTGGCACCGATAACATGTGTGCCGTGACAAGCGCGTATCTGACTTGTCACTCGCTCTCTTATGTACACACCCCTCCCATGCAGGTGCCGACGGTCTAGATCTCAGAGATGCAACATACCATCAACTGGTTTCTGTCAGCATGTCGACTATTGGGAGAAATAGCAGAGGTTGTTGAGGTTGTAAGCAAGCAGATGGTAGGCTGTTTGGGTGTCATCGATGGGTGAGCAGGAGATCGAGATGCGGCGCTCTGGGAGTCAATTTGGTATTACTCTTATTATCGTAGCACCTCCATCCCTCTTCGTTTTTGAGTCGTCAATAATACCCACGGGTCTTCACGCAAGGCTCCTTGCCTTGCGTGAAGAGGGAGAGGAAATGGGTTCCAAATACGAGGGGCTCGTATGTTCTCGTATGTGTGTACGTACATACACAGTTGTGGAGGAGTATTTTTGTAAATTAACGTGCGTTAAGCTTCCGGGAGATGCCTCCGGGCCAGGGCCATCTCGATGGGTCCCTGTGTGTCTAGAGTATCACGGCATGGGCCTGAATAGTAGGAATGAGGGAAAACCCAGGAAGACCCATCTGACATGATCGAGATCTCCGACCGGTGGCCGTGATTACTAGTCGAGAGCTAGAGAATCTCCCATGGCGGGTGGATGCCGCGTGCTGGGGACGTTTCTCGGAAAAGAGCGTCCTGAAATCTGCGCCCTGGCTGGCTGCGGTTGGTCTCATCCAAGTAGTACGAGCAACCGAGGAGTGCCGACACCCGCGTATAACGGACAACTAACTCTCTCTCGAGTCTCATCGGTTTTTCCGCAGACCGTATTTTATTTATTTCCGAAAGTCGAAATGACAATTCATGGAGGCATGAATATGGAGCATGCCACATGTAAGCCATCATCATTGGCTTTTCTCAGACCGAGACAAGGAGGCCTGGCCATGTTGTACGGAGTACTCCGCACCGTGCTCGTATGTCGACCAGCGAGCGGAGGCATGAATGGAGTACTACTTCGTACTCCGTACGGAGTACAGGTGGCCCAGTCATATTATGCATGACTCGTCATGGGCAATAATTATTGGTGGCTCATCGACTTTGCCAATATCGCTGCGCGCCATCAAATGAGCTCGTCAGCTGAGGGAGAAGAGGCGCCCAGTGGCCTCGCCATTGGAGACGCTGCATGCATGTATCCCACAAAGGAGATGAGGCAGTTCTCCAAACGGCAAACGGAGTCCATAGTGGTCCGATGTCCACTGCACGCCCTTTGCCTGCACCATTTGTTCTGCACGACGAGGAGATGTAGGAGTGTACATATACTGTCGGCATTCGCATCCCCTGTGTCCAGGTAGTACTACTTCGTAGTACTCCGTACTAGTATTAATATTGTCAGTCCAAAGTGGAAGGGAGTATTATTCGTACGCCGTACGGAGTCGTACAAGCACGTACTCGTACATGGAAGACAGCACCCCAGGTAGCACCGGAATAAAGGAGCGGAAACGCGGTCTCCTCTCCCCTCTCTTGCCGCTGTGTTGTGCATACGGGTGAAGAACACGACGCCGACGGCTCTCCACGATATTGGACTGAATATCCGTCCCGAAGTCAAAAAACCCGTCTTTTCGCCCGTTGTGGCGTGACTGCAACCGATCCCTCGACCCAAAATTCGATTCACCACAGACCGATTGTGATTCCAACATTGAGTGCAACCCTCCTAATGGGCGTGCGTGACGTGACGTAACGGCGGGCTCTGGCTGGTTCCGGCTGTGATAGGTTGTTCAACATGCCCATCACCATCATCATACTAACCTACCCGGTGCCTGGCCCAATCCTCTGCCACCCTCTTCAGGTCGCCTCCAGCCACGACCACAAGCTTGGACGGGATCGAGATCGCTCTCCTCAGGCAAATTGGAATCGTCGAGCACAACCCAATTGCGGCGCGAGGACAACCGGGCTTGCCTCCGCCGTCATCCCACTGTTCCTTTCTTTCTTTTTTTTGCTTGCTCCTTGTGTTTTTAGAACAAGCAGACCATCGAACCATCGAGAGTTATGAAATCAAGTTCCACAACATTGCCTGATAGCTACCTCAAGCTTTCAGCTCTCGATTGCTGCCTCCTCTCTCCAGATCAACCATACCTGCACCGGCCATTTTCGTCATGACAACCCACATGAACCTTGACGCCATGGCACTCACCACGTATGTGGCAAGTGTGTGTGATATGTCATACTCTTGCGAATCGGAGCGGGTGCGAGTCTGAGTTCCGCTTGTCTGCGAAGACCCAAAGCCTCCACGCCACACAACGCCATGCCATGACTTGACATGTCTTGTTTGCCAACGTCGGTGTTTGACCACGGCGCTTATGATAGAATGCACAGTAGTGCTGCTATATCTGTTCTGTCCCCCAAAGCATCACGTAGGTAGTAGATGTTATGTAGGAAACCACAAGTACTAGTAGTAGTGGTAGTAGGATCATCACCCGGAATTGAATAAAACGTCCAGCTCGACTCGACCGGCAGGAGCGGGCGGGAGACCAGGATTTCTTCTCCCCACAACAGCCAGCCACGGCATCGCAATGGCATTGTGATGGCCCCATGTCATGACCATGGCTATCCAGCAAGGCGATTAAAAAAAGAGTCTCAGCCTAGCCACTGACTGGCCCCAACTTGATTCGGGCCCAGATACTAGCACGCCCTTGGCCAACTAGCAACCCTGACGAGGGTTACATCATCACCGTCATTGCCCACTACATGTGAGACTGTCGATGTCCATGTTCAAACACCCTCTTGGATGTTGATCTTCCTGCCGTCCCAGGAGGGCCCTTTTAAGTTGAAACGTTGTGTGGTCCTGTTCTTGGCTCTCTCTATTAAAGGCCTGATCACCCGATCCCGCACGGCTTGGTCGATTCCTTTGCACTGACGTCTGACTCTTGGATCGAAAACAGCTCCCATTTGGGTTGTGCGAGTGCTCGTAGAGAACTCCGTAGCCCTGGAGAGGTACACGCAAGGTCCCCCAGTAGCGGCACGCCCACCCTCGGCACGTCCTGTGTCTTGATGAGGCCCTGGAGCCAAACCAAACCAAACCAAGCCCCCAGCGTTCGTTCCTCCCGTTCCCTTTCTCTCCTGCTCATTCCCAAACCCCATGTCATTCATACCATTCGATCGCATGGGTGTCTGAGTAGTAGTAGTACTCGTAGTAGTGGGCTTTTTTTTTTAAACCGACTAGGAGTCTCCTCTCCAGCTCTCCCGCCACACACCCCTTCATGCTCAATCAACCCTGGCAGGTGTATGAGTGCCGTTACTCGTACTCGTAGGTAAAAAAAAAAAAACTGTGTGGAGAGAGTCAGCATCGCCGTCATAACCCAGCACGACCGCGGGATTGCTCCAGAACTTAATCTACCCCCACGTCTATTTGCATCCTTGGATTTCCTCCAAATCATCCATCTTTTTATCCTCATCGTCAACAGTTTCACCAAGGTCATCATCATCTGCAGCCCACACTGGCTTGCTTATTTATCCTTTCACCAGTCTCCGTCCGCCATTCCTTTTGGGTCTGTGTTCCCTGAGTAGTTCTCTGTCGCCCGGCTTCCAGGACCAGCCTCACTTTTCCTTCCGTTCATCTTGACCGGGAGGCCCGAACGGATATTGGAACCAGGCCTTGTCCCGTATATGTCGGTTGGTTTGCTATCCCTGTCCTTGGCAATCAAGACTGCTGGTCAAGGTTCACCCACTCATCTGGTCCTTGAGTGCCTGGACTCCTGCCTCAATAACCGGGATGCCTTTACAGACTTCTTTATCTCAACTCTGCATCAATTAACCCATCTACTGAATCCTTCTCCACCCGAGCTGATCCAAGTCCATTGAAAGAGCTCACTTTGACGGGGTTCAAATTGAGAACACCTGGCTTCCAAGGACGGTCGGCTTCAACATCCCCACGACCAAGGACGTCGTCACTCGAACGTGGCAGTTCCTAGTCCATACGGATTTCGACTATATTGAGACGCTGTGAACCTCTGTTGGAGCACACCTTTTCCCAGGCATCGTCGTTCAAAATTTAACCTCAGCCACTGGACTACTGCCACTCCGCCAGGCCTGTTTTTTTCTTCTCTTCATTATTGACCATTGGTGCGCCTGTGTGCCTGAGCTGTTGGTTCTTCTCCCGATCTCGCACTAGCTCCCGTTCCCTGGCTGGCTATGTCGGAGTAAATGATAGATCTTCAGTAGGGCTCGCAATTCCTTTGGATCCACGCACAGGTAGTGTCGAGAGTACATTCCGGCTGTATGAGTCAAGAACTGGAGGCTATCTTCAGAGAGCTGGGCATTGCCCAGTATCTCGACACTTTCGTGGAACAAGGCTTTGATACCTGGGATACTATTCTTGACATCCAGGAATCAGATCTGTGGGTGAAAAACAAAACAGGACCCCCTGACGAAGAGTCGCTAATGAGGATCTCAGTGATGCCCTCGGTGTTAAACTCGGTCATCGAAGGGTAGGTTCATTACCATATCAATTGGGGTCGTGAAAGAAGAAGGGAGAAAAGCTAACTGTCCTGTTCAAGAAACTCCAGCGACGGATTGCCAACTCCAGAGGAATTGCTCCTGGTGCATCACTAGTATCGCCAATCCAGTCAACAGCAGAAGAGGCGAGGCAAGATGCTGCCCAAAAGGAAGCAAGTCGTGAAGAGAATGCTACCGAGATTCCAACCGTAACGAAACGGAAGTACCGCCGGCATCCCAAGGTATGGAAGTCGTAACCTGCGGGCTACCGTGTGCTAATTGCGGCTGGATAGACAGACGAGAATGCGCCAGAACGCCCACCATCTGCGTATGTGCTCTTCTCCAACAGTAAGTCTCACATGTAACCATAGAGCCAATAACAATGCGAAGCATGGCTAATTTCACGTCTTCTCTGCAGAACTGAGGGAAGGGCTCAGAGGCCAAACTCTGACATTCACCGAGATTGCAAAGCTGGTGGGGGAAAATTGGCAGAGCCTTTCGCCAACTGAGAGAGAAAGGTTCGAGAGACAGGCCAACAATGCCAAGGAAAAATACCATCGAGAAATGGCGCAATATAAGAAGACGGAAGAATTCCGCCAGTATTCGCAATATCTTCAAGAGTTCAAAGAGAAGCAGGGAAAGTCCGGTCAAGGTATATAGCGTTGATCCCCCTGAAGCCGATCTTAGCTGACTTGTCCCGCATCAAGGTCAGGAACCTGCCAAGCGGGCAAAGATAGAGCCGACCCAGCCCACCGAGATTGTCAATGGCAGCAGCACCGCAAGCAGTGGCACCCCCAGCAGCAGCGTAGCCCTCAGCGGCTCCACATCGATAGCGAGTGGCAACAGCAGCGAAAGGATACGAGAAAGCGAGTCCCGTGAGCCACCGCCAAGTCGACGACATGATAGCGTGAATTCAGTCGCATCGGTAGCGGAATCTCGCCACTCAACAGCAACAAGGTCCACTGAATCTGCACCGTCCCCAAGAACGACCCATTTTGATGTTGGTACACCGCGGGGGGGTCATCAGAGACATTCGCGTCGGGCATCGTCGTTGCGTGGTAGAGGTCCGCGCGGGGATACACCTCAACCACATTTACCATCTTTGTCAGATGTGTTGATTGAGGGCCAGAGGGGGATCGCCGGGCCAACATCAGCAGAAGCTCATGGTTTTGTGCCCACATTTATTCCCCCGACGAATCCTCGACAATCGGTACCTCAAAGTTCACCAGCAATGCCACTGGGTCCGGTAGTCCCTATATTTTATCATGAGCCGTCTAGCGGCACCACCATCCATTCTGGACCGGCACCTGGCTTCGGTCGAAGGCCTGGCGAAGGTCCTTTGGCCATCCACTCTCTATTGTCAGAACCAAACTCAACTATCCGTCATGGGTACGAGAAGTCGCCGTCGTCAGTTGCGAGTGCGACGAGTCCGATCGAGCAAGTAAAACCACTCTTCGGGCCCTTCCAAGGGCCGAGAAGTTATGGTACCAATCCCTTTCGATACGATGAATTTGGCCGGGGACGCAACTAATGTGCTTGCAAGGCTTTCGAACTCCATCGTCTGCGTTTCAGGACGTGAGGATCGAGAGGTCGGGGGATGGGGATGGGGAAAGGGATGTGCTGATGACGTCGACTGACGAGCCTTCCATCCGTAAAGGGGAAGGCAGCTTTAGGGGATTTGATGGGATGACTGCCCTGCTGAAAGCGGGCGAAATGGCCTGGCGCAATCATAGTAGCTGATGCACGGTTGGCATAGTCCGAAAGGTTGCTAAGCTGTGGCGTCTCTGTCAGTTGATCATTCCAGGATGAATCACCCTCACTAAGGCATCCAAGCCCGCCTCATGTTTGGACAAAGCTCGATTTTCTGTTTGCATTTGTTTTCTTGGCTTTGTTTAACTTGTTTTCCTGTGCACTCTTCGGAAGCCCGTTCAGATACCCATAGCCCTTGGGCTTGTCTTTGGTTGGCTGAGCTATCAAGACTTGGCATTTTCTTTTCCTTTTTGATGTGAACCCGGGATACGGACGTTTAGAACCGACAGAGGAAGGGACTGGCGTTGAGGATCTGCATGAAAATTTAGCAAACAGCTGTAGCACCGGGCCTCTTGTTTCGGGACAAATCTTGTCTCGTGTGTACTTTTGTCTTGGGAGAAGGAGTGGTAGCATGACAGACTGACAGACTGTGCAGAAGACTGGGACGGTGGCTTTGGTACAAAGACACAGAATTGTCGAGAGTGTGTTGTCTGACCTTGGCGCTGCGGAGCATGTATTATACTCCTCCTCAAAAATAAGAATGAATAACGCTTTGACACGGCCACAAGTTGGCAACTAGCATGCCATGATGTGTTGTCCATGTGTAAAACTCGAACTCGAGCAAGAACGAAGAATGTCGAGGCGACCAGGGCAGAAAAGAGACTGATAGCTAAGGCACGGCAGCCAACAAAAAGGGTCTGGCGTTAGGACGTCATAGCGCAGCCACAGAGAGATGGCAGATCTACTTCGTACCTCATCGTAACTCCAGATTCCAACGATGGCCCTGGACGGGGCGGATGGCTGGCAGGGTTCAACAAGCTTGCAAGCCTAGTGCAATGCGGAGAGAGCCGTTGGCTCAACTTGGCGGAGGCAAATTGATCTCGGCCACGTCCGCTGGTGGTTGAGTCGATCACGAGATACAGACTTGCAGAAGAGATGGAGGGATGCAAATTAAAAGAGGGCAAAGGAAAAAAAAGATGAGGTGGCAAGGTGATCTGAAGATGTACCTGGTACCAGCACTACTACTGGTAACTACTAGGTAAGGCGGTCTAAAACCAAGGCAACCGGAGGCAGAGAGGCAGAGAGGCGGAGAGAGGCAGGAGCAGGATAAGGATCATCACTCTTATCATCCATACAGCACGTGCAAGAAGAGGAGATTTGATGGACATTTTCCCTCCTTATCAATCAGACATGTAATATTGCATGTAGTACTATAACCCAGCATTATCCCAGACTGGCCAATAGAGATGCGTTGTCCGTCAGGCACGGTTACATCCCAAAAGTCATACGCGGCATTATCGTCAAGCAGCTCTGTCATGTCATTATACCATCACCACCATGTTCTCTTTCCATGTCCTTCTCTCCACAAGCAAGCCCTCTGAATGCCCAACAATTCGAACCGCCTGGCATCTCTAAGCCGCACCCTCCGTAACCTCGGCCGTCCAATCCTTCCGTATGTCCAGTTCTGTCAGCCCTTCCGTATTTTCAATCACGAGGCCCTTCTCGTTAGCTAGGTGAAGTAGGCAGATGAAGCAGTACGAGGTCGAGATGTCGGCCATAGCGGGCTTGGGATACACCGACTGTAGCCCGTTCATAACCTCTGTGAACTTCAGCGTAGCGTCGTCATCTGAATTTGATGACGGCTCTGGTTCTGACTCTGGAACCCGTTCTGCGGGCTTCTACATAGATAAGTTAGCAAAGAGACGGATGTGAAGGCGAATCGGCCAACGCCAGATTATGCAGTGCACCCGGGATCTTACCTCCAACTGCTCAAAGCCCATGCCCTTCCATATTTCCTCCTTGAGCCGTCGTACATCGACCTTTTTGGCAACCCTCGCATACTGAACATACTCGGGCCGCACGCGTCGGGTTTGCGTTACCAGCGTCGTCCCAAACGCCCCGCCCATGGTATTCGTATTCGTTGTCTCCCCGTTAAGCATAGCCGTGATACCCACGCCTTCTGTCATGCCGGGTTCACCCTCGACTCCTGGTGAAAGATGCTCTCGTGCGTCCGCAAACTCCAGGTCATCGTCATCTGGGTCATCGCCGCCAGGGAACGGTAATCCATCATCTTGGAAGAAATTGGCATCATAATCGCCCTCTGGTAGAGCCGTCTCCTCGGGGGCCTTTTGCTGCGCCCAGAACGCCTCGTCCAATTCTCCCACCGGTTGATTATCTTGTGGATCATGACTCTGCCCACCGCTTCGAGACCCAAATTCAGTCCGCCGCTGAGCTAAGCGAGCCTTGGGCTTGAGAAAGAGACTCAATAGAGACTTGGAGCTGAAATGCTTATCATCCGGGAGCAGATTGCGTGATTTGGACTTCCAATCCTTCTTGGGCAAGCTGATGGTGGAATTGCTTGACGCTTGAGTATAAATGACATCTGCCAGGCTGGAGCTGAGGGGGGACGTGAAGTCAATCTGGAATGGTTCCTTTTCCTTGCGCTTCTTTGTTTCTCCCGTGGGCTTACTGACATCCTTGATTTTGCGAATTCTCCAATGTTCAGCACTGCTCCAGTTCTTTTGCAATGCTTGATCAAAGAAGCCCAGGATATCTTGGTGCATCTTGTCTGCGGTTTGCGCATTCGCCATGGATACAATGTACTCGCCATTGCCGTCAAGACCACCATCTCCACCCTCTACACCATCCACCCCAGCATCATAGACACGCATTTGGGGTTCCAGAGCAGCTTCGCGCGCCCAAGCCTCACCACCTTCACCGAATGCAACTTCGCCGCCGATATCAAAACCACCAAGGCCCAAGTCATCGTCGTCGAAACCGGCCGGTGCGTCCTCGTCGATGAACATGCCCGACTTGTCGCCTAGAGCACTCGGAGTTTTTTCCTTGTCTTGGTCTTGTTTCCAGTCCTCTGGGGCCTTGAGGAAAGGAATATCCATGGATCCGGAAGGGTCGCCTAGTTCGAAGTTCTTTAGTGAAGGGCAAATATCCAGTTCATCCAGTAGATTCAAATCTGGGAAGAATCGGTGGCCCAGAGTTGCAACGTCAATCTCAACATCAGCTGTCTCGTTGTCTTGCTCATTCTCGTGGAGTTTATCCTTCCCTTGTGCGATAGAGACGTCTGCCTCGTCGTCTTCCGCATCTGCATTCTCATCCATCTCTCCGTCTCTCTTCTTGGCAATATCCGCATCCCCAGTATCATCACTGCTGTCGAAGACGATGCGCCCGTGCGAGTCGATCATCAGATGGTTGAGTAACAAGCCCTTGGCGCCACCCTCATCAAAATCGGCAGATGCTTTCTTGAACAGCGGATCAACGGCAAATTCCAGCTCAAACTTTTTGAGCTGCAGAGAGTTAAATGATGGCGCCAGAGTTGCCTCAGATGACCGTTGCGTCTAGAACAAGTTAGTAAGTATAAAGGGATTTCCTTGTGCGCCAACAGTGCCATCGAAGAACCCCTCTCACCTTTTTTTTCTGCTTCTTCTTCACATTGCCGTCCTCATCAAGTTCCTCCTCTGTTTCCTCGCCGTCACCTTCCTCGCCTTCGCAGTCCTTCTTCTTGCTGTTGCTGTCTGCCAGGCCACTAAGAAGCTTGCCGGTCTCGGTTGCGACACTGTCAACCCGGTTGGTGTAGATTTTGACACAGCCGTCCAGCGTGCAACTGGCCTTCTGAAAATTGACACCATCACCTTCTTTCAGCAGCGACATGTCGTGGAAGTAGTCAATCAGCGCAAAGTTCCACGAGTTTGTAGCATTGATCTTGTTGTCCGTCGCCATCTTCATCCACTCCTCAAAGTTGGCCAGGATAGGGACACGCTTCATAGGCGTTACCGAAACCCCTGCCACCATGATAGGATCGTCGGCACCGTCCCCGCCTCGCCCTCCCCGCGGCGTACCCGGATAGGCACTTGGTGATGCATTCTCAAGGTCTTCTAGCCTGAGGGTTCCCTTGCGCGGAGTCGCGGCCTTCTTGATTTCGTTGATTTGCTTTTCGTGTAGAGCCTTGCGTGAATGCATTCTTTGGCCTTTCTCGTGCGCATCGTCGTTCAGGGGAATCCTGTCAGGCATTGCTTGTAAGAGCTTTTCGTTGCGAGAGAGGGGTTGTTTCGCCTACTTGATGGGAGATTCGAAGGGAGGGGCCGACATGGAACCTGACGTCGACTTGACGCCGCCAGGGCGTGGGACCTGGGCGACCCGAGGCATTTTCGGGGAGCTGTCGTGCGTGTTTCGTGGGACGCTGAGCGCAGGTCTGCTAGGCAAGGCCTCTTTTGTCGCGTCCTCGATAGTGCGTCAATGCATGTGGGTGGTTGCGCCAACAATGCGGCCCAAGTAAACAAACCAGTGCCCGCCTTTATTACTCGAAGAGGTAGGTTAGTTGTACAGAGACGCCAATGCACCAATGACGACTCTTAGCCTAAAATGGCAATGCGAATGCTAATTTACCTGGGCCGGTAATTTTTCTCACTTACCGTACTAAATTTTACGGTAGCAAGTATGAGCGCAGTCACTGATAACATCGATACCTTGTTTCGTGCCCTCTCAGGACGCTATCGCTTGCTTATTATTATTTTAATGTTATTTTTTCAAGAATCTGCGTGTTAGTCGGTTTCGTGGCACCACCGTGGTCCTGGACAGCCGCGAATGAGATAAAAACAGCACGCAGCTGTTCTCGAGAACAGATTGTAAGCTCGCCGGAATAGATTCAACAGGAAAACTCAGTGATGAGATAGATAGTTGTCATCGAAAGCCAGCTTGTTCATTCTGTTCTTTTACAAGCGACCAACCAGGTAGCTGGAACTTTTTGCGAACACAATGGGTGACAGTTCTCCCTAATAGTACGAAGTGCTTCGTATTACTAGGTACTTTAAAAACAGCAACTGAGTGTTAATAGAAAAAAGGGTCCCTACTTCGTAGAGCAGTGATTGATGAAGTTGGAAGTCGGAATTGTCTGTCGCCCGTCCTTGGCAGGCGTTATTTCCGAGGAATCACCGAGTCCTCTGGACGAAGTACTCATAAAGTACTGACATATCTATCTCCTGCGCATGGGTGACTACATACTAAGGTAGATTGGTGTCCTCGTCCTGGGCATTTAGATATTGCAATTCAGAAAAGACTAAACTAGCTTGTAGCTGGACTTGATCAATCGGTTAGGACTGTTGACTGCTTTTATTTAGTGCCAAGTGTAACGGTCGAGACTGTTGATGGATAGGTAGACCCGTTGTCGGGAATACACTTGCCTTTTAATTGTACCTAATAGGTACCTCTTATCAAAAAGTTGGAACATGTGACGACGACTTCAACACCGCCACACGCGACACATGTCGGCTTTGCCTCCAGCATCCAATCACACATATGTCTCCCTGCAAAACGTACCTAGGGCGAATTCGATACCGACATCATCGCCATCGCTGTTTTCTCCAGTGATAATCCATCCTAAGGATGCATCTGAGACATTCCATGGCTTCATAACCAGCACTTTACCTCACCTCTCCTCACCTCTCCTCACCTCTCATTCCGCCTTGGCCTTGCTTCGGGAGGCCTCATGTCGGCGGTACTCTCGCATGTCTATAGGCACATGCCCATGCGACCAGCATGCGGACAACTACCACCAGACGGGGGAGCCGTTTGAGCTCCCGTCCGTTCTATACCACGGTGCTGCTCATCTCCCTGCTGACGGCCTACTCGTTCCTGGGATACACTCAGCATCGGGTTCGCGACCATCATGACGGTCTCTCACTGCTCAAGCGCAGCAAAGATGCCAAGCCCGAGTGTCGTCAAGTACACATGGCCGAGGACCAGTGCGCCTTTGTGAAGGAGTATTGTGTGGATGACGATGCCGGACTGCTTCCATATTTGCAGCTTTACTACTGCACGCTCAGCCATGCGCAACCCGTGGCTTTTGTCATTCTCGTCGTCTGGCTGGGCCTGTTGTTCACTACTATTGGCATCGCAGCAAGCGATTTCTTCAGTATCAACCTCAGCACCATTGCCACCATCCTGGGTCTTAGTGAGAGCCTTGCGGGTGTCACTTTTCTTGCTTTTGGCAATGGCTCGCCCGATGTGTTCAGCACCTTTGCCGCTATGGGATCAAATAGCGCAAGCATGGCGGTTGGAGAGCTCATCGGTGCCGCCAGCTTCATCACCGGTGTTGTTGCGGGATCTATGGCGCTAGTCCGAGAGTTCAGGGTGGACCGCAAGACGTATGTCAGGGATATATGCTTCTTCATCGTTGCAGTTGCGTCCACCATGACATTTCTGGTTGATGGACAATTGCACTTTTGGGAATGCTGGGCCATGATTGGATACTACGCAGTATATGTCCTCACTGTTGTCGGTTGGCACTGGTATACTACCAGGAGGAAGCGAAGATTACGCAGAGAAGGTGAAGCTCGGAGTCACGTCTATGGATTGGCGGGCCATGCTGGCGATGAGCTGGCAGGCGAACCATATCGTGATGATCCCGACGACGTTGATCGAGGAGTAGGGCGGCCGTCACCAGACTCCAGGCCCAGGAGCGCTATTTCAGCCCTGGACATTGGCCCAAGAATCGAGGTCGACGGCCAAGTAGTCGAATCCGGCCGCCAAATTGACAGCGACGACACTGACGAGGACCACGAAAGGATGGTGGCGGCTGAGGTTTCCCGGAGCATGCGAGTCCTGCGTTCAAACATCCAAGGCCGGCGCAAGAGCGCTCTCACGCCAATTAGACCCAGCTTAGTTGGTGCCTTGGAGTTCAGGTCTGCTTTGGCACATTTGCAACGCGAGAGCAATCTTCAGCTGTCAGAAATTCCAGCTCGAAACTATTCCGACAATCAACTTGACGGGAGAGGGCGAAGGGGAACTACCAGTGCCATCCCCGACTTGTCACACACCGGTATAAATGCAAGTTGGACATACGAGGCTGGAAGTAAAAGAGAAAGGGCCATGTCATCTGGGAATGTCCCAGCTCTGGTAACGCCCCCAGAATCACCATCTCCTGGACAAGATAGCGCAAGCTCTAGTCTACTTCTTCCTCTGGACAATACGGCTGGACAATCGGCACCCAGCCCAATGGGATCATATGTCATCGGCGGAAAACTAGCGCCTCCGCCTGTTGGCCAACTGGGGACTCTCACTGATGCTCTAGGGCACAAGCCGCAACGGGAAGTGCCTCGACTCCAACTGCAAATACCCAGTCGGCGCAGCAGCTACAGTGATAGATCATCCCCCAGCGTACCGTTCCCCCGATACACGGATTCCCCCATGGTGATTACACCAAACCCGCAGTCGGAACCGGATCACATGCTTCTATCACCAATGCCTGTTCGGCGCGATGATCCCATTTCTCTACTTCACGGGTCTGTGGAGCAATTGAGGCCAGTAAGGTGGTGGCCATATTTGCTCCTGCCAGACCCATATGTCCTCCTTGCTACCCTGTTTCCAACATTACAAGGGTGGAGAGAGAAGACGCACTGGGACAAATTTGTCAGCGTAATATCTGTACCGAGCATCTTCCTTCTAGTAATTACGCTTCCTGTTGTTGAATCCGAAACGAGCGAAGAGGTATTACCGGACGAAGCTGTTACTGATTACTCTAGCTATAGAGTGGTTGGGCACACTGCGCCCCCCATATCGGTGCAGTCAGGCGAAATCGAGCCAGAAGATGAATGGGAGCGTTATCGACGACACTCGATGAGTCGCAGAAACAGTCTCTTGTCCGCTGGAAATGTTAGCACACATCCACTACTATCTCTAGAGAATGAGGAGACATTAGTTGTCCCTAACGATAATGGAGCGCCTGGTACACCAAAACCCATATCGGAAATTCTTTCTGCCAGCAATGCCAACGATGAGACACCGCAATGGAACAGATGGCTTATCTCCCTACAACTGTTCACGGGACCGGTGTTTGCCGTCTTCATTCTTTGGGCCAATATCTCGGAGGAATGGGAGAATCCAGGGATGGCGCTGGTCCGGATGCTTCTATACACCATTCTAGCATCGCTTGTTCTGCTAGGGGCTCTGCTTCTATTTACCTCTGAGCAGAAACGGCCAAAGTACCACTTCATGTTTTGCTTCCTAGGGTTTATCATCAGTATTGCTTGGATCTCAACTATTGCAGGTGAAGTTGTCGGGGTTCTGAAAACTTTTGGGGTGGTGCTCGGAATTTCGGAGGCTCTTCTCGGTCTTACCATCTTTGCAGCTGGTAACAGCGTTGGCGATTTGGTCGCTGATATTACAGTAGCTCGACTGGGTTATCCGGTCATGGCATTGTAAGTGCAAACCCTTCCTCTTGTGCCGCGGCGCATGCTTTATGCTGACTATTTTTACCTTAGGTCTGCTTGCTTCGGCGGGCCGATGCTCAACATCCTACTTGGGATAGGCATTGGTGGTGTTCTAATGATGGTGCAGAATGCAAACCACTCCAGGCACAAGCACCCGGACAGAGAATCCAAATACAAGCCCTACCCAATACAAATCGGACCCACGTTGTTGATCTCGTCCATCGCGCTGCTTGTCATGCTTTTTGGTTTGCTTATTCTTGTGCCTTTGAACAAGTGGATCCTGAGCCGCAAAATAGGATGGGCATTGATTGCTTTGTGGTCGGTGAGCACAATTGCCAGCGTGGTAGTGGAGGTGACGGGCGTGTTGGAAGGACAGACATGGGCAGGAGGCAGTTTAACCCATTTGACTCTGTGAGCTGTCATATATATATATATGTATATATGCGATTAGTCTCTTTTATTTTTATTCAAGCTTAGCTGCATATCCTTCTGTTCGACTTTTGATATGTAGACACATGGAAGAGAGCTAGACTACTTGGATGGCATATTTGCATGATATTCTTGGGTAGCGGCTATAGCATTGCCTTACACCGTCGAATGTGATCAAGTTTTCTTTTTCATATTCAGTGCTATAATGCAAGTATAGTCTAGCTATTCTTTTGCTATCTAGAAAACGATATAGACCCCTGACAGCCTGTCCATGAATGCACCCCAAACTAAAGGCCACATTGCTGTTTCAGGAGCCTCTGGATAATCATATCCTTCCTCCTAAACTCAGGAGAAAACTGCTTCAGCTTACCGTTGTCCAAGGCTCGGTGAGGATATTGAGGACCAGTTCGCGCGTCTTGGTTTCTTGTTGTTGCTTGCCAATCCCCTTAACAGCTTTGATGGACTCGATTGCGTCCTCGAGCATGAAGACAGGCATGCTGAATGCCGTAGCAGCATCTTCATGATTGGCGTCTAGAACCCCCATACGCATCTGCTGGTTTGTTGACGCGAGGAGAATAGCGAGCTCATCTGTCTTGGGAATCGCCTCGTCAATGAGCTTCTTCGGGTTAGGGATGTTAATCTTGCTGGTATCGCGGATTCGTCGGGGGTAGTTTTTAAACATAGTATAGTCAGTATTGCATGCTGGGCATGGGACCATGGGGAGTGTCGGACAGGGACATGGGTCTGGTTCTCCGTGTTCGGGCTCCCAGCTGACCCAGCCCTTTTCAATGCCGTGCTTTTCAGCCAGGGCCTCGTAGAAGCCGGTTTCGTCTCGCATCGTATACTCAATGCTTCGTGCGCTGCTGTGAGGAGGAGGGGGGGTTATGAGGGCAATCACATCGCAAGGGCCAGAGCCCTCACCCGCCCATGACTTCCACTTGCAATCCATGTATTTTCTGCCCTCGCCTGCCATGAACCTATCCAAAGCTGGTTTAATGCCCTCCTTGACCCAGTCGACATACCACTTGAACTGCACAATCCAGTCAGAGGAATAGCATCGGAGTTGAGAGCGTTTGTTATCTTACCCTGTCATCATATCCTTCAATAACATCTTTATAATTCTTTATGGCGGTGCCAAGTTGACTAGCCAGGGCGTCAAGCGCGTAGATAGGGACACAGCGGCCCTCAATGCTATCGGGAATATCATCAAGACTATCGTATTTCTTATCACAATAGTCGAATAGCCCATCGAGGCCGTCGGTGTCTTCTGCAGCTTCCCCATCGGCGTCATACATATCGGGCCAGTTTCTATCCAGATCGATAGCCCAGTCCGAAGTGCCACCAAAGTTGAGGTCCTAACATTGATGTTAGAGAGATAGAATTGGAGTTGGTCACTGAACCTACCTTGTACTTGGCAATTCTGCGTTCTTTAACCTTTTCTACCATATACGCAACTCACTCTGACCCTTTTGGAGAATCTGTTAGTTCCCCTTCAGTTTGTCTAGGAAGCATACGTACCGTCATAAATCAGATAGTCGCTGTCTGTAGTCTCGTCGTGCCATTGTTCCACCTCTTGGGCGCTTCTAGTGAGGATGATGTCGCTAATCTCTGAATTAGAAAGGTAGCCAGCAGTGCTGGTGCATTCCCCTTTGGCAACTTGGGATTCAGGTCCCACGAAGGTATATGCCGGACCCTTGCACTTGGGATCCGTCATCTTGAAAGAGCGCCCATAAATAGCAACACCAACCACGATGTTTCTAGCTTCCACTCCAGCCTTGGTGACCATAGCAAGGGCATTTACTGTCTCTGTGTAGTTCACTATCGACTCGGTTAGCCATCCGAATATACCAGGGGGAGAGAGAGGAGAAATTCACCATGTGATCGTAAACAGCCGCCTTTCGGGCATCCGTCACTCGCCCAGGTGTTGTCGAAATCCCACTGGCCTAGAGGAGTGTTAACAGGAATACGGCCACAATTCGTTTCAAGGGTCTACCTACCAGGAAGATCATAGGTCATGTAGACGATGTAGTCAACCGTCTTTCATATCTCCGCAATTGGAAACGGTTTGAGATACCAGTATGATGCGGGTGCAGCAATAGAGAGTGATTTCTCTACAGGCAGCTTGGCCTTCACAAGCTGCAGGAATTTGAGGTAGTTGGAAGCATCATCTGGAGATCCAGGGGGGGTGCCAGGTATGTCAGCCTAGTTAAGGATCGTCAGTTTCGGCGGCCATTTCTCATGGACATGCTCAAAGGCCTCTTACTCCAGGATACTCCCAATCAAAGTCAAGTCCATCCAGGTCATTATCCTTGAGAAAACCCACAACCCGGTTGGCAAAAAAAAACTCGCGATTTGCCGGTGCGACAGCCTCACGCAAGCGCGAGTATGTATCAACATCCACTGAGAAGGACCACCCTCCGAAAGCCGCAATACGGCTTATCCCTTTGAGGCTTTTAAAGTGCTTGAACTGGCTGCGGGGATCTTCGACACTGATCTCAAAATTGCTGGTAATATTGATGAAGGAATAATGGACATGGGTATACCCAGCGTCAATCCAGCCGATAGTTCTGACGTTCATGTGCAAACAAGGACGATTGAGATTCCACGACTCAAAGGAGGCAATCTTTTTGAAGGAGCTGGGAGCATCGGCGTTGTTCACACAATGTTCACGCCACAGTTCGAGATGCATCCATTCTCACCTGGCTTGGCCGTACCTGGGTTTCCAGTTTCGGACTTGGAGATGATGCAGAAGTCTCTTGTCGTTCCTGTTCCCAGAATCTCGGTCAGTATGAAGGATTCGCCACAAGCGAAAGCAGAACGTTACTGACCACATTGACCCCATACATTACAGCAAGCCTTCAGGGGGCGCGTATCAGGCCGAGATCGACTACCTGAAGAAGGCTGGTGATTTAGACCTCAAGAAGCTCAAAATTTGTCCATCTGCGTCAGGAACCGGCCCAGACGGAACCCTCACATTCAACGAGTTCATCGAGTACACCAACAGACCGCAAGGCAACCGACAAGGGACGATGCCTTCGATTATTCAGGACGGACAGACACCACTTGTCGATATCACGGCACGGAGAATCTGGGAGAACAGGAATAAACCCGGATAGTACTCTTTCAGATGGCAAGCGCCCGGGAACATGATTGCAACTGCTGGTAGTCACTACGAGACGATGCTGAGGGAAACCAGTAAGATCCTGTACACTTCTCAGCAGTCTCTGGGTCCGAACAATGTCAATATCAAAAGGGCCATGGAGGCAGTTCGAGGTGTCGCCACCTCGCGCAAGATCGATTATGAGAAGTTTCGGTTTCCGGAGATGATAAGAGCTCCAGAATTCACCGGCGCAAATAAAGTCGAATTCTTAGAGTGGAAGTTGGTTCTCAAGTACGAGCCCGAAGCCAGTGTGATTGACTGGGAAAAGACCCTAAGCGATCCCAGGAACAAAAACCAGCAGAACATCGAACAGCGGGTGGCAGATTGGGAGAATAACGTGTATCTCAAGGATCAAACGCCTGTCACTGTTGACGGAAAGCTCAAGACCCAGGGTGAGATTCGTTCAAATCATAAACAAGCACTCATCAATGCCCAGAACGTTGAGAAAATAGCTATTACTGGCACATGCTAGCTCTGCACGTGTTGCGATGACGAGTAGGGAAGTGTCAGATTGTGTAGTTGTGTAGTTGTGTGGTTGTGTGGTTTGGAAGGCTCTGGTAGCAGTAGTAGCATACACAAGCCTAGGTAGTTTGAGGTAGTAATAATACCGAGTATACGAAGTACTCGTTTCAGTTTTCAAAATCACTCACCGGGTGAGTCATTGTCCCCACTTCTCTGTTTCAAAGAAGAAAAATCTTTTATTCATCATGGCCTGGAATGATGGTTGAATTGTTGCCTGTTGACCCGACAGTGCAAACAGTCCAGTGTGTTTGTTTGGGGAGATCGGCTCGTACCGATCGGAGATTGCCTTAGTACTAGTACTACTACCTAGTTAGTACTAGAAAAAAAATACTAGCACGGAGTACTATCTATTCTTAGAACATCTTGCCGGCTCGATGGCTTCGCTCGATTTCTCTTGTTCACACAAGAACTTCGCTCAACTTCTTTCTCTCCTTCTTTCTGAACTTCTTTCTCGTCCTGTCTGGCATTCACCTATCCCTGAAATAAGCCTGAGTTTCCTGAAGCTGCCTGCCCTGGTCCTCAGGAGGCCATGACACACGCAATTCAGCAAAACTGCTTGCTCGAGGACTTGCCCACTTTAGTTCGGTATGAGCTCCTACGGATGCTTGATTTTTCGGACCTCTGCGCTTTAGTCCATGCTTCTCCTATCTTCCATCAACAATATCGACAGGATCGGAAGCTCATTTTGCGCGGAGTTCTTAACTCAACACTCGGGAGTGTCTGCACTGATGCCCATGCTGTCTATCAGACTAGCGTGGCAGCATTTAGAGATACGCGGAATCTGGATAATGTCAAACGATTTCTCAAGTCATACAGTGGCAAGCGCTCCTCTAAGAAACACTTGATTTTTAATGAAGATGAAATTATAGCCATGCTTGTGTTTCACGCCTCTATCGTCAGTCCCCTTATAGAGGCATACATTCAGTGGATACTAGGCAATCTTGCAACCGCCGCCAAATCATTAGCTTCGGCCAACTCTATGCCAAAGGTTGCAGACCTGAGCAAGACTCGCGTTGTCCTTAGTTCGTCAGAAAACCTACGAATTATGCGAGGAATGTACCGCTTCCAGCTATGCTGCAACCTTTTTGGGGCGAAGGGCCGAGGGTGTTCAAGAGATTCTTCGGAAGCAGACTACGACCGTATAGATATACTTCGAATATTCTTTCCTCTCTTCGAGCCCTGGGAAGCGGAAGAGATTGCATGCGTTTACACTTTCTTCAATTACAAAATGACCGACATCTTTGACAAAATTTCCTCCTATGTGAATGAGAAGAGTCCGATATTTGAGGGCCAATCCATTCCACCATGGGCGGAGCGTGACCTAACGCATAATTGTGAGTTTCCAATATTATACGTGCATGGGCCGAAGAGCTGCGAAACTAAGCATACGTCGATATTCCAGGGGCTCGAGATAATATTCGCGAGGGGACTATTTCTCGGGGTCTGAGACTTATGCATACTATCATGTTTGTCCCCAAGGACCAAACAAGTCTTTTATCGATAATGCAAGAAGAACTCTCGTGGCCAGCAAGCTGTTTTCTATGGTGCGGTGCGCTCGACATGAGAGCGCAATGGGACCGGCGCATGGAGTTTCCAACCGACCGAGACGAGAAACAGGCCAGACGAGACCCTCTTCCTTTTAACGGAGACGGCGAGTCGGATGAGAATGATCTACGACCACCTTTGGGCTGGGCCATGATATGGAAGGGGACATATAGCAACATATTTGGTGACTGTGTGGACGACAACCTAAAAATATGGGGTTACGTGTTGTGGGATAAGGACCGGATGGAGGACACTGGAGCAGACAAGGTGCTCATTCATGAGTGGGGCGATGACACTGACCCGAGGAACATGACATTTGACGACGAGGAAGAGTGGTAATCTGAGGACGGTTTAGATTTGTCCACATTGTAAGTTTGGGGAAACGCCAACGAGTAAACCTTTTTCCCTATCGGCTTTGTAGTCAACCCTTTATTAGTTAAATAAACACAAAACAGTATATGCTCTTACTGGGGCCCTGCAAACCCGTCTGGTTTGTCACCCATCTCTTGTAAACAGCTTTGACAGCATCCCGGCATGATATTCAACTACACGGGATTTAGGACTACAGTCCCCAACGGCGATGCCACACCGACAGAGTAATCCCAAGCTTTCGCAAGCATCCTCGATGACGGACAGGACTCTCCAGACGACGTCTCCAAGAAGAGGAGCCGTGCCACTCACATCAAAGACGATCTCTACAGCTACCTAGAAAGCCGCCCAGCTGACTCTTGTCATACCTCTTTGGCAGATGAGCATATATTGAGTTGTCTTCAGGGATGTGGTCAAACTCGGGAAAGAGCTTCATCCCAGTGAAATCGTTGTCATCGGATGAGTTAGAAGACATCGGTGGCAAGAGGGCCGCGTGAGGTGGAGGTTCGAGAAGTCCATTGATAATGCCCGGGTATCTTGACCATGTCCTTGTCCACAAAGGAGACGCAACAAACATTTTCGCCGCCTCAAACTTTTGCTAGAATCTCAAACGTAATATACATCTATTCACCTTTGGCCCATGGCTAGCTTAGTATACACGCTTGAAGGGGGGCACAGGCTTGCATTCCGCCTCGTCCAGAGTGGTGGAGATGACGCCGCGGTATTTCAGCTCCACCTCGCCGTGGGGCTGCTTCTGGAAGCTGAGCGTGTGCTTCATCCAGTTCTCATCGTCTCGGTCAGGGTAGTCCTCGCGGGCATGCGCACCGCGAGACTCCTTTCGTGTGGCAGCGGCAGTGGCGGTTTGAACACTGCAGGCCCAGTTGTTAGTCATATCACGAGTGGGGAAAACAATCTCCAAACATGGAGAAATGTGGAGGGCAAACTTACGCGCAGGTCAGCAGATTCCTCAGCTCAAGCGTCTCGACAAGGTCTGAGTTCCAGATCATGCTGCGGTCCTTGATACCAACATCGGTAAACGTGCCGTCAATCTCGGTCATCTTGCGGACACCCTCGTCCAAGCTTTCCTGGGTTCGGAACACGCTGACCTCCGTCTGCATAGCTTTCTGCATAGCCAGACGGATCTCAGCGGTGCTCTTGGGGCCGTCAGCGTTTCGGACCTTGTCCAGGACCTCGATATGATCAGCGCCAGCGTCAGCCGCAATAGGCTTTAGCTTCTCGCCGGGGTTGAAGTTATCACGGATAGTGTGCGAAACAGCACGGCCGAAGACAACAAGATCCAACAGAGAGTTGGCACCCAGTCGGTTAGCACCATGGACAGACACGCAAGCAGCCTCGCCGCAAGCAAACAGGCCGGGAACAACCCTATCGTTACCACTCTCATCAATGGTAATAACCTCACCAGTGTAGCGAGTAGGGATACCACCCATGTTGTAGTGGACAGTAGGCAGCACAGGGATGGGCTGCTTTCGGACATCGACACCAGCAAAGATACCAGCAGTTTCAGAAATACCAGGGAGTCGTTCAGCCAGGATCTCAGCGGGCAGGTGGCTCAGCTGCAGGTAGATGTGGTCCTTCTCAGCACCAACACCACGGCCTTCCCGAATTTCCATTGTCATGGATCGGGAGACGACGTCTCGAGAGGCAAGATCCTTAGCAGTCGGGGCGTATCGCTCCATGAATCGCTCACCCTCTGAGTTCAAGAGGTAACCACCCTCACCACGGGCACCCTCGGTAATCAGGCAGCCGGCACCGTAGATACCAGTAGGGTGGAACTGGACGAACTCCAGGTCCTGGTTGGGAAGACCAGCACGAGCCACCATAGCCATACCGTCGCCCGTGCAAGTGTGCGCGGACGTGCAGCTGAAGTAGGCTCGTCCGTATCCACCAGTGGCCAGGACAGTGTTGTTGGCCAGGAATCGATGCAGCGTTCCGTCCTCCTGGTTGTAGGCGAGGACACCGCGGCACTCACCATCCTGCATGATCAGGTCTAGAGCGAAGTACTCGATGAAGTAGTTGGTGTTGTGTCGCAGAGACTGGCCATAGAGAGTGTGCAGAAGGGCGTGTCCAGTTCGGTCAGCGGCAGCGCAGCATCGGTAGGCCTGACCACCCTTGCCGTACTTCTGCGACTGGCCACCGAAAGCTCGCTGGTAGCTGAATGAATGGGTTAGCAAGTGGGGGCAAATGGAAATGGGAAATAAGTTGCCCGTATTGCAACTCACATCTTGCCATCCTCAGTTCGGGAGAAAGGGCAGCCGTAGTGCTCCAACTCAATGATGGAAGCCGGGGCCTCTCGGGTCATGTAGTGGATAGCGTCCTGGTCGCCCAGCCAGTCGGAGCCCTTGACGGTATCGTACATGTGCCATCTCCAGTCATCCTCATGCATGTTTCCCAGAGCGGCGTTGATACCACCCTGGGCGGCGACAGTGTGACTTCGGGTAGGGAACAGCTTCGATATACACGCTGTGTTGAAACCAGCCTCGGCCAGACCAAAGGCAGCACGGAGACCTGCACCACCAGCACCGACGACAATGGCATCGTACTCATGGTCCTGTCGCAAGCAACAGTCAATTGAGGTGCGCATCGTGAGAGAAATTCGGGTTCGTACGTACAATGACGGGATACTTGCTGCTCACGTAGGGTGACGCCTCTTTTGCCCTCAGTGGGCCATTTGCGATCACTCGGGCTGCATCCCACACAATATCAGCACACACTCACTCCCTTGAGACGTGGCTAGAAGACGCAATGGGGGCACTCACCAGCTGGCCGAGTGGACGAAAAGGACCTGAACTGACTCCTCGCTAGCCGCGAAAACTACGTCGTGTCAATACAGCAGCGCGCAGCGCAAACAAGCCGAACAGAGAGGACATTACGTACCGAAGAGCCAGAGGCTATTTTTCTCAATGCCATAGAAGACGCCATCATGAAGGAGTTGTGATTACTGCTGCATCCGCAGAAAATCGTGGCAGCGATGGCTCAAATAGACTGCTAATCGATTTGAAGGTTTGAATTCAATGTCACGTTTTCGGGACGGCATAGTTCGGTTCCTCGGTTGATGTTGGCCAATCAGAGCCTAGCCATTAGTATGAGCCACATGACTGGGAGATTCCCCCAAGCCTGTAACCCTAACCCTGAGCTACATCCCGAGTTTTTTACCAAGCTTATTCCGTACATACTGCGAAGTACATTTTTTCCATGCTGTAGCCCACCAACAGCTATAGGATAGACAGTCGTTAAAATTCTATAGTGGCATAAATACTATTCTACACTCTAGCTATTTAAATACAGTTTTGACTTATTTTTATGTATCTATATTTTCTCTATTTATAAAACCATTTCCTTAAAGCATATTAGGCTTTGCGACTTTTAGTAAAATGTTCGGGTGTTGGTCGCAAACTACATAATATCTCACAAGTTAGATACTTGTTTCCCAAACGATTGACAGTAAAACAGGGACCGCAAGACATAGATGCCCTAATAGGTGGTTACTTACAGTAATGATAGCTGTCCGTTCCCTCCTGGGTGATGAAGAAAAGAGACCTGTCACTCACTGGACTGAACTATTGGGTTTTTGTTGTTTCCCGGATATAAATACGAAGTAATGATGAACGAGGACAGCAACGAGATATAAAATGCAAAATAACGAATCAATTATGGGAATAGAAGCTCAGCGCAACGACTACATAAACTTGATAATTAGGAATGCAACAACCAAGAAGAAAGGGACCAAGTAGGAAGCCCCAAAGCATCAGCTGAGTACCTTAAAGGGAAGTGGAATCCCAAATTATCGTCTAGAATCACTAGGCAGCTGCTTTTTATATGTCTTTTTGGTCCTAGCACATAATTTGGGATTGCTTTTCCCTTTCAGGGTACTTGGCCTATGCTTTTATTTAAGTCATCGAGTTGTGCAGTCGTCGCGATTGGCTTTTGTTCCTTCATCGGACCCATGGTTGTTGTATATAATCTAGGCAGTGGATGGTCGGCGCTTGGGCTTGATTCCGTTTGAGGATGCTTTTGCATGGTGGGAAAGGAGTTTCTTTAAGAGATGTCTTGAGCACGGACGAGGTTTTTGTCTGTACCCTGGAGCAGGTGGCTCCTAACTTTGAGGTGACACAATATACTCATCCTATTGGAGTCCGGGTATAGTCCTCATTTATTGTATCTATCTGTATCCGGGTCCTATGAACCCAAACGAAACTGTTCTAAGGTCCTCAGCAGCAATAAAAACGCGATGCTCCGTGGGATGTGTCCGCCCCTTGATGACGCCCACCTTTTCGTCTAGTCTGCCAAAACCTCTCGTAGCATGACCAAGAAGTTCTCCGTTAGCTTATGAACTTCTGAGATCGGAGGCTTCACCGGCTCTCCTGCTGATCGGCGCAGACGGTCCTGTCTCTTCATCCGTCTCCGCCGCTCAGCTTCTATGGGATCCAATTCATCCTCCTTCGCGGCTTCAGTTTCAGACTCGGAGCCATCGTCGTATGTCAGGTCCTCCAAGTCTTGTCCGTTCAGGCCAAAATCGGCCGAACTGAAATTCATCCCCGCTGGCATCATGCCAACCCCAGGCTGTCCCTCTGCCGCCATCTTCTGCTGTGTCTTATCGCTATGCCACTTCTTTCTAGCCTCCTGCCATGCGATTAATGTGTTAATTTCTTCAATTGCCTTCTCCTTGTCCAGTGTCCCACTGCTGACGCAGCCTTCGAACAGCGCGTTGACATTCAACGTCCCATTCTTGGGACCCTTACGGAGGAATTCGAGGATGCCCTCAATCCACCCCATGAGCTGAGTGAAAAGTCCGTTATCGTGTGTATGGACCTCATGCACAAACTTGTAAAAGTTGTGCTCATGTCTCGCACACAAGTCGATGAATGCCTGAACTGTCTGGTTAGGATCTGCAGACGCATCCTCTTCTCTACATTTTTCGACGACCTATTTATCCTCATTGTTAGCGCTTTCTCTCTCCCAATTTCTTTCCTTGACTCATTTTCAGTCAGTTGCTGGCTTACCTGGATCATGTCATCAATAAAGACGGCAAAGTCGGTGACGCTGTTGTAAACATTTGCTGACTTATACACCCTCACAAGAGGTTCATAGAAAATGGTAAACAAGTCCCGCAGCAGTTGTAGCGTAACAGGCTCCTCAATTAGCTGTAGCATCATGCTCTTATCGCGGTGCCGTGTGCAAAGCTTGAGCAGTTGCTTGAGATATGAAAAGAGTTGTGCCCCCTGCTTAAGTTCCTCGTCAATGTTTTCCACAGCGTTATTGAATGCAGCGTAGGCGATGTACAGACGCTGGACCTGCTCGTCCGTCAACTCAGGCTCTATTAGCCCAGAAGTCAATATCACCACAATCAGGTCATCGCCCCGATCCTCGGCTTCGTGGCGGATGGCGTTCTTGATATCTTCCTCAGCATGCGTATACTTCTTCAACTTCTCGGTGAAGACGGGGTCGCCTATCTTGGCATCCAGGGCATCGATTGATCTCTGAAAGCTTCTGATGCCGTCATTTAGTGCCAGCGAAAACATACGTTGCATCAGTGACCGAGTTCCGAAGGGTTGAGCGAGGAAGATGTCGAGGATGCCGGACATGACAGCTGCGGGGTTCGCAATTCGAATGACGTTTTTGACGACTGTGTATGGGATAAGTGAGTGAATGCGCTTTGCCTGCGCAAACATGTCGGCAGAGTTGTCCTCAGCCAGGAAAAGATGGTAGATGACAGCGGCAATTTCGATCCGGAGCCACTCAGCGAATTTTCGATATTGAAGACTGAGGTCCTGGATGGTTTCTTTTTCCTTGATCTCTTTGAAGAGCAATGTGAGTCCGTTGCGCTCCACGATATCTCGTCGGAACCTGATTCTGGTTAGCAGACGTACGCCAGCAATGCCAGGTCAGAGGTTGCTTACTGTTCCATATACTCGTCGAGCTCGGCAGCTCGTCTTCTAGCAATCTCGTAAAATTCCTTCTGCTCCTCCATGCGCTTCTCATCAACTGCCATGCGTCTCATGATGTCTTCCACATCGTCATCCGTTGGAGTGATAGGATCACCGCTCAGAAATTCTTGCATGGCCTTGGTGTTGGCTATCTGGGGGTTGTGTAGGAGAGATCGCAAGAAGGCCCGTAGCGAAACTCGTTGGTTTTCACGCCACAGGATAAAAGTCTGTACGCGATTTTAGTTCTCAATTTTATTGGGCACTGCGAGCACTTGAAACAAACCTCTTCCTTTGCATTCCCTGGGCTCAACCGACCATTGATAGATGGAGATACATTTCGAGACCGATTGGATCTCGATGATCTTATGGAAGCTGGGCCTCTGTGGCCTATTCCATCAGTTAGCAAGGACATTCCAACCTCGAGACGAAAGGGTCGTTCTTCCTTACCTGAGGGAGAAAGCATTGAGCCGACACTATTTCTATTTTGTGAGAGCCCTGTTACCCGGGTTGATACGGAGGAAACTGAGGAGGCATCGGAATCATTGCCTCCTCCAACAAATGATGGGAAGAAACCACTTGCTCTCGTATCTGACTTGTTCTTCTTCGGCAACGCAGACAAGACCCTGCCCGGAAGTTCAGTTCGTAGCCCTTTGTGTAGCTTGCTGAAATCGCCGTATCTCCGACCAACGAAGTGTTCCAATTCCCCCTTTCTCTTTATTCGCAGAATAAACTCGGCATGTTTGTGGTGTCTGATATTCCGCTTGACCGATGTGACTCGGACACCGGCAACGTTGACGTCCCATCCATTGATATAGTTGCCCTCTGGAAGAGTGTTCATAACACCCCGATCAATAGCACTGCTGTCCACAATTTCGAGTTCGGAGAACTTGATGCGCTCCTCAAACCCTGACGAAGTGCCGATTCCCGAGACCATCATCAATTCAACCAGCTTCTTGGCCTTGATGGCCAGCTTTCTGCGTTTCGTTTCCTCGAGGCGATCTTCAGAAGACGAGATTTGCTTCAGGGCGAATGATTCGAGAAACTGCGAGTTGTGGGTTAGCTGATTCCCATTGCCCACAGTGGGTTGCGCAACAACGTACAACTTGCAGCTTGTCCTGCCAAAACTCCTTCTCCCTCGCCTTATCCAAAAAAGGGAAATGCCGGACATGGTGGACAAAGATGTATCTCAGAATGGGAAGCTCGGATTCCTGCGGAGAGACTTCGCCGTGGTCTGACTTGAAAGGCGCGCCGAATCGTTGTAAGGCTGTGGGAGAGTTAAGCTCGCTGACTTCCCACTTGACCTGTTCGGACATGAGCTCCCTTTTCAGGTCTATTTACAATCGTTGGTTAGCTAGTTAGTTCGAGTTGAATCTAGCAGAAACAGTAAGCCAGACAAAAGAGAAATAAACTCACAGTGTTCTTGTTTCCCCGTTAGCGAATGTCCCGGTGGCGGAGCAGACCCGGAGCTGTTTGTGCGGACAGGCAGCGAGATCGCTCCATCGTTATCCGGCTTTACTTCCTTGGTAGTGGCCATGGCGAGAGCGATGTTTCTACTCTCCAGAGAATATGACCAGGAAGATGAAAGCGCTCGTGGAGAGTCGGAATGATGAGGTTTTCGTGTACTGTCGAGGTTGGCTCTCCTGGACCTTAGGTCAGCATTGTAGCAGCCTGACGTACGGAGTACTTTGGCGGGGTAGCTTGGCGCTGTCTAGCACTCCGTAGCGCAGCTATCGTCTCAACGAACCACTTATAAGAGATCCTCGTCACACTTGCAATCGCGACAAGAGAAAGACGAAGAAATGGGGAAAGAAAGGGGGTTAAGGACAGCTGAGGAAAGGGAAGGCAAAAGTCTTCTATGTTGAAGAAGATGACCCGTCGGCGATTCAAAAGCCGCTTGAGAAACCATCAGCTAGAAGAAGCCTCAATCCACCAGCAACCACAGCCGCCTTTGCATGGATGCTATGGGGGGACCCGCGTGGGCGCAGTTCAGATACATCCATACTAATGTATGATGTTAGGTGCATGATCACCGATGATGGCAGCGCGTACTTCGTAGGCGGTGATTTGATTGGCATGACATGGGCTCCAAGCCACCTGATGTGACTGGGCTAGAGCCCTTGAATCCAAAGGGAATAACTTCCATGCTAGTAAAGAGACGTCTATGTAAGGGCGTAGCAACAAGGCTGATTCCAAATCTCGGCTTTATCATACAACCTATCGGTGATAGAAACCCATGACCAACCTCACTCCCTCCTCGGCCATTGCACCAAAGCCAACCGGCATTTTCTTCTTCTCCCTTGTTATAGAGATAACAGAGCTGCACCCAACTTCACGACTAACAACATCGTATTGTGGAATTAGAGATACGCGTACTTCGTATGTATTACCAATATTACTGTTTCTTGAAAACGGGCCATCATGCTTCGGCCATATCATGCACAATAGCTCCTACACTTGTGAGTCGCTGCTAATGAATACTACCATGAAGAACGGCCTGCCTTGATCTCGCGATATTAATCGTTACAGATAAATAATATTGCAAGTGGATCTAATTACCTCACCGCTCTATGCGTTCAGCAGGCTGACAATATCCGGCGCACAGCAAGTTGCATCTATACTCACATAATTCACTCTGAGCCTCGGTTCTGACGTCGTCGTACGCGCCAGCGCTGCACACAAGACTCTTGGCCAAGCGCTCATATGTAGGTTGCCTTCGATCTTCACCCAAAGGTGTAGCAGAATCCAATAATTAATTGGTATGCCCAGATGAGCAGAAACACGTCTCCATCTCTTGGCTTTCTTGGCTCCACAGAGCAGTGTGGCTGTGAAGCTGGGCGCAGTTGAGAGTACACTTCCCCAGTGACTTGGCCACCAACAATTATCACTCGGAGATGCAGACGCCGGTCTTCGGAAAAGCTCCGCGATCTTGTCAGAGGGTTATGCCAAAGGTCGCGTTCACGAGTCATCGAGACTATGCCGATAGCCAGTATCGATGCTATAATTCGTCAAAAACTCGTAGTCGCTCACCGTCATCCAATGCCGCTGCCCAGACCAACTCTTCGTCGGTTTCACCGTCATCCTTGGCCACATGATGAGAATGCTTAACTTGGTTGTGTGGCTCGAACTCTGATGTTTCGTTTCTCCGGCCTATGTGGGCCTCTGGATCGCCGCGCACAATGGCTTCAGAACTGTAGTCGACCGTTATAGAAAGTATGATGACCAGCAAGATCAATATGGACAAAAATGTCCATATAATCCTCAACCTCTTGCGTGTTCTATCCCGCCACGCCTTATCTGCCCGTTCCCAGCCTTCCACACGCTCTTGGACGACGTCAACTCGAGTCGCCAGGGCCCCCATCTTCTCCCGGCCATGGTGTATCCGTGCTTGCAAGGCCTCGATCGTGCTCTGTTGCCCCTCGAACTTTCCGACGGCCCTTAGTTGTTTCGTAATGTCGATTTCGAGCTCCTGAGCAACCCTCTCAAACCCAACCTGAATGTCGCGTGACGACTCTGCCAGATCTTTCAGGGCCATGACGGTATTTCGTAGTGCACTCATCTTTTCCAGCACCGCATAGTAGGTCTCGTCCAGACGTTGAGTTGTAACCGTGGCGAAGGTGTTGAGCTCCTGGAGAGACTGTCTTAGGTCACTATCGAGGATCAGTCAGCACGAGTGGCAATTGCAGGAAGAAACGTCTCTTGCTTCCTCGACTCACTCTGTGCTAAGAGAGGTCTCCTCCTCTCGTGGGAGCATCTCCTCTTTGTTGGCCCGAGAGTCCGCCTTGTCATCGCCTTCCCTCTGGACCAAGACACTCGCCCGTCGACTCTGGTCGGGACTCATTATAGGCGTGACCCCCTCAGATCGGGGGTTGTCAAGCGAATAGCGTGCCTGCATCGATGAAGAATTGGGCTGGGCTGTCTTGTCATCGTGTTGTTGTTGTTGTTGTTGTTGTTGTTGTCGGTCGCTACGATGGCTGTGGTGACGGTAGAGCTTCGCCGGCGAGGCCAGCTCTGTGAGTGATCGTTTGACCTGATGACGCCCACCAGACCGAGATGGAGATGTGGTGGGCGACTCCAGCGGGTTTAGTTGTAGGCTCGACATGGGCTCTGGTTGGACTGGTTGACCCTCCTTTAAGCAGGCATATCCAATGATGCAGAGGGAAATAGGTAGGAGCGTCGGCAGCATAAGCCGCGGGACCCCAGAACCCGGTGTGGGGCATCCAGCCGCCTAATGACGACAGGGCTCACATGCTGAGAGTTGTCTCGCCTCCCCTCGCTTCAATTTCATAGTACGGAGTACTACTATTTCATTACTCCGACTTCAGGCAATAACATAACGCTACTTGTCGCTTCCATGGGGATGTTTCAGGCCATGTTTTAATATTTTCATTTTTCATTTTTGAGTCGTTCAGGAATTCCAAATAGGCACCCTGACGCCACATTTCTTTCCCCTGGATGTTCTGAACCAGGTGACGCAAATATGTGCCAAGTGTACTATGTATACATACTCGTACGTGCAGAGATGCAGGTACACATCCGTACGTCGTGTCCAATTCCATTGGTAATTTATGCAATGCGAGATGGCTTAAACAATCTGCTTATGCCTTCGCGAAAAAGAGTCTCTGATGGCGGTGAGGGGACGTGTCACCACTGCCTTTGTCTTTGAGCCATCATCTTGACGCCTTGCAGCAAGATCGAAAGCTAGACCACCAATCTGCATAATCCTCGTGTCAATAGCCATGGCGGTGTGTCTTGTGGTAGCGTAATACGAATGTTGTTCATCGAAACGGCAGGCTCTGCTGCATCAAGAATTCAGCAGCTTGTTCCGCTTCTCTTTGCGCTTCAACCGCTCCACGCGCTTTCGATGCATTTTCTCGGCCAATTTCTCATATCTCTCATTCTCCTCCTTCTTGGCTCGCTTTTCTTTAATTGCTTCAATGCGTCGCTGAGGAACTTGTAAGTATGAAATAGAATGTCCGCTCGCAATATGTGTCCGCCTACCTTGCGCTCCTCCTCTTTCTCTTCCTTCATCTCTTTTTCTTTTGCTTTCATCTGTGCCAAAGCAGCGCGTTCCTTGGTTCTTTGCTCATAAGATGACAAGCCCGCTGTCGGGCGAAAAGCTTTCTTCAGCGAATGCCATTGCTTGCCTATGTTGGTGGTCAGTAAATCGAGTATTTCACTGGCTGTTGCGGCGGCGGCGAGCGCGCACCATTCTTGCGCATTCCAAGAGGCTTTGTTGGCCTCTCAGCTGCCTTTTCGGTCGATGGTTCTGCCGTAGACATATTGCCGGTCCAGCTCGTGGTGAATCGAATTCTGGAGGCTCGAGAATAGTGAACTTGCACTTGTCGCACTGGTTCACGAATCTAAAATTTTCTGCCGCACAATCAATGCATGGTGGGGACGATACCAAGGGCGGTGTGGGCTGTGGCTGGTGATGTTCCACATCGACTGTGGCGCAAGTTTCAGGGTCGTGGATCTTCCCCCACTGGAGCGCTTGATGAAGCCCGCGGATGGCTCAGGGAAACGATGCTTTCTAGAATCCGGCGCGTCTATTTGAAGGCACTACTACTTCGTACTTCGTACCTTCTACTGCCTACCTAGTAATAGTGTCTATAAACCTTGTCGAGGGCGTTCTTCATCTTACATGATGCTAATAATAATCCTGTGGCCGATCAATGAGGAAGAGCTTGTCGCTTTTGTTGTTTTCCCCTTGCCAACATGGGGGGATACGAGCTGCTGACAGCGTCAACAAGTATTTCCGCTTGCAACCTATGTGTTCTCTGTACTTCGTATGTGCAAAAATATGCAGAAAAAACGAGCCTCTGCAGCCTGATTCCTCTGCTCTGTGTTGTCCTTTTGTGAATGGACAGCCTGGATACCTAATGAGGCATTGACAGCGATATGTACTTGGTAGTACGCATCCATCAGGCAATCGGTGAGTGAGAAGCCAACCCATGCCACGTCAAAGATGCAGGCTGTTGAACCAAAATGCCACGGATCCAACCCCTATCGGATCTCATGATGAGTTGTACGAAGTAGTTAGATCGTAGGTATCTATTTCATACGGAAAAAGTAGCACATAGTACTCAACGTACTCGGTTACTGCAAGCACCCTTGATTCCAGTAATTGTACTCCGGGGCCCGTGTCCGCGATGACGCTTGTTGTCTTGGACATGTTTATTTTTACCGCGCTCTTGCGGCACAAAAGAGTCCAGAGTTCAGATCCGAATTAAACGTTTTAATTGTCGTACTCGTACTTCATATTTCGGGCAACATAGTTGGTACGCGTACGGAGTACTCCGTATGTACATTCAAGGAGACGAGATGCTTGTCGCCATTAAACGAGGCTGAGACCGTTTTAATTGCCACTGGCCCGAGCAAAGATATGTACTCCGTACACCGAACGGATAGTCTAATGGAGCCGCCGTATGAAGCGCATGCATGTTGCAATTTGTACGGGTGCATATGCAATTGGAGGTTCATACATGCTATTTGTACTTCGTACTTGCTACATGATCTCTACAGGACGGCTGATGACAATCTCATCAGCTCTCATCAACATCCCGAAGAGAAATTGCTCAGTCTCTACGGAGTGCCTGTGGAGACGGTGAACCTCGATGTTACGACCCCTTGACATGTAGTGGAGACTCCCCAGCAGCTTTGCCCCTTGCAAGTTAACCAGAGTGATGATGACGAAAACACAACCAAAGGAACCCAGGATGACGCTTTGCACTAGATCGCCGCAACAACGGGCGCTTTATCGTCGGGCTTCGGGAGAATCCAGGATTCCTTGGTTAAAGCCAGTCAGCAGGACATTGGCGGCCGTCTGCCAATGTTCACTGGGCAGAGACGAGCGCTCGCTCGCGGGAGAGGCGCCGTTGCCCTTTGGCCGCAGAACAGAACAAGGACATGAAACATTGAAGGGCCGCCTAGAGCTAGTATCAAAAGGATCCGGCCAATTTACTCGTATTACTGTCGCCACACAAGCCCGGGTTGCCCGTTGAGCCCATATCCATTTCCCGAACAGGAGCAGATTGCAGCCAAGAAGGGACTCGGATGAGAAGCCCCAAACAAAGCCTCAACCATCTGTGGCTAGAGCGAGTGCCTTATTAGCCTAGGGGGTTGTGATGCGGGTAGTATTCAAGATGGGGGGACATGTGCTGTATGGAGTATCCATGGATGTAAAAGTGACTTTTGGTTATTCATAACCCCTGCATCATCTCCACTCTCTCGCGCAGGCGAAAAAGCACTGTGGATGCGATCGCGCTGATTAGTTAGTCCCAAAACCCTGCTTTCGACTGCTACAAGTCGTAATCACACTGAGGTTCAATTTGGAGCGAGCGACAACAGGTACACTCCCTAAGGATACGCAGAGTACTCCCCGCGGAGTATCATTGACCTTGGTCAGAGGTAAAGACTGAAACAAGAAAGGGAGAGGGGAATTCACCCAGTTAAAATGGTGCTCCATACTCCGTACGCGCCCCATTGGTGCATCGTGGTTCGTACGACATTCTATCTCAGACCTCATGTCTCTGATGGACTCGTGGGAGGCCGGTCCAAGATTGCGCTAATGATACGGAGCATGTGCAGTACGGAGTACCTGATGATGCTGTCTTCTTCAAAATTAGTACTATGTACCACATACGAGCACATCTCCAGGCATTATTCACTACTAGTGTCAGTAACCCGCATTGAAGGCAATTAGAGTGCCGCTGCTGCAGCCAACCAGATCAATGTGACTTCAAATCTGCTTACATCGCGTGCCCGGGCCTCAGTAATACTCCGTAATGCTGCCAAATTGTTGTTTACTTGCAAGTTTGTTACCTGTAATACGGAGGACTACTACTCCGTACGAAGTACGAGTATGTACAATAGCTGGATTTGGGTTTTGATCAATGCTACGTGGGGGACTGTGCTAGATATTTGCCTAGGTAGGCGTCAAACTACAGGTACGAATCGTTGTTGACCTCCCGGCAATCGTCATTTCTGGCATCCTCGTCCTTTGTTGCCCCGGCGCCCGCATTGCGAGATGCAGAGCTATGCATGTAGTTGTGTGCGTACCTACATACTCGTACATAGGTACAGAGTATGCACATCCTGGTCCCTACCAAGTAATCCGCACACTCGTATCGACATCGACGGATGCGCGTGCGAGGGCGGAAATCCAAGTCAGGCCGCCAGGACCTTGGTGTGAGAGGTTGCGCTTTGCCTTCTCGAGTGTATGCGACCTTTGTGCCAATGTACTCGTACTCCGTACTTCTGTAGGATGTTAGTTGATGCAGGGGGTCCCCAGCCCTGCATCTCCGCCAATAGCAGCGCCGGGCGAATCAGAAGCCGCCAGCAGGGATGCACCGCCCAGGTCGGCTGCCAGGGACCCAACCCCAACCCAGGGGTTCCTGGTGCAACCTTACGTTTGTCCGTATCGTCACTAGTGCTTGCAGCACTGTGTGGATGGGGTGCAGTCTCAGTGGTCGTGGCCGCTGCAGGAGACCTGCCGGCGTGCTGGTGGTGGCCAACAGAGCGTCACGGCAGCTGTCGCAAAAGGTGTGTTCCTGGCGCCCACAGTGCCTGCGTACCGTCCCCAAGGGCGCAGAGTCGAGGAAACATTCACTAGCGGAAACCTTCTGCGTTAGTACCCCGTACCTGGCAGGTACACTGCGACAGGCACCACACAACCAGGGCCGCCCCAGCAGTCGCTCGTTGTCCATACAAAGAGACAGAGCACGGCCTAACACTGGAGGACTCCCACGTACCGGTACTTTGACTCCGTACCCTCCCGACTCTCGTTGCCCTGTTCTTCGCCTCCGTCCCCCTCTCCTCTTTCTTCTCACTTTCTCTCCTCCATTCCCTCCATCCTCGCCGCCTCAGCGCGTCAACCCGAATCCGCCTCTTGGTGCGATTCCAGCTGCACTCCTTGACACGAGTCGTCGCTGGTTTTGGCCGTCCACTCATTTGTTTGCCTCAGTTTTGACCCGGCTTGTTCAGCATCGCATTTGCATTTCCGTCAACAAGTCCTTCTTCCGCATACGAGCCTTCGTTACCACGTCGGTACGCATCGTCCGAGTTGTCGAGATCCAACCTGCAACAACCTGCTGATCGTCGTGCAGACTCAGATTTAATCAAGCAGCATTTTTTCCAATTTACTACCGCGTCGCTATTACCATCGGAGTGAAGCAGCGAATAGCCCAAAGAGATAGCCAGCGACCGAAAAGCCCTCCATCAAGCCGCCATCTCGTGCCTCCTATGGTCCATCAAACCCTCTAGTTGCCCATCGATTCTGTTGCCGCATCGCGGCTGGAGGAAAGATGGCAACTGCATTCTACAGCCCCGAGCAGGCCGTGGGTGCCTCATCGATGCAGCGCACTGCAGATTTTCTGGCTTCGTTGGAGAACGCGAAGCCCGTTTCCTTGGCCCATGGATCTGTCCCTGCCATCGACGCCCTGCCACCACCGAATCCTCACTTCGTGTTCCCCGCGTCGCCATCTTCGCCATCTTCAATGACGCCTTCCTTTGCTCCGGCACCAAGGCGGCGTCGTCCCTTGTCAGCTATTGAAACTCACACTAGATCCTTTAGCCTGGCTGTGGAAACCATTGATAGAATCCCGAGACATGCGGCACTTCCCGACTTCAGCTTTAACCCCGGCGCCTCCCTTCCTCCAGATCCCCATTCGCTTCTAAGTCCTCCAATCACGCCGAATTCGCCGCGGGCTATTCTATCCGCTGCCCGACCACTTGGCCATGGACATCGAAGGGGTGGAAGTGAGTTTGTTGGTGGTCGCATTCGCGAGGGAAGTTCTATCGCGGTTATGAGCACCAGTCCGACAAAACTAGAAAGTGGCTTTGCATCTCCAATGCTCCAGCCTCCACCTCCACGCAGAGGTCATCGTCGCGGCATATCTGGTGCGATTTCTACAAATGACTTGCCAATTATACCTCCGCCTCCACTCGTGGATTTTTTGCCCAAAGGCAACAGTGCTCCGAACAGTCCTACCGGATTCGAGCGAAACAACGACCTCCTACCGCTAAATTCGGATGAAACCCAGTCTATAATCTCGCTGCCAGAACCGGTGCAACCCTTGGAACCTGAAAAGAACACCAGCGAGACCGATACTGTTCCAGCAGTGCCTGTTGTCGAGCCAAATGCGAGTCAGACCAGGCCAGTGCCACGAGCCCGTGTTGGATTTTCTGATACCTTGGAGTTCATACCCAGACCACTCTCGTTAGTCTCCAACGATACTTCCAGCACTACAACGGCACGACCAGGTCACTATGTTTCAGACAGCATCTCCTCTGTTGTGTCAGCTACATCCCCTGGTGGACGAGATAGCCCTGCTCCATTATCACGTACACCCACGAGCGAGGTTATGGATTCTCGACCAAGTACAGCTGGTGCCATTTTGGAACGCGCAACGGAGCCTCAGGCCATCAACAGAAAGTCAACTTCACCACGACGTCGGAATTCCCTTTCTACTCTTCTTGATGTCGCTGAAGTACCTCCTAGTAATCCAGCAACGTCAAGCCCAGCGAAATCATCCAAACGCTGGTCTTTTTTCGGCCTGGATCCCTTCACTGGTTCAGGATCTCCAACCAAAGGACGCCCAGCGAGCTCCAGCTCATCAGACTCTACCCCAAGAGCTATGGACGCTGGTTCGTGTTCTGACCACGCATCAGTCTCATCGGCCGATGCTTCAGAAGGGGCCGCGGGGAAAAACAAGAAGAATGGGAAAAAGGACAGCAAGAAGAAGAGGGTCAAAGGTTGGGCAGGTTCCATCTTGCCTCTGAAGCCCAAGGGCCACAAGAAGCGAGCCAAACCAGGTATTGTGCGCCCCCCAACGCCTCCTGCCTCTGTATCTCATCACGATGATGAAGACGAGGACGAACCTGAACCTTCAGAAACCGAGACTGGGGAGTCTGAAGTGACCACACCTGTAGTCACAATTAGTGAATCTCCGACCCCACCAAAACAAACCGAATCATCACGACGATCAGCAGACGACACAGCCTATCCCATGATTGATTTGGACGCCGCTCTCGGTCCTTTCAATACTCCGCTGTCTTATAACCCCGAATGGGAGGCAGCTCAACGGGCTGCCGGCAATTCCGGCAAACGACGACTCCACAGCGCACAGGGACTGAAAGGATTCAGTGGCCCAGGCATGCACTATCATCGACGAGCTGAGTCCGCTCCTGACCTACCACCCTTCGATCCCGGACGATCTGCCATTCATCGGTTCGGTAGTAGTTCAACTATGGCCGACGTGTTCGAGGAGGATGAGGAAGATGACGAGCAGAAAGATGGACGACGTCAATCCAAAGCTGAAGAAGCGGAAGAGTCTGACGGCGAAATTACACCTCCAGCTGTTACTCTACCACCGAGAAATTCTCTTCCCGATACACAGGAAATGCCACTTCAGAAAGTCCGACGACGAAGCTCTGGGCTAAGCGACCGAGATCCATCCAGCATTCATTCAATCCGTGCCGAGTCCTCTAAAGCCTCTCTCCAGGAAGAAGTCATTGCGGAGGAGCCTCCTACAGCAACTTTCCGTGCGCCGAAACTATTCCAAGGTCCCAGAGTCTCGGTTGATTCGGGAGCGCCATCCCCCAGACAACCTCCTGGCAACAATGACCTCCCAGTCGTCGAGGATTGCTCATTGAATCCTCCTAACGGGGCTGCGATACCCCTTAGCCCATACTCGACCACTCATTCTTCTTCTCACCCGTCCCCGAGATCGCCCATGTCCATGGATGCTCAGCGCATATCTACCGCGCCCTCGTCTGTCACTGATGATAGCTTTCAGTCACTGCTCATGGGAGAGCCAGGGCCTGAAGTTAGGATCTCGATCGACTATGACATTCCCTCTCTCACATCGAGTACTTCTACAATGACTCGCGAGAGCTCTTTTGTCCCGATACCTCGCCCCCGTCCGTCAGCTTATCGCGATCAACGTCCTGTATCTGTGTCTTCGGCAGCATTCGGACGTAGGCGATCAAGCTTGGTAAGCCTCAGTCGGCTCATTAGCAGCGCGCATGGGGAGAGGAGCAAGCTTTCCACGGAAGTAACTCTAGACAGTGAGCCGGAGTCAAGGAGGCCGAAAAGCAGCAAGACCAAGCGACTCGGTCGAATGATGCAGTTTTGGAAATCGAACAAAGACGGAGCAGCAACCTGAGGCCGAAGAACAGGTCCATGGGTACGAAGAATTACGAGACAGTGCCCTTGTCTATATTGGGGCTGTATTGACGAACGTATATGGATACTATGTACTGCGCGCTTCATATCTTCTGCCCACGCTTTGAGGACACAGGATTTATCAAACTTCTCATAGCTGTGTTGGAGGTTTACTTATTGAGTCTAATCCGGGGAAGATCGAGCAAGTTGATGGGGACAGAGTGGGAGCTTGCTGCAGTTACTATCTTGCTCGTACATTATTCGGGGCCTTGAGAGGTCCTGCTCGGCTGTTCTGTGGCCTGGAACTCGGCGTTGATGATGGCATGAGCATCATTATTTTGTATGATGACGGCATTTTTTTATCGTCCTTGGCTCTTGAAGCTCTAGGTGCGAAGTGGATGTTTTGGTGGCACTACATGGGGGAATATTTGACCAAGCTCTCGGGGCCATGGGCACATTTTCAGTGAAGCGGACCTGCAGCGGTGGCACAATGGTGCGCCAATGGTGCGCCAAGCAGGCATTGTTTGTTTGAATCGCAGGACGGACTCATGGGATTACTATATGTGAAAATGCACACAAGATAGTTAATGAAATTGGATGCTGAAATATGCATATATACACAAGAACCTCGCCTCATCCTGATGCAGTCTTATTTAATCGTAAAGTCTGCTGATCCAATAACTAAGCTGATTATGTAGATCTAGATGTCTAGTGATAGTCCATGAAACATCAACTCTCCGCTTGCATTGCTCTTCCTTGGTTCAAGAGGTTTACGAGCTATAAACATGCTGTACATGAGATCCAAACCGATGGGGTGAAAAAAAAGTCGTTCCAATATCTAAACACAATGCCGCCCAAAAACGCCTCGTTCATAACTACATGTCACATATCGCATACGAGTAAGTCGTCGCCCGGTTAAGAAAATAACTTGGAGACTCCCTTGCGGATTCCCTCAACCAGGCCGTCATCCTCACGGCTGTTGTAGTGGTTGGAGCTGCGCTCAAATCGAAGGCCGCCACCACGGGAGGAGCCGCCATACTCGCCAGCCATGCGGACAGCATCGCCAACGGCGCTGAAGGGATCACCCGTGGCGGCGCGGGAAGCCATGCCAAGCATGCGCTCGATGGAAGGCGGGATGCGCAGACCGAAGCGGGCGAGGAGCGCGGTGAGGGCGCCGCCGGTGACGAGGGGCACGATGACGAGGAAGAAGACCTTCCAGGGGTGGCGCTTGGCGTAGTGTTGGAGGTCGCGAAGGAGGCGCTTGAGTTGCTTGAGGCAGCGCTGCATGAAGCCCTCTCGGGGGGAGCGTTTGTAGTACGAGGGGCGGCCTGGAGACGCAGTGTAAGTAAATACATGGGCATGGATAAGTGGTCCTCAAACGTGCTGTTTCCGAAGAAGCTGGAGCGGCTGGTGTTGCTGCCCAGGCCGAAGAACGACCCTCGGGAAGAGTTGTGTTTGCGATAGTGGCCGTCGCCACCGAAGATGCTGCCGGCGATGGAGCGGCTGCTGCGGTGGCGGGAGCGCTCACTTGATCGAGAGCGCGATCGCGAACGAGAGCGGCGCTTCTTGTGGTGGTGATGGCGATGGCGAGAGGAGCGGCCGCTCTGGCTGACGGTGTCGCCAAGAGAGTCGAGGAAGCCCGAGGATCCCATGATTGTTGTTGTTGTTGCTGTTGTTGTTATTGGAAGAAGCAAGGTGAAGCGAAATGTTTAAGCGAGCGAGATTGTCCCCGCTATGTCAATGCCAACTTGGTTCTCAACTCGTATATCGCAGTGTTTCGCAGCCAAGACGGCGAGACGAGAAGGGGAAAAAAGAAAAAAATCAGATACGAGACAGAGAGAGACAGGAAAGCCCGGCTCTCGTGTCCTGCAAGTCAGAAGGGGCCCTGTCTCCTATTTGGTGGTATGTACGTGTTTCTTGCGCGACAAGGCGAGAGATGCCGATGCAACGATGAGCTGCAGATGCTGTTGCTTCTCAGCTTCTCGTCCGGGTGGAGAGAGTGGGCAGCCCTTCGCCAGAAGGATGCATGTCTGTAAATTCGAGTGGCTGGGCGTGCTTTTCCACAAGGGCCGTCTGGCTAGGGCCCGTGGGGGATCCGTCAGGGGGTTAACGAGGCCTGAAACGAGCCCGCTTGTTCGCTCTGGTAAAACACACGAGGTTGGAATTTACAGGGGACTGGATCTACAAAGGAAGAAATCTCCCGGGCTATTCTCCGCAATATGCACTGGCCGATCCATACTCCTACTAGTAATACTAGGTATTATCCAGAAGTCAGTCTTTTCTATAAAGCCCAATACCTGTGTTGAACCGACCGTAAGACAAGATTCATCTACTACTTCTTACCCGCTGCAACTATCCTCCTTACATTAGGTAGTATACCGAGGAGCACATGAAAAGCGCAATAATTACAGCTTGTATAACTCATACGAAGTATAATAAAGTCGTTTGTAATACTATGAGCCAGAAATCCTTCTCTTTGCTATTCTCAAAGAGAGATAAGCGGTGTCATTACAATCGTCAGCGTTGTGTACTTCGTATGATTAACTCGAGGTTGAGGGCCTGCGTGTCGGACAAGTTACTCGCCACGTTCCGCAGCCATAATGGATAGTGTCAGCCACAGTACATTCATCTGGCTGCCTGCCTGTCCGCCAGTTGTATCGCCAACGAACATCTCAAAAACTTCAAGCAGTGAAACAAATAAACCACAAACCCGAATATTTTATGAAATTGATACACTGGATACCTGAAATCTATTCGCACTTTTTCTAGACTTCATTTGCCACTACACATCCTGTGAGACAACCTTGAGGAGTGTTCCAAAACGAGCACCAGAAGCCGGTGTGCTGTTGGCATGGCTTCGTTGCAAAATAACGTCAGCGCGGGCGCCGAGGAGGGCGAAGATGACTACATGAACATGACATTTGAGAGCCCTGCTCCTGTTACTGAGTCCTCTGTTCAACGCGCAAAGCGTCTCAAGGATGAATCGCGCGCTCGTGGCATAATCAAGTCCAAAGCACAACTTGCGGAGGAGGAAGCTGCCGCCAGAGAACGGGCCCTGGCAACCTCAATGCTGGATGACCCACGCGCCAAAAAGAGCAAAGGTCTATCTATGATGGCCAAAATGGGCTTCAAAGGAGGTGGCTTGGGAAAGAAGATGGGGGATGGCGATGCCCCTGGAAGAACAGAACCCATCAGGATCAGCTTGAAGGAAGACCGAGGTGGTATTGGCATGGACAGTGAAAAGAAGAGAAAGCTTCAGGAAGCTGCCGAGGAGAGACAGGTCAAGACCACCAAGGTTGACCCTGATGAATATCAAGAAAGGGTCAGGAAGGAACGAGAGGAAGCGAGACTTGAGAAACAACTCTATTCTGCGCAGCGGACAGCGGAGGGATTGGATGAAGAGAAGGCAAACCCAGGCTCGAAACAACGCTCCCCGTCGCCTTCAGACGAAGATTCCACAACGAAGCCTCAGCCAATATCATCACGTCCACTGAAATCAATACCCGTTCTTTATCGAGGCTTAGTCCGTCACCGTGAGGAAAAGGAACGAGATAGGCGGATGAGATACGACCTGGAACAGTCTCTCTCTCGGTTGCCAACGTACGAAGACAGTCACGAGGATGAAGACGACAAAAAGGCGTTGGGCAAAGGTCACATCGTGTATGCCACAGCAGATGACTTGGACGAGGAGGATGAGGAGCTGGAGGAATTCAATGCGCTGGATCTTAGCACTCGATTAAGCCGCCTACTCTCATACTTGCGAGAGAACCATACGTATTGCTTCTGGTGTAAAATGGTCTATCCCGACGAGACTATGGAAGGCTGCCCAGGGTTGACAGAGGAGGACCATGACTGAGTCGGGGGAAAGCCATAGCCATCCAGACTACGAAGTACTCATTGCTTAATGTCATGGCCAGACTCATCCACCATCACCATCACCCTTACATTTCGCTAAAGCTGTATGAGGCGAACGTATCTTTGGAAATGTGCATCAGTAAGCACAATATCTCCTTCTCCCGAGGCTAAGTCAGGCTGCCGAAGAAGAAGGTCTTCAAACTCCAGTCCTAGTGGAGTACTAGTCACCACGAATGAGCCTGCGTTGGCCTGAGATGAGCTTGGTGCCCATGCAATATCAACCGTACCAGTCTTCTCAGCGGTGGTAACCGCTTGACTTCTTGCTCGTGTTGTTGTAGCGCCAGGTCGAGTAGCAGGGTGGGCTCCTTTCCATTTCTCGATTGTGACAGATCTTTGCTCCCAGTTTGCTCGAATAAGTAGAACAAATTTAACCTGAAACTGAGATGCTTCAAACCAAAGACATGCCTTCTGTCGAAGGCTCGGTCAGCTCTGTGAATAGCCCGCTTCAATTACCAGCGTTGGAAAAATATCGTCGTCTGGACGAGTTGAGATGGGTTGAAAGGTTGAATCGCCTTCCCTCATTGATCTCAATGTGCCATTCTGGTTAGAGGATGTATAGGTTGTTGCACCGCTATTCTGTAGGTCATCTCCCAGATTCATTGCCACAAGTTCGTCGTAAATGATGGGAAACAGGCGAGTATGAAGCTTTTCATGCTTATTTGTAGGGCAGACAATAAATAACAGCTCTGAGGCTGCTTCGTAAAGTGATATTCGAAATTTACGCCCATGCCGTTCCCTGGCGCGTTGGATTGCAGAGAGTTGTTGTGGAGAAACATTAGAGAATATGACCACTTCTTGTTGATCTTCATCAATCCGGCACACTAGATTCTTGACATTGATGAATGGGAAGTGCGGCGGCCCTAAATTAATAGATGAATGAGTACCTTATAATATGATATTCGGGTCGGATAACGTCGGTCTAAGTGTTGGAATTGGTGGAAATTAGGAATGCAAGAGAGTAATTGAGTGGAAATTCAGGTGCCTAGAAAATTCCTTGTTGTTGTGATATGTTCAGACTGACTACGCGAACGCGTTCCACGACAATTCAAGATTACACTTGGGGAAGTCACACTATTACCTTCAAAAGCCACTTTGTTGCTTGTGATTGCGGCTGTATTGCTTGTGGGAGAAGTTGCGGCAGAAGATGAAAAGGAAGCCATTCCGGTGATCCGGGAGTGATGAAAACTTTGAAGTTGAAAAGTTCTGACAGATCGAGTGGGGTTTACGGCGCTTGACCTGCAAATCGGTTTATGCTTTGGCGTCTAGATTGACAGAGGATCATGACTAATTCAAGGAAAAGTGATGCCTATCCAGACTCCAACTCATTGCTTAGTGCCATCGCCAGACTCATCCACCGTTACCATCACCCTTGCCTTGCAGAGAACCATCCGAGACTCGAAGTTCTCTCCGTCCGCATTTCCCACCTTCTCTAGAGTCGGGGTCATCACCGTGAATTCAACGGCCCCGTCAAACTCTGACACCTCATCCTCCATGCAATTACAGGGTTCCATGCGCTCGGGATTGTAGACAACACGCCCCTCGTTGTTCTGAGAGACCAGGAAAATGGCCTTTGACTCCAGCATGATGATATGGAGTTGAACGGCCTGACGAAGCAATTCTGATATGGGCTTAAGTAATTCATCCGGTTGCGGCTTTGATGTGAAGATTAGCAAGTCCTCCATGATGGAAGCAGCCAGGCTGTCCATCGCCCCAGCACTGGTTCCGGCCACCTCATCAATCTCTTGAACTATTCTGGACTTGATTCGGCTGATCATACTGAGGTATTTCAGCTCCCTGTGGCCTTTGTATGTGGAATGACGACGTCAGTAGTGTTGGTTGTAAATGATACTTGACAGCTTGTGGAAGAGGCCCAAGGAGGTACTTGCCTTGTGCGTTCAGAATAAATCTAGTCAAGGAGCTGCCCATTCTCCCAGCCCAAAGACCTTCCCCTCCCATAAAAATCGCCCAATTAATTCTTCTCCAGAAATAATTCTCAAGCATGTATTTTCTGATCCCCGGTCCTGAGTTGCAACGTTTGGCGAGTTTGATCAAGTCCATATCGCTAGCATCGCGTTTCGGAATTCGGTCCACATCAACAGGGTGAGCTGTCAAGAACTCGCCAATGAAGTTGCGGATGTTGTAGGACATTGTCTTCCATTTCTCAACGATTGTTTGGTCTGATATTTTGGTGTATGTTCCGTCGTCCTGGGCTCTCTCATCCAGAATATCTACCATAGTCGCTTTCAGGTCCGTGCATTTCTCCTCTAGTTTCTGGCACTTCTCTCTCCAGTTGTTGATAGAAGCATTCAGATTGGCTTCTTTTCTCTCATAGAATTTCTTTTGGCGCTCAATAGTCGATTCATGGGTGCTGATTTGTTCTTGTAGTCTTTGGATTTTAGCCTCGGCCCGCTCAAGTGCTCTGTCTTTGGCAGTGTATCTCTCTCCCAGTGATTTGAGAGCAAGTTGAAATGCCTTCAAGTCCTCTGAAGGTTTCACACCTTCCGGATGAGTATTCTTTCGGCCTCGCTTTTTAGCCTTGGGGCTGTCGAGTTCTTCATCATCCCAACTTCGCTTTTTGGGAACAGGATCTTTGCGAGTCGTATCCGGCTTCTTTTCCAGGGCCTTACGCGGACGACCTCGGCCTCGACCTCGAGTAGCAGCCTGGCTGTCTTTCTTGAATGTTTCATCTCTGGGATCATCAGCCTCTGATGATTCACTCGAGGGCGGGTCCTCCGAGTCCGGCAACGTGACCCCGACCTTGCCACTACTTGGCCTGAGACGAATCCGAGTCTTGGTGCCACAATCTGCAGCTTGATCTTGCAAATCGGTTTGTAGTTTGGCGTTCGCATAGCTTTCATCTTGGCTTGATTTTGTATTGGGTGATGTTGGAATCAGAGAAAGTGAGTCCGGGATGCTGGTCTCTCTCATGGTTCTCTCGCTCTCTATTTCGCCTTCAGAGATGTCAATGGCCCCATTCGACGTGCATGCCTGAGACTTCTCCATGGTAAAAAAAGCTGTTGAGGTCAGCCTTGATGTTTGGTTCTCACAGCTCGACAGACAACTTTCACTCGAGATGTGATGGGGAGTTGACCAGTTGGCATCTGTTTCGTTGAAGAAATGGGGAGGGTTTTGCTCACCTGGTCTTCACCTCTGCCAGGTGGCGACAAGTGAATGGTTGAGGGTACGTTGCTTCGACCTCGCACAAATAAGCACACAAAAACTGACTTGTGGCTCAGAAACTCCTGATCAGCTCCTGCTCTTCCTTTCATTTTCACCCCAATCACAGAAACCAAGCTGTTATCAAACTATTTTCAACACTTCCCATCTATCGATCTATGGGTGATCGCCATGCCTCGCGTAACACGCAGCCAGCTTGAGGCTGCAACAGGGTCAACCCGCTCTCGGGATAAAGACCCTGCCATCGCCATCGGTATTGACTTTGGAACAACGTATGCCCAGCTATCCGGTGATAGCGAGAGCCTCATGCTGACCTCCCTCACTTAGCTATTCCGGTGTAGCCTGGGCCAGATCAGGCAAGCCAGAGCAAATCAACATCGTAACCAACTGGAATGCACTCCTCAACAACAACTTTGACAAAGAGAAAGCCCCGAGCGCGATAGCTTACAAGTCGAACAACGAGTCCCCGTCGTGGGGCTATAGTATCCCCGTGGACAAAATCCCTCTCAAATGGTTCAAACTCTGCCTTCTTGATGATGAAGATATCCCTGAGCATATCCGCAACTCCAACCAGATCAGGATGGCAAAGAATTTATTGAGACAATTCAACAGACACGTTGTCGAAGTGATTGGCGACTATCTACGGGAGCTCTGGTCGCACAGTATCGAGAGCATTGAACGAGCCATTGGTAAACAGATGATGGGACTGTCCAAGTTCAACATTGTGGTGACTCTCCCTGCAATCTGGCCAGCCTATGCCCAAGCGAGGATGAGGCAGGCAATCGAGATGGCCGGCATTCTGGACATACGATCTGCTGGTGACACAACCCTTACCTTCATCTCTGAACCAGAAGCCGCAGCTTTGGCAACGATAGAGGATATGTCCGACCGGGCAGATGTTAATGTACGATTCTCCTGTGGTGTGGCAATCACAGCTTGTTACGGTACTAAAGAGTCCATTTAGCCAAACGATCACTTCATTGTCTGCGATGCTGGCGGTGGCACGGTGGTATGTTTTTATCCTCAATTCATCTCAGCAATTTCTCACATGATTCCTAGGATATCATCACCTACACAGTGTTGAAGATTGAGCCAATGACTGTTCGAGAGAGTGTAAAGGGAGATGGTAGAACAGAACACCGTACCATCCTGGGGTTCCCATAGCTAACACAGGGCACAGGCAAACTCTGCGGAGCGACATTTGTTGACGAGCGCTTTTTACGCCTTCTCAGGAGCACTCTTCCACGCGACATCTGGGGTAAACTGGGCGAAAGAGGCGTCGCTCGTCTAATGAATGACGAGTGGGAGAACGGTATCAAAACCCAGTTCTGCGGCGATGGCAGAAAGTGGCAAATACAGATTCCTTTCGGAGGGACAATTCGAGATCACTTTCACCCTCCGGAAATAAACATTGGACGGTACGATCTCTCCTATAAGCAGTCCATGAATGTTTGCTATTGGACACCTTGAGCAATCAACTGATTGTATCTTAAACAGAGACGACATACTTGAAGTCTTCAGACCAGTAACCACAGATATTGTTCAACTGGTCAACGATCAAATCAGTGAAGTCAAGAAGAAATTCAACAAGTCCCCCAAGGTACGCAAAACGGACACCATTGCAATATTTTCCACGCTGTGCAAATAGTCTAACTTCTCTTCTCAGTTCGTTATTCTGGTCGGTGGATTTGGAAGATCGCAGTACCTGTACACCTGTCTTGAAGAAGCTGTGAAGAACAAAGTAGAGATACTGCAAGACTCCGGGGCGCGACCGTAAGTATAGAATGAAAATGTTGAGTTTAGGGGCACAATTCTGACTCTTCACGTTCTACAGTTGGACAGCCGTTTGTCGAGGGGCAGCCATCAAGGGTCTCAATCGGGGCAGATTCAATAACTCCATGGGAATTTCCGTTAACTCGAGAATCGCCAGAGCCAGTTATGGCACGATCTGTAACATCCTCCCCTGGGAAACAAATGTGCATCACATAAGGGACAAGGCATGGTGTCCGATTCAACAGGACTTCCTAGCTGTCGATCAGACTAGGTGGTTTCTTCGCATTGTGAGCTAACGTGGCCGAGAGGAGTAAACCTTCCACTAATAGAAAGTCAGGGCGAAACAATTTCCGAAGATGAGCCAATCACTCATACATTTTGGCAAGACCTGGAGAACGCAGATGACGAAATCGTAACGGAACTCGTCTATTCGAGGGCTGTTGATCCACCCAAGAGATGTGATGATACCGTGAAAGAGCTGTGCCGAGTGCGGTGGTCCAGTATACCCGACTTCGACAAGCTACCCCCGTGGCAAAATGCCAAGGGCAAGACGTTCAGGCAGATTTGCTATGAGATCAAGATGGTGGCTAATGGCGTGTCCCTCGACTTTGAGATATTCCATGAGGGCAAGATTGTGGCATCGAAGCATGTTGCCGTGGATTTCAAGGACAGCCTTGCCACTTTCCGGCAGTCTGAAGACGATTCTGGTGATTATACAGATTGAGCTTGCTATACTTTTTCACCGGTCACTCTCGACGGGTGGCACACTGTTATTTATGCATAGTCCCTGCTAGACTCGAGGGTGTGGGGTTTGCTACTTTTGCACTTGGCTTGGTTCGTTCAAGTTGATGGAGAGAAGAATGCATCGGTGGACACTGTTGCACTGAATTACGTAGCACGAAAGACCATACCATTGTCGACATGCTAGATAGGAAAATGCAAGGTTTGAAAGACATCATCAGGTTTGAATTTTTGCACCTCATCGTAGAAATGACAATTGTCAATTGTCCTTTCGGGGCGAGGTCATGTCATGCTCCACCCGTCTCCGTCTCCGGCTCCGTGTCCCACTTCCGGCTTTGATCCCGACCCGGTTGAGAACACCCGATCGGGACGATCTAATAATAGACCATTACGCGCTTTCATAGGCTTCCAGCTCCTCGTGTACAAAGTTCGGTATTTACCCAATTACCTGCAACGAAGTCGCACAATTCTCTACACATGTGGCAATACCTGGCAGTCAGCTGCTTGCTGAGCCGATGAGACTCATGGCAATATATCAATGACTGACACCTCATCAAGGCTGGCGTAACGTGTTAGAGTTATCCCTTTGCTGGGGCCATCACACGAAAATATTTCTATGTGTTGCAAACATTTACTGACTGCCACGTGGAGCAACCTCGACCTCTAGCCGTGGTCAGCGCCTGGTGCGTCGTTGAAGCAATGACGCTGATGGGCTTGGTTGATCGTTACACAGGATATTGCAACAACATCGTGACGAGGACAGAGTAGGATTACATTGATCTCTTCACGCCAAAACACCATCACGTCTTCATCATAACTAGCCCACACCACTGAAAATCACTTCTCATCAATTCCAAGTCTACATGTCCTATCGTTGCCATCATGGAGCAGCCACCAAAAGTCACAGCTTCTCCCTTCGTCCATGTTTCTCCCGAAAGCACATGGCAATCTAAGCTCTGCCTGCGACTCTTTTCCTGCGTCATATGTCCCATCATCATCGGTCTCGCCGCGGCACTTTACACCCAAGCCTTTCCTGACTGCTTTTGGTTCCTCCTGCCACCGGTTCGCCTCCTCTTTTTTCTATCCTGATTACCACTTACTAACAACCAGGTCTTTGGTCTAGTCCGTCCTCGCTGTCTGTTGGAATGTGGCAGAAATTACCTGCTTGAGTGGTTTGGCTGGTCACAGGGGCATATATCCCACACTCTGTCTCATTGTCGACTTGTGCCTTTGGAGTGCCTACGTTATCGGCACAGTCGTAGTTGCTCAGACGACCACCTGGCATGAGAACTCTTCTCCCGAAGCGATGGCCATGAGCCAGGGGGCTTTTGGACCGAGCATTCTCCAAGCGTGGGTTTATCTCTCCGCCGGCTCTCCTCGTTTATGACGCTGAGTGTTGAGCAGGTTCATCCACTTCATTCTATTCCTCATCGCTTTCCACGAGGCCAAACTGCGTGACAAGGAGCCAGACTATGTCTACCACTCGAGCGTGCCGCCGACTCTAGACACTCAGCCTACACAAATACAGCTCCTCGTTTTGAATCCGAATGAGCAAACGGAGACTGATGACGAACCGCCAGAGTATGAGGAGAATGATATCAATCAACATGTTCAGCATCAGCCCACGCAGGTGCTCAGAATTCCTCGCCTTGTGCACACTACGGAGCAGAGGACGTTTGAGCGACAGCTTCCGCATGAGCCATATCCTGCTTTCATCTGATAAGACTGGCTGGCCAGCTGAGGCGAGAGTGATACGGGTGACATGAGCCTGGTGATGATTCCTTTTGCGTGAAGGAAGCTGCCGGCCATGTTGGTTTTGACCAACTACAACTCTCCGTCTTGAATAAATATGTCTTTTGAGCTTCCATAGCTCCGCAATTACTGTCTAGCCACAGCAAGACATGCTTCGTAGTGCCCTATATTATTCCATGGGAGCTTCCTGTTGTAAACTGTCAGAATACCAGATTCAGCAACCAAGGATCGCCGAATGCCTGACATACATATACTAGGATCATTCAGTTACTGTGATCTGCATAAGAAAATCCCAACATTGTCATCATGCATTATTCTCAGATTCTTCTCACTGCCGAACTCCTGGTGCCAGCGGCTCTTTCTGGTCCAATAGGCTCACAGTCCAGAACATCGTCTATTTTCTTTTGAATATCTAACCCACATGAGCATAACCATGCGTTGCGCTCACCATCTCGTTTCCGTTGCGTGTTTAACAGTAATCCAAACAACGGTCGAGAGTGCATTTACCGCTTCTTTCCCTTGCGCTTGTTCGCCTTGCCTCCTTGCTGAGCGCCGGTCGTCTTCACCTTGTTTAGCGAATCCAGGCTCCCATCCAGCAGCTCAAAGTCCTCTCCAGCTGAGTCTGAGCTTGGCGTGTGCTGAGGAACATCCGAATCTTCCTCTGCATCAGCCTGTTCCACATATTCAGCGTCCGTAGTACCCTTGGACAAAAAGCGGCCAACAGTCAGATGGAAGAACCAAATCGGGACTCGGATCACAGCAGTATCCTTCAGGGTGGGCTGAGCAAGCTCATTGGGCTGGGAAATCATTAGTATCAGAGAGGCTCGAGTGGATTTGTATGTGGTTTGACTTACATCAAGCAGGTATTCATTGACGTTGCCATCTTCATCCTGCTCTTCGAGGAAGACGTCTCCCTGCGAATCGACCACAAGAATCTTTCCATTTTCCGCGACAACCCTCTTACGAGCACCGGCAGGTCCGGCAGACGGCTCTCGCGATGAGTTCTTGGATGAAACCGGAGCCTTGCGGGCCTTCTTTGGCACTGTCTTGCCCTCCTCTTTCCTCGACTCCCGCTCCTGCATGCGCCTCTGTTTCCGATTCATAGGCTGTGGCGGTCCACCCTCTTCCTCCTCGGGGACTGGGACAGGCGCCGGTGGAGGCGCAGGCGCGGCGTCAAAACCAGGAATGTTACCACCCCATGCAGTGCTCCTCGCGAACCGGACGTAGCGGTCAACAAACTCGCGCTGCCGCTTCCAGTTCATGTAAAGGATGAGGTAGTGGAACGCACCACCACCAACAAGAAACAGGCCAACCATGACCGTTCCCAGTCCAGGCCGGTATCTGTTGTAGTAGTAATCCGTGCCCTTCCACAGCGGGAAGCCATTGGAGAGGAAGTGGTCGTAGCGATCTCGAGACGGGCCACGGAGGATGTTGGCAATGAGGGACAGCCGAGCCTGGCGCTCTGATGCTTCCTTTACGGCTTTCTGGGTCTCAGACTGGCTTGGGCCCTTGGCGACATGGGGACCTGAGCCCTTCTTGCCGTTGCCCGCCTTGGCCTTGTCCGCCCGGAGCTTCTGCTTGACCTTGTCGGGATGCAGCGATCGCGACTTCAGGCGGTATGCCTTGTTGACGTCGTCCAGTGAGGCAGACGGGGAGACGCCGAGGATGTCGTAGAACGTAGCAGCAGGGTCACTTTCGTGGGCAGCGATTTCGTCGCGAATACGAAAGATTTCACGGTCTTTGCCATTGGAAGTCAGCCCATCATATCATATCTGTCCTCCTCCATGTAGAGCTCTCTCACCTTCTTTGCTCCATGCTGCGGTCAGCGGAGTCAAGAGGGACAGAATCCCAATGGCAAGATATGCGACCTTCATGATTGCATCGCACGACTCGCCGACTCCTTGCAAATGGACGGTGTTGTCGTTGCCGAGGTTTTGTGAATGTCGCAAAACCTAGGAAGCCGATCAGACGTCAACGTATCTTTTTTTATGCGAGAGGCAGACAAGGCCAGGTAACTTAAAACTAACATGGCAGGGGGGCAGCCCACTGCTTTAAGTTGCTTGTGAGGATTGGGTTAGTACTCCATACTTACTGTATTATAGGTACGGAGTACTTCGTACCTTGAAGGTAACATGCTAGCAGCTCCAAACGTTACCCTAGAGTTTTACCTCTAGTGACGGCGGCGACGCAGTAACAGTGTAAAATTATAAATAATTGATTTATTTATGATTTACAAAACTATTCTTTTGCCCCTTGTTTTTTTAGTACTATCTGGCTGAGAGACCATTCATGCGTAGAATAGAGAGACATGGCGATAAAAACTGTGATATCAAGATAGTATTCTTCTGTGCTAGCTTCTAATCCAAAAGGATCCGGATAAAATCATAATACTATGTGTATGTACTACTAATACTTGAAGGTAAGATGTAACATTAAAACCATATAGCAAAAACCCTACTGCATTTCTATCAAAACTGACATAAAAAAAGTGCAAAAAAAGAAAAAAAAGAGTAGCAATTGCACGTTTCGATCGTGCGACTATGAAATTTGTTAGATTGTGCCGTTTCGAAGGGATGACCTGAGAGGTGCTTACCCTCCGGGTTATGAGCCCGGCGCGCTTCCACTGCGCCAAATTGCTTTCAGTTGGTTGGTTGGTCTTGGTGGCACATCTTCTCCTCCATATGTCGTATGCGCTACCTTCCATCCTGAGAACCCGCATCTTTCAAGTACAGAGCATCAAGGCGACACCTATTTGCCTGCCCTGAACATGATCTGATATAACACCCCCATATCTGAGCACAATACAGGGGCACTCGAGAGAACTAAAAGCACAGTTAACACATATAGATGCTGGTCGGCATGAATGGATCTCGGAAAGTAACCTTCTGGAGCTCTTAACGAATCTCACGGACATTCACCATCACAGCATAATGCACACTGGTCCCAAAAACTCCAGTATATTATTAACAGAGTATATATGTCTACTTGCGGTTCGCTCGCTTCCTGGCCTTTGTTTCCCTCTCGTACGCATTTGCCTCTCGCCCCTCCTCGTTCTGAATCTCTGAAATGAGCCTCTTGTACTTCTTCTCGTACGCCTCGTCCTTGGCCTTCTTGATACGCAAATTCTCCCTTGCCATGAAATTTGCATCCTTTCTCAGCTCTCTCATAGCACCCTTGCGCTCCTTCTTGTGCTCGGCCTTCAGCTTGGCCAACTCGGCCCTTTCGCGGTCGGGGTCGTAATGCTTGTCTGGATCGAAGGTTTCTTCGAACTTGGGTATGTAGGTCTTGATTGCCAGTGGTCGATGGCTGTGTAGCTGCACAGGTCGGCGTGAAAGCTGTGCAATCCTGGACATGCGCTTCAGCTTGTCCTCGAGCTTCTGTACTCGGTCACTAAGCGCCGAGGGCAGATGTGTTCGACATCCTTGTTTGTTCAAATGACCTAGCACATTAAGAACTTGGTCAAAGGTTTCCAAAAACGAAGTTTTTCCTGTCCATAAATCTGCAGCTGCGTCGAGGATTTGAACAGAAGTATCCAACAGAGAAACCTTGAGAGCCTTTACTTCCTCTTTCGATTCTCTCGGTAAGCAGTCGAAAAAGTTCAAGCGCCTCGGCTCAACCTCCTTAGACTTCTGAGAGCGACTTCCCGCTGGGGGCTCATGCACTGGAAAGTTGCCTAGTTGTGCCGAGGGCGCCACAGGCGCAAGAGAGCAGAGTGTGTTCAATGTGAAATTCATCACCTCTGGGACATATCTCTTCGACAACTGCTGATACTGTAGAGAGAGGATCGATAAATAAGCCCCTGTAGCATAGTCTGACAATCCCTGCGGCACTCTCTGGCCAAGGTATCGAGTAATCGTGAGCATCGAGGGAGTGACAACCTGGTGGAAATGATCTGATGTTGGGAATATCGTCCCAACTGCTGTAAGAAGGATCAGGTCTGAGGGCTCCAGTGCCACCGGACGCGTCTGGCCCATCTCTCCGAGGTGATGACGGAATCTCTTAGCAATTTCAATGGGAAATGTCTTCGAAAGAGAGTGAATATGACGAATGAGACTCTCCAAAACCAAGAATGATGGTGATGTCTCGGCATCCCAAGGAGAGGCCACAAAGTCGACCAATGCCATGGAAAAGTTTGCTAGTCTCTCCTTATTCTTGCTATCAAGCCTTGGGTGGTACAGCACTCGAATTCGCTGAACAATCTTCGGTAGATTCGTGTGAGGATAAGGCTTCGTGATGGATACAAATTCCGTGCATGACTGAGGACAAGGAAACGTAAACGGTAACCCATGCTCATCATTTTTCTCAAGAGCCGATGCCTTTGCTGAAGAATCTGCTTGGAAGATGGGATTTCTGGCTTCCTCTTCATTTAAGAGTCCCTTTGTGAATTCGTCGTCGTCGTTGTCTTCCTCCTCTTCGCTTGCTGCATCATCGTCTTCCTCCTCATCAAATTCCTCATCGCTTTCCACGAGTTCCAAGTCAGATCCGCTGGCTACCAGATCATCCTCTATGATGAAGTCGTCTTCGTCGTCAAAACCCAACTCTGTCGCTGTGGGCCGGGTTTTGATGCCATGGCCAAGGCCAAAGTCTTCATCATCCTCGGCAGTCTCCATCCCGTCCGGTCTATTGTTGTCCTCCTTGTCCTCTGCTTTATCATCTTCATCGCTGTCTGACACTTCCTCGCCCATCATGCGTTTCTGACGCTTCTCTTCCAGCTTTTTAAGCCTATTGGACTCTTCCTCTGCCTTTTCTTCTTCAGTTTTGGTACGATCAGAGGGTTGCGCCCTTTTGTCCTGAGCTAAGCGCTTGACCTGGACATCGAAATTCTTGTCAAAGGCGTCCCTATCAATGCCTGCGATACTGGGCAATGGAGCAGCATCACTCTCCTGACGTTTCGAGCCATTGAGTCCCGATGATAGGAGAAGCTGGACGCTTTGGAGCTCTTTATCAAGTTGCACCCGAAGGTCATCGTCATTCTCCTTAGCCGCCTGTCGCTCATATTTGTGAAGCTTTGACTTTGCAATAATTTCTTCCATCACCTCCTTCTTTGTCTTCTTGCGCTCGGGTTGCCCATCCTCATCATTGTCGGCTGAAGCGATGGCACGAAGGCGCTTAAGTCGCTGCTGTTCACGCGTAGAAGCGTCGCTATCATAATCCGCCTCAAGATCATCCTCCTGGAAGTCGTCCACCGGCTCATCATCATCAAATTCCAAAGACCTCCCCATGTGTGTCAAACCTTCCATGGGATCGTCATCCTCCAAGTCGAACATGGAGCTCTTTTTGTGCGCTCTCTGCTTTTCCATGGCAAATCTTTCCAACATCTTCTCCTCTGGCGTCATAGTGGGGTCGTTTTCACCGAATCGCCGATCTGTAATGCCTCCAACTTTGTTCCGACGTTGCATATCTACCAGAAGTGTTTGCTTGCGCTATAGGCCGATCATTAGAACGAGCTTAAAGTAACTGGAGAGACGCCATACCTTCTCCTCGCTGGCGGCCTTTGCAAGGCCTGGACGGCCCTTGATCGCAGCATTTCCCGTTGGCCGATTGGTCGTCACCTCGAATTTGGGCCCTCGCGCAGCGTGTTTGAGGTCGAATGGATTGAATTGCTCTCGAATGCCTTCCAAAACCACCCCTCTCTGCAAGCGTTTCTCATTGCGGGCGGGTTCATCTTGCGCCAACTTGCGTCGCTGTTTCTTGGACTTTTGGGGACCCGTTATACCTTGCTCCCTCAACGATGCTTTTAAGCGCTTGAGCTGGGAACCGGCCATAGTGGGCGATGTCTGTTGTTTTGACCGGTTCGTGATCAATCGTCGTTGTGTTACTGCTAGTTGAGCATGCCGAAGTTTGGAAATTTTTCGACATATCGTTATCGATAAGATGCTCCGACTTGTGGAGCTCTGGTTCGCCTAATCCCAATTTAGAGTTCCACGGCGGCGGTGAGAGACGGCAGAACTCTTGGTTGCGTCAGGAGCCTTGTTGGTCATGAGCTTGAATAGTTCCTCCATATCGGATCTGGGGGGATCAATATGCCTTCAAAATAGAAAAACTCCTATTATGCAAAATGAACTGGACAGGGAGTTTCCTAACATTTGCGCGCGATGAGCGTGTGATTTTAGTGAGCATTGGGCTTGCCACGTTCAGCGTGGTCAGCACCATGATCACGGCTCTCACCATAATTCGCGACGACAATGAGATTCCTCCATCAGAGCCCAAGACGCAATACATTACCCAGGACACCGAAGATGCACTTCAACTAGAGACACTGGAAAAGCTCTTGGATCATCCGAATTACTCCATCAGAGAAATCGCCATCAAGATCCTTTGCGACCGAGCTATCAACGACCAGGAGACGACTAAGCATCTCCTGTATGGCATCACTCGGCCAGAATATGACGGGCGGATGCAGTGCCTTCGAGCCCTAGCTTTGCTAACCGGACAGACTATTGGTAAGCCGACCTCATTTTTTCCAGAGTCATATACTGACCATCAAAGGCCTGGATGGATTGTCGAAATTGCACAACGAGAAGGCCTACTCTGCTCTAGTGAGATCCTTAGAATTGAGCTTGGATGACGTCGAACGTCCAAAACTTAGCAATAATCACTGGGACGAGTACTACCTTCGTGACATGGCCGAGAGATTCTGTCTCATGTTCATCTTGGAACTAATTAACAAGCACGGGGCCAACATGCTCGTTAAGGCCAAGTTTGTTGAGAAATGGCTTGTGAAGCAAGAATGGGGCAAGAATCCGGAAGAGAGGCGCCACAACTTTAAAGCTTATATGAACCTAAAGAACAACCGAATAGTCGAGATCGTCAACCGCATCAAACACTGCAGACGTGGCCTACGAGCCCTAGAGAAAGCGGGGTTGATCGACAAGGATAGTTCGAGGCGACGTATCCGAGAGCTCCCTGACCTTATTATGGAAATGGAAGAAGAGATGTTCGGAGAGCAGCCAGTAGAACAACAACAAGCTCGGAGGACAAGGGAGCATTCTGCTGAGGAGCAAAGGCTTCGACGCCAGCATCGTGAAGCTATGGTTCTAAACGACGGAACACGGCCCCTGGGACGAGAGGACATTATTGAACGGGACACTTCTCCGACCTAGTGGTGAGGAGATGGGATTAATGCGACGTATATCTACGGCAGTCGGGGCTTTCGCCTTAGCACCGACACAACGGTGGAACCTCACTCCTCTAAGCATCTCAGTACGAAGTTGTGAGCCGTTGCATCAAGCTCCATATTGCCAGCGAAGAGGATCAGACATTCTAGGCTCGCTCTATCACGCCATGTCCAATGTACGTCCCCCACCCTTCCAACGCGAAGTAGCATTCAACTGAAGACTTGACGATTAGATGGCAGATTACTGGTGGGAAACCGTTCAACTGCCGAATTCAAGCACAAAGTCTGGAAGTAACTCGATTGCGGTCTTTGGTTAGGATTATGTTTGCTGGTTCTGGCAGCGAATATAACTGGACCACTCTAGAGACATTCACTGATCACGCGGAGTTACCACTCTGAAACCCGCCACAGCGCAATTACTAGTAGTATCGGCGAATGGGGAGCGGCATTTGTGCATTTCTAGGCTCATTGGGCTGTTGAAAGTCTGAGTCATAAGGAGTAGCAGTACATACATGTGCAACTATGGTATGCGTATGTACAAATGAGCATGGACAATTATTTCTACTCGTACTCGCTGCGAACTCATAAGGGATGGAGCCATTGGCTTGGCGGAGGGATATTGAATCTGCTATAAAAAAGTGGGTTGATGGAGCATTATTGGGGATTGCGGAAGTGGAACATGCAGGATATGTACTGCTACCACCAGGCATACCCCATATTGTCACCCCCGTACATATCGTATGTATGTACGGTTGGCAACGCAACGGACTGAAACGGGGGATAAAGTAATGAAAGTGTCTTGCTCAACAAATGCGAGTTTTGATCCATGCATCTGAAGGGAACATCCCAGGTTGGTAAGCTTGCCATGTTGGTGCTACCGGTATTATCCTGGACATTATGAAGCACGGGTGATTCCGATGCAGCCTTGCAGGCGCTCGTAATTTGCTCCGCCGAAGATTAATTACTTACTTTGTTGTTGTAAGAGAGTCTCCGGAGGAAAAAGCAAATGCCAACACGGACAGGACAACCGGGGTTGGACTGGGTTGCTGTCAGAGACACCGAACGTTTGGATTAAGGTATTTCGCTTTTGAAGAGAGCGTCCAATCAGGCCCTGCACTGCGATACTCGTGCAGGTACGCACAATCAAGTGGTTCAGGTCGAACAAGCAACATGAGGATCAAATGACGAAAGGAGTGAATAGTGCCTGGATATGTTGATACCCCGGAGTACTCGTACCCGGGCCTGGGAGTACTCCGTAGTACTAATTAATATCTCGGAGCTCCGGTGACGGAGGATATCCCTCCTCATTCATATTGGCTGTCAGATTCCTGCAAGAACCCTTTTTGCATAGCCTATCCCTGCACTCCATACTCCTCCTGATTCTCCGTTGTCAATCCAACGGCTCAAGAGGGGCTCTCGTAACACTACTGACGCACACCAGCATCACCTTACATACAAAGCGAACCACAGGCGGCTGCAGCTGCGAGTGCATGCAGACATAGTGCTACTCGGCTTGGGCGGTGACGGCTTCTTGATAGGCTGCCTCAAACAGCTGCTCAGTGCTTGGTCTGCAGGGCCTGCTGGTAAACAAAAACATTGCGACGTCTTACTTTTTCTACTCGTACTCTTCATCTCTCCTTCCCCCCTCCTCATTTTGCTAGACCAGCATTCCTCTCTTTTTTTTTGAAATTATTGCCCAAGCCTGCCCATCCACCGTCTGGCAAGCTAGGCTTATTACCATTCCCTTGTCAGGCGCTGAGCCCACCAGAGGGACAAAAAATATAGGGTACTATTAGCAGGAGGGGGCACCCCCTTACTCGTACTTTTTCGGCCCAGAGCTCATCTGTGGCGTGGGGTGTAAACAAAGCAGACACGCCTACGCCTTCCCGTTCCCGTTGGCCTGAGCTGGCCAGCGCAAACTGCCGTCATGTCCATTTCCGCAACATTCACCTCTACAACCACTCTTCAGCCGCCTAGGACGAACTTCTCGCGGTCGTTGCGCAAGCCTGCTAATACTGCGTCAACGCCGGATCTGAACTCGCTCTACTCCTCTCAGTCAAGACTGCTGCTGCGCAAAACTTCTCTGGCCGCATTGACCCCCAGCTCCTTGGCCAGCATCCCGGATGTCAGCGAGAGCTACGCTATAGACTCCGTACTGAGCGAGGCCACCGGCAGCATGCCTCCTGCGACGCCTGGGAGGGCCTCTGCGGAGGATCTCTCCGTGGGCGACACTGTCGATGTCCCTGGAGGCATGTATGGCACTGTCCGCTTCGTTGGTTCCGTTCAGGGGAAGAAGGGTACTTTTGTCGGCGTGGAGCTGAACCACGAATATGCTACGAAAGGGAAGAACAATGGCGATGTTGATGGGTAAGAAGACACCTGGAGTCTATTTCCCTTGATGCGGCGGAGTCTAATGTGCCATTGTGTTGCAGTGTCTCCTACTTTACAACTCATGTTGCCGGCGCTGGCATTTTTGTCCCCACTGGAAAAGTTCTTCGACGCGACTCACCTGGTCTGAGCATCGGTTCATATCCCATGACGCCGACGCCCAACGGCGCGGGTGGCTTGAGGCTTGGGAACCAGAACTCGACCAACTTCACTCCTCCGACCCCAAGCCTGCCCAAGCTCAGCGCCTCGTTAGGTCCCGGTTTTCGAGCACCGAGCCCATATGGCAAAAAGCCCATCCGAACATCGCTGCCGCGCCCCGATTCGCCGGTGCGTCGAATCATGACACCTGGTCCGCGGCCATCCATGCCAACAATACCAGGGGCGGCTACCAAAGTACCCTCGAGATATGGTAGCCCGACGAACCGATTTGCACAAAGCGTACGTGGAACTGCAGGGCATTCTGGAGACCCAAGCAAGAAAGGACTGGAAGTGGAGCGGAGGCCTAGCATAGGATCCCGAAGTGCTTCAGCTTTGGGTCCGGACCCGAGTTTTGATGAAGAGCCAACTCCAATGGGTCCTCCGCACACCAAGACAAATGGTAGCGTGGGGTCGATCTCATCATTTACCATGAAGATACGCCCTGCTTCTCGCACGGCCGCAATCAACGAAGAGGAGATCGAACGGTTGCGCACTCAAGTCGAGGAACGAGATCGGCAGCTAAAAGAACAGGCAGCTACACTGGCCGAGATGGAGAGCAGTCTAACTGAGCTTCAGACCCTCATAGAGCATCCAGACGGTCTTCGGATGAGAAGGAATAGTCTTGATGATAAAGACGCAACCCAGCTCCGGCATATGCTAAGAGAAAAGAACGAAAAAATCGCTCTACTCACTGCAGAGTTTGATGCTCATCGAGCGGATTTTCGAAGTACTATTGACACGCTCGAAATGGCTAGTACCGAGACAGAGCGGGTATATGAGAAGCGCATAGAAGACCTCATGGTAGACATTCGAGACCTCGAGTCTAGAAACTTGGACGTTGAGTCCGTGGCGAGTCAGCTGAAACAACTGGAGGAACTCGTCCAAGAACTTGAAGAGGGTTTGGAAGATGCGCGCAGAGGAGAGGTTGAGGCTCGCGGCGAAGCCGAATTTCTGCGAGGGGAGGTCGAGAGAACTCGCTCCGAACTGCGTCGTGAACGAGAGAAGACCACATCTACCCCATCCGTGAATGGCGATCACGGTTCCCTATCGAAAGAGCTAGAGCAGAAGGAAGATGAAATCCGGGGACTGAAGGCAATTATTCATTCTCTGAGCCGAGACTCGGTCCCTGACTCAGAAGGCCGTCCGTCCCAGCGTGGCAGCCCGTTGGGGGGAGACGCCATTGAGAACAAGCTTGCTCGAGACAGTCTGGAAAGGCAGGTGGCTGAGCTGAAGAAAGTTCTTGAAACGAGAAATAGCCGAGAAGAAGAGCTGCAGCAGGAGATCGACTCTCTTCGCGCTGGCAGTCTCAGTGCCCACCGGAATTCTGCAACGCGATTATCTCTGAGGGACTCGCGCGATACAGTGGTTCCTATGAGACCCCATGAGCCACGATCCCCAGAGCACTCACATAAGCGAGCAGGTACTCTGGACACAATGCACGAGAGCGACACTTATTCTTCCGCTACCGAGAATAGCACTCTTTGGTGCGAAATTTGCGAGACCAGCGGCCACGACATCCTCACCTGCACCAATATGTTCGGTCCTGACGGTGCTAAAAATGGCACCGATATGAAGACGGGCCGGGACGTTGTCCGCGAGGGCCTGAAGCCACTCACACCCACAGGCGATGACCCACATCCGGCGCCTCTGTCCTCCGTGAGGTCCAAGGTACTACCTGGTCCGCCTGTTCCAGCGGTCAAGATCATCCCCAACCCCTTGGAATCTGGGCCAGTGGCCGGCAAGGAAAGCGGCATCCTGGACCTGGAGAAGTGGTGTGCTGTGTGTGAGCGAGATGGCCACGATAGTGTTGACTGCCCCTTCGAAGACGCCTTCTAAGTTGGAGCGGCTTTTCCCCGAGGCGGGTTTGCATACGAAAGGATAGAATTAGAACGGGCATGGTGAACGGACGGCAATGCTTGGAGTACTAATGACGTGACGTTCCGGACGTCTTATGGTTGTTTGCTGTAGTTTTGACAGGGGCATTGTTTGGCTCGGGCATTCATATTGATACCACACCTGTTGCCGCTTTGTTTATGATAGAGCCTTCGTTGAAGGGCTTAGATATGAGTTTTGTAATAATAGCATCCGAACCTTTGTACATGATTACGCTAATACTGCATGGGTGCTTTGTGCTCTTTTGGGTTGTGCCTCACATGCACTCAAATGCGTCCGAGCCCTGCCATGCACTCAGGCTTCATGTCTCTGCATTTCTTGACGAGCTTAACACTACCCAGGTATGTAGATAGATACCAACCTAATTGGCCTTATTCAGCGGTGGCGATTGCTAGAATGTACGAGTAGGTATTGTTGCTGACTGAAGGCATCATAGATAGTACGGAGTAGAGGGGTTTGAGTGACGTCTTGATAGCAGAGGTGGACCCTGGTTTCACAAGGAACCGCCTATTTTGGTAGCTAAGTAATGCTTCGTAATAGTAATACGAAGCACTACCAAAATTGTTTGGTGGGCGAACATTTGATTTCGCAGTACGGAGTAGGTACGGAGTACTTCGTAGATACTTCGAAGACGCAGCAGGTCATGATCTTTGACAGAACTAAAATTTAAATGCTTCAATTCCTAGTGTCCAGGAAAGTACCTATAAATATGCGTTGCGCATAGTAGTAATAATATCGGCAGGTCTCAGCCCAGCTGGCGGTCATCAACAGGGCTGGTGCCGCCGCTGAACGGCGCAAGGTTGGAGGCTGCTCTTTATCGGGCACCGCCACAACATCGACCTTCTTCGATACACTTCCATGAGGCGCACGCAGCCTTGGGGGTGACCCCTGCGGCCTCCCTTTTTTAATCCTCCAAGGCGGCGCTCCAACACCTGCCTGTCCTCACTGAAGACCAAAGCGCCTTTTCCCTTGACCGAATATTCTCCTCCGCATCCCCCGAGATTTGGCTCGTCTTCGCTGCCAAACAGTCGTTTCTCCCTCTTCTCTTCTCTTCTGCCCCTTCGCAGAAAATTCCAAAAACAAACCCCTCCGATCGTCCCGTATCGACAAGGATTTCTGCCCGCAACAAATTTCTCTCAGCCCCACCGTCATCAGTGTTCCGGGACGCTAGTTTTTTCCGCTTGATTGCTCAGGTACGATAAAACAATCACAGGCGTTTGTCGCTGGAGGAGGGGGCAAGTCCTTCTTTGATTTCCCCCTCATTTGCAAATATTCTTTCTCCCCAAGAGCAGACAGGAACCAGTGCTTAGTTGCCTGAGTCGGAGATTTGTTTTGATTGCTCTCGACTGCTAGAAGTTTCCGCGGCTGTGTCGGTCATACATCAAACTGACTAATCACCATCTCTACAGAGCCGCTTCTTACAACCAACCGCATCCTCCGCTCCCGCTGTCGGTTTCTCGACTTGTCACACTACCCCCCGAACTGAAACTTGATTTATTGGGTTATCCGCCATCATGGTGAAGGAGACAAAGCTCTATGACACCCTGGGTGTAGGTGGCCTCGATCTTTCTTGCGCATGCGGCGCCATCACTTGGTGCATCAAGACTAACAATCATTGTTTGCGACAGGTCGCTCCCACAGCCACGGAGCAAGAGTTGAAAAAGGCTTACAAGATCGGTGCTTTGAAACACCACCCTGGTATGTTTTTGTGGGCTTGCGCCGCTCAGTCACATTGCCTCTGACTCGTATCTATAGACAAGAACGCCCACAACCCCGCGGCCGAAGAGAAGTTCAAGGAGATTTCCCACGCTTACGAGATTCTGTCCGACCCCCAGAAGCGCCAAGTCTACGACCAGTATGGAGAGGCCGGTCTTGAGGGCGGCGCCGGAGCCGGCGGCATGGCTGCTGAGGATCTGTTTGCTCAGTTCTTCGGTGGTGGCGGCTTCGGAGGCATGGGCGGCATGTTTGGCGGCATGCAAAGCCGTGGCCCTCCCAAGGCCCGAACTATTCACCACACCCACAAAGTGTCACTGGAAGACATCTACCGCGGCAAGATCTCCAAGTTGGCTCTGCAGCGCTCCATCATCTGCCCCAAGTGTGAGGGTCTTGGTGGAAAGGAGGGCGCCGTTAGGAAGTGCACCGGCTGCAATGGCCAGGGTATGAAGACCATGATGCGCCAGATGGGTCCCATGATCCAGCGATTCCAGACCGTTTGCCCGGACTGTAACGGCGAGGGAGAGATCATCAAGGATAAGGACCGCTGCAAGCAGTGCAACGGAAAGAAGACCACCGTCGACCGAAAGGTCCTCCACGTCCATGTCGACAGGGGTGTCCAGAGCGGTACCAAGGTGGAGTTCCGCGGTGAGGGTGACCAGGCACCAGGTGTGCAGGCCGGTGACGTCGTCTTCGAAATCGAGCAGAAGCCCCACACCCGCTTCACACGAAAGGAGGATGACCTGCTCTACCGGTGTGACATTGACCTGGTCACTGCCCTGGCGGGTGGTACCATCTACGTAGAGCACTTGGATGATCGATGGCTCAGCATCGAGATCCTCCCCGGCGAGGCCATTGCCCCAGGTAAGCCCCATTGTAGTTCTTATCATGAGTAGATATGCATTAACAGTTTCTAGAATCTGTCAAGATGGTCCGTGGTCAGGGTATGCCTTCATACAGACATCACGACTACGGCAACCTCTACATTCGCTTTGATGTCAAGTTCCCTGACAAGAACTGGACTGATGACGCTTCCGCCTTTGAAGCGCTTCGAAAGCTGCTCCCTGCCCCTACACTACAGACGTCTCCTCCTGGAGAAGCTATGTCCGAGCCGGCTGACTTGGAAGATCTGGACACCAAGGCTCAGTCGAGGGTCTTTGGTGATCCCAATGCCATGGGAGATGACGACGATGAGGATGGCCACCCTGGCGCTGAGCGGGTGCAGTGTGCCTCGCAGTAAATGACACCATTTTGTCCGTAGGGAAGCAAGCGGAGGATATACATCGGCGCCAGTGCGCCTGATCACTTCGACAGCGCCTCTCCCGGAGGCGACTAACGTGTCAAATGTGCGGAAGAAGGCTGTGTGACTTAATCTGAGAAGTGGCATTTGGCCCTTCACTGCCACAGCGTCTAGTTCTTGCGGTCGCATTGATACCAACTGGAGGGGAGAGGGTTGGATGACCCTCCTCCCTTCCGTGCATTTATGGGTGAGGGCGAAAGTAGGTGTGGAGTTGTAAACAAGTTCGCTTTGCCGTCCGTCATTATGGAATGGAGTGCTTTCCGAACTTGTGATTTGGCTGGAAGGCGTTTAGAAGGGCATAGACGATTTGACGAGCTTTTGAGTTGTTGCAGACCTAGACTATGAATACGATGATTAAATGCAGATGCTTTGCCTCCATGGTGAATAGGTGAACTACCTAGTATCTACCGGATATATGTGACTCGAAGTTATAATACATCACCGTCCTCGAGGATATCTGGGACGATCACTCCTGGGCATCGCCAGCTTCTGTGGCAACGTCAGTTTCAGCATCCCCAGCCTCAGTCCCCTGTTCTCCCGTTGACAACTTTCGCAAACTCTCAACGGTGTACAAGAGCGAGCGGACTTCCTCCTCGGAGATATCTGTCTCCTCTGCCTCTAGCGCTTCATCCTTGACGGAGGACTCAACATCCACAGCTAGTCGGCCGTTGGTCATGGTGAGAGAGAATACATGTAGGCTTTTCGCTTGGGTTTCCACGTCGGGATCTATGGCTACGATGATGCTTGGGGCCTTGTTCTCGACCGAGGAGACGGCAAGGTGTAAAGGCTTGCCGGGCAGTTGGATGACCCCTGGGTGATGCAGTTCATTGTCGTCGGTGAGATGCCAGGAGAAAATAGCTTTGATGCTGCAGCAATTTGTTAGTTTTTGTTGTGTACCTACGTCACGGGAGTGGATACTAACTCTTCGCAAATGGCTAACACGTAGGTTAGGTTACCAGTCTCTGATGGGTAGACTAAAGTATAGAGCCCCGAGACGGCGATCTTAGTGGTGCCTGTGGCGATTTCCTGGGCAAGTGATAAGATGTTTGTCTTTGATAGGAGTTTGCCGGCTACCCAATCCCAAACAAACAGGTGCTCGTCGCCGCCTCCGGAGATGAGCACATCTCCCTTTGATGGCGGGATGATGAGGTCGTTGATGAACTCCTTGTGTCCGAAGCAGAAGGTTTCGATAATATGCGCATAGGGCATATATCGCGAAACCCTGATATGTTCATCCCGATCAGCGGTAAGAATATATCTCCGTCCCTGGATTTCTCCAAGGGTCAAAGAGGTCAGCATGGAGACGTGTCCAAGCAGAAGATGCAGCTCAAAGTTGGGCCCATCGGACTTTTGGCCCTGCTTATCCTTTGATTGGCTGTCGAGCTCAGCTTGCTTAATCTGGTTGAGAAGAGCTTGTCGGTTGCCTTTGGAGTGGACAGTTGAAGTGTTCGCAGTAGGTTTGAACGCCTTCTTCGCGGGGAGTGGTAGGGATGATAGAGGAGTTGATGGCTTGGAATCAGCATCCGTGATGAGCAAGGGTAGTGCATAGACGTCTCCGAACTTGTCGGCACAGATGATCTGGGAATCAGGCGCGATGGCGACTGAGCTTGGCCGCTTGGGCATTGTTCTAAGACCTTTAGTATTGCGGATGAGAGAGCTGGCTTGGATGGACGTACCTTTGACTCAGCTGCTTAAGCTGGCCATTTCCGTCATGTTCAAACACCCAGATGACTTTATCATGTCCAGTTATAGCCAACAAGCAGCTGCCATCTGCAGTGCTCGTCATATGTGTTATGACAGGACGGTCAGGCACACGAGCGTAACGATGATCATTCGAGTTTTCTTTTCCACCCTTGTTCTTCAATTTCTTGCCCCTTCCGTCAACATGGTTTGGTTTGCCTTTCCCGTCTTGCGATCCTGGGGTAGCCGCTTCAGACTCGGGCTTTGTTGAACCAGTCTCATCGCCGCTGTTCACCAACTTCTGTCGTTTGGCTGGCGGCTCATCTGCTTGAACTTCCTGAGGGGTTTCTGTTTCCGTAGGTCGTTTTTGTTCAGAATCTGCCTCAGCTATAGCTTTTACGGCATTGGCGACTTTGTCGACATCAGGATGTTTCCATGTTGAAATATGACTGCCATCGGTCAGGCTAAAGGCATGAATGCTTCCACCGCGAGCTGCAAAGAGGATTTGCCCTCGGATATGGACCTGATTATAAGGGATTTTCATTTTCTTTATGAAAATTAGCAGCTTGTCCAATATTTCCTCTTACAATTGAAGAGGTAAATGGTATCCAATTGGATAAAAATATGTATGCATGAGCTTAGAGTTGGAGTGGACCTTGTATGGAATCTTTTACATGAGAATTCCTCAGGCGATGAAAAAAACAGGTACATCGTGTCTGTACTGCCTCCAAGCATCCAATTGGAAATCCAACGGAGGTACGTACCTCTCGCCGCGGCCTCCAAAGCTCGTTGCAAAGGCCGTCTCTCACCGCTTACCTAAATGCGGTTAGTGGAGCCATGCCCTAGCCAGCCACCCGACACACATTTTGTTACTTCGCTGCAAAATCGGAATTTTCTGCTTTGCCTTCCAACTTCCCGCGACAAGACTTCAAGTCCATCAAATCCGCAAATCATATACCCATTTGCCCTTAAACATCCTGCCTTCATAAAAAAGAAGATATGGGGGGCAGATCAGCAAACAAGGCCGGCTACTTCGACAAGCTCAAGAGCTTGCTCGAGGAGTACAAGTCCATCTTCATCGTCGAGATTGACAATGTCTCCTCGCAGCAGATGCACGAGATCCGACACGCCCTGCGTGGCCAGGGAGTTGTCTTGATGGGCAAGAACACCATGGTATGAAGATGCGCGCGTTGATTTCGCAACTTTCTGCGGCGCGAAGAGAATGCTGACAGATTTTTCTCCTAGGTTCGTCGTGCCCTGAGGACCTTCCTTCTGGACACCCCGGAGTATGAGCGTCTTCTGCCTTTCGTCAAGGGCAACGTCGGTTTCGTCTTCACCAATGGCGACCTGAAGACCGTCCGTGACCAGCTCCTGTCCAACCGTGTTGCCGCCCCTGCTCGTGCTGGTGCCGTTGCTCCCGTCGACGTGTGGGTTCCTGCTGGCAACACCGGTATGGAGCCCGGCAAGACCTCTTTCTTCCAGGCTCTCGGTGTCCCTACCAAGATCGCTCGTGGTACTATTGAAATTACCACCGATCTTAAGCTCATCGATGCTGGCAACAAGGTCGGCCCCTCCGAGGCCTCGCTGCTCAACTTGTTGAACATCTCGCCCTTCACCTATGGTATGGGCATTTCCCAGGTGTACGACCAGGGCCAGGCTTTCCCTCCCTCGATCCTCGACATCAGCGAGGAGCAGCTCCTTACCACCCTGACCCAGGCCATCGCCACCGTCGCCACCATCTCTCTGGCCATCAGCTTCCCCACCCTGCCCTCGGTCCTGCACTCCCTTGTCAACTCCTACAAGAATGTCCTGGCCGTTGCCATCGAGACCGAGTTCAGCTGGCCCGAGATCGAGCAGCTCAAGGACCGCATCGCCAACCCCGATGCTTATGCTGCCGCCGCCCCTGTTGCTGCCGCTACTTCCGCTGCTGCCGACTCCAAGCCTGCTGAGGAGGAGAAGGAGGAGTCTGAGGAAGAGGAGGATGGCGGCTTCGGCGGTCTCTTGTACGTGGCTTCCCCTATTCCCAGCTTGGCTTCAAGACTAACATACTTTACAGCGACTAAACATTTAAAAACGGTACTGGGTCGGCTTTCAGGGCTTGTTCGGCTTGTTTCACGGTATATGGATCTAAACATGCGGATACATAGGTCGTTGGTTGGTCAAATAGGACCAATTCGATGACCACATGAGACACGAAAAATCAATGAAAGTTGCAAGTCAACTAACTCACTATGTCCTGACCCATTCAACTCGCGACGTGACAATGGCGGTTGAATTATTCCTCTCCGAGAAAAGGTTAGTTTATTTTTGCTTGCGAATTTTTTTCTTCACACTTTCATATTGGATGATTATAAACTTAATCATGAGCTTTTTAACCCTGAACTCTCTTGATGACACACTTTTTTAACAACAACACTGTATGACAATATGGCATTTCAATCTTACATGTTTGCTCCTCCAATGCAAGGGTATCTGGCTAACATACAAAAGTCCAGGTGATTTCTTACGTCGAATCATATCGTACACAAGCTATTTGTGGTTTCATCCAGTTTCGTGCCGCCCATTGGAGCGTCCACGATTCCCTTCTTCGTCGTAGTGTCCAATACCCTCCTCGCCACATCAATTGCATGTTGAGGCAATCCAGCCAGCTGCGCGACCTTTAGTGCGTGGCTTCGGTGATTAATGCCTCGTCGTAATTTATGAATGTAAACAAAACCGCCTTGGCCATCCTCTTCGACGTCAGTGCAGTAGGTTTGGACCGGTCCGGTCTTGGGGTCACAGAAGCCCTCCGCAGCTGCCATGTCGGCTACGTCGTGGAAATGCGTCGCAAACAGGGTGCGGCACCGGTTAACCGTTACTAGATGGTGTAGACAGGCAAATGAGATGGCTGTCCCATCTTCCGGCGTGGTGCCTCGTCCAATTTCGTCCATAATAACGAAGGACCTCGGCGTCGCTTGTCTGAGAATCTGAGCCGTCTCGAGCATCTCGACCATAAAGGTGCTTTGGTCATGGTATAAACTGTCTGCCGAACCCACACGGCTAAAGATGGCATCAACGATGCCAATCTCAGCATAGGAGGCTGGGACGTAGCATCCAATCTGTGCCAGGACCGTAATGAGAGCGTTTTGGCGGAGGAATGTGCTCTTCCCAGCCATGTTCGGACCAGTGATGAGCCAAAGTAGGCCATTAAATGGAGATCCCATCAAACAGTCGTTGCGAACGAAGCTCCGCCCCTGTTCTAGTAAACCTCCTTCCACCGTGGGATGCCGGCCGTCAATGATGATGTGGCAGGTCGAGTTGTTCAGCTTTGGCCTCACGAGGTTCTGCTCAATAGCAAGTTTCGCAAAAGAGGATGCAATGTCAAGCTCGTCAAGCACGGTTGCAATACGTCGTAGTTTGACCAAGTTGAGGACAACATGCTCACGGAGAGACTGAAAGACGCGTTGCTCCTCACGGCGAATCTGAAACCGAGCTTGGTCAAGACGTTGGCCGAGGGCAGTCCATTCCGGAAGATGAAATGAACGGGTGGTCCGACTTGATGACAAGGTTCTAATCTCAGGCAGATTCCGGGCATCTTTGCCCTTGACATGGGCAATATGGCCCAGACCGGGAGTCCAACGAAGGGTCAGACTTGGGGCCCCCAGGCGGTTGCAGAGTGTAGTATTGAGAGCAGACTTCTCGTCCAGGAGTGATGTGAGTTCGCCATGTAGCTTCTTGAGCACTTTACTAGCAGCCGGCTTCATGATCCAAGTCTCATTATCATCTGCATAATATTCCTTAACAGAGACGGGCCTCTTTTTCTTCTCCTTGGGCAATACGGAGGCATCATCCTGAGTACCTTCGGAGGCAATGATGTCTTGGGCAAGGGATATCATCTGATTGGCCTCGGAGTCTTCGACTTCTTGCTGATGAATAATACCATCTTCATCAATTGACTCCTTGATCCGATTTGCAAGCTTGAGTGGCTCGCTGAGATCCATCCGAGATGCTAGCATAGCGAGAGAGCCTGATGATGAAGGGCCATCTGCTAAAGACGATGCGCGTTTAAGTAGAACGTAAATGTCTTCTGCAGCACGGATCGTGTTAGCTATCCCCAGGAGATCGTCAGCATCGCCTCTCCCAAAGGCGAACTTCTGAACAAGTCGTTGAGAATCATAAATTCGCCGTAACAGTAGAATAATGGAATCACGGAGGTCGCTCGAATCAATAAAACAAGACACGAGATCCTGTCGGGCCTTGATGACATCGAGCGACGTCGATGGGGCACCAAGCCACTCGTTAAGAAGTCTTGCGCCACTCTTTGTGACGGTCCGCCGTATGGCATGAAGAAGACTACCCCGAAAAAAACCGTCGCGAATAGTCTGCTTGATCTCAAGCGCTCTTAAGCTGTTTTTGTCAATACTCATAGTCTCCATAGTCTCGTAACGGAGAGGGGGTTGAAGTTTCATGCTCATCCCCTGTAGCCGGTCCTTGACATAGTTGAGCACCAAATCGCCAGCAATAATCTCTTCGCCAGTAAAATCATTTCGTGTGCTCTTGGGAACTTTTGATTCCAATAGAGGTGTCCAGTCATCAATATTAGCCGGGCCACCTTGACGCGAAAACGTGATGAGATGCCGATCCTCAGCTAAGATAGAGAAGACATCGTGGTCCTTTTTGAGTTCGAATTCTTGTTCTAGAACAATCTCTCGCGGACATATTCGAGACAATGTGGATGAGAGAGAGGCCAGGGTGGCGGATTGTGTGAAGAAATGGCCGGTAGATAGATCAAGCCATGCAAGGCCGACCGGGGTAGATTTATCGCTGGTCAACAAGGGGGCCTCTGGTTCAACAGAAATGTTGGGTTTGGATTTTTGAATCTGAGGATCCTGGCAAACGTGTATGGCCATAACATAGTTGTTTGCATATGGATCCATGAAATTCTCATCGATAAGAGTTCCTGGAGTGATGATACGTGCGACTCGTCGATCGTGCATGAGGCCTCCAGACTTGATCTTGTCTGAAGCACTATTAGGGAACTCTTCAGCAACGGCGACATGGCGGTTTAGATCCTGAACCAGCACCTTGAGGAAACGCTCGAGCTGGTAAAAGGGGAAGCCAGCCTGTAGCACCATGGTTAGTGTTGTAAACCGGAGTGGCCAAAATTAAGCAGAGAGAGGTAGCTTCACCATAGGAACCGGGCCAGCACTTGTCTTTTTAGAAGCCAGCTTGAGATTGAGCAATGGCGCATACTCCTCGGCATGTTCAAAGTAGAGCTCATAGAAGCTGCCAACGCGGGTCAATAAGACACAGGTATCAAACTTCTTCATATTCTGATGTGCCTGAAGCACGACAGTGGGATATGTTGGGCCATCTTGTTCTTCCTCTAGAGGTAGAGGCTCGGCCTGGATACGCCCTTGTGGTAAATCAGACAGTTTGATGGTTGTCTTTGACTTTTTGCCCCGGGTCTGAACGGCAAAGGTCGCTATGGGGGGTGAGATCAACACAGTACCAGGATGACGACTTCGCAGAGGCAATGACCTCCTGATTAGGGTCAGGGGACGAGAGCCATGAGAAGAAAGCGATCGGAGACCATGGGTGGCATGTGGTCGAAACATCAAGGCCGCTAGATGTGAGTCTCATGGACGCTTCATTGATTGTTTAATCAGACTGAAAAAAAAAATCTGAAGTTGTGAGGACTGCTGAAGCTTGCACCGATATCTGCGCTGTAACCCCACTGTACGGGCTCGCTATTTTCGGTACCTGCAGCCCACGGCATCACTTCGACTGAAAGGCCCATTGCCATTCAGAAAACCGAAAAGTGCTGGCGAAGAATAGTTATCTTGATTGTCTAGTTATCATTCAGTTAAGTGATGAGGGCTGCAACTTGAGACCGGTATACGACTGTGCAAGGCAAGGGGTAGGAGTGTGATTAGTGCCAAAGCAGGCACAAGAGACAGAGTGCAATGCAAAATGGTCGAAGCTGCCATGCCTCGTTGTTTTCTGCATGAAAAGGCAGTCTTATCCCATCCAAACAGCTTATTATTAGAGACAAATAGCTACGTAGTATTATGCGTCATCGCACCGAATCATTCTCCGGTGTCTTTACCGCCATCTGTCTCATCAACACACTTTCGTGCTCTATCATCAGCCTTTCCTCCCCCATCCTCTCGAGTGCCGCCCTGTTCTGCAAGGTTTGCGGCCGAGTGAGTGTCCATTGAAGGCATAGTTATTGTTACAGCCGTCTTCCTCTTCTTGATTCTGTTTCTTTTTTGGTGGTTTGAGCTGCATATTCAGTATATCCGCGCTCTACACTTCGACCCGGACAACTCCGCCCTGATATCTACATATGACCTCCTCCCTACCCAATTCCTCACCCTGTTTTTCTACTCAATATTCCTATTGGGTTCTTTTGTTCCGTTATTTTATCTGAATATTTTTTTCGACCCTACGAAAACCCAAAAACAGCCAAGATGAGGTGCGTACCTTTTTGCTGCCCTTATTACAAAAAGGTTGGAATACATAATCCTACGCCGGTTGGGATCGGCTTCACCTCCCCCCGCACGTCACTTCCGGGGCAACGCCAGCTTGAGCTTTAGCACTGGCCAGTGGCTTCGGGGGCCTCATCAGCACCTCCACACTTCGGCAACCACTCCCCCAACCACTCCCCCCCCCCCCACCTCCCCCACACCAGTGACACCACCTTCAGACCATCCCCATACATAACCGCTGTGCTATTGGTACCTCCCCAGTACCTATCATAGCTTCTGTTGTTGTTCTCTCTTCTTGAATTCTCACACCACCCACTACTACAGACATAGAGCGTTGCATTCGCATCCGCGTCCGCATCACCATTGCCCCCTCTGTTGTCTCATCTCGTGTCTGACTCTGGTCACTCGACACCGTCACTTGCTCACTCAATACTCTTGGCAGTCTCCACGACAGTTTAATCGACCATATCCTCCCCGTCTCCCCCGATTGTCCTCGACACAACACTCCCTCGCCAGCACCTGATCAGCTCAGGCCTCTATCTGGCAAGCTGCGACGCCTCTCCAATCGATCGGCACCCCCTGCTCCCGGACACTCTGTTGACGCTCATACTATGGGTGGAGGCGGCGAAACCAGGAGTAACGTCTCCTACCCTCTCTTCGCCCAGAGGCCCGTTGGCGTTCCCAAGTCTAGCATCCTCAAAAGTCGCATCGAACCATTCTATAGATCAGGACAGTATGATAAGATCAACTTGCTAGCGTACGCTGTCCCTGGTCCTCTTCCATATGCCACTGATTCCCACCCACTGACACCCAGACTTGCAGAAGCCTCTACAACGCCAGATGCTCGGGCAAACCACATGTCCAATTATCTTCCTGGAGCGCCCCGGGCCAAGACCGCCCAACTTTTGAACATGCCGTGCGCCAAACTTTCAAGGAGACCCATGTTGGCGCCTCCTTCGGTCCATCATGGACAACCCATTGGTTCAAGGTCATCTTGACTGTTCCTGAGAAAATCGCCGATGAGGAGCTCCTTGAGCTTCATTGGGACGCTAACAACGAAGGCCTGGTATGGACCGAGGACGGCATGCCGCTTCAAGGCCTGACCGGTGGAGGCGAAAGAATTGAATGGATCATCCCCCATTCTTTCCGCGACGGAAAGCCACACACCATTTACATCGAGATGGCCTGCAATGGAATGTTTGGAAACGCACCGAATGGCAAATCTAGCATTGCGCCACCCGACCCGAACAAATATTTCTCCCTCGGAAAGGCCGATATTGTGGCCATCAATGTCCCTGCTCGCAGGCTGCTCTTTGATATGTGGGAGCTTGGTGATGCTGCTAGGGAGCTCCCTGAGAACTCGGCCGAACAAAACCGCGCACTTGCCGTTGCCATGAAGATTATTGACACATTTCAAGTCAACAACCAGGAATCTATTCTCAAGTGCCGGGAAATCGCACAGGAGATTATCGGGCCCGACGTCGACTCTCACCGGGTCTATGAAGTAGGCCCCGACCCCACTGTCTTTGGCATTGGCCACTGCCACATCGACTCCTGCTGGTTGTGGCCTTTTGCAGAGACGAGGCGCAAGGTTGCCCGGTCGTGGTCAAGTCAGTGTGACTTGATGGATCGCTACCCAGAGGCAAACTTTGCCTGTTCACAGGCTCAGCAGTTCAAGTGGCTCAAGCAACTCTACCCCAAAGCTTTCGATCGCGTCAGGAAGAAGGTAAACGAAGGCCAGTTCCACCCTATCGGCGGCAGTTGGGTTGAGCATGATACAAATATGCCTAGCGGCGAGTCTCTCGTGCGTCAATTCTTCTACGGTCAAAGGTTCTTTGAGGCAGAATTCGGGTCTCGCTGCCGTACTTTCTGGCTCCCTGACACATTTGGATACTCAAGCCAGCTGCCTCAGCTCTGTCGCCTGGCAGGAATGGATCGCTTCATGACGCAAAAGCTCAGCTGGAACAACATCAACAACTTCCCCCATACCACCTTTATGTGGGTGAGTCCCGATGGAAGCCAAGTCATCTGTCACATGCCTCCTTCAGAGACTTATACAGCAGAGGCCGACTTTGGTGACCTCAGACGAAGCATTTCTCAGCATAAGACCTTGCGTGTCGATAATACTTCACTGCTTGTATTTGGCAAGGGTGATGGCGGTGGCGGTCCTACCTGGCAACACTTTGAGAAACTTCGCCGATGTGCTGGTATCAGTAACACGATTGGCGCCATACCCAAGCTCAAGCTTGGACTTAGCGTAGATGACTTTTTCGATCGTCTGGCACCCAAGGCTAACGATTTGCCCACATGGTACGGTGAACTGTACTTTGAACTTCATCGAGGCACCTATACCACACAGGCCAACAACAAATACAACAACCGCAAGGCTGAGGTCCTACTGCGAGATGTTGAGCAACTCGCAACCATTGCCTCCATCAAGAGCAAGTCATACAAGTATCCTACCGAGGAGATTGATAACATGTGGGAGAACGTGCTTCTCTGCCAATTCCACGACTGTCTCCCGGGAAGTTCCATCGAAATGTGCTACAGAGACTCCGACGAGGTGAGAAAATTGAATTTTGACTGAGTAAAGTGACTGGGCTAATTAAGTATTAGTTGTACAAAGAAGTGTTTGAGACTGGAAAGGTTCTACTAAGGAAGATTTACAAGTCTCTTGGTGCGTCTGATGTGCCATCTGATTGCCTTCATGAGTCAGTTGTTATCAATACTTTACCTTGGCATCGTAAGGAAATCGTCGAAGTCTCCGATACCGAAGTTGGTGTTGCCTGTGGTGAAGGCCATCTGCTGGCCCTCCGAACCTTCAAGACCCAAGAGGATACGCCAGCCGTTTCGGTAGCAGAGACTACCACCGGACAGTTTGTCCTTGAGAACGACCAGTTCCGCGTCATTGTTGAAGATGGCTGCATCACCTCTCTATATGACCGCATCAACGAGCGTGAAACAATCGAGAAGGGTAGCCAAGCCAACAAGTTCGTCATCTTTGACGATATTCCACTGTTCTGGGAAGCCTGGGACGTCGAGGTTTATCACCTGGAGACTCGTAGAGAGCTCAAGTACGGCCAGACCAAGGTTCACGAACTCAAGCCCCACCGCGTCACCCTCGTCACCGACATTTCGATCAGCGCAGAGAGTTCTCTCAAGTCCTACATCAGTGTATCCGCGGCGCTTAAGGGTCAGTCGTCCTGGATTGAGTGTTGGGCCGAAGTGGACTGGCATGAGAACTCCAAGTTTCTCAAGGTCGAGTTCCCAGTCGATATTGTCAACACGGAGGCCTCATACGAGACTGCTTATAGCATCACCAAGCGACCAACGCACTACAACACCAGCTGGGACATGGCCAAGTTTGAGGTTTGCTGTCACCGGTTTGCTGACCTGTCGGAGAACAACTATGGCGTTTCCATTCTTAATGACAGCAAGTATGGATTCGCAACCGCTGGCAAGGTGATGCGATTGTCGCTCCTGCGCTCTCCTAAGGCTCCAGATGAGCATGCAGATATGGGCCATCACTCGATCCGCTGGGCCATCTTTCCGCACAAGGGTGCCCTCTCCTCAGCTACTGTCAGGGCTGCATACGCCTTCAACAACCCTCTGAAGGCTCTTTCCGCTCCCAGGGCCACCATTGAAAGCTTGGCAAGCGCTCCTATCAAGCTGATCAACACGGATGACTCTACATCATTGTTTTTGGACCATGTCAAACGAGGCCACGATGATGAAGATGTCAGTCGACGGGAAGGCCTCCGTGTCAACAATGGCCAGAGTATTATTGTCCGTGTGTACGAGGCTTTGGGAGGCCAGAGCAAGGGCATTATTCAAACATCATTTCATGTTAAGCGAGTCACCAAGGTCAACATTCTTGAGGATGATCTTGAGGAGCTTTCCTTCAAGAACGGCCAGTTCTCCATCAAGCTTCGACCATTTGAGGTGGCGACGTACAAGCTCCAGCTGTAGGGCAGCGATGACGATGATGACGATTGCATTTGTCCAGGCTCCAGTATTCGCATCATACTTGGACTGTAAGACGTTGGACTTGGCAAGAGTTTCATGTGTACCGGAGCAAAGAGAGATGGGACGTGAGAGGAAAGGGCTGATTTTATGGGTCTGAAGGTCAAGGAAGTCGAATTGCGAAGTATTGATGGGTTTGGTTTGTATGGATTGACAGACGTTTTGTTACGATGCAAAGCAATTATATGCGTACTACAAGCACCGCTTCCCGATTCTCTGTCGCTAACCACGTAGCCGTCCATGAACGCCAACGCCATCGTAAATAAAGATACAGACCATCATCTCGAGGAAGAAGACGATTCCCAGCCCCATACGAAGTACAAACAACACATATGTGCAAGTACGTATACTATATCCTACCAAACAGCATAATCAATCATGATGAATACGCATCATCAGGCAACTCCTCAATAACCTGCTCAACCATAGTAATCAGCTCGGTAATGTCGGGCCGCTCAGCCGGCTCAACCTTGAGACAGGCTCTGACAACGTTACGGATGGACTCGCTAATGGAAGAGGAGCTGCCACTACCACCGGCGGAGGGATCGGCGCCGCCGTTGGCACTGGCCTTTGCCTTTGCGGCCTGGATGCTATTTGCGCGCTTGGTTCCTGCGGCAGCGGGATTCTCGTCTGGGAAACGCCAGTCGCCGCCGAGGACGCAGAGGCTGAGAGTGCCGCCGGTCTCGTCGGAGCGGAGCTCAAAGGGAGATTTGCCGACGAGACAGGCGTACAGGGTACAGCCGAGGGACCAGATATCGGACTTGGTGTCGACGACGGTGCCGGTGCGGACATCGAAGAGCTCCGGAGCGCGGTAAGGCATGGTGGAGTGCTCGGCGGCGGTGTCCTGGATTTGCAGGGCGAGGGATTGGGATGTGACGGGGATAGGGGACGGAGCGACGGAGCCGAGGTCCATGAGGATTGGGATTGAGCCGGAGTCGTCAATCATAATGTTTCCTGATAGTACAGACATTGTGGTTAGAGACGTTTGTCTGTCGGACTGAATGGCTTACCTGGCTTGATGTCGCGGTGGGCATAAGACTTTATTTTGCCGCCGCCTTCGACTTGGTTCTCCGACTCCATCAGCGGCCGCTGTTGCTCGCCCTCCTCTTGTTCCTCTGTGCGCTTCCCTCTGGTGCCCATTGTCCTGCCGCCAGCGCTGGAGCTCGCATTCGCATCGTGGTCCTCCTCCCGGCCCATCTCCATCCTCTCGGTCGGGGCGGGCTGGTACTCGTGCATGGCGCGCAGGGCTTTGCACACGCCGAGGAAGAGCATCATGAGGTGGCGCTCAGGAAAGCGCCCGTGGTTCACGAGATTGGCGTTGATCATGTCCTGCAGGTTGCCGCGGCGGTAGTAAGGGAGCAGGACGTAGACGGTCTTGCTGGCGTCGTCGCCGCTGCCGCCGCGGTCCGTTGCGACGCAGTGGTCGACGGCTGAGATGATGGTCGGGACATGATCGAAGAGTCGGTAGGCATCGACTTCGCGCATGGCCTGCTGGACGGACTCGGCGCCGAAGGGACAGCGGATTTTCTTGAGGGCGAGGTGCTCATGAGTTGAGGTATCTTCAACGAGGTAGACGTATGAGAAGCCGCCCTGGTAGAGCATCCGGATCAGCCATTGCCCGCATCATGTTGGATGTACTATCATTATATCATGATCTCCATGAGAGGGATTGGGGAATATACCTCGCCAAGCAGTCGCAGAATCTTGAAGCTGCGGCTGTTGATCTTCAACGTTGGAGACCCCGGGAAGCAATTCAAGCAATTCCCAAAGGAATAAAACAGGTCTGTCAAGATTTGCGCCATTGTGCAGCAGCCGCCGTTCCGCCTGGGCCTTTGATCAATTCGTATGGGTTGTACTTTCGTAGCTCGGCCTGCCTCACAACCTCAAGCTGACGAGTTCTGGGCGAAGAGGAGGGGGGATTCGATCAGCTTGGATAGGTATAGATAGATAGATAGATAGATAGATAGACGCCGTTCGATCGCGCAAGAGGGGACGCGTGGCGCGAGAAGATGTGCAATTCGCGCAGGTTCAGCTCATCAAAGAAAAATCAACCTAATAATTCAAGTCCCAAAAAGAACAGCGATAGATGGATGAGTTGGGAGAGTCAGCTTTTGATGTTTTCGGTGGATTGACTGACTTGAAGCCACGCCACACAGCTCTGGCCAGTGACCTCAGACGTTGCATGTACTAGTACATAAAATGTTTAGCTGAGTAAGTGGGGATTAGTACTCCGTAGTGGTAGTAGTATGTATTTTTGGCACAGTGTCTTACGGGTCTTCATTGAAATGTGCCTTATATGTACTTGAGCACTCGACAGACCTAGGAAAGGTACCTCTATGTACAATACTGCCTACAAGGGCTAGCGCTACTTCGCCCCTTTTGGCTCCGCCCCCCTCCCCCCCCGGGATGGCTAAAACTGGAGTCTACCAGCCACATCCATCCACAGGCAGGTCATATCATGAATTCATCCAATACCTTATTGAACTTCAAAGCTTCGTTCGTGTATTTCTTTCCGCGGGTTTGTGTTTGTTTAAAATTACAGTTCTCTATTATGTACACCAGGGCGTCTAGCATCCGGCCCTCCATTTCCATTTCCATCATTTCCTTTCCCTTCCTTTCGCAAACATCTAATCCGTGGCCATCCCAAAGTATTTCTCCTCAAATTCATGAGCAAATCCAAGCCAGTATGCGCCATCCGGAAAGAAACCGAGTGCTGGCTATTGGTGAATCACGACACTAAGGAGGCTCCCAAACGAGGGCCCCCCTCCTATAGATATGATATGTGTATCAATCACTACCAGCATCTTGCAACAAACACAAAACGATCAAGAAAGTAGATTGCGCAAGGAGGGGCTTGCGCTGGCACCTGTGGCTGGCCTGCTGTCTGGAGGCCGAGGCCCTATCGACCCTGAGGATCCAGGCGGATCACGTGGTGGGGGCAATCCGTTTCTCGAGCCTGGAGGACTGCCGTGTGAGTGTGAGCCCGGATATCGTGCCCCCTGTGAGTGTAAACTATGAGGGAAAGCATCAGCTCGCGGCGGCGGAGGTACTCCATTGCTTAAGCCATGTGAAGCCCCGTGCGATGGCGTCCCATGGCTCACATGCCCCACCCCTCCGTGGTAAGGGGGAATATATGCTGCTGGAGGAGTGGCCCCTGGGAGTCGTCGGGGGGAGGGAGGTAGTCCGTTTCCGTACACGGGAGAGGTGTGGCCGTGCTGATGGCTAAGCACTGATGCAGCTGGGGGTGGTCCAGTCATAGCAGGAGGTCGGAGTGATGAAAGGTTCGATATCGGTGGTGGCCCGTTGTGTAGGGGTGGAGGTCCACCGTTCAAGTGGTGCGGAGGCGATCCGTGCTGGCTGCCGGGCCGGTGCCCCCAATCATTGTAAGGTGACGTTCTGGCAGGCAGTGTTGCTGGCGGGTATGGGTGTGTCACTGGAGCTGGCCGGTGACTTGCGACGTGAGCTTGTGCATGAGCTGGTGCTTGTACCGGATGAGCAGGCTGGTGCGGAAGAGGAGGGACGGCCACCGCTGCCACAGGGTGCGAACCGGGAGGTTGTGGCCAAACAAGAGCATGGTTTGCATGGTTGGCATGCCGTCCGTCGCGGTAGTCTGGTAAAGGAGACGGCGGCGAGCCTCGCAACGGTGGTACAGGATTAAGCAAGCCAGTGTCCGGTACTTGAGGGCGAGAAATCTCCGTTACTGGAGGTGATGGTGGTCTAGGCAACACCGTTGGCCTTGGGCTAAGCGGCACCTTTCGGGATTTATGGCACTTGTGACACTGGAACTTTCTCTGCTCCACAAACTTCAGTGCCTCGGATCCAATTGCGCCCTGGTGGCCGTTGGTGAGCTTCCGCTCTTGGGAGTTATCAATTGGCCACCATCGTGGTGTGACATCTATGCCACAAGTGATGCACACCTTGTCTCCCGGTTGCTGTGCACTTGATGCTGCGTCAGCTGACTCCCCTATGCGCGTGGGAATCCAGCCACCATTCGGAGCCGTCGTGGTTGAGGCCCTGCGGTGTCCGGTTTGAATTGGTGCTCCTGACATTTTAGCTGCTGTCGTCATTAAATTGGCCTTGCGTACTGTGCCGGTTAATGTGAGATCTGCTTGTTTGAAGTTCTGGACGTAGAGCTGCAGAGCATTCAGGCCTGATTCGTTCACCACATCGTGCATTCGATGCACAATCGCCTTGGTGGGAGCGTGATCTTTGCACCAAAGCGTTGCGGACATTGTCCCGCTCTCGCCATTGACGGCAACAATGCTGAATTGGTCTCTTCGGGAGCTCTTGACAGCTGTAACGTCGAAACCTAAAACATGTCCTTTTTGCCGGGCACATTCAACATGGACTATGATGCCGTTAGCTACCGCCGGTTCAGCCGAGAAACATAATGGTAACTTACATGGTGCGCGGCATTGATTGCATGATACACACGCGCCACCCTTTTGGTTACAAGCCTGGCAAGTCTCGTCATAACGCGACCTCAAAATCGAAGGAATCCCCTCTGAAGGTTCCATGGCTTTTGCGTTCCCAAACTTGACCTCTGGAGTCCACACTGCGCAAGTAACATGAACCCAATTGTTGTCTGCTGTACGCTTTAACGGTTCGCGTGGGTTGACTGGCCGGTTCATCTCTTCTTGCTTCTTCCGATAGTATTCCGCTGCCTTGCGGGCCTGCTGCACCTCCATCCTTTCCCGCTCGCGGTCTTTCTCCGACATTTTCTTCTTGTGGTGCGTGAGTTTTGGCTGTTCCACAAAATCATGTTCAGTGTGTTCAACAGGGCACAGGACACATTTGTATTGCTGTTGATATGTTAGCAAAAGAGCAACATGCAAACATCGCATGTCAAGTCGACTCACTATCGATACTTGTGGACTCTTATCGTTAGCACACATGTCGCAAACCCATTTTCCTTGTATCTTATGGTCAATAACACCGTAGCAATTACGATGGACTGTAAGGCGACACTCTCGGCATGAAAGGTGCTGGTCTCCCAAAGGTTCCATCTGACTGCAAATGGCGCAGGGTAGGGTTCGTGGCTTCGGCATCTCGGGGACGGCAGGTGGCGCTTCTGTGACGGCTTTCTCTTTCTTCTTAGGAGGAGCAGAGCCAGAAGTACTTCCAGCATCTGACGGAGCTGAGTCTGCGTCTTTTTCGGGGGCAGTCTTGAGTTTCTTTCGAGGCGGTTCCTGAATGTCGTTGGATTGGGGGCCTTTTGCTGGGGTCCCAGCCCGCTGTGGCGTCATAAATCCCATTTCTTCAGCGAGCAGGAGTTCTTTCAGGATATCCTCATCTTGTTTGCGTTTCCAAGCACGACCGCCGGCCTGTGCAACCCTCTTCGTCAATTCGTCGAGTGGTTCAAAACGAACAGCATATCGTCGCCATATTTCAGCACATCGCCGGCACAAGGCAACCACATATTGGCTCCCTCCCTTGTCTTTTCCATTCGCCTTGAGAACTTGGTCGTTCACAAGCCCCGGTGTTGGATTTGGTGCCCTCCGCCACTGTGGGCAGCTTGTTCTGCTACAGAACTGGCAGATAAAGCCCTGCTTCTTCTCAGTCGCCTTATCTCCATCAAAGGCGGAGTCATCATCATCGTCAGCCACGGTGTCAGCGAGTTTTGCAGCGGCTTCTTCTTCAAGTCTGGCCTGCTTCTTGCCCTTTCGCGAGGGGAAATTACCCCGTACTTGCTGGCCTCGCTCCGTCTTCTTCCAAATGTAGTAATATCGAACAATCTCTCCAGGCGTCATCGTCCTAACGTGCTTCATGACCTGGTGTAGCTCTGAGCTGTGCTTGATCATTCCTTCTTCGAACCTCTTTTGCTCAGTCGAAGTCAGGTTGAGCTCCTTAAATTCGGCTCTAGGCTTATGCGTGAGCGCACTGATGGCTTTCGTTCCATCATACTTTGCACGAAATAGTGTTTCAACCGCAGCGTCACGAAGATTTGTGGAGCGTTCGGGCAAGTCGAGCTTCTTGGCCATCCCCATGGCATCGTTGAGGTAGTCCTCCACTTTATCGGCAGAATGGTTTGAGGAGGGTGGTTTCCACAGCAATGTTGCCGTGCAGTTGGGGTCGTCTTCGTCCAAATCTTCACCACGTGCAACATAGCCTGGGGGCTGGTCTTGGATCCATTTGGGACGCTGTTCCCGTCGGGCCTTTTCGGCCTCTTGGGCAGCCTGCGCCTCCTTGGAGAGTTTCTGCTCCTTTTTGCCATTCTTCTTGATTTCCGGTGGCTTGATGTACTGAACAGGCTGTCCGGGCCAGGGGCCAACGGGAGCCTGGTGTCTTGGTCCAATGCGGGTGCTCGCACGGGGATAGATTCGGTCATCATAATCCAAGGCATCCTCAGGCTTACAGTGCATTCCTAGGTAACGCCACGGCCAGAGACTGGCCTGGTGGATTTGCTCGGCGGTTCCCATGTGGGGCGTCTCATCGTCAGCCGGGCTAGTGCGATCTGTCTCAATGCCTGGGACATCGTCCTCATCCTCGTCCAAAAGCTCGTCGTCGTCAGCATCGCCAGGATCGGCGGCGGTTGGAGTGTGGCGGGCTTCCAGCTTGCGCTCCTGGGCGCGGCTGCATGCAGCGCAGGACCATGCAAAGCCACGTGAGGGCTTCTTGAGTAACGGTGGCTTGACGCAGTTCATATGATATGTGTGTTGACACACGGCGCAATCAACAGAGTCGTTGCTGAGCGGCGCATTGTCAGCACACGAGTCAAGAGGTATGAAGAAACAGATTCGATACAAATGGTAGCAGTGTTTTGGGTAAGGGTTGAAAAATAATTAGCAGACGCTGTGATGGTGATGGTGATGGTGATTGTATGGGCTGCTGTCCTGGCAGTAGCAGCCACCCTTGTCAGGAGCACGACTCCGTACTGCTGAGGGGATTGGCGGCCTGCCTGCCTGCATGCATGCACATAATAATGGCACTCTGTCGTCGTAGTACCTAGTACTTCGCAGAGTTGGGGGTTCAGGTAGTAATTGGATGGACAGAGGGGCGCCCAGAGTGCGCCCAGACTTGTCGCGGTACCTGGAGAGAGGCACTGGTCTAGTGGACCGCAGCGAGTCGTGTGGGTGGATGTGCTCCGGATGTACTCCGTACTCCGTATAGGCATCCGCAACGACAAATGGAAAACAGACAGAAAAAAATGGAAGAGCACAGAGGGCAGGGTCACACCCAAGGTACGTACCTGGCGCAATAGCCGCTGCATCTCTTGCAGAGCTTAACGGCGCTAGTCAGCTCCTTGCCACGCCCCTGCTCAACTAGGATGTATTTCCAGCGCTCGTCCAGCACCTTCTTGACCTTTTCAGGCACGTTGACAATAAGTTGCGTCGGGATCAGATCGTAGTTCTTCTGGATGTATCGGTCATACAGCTTTTCAAACCAGAAGCTGTCCAGTGTCCGGCGGTACTCGTCCAGGTTGTCGATCTCCACTCGGTGCCGGATCTGGCATTTGCCGCGCAGCGACGTCAGGGGGCTGATGTCGGAGTGCATTGTCGCAAACACCTGCCGTGTGTCGTTGATCTTGCGCCCAATGTCCTTGGGGCGATAGTACCAATTGACACGCACTGCGTCCACGGGCTTGGCGCCGTCGTTTTGCGCGTGGAGGAATTCCATGATGCGTCCGAGGTAATAGGGCTCCCCCGGAGGCTCACACACAAGGTATACATGATCTGCGTCACCGGTTAGCCTGGCTCGCTGTGCTGGAAATTGCCCTCGCATGGGGGTGGATCCCGGTCGTGTTACCATTTGCTTCCAGCACTGTCCCATCGTCAGCCACCATTCGCCCATTGTTGTCCGGCAGTCCTTTGCAGTTGTCAAATGTCAGCATATTCGTTTCCGGCCACACCATGCCTTGATTTTGCACTGCGTTGACGCCTTTTCTTGTCGACACGACAGCGCCGGCATTTTGGTTGTTGGTCGCCGCCTTGCGTTTCCGCGATGGCTGTGATGTGCTGGATCCCTGGACTGCTGTCGATGCATTGGTGCCACCACCTGCATTCTGATCCCGCTGGCCATTCAGGTTTGCTCCGGCTTTGCTGTCGTCTGGTGCATTCTTGCGCGAGCTGCTGTTGCCCCGAGCCGCCTCGCCATTTCCCGGCCCGTTGGCTTGTCGCGATGACTTCTTGCCGCCATCGCTTTCCTTTTTCTCGGGGTAGTAATCATACATGTCTATTTCAATGTCCTTGTCCTCAGCGTAGTTGGGGCGGGAATTGCCCGTCCTGTTGCGGGAGCGAGTCCCGTATGGCGCGGCCACATCAGCGGCAGCGTCCTTTTCTGCTGCGCCTGAGCCAGACGAAGTCTTGGCCATTGGCTCTGACATTGCTTTGCTGTCTGGCTCAGTAGACTTGGAGTCCTGCAGCGAGTGTCAGAGAAGGCTCGCGACGGGATATATGAGGCGGCGCGGTCGAAAATGAAGCGAATCGACCAAATACGGCCTGGCGATTTGCAAAGTCGCATGTGAAAAGGGCTTACATTTTGTTGCGCCATGGCAACGGGAGATTACCTGCGTGGCCGCGAAATGAGGCAAGTCGTCGTGTATGAAGGCATGCCCAGGTAACCAGCTCAGTCAGTGTAGTAGTATGAGTGAGGAAGTAAGAGGATGAACGTGACCAAGGATGTAAAAGGCGTCTCGAGGCCGGCAATGGTGAAAAGTCTACAGCCGAACAAACGACACGAGGTCGTCAGCAGGAAAATAAAACGCGGCGACGAGGAAGCTGTCCCGCAAGCACACGGCGTGACAAAGGGTAAGGTCGAAGGAGAGAATGGAAGAAGAGAGTGTAGGTATGAATCCCTGGTGCCGAGAGAAGAAGAAACGTCCTGGCGCCCCCGAGGCGGCGGCCCTGGCCTTGGTCGATAACATCGGTGCTGGTACCAATGCATGGGGCAGCGGCACTAGTGGGTCGTGGTATCTTTAAGTACATACTATCGCACTGTGGCAAACAACCGGCTGTCATCCCCGCCAACGCCGAAGAATCGCGATGTCTGCGACTTTATATATACAAAGGGCACCCTTGACAATCAGTACTACCTCAGTCTCCACGCAGGCCCGCCGCTGGTCTCACACCATTGATGAGTGGCCGGATCTCAACCCAACTTTCTATGAGGCGTTCATCATCAGCGCCCACCCCCGACGACGCACACGTTTGTGACTGCTGGTACCGCCTTTGTACGCGGCCAAACCAACTCGGGTTTCTTGAGGCGAATTGCCCGGCACGTTGTTTGGAGATTTGAATATCTAGAACGTCACCGAGAATGTAATCGAAGCAAAAGAGATGGCTTCGCACTCTCGTGCCTGAGGGCGAGACGCTGCCACATACATGTATGGAGTATGTATGTAGGCCAACAAGCAGGCAGACGCAAACCTTGTACCGCACGCCATGTGCTTTCTGTAAGTCTACAACGCAGCATGAGTAGTAATAGTACTCGTAGGAGTCTGCCGTTTGCCTCGAGCAAAGCCACACCCCTGTGCTGTCGCCCTCGACGCGCACAAATATCCGTGGATGTGCACTCGACTGGAGGGACAATTGCCCACTGCTGCGCTGCGACCCAGAGACGGGGTGGGAAATTCCCCTGCACGGGAGTACATCCGTCGACAGATGCATACCTTCTAGTATTATATAGAGTAATAATAATGATGCTACTGCTACTACTATGTACGCCTCTCGGGCTCGGGCCCTGCATCAACATGGCTCAGTCCATCCCGCACCACCGACGTACGCAGATCGCGCCGTCATGTTTTTCTTTCCTGTAAACACATGGCAGCCTGCTTCTGGTCTATACGGAGTGCATGCCGCGAATATTTACCCATAGGAGCCTTTTTTTTTCGACTTCGCGGCTACTGTACTCTGTAGAGTTATAGTTTTCCACCCCCAGGCTTAAGTGAGGTCATGTTTGCTAAGCAAGCAGCAAATTGACTAGTAGACCCCAGCACATTTCCGATATCCACCCGACCTGGCCAGCAGGACGTCCACCTAACCTGGCCAAAACGGTCCAATCCATTTCCACGCCTTCTGTTGAGATCGCTGCTCTCTTTTTAAATGAATCGTTGCCCTAATTGATGGTGCGCATCTGTGTCCTCCACACCGACGTTTGAAACCCTTCTACCATGAGGGTTTCGCACCATGTCCTCAGACTAAAAGGCATCCCTCGCATTGTGGAAATGTCTGTGTAATAGCTACGAGGCGATGTGTACTCGGCACAGTGCCAGAGCAGGATCGTTGCGTGTTTTCTAAGCATGTCTTTAACTCGATGGTATGTAGTGTGATGAGCCTAGTCTTGCGTCTCAGGTAGTAGGGTATTGGCATTTCGCATTTGATACTTGTCATGTCTTGGCCACCTCAGTGTTGTCGGCGAGGTTTTGGAACAGCAACCAACGGTTACAGCTTTTTTTTTTCTTGTACAGATAAAAAGGAAAACATCTGGCAAATTCCCAAAAGATTTCCATGCTGCTCCAAGTCCGTTTTGGGGCACCTTGGTCATCGAAGGAAATACCGTCATGATCCCGCAGCCACTACGTCACGACAACAACACAACGAGCCTAGGTGTTTCCCCCAAAAATTCACCGAGGCACTCGAGAAAACTGAGGGACTTTCGCAAACTTGGGCATGTTGCGATACCGGACACCGTGTCGGTGGCTGAGATAAACGAGTGCAGCATCCTGGCTGGTCTTGGTAGTCAACTTACGTGGTTTGGTTTGTGTGCTGTGCAGAAGCAGAAGCAGGTAGATAGGTAGTGTGGCTGCCAGCAGCGGATAGTCGTAAAAAAAAACAAGACCAGCCGGATGGGTCTCGTGGGGCTGAACTTTGTCAGAGCCGTGAGCTCCGCCATCAGCGCCACCAACAAAAAGGACCTAAAAGGGACCTAAAAAGAAAAATTAAGTGCAGGGCACATTTGCAGCAACGCTAAACTTATAACAACACCAAGGCCGCGAGGAAGGCATCCGGGATCACGACGGAGCACTCCGTAAGTTACCTCTCGAACTAGTAGTTAGTAGAGGCACATCGCATTGAAGAACAGCTGGCAGACCGATTCAGCCATCATTCCTACTCCGACTAGTACTACTAGCATCGCTACTGCTTCGTCTCGATTGTGTCTGCGCACACTGTACTGAATACTGTCTGTCAACAGCTGAGAACTTCTTTAATTCGTACTACATACAATACGAGTGCGGTGAATCCTTCGCTGCGCACTCCGTAATGGTACAAGACCTCGACGCCCTTCCTCATCCCTTTCTTTGAACCTCCAGGACCCCCCGGGCTATTATGCCCTGGGATCCTCCACAGTATCAAATTGTGTCCCGCAAGGCCCGTCCTTCCAGCCAACTGGTTGTGTCCTCGCAAGAACGGAAAGGCGCAGGGTTTCAGTCTTCTGGCCAATGAAGAATCGCGGGGCAACACTTCAACAACGCCCTGGAAATCGGGCTGCAGCGTGTGGGTGTGGTGTGTGGGTGGTGTCACTGTCATGTGCCAGGTTCCAGGAACGCCCCGCCTGCAGTGGTTCTTGTTCTCTCTGGTTGCCCTCAAATAGTATTCGTAGTGAGTTTCGGTCTCCCTACTTGGGCCCTTGGCTACCCGGGACAATGAACAATAAACGCCATGTCCTTTACGTCATGATGCCTTCTGGACCAATCCCGACATTTATTAGATTCATCCTTGGCGTAATAATTGAGGCGCATGCATCGGCCATTCCCCCAAGCTGACACAGATCAGTCACATGTAGCATCACGTGAATTCGCGTTTTCCCCTCAACGCGATCGGGGACAATACGGAGTACATGCCTCGTAGTAGTACCCCACGCGCACGACATCTCAAGGCATATTAATACTCCGTACTCCGTACTTCGGAATAGGACACAAAACAATAATGCTGAGGGCTTGCATTCCCGCCCATTTGATTGCCTGACTACCTAGCATGTTTCCCTTTGCGTTCATCTACAACTAAATGAAGCCCTTTCCTTCGTGTTTATGATGGTGAACTGCCCTCTCACCGCCCACCATGGAGAGCATGAAGGGCATCCTCCACAAAACGAGCATCCAGGCGGCTCAAGAGCGACAGGCGAATTCTGGATCTGCATCCATAGCTGGGCAGAAGAGGAGCTGGTCGACAAGTGTCGATGACTCAGATAAGAAGGCTTTTCCTTCAGGACTCCGCTCCCTATCTATTCCCACTGCCGCCTCGCAGGGCTCGGTGCGCTTCCAAAGGGCCATTAATCTTCCTGCCGCTCCTGCACAACTATCTGCCAGCAAGATCATCAATTTCAATGTCTCTAATGATCCCTCCGAGTACTCTCAGAGGAGGTTGTTTGCAGCCACGCCTTCTTCATCGCGAGACGCTGAACTAGATCTTGCACACCCGATATATGACCTTCCATCCCAACTTATCAATAACTTTGCTTCTCTCGGCATTAAGCAAATCTACCCTTGGCAGAAAAGCTGCCTTAAAGGCCCTGGCTTGCTCTCTGGGTCCAAGAATTTGGTGTATTGTGCCCCCACTGGTGGTGGCAAATCCCTTGTCGCCGACTGTAAGCCATCATGGACTCCTCCATACACAAAGGACATAGCAACTGATGAATGCCCAGTGCTCATGCTAAAGAGAATCATCGAAGAACCGGCCACCAAAGCCCTACTAATTCTTCCCTACGTCGCTCTCGTCCAGGAGAAAGTCCGCTGGCTACGCAATGTCGTTCAAGGATTGCGGACCAGCCCTGACTCTGACGAACTGGAGAAGCAGCGCGCCCAAAGTATATGGAGGCTACGTGCAGACCATGACTCCGTAAAAGTTGTTGGTTTCTTCGGTGGTGGCAAGATTAAATCTAATTGGCAAGACTTTGATATTGGCATTTGCACGCTGGAGAAGGTTCGCTGTGCCATATATATGCTTAGATGCCTGTGCTAATTCTTACAACAGGCGAATATGCTTATAAACACAGCTATAGAAGACTGCTCGGTCTCACAATTGCGAGCTGTTGTATTAGATGAGCTGCACATGATAGATGATGACCATCGCGGGTATCTACTGGAACTCATCGCCACCAAATTGCTCAGCCTAGAACAGCCTATTCAAATCATAGGCATGAGCGCTACGCTTCCTGTAGGCTTCGCTGTTTTACGAAATTTGGACTTCTTCTAACGAATCAGAATGCAAATCTTGTGGCGAAGTGGCTCAACGCACATTCATACGAAACCCGATATCGACCAGTACCGATTGAGGAACACTTGGTGTGCGAGGGCAATATTTATCATACCGGTTCAAATGGCGTTTTAACTAGGACACAGTTGAAAGCCCAAGATCTATCACAAGGTCGAGTAGCTCCCATCAGGCAAATTCAAGGATCTTCCCATAGAGAATTTGTTGACCCAGTTCTGAATGCGGTCGTGTCACTGGCTCATGAAACCGCGTCCATGGGCTTTGGTGCATTAGTTTTTGCTGGCAGTCGGGGCATGTGCGAATCGGATGCTCGTTTAATCAGCCGAGTCATGCCACAGTCTCATGAGCTAGACAGTGAAACTCTGGATAAGAGGATGGACTTGCTGGGAGAGTTGAGAAGTCTTAGTACTGGTGTTGATCCGGTGCTTGAGGAAACAGTCTTATATGGTGTTGCGTTTCATCGTGAGTCTTTACCATTTCTCCCTTAGTAATGAGCGGGATACTGATACACCTCAAGATGTGAGTCTAAGCTAGGTAATGCCCATTACTTTTACTAACCCAGCAGGCTGGATTAACAAGCGAGGAGAGAGACCTCATTGCTGCCGCGTATGATACCGGTGTCATCCTAGTATGTGTTGCCACATGTAGCTTAGCTGCTGGCATCAATCTGTTGGTATTCGTTATCCCATTGCGAAGAAGTCACACTGATAATCACAGTCCCGCACGAAGAGTGATACTTCACAATGCCAGGATGGGTCGCGAATTCGTTGGCCCATCCATGCTAAGACAAATGAGAGGTCGTGCCGGGAGACAAGGCAAATCACCCGTGGGAGAGACATACCTATGCTGTCGTCAAGACGATCTCGAGCACGTTTTGGACCTAGTATATGCCGATATACCGGAAATCACGAGCTGTCTCAATGCAGAGAATAAACGTATTCAGCGGTATGTTACTGCTAAACCCAGCTCAGAACAGTTCGTTAATGATACATACAAAAAGGGCAATCTTAGAGGTCATCTCTGTACGCCTAGCGACGAGCCACGACTCTCTTCGGGACTATTTTGCAAAATCCCTTGTTAGCTATACTCATGATCGAGATTTTGTCGAAGAGTGCCTCAAGTCAGGTCTAGAAGACATCCACGGGTTGGGTCTCATAGTTCGCGATTCATTCTCCAATTTCGCGCCTACGCAACTTGGCAAGGCCATTGTAGCCTCGTCGGTTGACCCATACGATGGTGTTTTTATTCACACAGAGCTTACCAAATCGCTCCGGGCCTTTGTGATGGATGGAGAGATGCACATTCTCTACGTCTTCACACCGGTCCAAGACTTCGGCATTACAGTTAACTGGCAAGTATTCCGTAACGAGATGGATTCGCTAGACGAAAGCGGGCTCCGAGTCCTTAGATTTCTCGGACTCAAGCCGACTGCGGTTCTCAAGATGTAAGTCACCGTTTTTTTTCCAATGCGTGTAAGACGTACCACTCACATGTGCAAGGGCGCAAGGTGCTGTTCTCAAGGAAAACACAAAGGAAGAGAAGGAACTGGCTCGCGTATACCGCCGTTTTTATCTAGCCCTCCAACTACGAGACTTGTGCAACGAGGTGCCTATACATATAGTTGCTCGGAAGTACGATACACCCCGGGGCACAGTTCAAACCCTTTCTCAAACATGCCAAGGATTCGCAGCCGGCATGATCAAGTTCTGTGAACATATGGGATGGGGGTAAGCGCTCAATGGCATGCTCCTCATTTGACATCGAGCTAATGAGAGACAGGGTCATGGCGGCGGCTCTCGATCACTTTTCGGACAGGCTTATGGCCGGTGCCAGAACGGATCTGCTATCACTAGCAAAGATACCTTTCATTAAAAGCCGAACGGCGTGAGTTTCATCTATGTGACAATGTGTGATGAGGCTAATGAATGGGGTAGTCGAGTATTCTGGGAGAACGGGTATCGCTCCGTCGGTGCCATTGCAAACGCCGACCCCACAGAACTGGTTCCCATTTTGATGCAGGTACGTACGGCAGTGGAGGATGGGAAACAATGAGAATCCTCTGCTAATGTTTCTTCAGGCCCAAACGAACAAATTACGGGTGAAAGGCAAAGACAGCGAAAAGTATGAAGAAAAGCTTCTAGTAAAGGCCAGCGTGATCTCAGCATCGGCAAACCGGCTGTGGCGTAAGTGATGAGCTTTTTTGTATCTGCTGGATTCGTGACAAATTCTAACTGGCCCTGCAGAGGTTCAACTACAGGCAGAGATGGGCGAAGAGTAACTTTCTCCCGGTCAGTATGGGGAGGCAAGATTGCAAGATATCATTCATTAAATGAACCGGATTTGATGTTGGACATGAACCAAGCAAGATTAGAGGCATGAACAAGGAATGAGGGCTAACCCATGCGTACGATGAAGTAGGACACAATAGCAAATCCAGCATTAGAACATCGGAGTTTGGTGGGCCATCATCAATGGTTTTTTGTTCTATCTGAGGCGGGTTTCTCCCGCTTCTGCAATTAATAATCTATTTACGAAGTACATCCATTCTACCAGACATACCATTCAATCGCTTTGACCAAACCGATCAATCCGAGACATCATCCCTCAGACTAAACAGGTTCTGTAAGACCTCGTCTGACTTGGCACGCAGCGCGGAGTGGTACATGACATTTGTCTCAAACACCTTCGTGCCCCTGATCAACCTGGCAGTATCCTTGGCAAAGTCGTAATCGACGTACATATCCTCAACATACGACGCGGCATAGACGGGGACCTCATTCTTGCGCAGCTGGTCCTCATCGTAAAGAGAAGGCCAGTCAGCAGAAGTGGCTAGTCGCTCGGCGACGTCCTGTAGAGGGATGAGCTCCGGGTACGTCTCAAAGTGAAGGGGGAAGATCATCTCGCCAGAGAAGAAGAGCGGTTGGCTCGGAGGTGAGGAGGAAACAGATGCGTTTTCCGTGCTTAGCCAGGAGAATTGCTGCAGGGCCTTGCCGACCCGGCTGGCGGACCAGCTAGAAGTCTGGCCGGGGCCGTCGCAGTAGATGGCCTCATGGAGGATGGCGTAGATGATGTTCGTGTCAAAGGTGGTGAAGGTCTCAAGAGGGGCGAGGGCGGCGCGAGTGAGGAAGCCAAACTGATCGAGAGAGGATTTGAGGTGGAGGAGGATGCCGTGGACTTGATCGAAGCCGCCGTGGCAACCGAAGGCGATGCCAATGGTGAGCAGACGGGGGATGGTCAAGAAGCCGCCTGCTGGCAAGGGGATACCCTGCTTTCCGCCCTCTTTCTCGATGTAAGCGGCGAGCAGGCGCAGTGTTTCGACGTCCTCGGGGAACTTCTTGTAGTAGGCGGTGTTGCGCTCAATGGTCTTGCGGAAGGTTGCCTCGTAGACCTGATCGACAGTCTTTCCAACAGGGGCCAGACCACCGGTAAGGAAGACCTCGCGCAGGCCCTCTGGGTGGAAAGACAGGTAGGAGATGCTGATGAAGCCGCCGTACGACTGGCCGAAGAGGGACCAGCGGGCTTTGTGCTCGGGCCAGCCCTCAGTTAGGCACTTGCGGACAGCCTCGCAATCGCGAACGGTGTTATCCTGGCGCATGCGCTTCAGGTAGTTCGCCTGCGCCTCAACGGCATCCGGTCCACTGCCGCCAGGGATCTGGGCAAGCATGGCGGTGGACACGGGTGTACTCAGGCCGACACCCCGGTGATCGAGATAGAGCACCTGGTAGCCACGAGATAGTGCCGTCCGGGTCAGCGGGTGGTCCTGGGGCTCCCGGTTGCCGTAGCCGGGGCCCCCCTCAAGGTAGACCATATACGGCTTCGGAGCCGGGGGTTCATCGGGAGCGAAGACGGGCGCCTCGTGCTTGGTAACGTTGCGGCCGAAGATGGTGATGGTACCGGCGGAGGGATTGGCGTAGTCGAGAGGCACTCGGAAGAAGAGCTCCGTGACGAGGAGCTGGCCGGGGACGATGTGGCTCTTGCTGCTCAGCAGCTTTGCGGGAGGGATGTTTGGTTGGTGTTGCGACGCCATTGTCGTGGTGGTTGCAAGGAAGAGCTGGAGTACAAGGAATGGCCAGCAGAGAAGGGGGCTGTAATGCGAAAGCAGGCGATGAGCTCGGTACTAGTATACATACAATCGGAGGGCCAATGCAAGGTGTTGATTGAAGCCATCGCGACCTGTATTGGAGGCATTCCGTACTTACCTCGAGTGGGGGAGGGGTTCTCTCTTTCTTATCTTGGATATGTATTCCGATATGGTATGTGAGTAGTAGTTGATGTCTACTACATACAATTGAGGTTTGTCTGGGTCTGGTTTCTATATCTGATCTGTCCTGACTCTCCCCCGCGTCCTCAAGCGGTCTGGCAGTAGTATTATGGATATGCCTGGGCTGGTGTTTGCTGACCGTCGTCTCTCATTGGCAAACGTGCCGCTGTAACGCCATCATGCATTTGTCGTACCTAAGCTACTTATCTAGGCATTTTGTGGTCCCTGAGATCTCTACGGAGCAGTGCCAGCGGCTCTGCGGCAACCAACCCGGGCGCCTAACCAGTACAAAGACGGGAGTTGGTTTACTATTAAACCCGTATCGTTTGTCATTGTCATGTCTTGGGCGGGGGTGATGGGACCTGCATATTCCCTAGTCAAGAGTACGTACACTCACATATTTGATATATTTCCATAGTGCCTGTACATACATAGTTTAGCTAGTCAAGGTTATGTAGGGTAACTTAATCATTAACCTTTGCTGGCTACTCCTTGTAAAAGCAGTACTACTGGGATTGTCGTCGGGTTATTCCATCATGATCTACGAAGTAGATACGGAGCCGAGAGCATGAAGATTGTCGATCGGTGGTGGGGTTGGTGAGAAAGAAACAGTGTTATCCAATGAGACACAAACGAGACACAAACGAGACACAGCATAGCATCAATAAGATATCTGAAAAACCAGTACCCTCACAGAAAAGTTGACTCTTTATTAACATACTTACTGTAAAACAGAGTCATGATATCCCATGGCAGCTCAAAATCAAATGCTGCCTACCCTGGAAAGGATCCACAAGTGTGGCTGACAGGGCAACAGAATGTACGGGTACGTACCATAGGTACTCATTACCAACGCGCGCCCCGCTTGGACCAGTTAAAACTCTCCTCGCCTCACTTCTCGTTCGGCTTTTTCTTTCTTTCTCTCTTCCTCCATTCTCTCTTCTTCTCCAACCTCACTTGGGCCATCAGGCATGGCATGTTTTCACCTTACGCAGACTGTCACGGATGCCTTCAATGCGCTTGCAGACGAAGTCCAGGTTTTAGTCGACCGCAAGACTGTTCTGGAGCACAAGTTGCGTTTTGCCCACGAGCAGGTAAGCTCCAGCTTTTTTTCCTTTGCAATTTTTACCTCGGTCCCCGAGTCCGGAGTTACCGGACTATCGACATGATGAGATATCTTTAGCTCTAGATCAAGAGCAGCTGGCTATAGCTAGTCTGCTGAGATTGACAACTTTATTTTCTCTGATCCAGAATCTGTTTCCTTTGCTGTTGCTGCTTGGCGGAAAGATCCCATCAACTTTAATTGGGCACGGCTCTAACATACCCTCAACACAGTTTCAATATCTTGCCGACAAATATGCACCGGCGGCGCCAGAGATAGCAGAGACGCTGGTGAAGCTGCAGCTCCCACCAGACACCTCTGTCGATGATACTTCGCCTGTGCCCCTTCCAAAGCGCAACTCGCTGCACTCCCAGCACCAGATCGCTCTTATCATTCGTGACGGACGCCGAGCAGCAAGCAAGCTAGTCTCTCTAGGCGAAGCCAGCAAGACGACGGCATCCACCAGAGAGACATTCTCTCATACTTCCCACGTAGAAACGTCCATGTCGACGGCACTCGAACAAGATTTTACTGTTGAGGGGAAGAAGGGCAATCTGCAATGTCCCTTCTCCAAGAACGCCCCTGCCGATGACACGGGAAGCCCGTGGCCTGAAAACGGCCGCGACTTGACCATACATCCTTCTGACGATCCCATATGTGTTACTATGTACGAAGAGTCGGCATCCCAACCCGGCGCCGTGAATGCCACTCAGCCTAGCAAATGCCCAATACGCTTCCTAGACCAACACTCTCCAGAGGAGGTTGCTCATTATGTTGAAACACACAAACATGAGTTGCCCCGCAGCCACGAAGTCTGCTTGCGGAGATATCAGCGCAGTGAGGAGCAGGTCAAAAAGTTGGATTCCAAGTACGGCAACATCGTGAGCATGATTGAAGACCTGAGTCATCTTCACAAGCCCATGCTGCCCGAAGATGACCAGCCGCGGCGTCGCAGCAATGCGACCAGGGCCTCCAACGAAAGAGTAGAGAGTTGGGCCCAAGCTGTCAGTGCGAGCACGGATCCGGAAACCGCTGCCGAACCACCACCCGACGCGGATGATGAACGGCACAGTCACTTCGACCGACCGCTTAAGGAGGTCCGTGTTGGGGAATCACCGAGTCGCCCCTGGGGCATATCCGTACCTATTTATGAGTCGTCTGGCCACGAGGTTGACCATCCCATGTCACCACCGCCTGCTCCTGTGCGGATGCCGAGACCTACCCAGAGCACCCAGACCCCCGTAAAATCCCCAGCAAACAAGTGCCCGTTCGATCATACCAATCCCTCTGCATTTGCCGGATTGAACGTCTCTGCCAAACCCCAGTCGAAGGATCCTCCTGCTCCTGAAATTCTCCAAAACTCGACGCCTTTCACACCAGCGAAGCAAGCCGTCCCTCACGTGCCTCATTCTCCTCAACCCACATTCATCAATCCTGAACTATCAAAGGCGACGCCAGGAGGTATTCCACAGATGATTTTCACCGGCCCTGTGTTCATTGGTTATCCGATGGACCAAGCCATCCAATTCATGAACCAGTATCAACGAAATCAATGACCATTTCGATTCTCTCAACACCCTTTTTTAACACGCAAACTTCTTTTTATTACTGTTACGACAATATTTATGGCATATGGTTTGCTCACTGGACTGGGAGGTTGCTTTTTAGCGATGGCGTTTGGAATTCTTCAGGTGGACAGGAACGTCCTTTAGATACATTATTAATTGCTCTCCTACTATTTATTATGTTATTCTGTCAGGAGGAAGGGTTGCGTTGGTAAACGGGCATACATGGACGACGGGTTGATCATTATCCGGTACAATGGGGTTAGGTTCAGAGTTGCGATCATGAAGACACAAAGCAAGACTCGCATACCCCCCTTTTTATCTCCATTCATCATCCCGTTCAGATGTTCTCTCTACTCGCGACACCCTTAAAAACAATCTACCATCAAATGCTAACGCCAGTCAAGTCTAAACGAGTGCCTATCCAAAGTCATTAAATATCAACATACACACATGAACATGAACCTGACCCCGTAGAACCCCTCCCCCTCCTGAACCCCTTGTTCTTAATCAATCGATGAGGTTTCAAGATCCTGTCAGTCACTTCTAGATTTGTTTTTCGGCTTGTTTTTGGTACTGCCGTCGCCGTCATTTGCATCATTCTCCTCATCATCCCAGTCATCGTTGACCTGCGTCTCCCATAGGGAGACATCATCATCGCCCATGACATTCGCCGCATCCTCGGGATCCATTAGCGTTTCGTCCGTATCCTCATAGCTGCCGTCGCCCTCCTCAGCAGCATAGAGAGCTTCCTCACGGGCTAGTTCGGCGGCGTGGGCCATGGTGCGGCGGTAGACAACAATGCCGGCCACGGCGCCGATGAGACCGCCTGTGATCATGCCTACGTAGTTGATGACTTTGTCGTGGACGGACATGGCGTCGCCTTCTTCGGCGATGAGGGCGAGGCGGCTGCCGATGAAGATGTGGATGAGGAGCTTAGGCCTATTATGGTGGTTAGTCTAGTCTCCCGAGCTGGTGTAGCTTGATCAAGGGGTCGTTGACTTACGTAGATAACGCCGTAGAAAGAGCAAAGGACAGTGGGGAGATGCTAGGGATTGTGGCGAGGAAGCCATTGCTCAAGCTAAAAGGCAGTGGGCAGAACCGAATGCCAGTGAGATATAAGAGCCCATCTCGCCGGAGGACCTGTCCCAGCGCCACAAAACGGTGGTCACTGCCAACCAACATGTGAACATGCCTGCTCATCACCGTACGACAGGCAATAAAAGCAGCCAAACTACCAAGCACACACCCCCGCCGCAGCAATGGGCCAACCCATAGGGAAGCCAAAAACGAAGCCAGCGACGGTGTTGGCGGTCGAGTAGCCCACAATAGGTGGAAACGACGTAATAAAGACGAGCAGGAAGGCAATGATCCAACCGCCGGGCAGCGCGCGCCACGACTTGGACACTGTCGCAAGCCAAGCAAAGAACTTCTCCGTATAGATCAGAGTAATGACGACAAAGGCGGCGCCCAGAAGCAGCAGAACGAGCACTGCGACGCGCTGCAGCGGCGAGAGCTTCCAAAACGCCGCCATGACGCCCTGAGCTCTACGGAGGCACGCGTCCCATTGCCTGCGGAAGAACCCCCCCCCGTCGTGAGGATGACGACGGTATTCGCGCCGACGAGAACGATGAGCGCGCCATGCCTGAGAGGCGATGGGCGGAATCTCTGCTACTTCGGGACCATTGTTGCGACTGTGGCGCGGGTCTGGTAGATGGTGATGCGGTTCGTGATGATGACGACGAGGAGGACAACGTAGAGGATGAGGGCGTCGGAGAGGAATTGTCGCTGAGCCTCTGATGGGACAGACTTTGGCGATTGCCCGGCATCGTTTCGAGTAGCAACCGGCTGTCGAAGGGAGCAAAGAGAGAGACCGAGAGCTCCGGAGTCGAGGGAGCAAGTATATGAGGAGGCGAAAAGAAGTGCTAGTACTCCGTAGTATCGCCGTAGTTCTCGTTTTCCACGGCTACCTTTCCATGCCGATACTAATGTGATCAAAGTTGTACGAAGTACAAAAGCAAGAAAGGCGACTCCGTAATAGTAAGCGTGAGAGGTTGCGTGAGAGGTGTCGGATTGCTCCTCCTCCTGGTGGATTGGATTCGTATTTCGATAGCAGATGACACGTGCTATGCGTCGCCACAATCAATGTAAGGAGCGACTTGCCGACTCTGGAGCAAAAGCCAATCTCGTTTATGGGACAGATACTACGAAGTACTTCGTACCGTCGTCTTTTATTCACTACTTTCAACTTGGATTTGCTGCCGTCATCCTGCGTGGCTGAGAGGAGGTTATCGGAATGTTCGCTCGCCAAGTAAGATGACGTTGGGGCGCACTTGGGGGGTACAGTAAGGTCAAGTACCTTACGTCAGATCGACACACCTTAAGGGGACGTCCTCTCGAGGTATCCTCACATTAGCATCTGTATCATGTCCATATTAATCGGACTATTCCACCAACAGGGGAGCGTTTCCAGAAACGTGGGACGCCAACTACCGAATAGGAGTATCAGTAACTTACGAAGTATTATATGAAGAATCGTCTTGAATAGCCAGCCTCTACTACTACCTAGCACTACGTCTTGACCACCCGCTTTCTCTCTTTCGCTGTAGCACTCCAATTTTTTTAATGTCATTTTTGTTCTTTTACTTCTTTCGTTCCCGCCTTGTCATCGCCGTCCGCTTGGTCCCTTGGGAGGGTCCCTGACCAGGAGCCTGACTTTACCATCCCCGATCTCAATACCCTGACTGAGGATGTCGACAGTCTCCTTCTCCTCTTCCGGTCCCTCTCTTGCCAGCGACTTGTCCCAGCTGCCTGCATCCACTCCCAAGATGCCACCCATATTGTTTCGGTCGCCTGGCACGGAGAACTCCCGGTAGGCGTACCTCCATTCATTCAAGAAGGCCCGGATTGCCTTGCCCACCTTGTCCTTGCCGTTCTTACTGTGGTGGCCGGTTCCTGTGATGGCATAAATCGGTCGTCCTTCCTTCTCGTTCTCCAGGAGGATTCTTTCCAGGTATTCTACAGCTTCTTCGGGATGAAGGCCATGGAGGTCGACATAGACTTCAGACGAGCCGTCCAAGTTCTTGTTGCGCTCCTCGTAGAGCTCGCGAGCCGCCTCCCTGTGCGCCTTTCTCATCAAGTCATTCTCGCTCTGACCGCGAAGGCTGAGGGCCTTGGCAGCGCGAGCATCGTTGCGATTCCACGCTTGAGCAGCACTACTTCTTCATCAGCCCACACTCCTTAACAGAATCCCGCGGACCTTCCATGTAAACATACCTTTGTAGGAACTTATTGCGAAGGCCGCCGTGCTTGATTGCCTCTTGGCGGGCCTTCAGATATGCCTTGTTTGCTCGCTCCCCAGTTTCCAACCACGGAATGTGCTTAGGACTCGGAATCGCAAGAGCGGCTGCGCTGTTCTCGCCGTTCTTAACGGGAGTTGGGTTTCCATTGCTCGCCATTCTTCTAGACTCGGGGCGAGGAGATCCAGGCGCAGGTGGGTTCATTTTGACGATGTCTGCCAAGGAGCTTGGGGCCCCGTTTTCTTTATGGCCGTGCCCGTGCCCCCCACGCTTGCCGTGGTGCTTCTTTCCCTGTTTTGCAGCGGCAGAACCGAGAGATGGGAATGCCTCGTTATCATCGAGAGCTGGAGCCATTGCATTTGTCTCTTTGGCCTGTTGTCGACTGCCAGGTCGCGACCTGGGACGGGGGCTCTCAGCACGATGCAAAGACCTCAGTCCAGGCGGTCCGTTGATCCCGACACTGGCAAATTTGGGGCTTCCCACAAAGTTCCCTAGCTGGTCTGAGGTTCCCGACTGCAATGAAGGGAAAGAATTCATGTCCTGGAGCATCAGATTACCTTGCCCCTGTGGTGGGGTATTTGAACCTCCATCCATGGACAGCTTGCTCATAAGTTTGGTCGGATCGTGCGAGAAAATGCACGTATCGCCTGCTAGACAATTCCCCATTACCCAATATCTATACAAGGCCCAATTAGTTTCGGTGCTTTGAGTATGCTTCGGAGCCTGCCGCACTTACTTGCAAAGGTGGTTGCTGAGGTCGTGGCTGAACCGACAGTCTGCACGCAGGCACTGGCCAGTTGACATGTAGAATTTGCAGATTACACCGGATTTTTGGTTCACGGGGGTGGACGGGCGTCCTTCAGCGGATATCGATTTGCCAATCAGAACGTTCTTGGGTTCTTCAAGGGACACCCCGCCCTCATGTAGCCCGGTTTCCATCATGGATGCAATAGTTGCGCTCAGATCATAGTTGTGCGTTGCTAGAGCTGATTCAATCTCCTCGTCAGTCCTGGTCTGCCCCAGGATTGATCTGAGCATGTCGTAGGGAGACATGTCAATTTGCTGCGAGGACATGGATGAGAACTCAGGAGCAGCAGCATTGAGGCTCTTCGTCGTGCCAACCGACGACGAGAGACTAACGGTATCATCATTGACAAGCCAGTCGACATTTTCAATCTGGTATTCTCCAAGGATCTCCGGAGCCGGAGTGGGGTCACTAGCAAACTCATATGCATTGAGATTTGGGCTATGGGGTATCGCAGGGGTCGCAAAGGCCAGCCGAGGGGAGGCTCGCGGCGATGAAAAGGGTGAGGCCGTTGACGACTTTCTGTTGAATGTGGAGGGAATAAATCCGGGTGGCGCAAGAGGACTCACAGCAAGTCGCGGAGATCCAGACAAAGGCGTTCCGCTCCGCCACGAAGCCGGCGATGGTCGTCGGAGGATGGTTTGGCGTATGGGAGGCGGTGACGTCGAGGTGCCTCCCCCCTCACGATATCTCCACATGACATCGAGGATTGCATTGTCAAGAGACATGCCCGTGAGCGTTGTCTCTTTTCTAAAAAGCTCCTCGATTTTATCAGTCTTGTCCTCATCCTCGAGCCTCGGGTCCTGCAGGACGGGCAGGCACATCTCGTAGTGCTCGTCCAACACCATGGTTGCGGATCCTCGAATCCAATATCAAAGTGGGTATTACGGATCGGCGGTATGCCAGTCAAGGGAGAGAGGTGTATGTATCTATGGCGGGCGGGCCAGGAGGAGCCGTGCTTGCGCTTGGCTTGTTCGATTGTACCGTGGCCAGAAAATGCAGGGCAAAATCAGGATTCGTAGCAAACTGTAACTCAAAAGGCAAGAGAAGAGCTTGCTGCCCGGGAGTCCATTAGCTTCGACCAGGGAAGAGAAATAAGCTACCCAAGGCGGCCGGATGGACGCGGCTCGGGGCTGAGGAGGGAGGGCATCAAGGACTCACAACTCGAAACGAACTGGCAACAAAGACGATGTATTATAAAGGAGAAACGAGAAACGAGAAGCAGGAACACGCGCGTGGACCCAGGTTGAAGAAAGCGGAGAGGTGAACACAGCAAGGAGTCGACGTCTTACATGGCGGCGCAAACCCCGCTGGCCAACAAAGAGAGAAGAGGTCAAAGGAGTATCTGAACCAGAGAATTAGCTGCACCGCAGTCGTTCCCGATGGACGGACAATCAACGGTCCGGAGGCCCAGCACCACGATGGGCAGACTGGTCTCGTGGAGAAGATGAAGAAGCGTGATAGAGAGCTGTGCTGGTGCTAGGGATGGGGACGAGAGATGGGAGTCGCGATGTGGAGGCGAAATTGCCCCTGTTCTCGACCAGTAGCAATGCTGCCTGGATGCCCTGGAGGCATAGTGGGCTGAGTGCTAGCATGCCACTGGACGCTCTCCCTAGGATCCCTCTAGCAGCTCGCCAGGGTCGACAAATGGGCCTCCACTGCGAGGGGCCGCGGTGGCGCTCCGGGCCAGCTGGGCTCGAACACTTTAAAACGCGGGCTCTTGATAATCCTCTCCCTGAGCCTTTGGACGCCGTGGCTAATAGTACTACTACTACGGAGTACTACTGCTAGTACGACTCCGTACAAGGGCACACCTTCGCTGTCCACCCTTATGAGACACCAGCAACATCAGCTCAATGTGAACTACTATTGCGAAGTGGACGCTAATGATCGTCCGGGAATTCCATCTTTTGATTCGTGTTCAGTTTCCACGTCCGTCCAGCGGGAGCTGATGGTGATTGGCGGAGACGATAGGTGCTGCGATGCTTCTGCAATTGCTTTGCTGGAGACAGTGGTGACGTGGTCAATTCATCACTGGGGCTCTGGAAAACACTCCCAGCAGAAGACAGATATATGATAATCCTCTCAATGCTCCTACTATTATTTTTCTTCTCTTTCCAGGCTCATTTTTAAATCCCAGTTCATAGTCAACTCTCTTGTCTCCTCTACGCGTGACGGATCAGGTGACTGATTTCCAAGAGATAGAGAACCAGGTTCCCGGTAACCCTCATTAAAGTTCTTGGTGGACAGGCCGCGACTAGGATGTCCCAATGCTAGGTAGGTTGGGGTATACTCCGTACAAGCCATGTAGTGCTATCATCTCAAACATCGCTTTTATGAAGCAATCTGTCCTCTTGCTCTCCTGAGCTTTGAAGTATGAGTAAGGTAGAGTAGTATTGGCGGTTTCCATTTATTTGCCAAACCCATTCACAAGTAAGTGGGGAAAGTATTCCATGGCCATCCATTTTGCTACAATTCCCTCTTATTCTCATAGGCTGGCAAAAGTACAGACATGGGCGTTGACATATGGTGTGTCATGATGGTGTCGTGGCAGTACCGCGCAGCAATGCTTGGTCTAGTACAGAAAGCTATAGGTAGGGTATCGATGGATGTGCTCCATAGTACAGTATTAATGCCAATCATATTGAGTCCTATTATATCCTTTGTTGCTGCATGCATATTCTGGGCTCTCGAGGATGCTGTTAAGGCACCTCTTCATCATCACCTCCGAACCCAAAGCTGAATCCTTCTGCTTCTTGTTCCTCATCTCGGCCAACAGCAGTGTCCCACTTTCGTTTCTTGCCATTTTTCTTGTCCGCCAGCTCGAGCGCCCTCTCCAGAAGCTCTGGGTACTCGTTTTTGAGTCTTTCCGTAAAGAGTTCGAATGGATTCTCGATATCCCGCGAGAATCCACTCACCTGGTCCGGCTTGTCCCTCAGAAATGATAGCACTTCGGAGATGAGATTCAGACTCGGGGACTGAGGTACAAAGTTCTGCGTCAACGCAATGCCTTTCTCGATGTTTACCACAAGATGCCACCATCCACTTGGGACATGAAGAATTTCCCCAGCGCTACAGATGCCTTCGACACACTCGGGCATCTGTCGTGCCTCATCGTGAAAGGTGAGCAGCCACTCGGCAATGCTCAGCGGACTCGTGACCTCACTGCTATCCTTGGACACATATACTCCAGGCACTTCAGCCGCTGGTGGGAACATGATCCAATACTTGGCACCTTGAATCACGGCGTTCCAGGCACTCGTGCCATTGGGGTCCTTGTGGAAGGTGGAGCCACTCCGCTCAGGCCCGACGATCAACCACCGATGAGCTGGTCGTTCTTGTCCCAGGACTTCAAAGAGGTCCGGCCCAAAGCACTCCGGCCGCCAATATGCGGCGTCAGCATCACGACCGACCTTGATTCCCATCTTTTCTGCAAACTTGCGATCGAACAAATATAAGGGGCTTTCGTCTTTGTTCTTGTTCATGTAATCGCAGTACCGGGAAAAGGTCCAATCGACTACCTCAGCTCGAAACTCGACATCAGCGTACTCTTGAAGCAGGCTGTCAATGGTCCATTGAGAGCAAACAGGCCATTCTTGAATGCATTCCGTCAAAATGAAAGGCTGTTCAGTCCATTGCTCAGCGTACTCAGCGTAGGTGAGGTTCTCAAAACGGCGGATCTGATTTGCCTTGGGAATTCCGTTGACAAACTTTGCCAGGTCGATATTGCTACAGGCAAAGGGCCGATGTAAGACGTCGGAAAAAACGTTACCACAGTCGACGTTGGCTTGCTTGTTGCTTGGAAAACCAAGCACGGTTGATCTCCATGTGCCCTGCCATTTAATTGATAGGTTATTCTTGAGCTGAGACCTACAGTAGTTTCAGGTCAGCCTCCACGAGGTATGCAATCTTGCCATTGTAAGACTAAAGAACCTCGCGCTACGGAGTACACACTGTGAAAGGCCTTTAAACTTACTGCAGGTACAAGGTTTTCCACAAGTCCTCGGAATGACAAAAGGCGTAGAAGAATTTGCATGTAGACCCAAGGTTCAGAAGGGCAAGCCTATCGAAATTTTCCAGAACAACGGTAAGAATCTCATCTGGTAGGATAGCCCAAGTGCCGATACAGCGGCGAGCATTCGGCCTATCGGAGAGATACTGATTGCCTAATGGTTTGACTCCAAGAGGGTGGGTTGGAATTGAGTCAGACTGTTGGGCAATGCTAATGGCTGAGTCACTGCATTCGTCAGGGCCGCTGGGGAGTGCAGAGGGCATGGCGGATGATGCTGTTCGGAACGGCTCGTCGCCTCTTGCAAAGCCGTATCTAAACGAGAGAGACGGATGATTCAACAAACAACGAGATGGCTTATTGAGTCACAAACTTTAAAGGGAATAAGAAAATGCGTCAAAGCAATAAATAATTAAGGCTGTATGACAGTGGTGACGAGACAACAAAGGAGAGGAAACACGGCCCGTGATGCTGCAGAGTGGGAATGACGAGTCTGTCCAATCGCCGTTTGATGGGGCTCACTGTGCAGATCCGTTATCGTCAATCGCTTTCACGAGATTTTTTTTTGCTACTCGCGCTGAGGAAGAAAAAAAAAATTGCTACAGTGCACAGCAGCGCCCAGAGGTACCCTAACCATGGGCCCCACCATCCAACTCCAAGCCTCTGATTGGCTGGACTAATGGTGGGCTGGAGGGAAAAATTACAAGTCCACCATCGCCCCTCAGTCGACTTTTTTTTTCTTTCTCCTCTCCCACCCTCACAGGAACATTACAACCATATACATCACGCTTTTTCCCTAGATTTTGTCGGCTCTCGTTTGTATCGGGAGCGCACGAATCTAGACGACTACTCTTCTTTTAACGACCGTCGACAGCCTTCTCTTGTGAGGAGTCTGTGACCTTTTTTTCTTTTCAACCGCCACTCCGCGCATTTCCTAGATCGAGCTGTGCTTGATCTAGATTTCTTTCTGCCACCGCAATCATGGCTACCGATAAGGGACTCGAGGACGTCCCCGAGGGTAAGTCTCGCTCCCTGATATTTCAAAATCCCTCAGCCGAAATCCTGTGGAATCGTGGTTGGCTATTGTTGGGGCGCATTCGGGCGCAATGCTCTACCCCACGATACCTCACTTTTCCGCGGACCACAACCCCGCTCTAGTTGCTCCAGTTGCTGATAATCCTTGCGTTACAGGACAGATCGAGTCCAACTATGACGAGACCATTGACTCTTTCGATGACATGAACCTCAAGTCGGAACTGCTCCGTGGTAGTGAGTGTGCCCCCTCCCCCGCGAGACGACGTCACGAGGGTCTGACAAGGGGCTAGTCTATGCCTACGGTTTCGAACGCCCCTCTGCTATTCAGCAGCGGGCCATTATGCCTGTCATCAAGGGCCACGATGTCATTGCCCAAGCCCAGTCCGGTACTGGAAAGACGGCTACTTTCTCCATCTCTGTTCTCCAGAAGATCGACCCCGCGGTCAAGCAGTGCCAGGCTCTTATTCTGGCCCCCACCCGTGAGCTTGCTCAGCAGATCCAGAAGGTCGTCGTTGCTATTGGCGACTTCATGAATGTTGAGTGCCATGCCTGCATTGGTGGAACCAGTGTCCGTGATGACATGAAGGCCCTCCAGGATGGCCCCCAGGTCGTCGTTGGTACCCCTGGACGTGTTCACGACATGATCCAGCGTCGTTTCCTCAAGACGGATGCTATGAAGATGTTCGTCCTTGACGAGGCCGACGAGATGCTTTCTGTAAGAATTCATGCCTTCCTGCTGATATAACCCTCACTAACAATCTATCCAGCGTGGTTTCACCGACCAAATCTACGACATCTTCCAGCTTCTTCCTCAGTCCACCCAGGTTGTCCTGCTTTCGGCTACCATGCCTCAGGATGTCCTCGAGGTCACCACCAGATTCATGCGCGACCCCGTTCGCATCCTGGTCAAGAAGGACGAACTTACCCTGGAGGGTATTAAGCAGTTCTACATTGCTGTTGACAAGGAGGAGTGGAAGCTCGACACTCTCTCTGATCTCTACGAGACTGTCACAATCACCCAGGCCGTCATCTTCTGCAACACCCGCAGAAAGGTCGACTGGCTCACTGACAAGCTCACCGCCCGTGACTTCACTGTCTCGGCTATGCACGGTGACATGGACCAGGCTCAGCGTGACCTGATTATGAAGGAGTTCCGATCCGGTTCTTCTCGTGTCCTGATTGCCACTGATCTGTTGGCCCGTGGTATCGATGTCCAGCAGGTTTCCCTGGTCATCAACTACGATCTCCCCGCCAACCGAGAGAACTACATCCACCGTATCGGTCGTGGTGGTCGATTCGGCCGAAAGGGTGTTGCCATCAACTTCGTCACCGCCGAAGATGTCCGCATGATGCGTGAAATCGAGCAATTCTACAGCACTCAGATCGAGGAAATGCCCATGAACGTTGCCGACCTCATCTAAGCATATCATCATATCGGATTTCTTCTCGGGCTGCCTCATATCGGGGGGGGCAGCCCTCTTCACGGCAGTCAGGCATCTGTGGGAGTGTTTAGGGTGATTTTTTGTTGGTAGCTGCTGATAGATTCGCGTTTCTAGAGGGCCACCTGGGACTGCATTGAAGCTAGTCTCAAGGGTGACCGAAGGGAAAAGGGGCCGGGATTGGCTCAAAAGGCTCGGGAAGTCCTTTGCACCTTAATGACTGAAGGTGCGGCGGGCAACCAAAAAGTAATGCAATGATTCCTCTTTTTTTTAAACCCTGCTCCTGTCGCCCCTATGCCTGTATCTAGGAGTCGCTATCATGATGAGAAATGTTTTCAAAAGTTCAAATGATGGTCTTTGCAAGTGACATTAAGTTGTGAGATGCACCGGTGATTGATTTACTTGTAAACTGAGCCTGTAGGTTGGACATCTACTAGCTCTTTGAGAAATGAAAAATGCCATCACAAGCCAAGTGACAAGAGGAAGCCGGACACATAGCGCGCGCACACACGCACACACACACACGCAAGTTCATTATTGTGATCATTGTACAGTAAGTAAATTATGGAACGCTAAAATGTCCAGTAGATGTCGAATCCAGTTACGACATGAATCTTTATCCCACCCGAAATAACGCCCAGTGGTATAATTATACTCCAAACAAGTCTCCAGCCTCGCTGAAAATCCCACCATAGGTAATAACAACAAAGAAAAGGTCTCATCATCATGTTCTTTTAACCCAAAAACAAAACCGCCCCTACATGGCCTGCCCAAATGTTGTCCGGACTGGTGGCGGGGTTGCAATAACAGGGGCGCTATATGCGCCTGGGATGGGAACGGCCTCATAGGTAGGCTCATCCGCGGCGACCGGAGCATGCTGTTGCATAGTTTGCGCCGGCGGCACCTCTGTGGGCAGCGGTAATGTCATTGACGAGATGGGAGTCAGAGGGCTCTGGGTCTTGGGTGTCGCGGAGGGAGCCTTGGGTGGAGGAGCCTGGAGTTTGAACGTCGGTAGAGGCCTGCTGGCAAACTGAGATTGAGGCTCGACTACTTGAACTCCAGGGGTGAAAGGGCTTTTCTCGTCGATATCTGCCAGGTTTCCGAAGCCGACGGGAGCGTGGCGCGGTGACATGGCGTACTGGCTCAGGGCCGGTGACTTGGGTGGGAAGCCAGTTGTGGTGGCTCCAAAGGTGGGAGACTTGGGGAAGCCAGGAGTGTTGGGGGCAGACTGGCTACGCAGTTGAGCGAGGTAAAAGTCGGAGCGAGCGCGGTCTCGAATATCCATAGACTTGTGCAGGCGTCGTTTGGAGAAGTAGCGGTAGAAGACGATGCTGTAGAGCATGATGCTGATGACTTCAACGACCACTTCGATGATGATACAGATGAGAGTCCAGTTCTGGAGACGGCAGACGAGAGTGTATTTGACCTTGTCGGAGAACACCTCGGCTCGTGTATTCTGTACGCAGGACCATCCCCACATATCTTTGTTGTTACCACTGTTCTTGGCGTTGGAGAAGATGGCGGCGGCTAAAACCCACAGGATCAAGCTGACGATAAACTGCGCAAGGGTGCGTGTAAGTTAATGGCGAATGACGCTTTCATGGGATTGGGGGCTTACCCAGCCGATGGCAAACATGGTGTAATAGGTGCCAACCTTCTCAGCTCGTCTGTGTCCTCCCCGGCAATAAGCGAAGAAGACGAAGACAGAAATAGCGAGGGACAGACAAGCCATGGCGAGAACAAGCTTCTGGGCCCAGGGATCGGTACCAGCAGCCCAGGCCGGCATCTTGCTCTGGTCCGGCAGGTGCTTGGTGGCATTGAAAATAGCAAACGAGGAGGAGAGCATGGCGAGGATGATAAGAGAGCAGCTGAAATGCACACTCCGAAGGGCAAACTTGGCTACCCGAACACGAGTCTTGATTTTCTATAAAGGCAGGTAGGTTAGCTTGCCATAGACCAAACCCGACACGATGAATAAGTGAAAGAGAACATACGATATCCTTGGCCTGCTGCTTTTCGGTTTCTACCTCACGCTTCTCGAGCGTTTCTTCCTCGCGGAATGTAGGACTCAGAGGGTTAGTGAATTGCCTGCCAGGTGTTCCGGGTACCTTCATGGCGCTCTTGAGGGGAGACCTGGGCGTCATCGGGATAGCGACGGACTCTCTCTGGTTGTTGATGTAACCAAAGCCAACATCGCCAGGCTGGGGTTGGGGGACGTGAGATTTGAAGTGGTCTGAGAAGGATGACGACCGAGACTCTACTGGAGAGTGGACTGAGGTTGCTTCGGCGAAGCGAGGTGTTCGAGGCCCCTTGAGGGAACCATCTGATGAGGAACTTGAAGATGATCCAGTTCGTGTAGGAGCGAGATTCAGGTTCAGCGCGGCAGGCCGCCTCTTCTCATCATTGCCTTCGCCCATGACTGATAAGTAAGTGCGCTCGGCACTTGTGTCAGTGTGTGCTTTGGGTGGATTCGACTTGGACAGAAAGAGAGAATTGTCGTGTAAGACGATTTGATTTATTAGTGATACTGACAACGACGCTGAGGACGCACGTTCCGACACAGTCGATCGATAGCAGTCCAGGAGCAGAATGGAAAAGAAAGACAGAGTACTTCGTACAATGATCACGATTGGATTTGGTGAGACCAGCTATCGAAAAGCAGAGGGGGAGAGCGTGACTTAGACGTGGGAGCGTGGGATTTTTGAGGGCGGCAGCAACGAGAAGATGGGAGCAGCTCATTCGACCACCAGCAGGCGCCGAGCAAGGTGGGCAATGTGGAGCCCAGCAGTTTGAGGGCCGATGAAAGAACGAGTCTGCATGGGGCCCTCACGGGCGGCTGGAGGGGAGGCGATCTGATAGGCAGGGCCTGAATGCAGACCAGCGACTGGGGTGGAGAGAGAGAGGGGTGTGATGCAAGAAAACGTGTGGTTAGGCGCCTAGTAATACTCCGTAGTAGTAGATGCAGACGGGAGGAGGAGGACAGATGCACAGTCTACCGAGGAATTGTACTGTACAGAGTACCTTCACAGCACGCGTATGTACCTATCATACGTAAGGTAGTACTCGTACAGAGCAAAAAGAGAGAAGGAGAGAAGACATAATATCAAAAAGTCTTCCAAGTTGTTTTCCTCTTCCCCCAGCGAGCGCCTCACCAGGATTGAGCAGCGTGCGGGCGCTTGTATCTAAGTGGTGGGCTGGCCCACGGCGATTAACTGCCCGCTCCGCTGTAGCTCAGCTCACTGACCAGACGAGATTTTCCTAGCAAAACCTTAAGTGCTCGCCCGCTTTCAGGGCTCAACCTCGCTGGGAGCCCCCCCCCGGCTTGCCGCTGAGGTGGATGCAGCGGCCAGTGACGAGTCCCCAAGGCCGGGCCCTGATTGGCGAGTGACCCCTGGCAGGTTTTTTGTCACTACCGTTGCGGGTCAGTGCATGGGGGCGGGAGACCTGAGCCCTCCATAGCCAATCAGTGCACACGGCGCCGTGACGGTCTTGCATGCCACATGTAGCCCGCACCTGTGGGCGGCAATGAGGCCTCTGGGATTCGTCAAGCTGCCCCTGGTTGGAATCTATCTAGTATTGAATTCGCTCACGTCTTCGGTCCCTTGCTCAGATCACAAACCACCCTCTTTTTTATTCTCTCCCTCTCTTTCTTTTACTGTTCATTCACCATGGCGAGATCTGTCCAAGAAGATGAGTCGGAATCAAAAGTTGGCCACCGACGGATTTATGTACTACGAAACACCGTTAAAAATAAAATCGCTAGTATGATGGAGCCTGTCAGCATTTACACACCTTCTGCCACGGAAAACATTGTTGCCGAGTCGGTTGATCGGTTCCGGGGGGTTGGTTTGCCCGCCTGTCGGCCCATTTCTGGTCATGCGAACGTGTTGGTGATGTTTTGTGCGCTCTTGGCCATGCAGTGTGCCGCCGGTGAGCGAACCTCGTATATCACCGAATATGTATGCTCATCACCAACGGGCTCCACGAATTCAAGGCTTGGAACGAATTCTGGAATTTGGACAACTGTCGGATCTTACGACTTGTCATAACTACTCGTAGTACTCGTAATAATTGCCCCCAACTGCGGAGTAACGGGAATCTTTCCGACGTCCTAGACATCATCCTATTACTCGTGCTAGTGTTACTATCTAAACCTTGCAAGTTTGCCTGTGCGACTCGGAGATGCTCCACGCATAAAACCGACAAGGCAAAGAAATCACCAACACTGTTACTCCGTAGTTAGTACTGGTTCATTCCGGCCAATTAAACCGCAAAGCATATGGATGATCATCCGTGCCGAGATCACTCAATCTTTCATGTACATATAGCTTACAAATATGAGACCATACATGCATGCATGTGCTCCGAAGGCCGGTCACTCTGGTCGTTACACCAGCAACAAAGCAAGGCCCTCTGAAAAAGCCAATCCATGGGGGGCACGCACGTCATGAGATAGATTGCTCTGCCTCGTTCTTGTGTCGCCTTGGTGCAAGAGTCAAGAATTGTCGTGGGTTAACAAGACATTGCAATTCGCCCATCAAGCCTTGCAATGCGTTTCATCTCTCCATCATGTGTGTCTTATGAAGTAGATACATATTATTAACCTTGGAACCTGAAAATGCCGCCAACTCTCCCCTCTCCCCTAGATCCGATATCTCTGCCACAAAATGCTCGTTCGTGTCTCATGGGATGACCAATGTTCGTGGTCAGTAATCCCTCATTGGAGACTCACAATCGGTCAAATGGGCGCGTTTCAAGTTCACTGAAAGGTCCGAGAAGAAGTTGAATGGACTCGGATGCACTTTGCCGTTTATGTACAATTGCATCCATCCCTGTCATAAAGGCGCGGGTACCTACCTCCAATAACAGTACTCCAGAGCAATAGTGTTCGAGATTACCTATATCAAATGAATATCCAAAATAGCCCCATTTCCCCTAGAAAACCTTTTCCATGTTAATGATTAGTTGCCTTGTCTTCGACAGGACTGTCAGAGGAGTTTCCACACAAGAGGGCCAACAACGGGTCGTGGTATGAAGTAGCATTACCACTTGATCCAACCTGGTATTGGTGGTTGAGCATGAAAGATATAACTGCTGAGTACGGGATACAAAGTTGAAATTGACAGCCTAGCTAGAAATACCTTGATGATTTAGAAATGGCTATGTGATATCTGCAAGAATACCTAACTAGCTATTAGTGGATACCTAGCTATCGTGGTTTCTCAAAACTCATCTCCACAGCTCTTGTGAGCTTGCAATTAGCTTAGTCAGCACCATCGAACTGTTGGTGAGGGGCAGGCAGCGCCGAAATTCACCCGTGGAGGGGCAATTGCACACATGAATTTTGACCACTTGAGGGAAGGAGAAATACGCAAACTCTAGGCTCTCTAACTCCAAGAAGACGCAACCTCAAGGGATTCGCGCGGGCTAATCTCCTCTTTCGAACCGAATACTTGACAAAATCGATATCGCAACACTCGCCCTCTGCGATTTCAAGAAACAACTCTACCCCGCCTCGCCCACCATGTCCAACGGTGACCCTAAATACGACGACATCGAGTCTGACTCAGACTCTGGAGAATCCATCGATGCCCAGGATAACGCTGAGACCTTCGATGAGAAGCCCCTGAAATCCGCAATCAAGAAGACCAACCCTGCTATTCCGGATCAGACGAAGCAGAAGCCGCCGTTGCCCCCGCAGACGGACCCCAAAGACCTTGATGTCGGTACCCTGACGCCCCTCACGCCCGAAATTATCGCCCGACAAGCAACTATCAACATTGGCACAATCGGACATGTGGCCCACGGAAAGTCAACCGTCGTCAAGGCCATTTCCGGTGTGCAGACGGTTCGATTCAAGAACGAGCTGATCCGAAACATCACCATTAAGCTGGGATACGCCAACGCCAAGATCTATAAGTGTGATAACCAAGAGTGCCCCCGGCCGACATCCTACCGAAGTTATGGCAGTGAAAAGGAGGTCGATCCGCCGTGCGAGCGGGATGGCTGCAGCGGCACCTACCGGTTATTGCGCCATGTTTCGTAAGTTGATTCCTTGATGGGGAGGAGTCTGGTACAATGCTGACCCTGAGACCTAGCTTCGTTGACTGCCCTGGCCACGACATTCTCATGAGCACCATGTTGTCTGGTGCCGCTGTCATGGACGCAGCCCTTCTTCTGATTGCAGGTAACGAATCCTGCCCTCAGCCACAGACATCGGAGCATTTGGCTGCCATTGAAATCATGAAGCTGGAGAACATCATTATCTTGCAAAACAAGGTGGACTTGATGAGGGAAGAGGTCGCTCAGCAACACTACGAGTCAATCCTCAAATTCATCCGTGGTACTGTCGCCGAAAAGTCTCCCGTTATTCCCATCTCCGCTCAGCTCAAGCTCAACATCGATGCCGTTCTCGATGCCATTGTCAACACCATCCCTGTCCCCGTCAGAGATCTTAGCGTGGATCCTCGCATGATCATTATCCGTTCATTCGACGTCAACAAGCCTGGTGCCGAGATTGATGAGCTGAAGGGTGGTGTTGCTGGTGGCAGTATTCTGCACGGTGTTCTCAAGCTGGGTGACGAGATTGAGATTCGACCTGGTATCGTGTCTCGAGATAGCAGCGGTGCTCTCAAGTGCACACCCCTCTTCAGCCGAGTTCTCACTCTCAACTCAGAAGGCAACGACCTCAAGTATGCCGTGCCCGGTGGTCTGATCGGTGTCGGTACCCAGATCGACCCCACACTTTGCCGAGCCGATCGTCTCGTCGGCTTCGTCCTCGGTCTCAAGGGCAAGCTTCCGGAGATCTACAGCGAGATCGAAGTCAACTTCTACCTCCTCCGTCGCCTGCTTGGTGTCAAGACTGCCGACGGCAAGCAGGCCAAGGTCGCCAAATTGGCCAAGAACGAGGTCATCATGGTCAACATTGGTTCCACATCTACTGGTGCCAAAGTTGCCGCCATCAAGAACGATGCTGCTAAGCTGGTCCTGACCACCCCAGTCTGCACGGATATCGGTGAGAAGGTTGCCCTGAGTCGTCGTATCGAGAAGCATTGGCGATTGATTGGATGGGCTACTATTGCTGCGTAAGTGACGCCAGAACGTTCCTTAGTTGATACCATACTAACAAAATTTCAGCGGTGTAACCCTGGAGCCCAGCTCGTCTTAAAAGCATGGCGACTATATGGATAAGGGTGTGTCGCTGCACAACCTTTGCTTACGGCAATGTCTCGGTAAAGTCACACCTTGGGATCATCATCCTAATTAGTGGTAGTTGACTATGGAGACGAAGATGACTGCTTGTAGATAAAACTCAGTGAAATTATAACATCTCCAACGGGTTGGTGGTAGTTATTGGGAATGGGTGGTCTATGCGGAAATAAGCGGGCATTTTGAGAGAGGTGTGGAAACTTAGGAGCTGGAGGGCCATTAGGAAGATATGTAAGTACTACTCCGTAGAACCGCCAGCGATGGAGATGCGTTTACGGAAAGAAGAAAAAGTACTCAGCTGCTAGACCAATTGACTTGAAATTGGACAACCCACGACGAGTAGGTGGTGCAACCTATTTCCGTACCTTACGCGCATGCGCCACTAAGTTTTCTATAACGCCCTCGAATGCTTCTCTGTCTCCAATCTTTTCATCCGTCCGTTTCGTCCAGTAATCCAATACTTCCTTAGCTGCCCCCTGCATAACCTCGAGTTTCGAAACGTGCTCTTTAAGCTCTTCATTCGTCATACCATCAAGTGCCTCATCTGTAGTTTGGCAGAGATGTCTTGCAGCAACTAGATCCAATGCAGGTTGTGGCGGTGGTCCCTTCCTCCTTTTCGATGTAGAGGGCCTGCCTTGTGAGTCCACCGAGGTAGACGAGGCATTGCCCTCGCCCTGTTTTAACCGTGACGCCGATCGTAGATCACTTGATGCGCGAGGAGATGTAGCAGGGACATTGAGGGAGGGCAGTACAAGCTTCTTTTGCTTGGAGGCCGGGAGAATCTCGTCGAGGTCGACAGGGACGCCGAGGGAGACGAGGAATAGGCGGCGAGTGCGGGAACGAATCCAGTCAGGCGGTGCGAGGGGCGGAGGTGCAACGAGCTGTGACCAAAGGGAGGCGGAGCGGGGCGTGAGGAAAATAGACGAGTCTTTGGAGAGTGTTGGAAAAGGGGGGAAGTCCAACTCTTCAGGAGGAAAGAGATCGTGTAGGCATGGCTCTATTGTAGATATGACCTCGTCGGGACTTAGGCCGTCAAAGTCAGGAATAGGCTGTCGAATCTGATTAGCACTGAAGGACGTGAACGATCGGGCGGTACATACGAATGGTAATGTTGATTGTGGTTGTACCGGCGTAGCTGCCGCAGTGGTTTCAGCATGTTGAAAGCCATCCTCGAAGTCATCAAAGTCATCATCCTGAGCGCCTTCTTCGAAATCGTCGAAATCGTCGTCAAAATTGTCATCGCCATCACCATCAATTGCTTCGTCATCAGCGATCTCTTCGCTCTGTGTAACTGGAGCTATCGGAAATAGAGACCTCGAGGGTTTCTTTCTCAAACGGCCCGAGCTTGATGCTGGTGACAGCGGAACATCTATAAAGAATGAATCCAAAGGTCAATCAAACGTGGTCTTTGCAGCTCGTCGGAGTCTCGTTGTGTTCATACTCGCATGGGTACCCTCATCACCACCTTTAACCCCTTCATCGGGAGTCAACAAGATGTCTGGCGGAGTGTCTAATCTGTGATTGTATTGATGGTCGGCGGAGTGCTGGTCCAGATGCTCGCCGCTGGGTTCTTCGACGGCAGTTGTAGGAATCGGAGGCATGTTCTGAAGGGTGGAAGATGATGATTCGGAGGCCTCGTCGGAAATAATAGCAATCTGGTCGGGTTTCGCATCTTGCTCTCTCAATCTGTATGCCTCGGTGCCAGGCACTTCTCCATGGGAGGGCTCATCATCGACCTTCTCAACCCGTGTCTCGGGGATCGGTGAGCGGATGTTGGGGCTCTGGGGGACAGACTGCGCATCTGTGAACTGATCGTCCGAATCGGAGGCTTCAGCTAGGCAAAGGTCAGCATGTTTTGGGCTGGGGGAGCAACAGCGCAATGTCAGAGACCTAGTTCATGTGCCCCTGGATCTGCAATATCCGTTTGCGGTGGCAACTTAAGTTCTTGGGAATCTGCCATTGTTCCTATTGATGCTCTCTACAGCTTAACGGCGGTCGACAGATCACTTCAAGGAACAAGGAGAATTGGGAGTGTAGTTCGTCAAGACGAGCGCCACGTTTGTAGTTAAAAGGGCGAGCGAGGGAAAAGGAGCCAGGATCTTCTGTCGGCCGTCGAGGCCTTGGTACATATAAACGATTGCTTTTAGGACATGCCGGTCCCGGATATTTGTTTCTGCGCTATGAGGGTATTCCCTAGGCCGTGGTAACAGCAAGATTTGGAGCTGATGGGGCCATAGGAACGAGTGCTGGAGTTGGAGGGTCCAAAATAGGAATTGAGTTCTTGATACTGCCATGTACATGTGGTATATCCAAGCTCCAGACCATGACAGTATCCATCACGTGGAGTAATAGCAGGCAGTTGCCATGTTGGATGAAGTCTGGTGCGACCCACTCTGCCACATCCACTCTTAAGGGACTGTGGCTTAGCCAGTAAGGTACGTACCTCTAGCCACAGCACGGCTGCGCGCTTCGTGGAGCTCACCTAGCAGCTAGCAGCATCACCGCGAAAAAAGCACCTCCCAACCGTCAGCCTTGGACAATTGCTGGTGTTTTGTTGCTTCACCATCTGCCTCAGCCATCTCGTCGCGAGTCGTTGGTGGGCAATCACACAAGCTAATAAGCTTCTAATCTATTCTCATCTGATTTCAGCTTGCCAGGGCAGCCTGCTGAATTCCTTGACTTTCTACTTACGATTTGACGAGCATCGCGACGAAGACGACGGTTACGCAACACAACAAAACAGTTCTCTCAATCGTCATGTCCTCCTCCTTCACATTTGGACCCCCGAGTTCCTCGGGCACTGCGTCCAACAGCACAACCACGTCGGCACCTGCTGCGGGTGGTCTCTTTGGCGCTGCTGCCGCTGGAACGCCCAAGTTTTCCTTCGGTACCTCGACGACTCCTACCACCACCACTACTACTACCGGAGGTCTCTTCGGTCAGAATGCCAACACCGCACAAAAGCCAGCTGGTGGTCTCTTTGGCGGTGCAGCCTCTTCTACTACACCGACAACCTCCGCTGGAGGCCAGTTTGGAGGAAGCTCAACCACAACACCGACCACTGGCGGATTATTCGGTGGAGCAGGCGCTACCACTTCGGCCCCAGCAGCAGGAGGACTGTTTAGTGCCGCCAGCACAACTCCGGCTGCAGGTGGTCTGTTTGGAAATAATAACAGTTCTACTCCTCCAACTGGTGGTCTGTTTGGGGGGCAAAACAATGCAAACAAGCCTCAAGGGGCAGCCACAACGTTACCTGCCCCATCAGCAGGAGGCATGTTTGGCAATGCTAGTGGCGCCTCGCTCTTTGGGAACAAACCCAGCACCACCCCTAGTACCCTGGGAGTTACTCCTACGACGATCGCAGCAGCGACGCCTGCGAAGCCATTGTTTTCCCTAGCATCAACAACTCCTGCGGGAGCACCGCCAACTGATGCTTCCAAGCCTGCTGGCCCGGGTTTGTTTGGAAACGCCGGTGCCCAGCAGGCAGGTGGTTTATTTGGTGGTGGTGCGGCAAAGCCAAGTACCACCTTGACAGCCACCTCCCAGCCCGCCACGACAACTATATCTGGATCGGGACTCTTTAGTGGTACGCAGGCGAGCGCAGGAGGCCTTTTCGGTGCCAAACCGGCCACAACCGCGGCACCGGCATCAGGGGGACTCTTTGGAAGCACCACGGCTAGCGCCGCTCAGCCTGCGTCGTCGGCACCAGCCGCTGCCCCTGCAAGCGCTGGCACGACGAGCTCCTTGTTCGGGATCAAGCCGGCTGCTCCAGCTGCCGTCTCAGCTCCGCCAGCAGCATCCGCGGGAGGTCTGTTCGGTACCGCCACTGCTACTACCGCATCTGCCTCTTCCGGATCTACCCCAACTCCGGCTGCCACCGGGGGGCTCTTTGGTGGTAAGCCCGCTGCTACTGCTGCTGCTCCAACAACCTCTTCCGCGGGACTGGCCACGACAGCTACTACGGGTAATCTGTTTGGTACGGCTCCTCAATCTTCTGCCGCCTCCACAGCAAAGCCTGCATCATCTTTGTTCGGCACTCCCGCCACTGCCACATCTCAACCAACGACTGCTGCCACGGCCACGACTACCACCAGCACAACCATACCCGCAGCCACTGCAACGACCTCAGCTGCTGGTGGAGGCTTGTTTGGAGCTAAACCTGCCGTAGACAACAAGGAAAAAGACAAGGAAGCAGCGAAGCCTGCTACTACTACCCAAAATGGCACCACGAGTGCACTAGGTGCCTCTACGACTGGGCCTCCCTCGCAGATGGCCCGGCTGAAGAATAAGACGATGGAGGATATCGTCACTCGGTGGGCTTCAGATCTATCCAAGTACCAGAAGGAATTCAAGGAGCAGGCTACCATCGTGTCTAACTGGGATAGAAATCTCGTGGACAATGGCGAGAAGATCCAGAAGCTGTATCTTGACACCTTTGAAGCCGAGCGGGCCAGTCACGAGATTGAACGTCAACTCGCTGCCGTGGAAAGTCAGCAAGAGGAACTAGAGGCCTGGCTCAACCGTTACGAATCAGAGGTTCAGGACATGTTTGCTAAACAAATGGGTCCTGGGGAACAACTCGGGGGACCTGACCAAGAGCGTGAACGCACTTATAAGTTGGCTGAGAAGCTCACCCAGCAACTTGATGAGAAGTCGCGAGATCTATCCAAGATGGTCAAGGAGATTAACGAAATTTCTGGAACGCTGAGCAAGGGAGCGAAGGCTGAGGATCCGGTAAGTTACATCAGCAATGGATTCAAGACAACACATACTAATAGATCAATGCAGTTGAGCCAAATCGTTCGGGTGCTGAATAGCCACCTCACACAGCTGCAATGGATCGATGTCAATGCCTCGGCTCTGCAAGCCAAGGTTACAGCTGCGCAGAAGTCGACCAGCAACCTCGGTAGCCACTACGCTGGCGGGGAGAGCGACGCTGCGGAGAGCTTCTATCGGTCGTACATGGGGAGAAGGTGAAGGGACGATTGGGTAGATATTGTTCATTGGAATTTGGAGTTCTGGAACGGCATCAGGAAAGACTGAAAATCTAAAGGTCTCAAGCACACACAGCCAAAAGGCAAGTCGGTGATGTTAATAAAGCAGGAAGGGTTCTTTCTTTTTGTTTTCTGCAAAACGGAGGGGATGCATGTAGTTGTACACTAGGCTAGAAGAGGGTGGTGGAAGACACAGAGCTCTGGATTCTTCAATTGGGCCCTCAATCATCCTACACATATGGTACATCGACTCCGTTGGCCCCGCGATTATTTCTGCTCGAGTATATAACACAGAATATGGCTTCTTAGTTCTGCTCGCCGCCCTGGTCCTTGGTAATCTCGTCGCTGTGAAAGAGTATGTCAGCATGCGTAATCAACCAACAGAAGAATGATATAACTAAGGAACAGGGTTGACAAACATGTGCTTGGCGAGGCGATCAAGGTGCTGCTGCTGCTCGGTAAGCTGCTTCTTGAGCTCCAGGAGCTTTTCCTTCTCGCGCTGGCGGATAGCGAGGTCTTCGCTGGCGCGCTCTCGTCGCTGGAAAGCGTCTCTGCAGGAATTGAGTTGTTTTAGCATGCGATCTCACATGCATGACAGGGAATGAATATTGCTCACCCTGGGCCGCCGGTCTTGGGGGGCGCACCAGTGTCGCCCTGGGCCATGGCGCGGGCAGTGGTGGTGAAGGTAGCGCGGAGGGGACGGAAGGCTGCCGTCTTGGTGAATGTTGTGCGAAGCATTTTGGGCTGAGGAAGAAAGGGATTGTGTTGGTTTTGGAGGAAGAAAGAAGATGGTATGACGTGGAAATGTGGTAGTGGTTTTGAGGTTCGTGGAGTAGTAGAGTAGAGTAGGAGTAGTGGTACTAATAGCAATTGGAGCTGCTGAGCTGCGGACTGAGCTGCGGAGTAAGCGGCGTCATAGGTGGTTCGATCGCATCCGAGGGAGTTGTCGAATTGGGCTTAGTGCCCTTGCAGCTCTTGGCATGTTGGTAGTAATAGATATAGTAGTATGTATGTACTCTACTTCGTACTTCGTAGGGTACGACAAACCTCACATATCATGCGACCCGGGTGGAGATGGCGTAGGAATAGTTTGGCTTAAAGCGATGACTGTTCTCATATGTAGTTTCTGCCATGCGCATCCGGTGTAAGAAGAGTTGTTGAGCATCCCTCAATACACGCAAGCTTGGAGCTGTAAGCCTCTCTTGTTATATCCACTTGTGCTTAAGTCTCCACAACAGCGCCGGGTTTTCTGGATACGCCCTTTAACTACCGGGAAATCCATTACTCCTCGTATGGAAGTATATACATAATAGTACCACTCAGTAGGTATCGTATGTTTAGTCCAACCAAGGTGTTTAGCGAAAACGGTGGAATTTGATACTGCTAATAAGTACCTCTAGTATGTACTAGGTAGTTGATAAGGACTATTTCCTTGATCCAACTGAGGTATTCAACCCGACAATGGGCGTTCCGCCTTGCTACCTGTAACATATTGATTCATTGCCCTAGAAGGCCAACTCGCCATGCCGATGATGAACTGGACAAGGGGCGATGCAACTTCATTCGAACGGCGACACACTAGGTGTGCACTTCGGATGGTGTGATGTGATGCCACCCATACTCCGTACTTAAGTGCCGATCTGAAATATGACCAGTCAACCTTGCCTTTGCTGATTCATCGGTCGTCGTGTATCCTGTCGAGACGGTTCCATCTCCTTGGTTTTGGCGATTCTGGCCAGGATAGTAATCCAGCCATTAACTAGAAACCATTCATAGAGCTGATGAATTGAACATGTTGATTCGATGGGGTTGAGATACGAAGACGCTTTTGTGTGTTAACAAGCTCATGTCAGTACATGCAAACCCGGCTTTTCTCAACGATCCTGGCCTTCAGGAAAGTTGGAAGCAAAAAATGGAATGCCTACATTCTTCGATGTGTAATAGCTAAAGATTATCAAAAATATAACAACTTTCCATCAGAGAAGCAGAACTTGTACCATGTGGCGCAGCATGTCTGCAAAAGAGAAGCAAGTTCCAACACCTCCTTAGAAACGGCATGAATGTGAGTCAATATTAATAACAGGTTCCGGTTGTAATCCAGGAGGGTCCATACTGCGTACGTACTCGTACTTGTATATCAAATATGTACTCCGTACTATGGATGTAAAGCCAAGCGAAGCATAGATATTTGATGCCAAGCGAAGGGTCTGCTGCAGACTAGTGCTGGTATTAAGAAGTGGACGCTTGGCACATCTTACATACAAGCAATGATCCAAGATCTTAGTACTAGTGGTATTAAGCTGTGCCGTCGATCGACATGTCTTGCCGTGGAGATCTGTCGGTTCTGACACACGTAATTACGCAGTACATGTTAACAAACTCCCAAAGGGCGAATATGAATGATAGGGTCTGCCGGTTACACGGGCCGCGCGACGCAGAGCCCGATGATAGTCAAGACAAGAAATATACTAGTAAATACGATTACACGTAGTATGAGTAAACACAATACCACCAGTACTAAATCTGGCATAATGCAATCTCTTTATACTATTACTACTCTATACCCTATATAGATAATACGAGTAGTATTCATGGCGGCTGGGTTAAATTGTGTGTGATCATAAATGTTTGGCAGGGATATTAATGAGTACCACTCCTCGAAGTCAGGGTGAGTGGGGAGCAAGGGAAAGGAGAACCAGGCGACCGTGCAGAACGAATGAAATGAAAATTATTATTTGGCCAACAAAAACGAGGGTCATGAGAGAGTTCAGGCCTGTCGCAGCCGCGTGACTCCTGGAGTCTCATCGTGCCATCTCAAACATTGCTACTCGTAATGGAGGGAACGGGTACGGGGTTACATGGCAGTCCCGGTGGGTAAGGTAGGAAGGATCACGAAGTACGGAATACATGTTCACAAACAAGTAGATGATGATAGTATGTACGAAGTATCTACAACTTCCAGTGAATGAAGTCGACGAGATGATGAAAAACGCCACATACGCATCCTAGGACGCGTGATTTTGATGGAGATTTTATTATTAGTTGTTTGCCTAATCGAGGACTTGTGACGTGATGCTGGCCAGCCAGGTTCTTCAGGTACTCACTCGTACCGCTGTTACCGCCGGGGATGGTGCAAGGGTCTGAAGTACCGATAGGTATTTCAGGCGGTGCAGACACTGAATGCCAGCGCCCTGGTCGCCACTGAAATGGCTGGTGACCCGCTGGGGCGTTCCCCATTAGTGACCTTGTGAGACATGAGACAGCGAGATACTTCCGCGCGGCACGTGAGTGCAGGCGGGAAATACCTCCCTCTCATAGGGGAGGAAGACCGCAGAAGAACCAGGCCGCTGTCCCAAACCCCTTCTTCAATTTCCAACCAGCAACAACAACAAAGCGAACTTTCTCCCAACAGAACAGTCACACCTTCAATCCCGCGCCTCATCGTACGTACTGCTCTGCTCGTCTTTCGTGAAGTGATTTCCCGTCCAACCAAGCTTACTCCTCCAGCCGCTTTAGAACACCTGCAATCCGGTATGTGAGTGCCTTACCGCGCGCGCCCCTCCTCACTGTCGTCATGGGCTGCCCCCCTGGCACGCAGAGGAGCCCCCCCAGAGCCGTCTTGTTGGAGTGTGCAGACCGTTGCGATGCGCCGGAGTCAGCGTCTTCCAGGCTGCAAAATGCTCCTTTTTCCTCGATTGGAGGCCTGGACGCTCGTCGCAGGAGCTGGCGCACTCGCTGGGCTGTTGTCTGTCTGGAACCCCACCAAAAGGGGCGTGAGAGCGGGGGAGCAGCCTCATCCACGCTCTTCGTGGAATCAGCCCTGCGGTGCTTGTTCCCGCCACGGACTCTATCTGCGCCGACCTTGACTGACTCTAGCGACGCTGTGGCTGCTTCACACACCCTTAAAGACTTTCTGGCGCATTTCCCAATCTCTCGTCCCAACTTGCCACTTCATTCACTTCCAGACGCGTGCCGTACGCTAACCGATCCGATCATCCAGCTGTCAAGAACATCGTCAAAATGGGTCACGAAGACGCCGTCTATCTGGCTAAGCTCGCCGAGCAGGCTGAGCGCTATGAGGGTTCGTCCCCAGAATCCATCCCTCTCCATCAGTCGGGAACTCGAGCTGACCTGGCTGTCAACAGAGATGGTCGAGAACATGAAGATTGTCGCCTCTGAGGACCGCGATTTGACCGTCGAGGAGCGCAACCTTCTCTCCGTTGCCTACAAGAACGTCATTGGCGCTCGCCGTGCCTCCTGGAGAATAGTCACTTCTATTGAGCAGAAGGAGGAGTCTAAGGGCAACACCTCTCAAGTCGCCCTCATCAAGGAGTACCGACAGAAGATCGAGGCCGAGCTTGCCAAGATCTGCGATGACATTCTTGATGTCCTCGACAAGCACCTGATTCCCTCTGCCAAGTCTGGCGAGTCCAAGGTCTTCTACCACAAGATGTATGCGCGCGGACTCGTCCACTGATGCGGCAGAGCCATTTACTAAGCCATTTTCACAGGAAGGGTGACTACCACCGCTACCTTGCCGAGTTCGCCATTGGCGACCGCCGCAAGGATTCCGCCGACAAGTCTCTCGAGGCGTACAAGGCTGCCACTGAGGTTGCTCAGACCGAGCTGCCTCCCACTCACCCCATCCGACTGGGTCTTGCGCTGAACTTCTCCGTCTTCTACTACGAGATCCTCAACGCCCCCGACCAGGCTTGCCACCTGGCCAAGCAGGCCTTTGACGATGCCATTGCTGGTGAGCTATCATGGCCCCTGTTTGGAATGGCGTGATTTTCTGACTCGCACTACAGAGCTCGATACCCTTAGCGAGGAGAGCTACAAGGACTCGACCCTCATCATGCAGCTCCTCCGTGACAATCTTGTATGCACCCCCCGACCCCAACCAACCACTCATCGTCACCCACTAACACACTACAGACTCTGTGGACCTCTTCGGAGGCTGAAACCTCTGTCGGCCAGGCTGATGCGCCCCCTAAGGATGAGTCATCCAACGCCGCCGAGGCTTCTGCTCCTGCCGATGAGCCTAAGGCTGAGTAAATACGTGAAGAATGGGGCAATCTCTAGTCTTTGGTCATGTTGGTATCGGGTGGGCTGGTGTCTACGGAGTGGACGGAAGACTTCGTTTTTGATCAAGAGCTTCGGCATCGTTTAGGTAAACGCAATCGCATCGGGGAGGGAATTGACTTTGTTTCCCCAAACGGACTGGCAGGGAGACTTAAAGAAGAGCAATATTGGAGGTTCTGCTTTTAGACTCTGATGCGTGGACCGTCTGGACAAATAAAAACTACTAAAATTGCTTTCAATACACTGAAATTAGGCCTAGACTGGCCATCTCCAATATGATGCATAGTCTGGATGGACTCGTTTGGGCTACTGAGAGATCACTTGCGTCTGCTTGGCTGATGAGTTTCACTTGGATGCCACTGTTGGTTATGCCCTTTTTTTTCAGCTGGTTCTTTTGTTTGCTTCGACCGACACACCATCATCTTCTACATCATCTACAACAGCAAAGTGAACCTTTAACCAAAGGCTGCAATCCTGACACCCCACCATAAGCATGCCCTCATGCTCAACCTCCACCAGATCGTCCTCTTGAAAGGAATACCCGCAGTCGTTGCCACACCGACAGGACCGATACCAGCGCTCCTCCTGCTCGTCAAAGGCCAGGTCATCTAGGTCGATGTTTTCAACGCCAGTCTGAAAGCGCGCCTGCTCGTCACTGGTGCTAGAAGCAGCTCTGGAGAGACGCATGCTAGTGTCGTAGGCGCTGCGCTGGCGGGGGGAGGAGAGGACGGTGGAGGCTTGAGTGATTTGGTCGACGGTGTAGATTTGAGTCTTGGTGTTTTGGGGGAGAGATGACGAGGTTTTGTCGGGATGGTGGCGAAGGAGTGCGCGCCGGTAGGCCTGCTTTATGAGAGTGGAGGGGTCATCCTGTGAGTTGAGGATGGCGGGGGTGAGGCCTAGGACCTCGTAGTGAGTCGCTGGCTTTGAAGCCTCCCCAGAACCGTCCATCAAATTGAGCGCGGAGGGCATGAGAGGGCGATGAGGATCTGGTGAAACTTGAACACTTGTTGTGCGGGCTTGAAGCAAAATTCACCATTTCTATAGATCACGTGACACTGTATCAAGGACGAGAGTTGAATATGGGATATGGATCGGTATGCTCAAGGATGGCGACCGGGCTGGAAGTAGAATCAAGGATGTGGATGGCTTGAATCGATATTTGGGGGGTGTCTGAGTTACTTCTGCATGTGGTCGTTGTTTTGGAGCGGACTTGAGAGACCAAAGTCTGTGAGCAATTCGTCATATGCGACATATTGCGAACAATGAAGCGATGGGAAAGCGTTTGCTTAATATCGTGGCACATAGAAATACACGGCGCATGTACAAATTCGCCAAGGCAATACAACCAGTCTGTTTTATATCGATTATTTCGGGAACTTGGTCCAGTTTCTCTTCCCGATCTGTTACCATAGTCAGTAAGCGTTGCTCAACATCTGAGAAGAGAAAATATCAGAAAATATCAGGGCAAAAGAAATACTCACTCTTTTCCAGGTCCGGATAAGCTTTGGCATATCCAGCATAGCGTTTCTCCTCTGTTCCATCCTAAACACATCTTGTTAGCCTCCCCACATAACCAAGATGAGAAAATGAGTCTCCCAACCACGTACTTGGCAATCATGTGTCGTTCGTGAATATGACCCTTGACCTTCTGTCCCACACCCGTACCCTTGACTCTCAAGCCATGCTCGACACGGTGGGCAAGCTGGTACTCAGTGCCCTTGGTCGTCTCCGGCAGCAGCTCCTCAACACCGTGCTCCCGCGCCAAATTGACGAGCTGGGCTTGCCGCCGCTGCGAGAACACAGGGTCTTGCCATCTTCCCGTCACTGGGTGCTTGTAGAATCGGAATGGGTTCGGTCGTTGCTCTTGGTAGGGCGTCGGAGGGGTGCCTGGGGCGATGATGGCAGCGGGAGGCCAGCGCGCGAAGAAGCGCTGCAGGGGAGCTGGCAGCGTCTTTGCCAGCTGAATGAAGTTGGATGGAGAGGCCATGGTGCCGCCACTAAGAATCGGCCTCCTGGAAGGAAAGCAATTCTGTTCTCCGCCGATTGAGCTCCTCAATTCGTGGAGAGTGACGCTCGATATTTTATCGATTGATCTTGAGATTCCTCAAGGCTGAGTTGAAGCTAGTGTGGACCCACTTAGTAGAGATTCTGATTGGGCTAAGGAGCTAGTGGTGGGTCTTTGCCGTCATGTTTCCGCAGCCTTGTCAACTTTCCACGACCTCACTCTTCAACCTGGTGGCATTCTTTCATTAAAGTCGTGACCAGACGTCAACCTACACATTGAAAATGCCTCTTGATATAGAGGATATCCTACGGAAAAAGAAGGCAGCCGACGCTGCGGCCACCAAGCCCCGGTTTATCCCCAAGGCTGAGCGAGAGCGACTCGCAGCCGAGAAGGCCAAGAAGGAGGAAGACGACAAGAGGCGAAAGACTGCAGAAGAGGCAGATAAGCGAAGGCAAGATGAGCGGAAATGGGTGTCACGCATAAATGGCACACCTGCGACGTACGGAGCCTCCAACAGCAGCGTGGTTCCTACTGGACCTAAGGCCATGAATCAAGGCGGCGGCCGGGGCCGCGATGGACGAGACGCGAAGAAGAACGACAAGGGCAACGGAGACAAACGCACAGCGGCAGAGATAGAAGATTCTTTACTGCGATCGCGGTACCTTGGCCCGGAGGTGAACCAACAATCCAACTTCTCGGCCAAGAAGAAGCGCATGCGGACGACGGAGAGAAAGTTCAACTTCGAGTGGGACGCGGACGAAGACACATCACGAGATAATGACCCATTATATACAAGCCAAAGCGTCAACAGAGGCGGTTCTCTGGCGGGCGTTGGTGGAGAATTTGACGAAGAGGCCGAGCAGCGGGCACGCAAGCGAGCCAGTATGATTGAGCAGCGCGACCCGGAAAACGGCAAAGAACGAGCAAGGGGTATCATGGAAGACTTCTACCGGGCGCGCGCGAGGGCAAAGGAAAGGGCCGAGAGAACAGGCCTGGGCCGACACTGGTCGGACAAGGCGCTGAGCGAGATGCGGGAACGAGACTGGCGCATCTTCAAGGAAGACTTTGGCATCGCAACCAAAGGTGGTGCCATTCCGAACCCTATGCGAGACTGGCAGGAGTCTGGGCTACCACGACGGTTGCTTGATATCGTCGACAGGGTGGGATATAAAGAACCATCTGCCATCCAACGGGCAGCCATTCCCATTGCCCTCCAAGCCCGCGATCTCATTGGTGTCGCCGTCACTGGTTCCGGTAAAACGGCTGCTTTCCTACTGCCACTTCTAGTCTACATCTCCGATCTGCCACCACTCACAGAAGCCAACAAAAATGATGGCCCTTACGCACTGATTATCGCACCGACTCGTGAACTGGTCCAACAGATTGAGACAGAAGCGAAGAAGTTTGCAGAACCCTTGGGCTTCAGGTGTGTGAGCATAGTCGGTGGTCATTCTCTAGAAGAGCAAGCTTTTGCTCTCCGCAACGGCGCAGAAATCATCGTCGCCACACCGGGTCGTCTTGTGGACTGCATTGAGCGCCGGCTGCTCGTCCTGGTCCAATGCTGTTACATCATTATGGACGAAGCTGATCGTATGATCGACCTTGGTTTCGAGGACTCCGTCAACAAGATCCTCGACGCTTTGCCTGTATCAAACGAGAAGCCTGATACAGACGACGCCGAGAACGCACAGCTAATGAAGGGCTATCTGGGCGGCAAAGACCGCTATCGACAGACGATGATGTACACGGCCACCATGCCGCCCCTAGTCGAGAAGATCGCAAAGAAGTACCTCCGACGCCCTGCTGTCGTCACCATTGGTAATGCAGGCGAGGCCGTCGACACCGTTGAGCAGCGCGTTGAGTTCGTCTCCGGCGAAGACCGCCGCAAGAAGCGCCTGCAGGAGATCCTCTCCTCCTCCGCCTTTGGCCCGCCCATCATCGTGTTCGTCAACATCAAGCGCAACTGCGACGCTGTCGCCCGAGACATCAAGGCCATGGGCTGGTCCGCCGTCACACTTCACGGCTCAAAGACCCAGGAGCAGCGAGAAGCCGCCCTGGCGTCCGTTCGCTCCGGCCAGACACAGGTTCTCGTTGCTACCGATCTTGCTGGTCGTGGTATCGACGTTCCCGATGTTTCTCTCGTCATCAACTTCAACATGGCGACCAACATCGAAAGCTACACCCATCGTATCGGTCGTACTGGTCGTGCTGGCAAGAGTGGTGTGGCTATCACGTTCTTGGGTAACGAGGATTCGGATGTCATGTATGACCTCAAGCAGATTCTGAGCAAGAGCGCCATCTCCAAGGTACCGGATGAGTTGAAGAGACACGAGGCGGCGCAGTCTCGGCCAGTCCGTGGCGGAGGTAGCAAGAAAGACGAGGCCGCAGCCGAAGGAGGTAGAGGAGGCGGCGGAGGGAAAGGGGGTTGGTAGTTGCAGATAGGGAGCATTCACACTAATTATTTGTTCAAGAGCTCAACCGTTGTGTTCTCTCTATCTCTCTGTCATGTTCCCATTCTTTTGGATATTTCTTTTCTCTCTACATGATGAGACGTGCCTGATATCCATCCCTCATTCTGTGCCCATATTTTTCTTTTTGCCTTACTCCAGTTTCAGTTGTTCGAACTGCTTAACCGTCTCCTCCAAGCTGTGCTTCTCCTGCTTAGTATCCGCCAGCCTCTTGAGATCCGACTCCTGAATAGCGGCTGAAACCTTCTCCTTGTATCCAGGATCAGCCAGAGCCTTCTCCTGCTTCTGGAGACTGGCGTTGGTCTTTTCAAGCTTCTTCTGCGCCTTGGTAATTTCAGCATCCATGTCTACACGACCCTTCACATACAGGAAAACACCAGCTGAGGTGGAAACAGGATAGACAACGCAGCCCGGTGGTCGCGAAGCGTCTGGGCCAACCACTTCCATAGTCTTGACGCTCTTCCCGCTGAGAGACTTGATCGAAGTAACCTCATTCTGGCAGGTCTTAAGGGACTCTGCGTTGTAGGCTTGAATGGTGACTGGAGTTCATGTTAGATCCTGATTATTCATCAAACGATTGGTTGCAAGGAACTTACTGGCTGCGTCATCCTTGATCGAGTACTCTGCCATAAGCGATCGGGTGGCCTTGGTGCAGTCCAGGACCAACTCATACGCCGCCTCCGACTCGGGGTCGTCGAGAACAGGGGTGTAGGTAGGGTACTTGGCAACCATGATAGACTTGGTCTCATCGCTAGGTCTCCGAGGCATCCTCTGCCACATCTCCTCCGTGATGAAGGGCATGAAAGGATGAATCATCGTCAATGCTGACTCCAAAACCGTGTAGAGTGTCTGAATAGCAGAGTTGCGTTCCTCCTCAGTACCATCACGGATGATAGCCTTCGAGTTTTCGATGTAAACATCGCACAACTCGCTGTACCAGTAACGATAAACGATGATTGTGGATTTTGAAAACTCTCGCTCCGCCAGTGCCACATTAATTTCCTTGGCAGCCTGGTTCATCTTGTGGAGAATCCATCGCTCTGCTAGAGTCTTTCCGGGAACAGCTCCAGATTTTGAAGGAACGAAGTTCTGCGGCAAGCTTCCCAGAACATATTTGGTGGCTTGGAACTAAGAGAACTACCGTCAGTAACATGCAAGCGGAGTGGAAGTTGGTATCACATACGATCTTGTTGCAGAATTTCCGGTAAGCGTGGATGCTATTTAGGTCAGCGTGAGTCCGAAATCTCTTGTTGGGGTGGGTATACTCACACTTTGACTTCCAGGTTGATATCGCCACCACCAGTGGTCGCGTTGATCATGGTGAAACGCAGCGCATCTGCACCGCACTCAGGAATACCATCGGGGAAGGCAACCTTCTGGTATTTTGTTGCCTTCTGGACCTCGCTTGGATGTAGGTTGCCCAGGTGGAGCTTCTCATGTAAATCTTCCAGCTTGATACCAGAGATGACATCCAATGGGTCGATAACGTTACCCAAACTCTTGCTCATCTTTCTTCCTTCTGAATCTCGCACAAGACTATGGCAATAGACCTCGCTAAATGGAATCTGTCCAGTCATCCTCAAGCTGAGCATGACCATTCTGGCAATCCAGAAGAAAAGGATGTCCCATCCAGTCTCTAGGATGCTTGTTGGGAACAACTTTTCAAAGTCTGGGGTATTTTGGGGCCAACCCAATGTACTGAATGGCCACAAACCAGAGGAGAACCAAGCTGCTTAGTGTTAGAATGCACTGATAGGTAAAAGGAGCCTAAGATAACTCACTGTCAAGAACATCCTCATCCTGCTCGAGGGTGAATGTCTTGCCGGGCAACGCTGCCTTGGCTTTCTCCTCGGCCTCTTGCTGAGTCCTTCCCGCGAACCAAAGCTTGTCCTCGGGAATATCGCCAGAGCCTCCCTCAATCTTGGCGAAGTAGGCAGGGCATCTATGTCCCCACCACAGCTGTCGACTGATACACCAGTCGTTGATATCTTCAAGCCAGCGGAAGTAGCTCTTTTCCGCACTCTCTGGCCTGATCTTGATCTTGCCATCACGGACGGCCTGCAGGGCAGGCTCGGCGAGTTCCTTCATTCTTACCCACCATTGAGGCTTCATGATGGGCTCGATAATGTCCTTGGACTTCTCGCACAATGGGACCTTCATGGGGTTGTCCTTCTTATCCACGTACAGTCCTTTCTCCTTGAGGGCATCCTGAATGGCGTATCGGACGTCGAAACGCTTCTGGCCCTTGTAGGGGCCGGCATTTTCGTTCATCAAACCATCATCTGTGAGAATGTTGATGAACTCAAGCTTATGCTTCTGACCGAGGTTGAAGTCATTAGGATCGTGAGCTGGAGTAAGCTTCACAGCTCCGGTCCCAAACTCCATGTCGACATACTCATCGGCGATGATTGGAAGCTTCCGGCCTTCAATAAAGGGATGGACGGCGTTCTTGCCAACAAGGTGCTTGTATCGCCCATCATTCGGGTGCACAGCGATACCGGTATCGCCCAGCATGGTCTCGATACGGGTTGTAGCAACCTCCACGGTTTCATTGGTTCCTTCAATCGGGTATTTGAAGTGGACGATGACACCAAACTCAACCTTCTTCTCGTATCCGGGAACGTCGAGAAGTGTCCGGCCCGTTAGCTCCTTATTCTGGACTTCCAGGTTCGAAAGGGCCGTGTTAAGCTTCGTGCACCAGTTAACAAGCCTGTTAGCACGGTAAATGACACCATCCTCATGGAGCTTCACAAAGGTTTCGATGACAGCTTTTGTGAGGTTGGGATCCATTGTAAAGGCTGTACATGATTAGTTCTGAACGAATCCGGATTCTCGATGTGACGCCTACCTTCTCGACTCCAGTCAAACGAGCTACCCAAGCTGGTCAATGCCTTGTTGATGCGCTTGTGGTAGTCCTCCTTCCATTCCCAGACAGTTTCAACGAACTTCTCTCGGCCAAGATCGTGTCTGGTTTGTTGGTTCCGCCTCCACAGCATGTTTTCGACAACGCTCTGAGTTGAAATACCAGCATGATCACAGCCAGGAACCCACAGGGTCGTCTTGCCATGCATCCTGTTCCATCTGATCATGAGATCCTGGAGTGAGTCACCCAAAGCGTGTCCCATATGCAGGTTACCGGTGACATTGGGAGGAGGATGGACAATGACGAAGCTGCCCTCATCCTTGACCTTTCCGTCGGCTGTGAACTCGGGCTTGAAGAATCCCTCTTTCTCCCACCAGGTATACCAAGCTGACTCGACAGCAATGGGATTGTAGGCTTTGAAGTGCGGGTCGTCAAACGATCGGATGCGCTTCTTCTCGCCAATTGGTGTATCCTCGACGTACTCGGGCAGGGGTTCTTCCTCGGATTCCTTCTTCTTCGCCTTCTTCTCCTTGACGGGAGCAGCAGCGGCTTGAGCAGCCTTTGCCTTTTTAGCCTCGAGCTTGGCAGCCTTTTCGGCCTTCTTGCGTTCCTTCTCCACTAGATGGTCTTGTCAGAACAACCGGGGAACGCCCTGTAATTGGGGCAAATCTTACACTCCTTCTCAGTCTTTACTTTTGGGGCGCCTTCAGCGGCATTGGCGTTTTCCTGCTTGGTTTCGGTGGGAACCTGAGACGGGGTGGTGGTCTCTTGAAGACCCTCACTCGCCGCAACTACATCGCACCTCTATTAGCTGGCGAAATGATCCCCTGAACAGTTCAGAGACGGCACGTACCGGGATTCCCTCGCCCAATGTTGGCCGCCATTATGGCACGTGTGGTGGTTATAGGCCGTCTTGGGGAAACGGACCGCACCCGGAGTGCTCGAACCGCGAGTCTGAACGTCGTTCCGGAATTTCCTCGGGATATCCCCGTGGTGTATGAATTTCCGTATCCCTCCTCTATGTCAAGATGAAATCTCTAGAGGCTCAACTTGACTCAATGCCGAGTCAAGATGCAAGTTCTAATACATCTATAAATTTGAGTCATGAAGCGCCGGTTTCCCATGGTGGGATGGAGGATGAGGGGTCCTTTGCCTGTGGCGGTGCGGCGGGGTTCCGTTTAAGCCACAGTGCCATGCCACAGAATGATTACATTAATTTACATGTAGTAGACGACTCCATACTTACAAGGGTTCTAGGAGATTTCAAGCTGTGTTCAATGTCCGAGTCTGGCCTTTTACTTGCTTGACCAATTCTTCTACCTGTATTCTATGTTCGGATTTATTTCATTTCTGAAATAGAATTTCCTATCGTCAGTGTATTAATGTTTTTCAATTGATACGCCCAAGTTACAGCATCGCATCTTAATGGCTACTCGGATATCAACAAGGGCTCTGAGGAGCTGGTCTTCTCGATCGAGTTCACTCACGATTCTAAGGCCATTCTCCAGCACATCTGGCGGCGAGCAGACAAGATTCTCATACGCTCTACCAATTCAGGCAAATGTGTGTTCCTAGATGACTTGGGGGGCAAATGAATTGGAGACTAATGAAAGACTCAGGTCCGCCATGGAGAACTGTTTAATACACTGAGAGAGAAGAAAACTCTGGCCAATCCAACAGGCCATAACGCAGCTGTACTTCTTGCAACACCAGATTTCGCCAAGATCCTCGAGGATGAAGAGTTCATGGGAGGTTTTGCTAAGCTAATGTCTGCATCCGCAGACGTGGGCCAGTTTCATGTTCTAAGCGCAGTCGTTGACCATGTGGCCCCCCCTGTAGGTTCATACAAATCTCTTCGAGGTATTTCTGTCTTGCGGGGTCATCTTGATGATATATTGCCGGATCTCTGGAATCCAGCACCTCCAAAGTCAAAAGATGATGCCGATGCCGTATCTGCCCTCACCTTCAATCTCGGGATTCCCTCTATAACTCTCCCCTTAGCGAGGACTACATTTCATAACAACAGAGGGTCAACCCTACTTACTTCTCAATTTGACCTCACTCAAGGCGTTCCCCGGATTATCCGGAGTGCCGAAAAACACTCACAGAATATTACGGTATCGCTTGATGGGAATCCCCAAGTGATAGCCGACCTTGGTTTATGGACGCCATTAGTGCCTTTGACACCTCCACGAGCTGTGGTGGAGAGTTTCGGAAACATTATCAGGGGCATTGAGGTTGATGGCGAAAGGATTCCAGCCTCTACTGAGTTAGAAAATGCAGTGAATATGCTCCACAAACAAAATGCCACCTCCGGAATCATGTCTGGTCCCGTGGGCGTATGGGCAATGGTCACACCAGAAGCAGACGAGTCAGAAGAAATAAACGAATGGCTCACCAACGGCCCGGAACCCATTCAAGGATTGCAAAGTGTGGAAGACGTCCAAGACCTAGCGCAGGCTACTGCCAAGCATCTCCAGCAGCTTTACAACCATGGTGGTCGCCTATACAAGATATGTATGTGTAAATCCCATTGACTTTCTCATAAGATTCTAACGTTGAGAAGTAAGCGGCGGTGGTGGCTGGGGGGCGAAAAAGGGGCTTCTTTCCTTGGATCCCCAGCGAACGCATTTCGCCTTATCAGAAGAGGAGGAGATAGCGAGATTTATGCAAACGATGAACGATTCAGGATTCACACCCAGAGGCTCCAGAATCCAGTTCTTAATGTCAGCCCCGGCTCTTCCAGACGTCACCGAACCTTTTGTGCCAGGGGTGGCGTTTGGAGTTGTTGGAGAGGTAACAGCTCCAGAGGACCCGGAGCCAGTGGAAGGCTTTGTTGGGCAGCACTTTGGCGCCCTTTCAAGCCAGGGGATATTCATTGCTGGACCTAGTGGTGAGGAGACAAAGCTGAGTGTCCCACATTCACGAGTCTATGTCAACGAGAACGACACTGCTGGATCTCTATTTGGGGCTTTTACTACCGGATTGGCAGATGTTGGGACAGCTACTTTGATATGGTGAGGATTGAGGGAGAAGCTATCATCCTGGTGGTACAACAATTAGTTGTTATCCCCTCTCCACACATAAGCATAGCGTCATTTGAGAAATCGCTGCTCAAACTAAACATCTTGGATTAGCTTTGAAGAGATCAGGGGAAACAAAAGTGATCCTCTAGTCTATGCGTGTACCGTCATGTGCTCGTAAAATGAAACAAGATCTACATATCCTTCTTCCGCTCCAACCCTTCTGCCATCAATGCCACAACATCCTCCATATTTGTTCCTCTCGTCCTCCTGCCTATCTTCTCACTTCCAAGCACTTCGTTTTCAGCAACAGCCTTATATACACCAGCCACGCCCTCAAACACAGTCCTATCCCACCCACCCACCTCATTGAACGTCTTGGAGATTTCTTCCATCTCCCTGACCCAGCGGTACGCCTTTGGAGGCATATTTGGGACACCACGCTCAGCCCGTGTTAGTAGAGCTGGCATTATCTCGCCGAGCAGATGCTTGAGCTCGTCGACCACGCCTAGATTATGGGCTGTTGTGAAGGATTGTGTCGCCAGTGCGGTGAAGCCCTTTGACATGGCTGCGAAGCACATCTTGAGACCGCTTGCTGCGCCAATCTCGGGTGATATAGAGCGGAAGTTCAAGACAGATGCGAGCCGATCGCCATCCGGGAGCGATGACACCGAGTAAGGTCCTGAGATGGGGATGCTGGGCTGGTTCCATTCAGCATCGGTGGAGTTGCCTTTTAACCCCTGGCCATCTGCATCAGGGGATATCTTGAGCCTTGGGGGATCGCCCAGGATACATCCATCAATGAACCGGACAGGCACCTCGGCCTTCTCAAACAGCGCCGCCATGCTCTTACAAGTTGAAGGCGCAACGGCGTTCAAATCAGCAAAGTACAGAATTTCCTTTCGCGAGCTAGCCGAAAGCGCATCGGCAATTTGTTGAGCCGTCGCTTCAGCCTCGCGCGGGGGCACGACTGAGAGGATGACAGAGCATTGCTCAACAAGATCGAGATCTAGGGGGAGCATCTCGACATTAGCCTTGCGAGCTCTCTCGACGGTGTCCTCACTAAAATATAATGAGCGGCAGTGCTAATTGACCAAAGCGGTATATAAGTTACCTTCTTCCCTGGCAGTTTGTTGCAACGGCAAATCCGCGAGCAATCAAAAGCCTGGCAATGCCAACTCCCATGTCGCCCATGGATAGGATACCAACCTTGGTTGGCGTATTGCTTATGGAAGCCATGGCTCATCAATTAAAACCGATCTTTAAGGATGTATTGTATATCTGAGATCACGGCTTTTGCAAACAACGCTTGCGGATCGTTAAATAGTAGGTCTGGAGTTACCAAGATGCTCTCCAGTCCGTTCTCGGGACTCTAGAAGCATTGTGCCGACCGACATTAGTGGATCTGTTGACCAATAGGTGCGTTGATTGTCCGTTACCGGCAAATTGCTTTCCAAGCCGACTCTGTACATTGATTTATTACTTCCATGTTCAGATTGCCGACCTTGCTGACCCAAGCAGAGAATCTTCTGGCGATCCCCCGCATTCTAGTCTCTGCCGGGTGCTTCACTGTGAGCCTATTCCCAGTTGCCCGGAGATCCAAAGATCTCATAGACTATGGACAATACAGCCCTTCTCAATGTTAGCAGCCCAAGACGCCAATAGACTCTAGTAACTGCGAGACTATCCTTCACAAGGATATGTATGTAAACATTTTATTCATGATACATTGCTGAGCCTCAAATTGAAAACAAAGGAGTATAGACTCATGGCCCAGCGATCAACATACCATGTATTATTGCGTGGTGTCCGAGGTGCTGTATGTACCTAACGAGCTTATAACCGATAATGGACTCCTAACACCCTGGGTGATGTACATTCCGCTCGACGGAGCATCACTCCTCACTCAATCATGTCGATATCATCGTTCTGAGCCGGCGCCGCGGCGGATCCGTTGGTCGGGGCTGGTACCGCTGCCGGCTCTGCAGCACCCTCAGCAGCACCCTCAGCAGCAGAAGCATTATTTGCGTTGAAGTAGTCCTCCATCTCGGCATCCAGTTCCTCCTGTGTCTTCTTCGGGCGAGCATTAACAGTGCGTCCACCGCGACCACCACGACCCCCACGAGTTCCCTCTTGCTCCCTTCCACTTCCAGTGCCTTCTCGCCGGACACCAGGACGACGTCCTCCACGGCGGTGTGGAAGGGGGCTTCGCGAGCGGCTGCCGCCGCCGGGCACATACCTATCGATGCCCTTGCGAGCAGCATCCTCTTCGCCGTATCGGCGAGGAGGTGAGAGCGAGCGAGATCGGCCACTGGGGGCGGAGACGCGTTCAGCCAAGGGCCGGCCTGGCATGACGGCAGTGTCAAATGGGTTTCGAGTCGGCGCGCTCGACATCATCGATAGACGGATTGGCTGGCCTGCATACCAGTTAATCATAGGTGTCGCTTCAAACCCGTAGCTTGTCATACCATTGGCATTTGCGCCGTCAAACTGTCTTACGGCCTCTAAAGCGTCTTCCTTCTCTTGATAGGTCACGAAGGCCGTGCCCTCAGATCGGCCCGAACGATCGTAACGCAATTGTAGTTTCGTTATAGGTCCGATTCTTCTGAAAAGTTCCTGTGGATGAGGTTAGACGGAGTTTTGAGGATGGATTAGGCAGCGTACGTCAAGGTCTTCTTCGGTGAGATCATAATGAATATTCTCAACTCGAAGCTTGGCGCCCCGAGCATCGCTGGTGAAAGATGTTGGTCAGTGACGGAAACAGCCAAGGTTGGTGTCGAAAGTTCTTACTCGCTGGGGGACTCGCGCTGACGGCGTGGTGCCGGACCTCTGCGGTAATCTAAGAGGAATGAGTATCAAAGCAGCAACGGCGGCGAAATGGGACTGTACTGTTCTCTTCGTAACGATCATGCACCCATTCGCTACAGTTCAAGATGTCAGTACGCATACATAACAATGGTAGAGTTGAGTCACGGCGCCAAACTGACCTATCCAGGTTTCGAGATTCGCTTCGGAAGGACTGTACCACCGACCCCAAGAGCCCGTTAGCCAACGAATTTCACAGCGCGCAAGACCCTTGATGGATCGCCAAAAAAGACTCCGAGAATCGAGTGACCGAAGGAGTGCGAGGAGGGTTGACGAGGTCGAGCAACAGACGATCAGAGGAGGGAGGATGGATGAACCTTGGATGCGGTCAGTACGACGGCGCGGCACCCGAAACGGAAGACTGGTGTATTACAAGGCTGACCTTTCTTACCCCATCACGGGGGTAATCTTGACGGGGTTCGCGACGGCGGTCGCTACCACGTCTGTTTCGAGATCCATTGCCACCACGCTGGGGGACGGTTAGCTTGTTCTGTTCTGTTGTTGTGATAATGCAGGCAGGCGGCAAGGCTGGCTCCCAAAGCGAGTCGGGCGAATGTATACACGAACCTTCTCGGCAATGATCTCGTCGAGGCCACGGTCCATCTTGTCGCTAGCCATTGCAATGGTCCGAGTGGTGCTTCAGAAAGCTGAAGAATAAAACAAACTGCAAAAAAATCCTACTCACGCAGGCTGACGAGTCGAGGTGAATAAGCCGTAGGAGCAGCCTGGCGATGGATGGGTTTTGATGCGACGGATGAGGTTCGGCACAGGTACGGAGAAGGCTTAGCTGGGCTGACGCGCCAAGCTACGAGCCAGACCAGGGGTACACGGAAGATACCAGGTCCAGGTACCTCTGTGGTCTGTGGACGGCTCAGTGGACAGCTCAGTGGACAGCTAGCTCAGTGGACAGCTCAGCGGACAGGCACCAACACTCGGCATCTGATCGGTGCACATGTACTCCGTACGAAGTACGGAGTACTGCACCCCGTACCTGTGTGGCTCCCTTGTATATCGGCCCGGGTGATTTTCCGTCGTATTTTGTGTCTAAGCCGTTTTGGACCTGTAATGCAACTTGCCACCCAAGCTGGCCTTCTCAGTGGAGAGCATGTATCCCTTGCTCACCCTTGGCTCACCATATCACCTCACGTTTCGTATGTCAGTGGGAGAGGGAAAATCGTCCACCCGTCCCTCGTACTCCGTATTTCCCTAACATTGGGGTTTTCGGTTACTAATAATACGCCGTATCTTCGCCAAATCCGCGTATTCTGTCTGGCCTCCTGTGGCCCCCCTTGCGCGTCACTCTTTCGATCCATTTCGAGCTCCATGCCATTACCTTCGTTACGCTGGACATAATCTGTCCAATACACTGCGCCACTCTCCCCATTTCGAAACGATCGCAAAGTCGAGATCCCAGACATTTGAACGGCTCCCATGGCTCGACCCATGGGGTCAGTCCGTCTTAAGAAGACGAACACTTGCACACTGCTTCTCGGCGCGGTGCTTTGCATCTTCATCATCTTCTTCCTCGTTTCGCCTTCAAGTCATTCCTCCACCGGTCGGCTCACCTCCATCGTTTCAGCCGAACATCATCTCTCGCCCCCTACTTCGCCGTACAAGAAGAGCTCCCGGCCAGGCTCAGGACAAGGACCGCCACCAGTCACTCGCTACAACCTCAACAAAGTAACCGTTACCGCCGAGCCGATCAAAAATGGGGAGCATATCCTCATCCTCACGCCTATGGCGCGATTCTATCAGGAGTACTGGGACAATATCCTGAAGTTGAACTATCCTCATGAGCTCATCACCCTCGGCTTCATTCTGCCCAAGACGAAAGAAGGAAACCAAGCTACGGCGGCGCTGCAGCAGCAGATACAAAAGACTCAGAAGCGCGGCCCCGAGAAAGATCGCTTCAAGAGCATCATCATCCTGCGACAGGATTTTGATCCCGCCGTAACCTCTCAAGATGAGCGAGAGCGCCACAAGATGTCAAACCAAAAGGCACGCCGAGAATTCATGGCCAAGGCCCGCAACTCTCTACTCTTCACCACGTTGGGTCCATCCACGTCATGGGTTTTGTGGCTGGATGCCGACATCGTCGAGACTCCTCCCACCCTTATCCAAGACCTTGCTTCACACAACAAGCCAGTCATTGTTGCCAACTGCTTCCAGCGGTTCTACGATTCTGAAACCAAGAAGATGTCAGAGCGGGCGTACGACTTTAATAGCTGGCAGGACAGTGAGACTGCTCTGAAAATGGCCGACAAGATGGGGCCGGACGATGTTCTTCTCGAAGGATACGCCGAGATGGCAACATATCGTACGCTCATGGCCTACATGACGGAAGGTGGAGGCGAAAAGGGTTTGGTAGTGCCCCTTGATGGTGTTGGCGCTACTGCCCTGATGGTCAAGGCTGACGTCCACCGTGACGGTGCCATGTTCCCACCATTTTCCTTTTACCACTTGATTGAGAGCGAAGGATTCGCCAAGATGGCGAAACGGTTAGGATGGCAGCCATACGGTCTACCGAATTACAAGGTAAGCAGCCCCTAAGCGAGCTCTTGCTTGTGTAGTGAGCCCGTGATCTGACTTGACTATAGGTCTATCATTATAATGAGTAAGCCCAATGGGGAAGAAGGAACTCGGTGATGTAGTTTCTCCTCTCACCCGTCACTTAATATGTCACGACTATCATGTCATCAGCCTTGGGCTGCACTTGGATTGCACGATCATCACAGCGTGACCTGTTCTTTCCTGAGCAACTCTTTGGAATCGAAAACAAAAACCGGGGTGTCGGGTAGGGAGGCAGGGCAGGGTAGGGCGCGGCACGGCGTTTTTCCTTTATAGCATTCATGTCATCACTCATCACCGCCAACACACACAACCAACCATAGAGAGCCGGCTTTTCCGAGGTTTTCTGTCCCTTGGGCCAGAGAAGGAGTTTTATGTTTTGTGGCCATTGCAGATGCAGCATAGGTCGTTGTTTCTTGTTTCGTCCTGACGCATCTCACAAGCTGCTGGGGCGAAATCAGGGATGGCTCTGACGCTCCCTTTGATGTTTTAAAAGCTTATGTCCTTTATTGCTGTCATGGATGTCATGTATTGTAAGCTGCATACGTGTGAGGCTGGAGGGGATGACAGGAGTATGATACGGGTTGGAATAGACAAGTTCAAACGCGTGAGACAGGGCATCTTTGGGTCCTAGTTGTGGTAATATACAACAACAATCTTTGACGTGTTGTATCCTACTGTCCAATTGTCAGACGTGACCGGGGCAATTTTCCCCGAAATCGTATGCCGTCCCAACAGATATCATCGCTCAATATTACATCGTCCAATATTACGCCTCCACGTAGTCAAGAAGCCCTCCCAAACAATCATCACTTCGTATCCAGAAACCAAAAGCAAACTCAAATGACGCCGCCTCCGACATCCACTCCCCCCCCCCAATTCCCATACGCAGCCGCACCCTCAAAGCCCTTCATACCTCCCCTCCGCACTCGAACACCAATACTCAACCAGCTTCCTCGTGCCGAGCACATCGCCGCCCCTCAACAGCGCCGCCACATCGACATTGAGCGGACTGTCCGTCTCGGGACAGCTGAGCAGCATGCGCACGGCGCGCACACACTCCAGCACGCTGTACGCAGGCGTCCACGCGTCCTTGAGCAGGTCGAGGCAGATCTCGCCCGTCTGCAGCGCAATGTTCGGGTGCACAATCGGCGTGACGAAGCGCATCTTGGGGGGTTGGAGGGGGTACGAGGGCGGGATTTGGATGTTGACGAGCCAGCGGCCAGCTATGAAAAGCAACGTAATGGTTAGCTCTGCTGGTGCAGATTGCTGTAATGAGAAGGGTGCAAAGAAAAGAAAAGGAAGACGCACCGTCGTAGCCAGATCCAATGTCCCGTCCATTGATGACAGCTTCCCACACAAACAGATTCTCCTCGTCCACAGGTCCCAGACGCTCGATTCCCTTTTCGTCCTGCTGTTCTTTTCGCCATGTGCCCATCTCTTTGATGAGCCGCTTTGCTCCGCTTCTCGCTCCGTTGTTGGGCGGCATGATGATGATGATGATGCGCGATGACGATAGCTGTAAGGGAGCTCTGTCCTTGGAGCTGTGTTGTTGTTGTAGTAGTTGTAGTTGTAGTAGTTGTTGCTATGCGAAGCTTGGGTGTCGGCCTGCGAGGCGCTGGAATTAAATAAATATGAATCGAAGAGTCGCAGTGTTCTGCGATTGCTTGAATCGAGGCTACGAAATGCGCTTCGCTTGATGTTGTGGAATACTAGCTTGTGATGAAGGACGGTAGTTGGTAGTTGAGAATGGGATGATCATGGACAGATGTGGAACCAGGGAGCACTTTAGCACTGTAGGGTGCCGCGACAGGGATTCCACTGGGCAGAGCCGAGGCTCCAGATCCCAAAATGGCAACCAAAGGCAGAACCAAACCCACCAAGCAACGATGTTAATAACTATCTACTAGTACTACTACTACTCCTACTATTAGACACTGCTCTACTCTTTCACGGGCTTTTAGAAATAATAAAATGTGGCAATTAAATAAATGCTCTTTTTTCTCAAGACTGACAAAGGCAATCTATCATCAAGACGGACATGCAGACTCGGCTCTCATTTTTTCCTCCGCTTCACCTCGCTGACAACCACCGGTTTTCGTTTTGGCGGCGACGGCGGCAACTTTCTGGCTGCTGCACGTGTGCGTACGGACGTTGTCTTGGGTTCAGGCTCAAGCTCAGGGGCCACCTCGACCACTATTTCGTCGCCATCCGTTGTGGATTGCGCCATGGTTGCCCCGTTCTCCTCTTCGCTGGTTCCCTCAGGAGTTTGTCGCCTGGATCCTTGGCGACTCCAGCCGGCAACAGAACTGGGCGCAACTCGGCGTGTCACGTAGCTCGCCTCGGATTGTCCAGACCCGTTTCGTCTAGGAGCAGCATGCGGTGCGCGAGGACCTGCTGTCTGATACCGGAACGGATCATGGTTTTGTGACTTGGCATCGTCTTCAGTTGCACCCCTGACCGAGGATGGTCGAGACGAGGAATGCTGCGCGTGCTCATAATCGTCATAGACGCCGCTAGAAGGTCGCTGTGAACCAGAAGTTCCAGATTGCTGTCGAGGGCGAGAGCCAGACGGAGGCGGAAAGTAGCCCATTGGAGGAACGGCTTGCTGCTCTTGATCCTCTGGCCCATCGCCAGCGGGGACGTCTTTCGTCTTGCGAGTCATCGATTCAAATTGTGAGAGTGGCACGGCTACCCGCTGCTCTCTGCGCTTCCTGGCACGTCTCCGTTCCTCTTCTTCCATGCGCTTCCTTCTCCGCTCGAGCGCAGCAAGTTCCTCCCTGTTGAGCTTGACATCGGTTCTACCCTTTGCCCGCGCTTTGTTGATGCGATGGAGTGCCGACTGAACCAGGGCCTCCTCTATGGCGTTGAGATCCTCTCCGTAGCCCTCCTCATACTCGTCATCGTCGTCATCACTTGATGCCGACTCATCCTCATCTTCTGTGTCCTGATATTGCGGCCTGCGGCGTGAGATGCCGTTTGCCTGATCACCCAAGTCTGTACCTGTGAATTCAAGAGAATCACTAACAAAGCGCCTGCCGCGCTGTAAAGCCAACCCAACGCCTGGTGTATCCGAATCCGAATCCCCGTCTGTTTCCACCTCCTCTACCCTGGAATCATTACTCCAGTACTCGTATTGCGCAGCATCCCCGTCTGTTCTCCTCCGCCCGCGCCGCGATGGTCTTCCCCATTGGGGCGCAAATTTGGGAGCTCGCGGCCGACCACCTAGACCGCCTCCCCGGAAAAAGCCTCATCGATAGGTTTATCCAAAAATGCAGCATGACCAAGAATGGTCATGCCGGATACGCCAATCAGCCAGAACATGGTCGAGAAAGGAGACGCAATAAGACCGAGAGGAATTGCGACGACAAGCAGACCGGTGTATAGCTGGGACGTTGTGGCACGGAAGGTGCCGATTTCAAGATCGTTGCCATCTAGGCGACCGATGAACCACATGCCAACCACCACCAAAATGATATCGAACATCAGAAGCCAGTTGGTGAGCAGCGCATAGATGCTAAGCATGACGAAAACGACGGCATAGTTGCTGGAGTAGTGGCTCAGGTTGTAGTTGATGCGCGACTGGATCTCAGCAAAGTTGGCAGGCTTAGACAGGCGCTTGAAGTCGAGGAACTCCGAGATGGGTCGCAGGTTGGAGAAGCGACCGCTGAGGGGACCGGAGCGCAGGCTCTGGAAGCGATCACCAAAGTTGATGCGGGACGTTAGAACGTCCAGGGGGATCTGAATGCGAGCCATTGTGAAAATGTCGAACACGGTTGACTGTGAGAATTCGAGTGCGACTTGGTATTAGAAGACAGCTGGGATTGACTTGGAATCAAAACCAGACGGATGAAGGTTGTACTTGTACGGATACAAGGTTGTTGGTGCCACGGTATCCAGTATTGCGTATGCAGACTAAGGAGACAACGTCAGCCATGACACCAGAACTTGATACGAAGATGCCAGCCTGTCTACAAAGTAGGCTGGCAGTCAAATAAAAGTGTAAAGCAGATGCCTGGAGGGTGGGACACGAATCAAGCTCCCTTCCACGCAAGAGCTAGCTCCTGAAAATCGGACTGGCCAGAGCGCAAGTCAATATCGCATACATACCGGAATTGAAGGGATGAATAAGGCGGTTTGACCGTGCGAAAGAATGCTTGTGTCGTGTCTTGTGTCTTGTGTCGCAAAGGGGGGAATTGTGAAAGAAAAAGTCAAAGCGAGTACTATTCGTATCGTGTTCAGAACTTTTTTTTTTAGACTGTTGCGCGTCCCTGATGCATCAGATCAGGGGGTAATGATACGTGGCAGGGATACGTGATAGTACTCGTAACGTTGATCAGCCACAGCTTCTAACGGCTATAAAACGGGTGTTAGTCAGCGAGCTTTCGTAGACCCCTGCGCACCAGAGAGATTTGCTGCCAGGATACGGAGTACGTACTACCAGAATGCCGTCACCAGCCCCGCGCTCACAGGCGAGACGCTGCACCTGAAGTTAGGTGAGCTTCAGAGGGGTACGATTGTGTCCGTATCGTATCGATTGTGGACGAGATACGAGTAGAGTTCCTCCGCCACTCCCTAAACGAACCTCTCAAATCCTCAGCCCCCTCGCTGGAGGAGAGAGAAGACGAGAGATGGATAGAGAGAAAGGGCGGGAGGGGAGGATGGGAGAGAAAGAACAAAAGAAGGAGAGAAGAAAAGGGAAAGGAAGAAAGGGAGAAAAGGGCACGGGAAGCATGCGGCATCAACGGAGAGGCACCTAAACCTCTAACATTTTTCCCTGGGCCGTGCAAAGCTCTGACACTCCTCATGCGCGTATCAAGGCAGACGGACAGACAGACAACCTGTCAGAGCAGGCCAAGTCACCGCCTCTCCCTCAACGACGATGCGAAACTTGGAACTTGATGGAACTGCATGACATACGGAGTACAGACTACAGACTACGGAGCACATGCAGCCAAAATAGCAGCCCAAGCCTCCACATGGCTTCACTGCCTCTCCCCACTGCCAACACCACCTCCTACTACTAGTACGTAAGGGGACACTAGCTCTCACGAAACACACTCCTGCTGAGACACGTCGCCTTTATGTGGTTGAGACATTCTCCGCTTTCTTGGCCAGTCACTCGAGGGCGATTTCCGCTTTCTTCAATTGCTGCAGAGGACAGGCAGGCAGACAGGCAGACAGACAGACAGACATGGCTGGGGAGGGGGGATGGATGTTGAGGCCCGTAGTGTTTATTTTTGGTTGAAAGAAATCCACCTCGGATAGCTCAGACACCGGTTGAAAAGTCTAGCTCAACTCCATGTACTCCGTATGAACAGCTCAGCCCTCATACTGGTACCGACGATGCGGTGAGCCTCATGGCGAACCCCTCCATAGCCACTACTGCTGCTCTCGGCTCCATTCCTGGGTCTTTTTTATGGAGGGAGAGAGGTGATGGTGGAGAGTGCAAACCATGGCCAAGCCTTGTGTATTAGTCGTCTCCCTTGGGTACCAATCAACAAGTGGGGGACAAAAAAAGAGAGACCTTAACTGATGGTGCACTACGGAGTACTCGTATGCTGTATTATAGCATTGTGAGCACCAGCTGGATAAGAGTAATCCATAGTAGTGACAGTCATCCGTCAACCTGTGACAATTCACCAGCCGTGTTAGGTAGCACGTCTCCATTGGAACCGTGATAGGCGAACTGCATCGTATTCTCTCTTTTGCTATGTACCGATTCCGACCGTCATGCCCTCCCACATTACCTGTACTCTCAATGTAGTTACTTCGTACGACTCCCCGTCCCGCCCCTTGGTGCAACGGATGCACTGCATCCAAATCGAAAGGTGTCTCATCATTACATTCGCGTACATGGCTTATACAAACAAGGAATCGAAAAACAAGAAATCCAACACCTATCGATGCACACACGCACGCTCTGCCTGGCCTGCCATTCCTGCGTGAGAAAGGAAACGGGGGTATATAGCAACACAAAACCGAAATCAACAAGATAAACAGAGGACGTCAGACAAAAAAAAAGAAAGAAAGAAAGAAAGAAAGAAAAATTCATGGCAAAACAGGTTCGTCGGTCCTTAAACATCGTAGAAATAGTCCTCGTCCAGTCCGGCTCTGCTCGGTACGACGCCGGCTCCGGGCGGGGGACCCTCAAAGGCCGAGTCCATCCTAACGTTCAACAGCCGGATCTTCAGCCCGTAGTCGCTCACTAGGTTCACCAGCTTGCTTGTCTCAGCCGTGATGGGGGCCTGGTTGAGGAGCATCAGCAGCCCGTCGAGCCATTCGGATGCCACGCTGTGGCTGAGGGGCCAGAGCGCCAGAATGGGCTGCTCCTTGCTGTCGCCGCCCGTTGCCGCTTCGGTGGGGTTCACGAAGCTGTATATTGTAATCTTGGTTGTCGACTTCTCGCCGCCCGCAACGTTTTGGATGGTTGCGCCACTAGCCGTGCTTCGTGCATCCTCATTCGGGGCAGAGACGTTGGAGACCACAGAGCTGATTGTGGTGAGATCCACTTTCTCCATCAAACTGTCCAAGCCAGGGTCTTGTGCCATCTGCTTCTCAAAATCGGCATAGTGTAGATACCGACGGTTGTGCGACAGCTTGGCAAACCTCCATGGTGTGTCGACATGTGCTCGTTTGGTATCCGTAGTAGTACCCCGCCGAGCCGGCCTGTTGAACCAGGAGCCCTGGAGAAGACAGCGAACTCTCTGCTCCTTCACAAACTGCAAGGCCTCCTGCTTCAGCACTTCTCGCACCTGATATAGGTGATGGCCCCAGGTTTCTTCAAACGACAGCTCCAGGAGTTCCATCTGGAGCTCTCGCAAACGAGTGACGTCAAACTCCTGTATATCCTCCTCGACTTCGATAACGTCCCGTGTTCGGGTGGCTTGTCCCACGACCTGCTCTATCAGGATTCGTACCAGCTCCGCCACCTTGTCAAAGTCCTCTTGTACGGCACCCGTTGCCTTCCAAACGCGAAAGAAGCCGTGCAAACCGGCTTCGTGCAGACGAGACCACTGAAGTAGTAAAGGGCGGAACAGCTTGTCGTAATCTTTCATTTCGGTGCCTTGGTATCCCTTCATATCCTCCGGGTCTGACTTGTCCACTTCAAAATGCTCGTAGAGAATCATCGTCACAGTCAGGCTGGCTCGAGCGACTGGGCAACGTTCATGCATAGGCCGTGGACCTTGCTCCATCAACAGCTTCTGGAATCGGTCCTCGTTCTTTCGTACATAATCCGTCAAGTCCATCATGCCAAGGTATCCAGCCGCGTCAAAGTCTTGCGCAGGGCTTTCCGTCTCAAAGCCCAGTCTCCTCCACTTCTCAGGGTTATGTTTTCGGCTGTCCTTCTTGCCTATGGTCGTGTCGTTTGATTCCTCTCTCGCATGGCCATTTGTAGCTCGCTCCGGTGCGCTCGCCAGGTGTAAGCTCTTGAGTGAGCGTCGGTGTTCGGGGCGTTCCAGATCCACGCCAACATCCCTCCACTTCCTCAACAGAACTTTGCTCAGATTTTGGAACTCCAGAGCCGGGTGCGCAAGATCCTGCAGCGCAGAACTCTGCATGAGCTTATAGACCGCCTTGATCAGCCCCAAATCCTGCAAGCGCTTCATGAGTTTCGGCCAATCCTCTCCACCCGACTTGCCGCCGGTCATGACACTCTTATTCGATAACGCATCACGAATCAGCGCATTGATCAGCATGAGGGCGTTGGCACACAGCGCATGGTCGGCACTTTGCAGCTGCTGGACAACCAAGTCAAAAAACTGAGGGTATACTGCCACAGCCGGCTTGAGCGCACGGAAACCAAACGTGCCCGTCGTCCGTGTCGAGCCCTCGACAGGCGAACTGGACTGCGAATGGCCCACGAGAGCCACCAAGATCGACATTGCGCCCCTGAGGATATTAACCAAGGGGTTGGTGACAATCAGCTCCACGATACGCTCCACGAGTTCGCTTGCCGTCGGACCATCGAAAATGTCCCATCCCATGTCGACTTCGAGCAACCTCGTCAGGCTCTGCAGCGAATAGGCCAGGGTGTTGCCGCCAGAGTTCATAATTAACCGGCGCAAGACCACCAGCCCGCCCGACGAGATGAATACATCGGCGAACGCAGGATCGTTGATTGACGTCTGAAGCTTGAAGACGGCCATCTTACGGGCCGCATCTTCGTCGCTCGCCAGGCGAGAGAGCAGCGCGGGGATGTCTGCTTGGTCCATTGCGGACGGGAGAGGGCCGAAAGGCGGTTTACTGTGTAGAATAGGCTGTTGATGGTCGGGCTGCTATGACGGCGAAACCATTGCTTGTCGTTGTAGAAAGAGTCGACGGTCGACGACCGAGGGCGGCGAACGAGGGAAAAAAGGCGGACGGACAGTGAAGTGCGGTTTGAAACAGCAGTGGTACTACCTTAATTGTACTATTCGTATATTATTTCGAGGCGTCAGGGGATTGAATTGAGATGCTCCTCGTTACGACCCAGCTAGCTGCATTGGCCGACCACCTAAGCCTAGTCGAGCACTGACGCTGTGGGTTCTAGCGCACGGATCCCTGCCACTTCCCTTCTCTGCAACAACAGCGCGTATCATGTCGCGTTGTGGCTTGCGGTCTGTTATCTGCTTTTTATCTACGAAGTACAGAGGTACAAAGTACAAAGTACAGTACAAGAACCCCAAGCCGTGCCATTGAGTTGATTGAGCTGAGCTGTGCAAGAAAGCAACAGGTAGAACATTCTACTGTCCAATTTTATGTGGTTAATATTTTTGCAGGTTAGTGACTAAATAGTATCAAAGAAGTGTCGAGATCTTGAAATTACTTACAAATCAGCCACACACGTGACTCAGCCTCATCGCCTTCCTGTGGCGCAAGGCTAAGATGCCTTCCCCAAATCTTCCCCCAGCTCTACTACAACTACTACCACTATCAACGGCCATCGCATCACCATCACCATCACCAAATCCACCAAATACATACCGCCACAATGGCCAATTTCCTCGCCTCCATCTTCGGCACAGAGCTTGACAAGGTCAACTGCTCTTTCTACTTTGTAAGTTCCCCCCCTTGATTTCTCTCTCACTCTATCACGGCGCATCAGAGCTCAGAGCTAACCCGTGATTGCGGCGCGTCTAGAAAATCGGCGCCTGCCGCCATGGCGACCGCTGCTCGCGGAAACACGTCAAGCCCTCCTACAGCCAAACCATCCTCATGCCCAACCTCTACCAAAACCCCGCCTACGACCCCAAGAATCGCATGAACCCTTCCCAGCTGCAGAACCACTTCGACGCCTTCTACGAGGACATCTGGTGCGAGCTGTGCAAATATGGCGAGCTGGAAGAACTAGTCGTATGCGACAATAACAACGACCGTACGTTTCCCTCCCCCTTTTTTTCATACTATTAGACTGTCGCTAACCAAAGGCTTGAAATTCGCAGACCTCATCGGCAACGTCTACGCCCGCTTCAAGTACGAAGACTCCGCCCAAAAAGCCTGCGACGAGCTCAACAGCCGGTGGTACGCCGCCCGCCCCATCTACTGCGAGCTCAGCCCCGTCACCGACTTCCGCGAGGCCTGTTGCCGCCTCAACTCGGGCGAGGGCTGCGTCCGAGGCGGGTTCTGCAACTTCATCCACCGCAAGAACCCCAGCGACGAGTTGGACAAGGAGCTCACCCTCAGCACCAAGAAGTGGCTCAAGATGCGCGGCCGCGACGAGCGCAGCGTCAGTCGGTCACCTACACCCGAGCCTTCAAGGCGGAGATTCCAATGAAAAACTTGAAGGGGATGCTTTTTTGGGGAATCGCTATCACGGAAAGAAGGAACATGAGAAACATTGTATGTTACTAGGGCGGCGTTCAGGTATCACGGGGATTTCTTAGGTTTAAAAAAAAGAACTTATTCGAACAACATGGTATTGATGATTCTAATATGCACTTTACACATGAATCGTGTTGATGATATATTTTCCAGACGAGAAGATGATGTCTCGCCAATGCCGGTGTTGAAGCCAAGGCCCGCTTATTGCCAACACTTAGATTACTCCTATACCCATGATGGCGCGTGTGCATTTATGTAACCAGTCCAGATTTTACGCCATGATAAGTTGTTAAAGAGTGTCCCCCCCCCCCCCCCCACCCCAATATTTTTGCAAGTCGGAGAATCCAGTCTCTTTGACCCCCGATTCGTCCGGGTGCTCTACGACTGCCCGTTGGGTGGCAGATCTTTCTTCAAATCGTCCACAAAATCAATCTAGGGGCCTTCAGCTGGCTTGCCAGTTGCTGCGAGCATGGCCTCGACTTCATTTGGCTGCTTCGTAGCTTGTTCTGTCGCAGGTGCAGGTGCAGGTGAATCATCTGATCCGAAATCGATGAGGCTATCTTCGGCCTTTGCCTTGAGAGGTGAGTCTGTTGAATGCTTTTGGGCATGTTCTGAGGTAGAATCGGCGGGGCGCGATGACGGTGAGGTGTTGCCACCTACTTTTTGACCATCTAATACGGGGTATATCGCCATGATTTGTTCGGCCTGATTCCGGGGGGGTACTGATGCGTCTCTGCATAACTGTTAGAAGAACCGGGTTCAGTAACGCACTTCCAGCACTTACATGTCAGCATTGATAATCCATTCCAAGCTCTCTTCGCCCTCTTCCGATTCACCGGGGCCACTCCTGACGCTCCGGAATAGCCGAGGGAGCCAGTGGACCTCCTCTTGGGCTCTAGCAGCCGCCTCTTCTCGTTGTCGGTCTTCAATCTTGGTCTTCTCTTCCGTGGCGAGTTCATGATTGCGCTCTTTCACAGCCTTAGCCGTCTTCTCCCACAATCTTTGCGACTCTCGCTCCTCCTGCTCTTCGATAGGTCGAACAAGCGGTGAACTGGGCTTCGCTGTGGTGGCATTGAAGAACATTTCTCTGTGACCAGTCTGACGAACAATGTCAGTCGGATAATTCTGAGCACTCATGTAACTAGGAAAGCCTACCTTCATGTCCTTGATAAACATCTCCTCACTCCAGAAACCTGAAAGTTCGTAAAGAACCTCGCCAGTGCTTTCTCTTTTGATGACGCCTCCAATGGCATTGTAGGTACCGCTAACCCAACCCTTGGTCTTAAAGTCGATATCCGCAGTCAAGTCCAATTCGGGGCACCGAACAAAGCTGTGGTCGCCGAGCTCATACTTCATCTTGCCGAACAAGATACCTCTCGCGTACATGTTGGGCTGTGTCAAGATGCTACACAATCATATGGTCAGCATTTTCGCACTTGACAAAGGACCACGGTTAGACCAACTATCGCTCTCCCTTCTTAGGATCACTACCCCTATTTAAAAAGGTCAGGAAGGCAACGCCTTCCATTAAACTGGCAGCAGAGTTTCCGAGAAACCTACTCCGGGGCTTGAGAGTTCCATCGATTCGGATATGGTAGTCGGGGGCCATGTAGAAATAACTCGATTTAGGCGGGTGGTGGGAAGTTTGTTCAGAGATGTAGTAGGCTCGCTTGTTGCTCTCAAGGTCCCAGTAGCAGGTGAAGATCTCGCCTAGGATTGGATTCAGGGGTTTCTTGACACCTCTTGTGGGCTGTTAGCAGGCGGTATATCCCCGTGTTGGGGGCGAAGGATACGAACGGAGGACGGATATGCCAACCACTTAGATAAAACTTGACTACGGAGACGAATCGCTCGACGGGGTCATCTATGGTGGGGATGTGTAGAAGCAACTCGGGATGGCACATGAAACTGGAAGAGTCAGTAAGTCAACTACGGCACATGGAGCGGATCCAGCGGAATAGAATAATATAGTGACGGCCTACTTTGTTATTCTCTCGAGCATGCTGCGAGGTTCAAGGATAAAGGTAGGCAGGACAACGCGACTCAAGTCTGCGCCAGGCCGTAGCTGGGATATGATGTGCGAGAGGACTGCAAGCTGATCAGTTCGATGGGCTCCATTGCGACAGGCGGGGACTGGCAGGCAAAGCAAAGCGAGGCAAAGCGAAGCAGGGGAATGCTACGCTGTGCATCGCCAACCTCTGCCCATGCCATGTGTGGTGTTTTTCGCAGCTCACCATTGCCCTGCTCCGGCTCCATGACTTGGACATCGTCATCGTTGTTGAGCGTCCCCTCGTCGGTTGAGGACCGGTTGCCTGTGGGTTGGGAAAACCAGTTTGTCAACATTTTGAAGCTCTAGAGACTCTTCAGACGTCGACGGAAGTAAAGATGAAAAGGCGAAGAACCGGACAATTATGGGAGGAAAGTGGCGTCTGCAACGGACATATCTCTATAGGCGAAAAGTCCGCGCCTGTTTGCTTGGGCGGAGGGACCAAAAAAAGAGGTTGTAACGGAGTACATGACATGAAGTGGGATGGACGGTCTGGAATGACGAAGTGGAGGACTCACTACTCGAGCCCATGGTGGAGGCCCTCCGGCGACCGGTCACCACTGAAGCTAGGCCCATGCCCATAACCATATGGATGACGAAGCGCTGGAACGCTCGCTGAAGCAGCCCCTCTCTCTCCTCTGTTTACGCACTGAGGCGCCCTGACCATGGACTCGTAACTGAATGGATCACAATGGATGTCTCTAGGCTCTAGGCTCTAGGCTCTGGGCTCTAGGCTGCGAGCAGCTGGAGGGTGGCGATGCTTCCGTCAATGCCAACAGCTGGCGGGTACTCCGTACAAAGCAGATGCCTAGAGATGGTGTAAGCAACGTAGCAAAAATCATCCATGGCTATTATCCTATGAGAAGATGACGAATTCATTCATACGTTCTTTGGGGCAGTCGTGTTGATTATTTTTGGAAGAGGATGCGGCTAGGCTTATTATACCTGTACGAAATAGTGGCGGAGCAGCAATAGTATTAACTGCTGCCGTGGAATTGGTGTTATAAAAAGTGCTCGACAGGGCGGTTCGTTGAAATCCGCCCAGAGGTAATGATACTGGTGATGGAAGAAAAGAAGAGACAACTGAGGACGGGGTTTATGATATTTCTAGAAGCAGTTCGTCATGGAAGGAATGCAAAGCGGAGGAATCATGTCATAATAGTAGTACTATGTATGCATGCACTCTGTAGGCACCGGGCAGATGACCATAAGGCATGGATGATGTATTGTCCTGTGTCTTGTGTCCGCAATTCGGGGCCACCTGGTACCGCCCCCATATCAAACCGCCGCCTGCGACATAATCACAAACGCCCAGATGCTAGATAGTACGATGATGACAATAATCCTAATGTACATGATTCGTACCTATTAGCGGGTTGAAGTGGAGGGCTGCCCAAGTCACAAACGGGAAGAAAGAAAGGGAAAAAAAAAGTGGCGGGTTACCGATGACGTTGACGCCATATCCTAGCATGCATTTGAGCTTAAAAGCTTGTCTAAAGCTTCGATCAGCTCCCATTCAGCCAATCCCAACGCCTCACACCAGACAGATTCAGCTCAATATCGGGGATCTTCAATCAAGAGCCTTACGAAGTACATATGTACATACGAAGTACACCACCAGGAGCAACAATACCCAAACATAAATTATCTGCTGTACTTCGTATATGGAGTATAAACCAACTCCATTCCCATTCCCATCAGGGTAACTACGTGGCAAACACAGCAACAGCGTATACACACCTTACACCTTGCATATTGCTGCAACAGCTTGGATGTTTGTTGGCTAGCCTTATCCGTTCATAGGTAGGGTAGCTAAACCAACTTGCATCGAGCATCACTTTGTCGCTCTAGGCGGAGATTCTACTTGACCGGACATAACGAGCGTCTTTCAGCATGAATCGGGGCACAAATATGCCTTCTCCGCTCGGAGTCGATACAGAGCCCGGCTCCCGATGACCGCATTCGGAGGCGGATAGACGGGCAACATAGTTCTTAACAGCGGTATCCTCCGGAGCCCCAACAAGAAATTGCCACCGCAATTTTCCTCTGGGGCAAGTTATAATACGGTATGGTTAAGAATAGAGAGATACTAGTTAGATAATACATACTAACTTGAGCCGGCTACTTCGGGTGATCTGGGTCTCGCGACCTCAAGTGGCACCTAGCCACCATCTATCTACCCGGCTGCAATTGACTGTATTGTGAATGGCCTCGCTTGCATGTGCTCATTGCTACTATTACATGGCTCCCCTTAAAAAAAATGATGAAATCCCTTCGTGATTTGTCTTTATTGTAGTTGTTGGGCCTCATTTGTCCTCTCCAATACTGCTTCCACCATGTGTGTCACTGGGAATGGCTCGGCATCTCGTGTCATTTGCCATCCAGAGCTTTTGCAATATTCGTTTCGTTGTTGAAATGAGTCCCTTAACGCCTCGGTGAACCACCCAGTCTCCCAGTGGTACGAACCGTGCTTTCCCTTCGAGTCGTTTTCTCAACCCCCTGATCACTCTCCGCTGCAGCTCCGCTCCTCCGCTCCCCCGCCCCTGATCTTCTCATGCGGCTCGGGAAATCGACGTCCTCCGATGTCCGCGTTGATAGAGAGTATTGTTTAATGCACATGTATGCCTGCATTATGGCTACTGCTTGTTCGCACCTATCCCATGCTCCGCAACTTATCACTTTCACATGTACGTGCAACGTTCACTCATTTCAACCGCGAAGATATCCTTGAAGATCCCTTGACAGGTGCAGGAAGGCACTGACAAAGACGGTCTCGGTCTGGATTCATGTTAGTCCCCTCCGCTACACGCGGGAATAACACGGCATGGCTCACCTGCTTCCTTCTCAAACATGATGGAGATATCGTCGTGTTCTCCCGGAAGATCCGGGAGATCCAGGCAGACAAATGCCATATCATCAAAATCCCCATCTTTATCTATTGGTAACCGCGGCAGCGGAAATTTTGCATCCACAAATCTGATCCCGGATTTGCTGCTCCTGTGGAAGGTCTCGTAAACGTCGGTGCCCTTGAGCACAAAATTCATGCAATGCCCATGGCTAAAGTCCTCGAAGAATGCCAACAGCTGAAGCTGCTTATCCTCTTGCTTGACCACTTGTATTCTGGTGTACCCGGCCTCCCACTTCTTGTGGATAGGCACGACCATACGGCGTCTTGAGATGGCAAATGTCACCGCTAAAGAATCAAAGATTACCTCGAAACCGGTCACCGCGGCTTGGAAGTTGTGAAGGTCCTGGAGTTGGTTAAACTCGATTGTGCGAATCGTTTGATTGCTTTTGATGAGCCGCAAAGCCTCCGACATATTCCTTGGAATTTCCTTTGGAACTTGAGATTCCGCAACCGACATTGTAATGTCCTGCTGGGGTTGGCGCAGAAGTCTCAATATTTTGGCATTGGTGACTTCTAATCGCATCCTCAGCTCCCCGGGTGCGACATTGATCCTGTCCGTGATGGTTCCGTTCTGATACTCGAGTACCACTCTGAGATTATCTGCAAGGACCGTTGGCGGCTCCTCCCCATCAGGACTGAACTCATCATTGACGACTCTGCCCGCTTTCCACGGCATGCGGCTAAATGGTGCCATCCCTGTTGGCTCACGAATGCTCTGAGAAATGGCATAACTTTTGACCGGCACGTCGGTAAACACCTTCTCGCCATGATCCAACGCCGTCCCGGTAAGTAGCGAATGGAATCGGACTCGTTCCTTCTCGTCACCGAACACCATGACCATCCGGCCTTTCTGCCGTCCATTGTCGAATTTCACCGAGTATGCAGGCGAGTCCCCATCTGCGCGGAAAAACCCAAATTGTACGGGCATAGGCGGTAGAAAGGTATGCTGCACTCCGCATGCCGTCCTCGTTCGGGGCCCTGTGGCAACAGCTATGCGGAAACCTGTATGCCAGCTCCGTGGGCCTGCAGGACCGCTCTCCTTATACACCTTCTCAAACAGAGCCACTTCACATTGAGATATTGGCTCTTTGGGGAAAATTCGTGACTGTGGGTCGGCATTGAGGTACTGGAACGATCGTAGGGTGTTTTGAAAGACAACCTGCTCGTCGCCCCGCGGCTGCATAGTTGCTCGGAGCTTTGAGGCATACTCATACGTACCCCAAATCATCCTGTAATCATTCTGTGCCAGCTGCAGAACCAGCTTAAACCCACGAGGCAGGCGTATCTCTATGGTGCAGGTGTCGTTTCTCCAGCGTACATCGTCCCAGATTGGTCCTGTGTTTTTATGCTCCTGGATTGGCAGTTGAATGCTACCATCCTGACTTGCAAGGACGAATACGAGTCCACTCTGTTTCTGAGGCCGAAGCATGGTCAGCATGCAGGAGAAGTAGAGCCTTTGGTTCTCTCTGCCTTGCTCCATAAGGAATACATCGGCTGCCACTCTACCAAAGGTAAATGAATCTGCCGTATCGCCGAGAGGGAAAGCATCCAAAAGCTCTAGATTCGACATGGGATGCTGCATTGCGGTCAACCCTGTCCCCCAGTTTCCTGTGAGGAGAGCCACCATATCTTGGCTTATTGGAGGATACTCGACCCAGATCGATTTGTCGATCGTTTGGGGAAGAAACCTGTCTTCGGGAGGTAGGAACCCATTCCGTTTCATCGACATTGCCAACTTAGTCAGTGCCGAAACCAGAGTTTGCGCTACATCAGCGACTTCGGGATCTGGTGTTAAGCCTTGGGCCTGAATTATCTCAGGCACAACTTCTTCGCAAAGCCAATATGCTTTCGCCAAATTAGAGTACGCTTGCTGTCGATCTAACTCGTTTTGCATTTGTGCTTGAGGGTTCGTTGGTTGCTCTCGGATGGCCGCTTCGAGGCCTGCTCTTCCTTTCAAAAACCACCATAATGCTCCGCGCGCACATTGCGTCTGGGAATTGCTTGACAGGGGCCTCATTGACTCAGAGTGTAATCTAAACAGTGCAAACAGGTGCTTTGTTCTGTCGACGAAGGTGTTGATCGCTTGGGCGGCCGCGACCGCGTCGGTAAGTCTTACTGAGGCTGCTCTTGCAGCCATGGAAGGAGGAGGACCAGACGACGGGGCATCGTTCTGAGATATAGCACTGGGACGTCGTGAAAATTCCCTCCTCTCCTTTGTGAAGGGTTTTTCCTTTGTAGGAGTTTTCTCCTTTGTAGGGGACAAATTGGATGGGGGATGGGTACTGGAGGTGGTTGAGATGGAGGCGGCTGGACTGTACTCCATTGATGGCCGCTGTACTTGTATATCTGGGGACGGAGGCTGTGGTATGGATGGTTTTGGGGAAACGTTCATGGCGCGTGAGGGAGATAGCTTCTTGTCTTCCCAATCGTGCTCAGAGGCGGCGCTTGCGGTACGAACAGCCTTTGCGAATGCCCTGCCTTCTGCCTGCGCCATCTGCGCCTGTTGGATTTCAATGAATGATTTCCGATTTTCGTCTGGCTTCTCGGGAACCCCTAAATGTTTCACCGATAACGACCTTCCTGGGGCTAGCATCTTCTGGTCCCTTTGTGCTGGTGGTGGTGGTGGTGGTTTTTTAGGTTGAGGGCTGGATTTGGACTCGGAATCGGCTCCTGCGTCGTAAGTAGGGGACTGGCCCGCTCGGGTGCGAGCCAAAGTCTGAGATTGGTAACCATCTTCTGCCTTCGCAACCTCGCCATCCAATGCTCCAGGTGGTCTGCTTGGTGATGGCGATGGTTTCGGTCTCCGGTGGGGCGGAGGGGGAGGCGGCGGCGGCTTCACCAGCTTCTTCTTGGATATTTCCATTACTGGTATTTCGGATGCATCACCGCCCTCACCGATAACGTCGGGGTGCGAGTCGGCGAACCTTACAACCAGGCCCTTCCTATTCGGTCGCGAACTTCGCCCTGGTGTTCGGGGCTCGATTCGGCCTGGGACGAGGGGGCGATTCTGCTGGGCCTGCTGATTGACGGCGAGGGCTTGGGGGTAACGAGATATGCTGGTATCGAGCTTGGGTAGAGTGGTTGGAGGAGGAGGCGGCGGCGGATGCGTGACATTGAGACTGTCGGCAGAACTGCGAAGGAAGGCGTCCAAAGACGCAGCGGAGGTGTTCTCTGTAGCTTTACGGTCCTTGAGGTCCTTGACGTCCTTGACAGCGGCAAAGAGCTTGCCCATCAATCGGCCCCTCCTCGACGAACGGCCGTCGTCGGCGGCTACATACGACTGTTCATGTTCCATGCTGTTTAGCAGCAAGGCGATGCCTTCATTGACCTGACCTGGCCTGACCGCTCTGGACGTTGGGCCCCGTCGCCGTCACGGGGAGAACAAAAGATTGGCAGCAGACTTCCCCGGGCGTGACGAGGCGGCGGTGATGCTCTAGCTGGGTTGCTCAATGGCGTTGGTGAAGCCGAGGCGACGATGCTTGGGTGACATATGAGAAGGTGCGGTGCGGTGGCCTCTTGTTGGTGGAGTTTGCTGCTTGCTGTCGGCTCCCGGCCAGATGTATTCGCGCGGTAATTGTGTGATTTGCTCCCGCGCCAGAGCCGAATGTCGTCACGAGGGAGCGCTTTGAGAAGTGAGGTGTGGTTGATCGGCGTTGGCAGGGAATTGCAAGGGGTTTCAGACCTGGTTAGTCCTTTGAGATCACCCAGCTTTCGGCAACCCTGATACCCTGATACAAGGTGGATGGGATATGGGACCCTTATCTGTCAGACACTAGGGGTGCCTGTCGCCCAGACGTACCCAAACTATCGAATGCGACGCAAGGTGCAAGGTATGCAACTGGCTCCCTTGAATGGCTTCATATACCTATTATACTTCTATTTATGCATACAGCAGCACAGGCCAAGGCGTGGAGCAGCAGATACACGCGCGCGTAGTAATGCAACCCCCAGGACTGATGTTGGTTTGGGAAGCAGATGGTAGGCAGGTAGCATTTGATATGGATAAACAAGCATCTCAGAACAGGGCCTCCGTATCACCAGCCAGTGGCCTCCACTCCACACACCCCTGACCCCGCTGAGCGGCTTTCGCTCGACCTTCGCTCGACCTTCGGGGCAAAACGTGGGGCAAGAAGTCCTCGCCTGGAGCTCTGAAGCTTGGCCCGTGACGCCAAAAATTCGCTGTGGCTTCTGTGGCTTCTGTTCGTGACGGGCGGTGCGGTATCTAGCAACTGGACATGTGGTTTTTAGCGCCAGGCTATCCAGTTCAGAGAGGTTTAGGTGACGCTGCCCGTCTTTGTAGGCCCTTTGTGGCGGCCGACAGGGTTTCCCATGGCCTAGATGGTAAACACGTTGAATGGATCTATTTTGGGCACCGAAACTCGTTGAAATCGAGACATTCATTGGCAGGGCCGTTGCTGCTGCGCCTTCATCGCCTTACCCACACGGCACAATTCGCTTGCTTGTGTGCGTAGTACGAGTAGTACTTGTCCCTTCAACACCTCAAGCCCCTTTGCGGATACTACTCACCAATATCCCTTTGGCCCTTTGACCCTTTGATGCTGTTCGTACTCGTACGCACATACCCGCCCTTGGTGTAAAACGGCCCCTTGCCTATTATACGAGGCCAGACCTCATCCAAAAATCCAGATTTGCTCTGGAGGCGCAAAGAACAATAATATACAACATACCTTGACCCATGCCACTGCGCAAGCCCGGGCGCAATATCGCATATTCGGCCTGCCCAGCAACCTCAACAGCGAAATGAGAAGGGGCACTTTGGCTATCAGACAGTTCTACAGACGGTCCACACTGTCGGCTGTTAAGATAAAAAATAAGGCCTTGGCTTAAGATGTACATACTACTAGCCGAAAGATGCTAGTAATATGACCGGACTGTTATATTAATTAGACCCTCCTTAGGCTGAAATACTACTACCGTCTTTGTCTTCGCGGCCTTCATTGTTCCCTCATGGAAGGTCACCAGATGCAGTGCCAAATTGCCGTCACACCTTCCGCATAAATGAAGGTAATTTTCTCCAATCTTTGAGTCAACATTGCAGTTGCACAGATTGCCATCGCTCGCTTTCACAAATCTGGTAGAAACACTTTTTCCCGAATTAGCCGCTTAGCAGTACTACCTTGGCCGGCCAGTTATACCTATAAACTCCGTCTCACCTACTTCGTACTCCACATCTTCATTCACCACGAGATTTGTCAATTCCACTCTGCATGAAGACGGCTGAAGCAAGGGACAAATCCCCCTGTACGGATTGACGGAGTATTATGGGCTATTATCGGCATGTGACTGAAGGTCCGGATCCGAAACTGTGGCTCCACCTCGGAGGGGCGGCGCGAACTCATCAGGCCCCCACACTAATAAAATCTTTATCGATAATGCCGATAAGATATCCACCCGCTGAATCATTTTGGTGCCATCCCACCTTCGCAACATTTTGTCTGGTAATTAATCTAGTCAAACCAGCCAAGAACATGTAGTGCCTTTGCCCAGAGGCATGATCTCCACATTGATCAAAAGAATCATGACTTATGAGCTCAAGAAAGTCCCCATCCCCCGTCGGGGGGTCGACTATCGCGGCAAGGTAGTCCTGGCGCCGATGGTTCGATCTGGAGAACTGCCCTCGCGACTCCTCGCTCTCCAATATGGCGCCGACCTTGTGTGGGGTGAGTCATAGAGGGCACACTTTCTGCTTATTCGTACCATTGACTCGTATTCTTCTTAGGCCCAGAAACGATTGATCGGGCTATGATCGGAACTACTAGGCGGTACAACGAAGTCACCAAGACGGTCGAATGGTTCCGCGTATCGTCCCAGGGCCAGAAAGAGCCGCCACCAGATGCGAAGGAGAGCATCATCTATGCTACGCTGCCCGAGAAGGAAAAAGACAGGCTGATCTTCCAGATTGGAACCTCAGACCCGGATCGGGCCGTAGAAGCTGCGAGACTGGTGGCCGCCGATGTGGCGGGTATCGACGTAAACGCCGGATGCCCTAAGCCATTCAGTACAAGTGGCGGCATGGGAGCTGCTCTCCTGAGAACTCCTGATAAACTATGTGCCATCTTGGAAGCTTTGGTCAAGAATATCACTCCTGAATTTGAAATTGGCATCAGCGTCAAGATTCGCATTCTAGAGACGCCTGCCGAGACAGAGGTGCTTGTGAGGAGGCTTGTTGCCACGGGCATTACAGGTCTCACGGTCCACTGCCGAACGACGCCCATGCGGCCACGGGAGCGCGCTATCCGTGGCCAGCTGCGCATGGTTGCAGACATCTGCCATGAAGCCGGTGTGGCTTGTCTAATGAATGGAGATGTGGAAACAAGAGACGAGGGACTCAGGTTAGCGGCCGAGTTTGGCGCAGACGGTGCCATGATTGCCACTGCCGCCGAGAAGAATCCCAGTTGCTTCAGGGGCGAAGCCGATGGTGGCCTGCTGCCATGGCAGGATGTGGTTAGACAGTACGTCAAAGCGTCTATGGATGTTGATAATCGGTTTGGAAATACCAAATATCTACTTGCCCAGATGGTACCTGGCAAGGCTGGTCTTCATCAACCCCTAACTCAGGGCAAGCGCTACTCGGATATTTGCAGAATGTTGGGCCACGAAGACTTGATGGAGCAAGCTCGAGAGACAGATTCAAGGCGCGGGTTAGATCAACCCCCGGTCAAGAAACCGTCCAAAAAGGGGAAATCAAATGCAGCCGCTTTGGCTGCTGGTGGACAGATGGGACAAGCAAGGGCAAAGACTCAGCAGCGAAAGGCCCTATCTGAGCGCAAGATCACAGCACCGGTTGAACCTGAACCAACGCCTGTTGCTTCTGCGGGATGATGAAAACGACTATACCTTCCTGTCGCCGTCAGACCAGCCCGCGCTCAACCACTTGGGCATCGACTGGATCAACGAGGAGTACCGTAGCACCTCTGGCCCCGTCAAGGTATCATTTCCTGACATCGTCTAGAATCCCCTTTGCAAGGCGTGGATATGCAAGATCGACTCGACTTAACATGACCCAGTTGAACAAAATAGACATGACTACTGTAGCTGTTCAGTATATGGGACCTCTTAACTAAAAGGACTAGCCAGTTGTTGATAGAATTGATTCACTTGAGGTAACTATTACTCTACCCGAACCTGTGACACCACACTTGCTCAGTGTATGCCCTAGTCATTTGCCAACATAGACCCCGACTTACACGGTTCATCCCTTAGGAAATAACCCAGACCGTCATACTAACCCAATAAAACTCGCTAGATTATACCCTTACCACCAAGTAAATGACCTAATTGCCGCCTCTTTACATTCCTCATATCACAGATTATCTACAGCGAATTTATGAGTATACAGGAATCGGAATAGCTAGCGATTGAAGGTTAGGCTTATATATTTTGAACTTGCGAGCGATTTTCTCGATACATGCGTCTTGGCAGAGGGAGATCTTCTAATTAGGTCAGTCCCAAATGGATACTGAGACACCATTTAAACTCTTGCTCGCGAAGCTTATACTTGCTCTTGAGTTGCTGAAAAAAATACGGATATGTACCTTATGACGGTCCATGTCTAAAAAAGAATCAAGGATTACTACCTAACCAATCTCATCTCCATTTTTGAGAACTCCCTGATGCTCTCTCAGCTCAACAAATGAAAAAGGAAACGTTCAAGATTCTCTATCTGGTAGTACAGTTGCTTTTTTAAGTTCCTCTATTTACCCTGCTTAACCCAGCCCTCGAGGGTCTCCCGCGCATCGGTGACCTTGTCGTCAACATATTGTACACCCACGTCCTTGTGGATCTTGGCGAAGTGAATGCCCTTCTGAATTCCCTCGCGCAACTTGATGTGAGACTCCGCAACAACAGGGAATCTCTGCTCGTACTTCCACGTCAGATCCGAAACATTCCTCATCGTGACGGGGAGCACCGTCCACCCAGCGCCGATACCCAGAGCGAACGGAACGGTGGCGCGCAGTAGGATGTTGCGATTCCGGGTGACAATACTGCCTGCCATGGCTGCTACCAGAATGTAGATGGCGCCTGGCATCAGCTTCTCGCCACTCGCCCGTGATGGAGCGAGGGATGCGATTGTGTTCGTGAAGGATTGCTCAAGGTCGAACGCCGAGTCCATAGTCTGATTGACCTTGTTCTCGGCTGTCACCGCAACATCATAGAGAAACAGACGCGCCTTTCCGATCTGCACTGCTAGCCGGTCGGTCGGAGTAGGGCCCCTGTGTTTATACTCTTCCTCCTCGGGCTCATTCGGTTCCACCGCAGGTGGTGACGGCGCAACAGGTAACGGTGAGGGAACGTCCAGGTCATCGTAGATCGGTTTTCTCTATTTACAATTCATTTAGCGATTGTGGCCCAGCAAAAGGCAGCTCTCAGGTGACGACGCATACTTTAGGGGCCTCGGCAAATACTGTCGCAGGTGCCAGAGCCAAACCACCAAGGGCGGCTGCGGCAAACGGCGCCCAGGAGCGCTGCAAGACTCAATTAGCTCTGATTTATTACTAGCAGAGATGTAGAAAAATGCTTACCCGTTGCAGGAGCACTCTTGCAGCCATTGTACGGGCAATTGAGGAGCCGCGATTTTCAACGTCGTCGGCGATGCAGTAAACGACTCTGAAGTGATTATCTTGACTTGGTCTCACGTGATGATACGTTCCGCCATATTCCGACGTAATGGCGCGGCATTAGGAAAGTCCGTTCCGGGGAGCGGGCGCCTTACAAGGTATGCCATGCATTGGATATGCAGTACGGAGTAATAGTATAAGTCATTTTTAACCTATCATGACAGCATGTCAAACTATATATCTCGGAGTAATAATAATGACCCAAAAGGTTTGGATATGCTGAAGCACTGGGTATGAAAGTCCGCAACATGAATGCACGCTCGCTCTACTCCGTAGATCGAGTGTCGATGATGAGACCGGAAAGAGAGTGTGTCAAGTATCTCGCTCGACCCTTGCAGACGCCATCGAACACTTTCAACCAATAAACAGCACTCTTGTGATTCAATGTCCAGAAGTCGTTGATGCCCTTGATAATACGACGTAGATAGATAATAGCCAGTGAATGGAATGCAGCGCATTTTGCTGTTGGCGGCCTGTGCCGGTCCGGACCGTCGTTCGGCTCAAGGTGACGAGTACGTACCTCATGCAAAACCCCTCTTGCCGATTTAGGGGACTCCCCAGAGCGACGACAATTGCAGAACTCCGATCTCTGTGATAGTAATGATTTTGTTCCATTCCCATCACTTTCGCCAGCTTCTCTCGCCTTCAATGGCATCACCCCCTTCGTCTTTGCCCATGTTATGAAGGCCCCCCATTTCCCACACGCCCGCGATTCGGTTCTTTATTCTTGAAAAGAACCATGTTCAATTCCGGGGGCCGGCGCCTCTGGGTCTGCACCCAATGCTCTCGTCGTGTGATCAAGCAGAGCCAGCGACGATGGGAGTCGAGCATTGCTGCCGCGGCTGCGGTTGCAGAACCCGGTAGACTGCCCGTCGACCACTTTACGAGCACCCGCCATGACGATGCCGTCCTGCGCGATCTATTCGATGCCCCCTCGGGCAGAACATTCGCCAAACTCAGCCTCAAGAAGAGCCAGGGATTGTTCAAGAACCGCTACCTGACCAGTCCAGATGGGTTCCTCTTGTTTGCGCAGAAGAACCTGGAAAAGGCGACCAGAATCGTTCACCGTGTCCTGGCAGCGTCAACCACCCGCGAGTACCAATCTCTGGTCCGAGACTTGGACCGCCTGAGCGATTTGCTCTGTCGAGTCCTCGATCTGTCCGACTTCGTTCGGATGACACATCCCGATGTGCGCTTTCAGCAAGCTGCTGCGGATGCCTGGTCAATGGTATACCAGTACATGAATCAGCTCAACACCATGACGGGACTGAGCGATCAATTGGGAGAAGCCATGTCTCGACCCGAGGTCACCTGCGCCTGGTCCGAGGAGGAAAAGACGGTGGCAGAGCTGTTGAAGCTTGACTTCATGAAGTCGGCTGTCAATCTACCCAAGAAGGCGCGTGATAGGTTCGTCGAGCTTTCTTCACGAATTAGCGACATCGGCTCGGCGTTTGTCCAGGGCATGGAACCAGAGGTGAAGGAGGTAACACTGCCTTCTCATCGTTTCTACGGCTTATATCCGGGCCTCGCTGCGTCACTTAAAGTGCGCTCACAAATATCGATCCCCACCACAGGCTCAGAGGCGGCCGCCGCTCTGCAGAGTGTATACGATGAAGAGACTCGGAAAGAGATCTATCTTGCCCAGCGCAGAGCCTCTGGCCGGACCATCCAGCTCCTAGAGACAATGCTCAAGCTCAGAGCGGAGCTATCTAGTCTGGCTGGCTTCGAGAGTCACGGCCACATGGCCCTGAAGGACCGAATGATGGCCAAGTCACCCGCATCGGTCAGGGAGTTCCTGCTGGCGTTAAGAAATCACAATGCGTCAAGTATTCAACAAGAGTTGAACGAATTGACACTGAAGAAGCGCGAGAGGCTGGCCATGCCTGATGCAACGCTACAGGCTTGGGACAGAGACTTTTACATGGAGAAGACCAGGACGGAAATGAGATCTCGGGTGCGTCATGAAGACCACCTGGCGTCCTACTTCTCCGTTGGCACTGTCATGCAGGGTCTGTCTCGTCTGTTTGAACGTCTGTATGGCATTCGTCTCGTCCCGCGAGAAACTCTCCCAGGAGAGACATGGCATCCAGATGTAAAGAGACTAGACGTAGTGTCCGACGATGGCGAGCAGGTAGCCGTCCTCTACTGTGACTTGTTTTACCGACCCCAAAAGTCACCGAATCCCGCCCATTTCACGGTCAGATGCTCCCGTGAAATCCTATCCAGCGAAATAGAAGAAGCCGGCGCTGATCTGGGCGGTTCTGGAATGCCAACCTTTGAATCTGCTGAACAGGCCGCTAACGACGGAATGGAAACATCCTCACGGCATGGCACGTTGAAGCAGCTTCCCACCATTGCGCTGGTGTGTGATTTCCCCAAGAACGACAACACCAGAGAACCTGCGTTCTTGTCATTCTACTCGGTCGAGACACTCTTCCATGAGATGGGCCATGCCATCCACTCCATCCTGGCGCGCACATCCTTCCAGAACGTCTCCGGCACCCGCTGTGCAACCGACTTCGCCGAACTCCCCTCCACATTAATGGAGCACTTCGCCGCCGACCGCACCGTCCTCTCCCTCTTCGCTCGCCACTGGAAGACCGACAGGCCTTTACCCTACGACCTCGTCGCCGAGCGTATCAAGGTCTCAAAACGCTTCGAGGGCATCGACACCGAACACCAGATCCTCCTCGCCATGGTCGACCAGGCCTACCACGCCCCCGAAGTCGCCTCCCCTTCCTTCAACTCTACCCACGTCTTCCACGACATCCAGCGCTGCTTCGCCCATGGACCCAAGGATCCCCCCGAGACCTGCTGGCAGGGCTTCTTCGGCCACTTGCACAGCTACGGCTCCACCTACTACAGCTACCTGTTCGACCGCGTGCTCGCCGAGCGTGTCTGGCGCGTCGTCTTCCGCGCTGGTGAGGGCGGCGCTGCTATAAGTCGTGAGAACGGCGAGCGCCTCAAGGAGAACCTACTCAAGTGGGGTGGCGGCCGTGATCCCTGGACGTGTCTCGCCGATACCCTTCAGGATGAGAGGTTGGCGCCCGGCGATGAAAAGTCGATGGCGCTGGTAGGCAGTTGGGGTATCAAGGACGACTTGCACCATACTTAGAGAGAGAATGTTGGCCATGGAAAGGGCAAGGGTTAATGGCTTAATACTTGGAAATTGCTCTCAAGGGTGAAAATGATCAAGCAGACATGTTTCAAGGCGACTTTCTACAACAACATAAACGAAGAAGCATAGTACTATAAACAACGAACACAATAAAAACCTCAGCATAGGTAGATCTTCATAAATGTGTTGAGTCATTTTGCATTGCCAATGTATTTGTTAGAGGTTAAAGTCCCCGACGCAAGGCTTTGTTACCTCCGCCAGCTCGTCTTCGATGCTCTAGGGAGTTCCTAGCACACTGCAAACTCCCAACTCCATAAACCAAACCCAAAAAGCCTTCCATATCTACTCCATGATCCCCCCGGAGAAAGCCGTAGCAAACCTCATATAGCCTTCGATATCATGAATAAGGGGTATAATTTAGAACAGAGAAGAAAAAAACATGATATCGGCACATTAGAAGGATCGTCATGAAGCCAAGCACTTGCAAGGCTCACACATATTTACTTCGTCGCGCAGGTTAAATCGCCTGAGGCGCGGTTTGCTGCACCGTCATTGGCAGAGATGTCATTCCGCCCAGCATCGACAACCTCGAGAGTGATAACGTCATAGCCGAAGCAACGACAACAGACTCTGCGTCTTCCGTGAAAATACTGAAACTACGACTATCCTCATGCGGTGTGGAGAACGACTCGGGATAATCTTCGCAATGTTCTACGGTGTCGGCCGCGATGTCAGAATCTTCGAGGACGATAGCGACGCTTCGCCTGGCGAGCTTCTTCAGATTATCCTTTGTCTCCAGATTGTCATTATCGTCGTCGTCGTCAAAATCGAAAACGGACGTTTCTCTGAGGGACTGTCCTGTTGGTGGGCCATTTTCTTGTATGGCGCTGGTGTGAGAAGGTTCGGTTAGGGTGTTGATCTGGAAGCTAAGCTTTCTTACTTGCGCCTCTAGCGCTAGACGTGCGGAACGTTCAGTCTCTATGAAGGCCATGAGTGTGGCATAGTGATCCATGGTGAAGGGGCCGCTCAGCGGCTTGGAGAGAATAGGGAAACTGGACGTTTCTTGAACGGTAGCAGTGGCAGAGGTCTGCCGTTCTGCAGCTTCGAAGATCAGGCGGTTGATTGCTGTCTGCTGATTGATTGATCCTACAAAGGTTGGGGCGTTTCCAAATGATAGCTTGGAACCCTCAGAGTCTTGAGCGGAGGATTGGGACAATGGCCGAGGCGAGTCCACAGGAATAGATGATGCCGAATCGGGGTGACCGGCCTCGATGTGGCAAACCTGCGTAAGGATGTCCTCTGCGCGATCTAGGCGGTTCTCAATACCACTAATCCGGTTCTCCAAAGTAGCAGCTTCTGTGATTTTCATGTTCATGTTGGCCATTTCTGACATGTACGTAATGTCCACAAAAGGGAATGGCTGCAGGTGTGCTCTAGGAATTTCATTGGCATTGCACTCAGGCTTGTCAACAGTGAGAGGGCTTCTGATATCCAAATCTGGCGCACTTGACGAGACGGGGGACAAAAAGTCTGCATCGTAGCTCTCCCGCCAGGGGCGGACGACGTCATGGCTGCGGCGACGAGCCACACCGCCGGCCAGGGCAGTGTTAATGTGGGGGATTAACGACAGGCTTCTTGAGCGACGCTTCAAACCAGTCGTAACAGCACAGCCGATCTCGTCAGGGTCATGACTGGCGTCTACTAGCCTGCTACTCCAGTCGTGTATGCTTGCTGGACGAGGAGTCAAGCCCACTGGCTTGGTCCAGCGTGCACTGGCTGGATGAGCGGCAGTAGTTGCAGCACGCCGTCTTGTTAGACTCAGCTCTGCACTGATAGAATTCCGCGCACTTTGAATAGCCAAGACATCTTCAGGACCTATAGAGTGGGATCGCAGAGCCCGATCATATTCAGTCAGAGGCAGTGAGCCGTGTCTCTTTGGGCCAGGTCTCTGAGGCAGACGGCTAGTTCCAGCCAGGTCCTATCTCATGTATGAGCATTCTATTTCACAGGTCAATTTCGCGGCCGTTGCCTACTTACACTGAAATGTTGCTTTGCCATTCCTTCCCCTGCTGTAAAAGAAGAGCGCGTGGTTCTCCTCCCTCGAGTCGTCTTCCGACGGCCGAATAGCTTACTCAATGCATTTCGAAACTTGGACTTGGGTCGTGAGGACGGCGTATTTGCACTGGTGGTTGATTCGCTGAATGTGCCATCAGAGGTTGTTATCTGCTCCAATGATCCTCGCACCATGGGATCCAAGGACGAGACATTTGGCCAGAAATCCGAGTTTCGGGGTTTGTTGTCGTTTGAATCAACGCTCCGGACACCGGGAGCTGAAATGCCAGTGTTCTCCGACGGGCCAGCTTCGACAATGGAATCTATGTTGTTGACCAACAGACCTGCCGACATGGTGAAGGCAGCATCACGGGCCCTCATGGAGAGCTCTTCGTCCAATGCATCCGGGATGGGAATCGGATTTGAGATGTGGCCGCGAATGGTCTTGGAGCCGGTCCGGGAACGCACTCTGGCAGCCGCCTCTATAGCGGGACTCGACCGGGCTGGAGTGGGAGTTGATGACTTCCAAGCCATCTTGTAGATCGTGGGAAGATGATGACAGGAGAGATGAAGAGAAGTGAAATGGCAGAAGAAAGAAATCAAGAGAGGGTAGAAGAGAAGAGAAGAGAAGAGAGGTAAAAAGAGGACAGATCAAGAACGGCAGGCAGCCATAGGTGTTGATGATGACTTTTCTGTACCCGGGGAAGGAGCCCTCGGCCCAAGTTGGCTGGTTGTACGGAGTAGAGTAGATTTGTATCAGAAAGATAGGGCAGACTTGTTCATAATGCCGCAGCAAGTCATCGGGACCCGCCGTGAGAAATCAGAGTCAGTGTGGGAGAGAGAGATCGGGCCCGCGAATCTTGGCACCATGGCAGTTTTATAAGGAATAATGGTATGCTACTGCTCACGGCCTAGGTCAGGCGAGAGGGGCGAATTAGCACAGGAACGAGAGAGATGCAGTGTGAAACACGCTGGCGCCATGGGCGTTTTTATCGAAGCCCCCCTCCCCTCTGAGTGGGAGCATCCAAAGCAAGCTGGGAAGAGGGTGGAAGAGAGAGGCAACTGGGGCGCATACTCGTAAAGCGCCCATGCATGGTAGGTCAGGGCCGCACCACTCAGATTAAGTTGACAGGTTGGACATGTTCACATATATGGATACAGGCAGTCCATCACGTCAAGCAGAGGCCAGTCACCGGCCAGCTGGTGGGACAGGCAGGCCGGGCCCTGCCATCCCCGTTGGCTCGCGTGCGGTCGTGCATAATGGACTAAAAATAAGTGATAAGCAGTCTGGTGGGTGGTAAGCAGTGCCTGACCGAAGGATTGGACTGGACCAGTGGATGCCAGAGCATGTATCTGTCTTGGAAGAGACGAGGCGAGCCCGACTGGCATGCAATTGGTATCCAATAGCTGGCCCGCCAAGCGATACCGAGCACGTTTAGAAGTTAGAAGGGCGCCGAGCGGGAGAAAAAAAAGAAAAGGGGGGGCTACTTGGGGGGATTGCGGGCGGCGATGCAGCATCAGAGGCTGTCACATCATGATGTAGCGAGCGCAGCTTGTGCCGCCTCCTGCTGCGGACTCCGTGGAGCTGTTTTTTTTTGGCCATTGAGCGATCAGGCGGTGTTTTGCTCGTGTTTTGGAGCTGGAGCAGCGAGGGCGTTGAGGCGGACAAGGAATGAAGACGAGAATGGAGAAGCGAAGATGTCTAGAATCACCATTGGAATGCGATTGGAATTGACGGTCCAGCTGTTGACTTGTACTCCGTAGCTGTTATCGATTGGTATCTCGGTACAGAGTAGCACATACCAACACTAGCAGTGCCTCTACATATTACTGATTGAGGGCTAATATGACTCCCGCTATCTCACAGAAGTAAAGACCGCTACTCCCGCTATAGCTAGCGCTGCTGTTCCTTGCAGGGGCGCACGCACGTGTTGCATTCCGACCCGTCTCGTTGATAAACAATCAGTACCTTGCCTAAAGGCCAAAATACAAGAACTTTGGGAACTCCTCTCAGCCCTCGAGCGCAGAATTCACGCACCCATACGGCTGCTATCATCCAACTATGGAGCAGTACTTCGTATATGACCCAACTTCGCAACCTTCTCCCCCCCCCCCCGGGGTTCAAGGGCATGTGACGATGTTGGAGTGCACGGTTCACGGTTCCCCATAATAGCCACCCACCACCACGCATTGGTTGGCAAAATGGTTGCCATCCAGATGGAGTATATGGATACCTACCAGCATTATCTGCGGTACTATCGGCAAGATAAATCCAACAACAGTTCCTTGTTGTGCCAAGAAATGGATCTGGTGTGCATCCGATATCGTAAAGTGCCGTGGCTCACCCAATTACCTCTCCCACCGATCAATGGCGTTTTGCCTTCTTCAAAGAGAATTGTCTCTAATCGAGTTGTTGGCTATGTTGTCATTGGCTTACTTGCTGGTTGCACAACAACTGTCTCCCTCCTTCGAGGGCAACATGGAACATTCATTCCCAATTTACCCATCAACTATATACTCCGTATGTACTACCTGACTCGGCAGTTCATCTAATGGATACAGTTCTACCAGGGTATTTTCCCGTTGCATAAATAGCGTGACAATCGACCTGTTACGAAGACTGTTTCGGGTCCTTTGGCTACTGGGTTATGCGCCCTCTATACATACATACTCGGCGTCGCATTTCATGCGTGCAAGCAGATCAGCGCACTATTTGCGGGAAACTTGCAGAAAAGGACAGGTGCTTTCTTTGCAGAGGCTCACATGACGGAATCCGTCCGATCCGATCCATTTGCCATGCCACCTTGCGTCGTATGCATGCTGGCTGGCGTATTATAGATCTGTATGTAATAGTACCTACTTAGATCTAATCTAATCCTAGGTGCTCCGGACTTTAGAGGCGGGCGGTTTCTGTTACTTCTCCGAAAGATGCTCCGAAGAAAGCAATTTACTATGGATTGAGGTCTAGCCCGGCAATATGTCCTCGAATCCGAAAATGCGAGAAAGCAATAACTATCAAGGTACTTATGTGTCTGTCACATTTCTCAGGCGCTTTCATCTCGATGCCTCTTTTGGCAAGTCAACTCCAAAACTCACCCACTATCTGATCAAGTTTCTCAAGCTGATAGCAAGTGGCTAGGGTGGCCATACTGTGCATGTCGATCACACGACCAAATTCATTTTACTATCAATAACCAACAGCCTTTGGACTTTGCCTGGCATGTCTTTGTAGCACACGCCCCGGGCCCAACACTCACAGCCCCAGCAACTAAAGACCTTGGGGTGCATACTCCCATCTCTAATGACTAGTTGAAATATCCGGGCCCTTTTATTGAAGTAATGTACAATATCTTCATCATCCTTGGTTGACATCTGCGACATCGGGGTATCGCAAATCAGCATTCTTTTCCAGAAAATCCATCCATTTCTTGAGAAACTTGCTCCCCCTGAAAGACACCATTGTTAGTATACGTCTTTGGCTCTTGTAATGAAGCCGCATAGCTGCGTCAAGTAACAAAAGGACTCACCTTTTAACTGTTTCCGAGTCCCCTATTACAGTCAATGATCGCTTAGGGCGGGTCATGGCGACTAAGATCATCGATTAATGCCAAGCTCCTTATCCATACGGTTCTCTGCTCAAAAGAGGTGAAGAGACCAGCAGTGTCGGGGCTTACCATTGAGACGTCTCTTCTCCCCCAAGAAGCCTACCTCACCATCAGAGTTACTGCGCACGAGGCTGACAATCACGGCCTCTTTCTCTCGGCCTTGGAACCCATCAACACTTCCAAGTTCGATCCCCGGAAACTTTTCCTTCAGAGGTGCAAGAGCAGCAAGCTGATTCCATTACTACTTGTCAGCGATTTGAAACTAGGGGTACCGTGATGTAGATGAACGTTACCTGAGCATTGTAAGGTGTTACAACAGCAATGTCTTCAGGCCGAACGCCAGCTTCCACCAGTTGCTTCACGTGCTGTCGGACTAGAAGCGCCTCCATCTCATTGCTCTTGCTCTCACCGTGTAGACTGCCTTTCTTCGGGCCATCCTTATCATCCTCTTCATTCCGTTCAGGGAAATCTCCGCCTTGGGTATCGATGAAAACGAGCGGCTCTCTTGTATCTTCATTATCCTCAACTTCGTAGTCTAATTCTTTGAGCAATCGAGCTTTTACTCCATCCGCCGCCACAAGCTTCGATTCGTACAGCTCGTCAGAGGGGAAGCGCATAATCTTTTCATGCATGCGGTATTGCGTCGTGAGCATCCGCTTGATAGACGGCCCGTGGAGAGCCAGCAACCGGTCAAAGAGGGTTGTTTCAAGGGTCATACCCTTGATAGGCTTGACGTCATCTTTGGGCTTGATTTTGGTCTTGGAGTTGAGGGACTTGATTGTCGGCGGGAGCTGTAGATGGTCGCCGGCACACACGACCTTCTTTGCTGACAGTAAAGAGACCCAGCATTGAGCTTCCAGAGCTTGACTTGCCTCATCGATGATGACAACATCAAACCTTTCATTCCTCAACTGGAATCCCCCAGAACCGTGAAGTGTGGCAAGGACAACCTTACTTCCCCCAACGAGATTACTGACGCATTTCCTTTCCCTCTCGCGATACTCCTTTCTTAGTTCCTTCAAGTCAGTGTAGATGGCCTTTCGCTCCCTGCCACTCTTAGTCTTCTTGATCGAGGCTTGCTTCGCATCCATTTCGGCCCGCACATCCTTGACTATAGCACCAGCCTCAGACGTCTGGGTAAGTACGTCCAAGGAATGGTTCAAAACCGAAGGCAAAAGTCGTGCTGGATGGCCGAGACGGAGGATGGGGAACTTGTGTGGAGATAGGCGTTCCACGATGTTGTCGACTGAGATATTGGACGGCCCACACACCAATATTCTTTGGCCACTTTTGATCATCTGAAGAATCAATTCTATAAGGGTATGCGTTTTTCCCGTCTAGAGAAAGTTAGCAAGTTATACATGTCACATCGATATCGTGCAGCTCACCCCTGGAGGTCCGTGGATCAGAGCCACCTCGCGAGAAGCCAACGCAAAGCGAATGGCATCCTTCTGTGAGTCGTTCAAAGTTGGGTCTATCCACTCAATGTTTCCAACTTCTGTGCTCGTTGTCAGATTCTGGGGTACAGGCGACGGACTTGATAATCCAAACAGGACTCTGATGAAGCTCGAGTATTCGGATTCGCCCATCTTTTGCAGCTTCTCCATTGTCTGGTTCATGCTTCCATGGTATGTCAGTAACTTGGCCTCATTTTATCAAAATATTGCCATTTTCACAGCATCAGATAGAAGACGTGTGTATCCCATACCGTCGATATGTGACCTCATCCGCCAGCTTCACTATCCATACCCTCCCCGAAAAGACAACATCATCCTTTCCCTCATCCAGCGCAACGCTCACAGCTGCCCTCTGGACTTTGGTCACAACCCCTCTACCGCCTTTCTTCTCGAGCTCCTTAACCTCCCTCTTCTTGGCACTTCCCGCTGGCTGCTCCGCCACTAGAACAATATCCCCAGTCCGGATACCATGCTCCGGCAGCTCCCCGGTGCTTGAAGTGGCATTGTCAGGGCTTAGATCAAGAACAATTTTGCCTCCCAAGCCAGTGCGTTGCGAAGAAACGACGAGGTTGGTGATGGCCAGACCAGCTCGTTGCAGGCCGGTGGGGCTGTGGTTGGAGATGAGAGAACTCGTTTCTTGGATCTCGCTTTGGAGCTCTTGGTCCAAGAGAGCAAGCTGAGTGGCCGCAAAGGACGGAACGTCAATGGGCTCTAGAGACGGCATGATAGAATTTCCGCTTTCCCTTACGATGCAGTGGTGAAGTTGAAGAGTGAACCTGAACCCCACCATTGTGCGTTTCGCGGATGCAACTCCCCGCAATATGACAGCATATGGTTCAGACATAATATCGCCAAGACAGCATCCGTGAGACATTATTGAACTCTTATAATAGTACATATATTCATTGTATGCTCGTGTGCCAGTCATCGTTTCACAGATGTTACAGCAAGATTCCAACCTTATGCCAACGTTCAAAAAATAATAATACATATTCATCCGCCCAAAAAGCACATAGCCCCTGATAGCCAAGCATGAATAGTCCCCTTCCCAGTTACTCGTCGAGTTCGGGTTCACTTCTCGTCTTCCGGTTGAATAACAATAACCACAACCAAAGACAACAACATCAACGCCAATGCCACAAACGCCATGATGATGATGGTCCCCCGACTCGCGGGGAACTTGCCCTGAAGAATCCACTCCTGGGCGTGAAAATACCGCTTGCATCCCAGCAGTAGGGTCAGGATGCTGATGGCCAGGAACGTAGTTCCCAATGGTCTGCCCATCTGCCGGAGCGTATCCTTGTTCATGCCATGTGCCGCCGCATCTTCAGAGACGGAGGTGTTGAGGCGGAACAGCTGCGTCACAGCTACACCAATCGACGCAAAGGCCAGAGATGTCCTCAGCCATGCAAGAAATGTCCGTTCTAGCATATGCAAAGTTAGCTACTTCGCGCCAGCCATCAGCGAGAGGGCACGTGTGATGCGCCATACCGAGGGCGAGGTGATCCCGTGCCACGCTTCCCGTATTCTCCAGCTCGAGGGATTGGAACTTTGCCAGCGTCCGCTTCCACCGGGGAGGGGCGGGCTCGGGTGTCGTGTCTCCCTCCGATGCGGAATCCTGGTCCTGGTCCTGCTGACGTACAGGCGGATCGTCCCGTAGGGCAGAGGTCTCGGGCTTGCGGCCGTTGTCATTCCTGGGAGTATTATACGTCGACTTTCTCGATCGTGCAGTGTCGCCGCCGCCGCCAATGTGTAGCGTCTGGTAGCTCTGTCCAGATCCTCGCGACACTATACCCGTCGTCTCGTCATCGTAGTGTCCGTCGGCCGCCATAGGGTGTACGGATTTCTTTCGGATGAGCGTCAAGGAATCAGCATCCATGCTTTGTGCCCGCTGAAGCGCCGTCTGTGTTGCGTACTCCGAGTCCGAGTCAGCAACAGCAGCACAACCAATTCACTTTCAGCACGGCCCTCGCCACCTGAGCTCGTAGCAGCAGAGGAGAGGCGGAGGAGGAGGCGGAGGAGGAGGAGAAGGAAAAGGGGCAGCCACAGACAGACAGACAGCAAGCAAGCAAGCAAGCAAGCACTCAATCAAAGAAAGACGATCACAATCAAGGGAAAGCGTCTTCTCTTCTCACCTCGAGGATCTCGTTGATGCGCTCTCCTGTCGACTGGCGTCGCCGACTCTCGCCTCTGGACGGTGTTCTGGTCCGCGACAATGGCGGCGGCAGGGCACCCGTGGGATCGTCATGGCGAGAGGTATGATTGTCGGCGGCCATAGTCACAGGGGGTTGGTCTCACTTGACTGCACAGCAGCGCGGGGGGCAGCGCGGAGGCGCGCACATGAGCCAAGTATTACTAGATGCTCGCAAGCAATGGCGTGCTTCAAAGGCTTGTACGAAGTACGAATAAGCGGAGGTAGAAGACCAAGAGTTTTAGGAGACATAGCAAAAAAGACGCCAAAAATGCGCTCCAGTGCAAGTAGTTGTTTTTTTTAAACTCTAAAAGGCCCCGATATGTCCAGACTTGTCGACGCTGTCTCGTCGATCGCATCGCGTCATTATGCGCCTGAGCCAGCTGCTGTAAGCCGCAGGTAAGGCTGGCCAACCAGCTGGCCTACACATGTGCATGCGGAGAAGAGACGTCATGTCAGCAATTGGGGATCACACGGGCGCACAAGCGAGGTAGCCAGGGAGCAGCTGTTATTTCTATGTACATACAAATAGACATGGTTGCGTTGCACAGTTGACAGATCTGTTAACCAAGAAGCCTGGCTTGGCACAAGCGACAGTTGACCTACACGCAACCACTTACAACACAGAGTCAATACGCACAGAAATCAATCACGTCAAAGCCAATACTAATTCATGGGGGTACAGTGTACCTATGAAGCGTACATCGTCCTGTACATGGCAATGCATCCCACCTTTTCCCCTGTCCGCGACCAAATCGACCGACATGGCACTGCCGCCAAGGACGATGACAGGCCAGCATATCCAGGTTTCTGCCACGCCAATGCAGTTTTGCTTATATCAATGTATGCCAAGTGAGGGGCTATCGGGGCAGACCTTGAAGCGTCAAAACCAAGACGGCGAACCGAGTCTTCATATGAAGCAGCTAGCGCTTCCCTCAGAGACTCAAGTTGCGAATAGCCAGCATCATCTGATCGAACATAGGCCAGCGTTGTGTACACCACACTGACCTTGGACGCATGGACGACAACGTGCCAAGCTCTCCAACCGAGCGCTCCAGCTTCCGGATGGTAAACCATCTCTACACTGCTTTCATCAATTCGTGAGAGACCGGTGTGGGCATGCCATTCTACTGCAGATTGTCGAGGAAGCTCCTCAATCTCTACAGCAAAGAAGGGCGGAATGCATGAGTCCGGCTCGTTTTGCTGCCGCAGCGTAAAGGTCGACCAGTCGGGGAGGTGTGTAAGAGCCTTCCCTTGAGCAGCGCCTCCTAAGGACATATACTGCGGGTTATACTTGAGGTCCCAGGGGTCCGGCCCATTTTCGTCATCCTCGTCATCATCCGGCGATCCATGAGCAATCCTCCATGCCAAGCTAGCAAGTTTCGCATTGCGTTCCATTTCAGCAGCCGATGATGATCTGGCAAAATACGCAACAGCGCTTGTCCAGATCTGTATCTTCATTTCTAGCCCAATTCTCCACAGATGCTGCAGAGATAGTACAATCTGCAGTTGCTGAGAGGTTTCGCAAGGCGTTGGAAGCACCATGGAAGCGGGTATCAAAGGAATCTGGCCAGCAACATACACGGCCCTCAGGTCTGTTGGCTCCCGCTGAGCTGTAACAGCAACGTCAACAGCTTGGCTGTAAGGGCCAATGTTAGCCGGTGCCCAGTATGATCGAGACTGAACATGGAGTCCATCTCTCTCAGTTTTTGCCTCCGGGTTTGGCGCTGTGAGATGTACTATGATATTGTGTCCGGCTGGAAGCAAATCACCACACGATATGGTGATGCGGGACGGCGGGTTCGGCTTTGTAAAGAGTTTGCCGTATTCTGCGTTGACCTTGGGGAAGTCAGACATGTTGCGTAGAATGACGAGAGTGTTTGTAATCTGCGCTGCATCAAGCGATGTCGAAGACAGTAGCTCCCTGATCTTGTCGACTACAGATCGGGTTTCATCCTCGATCGAGCTGCAATCCATTTCAGACTCGGCCAAAACAGACCACCGTAGTACATCAGCACCTTCATCCAGAAGTGTCGATTTCTTGCTGAGAAGGGCCGACGTTTGCGTACCCCCAACATTCTGCATATCCACCTCGATCGATGTTATGTCTAGCACACGATCCAAGATGGCCTGAAACCTTGCATCAAGCAACTCAGGAACTCGTACGGACCCCTCGGTGTCGGCGTCCAGCGGTTTGTCTTGAAGCTGAGCCCCTCGGAGCATCAACCAACTCGAACCGCCTCCCTCATGAATGACTTTCCTGCCATCTTCTGGAATGCAGATGCGCTTCTTGAACAAACCAGAAGGTCCATTCAAGACAAGCGTCTCAAACTCGCCTCCCTCGCCAAGCGCCGCCCCTTCAGCAGCACCAAACTTTCGAAGTGCGCTCTTGATGCGATTCACCCCGGTGTTGCTCGACACCTGCTCCCACAGGTGGCTCTCGCTGAGACCCGCGCTCGCCACCTTGATGATCCGGGCTTCAAGACCAGCTGCGGCCATGTCCGCCAGCAACTGGGTCTCGTCCGCAGGCGTGTCCAAGGGAGGGGGAAGGACAGGATATTTCCATAGATATGCCAAGGGTGAGAGGCCCAACCGCAAGGCAACGGACTCGACGCGGGTACGCTGGTAGGTTGACAAGATAGCCCCAGAGCATATGGCATTGGCCTCGGGATGGCGAGCCTTTATAGCCTGGAGTAGCGACAGCATGGATTCTGTCTCTTCGCTCAAGGAGCTTGACCGTTGTCCTCCAGCCGCATAGTCGTAGTCCCGCTCATGATGAACTGCAGCCCCGCGAATGGGCTGGCGATAGAGGGGCACTCCCGTGGCCGCTGCATAGAGGGGAATGACTTCATGGCCAACAGTCTGGTACATGAAGCTATTTAGATCCTTGACCTCAGACTCATCTCCTCGCGCTTCTGGAAGGCAAGTAGTATGTGGTTGTTGAGTCGGATCGATGAACTGGACGCCATCTTGGGCCGAGCCGTTGTCCCCAGGAGGGAATAAATTGGCCAAGGCCACAATGCGATGCCCATGGTGAATGCAATGAATGAGGTTGAAGAAACTGTCCTTTCCGCCGGAAATCAGCGCTATCACATTCAGGCATTCAGAGGACATTATTATGGCCGTTGTGGGCTCTTCAAGAGCCTTTTGAGTCGGAGTTGTGAAGTCTTGAAAGTGAGTGGCTTAAGCCCTCACGTGAAGACATTTTCCCACACATTTTCATCACCTCTGGACATGAAGTCATCAACAGACAGCCACTTGGCTTGAGCAATTGTGGGAATAATTGTCACAATGCAATTGAGAGCTTGAGCTTAAGCAAGTGTTATTCTAGAACAATTTCCAAGAAGAATTATGCATAAATATCTCGGTTACGCATAGCCGCTCAAAAGCAATAGTACTTAATATTGCTAGTGCTACTAATAATACTCGTACAAGCACTTCAGCACGAGTCTAAGAGTCAACAACATCGTTGATGATCCATGCGCGTGCAAAGCACACCCAACCTACCTGGTAATAGGTAGTTACCAACCTAGTTGCCAACCTTGTACGCGAAATGAGGTCGTTCCACAAAGAAGCTACGACATCGAGCAACACATTGAATGATCGGCGATATTTGTCATTCATTCGCTATGACCTGGCGTGTGCCTTGGAGATTGGCAATTCTAGCCGCTCAATGGCGGTTACATCGCTCTGATTATGGAGTATGGAGTACTCCGTATACAGCATTACTACTACTTTGCGAGTAGTACTGTTTGCGTGACAGCAGTTGACTCGGGTGGCCAACAAGAAGAGGATCTGCTACTACCATGATGAATCACCTCCAACTACTCCGTACCGTCTTGGACACCTTCTCTTCCGACCTGTTAACGCCGGTGTAGTCACATCACATTCGATCGACATTCTAACCCAATGGACTAAGAACACCAGCCGTACCCAACGGGCGGACGAGTGTTCCATACCGGTATTCCGCAAGATCAGGACTCCGTTACTCCGTCCGTCCGTACCTTGACACCATCCTTCATATCGACAACCACAACACACAACGTCATCAAATGTGATAGTGCTTATTGCTCGCAAAACAATGGGATCACTTTGATTTATTCAGTGGCTCGTGCACCATTACGAAAACAGGCCAGAAGACGGATCGGGCTTATGCGTGTGTTCGTCCGATGAAAGTAGTCTGAGAGGAGCTCCAAATCACGATGGCATAACCGACCCTTCCGAAGCAGGGTCTTAGGCGTCTTGAGCAGGGTCTCTTCATCTGTCACCAGGAGAAGGAGACGCGAACTGAACTGAGCCTCACCAACTCGACCAGGCGCGCCGCAAGGACCGGCAGAAGCTCCAAGCATCATCACCACCCACCCACCCGGCTACACGGTCCGGGTGTCCCAGCACTGAGGAAACCCATACCCAGCCGCTAGTCACTAGCATCGCAGCTATCAGCCATCACCTAATATCGTATCTATGGTGAAATTCATCTCAATTAATTTGCCACTTGGTGCGCCACCGGATCGTCAGAGCCAAGATATTGGGCATTCCCAGACCCAGTCTCCTGGGTGTACGGGGTACGGAGTACTACTACTACTACTACTACTACTACTACGCCTAACTCACCATCCCCACCAGGAACTAGGGACCGTCCCATCAACAATGAAACGAACGGATTCGCAAATTGAAGGCGCAGGCGACCGTCCCGGCCCCCAAGAAGGCCCCCCGGCTAATAAGGTGTGTATGTGTGTGTGTGTCTATCCGGGTCTCTAACCCGGATTCCACGAATAGCAAGCACTACCTACAGAACCAAGCTCTTAGTCCCATCGACCGGCCTATGTATGTACGACAAGGCAAGCCAACGACAAATCTGTCTCTCTCCACGAACTACTCACTAATATCTCTTCACCAGTTAGCCTCAACTTCTTCCCGGCTGCGAACCTAGCGCGCCCACCCCATGTGCCTATACTGCTTGTGGTCAGTCCTCGGATATCGCTGGCCTGCGGCCTTTTCAGCCGTAACGTGTTTCGACAGTCTACTGCTTCATACCTCACGCCACACCTCCTCTACCAACCGCTCTAGTAGATGTGCCTGAACTACGAGTAGAAGAAACCGGCTGTGTGGATAAGCCTTTCCCTAGTGAACCACGCCGTTCCTCCCAGCCGGTGCCCCCGGCGGCCGCTTTAGGTAGCAAGTAGAATATGTAGTATCTATGACTAGGTACCTATGTATCATTGTCATGATGATGGCTTCAATCATGAGACCGCCGCTAAACCGCACTATCCGACACATCGGTCCTGATGGCGGAATGAACCGCAACGCGTATAGTCCAATTTCGTGTAGAGTAGAGTACGGAATGGGGTTGGCTTCTTGTCAGTAAGCCGTCATAGCAAGGCGCCTTTACGAGTAGATAGCTTCCGACGCCTCCAGCTGGCGCGTCGTATCAAGATTGACTAGTAGATATCTAGTATCTAGCATCACATAGCACATAGCACAAGAAGGCAAGGTAAGAAACATTGTTGTGGCAGCGGTATAATATTTTTGTTGTTGACGCAGCGTCAAACCAAGGGTTTTCTAAAACTTGTGCTGATTAAACGGAAAGTGTCTGTCAAGATGTGGCCCGCACACTCCCATATCCGACGGTTCCATCCAGCATCCAGCAAACTAGAAAACAAGTGCTAAGAATAATAAACCCAAGAAGACGGACGGAAAGGCCTCCCGGCCCATGCCTCCAACACATCTCCTAGTTCAGCATCCTCCACAGCAGGCGACTTACCAGCTATCGTCCGCCGCGAATTATTACAACAAGTGTAAACAAGGACAAGCCGCCAATGCGTCGGTATGTCGTCGTCAGTTTGACAGACTCAACATCCATACTCTTGTTCCACATGAGAATGTTTCAAGTCCGCCATGCGCGCCAATTCCCATACCCGAATTTCCTCTTCCGTGTTCGAACTCTTTGTCGAACTTTTTTGTTGTCATGATGCAGCTTCGAAACAGAAATAGGCAAGAATCCTCCCAAATCATCAGCAAAAACAAAAAAAATGGAGGTTTCGGCAAGTTGATACAAGAAGAGAAAGATGTAAATGCAAATTCGTGACCGCTTTAGTTTTTCCCTTTCAATGTGTGTTCTCCCCCTCTACCAAAAATGACTTGGATAAAAGAAAATGGCCTTTGAGCCCCTGCCGATTAGGCTACCAGAGTAGCGGCTGGCAATGGGGCGAAGGAAGAATATCATGGATGTCATATCGGGCGTGTACTAGACAACCAGGTGGCTATCTTGAGATGCAGTGCAATTGAAGCTTTACTCAGAGCGCTTGCGCTTCTTCTTGCCTTGATCGCTACCCTCTTCTGAGGACAGCTCACTAGCGCTGCCGGGAATCTCCGAGGTAATCTGGAAGAGAACCTTGCCGTATGTGTTATAGTCGTCGCCAACCGGGGCCGCCATCATGCTGCCATCATATGCAGAAACATCGGTATCATCAATCAGGTTCATAACGATGGCACCGCCGGCGTGGGTTCGGGCGTGTTGGGCGAGGTTGTCGCTCCTGGAGAACTTCTTGCCGCACTCATTGCACTCGAATGGCTTCTCCTGTGTGTGAAGAGAGCGGTAGTGGCGCTTCAAGTGCTCCTGGCGACGGAATCGTCGATTGCAGAGATCACAAACAAAGGTCTTGGAGGGATCCTCAGTCAGTGACTGCTTGCGGCCACGTCGATTGGTGGGGACTGGAAGAGGGGCAGTGGGTTCATCAGATCCAGACGAGGCGTTGGAGTCAGAAATGATTGAGGCGGTGTGGTCGACGCCAGATTGGTCGTTACCCGACTGGGCATCGTTGGCAGCAGCGTTCATGACGGGCTTGGCAGCTCGGCTGTCTCTCTTGTTGTCCTTCTTCTGCCTCTTGTTCTGGTGGCAATCTGCAGCATCAACAGACGATGGCGGGCTGGGAAGAGACGGAAACTGGAAGGTCTCGCTGTCGTCGAAGCTCAGCTCCTCATCACCGATGAAGCTGCCGTGGCCCAATGAAACGACAGAGGAGCCCGTGTAGGTACGTGGGCGAGAAATATCGACAGAAGTAGACTCGGCGAGGTTGACCAGGTTGCTGAAGTCAGCCTCGGACTCAAGATCTGAGAAATCCTCAAATGAGGGCAGGCCGTGGGGCAGGGCAGGGTTGAAGTCGAAGGTCGGGTGAGGCACGGCAACGGCACCAGTTGCCAGCTGCTCAGTCTTCACTTCTTCGCCCAAAACGGTCAGGGTAAACTCCGGGGCCAAAGTGGAGTTGGGCGATCCAGAGACGGTGAGGTTTCGAGGATCGCAGAAGTCGACGTCCTGTTCTGACGCGACAGATCGCGCGTACGGCGTGGGCGAGGGGGACAGAGAAGGGCACGAAGCTGTGGATAAGATGTCGCTAGTGTTGGTGGTAAGCGAAGGAACCTTGGCAGGTTGTGATTGAAGGTACACTGCCCATTAAGGTTAGCCTCTGCCCCGCTGGCCAACTCATTCAACGCAAGCACCAGGTTTCCCAAAAAAGAACACCCGCGCAAGATGCAACATGTCACCGCTGAATGATGAAGACAACGCATCGATTTACTTACCAGGCGACAGTGGCGGCGAACCACAACTGGCCCAGTCCAAGACTAAGCTCTCGGCGACATCGACACCGTCTTTGATGCCCATGCCATCCAGCCCGGAAAACATGGGGTTCATCGGGGTCTGCAACACGTCGCCAGTCTTCGGGCTGCCGACAGCACTTCCTGACGTCGACAGAGGAGGTGTAGCGGGGAAGTAGCCGTCAGCAAACTCTGTCTCGAGCATAATCGCAGGCTTGCGAAGAGCGGGCGGCGAGGCGCCAGTGGGCGTCATCACTGATGGCGCGTTGCTGTATAGTGTCGGCGGTTGCGAGCACGATGAATTGGGTCGGGAATACATGGGAGTCGCGGGCAGCGTCGGTACCATCTGATAGGAAGCCATCTGATGGGCGAATTGTGCTTGTCGAGGGTTGATCTTGGTCTCGTGGTTGTAGAAATAGAATGGACCCTGTCCCATGGCTTGAGACATCATGGCATCCATTGTTCCTATCTGGCCAAACCAGTCAGTCTTTCAAGTCCTCCGATGTTGCTCTTCCGAATGGGTAGGTAGGTAGGTAACTGCTAACCTCGTGTGTTGGTGGTGGTGGTGGAGGTTTATTGATTAATTAGTTGCATATAGTATCGTAGTATACAATTGTCCAGGCAACTCGTCAATGAGTGGTCGTGAGGATGCCTTCGGTTCCGATATAATGAATGGACGGCAGTCTTTGGACAAAAAACTGGCTGGTGGGTGGCTCGAGGTGTTGTGGTGTTGTACAAGAGACTCGTCTGTCGCAGGCCAAAAGGGTGCAAGTCACAAGCAGAGCGAGTATGTCATGCAAAGGAGGGGAAGGAATCTCAAGAGAGCAAATCCAGGAGTTCCGAAGAGACCGAGCCGCAAAAATAAGAAAGGAACTGAGAGAGCATAAAAGGAACCAGATCACACAACTCCAGAACCTACCAGGCTGCCGATCATATGGAGAGATGATGGCGACGCTGGGGGACCACGGAGGATAAGTAGGACGACGAAGCCCAAGATCATCGACGCTGGTCCATCAGAAATCGACCGATAGGCAAAGCCAGGTGTGGGAACGCTGGTCCGTTGCCTCCACTCCACGCCTACGAGTAGGTACCTGTCTCACCCGACTGGGGTGGCCATACGTGGGCCGCCAGGGTTGCGTTGCGGACATGACGGGACAGGCCTCCCTCCAGGCCCCTGTCGTCCGTAAGTTGTCTGGTTTGGGGCGAGAGTGGTGTGTGAGGTTGGCGAGGTTGGTGGGATGGGTGGTGGTCTGGCTTCTGGGGGAGTGTGGGTATCGGAGGTCCAAGGTACGTACCATCCGCCTCCAAGGCCCATGGAGCCGGTACGTACTCGTACCCAGTACTGGCACCTTGCTAGCGAGCGGGACCAGGTACGTATCTCCAGGTTGCCTCTCTTGGGTTGTGGGTGGGTCCGGTGGGTCGCTGGGTTCGCTGTGTTCAAGCAAGCTTGGCGCTTGTGTTGGCCCAAAGGTACGAAGTACATCCAGCATGTACTTGACTGGGCGTCTGTGAATGAGGTGACTGGTCGGGTCAACGACGACGATGGCGCAGCCACCAGAAAGAGGGCCCTTCTAATTCTGGCTGTGGGCGTCCTGTGCGAACGAACTGGGAGAGACCCCGGATGTACCGCGACTGGCACAGCGCTGGACGCTCCCCACCGAGCCATACAACGCCTCAACTTAGGTAGCATGTAATATGTATGGTACGAATGGACGAGGCAGAATGACAAGACACCAAGGAAAGCAATTATCTTGCCAGTATCCATCCGTACACTAGATAATACCACTTACTACTCGTAGTGGTATGAATGGCCTCCACCAATAATGGATGGCACTACTCGTAGTATGTATATACTATCTACGTAGTGCTTGGAGTAGTACTCGTAGCAGCGGACATGAATGACAATCCGATGGCTGTTGGAACTTACTGCTTGGGCAAAATCAAAGGGTTCCTACCTATCATGTTGTAGGGCAGGCTTGCTTGCTGTGATAGCATCCACCATTACAGTGACGCTTTTGCTCGAGTCATCGTCAAGCAAACAGGCTGCCTCATGCTCACTACGCGCCATTTCTTATGCTATCCGCCAGTGAGCTGGCCAGTCACATTTCCTGCACTGGCACACAAAGCGCGTCACAAGCCATGCATAATCCCGTGTCGTGATAGGATGGCGGCTCGGACCACCCAGCTTGCACAAAAAGCCGCCGTCTCAGCTGTGCACAGCCATTGGAGCTCATCTTGGCGTAACGCCTTCATAACCTCCACCAATGCAACCAATGCAACAAATGCAAGGCACATGATGTCGCTGGCGATGCGCTGAACTTTTGCTGATCACCTACGAAGTACATGCCCTTAACACAGTGTTTGTGAGAGCTGGCTAAGCCCAGTGTCACGCCTGTGTGACACCAAAACAACAGCTGGGGGAAAAAATGACGAAATATGTGAATGGTCTTGGGTTGGCACACTCCTCCTCGTTCATATGTATGGTTGGCAGATATTGCCGCCCGTCTCTGCTTCATCACAGGCTTGGGTAGCAGCGAATACGAATGCCTGTGTGCATTCCTCAATCCATCAATGAAGTCATGTATGCACAAATACGAATGTTTTTGTCGTGTTTGCTGAATTAGCATAATTTGAGTCAAGTCCCAGGCTATGGCTACAACATAGCCACAAATAATGCTACATAACTGGCCAGGCGGCGTCGATCGTAATCCAAGTTGAGCTGAGATGACTGCATGAGTGGATTATTTTTATGCTATGTGCTGCGTCGTCATTTGTTTGGTTTCATCGTTTTGCCTTGCTACTACTAATGTGCATGCATTGGGCTATTAATGTGTTTGAGCTAGTCCCGCCCGGGGGAAACAGCCGTCTACGCCTACTGGATACCAGAGTGAATACGAAACATCTGAAAAACGACAGCCAATAGAAGAAGGAAAAATATTGAAATAAAAAAAGACGAAACTTGGCCGTCGTGGCCGTCGTGGCCATTCGTGGTGCGTGGAATGTGGAATGGGTGCCGCGATGCAACTGCACTCCACAGCCCGGCTAGCCGTGTATGTACGTATGGTATCTGGCTTACCTATAACGTCCGTTCCCTTTTAGACCGCACAAGTTACCGACAGTTTCGTGCTTCGCTCCAAGTCAGTATGACTACTGCCTGCCTAATATCGGTGCTCTGGACGGCGTTCATTGCTTCTCTCGTTTGGGCGGCCCCGTGTGAATTCCCGCAGCGGCTCCATTGATGTTCCAAATCATCTATCGAGGGGCCAAGGATCGAGCCACGTCGGGCGACAGTGTTGGCGGCCTTTCCGAGCGGATACAGCTTCCCAGAGATGCCGGTTTCACCATGTTCTATCTAAATGAGTTGTAAGTGCGGGATAAAGAGATGTGGGAGCCCACAGCTGAAGAGCATGTGTTGTCAGCTACGATTTGAGATGGTGCCACTGTGGCCTTCCCAGTATGCGTAGTTTTCTTTTCCACTGTACTTCGTACTTCGTAGGCAAAAAATCTTCTCTGGTGACAACGGCTGTCTATACGTATGTCTCTCCGGTCATATGATAGACCGGTTGGGTTGTAACCAGCACGTCGCAGCTGAACATCCATCCCATTGCTGAGAGAAGATGTCGCTTTGCCAGGAGTCGCACCTTGGGGGCGATCTGGACTGCATGTACTCCGGATGGTCTACCTGATTGAGATCGGCCACTGCATGCTACTATCGTTGACACGTTGCTGCTAGTAGCAGTAGTAGATGGTACTAACACCGCTACTCATGATACGGCCGAGTAGCATGTAGGCTTCTGGATACGATAGAACTCGTGTCTAGCATCTCAAAACCCCATCGCTAATCACCAAGTTCGGCAATACTAACAGTTAGACCAAGGCGCTTCCGCAGTCCTTGACGATTTTCCCCAGTTTTTCGCATACAGGGTAGGATGATGCCAGCGTCCTTTGAACCCAACGGCGGGAAAACTACCTACGAGTACTCCTACGAGTGCTACTCCTACTGGGAGCATCTGGCTGCCACCGTCGCTAGTGAAAACACTTGTGCAAGAGGCTAGGCTCATGGGAGCTGTCCTATTGGCCAACATATTTGGCCTGAAACCCTAGCGTTGCATAACAGGACAGTGATCCAAATGCATTAGCAAATGCAATACCTGGATGCAGCCGCACGGGCCACATGTATGCTTACATACATGGTATAACAACAAGAGAGGCAAACATAACAAGCATATCAACCTGGGACCCCAGTAGAAATGCCTAGATTACGAGCAGTAGCATGTACGAAGTATGCACACGGAACACATACGAGCCCTGCATATATTGCTTTTTGCATACACGTTGCATCTTGACCGACAGTTGTGTAAGCGTGCAAAAGTTCTGCACAAATTGCACATTCTGAGAGCTGACCGGCAAAATAATAGCTCATGCGTGGCTGCGATAGCACCTGGACACCGAATAGGTCGCACAATATTCAGAACACGTGCGGGCGAAATCATATCGAAATTGCAGTCCTAGCCAGAAGAGGAAACACCAGCACCGATGCTCAGGCACAAGAGGCATTTGACTGGTAGCTCGGTTCGGTGGCTTCCACCGTTCAACGCCAACGGTTTGCTGGGGATAGTACTAGCAACCTTGTAGTGTCCTCCCGAACAGGGCACAAGCACCCACCGTGTAGATTAAAAAAACGTTACGGCGCTCCGTACCGATATTGAGCCGATGCCTGCTCAACTGTCTCCGAAGCCCGTATTGTCAATTAATCCATCAATGCGGAGTATTCTACGAGTAGTCATAAGTGACGTGAGTGACATGACAGGACGACAGTCGCCAGGCCGTGCGGCTTGTCGAATTATAAGGTAGGTACCTAGTACTTTGTACGTACGAGTATTATCGTGTCATGCCGTGTCATACGGTGCCTGACACCTGAGTCTGCACGTACCTGATATACGGTGACCCCATGCAGAGAGGCTCAGAGAGGATAAAACAGCACTGTGCACATACCCACTGTGAAAAGACCGCCACTCCACTGCAGACGCAGCAGCTATGCAGGAACAGGAACCGCATCCACCGGAACCGACAATATGCAGGTACCGCTCGCACACCTTTCTTTTCCAGGACAGCCAAACCGCCAAAGAGCCCTCTGTGAGCACCGATTGGGCCAGCTTTGCACCTGGAGACGCAGGCCAGCACCCCAAGTCAGCACAGCCAAGCACTGCCCACCGTATCAAAGTGCAGCGTCGTCACCAAATGTGATATCCATTGCCTCTCTCGTACATGCGAGTTCCTGTACAGTACTCCGTACTGACTGGCCCACTGATTCTCGCGGTCTGCAAGCCCACCGACAGTTTGTTTCCCCGTCTGGGTGACCGACTGAGACATGGAAACTATCCCAGACACTGTTCATCGGCAGCCGAGAGGCGAAGGCCGCCGACACCGCCAATGGACGGGCTGCCGGGGCTTGTAGAACCGTGCTGAAAGCTTTTTTTCTTCGCTATGCCAGCATCGCGGAACCGGCAGCTCCCACCGCCAGAGGCTTTTTTTCCTTCCTCGGGAAGACCCTTGCTGGCGTCGCAGGTGGCTCTAAGGAATCGACAAGTGCTAATGGTCCTCTCTACACTACCAACCATAGATCGCCCTCCAACACAGCCCAGTCCACACATGAACAGGCATTCTTAGCTTGACAAGTATTATTCGTGTCTTCACAGTGGCACGGTGACACCGATCAGTGATTTACGGACGCATGTGCTCGTCTGCTTTGGGCAGGCAGCCGACCGAACATGGGGATGATGGCAACATGATGCTATTCTTCTTCCGGACTGGCCTCTCGCCACCGAAAGTGTGGTTGGGCCGCCCTCTTCTGGTCCGGATCCGATCCCTCCTGCTGGGATTCTCTAAAACCGGCCTTTTCTCGATGTTACCGCACTCACACCACACCACACTCCAAATTCTACAACCCAGCAGGCTAAATACTGATGCCAAGGTCAACAGGGACAGGAAATACCAGGACTGAAAAATTTCCGGCCGGTGAACATGTGTCAGTGCCCTCCTGCGGAATTGTTCTGGAACAATGAACATATGGCTGAAGCCAAGAGCTGTAATGATTGAACATGGATGCCATCAATCACCACTGGTATGAAACAACATGTGATATATTCTGTCCATGGTGCCACCGCTCTTTGTTTTTCTTCTCTTTCTTCCCTTGACCAACTCTCGACTTCCAAGCGACCAGGACGTGAGAGAACTCTGCGACAATGAACAGGGGTCAAGCAACGGTCCGGATTCACAGCCGTGTGGTCGACTCATGGCTCTGATACCATACCGCATACCCATACCATGCCAGCACAGGGCCGACCGGGGTTAAAAGAGCCCTTGTCGTCGGACCCTAGCAGTCTACCCGCTCCCCGGATTTGGGCCGCTGCAAATTGCAGCGTGGGTCCTGCCTGATCCCTGGTCGTTGTTGTCAAAAGTGTCAGTTTTGATGAATTGATCATCAACTTTTTTTTCTTTGCTTGCTTGCTTTGTTTAGACGGTTGGTCCCTCGCCGCATCTCAATCAATGTTCCCACGGGACGGCTCAGGCGGACAACTAGCCTGGCTGACTGGCACCATATGTGTGTCTTTTATTAAATACTTTGTTTCATCTCGCAGGCATTTTCGACCTTGCCCTAGTTTTGCATCTTTTTTTTTTCTTCCTTTTCCACGGCCGCAAATAGGTAGATGTTTAACTTATCCATGCCTTGCTTCCTGCTCCTCGGCTGTCTGTATGGCCGACCCGTTGGCACCAAGGCCATGGTCGTAGTTGAGTGGGGATTCATGGTCCTTCCGCCTAGTAAGGGTTACCCCAGACTAGTGCAGGCACAATCCCTTTAACTGGTGCAAGCAGGGTCAATTGTGTTTTCCGCGGTTCAAGCATGGAGCTTCTGGAAGGCATCTTACCCGGGTATTCGTTCCCAGAAAGCTAGTACGAGGAGATAATCATACCAACTAGCACCATTTACTATTTTTGTACTGGTCCCGGCCTCAATCTCGCGCCTGCTTTGGCGATCCCAGAAAACTCGAAACTTGCTCATGCAGAAGAATCCAGTGATGGACAAGTTCAACAGTTGGATCAATTCGATGACACAACCCGCACTGATTACTACATCCGTTGCCTTGGAAATATATTTTTTTCCAACCTATGCCATTTTTGTTGGCTGGGACAATACGCTATCATCTACCGGCAATCATTCCATGTTACTGTAATTATAGGTGGTAGTACGGAGTAGTGGTACTGCTACTGCTTCTGCTGAGCTTGATAAGAGTCATGGTGAGGTGGCTGACACAGACATCCTGCGCTGATACTACGAGTACTAGTACTAGTACTAGTAGCTTACTCATAGGGTCTATCTTCTCTAAGCAACTCTTAACTAATAGGTAGTAGTACTAGTACCAGATAATATGGCTTGCGTCACAGTTTATGCGCCTACAGTAAAACGACTGACTGGCTTTCTTGTGAACAAAAGCAACTCGGACATTGAATACTACTTACGGAGTACTCGTACAGGGACTACGAAGTATGCACAAGTGTGGCAAACATCGCAAAATCCACAGCACTTTCTTTTCCTACAAGTTGGACTTGGCAGATGTATGATACTACACATTTCGCAGATGTTGGGGTATGTGAGCTATCAATGAAGATCAACCAGCCAGCCTTGACAATTCACCAACCAACCGCTTGGCGTCCTGGTCAACGCAATTGAGACGACAATGCCCCAATTTCTCTCAAATGGCTCTCTTGGAAAGCTGGCATGGGCATTTGCGACAAGATGTGGACTATTCATTTCCAACGTATTACGGCTGGGCAGCCGAGTGGCCGAACTGGTTTGAGAAAAAGCAAACTCTAGACATGAGCCGTCCCACTAGTTGTTGTAGTAGTACTGTCACATCACCTACTATCCCCAGACGCCGTATCGGGACGAGTCTCAATTTGCTCGGACAATTATCTCAGCCGTTGCATGTGCGACTCATGCAAGCATAACAGCAACATTTGTTTCCAGCTGGGTTGAAACAATGTCACCAGAGGTCATTGGGCCCTGGCCGTTGTGACTGATACCATGGCCTTGGAATGAGGCAGGTTTTTCCCTGTTCACAGCTGGACCCTTTGTGGATCGACATGAACTTGCACGTTTCTTATTTCCTTTTGGAGTCCAGCTCCACGGTCGGTCCTGCAGGGACGACATACGACTTCAACCGCTTCCTTGGTGCAAGAGACGTGGAGTACTGGGTATTTCGGGAGAGAAAAAAAAAAAGAGACCTGTCACTATTCACACTCATTACTACTACTCGTACGACTACTACTAGTACTCGTACAATTGCGGTGTTCCATTCACACGACTAACTGCGTCTTGTCACAGCTAGTTCGGCCCCGGCTTTCGTCCCGGACGGTGGAATCCCCGGTCCCGGTGCGGAGAGACTACTAGTTGTAAGTTGAAACATGGGTTTTTGGTCAAACTAAGGCAAACTATGTAGTAGTCCTGGGTGGCTTTTGGCTTTTGACATCTCTTTCCTCTTTCTTTGTGCTCCATATATACGAGGACGGACACACAAATATTTCCTTTTGCTGTTAGTAATACCAACTTGCCAGACTACTCGTAGTTTCTCAAATGCAAGTGCCGACGCCACGAACCCAACAGTGAGAGTGGGGATACGGCCGCCTGTCTCACTCGCGGAGATGTTAGCGCTACACGCCGTCGAGGAGAAACATGGTTCGACATTTTGCCAACTCCCGGTTTGCCAAGGTTGTTTGCCTTCGGGTATAACTGATTCATGACAAAGCACACATGAGTGAATGGCTGAAAATGAACAACGGGCAAGGGTAGGGTGATTGGTCAGGAAGGTGGAAGGGTTTGAGACAATGACACACAGACTTCTTTTTTTTTCAAGAAGCAAAGGCGTGTTATTCTCTGGTTGCCATGATACTCGTCACTTTTGGGGAGTACAGCAGTGCGTTAGCAAGCCAAGCGCGCTACTGTGGACCAGATGAATCAATGAGTGCGAATATCATAGACAACACGGAGGGTGTGCTGCTTTCGTTCCAGGCCTCTCCCTTCAACCAGCTAATCGCGCAAACAGATGCCGACGGTCGAAGAATTTTGAGCATTCGTTTGCTGCCACGCTACACAGACGGCATGTGGTGATGTGCTCGGGCCGTTAAAATCGACCATATCGTACCAATCTTGCCGAACGCAAAGACCGACCTTCAAGTGAGGGGTAGAGATACTAGGCAGATGTGAGGGAGGGACGAAGTGGTGCCCTGTGCATCTCGCGATGACACTCTATTGCATCGGGTGGGCTTCGCGCCGTCTTGCGAACGGACACCCGCCTTGCATTCGTCTGTCATTGGGAAGGTTTCGAGGTGGGGGGGGTATAATGATTTGCCACTCAACCATAACTGACAGATGACGGAGGCGTTTTGGTTGGACAAGATCGATGTCGTGTAGGAGAGCCGTGCTAAGTTTGGTTTGCCCGGTTGGTCAAAGCGGGAAGGGCGCGATGCTTTTATGCATTGGCGTGTCAGTTTTGAACGTTTGACAGGTTGCGATCTTTTTTTTTAGTCTATGATGGCTGTCGCGGAGAAGGGCATGTGAGCCCTACGAAGTACACACGGCACGTATGGACGGGGAAATCGCCTTTCTTTTAGTGGTGTGAGGGCATTATGAGACCCGACTCAGTCGAGTCTTGTGTCTGTCAGTGGGTAGGTGGCATTGATTTCTGTTTGGTGTGGTGTCCCGTTGTGTCCAAGCTGACGGCAATGCCGAGGCCTTTTGGCATGGCATATTCGTTTTGGAGTGGGTGTGTGGTGTTGAAGCGGCAGGTAGGTATCCGAGGCGCGGATTTCGTTTGGATGCGATGGCAGAGGGCATTTTGTGCGTTTGCGTTGAGGATTTTGTCATTGTTTTCAATGGCTATGGCGAGCTGCTGTTCGGGTCATGATGGTAGAGGGTGTAGGCAACTGTCATTCTCGTGGTTACCCCAACACAGTAACGCCGATGTGTCCTTGCATGGTGCAAGGTTTCCTTGCGTTGCACTGCATTCTGCCAACCAGGTGGGCAAACTTGAACTCGGCTTCGCTTTCGTATGTCGCTTTGTCTCTGGGCAGTTGAGTGGCCACGTAGGTCATTGTTGCAAAGGTTCCACTACTATCCTCGTCAGGTAGGTGTGAATATTTACGATGCTCGTGTACTGTATGAATCGGACATCGGAGTCAGGACTATGACCCGAAAAATATTGCAGCAGTTGGTTCGGTTGTGTGAATCAATATCGTTGTCATTGAGTCTTATACTCTACCTTTTGGATGTTTCTCTCACTGACTGCACAGCTAACACAATAAAGCCCATTTTCCACCGCAAACAGCAAAAAGACAAGAAGCAACGCAAGAATTAATAACCAGCTAATACAACGCACATGATTTCTCACCACACATATTATGGTCAAACCACTTTGTACATGTAGGTATTGAAGTTGAAAGCATAATGAACCAGTCCGCTCTAGGGTAGGCAGTCCGGGACAGCTCACCGAAATCCTCGGGATCGGCCCCACTCCCAGCCACCGCCGGAGGAGACTTCTCGGCTTACGTCGCGTCGGGCTTCAATTCGCTGAGCCAAGTTCCAACCACCCGATAAAAAAAAAACCAGGCAAAATACGATAGTGAAGAGGGAAAAAATAAAATACGATATCCAAGAGACCCCTATGTGGGGTAAGGTAAGCAACGTGTTTAATGGGATTATCTGGGCGATGACGACGTATGCCTGTGACATGTGGCTGGGAAGGAGCTGCTGCCGCTCTTCCCCTCTGTTGCATTGATATAGCCAGCCCTGCCAGGTCAAGGGCTCTCTGTCCACGTCTCTCTTTTTCCTGCTTCGATCATCCATCTCTTTACCTATTACTGCATCATCCGAAAGCTGAATATTAGTCGAGTGCTCTTGTGTGAGGCTTGATTTCCTTCTTCTGGACGCTTCTGCATCCCTTGCTTGGAACCAAGGCGCAAGGCGCGCGCTATCTCATCTGTCGGGGTGGGCTTAAGGTCCCTTGCTTCTTCTACTCCGTACTCCCTCCTCATCCTCCTCATCCTCCATCCTGGAACTCTCCTCTGCTCCCACTGTTACGACTACCAGAAGAAGCTTGTTATCGTCGCCACACGCCTCGCGCTCATACTCGTTGCGGCTCTCCCTGCAGCCATGAGACAAATGTCGTACATAGCCTCCACGGCGATATATGCTTTGCTTCTACTGTCCGACACAGTCTCAGCGCAAACTTGGAGCAAATGCAATCCAACACAACAAAGTAAGTCCGAGTCTTTCTGGAACAACACCCCCCCTCTTCCCCTCCGAAAGACGCTCCGAAAGCCTCTCCTCCATTCCAGTGCTGCGCCTCCCGATCCTGATCGCTGACCAATGTCGTTTCTCATCGAGCAGCTGGATGCCCTGCCGACACAGCGCTGGGCATGACGATCAATGTGGACTTTTCGAAGGGCGCGGTAAACTCCTTCGCCGCCTCTGGAACACCGAGCTACAGCAGGGATGGCGTGTCGTTTTCGGTTGCGAAGAGCGGCGATGCGCCGCAGCTCGATTCTCTCTTTTACATCATGTTTGGCCGTGTCGAAATCACAATGAAAGCCGCTCCTGGCGCGGGCATCGTCTCGTCCGTCGTGCTCCAATCCGATACACTTGACGAAATCGACATAGAATGGCTGGGTGCCGACCCGGACCAGATACAGTCCAACTATTTCGGCAAGGGCAAGACGACGTCGTACAACCGGGGCCAATTCCATAACGTGCCTGGTACTCAAGCGAACTGGATCACGTACACCATAGACTGGACCAAGGACCGCATCGTATGGATGGCTGGCAAGACCGTTCTCCGGACACTCACACAAGCCGATGCTGAGGCGAACCAGTATCCCCAGACGCCTATGCAGGTTAAGTTCGGTGCCTGGGCTGGTGGCGATCCCAGCACGAATGCGGCTGGAACGGTGCAATGGGCGCGCGGTCCCACGGACTTCAGCAAGGGACCGTTCACCATGATGATTCAAAAGGTCATCATCACAGACTACTCAACGGGCAAGCAGTACGAGTACAGTGATTCATCTGGATCATGGCAGTCTATCAAAGCTATTGGCGGACAAGTCAACGGCAACTTCAATAACAAGAACGCCATCACTGTTACTGCCACTGCATCTGGTACGGCTCCCACGACTTTCGTATCCGTTCCCGTGGGCGGCATCGCCAAAGATGGAAGTCCTGCTACGGCCACCCAGACTGGCTGGCCGTGGGTTGGTTCGAGTCCAACAGGTTATGGAAGCATCCCCAGTGGATGGTACATGACCCCCGAGGGCAAGATTATGCGCTCGGGATCGACTTCAATTATTGTGCCATCATTGCTGGCCCTTATGGTTGGCCCCTTTCTTATTGGGGTGTTGACTTTTGTCAACAGGATATATTGATTGATGACGTTGATGATAGTACTGATCTCATTTATACACATAGAGGAGCAAATGGCGTTTTTGGGACGGAGTTGATCGATAGAGGATACACGCAATTGGGAGAGGAACTCATGATACATAAATCGGGTGGTATTAACCACCAAGACTGCATATGACGGCGTTGGGAATCGGTTGGTCCTTTTTGGGCATGGGATAGAACAAGGGCTCGGGAGATGACTTACAGAACACCATATACATTTATAATCACACGATAGATAGAACGAGAAATGAATATTTATATTTCGGACTTGTTTCGTGGCAGCATAGTCTGATTTTGACATGCCGTCATACAGGCGTTTGAGTTGATTTGCAAAGTAGCTTGCAAAAAAGAGTGTGAACTTTCATTCGTTTCTTCTAACACCATGCTTAATCTAACAAAGACAACCACCGCCCGCTGTTTGCCCTCCGCTATGCGCTTGAGAACCCGCGCAAGCCAGTAGATCTCCTCCCCTTTTATCATGCATGCGATATGATCTTGTCCGTAGGATCTGAGATTCTCTCATCGGGCAAACTCAGACCCAACTCAGTATGCCATGCCATGGTCCCCCTTCCCTTCCGTCGTTTGCATCATCCAAGTTCGCCACCCCCTGAACTCCATCGTACACTTTCCCTGGCCGTTAAAATTTCTCGTTGCGCCGGGTCTACCGAATAGTGGATGCTGAGGTGCGGTGAGACACCTGTATTATATATAAGGAAAGCCAAAAACAAGAACGAGAACATGAGCAAAACGAGAAAAAATGCGAGGTTAAAGCAACGTGTCGACACACCGGCGCCTTTTCTGTCTCTCTCTCTCTCTCTCTCTTTTTTTTTTCTTTTTCTTTTTCTTAGAACTCCCAGTCTTCTGCGTCCTCAACAGACTTGATAGCCCATCGGAACTTGTCTCGGAGGGTCTTGGAGAAGAACTTCTCAATAGGAACGTCAAACTTCTTGGAGAACACAACCGTCAAGCGTGGGTCGATGTAGTTCTGCGACAAGTATTAGCATCTCATCTGGTTATGCAACGGGATCACACTCACAATCTTGGAGGTGCTGAGAGCAACCTCCTTGTTGCCGTCACGGTCTTCCGCCTGGGTTTCAAGGATCTTGATACGATCGTCAATCTTCTCGATGGCAGTCATGAATTTCTCGACAGTGGGGCCCTTGCCCTCGGCCTCGACCTTCTTGGACTTGTTTTCCTTCTTGAACTTGGCCTCTAGCTCCTTGACCACCTGAAGTCGCTCCTTGAGCTCCTTCTCGGGCATGGGCCTCTCCTTGTTAGCCTTGAGCTTTTCGTTGTCCTTCTCGAATTTCTTCGTGATCTTGGTGCGCTGTTCCTCAACGAGGAACTGCTGGTGCTCCAGTAGCCATTCTTCATCGATGTCCTCATCCAGCTCGAACCAGGCACTGCCCTTCTTCTTTTTCTGAGTTGGGTCGACGTCCAGAATCATCTTTTTCGTCCGCCATTTCTGGTACCGAAGTCCCTTGATCTGGAAGAGGATTAGTAGTTGGTCAGAATCCGATGTATCTGGTCAGGACATACCCGATCTCCAAGCTTCTGCATCTGCTGCTCGTGTCCAGCACCAACGGTTCGCTTGTGGTTACAAAGAATAGCAACCTTGCGGTTGCAATCATTGTAGAGCTTTACCTTCTCAGCGATGGTACCACGAGAGCGTGGGTCTTTGCCGAGCTCCTTCAACAGTTCCGACATGGTGAAGGATGCGTTGTAGGTACGGAAGACCTTGGCCGTCAGTCCCGTCATGTAGCTGTTCAGATGCTTGTTCAGTTGCGATGTCTATCGTACGGAGTTAGTCTGCAGAGTCGATACCAATACACAATTTGTGTCTACTACTTACGTTGAGACGATCAAAGAGATCGTCACCATCCGTTTTCGGTGCCTTTTTGAAGAGCTTCAAGTTCTTGAAGACTTGAGCATCGACACGTGCGGTCTCGTTGTATCTAATACTGTCCTTACCCAGGAAGTCAAATGTGACTTGGTCTGGCGGTTGCAAGGTAATATGCTCGTATTTCAGCGAGCAGCAGCCAACGGTGTCAGCCTCATTCTCGGTGTCCTTTTCATTGCCAGCTCTAAGAGCAAGCTTGTCAATCAGATACATGGCTGTTGCCCTTTGACGCTCTGCCATCACCTCGCTCTTCAGTTCCTTGGTGTAATCTTTGCGGATCTTGTGAATGTGCTTCTTCAGCTCTCGAGCCTTCTCGAACTTCTTGAAATCACTCTGACCCTTGACATCACTTGCAGCCCCCAGCATCACGTACTTGTACGCCCCGTTGATGTTTTCTTGCCACATGGCAAGCCATGTAGCCTTCTGGTCATGCTGAACAGCCTTCCACTTGTGTCCTGCAGGTGGGTCAGGCACCTTGGAGCCCTTGCCGATGTTGATGGTGATTTGCTCCGGCATAACACGGACCTTGACTTTGCCCGTCTTGGGATGTTCGCCTCGGCCGCGGAAGAGACTGGGAGGTTCGACTCTGAAGTTGCCCACCTTCTGCTTCCTCCCATCCCACATGCAGTGAAGATAAGGGGCTTCAAGAGCATCCTTCTCGACCTTGGCCGCAGCCTTTTCTTCCTTTGTCATACTCTTCTTGGCTTCCGTTTTCGCTGTCCAGTACTCATTCATCTTTGAAAAATCGCACTTATCCAGACTCTTGATGTCAATCTTTTTTCCTGCAGAGTCTGTCGCGCCGTATTTCTCAACGAACTCGGAGAAGTCGTTGAAGAAATTCTTGCGGAAAATGGGATTATCGAGATGATGGCTGGAAGCCGGGGTCATCATAGCCACCCAGAAAGAGGCAACCTCCTCTGCCTCCATGCTAAGATTGACTGGTTTCCCGTCATAATACATCCTGACGTGCTTGGGAAGTGGCTCGTATTCCGGCGCGAACAAGACTCCATTGTGCTCAAGGGTTTGCCATTTGATGCTGTCATCTTCAGGCTTCGGCGCATTCCACCATTCGTATCCCTCTTCCTCATCTTCACTGGAAGCTTTGACCTTGCCCTTCTTCTCATCCTTGACTGGCGCGGCTTTCTTCCCTTTGGTGGTTGCCTTTGCCTTCTTGGAGATGGGAACATCGGAGTCGGATTCCTCCTTCTTCACACCGGTAGATTTTCTCTTAGCGGCAGAGCCATTTGACTGGCGTCTTTTGTTTGCTGCTAGAGGCGCATCGTCATCCGATTCATCTTTGATAGGCTTCTTCGGCGTTGCCTTCTTCGATTTTGCGTCCTTAGCACGACTCGCCTTAGCCTCCTTTTCAGCCTTCTTTTTCTTCGCTAGGGAAGCACCCAATGGCTCTTCATCGTCTGAGGACTCTGGAGGCGCTGTCTCTTTGTGAGAAGGAGGCAGCTTCTTTCCTCTACCCTTGACCATAGGCTGATCGTCGGAATCGGAGTCTTGGACCTTCTTACTGGGTCGCGGTCGTTTTGCCTGCTCATCCACCTGTCAGATTACAGGACCCACCACGCCCGTTGCTTGGGACACCACCTACCAGAGGTGCACCATCACTTTCCGACTCGTCTTTGTAGTCGACTTTGGAGATGGAGGTCCGTGACTTGCGCTTGTTGGCTCCATTTGCAGTCGGAGAGTCCACATCCATTTCACCATTTGCCGCGTGCCCATTGCGAATGGATAAGCCGGTCATCTCGGATCCGCGGGAGACCTTGGAGGACGACACTGAAAGTAACTCCATGATTAGCCATCTGCCAATGCCTCAGGGCGCGTGATCACAGTGCAGTGAGGCAAGCCTCCCCCTAGCCCGTTCGCCCAGTCGCGTGCACTTCGCACCAACTCAGGTTGGGCACTTGAAAAACCACCCCATTGACTCAGAAAGGCGACTCACAGCGTCCATTCGGCCTCGAAAGAGGTTTGTCGTCGTCTGAGCTGTCGGAGCTCATGTTTTTACGGCGCGGGCCACCTCGTACTCGGTCCAGGCGAGGCTCTATGAGGCGCGGTACGGAGAATAATTATGCGACCGCGATTGTCGGCCTGAAAAATCTCGTAAAAACTGTAGAAAAAAGTGGCCAAACGGACTCCTGGAGATCAGACGAAGGCAGTGAGGAGCAAAACCCAACTGCCCTAGGCGGAGAGCCTGAGGAATGTAAGGAAGAAGTCAGAAATTCAGAAGATCGTGTTTTCTCGCCGCCCCGGAGGGTAGACCCAGTAAGCAAGGCTTCGTCACGTGATATAGTCTACCCGTCAATTTACCGGGAAAACAGCGACAGAGCAAAATGAGCGACTACAATCACTCAACCCGATCGATATCCCCACGAACACCCCATCAATTGATCCGCACGTCGAGATCAATTGGGTCTCTGTTGGCCAGAGGGCTTAGTTCGACTTCTCGCACTTGTCAAAATGCTGTCAAGGGCTGCCCGACCGGCTCTGCGAGCTGCCGTTGCAGCTCCCGCCCGGTAAGTAGACGTTTGATCCGAGAATTTATTGCCGAGGGGAACGGAGATGTTCGAGATTCGAGCGGGATCGCAACGCAGCTGCGACAACTCATGCGACGCTGGAGAGGGTGCATTTCCATGGCATTTATAGGGAAATTATACTGATATGCGAACTCAAGAGCGGCTGCTGCCGGCCCCAACACTGCCGCCACCTACGCGACACTCCGCGAAATCGAGGGCCGTCTCAAGTCCATTCGCAACATCGAGAAGATTACCAAGACGATGAAGATCGTCGCCTCCACGAAGCTCACCCGTGCTACCCGCTCCATGAACGACTCGCGGAAGTACGGCGAGACCTCCAACGAGGTCTTCGAGGCCGCTGAGACCGTCGTCCCCGAGGTCGAGGAGAAGAAGTCGCTGATCATCGTCTGCTCTTCCGACAAGGGTCTTTGCGGTGGTATTCACTCCAGCATGAGCCGAACTATCCGCAAGCTCTACGCCGAGCAGTCCCCTTTCGACCTGGTCATCATCGGCGAGAAGTGCAAGGCCCAGCTTCAGCGAACGAACGCCAAGAACATCCAGCTCAGCTTCACTGGTATTGGCAAGGACATCCCCACCTTTGCCGATGCCCAGGCTATCGCCGACCAGGTCGTTTTGCTGCCGAATGAGTACACGGATGTCAAGATCCTGTACAACAAGTTCATCAACGCCACCAGCTACGAGCCTACCTTCATTGAGGCATTTTCCGAGGACGCCATTGCCCAGTCTCGTACGTTGCGACATCGGACATTTAAACGCTACATGGATCCCTAATGCTAACATGTGGCTAGCCAACATTTCTGCTTTCGAGGTTGAGGATGAGGTCTTGTCCAACCTGCGCGAGTACAGCCTTGCCAACTCTCTGTACTGGGCTCTGGCCGAAGGCCACGCCTGCGAGCAGTCTGCCCGACGAAACGCTATGGATGTAAGTCTCAGTTCCATATATCATTTCTAAACTATTTACAAAATGCTAATAAATCCCTCAGAACGCTTCCAAGAACGCCGGTGAGATGATTGGCAAGTACCAGATCTTGTACAACCGCACCCGACAGGCTGTCATTACCGGAGAGCTGGTCGAAATCATTACCGGTGCCACTGCTTCGGCCGATATGTAAATTCTTCGGTGGACGTGCAAGCTGGCGCCATACAAAATTCCCTTTGTAGTAATAACAAAGCTAGAGGTTACCCAGCGTGGTGTCCCCAGTGTATCAAATCCACAATAAATTTTATTAGACCACCTCGCATGAAGCTTGTAGAAGAGCGATGAAACCAACCGGTGAATTTTAAGGACAGTCACGGACGCTCTTTTGACTTATTCATACAGACCAATCCACCCATTAAAACTGCCGGGCGCCAACCATGCTCAGTCCCATCCGAAGGCAACAACATTATGTACCTATAATGCTTGTTCAAGGCGTATATATATATCTCATGGTCCTGCAGACCCCGACTTCCAAGGCCATCCCATGATGCTAATAATAGGACAACGTGCAATAACACCTGTTACATGTCGACATCACTGGTACCATCCTCGGCATAAGTCACATTCCTCGCGCGGCGGTGCTTCTGCGACCCCACGATATCGTCAGGACCCTCATCCGGACCCGGCAGGCTAGGATGGTCCCTCTCGTAGGCCGCTCGTAGTGCAATAGCTTCCCGATCCCACTTCTCCGACGCCTCGTTGTACTCCAGCATGGCCTGGGCATATGCCCTCTTCTGCTCAGCTGCCTGCTCCTCGTACGGCCTGCGGTCTTTAAGTGTGGCCTCTTTCCACATCCGGGAGGTCATGATACGGACCTCGTTCGGCAATGACTTGTTCCTACCAGGCTTGCGATTCTCCTCACACTTTCTCCGCGCTGTATCGAAATGTGCCTTGCTGAAAAGGAGATAGGCGTTGCCGGCCACCTTGCCCGGACGAATAGGCCGCTCTCCGATTTTTGACAAGATATACTCCCATACCTCCACCTCATATGCTTCCAAGCGTGCCTGCCGGGGGTCCTTAGCCGCCTCCTTACGTTTATGCAACAGCAGCGAGTCTCTTGGCAGAACAAGAGGGGTGGGAACTTCGATGGGACCAATCATTGCCTCCAGAACCTCCGAAGCAGCACGCAGTCCTGATAGATATGCGCCGTGGACAGTTGCAGGGTGAGTGCCAATGGTGTGCTCTCCCGCGAAAAACAAGTTACCCATAGACCGAGCCATAACGTTATAATCCTCCGGTTGCATACCTGGGGCGGCCGAGGAATAACTGCCTCTTGCAAACCGATCTGATCCCCATCGTGTCACCACAGTCTCCACTGGGTACGGTACATCGTTTCCAAACACACTCCTTAAGATCTCTGTAGCTTCAGCGACAAGGCTATCGTTGCTCGTATACTCCGTGTCAAATCCTGCGTCACCTGCCATAAGCGCAATAAGGCAAGGCAGACCAGTCGTGTTGGTCACGTTGAACCACTGAAAGAAACGCCCACGATTCGTGCTGTAATCTTGCTGAGATGTGCTATGTCGGTTGCTTGCATCTCTCAGCACGCCGAAAATGTGCCTGTCAGGATCCCAAAACACCTTCTCGTAGACCAACACGACTTTGTTCAGAATGCCAAAGCCAAGACGGCTGATGGCATCTGTCTTCCATGATGGCAGCGGAGGATCGAACATAACGTTGCCTTGCTTCAAAACACCAAGTGGTATGGTGCAAACAACAGCATCTGCTTCCACAGCTGTTCCGTCTTCGCATTCTACAGAAACCGGCCCCTCGAAATCCTCACCATGATACCTGATTTGTTTGACAGGAAATTTGGTTGTTATGTCCAATAAGTTTGGGCATTGAAGCAGGCCGCGGGCAACGCTCTGGTAGCCGCCAACGACCATTGTATGATGCCCCTCCCATTCGTTCCCAGCGTCAATGTCCCATAGCCCAAGACTCAAATTATGTAGATTTGTAGCATTGCTGTATTCCAGATTGGCAATATGCCAGTTGATTAGTCGATGATCTTGGGCATTTAGATCGACGATATGCTTATACTGAGTAATGGCATAGTCCAACAGAGAGCCTAATGTCGAATCTTCAGAAGCGGCTGCGTGACTCAAATCGAGGCTGCCCTTTTCGGATGCCCCGGTTTTTACATTCCAACCCATCAATTTCGCCTTTTCTGATGCTTTCAGCGTTGCGGGAACCCCTGGTTCATTGTGCACACGGCCTGTCAACTTATCTGCTGACACTGGAACCATGTTGATGGTCTCAGGCACATTCTGTTGCGATACTGATAGCGCGTGTGGAAGGGCGGCCGTTGCTTCCTCAGCTTGCATTATTGACTTGGCGCCGTCTGCAAGGCTGTCTCGTCCTTCACCAAGAAGATCACGGTTGCCTTCAATCAATTTTGAAGGTTGGGGCTTGAACTTGAACTCGCTGACACGATCTAGGCAATCGTTGTAAAGTTTCTCAACAAGTAGATCCCTCACCGGATCTACGGGCTTGCCATTGCTGTCGTAAATCGTTGTCTCAGCTGTAAGAGCGTGGTATGGTAGACACAGCTGTCCCCGGACAATAACGTTCATAGGGTTGCCACGATCGAAGCCTGTGATAATCATGCCGCCCATCTCGGCGGTGTGTCTCCTGCCTTCGAACCCATGTGGCTTATCGACGAGCTTGGTCTTGAATTCCCGAGAGTAAACTCTGCCTCCCACACGACTTCTTCCTTCGAGAATAACAACCTTTGGCGGCTCTTCGCCTCTTTCATAGAATCGGCTGGCGTATTGTTTGAACAGGCCCTCAAGTTGTCGGGCACAGGCCAAACCCGAGATACCAGCTCCAACAACAGCAACCGTTTTGCGCCTATTCACCTGTGGGAGCTCCTTAGTCTCCACCTGAGGCTCAGGGTGCTTAACGCAGCCGTAATTTATATATCCGCGACGAACGAGCCAGTCGTAGCACACACTGGCAGCATCGAACCAGCGTGCATTCGCGCAGCCGACTGCCTCTTGCCGTGTTATACCGATCCATGGACGCCTTAACCATAAACGTAATATACCGTTTCTGATGTTCAAATAAGTTGTGACCTGAGAATGAGAGATATGATGTCGTAAAAGATGATATTCCTCTGGATGTAATGCGTATGGATTTAATCGCGATGACTCGGCTGCGGCGATGCATTCGCTGGCATATTGACGTGAAGAAATATCTGTAGGCACTGATGACTTTGGCCGGACGTTGAAGGTCAATCGTTCGATGTCATGGCGATATGATGGTGGCAGAAAAGTTTGCGTAGGCTCAGCGATCTGCTGATTCTGCAAAATTTCTGTCTCGACTGGGGTTGTCGCTTTACTTGAGAGGGTCGAGGGAAGGGATGAGCTTTCTGAGAGTTCCGTCAAGGCAGAATGTGACGAGGCGAAGGACTCGGCGGCGCCATCTTTATTATCGACGAAGAGTGACGCATCATCACCCGGCTGGGGAGTTTCATCACTGTCAAGTGTTAAAAAAGCAAGACCAGTTACGAAGATGAATTTTGGTGGGCTGGAGGGTCGCGAAATGCGGCAATTGAGACTTACTCAGTGCCAAGATGCATGATGGAAGACTCTTCGGAGTCATGATGTGACATGCCGCTAAGATCCATATCCTCAGTCCACACTACAATTTCGGGCGCGATATCCGAAGATTGATCCGATGATCCCTGTCGCGATGTCCGCAGAGGACCGAGACCAGCGGTAGGAGATGGCGATGATATCTGGCTCCCGACGAGAGATGTAGATGCTGAATCTGACAATGATGAAGAATCTAGGTCCCGTGTGCGCGTAAAACTCCCGTTACCGAATCCCTCCTCTATATTGAGATGATTTCCGATAGTGGTCCCCATAGTGGTCCCCATAATGAACCCGTGTCAGACGGCCTCTGTATCTCTTTGGTACCGTTAATTGGGTATGGTCGGCGTCGAGATATGAGATATTACGAATATCGGGTTGGGGATATGGCGTTCGACGTCGATCCTCAGCAATATGAAAGTCATACGACATGACACTATACAAATGCATCATATGACGAGAAAGGTCGCCGATGGCTTGCCTGTTTAGTCTTGTTAGTCAAGGACTATCGCTCTCACACTCTTGTTACGCCTATATATGTAAGTGTCTGGAGGCTCACTAACCAAGGAGTGCATCCATAAGGAGTAGTTATGAGGTTGGGATGCCACTCTGACGCGGGTCTCTGGCATTGGATATCAGTCCATTCTTGGGAGGACTGGTGGACTTGGAACGACAGTGCTTAAAAGCGCAACTGGTTGATTTTACTGCAAGGAAAGGCCAATGAACAGGTCTGATAATTGCCTTCAGTCCATCATGGGCCCCTCAAGACGCTGAATCCATCGTCTGGCTGCTGGTCACGTGAACTCACATGATCCAATCAGGACTGCCTCTGTTGTGGGGCTTCATCTACTTCCAGCTAACCGCTCAAATAGTAACGAGGATATCAACTTCAACATTACGGATCAGCAACAAGATGCCTCGTTCGAGATCGAGAAGAAAAACAGTGGGCTCCGTATGGAAATACGACTGAGGTGCCACATGCAACGCATTTGCCCGAATCCAGTGCGCCACCAACTCCAGGTATTTGTACACGACCTCTTACCTCACTCAGGTTCAAGCATTGGACCCGACTTCCTTGCGCGCGAATGACTCTTTTTCGATTGCAGCATCCATCATCCTGTTCCCGCTGATGATAGAAGTTGTGCAGATGACGATATTTCTCCGGCCTAGTACAGAGTGGTCAGAAAGGAACGCTTCCGGAGACCGTCGATGCTTACCCTCTTCTTGTTTCGCGATGAACCTCAACGCGGCAATTTCTGTAAACGTGACGCCTCCGATAAAGACGACGAAGACAGTCTGCTTGTTCCCGCTACCAGACAAGAGAGCCCTTGCTTTGACCGCCTTATCCTCACCCTTCTGAAGCTCATAGAAAGTCTGCCCTCGAACATGCTTGACAGCCTCGTCAAATCCGTGCCAACCTTGGGTTCCTGCCCCTGGAGGAACACTACTGGCATTGGCGGCAACGTTTCCCTTCGTTATAGAAAGCAAGTGTTGTTTTTGCAGGATACATTGTACGAGCCGAATCGAAAGCGGGGCGTAGCCACTGTACACGTAGGCTATATCGTTCGGGTCGTCTTCTTGAACCTCGTCAACAATTAGCCGAAGCTGTTTCCGCAAATATGTGTAGTTTGTTTTGTTCCCAGTAGGTCCAGCATTTCCTGTCATTGGAATCATCCCTGCTAGAGGCGATGAACGTGACAAGAATAACTGGAGCTTCTCCAAGTTATTCAATGTGAGTATATGTTGATGGCCATATCCTTGAAGGATGAGACGTTTGAACTGCTCGAAATCCTTGGGCTTTATCCCTCCCGATATGCATGAGTATATGCAAAGCAACCTCAGTGTTTCCCGCAATGGCGCATCTCGTGCTATAAGCTCCTCAATACCATCAAATTGCGATGACGGGTCAGCACCAGCAGCAAGATTTTGTTGGACTTCCAGCAGACCCTTGAACAAATCTGTCCGCGTATGCTTGATGATTTCCTCGGCTAGACCCGTGTGTATTCTCGCACTCTGGTGTTCTTGCTGATAGCCAGGTAGCTGGCCCACGAAATCCTTCAGCTCCGCGATTGTCTTTGTTTTATGTTTGGACTCGTAATCCGATTGCACCTTCTGTAGCCGTCTAGCGACCTTGTTCAGTAGGCCACCGACGATTGCAAAATTGGCGTTTCGTAATTGTTCGTATAATTTATCGCTCGAGTCAAGTTGAATCGTTCGCTTTCTGCTCTGCGATGTAGCCGCAGAGGATTGCGCCGGCGCCCCTACGATAGTTGTATCTACTTTGGTCTGATTGTTTTGGATCTCAAAAACCTCGTCTATGAGCCCCTCGTAGGTCAACTGTGTAAGAAGTGGGGTAACAAAGTCCACTTCACGATCGATGATTATTACGCTCTCGTTCGTCGTACTCGGAATAAGTGCGGTCTTGTTGGTGTCGCTACCGTCCTCACCGGCGAGCCGTTCCTGACGCATGCGAGAGAGGAGGTCTGATACACGCTTCGCATTATCTCCCTTTCCAATTATTCGAGGGAATAAGCCGTGGTTTTGTTGTATTTCCATGAGCGCCTTGGCCATTAGAAAGTTGGGTGTGATGTCTTTGGAGAGGTAGAGATCCCGAAAGGCGTCATCCAGCTCCAGCGATAAGACGTCCTCTTCGAGCGGGAAGAATAACAGCGGTAGCTCGGATATGCTCACATCGCCAAGAACGCCGGCTTCCTCGAGCAATTGGTCAGAAACGAGCGTGCGACGAGGGACCCAAAATATGTGAAAGTCATGGGTGGACTGGCTTTCGCGTTGAACTCGTTTGATTTGGGCTGGCGACGGAATACCTGGTTAGCTGGGACACATTGAGTGATGGCGGAGGTAGATGATTGAGGCCGGGAAGTGAGACTATTCAAGTCTTCGCATTCGGAAATACTGTGAAATATGAGGCAAAGGAGAGCTCTGCTCACCTGCTATGGTCTCAGCATGGCGGCCGTTCTCTCCCCTCGCCACGAAGATGACATTGCGCTGGCTCGTATCCACATTGTTATTCTCCAGAATGAAGAACTTGTCGACGCCGTATTCCTGAAGAGTCGTAACCTTGACGAATGTGCCGACGGGCCCAACCAAGCTGCGATCAAACACGAGGTTCTTCTTGCCGCGGACCTGAATGATGGTAGTGTTAGCAGGCCAGCTCCCCTCCACCACGCCTCCGATTAAGGAGAGCCTTACTTACACCCTCAAGCAAGTAGAGCAGGTCCTTGCGGGCTTTGGTGCGGACCTGCTCGATGCTGAACTCGGTGCGAGGAGCCATGGTTGCTCACGCTGCAGTGAAGCAGGGCAGAGCTCGTTCGTGGATTGGAGAGCTCTCACAAGCTTGGGATGGGAGATGTTAGGAGGGATCAATGAAAGGTCCCACGCCGCCTGTTTGGTAGTGGGCGGTGAAACGCCAGCCTTCTGCGGGGACCCCTCCCCCAGGCTCCCTGTAGGCTGTAGCGCCGAAGCGACGTCATCCGCTGTCGCGGTTTCAATCGGCGGCCTTTGGCTGAGCATCTATTACGGAGTACTTCGCATCTTCACACGAAACCATCGCATGTACCTTGGAGAGATGAGTACTAGGTAGTATGTGTATTTATAGGTGTGTTTTTGTCATTACGGAAAATCGCTATGAATTATCCAGCGCTCCTGTCCGTTAGATGCGACTCGCCTATGCCGGATGGTATTAACGCTGCAAGACGTCCCATGAAGTTCCCTGATGTCATATAATGAATACCCCTTCCATCAAAAAACACACCTGAAGCCGTGACCAAAAAAAAAGCGATCGTAAACGCCCGTGAGCAGCCGCCGTGGCTGATGAATAATGCATAACTCCACACCTATCGTCTCCAAAAGACAACCGGGTAAACGATTCGAAAGAAGGCCGTCACCGTCCGTCTCTACACAGTGTTGTCGTGGTACAAGAACTCGATATCTCGTGGGCGCAGTTTGTTTCCGCGCACAAACTCCTCATCGCCGGGCGGCCGTTCGTTCTTGGAGTTGCTCGTGAGCATGCTTTGTATGCTCATGCAAACGCTCTCCGCACTCTGCACTGGGCTCCAACCCTGGTGTCCCAGCAGATCTAGGCATATTATTCCATTCGAGTAGATATGCGGATGCATTGGGATCGGGCGACCCGGCTTTTCGTCGAACGTGACCTCTGGGGGCTCTTGAACATGTGTGTTAGATAGACAGTGACAGCTGTGAGAGGGCGAGATGTTCGTTGCGGTACCTATAGGATATGAGTCCGGGAAAACAAACTTTAAGCGATATGTGTTGCCTTCGTATAACGGGTTGCCGTCTAGTACCCGGATATCGAGAGCCCATTCCTTCAAGTCATCGCCTTCTACCAATTCGATACCAGGGGGCAGTCCATATTTGTCGATCTGCATGAGGTTAGTGGTTCGCCATCCCCGTCGACCCTCCATCGCCTCAAGCTGAAGGGAGCCGTAGACCTCACCTTTTGGCGCTCTTTTGCCACTCTTTTGGAGCGCATACCCGAAGCCATCGTGATCCTCGCGTGCCGTTCTTGAGGAAGCGTCTGCAAAAGCCAGGGCGATTTGCTGGTGATGGTGATATGGAAGGGATACCTGGGCCGTCAGGGCTGTCATGCGCCAACAAGAGCTGTGGAGGGGTTAATAAGGCCTGGAGTATGCACAGGGATCACAGCGCTTCAGTGTGGCGCAGGGCGTAGACACTGCTTCAGCTTGCCCCATTGGGTGGGAAGTCTTGTATTTTATGTATGAGCTTTCCCCAACCTCATCACTTGTACTAATACTATTGCTATTGCCACGACAGACAATCAAAGAGGAACCGGCTTTTAATCATGATTATTTCCGCTATACCGCTTCTCACATTTTGTTAAACAACGGTCGAAAGGAACCGCAAGTAATACACCGTACCAGGGAATTCCCAAAACCGACACCTCTAGTGCTCATGTACGGTCGCAGAGGACCGCTGTAGTGTCAGTCAATGCGCAATTCAAGCCTTGCGGTGGTGATTTCTTGATGTTCTGACAACTATACACATCCGTGAGCTGTCTTAGATTTTTATATACTTACTCGAAATGGCTTTTAATTGCTTTAACCAGTGGCACTCTATTCGCTCAACCTGTCTGCGCCGTGGAGCAATAGAGCGATCTATTCTCACATTTATTCAGCTAGAAAGCTTGTCTGGACGTCCAAACATCAGTCTCTCTGTCCTGCTTGAGCTCTTCATCCATATCAAAATGCCCAAGAAGGACAGTTTCCGAGATTTCCCTCCACCCTTTCACTACCTTATGGTAATGTCTCTGTTACTGGAAAAGACCAAATCACTCGATGGTGTGATAGTACAAACGACTTCCCCTAGATAGCTCACCGACTCAGGGAAAACAAAGCAGTGCCGGTTCACCTTTGGCGTTGAAGCAAATATGTCCAAGTCTACCTTGCAGATCCATTTATCCATGTCGAGGAGCACAAGTATTACGGAGTCGATAACTGCTATGATGTCGATCGATCAAGACGCAACTCAGAGCTTGCAATCCATATCTTAGAATAACCTCTAGCTATGTATTCCTTAAATGGCTACTAACTGTCTCTTGTTGACCTCCAAATAAATCTAGTAAGCCATTCCTCATCAAGTTCGTTTAGCTCAAACTCTATATCCATGTCAAAATCCGGAAGGGGAAACTTTTCTGAGACGTCCATCCATCCTCTCACGATAGTAATATCTCGTCCACTAGCAAAGATCAAGTCATTCATTGGTGTGGTGACACATATGACCTCCCCGTCCGGGTTCAACCACTCAGGGAAGATAAAGAAATGTCGATTGACATACTGAGTTGAAGCCATTGTGTCTAGGTCTGCAGTGCAAACCCACCTGTCCCTATCAAGGAACACAAGCACGGAACCAATCACCGCTATAATATCACCCAATACGCAGCTCAAGGCTTGTAGTCCACGCCTGGGAGCAATTTCTATTGTGTTGCTCGTTTCCCGGAAGCTGGTGATATTCCAGCAATTGACACGAGCGCCATGGTTCGATGAGGACAATTTTTCGAGGAATATTTGGTCATTTCTTAGGTATGATGTTGTCATGGCCTGTTCTGGTGAGGGTAGATGACCATCGCGGGATAGGCAAAGGTGCTCTTCTGGCGTGCGCTCAAAGTTATGCCAATAGAACAGGTGAGCAAAGGAACGCTGAAAGATGATAAACCTGTCATCCATTGAGGGGTGTTGTTGGGCTAGTTGCAATTCTCGCGAGTCCGGCACGTCCCAACTCGTAACCAACTCTCCGGATGGAAATTCCCATAGCTCAGAGGTGAAACCTGCCACTATTAGCAGCCTATCCTTAGATGGGCTGATCAATAGACTTTTTGCCCGCTTCCTGGGTCTCTTCTCAAGAACGACAGTAGCGCTGTTCCAATTACGGTTGTTGTGAACAGCTTCTGCGATGATAACTACTCCACCTAAGTCGATGGTTACAATCCAATCTGTCTCTTTGCCTTCACACAGTTCAAGAGTTGTTATCTCGAGCTTATGTTTCCTATGAAGAATGGTAATCTGTGAACCGTCTGCGGCAGAAAAGCACGCAATGTCTCCGCCTTCGGTACCGCATATGATAGTCTGGCCATTCTTCGACAGTGCCATGGCAGAGATGTTAGCGAGTTGAAAATTAGGCACTCCCAATGGCCCTCCGGGGCTCGAGGGCTTTCGGTGTATCTCGATAGAGCTAGATCCTTCCGTTTCCAATTGAGTCATCAAGGGGAACTCCCATATCCGGGTTTGAACGCTATGTGAACTAATAATCCGCTGGCCGTGATTTGAAAGAACCAAAGGGGAGAGGGGTAGACCCGGATGGTCAACCTGATGAACCAGACAAAGACCAGCGTCGCCCGAACTCTTCAACCCGTATATTTCGATCATGTATGGCGACTTGCCTGTTCCAGCCACTAGATACTTTCCGTCTGTGGTCCACATTACGGCTGAGGCATACACATCCGTATCCCACCGAATATATATTTGATCCATGGTACGAGTATCGAGCTTGACCAAATAGTCGCAAACCGTCTGATTCATAGTACGAGTGTCGAAGACGACCAAAGACCCATCAGCATACAAAGCAGCCAGTGAATGCTTTTCAGGGACCGGATTGAATGCAAAGGCCGTAACCGTGGTGTTAGCCGAATGTGAACATATTCCTGCAATGGCCCACCGACCAACTTCGAGAATGTAAATATCGCTGTTATCAAAGAAGCAAATCCCAAGACGTCCGGCATGGGCCTGATCAAACACAGACCTTTTGATGTGCATAGATAGCGAGGCGCCTCCGTGAGTGCCTTTACCAAGGTCACCCCAATGAAGAGTCTTTGCCTCGCCGGTATCAAGATTTCTGCTGCAGGGTTAGAAGGACAACATGGCTCCGAAGTGGTTGCGGTTTTACCTAGACTCGATCATGTGTGAAAATGAAAAACTCATAAACACTCCTTCTATAAAGCAAAATGAGGATAATCTCTCACTAGTGAACCGGTGGAGAGTCGTTCCTGATTTCACATCCCAAATGAGAGCGTTTTGAGGTCCCGATGCAGCGAGATATCTGTCTGAGCACCCAAAGCCCAAGAGCAAAGCCGGATACTGGAACTCGGTTGTATTTTTAAGAGAAACCATGTTATAGATCGATACTAGCCCATTCGCCAGACCAACAGCTAGGTGGTTCTTTCCACAGGTGATGCTCATTACAATGTCTTCGTGCTGAACAGACATTAGACACTCATTCCACCCTGAATGTTGTTGACTGACGAAGGCGAGGCTCGGTTTTTGAGAGGAAATACTTTGGTTAATAGCTGAATTGGGTGGGCAGTATGCTGGTAACACTTTATGAATAGCAGACGGACATTGTAGCAAGGGCTCACGAAACGTTGCAGACACCCGTGAGATGTCCCTTGCCCAACGATTAAGCAACTCCAGGTCTCCATTTGTCCTTGTATGTTTAGAGCACTCTGCATACGAATCCAGATCAATAGCCGCTCGGAAAACGTGATGGAGTTTACGTCTACGAGCGACGTTTTCGATCCAGTAGAGGACAGTGGTGTCTAGAAATCCCTTTAGAGCATAGAAAGGCTCGGAATCCTCCACATCTGATTTGGATAGATGTTGGGAGAAGGAGTCTGCAGCATATGGAAAGGTGGATATGCCAGCGCTGGCAGATGTCATTTTGTCAGACCTCAGATTGTCGCTCAGGTATGACAGGCAAAGCACTGCCATGCGCCCGTGACCCTTCGTTGGCGTGACTGCGAGATCCGAATTGAGGTCTTGTCGGAAAAGAAACTGCCTTGCCGTCTTATGAACTATGTCGACCCTCTCTCTTTGGTCTATTGTCAAGAATTGACCGCAGGTTCCGACTATGACATGATGCATCTTATGTGGCGATACCTTGAGATCCAAATGCACCGCACATCGAAGCTCCTCAACCGTCATCGGCCGAACAGCAAGCTTTACCCATGCGAGGATTGACTTTGCGAGTTTAGCTCGACGCTTCTCTTTTTCAATGGATTTTAGGATTCTGGCGTACATTTCGGATAGATCAATGGGAGTTTCATCAAGCACCTCCTCAATGTCTTCATCAGTGAAGGCCGTTTCGAGTTCCTTCAAGACGAGGCGTATCCATAAGAACGAACCAGAAGATTTCTCGATAATCTTGGGGCCGATACCATTGGTCCGAAGGTGGCTAAGCCTAGAAAGTCCGGCCTCAACCACAGATCGCATGTCGGCAACTGTAATTAATGGTAAGCTTTCAAATAACGTCTTCGCGGAAACTGCATCTATCGACTCACCAGTGTCTTCGGAGTTGATTGGCCGGACGAAAACACGCCGACCTAGCGAAGTGGTGCCGTTTTCAATTTCCGATGTTTTACGACTTGTAATAAAAACACGAACTTCTGATGGAAGTTGTTCGAATATTTGAAGCATGTCTGAAGTGCGGAAGAATTCGTCCAGGCCATCAATAACCCAGAAGTGCGTTGACAAGGATTCGGTTTCGAATATGGCCTCGAGAAATAGCTTGCGCCAGACATATCTGTCGCTCTGACCAGTCCATGAAACGTTATCATCTTGCAACTGCAAAACTTTCTTCATGATACTAGTGTCTTGAAGGGCCATTTGAAAGGCCAGACTCATTAGGAGAGGCGTCAGACTCTGACTTCCAATCTTTCCATTTTTGATGAAAAGGTAGCTACAGTGCATTGACTGGCTCTGCAAATGATCCACGACATGGCTGGAAATAATAGACTTCCCAACTCCTGGTAGGCCTAACAACCAATAGATGGGTGATGGTCCTGGATGGCGTAGCGCCCAGTTGCTGAAACTTGTGGCTTCAGTGACCCAGACACATGTTCCTGGATGTTTCGTTTCATGGAACATGGCCAGGTCATCTTTGAACGAATCGTCGACCCCAAGATAGGGCCCCAGTCGAGATTGCGCAACTATGCCAGGAGCTGGCGATAAAAGTTAGCCCGAGGGGCATCGACACAACTTAACCACGTACTTACAAGATTCTCTGATGATGCTGATGGCGCTAGATAGAGCGTTGCGCAGTTTTCTATAATTGTGATCTGATTGACTCTTGAACTTGCAAATACGCCGGTGATCTGCGTCCATAAAAGACACTTGTTCGTTGGTGTAGCCAAGTGTTGCAGATTGCTTGTCAACAACCAACGTATCAGAATAATCAGACATTGGTAAAGTCTCAAAAAAGGACCAGAGACGTAGGTCTGCGGCGAATTGACCAAATACATCATTCACCTCGATAACCGGGGCCGAATTAGCGACCAGGTCCTTGACGTAGGGCTTGGAAACTCCCGCGACTAACAGCAAGCTTCGTAGAACTTTGCCTAATTCGGATCCACGATGAGGAGTGGCTAGAAAGAAGATGGAGTGAAATCGACTTGCGAGGTCCGTGCAAGTAGAGTCTTGTCGTGCGAGGATGTACGTCTTCTTAGCCACACATCCGCCCATGCTGTGCCCGATCATGATGATACTGGCCCGACTATGTTTGATGAGATGGTGATTTCTTATCTCCCCGAGGAGAGACTCTGCAAAATCGTGGACAGATAAGATACTCGGTGTTCGATGTCTCCAGTCCGCTTCGTAACCGTAAGAATGAACTCGAACATGCTTGAAGTCGGGGTCCACCGGCAACCAGTCCCGTGGCCAGCAATTCGCCGGGCCCGAGGAGTCTGTCCAGGTCTTGATGGAACTGCCTCCAAGCCCATGAATGAAGATCAACTCTGCCATGACTATATCATCTGGAGGATCGTACAAAGTGCCGAGCCCAAGCGGCCCTTTGTCCTTCTTGGGGACGTCCGCTGGGACATCCTCTTGGACATTGTTTGACCCACTCTTTTTCCATAGCTTCAGCCGGGAGAAAGATGCTGGCTTTACCAGGAGGCCATTCAGCAATGTGGACTTGCGGTTGGTCTGCTGAGAGGCGACGAGCTGTTGAGGCTCTGGCTGTCAGTGAGGCGGCCAGACGAGGTGTATGACGATTGGAGTTATGGCGGTGACTAACAGTGGATGCTGAGGCAAGGCTTGAAGTACCGGTAGTGGTGGTGAGTTTGCTGGCTGTTTGAGAAGTACTAGCATCCATGTCTCGCAACCCGTACTGTCCGAAACGCACACACGACCACGTTGATCAATTATTCCAAAGGCCAAGGATTCAATTACAATATCTATCTGTGAAATAGGAATTCGACGAATACATATTCGGTGGGCGGTGCTACCTGCATGACATGGGCGGTTATTGATCCAATGTGTACTTCGTATCTACTCCGTATGGCCAGCCTGATTTGTCGAACGCTTGAGGATTGGGCAGCCAACAAGAATTCCCTTGCTCCACAGGATGCTTCCACTGTAATCTGGTGAATAAGCCCCCCGAAAACCGTTATTATTACTTATTCCAGGTACCTTTACATAGAGATGTAAGCACTCTGCAAGGGTGAAGCTTTATAAGATCATGGAGAGGTACGCCGTACAGAGTAGAGACCATTTAGCTCCTCCATATTCGCTCATTGCTGGTCACCAGCTGGAGTGTGGCTGAGGCCGTGTCACCACGGGAGCTACTTCGTAGAGGCCTCCATGATGCCTTTTTTTGGGTAAAATCTGTATAGACCCATTTCAGAAGATCTGCGATGAGAATTCTGTTATTTCAATATCGAGATCAAATGCAATCAACAGAGGAGCGCTCCGTACGGAGTATTCCGTACTACGAAGCAGAAGGCCCAGAAAGAAGAATATGCCTTGACATCGGACAAGCCACAAGATTGAGACAGATGGACGTTCATGTGGAGCCAGTGCAATTACGATTGCGCCTTTACGAGTACTCGTATATCAACTGGTGCAGCAAGGATCGGCGACAGCGCTTCTCACGCTGCCCGACTTACATATCGTAACTTGAGGCTGCCTGGCTGAAGAACTATTGACATCTGCTACCCATCACGGGACTCCATCAAAGGCCACCAAAGATAGCCGGGCAGAATCCGAGGCTCGTACGCAGAAACGATGTGATGTCGTACCACCAACAAGCCCAATGAAGTCGAATTTGGAACGTTGGGTCGCGAACTCAGCCACAGCCTTGGCATCTCGCGTCCATTGAGATGAAGCTTTGCAGTCTGGGTAATAATGCATGACGCTCTTGGGGACAAGAGAAACCCCCCCCGGCCATTATCAAACCAACCAACCCACTCAGCTACAAGCCCCCCTGTGTCTTGCTGGCAGTCTTGCTGCGCACCACCAGACCAGACCATGGGGCCCGATGAGGGGCATGTGGATGTGGATGCCAGTTTAGGGGCAGCAACGGTGCCATATATTAATCTCAGCCGTCTCAAGTCTGTCTTTGATTCCCCCAACTCGGCGCTCCTGCGTGCTCCATCGTTGCCCGGTTGTGCGCGCTTGCTTCAACTTGCTTCTCGTGTCGTCTCGCTCCTCCATATTGCGAGACATATTCGTCCTCCGCGAGCTCGGAGCGAATCGATCGGTCCAATCCCGCTCCAATTTGCTTTCGTCCCATCTTTGCTGCAGATACCCCGCCATCAGACAAAATGAGCACTTGTAAGTCGGGGATCTGACGGCCTCTTCCGGCGTCGCATCAAGCCAAAGCCATCGCTCAGCGTCCCGGCCATTATGGGCACCTGTAGAGAGGTTGCTGACGATGCCTTCGTTCGAATATAGTTGCTACAATGCTTAATCGGCTCCATGGCCAACCCGAGAGCTATGAGAAGAAGTACGTCTTCTGCCCCTCGATTTGTCGATCCAGAACCAAACGTTAACCGCTCGAGTACCTTAATACAGATCAAAGTATAGGCTTGGACGAACCCTTGGTGCTGGCACTTACGGAGTGGTTCGTGAGGCAGATGGCCCCACCGGCAAGGTGGCCATCAAGATCATCCTGAAGAAGAATGTCAAGGGGAACGAGCAGATGGTCTACGATGAGCTGGGAATGCTGCAGCGACTGAAACACCCTCACATTGTCAAATTTGTCGACTGGTTCGAATCGAGGGTACGCATAACCCCCTTAACAAGACTGACTGGACGGCGTATTAATGATGCGAGTAGGACAAGTTCTACATCATTACTGAGTTGGCGACCGGAGGAGAGCTCTTTGACCGTATCTGCGAACGGGGCAAGTTCACTGAGAAAGACGCGTCGGAAACGATCAAGCAGGTTCTCGATGCTGTGGACTACCTCCACAAGAACGATGTTGTACACCGAGGTGCGAAATGACGATAGCGCTATGTGGTCCTGAGCTTGCGATGAAACTAATACGCATGACTGCAGACCTGAAGCCGGAGAATCTTATTTACGTGACGCCCGATGACGATTCTGACCTTGTCTTGGCCGACTTTGGTATTGCGAAAACGCTGACGGCCAAAGAGGAAACCCTGAAGACAATGGCTGGCTCATTTGGCTATGCGGCTCCAGAAGTGATGGAACGTCAAGGCCACGGCAAACCCGTGGACATGTGGTCGCTCGGTGTCATCACCTATACCTTGCTCTGCGGCTATTCTCCATTTCGAAGCGAGAACCTCACTGACTTGATCATGGAATGCAAGAAGGGTGACGTCATCTTCCACGAGCGATATTGGAAGGATGTCAGCGCCGATGCTAAGGACTTTATCAACCATCTCCTTGTCGCGGACCCTGAAAATAGATGGACTAGTGAAGTGAGTCTATTAGAATGCAACGATACCTCTCGAAATGCCTCTGACACAATGATATAGCAAGCTTTGGGTCACATCTGGCTAAGCGGCGAGAACGCGTCCGACCACAACTTGCTGCCAGAACTCAAGGCCTACAGAACTCGCGCCCGGTTGCGTCGTGCCATTGAGGTGATCAAACTTCAAAACAGGATCAACAAGCTTAGGGAGCATGAGGAGGATCCGGATGATTCTGATATGGGCCACGTGAATGGAGACGACAACAAAAAGGAAGGCTCCGCCACGGCCACGGCCACGGGCACAGGCTCAATACTACGAGCGCTGGGTAACTTTGCGCTGCAGGAGGCGAAGCAGAAGCAGGAGACTCTGCAGAAGGAGGAAGAGTTGGAAAGGGAGGCAAAGCGACGCAGCTTCAACGGTTCTTGAATATCTCCAACCCTCTCTGAATGGTTGACATTTTTGGATTTTATTTTTTGGATATTATTTTACCTTCTTCGGCTTTGTTGGTTTCTGATTCTGGTCGGGACTCGACCTGGTTTAAGTCTATGGGTTGCTTCCCTGGCGGAGCTTCTTCAATCACTTGAGCATATTTAGGCAAAAGAGAAGGAAAAACTTGGACGGAGACGGAGATATCAACATCGATCGACAGGTCGATAGGGTTGCATCATTTTTATCTTGTCAATCTGATTCTGATTGTTATTAATAGTACTACCTAGGCATATGACTATTCTAACTATCCATCTCTCTGCGTTACCATTCCAACTGTGAAGCCATGCATCATCCATTCGTGCGTGGTTCACATCAACCACGATGTAATTTACAGACCCTTCCTTATCCACCTTGATTCCCGTTCCCTTTTGCGGGTATAAAACCATTCTCCGTCCTATCCATATATACCTTGTTAAAAACCATGTGATAAACAAGACTTCCGGGCGCCCACGCTGACCCAAACGAAGAGAAAACAATAAAAGTGGCTTGAAAGCAATAAATGAAACCAGAAATCAAATACCCAAAACCCAAGAATTAAAGCAATCAACTTAATCCATATCCGCCAAGGCACTCTCCCGGAGCGCCTCATATCGCTTGGCATCAAACCGCTGCCTCTTCCACCCACTCGCGCGCAACCGCTCAATCCGCGAACGCACCTCCAGGGCGCGCATCTCCTCGGTGAGCATCTGCGGCGGGCGCGGCTCCAGCGCGGTGGCGATGTCGCGGTCCAGCCAGGACATGTGGGAGGCGATTTGGCGCTGGAGACTGTTGAGGATGGTGCAGTAGTGGTGGATAGAGCGCGCGTGCAGGAAAGGATCGTGGTCCTCACTCTCTCGCATAGGTGTCAATATCGGGGAGGCGGAGGTGGTGGTGATGATGCTCGGCGTGGGCATCGGGAGGGCCGGCAGGGGCTTCTCCGTGTTTCGGAGAGATGGCGGCTCCGGAGCAATGACGGGTTCGGGGGTTGGCTGGCGGCTGACGGTGAACCAGTCGTCGAATCCCAGAGTGGGAGAATCGGGCCGAATGACAGGCTCATAGACTGGAACGTCGCAGAATGCAACACGTTTCTTGCGTTTCGGGGCAGTGGAATTACGAGACTTCATGCACGAGTCCAGGGAGCTGAGTGACGGAGCAGGCGAGGACATTCTGGTGGAGGCCGTGGAGTAGGACATATCTGATCCGGCACGCGAGTGCAGGCTGGGAACGGGTGACAGGGCACGAAACGAGGGCCGGCGCATTGCGGCATCTTCCTCGGTGGCCAGGTCGGAGGCAATGCGGTAATGCTCACGGGCTTGAAGGAGGAGTTTGGTGCGGTAGGGGGACGTATGCTGTAGAGAGCGAACTTGCATCTCGATTGCGCTGGCGGCATAAAAGCGGAGATAGATGATATATGAGGTCTCGACCTTGTGCTATAGATTGAACACGGCTAGCGTTAGTGAAACGAGCGAGCATTGTGACGTTTGGTTTCGTGTGAGGTGAAACAAAAAGTACGAAACATGGGGGGTCTAAACGTCAAGACTTACCAAGTCGATCACATTGTCCAGAATCTCATTGCATCGACCGTAGCATTGTCGGTATTTCCGGTTGACGTAGTCCCGCTTGACCTCGGCCAATGCCTTCTTCCATTCTGTTGTCGTCTCGGGGCGAGGCTTTGGCGTGATGAGAGGCTCTGGCGCGGGTATCGTGTGCTCGACAGGGACCTGTCTAAATAGCTGCTTGCGTGGTGGCGAATTCCAGCGGAACGGAAATTGTTCTTCTTCTGGGAAAAAGCTGGCCTTGGTCGGACTCGGCCGGCTGACAGGAAGGGGAATGAGACTCGGCATTTTGCAAGTTGTGGTGTGGTGATGTCGAATTGTGTGGTGTTGATGAGAGCTGTCGTGCCGAAGGGATGTGAGCCCTTGCGTATGCCCTTGACTCGATAATGACAAATCGACGACGGGTTTGTTCTTTCTCTGTACTCTGTACTCCGTACTCCGTATGGATAGATAGGATCAATATTTTTCAATCGGAGAGATATTTCTTGAGCGAGATCGAGCGGGCGGGAGAATGATATCCAGGGATATAAGAAGATCCCGACAGGGAGGTTGGCTATTGAAACCCCGGCCCCCGTGAGGGAGGTTAACAAAGTGAAACGATGGTATAAGTGGATATGTGTTATATCCCGGGAATGAGGGATGCTGGGATACGACAACCTTAAAAAAGGGAGCGAATGATAAGATGTGAGTGGGTGAGATATTAGTATGAATGGGTAAGATATTGTAGGAACGACGAAGGACCTGAGAAGGGAGCGAGCAGGATGAACAACCACCCATATAATAAGGGCTAGACGGGAAAGGAATGGCAAGACAAATCTGAGACCTCTCTCGTGAGTGTTTCTCTACTCAGCCTGACAAGGCCCGAGTCAGTCAGTCTTCTTTTTTAACCCGACGAAAAAAAAAGCCTGAGTGTCTAAGACAAAGCAAAGAGTCAAAGCCTGTCCCGAAAAGTCCGCACCAACTGAACTGCTTGGTTTCTGGGAAGACGTGCATCCGCGCTGTGGGAAAGACTTTTCTTCTTGCAGCTAACATCACATTACCCCCGTTATTGAGCCTCCACTTCCGAGGAGGCTTTTGGGAAAAAGCAATTTCAACTGCCGTCCTAAGTCGTACACAGCAAATTATTCACACTTCTAGTACGAAGTACTATTAGCACTACGAGTACTGCTAGCAGTACTACTACTAGCATGATGGACGGAGTATTCATGCATCTTCCCAGCTCTGCAGTGCCAAAGCGGATAGCCAGGGGGCAGAGCCGGCGTCATCCAACGCCCTCCCCGTCCTTCGCCTCTTTTCCTGGGCTCTGCCCCCTGGTTCCGTTTCCGCGACACCCTTGTCCCCGGATATGCTGTCTGTTGAAAATTTTGTTCTGGAATAATATTTGCACCACGTCAATTGTTCGTTCTTTTTTATCAGGTGTGGTAAACGAAACGAAAGCGCGCATATTTTCGGAGACCCCGGGGTACTCCGTGCAAGATTAGAGAGGCGGCCTTCCGTGGGCCGTGCAGCCCAATATATCTGATCACCCACCATTAATACACAGATGATACACCAAAGAAAAGCATCTTGTTTTCAATGGAGGTCCCAACGTGCGTGCTCCTCTTCTGTGTGTGCGCTGCGCGTCGACCTGTGCAGTGCGCGTGTGCCACTTACATACTACAAGGGTGTCCCCTGGCCCCTGACCCCTGACTGATGATGGGAGTCTCTAGCCTCCCTCTAGAGGCTCTACGAGCACTCGTAAGCTCATTATTACGAGTAAGCTCGAAGAGTCAAGAATCGGGATTCAGACACAATGAAACAGGGCGCACAAATATATGGGGTACGGTATATCATCATATTCCAATGGATAATGCTCATTGCCGCAGATGGCTCTCGTTGCTCTGGATAACTCTTTACTCCGCACTTCGTACACAGCTAGAGAAGCTCTTGATGCTCAAAGAATGGTATAATACCTAGTATTACCTAGTCGAGCAAGCGGGCCGGGTCTGATGGCCAGCCCGCGTCCGCGTCGCCTCCCAGTCGCTCCAATCACGAAGCAAGGAAACGCCCAGATGTCATGCAATACAACAGTCCCAGCCTCTATTCGCTCTAGCCTCTCTGCACGCTCTGCCGAAGTGCTACTCTGCTGCTCGAGGCCCATCCCAAATGATCAAAGCCTTCAGCCCTCTCTCTGTCTCTTTCTGCCCTCTCTTGAGTCTTCGCGTCCGCAGCCATTCCCAAAGGTCCAGCCAACCCTGCAGCGCACGAGCCGTGGAGTGAAACGGGTCACCCCTCTTCTCCCTCTATCTCTTGCTCTTGAGCCGGTGGCCGACCTCTTCCCGGATCTCGCCCCTTTTCGCTCTAACAATGTAACCTCGCTGTCCGTGCCTTTCACTGTATTCGACGACTGCCCAATATTATTATTGCCATCCCGCACAAGAATAACCTTTCAACATGGGCGGGAATCTTGACCTCATTCCCTTGAATTGTACACCCCCAGTAATCATCACGATCAAGGGTGGTTCTTAAAAGTGAACACATAGAATGACACAATGCCATGCCACGAGGCTGTTTGATTCAAAACATGCCTCGCGCAAGAGCTTTCCTTCATTTTCCGGTTTCCCCGCTCAAGGATATTAAGACACCATCATTTAACGCGTTCCCCTCTCGGATCGAAGCATGAGCGGAGTTGTAATAGTAGTAGTAGTAGTATTACTACTAAATACTACTACTACAGATACTACTCGTAGCCGTGGGAGACGGACGGGTTGGCTCCTCGGTACAATGTCAGCGAGTTGGACGGATGCGCGACTGCTCCGTGGTATGTAGCATTCGCATCGCCCGTTTGTCTCGCCTTTTGCTTTGCGGGTTGAGAGAGCTGTCGGTTTTAAGGGTTGTATGACTACGGAGTACTACTGCTACCTATCCAAGCAACTCGGAAACGCGATCCTCCTTCAAAGAAGGAAAAATGAACAGAAAAAAAGCGATACATCATAATGCCTCTTGGCTCTCGTTCTCAGCTCTTCGTCCATGATAGGTAGGTTTGGCCCAGTCGTCAAACTGACTCAGCGTAGTTCAGGGACCAACAATAAGGAACATGTGAAAAAAGCAAAGAAGAAAGGGCCCAATCGTGTGTATGTATCTGTCATTTCGTATTTGCCCGAACCAGAAAGCCACACGAAGCCATCATCTTCATCTGTAACATTTTGCGGCTGGCCAACATGACAGACGACCAAGATGGTGTTAGTTCCAGAGCCAACACCAGGGCTAATGTTTGTCTCGTCTCCGTGATTGCGAGAAAACCTCCACTTGGTATGGAGCACATACATGTACGGATCATTTAGTATAAGGAGTCAAGACTGCCGTGTATGCAACTTGTATGCGCGATTCGTCACTGTCTGGTTTCTGTATGTAATGAGTTGTCAGTTCTCACAATCCCGCGTGTCATGCATTCCTGAATCGGGGAAGCCATTCACATGAATCTGGCACAACCAGCACAGCACCCCCATATAAGCTGGAATAATAACAGCTCCCCTCAGCGAAGTAGCTCAGATCTGAGCGTGTTAAATCGCTTATAGGCGTAGAACGCGCGTCGACCGAATTGGTTACACAATACTTCCGATTCGAGTCGCCCGCTTCGCTTTTTGGCAAGTGGATCATTCTCCCTCCGGAGAGGAGTTCGAGCCGTGGCTGTGTGCTGTGGTTTTTTTCTTTTTTCTTTGGTTTTCTTTTTTATTCCCAAGAGTACTCTTTGGTCATCAATGGTAATACTCGTAGATGACCATTTACGGAGTACTCCGTGTATGAATACATGCAAGTAGTCTTTGGCTTGCCAGTCATTGTCTGATGGGCGGGTTCACCTAGATGTGTGATCCTCAAAAAGTGCCCAAATGTCTGGGTCGGCTTCAACAAGTAGTAGATTCAATCAATCTAATCCACTATGGCGCCGTGGGATTCGCCGCAGCATCGGCAGCAACAGGGGTCTCCTCTGTCTTCGCAGCAGCCTCGTCGCTCTTGATGCCATCCACCACCTTCAAACCCTCAGCCCGTCTCGTTATGCTCTCCAGTTCCTTCTTGCGTTGGATACGGGTCTTTAGTTCTCTGGCCATGTCCTCCAAGCTAACCAGAATTCCCTCCTTTTCGGGGTGTCCGTCTTTAAGACCCATCTCCTTGACCTTGACCTTGCCTTGAGCCAGCTCGTCCTCGCCAATGAAGATGGCAAACGGCACGCCGTTGGCCTCGGCAGCCTTGAACTGAGCCTGCATCTTGGGCTTCGTCTTGTACAGGAATTCCGCCTATAGATTCGAAGAGTTAGTATTGACCTAGAAGGGCCGAGTGAAAAGAGGATAACCCACCTTGATGCCTGCTTCCCACAACCTTGAGCAGACGTCCAGGCGTTCCTTAATAAAACCCTTTCCAAAAGCCATTACATAAACGTCAACATCGTTACCGCGCACTTGCTCGGCAGTCTTGTCAGCAGCCATTCGAGCCTTGGTAATGGAAAAGATACGGTCGACACCGAATGAGATGCCGACACATGGGATCTGGCCTTTGCCCGAGAACATGCCCACAAGGTTGTCATAGCGGCCACCAGCAGCTACGCTTCCAACACCAACAGTAGGGTCATCAGAACGGTCGTCATCTTCCTTGCCCTTGGACTTCTTCTTGGGGGCCTTTGTGGCGCCCTCCGAGCCGGGAGTTGCTTCCGGAGCAGAACCCTCGGTGACAACTTCGTAGATCAGACCGGTGTAGTAATCCAAGCCACGGGCCAGTCCCAGATCGAATGAAACCCTGTCAAGCGCGCCAAACGCCTCAAGATACTCAAACAGTAGGCCGATATCCTCAATACCCTGCTTCATGGACTCGTTAGCCGAGAGCTTCTCGTCATTGCGAAGCTTCTCAAGCAGGTCGTGTTTCCCTCTCAGCACCACCCATTCTCCGATGCGGTCTGCGACATCTTCGGCCAAGCCCTTCTCTTCTGTCATTTCTTTCCGAACATCTGCCCAAGGCAGCTTGTCCAGCTTGTCCACTGCAGAGGAGATGGTTCTGATCTTTTCCTCGGGGACACCGCACACCTGGAATATGCCGTCGAGAATCTTTCGGTGGTTGAGCTTGATCGTGTATGCGCCATTCCATCCAAGCCCCTCGAAGACTTCGCAAACGATGCGGATGACTTCAGCGTCGGGAAGCATGGCATCGTAGGTACCAGCGATGTCGAAATCACACTGGTAGAACTCTCGCATCCGGCCCTTGGTCATAGCGGGCTGGTCTCGGCGGTAGACCTTGGCGATGTGGTAGCGCTTAATGTTCTGAATGTCCTTGTTCATGGCCAGGAAGCGAGCGAAGGGAACGGTCAAGTCGTATCGGAGCGAGCAGATCTCGCCACCCTGGTCGGCCAGGTCGTAGATGAGTTTGCTGTCCTCACCATACTTGCCGGACAGAATCTCCTTCAGCTCGAAGACGGGAGTGTCGATGGTGACTCCACCGTGGCGCTTGAAGACTTCGGTAATGGTGCTAAAGATCTTGTCACGAATGACCATGTCCTTGCCATTCCCGTGGGGTGAGTGAGCTTGCAGTTCAGGATGGCGGGGTTCAAGAGGAGTCATCGCATACAGTCTTTTGTGCCCTTGGGCGTTTTCAACTCGAATTTTGTCTTTGGCGCCATCTCAACGGTTGATGGCTGGAGGTGGTAAAAAGAGACGGCAAGAGGGCGAGAAACCGTAGATCCAAGGCAGTGCAATTGCGACAGCGGCCGAGATGGTCGAAGGGACCTGAAGCTGGACAAAACTGTCTTCATCCGAGGGGTAGAGGGGAAAAAAATGGGCTTTGGGGTTGTGGTTGGAGTCATCTAAAGCGATTGCTTAGGTGGGTAGCGCGACGCATGCCCCGCCAAAGCTAGTTTGTTATCGATAAGCCAACCGCAACCGGACCACCCTGGAATTGTTGAGATGACTTCAGTTCATCTTTGTAAGTGTTTACGAAGTACGCAGCAATACCAACTCAATGCTATGAGAATAGAATACAAGTTGGATGTGTATTTAGTTTAGCTCCCTAGATCTCAATGGGTTGTTCGAGTAAAGGGGAGAAATTGGTTCGGTCTCACAGGGCCTGGGCAGAAAATATCGTTGACTGTATGGAGGAGATAGGTGTATTCACCACCCGAGGGAGGTTCGTAAGAACACTACTTTTTCGTAGTCAACAACAATACAATAAAATTTCCATTTCGCCCTTTAAGGATATCCCAGCAAATGCCAAAGGTGGTGAGCCAAACAGCTCCGGTGCACTTCATTAATGCCGATAAAACTGACTGCTTCAGCGACTAAAATGAAACGGGTTGACCACTAACTACCAACTAGCAATTGTTACCTTTTTATATGTATTTTGGGAAATATCAAACACACTGTACTTTACAGTTGTTGCCTGATGTTCATTGATGTACGAAGTACTGAAGGCGTCTTTCAGCCCAGAGCACTAACGGCTTCTCGGGCTCTATTACTGACCCGACATCATCTCCGGGTTGGTTAAGGATAATACTTTGCGAAGCAGCTGCATATATTGATTACTTTCTCTCCCTCTATTTGATACCCGCGACATGACTCATACACAGAGAATGAAGACAGCCAAATTGCGGCCCTGTACTTCGTAAGACGGCACTGGAAGCAGCACCGCACTTGCATCGATAACTTACACCATTTGCCTTGAGTCGTCACCATCCATGCCAAGCATGCGGGCTAGCTGAGGCTGAAGGAGGCAACATATCGCACCCTTGCTTACGCTTAAATACAAGACTATGTCATGGACTGCACGTTTCACGTCTTTAAACCTTCTCTAGCCTTTCAGACCGTTAGTTCAGAAGTCCCCCTTATAAGACATACCTACTCTATACATATCTAGTACTCTTTCGGGGGCCCCGTCTTGAATGGCCTACTCCGTAACTACTCTGTACCGAGCCGCAACGTATTCATCGGGTTTGAGGCGGACCCCGTATTCGTCGGTTACAGATCCGTGTCAACAGTTCTACTAGTCATTGGCGTGGATATTGCAGGTGATCGTGGCAGCTAATGATACGGCCCAACCTCTGCACCCACCCGTGGGAGATGGTATAATACATACTCGCCGTGAATCTGTCTTTCTGCATGTAGTTGGTTCTTTTCTTCCATCGAAAGTTTTTGCCATTTTAACATGAGCGGCAAAGAGGAGACGGAGGCCCTTCCTTCGGGAAGTGAGCAACAGGCTCCGGAAAGGAAAACCAAGCCGGAGAGAACAGCTTCTTTCGGGGATTATTTGGTTCGTTGCACCCGGGATGAGTATATTTCTTCCGAATCTAATCATGGCACCACAGAGGGTATTCAACTATGCAACGAAATGGGATTTTGTAGCCTACGCTGTGGGCTTCTTAGCATCCATCGGCGCTGGCGTCACGTTGCCGTTGCTGAACGTGGTGATTGGTGGGTTTTCTCATTGTTTTCACAGTCCGTTAAAAGTGACTTACAAAGCTCATTAGGACAATTCGTGGGTAATACCAGCGATTTCTTCAGTATGGATCAAGGACAGGATGCGTTCCGAAAGAAGATCGACCAACTTGCGTCAGTATCAGCAACAATATCAGACAAATATTCATACTAAACTCTACTAGCTTGTACATGTTTGCCCTTTTTATCAGTCGACTTGTGCTGAACTACCTCAACAAGGTATGAAAGTCCCATCCATCGCAAGTATAGAGGCTGTGGTACTAACAGTCTCTAGTTTGCCTTCCGTATGATCGGAATAAGGTTGTCATCAGCGATACGAGTACACTACTTGAGGTCACTATTCGGACAGAGTATTCACGTCTTGGACTCGATGCCTCCGGGCTACGCAACTACAACAATCACAGCCACCAGCAATGTGCTTCAGCTCGGTATCTCAGAGAAGCTTGGTGTTTTCGTCGAGTACACTGCAACCGTAGTTGCTGCCATTATCATTGCTTTCACGAAAAGCTGGGCTCTTACCCTCGTAACGTCCTCGGCAATTCTATTCATTATAATCTCTATCTCTTGCCTGTTGCCCCTGGTCATCAAGGCCCAGGGCCGACAGACAATCGTAGGCGGTTCCAGAGCTACAAATATTGGTATGCTTGAATCAACTAACGTTTCGACTAGGCTGAATCGAAATCATCCTCCATTGCCAGCGAGACCCTGGCCAGCATTCGAATGATTGCAGCGTGTGGCGCAGAGAGCCGTATTGCGAAGAAATATGCCGTCTTTGTTGAAGAAGCCAAGAAGCATGCTCAGTTCATTTCTCCTGTGGTTTCGTTCCAATTCGGACTGAATGTTCGTACCCCCTAAATGGATTTCCCAAAGGCTACTGACAAATTTTAGTTCTTCGCTGTTTTCTCCGCGTTTGGATTAGCATTTTGGTATGGAACGAAATTAATTGTTGATCGGAACCTTGACAATATAGGCACGGTTGTGACGTGAGTTTAGCATGTTCCTTGGCAAACACAAGAATTCTAAAAAAATTCAGCGTTTTACTCTCTGTAATGATGGTTGTTTTCTCTCTAGAACGCGTATCCACCCCTCTTCTAGCAGTCGGCAAAGCAACCGTGGCTGCTTGTCAGTTCTTCACCGTCATCGACGCACCTCAACCAGACACAGGTCATCTCACCGACCCCGAAGTATCAGCTACTGAGGATATTGTTTTGGACAAGGTCATATTCGCTTACCCCAGTCGCCCGCACGTCAAAATTCTAGATGAATTGGACCTGCGAATCGAGGCCGGTAAAATCACAGCTATAGTTGGGCCATCAGGGTCTGGCAAGAGCACCATCGTGGGGCTCATTCAACGATGGTATTCACTCAAAGAGCAATATGTCATCGAAAAGGCTGTCGAGCAGAAGAAAGAAAATAAGAATAAGTCGGGCGAGGAGGAAGAACTTACGACGGTAGATCGCGAGCCCGAAGAGACTGGTCCAATTGTGAAGCTCAGTGGTACCGTTACCACTTGTGGCCATTCTCTGGATGAAGTTAACATCAAGTGGTGGAGATCCCAGATCGGGCTTGTTCAGCAGGAACCCTTCCTTTTCAACGACACAATCTACGCCAATGTGGCAAATGGACTTATTGGTACACCGTGGGAGAACGAGCCAGAAGAAAAGAAGAGAGAGTTGGTCGAAGAAGCGTGCAAAGAGGCATTCGCGGACGAGTTTATTGAAAAGCTTCCCAAGGTAGGTTCAGCATGGGGACTTGTTGGGATCATTTGACTGACCATTACCACAGGGCTACGACACTATGGTAGGCGACAGCGGCGCGAAACTCTCTGGTGGTCAGCGTCAGCGTATTGCCATTGCTCGTTCCATCGTCCGGAAACCCAAGATACTTATTCTCGATGAGGCAACCAGCGCAATCGACGTTCGAGGAGAGCGTATTGTCCAGGCTGCTTTGGACCGTGTTGCTAAGAACCGAACCACAATCACCATTGCCCACCGACTCTCTACTATTAAGAAGGCCGATCGAATTGTCGTCCTCAAAAAGGGGAAAGTCGTTGAATCAGGGACCCATGAAAGCCTCATCGCAATAGACAGTGGTATCTACTCCGGTCTTGTCAAGGCTCAAGCACTTTCCCTTGGAGAACCAACTGAAGCCGACGAGACTGGCGAAAAGGGAGACGATTCGGGATCACTCACACGCGAGAAGAGTCGCGCAAAGTCTGAAACCGAATGTGCAACCGAGGAGGCTGTGGAAAAGCAGCGAAACCTCTTTGCCAGCTTCGGGAGACTATTCTACGAGACCAAGAGCCATTGGTACTTGATGTTCATAACTGTGTTTTTTGCTGCCGGCGCTGGAGCTGCAATTCCATTACAGGCGTGGCTCTTTGCGAAGGTTATCGTTGTCTTTCAGTTTCAGGGGGAAGAGCTCTTGCGACAGAGCAGATTTTGGTCTCTTATGTGGGTGATTCTGGCTATAGGAGTTGGTATCGCTTACTTTGGCACATTCCTCTGCTCTACTCGCGTGGCGGCGATTATTCGCGCAAAATACCAACAGCAATACTTTGAGGCCATACTTTACCAGAAGATCTCATTTTTCGACAACGAGGACCACTCGCAAGGCACAATGACGTCTCGTGTTGCAGGAGACCCTCAGCAACTCGAAGAGCTTATGGGTGTCAACATGGCCATGGTCTACATCGCTGTATTCAACCTTGTTGGATCCATTACAATTGCCTTCTCATTCGGGTGGAAATTGGCGATTGTTTCCTGTTGCGTTGTCCTGCCCATTCTCCTTATCTCTTCCTATTGGCGCCTTAGGTACGAACTGGAATTCGAAAAGATGAACAACGCAGTCTTTGCAGAAAGCTCCAAGTTTGCGTCCGAGTCGATCGGCGCATTCAGAACCGTTACATCATTGACCCTCGAAGGGCCTATATGTGATCGGTTCGAGAGATTGTGCGGAGGTCATGTTCTGACGGCGTTCAGAAGGGCTCGGTGGACTACCATCCTCCTTGCCTTCTCAGACAGTCTAACCATGGCTTGTCAAGCGCTCATCTTCTACTACGGTGGTCGCCTCTTGGCAAGCGGGGAGTACAAGATCGAGAACTTCTTCGTCTGTTTCATGGCCATAATGAATGCGGGAGAGGCTGCTGGTAAGAGCTTGGGTTTTGGACCCAACGCCGCACAAGTTACTGCTGCGGCGAATCGCATTCTGAATATGAGAGAATCAAGACTCAAGGACATGAACTCAAATGCGGGAACGATCCCGGATGCCCAAGGTGGTATGAAGATTGAACTCCAGGATTTGTACTTCAAGTATCCCACGCGCGATGTACCAGTTTTCCGTGGCCTGAACCTCACCATCGAAAAGGGGCAATTCGCAGCATTAGTGGGGGCATCTGGATGTGGAAAGACGAGTATTATATCTCTCATGGAACGGTAAGTCTACTCTCTTGTTTGATCTATTCTTGATGCTAATTTGATGGCAAGGTTCTACGAGATCGACAAAGGGCGCATCCTGTGCAACGGAAGGGATATTACTGATGTTAACGTTCACGACTATCGCAAGCATCTCTCACTCGTGGCACAGGAGCCTACTCTGTTCCAAGGCAAGTTATGTCACCATCCTATTGTTTGATGGACACATCGACTGACAGTTGTTGTAGGCACTCTTAGAGAGAATATTATCCTCGGCGTAGATGAGTCAACCGTCACAGACGAACAAATCCATCAAGCCTGTCGCGACGCTTCCATCCACGACTTCATCGTATCTCTTCCCGAGGGCTACAACACTGACATCGGCTCAAGGGGAGTCTCATTATCAGGCGGACAGAAGCAGCGCGTGGCCATTGCCCGTGCACTTATCCGCAATCCGGACATCCTGCTCCTTGACGAAGCTACCAGCTCACTCGATTCCGAGAGCGAGAAGCTCGTGCAGGCGGCGTTTGAAAGGGCGGGTAAGGGCCGGACTATGGTTGTGGTGGCACATAGATTGGCGACGGTACAGAACGCCGATGTTATTTTCGTGTTGGGAGAAGGGGGAAAGCTGTTGGAGCAGGGGAACCATGTAGAGTTGTTGAAGAAGCACGGAGTATACTGGCAGATGGTAAGCGTTCTATATATCATTTCCATTCTGTGGACATTTTTGCTAACTATTGCCAAACAGTGCCAGAGTCAAGCCTTAGACCGATAATGTGTAGTGGAAAGGGCAGGGGGGACTTGTACGGCATCTTCTTATTCGCATCTCAGCATTTGGGACTGGTTCACACAGCTCATTTCTTTCTCATCTTACGCACATCATGTTCCAATAGTAGTTGTTGTTGTGGTGTGGGTCACGTGATCACGTGGCTCCAGCCAAACGCCCACAACATCGTGCCCTTGGCCCTCGTTGCTAGCCTAGTCTTGACATCAATACACATGTTGTTTTTCCCTCAAGAGGCTCAACAGTTGTACCTAGTACTCACAGCTCACCTGACGTTAGACATAAAATCACTCCTCGATTTAATTCATGATTATTCTAATATCTAATATCTCATATCTCATATCTGTCTATGTTTCTCATCTAAGCAAGTCACAACTTCATCCCCCACAACTCATCCAGCTCTTTGAGAATCACATCCGAGTGCGTCATAACAAAATCATGAGAGCCAGGAAGCACCTTCCAGATGACATGCTCCTTTCCACCGACCAGAGGTAGACCGTCCTGCTCATAGTTCGCCACATCAATGATCTCGTCCGTCTCAGCGAGGAGAAACACAGTCGTGCCGGGCTTTCTCCTAGCCAAGAGTCTCCAGCTATCGTGCTGATCCGTGAGAGGTGCGTACCGAATGGAAGACATGAAAGCCGGGATAAAGCCCACATGGTGAAGGACCATCCAGCGGACGTACATCAAGACACGCTCCTCCAGGGGCAGGAGATGCTCGCTCTTTGTTGAGTCCGCAGCCTCTGCGACGGCAACCTCAACGGGCTTGGCAGTAGGTGAAATGGCCTTTGGTTTGCGAGCCGAAGCGATGGGTTGCTGAAGACGAAGCCTGGTCAAGTACGCAAGGACACGCGCCGGCACAAATCCCGACTTGAAGACGAAACGCGACACAGCGCCAAAGTTCTCAGCGCGGATGATGCCCGCGGGGGCGAGCAGCACAAGCGAGGAGACGAGATGCGGGAACGCACCGGCGAAGTGAATCGCGATGCCACCGCCTAGGGAATAGCCGATGAGACGGATAGCGTTGGAGCCTGTCCAGGGGAGCGGGCTGGAGGTCATGGCGATGAGGATCTGTGTGGTGTAGAGGCGAGCGTCATGGGGGAGATCGCCCACGCCATCTGAGAAACCACGGCCGAAGAGATCCTACCGTTGTGAACACAAAGAGACACTGTTTAGCTTGGGGACATATATAACATAGATGAGAGGGGATAAAGGGGGGATTTACAAAGAGCATTACACGACAGCCGCGATCGGCTAGGCCGTGGGCGAGGCGAGCGAGGGTGATGCAGGGCGTGCTGATGCCATGGACGAGAAGCACCTTTTCGCCATCTTCAGGGCCAAATTCATATACACGGATGGATCCATACTAATGTTTGGATATGATTAGCGCATCTCTCGCCTTGTCTCTGTATTCCATCTCATCTCCCACCAGCTCTCATTCGGAAACCGAAGGACGAGATATAACTCACTGGCGTGTCCACGTCTCTCGCACCAGGCAACGCATCAGGCTGATAGACTAGCGTGGCCAACTCCTCCTTAGACATGCGCGGAATCGCCGTCCTGAGCGGACTGGGCAGCACCTGTGCCCATCGCGGCCACAGCGCGGATTTGGCGAACAGGAGAAGTGTTGCCGTCGCGATGGCCGTTGTCGTCACGACAATAGTGGTCTGCGGAACCGTCCAGCGGAATAGGCCGGTTACGGCGTCCATGGCTGGCCGAATGATGCCAGCTGGAGGAAGAGAAGAGGAGGTTCTCGTATAATGTTCCGCAGCAGCCGGCGAGTTTACATGGAAGAAAAAGAAGAGGGATAAAGGGGGCACAGAAGCGGAGGAGGTAAGATGCAGCTGCTAGTGAGAGATATCAAATGGTCCTATGTATGTTTGTTTCAAGACGAAGACGCTCATCGCTTTTTAGTGCTTCGTAGATATGTACGGAGTACGAAGTACGGAGTATTTAAAGGATGGGCAACTGGAACAGAGACTTTGGCGCCGATCATACTTTGCGTCCCGAAAGGCCCCGCGTAGGTTCTTAAGTACTCCGTATCTACATATTACTATTATTCCAGCTCACTATTAATAATTGGTGCGAGGGGCTGATGATCTCTTTTAATAGTACTCCGTACGAAGTAGTAGTATTACCACTAATTCTCCGTACGCGTTGTCCTAATTATCCAGCTGCTTCAGCCCAATCCATTTACCCTGGTCTGGCTCTTCACGTGGCTCCGTTTGAGCAATACTAATCGACTTTTGCGAACATGGAATCGTGATAATGCAGATCGCCGTACTTCGTACGTAAGCACCGTATAAAAATGGGGTTGCTTACAGAGACCATCCTGGATAACATAACCTGTGTCCACTGCCGATCAACCGTCCATGGATTCCCTTCCTTGCCCATTCCCATTTCACCCGGGTATCATCATAATGCTCCTTCACAGGGCCGAAAACCAACTCTAGTCGATATTAAACGCCAGACTCCCTCTCCGTATGAAACACAATGTCCCTCCAAGGAATCCCTTAGCCCAGTCCAACCGCCCAGGCAGCGTTTCCAAGCTGCTTGATCAACTGACACAGATTCTCCACAATTGGCGGCAAAGCATCCTGCGCTCTCCGAAAGTTGGATTGTAGAACCTCATGCGCAATATCCATGCACGCACGAGGATCGTAAACAGACGCCTCAGCCGTCACCACCGCCGCACCTGAAATCGTTGGGGCTTGGATGAGAGGCTGTCCAGTTCCAAAAAGAAACCGTTGGATCGGGTCAGATCCCGGTCCGTCCAGGTAGACGGGCTCGCATCCGTACTCCGTAGCAATCGAGTCCCGACGGTTAGCCCGTACGACAACACCATACGTCCACAGCGCGAGCGCGGCGTGGTGCACTGCGACGGCATAAAAGTCCTTCAAATGACCAGGCGGGAACAGCTTGGCGTATCGCAGAATTTGTCCCGCATATAACACCGCGGAGCGAGACTCGGGGCTGGATGCCCATTCTTGGAGAATGGGATAGATGCGACGAGCCTCGTCCTCGCCGTCTTTTCCTGAAAAGAGCTGCAGGTCATCCAACGAGACATGCAGATTCATCAGTAAAAGATTAAGGACAACGTGTTCCTGTACGGAAACATCCTGCCACTCTGACACAACCATTTGAAAGTTCTGTAGATCATTAACAAGCTCCAGGTGTCGAGAGCTGAGAAGGCGGTTGGGGGCCCCCTTTGTATAAGAGCGGAATTGGTGGACCGCACTCAGCTGCCGGTATTCCAGAATTAAAGACCAGAAACCATGCAGGAATACTGATATAGAAAGCTGCATATCAAGCCACAAATTGCTGGTTAGCAACTGTTGCATATCGTGGAATAAGTCGCCAACCGAGAGCGCTTTCCGACTTTGTTCAATATTTCTCTGTAAATACAGAGTCTTCCATTCCGATGCCGTCTTTGCAAACCACAACTCCCTGGGTTCTGGGAGGGGCAATGTCAGCTCAGAATAGGACATGCAAGGGTTCGTCAACGTCGTCATTGAGATCTGGGCTTCGCGAATGTAGCAGTGGAAGACAAGTCTGCTTTAGATTAATATCGATTCAGGAGAAGGAGATCATTATACAAACCTCTTCCATTGCTCCATAGCAACCCATTGCCTCCACTTCGCCTCCAACACCTCACCTACATCTGAGACATCAACGGTGATCATGGGGTAGGACGACCTCTGAAACTTTCTGCGATATCGCATCATCTAAAAAACATTGAGCTCATACACAGGCTGTAGGGGGATTTAGTTGGTTATACTGTAACAGGAATAACAAGGTGACACTCGGCAATCTCCATCTTTCGCCGGTTGCCGCTCCAGAGGCCAAGATCTTGACCAAGGACCAGAGACTGGACGAGACCGAGATTCTGAATAGTAGTGTTGTTTTCCTCAAACTGTGTAAACTGTTAGTTATCAAAGCACATTGGACACGTCCGTGGATCTGCCCTACCCTCCCAGGTATCGTAATGCCTAGTAGCTGATAAGCTCATGTCATAACACAAACGATTGGCTTGGTGTGTTTCACTTACGAACCGCTTCTTGGACAGCAAATCCAAATTTGCGTAATGTTGGGACTGGCGTTAGTACAGCTCCGGCAGCAGCGGCGACTCCGGTCCATTCGGGCCATTGTTCATTCAACTTGAAAGTAGGAAAATGTATCCATGACGATACTTGACATGCGTGAGACGCAAGGAAGAGGTGAACCATGGTATCCATCACATCTACTGTCGGGAATGATGCTGCTACCCGATTCGCGGTTGCATTTTGACGACAGGTGGACAGTACAATGGCCAACACCCGGTCGCGACCGGACTGATCCAGCTTGTCCTGAACGACCCTTTCCAGTCGATTACGACTCTCCTGAAATTGAAGACTGGTGGTGTCGTTGACGGAAACTGGAAGATTGCCCTGTTCTTTGTATCCGCTATCATGATTTGCGGGATCCCACCGCCATGGTGAGTTTGTCCAGACCTTGACCAGATTTTCTCGCATCTGGGATATATCGACAGAACTTTGCAGAGGCTGGCCGGTTATATCCAACACTGGTAAGGCGCCTACAGTCATACTATCCAGATTCCAGTGGTCCAAAAGACCAAAATCCATGTCTGTGAGATCCATGTTCGTATCGTCGCAAAAGTCCAATACGGCCAGGCCCTGGGGGTCGACTAGTTTGGTCGGATCAATAGGCTGCGGGTAAAGGAGATCCCGCAAGAAGTCGAAGAAGGGCATATGATTCACATCCATAGTGTTCGCTTGCTGAGGGTCAAATGGCTGTGGGAAGTTATCAGAGTTGCCTATGACGAGTCAGTCCTAGAGCTCCCACTTCGAACACCAAGATTCCCAAACAGGTTCTACCTTTTTCTACACCGGTATCTGGGGTAGATAGTTGGCTATCCTCTGGTTTCAACGACGTTTGTGACACAGGGGTGTTCTTCTTGGTGGTATCGTAGCGGTACGGTGCGGGGCCGAGATGCATGGATCGGTGTTGGTCATGCGACAGAGGCGAGCTTGAATCTACTGATCCAGCGGAAGAAGAGACTGCTGAATTGGGAGGTATCGTGGCGTTGTGTGCATTCGCGGAGAGGTGGACAAGGTGCATGGCGGCCGCTGAACCAGCTTCGGAGGAAACACAGGTCAGGTTTCGGTTGACGCATCGCCGGCAGGGCTTTGTATCGTCACATTTGACGCGAGCCGTGGCGCAGGGGCGACAAGCTTGGGAGACACGACCAGGTCCCGGTGATGAGGGCATACGTCGACGTTTCTTAGGCGAGTCGTTCTTGTGGTTTGCGACATGGCGCCTCAAAAGGTCCTTTCGTGCGAACGATTTGTTGCAGATATCGCAGGCAAAGCGCCGCCCCAGGGTGTGCGTTTGGACATGCCTGACGAGATGCTCTGGACGCGAATAAGAACGCCCACAGTCCCGACAAGCGTATATATTGCTAGCGTTATGGCTCTGGCGAGAAGATGAAGCTGGGGACTCTGTATGTGTCGATGGTGGACCGGACGCGGTTGGTGGAGTATTCGTCAAAACAGTATGGATCTGGGGCAGCGAGTTCAGTAGGGGAGCTGTGGTGATTGTGCTGACGGCGGCCGGAGCATGTTCGTAAAGAGGGAAGGACGGTGCCGGCACAGGCTGAGGATCAGTGACCGGCCTCGGCGGATCGAGGATGTTTGATAGAGATGATGGTCCGGCCATTCTCTGGTTTGGGTACGGAGCAGTGGGGGAGCTCCGAGTCCGCCCAGCTACACGACAGAGTTCACATGGGACGGTTCACAGGCAGGCTGGCGGAAGTCTTCGATGAGAAGTACGACAAGTACGAGAAAATAAAGACGTTTGTCGAACAGACGAGAGAGGATTCGTGGTGACTAAAACCGTTGCAGTGGAGTGGCTCCCGGAGTGGGGAGATCCGGAGTCAACACCGCCTTTCCCGGAGAGGACCACGCAGGTAGTACTCCTCATATGGATGTACTCGTACTCCTTATGCACGTAGTCGTAATACCAGTTGGCATTGGAACAAAACATGGTATTGTTGACGTTGGATGAATAAGAGTTGAAGTGGGCCAGAGCTGAACACACTTGGGAGGGAGAGCGCGAGCCGCCGGGCTTTGCGCGGAGTTAACAAAAGCGCCAACAGGTACGCGTACATAAGAGTATCAGTACTTCGGCTGTTTCTCGAGCACGAAGCATCCATTGATTGATCGCAGTTATGGCTGTTACTACCTATTACTCCATACTCCACTAAAATATCAATACTACTCTGCTGTCTTGTGTGAAGGTTTTATGCGCGATTCAGACGTCTGCGGTGTCACTTGTCGAGATGGCATAATATCGCCACCTGTGAAAGGTTACAGCACCCGACAGCATGGTCAAGCACCTGCAGCCCTACCTCTTTCAGCAGTAGTGGCATCAGTAGTACTGCGTACCTACATACTGGTCATCTCCCACTAATACAGGTCGCCTACGCGACGTGCATTAGTTCATACGAAGTACATACGTTTCCTTTTCAACTTGGAGTTTATAAGCAGAAGGTATTGGTTTGGTGTATCTCCGAATTGCCTACCATCGATACGAACGGCTACTGGCAATCTCACCATCTCATTTGACGCCGTACGATTGGCCCCCGGTCAGGTTTTGCACTGCCAACGCCACCTATCCAACATAGCGCCGCCGTGAGCTCTTGGGCTGACTGGCACGAGCTTTGGGGCTGGCATGAGTGAGCCTTAGGGATGGCATCTCCCCCCCTCCCCCTACCGTACATACTTTCCAGCACGGGCAGGTGATGAAGGTTTGAGAATGACGGCACAATGTGCAACTGTCTTGGTTCCCTCCATGGCTCATGGCTACGAGTAAGATGAAGCCATCATGAAGCCTTGGTGGAGTCTGGACTCTGTGGTGTCTCCACGGGTTCAAACAAGGTTCGGCTTCCAACGCATCTCTACGCTTCAGGTAAGATGCGCGCCGCGGCAGTTGTGGGACCCCTGCAGCCCCGAAATCCTTCGTGCACGTACCACCAGTAAGCCTGGATCGATATGCGCTACGAGTAGTACTCCGTAGGCCCCCGCGACCCTCTTTATCGGCCCAGTCTCTCGGAGTCGCGAACCTTCACGGGTCGGCAGTACATATGTACTATCACTCTCCAGCATTCTCCTGGGCGTTACAGACGCTTCTCGTCATCCTTCTTCCGCCATGACAAACCCAGCTGATGACGTTGCTCCAGCGTTGGATCCTCACGCCGAAGAGTCTCGGAATGAGAAGCTTCGCAAGAGGACCCTGGGCAATGTGCGGCTCATTCATCAAGATACCAAGACGGTGATTTTGGTCCCCACGCCATCTTCAGACCCCAATGACCCGTTGAATTGGTAATGCCCCCTGGAGCGCCGTGTTACCATTGTGGTGTTGCTCATCAACGTCCGTCTTCTAGGTCGCCATGGCGCAAGTACTGTATTGCATGCGTGCTCTGTTTGACCATGGCAATGTGCACTTTTCTGGCGGCTGGCCCGTCCATTGCCATTGTCGAAACAGCCATAGATTTCTTTCCTGAAGCCGTAGCCGATCATTCGCTCGCAACGTCGGCCATCCCCAAAGTGGCCTACCTCTTTACCACCACGGCTCTGCTCCAAGGAACAGGTAACCTCTTCTGGGTACCGATGGCTAACAGATGGGGTCGTCGGCCAGTCTACATCTTGAGCTATCTCATCTACTTTGCCACTTCAGTATGGCTCATATTCGAAAAGTCATACGCCGGATTTCTTGTCGGGCGGATCCTCATGGGTTTCGGCTCCGGTGCCGCAGAGACCCTTGCCCCAATAACCATTACTGACATTTTTTTCCTTCATCAGAGAGGGACCATCATGTCTGCCTACACCTGCTTCCTCGCTGTGGGTGCCGCTTCTGGCCTGATTGTCTCTGGTCTTATCACCATCAACCATCACTGGCGGACCATCTATGAGGTAGGCTCCGCCTTGGTTGGCTTTGTACTGCTCCTCGTCTTCTTTGCTATTCCCGAGACAGCCTATTCTCGAGAAAAAGACCTACAGGAAAAGTACGCTTCATCACTTGATGAGGCGGGTAACGACCGCCCTGACTCCAATGCCGGGGAAACGGGGCAACGCCCAGTTAAGAAGCAAAGCTATTTGCAGTCGCTTAAAATCTTCCAAAAGACTGGGACGAATGAAAACCTCCTAAAGTTGTTCATTCGACCCTTTGGGCTGATTATCCTTCCTCCGGTCCTCTGGGCTGCTCTTGTTCAGGCAGTCACTATTGGCTTTCTTGTAGCAGTTACGTCTAATGTGGATCTTGCATTTGAACAGGCTTATCACTTCCAACCCTACCAGGTCGGACTGTGCTTCATTGCTGCTATTGTTGGAGCTCTCCTTGGATTGCCAGTGGGTGGCCATCTTGGAGACAAGGTTGCTGATTATCTGACGAAGCGAAACAATGGTATACGTGAACCGGAGATGCGACTACCAGCAATAATGGTTTCTGCAATCACTGCCCCCCTTTCCTTGGTGCTGTATGGTGTCGGGATACAATATAATCTTCATTGGATGTGTCCCACAATTGGACTTGCTCTCCGTACGTTTCTCGCTGCAAGACTACCGTTCTTGGAACGAATCACTGACCAGACAGTCCACTTCTCCATCACCCAAGCTACTAATATCTGTCTCGTATATGTCATTGACGCCTACCGACCGGTCGCGGGCGAGATAGCTCTGGCCGTCATGGGATTTAAATGTGAGTCGCTAGCACCCTACTTGCCATTGTGGAGTTGGCAGCTAATCAAAGTAGCCCTATTTGGCTTCTTCCTCTCTTTCGAAACGAATCCTTGGATCAACCTGTCCGGTTATCAGAATGCATATGGAGCCATGGCGGGAATTGCCGGGGCCGTGCTCATCATGTGGATACCTTTGTATGTCTGGGGAAAGAGAATTAGGCATCGTACGTGGCAGTGGTCCGTCGTCTCCTTTATTCATTGGGATGATGATCGGGAAGTAGGAGAGTAGCATTTGAGGGGTTCAAGAAACCTCATTCTTTCCATACCAGCCTGGAGATGCTGATATCCATTCAATATTAAAATTTACCGCAACGCAATTGGCAGTATTCTGACTCAAAGAAATGCACTCGTATCTACGGAGTACCTAGTATATAAATGCTTCTGACGAGCGAGCGAACCATAGCCCGTGACTAAGCGCGGAACGCCACCTCTCCCAGATAAGCGCCAACCCGCCACATTCCCACGATAAGCTTGCCATGATCGCGTGTCTCGACCTTCCCTTGAGGCACTTGGATACTACTAGTACTGGTAATTCCACGGCCCCTTCATTTTATTTAATGTTCCCCTTGTCTTGATGCGATATCTCCATCGTCTTTTGAACCGACTGATCATGTCTTGACTCTCTGGGCGGTACGTTGCCGTGCATCGATCCTTCGAACTTGCCCGCCCTGCGGCGCTGAGGCTAACTCTCTAACGCAGGTCTGAGGCGTACAACACAAGCAGGCTACCGTCCATCCACACCGTCCCCCTCCTCTTGTTTTTCTCAAGCCTCGAAAAGATTCACGAGCACCAGCCGGCTGTGAATAGTCAAACGTCGCCAGCCGAGTTTGCCATATTTGGTCTGCGTCCGAATGCCCTAGTATGGCCAGTGTTGAAGGTGGACCAACTATCTCCTTCACCTTGGCTGATGCAAGGGAGGAAGACGCCGCAGATGCGGAGTTGGAAGCCCCAGACATGAGTAGCGAAGATTCCGAGGGCATCGTCGTGTCATGCCGATGGAAAACCTCCGAGTTCTATGATCAAGAGTGCTACCACTACTTCGACTGTCCCTCCCACCTTGTGGCGAGAATACTCTCTGTCGGGGAGGCCCAAGAGCCGAATGTCCCACGCGGGGGTCTGTCTACACGGCCTGAAGCCAATAATGATACCCCTTCCAGAGAGTCTCTTGATGAGACCCGATCGTTGGATCTAGGGTTTACGATGAACGAGCTACAACAAGGCGATGAAACCGTGGATACCGAAGTTGCAAGATCGGTGGCTGCATTGGATGTAAATGACGCAGCTGGGCCGAGTCGCTTCGATCCCGTAGTTCCTATACGAGCCCCCTCGATGACAGATCATACGCGTATCCTCCTACAGCAAGGAAATGCCAACCAGATGCGGTCTAACGATGACAATATCGTCCGGCAGTTTTGGGATAATGAGGAATTCGTAGTCTCAGGCTCATCCAGGGACTTTGGAAGCAATTCACTCGAGACTTCGTCGTGGGGGCAGACCTCCGTTGAGAGCAGCAGATCGGCAGGTGAAGGCAGTTCACACCAACCTCCCATAGACCCGCCAGACAATGAGCCTGTTGAGTCAACGGAAGTTGTTCTTCCTCGATGGCAGCCTGATGCAGAAGTCACATACTGTCCCATCTGCCAGACCCAGTTCAGCATCTTTGTACGCAAACATCACTGCAGGTAAGTGGCCAATACGAAATACACTCTTGTGAAGCACCACAAGGCTAACCTTTGACAGGAAATGCGGGAGAGTGGTTTGTAATTCGTGTTCCCCTCACAGAATCATCATTCCACATCAGTTTATTGTCCGACCACCGGGCTCCGAGGTGCCACTTCCGCAGAGCCTGCTTGTCGATGGGTTAAGTGCTCTCTATGTTGATGTGAATGGGCCCTCTGGCGGCGAACGAGTACGACTATGCAATCCATGTGTACCGGACCCCAACACTGCTCCTCCGCAAAGTCCAACATCTCCTGATGCGTCATCACCTCGCTCGACACGCCGTAGAACACGAAGCAGTTTGGGTGGTGGATATCCGGCCGCGGCTCCTGTCAATCGTTATAGTGGTGTATTTGCGGCTGGCCAGAGCAATGATCCATACCAGTTCTACACTTCTAGATCTCGGAGTATTACGATGGTAAGAAGAAGCAAAGCTTGCATCATTTATAACAAAAATAGGCGCTAATTCTTTATTCCAGGATCCAACTCAACAAAGGGCTGGAGGTGGTCCGTCATCCCGTAGACGCAGCAGTGCAACATATCAGGCATACCAGGCATCTTTAGACCGGCTTTTGGCTGTAGGTCCATCTAGCCTGTCTTCTGCAGCTGTTCATCATCACCACCATCATCATCATAGCAGTCGACGCCGCTTAGCGGGAGAGAGCTCATCGTCGTCGGCTCGGTATCGGGCTCTGCCTCCTCCGCCTCAGATTGCCGAGGAAGACGAGTGTCCCATCTGCCATCTGGAACTTCCATCGCGAGAACTTCCAAACTTTGAGGCTCTTCGCGAGTCTCACATTGCTAGCTGCATCCAGGCTCACAGTACATACGGCAGCCCGCGGACTGCCTCGGGAGATGATGCGCCAGTGGCTGCCCCCCGGCGGACTGGTATGTACACCTACCCGGCAACAGAAAAAGACTGTATCGACGATGCGGAGTGCACTATTTGTTTAGAAGAGTTTACCGTCGGGGTACCGATGGCGCGGCTAGAGTGCCTTTGTCGATTCCACCGGGCTTGCATTGCGGCCTGGTTCGTCAACCATCCAGGAAGATGTCCCGTTCATCAGCATGACGGATTCGGGTACTAGAACGAGATTGATTATTGGCAAGTCATTGCATATTCATTCATTTGCATAGCGGAGTCTTGGGCGATGGCTATTTGGTTGGTACTGGGGACTTGAGGCGGTTTGTTCAGAATTCCCTTCTCTGGTGACATGGCCTCATTGAGCAGCATTCACAAACAGAACCAGCGGTGTTATTGGCGAATTGAGAGTCAAGAAATGATCTAGCTGGAATGATATAACGACGGAATGCCCTGATAGCGCTATGAATTGATACAATTTCGCTTCTCGTGCCAAAAGGAACCATGCTGGTGTCGAGGCTTTGAATCTTCATATCCGTTATAGAATGGATAATTGGCCCCCTTAAACTACCGAGATGGAGATGTTTTGTGCATTAGCCTGTGTCGCCGGCACATGTCAATGATTGCGTACCTACATACATACGAGTACGGAGTCCGCCTAAGTACATATGTAGATATGCAGTACGAGATATGACGCCATAAATCAGAACATTGGTGGCTTCATACCCCGCAGTCGGGTTGCCAACCAACAATGAATTCAACATATTCGAGCAACCAAGAATCTATGTTTTATGCAGAGACCGAACCGACTGAACCTTTGAGTTGGCACTTGCTAATCTGCGACGAAGATGATGAAATTTTCACGGTTTGTATCCACCTGATTAGAACCTGGAGGTCTACGAAGTACAATGTACGAAGTCAAGAAGTGCAACATGAGGATCTGCTTCAGCCATCGTATGGCGGGGCTACCATTGATACTACATACTAAGACAGTGATCAGTGCGCCGGCGCTACTGCACGATACATGTCTTTTACTCGTTCACCACAAACAGGTTACGAAGTATTACAAGCCTGGTCATTTGAAATATTACTGTCACCGAACGGGAACACGGGAAGTGTTTGGTCATGCAGGCAATTCCGAATTTGATGGTGCCGAAACGCTGTACAACGGCACGGTTCCGTCTGTCGAATTTTGAATACATAGCCACAGACCTTGAGCGGAGGGAAATCTGTTCTAGTAGGGAGGGAGCACGGAGGAGCACGTCAGAACCCACCGACGAAATTCACAAGTCTCGAGTGGCACATGTGATGCTTAGAAGGCGCAGAGAGTATCTACTCGTAAATCTTCAACTGAAATCTCGAGTTTCGGCACTTTGTTTTTGGGCAGATAAGCAGATCATGGCTCCACTGAAGTGCCGCCCAAATGCAAAGAGCAACAAGGAGCAGTGGCTCAACGTGTCATGCTGCTTTCGTGTTGCTTTCTTTTTCTGTCTGCGGCCCGACGGTCTCGTCACTCTGAAAGCAGATGCATTAGCCCTCTGTCTATGTACTGATGTACCAGGCCCTACTCCGTACAAATGGCATAGATTACAAAGATTACAAAGATTGCAAAGATTTTGCACCAAGGCTTGGTTGCATGAGCTGTGATAACTTCTTACCACTAATACTAATACTAATACGGAGTACTACTCCATAAATGCAGGGCAGAGATAATGCTAGCGGGGTTGCCGGGCCCGAATCGACTGGCTAACGGTGGCGGAGGTCACAGGTGGATGCGGCCAAGCGATCTGGCCTGCCAATCCAGGGGCCCCCTGCCGCCCATAGCCCAGCTCCCGCTGAAGCTACAGCGCTAAAAACCTCTCACTGGACAGGCATTCTGGAGCTTGTGCGACGGGTTCAGCTGGCAGCTGCGCAGTGTGCCAGCATAACTGGGCTGCACTAACAATTAAACATGTCAACGCTGTCGTCATTCTCAGCAGGACAGGCAGCGCGGAAGCTCCGCTGCTTAGCCCCCAGAGAGCCTATCTCAGGTGCTGCCTTTGAGCTCACTCTCTCACACCCACTGACAGAATCCTCCCGCATTTGCGCTACCACGTTACAGCTCCACACACCGTCGGCGTCCCGCTGTCGTCTCTTTTGTTGCTCCTCTCTCTTTTGTCGCTTTGGTTCTTTTGTGCTCTTTGATTGCGCCGAGCCATTCCATTAGTTGGTGGCTTGCCCTACCCCAACTTGTTTGATTCCAGACGCTCTCTATCTGCCTCTTGTCTTCTCTTCTCTTGTCCTGTCCTGTCCTGTCCTGCTTCCTTCCATTCCCTCCGCGCTTCTTGCAACCTGTTCTTTTCTTCCCAACAATACCATCGTCGACGTCCGGGTGCGCCCAAAGCTCGATCAATCCCTTTCCGTATCGCCAATCTCCGGTCGTCTCCTCGAAGCGCCCCCAGCGACCGTTACCGTTCAACCGCCGAGCTCTGGATGTCTTTCCCGCAGTGAACTCACATCAATTGACTACCTGCTTGGTGACGCAATCATTAGGCACAGCGCCCATAGCTGGCGAAGATGTCGGCTCGCGAGGCTCACGAGCTCAAGCAGCAGGGGGTCATCGAGGCTGCTCAAGACCCCCGGAGCCAGATCTCGGCTGAGGACGCCGAGAAGGCCATGGTTGACCAGGCCAGGAATGCTGGCATCCTCGCTTTCTCCTTCGATCCCAATGCGACTGTCGAGCAAAAGCGTGCTCAGACCGCAGCTGTACGACATTTCCCACAAGCCGCACTTTTACATGCTATCGGGCGCATGCTAACAGAGGTATATCATTACAGGCCATCCCCGCCGAACTCCGCAATGCCGGTAGATTACACAAAGCCACAGTAATCGCCACCGATGTTGACGACGGTACCGGGCCGGACGAGGACCTCCCGGAGCCGAGCAAAGCCGGTGTTCTCGATGTAGCCAGAGATGAGGATGGGAAGCCGGTGGCTGATGGCGTCGATCCAGAGGCCAAGGAACTTCCCTATTCGCGGACGGGTTGGGCTCCCAGGCTTGGGTGGCCAGCCGACAGCGTGCTCGAAGCCGAAAGTCTGCTTGACCACGCCACATTGCTGGAGAGCGCTCTCCCAGATTATCTTTATGGAGGTGAGTTTCGCGACCACCACGATCGTCCAACATCCTTGACTTACAAGTCCCAGATTGGTATCATAACACTGGAATCATCATTTTCGCTTGCATCTCGTCCTGGCTCATAGCGGTTCTCGGTGGCGGCCTTGGCTGGGTGCTGATTATTATGGCCGTCTGCGGCACCTACTACAGGACCTCCCTGCGACGAGTGCGCCGCAACTTCCGTGACGATATTACCCGAGAGCTGGCTTTGAAGAACCTCGAGGGCGATAACGAATCGTTGGAATGGATCAATTCCTTTTTAGTCAAGTTCTGGCCCATCTATCAGCCGGTTCTCGCGCAGACCGTCGTCAACTCTGTTGACCAAGTTCTAAGCTCGGCGACCCCCGCCTTCCTCGATAGCTTGAAGTTGAAGACGTTCACACTGGGCTCGAAGCCCCCACGCATGGAGCACGTTAAGACTTACCCCAATGCCGGGGACGACATTGTCAGAATGGATTGGAAATTCAGCTTCACGCCCAATGACACCGCCGACATGACTTCTCGACAGATCAAGAACAAGTTCAATCCCAAGGTCGTGCTGGAGATTCGTATTGGAAAGGCCATGATCAGCAAGGGTCTTGATGTCATCGTCGAGGATATGTCTTTCTCTGGAATCATGCGACTCAATATCAAGCTCCAGATTCCGTTCCCTCACATTGAGAAGATTGAGATGTGCTTCCTCGAAAAGCCAACTATTGATTATGTTTGCAAGCCGCTGGGAGGCGAAAACTTTGGTTTCGACATTAACTTCATTCCGGGTCTTGAAAAGTTCATTCTGGAGCAGATTCATGGCAACCTAGCGCCAATGATGTACGCCCCGCACGTCTTCCCCATTGAGGTTGCCAAGATGCTGGCGGGCTCTCCAGTCGATCAGGCTATTGGCGTGCTTGTTGTTACGCTGCACGGAGCTCATAACCTGAAGAACTCGGACAATTTTGCTGGCACTGTCGACCCCTACGCAGTTCTCACCTTGAACCGGCGCCAGGAGCTTGCCAGAACCAAGCATATTGATGACAATGCCAACCCCAGATGGAACGAGACACACTACATCATTGTCACCTCCTTCAATGATTCACTGGATATCCAAGTATTTGACAAGAATGGTTTCCGCAAGTCCAAGGAATTGGGTGTGGCATCCTTCCCTCTGGAAAGAATGCAGGAGCTTCATATGTACGAAAACGAAAACATGGAGTTGCTTGGCGATGGCAAAACACGTGGCATGGTTACATGCGACCTGCGTTTCTTCCCAGTTTTGGAAGGCCAGAAGGGTGAAGATGGCAAGCAGGAACCACCGCCAGTCTCGAACCAGGGTATCTTGCGATTTAAGGTCGAGCAAGCCAAGGACTTGGATGGTACAAAGAGTCTTGTTGGTCTCTTGAATCCATATGCGGTTATGTTTCTCAATGGCAAGATCGTGCACCAGACGAAGAAGATCAAGCGGACAAACAACCCTATTTGGGAGAATGGATCCAAGGAAATCCTCATTACAGACCGCAGGAGGGCCAAACTCGGTGTTACAATCAAGGATGAAAGAGATCTCGTCGCCGACCCGATCCTCGGCAGTTATCAGATTAAGCTTGACGATTTCCTGGATTGTATGGAGCAAGGTAAGGAATGGTACCATCTAGCAGGAGCCCAGACCGGTCGTGTCAAGATGATGGCTCAGTGGAAACCCGTGGCCATCACTGGTGTGGCCGGCACAGGAGGATATAGCACACCAATTGGCGTACTTCGATTCCATTTCAAGAGGGCGAAGGATCTCCGCAACTTTGAGGCATTTGGCAAATCTGACCCATATGTTCGAGTACTGCTTTCCGGTATTGACAAGGCACGAACTGTGACTTGCAGGAATGATTTGGACCCTGAATGGGACGAGGTGCTTTATGTTCCCATTATTTCGGCACGAGATAGACTTACTTTGGAGGTTATGGACGAGGAAAAGGTCGGCAAGGACCGCTCTCTCGGACTGTGCGACATTTTTGCCGGGGAGTTTGTACAACAGGACGAAAACGGCGAGTACCTGGTCCACGACAAGAAACACGAGCGAAATACTGGCCTTCGTCTGCACGGCAAGGGTATCGTCAAGGGTACACTGACCTATACTGTGTCCTTTTATCCCTGCCTTAACATTGCCGATCCCGAGGAGGAAGATGAGGAGAAAGAAGCGGGAGAAGAGAAAACCGATAATAAAGGCGCGGAGCCAAGGGCTTCTCTCGACAAGAGTGTTCCTGGGAATTCCATTGATAAGTCTGCCCCTAGAACTTCCGTCGACAAGTCTGCTCCCAGGAATTCCGTCGATAAATCCGCCCCCAGGAACTCGATCGATAAAAATGGTAAAAATGATCAAAATGGCAAGCTCAAGGCCAACCCTGACAAGGAGAGTTCCGAGCGGCCAACATCACCAGCATCACATTCTGGACGGTCATCTATTGAGGAGGAAAAGAAAGGCCCGCCTAAGCTCCGACTCAGCCCCGAGGAACTCCTTAAGTATGAGAGTGGTCTGCTCATCTTCAGGCTTTTGGAATCAGAAATGCCTGAAAGCCACAGCCACCTGGAGGTATTTGTCGATGACATGGCCTACCCATCATACACGTCTTCAACTGTGCATTCGAGGTCGCATAGATTTGACGAGATTGGAGACTGCGTCATTCGTGAACTTGATTTCTCCCGACTGACGCTCAAAGCACGCAAGAAGGGCGATGACAAAGATGACACTTTGGCATATCTGTCTGGCAACACTCTGGAAACGCTGAAACAATGCCTGGTAAGACGAAGATCATGCTGATTTATAATGCTCGAAATCCTTTACTGACATGCTGTCAGAACAACCCAACGACACTGAAGCTAAAGAGCGATGAGGGTAAGCCCGGCTGGGTCAAGGTTAGCCTCAAGTATATCCCAATTAAGATGGATCTCGATCCAAGCGAGAGCATCAACAACATGGGTAACCTGAGGGTGGACGTCTTGAGCGGCACGAACCTTCCATCCGCCGACAGGAACGGAAAGAGCGATCCCTATTGCAAGTTTGAACTGAATGGCACGGAGGTCTATAAGACCAAGATACAGAAGAAGACGCTTAATCCTGTGTGGAATGAGTTCTTCGAGGTCATAGTTCCATCAAGAACATCGGCGAAATTCCTCCTCAATTGCTACGACTACGACTTTGCCGATAAGCCCGACTTCCTTGGAGCGGCCCAGATCCCCCTTGAGTCCCTTGAGCCATTCAGAGCATCCGAAATCGACTGCCCCCTGGATGGAAAGTCGGGAAGCATTAAGCTACGGATGGTTTTCCGTCCAGACTACATCACCCGAGCCAGGCAAGGAACCTCGACATTCCAGGGAACATTTGTCAGTGGAACTGGACGAATTGTCACTGGTGTTGCTGGAGTGCCTCTCAAGGGAGGTGTTGCAGTTGCTGGGGTAGTTGGCCACGGTGTCGGCAAGGGTGCTTCATTTCTGAAACGTGGAATCCTTGGAAAGAAGGAGCGAGAGGACGCCAATGGCTCACTCACGGACCTGATGGAGGTACCAACAATAGTGACCAACGGAAGTGACTATGTTGGCGGGAACGGCTCCCTTAGGCGCCCCTCGGGCTATGTGGATGACGGGTCCAGGGACATGCCGGAGCCTGTCGGCTCCAGTCATAGCAGGACCAGGAGCTTTGGCGGGTCTTCGGTTCATAGTGCTCTCGGCCCAGGTGCACCGACTGGCACAGCAACCTTTACTGTCGTCGGGGCGTCCGGATACTCGTTATCGACGGATTTGTACATCATCATCACGCAGATTTCGCCGAGGGAAAAAGTGGTGGGCAAGACGAAGCACTACAAGTCGCCAACGGGGCATTGGAATTTTGACGAGACATTCAAGGTAAATTGCACGGCGGATGCGCAATTCAAGGTCGAGGCCAGGGGTGAGCATCTTTTCGGCAGCGATGACGGTCTAGGCGACCACCTATATGTGGTTGATGAGACGGGAACCGCTGCTCCGAAGGAGCTTAACATAGGTCAGGGAACAGTCGTTCTTAGGAGCACCTTTCAACCAGCGGAGCCAAGTGTCCCTGACAGCCCCAAGTCACACATGCGACGAAGCTTCCTAAGCAAGCGCGACGGACGGAGCCGGGGGACGACGCCGGAGCCTTAAAAAGGGTGTCCGTTTTGGACGGTATGGGATGACTTTTAACGTTGCTTTCATTTTTCATCCGCTGGAGTCGTGGCGATGATGTCTTCAGACTGTTGAAGTAATACGATGGTCTTGCCATTGCTCTATGTTGCTTCTCATATGTGTGATTCCCTTTCTCGTTTTGCGTTGGTTACACGTTGATATCTAGCTGGGGGTTATTCACAATGGGACAGGAGGGGGATTCCAACAGGGCCTTGTCGTAGGGGAATAAGCAAGAATTCATCGACGTTGGATAGTTTCGAAAGGCCACGGCGTTAAAGGAGCGAAACGGAACGCAGAAAACAGTTATCAATTTTATAGTGTTTTTCAATGTTGTGTAAATACTTGTAGTATTCTTGCTAATTCTCTTTTTGAATGATAGTAGTATATAGTAGCAGTTGAAGTCAGGCGACAAGGCATCATTCGCATTCTGTGGTGGTTCAAGGGCAGTGCTGAGTAAGCCGACAGCCTATTGCCTATTAGGTACTAACCCAGTAGTATTAGTCAGAGAGCTTGAGTGCTCAGCAGTGACGCGCGAGACGGAAGCTGCCTGACCCTCTGCCAACGACTACTGCCAGCCTGCCTGCCTTCTGGGGATCCATCTTATCAAGCTCCAACAATCCTCAATCCTCAATCCTCACGAGGGGCGTCTTCAACACCACAGCATCACAACAGCCGCGTTAGTTCGACCCTTATCAGCTTGCGGGGTTTTTCTATCCGCATTGTGGACATTGATTCGACCTTGACGGCCCTTCTGACGACACCTGAGCCTCTCCCACATAGACAGAACAGACAGACAATCAAGATGGATTCCCTCGTGGCAAAATACAGCCGGCCGGCGTACGAGCACAATGAGCCTCTCGAGGAGGAGGAGTTTGCCCAGGAGCTGATGGACCCTGCCGCCCACCTCTCGCTCAACTTTGCCATGCCCCCCATTGCTCAGGTAAGTCGTCCACATACATGCATATATGATATGGCATCATGAGCTGACTGACTGACCTCTGGTAGCCATCTGCCTGGCTCCGCGCAGCTACCGACGACCGCGCAAACCCCAACTGCCCCATCAAAATCGCCCACGGCACAACAACGCTCGCCTTCCGCTTCCAGGGCGGCATCATCGTCGCCACCGACTCGCGAGCCACGGCTGGCAACTGGATCGCCTCGCAGACCGTCAAGAAGGTCATCGAGATCAACAGCGTCCTGCTGGGCACCATGGCCGGCGGTGCCGCCGACTGTCAGTACTGGCTCGCCTGGCTGGGTATGCAGTGTCGTCTGCACGAACTGCGCCATAAGCGCCGCATCAGCGTCGCGGCCGCCAGCAAGATCCTCGCCAACCTGATCTACAGCTACAAGGGTATGGGGCTTAGCATGGGCACCATGTGTGCGGGCGTGACGAAGGAGGAGGGCCCTGCGCTGTATTACGTCGACAGCGACGGCACAAGGATGGCGGGTAATTTGTTCTGTGTGGGCAGTGGCCAGACGTTTGCGTATGGTGTGTTGGACTCGGAGTATAAGTATGACTTGAGCACGGAGGATGCGCTGGAGTTGGCGAGGAGGAGTATCCTGGCTGCGACGCACCGTGATGCTTACTCTGGTGGATTCATCAACTTGTACCACGTCAAGGAGGAGGGATGGGTCAAGCATGGCTTCAATGACACGAACCCCATCTTCTGGAAGACGAAGCTGGACAAGGGCGAGTTCTCAAACGTCACGAGCGCGCTGGAGTAGAGGAAACATCACTTGGACGAAGAGCAATAAAAGATTGACGAGGGCCTTTTCACGCTGCGTCAAATATAACTCTATACAACAACAAACATCAATAAGAAAGATGGATCTGTTTTGCACAACTGAGCTGTGATATACCATCACTGCATTCTTCCATGTGATGTTGTTATAATCTATACGGTACTTCGTACAGTATTGTTACATGCTACTCTATCATACAACATTCATCGTAAACATCATCTCATACTTGAATTACATCAGGGGTATCATTCATCATCCTTCCTCCTCACCCATCCATCCACACCCAATATCCCATCCCCAACCTCCGGATCCATCGGCCACTTCCCAATCGGCAAAACCGACAGGTCAGAACAATACCCAGCCTCGAACATCTCCAAGCCCGCCCAGGCAATCATGGCCGCATTGTCGGTACACAGCTCCACAGGCGGCGCCACGATCTCCATGTCGGGAAACCCACGCACCGCGAGCGTCGTGCGGAGAACGTGCATCAGAAACCGATTGCTGGCCACGCCGCCGGCTACCACGAGGGTTTTGGCGCAGCGCAGACTGGGGACATCCTCAAGCGCGAGGACGAGTCGGCTGACGAGGTGTTGGAAGGCCGCGCGGAGGGTGTGTCTGGCCAACGCGCGGCGCTCATCTAGGGACATGGCATCCGCGCTGGCGTCGGCGATGCGGTGGACGTGCATGTGGATGCTGGCGAACGAGTAGGCGAGCTTGCGAGAGTTGCGGAAGGGCAGGGGGATGGACCAGGAGTGGCCAGAGGGGACGTCTTGGATCTCTGCGTGCCGGGATGCAGCGGGTTGGAAGAAAGCCTCGTAGTCGGCGGTGGTGTCTGCGCCAGGGGGGAAGGCGAAGGATTCGAGCATGCGGCCGTACATGACGTCCGGGCTGGCCTCGAGGACAGAAGGGGGGAGAATGACGCGCGCGGTTTGGTCGAGGAGGTTGCCGATGGCGATGTCGGCGGTTGTGGCGATGATGCGGTGGTTGGTGAGGCTAGAGGAGTGGACGAGTTGCGTATGGCCGCCCGAGACGAGGAGGGAGAGGAAAGGGAAGTCTGGTCCTGCTTCGCCAACCTCTCTGGGCGCGTTCTCGTGCTCTGCTGTTTGCTTCGCTATCGCCAGGGCGCGAACGAGGCGCGGCGTCAGGGCGTGAGCTTGCATATGATGGACGCCGATCAAGGGCACTCCCCAAGCGACTGCCAGGCCCTTGGCCATGTTCAATCCCACGGCCAGGTTTGTCATGATGCCCGGCCCTCGCGTCGCGCAGACAAAGTCTGGAACCTTCTTCTTCTTCTTCTTCTTCTTTCCAGAGAGATATGCGCCATCTTCCTGATCTGGCAGACTCGCCAACGCTCTGCGCACCAGCGGCGCCAACGACCCGTTGTGGCTCTCAATCGTCACGATGGGGTTGATGCCCTTGAAGGCGCGGTTGTCGGAGGAGACGCGCTCGTTGAAGAGAAGAGAGGTGCGTCCATCGCGGGTTCGGGAGAGGACGGCTACCGCAGTGTCGTCGCAGGACGTCTCGATGGCGAGTGTCACCAAAGAGCGATGATTTCGATGGGAGATTAGACTGCTAATGCGCTGTGCGAGCTGTGGCTGCGGCCGGAGGCAACATCTTGGGCGTAGCATCAAGCGAAGAGCAGCTACCTTTGGGGAGGGATTGGCTGTGGTGGTGGAAGTGGAAGTGAAAGAAGAGTGTGGTGATTTTGTGATGCCGTCGTCAAATTCTTACGGTCCGGCGTTTCGTCCCTTCCATGGGCCGGGACATCGGAGCTGTGGGGCCCCGATCATCAGACACCCTCCGCTCTTGTACATACTCCGTACGGACACGCGAATGGATCTCGGATTCCCCATACTATAGCTATTAGAAAAAAATCTTCTTCTCTTTCTATGTATAATATCTATTTTTGAACTTTCCCGAGAAGCTCGCCCTGAGCTTATGATGCTAGCTAAAACGCCAGATGTTAATGCAGTAGCTAATCAATACATGCCAACCCATCCGTATACATACATGCAACTCTTGCAACCTCTATTGTCTTTCATCGTTACTCCGTGTATCGCTTGCTGAGTTCTTCTTCTGTCTTCACTCTCACACAAAATTCACCCACTCGCATTTACAGCCTCCAGTTCCACCGTCGAAACCTCCAAACTTGGCGTCTCCACTGCCGCGGTGGTTGATCCATGTCCCGCCAGCAGCCATGTTATTTGCCAGAAGCTCTGCTTTCTCCACGTCGGGCTTTTGTCGATCATTCATTGGCCACTCCCAGACGACTTTCTGGTTGGGATTACCGCCGTGTGTATCCAGCGTCACCGTGACGGGGTACGGCATCGTCCCTGGTCGGATCAACTCAGTTGAGTTGTTGATACCGCCGTTGGCATTTGGTGCCAGCAGGGACGAGCTGTTCTGGTCCAACTTGCGCGTCCAAATCTGCACAAGCATGCGAGTCTGTGCCCACGTAACCAGGAAATTCGCCTCAGTCTTGCTGCAGCCGCCATCCTCATCCAGTGGCACATTTCCCTGACTTGTATTGTTAACCACCGTAACAGATTTGAGAAAGATTGTCCGCTTGAAGTATGTGTAAAAGGCGTAGCGCTCCGTCGGTAGGCCGCGATCGTACAGTCTAACAGGCTGCTGAACTGGATTCGGGAGCATGACTGCCGGTTGGGGTGTATCATCAGATTCCAAGTCTGGCTTAGGAAGGATGTCGGTCAGATTGATATTTGTGGCGGTATTAGCTCTACGACTCAAGCTTGGAAAGTCGACCGTGTCGTTGACGGATTTGAGGATGCTGATAAAGAATGGTGCTGGCTCTCCAGCCTTCTCATTGGATTGGACACTGTCAGTGGTTTCACCTAGGAACCACATCTCCTTGAAAGACGGCGGGCTGGGACTCGGGTTGAATCCATCGATTGGCGAATCCCTTGCTTGAAGTGTGCCACTCACAACCAAGCCTCTCTTCTGTGTATCTCGACGAGAAATGGGAGTGGGTGGAGAGCCGTTCGGAATATCCCAGGACTTCTTGGTGCTGTTGTCCCATTGAATCTGGAAAATGACCGTTGGTTGGTTTGGTTTATATGGAGCCACAGACTCTTGATCGTCCTTCGGCAGGGAACAGCTCCACAACGTGGATGGTTCGGTGCAGCCGCTCCTGGCAACAGTGTTATCCGGAGCAACTACAGTCAGCACTCCGGTTGGCATGGGAGGAAAATCCGTAAGGTTGACCCAAATAGACGGTGCTTCGTGATTTCCGTGCTGCTTAGTGAGCACGACAGCCAGGACGACAGCCAAAATAATGAGGGAAATGAGCGCTGTAATGATTCCCATCCAGATCCTCCTCTTCTTGCGCCCCTCTGGTCCCGCTCGACCAAAGCATCCTTTTTTAGGGATGCAGCCTCGGCCCCTCCAGAAACCGCCAATTCGTCTTGCAACTACCTCCTCTTTCTCGTGTCGACGTCGCTCACGCTCAACCCTGTGAGCACGACCCGGTACTGCTTGAGCGTGCTCCTGTGGCAAATATGTCCCCGCTGGTCGATTGGGAAGCGGCTCTACATATCCGTATTCACTAGGCAGAGCTGCATCCCCTGACCAGTTCACGGGTCCAGAGCGAGGCTCACTTGAAGGATACGCTCTATCTGTGTTCTTTTGAAGACGTGCTGGAGTGCGGCGGTGCTCACTAAGATGCAGTCCAACTGGCTGCGCCAGGTAAAGCTCCGGGGAATGGCGTTGTGCCGCTCGAGTATCATCCTCAGATAGACAAGATCCTGTTGAGGAAGTTGGAGACATAGAAAAACGACTCGGTTGCCCTGGTACATGGGGCCCACACGCGGGACTTGATGGCACTGCTGCTTGACTTCGTCCTTCCAAGGTATGCGTTCTCACAGGCTGCGTTACGGCCGGTGTCTCCTCAATGTCTTTAATCGACACAAACATGGCACCCGGTCGGTTTGGCAATGGTACTCCGTTGGCATTCCTCGCGATTTGTTCGGTCTGTAGCGCTTCCCGTGAAGATGACGCAGTGGTTCCAGAGGAGGGTACAATAGGAACCTCGCTCCTTTTCCCAGATCCTTGGGATGTTATCGTTGATGCAAGCCCAGAGGTTGCCGCATTATGGAATTGTTTATTCAATTGATGATCCGGTGGGAACACAGCTTGGTACCGAACTGGAGCGTCAAGCTGTTTCTTAGGTGGCGAGTACGGTGGTGGGTAATCCGCAGGGATATCATCCGTTGTCCAAATCTGGCTTTTTTCTCGCGGAGTGTTTCGGGCAGGGGGTTCACATAGGGCCTCTGTTGCATTCACATGAGGTGATGGCGTTCGTCGCGGCGTGGGTATGCGAAGGATAGGTGTTGAGTTCATTTGGACGCGGTCAATCACAACTGGTTGCTGCTGCTCTCGCGTGTTCAACTCGGCGAGAGCCAGAACCGATCGTTCTGGTGTTGCCCGTGATACATCTGAAATTTGAATATTGGATCGGGATGGCGGGGTCTGCTGCGAAGTGAGCACCCGAACAACCGGTGCTTGCACTTGTGGCCAGAACGGATTTGGCGGAGGCGTATGTTGGTGCTCAGTTAGATGATTGTTACCTTCCAGTGATTGCTGCTGTTTGAAGTCATTCGATGAAGATGTGTACAGAGTGGCCTCAGTTTTTGAGGAAGACGCGTATGTGGGTGACTTTTCGGTATGTATCCGCGGAAGTTCATCTCTCTCACTCTTGGGTGGTGCTAGATGTGTCGGGTCTTGTTTGATCGTGTCCCCTTTGGCAAGTTTCCCTAGCACATCCGTTGCCAAGGTTATAAGGATACCACTGCCGTTGATACCGACCGCATCAGTTGGCTGGCCAGCGTGATCCTCCTTGGTGTAAATGGCTCCAAGTCCCTTTGCCCCATTGGGCTTTGACTCCCCCATATGGGCATATGTCGACGGATTCTGCCCCTTTTCTCGGGTTAGCAGAGACAAGGGCACACGACTATCCTCGATCTTGGTGGTGTTTAACGCCAGCTGTTCTGTTCTCTCCGTGGGTGCCGTCAAGTATACGTTGGTTGTGACAACTTTCCATGGTTGCTGCTCCATTTTCTCCTTTGGAGAAACCACAAATGCTCGCTCTCCAGTATTTCGCTGTTGAGGTCCTCTCTCCTCCATTCTCTCCTCCATTTTCTGCTTTCGGCTTGAGAAAGACATACTCTTGTCCAAAAATGGCGTGACTACATGGTGATCCCACCACCCCATAGCTCGTGACCCGGCGCTATCGGGCGTACGTGCCGATATCTTTCCCATGGGAGATTTCATAGGGGTGTTGCCATCCTCTTCAAAGAGCGTGCAAGGTGTGCTAGAGTCATCGTCTTCTTCTGCAGTTCTTCTCAGTTCCAGGCTAATCACTCTCTGATGATGCGTTTTCTTGTAGTTAGCTGGGAGAGCGGGCACAGGTGGGACTTCGGTGTTGGTGACGCCGAGACCGATGCCAGGCATCGTGGCTTGTGAATATAGACTTGATGTGCGTCGAATATTGCTGAATGAGCAGGCAGTATCGGGCGTATCCGGAGACCATACCGACTTCGGTTGGTTGGCATCAGAAAAGGGATTCGACTGATTAGCAGCAATCCTTGGTGAAATTATTTGTCTGTTTTTCAGGCCGATTGGTGTGTGGATGGTGTTGACGGTGGCTGTCAGAGGGTCAATACCACGACTAGCCAACTCATCGGACGGTAGAGTAATCCCGATGACAATTGGCCGATCCTCTGGAGAAAGGTCCTGGTCCGGGGAACGAGCCTCTGGTCGAGGGGACGTAGCATCTTGGTTTTGGCCTCTCTTCTTTAGCCAGTTCCAACTTCCAACAGATTCCTCGTTCGGAGACCCCTCGAGAGCTCTTAACGCAGCAGCATCGACGAACTTGGGTGCTCGTACAGCTGGGGACCGCATTTGGCTCGCAATATTGTTTTGCCTCCGAAGTTTTGTCATATCCGTGATCAACTTGATCCCAAACTTTGCATTTTGTGCTTTCTGTCGCCTTCTGGACGTTAGGCGGCTGATTTTGCCCACAGAGCGTCTCGATGCTTTTGAGCTGATGTGTCTGTTGCTCCGTGGTTGAACAGGGATGGGGGTAGAGGGGGGTGCCAGTAAGCCTGGGCGCATATTGGCATAGATAGGGGAGAGGTCGCCGCAAGACTCGGTTGGTGAGTGGTCGGTATCGATTGGGGAAGAACTACAGGAGTCTGTAGGTGAGTTGCTAGTTTCTGTATTCACAGGCTTAGCATCAGTGGAGGAAGGCTTCGTGTTGGTAGCAGACAAGTGCTCGCCGACATCGATGAGTGTGACCACATCATCGTCCTCCCACTCTTCCCAATCATCCACGTCGTGTTTTGGTGATGAGTAGTTTGTAGCGATTTCTCTGCCATAGACTGGCTCAGAGCTGCTGTTGTTGCTTCTTGGTAACATTGTTGCGAGTCTCTGCCGCAAACATTCGAAGTGAGAGACGTGAGAAACGTGAGCGTGAAATCGTTGATCGTTTGTCTAGTGATCATGTGTTCTGTGAAGGTCGGACTTGGAAACAAGGAATTACCATCACGAGCTCCAGGCTAGGTGACAAAAGAATAGTGCGACTGTTGGCGTGAAGGTGAGGCCGTCTAAGAAAAGAATGACAAAGATGCACGAAGAGAGCACAAAGAGCACGCGAGAGAAGGGAAAAGTGAAGAAAGAAAGTAGGCAACCTATTCCGACAATAGGTCACGGGCAAATATTGTCAATGAATAGAGAGAGAGAGAGAGAGAGAGAGAGAAAGAAGAAAAAGAAAAAGGATTAAAGAAGGAGTGAAGCGTCGCTGATTGATGGAGAGGGACAATCAGCGGACAATAGGTAGGTGATGGGGGCATCTCCACCGTGTATCCCCTGCTCGACCACAAGCACTACTTGTTTTTGTTTGATTCATTTTGCTGACTTTGCACGATTTCCCATGTAAAGTCCCCATTCTGGCGCGTTTTCACTGCGGTCTTTGGCCAGCGTCTTGGTCGCTCAGACGACTTGGATGCTTTTGATGGATGATCGATTGGTTGGTGGTTGCGCCTCAGAAGTATGAAATAAGCGCCCTGGAGACTGCCCCGAGAGGTCTTATTGGCCGCCATGATGCGCTGTACCAGTAGGGGCTTGTGATTGGCTGTTTGTCGCCAGTGCAGCGGTTAGAACCTGGTCATAACCCGCTGAAGAAATCACGGATGCGCGCAATCTGTACAATCTACACAATCACCATCATGGCCGTCTTCTCGATCATGGGAGGTTCAAATAAACATAAAATACTGTGGAGACATCGATTTGTACGACAAAACATAGGTAGATGACGGTCAATTGATGAAGCAGGTTGAGCCGCGATTCTATCAGGGGGTTAAGCGGAACCAGTGTTTCGGTGTCTGATGGTTTTTTTTTCTCTTTGCGAGGCGAGATGGCAAGCAATCGAACGTCCAAGACCCCGGATTTGTTTGACGGCCACAATCACGTCATGTGATAGGCCATGGGATAGTAGCCAGAGCAAACCCTTGTTGGAGCTTGCAACAGCCTGCACCACTTGTCCACACATCGACAGCTCAACACTGCTTCAGATGGCGACCAGATACTGAGCTTAGTCACAAAAGACTGCCACTGATTAAGTGCATATTGGTCGTCGATTTGCTTCGTGTCGCTCTTCGTTAGACACCCGGCTTGGCAGATGCTGCAAGCCTTCTAGAGATCCTGCACAAAATGCCACAAGGTGACATCAAACAGACCCAACCTCATTTCGCCGTTCACTTTGAAGCCTAAACACAATGATGCTTGAATACGTAGAGCGACGAGTAGGAATGTAGATCTTCAGGGACCACGTGGGTCTAACTCACCAGCCGAGCAGAATGAAAACAAATACAGACCAGGCTGGCCATATATAACACAAGTCTCGGCCTGACGGGTCCTATTGGTGTCTAATACGGAGCACTTCGTACTTGTCTGTGATATGTGGTACTAGTTGGCACACCAGCCACCACCGAGCGCAGCAAGGCTCCAGCATTACAGGAGTGGGCTTGTCGCCAATCTTTGATGCCAGAGGAGGGTGCCCACGTATATCGACTCCAAGGCCTCGACCTCGCAGATATCAGAATGACGAAGCCATACCCAACTAGAGACCTGGTCGGTTCAAGACGATACGAGCCTACGAGTACATACAGCACTAGTAAATAACCACCGATGACGACTCTCGGGCCAATCTACGGAGTAAAGGCGGGGGATTCATATATGACTGCGTATTTGTATGTGATGGCATTGGCATCCTGGGTAAACCTTGTTCATGCCAAGAAATCGCATAATTGCTGCTTTGAAGAGATCAAGTATGTATTACTATCTACTGTGTACTAGGTAGGTATGCCCACGAGTACTTTGTACGGAGTGCTGATCGGTCATATATCTTTTTTTTTCGTCAATGCCAGCAATTACGAACATTTACATGTAAATAATCAGAATTACTTTTCAGACGGGTACCTGGGTTCCGAGCCTCTCGTGAGGCTGATTTGGAGGCAGACCTTCAATCTCACACCTCCAAATTCTACTTTGTAAGACGGAGGAGCATTAGACAAAATGCATGGATTTCTTAACAAGTACGAAGTACTTCGTACTCGTAAGCTGATTTAATATCCAAGGCCCTATTCTGTACGGAGTACGGTACTTCGTATACAGAAACGAATAGAGCCAGATACTACTAATAAAGCACTACTAATAATCCCAGTTTACTGACATAAGACGAGGCGCTCGTTTTCACACTCAATCTGCACTGCACGAACTGTCGTTTTTATATTTGCTTAGTACGGACTACAATACCCATGTCAATGATATATAAATAGATAACAAAATGAAGCACTACTATGGATAAAGCCCCAAACTAAATTTACGCATCGGCACTACGGAATAGGCTTTCAGGAAAAGGCCCAGGGACTACGACCTAGATAACAGTACTTGTACGCATTTGGCCCCGAGTGCGAGCGATTAATCAATCATGCCTTTCCCGACCTAACCGATTCCGAGATGGCGGGAGAAGTGACTACAGTTGGAAGGATCCAACATGTCCAGCTTGGCCCCTGAACGAAGATGAAAAAGAAAAGGATGCTGTGTATTAAGTACGGAATAATACTAGTAGTACTCGTACTACTAAGGAGACGGTTCCACCACATCTGTAGCTGCCGCATCGTTGTCTTCCTGTACTCCGTAACCTTCATCTGCTGTAGTAGTAGTATTAGTACTCGTAGGAACTGTTTGCTGGGGTCCCACGGCGAAGCGAAAAGCAAACTTAAAAGAATCGAGGTCGATACGAGCAAAGGCACCCTTGCTCGCGTGGCTAACAAGGCCGATACGAGAAAGTCTTCAGGTGCTGCAAATCTTGGCCCCAACCCCTAACAAAGAGTGACCGATATTAGGTGTGGGATTGTGTCATCTTGTTGAACTAAGCCACCACGCAGTTCGCTGACTTACGAGTAGAGATGCTGAACCTAAACCTTGCATCTTCTCTCCGTCACACGAAGGCACCCTTTTTGCTTGCTGCATTGCATGCACGCACGCGCACGCACGCAACGACCCATCATCCACTATTATCACACTATTATCACATCCTGCCTGGCCCACGGTACCAACGGCAGCACCAGCGCGGGCAGGCCACGGACGCCCCCAATTTCACTGCTGCCACACGGATCCATCCTCTGGGACCCGTTGTTCCGCGAGGCTTGCCAGCCCTTCTTTAACGCCGACGCCTCTGGGCCTCTGGCACTCTGGCACTCTGGCACGCAGCAGTAGTACATAGTGCCCATAGCGCCAACGAGCAGCAGTTATCTGTCCCCAATTCACTGGCTCGACATTGCTTGTGTCGCGTCGCTGCGACATTGGCATTGTGGGCACATATCGCTCTGCCTCCCTCCCTTGCCAAGGTACCACCAAGGGACGGACGGTGCGTGTGCGCAGTGCCTGCTGGCATTGAATATCCCCCCCCCCTTCTGCATTGCTTGTTTCGAGGCGCAGATATCGTTTTTCTGTCCCTTTTTAGTGCGGCTCCCCTTGGCTGGCCAAGCCACGCCAACGCAACGCAACCCGCCGCCACTCTATCGCGACACCTGTCGACTTTTCAACTTTTCGACTTTTCGTTCAACAACCATCCACCCTGGCTTCCCCAAAGCTTCCGGCCGGCTCCTCGAGCTCCTTCAGCGACCGGCCTGGACCGTCTCATCATCGACGGCGCTCCTCGGCTGGCGCCCATACTCTAAGCGAGCAACGGTCTGGCAACTTGCTTTCCATCCAGCCTCGTATTGCCAACCAGGGGCGGCTGTCCCCCATCATCGGTACGTCTCGCTCGTCTCGTCTCGTCCCGCCTCAATTCGTCTTGTCCTCCCGCGTCATTGACTGCTCTGCACGATCGTGTGTTGCGCAAACATGGGCCGTCTCGTTGGCTAATCTGTGTGCTCCCTTATTACAGGTACTCCCGCCGACCCGATGTCCCTCTCTCGAAGCCCGTCACCTGTTCCAGGTGGTGGGTGGTCAAGTCCCGGCCTGAATATCAACAGCGGTAGAACGAGTCCTGCAAACGTCGGTGGCAGCTCAGTATCTTGGGAATCAGCCAAAATGAGGAAGCACGGCGCCAACGGCTACCCATCCTTCTCGACCCAGAACCAAGGCTTCTTCACACGCCACATGCGTCGCATATCAAGTAGCTTGCCACGGTTCAATTCTGGCCCTGGGAATACCTATGCCGAAAGGGAGAAGTCGGAACGCGAGCGATGGAGTGGCCAGAACACGTCCTTTTTCGGAAAGATAAAATCCCTCTTTGCTCGTGTGGGCAGGAGACTCAAGTGGAAGATCCTGATCCCCCTGATAATATTCTGCACCATTGCGATATACTACAGCACCCGTAAGTTGCACTGTCCTGTCTTTTCTTGCTCCCTGCTCACTCCGCAAACAGATGAAGCCCCCAGTATCGTTCATTGGTGGCGGAGGACATCATGGGGTGGCAATGGCGAAAAGTTCGTTATCATCCTGGCTGCCAATGTTGGCGGAGGTGTTATGGAATGGAAAGGAGCTCGCGAATGGGCCATTGAGCGAGACAGCGTACGCAACAAACGGAAATATACCACAAGATGGGGCTATGACCTGGAAATTGTCGACATGAAGACCAGGAAGCGATACGCACACGAGTGGCGAGAGAGCTGGGAAAAGGTCGACTTTTTGCGAAGCGCCCTGCGGAAATACCCCAAGGCAGAATGGTAAGGGAGACAGTCCTTCCCCTGAGGTGCTGTCACTAACCTGTCCAGGTTCTGGTGGCTCGATTTGAACACGTATGTCATGGAGCCATCGTACTCTCTGCAGCATCACCTTTTCAACCACCTGGACCGCCATGTGTACCGCGACATCAACCACTTTAATCCCCTCAATATTTCTCACCCCTTCACGGACGAGTATCTCGACGCAGACGCACGTAGCCCCGTGGGCAATGGTAACATCAACTCTGTGAACTTTCTCCTTTCCCAGGATTGCGCAGGCTTCAACCTGGGTTCCTTCTTCATCCGACGAAGTGCCTGGACAGAGCGTCTTCTGGATGTCTGGTGGGATCCTGTAGCGTATGAGCAGAAGCATATGGAATGGGAGCATAAAGAACAGGACGCACTCGAACAACTGTACCGGAGTCAACCTTGGGTCAGGCAGCACACGGGCTTCCTGCCGCAGCGCATGATCAACAGTTTCCCTCCAGCTGCATGTGCAGATGAGACGGGTCTGAACAACACCAGAATACACTACAACGAGCACGAACGGGACTTTGTTGTCAACATGGCCGGTTGTGAGTGGGGTCGCGATTGCTGGGGCGAAATGTACCATTACCGAGAGTTCAGTTACTGGCTCAACCGAAATCCTTGGGAACTTTTCAAGGAAGAAATTGTGGCGGTCATCTGGTTCAAGCTCACCGGCCGGCGGGTCAAGTTATGATTTTGACTCTGTCCCGTACTGGACGTGGCTGGGAAAATTGACCTTCATCAGTTTCCGTTGAGGCTGATCACACACAGCTTTGTTTGTTGCATAGATATTGGTTTTTGATCGTTTTTTTCTGCACATCAAATACCCCCCCCCCTTCTGCATGGTTGGACGATCTAATTGACGATGACCGGGAAGCATGTTGAGACGAGACAATGAACGACATCACATCTGCGCCGAACGGTTTAGGCTCGGCAGGCCGATGCAACTTGCAGTCCCCCTATGCTTGAGGGGGGTGGCATTTGACGGCAATTTGGTCGGATCGAGATGCCTTGAACTGGGAAAGAGGAGGGAAACCTCTCAAGTCGATACATGTTTGGAGCAAACAAGGGTGATTTCAAAAGCGAAGAGGGACTTGGCAAGGGTAGGGTTCGCGATGCATATGACGCCATTGTATGGCCGTCTCGCGGCGTTGTGCGATTTTAATATTTAGTGGCCTTTCGGGCGGCATTTTCGGATCAGCCGTGTATGATTGGGTATATATTCACTGAGACACTTATAGACGTGTTAGTACGAAGTACTTGAGCACTTACGATGTGTGTAGTGATTCTGTTGAGTGAGTTGAGTGAAGCATGTCCTTCGTAGTCGACGAGGTGGATTCACTGAAAGAGCATTTGATGATCTACCATTGAGATGAGATGTGAAGATAAGCTATATCTACTTCGTATTACGTTTCTAATGGGGACAATACGGAGTACGAGCAATCAATCTATGGAGGTATATAGTAGTATTCGTATCTCCACGACCAGGGCTGTCCGATACGAGCGATCTCTATACTCTGATTCGCGGTTAAATCTCCGTACCAGGAACAATGCAATCATGCTGCGTGCTTAAAAGCAAGCTTACAATTTCCCTAGCATTCGGCCCGAATGGCTTCATGTATTCTTACGCCGCATACGAAGTAATATGGCCAGGCTGGATATGCAGAATGACAATGAAAGTCCGGGAAAAGCACACCACATACGAAGTACAACGTAGTAGTACACACAGACTTTGTAGGTATGGCTGAGATAGAAGCTTTATGAACTGAGGCCGGGCTGGGCTGGGCGGTAAGAAGAACAACCCTAATGGATACAATCAATCCTCGCCTAAGTAAATAAGAAACTTTAAGCTGATCTGATCAAGTTTCGTTCTAGACCAGATGTCTGATCAAACGAAACAAATAAACAAAAGCGGGATAAACCACAGCTGCAGAGTACCACTTCACTATTATATATATATATATATATACGTAGTACGGAGTGTTAGTAGTCTTCTTAAGTTTTTTGGGGTTGTTTCAGATAACCACGATCACTGCCCGGAGGAGAAACTCGGAATGTCGATCAGCACGTGCTGCTTTTTGGTGGGGTTGAGAAACACAGTCAATTCCTAAGGGACCTGACGATACTGACTGAATCCTCCCTAGGAAGTACTTTAGGGGTATTTAGTGCTAGTGCATCTTCATGCGTGTTTCAAGGTGCGCTTGGTGCGTGCGCGCGCGCGCGTGTGTGTGTGTGTGTGTGTGTGTGTGTGTGTGTGTGAATACTACTCCGTACTCCGTAGCCAGAGAGGCATTCTATGCTCTCGCATTCCGGGTATTAATGGGTTGGGTCCCTTTTTGGAATGCAACACCGACCCCCACGACCCAAGAACTTGGGCCTGAGGCAGAGGCAGAGGCAGAGGGGTAGAAGAAGAAAATGATACTCGTAGATGCCGTATCTTCCCTTCTTATCTTATTTTCTTTATTTAGGTCATGACCAAGAAGAGACGAGCCTTTGGTGAACCCACAGTGGCGGGAACTGGACGAGTCGAGTTGGTCGAGTAAACGCTCTGCTGGAGAGCGCTTGGCCCGGCGGTTAAAACAGAACTTGACGGACGGACAGATCGGCAGGTCGTTTTGGGGGCCGATGCAACGGTGCAAGGAGCAAAAGTGCATAGGCGCGCTGCAGAAGATCCGGAAATCGGGGCTATATCGGGGCTCGGAGTCTGACATCACCTGACCGTTTGGGTATCGCGGTTCTGCAGCTGACAGTCAGATAAACAGCCACAGACTATTACTACTACTACTACTACTACTATAAACAAGTTTCACATGGGGATCGAGACCAAGAGCGATAGAGAGAGAGAGGGGGGGGGAAACGGATGGTTTGCTTCAACCGTAGGACAGGAACCCGCCACAGATACCAAGAGGATAGCACGTTTCAGGGGCCGCTGATTGCTAAAATGGCAGCGCCAACGGCAGCGCTCAAGCCCCCCTGTTTCGGCGCATGATTGGCTGCCATGCAACAACACTACCGTCTCACCTCACAACCACCCACACACGGATATGGTTGAAGCGCGCAGACTGACAATATACGGAGCCTCCACGAAATACAGAACGACCAGCCATGACGACCTCTAGCACGGAGCTTGCATACGTATGCACAGCATGGAGAGAGCCTTGGCTGTGTGGGTTGTAGGCGGCTGAGTCGTGCTCTGGACTGGATAGGACGCACTAATAAATGGATGTCTCGAAAAGCAACCAGAAATTAGAGACATCGCGGCCCGTATTTAGATGACCACATTCCCCCATGAGGTCGGCATTGTCTCTCCTTTGCCTCCCATTGACATCCCACCGATATCCCATCGACACGCGCTTCACTTCGCTTTGGGCTCAGTTTAAGCCGTTCAATCCTTCCGGTAGCTGGTGTTCCTATTGAGTGACAAGACAATCTCTCCTTTTGACGTCAACCGTCCCATTCAACCCAATTCACTGGGCTTCTCTTCTCGAGACCTCATCCCATTGTTGGCTTCCACAGCCTCTCTCTTTTTTTCCTTCTTTTTTTCCTTCTTTTTTTCCTTCTTTTTTTCCTTCTTTTTTTTTCTTTCTCTTTTTTCCCCTCTGTTCATGTGCACTTTCGTCTGAATCTATTCCCAACCCTTCTTTTCTGTTACCTGGCATACATCGCAACGGCGAATTCATCTTCTTGACCAAACCCAGGGGGCTTTTGGCATCATTCTACTAGAGTCTTTTCCTGCTTGACGCAGCTTTTCATCGCTTCCGTGACTGGTTCACTCTGCGATTCACAGCCTCTTCGACTTGTCACACACAAAAACTTCTTGATACTTTAATACACTCCTGAACAACCAGCACCTTCTTGGACCAACACCATGCACTCTTCTGCACGTCTCGCTCTTGGCCTCGTTGCCCTCTTTGCCGGTGGAGTTGCCCAGGCCCAGTACGCTCTCAACGTCACATACGATGCCACCAACTTCTTCTCTACTTTCGACTTCTTCTCTGAACCGGATCCTACCCATGGCTTTGTCGAATATGTCGATGCCCAAACCGCTAACGCCGAACGTTTGGCCGGCATTTCCCAGGGAGGTGTCTACATGGGCGTCGACAGCACCACCATGTACCCTGCCAAGGGTCGCAAGTCAGTTCGCGTGACTTCCCAGCAGTCCTTCACTCACGGCCTGTTCATTGCCGACATTGCTCATATGCCCGGGAGCATCTGTGGTGCGTGGCCGGCATTCTGGATGTTCGGCCCCAACTGGCCAAGCCATGGCGAGATCGACATAATCGAGGGTGTCAATACTCAGACACGGAATTCGATTACCCTGCACACCTCTCCGGGGTGCACCATCACCAACTCGGGCTCCCTGAACTCTACTGCTCTGGCCAGCGAGGATTGCGGTGCAGGCAATGGCAACCCCGGATGTGGCCAGTCGACCGAGGACAACCAGAACTATGGTGATGGCTTCAATACCAATGGCGGCGGCGTCTATGCTACGGAGTGGACGTCTGACTACATTGCCGTTTGGTTCTTCCCTCGATTCCGCATTCCCCTCGACATCACCACCGGCACCCCCAATCCTTCTAGCTGGGGCCTGCCCTCGGCCAAGTTCAACGGCGGCAGCGGCTGCAACATCGATGAGCACTTTTCAAACCACAACATCATCTTTGACACTACCTTCTGTGGTGACTGGGCCGGCAACGTGTGGAGCTCCAACTCTGAATGTTCTGCCCTGGCAAACACTTGCGTGGACTATGTCTCTGCCAACCCTTCTGCTTTTGCTGAGGCCTACTGGCTTGTCAACTCCATCAAGGTGTACAACCAGCAGAACGGCTCTACTGGGCCCTATCCCACGCCCACTGTCTCCTCAAACCCCACAGCCTACCCTCCACCGACCTCCCCCACGGTCTATCCTACGGCTTACCCTACAACTTATCCCGCGACCTATCCCACGCCATTCAAGGCATAAGGGGGGAAACTTCCAGAAGCCGAAGACTTGATGAGTTTAGAGATGAGGCGTTGTGAGATACCCAGAGTCACTCGTTTTATGGAAAGGAAAATGAGATTGGTTGGTTGGCGAAAATTGGCGTTGGATTTGAACTTGCTTTAGATGTCTTTTTTTTCTCTCTTCTATGGGACATAGATTTCACGATTCATACACACATATGGTCGCGACGACCACCTTTCCTTCTTGTATATAGTCATTCGTTCTCTGCTGAAGAGTCATTGTAACTACGGTCCTGAATTTACCTCCAATTCAGATCCAAATCGGCTTTTCACGACTCGTTTTTGTTTTGTTTTATGTGATGCACTTTATGATCATCGAGAAGAGTGAGAAGAGCTTCGGTCATCGTTGGTTGAGTGGCCAAGCCAACCTTTCTTTTCTGACCCAAAAGTTACGGTGTCTAATAATCCCGAATCGGGGCCTCGGGGAGTTGAGTTGGCCCGCAAGTTGGCCACTGATTCGAATAGACAAGACAGATTAGGAGAAGCCGATGCCAGCTACCCGGGAGGAAGGATCGGAACCCAACCGCGATCTCACGAGGATAAACCAATAAGAACTGAGGATCAGGATGGAATAAACCACAGAGCGTCTCCACCAAGTGGACCAAGGAACCGGCCCCTCGGACTGGAATCATTGCCTGGGGCGCGCCGCTGAAAGGACAAGTTGGTGATGCGGTGGAATGTCGTCTATGTCTGAATCATGGCCAAAAAGGATCCCACGCGGTCCGATTCTGTCGCTACGCTGAGGAACAGGACAATGTCGAGAGGGTGTCAAGATTCAGCATCAACAGAGGAAGAAACAGAACCTGTCAAGCGGGTGACAATAAATCAAGGACTACTATTGCTACGGATTGCCCTCATTGCTACAGATATCTCATACGCCATACATAACGGTAACCCTGGCAGCTATTTGTAATCTCTAATATATATATAAAAAAATAGTAAAAGTTTTAAATACTTTCTATTGGACTTTATATATTTGCAGTCTCTGTTTTGTTGCTACCCGCTTAACTGCCTTGGGTTTTCTTTCGCTAAAAATACTCTTATTAGTTGTAAGAATAGAGAGGCCGATCAGTAGCTATTAGATACGAGACGCGCCTTGGCACTGGTCAGTGTTGGGACAAGTCGGACATATCTCAACCATAAAAAGCCTCACACATAAATAACCAACAACTCCCATGGCGAACAACTGCATAGCGATTCATAGCTTCAATTAAACTCCATCTCACAACAGCCCATCATGGACTCAATCCTAGGTCTCGATCTTTCCAAGAACATCTCCTTCTTCAGTGTAAGAAAAAAAAAAAAAACCCCCCCCACCCTAGAGTTTGCTCTTTCAAAACCACCGAAACCTTTTCGCCGTTGAATCATGGCTTACGGAAAGTTTTTTTTTTTAAAAAAAAATTACAGGTCCCTGCCGCTTTTGTGCTATGCATGATCCCTAATGTCTACGCGTCCTCGTTGGCCGGAAAAGCGTATGATCCCGCAAACCCTAGGGCCATGGTAAACACCATTGCCTCGGATGAGAAGGTCGACAAGATTGTAAGTTCCCGGAGACGTTGCACAAGAGAAGAAAACGGAGAAGAAGAAAAACATATGAAGAAGAAAAACTAAACTCCTTCTCATCAGCGCAAACAACGCATCGCCCGCGCCAAAAACGCTTCGGATAACGGGTTCGAGACACTGGGCTTTTACTCTGCTGCTGTCGTTGCCGTGAACCAGGCCGGTCTTGATGCTCGCACGCTTAACGTCCTAACTCTGGGGTACCTCCTCTCGCGTCTGGGATACATCTTTGCATATGTTCATCTTGGTCAGAACCGCAACCTGGCGCCGCTGAGGTCCTTGTTCTGGGGTGTTAGCATTAGCCTTGCGATTACCTTGTGGACTAAGGCTGGGTTTAAGATGATGGAGACGTACGGCTCTTCTTAGCCTGATGCCTGGGTGTTTGTCATGACTGGGCTGGAGAGAATGAAGACGAACGTCGAGGTGTGTTTGACTGGGTTGGACAAACAAGATCGAATCTCAGGAGCTGCTTGTACAACAACAAATATAGTCCCAAACAAACGCAATGAGGAACATAGCAGCCTCGGACACTCTGCTAGAAACGGTGTACAAAGTATCCATATGGGAAGACCACACGCCAGTCAACCATGCCATGCACCGCAAACAACTTCAGAGCGTTTTGTACACGCTTCACATCACGATTCCTCTCCATGACATCAGTTCCAATCGGCCCGCTCGCTGAACCCCCCAAAACACCCATGTTGAGATCCACGTTGGGATGAAGAATCGTCAGATCAAGGGCAGAGAGGGTTCCGTTTGCTTTTGTTTGCCTGTCTTCGAGGTCTCACGACAGCGTTGCTCCGCCTCCCTAGTCCCATGCAATAACCCACACACAAGGCCGATAAAAAGGCGTGGGAAGCGACATGACGACATGGCACCAAAGCACGACCTTTGGAAGATGCATTGAATCACTGCATGGTTCCAGACTGATGGGAGGCGGTAGGAAGGGGGAATTCTCGGCCAGAAAAAAAAAACAAGGAGTAGCGGATCAGCTGGACGGCGGAGGGAAACTGCAGTGAATCAATCACCTGTGTATTCCTACCTCCCATATAGATAAAGGACGCTGTTCTCCTCTCATATATACGACGGACGAGAACCTCTTCTAGCCCTACTGAACATCTATTACCATCAAATCTCTCCCCTCTGACAAACCTCCTCGTTTCTCTCCTATTACTTGCAATCCTATTTCAGTACAATTACTCCACATACATACACGGAAAGACAAAAAAAAACCTAAAAAGGAGATATCGAAAAGCCTAGAACCATGATCTTCATCACTTCTCTCCTCCTCTTCATCTCCTCCACTGGCGCCATCGCCGTCCCGAACAACAACAACGCGGGTATCAACAACAGAGCAAAAGCCCCCTCTACGCCTCCTCCTCTCACATTTGCACCGGCTCCAACCACGACATCTGTCCATTGCGATGTTTCGTACTGCACAAATGGCACGTCCTTCTGCCACTATTGGGCCGGCGCGAGTACTTGGGATCGATCTGGGCCATGGCCGGGTGAGGTTCGAACTACCTTGGGCACTTGCCAGGTATTCGCAACGAAGCCAACGCCTGCTTGAGGGGATATCCGAAATTTGGGGATAGCGATGGACAGACAAGACTGGTTGGTTCGCAATATGGGAGAAGGGTGTTTGGTAGAAGCCTGGTCGGATTCAACAGAGAATTAAGGGTGTTGGTGTAGGTATTCATGCTTCATGGTGGATGTTCTCGTTGAAATAAAATCCCTCGCTTGTAACTTCTCAAAAGACTCAAGGTGCATGCTATTCAAACTGTGTCCCGCAGACGATCCTGGTGGATCGTATAAGTCGTAAACTGTGGGCTTGATATTTGGTTGTCTGCTCAGATGCGACCTCGAGTAAGAGACTCTCATTATGATAATATATGCCTTTGATTGCGAGTCCCATTCATAATAATCCTTCGTCTAAATCTTACACCATGTCCAACAGTCTAAGCAACTATCACACTAATCCCAATGACTATCCTACCATACCCAAGCGCCATTCCGCACACATCATCTCAACAAACACTTATACGCCCAAATAGAATCTCACACATTTACGTCGTAACAACCTAAACAAATGACTCATGATAGTCATCAACTGTCGGAGCCCGAAGCGACCTCTAAGCCCCCAAAGCTGCCGACACTACCGTTTCTCGTGAGTCTTCCAGACTCAGGAGGGCCAGCTGTGGGCACTCGCTCATAGCCTGACTTTATAGAGGCGGTACTAGCAGGCAATCGATCCTCGCCGTCAAACTCGCCGTGCTCCTCATCAGGAGCAAACTCTGTTGGGCCCGATATATCGTCTCTAATTCGCAGCACAAAGAAGGCTGAACCAAGAGCGAATAGACCACCCAGTGCCAGCACAATGGCAATGCTGTGATCCCCCGGAGTCCCTCGTGGCTTTTGCCAGATTTTGAAGATTAGGCTTGAGCCGATGTTTGCAATAATTTGAGGCGCGGCAATGGACATGTTGTGGATTCCCATTATGACTCCGGCTTGATCTACCTCCTCTTCCGGCTCTTCCGTATCCAGGGTAGCAGTGGAGGCGCTCAGTTCGTTGCCACCTCTGTGAGGCATATTGGCGCGGGCAAGAGCATCACGCCGACTAATTTCAGCACTGATGATGGCGTATGGCGCCCAAAGAGTAATGGCCCAGGTTATGCCAGCGACTCCAATCAACGCTGTCGCGGCGGTGACGGACCTCACGAAGACAGTGCAAACCATAACGAGGGCGAAAAGAATTAGAGAACCAAACCAGGCCCGTCTGAGAGTGAGGCCGGGTATCCTCAAACTATCGAAGAACGAGGGTTTGCCGTCGCTTCCAGAGTTGCCTGATACGGGATGACTGTCGTAAGTTGGGGCGACAAAAAAGGGAAGGAATACGTTGGTTAGAAGGCTAACAATGGAGTTAATGAGAAGGGCAAACGATCCAATCCGCGTTGCCTGTTCGTAAAGCCTGTCTATCTCCTCGGGGGTCATGTGAGGATTCTCTTCAAGGAAAGGTTGGACATAGATCTCGCCGATGTAAGACGATGTGTAGAATAGAAGAGGGAAAAAGCCAACCCAGCCACAGAACTGGACCTGGCACACTCGCATAATCTGGGGCGGTAGTCGCCTGATGGACTTGAAGATGGTGAAGAAGAAGGTAATAACGTTGGGCTTTTTGTGTGGAGGACCGCTCAAGCGGGGATCCCTCTCTTGAATCAGAGACGTGCTCAATAACACCGTGGAGCCCAGAGCAAGACTGGCTATTGCGCAAAGAATCTTGAACTGGCTGTTGCCCAGGAACCACAGAGGCGTTGTGAGGTTGACATATCCTGCAATGAAACCGATGATGTTCCCAACACCTGTCATCCGACTGGCCATGGAATTCGCGGCTTCTTGTTGATGAGCGGGGCCACAGTCAACGATGAAGGCTCGAATAGCGGCCTGAACGGTGTTGATGGCAAAGTCCAGCAGGTATACGCCAATCACGGCTGTCACTATGACGCTGACCTTGACACCATTCGATGCAGGATCAGCACCAAAAATGCCGAGAAATCCTGTGACAATTTCCTTTGTCCAAGCCAAGAACAACAGGCCGACAATCGTAGCAGCAGCTCCGCCGAGCATAAACGGTTTGCGCTTCCCCCATGAGAGACGGCAGTTGTCACTCAGCATGCCGATGTATGGCTGAACCAGCGTGCCCGTCAAAGGACCAGCGATCCATACCAGGGCCATCAATGACTTGCTGAGTCCCAGAGACAACAAATATGGGGAACCGTTGGACAATTCGACCGACCAGGCAATCTGCAGACCACCGATCCCGATCGTCAACATGGTCAAGTACCACAAGCTCTTGGTGGTCTGGCTGTCATCGACATGCCCAGCATTGTATCCATCACGATCCAGTTCAGAGGAAGTGTTGTCGGTTGGTGGGAGGAGAGGCGATTGCTCATCGCGCACGGGTACGCGAATCTCGTCGATGGAACGGTTGCGGACGGAGCTGGCATCTGGAGTCGACGGCTGGCTGGTGCTCGGGGTGGACTGTCTAGACGAGACGGCTTGGCCAGACAGTTGCTCCACCACGGCTTGGGGCGAAGACGCTGTCATGACGGGCGAAGTAAATGGGTTGGGTCGAGGAGTCGACCTTAAACCATATGATCTTTCAGAACGGTGTTTACAGGTGAATTCATGAGAGGGCCATGGCTTGTGAGGATGGTGAAACAAGCTGGAGAGGGTATTCCAGCACGCATCAAGAAGGAGGAAAAGCCACAGCCAAGAGCCAGGGTGTTCAGGCGAGGCTCGCGCAAAACAAGCAAATCATCGGTGACAACGGCCACGAGACTCGAAAGCGGGCAGCGGTTTCCGATGCGATCAAGACGGGACAGCGGGAATTACCAATCGGAGAGCATCAGACCTGCAGAGACGCGTTTCTGTCCAGATGACAGCAACATACGAATAGCAGTGCTTAAGCCATGGCTTTGGGAGGGTGTCGTGATGCGTCATGTGCGCAGGCACCAATCAAGTGGCGCTGTCAGGACCTACGCACAGTGGGCAGTCAGGCACTGAGAAGCTGGAAGCCCAGTTGTGGCGGACCACTGTGGACGGAAGAGGAGCCCCCCGCAACTCGCTAGTGATGGAGCGACCAATCAGGTCCCTGGACGGCCAGTTGATGAAGCAACGACGACGAGAGAATGAGGAGTGTTTGGGACATATATTACCGCTTTTTGACGTTTGCATGTGAAGCCTTCTTCTTCTAAGTGCCATAGGGGGAGGGGACCCGGTACTGTCCCACAGAGGAGATACGGTGAGCCCATAATCGATAGTAGTATACGGAGTAGGCTTCTGGTGAAACTCATGGTCTTTGGTCCGTCTGTTTGAGGAGGAAAGGTCTGCAAACATTACATAATACAAATACACCCACTTTGATCGTTTATTAAGTAAGCAAGGGATATCAAGTCTATTCCAGGGATGCTGCTCTTCTCCACCCTTTGTCTCCTTTAACTATGCCGTCAAACGAGAACACAAAGCAGAGTGTAGATACCTAGGCAAATCCCCAGGCAGATACCCTTGAATTTCTCGCCATGCGATTGCCCAGCCGAGGTGGCAAAGCTGAGCCAAGAGGTGGCCGTGACAAGGCGAAATCGACGGGAGGCTACGGGTGCCCACGGCCTGCCAAGCTGCCAAGTGCGCAACGGGACGGCATAGCCAACAAAATTTCCTTGGTCTTCAGGTACGAAGCATCTGTTATAATACAGATATGAGTGTATATTTTCCACGACTGTTGCCGTCGGTGCGCCGTTGTTGATGGAGATATCTGTTCCTTTTGAGGTGGTTTACATAAGCGTAAGGCAGCAGTTTGACCCGAAAACTCCGTGAGCGTGCCTTCGTGCAATGCACAAGCCAGATAGCGACTCGACATTAGCACGATACATTGGTCATATGGAACACAATACGACGTAGGAGTGGTAGTAGTACTCCCGCGCCACTACGGAGTAAAGCGAGTCAGTTGGGGGGTCAGTTCATCTATTTGTGTTTCTTGTTTTCTTTTGCGCTTTCTTCTTCGGCGTCTTGTTGTCTTGGGGAAGGCTTCCGCGGCCGGGCCGATACCAGAACCGTTCCAGAAATTTGGTCATTCCCGAGATACCAAGATCGGGCGACTGTGCAAGATGGCCAAGATTGTCGGAAAACGGGGTAGCATTACTCCGTACATATGACCATGACGGATACGGAGTGGTCTACCGTCTTGGACGCGTCGTAATGCAACCAATCGAGGGATCCAAGTCAAAGAGACGGATCCAGCGCCAAAGCTCGGCCGCAACCAGATGGGCCACAATGGGCCGAATCTAGAGATTCCAGACTGCAGTGTTGGGAAAAAAGACCGAGAGGAGAGAACAGCAAGTTAGGCGTTGTCACATTCTTTTAACCATTTCTGCCGTTCTAGAATGGCGATAGTCTCCCACCCGTTCCAGTAACGGCGCACCCACGAAAACTAAGAGCCGGAGAGTGCATCTTGGCGGAGCCGCCGAAGCCTATCACCGACTTGGATGCGATTCATGCGGCTTCGTCGGCATCGAGTGCATTCTCCTCAGGCTGTTTTTGAGGCTGAGACCTCGAGGTCCTTTGGGGAGCCCATTGGGGGGGCGACATTTTCGGGGGGGATTTCCTGTGCAGGAAAAGATGCAGCCAACTTCCAACTACAAAGGCATTCTCCGGGCAGTGCTCCATGCTCAGACTACTGACCTCATCATGTGGGGGGCTTGCGGCAACCCCGGCTGGGGTGAACAGACCAATTTATTTGCCCGGCGATTCTCTGGAGTCTGGAGATTCCGGAGGCTGAATGCCGCTCCAAGCCAAATGCAGACGCAAACAGCCGGGATCTGATGCTCCATTCGTAGGTTCTTTTTGCTGTTGCCTTCGTTTGCTCCACTACGCAACGTTAACTTTGTGCAAGTCTTCAAGAGAGTGGGATCGTGAGCGCTTTTCCCCCCTTTCAGTTTAAGAGTCGAGCACCTGCTCTTTGCGATTGAGTAAAACCCTCTCTGCCGGTCCACCTAGTCCTCCACCACTTAGAGCAGACATCTATCTCTACGGCACCCTCAATCCACACCAATTCACCACCTAACCGCCACAATGGCTATTCGAGAGCGTTTTCGCCGCGTCCTGCGCAAGTCCGACTCCTCAGATACCATCTCGCAGACAGAATCCAACACCACCACTGCCTCATCAACAAGACAGAGCTCCAGCTCCGAGGCGTCCTCGCCGCAATTGCTAAAGTCCACATCGACGACCACATCCTCGTCGACATTGTCAAGAAAATTCACGTTTGGCCGCCGTGACAAGGATAAAGACAAGGAAAAGGCCAACGAGAGGCTGAAAGAAAAAGACCGGAAGAAGGGCTCCAAGACGTGGAGACATCCCAGCGAGAAGCCCCTTACGGCCCAGAACCTCAAGCACCAGGAGATTCTCAACCAATTCACCATGACTTTCGGCACAAGGAATTTGAGTCAGATCCAGGATGTCGATTTCGACGGCGTCAGTCCCTGCTGCACTCGACCATGCAGCATCGATGGCGGCTCACGATGATTGCATTTAGCCATGACGCGCGCAACTGAGCCGAGCACCGAGAACGGCTGAGACGCGGGATGTTTTCTTATTCGTCGCACACAACACGGCAGCCATCTCTGGCTAAGAAATGCCTGCCAAGAAAGGGCATATTAAAGACTGATTAATTAATACCGATCATTCGCCACATGCGATTTTTTTTTCTCGGATACTCAAAAGGGCCAAAAGAGAGAGACGAGGACTGGGACCAACCCCCCAGTCCTTGTTCTAATCGCCCGCATTTGCCGTTAGGCATGGCAAGATGCCCATTTCTTATGTGTGTTAACGATACAAACGGGTCATGATCATGGGCGGCGCTCCAATGCATTGCTTTTCTCTGCGCATTTTTTTTCTTCTTTCCTTTGTTGCAGAGACGGATTGAGGCATCATCTACTGACGGGCCGCCACCATTGAGGGTAGTAGACACAGGCGTTCACGGGCAGCATCTCAAATGGAATTTGCATCGAGTAGAGGCTTAGCCCTAGAGATATGCAACAATGTAATTCTAGTTTTGGCAAAATTGTGACCAATTCAATGTTACGTGTGCAATGACGTGTGTCCCTGTTCAGACTGATAGTGGTGCGAACGAGTTGGAGAGGCCTACGGAGTATACTGACTGCTGAGTTGGAGTCGTACAACATCAACTGGCAGGTTCAAACCAAGCAGCACTACTCTGTAGATGCGACGGGAATTGAGCCGGCGCATAGGGCCGCGGATACCAAGAAGAAGGGAGAAAATCATATAAGGTTCCCGCCATTGACCGGCTTTCCAAGAGCCCTCGCCCTCATCGTGTCATGTTCATTGAGACTTCCCCTCACCGACCAGCTGGTGTTATTCGCTGCACTGCTATAAACAGAGCAGCTGCCTCGCGGCACCTTCCTCTATATTCCTGCACGAGAAGATGATTCATCATGCCCTGAGCCCAAATTCTTTGCCTCCACAACTATCGCCACCTGTTGAGAACCATCAACTCCACGCACAACTTTCTGCTTGCACGACGACCGCCTCACGATCCGCATCGCTGCCGTCATGTCGACAAAGTCGTGGTACGTTCTCAAATCCAAGGCGATACCTGCGAGATACAACCTGTCCAAAAACATCCAAGACCTACTCTATGGCTTGGACAACTACCACACCGGGGCGATTGACGCTGCTGAGCTCGGCCGTCTGGTTCGCCTGAGTCCAAGGCGAAGATCCGCCATTGTCAACACCATCACAAAATGCGCCGACATAATCAAGAAGCAGCCCGAGGAGCTGAAAACGTGCCTCGACATCATCGAGATGTGCACTGAGCTGCTGGAGATTGCGGGTGCGTCCATCTCCCACTTTCTTCACATTCACATCGAGTCTCGACAACTAACATACCCTTCTAGATAGGCCGCTGCCGATGAACGGATTCCCATTTCTGCGGCTTCCGGTGGAAATTCGAGACAGAATCATGTCTCTCATGATAGACAATGTCTTCAGAACAAAGACTATTGTACCGGCGATGAAGAAAAACGCCTGCAAGTGCCCCAGATTCGAGCGCGATAGTGCCTTTCAGACATCACAAATGAAGGGCCTTCCCTCTCTCCTCGGCCAGGCCCTCAACCACGAGTTTTTCAGCATCTTCTTCCGCAAGAAAGCATTCCGCTTCAGGTGCGCGTGCGAGCTGAACTCACACCTGGCGAATAACCGCCTTCTCCTCGAAAATGTGCAGCACATCATTGTTCATTGGTGTGGACCGGAATCTGACAAGGCATTTCGAATGCTCGCTAAATGCCCGAGGCTCGAGCACCTCACCGTTAGCATCTCCAAGATAACTTTCGCCCACCTGAACCAGCGAGCGAGCCTCATGAAGTCTTTCTTTCCCCTTTCATTCCGAAATGTCAGGATGTCAGATGTCTTGGGTATAGACGAGCTGCTGGATATTCGCGGACTTCATCAGGTTGAAGTGACGCAGGCTCATTCATCCAGGGGCGGCACTCTCTCAGTCGAGATGGACCGCGCGAATCTATCGGAGCTTCTTTCTAGCAAGCTCACACAACCAAAGGATGTGAGTGAAGTTGCTTTTCTCCCCCTTCTTCTTGGCTGACGATGCACAGGATGACGAAGAGGTCTAATAGAGCAGAGTAATTTGGCCATCTTATACCCCGTGGACGCAGAATACTATAATACGGCGAATACCTGGGATGATACGTGATGCAATACATGCAAGCCGGAGGAATGTAATAGGTGAATTGGGCCAGCTAGGAAAGCAATATGGACACGAGCATGGGACAAGCATGGCGTGTGGAGAGGGCAGTGTGTCTACAGAAGAAGCTTTGTACGATTGGTCGGGGAAACAGTGGCATAGAATGATGTAACAACAGATAATTACGAGAGCCCCCATACTTGCTGAAGGTCTCGTACTCAAAAGGCGTTGTCAATGTTTCTTCTTGTCTTGTACTCATGCTATTGCATGGGCATCCGGCTCAAGATCAGCGGGCATAAACACGCTGACCGAGCAAAGGCATAAGACGGCAATCGAGTGATCGAGTTTACGTATTAGGTGTACAACATCTACTGACTTACCCTCGGAACATGTCGGATTCCATATCGCAATCGTTGCCGCTCCACTTGCAGGGCACATGGCCGGTAGGCCAAGGACATGGAGGTCTCGACGATAGTATTTGAGAATGAAAGCAAAAGAGTGAGAGGCAAATTTTTGTAGGCAAGATTGTACAGTATGAGAGCCTATATGAACTGTGTGTCCAAGGCGAGTTTGCCGACTTACCATGTTGCTTTTCTAGGCATCACACTGTATTTCGACTCTTTCAGATATTAATTCGGCATTGGTAAAAACTAAACTGACGATTAATGGAACAAAATAGATTCCTAGGCGTTAAGAGTCGTCTAAAGCCACTTTGTGATGCTAGAGAAATTCCGCTTCTGCCTCACACTGTCGCCCTTCCTTCGCGAAGTCACGATGTATAGCACGTGATGATATGCATTAGCGCGCCGCCGCACTTGCCCTACTCGCGCCCCCACAGGGTCGAAAATTCCACCATGTTTAGCGAGACCTACGAAATCTCCGCCCTCTTCTTTTCAACCCGAACAATCGACAATTCAACGAGCACGGCAACGATCGTAGAAGTTGCCCAGCATGTCGCTCGTCACGGGAGAGAAGACGAACTTCCAGTTCGTAAGTCATGCCCTCGCCTGGAAATCCATGCTCCGAGATTGCCTGCGGGCTGCGATGTCGCGCGACGACTTGGAATCGATCTTTTGATGAGCAGTGAAGGAACACGGCTAACTATGACCACTAGATCTTGCGTCTCCTGAATACCAATGTTGACGGCAAGCAAAAGGTTATGTATGCCTTGACCAAGATCAAGGGTGTCGGTCGCCGATACTCCAACTTGGTCTGCAAGAAGGCCGATGTCGACCTGAACAAGCGGTATGAAGTGCCAGAGAATTGCATGGCCAGAAGAATACTAATAAATTACACAGCGCCGGTGAGCTTACCTCCGAAGAGCTCGAGCGAATTGTTACCATCATCCAAAACCCCACCCAGTACAAGATCCCCGGCTGGTTCCTCAACAGGCAGCGCGACATTGTGGATGGCAAGGACTCTCACATTCTGGCCAACGGCGTCGACTCCAAGCTGCGTGAGGATTTGGAGCGCTTGAAGAAGATCCGTGCTCACCGTGGTCTCCGTCACTACTGGGGCCTCCGTGTGCGTGGTCAGCACACCAAGACCACCGGTCGTCGTGGCCGGACTGTCGGTGTCTCCAAGAAGAAGGGTGGTTAAAGGTTTTACTGTTTTCGGTCTGGGGTGGACAGGCGTGACGGCTGGGTTCTCCATCTTTATGAGCATTTCGAAGGGATTGCTTTCTGGCATACGCAGCTGGAGCTGTACTCTAGATCAGAGTCAAATGAATTAAAAGCATTCAATCAACATGGCGTGTGTTTGCCGTGGCAATACTATGTTAGAATACCACTGTGTCATCTAGGACTGCACATAGAAAAGGGGCAGAATACAACCCGCAGGGTACTTTTGGGTCATCAACGAAGCGATAACTGCTCTTCTATTGGGTATCATGCTTTCATACAGAATTAATCTTCGTGGGTTACCGCCATGTCTAGAACCTCGACTCTCCCCTGTCCCTTAGTTTCGTTTCCAATAAAGTCGGAAAGGGCCTTGAAAGCGCCGGGTTCCACAAATCCCATGACCTCCCATTCCGAGCCCATGACATCTTGGTTCTCCACCTGCTCGATGTAGCTCAGAATCCTGTCCTTGACGGTACCAGGAGCCTTTGATTCACCCTCCTCCTCTTCTTTTGACGCCGCCTTGACGCCGGCGGACTTGACTGCCTGCTTTAGAATGTTGGTAGGACATGTGATTCGTAGCTTCATCCTCGCCCGCGCCACTGGGATGGGCTGGTATGCAATTAGAGCCTTCATGGCATCAAGGGCCTGGCTCTTCGCGCTCTTGGTGGTGACAACACCTGTCCAGGTATGCTCCTTGAGCTTGAGCTTTGCCTCGCCGCTCTCACTCGTCGTTGGCGTGGCAGTCCCCGAATCTGTCGTCTTCTCGATATTGTGCGCCTGCGAACTCAACATGTCCAAAGCCTTCTCAATCATGCCCGGTGTGTAAACCCTCTTGGTCCTCGGATCGACAAGTTTGCTAACCACTATGCTTATCACCTCATTGTGAATCCTCTCCAGCTGCGCCGTACGTTCCTTCTCGCCGACTTGCAGCTCGCCCTTTTTCAGGATCTCGAGTACGATATCGTCGGTGGATTTTCCCTTACCAAACGCCTTGTCAAGGTCCTCCTTTGGCGCGGTCTGGCCCTTGGATACGTTGAGGAAGACGTTGGGGATTTGAAGCACGTTATCGAGGTCGGTTTCGATGCCGGAGCGCCATTCGAGGACTTTGTTCTTGTAGCATGCGATTTCGAAACGTTTTTTGCCCTTTTTGAGTCGTACGAGGGACACGTTTGTGAGTTTGATTTGGTTGGAGGGTTGATTGATTTGGCGCGACATTGTGGCTGCAGATTTAAGGAGTAATTTGAAAGGATACAAAAAAAATTAGAGCAAAGGGAAGATGAAGGGGGAAAAAAAGTAGTGATGCTTTGTTATCAAGATGCACCTTCAGGTAAAGATTAGTAGCTTGGCAGGGGGTCTGTATTTTTGTTACCCCGCCATTGTATGGCGCAAATGGATGCACTGAAATCTTTCCTGCCGCATGCCCCGCCCTCCGGCTTAGTCTTCTAGGTTGAGTCACAAGATCTACGGAGTACACTCATCGAGACGGAAACCAGTCACCACGGATCCAGATAGACTCATTCCGGATCCTTAAGAATACCTATTTTTAAAATTCCAGGGCACTACGGAATTCCTCCCAACAATGGCTGCGACACCGGCAGTTGAAGACCCCGTGGCTGCTGCCCCTCCAACAGCAGCCAAGCAGGACATCAACCCGTGGTCTGTGTCGGGAGAAGTGGGCGAGGATGGCAAAGTCAAAGCCATTGACTACCGAAAGCTTGTTGAAGAGTTTGGCACGAGCTTGATTGACGATGCGCTGTTGGAGCGCTGGGAGCGGGTGACGGGGACCAAGCCGCATCGGTTCATGCGTCGTGGCATTGTGTTCAGCCATCGCGATCTTACAGTCATCCTGGATCGCTATGAGAAGGTGGGAAAGCATACGGAGACAGGATTGTGGGTTGGGCATTGAAGGTTCCTAACTCAATGGCAGAATGAACCGTTTTTCCTTTACACTGGTCGTGGACCTAGCAGTGACAGCATGCACATTGGCCACACACAGGTCTTCGACTTCGTCAAGTACGTGGCACTCAATATTTTGGCCATGATTGGTTTCTCACACGTTGCCACAGGTGGATTCAGGATGTCCTGGATGTCCCACTGATTATCATGTTGACTGACGGTTCGTATTCGAGTCACCGCGTGAGTCACAAGATGTCTGACCTAACCTATCGATAGATGAGAAGTTCCTCTTCTCGGAAAAGCGAACTGTCGAGGAAGTCATGGGGTACACTCGGACAAACGCCAAGGACATCATTGCTATTGGCTTCGACCCCAAAAAGACCTTTATCTTTTCAGATTTCGAGTTTGTGGGAGGCGCCTTTTATAGAAACATTGTGCGTTTTGCCAAGCGAGTCACATACAACACAGTCCGAGCAATTTTCGGTTTCGATGGAAGGTAATGACTCACTTTTCTCCGCACCAGATTGGAGCAAGTAGCTAACATACGACCAGTTCCAATATTGGCAAGATTCACTTCGCCAGTATCCAGGGTGCAACCTCATTTGCCTCATCATTCCCTCACATTTTCGGAGAGGATGAGTCAAAAACAGCTGCTATCCCGTGTCTGATTCCTTGCGCCATCGACCAAGACCCATACTTCCGATTGACGCGAGACTGCGCCGCAGGGCTTCACTATGCTAAGCCATCTTTGATCCACATGAGGTTCTTGGATGCTTTGCAGGGCCCTGGCTCAAAGATGTCCGCCAGTGACGATACGTCAGCCATCTTCCTGAAGGATAGTGCGAAACAAATCAAGAACAAGGTTAACAAGTATGCCTTTTCGGGAGGCCGTGAAACCTTGGAGGAGCACCGTGAAAAGGGAGGCAATGCAGATGTTGATGTGGCTTATCAATATCTGCAATTTTTCTTGGAGGATGATGAGGTAGGTTTTCAGTGCATCACTTGAGTTGTACTAGCTAACGTGAGCTCAGGAACTGGCCAAGATCAGGGCCGAGTACACTAGCGGTCAGCTTCTAACCGGCGAGGTGAGTCCACAAGCATGTATCCCGTGCCACAAGATGCTGACGTGTCTGTCAATAGCTCAAGGCAATCTGCATTCAGCGGCTGCAGGAATATGTCCTCGCCTTCCAGGACAGGAGAGGCAAGGTGACAGACGAAGTGGTGAACGAGTTCATGTCTACACGTTCGTTGGAATGGAAGGGCAACCCCAAGGTGCCACGAGCAGATCTTGTCGTACCAGTCACAAAAACTGAGGACGGTGCGGCGACTGCCGAAGGTGGAGCCGAAAAGTTGACCAAGAATCAGATGAAGAAGCTCCTCAAGGAGCAGGAGATTGCGCGAAAGAAGGCGGAGAAGGCGAAGCAAAAAGAGGAGGCGACTGCTGCGGCAAAGGCAGCTGAGTAGACTGACCCCTGCGTAGGGGATTTGATAGACGTCTTTGGCAGAGCCAATGAGCCAGCGACACATGGGATGCTCGTCGGAATTCGATACAGGCATACCGAGATTTGGGGCTTTCGGCCCCGCAAGAAGATAGATCCATACAGTCTATGCCGTCACCGAGTCGGTAATTGTTGGCCAGCCTTGGAATTCTTCAAACGGGTTCTGGCATATTATTAGGAGATTCCCCTATCTACGTCAAGGGATACCAATAGGGACCACGTGACTGTACCTGCCTTGGGGCTGAGATCATCATTCCCTGATGGGGTAATGTGTGGGGTGATTTCTCCAAAGAAAGCACTGTTTTGCATCATCCTGCATGAGGAGACTCAGAATAGAGGTGAGGCGGGCAAAACGGGTATGGTATCCGGAACTGGTGAAGGTTGAGAGGCACTCATGGCTTGCAACTATGAGTGGCCACAATGTTTCATTGTAGGCTAAGTCGTCACCTGTCCTCTGCATTGTTTATCGCAGTACCATTCCTAGCCGTGCTCGTATGGAGTGAGATGTTGTTTGTTGGTCGGCTGCTTGCGTGAGCCCCAGAGCTATCAGGGTGCCCACCGACCATTCCGGGGTCGGGTACAGCATCCGCCCCAGGCGATAAGCGTCAACAAGCTGGTCGTGTGCTAACAGATGGGAATACTATTGATGTGGCTATCTGTTAGCCGGCTGCATTAGGCAGGTCCACCAGGGGTACTCCAGCCTCCGCACGCGGGGGGTTGCTGGGCAGCTCTGAGTCTATGTCTGATTGTCACAGGTCACAGGCTCCTTGCGGCAGCCGCCGAAGCATGACAATGTATACGTAATACCGGCTTATTATTAACCTCGACTCGCGCTTCCAATCCTAACTCTCTTCCTCTCCTTTCCTTTCCTTTTAATCACCCTCCTCCTCCCATCACAACACAACCCATCAATATCATCATTGGCATCAGCATCAATCACAATGCGGTTGTCTACTTCTGCCCTCGTGCTGGGCGCCGCCTCGTCGGCCATGGCACTCCAGGACCAGAAGGTCCTTGGCTCCTTAAGCTTTGACAAGGAGTTCGAGTCCTGGTCCTCATCGCTCAAGGAGGCCTATGGCGAGATCACCTCGGAGGCCAAGGCCGTCTGGAATGAGGTGTCGATGCTTGCTCCCGAGGCCATGGCGGCCTTCAAGGAGCACGCCAAGAACATCAAGCCCAAGAAGCACACCCGCAAGGCTGACAGCAAGTGGGATCACGTCGTCAAGGGTGCTGATGTGCAGAACATGTGGGTGAAGAAGGAGGGCGAGTCTCGCCGCAAGGTTGGCGGCAAGCTGGAGAACTACAGCCTGCGCGCCAAGAAGGTCGACCCTGCGAAGCTCGGTGTCGACACGGTGAAGCAGTACAGCGGCTACCTCGATGACGATGAGAAGGACAAGCACTTGTTCTACTGTAAGCATCCCACTCTTACCGCATCCTCTACAAGAATTGATGGCTAATTGCAATGATTCACAGGGTTCTTCGAGTCGCGCAACGATCCCGAGAACGACCCCGTTGTCCTGTGGCTCAACGGTGGTCCCGGCTGCTCTTCCCTGACCGGCCTCTTCCTCGAGTTGGGCCCAGCCAGCATCAACAAGAAGCTTGAGATTGTCAACAACCCGTACGCCTGGAACAGCAACGCTTCCGTCATCTTCCTGGACCAGCCCGTCAACGTCGGCTACTCCTACGGCAGTGGCACCGTCAGCGACACCGTGGCTGCTGGCAAGGACGTCTATGCCCTCCTCACCCTCTTTTTCCATCAGTTCCCTCAATACGCTAAGCAGGACTTCCACATTGCTGGAGAGTCGTATGGCGGACATTACGTTCCCATTTTCGCCAAGGAGATTCTCTCCCACAAGGACCGCAACATCAACCTCAAGAGCATTGCGGTTGGTAACGGTCTGACAGACGAGCACACTCAGTATGCTTACTACCGTCCCATGGCTTGCGGTGAGGGTGGCTACCCAGCCGTTCTCAGCCAGAGCCAGTGCACTGCCATGGACAATGCTCTTCCCCGCTGCCAGAGCCTCATCAAGAGCTGCTACGATTCTGAGAGCGCCTGGCTGTGCGTGCCTGCCGCTATCTACTGCAACAATGCCTTCATTGGACCTTACCAGCAGACGGGATACAACCCGTACGACGTGCGCGCCAAGTGCGAGGACGGCAACAACTTGTGCTACGAGGCCCTTGGTTGGATCTCCGAGTGGCTGAACAAGCCCGAGACCTTGGAGGCACTCGGCGCTGAGGTCAGCACCTATGACAGTTGCAACTTCCAAATTAACCGCGATTTCTTGATGCGCGGTGACTGGATGAAGCCTATCCATCGCGTTATTCCCGGTCTCTTGGAAGAGATCCCTGTGCTCATCTATGCCGGCGATGCCGACTTCATCTGCAACTGGCTTGGCAACAAGGCCTGGGTCCAAAACCTTGAGTGGAAGGGCAACGAGAGCTTCAACAAGGCCAAGGTCCAGTCCCTCCATGTGGGCAAGGGCAAGGATTACGGCAATGCTCAGACCGCCAGCGGCCTCACCTTTATGCAGATCTACCAGGCTGGCCACATGACGCCCATGGACCAGCCTGAGGCTTCACTTGACTTCCTTAACCGCTGGATCGGTGGCGAATGGTCGTCTTAGATGAGATGGTGATGGGGTGTATATGATTGGATGAGTTCTTGGGATACGGGAGGGGTATGATGATAAGACTGTATAATCGGAGAACCAATATCGTTGCTTTTTAGAGATTTTTGAAATGAAACAGGTTGGATACATCAGACAAAGCCCCTGCGCAGTGAATCTTGATTAAATGGTAATCGAGTTGCGAAGTGCTGCTAATACTACTACTACTACGAAGTACTACTCGTAATAGTAGTGCTAATAATACTCCGTACGACCATGCAATTTCCGTAACATCACCGGACTGCCCTAACGAGTATTGACCCCGGTCTTGGGTGATGAGATGGCATGGAATCTCGGGCCCCGCGGAGACGGAGTTCGGCCGAATGGAATGGGGAGGAGAGACAGGTCTTGCCAGAAGCCTGGGTTGCATGGTTTCTCTACAAAATACTTCGTACCTACGAGGTGGTGGTTATGTGTGGCGAGCTGGATAGAACCCTGGGGGTAGGCAAAAGGACCTGAAGCTTACGGAGTAGGTTCGATGTGTTTTTTTTGTTGAGGATAGATGAGGTGTGTACGAAGTACGGAGTACTCTATATATGTACGAGGAATGTATGTACTCTGGTGTTCCACATAGACCAGCGGTGAATGAGTGATTTGAAGATATACGGGGGTAGATAACGAATAACAGGCTTGGCGGACTGGCCTCGCTGTTTTTCTTATGGACGTATTTATCACGCGAGCATTGATCTACGGATCCTGGGGTATAACTAAGGGCCTGTACGAGTTGTCTACGAAGTACGGAGTACTCCGTACTAAGGTCTGGTCAGTGCTATTTGATGGGAACGACGGGATGCATACGATAGAGGACCTTGTCGATGACGCTAGCAGTTCTTCCCCAACAAAAAAAAAACATCGAGAGAGGCGAGAAGTTGAGCGGATCAAAGTGTTACTAAGATGCTTCGGTATGGAGGCGCAGGTCTGTGTGCGATTTTTCTTGGCCTGAGAAAAGCTTATGTACTTTGCTTGCGTTATTATGCATTTGGACAGATGATTGGGACTCGCGAACAGGTAGATACTCACTCTGTAGCGCTTATTGGGGAAGATACTCTCTGTATGAAGCTCACAAGACAGATGATTCAGAGCTTTAAAGAAGGGTTACAGAGTGTAGAGCACTTCATACTTTGTACATTGTTAGAATATCGAGTCCCCATTGATACAGTAACAGTTCAATTGTCTTTGGTACTCGTCCAGAAGCTCGGAAGCTTAATGGGCTAAAACTGATGTTGGGTTTTCTCGGGCCTCGGCATGAGCGAAGCCAGCCAATAGCATTGTTATCCAAACGTCAATTGAGATTAGCATCCTAGGCGAACTCCTTTGCGACCCCTGTCGGAAATCAACATCAAAATCTTTGTGAGCTGGTCGAAGAAGAAGGTCGTCTATATGGTGTATTTTTCCCTAGGAAAAATGAGTCAGATGAATGCAGAAGGAAGCGATAGCGGGAATTGACTGCCAGGAAGAAGAAACGCTGTTACAGACGCGGGGATCTTAAACGTAAAAAGTTGAAGCATTAATAAGACATGATATGATGTGATGTCTTTATCCCGATCCATCATCATCATCATCAACTTCACCATGAACGCGACACTTATTTATGTCCGCGGGCTCCGAACCAGCGCCCCGTCGGCTCTTAGCCACTATTATACCGGCCTCTCAACCCGTAAGGAGCAGCCCTATTATTTCCCGCTGCCGTTTCGGACCCGTTGGTATTATTGTAGGGAGGCAAGATGGCGAGATATCAGTACCTAGCGCGTTGCCGTGGACGAAACCCAATCTTGGATAGAAATACGAAGCTCCGCCTCGTTCATTTCTCTTGATTCTCAGATCTATGCTCTTTTGCCTTTGATTTGCTTGCTTCCATAATAATCTGTACATAGTACCCCAATTGCTGGGTCGTCTATTGCGCAAGATACCTACGAGTAGACAGACAGACGCAACTCGTTTGGCTGCTCACTTACTTCTCTGCAGTTTCACTGTTGACCCGCCCGCGCCCCAACAAAATCGCCAGGCGCAGCTTTGCCTCGCATAGACTGCAGAGACGGCCTGGACCAAAACGGGCGCCTTTGGGACTCTAATTATTTATTCTACTACTGCTACTACTAAGGAGCTTGCAAGAATCCAGTTTTTCTAGACGTTTGTTCTCTCCTGGCTTGTTCGGCGCACGCCTCTCTCTCTCTCTCTCCGACAACCCGCGACTTACACCAACGAGAAGATGCATCACCAACAAAACAACGTGTCGTATCATTCCGCCATGGCCGGCTTCCCTCAGGTCTTGGCCACTATGCCCGCGTCCAATCTGTTCACATTCCCTCCCTCTATCGCCCCCGTACCGCTGCCTCCGGCTCCAGTTGCGACATCTATCCTGCGCCCCTTCAACATCCCCGACAACATCTACTTGGCCGCTCTCGATCCCAAAGTGCCGCTGACCATTGCTGCCACCTACGCCATCACGGCAAAGCTGCTCAACGTGTACAACAAGTCCCGCAACAAGCAGCCCTGGTCCATCAGCAAGACCCGGCCCTTCTTCGCCTTCGTCGTCTTGCACAATGTCTTCCTGGCTGTCTACTCTGCCTGGACCTTCTGGGGAATGGTGGGCGTCATGCGGAGGAGCATTTCCAATCCGTTCGGCCCTGGCGGCATTGCTGCCACTGCTGATAGCTTCTGCCGTCTCCAAGGCCCTCCCGGTCTGGGCAACTCCATCTACTTCAATGACACATTGGCAGGCTGGGACACTGCATCCCCGAGCACAGCTGCCGCTCTGTTGGCTGGAAATGGAATCCCTAGCAGCACTGAGATGGGCCGTATCTGGAACGAGGGTCTTGCGTACTACGGCTGGCTCTTCTACCTCAGCAAGTTCTACGAAGTCCTCGACACTTTCATTATTCTGGCCAAGGGCAAATTCAGCTCTACCTTGCAGACGTACCACCATGCTGGCGCCATGATGTCCATGTGGGCTGGCATGCGCTACATGTCTGCCCCCATCTGGATATTCTGCCTTTTCAACTCCTTTATTCATGCCTTGATGGTGAGTGAAGCGTGTTTAGACCCGTGTAATCGTCGGAATCCTGCTGACTCTCTTTTCTCCAGTATACTTACTACACCCTGTCTGCATTCTCCATCAAGATCCCCGTGAGCATGAAGCGTACCCTCACAACCATGCAGATCACCCAATTCATCGTCGGAGCTTCCATCGCCATGGTCCACTCCTTCATCACCTACATTGTCCCCCTTACCAAGTCCGCCAAGACATGGTACATCGCTCAGCCCTGCATTGCCACATCCAGCGAGACCTTCGCCATCTGGCTCAACGTCGTGTATCTTGCCCCCCTGACGTATCTGTTCGTGAGCTTCTTCATCGCCAGCTACATCAAGCGCAGCAACGCCGCCCAGAAGATCCACGGCAAGAGGGCAAGGCGGATGAGCAACAACGTCGCCCTCGCCGAGAAGGCCGGATGGGACGCCGCTCGCAACGTCGAGCGGGAAGTCTATGGTGGCGAGCACATGGCTGGCAGTGGCAGCAGCAGTCCCGTCATGGAGGTCTCTCCCCAGAGGCTGAAGTAAAATGTCATCGAAAACAAACAGCAAGACACCAAAAGAAAGAGGAGGAGATGGGCCAATCTGGTGAAACGAGATAATGTAAAAAAAGAACTTATGATGAAATTGTGTTTGGGTCTCGGGGGGAAAAGGATGATGCATGGCGTTGTCTGTGATGGGATATTTTTTAAAACGGTTTATATTAAAAGGCGTAGGCAGATATTGAATTTACTCCAATCTACATACATCTTGTTTGTTCCTAATTGAGCATTGTTCGTGATGCTTGTTGTAAAAATGTTAACACCGGATGACATGCTAGGCACTGATGTCTTGAATACATCACGAAGCCTTTTGCTATTGCGCCAGATATGAGCACAGTCACGGTTGAGAAACACTATAAAATGAAACATCAAATTCAGTCAAATTGAAATCTATAGAGTCGACCATTTACTAGTCAAATATCGCCATTGGGTATTACCACCAAAGCCAGCCATGCAAATGAAGTTCCCTTGGGAACATGGTCCAAAATCAGAACAGAAATAATATGGTGGCAAGCCCCCATTAAAAATCATGGATGCCATACGTCCAAATCCAACGCCAGAAAAATGAATCAACCATGAACTAGGCCAAACCTGCCCAAACTCTCAAAACATTCTAAGCAATAGCCATCATGGCTGACAAAACATGAATAGGCCTTTGGGCATAATCTGATGCCTCGACCCAAGGGGAGCTCAATCATCAAATCCAGTCTAGTATTCTATAATCATCATTGATTTCGTGAGTTCATGAGTTCGCTCTGGGTATCGAATGTGCCGCCACAGCGGCGACACGGGTATGGGAAACGTCTTTGGTGTCAGCACATATGTGGCTAGACATAGGGCATGGCCAGGTTTGCGTTCGTTCCCTGTAAGGATTGTCCATAACGGACGTGTGGGGAGTATTCTTCTAACGCTCGAGCGCCAGCAGTTCAAAACGTGCTCCAGTTCCAGTCTCGGGGAACACTGGCCGCCACCTCAGGGCCCTGGGGTAGGCCGAAGGGCGTACCCGGCGGAGCCATGATCGGGGTAGACGGCACAGTGTGTGGCGCATGGGATGACACCGAGCTAGCTTGGCTACCCTCGCGGCTATGGCAGAGCTTGAACTGCTCAAAGCAGTGATTGCAGGTGCGGGAAGGTGCGGCGCGAGGATTGAAGTTGGCGTTCTGATCGAGTGGGAGGGTATAGCTGGAATGCCAGTCGCAGAAGATGTTGCCACACTTGCGACAGTGGTGTCGTCGGACAAAATAGCTAAAGTTGCGCTTGCAGGTCGGGTCGTCGCAGATGGTAGACTCTGTGTCGGGCTGGTGAACGAAATGTCAGCATTTGTATACTGTACCATACCAATGATGCGCGGATGAGTGTATGAGTGGGGGGACGGCGATCAAACCATTGCCGCACCGGCTTGGTGGTCAAGGTTGAGACATGAGGGACATTGCATGGAAGATGAATGTTTAGGACATTGTCTGGACCGCCAGACGCAATAAATGTACGTAGCAGATTGAAATCATTGGTCAAACTCACCTTCCAGTGCTTGCGTGTCGGAGACTCTGTGACCTCGGGAAACATGTCGAGATTCCACTCGCCACTGAAGCTTTTGTCACTATCGCCGGTAGAACGGCGAGTGAGACGGTGACCAAGGCTACCAAGGTCCAGGCCCATGAAGCCAGTGGTGGAGCGACGCAGCGTATGTTCAGATCCCGAATCGGAACTGGAGTCTCCAGACCTAGACTTGGTCAAGGGTCTTGAGGGAAACTCGTCGTTTGGGCGAAGGGCAGCGGGCATGTAGAGTGGGCGCGCGTGGCGCGTATGGTAAGCCTTTGGCGAGGGAGGCGTCGAGGCGGTATGGTTGGCATGGTTGGCATCGCTGAAGTCGCTGGGGTTGTTTGGGGAGAGCTGAGGTCCGGGGGGGATCTGGTAGGATTGCGATCGGGAGTGGTGCGGACGCCTGGGAAAGAAGTGACGGGACTGCTGAAACTGCTGCTGAGCGCCCGGCAGCGTTGGCATGATCAGATCGGCAGCCATTGTGATGGCGTTTTTTTGCAATCTCGGGTTAAGTGTAAACGGTTGTGGAGATTTCAGGCGCAGTGGTGATGGTGTCGTGTGTGGGTGTGGATGAGGACTTGTCCACAAGCCGTCGCCTCAATGTTATGAAAGATGCAAGTTTAGATGAAACTGCACGACTTCGGCGAGTAGTAATCGAAAACAGTCGAGTCTCGAGCGAGGCAGAGACAGACAAAGGCGACAGCGAAGAAGAGTAAAGGCAGCGGAAGAGTCGATCGCGAGGCGGAGAGCCTGGGAGAGTCCGAACCACGAACCACGAACCAGGGAGGAGTTACGAGGACTCGGCTCGAGTTAAAAGTCGCGACAGACTGGGGAGTGTCTCTTATTATATCGGGTGTGTCGGGGTGTGGCCGGATTGGTTCCAGCGAGCAGGGGGCTGACTATCGCAGGGCGGCAATTGGCGGACAGACGCCGAGATTTAGTACTCGTAGTACTCGTAGTTACGGAGTACAGAGGTGGCGATGCAAGTCACCGCTGTTCGCAGCAGGCTGTCGGTCGGTCAGTCAGTCAGTTGGGCTCTTGTGCTCTTGTGCTCTTGTGCTCTTGTGCTCTTGTGCTCTTGTGCTCTGCCGTTTGTTGATCTGCTCGTTTTATACAGATCTTTCTCACTACTTCGTACTCGTATAATAGTTTTGATGCGAGGAAATGCGGAATGCAAAAGAAAGGGAAAGACATCTTGGGACGGCATGTAGAAGAAAGCGATGATATCGATACGGAGTACTCCGTACGGAGTATGTATGTATTCGCGGTAAGCTTAAAGTGCCACTACCTTATGGTGGATTCCCTTTTATCTGTCTGTCTGTCTGTCTTGTGCGCACTACCCACTATAGGTAATACCTTCCGCGCAAAGTAGGTGCTAACCGTACCGACCTACCTAGTAGTAGTACATACCCGGCATCTATTACTTCGTTGTACATAGAAAACTCCGCCATAATATTAGTACTCGTATTTTTTTGCAGCTTCACTACTCCTTACAAATTTTGAACCGCCAACTCGGGCACATCCTCTTCCTAGCACAGCTGTCGCAGTGCTGACAACTGCTCCATTCACCATTTCTCAACTGTCCTTGTAGTACATACATACATACTCGTAAATAGGGCAATAGGGGTCCTAGGCTATTGTAAGCGTGCAAGGACCAATTGCTGCACCGATGCCATGCTGCCACCACTAGTGGACGCTTGCTACGAATGCACTTCTGATGCATGCAGTCCTGTGCAGAACAAGTGAGGTGAACGAGCTAACGCGCAGCAATAGGTCCAGCACGAAGTTCTCCGTATTTTTCCAGCAATAATAGCGGCATCTTGATCAGTTCTAACATCTTAGTCGTCGGGACGGGCATCCATCAAGATCACTATCACCGTCACCGCCATGGTGATCACGACCAATTGACAGATCTCGCCTTGCACATTCCTTGGGAATTACAACCATCATCATCATACCTCTCGGAGACGTCAACCGCCAGCAGTTACGTCCCCACCGTCATAATGTACATACTCGTAATGAGTGAGACGGAAATCGCCTGTCCCACTGGTCCCACTTGTTGAGTGGCGGCTTGGCTTTGGCGTGTGTCGGTTCTGAAGGGCTTCCAAGGTTCTTCTTCCTTTCCATCTTCCGGGAGAATTGAGTGAGTCCTTTTTTTCCGCCTACACAAGACGCCGCCGCATGTCATTCAAACAAAACAGACTGTGCGCACCATGTTGGTGCATGCTCCGTGCTTCGTTCCCGAACACAGATCAGATCCTTCCGGGACCGAGCTATTATAATCCATTCGAGGCGCCCTGGCTGTGTGCCGAATCACCGAGGATCCGTCGTGGCTTTCTTGACGCTCACTGCTTGTAGTAGTAGTATGCATAAAAATAAGATCTGGGGAAATATTGCAGTTTGCAACTGACACCAGAGACTGCTTCTCGACGGTACCAAGAAGGTATACCCCGAGGCCACCGAGGTATGCGTACCGCCGATGCTCCGTACGTACCCTCATGGCTCATGGATTAGGAAACGAAGCCTCAAACAGACATGCATAACATAGGAGCACTCTGCAACTCCTAGTCCACAACTCCTAGCCGCCGTCATTTCTGCATCTTGCATTCTGTTAATAACAGATACTACTAGCACGACCAAAAGCCGGTTCTTTTGACCGGGTCCTTTTTCTCTCTCCTCGGCACGGCCGCGCCGGTGGAGCATCGCATCAGCTCAACGCATTGGCAACCGAAAATGGATTGCCGCGAAACACGACAGCACCGCGCATACTCCGTACTTTTGTGTCGAGTATTTTCTGCAGTTCGACCAACTTGTTGTTTCTGCCTGATACAGTCCCGGATGGACGGTGTCTGACATGTGTGAGCCACAAGCAAACGCCAGCGTTATCGCCCAAACTCTTTTGGCTCCCCCATACGGAGTACATATACACTACTAACACACCTACATACTAATGTACGTCCCCCGCCTCAATCAGCGCTGCGTTGTAACCTGTGCGGATGCGGATGCGGATGCGGATGTGGACGCGCGGGTGCGCTGGACGGACGGAATCAACCCCGCTGCTGTGACAAATCAGGTTTGGATGGAGAGGATAGGACAATGTCCTCCTCCTTGTAACGAACGATGATTGCATGAAACCCCAAATCCACGCCCGCGGACTTGGTAAATTCTCCCAACGGCCATCATGTCCTCTGATTCTGATAATGGTGAGTTTAGTGCATACTATTACTACTTCGTACTCCGTACTCCGTGCCAATCTGATTACCTATGCTGGCCATTGCATTTTTAGTGCCAAATATTAGTGCACATCAAATGCATTTCACGCCTTGCTGTGTTTGGCAATCAGGAGCATGACACCGGTCTGTCTCACGCTTATCGTGGCAATATGATTGGCTACTTCCATTGACATTTCCAACGCTCATCTTCGAGAACCTGATTGGATGCTTTTTTTCTTCTTGGCGGGTTTGCCTGTAAAACTCGAGTTATGGAGGGGTAATCGATAGCCACTAAAGGCGGGGATGAGGGGCAAATGAGAGCTTCGTATTTTTCTCCTACTTTTTTTTCATGTGCTTTGCTCTTCACCGCCAACCGCAAATGCCTAGCAATCATTGGCTTCGCCCGATGGGTATGGGGGGGGGTATATGGAGCATAGATGATGCATGCTTAACATATACGAGTACGCACGAGTAATATTATGCTTCTTATTTTTAGGCTCCTACTATCTACGTAGATCTTTCGTTGGGGGTTTTCCATTGTGGTGTTGGTTGCGCAAATGTATGATTCACATGCGGCTCAAACAGAGTATGATCGGCGTGGAATATACCCATCAATTGCCCATCTACATCTATAAACGGAGGATCAACATTAGCACAGAGCCACCAACAAGCTGGCATTTTTAAATATACTATGACCACATACTTTCCTTTCTACCGCATGGGGCTTATACAATCTCTTTTCAAATGTCAATTTCCCCTCCATCAACTGTTGGGGACATTCTTCTTCTGTCAGCTTGCGTGGTCAACCCGCTGAGTATAGGGTAGGTAGTATCTCAATACGGTAGATCAACGCCGTACGTACGGTACTGAGTTTCACGGCAATCGTAGCATCATGCCACTCCTCCTCTCTTCGCAGGCTCCTATTCCATTACCCATCTCCCACTTTTCCCTCCCTCTTTCAAAACAACTCTCAACCGCTCAATAATCATTTTCTTATCCACAGCCTTACACATGTCATATACCGTCAACGCCGCCGTCGACGCCGCTGTAAGTGCCTCCATCTCTACTCCCGTCTTCCCGTCGCACGTCACCGTCGCTCGGATCTCGATTTCACAGCCGCCCGTAATCTCTAGATCGACACTGGCTTTCGAGAGGGCGATCGGGTGACATAGGGGGATCAGGTCCGGCGTTCGTTTCGCTGCCATGATACCGGCTACACGTGCCACGCCTAGTACGTCGCCCTTTTTCATCTGGTTCTCTCGGATGAGGTTGATGGCGGTTTCGTCGGAGAAGCGGACGGTGCATGCTGCTGTGGCTACTCGCGACGTCACGTGTTTCTCCGAGATGGATACCATTCGTGCTGCCCCTGAGTCTGATATGTGGGTTAGACGGGCTTTCTTCTCCCGGCTATCATCATTGTCACTCCTGAGATATCGTGAACTAGATAGCTGGCGTCGCTGCTCGTAGTACCTCAATGGTGAGGTTGATTGTGGGATGCCCATCGATGCGCCATGAGCAAGTAGGCGCCGTATTCTGGGCGGCATAGTGCTTGTCAAAGACGTAGGAACAGGATCTAACATTGACTACTTAGCAAATATCCTACCCATTATCCAAGAATGTACGGAGTAGACAAAACAAAGACGACAGGCTAACACGATAGTGTCTCAATATTCGACAGATGCACTTGCGCCGCCCAATGCCGTATTCCCAAGGGGTATATGTCCGTTTTACCCACCTATCAAAATCATCGGCCGGTTCTTCATGTGCTCCAGCTCCCCGATGCCAGCATGCTTTGCCTTCTTTCTCTTGACAGCCATCCCGATAACGTCGAGGAGTTCAGCCTCATTCGGGGCCATTCCCAGTGGCACGTCTGACACGTTGGCCAGCCCCTGTCGGCGATTCATTTCAATCTGCCTCATAGCCTCAAAGGCCTGCTCATCAATCGGCTCACCGTTGTTAGACTTTCGCAAGATGTCGCGTAGCGATACCTCTGCATTTCCAAAGAGACAAACCTTGAGGTTTCCGTCTCCTGTGATGCGCAGCCGGTTGCAGGTGCCGCAAAAGTTGTGCGTCATGCTTGTAATGAATCCGATACGACCGGCAAACCCAGAGATCTTCCACGTCTTACTTGTATCGTTCCTCTCATCTTGGACCTTGTGGAGGCCAGGATACTTTGCCCGGATCCGGTCCAACATCTCCGAGTAGCTAAACATTTTGCCCTGGCTCCACTTGTTGCCATCGAAGGGCATATACTCAATGAAGCGTACCTCGAGGTCCTTCTCCCGCGTCAGCTCGACAAACGGTACGATCTCCTGGTCGTTCAAGCCCCTCATCACAACGCAGTTTATCTTCAACTTGACGCCTGCTCCAAGTGAGTTGAGCTCCAGGATGCGGTCAATGCTCTTCTGGACCGCGTCAAACCCCTTTCTCCGCGTCATGATTTGGAATTGCCAAGGATCGAGGGTGTCGAGGCTCAAGTTGACACCCGTCAGCCCAGCGTCGACCATGCTGTCCAGCTTTCGATGTAGGGAGATGCCATTGGTCGTAATGCAAAGCTCTCTCAGGCCATGTGGTCGCAACGCACCGAGTTGGTGCATCAAGGGCAAGATGTCACGTCGGACCGTTGGCTCACCCCCCGTCAGCCTGATTTTCGTCACACCTTGTGAGACGAATAGGGATGAGAGAAGCACAATCTCAGGGGTGGTGAGGAGATTCCTGTCCGGGGAAAGCGGAACACCCTCCTCGGGCATACAGTAGACACACCGCAAGTTACATCTTTCGGTGACAGAAATGCGAAGGTAGTCATGCTGCCGATGGAAGGTATCTGTGAGAAACTCAGAGAAGGGCTTGGCGTCTCGGATGCGTTCCCGCCTCGAGGGTGAAGGTGAGGCAGAGTGTGAAGTCGTATGTGAGCCTGGGTGTGCCACAGCAGCGACAGTGCCCTGCCCGTGAGCCAATGATGCCGACGCAACACCTCTTCGTCCTGATGGCAAAGGCCATGTTGGTGGAAGAGTCAAAGGGGCCAAACATGGCGTGATGCATAATGGCAGCCTAGCTGCTAAATGACGTGTAGACTGCATGCTGGCAACCTAGGAAGGGATGCCAGGGCTCGGCGTAGTATGTACAAAGAAGTACGACGTATGGGACGGCGAAGCTGCGATGTGATATCTTTCAGGCAGACGGGAGACTCGGGAGACCACCGCCTACGCCGACGCCATATTGGTGTGACTGTGCGACTAACAGGCCGAAAAGCGCCAGCGGAAGCGATCCGGATGGCTGTGATGGGTGGATGATAGATAGATGGTGGACAAACACGCTCAGATCATCTCTCGTATCCCTCCCCTCTCCGATGATGCAGCGGCCCAGCCTGGTCAGGTGAGAATACCAGTGGCCCTGTCCGTATGCTCTACTCGTAGATTGGTGGCAACTAAGCCGGGACTGCAGCGATCCGGAAAGAAAAATGGTAACGATACTGGTGATGTCTGTGGAGAGAGAGGGAGAGAACGGAACAATGCCATTATTAGTGCGGTTCGAATAGTAATCTGGAGTACGGAGTAGTGACGGTTGACATGCAGAACAAACGGGCTAAGGAACGTGGCGCTAAGCCAAGGAGGGACATGGAGGAAAACGCCCACACCACTCTCTTGGCACCTATTCTTATTACTACATGCCTGACGATATTACGGAGTAGTACTTCGTACGTACATATCTACAAATCTACATCGTTCGCTCTCGGACACGCCAGCATACAGTAGTGTGTGTACACATCACAAACACAGTTGTCGTCCGTCTTGTCGTTTGAAGCTGTGCAACACAAAGAGGGCGGGTGAGCGTTTTGCTTTTCAGAGTGGCAAACCACTGCGAATACGGACGGAGTACATACATGCTGGCTGCCTTGTGCCACGCACTCTGCGCTCTGTTTGCTGCCCTTGGTGATGGCGTTTGGAAGGCATGCATAGCTGGACCGAAGCACACGAGAAGTTCTGTTCGGTCTGTGTCCGAGTCCTGATAGGACCACGGCTTTGCCTCTGCTGCCAATTCGTTCCTGCACGACACTCAGAAGAGAAGCCCCTGCTGTGCAGACGCCGGCAGAGAACCATCAGGTCCTAATGCACTGCTCTGCAGCATTCAAGTGTATGTACTATCTATGCATGAAATCGCTTGCCCTCACGGCTGATGGATACTGACTATTGGATTGTACTTGCACAGCATCGCCCCACTGCAAGCCGAGTCCAGATGGACGGCTGATTGCTACCCTCAGTTCCTCGACCGTTATCATCCGGTCAACTGAGACGCTACGGGTCACGAATGTCGTGAAACTAGGCCCTGCTTCTGGTCCTGCTTCTGGCCCTGCTTCCGCATCGGCCTCTACCTCTACTTCCACCCTCTTGTGGGCTCCAGCTTCTTCCAAATTTCTTGTCTCTGCAGCTGACCAGTTGCATGTGTTTGCTGCTGTGCGTGGCTCATCGTTCCATGCTACAATCCGCAACCATGTTTCCACCAGTGGCAAGCCCTCTGTTATCCAGTTCGGCGCCCGAGATACAGAGCTTTTGGTTTGGTCTGCTTCTGGGCTGAAACTCCTCATCTTCGATCTTTGCACCGCCAAAGTGGTCGAGATCGCTAGCCCCAAGTTTCACCAGCCTACATCTGCCTCACGAGGATTGTCCTTTCGCCCAGATACCGGGCACATGGCGCTGTTGACCCGCATTGGCGGCAAAGATCTTGTTAGCCTCCACCATCCCGTTAGCCGCCAAGTGCTCAGATCCTGGAGCCCGGAAACACTCGATGCACAGGGCCTCACGTGGACTCCCAATGGCCAATGGCTTCTTCTATGGGAGTCGGCAGCCCAAGGCCATCGCCTTGTCCTTTATGCCGCTGACGGCCAACACTTCCGCACCATTGGCGCCTCCAGTCTCTTGAAGGAGCTAGACGCCGATCTAGAACCGGGAATCAAGCTCTGCCAGCTCAGCCCCGATGCAAAATTGTGTGCTGTTTGTGACCATAGCAGGGGTATCGCTGTCCTTAGCGCACAGTCTTGGAGAGCAAGCTTGAGGTTGCTTCATCCCACCACCATTGTCCCAAAAGACACTCTCCAAGTAAGTACATACCCCCTCACCACCCGTACATATAGTATTGGTCAAGATCCACCCTCTGATCACCGTTCAAGGTGTGGCAGGAACAAATCGAAACCTCTTCGCCTTCGGGGCGATCCACACACACTTTCCTCCGGGCAACCCAAATGCTATCGCCCCCGGGACCGTCCGCTGAAGGCAAAGCTTCGGTGGCGGAACTCAGGTCAGGTTGCTCCATGGCTACATTCGATGCTTCATCAACTCTTCTGGCAACTAGGCTCGACGATTCACCGTGCACTTTGTGGATATGGGACGTTGCGGCAGCTGAACTTAGAGCCGTTCTCATCTTTCACGCCGCTGTCAACTTCCAATGGCATCCAAGCTCCCGCGAGCTACTCTTGGTGACATGCCAAGACGCAACCCAGCATGGCGTGGCTTTCATCTGGGATCCATTGTCAAACGGGCCTACGACCGTAGCCCCGGAGGACCACCTACCGAATGGAAGAGCGGTGGGCAAGACGCAGGTTGTGTGGATCAATAGCGAAACCGAATTCCCGGTACTATTAGTCTCGGACGTCCAACAATACCGTTTCTTATGTCCGTTGAGCGCAAACCAAGCCTCCAACCCTTGGAAGCATATGCCTGAAGGTCAATGGGACGATGGAGTTGGAGATTTTGATGGCCCGACACCGGCCCGGGACGTAGTGGACGACGCGGACATCGCGGAGCAAACATCAATCATGGACGATACATTTTCCTTCAAGAATGTTTGAATTTCCTAGTAGCCAATCAAAGGACCAAGCGTCTAGCCCACACTGTTGTTTGCATACGTGGAAATTGTTCAGCCTATGCCTCGGGCAGCCTCAGAAGCGAGCCGTTCGTACCCTCCAAGTTGGCGGCGAACACTGGGTAGCCCACCGATACTACTACTAAGTTGCTTTCAACACGCGATCTCCGGCCGCAAGTCTATGTCTGGTTACATCGTGGCGTCTCTTTTGACGAACCAGCATCAAGCGTCAACGTGCAATAAGGAAGTCCAGCGTTTCCTCTTTTCTCACGCTTGCCAGGGTATTAGGACTTGGAACATGGCCAAAAAGCGTTCCAAACAAGGGTGGATTATATGGTCCAATAAACCCCTACCTGGATATGAAGTGATTGATGATGAGAGCTTCAATGCTGTCTCTATCATATTTCCAGCGCAAATTCTACCGCCATTATGCCCAGCAGGCGTCAAGATTGAGCCCACGCCATCTGTACACCCCGATTATTTTCGGCGGAGTATCGTTTTCCAGATTCGTGGATACACTCCTCGCCAAGATGTTGCATATGACATGTCTCATGCAGTAGTAACGGGATAGGCCTAGTCCTCGTATGGTGCACGGCGCATTGACACCCTGCATTCATGCCACTTTAATTAGGGCGCTGCGATTTCTCGTACTTCGATCTGGCTTCTGGGGTACTACTATCCGCCATGATCCATCATGACAAGCATCAAAGCGTGGCAAACCGCTGGATCAGAGTCTCTGAACGACTGTGGTCCACCGACATCTTGCAGGAACCCTGTGGAATCCCGGCCTGCCCAACCCTTGGCTTAAGGCTGAGATGTGAGAGGAGGAGTCGCAATGCAATGACCCAGCTCAGCAAACACCCAAAAGTACTCCATACGAAGTACATACTTGTAGGCTGGACTCGAGGGCGGTTGGATGTGCGGGTCGTATGTCTGTATACTTGGCCACCAATGCTCCACTGCCGGCAAGTACGTGTAGGTACATGACAAGCAGTTGACTTTGACTTCTGTGATGATGTCCTACTACCCGGCTCCTGGATTGCCTCAAGCCCCTGCTCCTTGCCCGAGAGGCTTTCCTATAAAACCTCTCTCTCTCCTTGAAGGAGCCGCTAGACTGAGGCCTTCGATGTTTCTGGCATTGGCTCTGCGTTGCGTTTCCCACAACCCCCTTATCAACGACGTTTTCAAACTGGTGGCTCCTATTCATAGTGCACGTCGTATAGTTGCCCGGCGCGTTACCATTACGGAGTCGCACACGGCTTACCAAATCCTGGAACCTTGCACGAGAATCATACTAGAGAGCGTTGTGCGAACAGTTTGTCTTATCATGTCATCCAAACCGTCCAAATCGAGTTCCTCGGAGAACACAATCCAAGCGGATGTTGGACCTGGAGACAAGACTGGCATCTATTATATCACCATCTGCAATGTTTGTCGCCACATCCCAGACTCTGGTTCCATCTAACCTGGTTGACTCTTAGCTCCCTTTCGGATCGTCGTGGCAGGAGTTGAAGGACTGGCTGCGCCAGGCTTGCACTGTTGATCACATCGAGCTGTTCCAGACCAGTACATCGGGATGGATTCGTCTCAGAGGGAAACAGAACTTCGAGAAGGCTTGGAGTACGCCCCCGCAATTGCTAATACACGTATATCTCTTCGTCCCGGAACGCAGCGCTAAGTGGTGACTAGGGCATATTAACACCGTCGACTTCAAAGGGCGTTCTATCATCGCCTCTGACAAGAACAAGACCGAGTCGATCAAGATCAAAGAACTGGTCGAAAGCCCGTCGCATTACAAAAAGGAACGGAAATCGCCTACATCGAAGATCCCCTATTTTCAGACTCCGCGGCCAACGCGCTACGGACCGCAGCATGCGTCAACACAGTACTCGGCAGCATCTTACGGTCAGGTACGGGCGCCTTCGACGCTTCTCTCCTGTCACTATCCTGCATGTACTTTATTTGACAATGCCTGTATGATGCAGTTCTATATGCATGGATACCCACAAAGCAACGGCGGCGTGAGCTACTCTGCAAGTCCTGTCGCGATGTCAGCGTACAACGCTACACCAACCATCCCTCACCAGACCCTAGTCGATCCTTATGCCGGAACAAGTCCTGGCCTTGGCTACGGAGAGCAACACTCGCCGAGTGTTGGCTCTGCCGGTCGATCCCCGTATGAGGGTGTACAGTACGTGATGCCGTATTGCACTCAGCCTGCGGCCGCGTCGTACACAAATGCTTACAGCAACACGGCGGAACCTGTCAACCCCAATGTGTACATTCAAACCGAGCCCCGCAAGATTCTTATTAGGCAATTGCCTCGCCAGGCGACCGCTGAGGAAATCACGGCTTGGATACAGGGCACAACGAGGCAATATGCTCAGGAGATCAGCTGCATTGAGGTTCCGCCGAACGACAAGAATCGCGCCCGAGGCCATGCCTACGTCATTTTCAAAACCACGGAAGCGGCTCAGGCAGCTATAGGACTGCTAGACCAGGCCCTTTTCCATCCTTACCAAGTCTCGGCTCGGTTTACCAGAGAAGGGGTCAAGGTAAACGAGCAGGAGTCCACCCTAGCGTCTACTTCCCCACACACTCGCAAAGATACAAAGGGGGCTCGCAATGGCGGATCGAAGGGCCATCGGATGCGATACAAGGAGTGTGGGCCGTCTCCCTACTATGGCCACAGCAAACCGGAGAAGAAGAAGACCATCAAGACTTTCGGGAAGAGGGAGATTAAAGCTTCCGAGACGAGGGAGACTAGTCCTCTCGAATGGAAGGGGATTGAATGGAAGGAAATCGAATGGAAGGAGATCGAGACCCCCCCGAAGGAGAACAAGCCAATGGAGAGGAAGGCGACCCGGGCTGAAGGTCAGCCAGTGGAGAAAGAGAACAAGGTCTGGCCTGTCATTGCGGATGGGTCGTCTCGCCAGCGTGCAGAGTAGAGGGGAATGCCTATCCCTCTTCTCTCGCTCATGTTGTTGGCCGTTTGCAGGATGAGGCTGAGTGCTTGCTTATGAAGCCCTTATTAGAGGTCGCACTGGTCACGGAGTTGGGAGGTTCTTTTGTCGTCTTTCTTTCTGGCCAGCTCATACCAGTGCCAGCCATACCACTTGTTCGCCTTTCAGGGCCAGACTAGTGTTTTGGGTGTCGTGTGGAGCGAAGCGCCACGGGCTTTGTTGGCGGGACGGAGTCAAAAATTGGACGGAGTGGTATTAGTTGGAGGCTTTCCATGTGGTATTCTCCCGAACGCGACACCGACAATTTACTACTTACTACTTACATGTGCTTCATGTCTCGGACACCCTTGTTTGGTCTGCTTGGTTTGTGTATCCTTGCATGAGCTTGTGCATCCATACTACTTTTACGGAGTACGACGTGCAGCAACCTCGCATGGCCAGCCGTCTCGAGGCCGTCATAGTTATGTGTACATTGGTTGGTGATGCCACGACTCTGCCCTTTGTGTAGTAGTCATATGCAGACTAGCTGACCGGTCCTCTATAAATGGATCACAAACTTTGTGCAATACGACTGGTAGGATCTGATATGTAGTCATAGCACAGTGGGTAGCCTAAACGAGTACGGAGTAGCAGGAGAAGTAGGAGGTAATAATATCCGCTGGAGAAACCGGGTAGCCGGGACGGGCCTCCCACCAGCTATGGTGCTAGCTTTATGCATGAGAACCTCGTAACGTATGCATATGTACTGACTACTCCGTAGGTGTGTTTCGGAGAAAACCAACAGGCTTGCAGCAACGAGCTGTATGCGTGTCTGTGTGTCTCGTCTGTTTGTCCCTTATGCATGTCGCACCATGTTGGTGGGGGCTATGGGAGATGCCGCAGCGTCATGACTTTCGTCTCCGTATCTATTCGTGTATGTATTCATAGATGTAAATAAGTTGTGTATTTTGAATTTCGTATTGCATAGATATTTGTATTGCATACCTAGATATATAACAAGGTATGTATGGGCATACAGAGTCAAACGACAGCAACGGCGTCGTACGGAGTAGTACTTTGGCTTTACATGCTTTCTTTGTTTGTCTGCCCTCAAGCGGGACACAACATGTAATAATAACAGATGCATTCGAAACCGGGCTGCAAAGTTGCACCCCGGACGACATGGCCGACGTGCAGCTCATCATACCAGCATGTACATACAAAGTACGGAGTACAGAGTATGTATTTGAAATGAACGGTACTTCGTATATTCGTACATGTCAAAGTCATTACGGAGTATTGTTGCCTGATCTCAAACTGGCCAGTAGGCATGCCTCATCACCTACCACAAGACCCTCCAATACCCCCTGCACGTCATGCAGGCAATCTTCCCCAGATCTCATCTTGTCATTTAAATCTCTGTGCCAACGTGGAGCACCATGTAGTGTAGCTCCGACATCCTGGTCGGTATGTTATTCCCATTGCCCACCTTCGGGAGCATCCGCCAATTCCTTCAGGGAGGAGACCTGGCAGCGAGGGGGCCAACATGCCGCCATAAAGCGCGCTGCATGGATCCGCTGGCCACGTAGGTGCCTCATATCTTGTCCGTACCGGCATGTACCTTGTGCTTAGATACACGCCTGCATGTGTTTGGCCCCCAGCGGAGGTTTGCATGAAAGCTGATGTACTTGATCCTGGCAAGATCTGCGATGCTACCCCAAGCCACCCGTGACTGGCCGCTGAGGCTCAAGGAGCCCCCGTCTAACCACCGAAATTCATCTTCAATGTGATAGTTGGCTGGTTGGTTTCGCTGGCAGTAGCCTTCTCTGCACCATCTGCGACTTGGCGTCCTGAACGGATCACCTCCTCGAGGAAGGCTCTCTGGCCACCGCTCAGTCCACCAACAATCGCTCGGAAAACCCCCTGGTCGACGGCTGCTAGCTCAAGCAGACGCGTGCTCGTTTCAGCATAGACCTCATCCCCTTCCCCGGTCGCCCTCGTCATAAGAGCCGGGATGACCACGGACATTGCAGCCGGGACCCGGTCCAGCTTGGCTGAGCCAACATAGAGGCACAGCGTATGGCTGACAAGTGACCGAGCTCGTTCAGGATCCTCAGGCTCCACATCGGTCACAAAGGCGATCAATCGCGGGAAGAGATAGCGGGCAATGCTGAGGTCTGCTGATGTGGGCGCTGCTTGTAACATTAATGACCTGATGCAGTTTGCGGCAATCTTGGCAGTCTTGGAACAATGCATGTTAGTCAAAGCACCGGGGAGACTCGGCATGGGGGCGTGTACTTACCATTCGATCGGTGAGGCAATCCAAGACCTCATCCAGGTAGCGCGCAACAAGGGGCTCAGTGGCAGGGAGTTGATTCCTGCCACTTGTGAAGAGAATCGTGGTGGCAAGAAGACAATTTTTAACAGCGGCTAGAGACGTCGGTGTCTCTCGCTTCTGAGCATTTAGATAAATCGATAGGAAGCGACGGAGGCAGCCTTGTAGTTGGATATCGGTGGCTGATGGCCCATTGGCCAAGTCCTTCCTTGATCTGGACATGCTGGCTACAAATCGCTTCAGCGTAGCAAGCGATTGGGGCACAATCACCTCCTGGCAGTCGGGTGTAGCAAGAATGGTTGCAAAGATATGGATTATGCATGCATGAAGGTCCGTCTTGATGATTGACGGAAAGACCTCGGCAGCATCCACCAGTGCATTCAGCGATGTATTGATAAGGAGGATGGCCTCTCCATTTATTTGATGTCTTGTCGGCTGGTTGCCTTCTGAGAGATTCGGCACAATGCCTGACAGTACAAGGACAATGATTCGAGTTAGTTCAAATAACTGATCAATGTCCTCGGAAAGATCGCCATCCTCTTCTGTCTGCCTTCTAGCGGAGGGGTGAGTGACACACAAATCTCTGGCAACCTCTACTATGACGCTTTGAACGTCTAAGCCCTCCGTAAGTACAAGGCGATCAAGCAAGTCCATTGTCTCTGAAAAGACATCAGCACGGTAGATGGCATGCCCACTAACGCTGGGATGCAAAATCTTCTTCAACGCCTGGAGAATGGCTAGCATCTGCTCTTGTGTTGCAAGGGAATTGTCCTGTCCGGGGCGAATCGCAAGGGCTTCAAAAGCAAGACCAAATAGTACGAAGAAGAAAGCAACAGGTTCATCCCGGTAATTGATGCCCGGAACCTTGCTGTGTCCATTGGTGGCAGTAGCACTTGACTCTTTCCCATCTAAGGCGTCGAATACAAATTCGCTGTCTTGTTCGATTAGGCTTGCAATAGCATCGACCAACTTGAGCCACGAGTCCTGGTAGAAGCGAAGTAGAGTCTCTCTATTCAGAGCTGCGTAAATAGTATCGAGGCTGCCAGATAGCGAAGGGGGTCCTAGCGTCATGGAGATGTCCGGTTCGAATCGAAGTCGTGCAAACTCTCGGAGCGACTCAAGCCAGAGAGGCGTCAATTTGCCAATATGCGGCTTTATGACATCCAGGAGATATTTCTGCTCGGTGCTGGCAACCTGTAGTTCAGCCCAAGCAGAGAAGACCGATATTTTGACCATGACCTGTGCGTTAGAGCTAAGGCCCTTCAACTCTCCAATCCCTGCATTTTCATTCTCAGTGGAGAAGTTCTCCAAGGCGCTCACGAGCGTCTTCAAAATGCGACCCATCCTGTCGACATCGGTAACAATGCCAATTGCAATAAAGCTGGCACACACGTTGACGGCCTCCGAAGCCAACTCTGGAGATGAATCGGCGGCAAAGGCTGGCGTGAGAGCTGAGCTGATTTGAGCTTGATACTGCTCCAAGAGCATAGCTTCCTCAAAGTCTGGGTCGAGTGTTTTCCCAAACATCTTGAGAACGGCACCGATGATTTTGAGACCCCAGATGCGAAGTTCCAAGACACTTGATGTTGACGCGGAAAAAGCTATACGAACAACATCGGCAATCTTGTTCTGCAATGCAAGTTGGGCGTGGGACTCTCCGTTGGCCGCGACATCCTTTGCCACAATGGCGAACATATCATAGATACAGCTGATTGCAAACGTTGTAACTTGCCACCGTAGAGGCTCAGCTGCTGATGGAGCATCACTCTTGTCCTCTTTGGTAGCAGCAGAAGCAGATGCGAAGCCTGCGACTTCCTCGTCCTGCAAATCAGGAAGCCCACCTGACGTAGTTTTAGAAGCGCTCTCTTCTTCTATGGATTTTGCTCTGGTCATTTTAAGAACCGTTTGGAAGCGCTGAAGCCATGTACTGGTTTCATTGAGGCATGTTTGATGCATCCAATTTCGAATGGTGTTCCGAATGCCATCGTGAGACGGCTCTGTATCCAATACAAGCCAAAGATGATCTTCGAACCCCTTGTCTGCTTCTCTGAGAACATCTCGTGGATCTCTCTTCATGATGTTGTAAATACCGTCTACGGCAACATCTCGCAAGGCTGTGTGCTCAGATGATAGGTATTTCTGAAGTACCTTGACATAGTCTGCAAAGTGCATTTGTCCCGGGGCATACAAAGAGAGATGCTCTAGACAGCCTAATGCAGCCTGTTCAGTAAATACGTCGTCTTCCTTCTGAAATTGCTCAACCAAAGTGAAGATTAGCTCTCTTGACTTGTTAGCGTCCTGCAGGTCGGGGCCTAAGACGTTGATGAGCGAATCGACACATCGGGTAATGGCTGCCGTGGTAGACAGTTCCAGTTCAAGATTCATCGAAACGGCCGATGGTATCTCCGAATGATGCGTCTCAGATAAGTACAACTGAGCTAACATTCCTAGGGTGCTGGGGACGTATGAAGCAAAACTCAGCCCAGCGGCATCTGATGCCAGTGACAGGGCTTCAAGGGCCCAGGAATGAACGATTGGATGAGGGTCGTTGCAGAGAGACATTAAAATACCAAGGATCGTTTTTAGATGATAGCCAGCAGCCATACCCCCAACCTTGGTTTGGATAGCACCAAGAGCCATTGCACAACCTGCTCTTGCGCTGGGCTCACGGTTGCTGACAATGGTGTCGACAAGGTACTTGATCTCCTGATTTGTAAATGCATTGCCATACACATTGCAGAGTCTTGCGACAGCAGCATAGCCTAGGCCTCGGACGTACTGATCCGAGCCAAGAACGAAGTCTCTGACGATGTCCTGCAATAGCCGCTCCACGGCAATATTAGCGATATCTCCTGATGGAGAGCTTGTCTCTTTAACAGCGACTCTCATGGTGCTTAGGACAGCGGCCGCGACGTTCACATTGATAGCCGCTTTTCGACCAGGGTCTCTCTGAAGAGAGCCTGCCGACGCAAATGTTCTGATTTGCTCCAAGATACTCTCCTGGACCTTTGCTGGCGTGAGGGGGAAAGCAAAAGCAAAGAGTTGAATCGCATTGTTGATAACCTCCGTAGTGGGAGGGTCGAGACCGGCTGTGACATCGTCTGCACCCCCGATATAGAGCATTACTGCGTCATGTTCTAGGCTGCCACAGACGGGCGACTGTAGGAGCTTGTCGATCGAGTCTTCTGGACTGCTGACGTCAAGCTCCTCTTGTGTTGCAGAGTCATTTTGGCCGGGAAGCCTTTTAACTTGGAAGCCTGATACCAGACCAGTAATCCCAAAACCAGTGTTATCACCGACATCCCAGATCGACTCGAACGTCCCAGCAGCGTTGGCTATTGACGCACTCAGAGAGTTAGGGGTATAATTATCGGGATCAGCGAAAAGCGATATTGCAAGGGTCAAAAGATTGGTCTGCAGCAGCGCCTCACTTCCTCCAGCGGGACTCAAGTTCACAAGTTTGATGTAGCATTGCAAGACTCTGCGCTGTACCATCATGTCCAGGTCTTGGAGTTGAAGCGCGGGTGTTAGTCTTTGAGAAATATCATCTGTTGTCTTCTTCGACGGCAAGGCCTTTAGAAAAGCTGTTGTGCTTTGAAGCATTGCAGCAATCCGTTTGGAGACATCGACCGTCAAAAGCCGATTGTTGAACTGGAGGAATGCCAAGATGGACCCCAGAGCACATTCTCTTACATGAGTGAGGAACGATGCTTCAAGGAAGCTCCTTGCTGAGGTGTTGTCCTTGGCCAAAGGTTTCGGTAGTGCATTTTTCCACAACAACAGCAGCTGTGAGAGATGAATCTTGACAAAGTTCGGTCCGAGCGACATAAGTCCGCCAATAAGAGTCCAAGCAACTTGAATTTGAGTACTTGAGACACGGAGTTCCGACTGACTGCTAGACTTGAGCAGATTTGTTGCCATTGTCAGAACTCTACTGTTGATATCGAGCGATCCATGTAATGGACGAGAAGGGCTGGCACTCAGGGTGGCCGCGAGTCCATGTGCGAAGCCAGTGCATCGCCTTGGAGAATTGCGGCCCGTCCCAAGTAGAGATAATTCTCGACTGAGACTATTCATGCAAACGGAGAGACATGGGAGTAGCTGTTGGGGGCAAGCAAGGACGAGAGTCTTCATGCAATATGACGCAAAGACTTGAACGGTATAGCTTGGGTGCTGAAGAACCTGCAACAGTCCATCCCGACAAGCTTCTGCGAAGCCGTTCGCAGCGGAGCCTAGCGACTTGATAAGCGAAGCGACAGCATTCAGAGCAGCAATGAGTGTCTGCTTCTGAGGCTCAGGCCGTTCAGCTAGAGCTTGAGGATAATTCTTAAGAACTCCATTAATCAGAGATTCTGCAGCAGACGTCTGCCCGGATTCGCCCAGGATCTTGCGACCAATGATATCTTGAATGACTATGTCTAGGATCCTTCTCGATATCAATAAACGATAACGGTTGTTGCTGATAGTTGCATGGCCAAGCACATCAATCGCTAAGCTTTCGACAATCTTCAAATAATTGGACTGGACAGTTGTTTCCCCCAGTCGTCGGAATAGTTTGCCATAGCAGACACCGATGGCAGCTCGTGTCTTGTTAGATGTCGCCCCTTTGACATAATGCCCAGCCAAGAGTTTCAGTATATCTTGCAGGGACATGGCGAGATCTTGGCTTCGCTTCGCTCCAGGAGCAGGACTTGACGGCCGTGGCGGAATATCATCTTCATCCGCCGTGATTCCGGGATGCGTGGATGCCCGCTTGAGCTTGGCCTTGGACTTTTTGTTTTTGGCAGCTGCTCCATCTCCATTTGATTCTGAGTATCCTTGGACAAGAGCCTCAGCAAAGCAACCGGCAACAGCATGCCGAACTTTTGCAGATGATGAATCGGCAGCTTTGAACAAGGCAGTTTCCAGTTTGTCAAAATCAGCCGAGTTTTTGAAATAGGGAGTATGCTTTGTCAGAGCCTTCAAGCATCGGCATGCTGACACAACGACCAAGTTACCCTTGTCGGATGAGGCGTAGTTTCTCCCCTGTTTCCAAATATCTCGGGAGATATACTCGTCCATGGAGCCCTCAACCATGGTAACAATCTTGGATAAAGCTATGAATACAGCGGCGCGCAGTCCTGCATTGCTGGATGCCGATTTCAGAAGCTTGAGCAGCCCTGTGCAAGAGAGTTGATGCAGTCCAATCGCACTATCCCCCGCTGAGGCGAAGACATCTCCAAGACAGCCAACAGCGGCATGCTTCGTACGGGTTTCGCTATCTGACTTGGATTTGCTTCCTGATATAATTGCCAGTAGATCATTTATCGTCTCAAATAGTAGTTTCCTGTCTCCTTTCCCGAAGATGTGCGCGAAGCAAGCTCCCAGATTATTCCTAATGACTCGGGACGGTTGCGGTGAGGACAAGTTGATGATCTGGAATATTTCTCGCTTGAGGTAGAACTGCTGAGCAGAGCAATCGTCCGCTGAGAGCCCGAGCACATGTTTCTTCAGGCCCGAAACAAAGGTGAGGAGAAAGAGGTCTTGTTGTTCAGCGGGAAGCGCTTGGAGCTTCGGGAGGTCGAGCTCCGGATTGGCGGACTCATGCCGCTCGGATTCGGTGTTGGGCTGGGCGATTGGCGCGCCAGCTGGAGGTTCGGGTTCCTGACTCGACGACATCGTAGGCGATCGTGGATGCCGTCAAAGGCCCCGATTCCGCTGAAATTGTATCGTTTGTGTCGTCTGAAACTGTTTAAAAGGGGATGGCCAGGTTTCCACAGCCCAGATATGACGATGGGCATCCAGACTAGCGGTGGTGAGCTAACCAATCAGCACTCCGGGATGGACAGCCTTCCGCTCCAAGCTCGCGGGAAGATCATTAACCCGGCGCATTTCAATCTAACCAGCGATCCAGTAAGCTTAACAAGCGCAATGAAGCTCGTCTGCTCATAGAATAAAGTGACGATTTCAATCTCACAAATAGTGTCCATACATAGGATTTTGTGAGACTCATGACTTGCGACCTAAAAAAAAAAAATTATTCATCATGGTCCTTCCGAGGACATCATTTTCTGTTTCCATAAGGTCTTGTCTGTCAATTCCATTCCACGGATCATCAATATGCCAACGATGTTTGCGATCTTTTGGGACAACGGCACCCCGATTTGCGGGACATAACAAATGGTCAAAAACAAAACATATCAAAGCTGTTACAGACAAGAAGAAGATGGCTGATCGTACATCTTTTACAAAACTTATCACCATGTACTCGAAAAGTCAGTACTGGGTAGTCATTACGCCATTGACAAGCCTCCTCTGACGTTCAAAATAGTGTATGGAGAAGATGTCAGGTTTAATCCACAATTAGCAAACGCAATAGCTGCAGCCACAAAAGGTTCTCCGCCTCAGCTATCAGATTGTCCCAACAAGAGCTAACTTATGGACCAGCCAGTGTTCCGAAAGCTTTAGTCGAAGGTGCAATCGCAAGAGGTCAAGGACGCTCAGCAAATGGCGCACAGCTTGAATCCATGACAATCGAAATCCTGATGCCTCCAAATGTTGCTTTGGTTGCTGATGTTGAGACGGATAACAAGACGCGCAGCTTGCATGACCTCAAATTTGTGGTAAAAAAGGCCGGCGGAGTTGTCGGGTCTACCGCTTTCTACTTCTCAAGACGCGGGCGCGCAGTTTTCAAGGCCAGAGAAGGGGGGCCGTCGCTTTCAGATGTCCTGGAAGAATCCATTGAGCATGATGGAGCTGAAGATGTCGAGGAGCATCCAGATGGTGGCTTTTTAGTCTGGACGGAGCCCTCCAAACTTATGGCCATCACAGAAGCCCTGACAAAAAGGTTCGAGCTCGAGGTGCTAGAATCAGACATCGTATGGGCGCCAAACGAGGATACTAAGGCCGACGTCGACTCTTCTCAGTCGGTCGAAGGATTAAACAACCTATTATCCGGCCTCCGGGAGTATACCGAGGTAAAAGCCATATACGCCAACATCCGCCAAGGAACTATCACGGATGACGAATGGGACACGGTAGAGAGGCATATAGATGTATAATACATAGCACGAATAAATCATGTACAATAAGCGCTTCCATAATATCGGGCGCCATACGTTTTACCAGTCCCAACCAGAACGCCGACCATGCATCATTATACAGTCACAGACAGCCTCGACCGACGAACCAATCGTACTCGTACGTGCCCAAAAACAGTTTTTTAAAGGGCCGCCATATCCGCCGACCGATGCGATCTGAATTTTAAGAACCGTTTGTCTCATTATGCTGCGTCTTCGCTACTTGTCGCTGCTGCTCCATGGCTTGGCGAAGCTTTTGTCGCGCAACAATCCTCTCGTACTCCGCTATGACCTCTTCTCTATCCTGGGGCAGCTTATTGCACTCTTCGGGCTTTGGCCAGAATCCATTTACTGTAAACCGGTTGTCGAGGTTGGTTCCAAAGTAGTACATGATGCCAATGGGAAACATCAAGTACGTGCCGAACTGTAGGCGCATTGCTCGTTAGGACTCTTTCGGTAGGGCTGGACGAAAGTGTGATGGACAAGACTCACCTTGAAAACCTCAAGATTTAGGCCACCCATTTTGGAATATAGTTGAATGTAGAGCGATTTCGACTTGTATGAATTTGCAGACGTTGGCTAAGGTGGTTCGTCAAATGGACGTCGCCAATGGAATGAGCGATAACCTCGATAAAGCGGTAGCTTCCAGCCCCACTCGCAACTGACGCCTCACGCCACCACATATCATTGAGTGCTGGTGATGCTTACGAGTATATGTATGGAGTACCAAAACCTCATAAAACCTTTCATGTATTTTTTAGGGAATCCATATACTGTCGTGATCGGCGACAACAAAAAACCTCTCGAGCAAAGCCATCCATAGGTCAATGCCGTAGAGACAAAATAAAAAAACCAACCTTAGGCATGACCGTCCTGCCGCCGCCATATGCACCCCATCAATGCCTCGATATCAACGCCGTCAAAAGATTTGCCGTTCCCTAGAGTCCCAAGCCCGTACCCGTAAAGCCATAAACTGACAATAGAGATTAACCCAAGCCAAGACTCCTGGAAGCCCACGAACCATACGCGCCCTTACTGAGTCGTCCCCTGATTTCTCTCCTTTTCTGCCTGTGCCTCCTCCATCATATAACGCTCCGTAAAACTACGAGGTGTTCCGTTGAACCCAGATTGAACAACACTGGCACGAAAACTGCTAAGGTCTCCTTCATCCATCCCACTCCGGCCGTCCAAGCCACCCACAAACGTGTTAAATTGCCCCAACGAAGCAGCCCGGGCATGTACTTCTGGGTCTTTCACAACTGACATGATCACCGGGCGGCCTTTATATGACCCAAGAGATCCGGGCTGAAACCTTGCCATTGTTGGAGTCAGAGGATCCATCCTCGATGGCCTTGTGATAGAAACTGCCGGCGATGTCGAGTAGAGGGTTGGTTTCGACTGAGTCTTTGGAGACGTTGTTTCATGAGATTCATCGTCGGAAGGCTCATCCGGTATGGGTGATGGTTGCTGTCGTGGTTTAGGTGGAGCACTCAAACCTCCAGGTTCAAAATGAAACATATCGTCATAATCATCCACTCCTTCATCATCATCGGAAGCAACATGATATTTCGCCTCTTTGGTCCCATTGTTAGTTGGTGGGGTCGTGGTTGAGTATCCATTGCCTTTCTCTGTGGTTGGCGATCGAGGCATTGGGGTGGAAATGATTTTTTTGGTGAATGATTTCGATTTTCCCATTGCCAAAAAGTCCTCTTCGTCCGAGGAGTTGTCAACATCTTGATTCTCATCTGGTTCATTAGGTGCACCTGAATACTTAGTTCGATTACCGCCAAGACTTTTCGCAGAGGTCTTGGGATCTGCGTCGGCTGTTGTTGGAGCAATCTTCTCCGTGGAACCAAGTTTCGCTAAAGGAGTGGCCATATCTTGTTGTTGCGACACAATCTCATCTGCGTCAGGATTGACGACGGTCCAAACAGTACCTTCGTCCATTGGCGCTCTAGACAACGCTCTCAGGGCCTCAGTTGAAGAGCTCTTTCGAGGCGGAGGCTCGTACTCTTCTATGTCATCGCCTAGTATAGTATCGGAGCTGATCGAGTCATCCTCCGGATATGATGACAATGCGCTGGGAGCTATAAAGTCGGCTGGCTGGGGAGATGCCGTAGGCAGCACCTCGGCACCCATGAATTCGAAGCGCACCCGCCTGGGACTCTGAGGAGGCTTAGACAAGCTGGACGACCGCCGCAAGGCACTTCGCCGGACTTTGATGTCGCTTTTATCTGAACAAACAGACGAGGTTGAATCATCCGTCGTTGCCCGCGCAAGGCTGCCTGTTTCGGCAGCTGCCTGCGCCGTCGCAGGAGGCGCTCCGCCTGGCTCTGAGTGCCCGTCCATGACCATGCCGTTTCCTGCGTCAGTCCCAGTGCCGGCGCTCAAATGGCCTGTCTCAGGCAGAAGTGGGAAGGGGATTGTGGTGGTGGTCTGAGGGGCAGTCGTGGTGGCGACCGAGATGGCAGGGCGTACGTTTGGGGGGGAACTATCGAGCAAGGGCAAATAGCTTGGCGTAAAGAGACCCTGCAATTCGCTCTCCCGGTCGCGCGAGCTTTCCGGGGCCTCGATGCGGGAAGACACAGCAACGGGCGTCGGGGACTGTTGGAATGCAGCTGGTCCTGGACTGTCCTGCGTTGGTCGTGAGTCGGCCGCCTTAAGTTCGGGGCGGAGTGTCGGGTAGTTGGCAAAGGACGTCACGATGGCTCGCTCGATGCTGGATGCAACGCCGGGATCCACGTCGCCGAGCAGATCATGGTAGTGGTGCTGGAAGTCGGCTATCAAGTCCCCGCGATAGGCACGAATCTTGCCTTCCAGATCGTCGAGCTTGTAGTGGAGGCTGTCAAGCAGCCTCGCCTCCATTGCGGCTCTCAAGATGCTGCAAGCGGACTGGAGCGTATCAATGGCCTTGATCTGCGCATGACGCTAACAGGAGAGGCGGGGAGCGAAGGCTGTCGCTGCGTTGGAGCCAAAAACTCTATACGGCAGCCAGAGAGTTCAAGGTTCCTTTGCGTCTTGGAGGCGTAAAGATGGACAGGATGGTTTCGGTAGCGAGGGCAGCGGGTTAATTACAATTGCGGGCTGCCCCCCCACCCTTCTGGCCAGCCAGCCCGTGACCTTTGGTGGTGAGAACTTAGAAGGACTATTTTCGCACACCGAGATTTCATTGTGCCTATCAGCATGCGATAGTAGTATAATAATGGCTCTTGGCTCTTGGCTCTTGGGACAGAGTCCAGGCTCCATTTTGCTGAGGTTCCGGAGCCGCACCAAAAATGGCCTTGGGCAGATGGTCCGTTCCTTTGGGGGCACACGCTAAACAGATAGGGCATATCGTGTGATCACACCAAGTGCCTTCCTTCCTTTAATTAATTACTACTAAAATATTGTTGATATACGAAGCACCCAAGTATCTACTACTACTTCGTACTAATTGCTATGTACCATAACCACTCGGTCTAATATCTAGTTATGGGGTAGAGAGCTGGGCTTGAGCTGTAAGTGCAGGCATCGACAGGGCCAAGATAGACAGGCAGATAATCGATTGCGTGTGTGTGTGGGAAACCAGCTGTTTGGACCCAAAGTTCCAGCCTGTTTCCCGATCAGTCCCCAACAAGAGGTGTGGGATGAAGTGGGGTCCAAAAAGAAAGCCAACAAAAGATATACCAGTAATACTTCGACCTTTGTTACGATGTTGCGGTTCCTGTTTTTGCCACCCGTTTGGGGTGGTTGATTGATGGCTGCTCATGCATAATCCTGCAGATCTCCCCTGCTGACTCGCCAACTCGGTGAGTTGAGGCCCCTCATCGGCCGGTTGCTAAAATCTCAGATTTGCCCAACCAGAACAAGGTTTCAGATCACGTACATACGATCAACTACCTAGTTACTGGTGCCAGCATCTACTAATCGCCGTTTACGCGTGTGTAAGTACGGATGCGCCCAGTAGTTATGTATGTAGTAGTACGGAGTACTCCTTACCTCCTAGGACATTTCCTCACTCAGAAGAGAAGAGATGATACTGCCATTACGACGACTCGACGACACTACACAGAGCAAATTTGTGAGCTCACCAGAAGCCCACCAACCCGCTGTTAATCTTCGTAATAGATATCTCACAGATCACTTAAAATAGCCGTCTTAAGATATGGCTTGTTGTACTTCGTAGTAGTAATACCACTTTGAAAGCCGGCTTCGTATTATCTACTACTAATACCTACTTACACACCTGTACGGAGTAGTAAGCAGCTAGTCCCGGATTACACCGCCTTGCCCTTTTTGAACATACAGGCAAGGTACAGAATTTTGCCAACAGCTTCATTGCCAGCTGTGGGTACAGTCTTCTTGTGACTTGAAGCAAGCTCACCTCCAACGATCCACCACTTGGGACGGCCTGCTAGAAGAGGTGTGCAATCGATTTAAAGGACGCTCTTTTCATTCCTGCGCATATATATCGATTCAACATGTCCACTATTCCAGCTTCAGCCCTGCAATCAGGGTCTCCGCCAACAATTCCACTTGCATTCAACGCCAACCAGCCGCCCAAGGTCACATTATACCCTCTTTCAAACTACACATTTGGCGTGAAAGAGACCCAGCCTGAAGAGGACCCGTCGGTAATCGCCCGCCTGAAGCGCCTGGAGGAGCACTTCACCGAGCATGGCATGCGCCGCACCTGTGAGGGCATCTTGGTGTGCCACGAACACAACCACCCGCACATCCTGATGCTGCAGATTGCGAACGCGTTCTTCAAGCTCCCCGGTGACTACCTTCGACCCGAGGACGATGAGGTTGAGGGCTTCAAGGCCCGATTAGACGAGAGGCTCGCGCCGGTCGGCCGACTAGGGGAGGGCGAAGAGGCTGGAGACTGGGAAGTCGGCGAATGTCTTGCGCAGTGGTGGCGGCCGAACTTCGAGACGTTCATGTACCCCTTTGTTCCTGCTCATGTCACGCGACCAAAGGAGTGCAAGAAGTTTTATTTCATCCAATTGCCCAAGAGCAGTATGTTGCACTCCCCGGAATGCCCTCGAATCTATGGCACCTGCTAACAATTCCTGGCCACAGAGGTCTTGAGTGTGCCGAAGAATATGAAGCTTCTTGCTGTGCCCTTATTCGAGCTCTACGATAACACCGCTCGGTATGGCCCACAGCTCTCGGCCATTCCCCACATCCTCAGCCGCTACAATTTCGAATTTGTGGACGAGAATGGCAATGTTGTGGCCGCGACGCCGGGCACTGGCGCTCCAGATGGATATGTACCAAAGACAAAGGTCCTCGCTGGTGATGACACCGATATGAATGAGGAAAACGGAACGCATTGATCACTGTGGTCGATGCATTGGAAACATGGCGATGGTGTTTGGCGCATGGGAGAATTTATGAGTTTTCAAAATCTGGAATTCATCTGTATAAATGAACGGATATTGCCGAGTTTTCTCACACCTTCTCTGCTTGGATGGTAGCCATCACACGATGCTGATGCTTGTCTGCCCTGAACTCCAGATGTTGCCGGATTGTCTCACGCTTTCTCTCCTTGGATGGTAGCCATCACACGACGCTGATGCTTGCTCGATCGAAACTCGAGATACCAAACGCCCTGCCAAGTTCCAACAGCCTGGAGCGATATCAGGATGAGTAGCCCGATGAAATGTCGCACTGGATTACATACCAACTTTCCGTCCTTAATGGGAATGGTGACGCTGGCGCCAATCAGAGCAGACTTGATATGTGCCTATAGGCTGTCAGAGATATAATGCCAACTCATAAGACGTTACTTCTCACCGGCATATCATCAGGACCTTCAGCACTGTTAAATGATGCAGATTAGCCGTCTGAAGGTTCTTGGGACCTTGAACATTGCACTTGCTCATGGCGATATAGAGCCTCCCCTTTAGCACCGTATTCCGGAGCAATACGGTCTAGCGCGTCGCTCATGTCAGCTCTTACATCTTCGTCCCCTATATAGCCACCGTCAGATACACTATTCGAGTTTAGATAGGCTGAAACGTGGGTGTTATACAGTTCTCATTCAAACTAAGTGCGCAACTGGTATGTTGAACGAAGAGGTTGAGCAAGCCGACTTTATAATTCCTGATCTCAGGCAAAGCAGAGACGATTTGGTCAGTGATGAGATAAGACCCGCGGGATTTGGCCGGGAGTGTGATTTGCTTCTGGAACCATGACATGGTGGAAATGGAGTCTTGGATATTGTTTCCCGTCGATGGAGTGGAAGAGCGTGAGAAGATGAGGCTAAATGGCAGTGTCCAGACAAAGTGGAATAAATCCGGAAACAAGGCGATAAAAAGCAGCAGAATCAAGAAAATAGTTGTCGTTGTAGAAAGACTGTGAGGCTGTTGAGGAGGCATGATTGAAAGTGATGTACGAAATGTGGAGACTTGGTGTTTTCGGCTCTCATACAGCTCTATTTTAGTGGGGTAGGTTGATATCCGTCGAGCGAATCAGTACGTATGTATTACACCATATATAATCATCTCGCGTACCTTCGAGTATCAGTGTCTTCATATCTATGGCGGACTTTTCAAAGGGAAATAGGGTTGGGAGCCGATAATGGTCAAAAGCTTATGATCATACATAGGTAAGATCGTATCCTTGTGAAACCAGGGTCTGATCTGCAGAGCGTTCACCATCAAATCGCTGTGAATAGATGCTCAACCACCCCTGTATATACAATGTTTTTAATTCCTCTTCCTCTGATTTGTAATGGCTAGTACAGAGATAAACCAGGAACCCGCCAAAGAATCGATCTATCTCCAGCCGACCAAAAGAAACACCAGCCTCAACTCACATTGATGCGCAATTTACGACAGAGGATAGGAAGTCTGGGGAAGAGATTCGAGGTGCTTTCGGTGGTGCTCGTTGGCCTATGTAAACTGTCAGTCCCTGAAGAGCTATATCCTTTAAGAGAGTCAGGCATACGAAGGGATTTCCGCAGTAGTTGCAAGTGGCGATTTCAGGCTTGTCGGTGTTGATGAAAATCCTCGGGTGACCGGCAGGGCCACCACCTCCATCGCACGAAACAATTCGATCGTGAGTCCACTTCACAGGCACCTTGTGTACCAATTCCATCGCCGACTGAGGTTGAGGCTGTGAACAAGGTCAGTATCCGTGCCCTTTCCCAGCTCAACGTCTCAAAGCCCATACCTGAAGGCTGAAGTCTGTTTGTTCGAAACGGGGGCCGGTCATGGCCTTCGATCGGGGCTTCTGGTTTCGGGACCAGACATCTAATCGGTTGGGAGCCTGGCCGATCGCTGTAGATTCAGACTCGACTACCGCAGCGGTTTCGCTTGAGCTTGTGGGCACAGCTTCGAAGTGGCGGGCGGAGGTGGTGAAGGCTCGCTGTGAGGTGCGCAGGCTGCGCGCCAGCGTTCCAATTGCCCTCAATTGAGAAGACGCCATAGTTGTAACGCTTGTAATCGGACTGTATGGCTTGAATCCGAACCCGATCGATCGCTTGCCTCAAGTCGAAGTCGTCGGCCACAAGTGGCTCTGTGGTGCCGGAATAAAGATTTTCCACGCCTAACAGCAAATGCAACATTGATGCGGCGTGCTGCAAGCCACACACCTCAAGCTACACTGGGGTGCCTCCGACTCTGGGCAATTTTTTTGACTTCATATTTCGACGACAACAACCGGTGCCATCCACAACCGTGGGCATTTGCAGCGTACATTACTACTGAGGTCGTTTCCTGGAATCTGAAATCATTGATTTAGCCGTTTGGAGTTCATACCCCAACCATGGCTCTAGAAACACCCAAAGGCGTGTCGTCAAGACTTTTGACGATGAAGTTTATGCAGCGAGCTGCTGCGTCGGCTTCATCTTCCCCAGGCACGGAATCGAACTCGTCGAAGAAACGAAAGCTGAACCATTCGCCTGCACAAGGGCGACTCAACGCGCTCATCGACCAGGCTTCGATCCAAGCCGCACTCGATGACCAGGAAGCAAAGCGGCAGGCAGCTTTGGAAAAGCACTCCACGGCCGACTCGCGCTGGGTCCTTAATACTACATTTGATAAGCCAAAACCTGACAGGCCTTCAAATGCGCCGCTCAATATTGTTTACGTGGGCTACGGCGACATAGACTCGTCCAACGAATCAGGTGGCGAAGATGCGCCACAGAGCGGCCGAATGTCGACACGGAAGAACTCAAGGCGAAATAGAAGGCGAGCTGCAATGAAATCCCAGATTCAGAACCAGAATCAGAATCAGGCATGTCCCAATATTCACCTCGGCGCCTAGCACTCCTCTTTATCCTATGGCTGACATTTGGGTAGACGTCTGGATCCGGGAAGCCATCAAATGCCGAAGATGACTCGAGCGAAGATGCTTCTAGTGATGACGACGACGACTCCAGCCCCAAACGCAGAAGTAGGCATTCTGATGCTGGTCAGGATTCACGAGAACGATCGAGCCAATCGCGCTCTCGATCGAGGTCCAAGTTGAGCCAGGAAAGTAAAAAGGCCAAAGACTTTCGTGAGAAACGAAAGAAGAAGGATATTCGGCTGAACCAAATCACCTCCATATCAAATTCACTGGGTCCCAGCAGCAGCCCGTCGTCTCCCACATGCTATAATTGCAAGCAGCCTGGACACAAAGCCTCGAACTGTCCCGACGGGGGCTCGCAGTCTTCATCGCGAAAATCGTGAAAAACGCCCATCGTGCGAAGCTTCGCCAGGGTTTTTCCCATTTACGCCAAACCTGCATCGTACGTACCCGCTGCTTTCATGACCATTTATAGACACCGAAGTTCTCTTTAATTCCGATTATTATACCCTGTTCTAGCGGGGAGGAATATCCAAATATTGTCCATATCAGCATCCTTTGCCGAAGCACATGCCTCTTAGTGAAGTAAAACTCTCTGTGTGTTATTACAGATACGATACACATTGACATTAGTACTGAAGTCTCTAAGGTGTGTAAATCCCTGGTTGACTTTTGTGTGATCTAGGTCGAGAATGGAAGCTGTTCGTTGCCCTGTGCATACTAAGGGCCGCGGTTGGCATCAATGGAATAGCGTAGTGATACCTCAACGGATGCGTATGCGATTGGTACACGTGAAGATCGTGTTGGATATTAGACACTCTATTAGTGCGGGAGAAATGTTGTCATTGTTTCTGATAACTGCAGGCACTAAATCCCGGTTCTGTATTGCTCCAAGGAATGGTACGAGGTAAGTGGTATATAGTTATAGTATTTCCATTTGTGTGTTGGCCAGTGGCAACTGCGGGCGCACATATCGTGAATGCGTTATATAATACATAATGTTTTTTCCACTTTTTTCGTTACCACAATGGTCACTGTGGGCTTGCATGTGAAAGCGAGCCATGTAATGCCACCTTCTTAAACGATGGGGCTTTTGCATCTTGGCTCCCGTTTTCAAGGGAATAGTGTCCGTCCTTAGTCCAGTTTTTTAGTCTTAACCGACAACCTTCTGGTTTGTTTCCCTCAGAGTTCGTATCAGGCTTCAATAAACGCGGGCTTGCTGCTCCGTATTGATGCACGATTCCTAGGTACTATTAATACCAAGGCACCAATAGTACTACCAGCCTAATCTTGGCAAAGCCGCTAAGAAAGCCACTGCAAGGGATTTTATCCGAAGTCCTTGGATCTTGGTACCTAGGTATGTAGAAGTAGTAACATACAGCACCTATCCTTTGCCGCACAGCGAGTGCGATATTGGTTCAATCTGTGGGAGTTCAACTATTTTCCGAAAACAAGAGTGCATTGCAACGTTAAAGCAAATGGTGAGACCTAGGAGTGCCGGACTTGGAAGTTGTTATGAGTGTTACTAGACATACCTATATATAACTCTGTTGTCTCTTTTCAGATAGGCCCTTTTGTTGATAGTGGATCTGCCACACCACCTCATAGTGTTCAGCAAGCCTGCTCCGTGTTTCGCCCATCGACCGAGTGGCTTGCATATTAAGGGAGCAAATATCTGATTGTTTGTACGAAGTAAGCATCAGGAGTCTACGGAGTAGGAGGAAGGAACGCAATTCAGATCGGGGACTTTTGAGGCTCGGCGGCATATGGTCCGGCAGTTCTCTTCGTTTTAACATAAGAGACTGCAATGTCACTCGTTTATGCCTCGTATAGCAATAGCACCTGTACCAGTTCAATGGTACAGGATATCAGCAATTGGCGGATGATGTCGGTTCCCGTGTTGTCCAACAACACGAGATTGTAGTGTTTTGCCATCCCAAGGACAACCCGAAGCCCCGTTCAGGCGGCAAATGCCATACGAACAAGCCTCTAGAAATGCTTCGGAGTTGGAGTACACTGGGGGCTCAATGAGTCGCAACCTAAACGGTATCAGTCCCCATCCAAACATGGTTCCTCAGTTCTCACTTGCGTTCGAAGGCCCCGGCACTCTATTCCTACCCCGGCTCGGCAGTGCGGATGTACCCCAGCATCTTCCAGGGCCGGGCGAGTGTTGGTGTTGACGTGTCAGTCCCACGATTTACGAACTGGTCAAAGTCATGCAGGGCCCCGGGCTCACCGACTCAATTCAAGTGGCAGATCAGATCGCCCGAGGTCCATTTTAGCGCGTCCGTATCCCTGGAGAAGAGGAGAAAATCTCAGAGGCTAACTAGTAGAGGGTGCTAATGCTGGATGCCTGATGTCTAGCAGCACGGCGTACTCTGCTATAGTATTCCGTACCTGTAGTGATATGGATGTATTACCTAGGAGAGCAGGTGGTAGGACAGAGGCCCAGTGATGATTGTAAAGCCAAAATTCATGCATCAGAGCTTCTCTGAATAGCGTACTCCGTAAACGGAGCCACATACATATCACATGAACTACCTTGAACAGCGAACAAGGCAGGTACGTTTGTATTTGACAGATGGACACAACTCTCACGGTTCTCGCGCCACGAAGCAATGCCAACTGAATATGTCGACGCTACGGAGTACTCATCCATCAGAACGGCGTGCTAATGCATGTTGGCACATCCCTCCCCGCACCCCTTGCAGAATTACGCAGGGCGTTTGCGACCCTGGCCATAAAGGTACACAATGGATATCTTACCTTTGTAGCATGTCAGCCGGGGCGCAAAAAACGCAATCCGCAAAAAGCTCACATGGCTTCAGTAATCATAAGTCTTGGCTCTATTAAAAAGAATGTATACATAGGAGGCAAGCAATGCCAAGTTGGGTTTTCTGCATGTGCGTATTACTCGTACTTCGTGTCTATGTATCTGAGCCGTGAGTTCGATTCTCCCCCTGTAGCATATGGTTATCATGCCTCGCTGCGATCCCAACAAAGGGCGGCAGCATCTGGGTGCTAGCAGTATGACGCCACGTTTGCCTTGTCTTTGTTTCACGGGTCAACTTGGCCAATTTTCGTTTGACGAACAAACATGAAGTAACTCAAGGCGACTCCGAGAAGCCAATATTGGGGTGAGTTGTCAATGATCTAGGCCGAGCGTCAGGGGTCAAGATTGATCCCAAAGTCCAGGGTCTGGTAAGTGGATGTGGATGTGCGTAGGTGCCCGGCAAGATCAAAGCCCATCACTGCTTTCGGCGCGTGTGATTCAATGGTGTCAACCACCTGGCCTTTGGGTATAAATGCCGGCTACCATTCCGTCTGTCAGGTTGCGGTCGGTCCTGGGCCGCAAAACAATAGTGCGAGGGCGCAGTGGGTTCCAACAAAGACAACGGAATCATATACATACCTATCAGCAATAACAGCGCCTCTGTTTTTACTTTATTTCCACCAGCCATTACTCTTCCTGTACTTCGTACAGCGTGCTACCTTATGAAGTGTTCCATGGCACAGACATTGTGTTTTCGTGCCTACAACTAGATCGGGACGTCTTCGGTTCAGGTCGTTTCCCATCCCACCACCTCCCAAGGCTCTCGCCATCTAGAATAGTCTCTGGCACGTTGAGGTTCACAAACCACTTCCCAGTTTCTCGGCTTCATTGCGCTCTAATTCGTCTGAACTCCCCAGCCCAAGGGCCTAAAGTAAGTAGTGGCGCACCCCACTAAATCCAGCAGACAGGCGGAGACCCGCTGGCAGCTTCAGCGTTGACACACCGCACCACAGGTTTGGGTCGGCCTGCCACTGCCACCAAAACAACGGCCATTCCTCCACTACTACTTCTCTCATCCTCTTCACCATCGCCTCGTCCTGCATTCCCCTCTGCTGCGGCCAGGCCATAGTAGTACTCGTTACGTTTACGCCATGCCTCCCCCCGCATCACAGGCGCATGCACCGGCGCAGGTCGAGGCTGTTGCTCAGGCTCAGGCCCAGGGCCCTAGCCGCCACTCACCCGTTGTCCTCTTGACAGACCACCTTGAGAAGCCGTCCCTCGATGACCGCGACTATCGCGTGATCCGTCTGGAAAACGAGCTCGAGGCCCTGCTGGTTCACGACCCGGAGACGGACAAGGCCAGCGCTGCCCTCGACGTCAATGTTGGAAACTTCAGTGACGAAGATGGCATGCCGGGCATGGCCCACGCCGTAGAGCATGTAAGCTATCATCACCACCACCCGCCAATCCTTGTTCCCCCACCATTGGCTGACATCGCGGCGCCATCAGCTCCTGTTCATGGGTACAAAGAAATTCCCCATCGAGAATGAGTACGGACAGTACCTGTCGGCCAATTCAGGCAGCTCTAACGCCTACACGGCCTCGACGTCGACCAACTACTTCTTCGAGGTGGCCGCCAAGCCGGCCAATGATGAAGATCCCTCGGATACCAACCCATCGCCGCTGCGTGAGGCGCTCGACCGGTTTGCGCAATTCTTCATTGAGCCGCTGTTCTTGTCCAGTACCTTAGATAGGGAGCTGAAGGCCGTCGATTCTGAAAACAAAAAGAACCTGCAAAATGACACATGGCGTCTTCACCAGCTGGATAAGTCCTTGTCGAATCCAAACCATCCATACTGCCACTTCTCAACCGGCAATTTGGAAGTCCTCAAGACCCTTCCCGAGGCCAGGGGGTTTAATGTGAGGGACAAGTTCATCGAATTCCATGGCAAGCACTACTCTGCCAACCGTATGAAGCTTGTCATCCTAGGACGAGAGCCCTTGGATGTACTCCAAAAATGGACCGTCGAGTTTTTCTCTGGGATCGTCAACAAGAACCTGCCACCAAACAGATGGACAAACGAGGTCCCGTTTCGGAAAAGCGAAATTGGTGTCCAGTGGTTTGCGAAACCCGTCATGGATTCCCGGGAACTAAACCTATATTTCCCATTCATTGACGAGGAGGACTTGTTTGAGTCCCAGCCCAGCCGATATATTGCTCACCTTGTTGGTCATGAAGGTCCCGGCAGCATCATGTCATACATCAAAAACAAGGGGTGGGCAAACAGTCTCTCTGCCGGCGCCTACCCCATCTGCCCTGGCACACCCGGTGTCTTTGAGGTACAAATTCGGCTGACTGAAGAGGTATGTTACAACCCATTGAGTGTCCAAGCTATTTACTGAGGCTTTTTTTTTAAAAAAAAAACTAGGGCTTGAAGAACTATCCGGAGATTGTCAAAATATTCTTTCAATATGTCTCCCTGCTTCGCGAGGCTCCTCCGCAAGAATGGATCTTCCAGGAACAGAAGGGAATGGCCGATGTCGACTTCAAATTTAGGCAAAAAACTCCCGCTAGCCGTTTCACAAGCAGAATTAGCTCTGTGATGCAAAAGCCTTTGCCGCGGGAATGGCTGTTGAGTGGTCAGAGCCGTCTGCGGACTTTTGACCCGAAACTTATCGAGCATGCTCTAGCCACGCTTCGACCCGACAATCTTCGTCTATCTATTGTTTCACGCACTTTCCCCGGTAACTGGGACAAGAAGGAGAAATGGTATGGCACGGAATACCGACACGAGACGATCCCCGATGATCTAATGGAGGAATGGAAGCGCACTGCCCAAACTCCTCACGAGAAGCGCCTGCCGGAACTTCACCTCCCTCATAAAAACAACTTTATCCCTAACAAGCTTGAAGTGGAGAAGAAGGATGTTGTGGAGCCAGCATTGGCACCACGTATCCTGAGGAACGACGCAGAGGCAAGGACTTGGTGGAAGAAGGACGATACTTTCTGGGTCCCCAAGGCCAACGTCATTGTGAGCTTGAAGAGCCCCCTCATCTACGCATCCGCAGAAAACAGCGTCAAGGCGAGAATCTTCACAGAGCTTATCCGAGATGCACTTGAGGAGTACTCCTACGATGCCGAGCTTGCCGGGCTTCAGTATACCGTGTCTCTCGACTCTCGTGGCCTTTTTCTCGACATTTCTGGATACAACGACAAACTTCACGTCCTTCTAGAACAAGTCTCTATCACTTTGCGCGATGTTGAAATTAAAGACGAACGTTTCGATATTGTCAAGGAACGTCTTATTCGAGGGTACGACAATTGGCAGCTTCAGTCTTCATACCAGCAGGTGGGCGATTACTTATCATGGCTCAACGCGGAACGTGACTACTTGGTGGAGGAGTTGGCTGTAGAGCTTCGAGGCATCACCGTTGATGCCGTTCGACAGTTTCACAAGCAGATGCTAGCTCAGATGTACATTGAAGTGTACGTGCATGGCAACCTGTACAAGGGGGACGCACTTAGGGTGACCGACATGGTTGAGTCCACCTTGAAGCCGCGTGTGCTGCCCAAGTCGCAGTGGCCTATCATCCGGTCACTCATTCTGCCTCCAGGGTCAAACTATGTCTACAAAAAGACCCTCAAAGATCCAGCAAATGTCAACCACTGTGTCGAGACTTGGCTTTACATCGGTGATAAGGGTGATCGCGAGATTCGCGCAAAAACATTGTTGATCGACCAGATGATCCACGAGCCCGCATTTGATCAACTCAGAACCAAGGAGCAACTTGGATACATTGTTTTTGCAAGCATGCGAGGCTTTGCTACTACATGCGGTTTCCGATTCTTGGTTCAGAGCGAGAGAACTCCGGACTATCTGGATAGGCGCATCGAGGCGTTCTTGACTCAATTCGGCGATACCCTTCAGAAGATGACGGACACCGAATTTGAGGGCCACAAACGAAGCTTGATGATCAAACGGCTTGAGAAACTTAGAAACCTGGACCAGGAGACCTCCAGACACTGGGCCCAAATTTCAAACGAATACTACGACTTTGAACAAGGTGAGTAACATGTGATTGGTTTATTTATTTTTCTCTCCATTGCCTGTTTCAAACGAGGAGAAATATTCTTTTTACTAACTTGATTGACAAATAGCCCAGCTTGATGCTACCCACATCAAGCCACTTACCAAAGCCGAGATGTTAAATTTCTATAACAAGTACTTTAGTCCATCGTCCAATACGCGAGCACGCCTATCGGTTCATCTGTATGCTCGCGGAGCTGGGGAGTTGGACTCAAAGGTCACCGAGCTGTTGCAAAACCTCGGGCTGAATGATATCCCATCAGAGAAGCGACAGTGCCTCGATATCCTGGATGGATACCTCAAGGGGGAGCGCGAGCTTTCAGACGACAAGCGAGGCTCGATCATATCCCAAGTGAAGGAATTGGGGTTAACCAAAGCGGCGCATAACACGGAGCTTGGAGCGACTAGTGACGGTGTTTCAGCCGTGGATTCTGCCGTGGAGATTACCGATGGCCGACAGTACAAGGCCGGCCTTCTAGCAAGCATAGGTGCTCGCCCAGTCAAGGATCTCAGTGAGTACGAAGAACTGGACTCGAAACTATGAGACGCCATGAGTTATCTTGGCGGTGGGCAGGAGAACCGATAGAGCTGGTGCTGCACACGCAAATACTTCCCATGCGAAGGGATTAATCCTAGGCATTGATTAGACATACATTTTTTGGCATTGGGAAGAGGGTGACGGTTAGGTCATGGTCGTAATGGTTGGGCCTTTTGGTTACATGAGTTTGAGATGAGAGCACTGGTGTACTTCGTACGAAGTAGACACAAATACCATTAGACATAGACTTTTCTTCTGCATCACGTGCTGTTCTATGTAAGAGATGAGGCTAACTGAACAAGCAGCTGCTATTAATAGCCATTTGTCTAATGGAATATACCAGAATGATTATGGCAGAACGGAATGGACTTGATTAGACTTGAAAAAGAAAAAAACGCCGAAAAAAAAATCTTTACCCGCTCCTTTCCATAAGAGACAAAGCCCACATCGCCACTGCTTCAAACTCCCCCACCACCAGGAAGCCACGCACAGGTACTGCAGCTACAGATGCAAACAAGAGATGCAAGCCGTCTCAAAAAAGGGGGTTGATTTCTAATTTAGTACCCATGAGGGGGAAAATTTATGGCCATTTTGTAAAGATTCGTACTGCCTTGAAACACTGTAATATTGTGCATCTACGGAGTACTTCGTACATATGTCTCAATGTACGGAGTACATACGAAGTACATACGAGTACAGTGCTTGAGCGGTGCTGTGGGGACTGAGAGGGGCGGGCAGGAAAATCACACCTCCAGGGAGGCTCTCTCATCGCTAGGTGCTTGCAACTGTCAGGGCTCACTTATCCTTGCCCTTTTTAAACTTTCATATCTCGATCCAAACTGCTGCACCCCCCCAAAGCAAACGGGCGCCGCTGACTCTTTTCTTCAACGTCACCTTGTCTGTGGGCTCCCGGAAATAGAACCACTGCATCATCCAGCAGAGGTTCAGCTCAGCCCAGCTCATTCAGTTCGGTTCAGTTCGGTTCAGTTCAGCCTTGCTCAGTAGCCCTGCGCTGTGCCGTGTTTGCTGTTCTGACTGACTTCACCACCAGCGTTCACAACTTGGCAGAGAGAGAGAGAGACCCACTCAACCGCCAAACACCGCCTACGCCGCCTCCCGCCTCCCGCCTCCCGCCTCCTACTGAGTGGCCCAATGTCCGGTGCTGTGTTGGCTCTCTTCTCTGCTGGCTGATTCTTCTTCCTATCACAACCTCTCTAGGCGAACGGTCGTCCTAGATGCAAGGCCGTCCTCATCGCCTTTCCCTCCCACTCGACTCTCCCTCTGTTTCGTCTCGAGCTGCCCGGGCAGCTCACTGTCAAGACGTCTTCCTCAAAGAAGAGAAAGCTCGCCCGTCCCTTGAACTCAGATCTTGACGCCTGGGACTCACCTTCTCCCGATACCGCCTTGCCATCCTGCGAGCCCGACGACGACGCAGCCCTTTCCTTTACCGCTACACCGGTAGCCTCCGGGCCTGAAGCGCCGCCCTACGTTCGAGGAGATTCCATTCCGGCCTCCAGCATCCCCCCGCGACTTCAGACCCAGAGCAGCTCCCTCGTCTCCACAGATTACGCCTCGTCTGCTGCCTCGTCCCCCAGCGCATCCGTCTACCCGGATCCATCCCTCGATAGTGATAGAGGAGGGGACGAGACTGGTTCTGTGCAGACCTACGCCAGAAGCCAGTCGCCGTTCCTGATCTCTAGGAGGGCTATTATGAACGGAGATGCTGAGCTGCCCCAGCGATCCTCTTCACCACTCAAGCGACGAGCGTCAAGCATGGACCCCGAGGTGGACGTGACCAAGAACGGTGATGCTGGTGATGTTGAAATGGGGACATCCGACACCCCGTCAGGGCTGCCCCGCGCTATGAGTGTCGACGTCCCTGAATCAAACGAACCCAATGGCACAAACACACCGGCCCAGCGTACGTGCTAGACGCCCTACGTTTCTACCACATTTGTAACGATTGCTGACTTCAAACTTCTCTTATAGCGCCCCCTCCACTCATGGAACAAGTCAAGATCATCGAGATGTTATTAAAGGCCTTTGGTCAATCGGTGCCGAAAGAGGGCGACAATGCATATCTTGTGTCGCGCACGTGGGTAGTCAAGGCATTGGAATTACGCTCGGAATCCAAACAGTCCAAGACGGAGGTAGCCGAAAATTCATTAGGCCCAGTCGACAACTCGGACATTATTGAAGAAGTTATCACAGAGCCCGGCCGGGAAAACTTCACTCGTCTCAAACCTGGAGCCGACCTTCAGTCATTCGAGTTGTTCCCTGAAGATGCATGGAAGTTGGTGATGGACTGGTACGGCATCAAAGAAGGTCAAGACCCAATTGTTCGGACGGCCATCAATGTTGCCACTGATGCGCAGTCCCCCCCGGACGTGATATACGAGTTTCACCCACCAGTTTTCCGCGTACATCGTCTGTGGTCTGAGCTCAGCCCTCTGCCGATAGAACAATCTCTCAAAGCCAAGAATCCACCTCCTGCACTTGTCGCCAGAAGCCGCAAATATCACGCCCAGACTTTCATCAAGGAACTGAAGAAGCTCACTGGCATTCCAGTCGAACGCAAAATTCGAATGTTTGTGATTCCTCAGCAGTTACCTGCTGCTGGCGGTTCTTCTGAACCTTCTCGAGCCTTGACTCCCCCTGACTCCCCCGGGCGAACACAAGATCCTAATAATCCCCAAAAATCTTGGCCGGCCTTATTGCTTGATGTTGTCTCCTTTTCCGCTGTCCGTGATACCAAGGTTGAAGTACCTCTCAAAGACCGTACGGGAGATGAGAATTATAACGGATCTGCCCCTCTACAGTTATTCGAGCTGGTTACTGATCAGACCATTGTCTTGGATGAATCCGTTGACCATGGCTGGGTAAGTACCTGCTCTAATCGATCACATGCAGAAAAGACTATTCCAACACGGACAAATGCGAATGCATTATCCAAGTCGGGTAGTAGTCGAGGCAGCCCTAACCCAGATGGGCCTGTGACCCGTGGTCGATTTCAGAAGAAGGGCAATGGTCGAAGCGTAGGCGCTGTGGGTTTGCACAATCTAGGGAATACATGTTACATGAACTCGGCCTTGCAATGTGTTCGCAGCGTTGAGGAGCTGACGAAATACTTCCTAACAAACACTTACGCCGACGAGATTAATACGAAAAATAAGCTTGGGTATGAGGGAAAGGTGGCTATGGCTTATGGCTCGCTGTTGAAAGAGATATATAATGAAGGCAGGGGTTCAGTGAGCCCCCGAGACTTCAAAAATACTGTTGGGCGATGCCGAAGCGCATTTGCTGGATGGGGTCAGCAAGATTCCCAAGAGTTTCTTGGCTTTCTGCTCGATGGGCTGCAGGAGGATTTGAGCCGCATCAAGCAGAAGCCATACATTGAGAAGCCTGATTCGACCGATGACATGATCAACAACCCAGAGGCAATCCGAGAAATGGCCGACAAGGTATGGGATATCACAAGAAAACGGGACGATTCTATCATCGCCGATCTCTTCACCGGAATGTACAAATCAACCTTAAAGTGCCCCGAGTGTGGAAAGATCAGCATCACCTTCGACCCATTCAACAACCTGACACTACCGCTGCCTATAGAGAACATGTGGTCGCTGACCATCAAATTCTTCCCGCTCAATGACGTTCCCGTCAAAATTGAGGTGGAAATGCCTAAACACAGTTCTATTGAGACTCTCAAACAATACTTATCGATTCGAACCGGTGTGCCCGCGAACCGACTAATGGGTGCTGAGGAATTCAAGGACCGTTTCTTCAAGATCTACGATAACAGCGGAGATGCATCAGAAGACATCCAATCTTCGGACGTTCCAACATTCCACGAGTTGGAAGCCGTGCCAACCAATTGGCCAGGTAAGGGGATTCAGAAGAAACCCCGTTCAATGTTAGACATCGATACGCCTCTCGAAACTTCTGAATGGGACGACCCCAGATACGACACGATGGTTATCCCAGTACTTCATAGGCGGCCGCATGCTTCTGGCCGAGTACCTGATGGGGCGTCTCCTCCCCATTTCATCACACTGACCAGGGCGGAGGCATCCAATTACGACATCATTCGACGCAAAGTATTAGAGAAAGTTGCGACTTTCTCTACATGGTCCAAGTTCACTCAAGAGCAAGGGCCTGAAAGCACAGGCACTGCAGATACCGACATGGTGATTACCACTGGCTCGGACGCTGACTCCTCTGGGGACAGCAAGGTGGTTGCGCAGTCAGTTGAAGGAGAGGACGATATGGTTGATGTGACGATGAAGGACACGACTAACAGCGCTGCTGTCCAGCTACCACCTCCACCCAATCAACCCCAGATCCTAAGACATTTTAACACTCGTCGCCCTAAATTCATCCAGCCTGACGAATTCCTCGATCCGGAACTCCAAGGCCTGTTCGAACTCAGCTATTTTGCTAATAGCAGTGACGGACCTGTTCCGACGGGTTGGTCGAGTGTTGACAACACCAGAGCGCTTCCAAAACTCTCGGATCGGATCCTTGACTCATCGGCTAAGGAAGAGGACGAGCCTAGTCCTGAGGGCTGGAATAGCACGGCTTCTGGTAACGAGGATAGCAGCAATGATGAAACCCCGCGGACAGAACCGTCACAGACACGGATGATGGAAGAGTCAAGCGAGGAAGACGTGCCTCATGGTGCTCGGGTATGTCTTGAAATGTGTAATCAGAAACGATCCTGTGAACTAACCTCCCGCATCTAGGCGTTGGTCCGACCCGGTGGAAACCGGCCACCCCAAAAGGGTGGTGCCGGTGGGCGAAAGAAATTCAAGAACCACAAGACCTACGGTAAAAAGGGCAACAAGCGCCGAGACAAGCAAATGCGTGGCGGTAAGCAAGCACACCGCATGCCTACTATCGACCCTCAGCCTATGCCTCCTGCTGTAGCCGACGGTGGTCCATTGATTCGGCTACATGAAGGACTTGTCGTCGACTGGAATGAGGAAGCATGGGAGGTTGTCTTTGGCCAAACGTTTAAGAAAGAAGACCTAGCTCAAGGAGCTAGAACCTTTGTTGATCTGGAAACCCTCAATGACCCTGCTCTTAAGATCAGTCAAAGACGGCGTAAGACGCGCTGTTCTCGGGGCATCACTCTTGATGAATGTCTGGATGAGTTTGAAAGAGCCGAGGTTCTCTCCGAGCAAGACATGTGGTACTGTCCTCGCTGCAAGGATCACAGAAGAGCCAGCAAGAAGTTTGACCTGTGGAAGACGCCAGACTATTTGGTAGCTCACCTGAAGCGCTTCACCAACTCTGGATTTCGTCGAGACAAGTTGGATGTCCTCGTTGACTTCCCTATTGAAGGGCTTGATCTTACTTCACGAGTCATTCAGAAGGAGGATGGCAAAGATGAGATTTATGACTTGATTGCCGTCGATGACCACTACGGAGGGCTCGGCGGAGGCCACTACACGGCGTACGCCAAGAACTTTGTTGATGGGCGTTGGTACAACTACAATGGTAGCTTGCGACTTCCAGGGTTATTGGGGCGAGTAAACTAACACAAGAATCAGATTCTTCTGTCACACCTGTGTCAGACCCTTCATCAGTCGTGACAAGCGCGGCATACCTGCTTTTCTATCGTCGCCGAAGTCGTGGGCACCTTGGGGCCCCTCACCTTGCGCAGATTTTAGACAAATACAACGCCGATGCTGAAGGTGGGGATGGGACGATAGAGTCTGGCGATGATGATCGATTTGGCGGGGCCTCGTCTTTGAAGGCCGGTGCTAGCCGTACTACCATCAAGCCGTTGACTGACTCTAATGAAGAAGTACCGCCTTATGATGAAGCCATGCGCAGCATCGAAGATGTGGGACTGGAGGTATCCAACAATTACCAAGTGGCAGAATCAAAATCTCTCATGACCCAAGGCTGGAGCTTTAATGGACTCGACGGCAGTGGGGCAGAGGGATCTACGGCGGCTGACTACGCCAGTGATGATGCACAGTTTGATTCTTCAGGAAGCGAGCGCGGTGGCGGCCGGGATTTATTTGATGCTGATACCCACATGACACCAGTTGGAACTGCCAACGGATACGCGGATGGTGAAGCACCATCACCTCCTGGAAGCAACAGCGATGTAAAACTCTGGGACGGTAAGGGAATTATATCCGTGCCTGTGGTGGCTAGCGGCGAGGATGAAGAGAACGAGGTTGCCGAGATTCGCATCGAAGGCGACGACGACACGAGCCGTGGCTAGTAATTTGGCCCTAGAAGGTTTGCGACAACAGGAAGGCTCAGGTGTTGGGATATATGAGATACGGCTAGACCACGATTGTACAAACTCGCTGCTTGTGAGGATATGTGAAACGACTACGGAGTACAGACGACCAAAAAAAAAAAGAGAAAGAAAAAAGGGAGAGACGGATACAACCATGGGGTACAGATAGAGATAGATCATCACGCCTCGCATTAAGTTGGGGAGGGATGGCGTTTGGCTGCATGAGTTAGTGTATGTAGGTCTCTCTGGAATGATGACCACACGACATGCAATTTCACAAGGCTGGAATCCAGAATAGTATACGAGGAACATGAATGAAGTGGAGGCTCTATGAACCCTTGACTGAGTACAAGTACTAGTAGTAGTAGTACGATAGTAGTAGTAGTAGTTCACGAGCAGATGACGTCGACGGCATCTGCCGCAGAAGGGTGTAGGCTAGTAACTCACGAGGAATCTGAGATCACCACGTTTTCGTGGGGTATTTAGGCACGCTTGAGCGATCACAAATCAATCGCCATTTTGCCTGGTCATCCGGCACTTCCAATTCGGGGAACAAAGGCTGTATGTACTACTCGAAAATACGTGTACTGTTGTGTGGTAGCGGATTGGTGGGTTCAGTACGTAGTCGTTCGCAGATATCCGTATTTGGTTACCACTACGGAGTGCTATTGAGAGGAAAGACTGAGGGCCCCAAATGAGCCTGATACTATGTACTACTACTCCGTACTCGTAGATACTAGTTACAGCTTGACGGGCGCAAGTGTCCGTCGGGTCGTGATAGTGTCTACCCGGGAATGGGTTCAAGCTTGGATGTTTACTTGTGTTTCTCTCTCGCCTCTCGCGCTTTCGCGCTCCGGACTTTAGTGTAGGGAGTACGGGGTAGCGTAATGGTAAAACAATTCCGATCGAATCTCTTAGCATCACTGAATCAGAATCTCGACTTTGATGGATCAGAAACAGTCCGAAGCAAGGGAAAACACTTTGAACTGAGACACAATGACGGGCTTCCGTTAGTGCTGGCCTGAATGATCAATCAATTAGAATTTTTTTTGCGGGTGGATCGGGATTAGCGACTAAGACTTATCTCGCCCTCGTGGCGTTGGTATGGGGTAAGACGACTAAAACAAGCGTCATAATGTCATTTGATATTACTACTCCGTAGTACTACTATGAGACGAGACGGATGGCTCGCGGATAGTTCGGAGACCGGAGAAACGGATCGCGCTCCAGGATTGATAGTAGTAGTAGCAGTATCATAGGCGATACGGTTTTTAGTTTTGAATATGCATGATCATCCTTCCATTTGCTGACTGTGTATCAGATAGCGTTCGTTGGATATAGTTTGAAATGTTCCATGGTTCTGAGCACAACGACCGGCATAATGATGGTGAGTGATTCAGGGGCAGGGCGGCATATGATTATTTTTTACTTATTTTTTTTTGTTCTCGACTCTCTTGTAGGAGGGGAAGGCGAAAAAAGCAAAAAAAAGCAAAAAAAAAAACCAAGTAGGACATGCATTATTAGTAGTAGGTGCAAAAATTGCGTACTGGACAATTGTAATTGCTTCTGCGTTGTCTCAAAATGATGACGCTGGCTGGCTGGCTGGCTGACATATCGGGATGATCCTCGTAACTGCAAGGGAAACCTATTCAGGCAAAAACACTAGACTCCGTAAAGGCTCCGAAATCCCGGGATTCTGGGTGGTAAGACCACAGGCGTGGAATGACCACTACAAGTACGGAGTAGTACTACCTGAATTTAAACGGTGGATTTTGTTGCTGACTGACATGGGGTTAAGTTAGTTGAACACCAAATCGTGAGACGATCCGGATCATCATGCCAATTCGTCTGTGGCCTTTGTGTACGTCTGTATGTAGTATGCAGGTATGCAGTATGTACGAGTACAAGGTTACAAGCTGGGCGCGCCCTGCTTGTTGGTTGCGGGCACACAGGCTTCGATGAGTATTCTAGAAGAATTCCATGATGATACTAGAAGGGAACTCGAAGACCACAGAGAAGGGAGAGAAAAGCGGGTCATGTGTGTGAGAGGAGGGAGACCGTGTGAGAGTCATCCATGATGCATGCCTCCATCTTTTTTGACTGTTCAGATACGCCGTCGTTTTTTTAGGAGACGGCGTTGGAACACAATCTGTGAGTGATGCACGAGTAAGCAATCCATATACTACGGGCACGAGTAGTACTAATAGTATCATGACAAAAAGAGGTCATCTTAGAACACCTACTGGACTTGTATTGGCACTCATCTGTGATGGATGGATCGATGGTGCTTATGCTGTATGTACAGAGTGCGTGCTAGCACCAAAACAAGATTGGGGCACAAAAGAAGGTGGCGCAGCGTCGCTTTTTACCGGCGTCCACTGCGCGCTCCACTGTCATGGACCTCGAGAAAAAGGGTCTGCAGGGCGTTGGCAGAGTTCGTACTGGGCTTCCAGAAGGATTCGCTTACGAGGACAGACTCAACACGTCGGATCTACGGAGCACAGCACAGGTGAGGGAGATGTTGAGCTCATCCTCACCGTCTCGCACAGCTGAAGGCATCCGGACACCTTTTTTGCATGGATGCGTATTTCAGTCGCGTCCTTTCCAAGCGCCACGTTCTCTAAATTCCGCGCCCTCACCCGCCAGCTGAGACGGAGAGAGTGCGTGCAGATCCACCAACTTATTCCCTGGTTGTCGCCATAGCCGTAGGTGGCCCTGACCGTGGGCTATCCATGTCATGGATTGGATAGCCTATCAACTATCCCCCCACCCCTAAACCACGGTGTGGCCCCCCTGTGGATGGGATACTATGTACTAGTATTGCTAGGTACGAGTACGTATTACGGAGCAGTAGTAGCTCTTCGTACAAGCTGTTTACTATTTTCAGTTACCAAGTGGCTCTCCGTAATACGGCAACAGAAAGGCTCTTGTACGAGAGTACGGAGTAATAGATAAGTGGTAATCGGTTTCGGGCGACACGACACGGCCGGGTCAAACGTGGACGAGCTCCGAGAAGAGAGTCGAATCCAACAACAGTTACAAAGTAATACTCGTACATATTGGTCCGCCGCCGCAACTGTATGTATGTATGTATGAGTAGTATATATGTATGTACTACGTCTGCATGCATGGCACACAGTAATAATACTATTATCTGTACTCCGTATACGGAGTAAAGTACGTAGCAGATGGCCGGGAAAATACCCGTAATAATCACAAAAACCATGTGAAAATGGGTGGTCAATGGACCGGACGAGAGGGAGTTTGGGGCACTGTACGGTGCGAGCGGCGGAATAATGAAAAGACTCCCCCGGTGAGCCACTGACCACTGACCACTGAGAGCTGGTGTTACAGCGCTGCTACTGGGATTCGTGGGCGCTGTTCCTTGCTGCTGGGCCCGGTCCATGGGCTTTGGTTGGCTGGCCGGCCGGAAAGTTCAGCCTGGTTGGTTCGTAAGCCCCGACCCCTCCTAGAAACGGGGCCCCCTTCGTTGCAGCCTTCTTTTTCTTCATGGAACATTTCTGTGTGTTCCATGACTGGAGTCAATCTGGGCTTGTGCATTAGTGTGGCCCGCAGGCCGCTTTGGCACAGACATCCATCACAATCCATACAGTGCAGCCGTAGTGCGCAGTGCCTAGTACTGATGTTATTACAGACGATGGCACGGACATTGACTGGCATTGGGCTCTTGGGATACCAAGATAGGCACTGTCGTGGCCTCTGGATGCTCTTAGCGGGCAATTAATTCTCACCTCAGTCTTCTTGGTCTCCTCACCTACCTTCATCCACTCCCAATCCGTTCTCTCCACGGAGTCTTAGGCTCTGCGCGCGCCCTGCCCCATTGGCATTGCTTCGTCGGTGTTGACCATGGTGTCGTCCGTCAGGCCCCATTGTCCATGACACTTCTGCCCGTTATCCATTCTCCCGTGTCTCCTCTGTCTGTCTGCTTCTACTCCGTACATACATACGAGCCGTATTGCGTCTTCGCCCACAGATAACGTGCCCGGGCCCCCTTCTCTTCTCCTCACCACTACTACTCGTACGAGAATACTCTCACGCACACTCGCTCGCTCTGTCACTCACCCACTCACTCACTCACTCACTTTCTCTCGTCTTCCGTCTCTCTCCTGCGACACGCCCGCTGCCGATCCCTCGAACGGCTGACGACTTGCCCCTCCAGCAACGAGGACACTAGGCCTGGGGCCCCCCGTCTTTGACAATCTTTCCGAAGCACCTGAGGCCCAGGACTGGCTAGGCCTGCTGGGCAAAGAGACCAGAAAACAGACTAGAAGCACGACGGCACGACTAGACTCTCCTCGCTATCCACTGTGCTGCGTCGCCTAAACTCTCGACTCGGGGCCCTCCCTCCCACTAAAACCCAAGCTGCCAGCAGCGCCCAGCACGAAGCGCCCAGCACACAGCTCATAGCACAGCTGCATCGAAGCACCTCCAGCGCTATCTAGCAGCCACATCCCGCCACCCTCTGCGACATCTGATTTGCGCCTGGCGTTCCCCCAAGAAACCAAGAAAAAAACCTCCAGGCCGGCTTGCCCCCTCTAGACCCGCCCTCGTGCGCCAAGCTTGCCGTCCGACGTCTCAGAGACAAGAACCACCCTCTGGTGCAACTTCACGGTCGCCTTTGTTTCTTCTCTCTGCCCCTCTGCATTTGCTTCGGCACGCCTACTCGACGATACCAAGCAGCCCTTCCATATTGTGTGTATGTGCGTGTGCACGGCAAGGAGCACCATCGTTTTTTCCTCCGCAGATCTCGTCCGCCACGAACCGACGACTTTGAATTCCAGACCTCGCTTTCGCTCCTGTCATTGATTCCCTTCGAACTCGCACGTTTTTTTGCGCCTTCTTACAGGACTACTTCTCGCCGTGTGTCTTCTTGTCGCCATCGGCCGCACCGTCGCACGACCTTAAAATCACCACCACCTTCCCTTCATCCCACGACCGATTCGTACGATTGACCGTTCCCTTCTCTCCTCGACCTCGATTCTCGTGTCGCCCTTTGTCGATTGCTTATTCTACGGCCGCTTGCAATTCCATCTCGACTCGGTTACCATCGTCCCTCGAGGAATCTCGTCCGCTCAATTGCACCCTGCTCGTCGCGCCCTCGATCCTCGCGCTCGGTACCTTTGCCCGTGTGGTCAACGTGCTCCAGTCGCGAGACTGGTAGCCTCCCGTTGCCCACCATGGACAGTCTCGTATGTCATGTCATCTACGTCAATCGCAGTGTTGGCGAGGATCGGCTGCTGCGCGCCATTCCCGACGATCCTGTGTCTTCGCCAACGGGCACTGTCTCCGATTGGCAGCGGGACCGCGTTCGAGAACTTGTCCAACCTCTGCTGGATACCTTTGGTGACGGTTTGTTTCGCCTGTTGTGAGCGCTCGGCGCTGCCGTTTTGCTAACTTTGTCACACAGTCCACGTGTGCGCCACCGGCGCGGCTTGCATGGAGAAGCTGCTTCAACTCCATGACGCCGGATCAATGGTGAACATGACGCCGACGATTGTCTTATTAGACACACCCCACGATGAATGGATACCAGACCCCTACTGGATGATGGATTCCTGCTCGCCCCACTCCGAGATGGCGAACCGTGACGCCGAGATTCATACTCCGGACGAGAACCTTTATGGCCTAAACCTTCTACAAAGGCTCATCACCGAGGCGCATCTGCGAAGCATCTCGAAGCTAGTCGTCCCTATCCCCATCATTAGCTACTCCGAGACGCGCGAACAAATGACTGACGGTACCGTCGAACCATTCTCAAGTACTACCAATACTCTGGCAGCCAACCGCCGACTGATAAGAAGATGTCTGGACCTTGGCGCCGTCGACGTGATCATGAGTCCTCTGAACTCCAAGTGTATTACAACATTGGAGATATGTGCTTATAAGGCCCATAGGGACGCTGCCAGGGACCAGCAGGCGCTATTGGAGATGACCAGAGGCCGAAAGCGATCTTGGGTTGGGGTCAACGAACAGAAGCCGTTTGCCTACCTTCGCGAAGCCATGGTCTCCGGCCTCATGAATGGCATCTGCCGTCTAAATGCCGAGGACGACCAAATCGCTGGCGCACGCATCGAGGTTTCATCCGAACGCCAGGCTGTTATTGCCGATGCCGTGGGTCACTGGCATTTTGATGCTCATGCCTTCTCCGACGATGAGCTGTTGGTCGCTGCTATGCAGATGTTTAAGCATGCATTGGCCGTGCCAGAACTTGAGAGGTGGCGGATACCAGCAGGTTAGTGATCAACCACATGCACCCGCCCACCAGTGGATCATGCTAACCAATTGACGTACAGACCAGCTGATCAGCTACCTTGTCGCTTGTCGGGCGGCATACAATAGCTTTGTTCCATACCACAACTTCCGCCATGTGGTGGACGTGCTCCAGGCGACCTTCCATTTCCTTGTTCATATTGGCGCTCTGCCACCATACCCACCAAGAAATTCACCAATCTCATTTGTTGCTGGGAAGTCCCCAATCGCGACGCTGCTAAGCCCTGTTGAGGGATTGACGCTTCTCATCACAGCAATTGGCCATGATGTTGGTCATCCCGGAGTCAATAACGGCTTTCTCACGACATTAAACGCGCCGCTGGCACAACTCTACAACGACCGTTCCGTTTTGGAGTCTTTCCATTGCGCCGCGTATTCACAGATTCTCCGCAGGTATTGGCCATCCGTCTTTGAAGACAGGAAGATGCGAAATTTGATGATTAGCTCTATCCTGGCGACTGACATGGGCCTTCATTTTGATTATATGAAGAAACTTGGTGCCCTTCAGGAAAAACTGCAGGACAATAACAGCACCGATGGCTGGAACGGTCGCCAGGCTGAAGAAAACAAGATTCTCGCTTGCTCATTGCTAATCAAATGCGCAGATATCAGCAACGTGGTATGTTGACAATGAGACAAGAATGATTGAGCAGCCCGGAAATACTAATAATGTTGCAGGCGAGGCACTACGACACTGCGTTGAAGTGGATGCACATTTTGTCGGAGGAATTCTCCAGACAAGCTTCTATGGAGGAGGAACTCGAAATCAAGTCGTCACTGTTGGCACCGCCAAAGAAGGATACCATATCCCTGTCCACCGCTCAACTCGGTTTCATGAATATGTTTGCAATACCGCTGTTCCAGGGCGTCGCCGATATTATGCCAGCGATGAGGTACACGGTGGATGAGCTTCAAATCAACAAGCGACTTTTCGAGAATAGGATGCAAGGAGAGAAGGCCAAGGAAGCCCAGACGATGACTGAAGACAAGCGTAGACGGCGATTACTACGAGAAGGCACGTTTTCACCCAGAACTAGAAGTTTTATGATTGAAAATGACGGCGAGGCCAAGAGTTCGACTCCAGAGAGCGATAAGACAACCAGAGATGGTATGGCGGAGTTGCGGGCCAGGATTCAGCCGGCCCTGGTGGACGTCCAGCATCGGGAGGAACATGACATATCGCCAGCACCGAGCCCATCAACGGCAAAATCATGTCAGGACCCTCATACCCCTATCGAACATGAGGAAGTCAACGGTATGGCCTACGGAGCCATCTCGTCATTTGATGCAGTGAGGGAACTCGCGGATAGCGATCCGTTCAACTGTCACAGCAAAGTGGATGACTCGGTGGACGACGCCAAATTAATTTCATCGGAACGGCACAGGATTAGTGAAACGACGGAAGGCAGTGCATCAGGAGGTTATCCCGGGGATTGGGCATCACAGGCTACGAGCGCAGCGACCGGCAAGATCACACTCTCGCCAAGTACGCAAGGCACCAGCATTGTCAGCAACGAGTCCATGGAACACACACTCAGCGTGCCTGGGCTGAACATGTCGCCACGGAGCACCAAAGGGTCGCCGTCATCAGCGCACAGGGAGATGGGACCTGGGGATGAAGATTTGTCATCTCACTGCGGGAGTATTGGCAAGGCTGAAGGCAAGACGCTTAAGAAGAGGCCGAGCAGGTTCAGGATGAAGGACTTTCCTTTCTTTAGGAGAAGCAAAGGAACGAGCCCTCCATTTCCAGCTACTGATACATGACGTTGCAAAAAATCGCCGAGAGAGCTTGCGACGACCAAAAAAGCACCAAGAGCAAAAGCAGCTATTCCTGCCATAAACAAAAGGGCCCCAGGGCAACGAAGATTACGCCGATGACTGATGAATAAGGCCAAATACCAGTAACCCGTACTTTCCGGGTTAAGCAGATGAAGATCATTTCCATGATCTCTCAGCAACCGCCGTGGAAGCAGCCCAGGCAGTTGATGAAATTGTATAATACGAGCGGGCATCGCTTGAGCACTACTCCGCGCAGAGATGCTGGCTTGATCTTTCCATTTTGGGGGACAACAAGAAGGACAAACCTGGACGTATATATATCTATACCTATCCTGTATATATACTTGGTGGGAACGGCGATGAGTGTATACCCTTAGGATTCGGAAGGGATGTTGTTTGATTAGGGCGTGTTCCAATTTTTTTCTTTGTTGTTACCCGGCCACTCACAGTTTTCAGCATTGGGCTGATGCGATGTTCACCATCAAAGCATGTATGACAGGAGAAGGGACTGGTTGTGATAGAGGCCTATCGGTGGCAGGAGTCAAGGGTTAAAGAACGGGCTGCAGGGATAGGCGGGTGGATGGTTGGGTTAGGGCACAGAGGAACACGCATCATGCTGGGACTGTGCAAGCACAACTGCACCTGTGTTTGGTATATGGACTGAATTTGAATACACGTTATTACGACGCGCAAACATGGATGGATGAAGTCGACTGGGTGATGAACTTGACGTGAGGAATATGTCCGGATTCAACTGGACGAGGAATTGTCTGATTCGACATGCTGCTGTCTCGGAGACTTTTGACAATGATTCATAGATAATACTACTAATGTAAGCAGCAAGAATACGAAGCAGGCTACGACCAGAGACAGGTCATCCTACAGCGCGATATACTATTTCTGTAACCAAAATCCACATACCGAGGCAGACACATGTCGAGGTCCAGGGCGGAGATAAGATATCGGTGCTAACGGTACGATGTCTGTCACTTACATCCGAAGGATCTGTCTAGTGCGAAGTCTGTCAGACCAAAATCCAGCAAAATGTGAGCCCACACTGTGCGTGTGGATAAGTGACGACAAAGTTGTATGCATATATATATTATATATATATATATATATATATATACTCCGTATATTCTACCCCGCATTTCGTTTAAGTCTGATGGCTCCACTAGGAGTTGTTTAGTTCGAGTAATGGTTGTTTAGCCTGGTTTTTCTTCTTAATGGGGATAGAAGGGTGGTGAGGTTGGAAGTTGGAGGTTGCATGATGGATGCACGGAGTACAGGATACCTGTACTCCCTAGTATTAGCTAGGTAGTTTATGTCTAGCTGTTGGTGGAACGAATTGAGCCGCGTGTCGAACGTTGAAGGGCAAACATACATTGTTACGCCTGTTCCTGGCGCGTGCTCCTCGGAATTGTTTGTGTTGCTCCCTATATAGATAGACGTGGGACAAAGGGCAATGGTTCATGGAGAAATAAGCTATGTGGATCCAGCCGAGATCAAGAGTTTCCGAGCTGTTGTCGCCCCGATTTTAGCTCGATTCCTTTTCCTCCTCCTCCTCCTCCTCCTCTTCCTAGACCACTGAGCGGCGATGAGCAATCGTGGCTTTCTCCCCCCTTCCCCCTAGTTTTTGCGATATCCTGTAAGGCACTCTGCAAGTGACGCGTGGTTTTGACAGTTACACGATTGTGGAGCAGCCAACAAGCCGTGTTGGAGCGCTATCCCTGTCTGTATAGGTACCCAGGTACCATTACGGGATGCAATGCACAAGCACAAGCACAAGCACAAGCTGGGAGCAGGCGTCATTGATTTGACGCTCAGTTCCGAGGCAAGGGAGGTGCCAAGGTTGCTGCAGCTGCCAGCCCAGACCATTGCCCTGGGCTGTTGTCCTAAGCTGTTGTACGAGTAGTACGGAGTACGTACTTTGTACATACCCTAGTCGAGCCTGAGGTGGATGGGCTGTGAACTTCCTATTACGAGTAGGTGGCATCATCAGGTTATAAGGAGCGGCTTCCCGCCCGCTTGGAGGCTTCATTTCTCCTTCGCTTCCTCATCCTTGGCATACCCACCCGTGCATTAAGGTATATGGGATTTCTGTAACACTGCGTTAGCATCAAGCCGATTGGTTCCTCGAAACTCAAAAGAGGAGAATAGAAGGAAGGATATAAGAAGAAGTGGGTGTTGTAACGCAGACAACTAATTAACGGGCGACTATACTGTGGTGGAACACATCTGACAACTACCTCACCTCGAGATTGACCCAGAGGCACATACATTCGTCACTATGGCAGCCTCAGAGCAACTCGTCCCTGACGCCACGCCTCTTCCTCCAGTCCCGTCTGGGGACTTCATGTCCCAGGAGCAGTGGGATACATTCTTCGCTCTCCTCGACGGCGCTCTCCCGTCCATCGCCCCAGCATCCACTGTCAAGGACCCGGCTGGCCAAATCTCTATTCCAGATGCCGAGTTCGACGGAATCGTGGACCGGATCACAAGCTCATTAGACGGCGCGCCTACGAAAGAGGCAATTGTCGAGTATCTCGGCTATCGACCTACTCAAGATCCCCGGTTCCGCGAGGATTGCCAGCGGACTCTGGCAGCGTCGCCTCAGAGGCTTAAACTTGCCGGGGTCTTGGGATTATTAGGGTAAGTCATCTTTCGCATGATGCTATGAGAGAACAGCTGAGTGGGGTGGGCCGACGGTTCACTGACTTCCGGCCATAGGACTCATGTTGGAAGCATGTTCTTCACAGGGTATTGGCAGCCCATCACTAAACAGCCAGCCCGCGTCCGTGAAGCCATCCTAAAGTCATGGACCACGTCCAGGCTCACTGTGCTGAAGATGCTCGCGAAGACGCTCTTGATCATAGCTCAGAAGGCAAACGGCACTGTCAACCCCTATTTGGAGAAACTGTCTGGATACACCGATACTCCCAAGGACTGGAAAGCAGTCCCGGGCTATGATTTCAATTTCCTCCAAATAGATCCTGGAACCAGTGTCCACGAACTTACCACGGATGTTGTAGTTGTTGGCTCTGGCTATGGAGGTGGTGTATGTGCGAAGAATCTAGCTGAGGCTGGCCACAAGGTGCTTGTTGTTGACAAGGGGTACTACTTCCCCCCTACCCAACTTCCCATGACTCAGGAAGCAGGGCTGAGGTATCTTTTTGATCGAGGCGGCGCTTATATGAGTGAAGACGCCAGTATGGGGGTCATGTGCGGTGGTACCTGGGGCGGTGGTGGCACAGTCAACTGGAGTGTATGCCTCAAGCTTCAAGACTTTGTCCGTCAGGAATGGGCTGACGGCGGGCTTTCACTGTTCACATCTCCCGAATTCGACGAGTGCATGGATCGCGTTTGGAAGTTCGTCGGTGCAAGCGCTGATGGAATTCGCCACAACCACCGCAACAACGTGTTGCTAGAAGGGTCAAAGAAACTAGGCTGGCATGCTGCTGAGGCTAACCAGAACACAGCCGGCAAAGAGCATGACTGCGGCCACTGTCACTTGGGCTGTGGATCGGCAGGGAAGAGGGGTCCGGCAGTGTCCTGGTTGCCTGCTGCTGCCGAGGTTGGCGCCGAGTTTATGGAGGGTTTCCGTGTGGACAGGGTGCTCTTTGCTGATGATGGGGTGACTGCTACTGGCATCGAAGGCTTGTGGACATCGAGAGACGCAGAGGGTGGTGTACACCGAGCGGCAAGCGAGCAGACACAGAGACGGGTTGTCATCAGAGCGAAGAAGGTCATCGTTTCCGCGGGAACCTTGTGGAGCCCCATCGTTCTGCTGAACAGCGGCATCAAGGCAAGTCTTCCCTGTCAACCATAAGTGACTCACATCACATTGCATGTTGTCACCTAGCTTTCTCGATGGCGACAAATGAGCTAACATAAACCCCCTCTAGAACCCCCATCTGGGATCTAACCTGCACGTCCACCCGGTCAATTGTCTTACGGCCGTACACCGGGAGGAAACTCGGCCTTGGGAAGGTGGCATCATCACAGCCTACAGTGGGGAGTTTGAGAATCTTGATGGCAAGGGCCATGGCGTGAAGCTGGAGCCATTATGCATGGTGGTAAGTTGTTCGTCGTTGGGCAGCCATAACAGCAGACGCCTAGGCGTGAGCATCCATTAGGTGAAAGGGATTGCTGACCGAGACATGACCAGCCATATCTGATCCTCGCCGTGCAAGGTTGGAGAGGTGGGCTTGATGCCAAGCTGCTGGGAATGAAGTATCACCATCTCAGCGGTTATATCTCATTGGGCCGGGATCGTGACACGGGCCGGGTGTATCCCGACCCAGACACAGGAGAGCCTCGCATCGAATACACCACGTCCGATTTTGACCGCGAGCACACGCTGGACGGCGTGCAGGCGCTGGCGAAGATTTGCTACGTCAGTGGCGCGACAGAGATCCATACCAATTTCCCCGGCATGGCCCCATTCATGCCCGACCCTGTCATGCAAGAGAAGCTCGGCGAGGGCAAGGACCCTGAATTCTCAGACAGGGCCTTTGGCAGGTGGCTGCAGGAGATGCGGAGGATTGGCAACAAGCCGCCAGTGGCCATCTTCTCGTCGGCGCATCAGATGGGCACATGTCGAATGGGTGCCAACGAGGGCTCTGGAGTGGTGGACGAGAGGGGCCATGTGTGGGGGACGAAGAATCTGTTTGTTGCAGATGCCAGTGTGTTCCCGAGCGCGAGTGGTGTCAACCCCATGGTGACAATCATGTCGATTGCCGATTGGATCTCTCGTGGCGTGGCGAAGGAGCTGTCTGTGTGATATTAGCAGTAATCGTACTAATAGAATAATACCAAGCCATATGCCCATGTCCAGGGAAGTGAGGCGATTGGGCATTCGCTCTTCGGACCTATAGGGTATCAGACTGAAGCGCCTCTGCAATGCAAAGATCCTTCAACGAACAAGGGCCCGTAATATCAAGCAACTTATTAAGACGCCCGGTCTAGACAGTGGATGAGGAATGAGAGAAATGAGAGAAATGAGAGAGAAATGAGAGAGAAATGAGAGAAATGAGAGAGAAATGAGAGAGAAATGAGAGAGAAAAAAAAGTCGCTCATCTTGGCGTGCGGTCATCAACAGCCATTCGCTTCAACTTGTTGGGAAAGGTTTCGGTTCCCAGCCATGAGACCCTGATGCTTGGGCAGCAAAGCAAGAGACATGTGCGTCAGCGCACATATGTAAAAGTCCAGTTTTTATGACATGACATGACATTGCACGTGGGCACATGGCTGCGTGATCACGAGAGCAAGGCATTTTTTTTAGCGAGCCGCTGGTGGTGTCTCAGAGGAATTTTTTTATGCTTGAGAAATGGATGATGTGATGCTCGTCAAGGTGACGGTGAAGAGCAAGGTTGGGCGTTCTCGCGTGATCACCGAGCTGGGGGGGAAGGACGGGGGGTCATATACACTACGTCATAAGCTCCCAAAAATAGGAAACTCAAAAAAGACGACTCGGGAGTTTATCTGTATTACGATGGTCTCTTTTTTCTTTTCTCATTCTTGCTCGTATCAGTGGATGTTTTGTGATGTGATGGATGATGCGTTTCTCGGACGTGGCTTTGGGCTGCCTCTCGGGAACAAAAGCGGGTTTTAGCCACAGAAATACAGAGACATAGCCACGGCTCGGGCGGACATGCCGAGGACGACAGGGGGAGCGTGATGCAGACATGCAGAATATGCTGGGGACAAGGGCAGGGAACGGTGCAGCAGACAAGGTGCTCAGCTGCTCATGGGTTTTGCATTTTAGATTACTCGTAGTATTTTTTTTTAGTAATACTACTAATAGTACTTTGTACTAGCAGCATTTCATCATCGTCGTTATTATCATCGTTGTACGAAGTACGAAGTATGTATGGAGTACGGAGTACTCGTACCTATGTTGCTATGCATGCATGTGGACTGACGGATGCATCTCACCAGCCACACCCAGACGCCGCAAACGGTCCTCGCCGATCCGCCACCCCTTCGGCCGTTTGCGTGGGGCCTTTTCTTATGCCGCTCCCGGGGCTTCCCAGCATCTTGGGTCGCCGCCGGCCGAACCTGTCGAGATTGGCGAGTGACCGAGATGTCACTTCCACGAGGTAGGGATTTATAGATTCATTTTGCCACTGGTGTCTTTTTCAGAGGCAGCCTACGAGCTTGATACTGCACCATTGGGCATCTACGGGCCACGTTTATATCCAACAATCGAGTTACAAGTGCCGAGACACAGCCATCAAAAGACGAGAAGCGTGCACCGGGCCTTTTACCTCCTAACATGCATAGGCGTTTGATATCTCGAGGCAATATCTGGATCATTGGATAGAAATGCCCCTCCCCTTGATTAGAAAAAAAAAAAAGTTTCCCAAGTGCCCGCTTGGAAACATGTCGCGGAGGGGAGGGGCGTTGAGACGGACTCGGGCGCACGCCCCCCGTTGATAAAGTTTACTTGCTTGCTTGCTTGACATTTCGCCTCATAATTTTTTAATTAATATCCGTTGGCAGTTTGACAGATATGAAATGTCGTCGTCATCCTGCGGCCTGACATCCAGCCCTCGGCCGAATAACTGGCCTGGGGTGAAAACCTTACTCTGCTGTCTCTTGACTCTCCGCGACGTAGCCAAGAGGCACTGGCTGCCTCAAAGTGACATCTCCGTGCGTGTCCGGCGCGCATTTTCCCTTTGTCAATGTCGTTGCTGTCACCGTATCTTTGCATTAGTTAGTGGTATCCATGAAATTTCCTCACGATATGGAGTAGTCGTGTCGTCATTAGTTTGGGTTGCCGGCATATGAGCAGCGTCTGAGCCACAACCACTTTTGCTGGGTGCTATTTTTGGTATCTGGAAGTGTTTCTGTAGGGCTTGTGAAAGCTAGGAAGCCTACGGAGTAATGCTGTGGAGTCCACGTTCGCCGGTACGTTTCGTACTTCGTACCCAAGGGCCGATTCCTGCCGACAGACCCCGCTTGACCCTTTTTGTGTTTGGCGCGTCAAGTGAATTGTTTCGTACCGGTACTTCGACCTCCTGACGGCTTGTTCGTATTCTCTAGCCACAGTTTGCAACAATTCATCCGCGTTCCTCTACCTACGGCGTAGAATTTGCAAAGGGGGCCGGACCAGAGAGGGAGAGAGAGACAAGTCGCTTTCATCGCTCCGCCCGCGGTCGTGGCGGCCCGCATGTGAAAGATTGGTAAGCCGGCTGGCTGCCAAACGCTGACAGCAAGGAGAATCATGACGCCGCTCATTGGTATGTTTGGCCTACATCATGGTCGAGGCCGGCGCACGTCGGTCGACCCCAAGGTCGCAGAAAGAGGCCAGATCAACGGGTCCATTTCATACCTCGATGTTAGATGCCTGGGGAAGAAGCAGCCACCCCCTTCGCTCGCGGAGCTCCGGGAAAAGGGCATTGGAAACAGAAGTCCCCGTCAGGAAGCGCCTGAGGATAGACAGTGCATATGCTGCGACGAGAAGGCCGCTCTAACATCCTTTTAGGAGAGGCCCGTCATTTATCAATCTCCACTGCTGCAACGGACACCCTCCCTTTTTGTTTCTGCTGACTGAACTTTGGTTATTGGCTTATTCGTAGTAGTCCTTTTTGCCTTTGGGTGCGCATTTACACGCTTTCGTGCAAAAGCACTCTGGCAAGTGTGATTGGCCAAAAGGCATAGCCAAAGGGCCAATCATGTCCGGTTTTGATAGTCTTTCTGTCGAACTCCACTAGGACAACCACTGGCTCTTGGCGGATCTGACCAATCAGCGGCTGTAAACGCCCTGACAACCTTTACAACAGACACACCTCAGCCCGCTGCCAGCCACTAACACCGTCCTTCTCCTCCTGTCTGGCATGAGGATGATGAATTGCACGGTTTGGTCATGTAGGCTCCCCCTCAACTAGAGTCACGACGTTTGGGAATGGACCCGCAGCGCTGGGACGCTACCATGGGATCCCTTGAACGGACTCAAAGGGCATTGCCCAACCATCGCCCAGGACTTATACATTGCTCTGGATCATGGGAGATTCGAGGCACAGCATTTCATTTCCGTACCAGGGGATTACCCGCTCCTAGACTCCTAGAGAAGGGACGGCTTCGGCTTCTCCCTAGACTGGCTCCGTTCACATCCAGGAGTGTTGCCCCTGAATGGGATGGGGAGGGAGGAGGAGAAGGTTTGGCAGTTGGGTTGGACAATGCGGAGCAGCACGAATGGAATGGTTCACAGGATGCTTTCCCCCTCAAAATCGCTCATGGGGAGGGAATGCACACTCCTCGCCGAACCTCCTGCATACATAACTACAGCAGAACAGTTCCGAGTGCGGACTTGTCTCCTCCATCATGATCCACCGCGCAGATCGAGCGCAGGCTGCAATTGGTATGTTCGGATGCCGGCACATCCACCCGCCATGTCGACACAACCCAATCCTACACTGTGACAAGAGAAGAGTCATATTTCGGACCCTGGACGTTGGCAGCAGTAGTGCTGTACCGTGCGTACGCGCGGCGTCGTTTGCATGCAAGTCATACAGCAGCTCCAGCGTCAACAATGCCTTCTCTCATCTTATTGATCAGACTGCAAGATGAGATGAAGAAAATGGCATTCTGTCCAACTGGCCATAATCTCCGTCGTGGGTTTCAGCTCGTTCCGCGGCTGACACTGTCCTTACTTAAGTAAGTATGTTTGCCGTAGGCTGGCGCCGGCTATCAACCTCGCACTCTTCTCCGGGGCAATATACTTCCCGTAAGCAAGAAAAAGAGACAGAGTGCGGAGGCATGCTACATACGGGGGAGACGTAGCCTGCATAAGCGGCACAACCCTCACGCATCCTGATGACCAGCCATGGTGTTTGTTTGCCTGCCCAGGAGTCCAAAGGTTCCGTCCGGGTCTTACTTTGTTTTTGCATGAAACATCTGTTCCCCTCCCCCAACATTGTTGGAAGCATACGGAGTATCTAGAACCTGTTTTTTTTTGTTGAATGCAGTTGGTCTTCCATTAATGTGTGTGAGGGTGTGGGTGGATGGGTTTAAGGAGTCATGGCACTAGGCATGCACCGAAAGCAGGACATCATACGACACAACACAGCAAGTGTGTTTCGTCTATTGTATTGTACAAGGTGTAATGCTCTAAACGAGAATAGAAAAAAACTGTGGCACGACATATCGTCAAGAGAGATGCCTAGTAACACTACGGCCAAGCTTCTTTATCGGACACGAGGTGGTTGTTCGACCAAGCGCCGAGCGGGTGTCTCGAGTTTGTCCGGTCACCCGCCGATTCTCATGTTTGCTGCTACGGAGTATGTACTATAAGAAACTAGACTAGTGATAATGCGTACTTATCCTTCTCGGCGCCAAAGCGCTTACTCGGACTGGATCCACGGTACTATGGCTTCTTGGCTTGACCTTGATGTCTTGATGCCTATGATCTCGTGATTCAGTTTCTTACACTGGTGATGTCGAGATGCATGGATCCTTCCATGCGCGCACGCCGTTTGCCTCTCCTTGTTGCCAGCCACACGTGTTACAAGGACAGACAGTCCAAGTGCCACTCGTGTGTATGTACGAAAGCATCATTGTGCGTATTAGGTAGGCGTACTTCGCAGTGTGGATGAAATGGACGAGAGCAGCCCGAAAACGCCTTGGTGGTACTGGTACTTGGCACCTCTGGCGGCGTGTGTGGCGCGGGCACTGCAGCTTTTCAGCTTGCTGCACACCCCCCCCCCCTTCTGCAGTTGTGAATGCCCTCCGTCCGTACATGCATTAGCACCAAGGCAGTTGAGTTGCACAGCCCAGGCGTGTGTACATACTCGTATGTATGTATGTACGGGTACGTCCCATCGTTTTTGGTGGACACCCGGCCGGTCACTCGGACTGGTGTCGAAGACACAGAGCCCGAGGCAGTGTGATGGCGGCCCTAGCAGACCTGCATGCAGTTACAGTGGCACTTTGCAGCAGCAGTAGCGGTCGCTAGTTGGGTCCAACAGGGGCTTTTCGGCCGACGCCACGCAGCGGCGTCTACTCCATGCCTACGAAGTATTACTAGACCGATTACCTTATGCCTCCACGTACCTACGAGCAGGGCGGGGTGGTGTCTGGTACCCAATGGCCCATACCGGCCAGCGCAGACAAGGCGTACACTGTACTCCGTACTCGGTGGTCGCTGCTCGCCGGAGGCCCAAGGGCACTAGCAGTCCAAGGCGAAGAGGCGCAAAAATCAACGTCTTCAGGTGCCAGACCTTGTAGACCTACCCTACCTGGTAGACCTGCTGCTAGTTTATATCTCCCCGCCCACACCCGCCATGTGTCCTACCCTCTTCGTTCTCTCTCCTCTTCACGACTCACTCGTCCGCCATTCTCTTCTTCCCTAGGTTTCGGCAGCTCAGCAGGTGATCCTCTAACCATTCGCCAAATATATTCCCCTGCTCGGCACCGTCTCCTGGTTTCTTCTTTTTTCTTTGCTCTGTCCTTTGTGTGTGTGTGTCTTCGTCCTCCCCCTCGGCCTGTTTCAAAGTCTGTGCGCTGCGCGACCACCCCCCGCCATATTTAGTATTTCGATTCGATCGCCAGATAAAACCGATCTCGAAAATGCCGGTCCAACTGCTGCCGGCTTCGGCTGCCGCTTTCGCCCCGAGGGCTTCGTCCGTCAATGTTGTTCTAGGTTCCAAGGTCGAGCCGTGGCTTACACAGACGCTTAAGCGCATCAACCGGGTAAAGCGCCCTCTCAACAGCGTCCCCCAGCACCAGCGATGCCTTACCGAGACTCTGTCGTCACCAAATGCCATCTGGACGCTCGCCTCTTTGATGCTGCCGAAGCTTCCCCAAGCGGAAATGCCCGAGGATCCGCTCCAGAACCTGTTTAGCTACCAAGTCGTCCACGTCGAGGCATACATCGTCCACGTTGATATGGTCCTGCGCAGCGAGGTGGCTTATAAGCTCACCTCGGAAACCATTGACGCTCTCGTCGAGTACCACAAGGAGATCCACTGCGTCGACGCAAAGGCCAACACCTACGACTGGTCCGAGAAGGAGCAGCAGTGCAAGAAGCTGCATGAAGACTTCGTCCAAGCCATCAACAAGTACGTCTTCCGCACGCACGTTTCCGCACTGGAAGGTCTTGAAGAGGAGGGCGCTGGAGAACTGTTGTGTGGAAAGAGCGAGGAGGTCAAGATCAGCCTCATGAACCTGATGAAGCCTTTGCTGCCTCCGCCACCGCGCGTTGTCGATGTCATCCGACAGCCACCCTTGCTGCCCAGCTCCCCTGTCATCACCATGTGGTCGCAGCAGCCCACTCCTCCCCACATTATGCCTGCTGCCGTGGAGCCCTGGCACGTCCTGCCCTCGAGTCCGAGCGTTACGTCTTCCTGCGACTCAAACACCCCTATCTGGGCCGGCATGGGCATGAGCGAAGTCCAACTGCCTTCTCCGACTCCGTCTTTCAGCCAGCCGCAATCGACCGCCGAGTTCTTCTTCAGCTCTCCGCCGGTCATGGCACCCATTCCGACTCTGCCTTTACCGAGTATGTTGGCTCATTCGCAATGCGGGGTCGGCGTAGGAATGGGTTTCGATTGGGATCGCTACCAGGAGTATGCGACGATAATTTGAAAGGCAGCGACCGTCAAGGGGACTAGCTACCCTGTGGTACCGACTTCTTAATACTGCCTCGCCACCGGCAAGCGTTTTTCCGGACCAAAAAGTTCAAAGTCTTCAGTCTTCGCAGGGGCATAGAAACATCATCCAAGGGGGCATATTGGCGTTTTGTTGCATCAGGAACGGAGTTCGAATACCTCAACCAAACATCCACTCTTCTCAGGAAATACCCTTAATCATTTCCTTATTTTCTTTTTTCTTCTCCTTTGCGTTTTCCTCTTTATCGGCAACACAGCAAGCGTGCACGGTTTCGAGTCTTGTCCTTTTTCAAATCCGGGAATCCTCTCCATCCGTCGTACCACAGCCGCTAGCTCGGCCTCTTTTTGGGTTATTCTTTCTTCCATTATACCACCAATATGGCTGGATCCGAGGCGGGCAATCTGAATGCATTTTCAACCTGGCAGGGACTCTTTCGACATCTATACCAGCAGCTTGCGACTTTCCTTACCTTTCTTTTCTTTTTCTGGTCCTGTTGGGTTAAAGATAAGAGGAATATGCAGCAATGCACGACACTCGGCTCGGTCCGAGATACCGCCTATGGATTCTCAATTCTCTACCTTTCTTTCTTCTTCTCTTCTTCTCTGCCTCTTTCATGATGCCGTAAGGAGAGATTTTTTTTTTGGAAGATACCCCTATTCGGACTACGGTCCGGAGGTGCCGCCTCGGCGTTCACTTCACTTCTTCCCTTGTTCCTGTTTTGCGAAATGATTTCTAACGAAAGTTTTGACGACGTGATGAATGAACCATTAACGAATAATGAGCACACGATACGACTTCACAAATAGAGAGCTTGGGTTCTTTGGCTAGATGCTGAGACATGACTACTCTTCGAAAGCCTATCGGAAACTCTTTACCACTCAACGGTTTATTCAGCTCAAATCAACGTTCCAACATTAACAAACTGGATCCAAACTGGTTTTTTTTTGGGCCCACGCTGTTTCTTGGGACGCCGTCAAACGAACAAAACACATCATTGCGTAATTGCAGGCATGGTATCAAAATATCTGGAATATTTTGGACCCATGCAAACACTGGCTGTCAGCAGGAACACTACTTCTGCGATCCACCGGCAAGTCCGCGGGTCTGCTGATAAACGAAAAGGTGAAGTTGGTGCTGGAGCTCAGCAACTGTGTTGGCTCTCATGTCCTGTCTCTGCTGCGCAGAGACTGACGCGAGGTCTCTTCCATCTGACCGTTTCGCCTTGAGTTATTCCCGCCACAGCAAATGAGACTGCTCTACCATACATCCCGAACTCCCACCAGAGGTATAGGGGTACGGCACGCCGAGGAGCCCGACCGAATCAGGTTCCGAGCTGTCCTGCTAGACAGGCTAGCTCGTGAGCGGAGGAGATTGTGGCGAGGAGGGGTTGTCGCTTCACCCATACTATTCTGGTGAGTGTATCAAGTAACGGGATAGGGTGGGAAAACTCAAGGCGATACATTTTGTAGCCCATCTCTCTACAACACCACTTCCACTTCTGGATGATCCCCTGGGCAGCCTGGATCTGCCCACGGGTGTTCGGGAGCAGTCGTGGAGCGATCGCAAGTGGGTTGGCGGGCAAGTCTTTGTTGCTGTGCAACATCGACTCCGGCAACCCCGGGGTCTTCTGCATTGGACAGGAGACGCTTGTGAGACGCTTCAGAGATGCTGGATATCATCGTGTGCGAAAAAAAAATGAACAAAAAAAATAAAAACCTGGGCTCTTCGCCCTGGCGGCGGAGAAGCTTTCGCACACAAGGACAAGCGCACTGCTGGAAGGGGTCCCTGCTCGTTGTCTCTTGTCATTAGCAGTAGTTAGCTACTAGGTAGTTAAATAGGAACATGAAATATTGTTCAAACTAGTCTTGACTCTGTCCCCTAGCTGTTGTGATGTCTCGTAAACCCTCACACTATTACCAGTCGCTGACGCTGTAATCTACACCTTGTGACAGAGTCAAGTCTATCTACTTGCTTCCTCCATTGTGATGACCCGGGAATGACTATATTTAGATACTTCAGCTGCCTCACATAACTCTTGATTAGGGTATAGGATACTTTGATCGCATCGGTAGAAATGCAATATTTCCTCATATGTAATTTACAATACATTAAATCATGCCCAACAATGAATAGGCCATGACATTCAGGTTTTCCTGGTCACATAACCATCATGCAATCGTAATTCAAGGCCTCGCCGTTCCGACTATATAGTCGTTAATTTACTTGACGAGCTTCTCGGTTTGCTCCTTGATGGAGTTGCCCAATGTAGCATCCACGCGCGAGAACATATCATATGTCCGGTTACGAGCGTCCTGGTGAGCACCAGCCAGGTGTCCCGCAACGTTTCCAATGAAGTTTTCTTGCTGACCAGGGGTACGGCCTAGAACATCCCAAAGTCCCTTGGCCTGGACGAAGTCGTCGTCGTCGACCTCCTGGAATAGGGCATGAACAGCAGCACCACTCCACTTTTCGTGAGTGACTGTGGGTTTGATGGGCTTGTAAGTCAGCTGCCTGTAGGAGCTGGGGTAGTTTGGGTTTGCTCCATAGTTTCCGTTGATGGCCATGGCACCGTCACGCTGGAAGGGATTGAATGCTCTGAGAGGGCAATTGACGGGGATTTGCTGATAGTTGACGCCAAGGCGGTGGCGATGGGTATCGGGGTAGGAGAAGAGACGCGACTGAAGAACGGGGTCGATGGATGGCTCGACACCAGGGACCATATGGGAAGGAGAAAAGGCAGCCTGCTCAATCTCGGCAAAGTAGTTCTCAACGTTCTTGTTGAGGGTGAGTTTGCCGACGGGTCGCAGGGGAACCTCCTTTTGCGGCCAGACCTTGGTCAGGTCGAAGACGTTCCATTTGAACTTCTCAGCCTGCTCAGCGGTGAGGACCTGGACGTAGACAGTCCATGTTGGATAGTCACCCTTCTGGATAGCCTCGAACAGATCTTGGGTGTGCCAATCAGGATTCTCGGAGGCCATCTTGGTTGCCTCCTCATTGGTAAAGGTCTTGTTGCCTTGATCAGTCTTGAGATGGACCTGAGTGTAAACGAACGAGCCGTCAGGCTTTGTCCACTTGTAGGTGTGGCCGGAGTATCCATTCATGTGTCTATACGAATAGGGGGTGCCTCGGTCGGAGAAGAGGTGCATGACTTGGTGGATGGCTTCCTGGTGGGTGGACAGGTAGTCCCAGAACATTGTGGCATCCTTGAGGTTGGTCTGAGGGTTTCGCTTCTGGGTGTGGATGAAGAGAGGAAACTTGGTGGGATCACGGAGGAAGAAGATAGGGGTGTTGTTGTAAACCCAGTCCCAGTTGCCCTCCTCAGTGTAGAACTTGACGGAAAAGCCACGGGGATCACGAGCACTATCGGCGGAGCCCTTCTCACCACCGACGGTGGAGAAGCGGACTACACAGTTGGTCTTCTTACCAACAGCGTCAAACATGTTGATAGAGGTGAGGTCGGTGACATCGTGTGTGACTTCGAAGACACCATAGGCACCGGCACCTTTGGCATGGACGACACGCTCGGGGATACGCTCACCTGGATATAGTATGTTAACAGAATGCCATATCAAACAAGTAGGAGGTGGGAGACATACGATCGAAATGGGCGAGGGTATCGATCAGATGGAAGTCCTGGAGCAGCAGAGGTCCCATGGGACCAGGGCGCTGCCAGCCCTCAGGGTTGTCGACGGGAGCGCCATTGGAGGTGGTGTAGACTGGCTTGTCGTTGTACCTAAAGGTGGATGCGGGGGTATCGCTGGCAGCCATTGTGACAGATGATGAGGTTTCGGTGTCGAACAGACCTGGAGGAGGAGTGGCAGAGAGCTCCTTTTATATGTGTCTTGGGGGCTGAAAGGAGGGGGGGGGGGTTGAGTGTGTGGCGAAGGATGAACGAGGTTGAGGGCAAAGAAAGACAAAAAGAAGAAAAAAACATAGATCCGTGTAGGTCAATTGGGCAGGCAAGCTCAAGGATGGGGTTCCTGCCATGCATGATGACAAACTTGGCAGTTGATACGACAATCATGGTTCTTCCGCTTTGGGACGTCTTTCTCTGCCTGTCTGCTGTTACACGAATGACGAAGTACATACTATGAGACTAGCCTAGACAAGATACTCTTGCGACTTTTCGAATACTAATATCCTCCTCCTTGCTTCAGTGACATCAGCCCTTTGACCGCACGTTCCGGCATTCGATCCCCCTTGCAATGCCGAGCAGGGGGGTGTTGGGCAAGGACCAATTAGCGGCCACGTATTTCCATGCCGGCCGGTATGCGGAGTATTAGTACTGCACTCGTATGTATTACTCTACTTCGTGCTCCGTAGGGCAAACGGGGATGGAATTGTCTACTACTACATACTACTACTACACGGAGTAAAGGACTCCGTACGAGCAGTTTAATCCGTCTTTCCACTATTAGACCAATGGGATTACGCGCGCCGCGTCTTATTAGTGTCGGAACGACCTCCACGCGTGGTCACCTGCTGCCATCTTCGGTGTGGCAGCGGGGCGTTTCTTCCAACCTCCGGACCTCCGGGTCTTATGCCGAGTCCACTCCACACTATCGACTGGAACCCCCGGAGAATGGATGATGATTCCATGTTTGCAGACAACAAAAGTATCATTTGAGGCTTCTCTTCGCTGTAGTGAATATCTACTTTATGTATCCTCTGTCATGATTGTATCCGCCGAAGTCGGCCTCTCTCTTAGATGTGCCGTCGAGCCTCCATGAGAACATCTTTGCCTCTATGGTTGGTATCCATAAGCAGGTACCAATTCACGTTTCTGTGTTTTGCTTTCCATTTGTCTATCGCGCCATTTGAACGTTTAGAGTCTTAACTCATGAACAACACTATGTGGGTTTCCACACGATAATGACGTCTTCTCTGTATAAATAGACTCGGCCGTTTTTCGGATATAGCTTGACTTGGACAATGCGAAAAAGACAAACGGTGCGGGTTTTCATAGCTTCCTGTGACATAAGCTACCGTGATGACGTATCTGATACCTGTCGGATCTCCTATCCAACTCTGTCGGATCTCCTATCCAACTCTGTCGGACCTCCTATCCAACTCTGTCGGATCTCCTATCCAACTCTGTCGGATCTCCTATCCAACTCTGTCGGATCTCCTATCCAACTCTGTCGGTCTTGGACAAGGCTGCTGTCGAGAAGCATATTCAGGATATTTGCATCCTACATTAAAACGATCGCATTATTCATACTTCAACACCGCGCCAAGTGCTTCCTTCTCCCATAGACAACCCTTTCGCATTACATCAATCCCAGAGTCTCTACGACTCCATCTCCCAGGACGCCAATTCACTGTATATCCTCCTCTCAGCCCCTTCACACCGCTGTCTACCCAGATGCAACGGATTCGTGAGGTTCTGTTATCGTCATATCGTTGTTGTACATGTTCTTACCAAAAGGTTAAAGTCGATTCCCTCTTGTAGAGCTTAATCCTGGTTGACGGTTTGCTAGAAAAAGAGGGAAAATGGTCAGCTCAACCTTCTCGCTCTCTGAATCATTATTCTTCAAGGTCTTTCTTACCACCAGCCAATCCATGCCCTCATTCACACCACTGCCGTCGACTGCCGAGCACGCCATGATGCTCCAGTTCCGGTCCCGCAGCTCGCCCAGGCGCAGCGCCTCGGAGATCTCTCCTGCCCCCTTGGCGCCGGGCTGATCTTGCTTGTTGGCGAATACCAGCAGCGCCGCATCCTTGAGCTCCTCTTCGTTTAGCATGGCTGACAATTCCTCCGCTGCGGTTTGTAATCGATCGATATCGGTCGAGTCGACGACGAAGATGACAGCTGCTGTGTTGGCGTAGTAGCACCGCCAGTAGGGTCGGATACTCGTTTGACCACCGAGATCCTGAAAGAGAGTGCCTGGTCAGCATGCAAGGTTCATCTGTCTGGGTTGCAGTGGGTTGGGGCAGTCTTACCCAGACATTGAAGTTGAGGTTCTTGTACGTGACAGACTCGACGTTGAAGCCAATAGTCGGTATCGTTGTCACTACCTCACCGATCTAAACCACCAAGTTAGCAAATCAATCGCGTCCAGAAGCATTGCGGCGGTCTTCTGACCTTCAGTCTGTAAAGCAGTGTCGTTTTGCCGGCGTTGTCCTGTGGGCTCAACATATCAGCATCCATGTTGACCAGGCTCCAATGAGGCACAGCGCCGTACCAGACCCAAGATCAGGATTCTGATCTCCTTCTTTGCCCAGACCAAGTTGGACAACCATGACATGCCCGCACCCATTTTGACTGAACGTCGGGTTCTGTCCCGCCCTTCGACGTTCGAGGTCTTGATACCGTTAGGTGTCCCACTACAGCTCGCCCAACTTCGAGTTCTCACGGTCGTTCGAAAGCGAGAATGCCGAGGCGAAATACAGCAAGTAACTCAGGTTTAATATCGCCAGAACAGTCGTTCGCAAAAAGGGCTCGTGGGAAGTTGGTTTGTTGTGATGAATGTTAATGAGAAATGGTCCCCTATTCCGGGACCTCCAATGTATTCAGATGCCTCTTGGCGGGCCTTGCTGGCAGCCGTGTCCTACCGAACAGCCTCTGGTTGGCCCAAGCGCTGGACAAAATACTGGGGCTATTAGCTCAGTGCTTGAATCTGGTTATTGCTACGGAGTAGATAGGCAGCTGGATCTCCGCCACTCTCTGCCCCTTTACTTCTACCAAGTGACAACAGGGTTGCCATGCAGTATGTACGAAGTATATGACTAGTACGGAGTACAACGACGCCTCTTACAGAAGCTGCTTTGTTCATGCAGCATTGGTGGGCTACTAATGGTTACGAGTACGAGGATAGGAACATACTAACACGACTCGGTCTGTAGATGTAAACCAATAGTAGTACTTCGTAGTGATAGTCAAAATGCAAAAGAATATGCTATAGCTTTCTATTCTACACAGACAATTTATAGAAGTTAATCAGCAGCAGAAAGCAGCAGATTTCCTCTGACACATCACCAGCTACTTCGCACAGGTGAGATACTAGTAGTACTACTAAAAACCAGCTCATGTAGCAGGACAAAGCGCTGTTCACGTGCCAACCCATGTCCGACTTATTTTGTCCATTTCCTGTCGTTAACCTCATTAATAAGCTCTGTGGGGCGCAGCAGTCTAGCTGAGATTTGCCACATCTAAGACAACCGACCCAGGATCATTTCTGCCTCAGGAATCAAGATCTGGAGCGCCACACCACACCAGCCACAAACCCACCATCACCCACATCACACTCCTCTAGGGCTTTACGCCCTCGGGTGGCGGGTCGCAAAATCTAGATCATTCTCAACACCACGAATTTCATCACCATCACTCGACTCGACACGCAAAGTCAACAAGATGCCGGTATGCAGCACCTCACCTGCCCCATTTCCTCCCAAGGCCAGCGATGCCGTGATCAGGGCTTTTTCTCGTGCAGTTTTTGCGAGTTCCCGGGATCGTTGGCCGGCTTGGAGGGACGGAAGGGCAACTCGATGAGGTTCAACAGAAATCGCTGACCAAGAATGAAATATCTAGAGCCACAAGACTTTCCGAACCAAGCAGAAGCTGGCCAAGGCCCAGAAGCAGAACCGCCCGGTTCCGCAATGGATTAGACTCCGAACCGGCAACACCATTCGGTGCGTTTTTATCCCTTTTGCGATCCCTCCTCCTCGATTATCCCGCGAACTTCACATTTCTCGCCGAGCAGCCCCCAACATGCCCGACATCACATTTCACTCTGGGTCATTTTTTTTTTTTTTGAACAATACACTGACTTGATGAAAACAGGTACAACGCCAAGAGAAGGCACTGGAGAAAGACCCGCCTGGGCATCTAAGCAAATTCACAACTCACCTGGCATTCTCGACCCTCTTGCATCGATGGTACCGGCGCCCGGCTTATTTGGCATGGCCTCGCGGTGAAGCAATGGTGGTGGATGGAGTTCAAAAACTGTACGGTGTGGGGGGGATGCGGACGCACGGAATGGGCACGGTTGCCTGGTTTCTCGATTCTTGATATTACTGCATGTCACGGTCGGTCATAAGGGAAAGGAATGAACCTATTTTGATGTCCAAATTGCCCAGGTGACTCATGCCGAAGCCCTCTACTCCGTGATGCTCTACAGAGCTACTAGAAGCAATGGCACTTATTCATTGTAGTCACAAACTACACTTGGAAAAACATCTCCGTCGAGTTGCTTTTGCCGTAGTAGGTGCCAGCACACGATGGGGACGTTTGATGCGTCATAATGAAACTGTCCACGGCCTACATACTATAGGTATGTACCTCTAATCCTAAGCGATAAATTCATTGCAGAGTGTATTGGATCCGCTTTGATCATGAGTACTCTCGTTCTGCATCAACTCAGAAGCGCCTCTCAATCCTCCCCAATGCACTAACTAGAGTGCCGAATATCGGTCGAGTTTTTCACGCCGAGTAAAATGTTGCATGCAAAGAAATTCAAGTCAAAACCGTAATCCTATCGTTCCAGCCCGTCAACGCCGCCCTTGTCGCATTCAGAAGACGCTGCTAAGAAGCAACATGATCCGCCCGTTACCCCCAGCACAAACAAGAGCCGGGGGGTCCAAAATTAGTCAGTCAATTTAACGATCCTCAGCCCACTCGTTCTCCCTTCGGATTTGCTCCTCCTCCTCGGGAGAGAAGTCGTTGGTGATATTGAAAGTCTTTCGGATTTCTTCGGGGGACTTGCCCTTAATCATGTTGGCAACGGTCTTGCAGCCAACATCGAGCAGGGGCTTGATGTCCAGGAAGTTAGATGCCTAGAGTATAGGGGTAAGTCATATGAATCAATCTTGTTTCCGATGCGGCGAGCTTACCAGGATGATCTCAAAGAGCATTTCTTGGTCGACCTGCATGAACTTCTGGTCCCACTCCTCGATATCCGTTGTTTTCTTGCGAGCGTCGGATTCGTCATCCTGGGTCTGGGGGGGATCGTTGCGGTGATGCTCGCACCACTCGATGACCTTTCGCAGGACGGCCTCGTTTACCTATTGGGGCATTGTTAGCCACCAGAGTCATGCTGTCACGATCAGGTACTGCGTACATTTGGAATCGGGATGGGGTTATCCTGGCTGACGCTTCCGCCGCCAAGATCCTCCAGCATGTTCTTGAGAAGTACAGAGCGCTCAACGACAGTGCGGTCTAGGTTTTTGCGTCAGCATATCGTGGGGAGAGAGAGGGTAGTGCAAAACACTTGGGCGTGCACACATACCAACTTCCATGGTGGCATTGTCGTTGGAGACCAGCCAGACCTTCTGTTGCGCAACCTTGGTTTCCGCCATTGTGACGATCTATACGATGAACAAAAGCCTTTATGTCAGTGAGTTGATGTGGACGACGGAAACACACGTGAAGATGGTGAGTCGCGAAGAAATGTATGTTTGTGTCAAGACTGAGGCGAAGCGTCGAGGGTATGAAGGTATGGAGTAGGTGAGAAAGAAAGATGGAGCGCGCCGTCAAAGAGGTGGCGGCTGCGGGGAATAGTATAGTACGTACCCAGGTAACCGCCTGCTACGGGATTGGAAGTCCGAAGATATGGTACTACTACTAAGGTAAGGTACCTCAGGTAGGTAAGGAGGACTGCGAAGGGCAATAGGTATGCAAACTCCAAGAATATATACTCAGGATAGAGTATTGGTATTCAACTGCAGTGGTCTTCAACCAGTGAGCTGTGGCTTTTTTGCTGCGGTTTGGGGATGAGTCGGAGATTGAGCGAAGAGGAGGCAGAGGGCCGCTTTTTGAATTCGAATTCGAGACGCAAGGGCCCGCTGATGCCTTCACACAAAAAGGTTTACCTCAGAACCTTCCAGGCAGTCACTCGGCTAGGCAGGGTCTTAGTTTGATTCTATCTAGTTGGTTGCTGCCTTTGTTTGTCTCCGAAATAGGCATTCCTTGTGCATTGCTCAGCCTTGTGTTCGTACTACCAATTGTTTGACTTTGTTTGAGCGCCGAGAATCGTTAACCTTCTTTGTCACACTCAGGACCGAACGCTGTCCTAAAATAGCACCGCACCGCATTGATGTGGGTTTTAATTAATTACTAGATACGTTGTGGGGTGGGTGGTAAAAACGATTACTAGTATTAGCATTAAACTCATGCTTTGATGTCATGTTGTTACTATGCTTGTTGTTGTCCTTCGTAGTAGTAGTAGTAGTATTACGTGTGTTCCATTGGCTTCTACGGAGTACTGAGGCGGATGAGGTCATGCCCTTTTCGCTGTCAGGCACACACCACACACACAACACGGCCTCGTGCCAGCTGGTCATCAGCCTCATCTGACCACCTTTACAACGCTACTCTACTCTACTCTACTCTACTCTACTCTACTCTACTCTACTCTACTCTACTCTACTCATACTATCATATCATTGGCTTCTTAGTCCTTCTTTCTCCCGAATTGTCTTCACTGCAGCTCATGGCGTTGATAGCATAGATACCTGCCTCCCAGGCCGTGTTTGGTGCTTCAGCTGGCTTCACTCTCTCTTTGTTACTACTGCACCTATAATAGCAGCACATCTCCCTTATTTTAGTACTACCATCACACCATTCCTACAAACGCCAGCCTTTTACGTACCGCCCACCCTCCCTCGAATTCGGTTCTCCTCGCCCATGTCGTTTGTCATTCTCGACTTCCTTTCAAAGCCCCGCTTGCTGCGTTTGCGCGACCTCCGGAACAGTCGGTCGAAATAACATGTGGCGGCGCACATACCTGCTTCTACTTCTCATCCGGCTGTGGTTTGCTCTGTCGCCCAGCTATCTCCATCCTGATGAGAACTTCCAAGGCCCGGAGGTCATCGCAGGTATGTGTGTGCGCGCCGTGCGCTCTTGAGCCTACCCCAAGCCCCAAGCCTCCAGCTCTTTGTTAGTTGACGCTTGTTCGTGTATAGGCCAGATCTTTAGCTACCCAGTCCGGCGGACATGGGAGTTCACGAGCGAGAACCCGATCCGAAGCGTCTTTCCCCTCTGGCCCGTGTATGGGCTGCCTATGCTTTTGCTCCGTTGGCTATGGGTCGGAAATGGGCAGGATGGCGATATTCCCCCGATAAAGGTCTTTTGGGCCCTGAGGATTCTCATGTTCTTGGTCAGCTTCGTGCTTGAGGACTGGGCTCTCCACGAGAAAATCGCATCGCGGCAACACCGTCGTGTCGCCGTTCTGCTTGTCGCATCATCATATGTGACGTGGACCTATCAGACCCATACCTTTTCCAATTCCATTGAAACTCTGGTCGTATTGTGGAGTTTGGTTCTGATCCAGCGCATCGTGGATCCTCGCGTATGTTTCGCAAACATCCTCTCCCTAGTCCGGCGTTCCCTTTACTCACAGCTGCGCAGCAACAATCGTCCCTCTTGTCTTCTACGGTTCTCGGAATCATCGCCGTCTTTGGCGTTTTCACCCGTATTACTTTCCCAGCGTTTTTGTTGATACCTGGACTTCGTCTGATACCACATTTTTTGAATAAGTTTGTCTCCAATCACAATACCTGTGTCACTCACAGGAGGCGAAGCTAACTTGTATAGACCGTTCTCTTTAGCCGCCCTGGTTTTGGCAGCCCTCACCACAACTTGCGTTGCTATCGCGCTGGATACCGCGTTCTATACACCCGGGCCCATCACTTGGACCGACTTAATAACCAAACCTGTCATTACTCCACTAAACAACCTCAAGTACAACTCCTTAACTGAAAACCTGGCCTTACATGGCCTGCATCCTTGGTACCAGCATATTCTCGCGAACCTTCCTCTGCTCATAGGACCTGCAACTCTTCTGCTCTTTCAGCCTTACCAGTCTCTGAGGCTCTATTCGGCCATTTCGGGGATTGCCGTTCTGTCATTATTCCAACACCAAGAGGCTCGATTCCTCTTACCGACGGTTCCCCTGCTCCTATCATCTGTGCAACTCCCCAGGAACCCAACAGTTTTGCGGATTTGGGCTGTGGCCTGGGGTGTCTTCAACTTGTTCATGGGGGTGTTGATGGGAATGTACCACCAAGGAGGCATTGTCCCCGGCCAAGTGTTCATGAGCACCCAACCTGATGCCACTAATGCCATCTGGTGGAAAACGTACTCACCTCCCATCTGGCTTCTTAACGGCAAAAATGAGGCTTTGCATACTCAGGACGTCATGGGGCTCAAGGGCGAAGCATTGCTTGAAAAGTTGACAGAACTCGCAACTTGCGATACACCCGCGGATCGACGCTATCAGGAATATCTAAAAGAGGAAAATGGTACTTACCTAATTGCACCTGCATCGGCCACTTGGCTAGACCCCTATCTGCCAAACAAGGGCCTGGAGGGGTTGCGATTTCGAGAAGTTTGGCGTTACCAACAGCATCTCAACCTGGATGACCTAGACTTCGGCGACGATGGCGTTTGGAATACTCTCGAGAGAGTGATTGGCCGTCGAGGCTTGGTTGCCTGGCGAGTAACCAAGAGCTGTGACACATACTAATGCGACTATTACCTTATATCGCGATAATAGTAAAATAAATAAAATTGATCAATAAAAATGTTAAATCATGTCTCAATCGATTCGCCACCCAATTCTCGGGCGTACTTGTTCATAGCGGAACCATTTTACGGTTAGAGTACATCCACTACAGTTGCATACGACAAAGATTACGATCGGGAGTATAGGAGCTGCGGTGTACATCTGAAAATGGGTGTCAAATGGCCCAAGGCCTTACTTCGAGATTCTAGACTATGCTATCTTTTACCGACAGACGCGGAAAGGATTCTCAAGGCAAAGACGAAAGCGCAAAGACCAGCTTAGTACAGGCGCTTGGGAGGAGACATGGAAGCCTTGATGGTAAGACTTCCAACGTTCTGCCAGCCCTTCTTCAGCAGAGAGACGAGGTAGTTGATGGCCAACATGATGTTGCCAACCAGCGGCTCCTGCTCCATACCGACGTTTCCGACGGCAACAGCCATGCACAGAACCTTCTTCAGCTGGAACTTGATGGTGGACTTGACCTCGTTGATCTTGCCGCTCAGGTCATCGGAGTGAGAGACAGGGGTAGGGAACTTGCCGGCTGGAAAACGAGTTAGTGTCGGGTGTTTTGTGTTGTCGGGGAATATGAAGGTGCTTACCCTTGGACAGACCAGGACCCAGGAGACGGGGAATCTGCCTGATAAGAGCCTCAGAAGCAATGAAGGCATCGTACTTGCGAGCAAGCTTCTTGATGAGCTTCTTGTTCTTGTTCAGCTTCTTCAAGTCATCAGCGGACATGGCGTCGACACCACCGTGCTTGGCACGGTCGAGATCGTGCTGGTCACCCAAAATGCTGCACCAACCCAGTTAGCCCTTCAAACTCCCAACCACGATGAGGTGTTTTTTTTTTTTTCGATTTTCGGCGTACCAGATGCTCATGTTAGGGCGAGGGACGACAGGCAGCGTGATAGTGCCGGAGAAACGCTTGTCACGCTGAGGGTCATAGTTCTTGAGGCCGATCTGGAGCTCAACGGTCTCGAGGAAGTTACGCTTCTTGGTCTCGTTGGAGTACTCCAGGAGTTCTCCGACCTGCGTCCGGACATTAGCTGTACCATAGTTAGCCTGGTGAGTTCCACGATCAATTGATTGCAACATCGATCACGGCTTGCGCTGAGATAGAGCAATTCGATAAATGACATTTTTATGACGTACCGACTGTGATCTTCGACATTTTGGCAGTCTCCCAATAGATTCAACCGTATCTAATGGTGGTCAGGACGTCGTGTGGTTAAAGGGATTTCTTCGCCTCAAAGGTCTGGAGTTTTTGGTGATTTTGGTTCTAGGTGTGGATCGCTAATCGCAGTGGGGGGGCTAGTGCGACAGGGCAAAATTTTCTCACGTGCACTGCCACGTGCCACTCTTGAGACTCATCTGGGTATACCTCTCTGGGACGGAACGGCCGTCTTTGGGACTGGTTCTACTTTGAGGGAAAACAAGGTGTACGCATTCAGGTGAAATCGCTGACTCCAGGGCCTCAGATTTCTCTCAAACTCGATCATATTAGCATGTGTTGAGCAGAAAAGCCCGGACAACCAATTTGCGCTCAACATGCAGAGTGACACCATTCCGGAGCATGTTGATTTGCTCGGCAACCCGACCCCAGTCATAAAATGGCTTGAGGAACAGGAAAAGGAGTTGCAACAGAGGTGCGATTTAGCCAGCTTCTTTGGTCAATATCTTTTACTGAGTGTACGTAGTCGAGCGAGTTCAATTTTCGATAAAATCCTGGGAGAAGCAGCTCAGCCCAGGTCAGTCTCAGGCAATGCCTGTGTGAGGCTTTGTGGTTTCGTAGAGCGGACGTCCAAGGCCCAAACTGAGGAACTACAGCGATGGGCCTTCTCTCGAGATGTAACGTTCAAGCTCTATGACTTCTACATTGATTGGAATGAGTTTGATCATCACCGATCGATGAGACTTGTTCTTGATTTGATAGCTCAGCTACTCAGGAGGAATCCTGACAAGACAGCTGCTCTGGCTACCAGGGATTCCCTTCTGGACAACTTAGTATCAATTGTAATCGGTCGCTCTACAAAACCGGTGGCCAAGTCGGCCCTTAAAACTCTTGATTACTTCTTCACCAAAGGAGTCTTCAATCTGGATGATATCAAATCCACTCACCTCTCCCTCCACCAGGAACTATCCCAGGCCAACGATACCGAAGTATGGAGGACTTTCATAACCGAACTATTCCAATGGATGCGATTACACTTTATTTGTCCCGCGGCCGGCAAGTTCGTAGTGAACTTGTATCGAGGCCTGCGACAAAGAGATCGAGAACATGCCAGTGACTTGAGCATAGACACTTGGTATCAATGGCTTCTGGACTTCCTAGTGGAAGAGCCAAACCTGCTAGAGCAAATCAAGAACTACATCTTCCTCCCTCTCTTCAAAGCGGACAGAGTTGAGGCTCTGAGGTTTTTGCAAAGAATGAACGAGAACGAGTCCGTTTCCTCCACTGTCAATAAGGATTTTGATATAGCCGCACTTCTCTCCTTAGCTGCCTTGGAAACCGGGAAGAAAGTCGGCCTTGTGGAAGAGCCTTGTAAAACAGTCACATATCCCCCTTGCGAGATGCAGCTAACGAACATTAGATCTGGGCGGTGATAATCAAACCGAGGAGAGCTCATCTATTGTTCTCCACGAAGATGTTCTTCAGAGCGTTTTGGCCCACCCCTCTCATGAGGTTCGGTCGTCGGCACTTACTCTGCTGATAAGTTCTCCATCGACCACGAGACCTTACTCTTCTACCACCCTTGACCTGCTCAAAAGGCACTTGGGCACCTTCTTCGCAGACCCAGACGCCAAATTCCGGGTTGATGTTTGTGCTCGGGGAAGAGACATGTTCAAAAGGGTGCGTGGCGCTATTTCGGTCCTAAAGCGAAGCATACCAAGAGCAAGATCCAAGGCCCGGAAGAGTACTCTGGAAGATGCTACCAGCGCCGCCCAGCCAATACTCTACCGTACCAACTTGATTTCACTCCCAGAATCCCAGTTAATACATTGTCTTGAATACCACGAAAAGTTCTTATGCTGGTATATCAGCTTCTTATGCGCCGAGCTGACCCCAACTGCCTCGTATCAAAGGCATATCACATCCCTCAAAAGCCTGATGTTCATACTCCGCTCAGAGGGAGAAAATTCCAAGACCTGGGAAACAGCCGAAGACCAAGAGTTATTTTTTGACCACTTTGACGACAGATGGATGCGGGCCCTCTCTGATTTGGTTATGGATCCATTCGATGATGTGAGAGAAATATCATCGATAGCATTGGCGCGGATCCTTTCTGATCAGAGATATCGGCAATTCACTTTGAATCGTCAAGAAGCGGGCAGAAATCCTGCAGGGGAGCTGGGCGAGCTCTTACAACGAGCGGACCAGCTTTCGCTCCGCACGGCGAGGGCTGACCATTCGGACGGTGTCGCTAGGGCTTCTCAGCTGCTATACAAGTTCTTGGAGACGGGAGAAGACCGCCTCAATCTTCTTTCAAGACTTGTTGATTCGCTCGAATACAAAATATCAGAAGCAGAGACAGATCTCGGCCGTGCAGTTCTCGACCACCCCTTACATAGTAATTTTGCATCATTATGCTTTACTTGGCAAGTAGTTTCGGAAAAGAGCTTCTCTACATTGGAACTTGACTCTGTTGTTGTCGTGCAAGAGAGGCTTGCGGCCTGTTGCGAACGCATCTGGGCTGCGGTTCGAGACATTCTTTGCGATGACTCCCCCGAAGGACACCTACCCTCAGAGCTAGAGGATATGGAGGGTCTCGAAACAAAGGGCCTCTTGAGCTATAGCTTCCGGGCAATCCATGAGTCGAGGTAACTTTCCCTCTGTAGGCTGTCGTGTGGTTTCTGCGAACTCACCACTTTTAGTAATCTTATGCGAACGTTGGCATCGACAATGAGGAATCAATCTCGAGAAGGATTCATAACCCCATCACGAATTCTGTTTGAGAAAATCGGAAACTTGACGTTTGATCAATTGGTCAGCTTGAGGCATCGGGGACCGTTCGCAACCGTTGCATCAACTTTTGCAACCTGCTGCCAGTTGATGAAGCATCTAGAATATGCTGATGAGGAGGAACCCATGCTGAGTGTGTGGTACAAGGTAAGTGAGAGCAGGATTGCTTAAATTAGCATCCTAAGTTGCCTATACGCAGCTGCTGCTTCGCTTTGTTGTACTAATACAATACATAACTTCAATACACAGGGCACTATAAATGCTATTTTTACGCAAGCATCTACAACTCGAAGATCTGCCGGAATTCCCTCCCTCATGACGGGCATTCTCACGGCAAATGCAACCCATCCATCATTCGACGAGGTGATGGAGAAACTCATTGAAATTGCCAGCACTGAGGCTCGCGTCACAGAGACGGATGGTTCCCATCTACCACAGGTCCATGCTTACAACTGCCTCAAAGACATCTTCAAGAACTCTCTCCTGTCATCAATGGGAAACAAATCCGAGGAGTACCTCCCTCAGTGTTTAGAACTGGCTGCAAGTGGCCTCAAGTCAGAGGTCTGGGCCATTCGCAACTGCGGTTTGATCTTTCTCCGCAGTTTAATCGACAACCTCTTCGGATCACAAGAGAGCAAGGCTATGATAGAGGCGGGATGGGATGGGAAAGCTAACCGAATTCCATACCACCGATACCCTAACCTTCCTACAGTTTTGGCAAATCTTCTGAAGTCCGGTCACCAGATGGTATCCTCGACAACCGCATCATCGGCAGCTGAGTCTGTGTTCCCAGCCCTAGACATAATCCGCCGATCTGGACCCCCTAGCCTACTTCGAGATGAGATTCAGATCCATGTCGCAGCCTACCTGTCTAGCCCTGTATGGCATGTCCGTGAAATAGCAGCCAGGACCCTTTGTTCATGTCTCCTTCACGATAAATGGCTTCTTACTATTAAAGATATTTTCCACAAGGCACTTGAAGATACAACCCCTAACAGTCAGAATCATGTCCATGGAGTACTTCTGTCTCTCAAATTCGTGTTTGAGAGACTTGGGGAAGTGGCTTTGGATCGCCTTACAGGTACGTGTCAAGAGGAATATCTTCGATAGTCGTAAACTAATGTATAAGACAGCCGACTTGCCTGAGTTGATAGCTTTCCTTGAACAGATAAAAGTCGATGTTCGGTATATTCACTGCCCGGATGTTGTGGCCGCGTATCTGGAAGTTGTCAATATGATATGGATGTTCCAAATATCCATTTCTCAGCTTCTACAACCAGCTGAGGTTTCTATACCGACAGTCCGTGGATGTGCCTTACTCAAGGCGCAGAGTGTCCTTAGTGGAATAATCTCTGCTTCTCAACAAGATGAGCCCATTTCACGTGTCAGGGCGCTTTTGCTGGAAAATCACATAGGGGCCGACACTATGGTTACTCTTGAGGCGATGCCAAAGCTGTGGCATTCCATCTCAAAACCAGACGCCACCCTTTCGGCATTATGCGTTCTATACATTGATATTTGTCTGAAGACTAGATTCATTGACCCCCAGGTTGTGGCTATCCACAACCTTGCTGAGCTTATGGACCTGCTTATTCAAGAGGGCAAGATTGACACTCTGCCAACGTCGTTACTGACAGAATTATGGGCCGTTCTGCCTCTACGCTCGTTGAATCCGGCTCTCTCAAATTCCATTATCAGAGTCAGTGGTGGCATAATGGCTGCTGTGAGGCATTCCCAAGGCGTCTCTACGTCTAGCCTGCAAAACTGGGGTCTGATGATTGGTGATGCAGGCTTGGATGATAAAGTAAGTTGCCTCATTACCTATCATGGAAAATGCATGACTAACTGTTTTCAGAGCTTTGATACTCGCTTTGCTGCCGCAGAGTCTCTCCGTTCCTTCTTCAACGTAATCGGAAACACCTGCGAAGATGAAGCATATCTCCCTGCACTTGTTGCCCTCTACGACTCCTTGAACGATGACGATGACGAGGTCCGCGAGGTCGGTTCCACCGCTGTCAAGGCCATTCTCGGTCAAGACCTCGTTTCCATTGAAGCTGCCAACCGTCTTCTGCAATGGCTAGTCCAGCACTTTAGCAAAACAGCAACATTCAAGTTCATCGTCGCAAGCCGTATCGTTGGAGATTGCGGTACCACCGCAGTGGGCCGTCCTTGGCAATCTGCCGAGACTCAGCTTACCGCCGTCCTCAAGTTTGACGACTCGCTATTCGCCATTGAAGAGCAGAACCTCTTCGTAGACGAAGTCCGCGAGACGAAGCGCTGGATATCCGTCTTCGAAAGCCTCGACTGGGAAGATGACAATGATAGCGAAACACTTGTTAAGTTGGACCAGTGGATATGCGGGGGCTTGGGTCGATTGGAGCAGCTTCTGGGGCGGGAAGACGGACCCCTTGGTTGGGCTTCAAATCCTCATGTCTTTGCCATTTGCACGCGCATCATTTGCGGTGCTGTGACGTTGAGTAAAGCTCATGGCAGCCCCGAACTACATGAAGCGATTACCAAGACCAAGGGCCTGCTACGCTCACACAACCATCATGTGTCAAGGTTACTCATAGAACCGTTTGAGGCACAAAGGTAGAAGATTAAGAAAAATAAAGTGCGATGCCAAAGGGTTCCCAAGCAAAAGACTATATATGTGAGCATGCCACCTATCTCTACTATGACCATTCAGCCGCCAGTCTTGGTCGTGCAATCAATGTTAATAAACTCACCAAGAAAGAGCCTGCTCGTATCAAGCCGAATATTCAACACCCCCAAAACGCCACGCCTTCTTCCCAAATGCTGCATGGTCATTAACACATAACAGTTCTCCCTCTTCAGTCTGATATTGTCTGCTGTTACGCCGATTTTGTACTCCCTATCCCTGAACCCTTCGAAGACGACGAGTTAGCCCTATCGATCCCGCCCATCCTGCCAAGTTTGGCCACTAGCATTGTATTCTGTGCCTGAAGCTCGCCGACCTGACCTTGGAGGATCTGAATCCGCTTCAACGCCACATCTCTCTCCGCTTTCACCTTCTCCAACTCCAGGGTCAGGTTAAGTTTCTCCTCCCGCTCTACCGTCTTGCGTCGTCGTGCCTCTGCCTTGCGCTCTTCTTGCTCACGCTTCTCCTCCAATTTCTGCAGCTCGCGCTTGTACTTGGCTTCCTGCTTAGCTACCTCCTTTTCGTGCTTCTCACGCACCTTGGCCACCATCGCGTCGTCCTTCTCTTTGCCATCCCGCTGTTTGCTTTCCAAGCGCTTCTGCATCAGAGCGGCCTTCTCGTCCAGTTTGCGGCGTCTGTCTTGCAGTTTCCTAAGTTCCTTGTCGAGCTGTTGGTTTCCCAACGACTTGGATTCGTCAGAGTTGCTTCCCGCGACACTCTGTGTGCGGTTTTCCTGGGTCAGTTTCTTTTCGAGGGCGGAAGTGAAGCTACGTATTGACGAAGTTTCACTGGATATGTGATCGTCTTCTTCTTGTTCGTCGGGTTCTTCGGTTGTCCCGCGCAGGTCGTCCTGGCTGGCGTTACTGGCGGCGGGACTGCTGAATTGCCATAATCCACTGGCGACAACTGATGAAGCAACCCCAAAGACTCCGCTTATGATGCCATAGATACCATTACTACTGGGAACTCCCTCGCCGACTTCATTTTGAGGGTCGTCAGGGGTGTTAATGATAGGCACCTGTGGCACATCGTGGCCATTAGTTGGCTGAACCTTTGCTCCTGTAGTCTCCTCATTTCCAGTACTATCGTCTTCGGTTGCCGCAAAGTTATTTGCCGACTTGGCAGTAACCCAATTGACAAACTTGCCTGCGTCGCCAACGATACCAGGAGGTGTGCCCTTCTCAACCATAAAGCGCGGCACGCTGCCGCCCGGATCGCTCCGGGTTACCATAAGCCACTCAATGGCCATGGGTCGTCCCTCCTGCGGTTCCATACTCGGTCTCCTATTGTTGTCATCAGCGGTCAAGTCCGTTGATGATAGTGACCTTTTTGCAGCTGGTGATGCAGTTTCAATGGGTATCTCTCTAATAAGCTCGACGGATTCGTACTGGCCACGAATGATGCCTGGCCGCTGAGGGCACTCGGGGTGGACGCAAGGTTTAGAGACAACGATGTACTGCCGTAGTGGTCTTGGTTCGGCCCGTGGTATGTGGGAGAAGTCGGTTGTCAGGAGGAGTGTGATGAAGTCTCTCGGAGACGTGGGGCCGGGAAACTGGGCAGAGAGTTGAAAGACTACATCCAGAGAGTCAGCTTCAGCCCGTTTTCCCCAGTTGACGATGAAATTAGCATACCGCTTAGATGTCCTGTATCTTCAACCTCCCGATTCTCAACGCTCTTGTCCGCGCCAATGCCTCGAATGTTCCCGCTACCCGGCGACCCCTGAACCTTCATCGTTTCGGCAAACTCGATCGCAAGCCCCGTTTTCCACGCATCAAAAGATATACCCTCGTGCACGCTCCGCCTCGCAAACCACGCCCCCTTGCCATCCTTGGCCGCAAGCTTGTAGACGCTGATGCCCAGCGGGTTGTCCCTGACATTCACCTTGATCTCCTTCCACTCCTTACGTAGCTGTTGGGCCATGGCAAGCGAGGCGCCCGACTGGCGCTGCGAGTGCGACTTTAGCACCCCGTCGAAGAGAACAGCAGAGTCGGTCTTGGAGCGCGCTCGTCCCGTTGTCGCTGTCGCTGTCGCTGTCGCTGTCGTGGGAGAGGGAATCGATTCGACAACGGTTTGTGCATCGGCGAATATCTCGTTCACGAAGGGCTTGAGGCTGTCCAGCGGCACGTCATCCCAATCAATGGGGCCCAGCGCCTGGAGCGGTTCGTGATGGTTCGCCATCGTCGGCCTGCCGGAGCGATGTAGAAAGAAGGATGGATCGATAAGGACTCCCAGAAAAAAGCACGTTTACATCACCTCTTCATGGCCCTTCAACAACATACACAAGGGAGGAGAAAGGACAGAACCGGGCAGCTTGAGGGGGGAGAAGATTAATTGTTATATTATACCTGAGCACCCACAGGGGGTCGTTTGGCAGGCAGAAGAGGTGGAACAGCCGCGGACACTTTCTGCCGACGGACTTATCAAGGTGTGGCCTCACTGCCTGACGTCACGCAGCTGATTGCCTTATTAGTCCGTACAGTGTGCTTACCGTTGAATGCATAAACGTTAGTAAGCCTTCGCATTCGCAACAAAAACCAACGAACGGGATCCGTAATCATCCGGGCGCCGCGCATCACGTGCATATTCGCCGCATGAAGCCGGAGGACAGAGCTCGCCGCCTCCCGATAGTCCCGGCTTCTCCGGACAGCTCCCATCACCAAGACAATTTGATGGTAATTCTATTTTCTAATCCTGATAGTACTTATGAAAAGCCAATTTGCCCGGGTTTCGGTGGTGTTGGTATCCTGAAAAAAAAAAAAAAATCATATGAAACGACCGCTTGTACTGGATGCTTATGCTTATGCATGTCCGAAGACGTCATATCCCTCCCATGTTGACCTTAAATCTTGCTTAGGCCTCTCGCCTTCATGACGGAATCATGATCACTCCGACAGCTCCCACAGTAGCCATCGCGCCATGCCTCAAGCGCCTTCTTACGGTCTGATGGCATCGAACTCATCACCTTCTGTGCTGCAGGTTCTCCTGGCTTTCCATCATCGCTTTGCAGCATCAACTCGAGGTCGTCGCACAGAGACTTCTCATTGATGAGCCAGTTCTCCCATTCTGACTCCAGCATCTCCCGTTCAATGCTATTCACAACACGCATAGCCACAAGTAAGTCGTGTCGGTATGTTCCCAGCCGCTGTCGAGTCCTTCGTAACCGGCGAGCCGTGGATCGACTTGACGGCGAGGAGAGCGCTGCTCCAGCATCCTCCCATGGAGTATCCATACTTGTTGAATCCAGTAGCTCTTTGAATGTGCCAAAGCAAGTGCTATTCTGTGGGAATGAAAGTTCGTTCCCATTCGATCCAGCTGCTTCATGCAAGTCCGCTATGTAAATGGCCTTGCTCATCATGTGGTTCGGCGACACCCCAAGACGACGTATGAAGTTCGCTGCCCGCCGCTCTTGCCACCAGGTCGAAGCCTCTGACGATGATAACATCAGATGCGTGGCAGCACTGAGTCCGAGTAGTATCAAGATTACCCAATGTGCAGACACTACACTGCACAGCTTTTTCAGGACAGCAATTATCCATATGATCACCGAAGAAATAACGCTCTCCCCGAGGGACCGTATCGTCTCAAACAACATCGCAGTCAGAGTGCGCGGCTTTATCGCTTGCTTCTTCCTCGACTCTGTTGGAGCAGGTGAGAACACTACCACTTGAGTCTGTTGACCGACCTGGCCGTAAACCTGAATAGCCCTACTTGTCCGACTCCTTGTACCAAGCTTGTGAACTTGGTCAGTAGCCAGCTCTGCGAGCTCTTCAGCATCGCTCGCCGCATCACGAAGTGCTTGGCGTTCTACCAGGTTCTTCGATAGTGGCGGCGACTTTGACCAATCAATCCGGACGTAAATACTAAGTTTGCACTTTGACTTGGCCACATGTGTGATGACCACTTTTGTGACCAGTTTAAAAAGCTGAGAATAAGGAAGATGCCACGCCGTCCTGGTATGTGTAACCACGTATGTGACATGATCGTTAAACAAATCAATGGTCTGAGAATCTTTGATATCAGCCGTCCTTGATCGACCGAGAGCGTCGACATAATCAATCTTGAACTGAAAGCCTCGACTCATCACCTCTTGCTCATTCCGAACCCATGGCTCTTGGGCAATCTGCTTGGCACGATGTTCAAAGTATAACTTTGGAAACACAAAGCTCTTGTCGCCGAACAGAGCGTGGAAGCATGCCTTGGCACTAATCTCGAAATTTCTTTCGGCCGCCATCTGCTTCATGTCTTCTGGCTCATAGATGACAGCATGCTTCGGCAGGTTCAATTTTATTGGAAACTTCTGTCCAGAGCTAGGAGGCTGGATGCGAGGAAGTTCAGTCGGCGGTCGATCTACGGGCTTCCCAGAAGCAGTACCGTCGTCCATAGGCGTGCTTGATGACACCTCCTCCCAGCTCTCGGCGCTGGGGCTTGGCCTCTCGTATTCGTGTCTGTCGATATTGATCAAGGCACTGATTATTTCCAAAGTATCCAGTGGCTCTTCAGCTTGGAGATTATCCACGAGAAGATTGAGACGGGCGTGGAGGAGTTGTAGATCATCCAAGAAGACCTTGATAGTTATCCTCGTATAGCCTGTATCGTTGATATCCTGACCTAAGTGCAAGAAGATAAAATCGCAGTCCCTGCCAGCAGCTGCCGTCACCTCGGTGATGATGTCCAAATTGATGTTGTATGCTGTCACCAAGCCCATTTGTTGGCTGTAGAAATACATATTCTCTGAAGTGACATAGATCCTGCCATCTCCAGCCAGTAATTCACTCTTGGAATCCTCAAGAGAGCTAGACCATGCTGCTCGGAACACGAGAACCAGTCTCTCTTCTGGAGGTGCATTCGGAAACAGGAGACGGAACTGCGCGTGCTGAATTCTCAATTCAGCAGGGTAGTTTGCTGGGAGCGATTCGCTGGCCTTCTTTCCCTGTGCAACCTCTCCGAGTGGTGTTTGTGAGCCTTCGGACATCACAACACCTATGGGATCATCGTCAATCTGAGATGCCACGGGCTGTTCTTGAGAGTACATGGTTCCCCAAACATTGCTCCCCCAATAATTAGCCACCACTGATGTCGGCAGCTTCTTGCCTCCTAGCACATGACCTCGCTCGCCAGCAACAAGGACCGCGGTGCGGCTCAGGTTTGTACTTGTTGGGGGCCTTGCCAAAGTTGGGGGAGCAAGAGTGCCTGGTTTGTTGTCTAGCAGTGGTAGTGGTCCTGGTGTTGGTCTGGCCGGGCTTGATGACCCAGTAGCCAGGAGGTTTTGGGTACTCAGGTTGACAAAAGCACCAGATGAGCTGGAACTTGCGAGTGTGGTTTCGGGAACAGCACCAAATGTCGCCTTCCTGCTAAGGTCAAGCTTTTGGATGATCCTTGCGGCATGTTCACGTCCACTCTCACCCTCCTCCCGAGCCAGGTCTCGCCCCAAAGCCGCTATAGACCGACGAGAGATGCTACCATTAGGATCATAACTCGGTCGAATCGTCGGACCACCTTCTAATGCTGGAAGGGGAAGGGTAGCACTTCGTTCGAAAGCTGGCGTCGGCTCATCAGCAGGCCCAAGTTGTGCATCGGCTCCCTTTGCCGAGAATTCGGGGATGCTTGGGGGAGATATTGAAAAGGCCGGGTCAGCGCCACCGGGCAATGAAGTGGTATCTCGGTCCATGCTCGCCTCAAATGCCTTCTTCTTGGTGACTTCAAAAACCTCTAGCCACTCCGTAAGCTCTTTTTGGGTCTCCGCTTGCAATAGCATGCTTTTGTTCTTCGTCTTCAACTCAAAGCAGAACCGTCTCTCCTCACCGGCAGCGGGCTTGACATTACAAAGCAACACGCCGATTTCATCTCCCTGCAGGACACCTTGAGCGCCTGGCATCAACCATCCAAAAACTCCGTCCCGACAATAGTACCATCTCCGAACCCAATTACACCTGACCGGTTTTCCGGTTACCATCCTCAAGAATAGCCAGCCCTGCTTCTCGGAAATGACAGCAACACCGTCCTTTGGCCTTACGCTGACTGGCCCGCGTGAGCCTAGGAAAGGTACAGTTGATGTGCTATAATCCTCGAGTTCGCGGGATGGCTTGAATCCATCGAAAGTGAAATCGCCAAGACTTTTTCTTGCATTTTGCAATTCCCTCCTGAAAACACTATCCGAAAGCTCCATCTCCTTGGCCCAGCCTCGGACACGGTCTATGTCTCGACCCCATCGTGTGGCATTCGTCGCGGCATCGCGTGATCGATTCAGTTCCTTCCAGATATCGCAGCACACTTTGACGAGGAGCTGGTCCAGCGAGTAGCGCAGCTGGGGGGCTAGCTGGCAGTAGTCCATGGCTGCCTGTATGTACGCTTTGCGATTCTCGTACACCGAGAAGGCATCTTCTCGGAGAGCAGACGGCTCCTTCGTCTTGGATTGGGAGACATAGCGAGAAAGAGTCGTATCGTAGGCCCTCTGTGTCTGTTCCAAGATTCTTCGTATCTCCTTGAAGTTCCTCAGTTCGCCAGTCAGAAATGATCGGATTGGCTCCACGACGGCGGTTTCCATCCGCTTTGTGGTGTTGAGCGATTGTGTCCAGCATTCGCGTGTGCCATCAGCTATTCGTTTGAGAGCCAAAAAGGTATAATCGCTATCGATGACGTTGTCCGGAAACGGCGTCGTTTTGGAGAGGTAGTTGTTGATTGTCTCCTCCAATGCGAGGAGCCCGTTCATGAGCTTCGAAGTCGATGCGACGTATCCATTCAGCCATTTCTCAACGGCATCGACCTGATCGGCAAAGTGAGTGGCCGTCGCACGGAAACTCGGCGAGTCGAGAACCGCTTCATTGAGCGTCACAGGGACAGCCCGGCCCGCTGCTTTCGGCGCAGCAGCCGTGGTGCCGGTTGCTTCTGGCATGGTGATGGTGTGGCTTCGTTATCTGAAGGGCGTCATTTGGTACAGAATATGTTGTAGAAGGGCTGAATAATAAATCGTGGTTTTGGTCAGGTTACCTATGTCAATCAAAGGTTGTCTAGGTATGATTTGGGGGATGGAAGTTCGATAGCGAAGCCCCCGTGGCATCCTTGTACCTTTGGATTTAGGGTGGGTCATTCGGTAAAGTGGTCGAGACCTGTCATCACTCTAGCTTGTAAATGACGTATGTCCCCTTCAATCTCATCTAACAATCTGAAACCCTGAACACGATTGAAGGCCACGGTAGTAATTATTAATAGACATTATCTGAAATAGAGGTGGCTGTCTAAGACTTGAAGTGCTTCGTATGCTAATTGCATAGATAGATTATCAAACAGAGGCAAGCTCCGCTACCAAGGACTCGTGCATGTGTCAGAGCATCTTGACACCGCCATTGTCTAAGTAGATACTACTATTGGAAGTGTCTGAAAACGAGCGTTTATAATTCGGTATGGCGTACCTTTTCGAACTATCTAGCTGGCCGCCATGGCAAATCAACATACCAACCAACACTGAACCAGGGTCACACGTCCATCTCTAGTCTTTTTTTTTTCGCAGCAAGAACACAATAGCATGAGGATTCCCAATCGTCTTGAATGCGCCTTCCAGCCTCCGCGCCATTCCACCACACTGGCCCCAGCTATGCAGAAGACACCTACTCAAGTGTGAGGCTAGGGCTTACAAAGAAGAAAAAACATTAGGGCACCTGAGCGCTCACCTCCGTTTTTGCTGATCATTAAACTCAAGTGGCCGTCATCGTTGCGCGAAGCGGGCTTGGTCGCGACGCCTGGTGGGCCTGGTGAGGAGGCACTCGACCAGCGCTTCGGATCAAGCGCCTTTGAGCGAATGACAGCGGCGCGGCATCTCTTGAATCGGGCGCGTCATGGCGCTCGTCATTCTCGTCGTGCGCGGACGGGTTGACTTGAGTATGTCCCTCGTCATCCACGAGGGAATCGGATGGTCAATCTACCCATCGAGTTAGTATTATGAAATGTGTGCCATTCGGGGACAGACCGCTCTTACCGTCGTAGTAGTCATCATCGTCATCCTCGAGATCGGCTAACTGCTCAAAGTTGACCTTGTAGCGGAGGATACCGCCAATGCCACCAAAGCCCTTGACAAACTGATTACCCTCAGTTGAGCGATCCGACACAAATTCAAGGGCAGTACCGAAATCCTTGTAGTGTTCAGCAATCCACTCGAGGAATGACTCCTGTGTAACAATGTCCATCTCTTGGCCGGTCTCCTTGTCGAGGAACTTGTCCCTGTTAGATTGCTCTTGCTGCTTAGTCGTGTGCAAGATAACCTCGGCTCCGGCACTGTCCTTCAAAACGAAGCGTGTAATTTCCAGGTTTTCAAAAATAATGAGGGTTTCAACAGCACCAAGCTCCAGCGCCTTCAGGGTGTCATCGATACCGTAGCAGACCTTACCAGTGTCCTGGCTGATCTCCTCGAAGTACTTGCCAATAAGCTTCTTCTCCTGGATGAACTTGACGTTTCCGAGCGTCTCTGAGGACAATTCAATAGCCTGATTGAAACCGTTTTCGCCACCATAGGAAACATCAACCACCTTGATGACCTTGGTTTGCAGGCGGTTGTCAAACATATCGGAGGCGTTAAGATCGTTCTTGAAATCAGCCGAACCAGCAAGAATAATACCAGCCACGTTGACCTTGTCAGCAGTGATGAAGTTCTGCACCGCCAATTCGGCAACCTTGCGGACGTAGTTGTGGCGCTTTTCCTCACGCAGACGGGCGAAACGAAGAGCTGACTGACCACCACGTCCGTGCTTCTTGGGGAGATCGACAGAGAACTTGTGGACGATCTCACGAGTGTTGCCACTGAGAGTGCCGAATAGAGCACCGTTACCATCCATGATAATGAAGCCAAATTTCTGGTCGGACTCGAGCAGTTCAGCCAAAGCCTCAGTGTGGAACTTGTTGTCGCAGAGATAGAGCGATGTGTTGATAGGCTTAAACGGCTCAAAATCGATGTTGACCTTTCGCTCCTTTCCTTCCGAGGTCAAGATTTCACCACAGTACACGACCAATCCATTCGGGGGGACCTTGTTGTAGAGCTTTAGACGCTGTTGGGTCGACGTAATGGCGGACAGGACAGACTGTCGGTTGACACGAGATTTAATGTTGGACGCCGTACCCTTCAGAGCCGTCAGCAAATAAGATCGGACACCACGCATCGGGGAGTGTTATTTCGCACATATTCTTCAGCCAACATCTTCGCCACACGCGACACTTGGTCCTTGGGCGCTGAATCCTACGTCAGTGTCGAGCTGTGTGGGCGGTCTCGGGAAGGGGCACGCACGGATGATGAGGGAAATCATTGACGTTCCATTTCCTCTGGCGGCCTCGAGGCGTTTAATCAACTTCTTGACCTTCCAGATCTCGATCTATCCACGGTATAGTTAGTCATTGTCGCCGTACTCGGGAGCTCTCAATGCCAGCGCGGGGCAGGCAAGGAGGGGCAACCAAGAAAAAAAAAACATTTTTTGGGCACGTATAAGACTCACGTTCCTCTCGGCCTCGCCAGCTTGAGGTTCACTCATGTTGAAAAGATTTCCGAAAGAAGCCTCGGGGAGAAAATTGGGTTGAATTTATCCCGCCGGTTTGACAGGTCCTTGATTGTAAAGCGTCGTCGCGTGGAAGCGGGACACTGCGAAATCAAGGGAGGACAGGCAGGCTTTGTTGGATGCTGGATCCAGGTTTTGGTTGTGTCCGGAGCACCGAGTACACTCTGTTACTTTACCCTACCCGTAACCTAGGTACCTCTGTACCACCGCACCAACAAATAGGCTTGGCTCAAGCCTGAAGGTCTGTTTGCGCCTAAACTCAAAGTACTTCGAGGTGGACCGCCACCAGCCGTCAAGCGGTAAAAAGGGGAGCCCTTTGCCCCCTTTAGCGGCTCTGTGGGATTAGGTAAGCATGCTCGGTATGACAGGATGACAGGTACACCTATGCCATCACTATCCTCTCTCACCGCCCGGCAAAATTGACCTTCAACGATCAGCTCAGTTGATGACGCCCCAGTTCCCTAGAGATACGACGGTCTTGTAGGAACAAAGCGTTGGTGGCCGTTTCTCGAAAAGCCCTGGGAATCCTTTTCAGGACGCAGCGTCACCCCTCATTCAGCCATCATGTCGTCCATTCCCACAGAACTTGCCAGCACTATCCAGGCTGGCCATATTAGAAGACATCCTGACCCGCGGCGAGACATCACACCATCTACTGCCGCTGACAGAAAGGATGTTCTCAGCCTTCATAGTGCGAGATATAGCGATTACGATAATGAAGAGGACGATATTCCCTATAGCGTTCTTCGCTCACCCAAGAAGTCGTACAATCTCCCACCCGTGCCAGACTTGCGGTTTGAGCAGAGCTATCTTCACAGCATAGCCTCAGCAGATACATGGTGGAAAGTGCTACTAATCACGACCAGAGATCAGGTAAACCCACGACTCTCCGTTGCTATGAAGTAGCCTTAGAACTCACACGAGGATTAGGTACTGATGCCCCTAGCTCAAGGCGTCTTTCTCAACCTTTTCTTGGTTGGATGGCAGCACTGGAACCAAAGTGCTAGATCGCACGGTGACTCAGTAGGCGCGCGAGTTAGGCAATGGTGGTATGGTGTGAACAATTGGAAGCTGCCTAGTCCTAAGAAGCATACCTAGCTAGGTGTCATGCCAACTGCTCATAAAAAACTATATATATGACTTCGCTTCATGTGAAGCCCACCTTGCTACTTTTAACAAAGTGAAAGCCACGGAGTCAAACCTCTACTCATTGTTCCCTTTCTAGGCCTTGAATTAATAGTGTTCCCTGAGACTTTTGAGTCCTTGCTGGCCCAACCCCAGCTCTAATCCGTCAGTCCTGATGATAGATAGTACACTCATATTTTTTCGTATCGTTTGCCGCCAGCTGTACCCCCCAACTCCCAACAATCAAGCAAAAATATTAGGAACAAACGACGCAATTACATCTCACTCACAGTTACCCACATCAAACGGGTCAGGGCACCACTTGCTGCTTCTCCGGGCTGCCTCTGAATGCCAATGAAGTCTCCGGGACTGCTGGTAGAACAGATGGCTGATCTTTTCCAATTGGGCTTGTGCGTTCGGGGGCGGCTCGTTTTCCTCCAATCTTCGCCTCCGGGGTAAGGGTAGAGGTGCCATTTGCAGCGCCCTGGGAATCAATTGATTGATACGGTGTTGGGATATCAGGCATGTCGATAGACATCTCCTCTGACTTGTCCGAATTGATCTTCCAATCCTGTGCCTCCGGCGTGGGAAGCATGTTTCCCACTTGATCATTGGGTGCCAGCACCTTCCTGAGCTTGGGAGGGGTCACGGATAGCTTCACAACCAGGCTTTGAGGCCGAACATCCAAGTCGTCTTCGTCCATGGCGTCGTCCTCGTTGAATTCGTCCTCATCTTCAGATTCTTCAGGTGGATGTGCATCAACATCATCCTCGTCGTCTCCAAACTCTGCCTCGCTTTCCTCATCGTCTGTATCCATAGAGGTGTCGCGACGCTGGTCTTTGCTGGAGCCTGCCCATCCATTCGTTCCGTGATTCATAGCTGCCGACCTCCGTGGGCGTCCCGTCGGCCCTACAGAATTTTCCTTATCAATTTCCGAATTATCTTCTTGTGCATTGCCTGTCATGTCCTCGCCTGTGGCCACGTTGAGTCGAGTAGGCGCCCGTATTGTTCGTCCGCTCGAGGTAGTGACCGGTCCCGTTTCCGCTGGAGTATTCGTTCCAGTATTTCGTGCTGAGCGTCTATGACCAGTCGAGTCTGAAAAGACATCTTCGTCGTCGGAGTATGTATACTTCATCCGCTTGCCGCGGGTGCGCCCCTCATACAAAGAGAAGCCAGGCTCGGGACGTTTAAACTGTTCCTTCCGCATCTGTCGGTATTCTCTCCGTTTCCGTTTCTATGATCCTGTTAGCATATGTCGTGAGGATATGTCGGGTTGGCACCATACCTCTTCACCAGCTTCAAAGCGAGGAAGGGCTTGAAGTATCTTTTGGCTGAGCTTCTTGGCTTTCGGGCCACCGTCCTTGGTCTCAAGTTTCTCTGCTAGAACCTTCAGCTCTTCAATGGAGCCGGCAACGCTCCACCATGTCCGGTTCGCCCCTGCAGGATTGCTCTCACGATATACTCGGAAATTGGTGTCGTCCTGGCCCTCAACCAAGAAATAACGGCGCTTCTCCCCGTCGGTACCCCATGGCTGAACCGCTCTAGGTTGGTTCACATCATCGTCGTGACGATTCTGTTTGTATGACTGGTTGATGAGCGTCTTCAGTGTATCCGACGATGACATAGACCAAAGAACAAGAGTGCGGAGCAAATTCAACTGTGATAAATACAATCAGCAACGCATATCAATTCGTGTCTATGTCAGGGAAATCATACCCGTTCAGTCGGCCCCATGGAGTTGAAAGATGTACCCCCAGAGAGGGGGTTCTTCTCCTGCCATGACGAAGGCCATTGGTTCTTGTGAGATGTAATGGCGTCTTCCAGAGCTCTGCCATAATGTCCCGGCCTGCAAAACTCTTTAATTTAGTATTTGCGGTGCCAGGGAAGGTACAATTGACGTACTTGACATCCTGCTTCCGGTTCAGGAGAAGCCCCAGTACGGCGCATAAAAAGTGTTCTGCTCGATCGCCTGGGACGGGTTCGACAACGTCTCGCTCAAGTTCTTGGGGGCCGAAATGCGCAAGGGATTTGGGGAATGCATCGCTGAATCGACTTCTGAACATTACAAGGAACTGTGGCTGTTAGCAGAGTCCTATGACGTTGGCACGCGAACTTTCGCGTCACACTAGAATGCGCAGCGCGACTGGTCGCCAAGCAGTACCAGTTTGCATTCAGAAAAAAAAACAAGCACAAGGGAAAAGGAAATAGTCCAGCACATACTGCAATGTCGGAATTATCAGCGAGGACATATTCGTGAGGTGGTGACGGCGATCGTTTCCGCGGCGGCGGCGAAGGTTCTTTGGGGGGTTGTCCTGATAGCTTAGGGAAGAACTTCAGGATTCCCGCCTTGGACTTTGCTGGTGCCCGATCATCAATGCCGTCCAGCTCGTCGTCTGAGGGCACAGGCGACAGCGACGATAAGGAGGAGAGGTCAGACGATTCGTCGTCGGCAGGCATGCTGTTGGGCTGGTCCAACGTGGAGATGCTCGGGTGAGGTGGTGTGTGGAGGAATGAAGGTGTGAAGTCAAGGACGATGTCCGTAGTTTCTCGATTAGAGGTGGATGCACTAGTTAACCCACGTTCTTGAACCGCAAAACAAATCGATTCTGATAGGCCAAGGGGGTCTTCCGAATCATTCGGGAAAAAGCCCAGGCCTATTGAACACCTAGTCTCCTACATATGATACTCCATACTCCGTACACCTCTCAATACTAAAGGACCGCGGCACCCTGCCTTGTACCCAAGCCTCGCAGCGTTACCCTTCCCCGCGCATTTCATCATGAGGTCTGCTACCCAATATTCCATGAGATTAAGCTCACACGACTTCCCATCACCAAAGAAGGGTAAGTGAGCATTGGCCAACTTGAGCCAAATTGGTCAGCTTATCAGATGGATTATCCACAACCATGCTGCAACCAAGGTTTTTTCATGTCCGTATGAAGGCGTAGTGACTGAGGATTTTTCATCCAACCCTGACTCCCAGAAGTCTCAGCAATTCGGTCAACCGCCACAGGCTCTTGGCGGATCTTGCGACATTTTCAACCTAGACCAATGTCCACAACATATGTGTCCAAGCAAAGCAGTCCAGCGCAAAACGATCACCCATCCAAAAACACATCCATCCAAGCGCGCCACAGGAGACAAAGAGATACCAAGCCTGATAATATCGTCAGTTCAGAACCAGTCACAGTAGGGGGGCCGAGAAGGGCAAAAGAGCAGGGTCCTTGCCAATTTGTGTAATGACTCACTTAGGCGTATGGTCTTTTGTTTTCCCCGTTTATCTTTGTTGATGGCGGCGATGAAGCAGCGCTCCTGCCTGAAGATCATCACCCAAGATGCAACCCCACTGAGGGCGCGCCAGAGACACCACCACAAACCTCAGAAAGAAACGTCGTATCCTTGATCCAGATACGTGAAGAAACACGTTCATTCTGGCATAGATGAGCCATCGATTGTGAGATTCAGGTCTTCAACCGAGCTCCCGACCACTCGGTCGGAGCGATAGAATATTTGGATACATCAGGGATAGATATAGATAGACACCGCTCGCTCGTTGGATGTAGCCCCCCCGCTTCTTAGCAGGCAAGCAAAGATGACCAAATGTGCAACATTTCGACAACCGAATGAAACCAACAAGGACATATGAGATGGTTTTTAAGTCATGATGAGATCCGGTATTCCGCGAGGAGGAAACGTGTCAAATCTTCAAGCGGCCACATTGATACGTTTGTGTAAGAAAGTGCTGGACCGGCATAATATTAGTTGGATAGCAAGTGCCGCCATTGATGCATCTCATGATAGATGCTTGGCTGTTGTTGATCATAAGACGTTAAGAGATGGATATATGGCGCGTCTCAATTGTTGACGCAGCACGTCACTGAAGTCTTTGAAAAGAGGTGGGGTTGTTGGTCATAACCCCTTACCCCTGTTACCTGTATGTACCGATATGTGGATAAAGTACCAAGTACTTCGGCGCACACCAACATTCGGAGACGGAAAATTTTAGTCACGTGCTCAGGGCTCCTCTTCCATTTTCGAGGTCCCGCACACAAAAATTATCAGAAACCGCAAGCGAGCGCCTCTTCGTCAAAACACCAAGCGGCCGAAGTCAGGTAAAGAACCCCCCCAACTTTCTCGCCTCAAAGGCGGCCACGCACTAACATCAAACCGCCTACAGCTACCCGAATCATCGCATCGAGCGAAGACGAGTCGCAATGGGTCGAGTAATTCGCAACCAGAGAAAGGGACGCGGTTCCATCTTCAGTGAGTACCAGCTGCGGCATATCAAATTTGAATGTCGAGACACTGACATTCAATTCAGCGGCCAACACGCGCCTGAACAAGGCCCCGGCCAAGTTCCGCAACCTCGATTACGCCGAGCGTCATGGCTACGTCCGCGGCATCGTGAAGGACATCATCCACGACCCTGGCAAGTTTCCGAACGACACGGATGGAATATAGTTGGCCGGACTAGGGCTAACAATGGCTTTTTTTCTGCGCAGGTCGAGGTGCTCCTCTCGCCAAGGTCACTTTCCGCCACCCCTACAAGTACAAGCAGGTCACCGAGACTTTCATTGCGAACGAGGGAATGTACACCGGACAATTCATCTACGCTGGAAAGAAGGCTGCTCTCACCGTCGGCAACGTTCTGCCCCTTGGTGAGATGCCCGAGGGTACCGTTGTCTCCAACGTCGAGGAGAAGATCGGCGACCGTGGTGTTCTGGGACGCAACTCCGGTGGCTACATCACCGTTGTTGGCCACAACCCTGATGAGGGCAAGACCCGAATCAAGCTCCCCTCTGGTGCCAAGAAGGTTGTCCACTCCCGGTCGCGAGGAATGATTGGTATCGTTGCTGGTGGTGGCCGTACCGACAAGCCTCTCCTGAGTACGTCCCTCTGTCCGCCCTAGGAGATGAATTTTGGGACCGTATTTTCTAACTATATCACAGAGGCTTCTCGTGCCAAGCACAAGTTCGCTGTCAAGCGCAACAACTGGCCCAAGACTCGTGGTGTTGCTATGAACCCTGTTGACCATCCTCACGGTGGTGTAAGTAGCCCCGATACAGACGAACAGAAATGCAGCGATACTGACAAGTCCACCAGGGTAACCACCAACATATTGGTAAGGCGTCTACCATCTCCCGGTATGCCGTCCAGGGACAGAAGGCTGGTCTTATTGCTGCGAGAAGAACGGGTCTGCTGCGTGGTACTCAAAAGACGAAGGAGTAAAGCGGCTGAAATTCATGGTCTCATTGGGATGGTGTTACAGTGGCTTTCTTACTATGGATGGTACTGCTCAGGGACGAAAATTGAAGGCTCCTAAAGCAAGTACTGGTATGACATTTCGCGCACACAAACCGCAAGCCATCCCTAGAGCACTCGGATGTGAATGACCTGGCTTTTCTGGTGACAAAACGATGCCAAACGATGCCAAACGATGCCTGTGGTAGTACCAGGTTTAAAAGCCTTCGCGAAGGAATGACACACCCATGTCGTCTTCAGGATGAAATATTGTTCTTCAACAAAGGACTTGGCATGGCAACATCGATTCGGCGTTCTTCGGGGTTGAGCAAGGCAAACTTAATTAAGATGGCCCCGAATGCCAAAATCCGAAATAATTCAGTGCACCAGTCTACTATCATTAGCGCCTTTAAAATACTACTGAATACTCGGATTATGCACAATGGCCATTTTATGTCCCTATCTAACAGCAATTCGGCTCCTTTGTAATATACCCTGTCTATCTATGCCCGATGTCTCTGGGCCTTCCCATCTCATATTAATGTGGGAGGGGCCAATATGTACGTCAAATGCAGGTGACAATGGTACCTTCGGCAACCCCGCCACCAGGTCCGACTCCGAAGGTCCTCCAGCTAAATTGTCGATTCAGTGAGCCCCTCCATCCATCTTCTCTCTTCCTTCAACACAAATCTCCCACAAAACATCGAGCCGTAATTTCTGCTCAATCAAGAATCAGTCATGGCTCCCGTCAAGGAATTCGCTCTTCTCTGCCTGGAGAACCCTCTGCTTGGTACGTCTCAAAGGCCGTCTTCCATCTTCTCCACGGAAAAAACCCCGCCAACTCGCAGGGCCCGCCCTTTGCTGCCACTCAAGATCCTCCTGCTTACTGTTACTGCCTGTAGATATTCAGGCTGCTGGTGACCAGGCCTTGCTTGACAAGTATGGCCTCAAGGCCAATGATGCTATCCTCGCCGAGGAGAAGCACCTCGACCTCTACGAGGACCTGCTTAACAACTACGATGCCAAGCTGATTGCTGGTGGTGCCGCGCAAAACACTGCTCGTGGCGCGCAGTACATTCTGCCTCCCAACAGTGTTGTCTATCTGGGCGGTGCTGGCGACGACAAGTACTCTGCTATTCTGCGTGACGCTGTCAAGCAGGCTGGCCTGCGTGTCGAGTACCGAGTTGACCCTAATGAGAAGACCGGTCGCTGCGGTGCCGTCATCACCGGCCACAACCGCAGTCTGTGCACTGATCTGGGTGCCGCCAACCACTACGACCTGGACCACCTGAAGCGGCCTGATATCTGGGCCCTGGTTGAGAAGGCCGAGGTGTTCTACGTTGGTGGTTTCCACTTCACCGGTAAGTGCTTGGCTATGACAATACTCAGTTAATTAATACTCGTTTCTAAACAAAGATTCTTACAGTCTGCCCTCCCGCCATCATGGAGCTCGCCAAACAGGCTGCGGAGCACAACAAGCCCTTTGTCCTGTCACTCTCCGCCCCCTTTATCCCCCAGTTCTTCAAGCAGGTCGTTGATGACAGTGCCCCCTACTGGGACTACATTATTGGCAACGAGACCGAGGCCGCCGCCTATGCCGAGTCTCACGACCTGCCTTCCAAGGAGCCCAAGGACGTCGTCAAGCACCTTGCCAATCTGCCCAAGGTGAACACCCAGAGGAAGCGTATTGCCATCGTCACTCAGGGCACCGATCCTACCTTGGTCGCCATCCAGGGTGAGGAGGAGATCAAGGAGTTCCCCGTCCACGCCATCGACAAGGAGCTCATCAACGACACCAATGGTGCCGGTGATGCTTTCGCCGGTGGTCTGTTGGCCGGTATCCTTGAGGGCAAGCCATTGGAGACATGCATTGACATGGGTCAATGGCTCGCCAAGTTGAGCATTCAGGAGCTTGGGCCTTCGTAAGTTGTCCCTCTATCCCCATCTGCCTAAGCGGTTCCTCAATAGTTCCTCTTGCTTCATTTCACACTCTACCTGGCTGTCTGGGAGAGCCCCCTCAAGAAAAAGAAAGATGAAGAAAAAAGAAGGAGCAAAAAAAAGCACCATATCCATCTCCGCATAAACTCATCGGGCTAACATTTCTCTCTTTAGATACCCCTTCCCCAAGAAAGCATACCAGGCATCATCGTAAGCGCCAGAAAGCAGGTTGCTCTTGTAGGTCCATTCCTTAAGAATGGGAAATGAATCGGCGTTGAGGGATTAAAATGTGGGAAACGGTTTCAACAACGGCGTTTTTGCATCAATGAGGAACCCTTGGGGTTGTGGATCCCTGGGTATAGCGATTCGGTATCCTCCACGATCCGATCTTTCTTGTTTTCCCTAATTTTTAAGCAATTAAGAATGATAAAATGAATTTGTTGCGCACCCATCGAACACCATTCCTGGTTTGGACCATTTGAATGCAATGGTGTCATTCCGTCATGGCTGTTCAAATATCGGTGTAACGATCAATACTGACTCGATCACTATCGGTCTGACGGCCCCTCGAAAAATGAAGTGGATCGCCTCCTTTTCACCTATCGCGGCGCGAGATGGTGGTGATACAAGCTATCCAGAATTCCAAATCCTAGCTGAGAGACTCGCTTGTGATATGCTGCACAATTGAAACCTGTTAGAGATATCCCAAAACCAGGTAGGCATCATGCCTGCGATATTATATGTGACTAACCACCCATCATCCGTCGTTGTTTCCAGGTCCTTGTCGCACAACTGGAAAATAGCAACGGGGTGTGGCCATGAACTCCCTGGCCGCAGGAGACAGGTGACCGTGGCCCGGTAGACGATGAGAAACAATCAATCTCTACCTAGGTCCTTGGTAAGCCGCTTTGAGAATGGCCTCGTCGTAGTTGGAAGTGGTCTCATCCATTTGGAAATGCCTTCCGAGTGAAGGCCCATTTTCCCGATGAGGAGCGTCCTGAGACAGACTGCGGCCAAGATCAGCAGTAAAAGATGGGGCACGGAACTGTCCGTTCGCCGGGGTTCCATGGTACAAGCTGCTCGGATGAGAGAAACCAGAAATCCCAGATGAAAATGGAGCATTCTCCAGGCTCCGCGGCCCCCACCCCGAAGAGACCGGTGGCTGTTGTCTCGACATGTTTTGGTTTTGAGACCACTGGCTGAAGGACGACGTTCGTGGCGCTGTGGCACTGTTGAATGTTTGTAGCAGATGTTCCCGATGGGCTCTTTGAGCAGCAATGTTAGACGGACTGCCAACATCGCTTGCGATATTGCGAGCAAAGGCGCCAGAGGCATGACGGCCTGGAGTGGCAAAGGGGTCGTCCAGAGGCTTCGCTGTTGCGACAGATATATTAGGAGACTGAGTTACGACGTGTTGTCCATTGAAAGCTTCCTGTCTCGCGGTTGATGCTGCTGAGTTCTGGTCCTTGTGTGGATTAGGAGTGTTGAACCAGTCCCAAGGGAGAGGTTCAAACTTTCCTGATGGAATGGACCTCGCAGGGCTTGGGTCGAGGTCCAACGAGGCAAACACCTCGTTGGCTGTGGCGGTGTGCATTCCATACGATGATTCCTCAGGGGAACGGCGGTGTTGTGACTGCGGTGTTGGTGTCGGTGGCTTCAAGAAAGGAGCTAGCATGTTGATGACAGTATTTGCCGCCTCATCCACATCACGGGACAACTCGTAGTTGTCGTTGCTACTCGATACCTCTCGCGAGAGTTTGCCAGCGTCTGTTTCGCAGGGATTTGATGCGCGAGATACCGCGGTCGCCGGTGTTACCTGGGCTGGTGATGTATGCTTCGTCTGTTCGTCCGTTCCATCTGTCCGATGCTGCGAAGTGCCAGTCTCCTGACTAGAGCTCGATGCCACATTAAGAGGGGGTTGCCTTGAGCTCTGAACTGGCTGATAATCGAAGACCAGTGAATCGCCCTCAATTTTGTGTACCAAGGGGACGGTGTTTTCGTTGGCCAAAAAATAGGCGCAACGAAGGGCGTCGAGGATTCTTCCTGCCTTCTCAGCAGAAGGTTCAAGGCGGCTTTCGGGGGCTTGTACATATGATTTAGTATTGCCATCTTCGCCACAATAGAATCTGCATGCTTCTGGCACCCGGTCGTCACTCAAAGGGCTAAGTCCGAGGATCTCGATATCTTCCGGAAGTAGGTAGGGGCAGGATGTCAGATTTTCTTGGCGGTATGACATGACACATAGCAGAGTGAAAACTCGCGCCAGAATCTGAAGAGTCATGGGAATCACAGGCCCGAAGGCATCCGCTGTTCCGAAGACTTCACGTAGATGAGCTGCCAGCCACATGCAGTACACCCGCAAGACGGGGAGGAGTGATTCGACTATAGGTGTCTTCTCGGTTTCGACATATTGATCAGCGCCGCCTTCAGCATTGGAAATAACTTCCCTCAGTTCAGACTCGAGAACTTCGCAGAACACAATGATAAACTGGGAATTAAACCGCAGTGTGGACTGATAGAACCGTGAAGAAGATTCAGTCCGGCTCTCTACTGGGGGTTAGTACATGATCACAGTCTAACGAGGAACTCCACGTACCGGTATACTTGAGGGTGGCGATATAATGTGCTGACATATTGACCAGTGCCATCTTCAGCAGAATATTGCCGGATGTTCCGCTCCGGCTAGCCATGGTAAGTCGATGTAGTACTTCGCGCTCAAGCTCCTTCTGCTTCTGCTCTTGGGATGCTTCTCCTTTGTAAAACGAGCCATGAAGTTGCCCAAACCACTTGGCAAGGACTTCCTCGGGAGAGGAAGGGCTATGTCTAGACTTTGAGTTGTTGGGGGGTTGCAGGGCTTTGAATTCGGCTTCCAAATTCGACTTGGCATTTGGATGCGGAGTTTCCACGGCCCATGCCCGATAAAAGTGATAGATAACATCAAGATGATTGCCCTGGTCGAGATTGACAATTCCCATCTGATGAAATGCAAATCCTGAGCGCGGTTTGAGATGGTGAGCTAGGCTGTAATATGCCAAAGCTGTTTCGTATCCAGAATTCTTGTGCCTAGCTTGCACCCGGTAACGTGCCAAATCCCCCAAGCGAATCAAAGTTGAGTGGCATGAGTTTAAGACCTTGCCCTGCAAGTCGGCAGAAACAGGGCTTATTTTTTCTTCGACAGTCAACTGCTCAACATCGATTCCCTGAGCAATCCGTTTGAGCTCTGGCATATCATAACGAGCGGAGAGGCGCTGGATGTATCCCTTGTAGAACTTCTGGGCGATGCGCAGAAAGTTGTGATACATCTTCTCAACTTTGCGTCTTTCGACGGCGTGGGAAGATTGCTTAAGTCGGCCCAAAATTCGTCGATATTCGGAGTTGATGGAGGTATGAATCATCCACAAGGCCTCCTCAGTGTTCTCCGATACAGCATAGTCAAAATCCAGGAAAATGGTGGACACACATCCAAGACGGAACCTAGCCGGCAACAAGTCAGCCTGAATTCGGATTACGACGTCGCAGCTTGGGGGGCATACTTCTCCAAAAGGCTGTCGACAGCTTCAAATTGAGAGACGTTGATTCCAGAAGTGCCATCCTGAAGGTCCCGGAGGTCGTTCAACAGTTTTTTGCGTATCTTCAGCGTCTCACTACACCCAGTGTCAGTGTTTGTTCTCCATGCCCAGCGCAGTCGCAAAAGCCCCCGGTTCAGTGTGAAAATACCACTGCTACCACAACACCTCGGAGGCTCCGTTGGCGCAGGATAAACGTACCGCCATGCCTGGCTGGCCTGAGGGGCAGAAGAAGAGGCCATGTCGTAGATGGCACCTCCACCAACGATTGGCGGATAAAATAACACGATCGGCGGTTGTCGCAAGGGTGTATAGAAGGAGAAATCCCAGCTACGCGGTCATCTCATGCTCTCGAAAACCCAAATCGCAAAGATCCAGACAGTCCATAACTCGGGGTCGCGTCGGATCGGGAGAGCTGGTACCGGACTCGGTTTACGGGAATCGAGCAGTCGGCTAGGAGAGAGAACATTTGTGAAGATGTGAAGTATGAAATAGGAATAAAAGAAGATGGAGCATCAAGGTTAATGTTTTGTCACGCTGGTGGCTTGCTCAGTAGCGGCTTGCGACAGATGTGAACGAATGTTGACAAGAAAGGTGAGCGGCTTGTGAACCCCTCAAGGTTGCGCTGGAAATTCTTCGGCTGTTCCTTTGTTTGGGATAATAAGCCACACCTTGTGATGACTCTTACGGTGGAACATCTAAAATGTGATAACAATATTGATCATGGACCAGGTCAGTTCGGTGGATAATGCCAATGAAGTTCGAATAGGGATCGATTTATATGCTACAGTGGAGAAATCTTTTGGGATTCCAGACCAGCACTCGCGTATGTGCAGTCCGCAGGTGACTTTTGAAGAAGTTCTAGAGGTCTTCTCAAGCTTCCACGAACTCATCAATGCTAAAGCTTCGTCAACCACAGAGCTGTGTGGCTGGTGGGTGACATAGCCTTTGAGGCTTGAGGCTTTGGTGACAGTGGCGGGGCTGAGAAAGGCCCCACCAAAGCCTTCTGGGCCTCCATCTCTTGTTACTACTACTGTGGTCAGGCTGGCTTGCATCTGAACTCACGACATCCCACTATCAAGCGTCCCAATCATTGTGTCTTTGAGCCCTGGGCCATTTTGCTGGATTTTTTTTATTCTTTTTTGCCAAAACATCAATACCGCTACTGGCTGTTGCTTTTGCTTCTCCTCGTCCTTGTCCTCGTCCATCTTTGCCCTCCGCTCCTCCTCTTACGCCTCCGTTACGTTCTCGTTGGCCCGACTCAAAGTAATTCTTGCCCCACCAAGCTCACCGTATATTAAAAGATGAAGCGCTCACGAGAGCCGGAAGAGCATTTAGAACTCGGCTCCCAGCAAGGGAATACGGACCGGTTTACGAACTCTGACGTGGACCTGCGGCCTGTTTCAAAAATTACTGAGCTAGATTCGGCCGTTGAAGACGAGGAAGACGAATTCGCAATGAGATGCTCACTTCCCCCTCACAGAGAACCACTGGGCTTTCGGTACTACGGCGATTACGAAGCTCATTACCTCAAGTTCCACACAAACAGGTGTCTAGAATGCCGGAAGAACTTCCCCACCGACCACCTCCTTGGTGTACACATTGAAGAATGCCATGATCCTCTGGCCAAAATCGCCAGAGACAAGGGTGAACACACGGTAGGCCATGTCGGCCCGACTTGTTCCTCCCAAGTAACTCTGACGTGACATAGTACTCCTGCTTTGTTGAAGGGTGTGAGCGCAAGTGCATGACGCCTCAGAAGAGACGCATGCACTTGATCGACAAGCATATGTATCCCAAGAACTTCTTCTTTGCTGTTACAAAGGATGGTGTTGATGGGAGGCGCTCTCTGCTGATTGAGAGCGGCCACCACCGACGCAGGTCATCAACGAATTCCCAGCCAAAGGACACTCGACGTCATGACAGCAGCACCCTGGAAGCGGAACCTTCTCAGCCCGATGACAAACCAAAGCAGCCGCCGTCTGTCACGGAAAAGAACAAGGCAAGGCCGGACAAGGTAACTGAGGCAGATATGGCAGACCTCACTGGAGCTCTGTCAGCTCTGCAGTTTGTTCCGCCAAGCGTTCGTTTCGGCCGGGGTCGGGCAGGCTTCTCAAAGCGATAAGAGGGGGAAGAACATCACATGGGAGCAAAAGCTGGAAGGCAAGGATGATGATCAGCATAATATTATGAAATGACGACACTCAGCCAAATGAAAGGATTTCTACCTCTTGGGTGCAGGCATATACCGCTTCAGTTGTTTAGGTATTATGTCCGTCCCACAACTCCCAACTCCAAACGCCCGTCACTACTATCCGTTTAACCACCTCGGCCATCGGTTTGGTTCGCCAAATTTGATACGGAGACTAGTCGCCGGATGCGCATCCTCTGCAGCCGCAGCTCACACACTGCAGGTCGTGATTCTCTTTTAAGTCGGCTCTAGGAACACGGCATATGCAGGTGCTATTGAAGTTGGTTTCCTTAGTTTGGACACATCGCAGGCAACAGAGCTACAGGAGCGTTAGCATCGGGTTCAGCTATTCAACAGCATCATAGGAGTAATGATGATTCACCTTCTCGTAGCCTGTTTTTTTTCCATTTAGCTATAAGCATCGCGTCGGCATAGCCATTCTTTAACAGCCAGTCATAGAGTTGCTTGCTGACCGCTTCCTTTTCGTAGTATAGCTCGTAGATGTAGCGGCTCCTCTGGTGGGCGATTTGGAAGATTTCCCATTGTGCCTGGTGCTTGGGTCCGGGAGGCGGAGGCTTGTTTTGCGCGTCTTTCATCTTGTTCGCAAAGATGAGGAGGTCGGACTCAATGTCACTGAAGCCCTCTGGCGGGGGCTTCCGTTTTGAGGCGTGTCGGATCGCAGGCATTTTGGTCGATGTAAGAGATCTTGGGGAAATGTAGGTTGTAGAGCTGACTGAGGCTGACGGACCTCTAAACAAAAGCACATGGGAAGTTGGGAGAAGGCTGAGTTAAGCCGCAATAGAGGGGCGATGTGCTGTGGCGCACATGAGAAATGTGGCTTTTGAATCACGTGATTAGTCCCTCTCTGAAGCTGGTTCATGCTTCTGCTTGCAACTCAACGTCACGGCACTGTGGTTTCCGTGTTGAGAAGCATTGATTGCCCACCATGGCCATTCTGCCGACTCAATTCGCCAAAAAGACGGCGCAGTGTGAGTCGCCAGCATGTCCCAATGTCATGACGACGCTAATATGTCAAATAGCAACCAGCTTGACGGATGCGAAGCGCCGAGTCCTTTCCTCTTACCGAGAATGGATCCGAGGTGTACGTCCCACGAAGCCCGCATCCTAGGCTCTCTGCGGCATTGCAATTCTATTTCCAATGCTCGGTCGATTATTTTCTATACGAAGTGATGTAATCTGACTGGGATAATACAGGCGCCCGAGATTCAAACGATGTACAACGTCCCCCTGCCCATCTCCGCCATCCGGACAAGGATACGACAAGAGTTTGAGCGAAACCGATTTGCGAGCAAGCTGTCTGTGGTGGACGTTCTGCTCTTCAAGTCTCACGCTGAATACCAGGTACTACTGCTGCCCCAGACAATGGACGAGTTGAGTTGGAAGGGCCTATGCTGATCTAGCCATGGTAGGAGACAATGAACTTCTGGAAGCAGACGACTCACATCATGTCTTACTTCAAAGAGGAAAACTTCAGGGGAGACAAGAGACTTCCGTCGAACTTTATGTCCGGCTTCTTGGAGGTGAGTTGCGACAGAACTACTGACACGATCTACTATAGGGACTAACATTCGCTGGTAGGGCCGAAACTAGAAAAGACGAGGGAGCGAAGCGCTTATGTAAATATATCTTTTTCAATCGAAGATTTTGAATCAAGAACTGCCGTATAACGCCATAGGGTTCCCTGTTGCCGGGATACAGACAAACGTTCTATATGTGTGAAATGCCACGGGGATATAGGCCCCATTACATACAGACGGAGATCATCGCTCGATGCCTTGCTCTTCGTTGAAAGCTTGCCTCTTTGTCCAGAACTTCTCCGCTACGACGTCGCATACGTCCTGCAGGTCACTCAGACCCTTCTTCAGGGCATCCACGGCCATTCCCTCTATAGTAATGTTAGCAGGGGATGTAGAATACGAGAGAAATTGAATGTTACCGTATGTTTGTATCCTAATGTTCATCTTTGGCTCAGATGGGTGAGGAATGGCATAGGCGCAAAACTCAACATCGGGGCTATAAGAGATCAGTATGCCAATTCCAGAGATCATGGTGATAGGCCTTTGTGAAATACTTTTTCATGATGACATATCTCAAGGCGTTGCCCAGCGTGTGGCCTTCATCGGTGAATTCAAAAGAAGCTGCCGTATCTGTCGACCCTGGAAGCTGTCCCACTTGTTAGTGAGAGGATTTGTGAACTGAGAAGGTCTCACTGTACAATTTTCACTCGCTGTGGCTCAACTTCCTCTTCCTCCTCCTCCTCCTCAGCCTCGACATCATCGCCCATATCAGCGTCTTGGTTAATGTCGTCCTGGGTGGATGGCGGGGCGTCTTGCATATTGGCATCCTGTGAAGAAGGATCCTCCTGCTTTTTTGTTCGGCCAGGCATTTTGGGTATTGAGTATGATTTGCCTCGCGAGATAAAAAGTGAGAACTATGGCGTGGGTAATTGAATGGTTTGTTATTAAAAGTGATACTGTTCACAGACTTATTGCGAATTGTTTCTTGGAAGGAGGACTGATAATTCAGATCTAGGAAATTTTGATGATGAACGATGAATAGTGGGGCATTATCTACCGAATGGCGGCAGCTGACTGGTGTACCTGCCAGTGGACTTTGTACAAAGTTCGTGTACATATACCAAACTAATGTCGAAATCTAACATCTCCGATTCCGGGAGCCCGGGTAGCTCAATTGGCCAGAGCGTGCGGCTTTTAACCGCAAGGCTGGGGGTTCGAGCCCCCCCTCGGGCGCTTCCTTTTTCCTTTTTGGCCAAACTCCCCAACTCCCTTTTTGCCAGCTCCCAAATCCTTTTTTTTTTTCAGCCAAATATCACCACCATACAGGGTAGGACATGAACATGGTCAGTTTGTATGGACATGCACGAGACGACAAGGTGTGTCCATGAGCAGACAGTTCATCCCCAATGGCCAGACTAAGGATACTATATAATATCTGATCTGTATAGAGTATGACACCTGTGGTTCGTTGAACTAGGTAGTCTAACAAACCCAGTGTCATGTGCCAGCCATGACAATCAAAGGAAAGGTCGCAACCCTCGCAAGCCTAAATGAACTACAGAACTACTCCGTACTGACCGTGGAATGAGATTGGTTCATATCACAACAGTCGGATGAAAAAAAACTCATACTACCACATAAATGATGACGTTTACTCCGTAGGAGTTGCATCATCATATCAATCCCATACGTACTCATAGGATTTGACAGGGCTTGAGCCCACCATCTCAATATGTAATAGCAGAATGTTGTGCAACCTCAGTGTCAACGCCTAATATATCGGTTAACCGCGAGGGGAAAAAAGCAAATTACTCAACAAGTTCTCTTGGTAAGATAGTATTATTAGTAGTAGTACTTATAACTGCCGATGTTGCACGGACACTACCTGTTGTATACTACTCATATGTCTTTCTTTGACAACCAAGTGGAAGAGTGTTTGGCTCGATAGAACAAACAGACTTTGCTTTTTTTGGTTCCAAGAGGTCCGGCCCGTTTATAGTGGATGTGTCGCAGGATCGGGTTGAAACGAGGTCCTAGCCAATAATAGGCACAGCCACGAGGGGCTAGGAGACGAGTTGCCTGCTGGACGAGTCAGAGATCCTGCAGCCCTGTTGAAGTGTCTCCACCTAACCTGAGACGATGTCTCAGGTGAAGCAGGGCTGTTGACCCCCTAGTGGAGTCACGAGCCACAATACGTCTTCGTATGTGTTTCGTACTTTGATACCTCTTGTACTCGTGATATGTAAAAGTAAGGTGGATGGATGATGACCAACATGAACGTGAATTTCATGCACCACGCATGATCTACGGTTTGACGATGATGAACGGCGGGGTATCATGTTCGAGTACGAGGGGACAACGAGAAACACACCCCGTGCCTATAGTATGTGGGTATTTCTATCGTATGGTAAAAAAACGTAAATCCTCGTGACTGAGAAGAGAATGCAGTATGGATAGCATACCACGCTGGTACGACATCCGATTCGAGATTCAAGTCGGCCTACGAATGGGATGGCAACAAACTTGGGATGGACCCGAAAAGGGTGCGCCGAAAATGCATCTTGCCGTCAGGCCACTTCAGCCTACTGAAATCCCGCCTTGAAGAAACATCCAAGACTCCCATCTGGATGGCTCCTCCATGCCACCGCACATGGGCCACTATGAGGCGTGAGCTTCTCGACTATCGAAGTTGCCGGCTGCAAGTATCTCTTAATGGCAGCATTGATTGACAATACTCAAAATTGTTGAAAGCAAATGATCCATGGCTTGCTTGTTGCGGGCGCACATCATGAGATGATGATGCTGCTGATAGTCTTGAGAAGATGGCCTGATCGGCCGGCTGTCCAGGTCAAGGCTTGGTCACTGAATTGCAGGGCTCGTTCCTGAATGAGAACCTCAGGGTATGGCAGCATCATCGCTCCCTCGAAGAGGAAGAGGGAGGGACTGGACGCAATGCAAATGCAGCCGTGGTCTCGCCGCGCCCGAGCAAGACACCAGCCATCGTGAGCAAGCATAACGTGCCGTAAGAGCCAATTGCTAAGTGAGGGACAGACCATGGCAGGGACAGGGACAGGGACAGGGACAGGGACAGGGAGGGGGTGTGGCCGTAGGGATACTTGACAGGGTGAACGCAGTTGCAGACTTGCAGGATTAGCAGAAAAGCGTTTCTTGAATTCTGTCTGTATGTAACTGCAAACGAACCTGAATTCAGTATGAAACGGAGCCAAGAAACACTCAGTTAGAGACAAGAAGCCGGTGAGGGGAGGTGACACGACGGTCGTAAGGAACTTCTCCAACAGGAAGGCATCTCGTAATTCGTACACACGCGGAGAGCAGCCCAGCAATCCAGGAAGCAGACGGGAGCGTCGATCATCACGGCACGGACAAAAAAGGAGAATGTCGGCTGAATGTTTGATACGTGCTTGTATTTATCCGTATATGCCCTAATAAGTATTAAGGTTACTTCGTACTGCGTTCTTGATAATGGAGATGGATGGCTGAAACACTCCATTGTTGGTTGACATGAGGATCTTCAGGGAGGTCTTGGAGCTAGGCAGCTAGCCCAGGGTCGGTTGTCAAGTGCGGAAGTTTAGATCTCATGAGCCACGAGGCTATTAGATCCAAGATATAGCCATAATACAGAAGATTCCCTCGCAAGCGGGATTTGCCATGGTCTGTTGTACGATTAGTTGCACTCCGTAGTTGCGGTGGACATACATATGAGTATCAAGCTCCCATCGATACGGGAAAAAAGCATGGCCCACTACTTCGTACTAAAAGTTGGTATACCGTGTGGGTGAACTTTGATGCAACATGACTTGACCCCTTCCTAAGAAGGTTCAGCCGTTGTCAGAGGATCATGAGCCTAGAATTCATAGCTGTACCCCAATCAGCAACCTTCTTGCTGTTTCCAGCAAATAGACGATGCCAACAGAGAACGGTGGTTGGTACTCGGTCGTTTAGCTGGCTCAGGCATGGTGGCAAGCTGAGGGACGCCGTTTTGCATTATATAGGCTGGTGTCTGTGGCCGTCTCACCATCGGGACGCTACGACCTCACCACAGGTGAAATGCGCACACACTCTGCCACAGGAGGAGTAGTACTAGTAGTGTCTAGGGTTGCGACGGCAGAGCCTGATATGCAATGCTGCCGAACCGAAGAGACGAGTTAATATTATCAATCGCACGCAAGACATCGGTGGGCTGCGGTGCAACGGCATCCGGGGATCATCTGCTTGTTTAGGGAGGTCCTCCGTACGTACTCCGTATGGCCTGCATTTCGCCGTCCCCGCCGCCGTATTCTCGAGGCTCGGCATTGCTCGCTCAGCTGAGCCTTGCTTGCTTGCTTGCTTGCTTGATTGATGCAGAGCAGAGGAGACAAGGAGGGTCTCGTCACTGGCGGATGCCTGCCTGCCAGCCAGCAGCCAGCAGCCAGCAGCCAGCAGTCAGCATCATGTCGAAGCAGCAAACATTGTCTGAACAACGCGCAATACCTACCTAAAGCGGTCGTTCGTTTCAATGCATCATAGCGTTGCAATCACGCCCTCTTTTCGTGCCTTTTTGACGAACAAGGCTTGGGCTAGGGATCCAATCACAGCGTGCGGAGCATTTGGATTCGCTGGAGCTTTTGGCAGTGTGCGGCTGTAGTATCAAAGTAAAACACCCTAACACAGCACTCGAGCCGGATAATGAGCCGCTTGGTGGGGAGATGGGGGAGGGGGAGGGCTTTTTGGTGGAAGAGATGGATGGATGGATGTATTCGATGTGATGCTCCCAAGGCTCCCTCTTCGCATAGGTGAGGCGGAGGGGCGGAGGGTGCTGTGGCCAGTGGCCTTGAGGTCTGTAGGCTTGTTTCCGATGCACTGTAAACAGTCCAGGGTGCGGCCTACAGCGGACTTTTTCTTCTCTCGTTCAGCACCACTAAAGTCATGGAGACACGCCCCCCTTGTTCTTCCGATCCATCTTCTTCCCACCCGTCGCTTCAGAAGACGAGGACTCACTCACTGGCGCCCCTCCTCTCTGCGACGAATCTGACGAACTCGGACCCCCTTTCATTCAAGTGTCCATGTTGATGGAAGTAGTAAGTACTCGTAGTACGAGTATGTGTTGCGGGACAAGCAAGCAAGTGGTGGTGAAATAAAACAACGGCCGTCTGCCCCTCCTCCCGCCCGCATCTTTTTTCCTAGATGCTCCGTTTCGACGCTTCTTCTTACACACAGCAGCACCCGCTTCTCTCTCCCTCCCCATTGCGAGCGAGCGACCCCGAAAAAGATATACATACAGGCCCAGCCAGCTGCTGGAACGCCCCGTCCCCATTCGCCAATAAAGTCCCGGAACCGCCCTCGGCAGCCCCTGGTGCGTGTGCGTGTGTGTGTGTGTGCGCGCGTGCGTGGGTGTGTGCATCCTGTGTAGCGTTCTGGACCAGAGGGCGCTTGTACGTGTACCGAGTACCAGACGCACGAAACTCGTTCTGCCCCAATCGCCAGCGTCCGCAGTACGGGAATTCAGGTACACCGTACTTGGCCTACCGATCACAGTCTATCCGGACGGACCACATCTTCAAATCGCCGGTCTCCTGAAACCAATCCAGCACGTTCGCTCTCCCCCCCCATTCTACTCGTACATTCACCTTTTCTCTTCCCTTTGCAACGCACTCGTTCTTTGCGCCGCTGGAGGGGGATCCGTTATCAACTCGTCTTCGCCACCCGCATCGCCCCCAGAACGCGATCGAGTCGCTCGTTTTCAAGGTTGGACAAAGGGAGACAAACGCCGAAACGCCATCGTACGTACATTGGAGAGTCGCGCAAACACGCCGTCTTCTCCATTAGTCCTTTGCTTCATTCCGGTCTCCAAATCCTCGGCCTAATTGCTGGTCGTGCCAAGACTACTTGAGATCTGTCTGAAGCGGCGCTCGCCCATTCTGCGACAGCGCAGTGTATCGGCTGGCCCAATCAGCTCCATCGACAGAGCGCCAAAATCCCTTCTTTCGAATATTCTACGTTTAGAGCAGGCACTCACTATGAGTACCGCAATTGCCATGGCTCCATCTCCAGCTCCTCATGAGAGAGGCTCCTTCGCCTCAGAGCGACCTGCTCCTCCAACAGCGACATCGCCATCTGCTCAAAGAAGCACGCCGCTATCAACCAACGCCATCGCAGCGCCTACAGCTCAGGCTTCCGGCGCCAACAGTCCCAGGGCTGATGGCAACGCCGCAGCCAAATCCTCTCCTCCCAGCGCGTAAGACTCCACAGATTCTCGACATTCAATATCTTGTGAAAATTTCAAATTTTTTGCTAACCAACCACCCGTGGTTGTAGCTCCCGAAGAGATGCCGGCCCTCCCAAGATTGTTGTTAAGAAAGAACCAGTATCGCCCGGCCTGCCGGCTTCAAGACCTCGACCTCGGAGACTAGACCTGTCCAAGAACACACTGGCCGGCTCTAACCCGCCCTCGGCACTTCCACTAACAGCTCGCGAAGGGTTAGGCATCCAGGAAGTTGGAATCGCGTGCCTATCCCCCGGTTTCGTTACCCAAGACCCTGTGATGAAGGAGCAGCTCCAGCGAAGCATGACAGTACGAGAGCAACAACGCCATTTGATCGAAGCAAGACTGCAGCAGCAGCAACAATCCGCCAAGGGTGACGGCCCATCAGACAAGGACAAGGAACCTGCTCCACAATTCTCGGCCAAGACACCTGGCATGTCGCGCAGAAATAAGGCCCCTCCTGGTCTGTCCATTGTTGCGCCTTCGCACGAACAGTTCGCAAACGAAAGAGTAATTCAGTCAGCTCCTCTCGGCCGCAGCTTCACTGGACGACAGCATCACCTTCCGCAGTCGAGACATATCAACAACCACGCCTCCAACCTCTCAAGTACTTCTCACATTCACCATGTCCCAGCAAACCAGACCAGCAACCGCCTGCCACCCATTAGTGACGTTTTTGGCCAGAACCTCTCAGCTCACCCCGACAACGCACCGCATACTGCTGCACTGTACCCGAGCCATCCAAGTTCTCGACCCCAGCTGTCCCCCAGCCATCCCCCGACCCACCAGGCTCCGGTTTCTGCTCGTCCTAGGGAGTACAAGTCCGCAGAGGAGGCTCAGCATGAATTAGCAGGCGGACGGCCAGAGTTATTACCAAGACTCGTTCATTATGGTGGTCCTCAGCCTCCAACACCGCCCTCACCTGTCACTGGAAATCGAAATGTCGACGGAATCCGCAGCACGAGCAAGCGGAGGACCCGCGCTGAGTACGAGGATGGTAGCAGCCCGCCTCTCGGCCATGGCCCTGCTCCCACACGACGAGGCCCCTTTGGAGCTGGCTGGGATAGCCCCGAGACCCAACGAGCAAAGAAGGAGGAGTTTCTCCGACTGTGTGAGAGAGCGTGGGATCTCTTCCATTCTTAAGAATATGCGCTATTACGGCCGGAACTCTGACGGAGTGAATGTGTTCTATCATGATGATTTGATACCCGGACAGTCAACTCATGAGGCGCTCTATGCGGGCTCATATCCTGAGATTCAGGATAAGACATTGCGGGTTGTGGTTCTTTTGGTATGTTATGTTGATATGACGTTTTTGTGTGTGTTCAAAATGGCATCACGGGGGGTCTCCGTCTCTCCGCACGCTCTTTGCTCGTCTTCCTGATCAAACTTGTTATTTGATTTGTTGGCACCTTGTGCTGGGAGGGCTAGAACCTCTTCCCCAGGCCATAATTTTCTTTAGGGATCGACTGGGGCTGGCGACATGAGGAATTGCCACGGCAGCTTTCTCTTCTTATTTTTCATCGATTATGGTACGGACATCCACGCCTGTTTTGGCGTAGAGATGGCAATGAGCTGGGATGTCATTTGTCATGAGAAGAGGTGGATCAAAAGGGGATATGCGCGTCCTCATATGCTATACTTACCTATCATATACATCCACATATATTCTAACGAAGGGGTCAAAACGGCGTTTTGAGGGTTCAGTGAGGGGAGGGGGGGCTGGTGATATCCAGGAACCAGGCGTTGAGTTTCGGGAGAGTAAGGTACTACTACCACCACCTTTGTACTAATCTAAGTCGCTCATGGATTGGGACGATATGATGAATGGATAATATGATTCTCAAGATATTGGCTGTACTTGCTGAAGATGTCATATTTCCCGCCCTGACGGTGATGTCTCGACATGTACCTCTCTTAGACGAGGGTTTGACGTCTTGAAGTGTGGATTTCTCGCAGTTCTTTATTTTTTATCGTCTTTCCGCCATTACCGCTCACAAGTACTAATCCTACCACCGGTATGTAATAGTATTAATAGCACTAATCATCTTATCATTGGTATGTGCGAGATTGGGCTATACGACATGGCCGACACATCACATTCCAAAGAGAAAATATTTCGTTATGGAAGGGTTTGAGGGGATCAACCCTTGCTGGAATCTGTTGGTAGTATCTCTAATGTATGCCTGCTTCCGCCATATCTATAGATATTTATACAGTCCATCGGTGTACAGTCCTTGACAGGATGTTTTTACAAGCATACCTATGCTCCGTATTATATGTTTGGTACAGATGCGCAAATGCCTGGCCTGCTTGCTCCGTTCATTTCTCATCAACACCAAGCATAAGAGATAAGAGATGAAGTATTGACGATTGACAATTTCTCCATCAACTAGGATCGAAGAAAAAGTACAGCAAATCACTCACGTCACTCTGCTTTCCCCTGACAAACTCCATCAGACAAAGGCGAAGCAAGTGAAATATTGTGCAGCAGGAGCTCCATCTACCTAGCCGCACTTTGCGACAAAACACAACTTGGCCATTCACCTGACATTCAGCCGCCATATTGCTTCCTCGCCGCTTCGCCCTCTCCTCTCACACGAGTGAGGCATATCCAAGTCAACCACCAGTTCCCAGTCACCATTTAAACTTGTACGCAGATGCCGCCGCCTCTTGACACGACATGGAAATTGTATCATGACGCATAGTAGCCACTTGCCAACTCCGCCGATTCCATCCAGATGCACAAGAGTAAAAACGAAAAAGGCCTCGGACTCCGCAAGTCTTCCTGTCCTATCCTCCTTTGACAAAGCCTCCGGCCATGGGATATAACAGCGTTTTGGTGCAGTACACAGCGCCTCTCAACCAGATCGCCAAACGCCAATGCTCGGTCGTGTATACGAATAAAATGGGAATACAAAGGGATATAGATAGATATGTAAGAAAAAAGGTTCTCATGGATTAAAATTCATGGAATCATTAAAGTGAAAAAAAGCGAAGGTGATATCGCATGTCCTTTGCATGCAATCTCGTACTCTGGGTAGCATTGCACTTGCTTCTGCCTCCAGATGCTGTGTGTCCATAATGAGCAAGCATATGAAAAAAGGGCAGCCAGTGACCGCTTCTGAAGGATGTTCTGTCTCCGCCACATGGGATCATCAGTATTTTTCATTGGTCGTATCTCGTCGTCCGTATGATTTACCATTCCGCCGGTTGTGGGGAAGGTCCTGCAAGATGCGTGGCGTGAAGCACTTTGCGTATGCGTACGCCAATTGTCATCAAAGCAGTCACGCCATGCGAATAGCATGACGGACAGGGGTTAAAGACCCTCTTCACCAGCTTTACAAAGTTTTATCTCGCGAACCCATTCGGACTTGAGAACCTGGGCCGCGGTGAGCCGGCGGGTGGGATGGGGGTCCAGCACGGAGTAGATGACGTTGCGACAACGAGCCTATAGGTTGTGTTAAAGAATGTACGGTTAAAACGTCAGTGGGCGAGGTGCAAACATACCCGTTGTAATGACTCGATAGGGCCGTAGCCCTCTTCATCCCGACGGCCCTCCAGGTATCGGGCATAGAACTCGTCGTCCTCTTTTTTAGCTACACGCCAAAGATGTCTTCCAGTTCGCATGGCCATGTAGATGACACCACAGGCCCATACGTCCACAGCGCGCGCGTCAAACTCCTTGTCCGTGTACTCCTCGGGGGCAATGTAGGGGGCCGAGCCGCACAGGCCAGAGACCATGTGGGCATCCGTCTCCCAAGCCATACGGAAGCACTCTCCGTTGCCAAAATCGGTAATTTTGAGGGCACCACGCGTGGTGAGAAGAAGATTCTCGGGTTTCAGATCGCGGTGGGCAACGCCCATCTCGTGAAGGTACTCGACGCCCCGCATCATCTGCTTGAAGAAACAGTCGGCTTCTTGTACCTCCAGCTTGCCGCTGGAGAGGATAAGGGTGTAGAGATCGCCACCAGCACAAAACTCCATGACTTCGCAGTAATCGCCTTTGGCATCCTTTAGGAGATCGAGGGTGTGAATGACGTTGGGGTGGCGAAGCGATGAGGATATGCAAAACTCAGCCGTAAGTCGTTTGCTATACTTCTTCTCCGACTCGTCCGGTCGCCGGCGGAATTCCTTGACAGCAAACAGCTTCTCTCCGCTACCACCGACCTTCTTGTGTGATATCCTAACGATGCCAAAGGCGCCGCGACCAACAATCTCCTGGCACTTGCCATATTTTTCTACGAGGGTGGAGTTGGCGTGGTGTCCGGTTTTCTTTTCGGCAACCTCTTCTTTTTCCTGTCGCAATGAATCGACCCAGTTGGACACTAGAGAAAGGTCGTTTTCAGGAGGAGGCTCCTGTTTCTTGCCTATAATACTTCGCCACATGTCCGACAGCTTCTCTTGTCTCCGGCTTGACTTGAGATAATGCTCATGGCCTCCTTGGGCCTCGGCGATCATCATGAAACGCGAAGTGGGTTCCTTGGGTTTGTTTGCGGCGGGCTTCTCGCCGTTCTTTTCGGACGATTCTTTTCGCGGCGCCGGAGAGGAGGTCCCGTTCACAGAGGCGCCTCGGGGCCGAGCTCCAAGCTCACCATTGGCAGCAGTCTTGGGGAGGTCCTTGCTCGAGAACATGCGGGTGATGCGATCCTTCACGGAGGTCTTCTCGGGCGTGGGTTTCAGGAATATTTCGCTAGCGGAGGGCGATACGCCGCCGACGTGGGAGCCATCTTGGGAAGCGAGGGCGGGAGACTTCTTTGTCCCATCGTGCGACTTGATAGACGAGGGTTTGGAACTCGGGGTGGAGCTCGGTTTCGAGTCGTTGGGAGCTGACGGCATGTTGGGGATGCCGGAGACGAGGGTATGATGTAATAATTCGGATATGGTAAGCAGGTTGCGATTGGGACGATGCGTGTTAGTGGTGTAAAAATGTAAGTGCTTGTCGATCCGCGATTTCTAACCAGGCGACAGGGCGAAAACAGAATGCGACACGGAGCCCGGGTTCGGCGTATGACGGACGAGGTCGCGCCGGCCAACGGAACCGGTTCCGGGGTTGGATCGGGTTTTTTGCCACAATGAGGATGGTTTCGTAGCAGGAAAGCTAGGGCGACAGCGCAAGGGGGGGCAAAGTTGGACCGGTTTACCGCCGGGGCAGTGGGATACGATCAATATAGCCAGACAGCAATCGGTAGATTGTCGATATAGATATAACAGATGCGAGCAATAGTGGTAAGTAGTAGTTATGGAGGGGGGGGTCCAATGAGGGGCGCTTGCAGCGCAGTGGTGTGGGGGAAAAGGAAAAGGAAACGCCTCGAAGGCGTATGGGCAGAGGCCCAGCAGGGATTCGCTCGTAGGGCGAACAAAACGGGGCGGGTGCTGTTTTGTTCTGTTTTTGACTTGTCGGGTGGTTTTGCCTGCTGCAAGGCCAAGGAGGCAGGGTGCGTGGTGGTGGTATAAGTGAGCCGTTGGGGGTGGGCAGAGTGTGTCTCGAGGAGCCGCGGCTAGTCGGCGAGCGAGGAACCGCCGAAAAAGGAGTAGCAACAGCTGCAGTACTCTACTCGTAGAGGGATATAGGGGAGCAGAGAAGGCGGCTGGGGCCAGGGCGGAGCAAGGAGAGCGATGAGAGAGGCAGAGACTGTGAGGTGAGAGAGAGGGCACGCTACTCGTAGATTATAGGGAGAAGGGCGAAAAGGGGGCGGGAGGGAGGACGAGGATGCGTGAGAGAGTGTGAGAGAGAGGGAGCGAGCGAGAGGGAATAAATGGCAAGGGAAAAAAGCAGGATATTATTATTCTCAATTAGCAGTGAGCGAAAAGGTAAAAGGGTAATCGTAGGGTCGAGGTGGGGACGAGCTTGTAAGTCGTGCCAAAGGTACAGCGTACGGACACACCCTTGTATGGCTTGTATGGCGGAGCGCCTGGCTGGCCAGGTAGCGACTACCAGGGCGGAACAAAAAAAGAGCCCGGAGGCTGCTAGGACGTTTTGACTTGGCAGAAGCGGCCTGGCTGAGCCGAGCTGGTGGGCGGGTGGCGAGAGAAAAGAGTAAGTGAGTGAGTGAGTGAGTGAGTGAGCGAGCAACAGACAGAGAGAGACGGTGTGCGGTGTGTCGCATGCGCGTGTGCTTACCGCAGTACGAAGTACTCTGTCAGTCAGTCTGTACTACTCGTATGGTACTTCGTAGTAGTTGGTACTTTGCTCGTATTAATTACCTAGTAGTAGGTGCTAGGCCTCCGGCTAGTCTTGGGTCTTTGACTTTAGCTCTCGAGAGACATGCGCTGTAGGTTTTGAGGCACTCTCCCCCTAATCTAACGTAAAACAGAGGATTCCAGTTCCATTGTTTGCGTGCAACAACCTGGGTCTTGAGAGGTACTTTGTCCACTAACTATTTTGGGTATTACCCGAAAGTACTCTATACATCGAAATTACAGTGGCCTTTTTTTTTTCTGGGCTTGCTCTGAATGAATTTCTTAATCTTTTTCTTTCTTTACCCATTTAGGACACTTCAACACCGCTGGCTAGTTGGAAATCCCGAAGATGATGAATTGCGCCCAGTGGAGGCTCGCATTGTGGCAGTACACTTTTTTCTTCGCTAGAGTTGTGCTGGGCTGTGCGACAGCGCCGCCTTCGCCCGCTCACTGGAACTGGACTGGAGGCTGGAGGCTGGAGGAGAGACGCCAAGAGAGGGAACAGCGCATCGCGAAAAGCGCCGGAACGACATGGAATGAAACGAGATTGACGGCTCCGTTATCTCTCCGAGTACGCGGATAGGCTACGCTGCAGGGGAGATCATTCGCCAATTACCACTGCCTTCGAGTACGGAATACTACTACAGGTAGTAAGTACTGCTACTAAATGCGACTTTGATGAATCGTGCCTTGCAGCAATACGAGTCCATAATAAATACTACTTGTACTTCGTACAGAGCATGGAGTCGTCGTAGTGCTGTGAGAGGGAATTAGGGCTCACAATGCGGTTCCCAGACTATCGTCAGCCCTGAGGATGAGCCCTTCACCTAGTAAGTAGTACTAGTAGTACCCCGTTAATGCCAACGCATCCTCTGGAATCCATTCCGTCCCGTGTCTCGTGCCCTACCCATAACTATGGTTGGTTAGTTGTCCCTCTTCTCCGCATTGACGAGCCGTCAACACGGTAGGGTAGGTTAGAACTCGTAGGTAATGTTGCATGCATTGATCACTGTTACATACCATTCATTCCATTCCATGACGAAAACGACGTAATGGGGATCGCATCGTCATTACCTGCCAGTCGGTGGGTATGACAGCATAGGGACATGCAAGTATTACTGGGCAGTTTGGCATGTAGTAGTATTCCTCAGCCTCAAAGGTCATCGTCGCCAACATTCCCAGCATCACACACTATAGCACATTGGACGAATATTGTCTCTTCAATTTCATTCCCTACCCGCGCCAAGACGGCGATCGGGGGCTGCCAAGCCCATCGGACGTGGCAGTGTTGATTTAATTCAAGTACTCCGTATTTAAACTTACACTTAAGAGTAGTATCTACTACTATTAAACATTCGGTAGCAAAGCAAGAAAAAAAAGACAAGACATGCAGCCTACAAATAGACCAGAGTCAAGACACAGTCAAGACCCGAATGTCTGATCTCATTGTCTCAGCCTCCCCTCCCCTCCCCTTCCCAATGTACCTAATCTAGGTGGTCAACTCTTTTTAGTAGGAATATTTTTCATTATTGGTAGTACGGAATAGTGGTAATATCTCTTTGTCTCTTTTTCCCTTTCCCTGGGTCGAGGCCCCGCAGGAACCGAAAGATCTATATTAATAGTAGCAAGACATGGTGGTGGAGGGATTCACAGCGTCCCCAACATTTGTAAGCAACATAACGGAGTGTTTGTAATAATATGTCAACAGTGAAAGCGGGCGCACGCATCATATTAATTACTAGTATGTTGAAGGAGTTAGGGAAGCTCGTGCCATGGGGGACCTGTACGAGTAGTACTGCAGGTCTACTACTAGCCTCATGCACCCCGACGACTCCCCGAGATGGGAACAGACGGGCCGCTAGAATTCATTCGGAAACGCCTCGCAAGCCCAGTCGCCATGGTTCCATGTCCCTCGGGCTCCGTATTCCGCGCAGGCACATATACTATCACCCTCACACGCATGAGCCCATGCTTGTCTACTTAGTACCGAGGAAGTATGTACTCGTATGTACGAAGTACATGCTACGGAGTAGTACTGCATATTACATACCTACTCCTTGTATATATACATGCCAGACCGTGTCCTTGCAGGAAAAGCACCAAGATGTCCTATTTAAGAACCCTAGCAGTTCAAAGTAGTATCCCATACATATGTACTTCGTACATGCACCCAACATCACCCGCAGGCCGCCTCATCCTATTCATATGAGGCATTTCCCGTCCCTATGGGATAGTAATAAAAAGTATTTGTCAATCACACAAAGACAACCATTTGACCATTTCCCGAACGAATCGGCCCCCAACCTATGAAGGTCACAGACATCAGCCGAAAACCCCAGTCGATTGACAGCAGCTTTCCGAATTAGCGCCGCAGTCTTGATCTTGGTAGTTTTCCTCCAAGGCAAGCCACAGACAGGTTGGGCTGCCAGAAGCATTCCCCATGTGATCTCATAGCAGAGATAGTCGGTCTCCCGCCCCGACACGCTACTGTATGGCAGATCTTTGTTATGTAGGAGGTGTCAGCTGTTCGTGTCGATCTGCGTGTTATTCTCCCTGTGACAGACTCGCGTCCCCTGCTGATGCCACCGGTCTCGTCAATAAAAACGTCGACGACCTGGGTCACTGGGTCACTGGGTCACTGGGCCTAGGCTCTGTCCTTTCCCGGCTCATTTTCTTGTCGTAATCGCTGTCCTAACGACTCGTTGAGGTCGGTGAATGCACTATCCTAGACTGCCCGTGCCTCATCTCTTGTATCCTATTAGTGGCCCTAACGCTGGTTGTTGGTACAGAGTACCTCCATGCTACCGGATCGTATGAAGCAAGCGAAAGGCCCCATCAGAAGCAAGCCTGTCTGCAGCCCAAAACACTTGTCTGAGGCAATGACCTACCCTACAGGTATTCCCGCCAACTTTGTGCCCTAAACTTCTACTACTACTTCCTAGAAGTACGGAGTACTCGTAATGGATAAACAGGCAAGACAACCGATGTACTGACAAACGTGTGTCAGACATCCTGGGGCTCGGCCCTGCAGGTACAACTTACAACTACGAGTATATACATCGACCCCAACCTCTCGGTCCAACAGAATCTCACACGAAACATCTTTCGTTCCTTTGACCTGCCGCATGGTCCAAGCTCCCCAGATTCATATGTACTAGGCAGGGGACGGGACGCGGGAAATGTCTTGGTAGACCCTGCCAAGCCAAGATGTCTGGGTGTTCGCCATCGAACCCACTTTCAACGATCCTTGTTAGTAGTAGTATCACTATTACTCCGTATGTTGACTTTCCTGTCGGATCCCCATCTTGAGGTGAGACACGTCTTCCAGATTCGGGTATCTATCTCCCTCTGCCAGGAAATTTCCGTCTGGTTAGCTAGCCGGCTGGCTGGCTGGCTGGCAGGGCGGCGCGGGCGCACTCATGCACGCACGCGCGTCCCCTATCTCCGCGCGTCCACACAAAGCCGTCTGTCTGTCTGTCTGTCTGTCTTTGTTGCCGTTACTGTCGCCGTGGCACTAAACGGTCTCACCGGCAGCCCAATGCTGAGTGCTCCTTGATGCAGGAACGGAGCGGTGAGCTTTTATTGACTACGCGTATCGGACGGTTGGCCGTCTCAGCTGAAATGACGAGGTAGCCCGGAGTCGTCATTCGCGGCCTTGTGCTGGACGCCTCGGCATTAGGGGAGCTGCTGGAAATGTGCCAAGAAGGCTAGAGCAAACAAAAGCCCAGCTATCCAAGACTCTTGATCCATGGGCTGGATTTGTAGTAGTACTACTACTACTACGAGTGCATGGCTAGGGCGGAAAACAAATTGGTGCATCAGAATTATTTTTTTGGTTTATCTTAAGCCACTCAATCCCCCATCAACCAACGTTCTGTGCTTACTCAGACCCCCCGAAGCAGATATTCAATGCCTCGGCCAAAGGTCCAAAAGCTAGCTCAATTTGGGACTCTTTGTCTCATCAATACCTTTGGGTGTATCTGAGACACCAATCTCAGACACAAGAGCAGCCAGTCTGTTTTCTGATGGTGGCGGTAGATGGTCTAGATGGCCCCGTTTGAAATTCTCGACCCGCGCTTGCAAAGGAGGTAGTAGTGAGACCATAGTCTCATCTACCAAGTTTCCCAGCTTCTTAAAATAGTCCTTCTCCCTGACGTGTTTAGTCAGGTACATGGCTGGTGTGTTGGTCTGGTTCGGCTTTATCCGTTGATTTATCGCCTCCTCGTAGGCCCGGTCGTACACGTCGAAGTCGACTGCTGTTGGAGAATCCGAAACGATATCCGGCGTCGCCTCGTCCATAGCAAAGTCGTCTCTTGCTCCGGTGCCAATGCCCAGGAACAAAGGTTCTTGGTCACTCGCGTCTCGTGTGCGTCCCTTAACATCTTCACCATCTCCTTGCGCGTCTCCTTCCGAGATAATCAAGGTCTTTTGTTTGGTGATGAAGCTCGCAATGTGAGCATTCGATGCTTTCTCCTTGGCGAGATCCAAGGACTTGTGCTGGCTGCTGTCGCTGTCCATGCTCCCTGGTTGACGGTCGAATTTATTGCGCCTACCAGATAGCACCGACTTGAATCGGTGAATGGCCTTTACCACACAAAGAAGGTGGTCCATCTTCCTGGTAAAGGCGCGACTCAGTTCTAGCTCGTTCGGCGGCTCAACCGGATGAGCGCAGTTTTCCTCGGTCGAGAGGAGCGCATCAGTTCCTTCTTTTGTTACCCAAGGATGTTCCTAAGATGGGGAGTCAGCGTCGACACTTCAACATATCATGGTTGCGATTTCAGCACACTTACCCGCAGTTCAGCCATCGTGATCCGGGACTCTGGGTCCTTTTGTAAAACCTTTGCCATGAGATCGACAAATGAAGGGTTCTCATCGTCTGGTATATATGGCTCCTCAGTCTTGATAGCCTCGTATATCTCCAGCATAGCCTCCCTATTGAATGGCAATCTACCATATCTGAGGCAATAAAGTGTGACGCCCATGGACCAGATATCGGCTGCCGTTCCTGATACCTCGCTGTGTTTACCGCACAATTCAGGCGGTAAGAAGGCCGGAGATCCGGCGGACTTGGCCGTCCTCATGTTGTCAGGTTTCTTGAACATCTCAGAGACCCCGAAGTCGACAACCTTGAGAACGTCATCCTCTGACAACAGCAGGTTATCGGGTTTAATGTCACGGTGGATGACGCCTTGAGCGTGTACTATTTGGAGGTGTTAGTGGTAGGCGTGGAAGCGGCGGGTCAAGGGAGTCCCCGACTTACAGTATTCGATACCCAATATCAAGTCTCGAAACCAAAAGCGACACTCCTCTTCATTGTAAGGCTCTGTCCGGTCATCTAATCCCACATTCATAATGACACCCTTTTTGCACATCTCCATGACAATGTACAAAGAATCCTCATCAGGATCATCTAGAACCTCGATGAGCTGGGCCAGATTCGGGTGGTTGAGTTTCTTCATGATGGCAATTTCTTCCCTGATGAAAAACAGGGCATCGCTCTTTTCACTCGCACGTAGTCCGCTGAGCGAGGCGGCGCCCCTGCCAGGTATGCGTCTTGGTACTCCCATGGGACCTTGTCGCATTGCCTGGGACTGAGCTCGTCTCCGTAGACGTACCTTTGAGAATTCCTTGATTGCCTACAACCCCCACTAAGCACTGCATTGTCTTGAGAATATAGAGATGAAGTGATACTCACAAATTCATTTCCAAACTGATCGGTCGCCAGGTGTACAGAACCGTAGGAGCCTCGTCCGATCTCATCCATGATCAAGTACTGGTTTATCCTGTGGTGTGTTCGGCCATCAGACTCATCGTTGGTGAACTCGACGTGTGCGTCCAAGGTCTCCTATTAAGAGGTGTTAGCCACCTAGTTTTCTTTGTGCTTGACCAGGCGTTGAAGCAGGAAAACCCACCTTGATATGGCGATGCGCACTCGGAGTGCGCTTATGCTGCCTCATGGGGCTGGCGAAGCCATGTAGAGGGAGCGGCTCAGAACTGCGGCGCAACTCAACTGGTCAGCAGTCGTGGTATGAGAGGGAGAAGAAAGCCGTCACGCACATGGCAGAGACAAGCGGCGGGCGCGAGTCCTCTGGCTTGACAATATCATCTTGACCGTTGAGAGTGACTCTAGGCGACTGGACACGCGGTGGCGCCGACCTGGTGCCAGGCGACTCTGGAGGAGTTTCCATAACTGACGGCCTCACCAAGAGACTGAGTCCGGGAGAGAGGCTTGCAGCTCGGAGAGATGAGAGAGTGAGTATTCGGGACAACCTGTGTGTTTCACAGTTGTTGTACTCCGTATTATAAGTAGAGAAATTTGTGATATAATAGCAAATAAAGTGTAGTCTCAGCCCGTGATAGACTGCTCCTGGACTTATTACTTGCTAGATACATGAGGCTGAAAGTGAGATGTTCCAACCATTGGAGGGGTACGGAGTACTAGTAGACTAGATATCAGCCTCTGCCATCCTTCCTCGTGAGGCGGGGCCATCTAACTAACAGAGTACTACTACTTCGTACCTCGGGCTTCTTCACCATATCGACAAGATATAGGCGCCAAACACCTAGCATTTACAAGAAATCCATGAATAGTAGTTGCTTGCTATTACTTGCAGGTTGCTGCTATTATACTGATGCCCAGGGATCACCAGATAGGTAGGTAGTTTAGTACCATCTACGGAGTATATACCCTTGACATTGCTATGAATGCCCCGCCATATCGCCCATATTAGATAAGGCTAATCGTAACCGTCCCCTATCAACATCCACCTCAAGATTGTAATCGAGACTCAACCTCAAGCCGTCTCGTCGGACAGAGCCAGCTCGTCTACAGACGACGACAGCGCATCTTAACCAATCCATTGGCCTGTCGCATTTCCAACTCCATATAGCAGTCGACAAGGCGACCCTCAACACCTCTTCAGTCGTCACAATGGTCGTCTACTCATTCTACATCTTCGACCGCCATAGTACGTTCGCCCACTCCTATCCTATCCCCCCCCCTTGACGACAACGTTCACTAACCCCATCCCCTTTCTCTTCTCTAGCCGAATGCATCTACGTCAAGTCATGGCTCCCAGCAAGCCCCCCAGACTCCCGACCCAGCACCGCTCCGGTCATTTCCTCCTCCGATGACGCCAAACTCGTCTTCGGCACCGTCTTCTCCCTGCGCAACATGGTCCGCAAACTCGGCGGCGACGACGACGCCTTCATAAGCTACCGGACCGGCCAGTATAAGCTGCACTTCTACGAGACCCCCGCCAACCTGCGCTTCGTCCTCACCACCGACACCACCTCGGCCAGCATGCGCAACGTTCTGCACCAGATTTACATCAACCTATGGGTCGAGTATGGTACGTCTTATGTGGAGAAATTGCGCATGTTTCAATAGTCATTGTAGTAGTGACTTGGAAGCTGATGTATTTGTGTCGTGATAGTGGTTAAGAACCCCCTTGCGCCTGTCGAGCACAAGGGCGGCGAGGGTGTCAAGAATGAGCTCTTCGAGCTAGGCCTAGATCAATTCATAAGGGGCCTCATGTGAAACCGACATGGCATCTTTTGCCTCTTGAGAACAGCGCCGGGTTTCACCAAGACGACTCGTCGGAAATCAGATCCACACAAGGCTTTGCGATGGCTAGTCTTGATATAAGCTGGATGGACAATGTCTGCCCCAGTATACATACACACCACCAGCAAGACCACCCACCGTCTTCGGCAACCATTTCACGAAGAGGACGACACGACCACTGCCGCTTCTGGGGAGGAGTTGGCCATAGATATTGACAAGCTGGCATATCACGGTGCCGTGCAACGGAGTTCGTACATAGAAGCGCACGGGGTGGAGGGAAACAAGCAAGCAAGCAAGCAGATAGACCAAACGCCAGCTGTTTTGCCCGTCATTCAACCCATAATACTATACTAATGCTCCCGAATCAGCCCGATACCTTCCAAATAAACACCATGGCCCATAGACTCTGCTAGTATATATATGTATATCTTATACAAAAAGCGCACTACTACTACAAGTTTTAAGAAGACTTTTGAGCCCGTTCCCATGCACCTTCAAAGCTCGCTTCCCGACCGACTACTACTACGCTGCCCTCCACTGTGCTTTGCTGGGCGTCTTCGGATTTGACGTATATGGCACTCTCCATTAGTCCCTCCTCCCTTATTTCGTTCTCCCAGTTGCTCGAGTACACCACCGCGGAGAAAGCCTCAAGGTCCCGTACCGTCTCCATTTCATGGAGATACTCATTGGTCTCACCGTTGCCAATGACATGAGCCTGTCGCGTCAGAACCGACAGAATTTTGGGCAACAAGATAGCCCTGGTGCGCTTGAGATTGGTATTCGTTGCTAGAGTAGCGGCATTGTCGTTCAAAGGGAGCTCGTACGCCTCACTGGCCAGCTTCTTGTCTACCAAATGGGAGAAGCCCGAGTCAAGCAGGAGAGTGAGGATGTGCGAGAAGGCCGGCGATTCGATAAGATCAGCTGTCTCGTCAAGCAACCGCCGTAGGCCAGCCGGCGACTGCTGAGAACTATTCTCAAGAGATGGGCTATTGTCCCCCAGGATGCCTGACTCGCGGATCACCTCGTCTTCTCTGTCCTTGGGTGGCAAGAGGAAGGCCAGCCAGTCTGCGCCCCTCCGCTCCTCGGATGTGGCGCCCTCAACCAGCTTCCTTACCTCCATGGTCAAGTCGGCAACACGGTCAAATGTGACCAAGTCGCGAGGGCTCAGGCTCCCAAAGACCGTCCGTACGGCGCTCTCGACGCGGTGCATCACCTCGACCCAGCCCTTGTTCAGAAGCCACCAACTGAAGGTTAGATATTTGCGGTTCGTGTCAAAGTCGCTGCCATACGATTGCTCTGTGTTGTCATCATCGTTGTTCTCGAGACTGATGGTTGCATGTTGAGCTCCGGTCGCAAGGGCTACAACACTCGATAGGTAACTGCGTCGGCCGAGAAGGTTAAGCTGGACCCTCGTCAGCATGGCGAGGAGGGCGAGCGTGTATATCAGAGTGAACGACCTAGTGACGGCTGTACCGATGACGGTGTTAGCTTTTCAATTCCCACTGACAGTTCTGAAAAAAGCACATACCACTGATGGTCAACTCATCCCACAGCTGTCTCTTGGTCTTTCGAGCCTTCGGCGGTGCAGCATCTTGTTGAGTAACATCTGCGGCGGCACCGAATGGGGATGGGGTCGCAATCTGGCTGGCGTGTATACCACTCTCGCTCTGCATGCTGGCCATGCTCTTGCCGTCTTCCTCCGTGAGGGTTGTGTCGGCGATGCTCGGAGGAGTGGTTGATTCGCCGCTCTTGAGACTCCTCGCGGAGCTCTTGATCTGCTGAATCTCATAGGTGATCTGCTCCGTATTCAGAGCATTGGTGATGTTGGTCGTGGCAGTGGGCAGAAGGGCCAGAACCGTGAAGGTGCAGTCGTCTTGATTCTGTTCAAATCGACGGCGCAGGCTAACGCGACAACAGCCAGTCAGTTAGGAACGAAACGAGGAGCGTACGTACGCCTTTCATCACGCAGGTATGGACTTACTTCTCCTTGGCGATGCGATCGCTGCTCATGCGCTCGCGTGCATCGTTGATCTTGGACAGGACGTACTGCGTCACGACATAGCCTGCACCAACGATGCCGACGCCAACGGCAATGGGCGTTCTGTTCTGACGCAACCAGCGCCGGGCCGACGAGAACATGTTGGGTAGCGCAGGTTAGGTCAGAAGGCCTAATGACGGGGTTCCATGAATTCGGGGGGTGAAGACGGATCAATGAGCAATGGGAGATTGAATTGGAGAGAGAAGAGACAGAGCATGTACAGAGCATGTACAGAGCATGTGAGACGGGTCGATTAGTGCAGATGCGTCCTGGTCGCGATGGGTTGGGCAGGTAAATTGAAAGGTAGTTAGTACTAGTAGTAGTTCCGTTCCTTGCTCTGCTGGGGATGCCTCGGTAAAGCTAGGCAATAGATAGTCACTAGTGCGAGTTGGGGAGTTCGGCACTGACGCTCCGTGCATATTGTTCCGGGGCGGGTGCGACTGCTACAGGGCACTTCCAGCGGCGCCTTGAGCGTCTACGACAGGAGACGACAAATGACAGCCACAGCTTATCGCTTATCGGAGCGACCCAGCGAATGGGCGTTCAGCGCTGCAGCCGCAGTGACGTGCCCCCAAGCCCCATTATCCCTCTTCCCCACCTCCCCTCTCTGGAGACTGGTCCTGTGCTTTTACGGAGTACTTCGTAATATTACATGGGAGCAGCTTTTTTGCCTTCTCCTTCAGCGGAGCCACTCAGTATGTAGTAGAGCCTGCCACCATCAGATGAAGCCTGTTAACGCTAACAGGCATAGCAGATGCTAAACGAGGGTGACGCTCCCTCAGCTGACTCGACGCAAACCGACACAGATCAACCCGACTCGACTCGACTTGATTCGACTCGACTTGACTTGACTTGACTTGACTTGACTTGACTTGACTTGATCTGGAACCTGGATCGCCGACTTCAGCGCCAGCAATGTTCGTCTCCTCCAGACCGTCACGTTAGCCCATTCAATTCCATTTCTTCCCAGTATTCCATCCTTTTTTTCGTCGCGCGTGTCCGATATCACGAAATCCACAGCCTTAATAACTGCCTCCTCCGAGCGACGACCAGCGACCAACGGCCAGGCCCACCTTTGATAGAAGAAATGGACCAACAGAAGCCCCCGGAGTTCATATTGGACGTCTTTACCGATCCGAGATCTGTCCGTGACGTCGTCAAAGGTATTTGATTTACCATGCTCTCCGTCAGCCTTTCGTCGGCCTTCTTCGCCTTCCACCCATGCCATCCCCAATTCTCCTGATATCGCTCTGTCGAACTCCTATTGACGTTTGGCTTCGAAAAACCAGGCATACTACACACTATATTCTTCAACCGCTTCTTCCCCTCCATCATCCCAAGCACCCGCGACGTCCTCGACCTCCCCCTCCCTTACGTCGACGATGACGAGCTGGAAACCATGATCGAGCAGCGCGCCTACGCCCTCGAGCGCCAACTCGACGCAGAGCGCTCCGCCGCTGCAGGCGTAGGAGACGGGCCCAAAGTCGGCGGCATTGGTGGCAACGGAGGCGAAGATGGCGGCAGCGGCGGCAGGGGTCAAATCACCGTCCAGTTCTTTGAGCGCAGGCGACGTAAGGCGTGGCTCTCCCGCGGAGACGAGGAAGTCTGCTGGGAGTGCTGGACCATTAAGGTGACTGTCGCCGAGCCGAGAACTGAGAGTGGTGCGTTCCCAACCTACCTCTGCCTGTCCCTCAAGGCAATAAATCCAATAAATGTCTCAAAGAAGATCCGCTAACGGTGTTCGCAGAACGGGCAAAGGTCCGCCGTGCTATGGAACAAACCCTTCTAACTACCGTCATGAAAATCGTCACCTTCGTTAACACCCACAAAGATCATATCCCGCCCATCACTACACAAGGCAGCAACCCATTTCCTTACAAGATCAATATTGAACCTAAAGAAACCGGATGGGCGGCTCGTATGCGCCTTTATTAGATGATAACCCCGAAGCCTAACTTCCTCTTTTTGAATACTTAAATAGCCAGGAGGGGCTCATTCTTCCCCTTAAATACTCTGGGCCACAGACATTGGGCCTAATGGCCATACTGTACATATGCTCTAGGCGTTTGGTACTCTGTATCGGCGTATGAGATAGGCTTACTCAATAATAGATACCCCTAGTTCACACAGCGACCTAAATAGATTTGTACTACGAAGTAGATGTACCAGGACTTCATTGTGGTGAGACTAAGTATCACGAAAGCGCAAGGAAAATCAGTGGTGAATTACAATACCAATCTCATTCAATTCAGAAACATGTAACCGATGGCATGTGTGATCCTACAGGCCAAGCCTTGCCTATCCCCTTAATACAATGAATACAGAAAAAGTGTTCTCCCGCAGCCTATTCCAGATCCCTTTCCCTTTGTTTGTGTGAATCCAGACTCCAGACATCCAATCAACAAGAAAGCAAAGAAACAAAAAAGTGCAACAGAGCCAAGTGATTCCGAACAAGCCAGCCAACCAACCAACCAACCAACCGGCCAATAACAACAATATCCCAATGCAGCAAAAGAGTATATACTCAATCAATCATTACCCGTTAGAAGCTAGCCGCGAAGCCAACGGAGGGGACCACAGGCGGAGCTGAGTCCCCCGGTACTCTAATCTAACCCTTGTTGGGTCAACAGACGCAGAAGTCGCCTGGTATTTCGTGCGAAAAGGCAGACACAAACCAGCTGTTCAAGAATAATGGACTTTTCTTTCGCCTTCTCCTTTCATAAAGTCGTAATATCGTAATTAATTCTTCAGTGTTGTGGCGCCATTCTCTTGTGTCTTAGAAAGTAGTTGAGAAGCTCCGACCCAGTGGCTTGCCGCCCCTGGTGGAGCCCCTGGGTGGTTGTGAACCAGACCCGATCTTCTGGAATCCCTGGAGGATATCAAGTCCAGTAAAGTCCGATACATCAGTGTGGGCGCCGGACACAAAATCATTCGGGTCAATCACAAGCGACGGCCAATCGCCGTCGCCGGGAAGCTCCAGAAGGGATGCGAATTTGCTTGGTGAATTGCCCCGAGTAGGTGATTGCTGGAAGAGCTTTGAGGGGGAGCTAAGGCCTTCAAAAGCCTTGCTTGGTGTTTCCAGAAACTGTGAAGGCGATTGGTCCGGGGCCTTCAGAAAAGGCGCCGATGAGATCGGTCGCTTAGTGGCCGAGTTGGTTACCTCCTCAAGGGCAGAGGCCGGTACAGACCGATCCAGGCGAGCGCGTTTAGCAGAGCGCTTCACTGGTGATCCGGCATCCACTGAGCCAATGCCCGAGAAGACATTCTCCTCAACACCCGTGAGGTCTTCAAAAATGTCGAAATTGGGAACACTACCGTCATCAAAGTTGTAGATTGTTTCGTCCAAGTGGAAAGCAGGACTCCAAGGCATACTCTCATCACCGACACCAGTTACCCGACGGAGTGGGGACTGTAGCATGTGCCGAACCTTGTCACGGTGAATGCGAAGGTTGGTGTTGGGCGAAACTGAAGGTGGGGGCCGTACAGGGGGCTTGATCTTGACCATTGGTGTAAGGGGAGGAAGCATTTGATTCTCGTGAGTCTGCCGGAAGGGTGAGGAGGAGATTGGCCCATAGGCCGAGAAGGACCGAGCCTTTGTAGGGCTAAATGGTGAGGAGCCTCGCAGTCGTGCAATTTCTTCCTCAGCGCGTCCACGCTTGATTCGGGGTCGGTCAGCTTCTGAGGTGAGCAGAAGAGCCTTTGGATTGGGCCGCATAGCAGACGATTCCAGCGAGGAGATGTATCCGCTGTCATCCATGGAGGCAAACTTGCGTTTGTGGGAACGGCTTATTGAGGAGACGGGATTGCGGTCCAGGGGGGGAGGTGTACCGTTCCGACGCTCATGCCGGGAGATTGGCGGTGATGAGTGCATAACAGCGGGAAGAGGCGAGTAGAGTGATGATTCCAGCGGAAGCTCATGTTCCGCACTCTTGTCTCCGGCATCCTCGTTAGCTGCGTTATCCGACACCAGAATCGTCGCATCCGAGGAGGGCTCCAGAGGCATCGATATAGTCGCCTGTGAGGTGGGGAGTGGAGGAAGGTTGTTTGAGTGGTGGATGATAGGAGCAGGAGGCGGCAGAGTAGGCTCTGGCATGAGAACTGGCGTTGGCCCCGACGGCTCTAGACGTGTTGACATAACGGGGAGATTCTCGGCGGTCGGTACTGCTTTGCGAGTCGGCTTCTCCTTAAGGAACTGAAACTCGGTTCCAGGCTCGATAGCCCAGTAATTTCCTTTACCAGGATCGTCTTTGGGTCGCTCGATCTTGATGAAATTTTTGTGAAGGCTCAGGTTATGTCGAATGCTATTCTGCCATCCAGCGTCGTTGGGGTTGTAGAAAGAGTAGTTGTCACTGATCCATTTGTAAATCTGCGCAAGTGTGAGGCGACGCATGGGTGATCGAAGAATGGCCATTCCAATGAGTTGTGCGTAGCTGTGGGGCGGTTTCGTGCCGTCATCTGTGATCGGAGGGAAGGAATCGTGAGGGGGTAACGTCTGCTCTTCCGTCTTGACCTTCTTCATTGGTCTCGAGTCTTTGATAGGTGCCGCTTCCATCAGGCCTCGTTTGCCATTCGGTTTCTGGTAATACTGTTCAACGGACAAGTGGATCGTCGGTGGCGCCGGGAAGATTTGTGGGTGAATGTTCTCTTTGCCGTAGTTAAGGCTCGAGTCGGCAACCTGCTTCTGAAGCCCAGTCTTGAACTTGGATAGCGGTGGCTTCTTCTGCAACGAGTCTGTAATTGCGGCCTTCCCCACGGGAGGTGCCATCGGTACCATGTTCAATTTGCTCCCTTGCGACGTCCTTAGTGGTGATCTCGGCGATGAGGACTTGACTTTGTATGGTGAATAGTTGGCGTTTGCGGAAGATGGCGGGTTCAGAACGACGTTGGAATTTGAACTCCCAAGGGGCCGTCGAACGGACTTGGTTACATTCGGCATCGGGGCGTGACTCGTCATCGGCGCACTGCTCTCGAATATGTCGTCCTGGAAAATCTGTAAGGGCTCGCTGGAGCCTGGGAAACGCGTCGATTTGGCCATTCTGGCCAGACCAAGGAGATAGGCGTGCACTTGGCTGCGATATGTGGCTGCGATGCAACTGGTATTGGGGAAAGCCGTACTACGCGACAGTTAGCGCCAACGTTGAGAGGGCAAGACGCGACGTAGTTGTCTTCTCGACAGCAGGTCATCGCAGGTTCGCAGGCGGTTGTGGTTTGCTAGGTAAAAGGCTGCTTGTGATAAGAGGAGCCAAGAAGGTTAAAATGAGTGCTCACCTCGCTCAAGTCCGGCTTCGTACGGGCTGTGGGGCGGTAATACAGGGCCGGGAGTCGCAACCCTGGCTAAGCTTTACTTTTGTTGGCGATGAGATAAAGGAGGGCCAGCTCGGACCGTTGGCACTTCGGATATAAAATCGCGTCGGATTGAGCGTGTTCTTTGTGGACAACGGCAGCAACGAGAAAGAACTGAAGGGAAAAAGAAAATATTGCGAGGACGAGTGTGATGGTGCTGAGATGGAAAAGCGAGCGGAAGGAGGGGAGATGGCCGAAGTAGTAGTAGTACTATGATAGGAAGGGAGAGTCAAGAAGGTGTGGGCAGGGCAGTTGGAATAGCCAGAATCGATTGATTCAGCCAAGGGCAGCGCAGCCAACTCAACGACGTTGGACCTTGGAATAGACCGGGTGGAGAGGCGACCAGGGTGGCCTGCAAGCCGGGGATTGGATGGGATGCGTCCAGGCTGACACGAGCGACCGGGGTTATGGCTTGCGACGTGCAGATTCTGCTTCTCCAGCCTGGAACTAGCACGATAGAGCAGCCCAGATATTGGCCCTTGGGTATTAGGACTGGATTGGCGTCGGAGGCAGAGTCACTGCCCGTTTTGAGGGTCGCGTCGAGGGAGAACAAGGGAGCGGGGGGTTTCGGAATGGACAAAGGGATCGATCGAGGAATGGCGAAAGTCTTGAACTGGGCTGTGCCAAAGCGGAGCACCTGTAGGAGCCTGTCGTTTCATGCATCCATTGCCTGTCGGCCGCCTGGCATGCAGTGGTTTGGTGATAACTGAATGGACGGGACGGTAGCAACACAATGTGGTATGCACGAGTGCTCTGTATGCTGTATGTACAGAATATGTGCTTCGTCTGCGCGGGATGATGTCGATGGGGCCTAACGTGGAGCAAAGTGGTGCAGAGTTGAGCGAACGGGATGGCGATCTCTCGATTCTCGATATTAGAGATTGGGGTTATACGTTTGGATCTTTTCTTGCGGATGAGAGAATGAATGGCAGCGCTCCCAGTGGCACACTGATCTGCGAGACACTAAAGCCGTCTCGTCTAGCACAAAGCTTCTCGGGTGGAATTGCCAAGAAAGAGGACCTCGAGTCTTTCACTTTGCTCGATCTCGTTGGATCTGGTAATAAACTGATAACCAGCCAGCCACAGACCGGGGATGCTGCCGATGTTCAACACTCTTCTTCAACAAGTGCCGCCGGGTCTTATGAGTCGTCCTTTTCTATCTGTCTCTTCTTCTTGTTTCTTCTGTCCTGGTCCTTTGGAATTCTAGGGGTTTGGATCGTCCCTTTCCCAGCCCGATGAGATGGCGATGGAAAGCAAGGGCGTGTTGCGTGCTCTCCAAGATAACCCTTCACATACGAGGTCTCGGTGATACCAAGAACTAGGCTCTTAGAAATTCGGTCGGACCCCGTTCTTTGATTCGCCTACGCGCCACGCCCGAGAGGCATGTGAGAAGGGAAAAAAAAGGGAGGGGGTGAGAGAGCGACACTGTCGAGAGTGCTGATTGGGTTGTGGCAAGAAACGTGAGGGGGGGTGAGGCCGCAGCGCAACTGGCCCGTGGTGTGACGTCTTTTGGTCTTTTTCTGGCCAAGAAGGCCCGTGATGGACATTAAGGGCTGAGACGCGTTCAGGTCCGACGCGTCTTGTTTACCTGCGACGCGTCTTCCACCAATTAGCACACGCTTCATCGCTTCGCCCAGAATGGGCTTTGACCCGCAATCCTCCGTATAAGCTGAACAAATCCCGGGCCTTAATTGGGCTTGGAATAAGCTCCTTGCGGATCTGCTCTCCTCTGAGCTTCTATGACGCGGGCGAAACGTCACGACTTTGCTATCCATCCTCTCATATCTTGCGCCATGCCATCAAGAACGAACACGCTAGGCACGCTATTATCATGTCCATCTTTCTTCTTATCTCTGCCGCATGACACTGACACGAGGCCCATTCCAGAGGCCTTACGCGAGTACAAGAATGCTATCCAACGAACGTTTGCTAATACTACTAGTATCTATCGTATCGCAGGCGAGGAATGGAGGCAGCCCGTTCAATTGAGTCATCTGCTCAAATGCTTGCTAGAGGCCGTTCCTCAAGGTGATCTTAACTCAAGTCCAAGCGCAAAGACAAAGAAAACGCCACGCCGCCGAATACCACCGATGGATACTAATATCATGCATGAGACTTCTTTCACAAGAGTTTATCAATGCGCCTTCAGACCGTGAATTATTAGATTCCATCCAAACACCCAATCAATTCTAAATGCAGGCCAGGCTCCTTGACATGTCATGTAATATGTACATGTCGATACTGCATGCGGGTTCAATGAACAGCATCCACATACGAAGTACTCCGTACGAAGTACATGGTGATCAATTCCCCTGTCGTGCGTAGCTCAAGCACCCGTGCGTGTATGGAGTAGATTATTATTAGCATTAGTATGGAGAAAAGCGAGTACTAGTATGTCAAGCGGGGACAAAGGGAGAGACCACAAAAGATACATACTACTATGGTGCATACTAAGGTACAACTACTACGGAATACTACCTCGACTATCATTATTACGGAATACTCCGTGCCTAACATTAAACAAAAGCCCTTCTTGCATTATCAGATGGTACTATAATAAAACCCAGCTGCAGAAGAGTTATTGCGGTTCTGTACTTTGTATATTCCTGCGATCCCTGTTTATTGCCACCCCCTTATGCCTGTCACATGTCATTGATTCGTCTGAAGCCCGACACATCCATCGTACAAACGACTCGCTTCTCCATACATGTATGCATGTGTGTGTAGCCTGCATTATAGACAGATACATAGTACTCCGTATTTTTATTGCCTATGCATGTCCCAGCCTTTCCGCAAAGAGCCTTGTTTGAAACAAACTGAAAAGCGTCTGAGTCTGCACCCCTGAATCACACGAACCGATGGGATCTGACAAGTTCTCCCTAGTAGGTATTTAAAGTTCAGGCACAGAGACAAAGGTGCTACTAATCCAATCCGAATAATTATAATCTGTTATACGCAGAGTAGTACAAAATAGGTAAGTAAAGTCTCAAGTGTGGAACGTCAAGACGACAGCAACGCGTCCATCACAAGTTCGACGTATGCGTACCACATCTCATGTCCAACTTTCCACCACCAAAGTCTCTAACAATCGACACACTCCCCAGCTCATCTGAAAGCAAAGCCCCTCCACATTCCTCCATGCTATGCGGTACTGCAATATCAGTCCAAAACACGACCAGCTACAGCAGCAGCACTTTTATCCTTGGTCGCTGTCTTCTTGAGAGCTCTGCCTGCTTGGATTTCGCCAAGGAAGCCCGAGGGACGGCCACCCATAGGGGCGGGTGCTGGAGCATCACCCGGCGGCGGAGGAGGTGGTGGCACTCCACCGGGCAATGATGGTGGAGGTGGGGGAGCCCCAGCCGATGGCATTGGCGGCGGCGGAGGGGGGGCTCCAGGAGCTCCGATACTAGGCAATGGAGGAGGAGGAGAGGACAATGGTGCGTTGTTCGCAGGAGCCGGACTTGCTGGTGACGATTCTCTACCGGCAGCAGAGAGGGGCCTGGGCGGTGCCATAGTACCGAATAGAATCGACGCCAGCTGAGCGGCATTGCCACCACCCGGCCGGTCATCGTCGTCAGATTCATCATCGTCATCCTTCTCTGAGCCCCAATCATCAGAGTCGGCTCGCTTACGAGACCAAGGCTGAGGAGCAGGGGCAGGCTTGCTTTCCTGTGTCATCCTGTGGAAGGGGTTGGTAGATATGTCCGCCTGAGCTGATGTAGCCGGCGCCGGTGGTGCAGGCGGCGCGGTATCTTTGGGTGCAGCTGGGGGAGATGCCTCAGACGAATGGGACATCATCTTGAAATAGGGGTTCTTGCTCTCTGTCTCAGTAGGTGGTGATGTGACAACCGTAGGAAGAGGGGGTGGTGAGGCAGCTGAAGCCGCGGGAGGAGAGGTTGCTTTCCGCTCAAGCTCATGGCTGCCAATCTGGCTACCCCCCAGAGTGGGCGTGGACGCCTGGGGTGTAATCTGTTGAGGGCCATCATCGTCAGATGATGAGCTGTCGTCGTCCATAGCTTCCAGCTGACGCTGCAACTCTAGCTCACGCTGCTTGGCGGCTTCAATCTCTGCACGCCGGGCGGCAAGCTTGGCCTCCTTCTCCTTTGCTTCTGCTAAGGCGGCCTTCTTCTTCTTCTTCTCTTCCTCCTTTCGCAATTTACCTTGTTTCACCTGTTCTTCAAGAGCCTTGAGGCGAGCCGCAGCTGCCCGTTGCTCCTCTTCGAACTCATCCGCTGCCTCCTGAGCTTGTTGGCTACACATAATGTTAGTATGACTACAGACGCCAAGGGGCCAAAGTCCTGCTTACTTCATTTGCTCCGTTTCACGCTGCTGTTTCTCATGTTCTCGGGCAAGTCTCTCTTCTTCAGCCTTCTTTGCGTCAGATGCTTCAGCCTTGCCTGCCTTTCTAGAAGGCGGGGGCGGGGGCTTTTTGGAAGCGGTTTGTGGCTCTTCCGTCACGGGAAGAGGAGGAGGAACGCCTTGCTCCTCAGCAAGACGAGCCTGCCGCTCCGCTTCCCGACGAGCATCCTCTTCCTCGGCCTGGCGCAACTTGGCAGCCCGCTCAGCCCGTTCACGCTCTGCCCGTTGAGCAGCCGTTTCTCCGGACTTGGACGGAGCCTTAATTCCCAGAGCAGCGAGGCGCTCGGCCATGCGTTGCTCGGCTTGTTGCTTGATGAAAGCTGCACGTTCCTCGGGAGTCTTGTACGCTGAGTATGATCCACCAGCAGAAGTTGGCGTAGCCGTACGCGAGATCGAAACGGGGCTCTCAACTCGCTGAGGAACGGCCTTCTCCCGAGGGGGTTCATCAGCAGGGGCTGCAGATCGTGTGGAGCGCTTGTCCTGTGAGCGGACGCGTGCTGCACGACTCTCACGTTGGAGATCGAAGATGAAGTCTCGAACCTCGTCTTCAACCCCAAGCGCGTCTTCCCAGCGCCGCCTCTCGTGCTCACTACTGTTATCCTTTCCGGTATCGTTGAGGCTATCCTCGATGCTTCGAGAGAATTCACGGACGCTCTCCTCAACATCATGAACCATACGCTCATTGCTTTCTTTCTCATTCTTCACTCGAATGGTTTCCTGCTCAAGCCTCTTTGGACCCTCAAGATCCTCTGGGCCAACATCGATCTTCTTGCCGGTCAGTGCAGCTGTTCTCTGCTGCATCATAGCCTTGGCTCTTGCCTTCAGTCGATCTGCTTCCGTCACAGCGCCTCCAGGGCCAGTTCCGACAATCGCGGTGGCGCTTCCCGGGTGGGCCTTGGCATCTCTCAGACGGAATAGTTCGAGTCTTGCCTCCATGATGGCCTTCTCCGTCTTTCGCACCTGCGAAGCAAGTTCGGGAACCCTGTCTGTGAGCTTTTGAAGTTGACGTTTCAAGGCGCGCGTCTCAGCATCTGAGTCACCACTTATCAATGCAGCGTCAGGGTGTGCATCAATATCACTCTGGATGCGTCGGATGCGGCGGTAGAGCTCCTCTGCCTCACGACGATCACGCCGATCCAAGATATCATCTTCCTCATTGTTTTTCTCATCCGTGAAGTCCATAGCGTCAAGCAAAACTTGCTTCTCCTTAATCTTCTTTCGGAGTTCCTCCAGACTCAAATCGTCATTCGACGCAACTGAGACTGGGGATTCCGGGCGGGGAGAGCCATTGCCTAGCCTGCGGCGAGCACTGGACTTGTATCCGAAACTCTCATCATCGTTCCTAAATACCGTTGCATCCTTGCGCCCAGCGGCCGTTGGTGCATTGCCGCCTCTGAAGGACCTGTTCTTCATGTAGCTCACACCAGTCTTCTGAGGGAGCAGAGCTGCACCAGAGTTCTTCCGATAATCAGATTCCTCGTGCAGCATTGACTTCAGAGCGCCAATAGACTGGCTAAAATTGCGGGTTGAAGGAGGAACAAGTTCCGGAGGTAAGGCATTGGGAAGTGGATAGCCGTTAAGCTTCCTGTAAATCAAATGCATGGCAACGGCAAATTCATCGAGGTTCAGACGACCCTTGTTGCCATGGTCAGCCAAGGTCCAGACTCTCTCAAGATCAGGTTTCTCCAATCCACTCTGGCCAAAAATTTCGATAGCTTGATCTCCACCGATGTAACCTTTGTTAAGACCATCCCAAGCCTTGAACAAAGCATCATATCTAGTCTTTTCTTCCTTGGTAATAGCCCACGGAATCACGGCATTACCTTGCAGACCTTGGGTGGTATAAGTACCAGCTTCACGGCCCGCCTGGGGCATCATTCTAGCCTGCAACACATCGATATTAGGCAATCCAGACGCAGGGGCGTTCACGAGACCCCATTGTCCTGGGCGTCCAGTAGGCTGCGCATTCAATGGTGCTACCATACCGCCGCTGGCATTTTGGCCAAAGCCTGTTGGCATAGGTGGCAAGGGAGGGAGAGGCCCTTGATAACCTGTAGGCTGAGGATTCTGCATGCCCGCAAAGCCAGTTGGCTGGGGCTGGAGACCGCCAAAACCTGCCTGCTGCCCAGGGAAACCCGTCATTTGGGCCTGGAGTATCTGCGAGTTTGATTGCTGCGGTTGTGGTTGGTGGATCGTGGGGGTAGAAGCACTGTCGACCTTGAAGGTAGGCGCATTGCTCGCTAAGGCTGTAGATGGTGCATCATCTACAACACTAAAACTGATAATATCCACCATGCTCGAGACCTCGTTTTTGATGCTTTCGGGCAAGGTTGGCGGCAACGAGTTGCCAGTACGCTTCAAGTTGCAAAGATACATAGCGAGGGCGAATTCAGGGAAGTAGAGCTGTCCTGCTCGGGTGGTATCTGCCAGGGTCCTATGTAGACATATTGTTAGTGTTTGACAAGCCATATATATACGTTGATTAAAGAATATGATTACCAGATATGTGACAGCGTGTCGCCATCCAACTGAGATCGCATTAGCACATCTCTTGCCTTCTCTCCCGACATCGTTGCTGAGCCATCTCCCACGGCAGACTTAAACAGCGCCTCGAACTTGGATTGGTCCTGCGCCGTGATAAACGACAACCTGATGTTGGGAATCTTGACCTGCGTCTTTTCGACTCTGCGGCCCTGGGGCTTAGCCGACCCGCCAGTCTGGAAAGACGCAGCCATTTCCGTAAACCCAGTCGGCTGAGGCTTTATTGGGGATGGAGAAATTGCCGATACCGAGAGCTGCTGCGGCGAGGTTGAGAAGCCTGCCTGTTGAGACGGCTGCAGTCCCTGGGGTTGTTGCTGTTGCTGCTGAAACTGCTGCTGGTATTGGAGTGGAATTGACGGCATCGGCGGGGCGTTTGATGTCTGGAACGTCTGCTGCGGCTGAGCCTGTCCCGGAACCCCCGTAAACTGCTGCTGCAGTGGTGGAAGGGAAGGCTGATAGCCCGTCGGCTGGGATTGCAACGGATAGCCAGTGTACTGCTGCTGCAATGGCTGCTGCAATGGCTGCTGTCCGAAGCCCGTGGGTTGCGGCGCAAAGGGGCCAGGCTGTTGGCCGGCTCCCAGGTTGTTGAAAGAGCCGCCATATTGTTGACCACCTGGGCGCTGGCTATTGCCTCCCAGGAAGGCGTTCGAGTTTGAATACATCGCGAAGCCGTCCTCGTCGAGAGACACACGCTTCGATGGCTGTGGTAGTCGGGGTCAGGAGGCAGGCTGGCTGGCCCGATGGGGTCGGGAGGAGCGCGGAAGCTCCGCAGTTAAAAGGGGAGGCAGGAAAACAAAAGGGAGAGTATCAGTGAACCGGACGCGAGAATTGAACTCTGTAAGGAGACTGGACGTGAGACATCTGCCCAGATGGAGACAGATGGTGAAGGTGAAGGTTCAATGATGACGAAGCTTGCGACAGCTTGGCCAGCTGATGTAGACATGCGGATTATTAGAGAGAGGTGCTCCGTACTCCGTACTTCGTACAAGTTACGTACAAGCTGTCTGTCCGGAGTTGCTTTGGTTGGCTCCGCCTGGAGTTGGGCTAGACAAATTGCGTGGCTTGTTGGGTTGAGCAGGCATGCTGATACGTACTCCACCCTGTTGTGGCTTTACTCCACGTCATGCACATGCATTAATACAGAGGCTTCCATTGATTTTCTACGCATCAGATGCGTGTATACGAAGTATAATAGGCACCTACATTCGCAGGTAGGCAACGATATCACAAAAGGTCTGTTAAAAATTCTACTAAGAACTTATAGTATTTCAAAGTTCGAGCAAAAATAACAACTCAATGGGGTATCAAGTAAATGACAATAAAACCCAAACAACTCCAAAAAACGCCGAGTCTGTCCATGCTGCCCGGTAAATTCAAGCTTCCCTGCCTTGCCATAAAAACAACCAAACCAAACCATCTATTACCACATCATAACCGAACTACTACTATTTGACCTCCCCATCCCCCTCCCCTTCAACCTCATCACACATCCTCTTCATCAATGCGGCTCGTGGGATCACCAAGGAAACGGCGATATCTCCGCATCTGCAAGCCCACCTCGCCATCATGGCCATCCGAATACGAGTAGTTGCCATCGCGTATCTCGTCATAAAGCGACTCTCCAGCTATATTAGCGATTTCAGGCAGGGTTGGAATGTCTGGGTCGCTCCCGTCAATCGTTGGGCTGGCAGCCTCACTTGAAGCTATCGAATAAGGCTTTATGATCCCACCCGAGGACTCATCAGATATGATCCGTGGATTGGCAACAGTTGGCCGAGAATCCTCCTCCAGACTGCGTTTCGAAATTGGGGTTGCAGACCGCGGTGTGCTTGTCGACTTTCGGGCCTCGTACTCCCTACACGCAAGGCCTCCAAAAGCGAGAGAGAAGACTCCCTCTTCATCGATGCTCTTGCTGTCCATTTGATCCGCTGCAGAATTCCCACAACCATGTCTTTCGTCGTAAATCCTCTGATTTCTCTCTAGGACTCGCTCTAGGGCACTGATAGCGGAATCCCATTCGTCCCTCAGCCGCTGTGCCAATGACTTCTCAGGATCAACTTGGGTCCTGTCGTGTCTCAGCTTGAAAATGCCCGAAGAACGGCGTGACGGGGCAACTGGGGCATCGTTTTCAACGGATTTCTGGATTGTCCGAGCAAGCTCTTTCTCCGAAAATACCGAGAAATGTCGAATGGTCGTGTTTCTTTCCACATGCTTCACCAGATGCCAAAAATTCGACAGGTTAAAATCGTTGCCCTCGCAATCAAGAGTATGCAGTGTCTTGTTACCCGAAATAGCCTCGGCAAGGTCTCCAATGTTTATGTTAAGCATCTGACTTCGTACCCGCAGGTGCTCAATCCGCTTATTGTTCCTCATGCCACTCAACGCTTTAGAGAATTCTCGACCTAGCCTGCCTTCGTCAAGCTTCGAGTCATAGCCGGATATATCCAAGAACCGCACGGTATCGTTCTTGGCAAAGAAGTCTGAAACGGCCTGACAAGCAACACTGCTAACAGCATCCGGCGTAGCACAGCCGGCCAGGCTTAGACACTCGATCGTTTTGTTGACAGACAATGCTCGCAAGAATTTGATGTAGGTAGCCTCGTGGCTAAACTCAATCATCTGCATGAACAAGCTCCATGGCCCATAACCACAGGCAAGTGCTCTACACAGGTCATCAATGCCTTCGTCCAGTCGATTTGCATTTGCATGGACCGTCAATTGCCGACCTTGGCCCATGCTGCGGAAGAGCCGCGCAAGCTGGTTTCCAGTGAGACCACAGTTGTTGAGGCGGAGGACCTGGAGACTGTGGGACGTATGGGTGTCCATGTAGCTAGAGATAGTATCAATAGTGGCATCATTGAGCTTTTCAGTAGTTAGCCATCGATCGAGAGAAAATATTTTTGCTTCACACATACCATTATACCAGAGAGGTCGAGCTCTTGAAGATCCCAGCCATTGATGGTGCTCTGAATGAATAGCGATTCTTCCGAGGTAAGCCTGGTATTTCCTGCAATGTTAAGCCTCTTAATGTTTCGAAGCTGCCCAAGTGTAGACCGAATGATTTCGAATTTGACGGTTCCCACGTTGTCAGAGGTATCAAGCCATTGCAGCATGTCGGCTTGTCCCCCGACAGACGCCCACAACTTGCTGAGGCCTGCATCTACAAGCCCGCAATTTGCCAGATCCAGCCTCTTCACGTAAACGTAGTTCAGCTCCAGAAGGTTTGCTAAGTCAAGAGTCAGCTGAGAGCAGTGGGCAGTCGGCACCTTTGATCAACGTACCTAATTCGTCCGCATCACCCGGAGCGATGGGGTTGCCGGACATAGTGATGCTATGGCAATGGCATAATTGCTGTTTTAACAGCATAAGTACGGGTCGGATGATCTCAGAACTTATCTGAGGTATGCCAGCCTGGTTAATTGGTCCTCGATTCGCCTGCAATCCCTTCAAGTTCTGGAGGCCAACAACGTTTGTGAAATCGATGCTCCGTATGGATTCCGACGCAAACATCAGAGCATGAATCTCTTGTTCCAGGATTGGAGCTTGAACCAGTATCTCGTAATAATCCTCGGGAATTCTCAAGCCTAGATTCGAATTAGACATTGACGCAAGTAGAGCTAAAACAGGGGGGGGGGGGGCAATACCGTTCAAAGACATATGGACGATCGAGTCCCTATAATGCGAATAATCATTCTTGCCTCCTAGGGACGACAAATCAACGTCTCGAAAGGAGACGGCCTTAAAAAAGCTATTGTATCTCAGTGCACGAAACACTGCCAGAAGCTGGAGAGAAGAGTATCCTGGCCCGTCTGACGGAAGTAAACGAAAAGCTGGCTGCGATGGGGTATTCCATTCGATTTTCCAAGAAGGAATCTGTACGTTGAAAGCGACACAGTACGCCTGTAAGCTCATCTCAAGGCCTCCCAGATCGTTTCCCGAGGTCAGCTGCAACGGTGGCGGGAGCCCCTGGATCTCAAAAATAGTGTGCTGGAGGTTTTGTGGCCACATAGGCTTTAGAACCCGGTCAACCTTTGTTAGTGCTTCGATGATCCGGCGATAATAAGCACTGGCAAGGTCGAGACGTGTTTCACGGTCAAATGGCAACCTGTTAAATACATATATCAGTGTTACAATCCCCACAAAAAATTCAGGATTGATTTACCGAAAGCTCATCACAAAGCGTTGCTCGTGAGAAGCCACAGACGCTCGGAAACGAGTCAAAGTGACGGCACCAAAGGTTTTCACTTTCATTCGTAGATCTCCAGGGGGTGTCAAGTGATCTGCCTTGAGTACTTCAATCAGGTAACATAAGCACGACCCGATGGCAAGATAGAAGGATGAGGTGTCTGTAAGGTCCTGGAAATCGTCGGCAGACGCCCCTTTATGAGTTGTCCCAACCATGCGCCTCGCAACTGGGAAGATGAGACTTTGGGAACTACCGTCAGCAAGGGTTTCGGCTGCTTGGATAACATGATTGATGCGGATCTTCAGGTTATCTGGAACGGTAGAATTGAGAGGACTCTTCCTCAACCTTGCCTTGTAGGCATGTTGTATTGCGGCCAACCAGTCATTTCCTTCTTTGGGTAAAGCGAAGAAGAAGTGTGCCTTGCAGTATGCCAGCTTCGGCGACTGCGAAAACCACCAAACTTCGATACCGAACCGAGAGGTTGAAGTCTCTTCAGTAAACACTGCGACGATGGATCGAAGAGGTACCTCTAGTCGAATCTCCGCCGCTGCGTATTTGCCATTCATAGACTGGGGTGAAGCGGTGCCTTTGGTGTGATTTTCAACCTGGCTCAGTTGGGGGAAGACGCTCCTAGCGGCTTCCGCGCTCCCAAACTTGACCAAGGAGTGATCCGTCAGCACAAGATATTCAGAGCGGGCCTTAAGCAGCGAGCTGTCCGTCTTAAGCCAGCCATATCGTACGACCTCCATTAATGCAAATGGTTGCTCATTTGAACTGCTGGGGCATTCTGAGGGGGAGGTGCTGATGAAAGAATCCCTCGACACTCGCCTCTGCAGTCTCTCGATCATGGATCCCGAGCCTGAAGATGTCTTTCGCGGCATGCGTGCGGATGATCCAGCTCTGGAAGGGCCGCTGGATAGCGAATCCAACGAAGAGCTACTCAACGAGCGAAGCGCTTTGGTTAGAGTCCGCGGCTTCCTGCCCTCGGCGGCTAGCTCTGGCGACTCCCCCTTCAAGTATGCATATTGATGGGGTGCAGGTGACCCTATTGTGCTCGCGTTCGAGGACCTCCATTTCCACCTTTCGGTATTCATCGTCTTCTAGCTGGTTTCCGAAACGTCCAAAAGTCAGTATGCCAGACGAAGCAGCCGGAGCAGTATCAAGGCTGTCTCAGCGGCGCATGCCGAACAGAGAAAGGCGATGGCAAGATTTTGATGTTGGAAAAGATTTTTTATCGTATGTGAGACTCGGTTTGCTTTGTTCGTGTGAAAGAGAACGAAGTTGGGTGTGCAATCACAGCTTTGAGATGGCCCAGACCGATGTCTCAGCCATAGATGGTGTCTTGAAGTGCGGACAAGCGAGGCAACGAGACCAATGGAATTCGCACCGTCACTCCGGAGACACTTTGAGATGTATTGTCTGCCACGGCCTGTCTACCATATATCCATGAAAGAGTGAATCCGAATCGTCTGATGTCGCTGATTATTGCAGTGACCAAGGCGAAAATGCCGTGGCATGCGAAGATGAACGAGTGACACCGATACCGACACCACGACGACTGCCCTGGGTTGGCAGAAAGCAGTGAGATGGGCGTAGGCGATAAATCGAGAGGATGGCGTGCAGGTGGGCTTTTCAGGCAGGTGACTGCTTGCAGCGCAGGTGTTTTTGCTACGGATTCATCGAGATGAGATGGGCCTGAGGGACGAACCGAACTTGACAAGTTGTTTCGTTCCAGCCGGCAGCCCAATCCGGCGAACCCGCCAGACCACTCAAGCGATGGAGCCAGCAACAGAGTCCAATTATTATTGCCCAGTGGTGTCTCTCCCCCAAGTCCGGATATATACTATTACCTTGCTGCTCGTATACTCGCAACACACAGGGTGGGTATAAACGAATGTCGTCACTGTTTGCACGTTGAGGGAAATCTTTGGAAATCGGACAGCAGTCACGGGGCAAGGAGAGAGAGATCACGAGAGTAAAGAAGAAGGCGACAATGGGGATAGCAGGGACGTAAGGGGAATAAAAATACGAAGGTGTGCCGCACAAACAGGCGCAAGCCAGAGACATAAGAGCTCGACATGTCCGAAGTACGCCATCTCAGCTTTACAGGCTCGGGCCCAGGTGAAAACCCCTCCTCTGATGATGAAACCGCGAACTTGGTCCCGATCCAGGGTCAATGACCAGGGTCTGTGAATCCTTGACGGGGCGTTGGCTGGAGAGAGCGGCGTCATCGGGACGACGGCTATGATTTTTTTGGCAGCTAAAATCTCGATCAAAGGTCAATTGAGCTGGTGTTGCTATGATGCTATCGGCCAATGCACGAGCTACGGCTGGCATCCCGGTCTTGGTCACAGCATCAGGACCAATCGTCCATCGCATGGGGTGTTTTTAGTCTTGTTTCTAAGCCGAAGGGAGTATGCTGCGGCTGCAGGACTACGTACGTATGTATGTATGTATGTCCTGTCTCAGACTTGAGCCGTGCTTTGTTTATCTCCGTAGTTCGTCTTATAGCTTCACTACTGCTACTACGACAACGACTACTACTACTACTCCGTACTTCGTAATACGGAGTACAAAAGCAGTACTAAGTAGATAGATAATAGCCTTATGAGAAAATCACTCCGTGCTAATCTACGAGTAGCATCAAGCTCACGAGTGCGCTGAGGTAACGCTGACCTCGATATCCTGTCTCTGTCACGAGGGGTCTGCGTACCACGATCCACGACATGGTTCTTGTCCGCAAAACCTTGGCAGAGCTGCGCCATGAGCCGACAAGCTGTTTTGTGGAAGCGCATCACCCCGTCGTATGTTCGTATGTTCGTATGTTCGTACATGCAACATGGAGCTTACTCGCACATACGGAGTACAATTACGGAGCCGTTTATAGTGCCGGAGGCTGGGAGAGTAAACTTTGCGACCTTGGTCATCGGGGCTTTGGAATACGATTACGGGACACCTCCAAGAGCTATTTTTAAGATACAGGGTACGGAGTCGTAGTAGTACGACTTACCGGGATGAGCCTCCAAGATGACTGACTGACCACGATATGCGACAAAGATGCGCCTGGACAGACGCTCCATCCATCTCGTATGCGTATGGGCGGCATGCTATCCCGGATACCACCTACCCTAGGAGGGTAGAAGACTTGCAAGTAAAATACTAATATAACTAAAACCAAAAGCAAAAAGATGCAAAAATCAAAATGCCAAGTCTCGTTCGTGTATTTGGCATGTTGTTGTTGTTGTTGTTGTTGTTGTTGTTGTTGTTGTTGTTGTTGTTGTTGTTGTTGTTGTTGTTGTTGTTGTTGTTGTTGTTGTTGTTGTTGTTTGGCGACATGACGTATGCAGCCGTCCATTAACATGCTGCAGCTGGCTGGTTTGTCTGTGTCTCCCAACGCTCAGTTCCAATTAATACGGAGTCAATGCAACATCATCCATCAGCAGTAATTATAGGGGTCTCTGGCCCCCAACAAACATCAATCCGGTTCATTGATGGACTGCCTATCAGAGCTGTCACAGCACATGCTCCCGGATCATTCGTTATGCCGACCACCAGATCGTTGAGTGAGTGGGGCCCACCCAACGAGACACCAGGGCGGGTATCTCGTACATAGACAAAAATTCGTGTGAATCCCTGATAGCCGCCATTGACACCGGCGATTGCTTCACACTCGAGCATGCGAGGCATCTGCTGAGAAATCCGTATTGTCGCCGTTTCCGTGCGCCAATTCCATACACTACGGCCCCTCCGTTGTCTCGCGGCGGCTGTCTGATATCCCAGGAGCCTATACCGGCCTGAATCCGTTGGCAAAAGGCCACGATAGCACACAATGGCTACCAAGACAGACGAGTCGTGGCTCGCCCGCCATTACATTGACTACGTCTATGCGCCAGCTGGCCTCCTTATTGTTGGCACCCTGATTGTCAAGAAGGACTGGGCGCCGTATGCGGTCCTCTTGGCCATAGTCCTCGGCGCATATAACTTCAACAGCTTCAGTGAGTAGCCACGTTGCTGCAGGCCGTTTTACCATTGCTCACATGTCAAATTAGAGATCAAGAAGGTATTGAAGCCAGATGTATTCCAGGAGTTCCCACTGGAGGAGAAGACCATCATCTCCCACAATGTCGCCATGTAGGTGCACACGACTACCAAGTGATCGATATCACGCCTTTTCTAACGGTGTTCTCTCCAGTTATCGATTCAAGCTCCCCTCGTCGAGAACGATTCTCGGCCTCCCCATCGGCCAGCATATCTCCATTGGCGCCAACCTCCCTCAGCCCGATGGCACCACCAAGGAGATCGTCCGCTCCTACACCCCCATCTCTGGCGACCACCAGCCTGGCTTCGTTGACCTCCTGATCAAGTCCTACCCCCAGGGCAACATCTCCAAGCATATGGCCTCTCTCCAGGTTGGCCAGACTATCCGTGTCCGCGGTCCCAAGGGTGCCTTCGTCTACACTCCCAACATGGTGCGTCACTTTGGCATGATCGCCGGAGGCACTGGCATCACTCCCATGCTCCAGGTCATCCGCGCCATCGTTCGCGGACGCGCTGCTGGTGACAACACCAAGGTTGACCTCATCTTCGCCAACGTCACCACTCAGGACATCTTACTCAAGGAAGATCTCGATGCGCTTACCAAGGAGGACGACCATATCCGAATTCACTATGTTCTGGACAAGCCTCCGGAAGGCTGGACCGGTGGTGTCGGATTCGTGACCGCTGACATGATCACCGTAAGTTCCCTTTCTTTATATTACGCCTATGCTCGCTAACATAATACGTCTAGAAATGGCTCCCTAAGCCCGCCAGTGATGTCAAGATTCTGCTCTGTGGACCTCCTCCCATGGTTAGCGGCCTGAAGAAGGCCACAGAGAGCCTCGGCTTCACCAAGGCTCGCCCAGTCAGCAAGCTTGAAGACCAGGTCTTTGCTTTCTAAACGCGGGCTTCTTATAATGCCGGTACATGATAGAAATGTGTGCATGGACAATGCTTGATGGATTAAAATGAAGCAAGTTTCAATAGACGGCTTTGTGTAATTGGCATGTAGCGAAGCGTAATGATTGGGCAACAGTGATGAGATAGCACGGCTTAATGAAACCTTTTCTACACCACTATAATTCTGTCTACAATCACTTGCAATAGGCTACCTGGCCCCAGGTCTAAGCAAAAGATCGCTGTCCTTGATTTTCCCATGTGAACCATCAAACTAACGTAACGGGCAAAAGATTATGGTACAAACTACTATTTCGACCAGGAATTATGGCCAAGATATTCCCCTCCTAGGCATCGTCCAAGTAGAAATCTTTCTTTACTCATATTCATCCGCCGCAGCTTTGTCCTCATCACCCTCATTGTCTGATTTCGCGTGGGCAGGCTCCGCATCCTCGTCTTCTTCATCACTCTCCGCAATAACCCGTCCCCTGCGAGCTCTCTTGTGCTGTGTACGAGGAGCATCCGCATCATCCTCATCGTCGCCCCGCTCGTTATTATCCTCCTCATCAACATCCATCTTATCACCCGCATCAGCCTCGTCAGCCTCGGAAAGGGGTGTCTCATGCCTCTCAAGATTTCTCTCAGCCCGCTCCAGAGCGTCATCGTCATCGTCGTCTCTATTGTTGCCCTCTTCATCGCTGTCGACAACGATTTCTGCAGATTTGAACTTGGCAGACTCCTTTTTGGTAAGGCGGCGCTTCTTCTTGGTATGAGTCTCTTCCTCAGACTCATCGTCATCATCGTCATCCCTATCAGCTTTCTTCTTCTTCTTAGACGTCCTCTTAGGCTTGGGTTCCCCAGAGGCAGGACGCGGTGCCGACTTCCGCTTTCGCTTAACCTTCTCTCCAGTCTCCTCGTCAGTTGTCATCTCAGCGTCTTGTCGGACACGGTCCTCTTCAGCTCGCTGCTCGGCCAACAATCTATCGCGAGCTGCTATGGCCTCACGCTCTTTCCTAATCTTCTCCTGTCGCTCTCGCTCCTTGTCCAGAACAGCTTGTCGCTCTTCCTCGCGGCGCTTCATCTCAGCCTCTCTCTGCTCCTGAGCCGCCTGAATCTTCTCCTTATTCTTCTCTTCCCATTCTCTTTGCTTCCCAAGGGCTCTTTCAAGCTGCTTACGAAGGGTATTCCGGGCCATGTTAGCACGCTGCTCCACATCATGTTTCGGATAAGGCGTCTGTGGATGTGCGGCAATAGTATCCAGGGATTCAATAGCTGACTCGAGGCCTTTAGATGCCTTCTCCAATTGCTCAGCCGAACGCCTATTTTCAGGTAGTGCTTGGATTGTAGTGACAAGTTGGATCTGAACAAAGGCGACGTTAAATTGATAGTGCACTTGATCTGGTGCAACTTCAAGAGCCTAGGACTTCCTGTCAGTGGATGCATTGAGTAATATTGAATAAGACGCTCACCTTTTTGGCACACTCCAGAGCCTTGTTGTACGAGTCAATGTCTCGGTCCGCCCTTCCCCTATTTAGCCACGTGCGGCCGAGACACGAGAGAATTGTTGGGTCGTTCGCCTTGCCCTCCTTTGACAGAGCCATCTCGTAGTGTTCGACAGCCTTGGAGAATTGTTTTAATTCGGCAAATATATGCCCAAGATTGACGTATAGATGAGAGTCCTTAACAGTTTCTCGGACTTTGTTGAAGATTGTGAGAGCCGTCTTGTAGTCTTTCCTATCCTCCACCAATGCGATGGCGATGCCCTGGGCCGCATACGCATTCTTCGGGTCGAGAGATAGAGCCTTCTCAAAGAACTCGACAGCTTTAGAGTACGTAGCGCTTCGCTTTTGCTTGTCCTGTTCTGTGTCGCGCCGCATTTCTCTTGCCTGTATCAAGTACAGGTTGCCCATTCCAACCAAGGCATATCTGTCATGTTTGTCATAGTTTTGTAGAGTGTGCTTGTAGTGACGGAACTCGTGGTCCTCGGCAATGTTGGCCGCGCGCTTCCTGGTGTGAACTTTGCCGAGATACCATCCGTAAAGCGCACGAACTTCCAGGTCATTCGTGTTGTCCTGATACAACTTGGCAACGGCATCGGGGCCCTCCTTGTTAGGATTCTTCCTGAGTTTGATATACGCAAGCCTGGTGCGCGCATCGGTGTAATCATCGTGGCGATTGAGAAGACCCTCGTAGACCTCGACTGCCTTGTCCGTCAAGCCTCGGGCCTCATAGCTTCTGCCCAAATTGAAACTGATGGTAGTTACCAGAGCATCTGTATCCATGGTTGGGTCCTTCTCGCCAGATCTCATGCATGCGCCCAAGGCCGCTTCGAATAATTCACTGGCAAGCTCATGCTTCTCTGCCTGAGAGTGGAAACATCCAATGTTGTTTAAGAGTTGGGGGGGAAGAAACTTGCGAAGAGCTGCTTGGAGTTCCGCCTCGTCTGCATCAGCGGGGTGTTCCGAAGCAGGAACCTGTTCAATTTCGAGCTGCTCCACCTGCTGAAGGCATTGGAGGGCCTTTTCGGGGTTATCCGTCTCATACAAACGCGCTAGATTGAGCAAGACAGAAGCATCTGGTGAGAGGGTCTTTTTGGGATCCTTCCAAGCGGTCCTGACTCCTTCTAGAAGAGTAATCGCCTTTTTCATTTCGGCAGACTTGTCCTCCTTACTGTCACTGTTTTGGCTAGCAAAGATCTCTTCAGCATAAATGGTGCCCAGAAGAATCATAGCTTCGTGATTCTTGGACTGCTGAATCATCTTCTCCAGCCGAAGCTTCGCTTCTCCCAAGTCGTTCTTCATGACAGACAACTGCGCCACGCCAAACTTGGCAGGGAGATAGCCTGTTTCTGTGCCTCCGCGGGCATCATCCGCACGGCGGTAATAATCGCTCGCCCGTTCCAAGTCGCCATTGTAGTGAGCTTTTCTCGCAAGCAGATACCAGCCATCACTGGCAACAGCATTGACATCGGTGTATTGGATTGCTTTGTGAGCCAATTTGTCCGCATTATCCCACGCTTTTCGGGACAAGAAGTAGCCGGCGAAGGTGGAACAAGTGATGGGGACTTCCTTGTCAAGCTTGAAGGACTTCTGGGTGTATTCGATCATGGCCTTCTTGTAAAGCTTGAGAAATTCGTCGCTGTTCACTGGGACGTGGCCACTCGCGTCGAGGTAATAGAGACCCAGGAGAATATTGGGAACTTTCGAGTCAGGGTTGATCTCCAAGCATCTCTCCCAGGCGATCTTCGCATCATCCTTGAACCCAAGCTGCCAGAAGCAACAACCAATACCAATACGCGGATCGGGGTCGACCAAGTCGGGCCTTTTCTGGAGCACATCTTGGTAGGCAGTCAAGGCCTCTGGGTACTTGTGCATGGAGAACAACGCCCGCGCTTTCCCCATCAATGCTAGCATGTTTTTGCCCTGAGAGACTCTGAGTGCATCGTCAAAAGACTTGGCGGCTGTTTTCAAGAGCTCGTTCTTCTCTGTTCCGATGCCTCCTGCAGTTTTTGACGGCCCCTGTAACGAGGCCCTCAACAATAGCAGAACACCTCGAGCTAGAAAGATGGGTGGGAAGGACGGGTTGAGGCGGGCGGCGTCATTGAGGGAGGATGTCGCCAGTTGCAGATAGTACTCCTTTGTCTTGGCTTCTGATACTCGAACGCCATCGGGCGCAACGCGAGGTGCTTCTCGGCTCTTCCACAGATACATCCAGCACAAGCAGCATATCATGCTTACTTTGTCGCGCGGGTTGCTGCTCTGGATGGCGTTGCCACCTCGGAGGAGCATTTCGATGGCATGATCAATCTTTCGCTGCTTTGCATACGCCAGCGCGACAGTCATCCAATATGTCTTAGCCGCATGTTCGTTTTCGAATAGGGTACATAGCTCAGTGGGATCGTCGACGAGGTCTTCGAGGTCGATCTCGACCGCTTCATCTTCCTGGTCGCCTTGTACCGGGATATCGATTGCGGACGGGATGTCGGAGAATCGAGTGCTAGTAGGGACTTTGATGGTATCGCCATTGGTCGTCCCGTTGGTCGTGCCATTCTGAAGGGTCGCCATGATGGTGGGTGGCAATTCAAGGAGAGCGGAATCGGGCTGGCGAACGGGAGACGAAATCGCAAAAGACGCGTCCGAGAAGCTAGTACTGCGCCTCGGAGGAAATGAGTGAAAGTATCATCGACCGAATTTATATCATGGCAAATATTGTCAATCGAGAAGAAGCGAATGCGCGAGTGGCTGTTGGAAAAATACTACCGCAAAGCTAAACTTCGCGAACTTGGACACTCACATCTATAAAGGTGAGCTGGAAATTCATCAAGAGCCTGAGAAATCATATGGTCCGTGCACATTCGCGACTCTCCGTGGTTGGCATATGCAGGTACGTACTTAGTAGGTAGGCACTTGGCGGTACTTGTGAGCCTCACTTCACATTACCATCACTCCAACTCAGCAGCACATATATATTTTGTCTATCTTTTTGGGAATTCCAACAAATACTCAAACCTCGAGAATCAATGCGCTAATTCTCCTTACAGAATTATTCTCCTATCGGTTCTCATCATAGCATTACATGTCAAAATGTTCCCCTCTCTCTGTGCTATTCACTCCAGGCCATCTCCTGAATCCGACACAAATCACCATCGGAATTCTAATGCTGATATCGTGTGCAAGCGCCAAAGCTTTACAATGTTGGATATTGTTATTAATTCGCCGGAATGGAAGATATGCATGTTACTTTACCTGCTAAATGCACATGATGTCATCCGGGGCATGGAGGCGCCTTCACCAGACTCCCAGAGTGATCTCAAGTCTACGTAGGTACGTTTTCCGCTTTGTGAATCAAATGTTAAAGTGCCCCATCTCCCCCGTCTGCTATTCAATGTCGCAATTAGCCGAGTGGTTGGAGTGAACGATGAAAAATGTCAGCTGGTGACGTCTGTCGCGGTTGTTTGAACACTCCTTCGTCTAAACCGCTACCTAAATCGGCTCTCTTTCCAGTAAACCAACCTGGGTACAGTTGAGCCGCAACTATAGACCTCCAACTCCTAATCCTTTCATCACCTACGCCTTGATGATTCCGATCTCAGGAACATCGAGACGAAACATAGCTCAAGGGGAGCTGGAAGCAGAGCGCCAAGCACCCTTCCAGCAGCTTTGATCACAAACAAGCCCAATTTACGAAACAAAGATCGATAAATGAGTGTTACAGCGATGCTGAACAATGGCGCCAAGGAACGAACTTTCACGCCTCGAAAAATCGATACATGCCTTGGTTGGCATTGCCTGACAGGGGCTGAACAGTTCGGCATTATCTTTTCATCAATCATCATCTTCATCGTACTTTCTCTGGCATACATGTATTACCTAGGGCATGCGAGAATCTCTCGCAGAAGACGAGCGACAACAAAGATTTCTGGTGGAAAACAAGTCAGGAAGAAGAAGACGAAGAAGAAGAGGGATGACGGATTAACTCCTGCGGTGCCAGCGAACCACTTGAGGCCGCAATACCCAAGCCACCAGCCAGGAATTGTCTACCAACCCGCTGTTTACAGAATTGCTGGAGCCCAGGTCCCAGCTATGCAGCCATTCTCTATCGTGGGATCGTATCCCCAATGGCCAATAGCAGCGGCGCCGCCAACCTCGCTCTACAACCCACCGTACGATCAGTATCCAAATGTTGCAACCTCGACGGCTTGGAGGACACACAATACACTGCAATTACGGACAGCCGCACTCTCCCCCGCAGCTCGTGGATCGCACCCACAGCAGCCTACGTGGCGGCAACGTTTGCAGCGAGTGTTCGGACTACCTGTTGGAAGAGCATCTACCATCGCGAACTCCTCGCCTCCAGAATCACCCCAGCACAGAAGTTCCGATCTTGTTGTTTCGAGATCATATAGAGAGGAATCTCCGCGACGAGGAGAACGCCAGAAGCACATCGGCAATTCAGCCAGGCAGCCTGTGGCATCTGATGCCCAGCTACTGGTCGAAGGGAGGGCATTACAGGCGCCAGGGGGCAGCCCCTTAGCAGACAATTCAGATGCCTCCAGCGATGGAGCACAATCCGTGCAAACCAATGCCGCAACAGTCCACAGCGATGACTTTCAAATAGCCACTCGACCCCATTTGGCAGACCCTCGGGAGGCTAAGCCGCCAAATCGAGAGACAGGAAGCGATCTGATTCATCCCAATAGACAAACTCCAAGTTTGGGACAGGGCGATAGTTCGAGAGGTAGGGACTATGACGATACTTACTCGATACCGTCCGTTTCGTCGATTCAAATAAGCACTCAGGGGCCATCTCAGGCCAGCCATTCCCCGACCAGGCTGAACGAGGCAAATCTCCTGTCGAGGATACAGCCAGAAAGTGCCTCTCTTCTGAGGGAGAGAGCAACCAAATCCGGCACCTCCACGTCGTACGGTAAGCCAACCAAGCTCTAGCCACACAGCTCTGAATGCAGCAGGGAATACCCGTCTCCGAATCGATCGAAACAGACCATAGGAAGCAACAAGATGAAGACCGCCTCAAAATTTTCCGTGAGCCGTGAGTCAATACGGTCTGTCACCGATGTAACTGGGAATGGGTCACAGACTCACGAGTCGGAATTCCCAATGACGAAGATGAGTCCTCACGATAGAGAGGCTGCACGTAGGCGGTGGGAGAGAAAGTAGGAGACTGGATCGTTGTCAAGGACGTTAATCGAGTGCCCATGTTGACTGATTTGCAGGCAGCGCCTCACGACTGATAAGACGGATCCTGGTGGCGACGATGGTCCTCGGGCGCCTGAAGCTGTTAATCAAGTCGAGAGCCGGCACGATTCGGGGCAAGCTTGATCATCTGAGAGGCCGAAGAATCTAGGGAGCATAATGGAGTCTGGGAGTTAAGAGGGGTATGATAAAGGGCATCACTCACAATACTCAGGTATTTCACATACCTTGATAATGGACAATAATAATCTTGATTCATCGAAATGACTCGCATTGTGTGATAGACCGAATGCAACCTGGTATATCCAGTTGGCAAATACTAGTAGCAACCACGCAGGACCCATCTTTTTTTACAGATACTATTAGTAGTACGAATATTATAAAGATTTTGCACTGTCTTCATAAAGCCTTGTCTTATATCGCGAGGCTTGGATGAATGCGGGCGGATGACGTCCTCATGGAGAGTACAAAGTATTATTATGTACTCCATACTCCCTCCTTCCCTGTACGTACCTGGTCCTGAGCACGGGTTTAGTACCTAGTGACGCAGATGGTCCGTGCATTGTATCGTCATCAGCAGCTGTCTGCCAAGCACAGATCCGGAAGCTTCGCAAGCCTCCAACTAACGCTCTCCACTGTTGCCTACAGCCACAGTTGAATATCCTCTTGCATCGCCCGTCTCTGCCCGCTGCTTCATTATTCAGAGAATGGAAAACGAGCTTGAAGTCGCCTACTCACCTTGACACCACCCCACGTCGCTGCGGTTTAGCCGACTCCGCCCCGCGCCACCACCAAGTCGTGGAGCTCATCCGCTGACTGCGAGTGCATACGGCGCACAGCCTGGCGACCCAGGCACAGAAAGCCTAAGCCCGTACGGAGTAGACAACATCGCACATTCAACTTCCCAATTCGCACCTTCGGCCTTGATCCCCCGAACAACCCGCCATTATGTGGAACGACGAGGACAACAATCCTTACGGAACCAGCTTCGACCGCCGTGATTCGCAAACGTCCTCCTCGGCTAACCCGACTTCGCCGACCTCCCGAGGCTGTAAGTCCATTGCCATTCCCTTCCGGGAGTACAGCGGTGCGAAACGATGATGATACGGTTGCTGTCTCTTGGTGATGAGGGTTGAGACAATGCTAATGTCGGCTGGGCCTGATAGATGGAGCTTTCGAGCCTCCGCACACCCCGTCTAGCGGAAGCGATGATGGCCAATCACTGCACCCTCCATTTACCCACGACATTGCAGACACTGATGAAGAGGACGTTGTGAGGGAGGATACTCCTCCCAGGCGAAAGCCAGGAGGCTACAATAGCCGCATTGAACAAATCCTATACGAGAACCCTGACATGTCAATCATCATCACAGATGCTGGCAAAAGCCTCGAAAGTAGTGGAAGATTCATCGTATATACCATCAAAACCGGGGTATGCTATGTTCGATCCTCCTAGATGTATAGTCTCTCTAACTTGATGGGCTAGGATTTGGAAGTTCGTCGCCGGTACTCTGAGTTCGCATCACTCAGAGAAGCTCTTACTCGCCTTCATCCAACGCTAGTCATACCACCGATTCCAGAAAAGCACACTATGGCGGACTATGCTGCGAATCCCACCAGCGCGAAGCAAGACCAGCAAATCATTGATCTACGAAAGCGCATGTTGACAGTCTTCTTGAACCGATGTCGCCGTATGGACGTCGTTAGAACAGATGGGGTCTGGTGGAGATTCCTCGATCCAAACTCGAGTTGGGTATGATGCGCTTCCTCGCGTGCTCTTCAACTTAGCTGGTACTAACACACGGATAGAGCGAGGTCCTGCATTCCCATCCCATTGCTTCGATCCCGAAGTCAATTCTGAAGGCACCCCCCTTGGATACAGCAAACCCCACACCTGCACACAACTTTCTGCCTGTTCCCTCGAGCTCCGCAAAGCTCAGAACTACAGCAGGGCCGGGCCATGACTTGGGCGCGTCGGCCATTCATGGTGCGGCTCATGCCATCGAGCGCTTCCCGCCGGAGGCAGCCACTCTCAGCGAGCAAGAGCTTGATCCTTACTTTATCTCATACGAGGCATCCATCAAAGAGCTAGAACAGCTTCTGGCGGGCCCAATGGAGAAAGTCAATCGCCGAACCCTCAGTCATCTGTCGTCTCTAGCTGCAGACCTTTGCGAATTAGGCTCCCGATACAACGCCTTTGCGCTGTCAGAGCAGGCTCCCTCCCTAGGGCCAGCTATCGAGCGAGTGGGTCAAGCAGCCGACGCGTCATATATTGCGACTGAGGAATTGTCAGGATCTTTAGGGGCAAGTTTCGCAGAGCCAATGAGAGAGAATGCTCAATTCGCAGGCGTCGTGAGAAGCGTATTGCGGTATAGGGTTCTCAAGCGCGTGCAGCAGGATATGACAAGTGAGGAATTGAATAAAAAGAGGGCTCTCTTGGACCAGCTGGAGCGCAGCGAAGCAGAAGCGAGACGTATCGAACAATACCTATCGAGCAGTCAACAAATTTCACCCCCGCCGAAACGGTCAGCGAGCGTTAAGGAGCCTGCAACCCATCATCGTCGGGATGGGAGTCAGGAAGACACTGAATCTATCGACTCGGACTTTCCTCCCACACATGGCGACTTCCCATCAGTACCTCCGTCAGCAAGTCAGGGTCTTCCCGAAAGGAGTGCCAGTGTGACTCATAGGCGGATGCCCAGTACAAACTCCATAACGAACAAGATCTTTGGCCCTATTCGCCACGCGGTCCAGGGAGTTGTGGACGTTGATCCCGAGCGAACCCGGCGTGACACGATTGGAAAGACTCGGGAGTCCATTGGACATTTGGAGCAGGCCCAAGTAGCGTCAGAGAAGGACGTTAAAGAGGCTAGCGCGAGCGTCCTCAACGACTTGAAGCGGTTCCAGAAGGACAAGGAAGATGATTTGCGACGGTACATGGTAAGTAACTGGCATCGACATTTGTTGAAAACGACTACAATGCTAACTTATTTCACCAGCTAGCATACGCTAGGAGCCAAATCGAATGGGCGAGGAAGAGCAAACAACAATGGGAGGAGGCCCGGGCTGAGGTTGAGAAAATAGATGAAACTTAGCAGCTCATTATTGAACGAGTACTAGGAGCTCATAATTAGGAATAGCTGAACAGTTTGACAAAAATGTCACAATATCGTCCAAATTGTTTGGCTTCTTTCGTGCTTTTCATTTTCCAACTGCATTTATACGAATAATTAGCCTGCAAAATGGTAATTCAAGCCGGCCTCTTTGAACAGATGCGAGGGAGAAAGTTGGAAATCGATGGTTGCGATGACATCAGTCAGCCAAGAACTTCAAGGTGGACTAACAGAACTCATAGGTATAACCTAAGGTTCAATGTCGCCTCTCTTCATTTTAGATAGCTACGAGCATTTCTAAATTTCAACTATGCTAACAGAGAATTAATTGCAAGATTGACTACCAGGTGCTCTGCAGGTATGGAATTTGATTGTGCTGATGTACAGAGCTTTGGCCACATACCCGAAATATGTACTCGTCGATATGGATCCGTTATCGATACGCTATATTGCAACCCTGTGGCACCTTAAGCCAACGCGCTCTTGGGATGCAACTCCCAACCAACTTAACCCTTCAACAATAACGCCTACCGCTACTATCTACGGCTCCGAGTCGCGCATTATCACCAGACAAGGGGATTAAGTTGGTTGCTCAGACCGATTCTGCATCCCGAATGCACGACGGGTAACCTGTCGCCGCGCAGACCTCGAGCTGTCGTCCAAGCGCAGCCATGGAACCCGCCAGTGCAGATGGGCCGATAGGCTCGATCGAAGTGCCTGGCATCAAAGCCGAGGGTCCTCTGCTAAGTTCTATGCGCAGAGAGGTGGCTGATCTGTTGGGCAGACAGCAGACAGGCTTCCCTGGCGCGCAGCCGGTCAGCTTCGCCCGGCAGCACCTGGAGGAGCTCGTAAGGCAAGAGTACGTCTGCTGTCAGTAACGGGAGAATCTATTTGAAAGGCTAACGATCCGTCCTAGTTATTATATCTGCGAGAAATCAGATGGCATCCGTTATCTTCTCTACCTAACAGAAGACGAGAACAAGGGAGAGGCACACTACCTGATTGACCGTAAGAATGATTACTGGTTCATTACCAACCGAAACCTACATTTCCCTCAGCAGAATGACATGACGGCCTTCCACAAAGAGACTCTTGTCGATGGCGAGTTGGTGTGGGACAGCTTGCCCAACGGCAAGAAGGAGGCACGATTCCTGGTCTTCGATTGCTTAGTGATGGATGGAAATAAGCTGATGGATCGGACGCTCGACAAACGGCTTGCATATTTTAAAGACTGGCTGTACGCGCCGTACAAGAAACTTTTCAAGGAGTATCCGGATGAACTCCAGTATCAACCTTTCTTTGTTGAGATGAAGCCATTTCAGCTTGGCTACGGTATTGAAATGATGTTCAAACAAGTCCTGCCAAGCTTGAAACATGGAAATGACGGCCTCATCTTCACATGTCGCAACACGCCGTACGCACATGGCACTGACCCTCACATCCTTAAGTGGAAGCCACCGGAAGAGAACACTATCGACTTTCGACTCAAACTTATCTTCCCTCTCGTTAAGCCAGACGAGTGGGAGCGCAAGGAAGGTATCACCGAACCTTTTGTGGATTACGATAGCGTCCCCAAGGCTGAGCTCCTGATATATTTGGGAGACAGCGGTCCGGACAAGTATGAAGCATTCCACGACCTACACATCACTGAGGAAGAGTGGGAGGTCCTAAAGGGCCTGAATGATCCGCTCAATGATCGCATCGTTGAATGCAATATAGATGATCAAGGAAGATGGCGTCTTCTTCGATTCAGAGACGATAAGAACGAGGCAAACCACAGGAGCACAGTCATGAGCGTGCTTGAGAGTATCAATGATCGAGTCTCAGAGGGGGATCTCCTCGCTATTGCTGGTCCGATCCGAGAGAATTGGAAAGTTCGACTAGCCCGAGAAACCGCACAAGCCCGTGAAACCGCACGTCCACGGTAGGTATACAGCTTGGTAGAAGTTCTATGGATATGGAAACGCAAGATAATAAGTACGTGCTCATGACGACAGCCACGGAGAAATCTCTCCATCAAAATTGGGTGCTTGGTGAGGATAATAGTGACGAGATAGGCACCGGTCCCTTGGCAATGTACCAATAATACACAGGCACTGGTAGTAGTTACGCTAGAATGGCAAATTAGGAGGAAATTGGCGTCCCAGGGGGTCGTTTCGAACAAGGTGAAGGCGTTTGGATACTACAACGATAATGGTAGCAGATAGTCTTTAAGGTGGCAACCAAGAACCAACCTTCTTTCTCACCACTCTGGCAGCACTAGTATTCACACATGATCACAATCACGTTTCGAAATTCCAATAGTACACAATATTCCCATCCATTCAGTGGCCAAATCCTAGTCTCAAATGCAAGTATTATCTAGGTGTGCCAAGCAAGACCACATAACCTTGGGTCTTTTAATCATCCATCCAGTTCCAACGTAGAAATCAACTCTGCAAAACCTTGACGAAAATCCCAAATTCTCAACTCACCTACCATCCCCAAGGTGCATATTTTTGTCCTGACCTGTCCGAGATTTTATCTCGAAATATCAGGGCAAAGAAAAAGGGGTCGACTCTCTCTTAGAGCATGAACATGACGCCCGCAATCAACATGATAATGCAGCCGAAGTTGCCAGGGCCGAACACCCAGGCATGTGGTTCTGGCTTCTTGCTGCCACCAGAGACGATGACAGGTGTGGTTGGGATGCTGATGCTGGTTGCGGTACCAGCGGGGATGCCGCTTATGGTGCTGTTACCGCCGGAGTAGAACGACGAGGGGATGAAGATGATGGTGGTGGAAGTCACGGCAGCGCCATTCGTCGTAGTGACGAACTCGGTGACTGTGCTTTGGGTGGAGGTTGCAGCTTCGCCGTTGGCAGAAGAGTCGACTGAGACGATGGTGCTGCTGGGGCTCGGCACGGGATAGGCGTCCGTGATGGTAACAACGATGGGAGAAGTGTTGACTGTAGTGACAGTGGTCTTTACGGTGGAGATAGCAGTGACCGTCACCAAAGTTGGGACAGGAGTGTTCTCCGAGGTTCCCCAGAGATCTGAGATGACCACCGTCACGATCGAGGTAGCAAGGTTCGCAGTCAGGGAGGTGCTGGTCTGGATGTTGGTGACAGTCGATGGGTTACCCGAAACGGTCGCATCAGGAAGGCCGTTCGTCTGGGTCTGCACATCAGTCACTGTGGCTGGGTTTCCAGAGACAGTAACATCAGGCAAGTCGCTCGTGAACGAGACTTGCGTCTGAACATCAGTAAGGGTCGACGGCTGGCCTGAGACAGTGATGTCTGGAAGGCCTCTGGTGTACGAGACGGCTGTGTTGATGTTGGTCACGGTCGATGCGTCGCCAATGACAGTTGCGTCGCCGAGAACAGAGCTTGAGGCCCAGGGGTCAGGGCCAGAAGGGGTGGGGACGACGGTGACCGTCACAGTCAAGGTAGTGCTCCAGGCCGAGCAGACGGGTTCCATGGAGGCGAGAGTCACGGAAGTGGCCATTGTGGTTGTCTTGGTCACAGTCGTAGACTGTGGGGGGCTGACAATGCTGTAGATGGTCGAGAAAGCCGTCTGAGTTCTGTTTTTGTTGTCAGCGAGATTCCGAGAATAAAGGAGTAGACAGGGTATCCTACGAGATTGGGATGCTGACAACAGCCCCCTCGTCGCTCGACTCTCCGGACTGAGTCACGAAGGCGATGGAGCCGTCAGTGAGGAAGTGGGTGACAGAAAGACGCGAGGTAGAGGCAGCAGTGACAGCTTCGGCGGAGGAATCAACGATCACCTCAGTATCGTTGCAAGCCTCACTACGGCGGTTGAGTTCATGGCTGGCCTCGTCAAATGCCTTATCGGCAACGGCGATCCCTCGTTGAGAGTTAAACAAATGTTCTAAAACCATTCCATCCGTCAGTTCAGGTCAGGGCTCAAACTCGGGACTAGAGCTATCCTACCACAGTGAGAGATAAGGAGACCGATACCAAAGATGAAGGTGGCCAGGCACAGAGCTGTGACAATACCAGCAATGGCATTCGTGACCGTGAAAGCTCCTTTGGTCTTTCGACGCAGGGTCGTCTCGCGACGAGTGTCGCCAAATTCAGGGTCCTTCATTGTCGGCACTAGATAGAAATCGTCAGCCTCGAGATTGGATTAATACGAAAATAGGGCCGCATACTTGTAGATGAGAATTGGATGAGCTATGAGCCGGAGAAAGAGTGACTGCTACTTTGTCAGGCAGTTGCTGCTAGGAGAGGGCGTTGGTGGCCAGGATGACTGGAAGAGTTGGTTGGAAGGCAATGTGATAGAGTGTGACAAGAACACAGCAGAGATGAATGGAAGTCCGTACCGCTTTGCAAAGAAAGGAATATCTTCTGATATCCAGAGGGAAGAGTTGGAAGTTGTCAAGTTGCTCGAGAGCGGGTGTTGTGGTTGTGCGGGAACGAGTGTCGGGGGTTGATGAAGGAAAAGTGAAAGGGCGAGATAAACAAAAGGGTGCAGTTTTTGTTTTGGAGATGACAAAGTAGGCTGGCGGTGTGATTTTGACAGCTGTGAATCACGCCTAAAACACGGAGAGCGCGTTATCAAATTTCTAGGTTTGTTTATCTGACAGCTGGCAGATGCAGATGATGAATGTTGAGGGCTGATCAAGCTGGTTGACGGGCCGCCAAACCGACAATTTGCTTCTCACCTGTTTGCCTTCCAAAAGGAGGGGCCGGATCGACAGATTGAGAACAACGGGAGCTCTGTAGGACTAAATTCGCTTCTAGGAGACTACCTATGAAGAGGTGGCCTTTGGCAGAAAAGCTAATGTTGACTTTGCGAAGGCCGGTATAGATTCAATCTCGTGACAATAGAACTTATCGTTTTTTCTGTGTGATAATATGGGACTTGTGAAAAGACAATATGAAAGACAGACAATAAGGGACAGCATATATGCCAAAGCGAACGACTGAGTTGATCCCGGAGAGAGAACAGGGAGAGGACTGAAGATAGTCAACTTTCCCTGGGATCAGGGGAAGAATATATCAGGAAAACAGACAACTCGATCTAAGGAGAAAACAACCAAACCCACGACCCATCGGGGTAGACAACTAACGAGCAGTTCATCTGTGCAACTAAGATCTGGAGCTCCCGTGTCTCTGAACCGTTCGACAAACACCCTTTGTGACACACTCCACGCGAAACAACATAATTCGAATCCCCCGTCAATCCAGGCACGACATTTAGAAACCTCAGGGGCAGGAACTGAAAGCAGCGAAGTGATTCACTCAGACCACGGCTTGGGCAAAGGCCTTCCAGGGACAGCCTTCCAGGCCTTTGCTCCTGAGAACCTGCCACAATGAATGGATACACATGATAAGTCTCGACTTGGGGGTAATGTTCGTCAGTATGATGAAACCGTACTGCCTCATGGTTGTGTTCATCTCTAGTTTCGAGGATGGCGGGTTAGCTTCTCAACCAGTGGGTTTGTCACGAAGGGTTCTCCCTATGTAAGTTGCGCTTGGTGTTGGATATGTGTTGTGCTTCGGTTGTCATCAGTGTTGGCCTGGCACTTCAATGAATATTTGCTGTTCTGGTTGATTCATATCTCTCTATCATTGACTAGGTATGATGGTCATGAAGCTCCGATCGATGGCCTGAAGTTTGAGCCTTATTAACTCAAGCTTCTTGTGGTGGCAGATGAATGACCAACCCAAAAAAGAATATTACAGTAGGTAGTAGAAAAGGAATGAAAGGACGTGGGACACAATATGGAAACAGTAGTATCTTGCATTACGAGTCACAGGAATTGGAGGAGGAGAAATGTTTGCTATTCTTGTGAGAGCATTTCCAACGATGCAGGGTAAGTAATATAACGGTAGGATGCCTTTGCTGTGACACAGGATCATTACTAAAATGAGGAGCACTAAGAGAAAGGTACCTCCATTGTCAGGGATCGGCGCTGTAAAATCAGGTACCCGGATAATAGCATTGGGTGACGCGGGGCGTCCCCATTCGCGTCGCGTAATTTGGCTTTAGCAGCACCAAAGCTCACTCTCTGGGCTTCTATCAAGTTCATGTGCACTCCCGCCAATTCGCCTCCGTCACATCGTCCTGCCACGCCGTCGTCAGAAATCCTGCCGAGTCGGATTGTCGCGTGCCTTCGTTGGATCGCTGGTCATATCTCTGCTGACGCATCTCTCTCACTGTGCGATGCTGTGACCCGCGCGCCGCATCAGACGAAGCTTTCGCGACCAGCCAATCAAGCCTCTCTGGCTGTGATCTCGGGATAGTTTGCCCACCGCTGTCTACAACACACGCATCACCATCTCCGTGCCAGCGCAAGCATGCCGCGTCGTCGTCCTCGTGCACAGAAGAAGGTCCAGGAGGAGGAGGAGGAGGCCCACGTGCAGGAGGAGCCGCAAGAGGCGGAGCCCGAGCCCGAACCGGAGCACGAGTCTGAACCCGAACCTGAACCCGAACCGGAGTCGCAAGCCATCGAGAGGGACGACGATGAGGAGCTGCGCAGTCTTCAGTTCGACGAGGAGCTGTCATGGAGGCCCGCAAAGCCCATCCCCAGCGCCACTCTCCTCGCACGACTCGAGAGGCTCTCCAAAGAGCTCGCAGACTTTGACCAGGGAGCGGTTGATCTTGATTCCCTCAAGGATGTCGCCTCCAAACTGGCCCATCGCAACCTTCTGCAGCACAAGGACAGAGGTGTCAAGGCATACACGGCCTGCTGTTTGGTCGATATTCTCCGATTGTTTGTCCCGGATGCGCCATTCACCGATGATCAGCTCAAGGTGGGCATTGTCGCCTCTTAGCTTCTCGAGTTTACGTACTGACAAAACCCGGTGTAGATGATGTTTGGTCTATTCGTTAAGGACATACTACCCGCCCTTCACGACCCTACGAACCCCTACAACAGCCAACATAAATACGTTCTCATGTCCCTAACTGACGTCAAGAGTATTCTACTCCTGCCCGAGATTCATGGCGCCGATGACCTTCTGCTACGCCTGTTCAATTCCACCTTTGATGGCGTCTCAACCAACTCGAAGGCACCGGCCGAAGAGCAGGTTGCCAAGGATGTCGAAATTCACCTCACTGAAATGCTCACCCACCTGATTGACGAGTCTCCAGGAAGCGTGCCGGCCAGTGTTATCGATGCAATTATCAGCCAATTCCTACGGGCAGCTCCGCCTGGGGGTGGCCGAAATAAAGAGCAGAATGGCAACCAGTCAACGCTTCTCCACAAAACGGAACCAGCAGCCTATATCATGGCCAAAAGCATCTGCAATGCTTGCGCAGACAAGATGGCCCGCTACGTGAGCCAGTATTTCAGCGATGTGATTCTCAATGCCTCTGGGTTTGCGACCAAGTCCAATGGCTATCGACAGGGTGATGATTCGGATGAGGAGGATGCTAACGCGGGGCCTTCGGAAGCCGACCTCAAGAGTCTTCGTCAGGCTCATATGTTGATTCGTGAGCTTTGGCGTGCAGCTCCGGCGGTCCTCCAAAATGTCATTCCCCAGTTGGACGCAGAACTCTCAGCAGATAATGTCCACCTGCGACTCATAGCGACAGAAACCTTTGGGGATATGATATCTGGGATTGGCGCTGCAGGTCCTCCACCACTACCGGCTTTGGACCCTGCTGCCTACCCTCCAATTCGCTTGATGGACGATGCACCGGCTGCTGCTGCTGAGGCCAATGTTCTTACCAAGCCCTACTCACCACAATCCTTTGCCCAGTCACATGCGGCAACTTATAGGAATTTTGTGGGCAGAAAAAATGATAAAACAAGCACCATTCGTGCCGCTTGGGTAACCGCTGTTGGCTATATCCTTTCTACATCTGCTGGCGGAATTGGGCTGAGTCGAGAAGAGGAAAGTGAACTAGTCAAAGCTTTGGTCGACAAGCTTAATGACAGCGAGGAAAAGGTTCGATTGGCAGCCGTCAAGGCCATTGAGCTTTTCGAGTTCCGGGATGTTGTTCTGAAGCTCGGGCTCATTGGTGGGGTGGATAAAGAAGGCACCGTTTTTGCTAGTCTGGCAGACCGATGTCGCGACAAGAAACCAGCTGTACGTGTTGAAGCTATGGTCCTGCTTGGCAAGCTATGGGCAGTTGGTGCGGGAGAGATTGCGGATGGTCAAGAGGCTGTCACTGCTTGTCTTTCTGGTGTACCATCACGCATTATCAATGCGTTCTATGCCAACGATCCTGACTTGAATATTCTTCTTGATCGCGTCATGTTCGAATGCCTGATTCCGCTGAAATACCCACCTATCAAGGGCAAAGGGGCAAAGAGTGCAGCTGGTTCCTCTCAAGGAAAGGGTGCAGTCGGCCAGTCTGATCAAGACAAGATACGGACTGAGAGAATCCTTTTGATGCTGAAGTCACTCGACGCCTCGGCTCAAAAGGCGTTTTTTGCAATGCAAGCCCGTCAACCCCAGTTCGCTAAAGGTGTGGAAATCTTCATACAGCAATGCGAGGCTTACAATGGCGGAGTCATCGAGGCAAATGAGGAGAAGGTCAAGGCTGGTCTCGCAAGGACCTTGCAGTGGCTAGGAGCATACTTTCCCGATCCATTGAAAGTTCGTAGCGACCTTCAAAAGTTTGCGAAGCTCAACGAGCGTCGAAGCTACCAGCTAGTCAAGTATGCCATCGAATCTGAGAGTGATTTCAAGACGGTGAGACGAGCTATTGCCGAATTGATAACGAAACTATCAGGCAGTGCGGCTGCTGGCTCGCTGGATACGCTTATACCGCTTTTGTATCGATCAAGTTGTCTCATGTTCAACCGAAGTCATCTAGCAACAATCATGGATTACTCAAAGAGCGACAAGGACGGCTTGGCTGCGGTTGCACATCAGGTTCTCAATGACATATCGCAACGCAACCCGGACATTTTCAAGGCACATGCGGAAGAATTACGGAAAGAAATCATTGAGCAGACGCCAACAGAGAGCAAAGCCAATGAAGCAAGTGTCGGGGATATTCTCAAAGCGTATTCATCTTACTCCAAGAGGTACCCGGATGATGTGAATTACGACAGAAGCTTCACCCAGACCCTTATGAGCTACGCCCTCTATGGTGTGCCAATCAAAACTCCCAAATATGCTATCAATATTCTCCTAGCCAAGAACGACAACAAGAGCAAAGTTACGGCCACGAATCTTTTACGACAGGTAATGGCAAATTTCGAGTATGGCTCGCCTCACCTCATCAACAAGCTCGCCACAGTTAGTCAACTCGAACGCTTGGTACCGAGTGTGACGGTAGATTCAGACGAAGCCATTCACGACATGACCATTAAACACATTTTACGCGAAGTACGAACTGATGCAACTGACAAAGATCCTTCATGGGTTGAAGATGGCGACATGGATGAGGAGCTGCAGGCGAAGTGCCTGTCAATGAAGATTCTGGTCAACCAGGCTCTTGCCACCTCAGAAGAGTCGGATGCTGAAGAAAGGGTCAAGCCGGTCTTGAAGCTTTTGAAGACATTTGTCATCATGGAGGGCGAGTTTTGCAAGGTGAAGGATACCCCTCTACATCACAAGAAGCGACTGAGACTGCTGGCCGGTCTCTTGATCTTGAAACTCTGCACAGTGAAGAAATATGATGATCAGTTTGATCACGCAAGTTTCCACAAGCTGGCAGAGCTTGTGCAAGACACCGAGCTTCAGGTCCGTCGTCGTTTTATGGATCAGCTGCAAAACTACCTCACTCGAGGAAAATTGCGGGCACGTTTTCTTACCATCTTATTCTTGGTGGCATTTGAGCCCTTTCCTGATCTGAAGAACAGAGTGGAAACCTGGCTACGATCGCGCTCTCGTTATTACGCTGAGAACGATAAGCAGATTATGGAGGCTGTTATAGGAAGACTCATTCCATTGCTGGCTCATCACCCGGATTTCAGTTCGGAGCCAGATGATTTGGTTGATTTTGCAAATTACTTCCTGTTCTATCTGGGCACAATTGCCACTGAGCAGAACATCTCACTGGTATACAAGTATGCCGAAAGAGTGAAGCAAACCCGAGATGGTATTGACCCAGAGAAGAGCGACAATCTCTACGTGCTGAGTGATCTGGCTCAGACGGTGATTCGCAAGTTCCAGGAGAAGAAGAACTGGAGTTTCCAGGCTTGGCCGAGCAAAGTTGGCCTACCGACTGGACTTTACACCGCACTCCCATCTAGTGAGGTTGCACAGCAGATTGCAAAAAAGCAGTACATTCCGGAGGAGTTGGATGAGAAGCTGGACGATGTGATTCGAGCAATGGATCGCAAAAAGGTGTGTTAGATGGGCTGTCTCTTTCCTTGATGTTCAAATAGCTAATCTCATCTCTAGAAACGGAAATCAGGGCACGAATCGGCAGATCCGCCAGCAAAAAGGGCGAAAACTCAGATCAAAACTGTTATCAGGGAGAAGCCTGGGTCAAAAGCCAAATCAAAACCCGCAACGAAGAAGGTTGCAAAACCAAAGTCAACGCCTCGACCAAAGAAAACAACTGCTGCCGCGTCATCACCTGTACCTGAAAGCGAACGCCGCCGCAGTGGCCGCGCTCATAAGGTGTCTAGTTACACAGAGCGACGTGACGAAGAGGATGAGGAGGAGATGCTGGAAGGCGTAGCTGAATGGGAATATGGCGATAAGGGCGGTAAGGAAGATGATGCGTCGGACCAAGAGGGAAGCGAGGGTGAAGATGACGCCCAGGCTTCTGAGGAGTCGGAGAATGAGGAACTATCAGCCGAGTCTGAAGAAGAAGTCGAGGAAGAACCAGAGCCGCCAAAAAACAACGGGAAAAAGGCATCCGCTGCTCCAAAGGGCAAGGGCAAGGCAGCTGTGAAGCCGAGTGATTTGGCACAAGCGGGACGAGGTACACGGTCGTCTCGGAGCAGAGCTGCAAAGGACGATTCGGATATGGACGTGGACGATGATGATGACGAGTGAGCAAGTGAGCGAGCGGGTTCTGTACGTTAAAGGACTGGAATTTAGGGAGAGGGAAAATGATCTTTCGATTTTGGCGCGTGTTATATAGTTCTGGCTGGCTTGTCATGGTTTTTGTCAAATAATCTTGGAGATGGGGAGGGAGGAGTATGCGTGTACACTGACGATGATCAAGTGGAGCTATGAGGCATTTACACGGTTTACCTACTCGGTAGTTTCCGTACAATACCCAATGTCGTGCTCCAAGGAAAGGGACATAAACTCGAAACTCCAAGTCGAGCGCCTCAAAGCTGCTTTGTGATGTCGAGACATGTACGGCATTGGCAGCTGATAAAGGAGGTAGCAGTGTGATTTACATAGCCGGACTCTAACACTACAAAAACGCTTTTGGTATTCTGCCTTATCCTACTAAATTCACAGCATAGGAGTACATAGGTCTTTTATCGTATCACCACCCTTTAATAATCTCCATAAGACCCCGAAACAAGAGACGATCTGCGCCCAGCTACCCCGTGTTAATAGATCAATCAGTCAACCAGCCTCGTCGTCCCAGATAAATCTTACTTACCCTTCAATTAAACAAAAAAGGAAACCAGGTGTAACGGTTCCCAAGTGCCAATGACGTTCTAACAAGACAGCGTGTTTTTTCATCCCTGGTACTGTACGCTGGATAAAAGAATATATCCCCTCGTATATGGTGTAATCTTGGGCAATCGTGCCATAGTCATGAAGAAAATCGGTTGAGTTGTGGCCACGATTTCTTCGTTTTTTTTGCAGATTGCCCCTGGCATTGATGTAGTTGGGCCTTTCTATGATGATACTCCAGCTGCCGCCTCAGCAGCCTGTCTCTGCTTCACCTTCTCGCGATGGCCTGAGAATTTGAGATGAGCCTCAAATTTCCCAGCCGTCATGTCCGGCCCAGGAGTATAAAGCTTCGTGGCGCAGTCAAGACACCGAATACGTGGCAACCAAGCATATTTGACGCCCTCCGGTAGTGTCTGCGTCTGGATTGGCAACTCCGTAACCGGGTCGAGAGTCGAGTACTTCATTATAGCCTCAAACTTATCACCGTTGGGATAGCGCTTTTTAAGTTCCTGAAGGGACTGTACGAGCCATTCTGGCGGCGGAGGCTAAACAAAGAAAGTATGAGCCGGAGGTAGACATGAAAGCTGCATGAGGGTAGGCAGAAACTTACAGGAGGGGGAGGAGATTGACCCATAGGCATCGGAGGGGCTGGTAAGCGGCCTATCTGACCCGGAGGTACGTTTGGCCCGCTGGATAGCTGACCAACTGAAACCGGCGGTGCTGGTGTAAAGGAGTTTGACGCAGCTGCGGAGGCTGGCGCTCGTGTATTAGACATTGAGGAGGGTGGCTCAGATTGTGATGGGGCTCTCAAGTCACGATAATCGCCCCTCATTAGGCGTTTGAGTTTCTCCCTGTTTACCCTCAACGTAACCATTAAGTGTGAGGGCTCCTCAGTCTCCTCTCTAGGGCGACGGATTGCCCTCGTCTCATGGTGATGACCAGCCAAATCTGGCGTCTCTGACCGACCCAGATTCGCCATCTTCTGTTGGGCAGCAGTGGCAGCGCCACGCACGGTTCTTCCTCCTCTCTGTGGGCCAGTTGCTTGCGATGGTGCAGGTGAGTCGGGACCTGAGTCCTCACTATCTTCAGAGTCTGAGACTTCGCCGTCACGAGCAACCCTCTTTCTGGGAGCGCCAGCCGCCTTCTTGTATAACCTGCTTTCGTCGATATGTGCTGCGGCACCGGGAAGAACAGATGATACAATGAGCGTTCGGATGGTTCGCTGTCTGTCTTTGAGATCTGGGAGTTGCGGACCACCTCTCCGGTTGATTGATCTCTTTTGGCGTCTCTGCTCGCGGGAAAAGACAGTTTCATTCTTCTCTAGGTCGGCTTCGCTCATCTCATACAAATAGGGGGCATATTCCTTGGCTTGTTGTTGTGGGCGGAAGACAGACGGCAGTGGTGTCTGCAAGAAGGCGGATACGAGATCTGAGTCCTCAATTGGCCGCCCGTCGAACGGATGACCGATACTGTATAGACTCTTGGTGAAGAGTTGTGATTGCTCGCGGATGCAATGGGCGATGGCGGTTGTAAATTCTCCGGACAAGGAAAGATCCCTGGCCATGCTGGCTGCGAACTCTTCTGGCGAGTTGGAAGGGTTATTAATTTCCCATTCGAACTGATCTACAAGCGTGTGCTGGCCGATGGTGATGTTGAGCTTGATCAGAACGCGCATCTCGTCATTCTTGTAAGCAGAATAGGGAAGCTCAGGATCGAGCGCGTCTTCCTCGGAATAGGCGAAGGGGTAAAAGTCATTAAGCTGCTCGCGCATCTGCTGAATGACCTGTTCATACACAGGCTGGGAGGCGGGAGGTTTCAACCCCATATCCTCAACGAGCTGCAGGGCGAACAGCTCCACGGCCAGGAGTCGCTCATGAAGGTTCCAGGTAAAAGTGTCGCGCAGTTTGATCTTGTCCCATTCCACATCGAGTCTCAGGGGCACCAGTTCCTCGTGTTGCTCCGCCTGCTTGAGCATGTCCTTGCGACTGTACTTGAGAGGTGGCGTGGTGCGGCGGCCAGGACGAGGCTTCTGCGACGGGTACACGATTCGGGCGGGGCCGTGGTTCTCGGTATATCCATTGGCGAAACCATTGTAGCCCTCGCCGTAGAGTCGGCTCGGGGGGAACCATTGCTGATAGGTATTGCGGACGGACCGATACTCGCTGATCCTTTCACGCGTCTCGTGCGACGATGTCGTGGTCTGGTCCAGCTGCTGCTTGAGGGCGGCTGCCGCGATGGAGTCGCGCATCGTGTAGCGCTCGACCATCAGCTTATCAAACGATTCCTTCGTGCGGACAGGGATTTCTGAGGGCGCGGGCTTGGGAGCTGTGTCTTTATCGCCGGCAGCCGAGGCCGACGTCGCGGTGGACGCCGAGCCCATCGCGGGCGCCGACGTGGATGGCTGAACGGCTGCCATGGCGGATTGCGTCGCGAGCGCTGGCGCAGCTGAGTCGCCGCAGCGATGCGACAGCGAACAGGCGATCAATCTTCAGGCGCGCTCAATGGCAAAGGCAGATGCGGCGGTGGTGGTTGTGGTTGTGGTTGTGGTTGACGTTGGGCAGAGGGCGTCGAGGCAAGGCAAGGCTGTGGATGGATGATTTGTGATCGATCAAGATTCTGCTGCACCGCGAATCAGTCCATAATTAGAGGTCGCTCCTTTACCGTGACAGACTTTCATGCGACTTGAGACCGAAGGCTGAGAATATCATTGGTCAGAGGGCTCCCGCTAAACCAACTCATCCGCAGATCAGCCGATCCACTGGAGAGGCGATCTCGGCGCCAGACGCTGTTTCATGCGTAATCCCACCGACATAATACCTACTCTCTCATTCATTGGCTACGCTGGGCGATTTGACGTGATAAATCTGCAAATATGTCTGAAGGTATTACTCAGAGTAAGCCAAATGCAGGTCGATGGCTTGACGTGTCTTATTACATTTTCAATGGGCGGTGGCCGGCTTAAATATGAATGTGTCATGAGCCCCCTTTTGCATCTTTCATTCAAACAAAAAAAAAACACTTCAACTGACTTTTTGGTGTACCGAAAGCAGCAGGTATGAGGAGACCGAAGCCGTTGACGGTGGTCATCAAGCTGGGTAAGTGTGATATTTGTTTACTGTGTTGATGAATTACATGACTATTGCTGACGCGCGGAATAGGGACGAGCTCAATCGTCGATGAGAAGACACATGAGCCTCTGCTGCCCATCCTGACCTTAATCGTGGACACGGCAGTGAAGCTCAGAAAAGATGGCCATAAAGTGGTTATTGTGTCCTCTGGAGCCATTGGCGTCGGTCTAAGACGCATGGATGTTGCCAAGCGTCCAAAGCATTTGGCGCAATTGCAGGTGAGCCTCATTCGCACCTCGCGCAATACGACGTTCTAACACTCTATTTCTTTTTAGGCGTTGGCAGCAATCGGCCAATGTCGGTTGATCAGTCTCTGGGACAGTCTGTTCGCTCATCTAGCACAGCCAGTCGCCCAGATTCTACTTACACGGAACGATATCGCCGATGTACGAGGGATCCTAAAACACTCCCCAAGGCCGCGGGGGACATTTCGATTTGCTAACGGTCAGTTTTGCAGCGAACAAGATATCTCAACGCCCAGAGTACCTTCAACGAGTTGTTAGACATGGGTGTTATCCCCATTGTAAACGAAAATGATACCCTGGCGGTTTCCGAAATCAAGTTTGGCGACAACGATACACTTTCAGCGATTACTTCTGCCATGATTCACGCAGACCTATTGTTCCTTATGACAGACGTCGATTGCTTGTACGACAAGAACCCGCGAACGCATCCAGATGCCAAGGCCATTGAGATTGTCGGGGATATTGCAGCCCTTCAAGCCGATGGTGAGTTCCAATACCCGTAGCTCTGCTTTGGGGCTTTGCTCACCAGAAGATAGTGTCGAGTGCGGGATCAGCCTTGGGAACAGGTGGAATGAGCACCAAGATCATTGCTGCAAAGCTTGGAACATCTGCTGGCGTAACAACGATTATCACCCGGTCATCAAGCCCCGGCAACATCCTCAGCATCGTGCGTTACCTCCACCATCCGCCAAAGCCGTCATCAGCACAGAGAGAGCCCGAGTCCGTAGCTCAGACTCCACCGCTGCACACCAGATTCCTCGCATCCAACGACCCGATTCGAGATCGTCACTTCTGGCTTCTCCATACGCCAAGCCCTCACGGCACGCTATACATCGACGAAGGCGCCCACCGAGCATTACTTACCAAAGCTGGCCTACTGCCTGTCGGTGTCGTTGATGTCTCGGGCAACTTTGCTCAACATGAAGTCGTCCGATTGGTCGTTGTGAGCCGGCGATCATCCCCCGGGCCAGATGGGAAGCGCTGGGAAGGGTCAGCACAGGAAATTGGACGAGCTCTTGTCAACTATGCTGCCCCTGAAATTACGAGAATCATGGGGCATCAGAGCATAGACATCCGGAATTTGCTTGGCTATGCCGATAGTGAATATGTTGCGCATCGTTCACATATTAGCATCTTTAGAGGAGAGAGCAGGCCGGTCACACCGACTCGGGAGATTCGTTGATTTGGAAGAGAAAAGGCTTTTGGGCCATGATAGAGGTAGATACTACGAATTACGTATGTGTTGGATGAAGGGATAAAAAAGCATAGATTTCCTTGAGCGGGTTAGATAATGTATTGATTGGTTTTGTCTTGAGAAGCCGGAAGACGTCTGTCAGCCGCAATATCGGCTAGGCCAGATGGGGCTTGATGATCCATACTGCTAAGAAAAAAGCTTCAAGCTTTATCGAAGTCGTTGTATTAGACGATGGACTATTACTTCGTAGATCAGCGTGAGATACAGAGACCTGAGTGTGGTTATCGATACAGGCCCCACATTTCGCAGCGCACACAGCTTTGCTTCAAATGGAGCTGGTCTGGGTATACTAGTAGTAGTAATAATAGCACATGGACTTGGATCTCTGCAATCACCGTTTATCGTCATTGCAGTGGCTAGCTTTCTTGTTGAGCTGTAGTCGACTTGTCCCTGGTTTCGGATATATGACATAGGAGGTTGCTACTATCCAGGCCCAGCCCTACTAGCATGGAGAAACACTAATTGATGATCTTCCAGGCGTTCTATGGCAGATGGGCGAGTAGCTATACAATTAGATAGAGATTGATGAGCTTAGTCTCTTTACGTCTGAACGTGTGCTTTGTTGTAGAATAATACTACCTCTACTACTACTCTACTATTCTCATGCGCGTCAGAGTCCCCACTGATCCAACAGGAAGACAGACCGTACATACGAAGTAGAGAACGAATAGCGAGCACTTGGCCTGAAGCAGCACTGCCCAGGTGGGTTCCAAAAACCGCCAGTGGCCTAAAAAGCCTGCAAGCCCGTAGTGCCCACAAGAAAGGATGTGGTGGTGAATGACTGGCCCCATTTTAACGTATTAACCCCTCCAAGCCCCCCCGTTATTTTGCGCACACTCTCAGCTTTTGCTGCTAACACTGACACTGTCCTGCGACTGAGGAACAAGCTTGAGCTCGTCAGACACCAACTTCCCACCACAATTAGAAAGAAGACGGTCCTCCCGTTAGCTGCCCACCATGTCGGAGGAAAAGGATATCGGTACGTGCCCTTCGTTTTGTTTTTCGTGCGCCTTCACTTGGAGATGCCATGCAGTGTCCCGAGGCCAGCCCCTCTCTTGGTCGGAAAGGAAAGCCTTGCGCTGCTTGACCCCGCCAAAGCAGTAGCTCCCATACAAATACAAGCATGACGACTGCACACGACACAACAGAAGCTCGCCTGCTACGAATGTTATATCAGATCAAATCAAATCAAATCAAATGGACGGACGGACGCTGACTGATTCGAATAGATTATTCCCTCAACAACCCTGATACTCTCACCAAGTACAAGACCGCTGCGCAGATCTCCGAGAAGGTCCTGGCTGCCGTGTCTGAGCTCTGCGTGCCTGGTGCCAAGATTGTCGATGTCTGCCAGCAGGGTGACAAGCTGATCGAGGAGGAGATTGCCAAGGTCTACCGTGGAAAGAAGATCACCAAGGGTTAGAATTCCCCGTCGTGTTGTCATCATGGATGCGCAGTGTGGTGGCTAACTCCAGTGTCAAGGTTTCTCTCACCCAACCACTGTTTCGCCGTCTTCCTATGTGACTCCTTACACCCCCCTCACGTCCGACGAGAGCGAGGCCTCGACGGAGATTAAGGCTGGCGAGCCCATCAAGATCCAGCTGGGAGCTCAGATTGATGGATTCGGTTCCATTGTCTGCGACACCGTTTTGGCCAGAGCCAAGGACCAGGCCGAGGAGCCCATCACTGGACGCGACGCTGACCTGATCCTGGCTACCCACTATGCCAACGAGCTCCTCCTGCGGTTAGTAGTCCCCCCCGGGCTTCTTGCCCAGGGCACGGATGAGGAGAAAGCCAAGGCTGCAGCCCAGAAGGCTCCTACCCAGTCCAAGATCACCAACCTGTTGGAGAAGGTTTGCGAGTCATATGACTGCAAGCTCGTCGAGAGCACCACATCTTGGCTCTTTGGCCGCAACGAGATTGAGGGAACCAAGAAGATTGTTCTTGCTCCTGCAGAGGGTACCAAGGACGATGGCGCCCCTGAGGTTGGCGAGGTCTGGGGTGTTGAGATGGGTGTGAGTCTCGGCTCCGGAAAAGTCAAGACTCTGGATCACCGAGCGACTCTCCACCGTCGGACCAACCAGACATACGGTCTGAAGCGCCCTACGTCGCGCAAGATCTTGTCTGAGGTGCAGAAGAAGTTCGGTACCTTCCCCTTCAGTCTGAGACAGCTGGAGGATGAACGTGATGCCAAGGCTGGTGTTGTCGAGTGCGTCCGAGGCAATGTCTTCCGCCAGTATGAGATGGTTGGCGACAAGGACAACTCTCCTGTTGCACGACTGCTTACCACCATCGGTGAGTTTGATCCCCGCAGAATTAAGCGAGACCGTCTATTGAGCTAACTCTACGGAATGATAGCTATTACGAAGAACGGCATTACCAAGCTTGGCAGTGCTCCTGTTCCTGACCTCAGCAAGTACCAAACTGAGAAGAAGATCACGGATGAGGAGATTCTCAAGATTCTCGAGCAACCTCTAGCCAGGAACACCGGGAAGAAGAAGAGCAAGAACAAGAAGAAGAAGTCGGCCAAGAAGGCTGATGGAACTGCCGAGGAGGAGTCTGAAAGCGAGGAGTAAGAGCCACAACTTGGCTTTGGCAGATGGACTTGTCCGTCGTGTAAATGGCTGTCGGGAGGATGGTGCCCTATTGATACTCAGGCAGGAAGCCAATCTGACTGGACATGGCCTCGCACCTCGTGGAAACTACGAGAAATGTCGTTCGCCTACATAAAAATGATAGGCATGCTACAATGCTGGCTTGTGAGTCTGGTGAGGCGAGGCATCATATAGACATCAAACACAGGTCCGGCTGGGACAGACTTGGCTGCAAATTCGCCAGATGCACGTGTATGGCATAGGAGATCCAAACAAAAAAAATGATGAAGTGAAGACTGGACCAGGCAATGACGTGATGCAAACGACATTTTGCTGGAGGGGATGCATGCAAATGCAAGCATGCAGCGCCTTTTGGAGTACCGGTGAAAAGAAGAGGAAATGGCTCGCGGGCGCTCGCTCGCCTCCCTTCGTCTCAGGGGAACACAGGAGTGAGTAATGGGATGAGAGCAACACAGCACAGCACCGCAGAGAGATGGCGTCCGCCAATGCAGTCAGCGGTCGAGCCTGGCCGCTGTCGAAGCCCGAGAGGTAAAAATAAGCCTGCAAGCACCTGTAGAGAGTATGTGTTTGCTCCGTAATAGCACCTAATGCAAGCATGCCCATGCCCACGCCCAGGCCGTGATCTGGACTCGGACTCGGCCTGGTCGAAAGAAGAGAGGACGGAGAGAGTGAGGCGCGCGCCGTCACATCGAATGCTTGACCAGGGGCAAAAAACCAATACTACTCCGTAGACAAGAGAAAAAAAATTAATGGGAGAAAAAAAAAGGCCAGCCTGACGATGCACGCCGACTCCAGGCGGAACCTTGAAATGCGGTGGTGGGAAAGAGTTTGAACCTTGGACGTGCCACTGGGTCGCCCCCCTTGTCCAACGGGCAGGCCGCCTCCTCCGAAACCTGCACCCACAACCTCCTCCCCTTCACCCAAAGGTGCAAGGAAAAGCGCGTCAAGACTGCGAAAAGATCGCGACTGGGCAGTCGATGCTGTTGCTGAAGAGAGAAGTACATTTGCCAACGCTCTGCGTCCGCGAAAAAGCCCGTTGCTAACCCGCTCTCGCTAGTCTTTTTGAAGAGGTGCGTTGCCCATCCCGCGCCGCCCAGGGCAGGGGGCCGACTGGCGAGTCGAGTCGCCAGAGCCCGACACCATGATTTCGTCCAACACGAGGGCATCGCGGTCGCGCTACTCCAGTCCCGCGCGACCGCTCGAGGTGTCCAAGACCTCTGCGAATGAAGCATCCAGGACCTTTATGCAGCGGTGGCTGGAGCCGTCGGTCCAGAGCAAGGCGAGCTTCGAGGAGGCCGGGCTGATGCGATACGGCGTGCTGGAGACCATGGCACCGCTGGGCACGCTGCCCAAGCCCAAGAAGTCTGGGAACGAGAATGGACAGCAGCCGGTGCGCAAGATCATCCTGAGGCCGTCGGGGACTCAGGGTGCAAATTCTGAAGAGGAACCCGCGCCGCCACCAGCCAATACCAGGCAGAGAGCTTCCTCCCCCCCCGCCCCGTCAACACCTCCGCCTCCCGCCTCTGCACCAGCATCCAAAAGGGCGCAAGCAGCCAAAGACACCGAGGACGCGGAATACGACCCCAAGGGAGCCTCGCGTCGAAGACAGTCACGGCGCGTATCACTTCCTGCCAAGCCGCGGCAATCTACAGCTGAGCCAAAGAGCACCGCCATTGTTACCCGGCCCAAGCCGACAACACCTAAGCGTGCCGTCCCTATGCGGGAGCCTGAAGACAAGGAATTTGCGGACAAGGTCGTCGAGGCTGCCGTTGAGGAAGCTCTGAAGCATTACCGCTATCCTACGGCGTGGGCCTTGAGGACCCTCTACGATGAAAAGTCAGGTGACGCTGACTTTGTGGCCATGGTCGAGGACGTATTCAAGCAGACAGCCGATGCAGAGACAATGGAGGAATTTTCCAAGCTCATTGAAGACAAGAAACGCGAGGGCAAGAGAGATAACCAGGGCTGTTACTACTTTGTGCCGCCTGCCACCAACAGCCGATTCACTCCGCACAAACCAAAGGCTGCGCCATACGCCAAACTCCTCCATCCCACCGATGAGAAAAGTGAGGAAGACGAGGAAGGCGACAGAGGCGTGAAAAGCGAGAAGAGTGAGATGCGGGCTTCTAAGAGGAGCAAGACGTCACATACCAGCGAGACACCACCACTCACCAAGAAAATGGCCGGTAGCAGGTCCAAGACTCACAGCAGTGTCCGAACACCATCGCGCCGGCGCGCTAGGCGTGATTCTGGGTCGAGCGAGTCGTCTCTATCATCGGCCATGAGTCTTTCATCACCAGAGGGCAGTGTGAACAGCGAGAGTCCATCCCTGCAACGGGGAGGCAAAGCCACGGCTCGCACTACTGGCGCTGGTGGTGCGACTGCTGCTACGTCGATTACGGGGGGTCGGTCCCAGTCCCAGTCCCATGATGCGCCAAAATCTCAGCCAATCACCACCACCCGCCGCAAATCTCTCGCCTGCAACAAGCAGACCATGTCTAAGGCCTCCGAGCCAAACTCTCCCACCCGTCCAAGTCGCACCCACACATCCACGGCTGATGCCAGCATGCCTGGCAAGGTCGCTGTCTCCGACCCCCTTCTCATTCTCCCCGGTAAGTCTGCAGGCAACAAGTCGACCGGCAAGTCAACCAGCAAGGACGGCGGCAGCACTGTCAGGGCTCACATGCCTGTTGACGAGGATGAATTTTGGGATAGGCGCCGAGATGCCCGGAAATTCACCAACAGCCAGTCTTTACAGGAGAGCTCAATACGTATTGGCGAGGAGGAGGAGCGCGACGAGGCAACGCCATCGAGAAGGACGAGGAGGATGCGACAGTCTCTGGTGGCCCCCATCAGCACGCGAGCCACGCGCTCAGCCAGCAAGAGACCCATCAGCGAGGATGCCGATATTACCGTCTCATCACCTTTGGCATTCTCGTTTACTGTTGAAGGCAGCTCAACTGTTGGCTCGCGCGCCGCCACACCAACTACGCTGCGCCCAGCAAAGAAGCAGAGGACAGGTCTTCGCATCAAGTCATCGTAAGTCATGTTTTACAAGCGCTCATCTTCAGCATCTTCTTCACGGGGTCACATGCCTACAAGGCGGGCGATATGTGGATGGATAGAAAACTCAAGTGAGATTTCTGGCAGGATGAGGCGCTGGTGTCAAGGCGCGTGCATTCGAGTTCCAGGAGAAATTAAATCGCCACGCCCTTTCACACTCACTCCAAAACACCGTCTCCCTCGCACCCCAACATTTTGCCCAGAAAACAACCCCCCCAAAATCCCACACAAACGAAAGTTGAATGCATGCACCTACGCTAACGTTCTCATTTTTTCTGTTGTCGCAGTCCGATGAAAAAGAAAGGCGGCACAGCTGCTGGTGTCCCTCGCTCAATGGGAGAGGCAGTCTCAGTGAATAACGGTGCGCCCAGAGACAAAGACCAGGTACGTAGACCAGATTCACTTGTTTTGCAGGATGATGATGGCTATCCGCATCATCGCTTTGAGTTTTGGCGGGATTCAGCGACACGTCGGCTTTCTGTCACAGGCTGTCGTCTCGTTCTGTTTCACGGGCCGCCGACCCATTGATTGATGACTTGGGGCCACGACATTGGGGCAAGGATCACGCCAAACGTGCAAAATTAGTGGCCACGAGTTTGATCCGCACATTTTGCAACGTGTAGTACGGTGACGGGGGTAATGCTAACAGGGGTATTCCAGGGCTCTGATAACGACGAATACTGTTCCGCCTGTGGTAACGCGGGCGATGTCGTCTGCTGCGATGGCTGCCCCAGGTCGTTCCATTTCGAGTGCGTGGACATGGTGCAGTCTGAAAGTCTTCCGGATGAATGGTACTGCAACGAGTGCATCGTCCGGAGATATCCCTCTCGTGTGCCTGTCCACCAGGGTGCATTCGCCAGTGCTCTCAACAATCTGGAGAAGAGCATTCCTCGGGCCTTTAGTCTTCCCAAGAAATTGCAGAATCGATTCGAGGGCGTCCGGGCCGGGGCTGATGGTGATTACGAGGAAGTGACCAGCAACAGGACAGCAAAGTGAGTCGCCCGCTTCCTCCCTGCATCCCAGCCAAGACTCCGCTCCGCCATTCTTTTTTTCGTGTGACTAGTGTTGGCTAATGCATCACTATAGGAAACGACCTGGCTACGATGAGCTGCCAGACTTCTTCAAGCAGCGGGAAGATGGCGAGGCGGTTCTTTGCCACGCCTGTCAACGGCCAGCAACTGAGATTCGGGCCATCATCCCTTGCAGTGCATGCCCCTTCTATTGGCACATCGACTGCCTCGATCCACCACTGGCCATGCCCCCTGTCCTGAAGACTTGGCGATGCCCAGCACATGTGGATGACGTCCTAGCAGAGGCTCCCCCTCTGGCACCAGCGCATCGGTTCCGCAAGGTCAAAGGCGGCCAGATTATCACGCCTGTATTCAGTCGTGGCACCAAGAACAACGGCCACATCGAGATCGATTGGGCTGATGAGCCCGAAGAGCCGGAGAATTCTGGCTGGCGGGATCCGAGCTCCTTCGGCAGAACATACAGGCTGCCAGCCAAGGGCGTTGTCCTTGACTTCATTGCACAGTAAGTATACAGCCATGCTTCTCCCATTGGGGGCTGACATTTCGTGCTAACATTTCATCCAGGCTTCGACATCAAGGTGCTGGCTATGGGTCTCGCCGGGATGAACCACGATGGGTCCCGTATCCATCGCCACCTGCCAACGACTCGAGCGTTCCATTGCCCGGTTCTGCCTTTGATCGCAAAGTTGACGAGATGCAGGCGTCTCTGAATCTCATAGGTCTAAAGCAGAAGCGGTCAGAGAATATTGACCAGCTGACAGCCGCGCTTCTGGTGAGCAACACTCCACCCGTCTTGCTTTCGTGTCTGGTTGCTAACTCATTCTCCTTGTTAGTCTGTTGCTGATGACAATGTCATGGCTTTGATGGCTAAGGGAAATGCGGACAATATTGCATCTGGCCAGTTAGAACACGCCGACAAGGTCACGTTGCGCGCAATGCTCGCGCAGATGGACGCCATGAGCGCGAGGATCCGACATCTCCTTGGTGATGAAGCTCCGCCTTCTGGATCCCTCATCTCCAAAGCTTCAGAGTCTTCAGGCATCGACGCATTTCCAGAAAAGACAGAGTCAACAGGCCCAATCACGGAACCTACACCTCCTTCCACGGTTGATCACGGCGAGGGCTCTATGGAGCTCGACGAATCTTGATGCCCGCTGGCATACTCTCCATCCTCCTCTTTACTTCCGCATCGGAAGACGAACTGCTATGTCAATAGACTGTCACGAATGTTTGACTACGAGAAAGCCACCTTTGAATTCCCCATAGACCTCAATGATCCCACCCCGCAAACATGCCCGACCGTGCTCGGCCTTGTATTGGCCCTCCTTTTCCTCCCTTGCCTTGTTACTTTATTTTGGCTTTGTGTTATTATTCTCTTTTTGCGAGAGATATGGAGTTGGGGAGATTATAATTGGCATTTCACAATTATGACCCGTCGTATCGACAAACGGCCGAGTAGGTTTTTTTTATAAGGACTCTCTGGTTTGGAGCTTTGGCTCTTTACATCTTGCAATTTGGGTTGGAAGAAAGCAGAATAGTGTTGTCTGTGTCTGTGTCAGTGTGTGTATGTGCCTTGCTTTTTTTGCATCTCTTTCCCTCTCATTCCCTCCTCTCTATTGGACTTCGTAGCTCCTCTGGCTATTTTGTCCTTGTCTGTTCTTTACCATTCCTTTTGGCGGGAGTTTAGGTATCTGTCGGATCGGATGGGACTTTTGCAGCGAGGGCGAAAAGCAAAAAAGAAGCAGAGGGCGGGCGAGAGTTAGCAAGCAAGCAAGCAAGCTTTTTTTTGCGTTACGGTCGGCAGTCCATGCGTTGTCACGAAAAGGAGAGGACAAGAAGAGAGCAGCAGACTCTACCTAATAATCCTTCCATTGTTGTATCATAGCCGGACGGGTCACTTTTGGTGGTGGCAAAAGAGAGAGAGCCTTCATAGGATTCCAAAATGCACGTGCATAAGCAAGGAGAGAGAGAGTCTCTCTTCACCTTTCGCCATAATGACAAACACAGTGAAACTAAACAATGCTGCTGATAACAAGACTTTTGATTGATCCTAATATACAACCTTTTCTCACCCCGGCCCCCCTGTTGGCCCAAAGTGAGAGGGGAAAAGATTTGCCCTCCAGCCAAGCCTCGCAAGCAAGTAAATTCTCGTGTCTCCCTGACTCCCACCACCTCCGCCTCCCATTGCCCTCCCCTTCCTTTCCCGGTCTCACCCGACCCTCAACACTAAATACCTAAGGCCCTACCAAGCCAAAAAATAAACAATAAGTCTGACAATATCGATATTTTTGGACCTTGTACTGAGAGTCCATCCTTTTGTTTTTGTAACCTAGCAAAGAGAGAGAGAGCAAAGGCATGAGTCGTCGTTTCAGCCGCCAAAAGAAAGGGAGAACAAATAAATAGACATCAGGAATCCCACAGCGTGCATTTTGTTTGGGGGGCCTTCTTTCTTCTCTTTCCGGCATGGTGTTCGATTCATAGGCGTGACCGTTCAATAATGATAGATAGTCCAAGGAAAAAAGACACAATGGTACGACTGCCTCTGCCTACCCCTTATGCTGCGGCCTGAATGTGTGAGACCAGCCCGGCACATGCTGCCACCGGATCTAGACAGAGGAAATGCATCATGACGAGAAGGCAAATCCTTCTCATCCGCATGCTTTTTAGCCAGTGTTCGTCTAGACCGTCCTGCTAGAGACGACGTTCTTGCTCGAGTCTCTACTAAATTGCAAACTCCCAACTCCGCATGGCAAAATCCTGCCTGGACTGACCGGCTGGTGCGAAAGAAAAGGCATACATGGCTATATTCTTACAGACGTAAAACACTGCCATGAATCGTAGTCTCAATGAGACGGAATTACCTCTGATGTAATGATTAGCGGTTGCCGCCATGTTGTCGGTTAGGGGATGGAGAGTGACGTACACGACCGCGTCTACCGTTGGCCTGGTCTTGCGGCGGCATATATCCCATGTTGGGCATACCTCCCGCGTTTCCACCGTAGCCATATCCGCCCATGCCCATACCAAAACCAGGAGGAGCATATGGCGGTTGGCCACCAGGCATCTGAGGCATCTGAGGCATCTGGGCCATTTGAGAAGCAGGAGGCTGAATGGCATTGCCATTGGGCATGTTCTGCTGACGGAATTGATCCATTGGCTGGCCAGGGTTGCCATAGCCTCCGAAGCCAGGCTGCATTGGCGAGAAGCTATAGTTCATTTGGGGATTCGGTCTACTCATCATGTTTTGTTGATATTGCAGCTGCTGCATGTTCACGGCAGACGACATAGACCCGTTGTACACCACCCCTTGGCTGAAAGGCGAGTAAGGAGCAAGGTTTGCATCTGCACCGTCGGCTCTCTGTTGACCAGGTCCGGCCTCAGGATTGATAGGATTGTGGAATGGCCGGTTCGGCTGAGCTGACTGATTGTGCTGTCCATTTGCCTGCCTCGAAGTTGGACGCTGCCGTTGCTCCGAGTGGGTGCTAGCATCTCGGTTAGGTCCGGCTGTTCTTGTCGACAAACCGACCTCGTCCATCAAACGCTTGTAGCCCTGGCTGGGCTGCGCCTTGATCCTGACCAGCACACTCTTCACATTCTCTACAACCTGAACTCGGATACTCTCATCGAAGAATGGAGTCGTGAGCACCTTGAAGATCAGGGTGGCGCCACATGCTTGGTCGCTGAGAATAGCCTCCAGGATACGGTCATTGGGCGAGAAGAACAGTGCCTTCAGGATGACGTCTCGAGCTTCTGCCTCGGCCTTTTGATTGATGACTTTCAGAACAGTGAGATACGCGACCTTGTGGGTACATAAGTGAACCAGGTACGGAACAAGAAGAGGAGCGAGAACTGTCCGACGCTGTGGAAGATTGCAAGTGTCCAAAAACCAAGTCAACAGAAGAGCGCCATTTGCGTTGGTTGCAAGCTGAACGCTGTGCAGAGCAATTGCTGCAGCCAGCATTCGCTGCTGCTCTTTAGTCGCGTGGTGACTCTCCAGACAGGCTCTCATGGCACGGGCACCGTATCGGCCCTGGGCAATCTCCCACATTCGGCTAAGCATGGTCTCGAAGATGAAACCGTTGTAAGGGGAACCGAACTTGAGGCATCCCTGCAAGACGTAGTTGCCATACTGATCCAGGAACAAAGGAACTGTGTAGGGTCGGAGATGCTCAACGATCATGGACAGTTGGGAGGGAGTCTTGCAAACGTCGATTATCTTCTGAGCTGCCCAAGTGCCGTTCTTGTGAATGCCAATTTCGGCCATGTGAGGGGCAATCTCTGCCAACATAGCATCCCGCAGCGGATCCGAGCAGTGATCAAAGAGCTTCTGGACAACTGTGTTGCCCAAGTAGTCGGACGCCAGCTCGGCAATCTCCGGGAGCATGTCCACGGCAATGTTCTCGATCTCTGGCTGGGACAACATCTGATTATCGATTCGTTTTCGGATATCCCTAAGTTTAGGAGCGTCATGGACTCTTGTGTGGGTGGGCTCTCGGATCGGAGGAATCTCTTCAACAAAGTTGTTGAAGTTGATTGCCGACTGAAGACCGTGCGAGATTCTAATTTTGTCCTCGTCCGATGCGCCAAAGTGGCCGACGATGTCGACTATGTCTGCGATCATCTCTCGCAAAGGAGGAATAGTTGGCGTGATGTTGCTCAGCGACGTAGCTGGAGTGCCCTCACCGGCTGTAGCGGCCGAAGCTCCCTGGGCGGCATCTTGGCCCTTTCCGAAAGGATCTGGGCTAGGTGAAGGGAAAGCTCCATCATGCCCGGGCGTGTTGGAGGCCGACGGGGGCTTGGCAAAGTTGATCCGGATCGGACCAGCTCCAGGGAATATCTCCTTGCCGTTCATGCTTGCCTTGGCAGAGATAGCACTCTCCACTCTCTCAAAGTTGACAAAACCACAGTTCTTATGTGTGAGGACACGGGCCGAAACGATGGGTCCGTGAGATTTGAACATCTCGATGAGAGTGGAAGTGGTAGTAGACGTTGGGATACCACCAAGCCAAAGTGCGCTAGTTGGGCCTTCGAGTCCTTGTTCTTCCGCACTGAGCAGCCCAGCGTTACGGCTGTTGGATCTGCCGAGGTTCATACCGGCAACTGCCTGGGAAATGTCCTCATACTCCTTTTCTTCCTGCAAACGGATTTCAGCTGTAGGCATGGGGTTGGCAACAGGACCGGGGTTGCTGTTGACGTAAGTCCTCATGAGTCGGCTGCCTGGAGTATCCAAGACACCTGCCGTGCGAGCACGAGGCCTGGAAGCCTGGGTTGCGAAGGCCTGGACAGCCAGGTTATGGTTATGGATGGCCGCATTCGTAGCAGCCAGTTGATCCTGGAGTACAGCCACATACTGGCTTTCAATAGGCATTCCATTGTCATCATACTCGTCTTCCTCGTCAGCGTACTTGTCTTTGTTGTTGACCGAGTAGGAGCGGAAGCGACTGGACTGTCGCGTCACATCCAAGTTAGCCATGTAGGTTGGAGTAGCGAGCTGAGCTCGGACAGGTTGGGGTGTTTCTGCAAGACCAAGGTAATCCAATGTCCTCATATGCACATCGGACTCTCCTCCACCGCCCTGCGAAAACTGAGACTGCGCTGGCGAGCTCGGTCCGTTGGAGCCAACACTAGCAATGCTCGCAAGGGTAGAGCCTCGCTCACGACCGACGCCAGAGGGGTTCCAACTGCTGAAGATGGAGGGACCGAAAGGTGAAGTTGTGGTGGGCAAGCTCGCAAACGGGCTACGTTGGGGCATAGACCCCGCTCGCAACCTAGAGAGAAGAGCTGAGGCACCTGTGTTGTTCTCAGGATGCTCGACGCTTGGGGAAGGCGATTTATTGAAGGGGCTCTGAGACGGTGTGGCGCGGGTAGACTTTGCAGGCAAGCCAGGTACGTTCAGCAGGCCGTTGGCCGCTCCCCCAGGAGAGAATCGAGAGGGCACAGTGCCAGCTCGAGCACGTCGGGTCTGGGGCAGGCTGTCAGGCGTGGGCAGCTGCATATAATCTGGGAAGCCGTCGGTTGGGGATTCCGGTATGTTTTCTCGGAGAGGAGTCGAATTTCCACTCGTGGGAGGGCCACTCCAAGGGCTTAGAGGCAGACCAGAAACACCCCCCTGAGCTTGAATTTCGCGGGCCCTGTTTGTGTGAAAGAAAAGATTTTGGGTCAGTACATCTGCATGAGGCGCCACGGCTTTGAGTTTTCGGGGGGCGTTGGGTTCCACGAACCTTTTCGAAAAGAGCCGGCTGGAGCCCGCCATCTCGTGCGACGGAGAACCAGCCCCGGATCGCGCGCTCCCGGCCATGATGCTACTCGGATTGATGCCACCGGGAAGTCCAAAGGCAGATTTGGCGGATGAGGCCCGAGGGTCGATTGGCGAGTTGCTGGCAGAGGGCGAGTTGGAGCGGTTTGGGTTGACGGGGTGCGAAGAATAGCCGAGTGCCAAATGATCGGGTCTGGAAGCTGACATTATCGATTATCCAGGCGGCCGCATGGGATTGTGGCGCAGCGAATTATGGAAGAATGAAATAGAGATATTATTCCGCTCGTATATGCGTCTGGTCTAGGGCGATGCGATGAATGGGGGTTGCTCGTCGGAGCTGCTGGTCTTGAAGTCGAACAGTCAAAGCGGGATGACGTGGTGTGTGCCGGTCGAACAAGGCCTAGGGCGACGAGGGAGCAATGGGGGAAAAAAATAAAAAAGGAGGGCAGCCGAGAAGGGCGGAGAAGAAAAGGTCCAGTAGCCTGTATTACAAGGTGATGCTGTGAGAAGCTGGATTGGCGACCTCAATGTCGAGTATGGGGGCTCTCGCTGGCGGCGGCCAATAGGGCACACAAAGGGGCGAGGATTTGCACGACTCACTCGCTCGTGGGTGATGGCGACGAGAGACAGAGAGGGTGGCTCGCGGGGATGGCCGTCCTGGTCGTCGGTGCCCTGCGAGAGAGAGAGAGATGACGCGCAAGCAGAAGAAAGGGGAGGAGGGCAGAAACGAAACCGTGATCAATATACAGGCCTCATGGAGGATGAGGAGGTTGATGATGGGGCCTGGAGAAGGTGAAGGAGTTGCAAAAAATGCAGGGTTGAGAGTGCTTTGGGATGCTGTCGGTGGAGGTAGTAGTGGTAGTGGTGTTGCTAAGCCGCCTGGCACTGGGACCTGACTGGTAAACTGAGACGCTGGGGCTTGGCCTGACAGCTGCTTCTATTTTACGAGCAGACCGGCACAGCTACTAGGTAACACTCCATACTCCATCGGTACTAGCTAAAGGGGGGAAATGGCCCTGGGAAACACTGTGCTGTGCTGTGCTCTGCTACTCTGTGCTGTGCCTCTCGAGCTTTTCGAAGCACTCCCAACTTTGGACGGCATTTATCATCTGGTTTGCTGGGCCATTTGCACACTGGTGAGGGGGAGATATATGGGTGTATGTACGTACTTCGTACTTTGTACTACCTAGTACCTTAGTAACTCTGTAAGAAGAGAAGAGGGGGAGGATGAGATGAGTCGCATCGACCGACCAGTCGAGAGTCGAGCCCAGAGCTCACTCCACACTGATCAGCATCTTGTCTCCCTCCTCAAGTCTACGAGTACCTACGGAGTACGAAGTACTGTGCTCTGTTATCTTCCAGCCATACTTCGTAGGTCCTCGGTAGAGCTTTGGCAACTCCTTATTTTAGTTTCAGCGTCCTGCCTAAGCTGGGCAAAAACAAAGGTCAGGTGAGCAATACGTGCATATTACCTACTTCGTACATACATACAGGTACGAATAGTATAGTATTCCTCTCCCAACTGCATGCAATGCTTGTTGAGGTTGAGGGTCGGTACGAAGTACATATCTGTACATATTAATAGCACGGGGGCTGATACCCAACTGAGTAAAAGTGAGAAAGAGGGCGGAAACACGCGAGCCATTGTCGTGAATCCTACCCCCTGAAAGAGCTGCCTTTTTTCTTTTCTCTCCGAGTTGAACCAGCTTATACCGTAGGCAGATACTGCTTCCACCTATCATTCTTCATGATCGGTAACCCACGAAGATTTCACGGCTGCCCTGTCTATGGAGTACTACTACTTGTACTTCTATCTACATACAATCTACCCCCTGAATGTTTCATTAGCGTGTACTTCTTAGCCGGTTTTTAGCCAATAAAAAGCCCTCTCCGCGATTAATAGTACTTCAAGGGACTAGATCTTAAAGATAAAGAATATGCTAACGCAAGGGTTTTCTATATACCTAAAAGTACTGATCTTTAGGAATGTAACTACCGCTTATAGCCTTGACAATAACTTATTTTCAAAGAAATAAATATATTAATTAATGCAAAAAGGCTAAAACCTGTAATTCTTTAAGCTATCTATAATTTTTCCATTCATTTATAATTATATTCCCAATTTTTTATTGAATATTGCTATCTTAACTGTATTAGTAATTGACAATTTACTGGTGGGCGGTTAATAGAAGGGTACGAAGTATGTACCTCTATAAAAGGCGGGTCCAAGTACACGCTAATGAAACATTCAGGGGGTATGAAGGTAGAGCCGCAAAGAGAAGAGTCACTTCGCAACTGGCGGCACCCCTGCCACACAGTATAACAGTTGGTCATCCTAATTGGGACTAGCGCCCTAGAATACGTTCACAATTTCTAAGACCTTGAATTTCAGCTATTTCGAAAACTTTAATTGTGTAATAGGATGTGTGATCCCCTTACTAATGAAAATTGCTAATAAGACGCCCTCATCTTCCCTATTAGATATTCGTGGGGATCCGTTCTATATACTGTTGCAGCTTCTCTATAGGGAAGTCTTGCCACTGCTATTCCTATATATTCTTCAGCACTATCTTACCCATCGTTGCCTTTAAGACGCGTTTTATTATACCCTATGGCGGCTTAATAGCAGAGAGGTCTTGTCAGGAGACCGGAAGCTCCGGAGCTCTCTTGGTATTACATGGGCTGGAATGCACATATAAGAGCAACTGTGGTCCCCGAAGATATAGAACTTCAGAGACCAGTAAACTACTGCTGCTACACTTAACTACTAGTTTCTGGCGCATTACCTGCTTGTTAGCACCTATTTTCCCTCTAAGTGACTGCTCTTTAACCTCCTTTACTCTTCCCTAGGGTCGCAGCCCCTCGCCCGATCCGTCTGCCCCAAAGAGGGCCTCTGACACTCTTCTCTTTGCGGCTCTACTTTCGTAGACTGTACTCCCAACCGGTTGACACAAAAGCAGGGAAAAGTGGGTCTATCTACGATACCATCAATATCACAGAACACAACAGAACAAGCTGCAATCCCCTATCTATCTAGATAGCTAATAACCATTCATTTTACTATCTAATTCCAATACCCTCTCGAACCTCTCAAGCATCGAATCAATACACTTATTGATAGGTAGTCTTTGAGAGATTCTGGCGGGCCCACTTTTCCCTGCTCTCCCTCACCACTTGTTACTCGTACGAGAAATTGGATTGGAGGCGAAAAGCCAGTCTAGGCCTCCATAGAATGAAACGGGCGCTACTACGGAGTACTATTGCTGCTATTATTTGCCAGCTCAGTTGTCACACCTTGTTGTCTCAAATACCATTGCCTCGACTTCGTACGGAGCACCAAAGAAGCAAACACCCATTTAACCCAAACCTATCCCAACACCGCCTAAAGTCTACGCGCCAAGCCGAGCAAACAACGAGGCTCACCAACCAACATTCAACTCTGCCCCCATTGGCCGCGCCGTGGCCCTCGCTGAGCGGCAGACGCGATGCCATGCATGCATCCCCATCATTACCGCGCTCGCCAATCAGCACTTCTTACGTGGTGATAGGATGAGATCCGCCTAAACAGCCATTCCGACACGCGCTTCATCTTCCTGGCTTTTGCCCCCTATTGCCTACATGATGAGGCAAAGCTTAGCAGTAGTACTCCGTTGTGCGTTCTCCATAGTACTCGTACCCGTGGCATTTCGCATGTATTACTCCGTGCCTCGTAGAGTATGCATGTCTGATATCCCTTCCGCGTGGTGAACCGTTGGTGAGAAATAGCCGCCCAACGGAACAGCCGGCAGAAGCCAGACTCGCCGATAACGAATGAATGTGCATATGTATGTACGTAGCTCATGTGACATGGAAAATTGAAGTCGTGGCCGCTTCCAAGGTTCATTTGACAAGTTTGCCATGGGTCAACCTAATTGCCATTGGAACGAGGTTGGTTGTTCATAAATGGACACTGGGATTGTCTGATAACATTCAGCGGCCTCACGCCATCACCGTGTTGCCAGATCCGTTTATTTGTTCTATACCCTATGAATCTACATCTGGAAGCATGGGACCCAAAATAGAGGTCGTGGACTCTGTTGGAGCGTGAACTACTTGAGGCGTGGGCCATCCTTGGAAACCTGTCGCTCTATCCAAGCCCCAGGAAACCCTCAAGGCTCCACCAATACTTCATACATCAGTTGTGTTGTGTGCAGACGTCTCAAACCGTGCAAAACGACACGGGTAAGCAAGCACAGAGCAAGAAAATTAGATCCCAACCCAAAACGCCAACCCCCCAATGAATCAAGGATATCAGCATTATTCTTTGCCTGCCAAAAGAACCGCCAACAAAAAAGGCAAAAATACCGGCAACATCGGGGCTTGATGGTGCTTCATTTATCTTTCAAACTCATGCATTAGATATCCTTATTTAGCGTGCTTTTTGAACGCCAGCAGCTCCGCCAAGCTTGCCGGTCCGCAGCCGTGTTTCAGGAAATCGTGGGCCAACAACTCATCTGCCGAGGCCCGGCTCTTGACATCGACACAGAGACAGACGGAAAGGAAAGCTTTGAGCTCCTTACTCAGCTTCTCCGGCTTCTTAAGTCGCGGTGTTCCGTTTGTCGCAATGAGATACAGAGCCTTGAGTGGCTCCTCATTAAGGTAGGGTGGTTCTGATTCAATCATCTCAATCGCCATGATGCCCAGCGACCAGATATCCACCTTTGGTCCATACTCCTTCTGCTTGACAACCTCGGGCGCCATCCAGTATGGCGTTCCAACCATGGTTGCTCTCTTGGATTTGGCCTCCGTCAGCTTAGCGCAAAATCCAAAATCGGCTGAACAAGGTTAGCATTTCATGTTCCCCCCCTTGCGGCGTACTTGCATCACTTACTAATCTTGACATTTCCGCGGGCATCTAGCAGGACATTGTCGCTCTTGATGTCTCGATGGATGATACTCTGAGCATGAAGATGCTGTAAACCTCGGCAAGTCTTAAGGAGAAATTGTGTTAGTCTCGACTTTTTCTTCCAAACAACTAGGTTAAAGCAAAGGCTTACCTCATGACAGATGGTGGAAATCTGCTCTTCCGATATCGAAGGATTGTTATCAATTACGTCTGTAAGGGCGCCTCCCTCCATGAACTCCATAACAACCCAAAGCTCAGCATAATTATTTCGAAGGAACGCGTCAAGGAAGTTGACAATGTTCTTATGCCGGCTGTCCTTCATGACCATAATCTCATTCACAATCAACTCCTTTCGTGGCTGATGAGCAAGATCCATCTGCTTAATGGCTACCTGGGCCCTAGGGCCTTGTTGACGCAATATGTCGCGGGCAACTCCCACAGCTGTGTCCTTGATCTTGGCGACATATACCGAGCCAGATGCACCCTGCCCGATCTTTTTCTGTTTAGAATACGAGAGATTGGGGTCTTCCTTAGATACGGCTTCTTTCAGCTTGGCCATAACTTCGTTCTCTGACATGGTCGACATGCGCACATCCTGTTTACGCTCGGCAGGCGTTTGCTTAGCTGGTGCTACTTCAGCTGGTTTGGTATCCGCTTGAGCTTGGGGCTGAGTGGGCTTAGGCGCAACATTCAGCGGCTTAACAGGGGCAGGCAAGCGTGTGGAAGCCTGTGTTTGACCCTGCGGCTGTCTTGGCTGAGACGCTTGGCTGCCATTGGGGGCTCGAGAAGCATTAGAGCTGGCCGGGCTGTCGGTACGTTGCCGTGAAGCCTGACCTGTTGGATCCCGTGTGGAGCTCGAGCTTGACTGTGGAACCACAGGAGGCCGCGTTGATGCAGCAGTCGGGGGTGACGGCGCTGGCCGTTGAGCTCGAAGAGCGCTGGCGGCCTGGGTTGCAGCCTTTGGCGCCGGGGGAGCCGCTCTTGTTGGATTGAATCTATCAGTAGATGAGGGGCTTGAGCTGCCGTATCCCCCGCCAATCTCCTGCTGGGCTAATGGGACTTTGGTCTTTGGAAGAGAAGCGTTGTATTCCTCCAGCTCTCTTCGTTCTCGCTCCTCTGCTTCACGCTGCTTTCTCTTCTGCTCTTCCCTCAACACATCCGGAGACACATAATTCGGTGGCATGTTCTGCATTTGCTGGCGCTGTTGTTGGTGCTGATGCTCATTTGGAGTTGGGCGCCTTTGGCTATTGCTACTGGACTGAGGGGGTGTCGTATTGTAGCCAGGGCGTTGAGAGTTGCTAGGAGGAGCTGGACGAGGGGGAGCTACCGAACTGCCGCCCCCAAGTCCAAGCTGCTTGTTCGGAGCAGACGGCATACCGGCAAACTGATTATCAGCTTTCTTCGCCAAGTCCGTCGTGTAAAAGTCCAAGACCTCGAAGACAGCTTCAGGGTTCCGTTCATAGTCTTCCTTGGTGATTGCCGACGAATTGAGCAGCTTCGACCACTCTGGCGGCAAGCCAACAAACTCTCCGGTCTGGGGGTCGAAGCCAACGTGGACGGCGTGTGAGAAATTGGTTGGATTGCTTACACCACCCATGCCGGGGCACGCTCCGTAGATAAAGTCGATCCACTCATAAAGATCATCATCGCTCTTGACCTTGATCTGGAGCGTCTTTGTATGGCCATCGTCATCACCTGGGCTCGTAGATGCTCCGTCTGGCTTCCGCTTGATCTCAAAGATGGTCCCGGCAGCCTCTACTCTACCGACGTTGACCACATCCTTCAAGTAAAGCGTGTATGATACTTTGCCACCCTCCGTTTTATGGAAGTCTAGAGACTCTTTGCGGAGAATCAGGTACTTTTGTTTCCAGGGCTGGATGAAGTTTTTGCTCTCCTTGACCGAAGCCCACCCTTCCTTTCTTACAGCCACTCCTCCCATGCCATCGGTATTGTTGGTCTGCTGGCGGGCAATCGGCAGGGATATTGTGGAGCCCGTATATGTGGATGTTGCGGTGCTACGGATCGGGGAGATGGCCATGTTCGCCATGCTTCCCGGTAGGTTAGTACTCGGTGTTAGGTTGAGTCGTGGTCTGTCGTTAGGAGGTCGAGGCGCCGGGCCGGGGTTCATAAACTGGCCAGTCGAATAAATACTGAAGCCGAATTAGTGTCAAGGCATCATCGAAGCGGTCTGTTAACGCGTGCAACTCGGGGCAATGGGGCAGAGTCAGTGGCTGGGTGTCGATAGCCTTTGATAGCAATGCACCAAATGAACAGCAATTGGACCCAGACCATCCATGTGACGTGACCAAAGAGGCAACTTCATCCCGACTCCCAACAGTCGGGAATGCCGGCCAACCAGCACTCCGGCCATTGGAAGGGGCCGAACGGTTCCCAATTGTCATCCTCTGATATGAAGACCAGACCCAATAGCTGCACCACGCCGAGGGGCTTGCTGCCGACAATGTTGCAGAATGATCTACCCAGTATAACGTACCTATTCTGAGCCATATCGAATTAAAGTAAACGTGTAAAACCGTGGGTATCCTGTGTATAAATGCCTCTATATCCTGCAGCGCAAGACCGGGGGGTTCTCTGCGTTGGAATGGCGGAAGACGTTGTCAGATTGGCGACGAGACTCGCTACCGTATCAATGTCGATAAATGCCCAATCGATCAATAAACGCGCAAACGAGCAGCGAGTTGCAATCCCGAGGAGCAGCCGCACGTTGTTGCGCCGACGTTGGCTGGCTCGCTCAGGTCGGTAATAGGAGGGGGGGTCTGCTGGCACATGTAGCTGAAGGGGGCGGCTATCACTCCCAAGGTCGCTGAGGAGTCTCGAGGAGGCGCAGAAAGGGGGACCAGAGGCTGCAGGCGAATGGCCGTCTTTCTGCGCGAGATGCTCGGTCGCTACGGAAATGCGCAGACGACTATTTCTGGATCGCCGAGATTCGTCAAGAACGCAAACATGCAGAGAGGAGAGAGAGAGAGAGAGAGAGAGAGAGAGGAGGAGCGGGATGTGAGAAGAAAGAGGATTGAGAGATAGAACGGGGAGAGTGGGAGGGAACAGCTGCACCAACGAACCAGCTGTCTTTAGGAGTCCTGAGTACGGAGTACGGAGTACCAACCTCTGAACCACAGGGCATCGCGCTGGTCGCGGTACTTACGCCACCACCCACCGCACTATGGCGGTGGAGGTAGCGTCTGGTGGTGAGAACCTCCGAGATGGAGAAACAGGGTGTGGGGAAAGTCGCGACAGGGGACTCACAGGGCCAGTGCGGAAGGCCACACCCGTTGTTGGCTCAGGTAGGGTGGAATTGCCGCCACCAAAACCCCTGAAGAAGCTGTGAGGTTAGGGACCAACAACAAGTGGGTGACAATGAAAAATGGACTGATGATCACTTTTCTGAATTTCTATACGGAGTACTCGTACTAGCATCAAGACCTTTTATCATCACATCACAGCGTTGCAGCGATATGGGCATTTTGCGGTCCGCTTTTCCGTTACCCACCTCGGGACGTTGACCTGAAATCACCATTGGAGAGGAGAGCCTCCAAGACTTTGGAGAAATGCGCCTTAGTACGAAGTACTACTCTCTAGTGCTCTGTGGCCAGTCGTCAGTAGCCAGTTGTTTTTCCTCCAAGGTCCTCATTCTCTTCCCTCACCAAGTAAAATGACGATCCTTTTCAAGCCAGCCTTGGCGGACACGAGATTTCCGGCCCTTACTCGTACGAGTAGATGCTTGTTCAAGGCATGTTCCGTTTCATGGACACGTGCTCCAGTCCAGGGAATTTCAAAACGGTGCCGATATGATGGACGGCAAGGGGGTATCCCTGCGTAAGGCGTCGTTTTAGAAGCCTTTTCGAATCAAATCGAGGTGCTTCGCACTAGTACTCTATTGACTTCATACTCGTAGGCCAAGAGTAGTAGGCAAACCTGTCCATTTCATGATCATCCGAGAGACGTCTTTGGTGAACATCTTTGCAGAGCCGCTAGGTCAAACACTCACCAAAAAAAAACGAAATCAAAGTACAATCTCGTGTCTGCTAGGAATTATTATTAAGCCACCCACACATCCAGAGGCCGGGGGCATGACCAACCAAGGAAAAGGGGTTGATGAAACACCTTCATGTTCAAAAGCATTCTCATCCGAATTGCCCCTCATCAACCACTTAGAGGACAATACCCCTGTCTCCGGAAAGGCAGGGGTCGTTTCGATGAACAGCCTGCAAACTCATTCAACAACGGCCTGTCGCGTGACGGACATCTGCACGGCCATCGAGTACGAAGTACTACACACATGCAACACTCTGAAATCTGACTCATCCCCTCGCTTACATATTTTCTTGTACACACACACACCATCTCTCTCCATAGACATGACAATTACTACTCGTAGTCTTTAGATGAACACTATCTAGTATAGATTCTAAATACATCCTCTAGTAGTCTGCGGTCAGGCCTTCAAATGGCCAATTGCACCTGTTTTTTTTTCGCCAAACTCCGTTTTTACAGAGTGAATCAATTTTCCAGTACCACTATTATCCTGCTTCATCGGGTAGCAATATCGATTTCCTGTCCTTCAAACTTTGGAAGTTCGGTCTCGATGTTGGCCCAGCTCTTGTTGCCGTCCACGATGGACTTGATGGCCTCCAGAATCTTGTCCTCCTCAGCTCGGACTTGAGTTGTCGAATCACGATCTCTTAGCGTAATAGTGCCATCCTGAAGGGTCTGGAAGTCAACAGTGATGCCAAGAGGCGTGCCGAGCTCGTCGTTTCGGCTGTATCGCTTGCCAATACTGGCAGAAGAGTCATCCACACGGCTGGAGATGCCAATGCTTCTCAGTCGCTGCGACAGCCTTTTGACCGTCGGCTTAAACTGTGGGTTGGAGGACAGGGGCACAAGGAGGACCTTTGTTGGGGCCACCGGGGGTGGGAAGGAAAGCACCTATGAATATGGTTAGAGGCTGTTGCATAATTTCCCGATAGCAAGCTATGTCAAAACTTACACCGCGTGCTTCATCACCACCATCACTAGCACGAGTCCAGAAGTTATGCTCAATCAGCGAATAGAGGATTCGGCCGATACCGAATGACGGTTCAATCACGTTGGGCGTGTATTCGCGAGTGTTCTCAACCCTCTTGCGGAACTCGATCTTAAGGGAATCACTGGTAATCTCAACCTTGCCGTTGCCAACACCGGCCACTTCCAGAGTAATCTTGCCGGTTTCAGTCAACTCCTTAGCCAGCTTCTCCCGCTGTTCTTGCGAGGTAGCCTCCAGAGCTGACTCCACCGGCTTGGCGTCCTTCTTGAACAGCGGGCCGAACTTCTTCTTCTCAATGTCAATCTGCCACTCCTCAATGACCTTGGGCTCATCCAATCGCTCTCGGACAACCAAGGGCGCGCCAGTCTTCTTGGCATGGACTGTCAGATCATATGCGCTGCGGTCGGCACAGCCAACACACTCCACCCAGCCCGAGGAAGTGAGAAGCTCAGCATCCCAGCAGTCACAGGCGTAGTGGGCCATTTCATTGGCCATGTGCTGTCGGAATCGCATCTTGGACAGATCGACGCCAATCTTCTCCAGGAAGAGGTGGATACGGGCCAAGAAGTAGCCGAGCGTCTCGTTGTCAACAACGCCCTCCTTGACAGCCTGACCAATGGTCATCTTACGGGTGTCAGTCTTTCCAGACAGCTGGACGTGACGGTCCAGGAGAACCAGCTCAACATTCTCAACCTCGTGGAATCGGCTGTGCTTCTTACCGCCCTCGGGGTCAACGAAGTGCTCAATCTCAGCCATCAAGAACTCTCGCACCCGCAAAAGACCGGCGCGGGGAGAAATCTCGTTTCGGTATGACTTGCCGATAGAGGCCGAGGCGAAGGGCATCTGAGATTGGTTGAACTCGAGGAGCTTGGCAAAGTTGAGGAACTGGCCTTGGGCGGTTTCGGGGCGGAGGTAACCCGGGAGGTTGCTGCTGGGGCCGATGGATGTCTGGAACATCAGATTGAAAGCAACAGGCTCCGATGGGAGCACGCCGGTGTCTGGGTTCTTGAGATCATACTTCCTGATGAGCTCGCCGAGTTCCGGGCCGTTATAGTTGTCAATTCTCGCCAGCACCTCCTCGTACTCCTGGACGACAGCATCGTCGAGCTTGACAGCCGCCGACTTGGCCTTCTTCTTTTTCTTCTTGGGATCGGCCTCAGTCTCCTCCACCTTCTCGCCACGAGCCTCCTTGTCGCCATTTAGTCTCGCCTCCAAGATAGCCTCGACGAAGTGGTCGGCTCGGAGAATCTCGCCGTTCTTGGGATCCTTGCACATCCAATCGGCGAACTTGTCGACGTGGCCACTGGTCTTGAGGACCTCGTGCGGGGTCAAGGCAGTGCAGTCGACCTCAAGCATATCCTCCTCAAGGACGAAGTGTTTCCGCCACAGATCAATAATGTTGGCCTGAAGCGCGCAGCCCGGCGGGCCGTAATCGTAGAGACCACCAACCCCGCCATAGATCTCGAATGAGGGGGTGTAGAACATGCGCCGCCGCAGCATGGCATCGAGGACAACCTTTTCAAGGGGCTGGCCCTTGAGGGTAGTAGCGGTAGAAGTCATGGTGCTGACGTTTTGTGGGGTTTGCGCCTTCAGAGGCTGGAATGCGCAGCGTCTAGGAGAGACTGTAAAGGCGCGGCAGGTGATTGCTGTAGCAGACCTGTATGCACACGGGGCGGCTTTAGACCTGAAGCTGAAGGCGTACAATGAAGAAGTGCGCAGTAGTTGAATTGGCTTCATCCACCGTAGATCGAGCCGAGTCGAGGAGAGTGCGTGAGTCACAAAACTCGCGCCGCACAATTCCTCGGGATGGTGGGGAAAAGAGGAAGAAAGATTCTAGACGAAGTGGTGTGTGTGTGACTGTTACCACACTACCAACTCCACGGCTTATTGCGGGCTGCTACGGAGTTCGTTCGGAGTACTGAGTACTGAGTACAGCTGGGCTTGATTCACAGGTGTCCCTACTGGAGAACTGATGTTTTTAATGGCTTTGGCTTGCCCCTCCATAGACCCGAAGTCAAAACATGCTGCCGCTAACCTGTAGCGGGTAGCTGTGATAATAGCGGGGGGCACTTCAAACAACAGAGACAGATGTTATGAGGTTGCGAAATAAACGTAGAAGGATGAAATATTTTGACCATGATTAGATGTATACTTGATTAATTCATGTCACTGCAGCTCAAAGACCGAATTGTTCAGCTTCTGGTACATGAAGGTTCTGGTCACGAGAGGCGGCCGTTGGTATCTCCAAAGTCCAGACGCCAAAGAGCGGGATGTCGATAAGATAAGCCAAAAAACCATCTTACCCGAGCCAAAGAGATGGGATCAAATAGGTGGTTTCAAGTCTCACCGCCTTTGAATTGACGCACACCCGATGCGGCAGAATTTTGAACCACCACACTTAGAGATGCATGAGCTGGAGTAGTAATATTATCTATCGTTATTTTTGCCCGTCCAAAATCGTTCGACCGCCAGCGTACCTATTCCACCGAGAAAGACTGTTACTGAGGCTCCTCTATCGCCCCGTCGATAATACCACAACCATGGCGCCAGACACATCATCACCCTCGGCCCCCGCAGGATCTGCCGCTCCGAAGACACCCAGAGAGGTCGTTAACGATCCTGCCCGAACCGGGTTCGACCCGCAGATGAAATGGTGGATGAACTACTTTAGAATACTGTCTGGGCAGATGACGCCCGAGGGCCAATTCCATTACCGCGAGTGGCGGTACAAGGTCCACGAGCAGCGCGACTGCAAGCGATGCGACGAATACCGCGACTGGCTGTTCACATACTCGCCGGTTATACGATTCCTGTCCGGCAAGATTGAGGACTTGAACGGCAAGCTTGATGCTACAAACGTAGTGTGCCGCCGGTGTCCTTCGCGGCTGGAGGAGGACGGTCAGGTGCATCGGCAATCGGGAGGATTCAGTCCCAACCATGGCATCCTGCTTTGCGCAAACGAGATCCGCGATCGCAAACATCTTGAAGATACACTGGCGCATGAGATGGTGCATGCATGGGACCACCTCAGGTGGAAGGTCGATTGGTTGGGTGACAAGGACTTGAAGCACGCAGCATGCACAGAGGTTAGTTGCCATAAGCACCATGCCGACCAGGCTGAGAAGCTGGAAAGTGCCGGATAACTGACACCTTTCAACAGATTCGCGCATCGATGCTGAGTGGCGAGTGCCGCTGGACAAGAGAAGCATTTACACGGGGCAACTGGTCATTGACACAACAGTTCCAGAACTGCGTGCGCGCGAGAGCCATCAAGTCCGTCATGGCGCGACCACGGTGTAAAGACGATGTACAAGCGGCCAAGGTGGTCAATGAAGTGTGGGATTCATGCTTCTCAGATACTAGACCATTTGACGACGTGTATAGGTGAAGGCGGTTGTATTATAAGGCACCCTCAAATCATGTACGATACGATAGATCTGGCGCAGTTGCATCCATGGCTCTCAACTTAAGTTTCAATGCTATTAACGATACCCCAAAGAAGAAATATCTGGTTCGGCTTCCTGTAATCGCCTTTATAATAACCCTCCAAAAGAAAAAGACTCCAGCGACTCCTTCATATGCAAGTCATTATCCCGATCCAATTGTTACAGACCCAACTCCGTCAACCAACAGACCAACAAGACGTCAATTACATGTGGTCATATCACAATTCAAGAGCTCCTCTCACGGTTGGTAGCCCTTTCACCCTTCACGCAGTGCTTGATGATCCATGGGTGGCCTTGTACTTGCTCAAGAGGGATTCTCTTTTCGGGGTCGAGAACCAACAGCTGCTTTCTGTTAGCTAAAGCATTCGCACAAGTACTAGGGATCGTCACTTGCCTTCTTAATAAGGTCGGTTGCTTCTGGACTGACAAACTTGGGGATTTGCATGTCGGCACGGGCAATCCTCCGCTGCGTCATGACAGGTGTATCCTCGAATGGAGCCTCGCCAACCAGGAATTCATATGCCAAAACGCCTAAACTCCACAGGTCGACCTTCTCATTATAGTAGTTATCCGAGGAACCGGGCTTGATCATTTCCGGAGGCAGGTAGTCCAGCGTACCACACAATGTCTTCCTCCTGTTGTTTGGCGCATGAACACTCCAACCAAAGTCGGAAATCTTGATTTCCCCATGGATGCCAACAAGAATATTTTCTGGCTTAATATCCCGATGGATAACATGCTTCCGGTGCAGATATCGCAGAGCTGAAGCCATTTGTGCAATGTATTGGGCAGCCTTCCACTCAGGGAAGCGATTCTCCCTTCGAAGGTGCTTGTACAGCTCACCCTTGCCGGCGAATTCAAGGATCAGGAACACTCGTTTGCTGTCGTGGAAATGACCAAACATCTGCAGGATGTTGGGGTGCCGCAAGTTGCTCTGGATCTCGATCTCTCGTCTAACTTGCCTCTCGACTCCTCCCACTTGCAGCTCATTCTTGTGCAATACCTTGAGGGCACAAATGAAACCGCTTGTCCGCTCCCTGGCGAGATACACTCGTCCAAACTTGCCCTTGCCCAGCGGCCGCCCGATCTCAAACATACCGAGGTGAAACTGCTTTGGCAAGCTGGGCTGCTCGATCAATGAGGTGGATTTTGTCTCTTCTGTGCCTTCCTCAGAGGCGCGTGGTTGACCGGATGGCAGAGGTTTCCTGGCTGCGGGTGGAGGAGACGTAGGGTTGTTGGCCTTCCTCTGGGCAGCTTGTGAAGGGAGGGTTACAGATGCGACAGCATTGCTGCTCTGCGACTGAAGAGCCACTTTGAAGTGGTTCGGCCGGCTTGCACTCGGGACCGATGTCGCCACCTGCTTTGATCAGCATCCCGTCAATGGGCATCAATCAATCCATTGCTCTGTCCTACCTTGCTCTTGGAGTAGAGCTTGGAACTGTCGCCCACGTCGTTTTCATCGTGGACCGACATGTGCTCAAACCGCGACTCAAGCGTGCGTGTAGACATCTTGTCTATACAATGTGACGGGCACTTGCAACTCAGGGTGGCGAAAGATTAGGAGGCTTAAGCTGTTTGTAGGTAGTAACTTGCGGTAGCTGAAGAAGAAGGGCCGAGGATCGATGTTTCTTGCGGTCTGTGGTTGTCAGGGCAACGACCTTGAGACATCCCTGAGGCTGACTAAGGTCAGTGTCCAATGCGGTGCAGTAAGCTGAAGATGTTCTAGAACACGGCAAAAACTATTTTCGTTACCGAGTAGTAATACTTTGTGATATTAATACGAGTACTACTACTAATATGGACTGCAGAACGTGCCGGGAAATACATTTGACCTGATATTTTGCTCGATATGACATGGTGCTCGTGAACACTTTCTTCCGAGGGATGGACAATTAAACTTAGCCGTTAGCATCTCCTACCTGGGCACTAGTAAGACTGTTTAAGTAAACGGCCTATTAATATCTTACTTAGTTCAAACCGGAGTCATTGAGTTTGTGGATATTCTCTTGAGCGCTGGGAAGGTGAATGCTATCATAAGAAACGTCTTGGAGACAGATCTGATAAGATGTTGATACACCCCGCTGTACGACTAACCCCACCATAGCTCGTCCCGCATCACCACTTCGTTCAGCATCACCCACTTCTCTCTGCTCTTTGCGCTGTATAAGCCAAATGCAGCTGTACCACGAAGATACTGAATACCATTAACCGCTACGATCCAAAGATGTCTCACATCAACTCCCCCAACGAACCCTTCCCAAGTCCCACGGCGCTCGCCGCCGCCACAACCTCCCACACCCAAAACCGCTTCCGCATCTCAACGCGCAAACTCCCCATCTCCAAATCCGGCGCCATCGACGCCCTGGAAAAGAAGATTGGCATCCCCGTGCCGGAGATGATCTTCGGCGACAACCTCGTCTCCATCACCCACACGCCCTCCAACTGGTCCCTCAACTTCAACACCGCTGACGCCCTCGATGCCGTGGACAAGACAGACAAGCACATGCTTCGCGTGGCGTACGCGCGCGACTGGGAGAGCACAAGAGAGGAGACCACGCAGAATATCAAGGAGGTTGTCAAGCCATACGACTGGAGCTATTCGACAACGTACGCAGGGACCGTGGAGCATGCGGAGCTGAGCTTTCAGCCTACCACGGAGAGGCAGATCCCCATTGAGTTGTTGAAACGGCGAGATCCAATCCTCTTCTTTGATGAGGTTGTTCTGTACGAGAGCGAGCTGGACGACAATGGCATCTCCGTGTACAGTGCGAAGCTACGGGTACACGAGAAGCGCATGCTGCTGCTGTGTCGGCTCTTTATGCGCCTTGATAATGTCCTGGTGCGCATACGTGATACCAGGATCTATGTGGATTTTGAGACGGACGAGGTGCTTCGTGACTACACGTCCAAGGAGGCAAGTTTCGATGACATGAAAAAGGTGAGAAATAGGCTTCATGGGGCTGATCTTAACTTAATGGCTAATAAATTCCCCTCTATCAAACAGGCTCTGTGGAGGTCAGGAAGACTACCTGACGACATAACCATCGCACTGCGAGACCCCAATGTTCTTGATCCATTTTTGGGTGTTGTAGAGCATCGGACAGAAGTCATCTCCCTGGCGGCTCAGCGCTGATGACATGGGACAGGAATAGGCATAAACATTGTATAGGGACGGAGCATGGGTACAAATGGTGTTAGGAGTATTGCTATTAAGCTCGTTCACTTTGTCATGCTTTTGCGCGGGATACGCCTAGAAAGGGGCCAATCCCTAAAGACTCTACTATGAAGAAAAGAATACTAGGCGTCATATCAAGAAAGCACAATGAAGTCTAGCCAACCCAACGCCTCCCCATTTTCCCCCAATGGTTTCTATGCCCAGACATATATAGACGTGACCAACATGAAGATGACTTCTTTTTTTCTGAAAACGGTTTGCACCAAAGTGCCCCAAACTCCGTCCTTCTCACCGGCCATCTTGGGGAGATGACGTCTCAGTCACCTCCTCGTAATCCAACTCCCACCTGTCCACTTCTCGGAACTTCCTCGCGGCTTGCTTCAGCTCGTCTGCCGATAAAGTTTCTCCGGTCTGGGCAGAGCCTGTGTCGAACGTATCGTCCGCCAAAGGTATGAATCTGCTCTCCCCTTCTCCGTCTTCGTTCTCATCATCACTCTCCTCATTCCCGTCATCCCCATCGTTTTCCTTATCTGATGAATGGTGTGAATAAGATCTGGCATTACGCGAAGAAGCTCTTGCTGAGACCGGCGCCTGTTTTGGTTTTAGAGTCGAATTACCTGCCCGACCGCCACGAGAAGCCGGACGTGCGGAAGTAGCTCGGCTGGGTGGTCGGCTTCCTTTCCTCCTCCGAGCGGCTCGAGTATCTAAATATGAAAGCTCATCATCGTCGTTGCCTAGGCCTGTGGTGTCGAGTTCCTCGTCGCTATCGAGACCTAACGGGTCGCGAGCCTTTTTGTATCGACGCTTTGGAAGTAAACTTGTAAGATCAGCCGTCGTAAGCTTCGGGGAGTGCTGTTGACGCGACACAGGTCGCCCACGAGTCCTGGCAGCCCTTGCCTCCTCAAAGTTTGGTGAGTGCGTAAGCGAGGGTGGTGAGGAAATGTCGGATAGGTTGTCAAGTCGTGTGGGGGTAGTAATCGATGGCCTACGGCGCCTTTTCGCCAGTGTTCGAATATCTGGCCATATATCTGGCCCTTCTGAACCGCTGCTAGCTGGGGGGGCCATAATCTCATCTTCGTTAATTGGAGTGACCGGCCGCTGGAAGAGTCCCGGGGGCTCCTGGGGAGAGGACAACTCTGACAACTCAGAGTCGCTCTCCTCATCCAATTGCTGAGGAGAAGGGGGTAGATCTGATAATTCGGAGGAGTCGCTGCCCTCAACAGGTTGTTCGATTGGTTCTGTTCGCGACAATTTCTCCGGTCGTATGTTACTGTGATGCGCATCCTCGCTCTTCCTCTTTTTTGTGTTCGAGGGTCCGGGAATTTCTGGCGATGACTGACGCTCTACTTCTTTGCTTTGCTGTGTGCGACGGCGATTGTTCAAAGGCGTAGACTCGGCTTCGGGTTCAAATTCGTCCTCACTTTCTGATTCGGGCTCCTGGACTGTCCTTGACGGTCCTTGTAGTGGCTTTCGATTCGTCCCCAGGATACTCGGTTCTCGCGCACGTCTCCTGAAAACACCAATGTTGAATGACGAGCTGACACCTGGTGTGGTTCCGCCTCTACTGCTTGGTCGAATCGGGGGATCGTTTCGGCCGATGAAGCTGGATTGGCGCGATCGGGGTCGGAAGGTGCTAAATGACATAGAAGACACATCCACTGAGCGTGATCCATCGGGAACGTCGCCGTCTTCAAAACTGTCGTCCAAATCCCCAAACACACTATCGCCCAAGTCCAATCCAGTGGTATCTCGACGGTGTGCCGGTGTTGCCATGGCGCGACGGCCAACCTCAACTGAACTTCCTGAGTCTTCATCTCTGCCGGTGTTACTGCTCGTAGCGTCCTCATTGGCGAGTCTGTCCAATGCCGTATCACGGTTACGGTTTGCGGCCCGAATCGCGTCTTGTTCCCCAACACTCAGACGTCCAGCTGGCCGAGTTCGCCTTGAGCGACCCCTAATTTCCTCCTGCTCTCCATGAATTCCATCGTTGTCGCTAACGGGTTCCGCGCTCGGCGACCTAGGAGGAGCAGCTTTCGCGGCTCGGGCTGGCGCAGGTCGCCCTCTCTTAGGCCGCGGCATCGTGATCAATGGAGGATTTCAGTCGAGACGTACGCAAGTTACTGTAAAAAGAGATGCTGATTGAAAATTAAAGCGTTCGCCGTGAAACCAAAAACCAATACGCAAGAATTGAGAGGCCCAAGTGATTGCGCTGCCGGGGTGTGCGTTTGGGTGAAGATGTGGCAGAGGGCTATTTTTGAGTGGGAGCAGCCACGACGCGTCGAGACGCGGGTTAGAGAAGCTGATTCGCAAGGCTGCGACCAATTCAGTGGACCCACTAAAAGCCCCGATCCGGAGGCCGGGGTGTATGTCAGCCTTCTCTTCACATGAATACCTTAACATGAATAACAAATGTGCTGCTAATTGATTCAACTCTATACATTACTCCGTACATGATTTCATTTTGGAAATTTTATGCATTATCCATCATATCGTACAACACTAGTCTATTTTCATGAACATTTGGACTTTTCCTTAAGCCACCATCATGGCATTGGTATAAACGTTTGGGGGTTGACGCCGCAAAGACAATCCGGCTGTTGTACATGCGTGTAGTTGGGATTTTCATGATGAAATTTGCAATATGAGCATCTAAATGAGCGCCTGGCCCATGAACATGCTCTTCTTCACTTCGGCAACGACATCCTTTCTGTCGTCGTTGCCCACCAAGACAATACCCCTTCCTCGGCGTCCCATTCGTCCAGCACGACCTAGGCGGTGGATGAAGTCAATCGTAGTGTGAGGGACGTCATACAAAATGACATGGCGGACAGCCAGGGTATCAATGCCTCTCGAAGCCAAGTCCGTCACCACCAGAGCCTTCACATTCAACAGCGATCGCCGGCGTCCTGGGTTTGGCGGCGCCACGATTCGAAGTGGTTCGGAAGAAGTGAATGTCTCAAGAATTTCGCCGTGGCGTTTCTCTGGCGTATCCCTATGTAGCGCTTGGGCGTCGATGCCTTTTGAGCGAAGATACTCGGCAACCTCTTCAGTCTTTTCGCGCTCGTTGACAAAAACCATCACTCGGCGGACCTCAATCTCGTCCTTGAGCAGCCCCTCGTGTTGTGCAGCCTCTCGACCAATTGTGTAAATGGCATCTGCGCATGCCAAGTTCTTGTTGTTGCGGTAAGGTTCTTTTGACACATCAATGACACCAAGCTGCACACGTCGCGGGATAGCGTGGAGGTTTGGTGTCGTGATTCGGACCATTTTGGGATAATTAACTGCTAGGTAGTTGTTCAGCTTCCTTGGGATGGTGGCTGAGCAGCAAACCAATTGCTTCAAGGATGGCGTCGCACGCTCAATAATGCTGGTTGTGACAGGGGCAAAGCTTCGATCGAAAAGGGAATCTGCCTCATCCACAATCAAATGGGATACTCGAGACAGAATGTTTGGGTCAGAATCGGCAATTGACGCCAGCAAGTGAGGTGTGGAGATGACAACGTCCAGGCCTTTTGGCCCGTACAGATTGCGTGAAATCTGTTGTGCTTTCAGATCTGAAGACAGAACCTCCGTCTTAAACTTGGCCACGTGAGATAGCAATTTGGAAAGCTTTCCAACCTGATGCGCAAGTTCTGCTGTCGGCACAAGTACAATGACCTTCGGTCGAGACATGGTGGGATGAGGCTCCTCAAACGGTTTGCCTTTGAAGTTTGTAGCTTTTTGCCGCTCCTTCTCTGTTTCTACACGCTCCCTGTAGGCCTTGATTTCCGGGTCCTCCGACTCTGCAATCTTCAACGCATCAATGGCGGGCAGGAGGTAAGCAAGTGTCTTCCCCGAACCAGTCTCTGCTGCTAGCAAGAATGAACTCCTTTCAGTTGTTTTGCTTTTCGACTCTCCTGGGTTCGCTTGTGCCAGGAGCGCCGGAATAGCCAACCTTTGCACGGGTGTTGGTCGAATGTCAACCATATCCTTGAACAACTCCTCGGTCACGGCCGACTTCAAAACGGGCAGCAGGTCAAATTGGTCGAAACCCTCGTATCTCTGCATCCTCTCCTTCAATGACGCACGTTTTCCATAAGACACTGTCTCCAAGGCACGCTGCATCTTCAGCGCCTTTCTCTCGTCCAGAGGCCGCCGCTCGCCATCGTTCCGGGAACCTCTCCGTTCACCGAGAGACGCGGGGCGAGCTCGTGATGGTGCCCGACGGGAATCGATATTAGCCACAGTCCTGTTCATGCCAGAAAAGGGCCCTGCGGTTCTCTCTCGACGGAATTTTCGATCATCGTGAGACGAAGATGGCGCTCGGTGGACCCGGTCTGCAAGAACCATGCGCGATGGCCGAGCCTTGACCTGCCGCGACATGAACCGCTGGCCCAGGCATGACTGCAAGGAGCTTTGAAGAACTGGGCGGGCTCCAATGGCGGTGATGCACCGGAGACACACCGAATTTGCGGCCACGGGGCGCATCGTGGGAATGTCGTTGTGGTGATGAGGCCCCAATGTGCTGTGGTGGAAGCGGGAACTTTTTCTGACAGTACTCGGCGCATCGGAGGCTCTTAGCGCCGACTCCGTGCGCGGGCCTCCGTCATCTGCCACCGATAACCCGGAGGACCCTTGAGTTCAATGCCGACTTGACAACGTTCAAGAAATAATATATGAAGCAATATTTTTTTTTTTGAATACCCTCCTGTTAAGTGAAAATCCTTGAATTATCAATCATTGATCTCCCATCAGATAGGCCAGGCGAGATGGCTATCTTGAACACCAACCGGCGCCGAGCCGGATTCTTGATCGGAGGCCCTCCGTCGACTACATATTATAGGCTATTGATCATTCAGAATTCATGTTTTTATAATCAATTGAAATCTACACCGTAACATACAGGCTTAAACGTTTCTTTTTGACTCCGTAAATATTTTTGGCTGATAATCTGTAACCATAGAACAGACGAATGCCGGACCACTTGCGCCAGGCCTACTCCTTGATAGTAAGCAAGAACTAAGCATGAATTGAGGCATTCCTTTTTGGCAATTTCATATACGCTTGCTCTTAGATATTAAAACGTATAATGCTGGTTACAATGGTTACAAAGTGAAAAAGGATGTTGTCATTCGTGGTGGGCGTCTGAAACACCACGGGGCTTGGTTTTGCATTGTGCGAGTTCCGCAAACTAGGGGTTAGTTTCTTATGCCTTGAATCCCGACCACTCGATTGCGAGGTACAGAGCATTGGCGTTTTACATGCCGCTGCACCTACGTTCCAGCTAAGGCAATGCGTGAGTAGTGTCACGTTTTGGTTTCCATCTGGTCTTTGAAGTTCAGTCATGCTGATATGATGGCACAAGACATAAAAAGCATCACATTTCCTCCCTGGTGAATCCGATATATACACATGACTGGTCGTCGCCTTTTGTTTCTGATCATCAGTGCCGGTCACTCATTTGTCTGTTCTTTTTAATTCTCGGTTCATATTCAGCTCTATATTACTTTCCCTTTTAATTCCCCATCTTCAAAATGAAGGCCAATATCATTGCGGTTGCTTGCTACGTCGTCGCCGTTGCAGCACACGGCAAGATCACTTCACCTCAGCCTCGAGGCCCTGGCCCTGCCATGGCTGAAGCCTGTGGCAACGTCGCCGTCGAGGCCGTCAAAACCCAAGACACAATTCCTCTTGAAGACATCCGGCCCGCCTCAAATAACTGTGGGTATTCCCAGCTTTTATATAATTCTTGCATACTGATCCCGCTGCCTAGGCAAACTCAACCTCTGCCGAGGCGCGACCTTCGAGGACAACGAGGATTTGTTACAAACGTTCACCCCCGGCCAAGTCATCGACTTCAAAGCGGTGATTCCGATCCCCCACGAAGGACCTTGCAATGTCTCGGTTGTCGATACCGCGAGCAACCAACTGATTGGTGATCCTCTCATCGAGTTTGACTCTTACGCCGATGAGAATCTACCTCAGCTGCCAGCAAATAACACGGCCTTCAGCGTCACGATGCCCCAGCTCAAGGCTGGACAGTGTACAAAGGCTGGAGAGTGTGTAATTCAGTGGTTCTGGTTCGGGGCCAAGGCCCAGCAAACATATGAGAGCTGTGTGGACTTTGTAGTGGGATGAGAGGCAATGAAGTAATATGTCTATGGCAGCAGGGTATGTATGGTGAGGTGGCATTGTTACACAATGGTTTGGTGAATATCTGGGCATGAAATAAACTCATGTTGGAATGTCAACAACTTGTCCTAGACTTAGCTATAGAGAAAGTTATTCCCCGTCTCCAATAAATATATGCCCAATGCGATATCATCAGTTTGCGCTCCGAGGGTATATCCTTCTCCATATGGTGACATGTGATGCTTTACCTCTACTCTAGAAGCGACCGTCCGATAATGCGATTGCCTGGAGATGACGTGTTATACTCTTTTCGACGCTCTCATCATGAGGGTCTCGGCTTCGTCAATTACAGGACTCCTAGCACGATTAAAGGGGTTATCCTTCGTCGGTTTCGGAATGGGCGTAGCTAGATCTTCACCGCCAGCTCCGGCCTTAGGCTCTTCGGCAATCGAGCCTAGGGAAGCCAATGATCTGTTGCGTCCGCTGCTAATTGACATGCGATTCTCTCGTCGTCTAGTCGAGACCGGACTCAAGGACCCCGCGGAGGACATACTATCGTCCGAGTCAACGCTGGTCCGCCTCGAGAAAACACGCATATCGTCGACATTGACTCGGTCCTCACTCAGGCTGGATTGGATTTTGCGTAAGGTATCAAGGACAGAGGGTTTGTCTTGAGGGAATCTTTCAAGGGTGGGATCGTTGATGTCCACATTCTTTATCGTGTAATCGTCGAGTCTTGGTTTCGAGTCACGTCTCTGCGAGGTATCGATGTAGCTTTCGTGGTCAAAAGCGTCGTCTACGAACTCATAGGCGCCAAAGCATTCGTGAGCAAAGAGTGGAGTTCTGAGATCATCTTCGTTTTCGCTCTCACCCCCGGATGCACTGACTTGAGGGGGTGGTGAATATTCTTCCTACACCGTTGGTTAGATGGTACGCAAGAAACTCTTGTTTCTCTTCTCACTGCATCAAGCTTCTCAGCCGTGTCCGCAACTTCAGCTGCCGTTCTGGCGACTTGCTCGATTGGGGTTGAAGATCTCTCCGCCTCTGTGCCCTTGATCTTGGCCAGTGATCTCTTGGGGAGGGGATGGTGGTCAAGAGGCACTTTCACGAAGTTGTTCTTGTTGCCGAGTCCATCCGTATCTTGGCCGACATCACATTAGATATCGAGTCTTTTTGATGGATATGCGTTTGCTGAACATGAACTTACCGACAGGTTGGCCCTCGTCCACGACCCAGGCATCATGATTCCCTACCTTGAACTTGAAGTGATATTCTCTTCCTGGCTCAACAGATACCTGGGCTCTGAATGAGTATTCGCCGTCATCGAGTGTGGATTGCATCTCCTGGAGTTGCCATTCTGGATTCGTGAAGTTGCCAGCGAGGAATACGGGAGGCTGCGTTCCGCGCTTTTGGTAGGTGATGATGAAGGGAACCGTGGTTGCAGACATATTGATTGATTGATAAAATGTCCTGCGGAGGGGTATTGACGCGTATGCGGAGATCGCCAAGTAATAGAGGCGGGTAGAGGAAACGAGGAGCTCGCAGTAACCGCTCTACACTGACAGGATAATAATAGGGCGCCAATCGAAGCGTGCTTATGCGGGGATTTGCAACGACCCTGCAGATAGATCGCTTGTATATAGACAGGAATTGATCCGTATTGCTCGTGGCGATGATGGCCTATTCGGGGACAGCTCCGCCTCTTTCGTTGGGGGAAGACGAAGACGGTGATGGAGGGTGGTTGAATCGGATAAGGTTAGTTCATCAAATCGTCATGATTGATAGATGGCGCCGCTGAATGACGTGAAATTCGCGTATGTGAGGCGAGACTCAACCATGGATGCCTCTAAGCAGAAACCTTGGTGCGATGGAGGTGGTGAAGTGGGAGGACTGGGGGGCCGAGGCGATATTAATATAGGAGACGAACAGGCAAGGCAGAGACAAGCAGGCAGGTCGTTTTGCCAAGTGGGACATGTGAAGATATGCAGACGCAGCTGTACATATTATCTAGGAGTCTCCAGGAGTACTCCGTACGTGGCTCAACTATATGTAGATGGCTGTTGAAGCAGGTATCTTCGACACCCCGCAAGACAACATGGAGGAGGGTTGGCGATCCCATAACCACGCCACGCTGAGCATGGCATAGCCTGATGATTGACTTTTGGCGGAGGAATCTACGAGCAAGTAGTATTAATGCCAAATACTTCGTACTCGTAGTAGAATAGTGCCTCCTTACTAGGCAAGGTACATCAACGTTTTGTGCGGAGTATTTCCCCGTAGCTTAAAGCTTGAACGAACTGCAAGGCACAACTGGTTTCCCCAGATGATAGACAAGGGATGCATGGATTCCAACGGTACGAGTATGTGCAAAGTACGAAGTACGGAGTAGTGCTAATATTATGATAGGATACCTATCGATTCGACCCTGAATATGATGAATCATATTTTGTACTACCTTCCTTATGTGCTACACTTTAGCAGTGACCACCTGATCTTGGGTTATAGAGCATAAAGTACTCCGTAATACTACTCCGTATTACGAAGTACTTCGTTATGCATTAGTACCCAGGTAGTATTAGCTTGGGTGGAGATGAACTAGTGTGTCTTCGTGGCTTCTATGGAGTTAGAATTATTCTTGACCACCAACTACTATTATCATCATCAGCATCATCACGAAGCTGGCTCATTAACGACTTCCACGCAAACGCAATTCAGCTAACGGCGCAATCCGTCAATTCGCCTGCCATGTCAATTCCGCCGCAGCTCATCCGCGTCAAGCGCAAACGAGACGACGATTCTCCCGTCACCTTTCTCCGTGGGTCCGCCGTGTTCGCTACCATGCATCATCCTCTCTAACCTGATGTAGAGCTTGACGAAGACGCGAAGCGACATCGAAGCGGGCGCAACTGGGTATATCAGCGTAGAGAACCAACAGCTCCATCTGCTTCTCAAGCTGTTGTCCGTCACGACAGCAAACCAGTTATTCATGTCTCCAAACCTGAAGATTACTCCTCTCCGACCAAGAAACACAATGACCCTCATGGCCCAGCCCCGACAGGTGTCTCACATCCTTCTGCCGCGACAAAACGAGGTTCAGACGCCCAAAATGTAGAACCGCGAAAGTTTCATGTTTCGAGGGCCATGCTCTCACAAGCATCAGCGAACCAGGGCCCCAACGCCGGACTATCCAAGCAGGCCAGAAACGAACCGACCTTATTTGTGGAGCGAATTCGGAAGAAGATTGTACCCAAGTCGTCGCGACAGAATCTCGCTGCGAAACAAGCCCAGACAGCGGAGGCGACGAATGACTTAGGCGATACTGGCGACGAAAACCGATTGAAGAAACCCGGACTCGCAATCAGGCGTCGAGACCCTTCCCAAGATGGCCCAGCACGCAATCCACTTCCCGCGTCTCTCACGAACCGCCAAAACGAAGATATGGACAGAATAACCGCTGATATGAATGAATGGGTTTTGAAAGAGATTGGTGCCAACTTACAAAGCATAGAGCAAGAAAGAAAACAATCCGAGAAGCCCAAGTTTAGGCCAAAGGCCCCTGAAAAGAGATATCAAGAGCGTCACCCTCAGCATGCAGCCCCGTCCCCTGCGCCTAGTGAAGTTGTGGACACGCCCATGGCTGATGCCGATGAGGAGGGAGGTGACGACGAGTGGGTCATTGAAGAATACGTTCGGATACCAGCACACGCCATGGGTATGGACGTGTTACCATCCGATGTTGGCATCTTGGTCCTAGATGGCGAGGAAGAAAATATGCTCTTCTATGGGTCCCCGCAGGACGAGGACGACGAGTTTCCGGAAGATGATGAAGACGAGAATGGCAAGTCTTGCATGAAGTCTTTGCTGACATGAGAAAGAATCTTGGGGAACTAGGACTAACAACTCACATAGCTGAAAACCATTACACTGCAGATTACCCCGAGGATGAGGTCGATTCGGATGATGAGTTCGACCGTCACGCCTACATGTTTCGAAATGCAAACGCGTCAGACGACGAAGAGTTCGATGATGAAAACTATGACAGTGACGAGATGGTGCTGGAAGGTGACGACGACGACGATGCCAGGATGGATCGTATTCGGGAATTCATGAAACGCAATTCTGCGTTTCCATAGCCCTGCAGGTCACCCCCAATATTGTAACCACACCACCGCATAGACAGCACGCTCGAATAGTACTCCTGTCAAGTTTGCTCAGTCACCTCTCCAAGCCCAGAGACGCCGTGCAACCAATGGCTTGCTACATCTGTCACACGCCGCCATATTACCGACGAGTGGGGGATGACGCATCCTCGCGTTTGTTCACCTTGGTCCCTGCCTCATCACCACTCTCCCAAGTCCAGCATTTATGCAGATCAACTGATGGGAGAGGGAACGAAAGAAATCCGAGCCTCACTTTGGCCCTTTCCACACCTCACTCTGAAACATGACGCCGTTTGCGGATGCGAGAGACTGCCCAGCCGCCCTGACTGGTCCTTGCTGTAACGCCCTTGCCGCGCATTGTAGCAAACACTTAGACGCACCATACGCTCCTGGCGGGTTTTACTAATCATAGTGCGAAAGAGGACGGAGCAGACTTTTTGATCCCGCAGTTCTCGGCCCTCGAATCCAGCCATCTCTCCCTTTTTTTTTTGTTGGGGGGTGAGGGCGTAACATGACTGCTCATCTGCCTGCTCACTGCAAGGGGCCCAATCCGGCAGACTGTTTCACAAATATCGACACAGTGTTTAAGAAGTCATGTAAGAATGATGCACTATTTGGTATTGGTGTTGCTATTGTACACACAAAAAATCAACTCACTGCATGTCACCCATTACCTTTTAGTAAGACGTTACTGTCATGTCCTCCTCATTAGTTGATATGTGCAGCGAAAAAAAGCAGACGACCTGGAAGGCTCGCCGGCCTCGCAGGTATACCTAGATAGGTGTATAATAGTACACGGGGAGGGGTGTGCGTGTGGTCAAAGCCATCATCTTCCCTCTCCCCCAACAAAAAAATCAAGTCATATCCTCCACGGCATTTGTGCTATTTTGATTCCCAAAAGACCAACCCAAGATCGTTAAGGTATGCTGTAGACAAAAGAGAGAGAGAAAAGAGGTAGTGTGTTCTACATGTCGGGGCGATAGGTGTACATAATCGTGCTTCGTTAAGGAGGAGGAGGAGTAGTAGTATGAGGGAAAAGGGTTCGTGTCTGCTTTTGGGCGTGAGGAGTTACAGCTTCATTCGTCGCTGCTCCTTTCTCTTTCTTCGTTCGCTGCGCTCACGGTATTGTAAAGCACGCTTGGCAGCTAAGAAGACGATTAGTATCTTGATGAAAGAACGATGAGGAGCTGAGTTGAATAGAACGTACCCCAGTCTCGTGATTTGCGCTTCGTCTCAGAGTCAACCCAGCTATACTGAATAGCTCGCTCGGGATATCGCTGAGCCAGACCCAAAGGCTCCATGGGCTTGTCCTGGCTATCCCTTTCTCGACACTTGATGCTGATGTGCTTCGGCTCGAGATTGTCCTCGTTGTCAAAGATCAACCAGCCATCATCGTCCCAAAGCGGGATGCGCTGGTTCATGCGGTAATACCAGGCCTGAAGGCCCTGGACGGTTCGCTCGGGAGTTCTGCCGAACATGCTGGCAAAGTCTTGCTTGATTCGCTGCCACTTGAGCTTCTTGTCGTGCCATGCGTAGATGATGAAGTCACCCTCCTCCGTCGTGTACTTTTGGTTGATGTGTCGGTTTTCGCCTTCGGGGGGCGGACTCGGATAGCTGTCCAACCCCGTAGGGGTCAACAGGTACTGTTCGGTCATCTGACTGAAGCTCTGGTGGGTGGGCTCGTATCCCTGGAAGGGTGGCAAGGCGTGACGAAGAATGGCACTCCGGGTAATGCTAGGGAGGGGAGACGGAGGGGTCCAGGACCGTGTTGAGCCGTATGACCTGGCGAGTGCCTCAACACCCTGATCGAACTCTTCGAGGCTAGGAAGCCTCACGGGGCTGATGGGCGAGTTGAGGCGAGTAAGGCGGGGGATGGGAGAGCATTCTCGGGAAGCGTTCGAGAACGAACCTACATATGACGAGATCAGTCACTACTCATGAAGAAAGTAAGACGAATTGGAGGAGACATACGCTCAAGCTTTAATGTTGGGCTGCTAGATATCGAGTCTGGAGGGGATGGCGGGTGGAATAATGATCTGGGGATAGTTGCCAAAATATCGGTTGACAACTTCCGGGGTTGAAAGCGCTCTCCGTGTGTAATGGCACTGATCCCCATCCTGTTGGAGCTAGCTGGCGAGGCCCCACGGATATCCTGAACTTCTTGCGCGGTGAACATGTTCCAGGATGTGATGATGAACTCTCCCTCTCGAGTGGTATAAGACAGCAATAGAACGGTAAGTGCCTCGGCACTCAACGCAAAGCACAGAGCAGAGGACGAACTTCGGATGGATTGAAGCTTTGGTAAGACACGAAGCCTGAAAGGACAGGAGGGAGACTAATTGTTAAATAACGAGGGATAACATGTGTAAGCCAAAGGGCGATGAACACGTCTTGCGTGGAAGAAAAGGAGCGGACGGTTTGAGGATATAATATTCCGGGAGACAACACGAGGGACTCGGCGTTCTTGTACTCTCTACGATGGGGTGTCTACACCCTGGGCGATCAGACGTGTTCGATCACCGGCTAATGCACCTGTTGCTTCTTTCCTGCTCAGTACCTGAATCAACAGTGATAGGCCCCAGAGGGCAGTACAGTACAAGTCAAGTCACTTGTGTTGACTGACATCGGGAGGGAGGTCTGTGTGCCACCCCTGGCTCAACCCTGGACAAGAGAGGAGACCAACAGACATGATGCGGTTGGACAGCCCCAGAAACAAGTGGATCAACATGCAGAAATCGACAAAAAAATGGTACCTGCGGCGATGGAAAGACAGGGGGACGAAAATTGACACTGTCGACGCCGCCATCCGAGACGTTGCTTTGTTCTGCCTGTGCTTTGCAGACAGCCCGGCCGTCTTGGGGGGTGATGGCACTCGGGAGTATTCAGAGACCAAGACAAATCCGGCGTGGGCGACAGTAGCCGACGCGCCTCTACTACGAGTAGAGGGGAGCTAGTGCCGAGGCTGAGATGGGGTACTCCCTGGAGAGTAGAGCAGCAGCAGCAGTAGTAGTAGTAAGTTGACAGAACAAACAGGTCGAGGGTGCAACAGCCTGGCCTGTATGGCCTAACCCGGTCGATGGTGCAGGATGTGGCTCGCCTCCAAGCCGTGCTCCGTGACTATGTACTCAGCCTATGCATGTAAGTGCCATCAAGTAGACCCCTTGGCAGGCATCGACGAGATCTGCCAATGACATATGGAGTATTGACATTAACATTGACATGGACCCGACCTCGCCGTGTTGGCCGGCATTGTGGGTTAACAGCTAATATTAGCTGGCAGCTTTGCCAGGACCCTTGCCACTAGCAAAAAGCGCTGCGCCGCCGCCGCCCCGTGAATGCGACAGTGCGTGGCATTCTATCAAGGGAGGCTGCATTTAGATGCCGGGGCTGTCCATTGAGTTGCGATAGGCCCTCAACGTTGCCCATTTGATATGTAGTTGAGGTAGTAGTAGTTGGTAGATGTTGAGCGTGTGGTGTGTGGTGTGTTAGGCATACGGAGCACTCCGTACAATAAACACGGTGCTTGGCTGTTTGCTTGGCCTGTAGTTTGCACACTTATGCAAACCCGGTAATTCTAACGATGAATTGGCACCGGGAGACTGGAAATGCGCCCAAAAGTTGGGGTTCGCATAGGGCATGTGTGCAACGGCGTCTGCCTGGAGGCGGACCGGACACCAGTCAGTCTACGACTCGGATCCGTCGATGTGATGAGAATAGTACTATGTGTGTATGTGAAAGTAGCCTCCCACATGCCGGGATGGCACACACACACTCACTCTCTCTCTCTCTCCTCTCTCTCTTCTCTCTCTAACTCCCTCACACGCTCACTCACTTACTCACGGACAGCCCTCGCCAACGCAGTCAAGGGCAGCAGCATGTTCGACGGTGCGCCTCGCCTGTGGGGGAGCCCGGGCCATTGTCGAGTTTGATCTGCGGGAGAGAAAAGGGCGCCAGGTCAGGGATGATAGCTGGAGCCGCTGGACGCGGTGCACCTGGGACGGCAGAGGAAAAACGAACGAGATCTGACAGGTAACCGACCAGTTACGCCTCGAGGATGCTTGGTCAGCCAAGTGCAAGTCCATGGCGGCGAACTACTGTATGGGCAAAGTACTTTGCAACGCCATTCTCGTCTATCCACTCAGACTTTCTTTTTCGCACACAAGATGCGACAGCTCGTTTCTGCGTGTCTGACGATGCAGATGCAGGGCAGAAAAAAAAAGAGGAGTTGTCTCGATTTGATCGAGGTCCGCAGCAGGTCACTCACCGATCACATCACTGCACTGTCTCTCCCTCTCCGTCATCCCGCAGAGCCAAGCTCTCACCCTGGGGGGTTGCCCATGCGAAAAGATATGAATCATCACGGGTCAGTAGCGCCTGGTCTATGCTATGCCCTGTTGCCCACGAGCGAGCTGTCCTGTCCGTCAATTGCTACTCCATATTAGTCTGTAGTCCAAACTCCGTATCTCCGTAGTCTGCAGCCCGTCGTCTGTAGCCCGTAGTCCGTACCATCATCACCGTTGGGCCCGAGGCGTTGTCCGGCGTTGCAGCAACATTAGCGTAGGATTTGAAGGGACGAGTCGGCGTGTCCACGGGGCGTGTCGTAATCGAGACTGTGGTCCGGGCCAGAGCAAGAAAAAAACAAAAGGCAAAACAAGGGTGGCGGCCACCAACGGCAGGCGAACAACACTGGTGCAAAAGAGAAAGGGAAAAAAAAAACAAGGCACGTTGTTGTTGCTTTTGTCAAGAAGAGGTTACGTTAAGAAGGTTTGCGCAAGGGGCGGAAAGCAGACCAAGCCATATTAGTGCCCCTGTTGAGCTAAACCCCATGCGGACATGTGTGCGCTGAATGACTGCTGCAATGGCTGCTGTATTTTGCCATTTTCCATCGCACACACATTCATAGCTCGTGATGAGAAATTATTGTCAGCAGATCAGCTCGTCCACTAGATCACTAGATGCCTACACAAAAGTAATAAGTAACACATTGTAGGAAGGGAGAGGCGATCAGCATGCTGGCTGTCTGTGCCTTTTACTTGTTTTGTTATGTAACATGCAACCATTGGCGTCTCCATATTGCCACGACATTCAGCTATCAATGCTGTCACATACATATATGACGAGGAGTAGTATAAGTTGATGTTGACAATACTCTCCACTCGGATAATGCCTTTATGGCTTGCAGTTAGAGTAGTAGTAGTAGCAATACTAGAATTAATAACTCGTATAATACTACTGCTACTCGTTGTTCAGCTACGTTACAGCTATCCATTCCATCGTATTCCGTATTATACCCTGAAGCTCTTTTAGTATTATGGAGTACGGAGCACTGCTACCGAGATATCGCACTATGCCACAGCCTACGGAGTACAAGAGCCGGAGCACATCTCGGAATCTAGTAATCACCGGCACATGCCATGAGTCGGCTCGCCTTATAATAGTATGTCCTAGGTACTCCGTACGAGTAGCAGTAATATGCCAAGCTACTGCTACTAGTCGACTTCGCTTTGTTGAACAAGCACTCCTCCAATTTTCCTTGCCCATGCACGTACCAAGATGCATAGACCAGGATTTCTTTTATCGCGTGTGTTGTGTTGGTTGCCCAAAGCGAGACATAGCAAATTAGACAGTTGCACTGAACTAACATCTTGGAGAGAGGCTTTCGCCATGATGGATAGGTTTCCCGTGATGCCTCCCCTCACCCGAGTCTCCACGCACCACACAAAAAGAAACCTCCCGTCTGCAGTAGGGGCGGCCATGATGATGCAAATGGCGCTGCGGAGCACAACCCGCCTCCCTGATCAAGGGTCCGCCAAAGGGGGAAAAAAAGGAATGGTAGAGATAAAAGGAAAAAAAAATGACAAAATACGGGTGGGAATGCCCCGTGATAAGTCCGTCCGCAAAAGCAGACACACAGAAACAGATCTCGCCGCCATAGCGATTTGGTGTGTCTGGCTATCAGATGTACCTTACATGAGCGATGACCTTGGTGTCTTCATCGTCGTAACTCTGTCAGTTTCTGACGAGTTGGGAATCTTCGTCATCGAATCGGACTCGATGACTCGTGTGTCTTCACCAGCATCATTTTGTATTAGATAGGTAAATTAAGTAATAAATCTTCAGCCCCAACGCTCCCCAGTCGGCTCTGTGCTGTGCGTATCTAACACATACATATGTCAGACTACTTTGGTACTAATGGAAAACATGCATACGTATGTATGTATGTATGTATGTATGTACTCCGTACGTGCTCATTTCTTGACAGAGGCGTCATCTGAATCTTGCGCGACCCCATCGGCAAGCTGAACATCCGCCAGTACCCTAAATGCAAGGGTGGCCATGATGGAGAACCCTGGCAAATGAGAAAAGATCGATTAACAGAGACACCACGTTGCTCCGAATCGAGCGTCTGGATGCAAGGCATGGTGGTTCAAAACACAATCTCCTCGACGCAAGGGAGACTAAATAAACCACTCCCCAGCTTGGTCTCTCCATCTCCAACTAGGAATACCATTACTAGTACTCGAACTTCGTAATATGACTCCATATTGCTGCTCCATGGCCGGGACTGTCGGATTATGGCTTGTGATTTTATTTTATGCACTCCACAGCGGACGCTACCTAACCTTGCTACCGTCCTCCCATCTGCGTTCACTATCACACATCGCTAGCATGCATCTCGACACACTAATAAGACCTGTGCCGTCCTGTGAGAATTTTCTCCGGTGTTGAAACTTGTGTTGGGCCGCCTTTGTGCAGATTACCTGGAAATCACCCTGTCTTGGCATTGGCATCCCTCGCACTCCCTACTCCATCGGGAGTGGGGAATAAAAGAACCTTGGAAAGGATCAAAGATGAAAAGAGAGAACTGACATCATGAACATGATCTGTCACCACACCGTAGAAGCATTCCACGTCCCTCGAATGGGGTCTTTCTCTCTAGTACCACAACAGGACAGCCACCCGAACCCCTGTCGTAGCCCCCAAATCTGGTACTACTAGTAATACTACTACTACATAGTAATACTCCGTGTACTCCGTACTTTGTAGAGAGTCCCTTGCCATCCATGTTGGTTCAACAATAACGCTAGGGCCGGAAACAGGCCCTTACCATGGACAATGGCGAACATCTTTCCGATACGGAGTAGATGATGGATAATAGGGCTAGCACCCGAAATTTTTCTGGAGAAGACATGGTCTTTTATTTTCTTGGTTGTTGTCTCAGATTCTTAGCACAGCTTGTTCGACATTCGCAAGAGGTTGCGTCAACACTCCCTTGACTAGGTACTCAAACGAACAAACCAGCAGGCTTGAATGGCGGACGCCACAAATGATTCACGGCAGAGGGCTGCAGATGCCATAGACAGACAGCTCTGCTGACAAATGTCATATGCAAATGCTATTATCCAGCCACGCCGGGCGAAGCTGAGGGGTGGAGTCTTAAACGCTGTCTGATGCTGGATCGACAATTGGCTGTTGTTTGTTTGTTGCGTGTCAGACGCTGTCTAAGGACTACTGCTACCATTGTGTCACACCCGCCGGGTCGTGCATTTATGTAGTAATGAGGAGCGTCTGTCTATGCGCCACCGTTTTGGGTTCCTAAAATACGAAAGACTTTGCAGACAGTCTGCTACAATTTGTGCTCGACATTGTCTTGGGACATGGAGCCTGTCCCTGGAAACTGCTCGTCCCCGGCGAATTTCCTGGGTTTCAAGATTAGCACTGGAGGAGACATCTTCGGTTTACTACGGCACGACTCTGAGGGGGGGTGTCAAACATACCAGCCTCGCTCCTCGCCGCAGCTCAAGAAACTGCAGTCGCTGTTGGCCTCACACGCCCAACCCCCAACAACTGGGCCGGTGGCCAAGTCCCCCTCGGCAGGATCCCGGTTTCGTCGAGCCTCGCTCTTGTTATCAAGGTCTTTCCGGCGGTAAACGCTCAGTCCACAAGTGAAGGCGTGGAAGTCATCAGTCTCAACGGACTCCGGGAACTTGCCGGTGAGGATGCGGCCCAGCATGATAACGACGGCTGCATGTGTGCACAGCACTACAACTCGCCTATCTTCGGCATCGCATTGATCAATGATGCTCTGCATCGTGGCCGTGAGCCTTGCCTGCAGCTGGGCCAACGTCTCACCCCTCCTAGACGGGTGGTGAGCAGACAGGTGAGTCTCATCATAAGCCGGAAACATGGACTTCAGGACATCAGATGATGCCGGCCCCGGATGTTCAAACGGTGCAGATCCGAACCATTCGCTGAGCCCATGCTCCGGCCGTATCGTCGCAGCGGCGGACGTATCGCGAGAAGCAACGCCACCAACAACGCCGTCCTGGGGACCTGTGCGATTCTGCAGCTGCTGCTGTTGGAGCCCAACGAAGGGGTAGATGGTCTGGAGGCACCGATAGTACGGGCTCGAATACACAGCCTCAACTGGAGGATCCAAGGTCATCAAATGATGCCCAAGTTCCCTCGCCTGATCGAGTCCGTGGGCGGTGAGGGCCGGATCCACCGCGATACCTGTTGGTGACGGAACTGAAGCTGAATATACTCCAGTGGCAGGGTTGACGGACCAACTGCTGCGGAACTGGAGTCAACAATAGCAACGGTCAATACAGAAACTCCAGCCTCGTGACGCCCTTGTCTGCAGTTGGGGGTGAGGGGAAGGGGGGAAGGGGGGAAGGGGGCAACACTTTACCCCATGACGAACGACGTAGATTGTCTCGAGAGGCATATTTAAGGAGTTGAAGGCAACGGCTTAGATCCTGGTTGAGGCAAGGAGGCGTGGTGTTGTGTACGGAGTAGGTAGGTACTACTGTGTGTATCCCTTGAGCCGGGGTTGCTGCACTCTTGAGCGGCGCGTGAGGCGAGATGATGCAGGTCAAAGTTGGAGTTGAGCCAGGTTTGCTGGGGCCATATGGAGTTATGTTTCGAGACAACACTGGTGCTTCATGTACAGTACATTGGCGGTGGTGGTGGTAGTAGTGGTAGTAGTATCGGGGCACGTCCGGAGTCTAGATAGGCATACATAGACGTTGTCAATGATGATTCTCAGGAATGCTTCCGAGTTCGCAAGGATGAACAAGGGTCTATTTTTGCCGCGGCTCCAGCGCAATTCAGGCTTAGTGTCTGTGGCCACCGCTGTGCAGAGTCAGGTGATGGAACTGGAGCCTTGACATGAAGAACCCTCGAGCGAATTAGAGGTATTATTTTACACCAACCCGGTAGATGTTGAAAATCTATGTCGATTCTAGAACAAGTCGACGCCTGGCCCTGTAGTGAGTTTAGGCTATTTTGCCAGGCACCGGGTAATTGAACGAGTCAGGCAGAACAGCCTAGATTTCCTCCAGCACAAAGTAGATACTCCGCAGTAGCATTGATGTGAACCAGCCTACGAAGTACTAATGTTCGCAAACAATCCATTTTTAACATCAAACCATACTCGTAGTGTTTGTCTTGACCACGAGGCTCGTCACATTAAAGTCCGCATGCGTAATGCCAAGCATCTTCGTGGCGTGCCGTCACATCACCCTACCCGGCACAATGCAAAAGGCAATCCCAAATGGCAACCCCAAAAGAAAGAAACCAATAAACATCCACAATCTTCGTCACGTACACGTGTGTATGTATGTGTGTGTGTGTGTGTGTGTGTGTGTTGGCTCCAAGGATACTACATATTTGCTACTAACATCAATAGGACGTGCTCAACAAAAAGTCCCGGAATCAATATGTATGTATAGTAAGTATATGTATACTGCTCCACAGCACCACGCAATGCAATCACTTTAGACGCTCAGAGTCTCTTTTTGGTCAATTAGACGAGTGCGCGTGCTCCGTACGTTCGCGAATCACCTTCAAGTATGACGATCACAATGCGTTGATTGCTGTGGATTCGTTATAGATTTTGAGTGAACGGAACCAACCAACACCAGCTCGTGGATTTGCAACACAGTGCGATCGTCTCATCGCAGATACGTTGGTCCTCCACTCCCAAGTATGTATGTATGTACTATCTACATATCAAAGCGACCTCTTTTCTCTGCACAAAGACGCAACAAGATGCTTTGAGCTGATGGATCATACGGACACCCCCAACGGCTGAAGTACCCGGAGTGTCAATCCGGACTCCGGAAACCAGGGTGTCCACAAACCATAATACTATGTATGTACCTGGACATGAGCCTGAGCAGATCCCCATAAGCACGAAGATTCTCTCCACACAAACAACACAAACCCCCGCCTGCTTTCTGCATAAAGGCAACGAGTATTACTCGGCAGCCATTCATCGACACAAGAGGATGTGTACAAAAGAGTCAGTGGAGTCAATGCGCCGGATAATGATGAGTCAAAGAGACAATCCACATGGCAGATCCGACTAACATGCTTATCTCTAGCCGATGAATAAAGAGCCTATCTCTAACCGGATCTCTTTCGGTGGGGATGACGATGATACTACCACTACTACCGCTAATGCTAACGAAAGTCTCGACCCAATGGTCTTAGACATCCCAACTCGCCAAGCAAAACAATCACACCTGGGGGTTCACCAGTAAGATCCTAGCAATGTACATAATAGGTGATAGCCTTCTTGGACGTGATGTGATGTCTGTGCCCCCTCCGGGGCAAACCCCCCGTGTATCAATCAAGTCGTACGAGTATGCATGTCGTCTGCTGTCGTCACCACTACCCTGCAAGAGAGCTGCATGAGACTAGGGCTCGCCCAGCGCGTGTTTTTCGAGACAATAAGAGCGGCGCAGCACGTCAAGCATGTATTAGTGAATTCTGCATAGATAGATTGGAATCATGATTCATGTAGTATTCAAGTAACTGCAGTTTGTATGGGGCTATGTGAAGTCCAACTATCATCTAGAAACACCGCCATCATGAGACCAAAACAATTCGACACAAAACCACCGCATCCAGGGAAGAATTCGATCTCCCTATCACATAATATGATAACTTGAAAACAACAAACTGACCTCCCCAGATATTCGTCGACCAATTCTGGCAATCCCTTTCTAGTCTACAGATCAACGCCAAAAAAATGCCAGAAGTCTGTAGCAGTCCGAACACGCTATGCTTGCATGATACCAAGAGGTAAAGCCTTATCCAAAACCGTGCCGGCATCTATCAGGAATACTTTCTAATCGTTAGCAAATGGTAGTGAGAAGATCCGACAACGCCGAAAAAGGTCCATCACATCACGGAGCAGGAGGATCCTAGAGTCCTCGCCCTGCGACGACCAACAACGCCGCCGTCCTCTTCGTTCATATGGAGGGCTTGGGCTTCTCTCGCCCGGCGCCTGCGTCTTCGATAACCCACACCCCCTACGCCAGCCTCCTCATTTGCTTGCATGTAGTCTGCCCATTTCCTCTCCAACCTGCTCGCAGCAGCGAGGTCGCCCCGGAGAACTCGCTTCTGATGTTCATCAACAGTCATCTGGAAACCGTAGAAGCACTTCAATCCAATAATTTCGGTCGGATATGTGATTCGACCGGGTTGCCCAGCAGCGGGCCTGATCTGAGCATTCCGAAACAGCACTTCCCGTATTCCTGTCCAGGTGACATTTTGACAGTCGTAGACGGCCAGCTGCAGCGTTACTTTTGGTCGCGTCCCAGCCTCCATGGAGCGCTTCGAGCGGTTGATAACCATAGATGCAGCCTCGGCAAGTACCAAATCACTAACCCTAGTGTTGTCGAGGTCCGCACTCCTTAGCTGCACACACTTTTGCATGACAGGGAGCATCCCTAGGTCTCCTATGTTCTCACAGTAGCTCAGAGAGAGGTGTTCCAGGCTGGCAGCACATGGTGCCTTGGAGAGATGCTCCGACAAGAGCGTGTTTGTTATCTCCTCAAGGTCTTCCAGTTCGAGATGAGTTAGCCGAGGAGCCGAGGCCAGAATGGGTTCAAGAGCCGCATCAGTTAGAGACCTGCACCCGGAAAGTTGCAGGCCTTCCAATTCAGGTACAACATGGCCGATGGCCTTGACACCCTCACTAGTCAACCGAATACAGCGACTCAAGTCCAAATGGCGGAGCCTACGTGCTGGAACCACTGGCAAATCTGTCAAGATATCAATTTCAGGGTCGACACCATGCATCATGATCTTCAACGCCTCATCACTGAGTTCTGCACATCCGTTTAGAACGAGTCTCTCGAGGCGATTTGTGTTGAAGATGGATTCGGCCGTAGCAACACAATCAAAGCCCTTGACCTCACCAGCACGAAGGTCTCTCAATTTCGTACACGCATCCACCACTATCTTAAGCCCGCGAGCATCTAATTTTTGGCACCATGAGACGTTAAAACTCTCCAACTGGGGGCAAGACTCTGCAATAATTTTGCAGGATGTGTTGGTCACAGCCGCAAGCCCTGTTAAGTTTAAGTGAACCAGCTTTTCGTTGCTCCTCAGGAGATTATGCAAGGTATTCTTCTGGAAATTGCGACAGCCTTCGAGCGTAGCGTTGATGAGATTCTTGCACGACTTGACAATGACCTCGGTTCGCTTATAATGTTCAACTTGGACGCAACCCCTGAGATTCAAGTCTTTGATGAAAGGGCCGGCAGCGGCAATAATTCTGGTTAGAGAAGGCGCAGGAATCTCTTGGTAGAATTCAGATGCGTCGAGAGAGGTCCATAGCTGGCCGTCGAAGCAAAAGCGGTAGAATGACTTGTTGACTCTTGATACCCTAATCAGCTCCCTGGGACGAAGGAACGAAAAGATGTACACGCGGATCTCGTCGGGCACACCGTCCCAGAATACGAACTCTGATTTCCGGACGACCTTGGAGGAAGACCGGGCCCTAGCTTGTCCATCTTGCTTCGACTTGAGATCAGGGGGTAATGGTGCTGTGGCGGGTGACGAGGTAGGACGGCCATTGCTAATCTTGCGAATAGCCAGTAGCTCTTCGGTTCCATCTTCAAATGGGAATTCTCCACGGGTAGCCGAAGAGGTAGAGGTTGATGTACTACCTAAGCTGAGAGGAGATGCTTGTGGTGTTGTTGACCTGGCACTGGGGGACACTTGAGAAGGCCCAGCGGCGGCCAGGCTAACGCACGAGAGACTGCTCCGTGAGGTATAAGGACTACCGACAGATTTGGAACGGCGCAGTCCAGAGAGTGATGGCGAGGAAGAGATGCGTTGTATGCCACGGAGGAAGCGCTGACGACTCCTGCCTTTGACAGACATGTCGGGCGGAGTTGGGGCCTGCTCATCGCCGGTCGATACCGGCGTATCGGCCCTAATCCCGAGAGATTCTGTCATGATAGCCAAAATGGGAGTTCCCTTGTGTGTTGGTGTTTGCTGTATACGTCGCCGTCGGAAACCCGTCACTCTCCTATCTTACTTATAACCTCGCCAAGCTTGCTCCACGAGTCGATTCCACGCCTCATGAAACGAACAACTCGTAGATATGAGGCATCTGTTTGTCGGGGGGCTGAGGTTCGACGACGTGGGGAGAGGCTGAATCTGAAACCACCCTCAAGGCAGGTCAAGATCTCAATTCATATATGTTGAATATTCGAGCCCGATGTTTTATCTCGCGAGTCCGGTTCGATGGTTCCCGCTTCTGCGATGACAACAGAAGGAGAACGAAAAGCGACAGGAGAAACAAGAATATCAAGGTTACAAATGACGCACGAGGCAAATCGGCAGCCCACCAAGGGTCAGCGGGCTTGCGCGGGCGGTCGCGGGGGGGTCAGCGGACCACAGGAGGTTGGCTCACATTCAAGACACCGCACTCATAGCAGCAGCAAGCGGAATGTGAAATGCGTTATCTGTGGCTGCGAGGCGCATGTCACTCAGGCACAGCAGCAGGTGATCACAAGAGCAAATGCAAAAGGGAGGAGGCTGCAGAGACGTTGCGAGAACGCTCTTCTAGGGGGACATCGTCTAGAAAATATCAGAGCCGCCACAGTGCTCGAGCGTATCCACTTCGCTGTCAGAACTACAGGCCAAAGCCAGCTAGAAACTGCAACTATCGGGCTGTGTGTCCCGTACGAGTACATCCTGAAGCTTGTCTGCCGCGCTGTGGTACTGCTTTCGCCGAAGTACAGTACCTGCAGGACGAACGAATGGCGAACGCGGGTCATAGAAGGGTTAGCGCCATCATTCGTACAAACCGGGGTATATCGATAAGATACGGAGAAAACAGTCAGAGCTAGGACGAACAGAGCATTAGTGTCGCATGGCAGCCCTGGGCCCCTCCAGGCCAACCCCACCACTTTGCAGACTTGTCGGAGTCTTCTTTGATCTGTGGTCGCATCGAGATAGATAGATAGGGCCTCGTGGCACGACGAGAGGTCCCCATGTGACAATACGAGGGTCGTATTGAAGAATGGTTCCCCCGTACTTACTATTCGGCAAAGAGGGGGAGTTTAGAATGTGTGAGAGTCGGCTGTCCGTGTATAACCTCTGACTGGCTGTCGAGTACGAAGTAATACCACTCTGATCCTGCCTGATGTAGGCTGCGTCAATGTCGGTTGAAGGATTGAAGAGGCGGCTTGGCCAAAGCCTCAAGTGTTGGGCCAGTTCTAGAATGCGAGAGATTTTTCCCTTAGCAAAAACATAGATCAAAAACTAACGACTCACCAACTGAGTCAGTCGGCTTGAGTTTAGGGCTTGCGTTACGCTACCTACCTTGACATACCCACCGGTTGGAATCAACAATGGAAATCCTTTGTGAGGGCAAAGAAGAGCGTTGTTTCGAGAGGATTGTTCCCGAGAAGATATTTCCATGCCCAGGGCTTTCAGATCCCCCACGCTTTTTTTTCTGACAAACCCCGCAACACCTTTTAGCATGCTCGTACTTCGTACTATGCACATGCCGGATTGTTGCCATCGACAGCCTAGGTCGGTTCTATGTCAAACGCAGCTCCGGCAAGTTTGCTGAATGACAAGTGGTGCCATTTTCGTTTGGACAAAGCAACGATTCATGAGGGTCTGCTGAGCATTCAGGAGGTCTGATACTCCGTGCATCCCTGAGCATCTACTCCGTACTATTATTATTGTCTCTCCTCTCCGAATGAACCCCCTTTGTTGCATGCCCGTGGGAAGGCATTACTCTCAATGCGTATTCCTTTATGTACACATATGCATGCATATAATGCATGCAAGCGTTCTGCCATTCTACCCAGCGAAATGATCATCATGTACTCCGTATGTATTACGGAGTCTGCTAGGTGCCCAAGCCAGGACGTCTGGCCCACTCACCTTTCAAGATCTTTGCCATCTTTCAGGATCTTTGTGCAGCCCTCGGTGCGACCCCATCTTTAGGCAGATAGATGGATTGTGCCCGGCTAATAGATACCCCATAGCGTGTTAGTAAGGGTTTTTCAACTGCCCACCGGCTACTGGAGAAGAACCTCTACTGCTTTTCTTCACTTGCTGAAGTGAGGAGATTGATTGATTAGTATTACTATACGAAGTACGGAGTACGGAGTAGTACTACGTACATACATACTTGCGTAAGCGTACCTATGACCCGTAAGACTTGCGATTTCCATCACGTGCTGTCATGCATGCATGCCTGTGACGTCGCCCACCACCGCCAAGCATCTTTGCTCAGTGCCTCATGTATAACTGGTATAATTGGTGCTTGAGTACCGAAAATCAAAGCTCTTTGTCCATGGAACAGGGCCTCATCTGCCGTGCCAAATTTGAGTCAGGCTGCGCTGCAGGCTGCCAGATCCTGAGAGCTGCTAAAAACAAGCCCGAGTGATCACTCGGAGGTTAAATTTCGCATAGCGAAAATTAAACTATAACGCAGAGTCAGGCCGAAATGGTTGTGGTTCTGACTTCATCTGTCTACGTACATTATTAGCTATTACTTTAGTAGTCTCGTCGGTGCTTCTCCAAGCAAAAGCTGCTTCCCCAGTGCCTTCACCCCTCTCGCCGCCAATACCCCTCGCCCCAAGGAACCACCCAACCACAGATTTTGCCAAACCGACCCCATTCCCTCTCTTCTAACCTTGGACCGAGTGAATCTCATCCTCTTCCAGCATCCGAAAACGAACGCGGGCGTATCGGCCACATCTGACGTTTCTCGCTACGAAGCCCAATTTCCCCGTCGCTCCCACGCGATCCGCACGCCGCCTGAAGCATACCGACACGACAGTTGATTCGATATTACTAGTAGTACCACCGGCCGCTCACCAGTCAGCCTGCCGACGACTTCAACGTCAGTCCAAGCTAGACCAGGCAGATTGCTTCTATAGCTTCTTACGACACACGCACCCGTCATCTACCCGCCTCTTTGCAGCCTACGAGTCGTACGTCAGGCTGGAACACCAACCCTCAAGTATGCTTCAGACACATGGCGGGCATCAGGATAACCGTATGTCAAGAGGTGGCCTCGAATTGAAACACGGGTCGCTGATGCTCATGCCATGTTAGGTGCCGATAGCAACACTGGAGACGATGAGAGAGGACGTGGTAAGGGATTGCAGCCCCTATCGTTGCCCAAAAACCGCAGCACAGGGAATCTGGCCGTCTTGGTTGATCCGGCCGATCGAACTCGATACCGAATGTCCTTCGAAGGTTCGACAACAGGCTCCGTGGACCATGATCCAATCACAAGGTCCGTGTATAGTGCCTACGTGTTTCACAGCCGACTTTCCGCGACGATAACGTGTCATGTTTACTGACCACGCTCTTTGATCAGACCATCGCCCATCACCGATCACGAACATGGCCTCGGACTCTCTGGACTGCGCCGCATACGGCAACAACACCCCCCTTCGCGTGCCCCGACCTTGCCCAACTCCAATGCTTCTTCCCGCAGCCCTTCAGTCGTGGCACTCTCTCGCTCTACCTCCATGACAGCCATGTTAACCGCCTCTGGAAACATGCCCTTTGTAACTGCGCCGACCTCTCCCAACTTCTCTGAAGATCTATCGCGGTTCCCCTCCGAGTCTCTCCACTCCTTCTCCTTCGCCCATCAGTCGGAGGACTTTGTACACAACCGCCAAAATGTGTTGAAGCGGTCTCTGGAGTTCATGAAGGACCGCATGGGGTTGTCCATGACCTCAACGCAGGCTGGTCTTGCCAGCGCACAAGCCAGAGCCACAGGTGATGTTGACGCTCAGCACATGCTGGAATTGCTCGCGAGGGCACAGGTGATAGGTGCTGGGAACCTCCCAAACCCTGATCCTTCAGCCGCGGCTGTTGCGCCATTGACCGGCCCCGCAGACATATCTATGAGTGGCGAGAATGTTTTTGAGAAGCACTTTGTGCCTCGACTCTCTATAGCTGAATCGGCGGTCTCAGACCTGACGTCTCCAACCACACAACTGGCAGCTGTCCACTTCAAGGAGCCGGGATCAATGAAAGGTGCCGAGGCATCGCAGGCTGCGGATGCTAGTCAAAAGTCGGAGGATTCTAGTAGAACGCCTACCGATGAAAGCGGAGCGACCACGGAGACGTCGCCCCCTCATTCGAGGCCGACAAGTTTGAAGCGAACAATGACTGATACGCTGGCCATCTCTCTTCACGATAAGCTGATGGATACCATGACCCAACCCTTCTTGCCTGGAGAGCCGCTCTATGAGGAACCGTTGGCTTCACCGACATCAGCACGACTAATCACCCCCTTAAAGAGCTTTTCGAGCGCCGTAGGCCCTGCCGTTCATGGACACACGAACAGATGGGTACCAGCTGCCCAAGCGATTTTCACGACGGAGGCGAAGCCGCCGTGGACTATCCTGGCAGCAAATGATCTCGCCTGTCTGGTGTTTGGCGTCACAAAGGCCGAAGTTCGAAAAATGGGCATACTTGAAGTGGTGCAGGAAGAAAGACGGGCATGGCTTGAACGAAAACTACTACAGATAGAAGGTCAAGATATTGACGAAGCAAGAGAGGGGCCTCAAAAAACGACTCCCGCGGTATCAGCAGCATCCGCACTGTTAGGTGGGCGATCGGGAATTACGGCCCAGCTGTTGAGCAAGCCCAACTCAAGATCCCAGCCTCCAAAGACAGCATCTCCTAGACGAGCCCAGACAGTTCACGGCGGAGATCCTAACCCGCCAGCAACTCGTGGAAATGGGCACCATCGCAACAGCCTTTCACGCGGTGTCTTGCTGTGTGGTGACGTCGTCCCTATCCAGAAGCGAAATGGTGCCACAGGGTCAGCCAGTCTCTGGGTTAAAGAGAAGCGTGTTGGTCTGATCTGGGTTCTGGAGGAAATCCACGAGGATGTGGCACACGTAGTACTGAATGAAGATGGCATCGTACAATCCGCCTCAGGAGCAACTGAACCCATTTGGGGCTTTCAGTCAACTCAGGCAGGCTTCGATGTCGCAAGGCTCATCCCGAGGATCCCACGACAAGGCATCGACCCTAATGAGGGCGAGATTGACTTTGCACAGACTACACGGAGAAGGTATTTCACGTGCGCCAATTCTAACAAGGCGAATATTCCGTGTACCGTTGAGCAAGTTCGTGGCAGACTTGAGTTGCGTGTGTCGACATTCCCTCATATGGCTGGCATTGTTGTGGTGGATCCAGAAACCTTCACGATTCGTAGCTCCAACTCCGTCTTCTCCGGTGCGCTTTTCGGCTACGAAAAACCAGACGGAATACCTATCAACTCTCTAATTCCTGACTTTGACAGGATCCTAGCCACTCTGACCGATGAGGATGGCCTTCAACTCATGGATGGTATGGTAGTTCCGGAACATCGGTTCCGCAGGGCAGCAGCATTCCTGGCTCTCAAAGAGCAACGTCCCAATGCTGCCGCTGCCTTCCTCCAGCCAGATGGCATACCAGCGCGGCACCGTGATGGATCTGAATTGAAGATTGACGTTCAGATGCGTGTGGTTGAGAGCGAAAAACATTCCGATCATGGCGTTGAAGGAATTGCCGAAGAGCCTGGAGAGCTTCTCGAGGCTGTCACACAGACAGAAATGGTTTTCGCGTTGTGGATCACTTATTCGAGACATCTACATACCACACGTCTACATATAAGTGCCGACTCTCCACATCTGCCAGCCGTCGCAACACCACCACACCAACCTTCGCCTGGGCAGACACCACCGCACACTCCCATGGAAATAGGGTCAGACCTCGATGAGCCTAAGAAAGACACAACGTCCCCAGCCTCCAAGCTATCAAAACAATTGAAGGATGCTGCGCTGAGTGCCGCAGCAAAACTCACAGGGCACTCCAAGCCGACGCCACCCCAACCTGCTGAGAAACTACCTGTGGCTAGGGCGGTTGAGCCTGAACGTAAAACCACCATCGACGACTACGTGATCCTTGAAGACATGGGTCAGGGAGCCTATGGTCAAGTGAAACTTGCTCGGCACAAGAAATCAGGCAAAAAAGTTGTCTTGAAATATGTGACTAAGCGTCGTATTCTCGTTGATACTTGGACTAGAGACAGGAAGTTGGGAACAGTTCCCCTGGAGATCCATGTATTGGATTATCTGCGACGGCCTGAGTTTCGGCACCCCAACATTGTTGACATGGAGGGCTTCTTTGAGGATGACGTGAACTATTACATCGAAATGGCGCCCCACGGATTGCCCGGCATGGACCTATTCGACTATATTGAGCTTCGAGCGAATATGGACGAGTCCGAGTGTCGGAGCATCTTTGTGCAAGTTGCCCAGGCCGTCCATTTCCTACATACCAAAGCTCAAGTAGTTCATCGAGATATCAAGGATGAGAACGTTATACTTGACGGGGAAGGAAACATCAAGCTCATTGACTTTGGAAGCGCAGCGTACATCAAGAGTGGTCCCTTTGATGTGTTTGTGGGCACTATTGGTAAGTATTGTGGCTTAATGGCCCTCGTGGTACCAAACAGGATGTGGACTGACTGTCTTCAGATTACGCTGCCCCTGAAGTCTTGGCCGGAAAGCCTTATGGCGGCAAAGAGCAAGACGTATGGGCGTTGGGTATACTCCTATACACCATCATTTACAAGGAGAACCCCTTTTACAGTATCGACGAGATCATGGACCGTGACCTTCGCATCCCCTTCACAATCAGCGAGGAGAGCATTGATTTAATCCGCTGCATGCTTAACCGTGACGTCGCGCAGCGGTATTCTATACAGCAGGTGCTGGATCACCCATGGTGCAAGGCACATGAACCTAAATAGACGCGGAATATTCTGCGAACCAGACAGGCAAAAAGACAGACCCTGGAAGGTCATTACTACAACATTTTTGACCATGATACCCCATGCAGAGGTGTTTTTTTTTTGCGGGAAAGGGGGCGATACGCCGGTTGGGAATGGGCCAAACAAACACAGAACGCTGCATTACAGAGAGGGTAAGAGTGTGTTCATGCGTGGCATACAGAGACAAAGAGTTGGCACTTGGGATGGGATAGGACTCTCGGATGGGATTTTCTTCTAACTTATCATTGATGTGTTACGGGAGTTGTTCAGCCGGGCGACAAGATACAGGAGAAAGACTACGGTGCAAAGTATAAGATGTTTGTGAGTGCCATGGTTATAGCGCACCTTGTTCAAGAGTGTACCTTAGCATTGAGATCAATATAAAGCAACTGACGCAAGTACAAGCGCTATTTATATCATAAATCATCACCCCCCCCCCCCCATAATCCCTTTCCGGGCACGCATTGCAAAGCCCTCAATACGTACAAAAACACGCGCTCCTAATACGGCTTAATGGTAATTCAACTCGGGGTTCGCTCTGAAATTGCAGCGACACCGGCACTCGGGCACCGGGCACTCAACATGCCTTGCAAACCATTGCCTAGCATGATCCAGATGCAACACGTGCTCGCACCGCAGACAAAACGTAGGGAACCGGCCTGCCATGCGTGTTTCGTCCTTCTGCTCGGGCTTATCAGAGCGCGGGACGCCTACGGTCTCAAGGCAGACGACACAGCGGGGGAGATGCCTGCCGCAGTTGGGGCAGCTCACGCCGGTGCCGCCTGACGAGAGCATGGGGTTTCGACTGTCCATCGCAGCAGGGGGGATCTTTGGCGGCGGCGCGTTGTGCTGGCTGGCGAGGGAGGCGTTGGCGTCGCAGTAGACGCAGCGCAGGGCGATCTGTCGCGAGGGAGGTTTGAGCGTTGGGACGCCGTCGCGCTTGGAACGCTTTGTGGACTCGACCTCGAACTTGGTGCGTTGGAAGAAGAGCCGGTGACGCTGGAGATAGCCGCGGTAGGCGTTGCGCCAGGCACGACAACGGATGTCGTCGATGTAGCGAGGGGAGCAGATGGACAGGACGAGGGCAGCTGTCTGGAAGTCGTGGAACTTTTCCACGTAGCGTGCGAAAATGTCGACCATGGTGTCTGTGATGCCGGTGAGGCAGATGCCCTCGATGTCGCCTTCGTGCACAGCGCGAGAGACCTGCTCAGTCAACCAGGTGGTAAGCTGGTCGTCGGAGAAGTTGCGAAAAGCAACATATGCTCGGTCTGAAAGGGGGAGGGAGGTCTGGTTGGCGATGGTAGCCCAGTCTCCTGTTGCGATGAGAGATGATATTGCACGAAGGTACGGGTCAGTCTTGGACACAACCGCCTCGTCGACATCCAGCTGTTGCTCGTTGGAAAAATGCCTGCCTCCGCGGCCCATGAGTTGGAGGGCAAGCGACACAAACAGTAACTCGGGATGTGCTAGGCTGGCCTTTTTGAGAATCTCTACGGCCAAGTCTAGGTCGCCTCTGAAGAGAGCTCGGGAAGCTGCCATGGTATGGATACCAGCTGGATACTCTGGGTCGGCCTCTCGATCGAGACCACTTGGGTCGTGCTTTTGACTGTCGCCCCAGCCACAGATTTCAAGACATAGCTGGCGATGGTGAGGCTTCTTCGTGGGTACTCCATCAAACTTGGGCAGGCGATGTTTTTTGCAATATATCCCTATTGACCGCTCCCAATGGTGTGCCTCGGGGACTGTTGCAGGTGGAAGCAACCGAGAATTCGGATTCCGCCCTCGTCGATGGTCAGTTCGATCTCCAAGGATGGATATACTATATTCTTACCAAGATCATTAGTCCATATGGAGTGCACGCCCAAGTAGCTGAGATCCATGCTTGTCAACAGTAACCCCCCATCATCCGCGGCTCGTTCAGCATCTAAGAACTCGTTAGTGCGAAGAAAACTCTGGAGGGTTTCGTTCATAGACCAACCGTCAATCCAATCCCAGACAAACCTCTTCCATGGGTCATCTGAAACTACATCCCTGTTCGTGACAGCATCGAAAAGATATCTCTCCTTTGCACGGAAAATCTTGACATGATCCACGAGACATTGCGCATCACGAGGGAGACCTTGCGAAGACGCAAGCGTCCCTAGTAATGCCTCATGAATCTCTTGACAAGATCCTACGCCATTGGAGCCCACTGATATGCCGGCCGAGCCATTCACCGGAGGTTTAGGGCCGTCAGTTGATGCCTCATGGGCGTCACGTACAAAATTTCGCAAGCTGCGAAGCTTCTCAGCAACTGTCCCTGCCGTTTGGTAAGATTGCGGTAAGGGAGAGGCGATCCGATTCGCAAATTCAACTGTGGTTGATGCCGGTACATTCGGGTTCAACGCCGCCTCGATGCTTGTTTCAATTTTAGCTTTCTCCAGTCCGAATATAGGGACGTCAGAGAGTGTCTTCTCAGTGATTATGGGGCCGAGCATGCCCGATGCTTGGGAGGACTCGAAATGCATGAGATCTTGATATGGTGTTCCCTCTGTATCACGTTAGCACGCCAACGGCTCAGTTAAGCCCGGTGCTGAATTACCTTCTAGGCCACGGTGAGGTGCTTGCCATGGCACAAGTTTAAAAATATGATCCGCTGTACGAGACGGTTTTTCCAATATCTCGAAGCTTCCGTTTGCCCGCAATACGAGCAGTCTAGGGCGCAGGGCTGGCGAATCCAACGTTATCCAATCGAAAGAAACGATTCGATCGTTTTTCCTTGACAACTCCTGATATGAGACATCCATCTCGTGAGATCGCTGTACTTGCAGAAGCTCAGGACTCTCCTGTGGCGCCATATCAGAGGATGGAACCTCTTTCATCGTCTCCAGCACTTTGAGCTGTCCATTGCGTGATAACACAGCAAGGAGGCCACGATTGTCGCGACAATACCGAAGTGAGCGGATCAGCGAGTGCTTTTCCTCTGCCAGAGAAGGGTCGGAATCCGTTTCTACGACCTTGTCAAGGCGCAGTGCTCCACCCCAAGGAAGTTCATCTTCATCAACTGCCTGGGTGTATGAGATAGAAGCTACTGGGCGAGAAGTTGCTCGTCGATCCCATATCATGACGCCAGGGTGATCAAGTGCCGAGGATGCGAAGAAATTCTGGTCCGCATAATCGATTGCTAGGTTGTTATTGCATTTGGTATGAAAGGTAGTGACACCAGTTGGATCTGCGTTACATACGTTAGATCCGAGATTACAGAAATATTCATCTTACGGGAGAAAATACCACGAAGGTCGTGAATCCTCACACCTTGGCCTTTTATGCCTGCTGCCAAGACCTGGGGACTGTCCTCGAAGAACTTTATACTGGAAACAGAAACGCTAGGCTCAAGCCGAGTCTTTGAATCGGTAAAATGGCCCCAATTTTCGGGGAACCCCCTGCTCTGTGATGCCACGGACGAAAGACGATTGATATCCCACACCTGAAGGCTCTGGTCCATCCGTACACGGTCCAGGCCGACTGCCAGAAGGCCGGTGGTGTTGAATGCGACGGCTTGGCAGGTCCGGGACGTCTTCAGACCAAGTTCGACGTAGGCATTGGAATTGTCATCTATCTTGAGCAGATTGACTACCCCAGTCCCGGTCCCGACAGCTAGTAGACTTGGATTTTCAGGAGACCAATCGTACGTCGTCAGAGGAGGGAAATCGTCATGCCGGCTGACCTTGGCATAGTCAAACCTCCCCTTGCGCGCATGGCCGGTTGGTTCGTAGAGCTGGACAACGCGGTGTTGTAGGTTGATATGAACAAAGCTGTCAACGGTAGCATTAGGAGACCATTTGACGAGCCCTGGTTCTGGGCGGTCCATGTTGGAAGCAGTATCCGAGGAGGCGCATCAAGCTATAGTAGTGGAGTGAGAGCTGTGGAAGATGAGAGCCGAGTCAGGACGGTGGTAGATGAGAGATATCACTACCAGCCATGGCCGGATGGCTTTGATCTAGTTCCAGGAGGGTCAAATGGTTTTTTCAATTGGCCAAACAAGCAGAAAATAAAACCAGGGAGAGCGTGTGATGATGGAGGTCTCATGCAAATAACGAAGTGATCGTCATGGAACTGCAACAGGTGGTAATATTCTGGGGAGCACTATCCGCGATCTGATTGGGTCAGTCTTTCAAGACAGAACGGCCAGCCGCTAGACCCGACTTGGTGTTGGTTCTGATAAGATAAGCAACCCTGTTGGATTTTCGAATTCTAGCAGTTCATGTCCCCACCGCGTCCAAAAAGTTGTCAGACGCTGCACAGTAATTCATCGCAGGCCGCCCAAGTGAAAGCGTCCTCTGCGCTTTCGCCATTACAACCGACTCGCCCTCACTCTCATCGGATCTAGCAACTTTTCGTCTTACGGGTCATTAGCGCGGGCTCAGCGGTGTCTTTTCAATGGGCAACAAGCGGCAATTCGAGGAGGTGGACTCCCAAGACCCCGAGTCTGGAGCATCTGAAAAGAGACAGAAGTCCTACTTTGGCCGTAAACGCAAGCCACAGGACGATTCCGGGGCCAGAAAACGCGCGAGGGCCATCGAACGAACATTGCGACGGAAGCAGGACCTACCCGCCAATGTCCGAATCGACCTCGAACGAGAGCTGGCAGTTCAGAAGCAGATTGCCGATGATAAGGCTCACAAGAAGAAGCGAAGTACAATGATATCCAGGTACCATATGGTACGGTTCTTTGGTATGTTGCACATGGTGATCCAGCTTCAGCCTTGGCTGGAAACCCTGCTGACTTCGGCACTTGTAGAACGAAAGAAGGCTTCTCGGCTGGCCAAGCAGCTGAAACGGAAGCTCGACGCAGAGAGCGACCCTGCTGAGGCCGAAAAGATACGCCATGACCTTCATATTGCTGAAGTTGACGAGGCTTATACGCTTTACTTTCCCCATCTTGAGACATATGTTGGCTTGTACGGCAACTCTGCCAAGTCGAACGCGGAAGAACAGACTGCTGAAGCCAGGGAGGCCGCCGCCAAGGCAGCTCTGCAAGCTGGGAGGCCGCCCATGTGGCCTGTTATCGAGAAGGCAATGGAGGAAGGCCAAGCGGCATTGGAAAGCCTGCGTGACCGGCGATCACCAACTGACACGGGAGAGGTTGGCGACACTCGGCCACCAATTAGACCCCTGCCACCTGCACCCACAAGCACACCTGCATTGCGACCTGCTCCCGCAAAGAAACAAGACAGGCACCTGCCAGGCAAGAAATCTGGTTCGTTTAACAGTAATAGCAATGACAACAGCAAGGGTAGCAGCAAGGACAAACAACCAGAGCTCAACAGGAGGGAGAGAAGACGGTTGATGAGGGAAGGCATGATAGCCGACAACAGCAAGGATGATGATGACGAGGAAGGCGGCTTTTTTGAGGACGTTTGAGCGACATCTATTTGTTTGTATTGATGAGAACGCCCGGTTCCAGCGTGTAAGTACTCCGTAGTGGTAGATATATCCAAGTGGGGATCAATAAAGCCTTGCTCTTCTATTCGACCTATTTCAAAGCCCTCTTCTACATACTACTACATGATTTCACCTTGTCATTCACCGAAATTCGAAATTCAAAAGAAAAGAAAAAAAAAACCCCACAGTTCCTCTTATTTGACTGGCCCATATGCACTGCCATAGAGCCAATATGCATCGCCTTTCACGAAGCAAATAGTAGTACTAATAAATCAGGCTCAGGCTCAAGCCATGCAGCGCGCTGCTGCCCCACCCGCAGAAGCAGCAAGTTTTACCCCCCCCCCCCCCCCCCCCGCAGCTCCAATGTCAATGCGACCTCTCAGCGCTTAATAAATAAAATACTACCTATTAATACTCATCAGCCGGCCAGGTGAATGACCCAAGACCTCTCCGAATTAGATATGTGACAGCCTATTGTATTCGCCAGGCTTCTATCGGTCGCAGCCCATTAGGCATTTCTCGGGCCGTGTGGGATGACATGGTGGTGCAGGGCGGCTGTCTTTAAGAACCCTCCTCGCAACGCTCGAATTCTTGAAGCTGCTGCGACAACGCCAGGAAGAAGAAGACTTTCTGGCTTGACTTTTTTGGATACCCTCCCTCTTCAGTATCTCGCGAGCAACATGGGCCAAGGCGCTGTCGGGGCCTCTGTGCCTGTGCCGTGGGACGCGCTTAGAGCCTGGATCGACACACAGGAATACCTTGAGAGACAGGGAAATCACTCAGCACTGTCTTCAAAACAACTTGCTGCGCTATCGCTCTTTGTCGAGTTTATAGGAGAGGAACCGGATGTCGGCGACTCTGACTATGTTAGCAAGCTGATGCGTACGTGGAAAACTTCTGTCTTGCAAGGTTGAGTTATTGACGGTTAGTGATACCAGACCTCACCCAGGCCAGGTGTCTTGCGGCGCCGGTTTTCAGGGACCTCGAGCCCGTTGATGTGCCCGTCGGCGGTGTTCCCTCGACCAGATGGCGGACAGTCTGTATCCTCCCTTCAAGCGGCCACAAGGAGCTCCCTGCCGTGGGTTATGGCCTTGAAGATGGCCAAATGGCGCCCATGTTCAAGTCAAAGAAGGTAGGAATATATCTACGTTTCAGAATACACATGGGCTCACACTTGTGTTTGATAGGTGGCAAAGCAGTATGCTGCGAAACATGCCTTTGCATATCTCTCCGGTCATCCGCCCGTCAGACCAACACCTCCGTCCAGTGTCCGGACCAGCTCTGGCAGTGACATCACCCAACTATGGGCTCCCGATGCGCCAGACGCAGCCGTGGAACCCCCCGGCTCTGTCTCTATTAAGCGATCCCACAGCGAATTTGAGAGCGACGAGGGTCCATCAGTCTTTAGCAAAGTCTCTACCCTCGCCGGACGCATGGGTTTTGACAATCCCACCTACCAGATTGACGCAGAGGGGGAGAGCGGTAACATGTTCTCCGGGCGACCGATCTTTAGAAACGGCAGTCGCATCCCTTTGGATCTCGGTAAAGTCACTGGCGTTTATGGGAAGAAAGAAGCCAGGAAGCAGGTCGCGGAGGCGGTGCTTGCGTGGTTGGAGGAGGAGAATGATCGCAGAATCAGGATCTCGAGCAAACTCCTCGAAGGACTATAAAGCGGAAAGGGGGATGAAGGTTGCGATACTGTATCCAGTACCCTGTGTGAGTGTAAGGTTAGGTTGAATCATGGCCATCTATCTTTAGCCTATGCATTGATGTCCCAGAACTACGGGTTTTAATGACGTCCTCTTCCACCCCTGCCGCCCCTGCCGCCGCCTCGAGGACCTTTACCCTGTGGAATCTTTCCCTTAATCCCCTCCGGTAAGCTCGCCCTCTTTTCCCCATCTTCCCAGAGTACTCCAACATCTATCTTGCGGCCCGCAACCCTCTTGAAGAACTTCGTACTCAAAACTCCACCCTCGCCTCCCTCCGTCAGCAGAACCCCATTGTCACTCTTCCACCACTGTATCCCCTCTTGTAAACTCCTCTCCACATCAATCTCAATCACAAGCTCAGCATCGCCCCTCATACCACTCACGACGCCCTCCTCGGGCGTTCCTGTAGAACAGTGGATGTGGTTGCGCCCCATGGGTTTAAGACCCCCCGCCTCGACGATGGCGTGCCAGAAGACAAAGTACGTGCCGTGAATGACTTTGGGTGGTACGTTACCCGCTTCTAGAGTTATGGGCTCAAGAAGGGATGATGATTCCAGTTTGATGCTATGGCCCTGATTGGCACGGATGAGGTAGTGTGATGGCTCTGTGCTGGTGGTTGAGAGGTCCAGGTTGGTCTCTGGATTGGGCTTCATAGAGAAGCGTTGCTTCTCGTTTGTAGTGATGACAGATTGTACCTCGGAAAGGGTGATGTTGAGAGAACGCAGCGGAGGCCAGGAAAGCTACGATGATCAGTCAACATGAGCAAAGCAGAGTGAACCAAAGTCTTGCAAGGCTCATTCATGCCCTGGACGACCAGCCCAATTAAGCAAGGAATATATAAGAGAGCGTTTACACTTACCACCTTATCAAGAGGCGCATAGCCCTCATCATCCAGTGTTATTCCTGCATTCTCTGCTTGATGCCGTAACAATTTGGACAACGCCTTCGAGATCTGCACATCACGACTTTGCCCACCACCTCCACCTCCACCTCCACCTCGTCCTCTTCCTCCTCGGCCGCCGCCACGGCCACCTCTCTTCACTCCGCCAGTCCAAAACTTATCCTCAAGAGCCAAGTGAGCCGTGGTGCTCGAGCCATCCTCTTCAAGACCACTCATTGTGTGAGCCTGGTGTGAAGCCGTGCTCTTCCGAAGCCGTTGTTGCGCTGTTGAGTAATTTCGATGAGGTTTGTTCCAAGCTGACGCCAGTATTTTGGTGTGAAACCCTAGTCCTCGAGAATTTAGACAAATTCTAGTTGTCACTCGGCTCAATAAATATGCACGAGACGTTTGCATTAGTATTGGGCTGCAGAGAAGTGCCGAGCAGAGTCCTCCGTACTCTGTCGTATGTATGTTGGCAAGGCACGCCCCCCATTGGCTCGGTGTGACTCAGCAAACTCGAAACTCCATCGTTCGACTCACCATCTTGATAATACCACTAATAATAAATATCACACTGCCACAATCAGGCAATACTAAACGCAACGCCGTATATATACGGAGTACTCCGTACTAGGATATTGATTGGAATATGAGTCTCAGCCCTGGAGTCAGTCAATACTATTGATTTTACTGCAACCTAATAGTGCATCAATGAGACAAGGCATACAGTGCCGAGACGCAGGGCATACCACACAAGCTACGAAGTACAGCCACAAGTATGACACTTCTTCCGAATAGGATGGATTCAAGAATGCTCATCATACATGGGTATTTTATTTTGCTCGCTCACTAATAATACTATGGCATCGGCTCTCCTCCTTTCGCCGAAAATGCCCTGCCAGCTTCTCGTCTTGAGACCGCTGTCGATACAGTAAAAACCTTCCACGCGCCATTGTGGTATGTGCCATATACACCATGCCCCGCGGGCACTTTTATACATACAGATATGCTTATTAACAAAATAATTCGAATCGGGTAAGCAAGAAAAAAGAAAAGATCCGCGAAGGTAGTCAGTCGAACAGGCCATCTGTCGTGAGTCGTCAAGCCAAAATGGTACTAAAAAAGGGAATAATGTGGTATGTGATTCCTGCAAAACATCAAGGAAAATGACAAACGCCTGCGGATGAATCCGGATGAATTATGGTAGTACAATCATAAGTCTTAGTGCTGGTCATAGAAACGTCATCTGTAGCCGTCTGTGCCTGCTGTGGAAGAAGCAGGGACAATAATGCTATCCCGATTTGACCTTCGGACAAAGAGGCTACTACTCCTGCCCTGTATCGGGGCTTGACTAAGGGAGAGATGTCGAGAAAGACGGTTCTCGGCGGGCTTGTCAGCGCCGTCGCCCTCTGGAGCTGGTCTTTCCAAGTATTTCCTATTCGGAGTGGTGATCAAGGGCGCCGCCAGGCGAGAAGGATGCAAGTTTGAGGAGATGAACCTCCGTCGACCAAGAGCCGAAGCGGTTTGTACAGTCACCTCCGGTTTGGGGATATGAGCATCAGAGGGATATTCTCTCGGAATGCCTCTTGAGCTATTGACTTCAGTAGTGGCCCGAGAAGGTGCACGGAATCTTGCTTCATCGCTATCCTCCCCGACAGTGCCACGGCGACTACGAACCAAGAAAGACGTCTTCCGCCCTTCATCAGGCTCCTCAGTACCCGCTCGCCGGTTTCTGAAAAGAACAGAAGATCGTCTTCCATCCTCGGGCTCCTCAGTCCCCGCCCGACGAGTCCGCGCCACCACAAGAGATGACCTGCGGGAAGCCATTGAATCATTGGGAGTCGACGGAGTGGAAGTTGGATGTCGGAGGTTGGGGACAGCGCTTGCGTTGTTGAGAATCATGCTTCTTCGCTCTTCAAACTTGGACATGGCCCTAGGGCTGACAGCCATTTGTGAGTTTGAGTCTGCTGCACCACTTGGACGAGGCGCTAGGCCGCCAAAAGACTTGGTTGCAGTAATAGGAGTGACCGGGCCCTCGTTTTGTGTCGTTTGGGTAACTGGCGTGGGTTGAACAGGTGGAGGTGCTACGGTCCGAGCAGGACCTTCACCAAGAGCAATACAAAGCTCCGTAAGACTGCGACAGACACTGTCTGCCCTCCGGCGGAGCTGGCGATCCGTAATACCTGGTCCTCCACCAACCACACTCGCTGCGCTGGAGATTGGGCCAGGCTGACCAGGCGCCCCCATCAACGATGACAATGCCAAAGCATCATTTGCGGCGATTTCAAGTGCTCTATAAACTTCTGGGCTCAGGAATGCCCTCGTTTTTGCGAGCGCTGAGTGAAGATGTGGATGTGATTCTCGCTGGGATGGTGTTGCGCTGGTGGCCTCTAATTGATGGCCAGTTGCCGACTTCTTGGGAGATAGAGACATAGTTGTGACCGTTGTCGTTGCAGTGGGTGGCCGTTCCTCTGATGCTTTTATAACTGCTGCTCCAGAGGTAGATGGTAGCTTGCCGGTGAGCTCGAGACGATGGATTCGAGACTTCAGGTCATCCAGTTCGTCCCAGACGGTGGATGGCGCAGTGGTAGATGTGGTTGACTCTGTTCCCTCTACATTATTACTGGGTTCGGGGGTATTGTTGCTTTGAAAATCGAAAGAGCGTGTGAGGGGGGACGAATTATAGGTTTTGCTTTGGGCGTGGACGAGGACAGGTGCTTTGTGGGCCGGAGTGCGATTTGTTGGTATTGAATTTCCCTCTGTTACCGATGGCCGCCTTCGAGGGTAGAGGGGGCTATCCGTGTTTTGATCTTGAAGAGCATGTGATCGGGGCGTCATTGGTGAAGGACGCAGTGCAGAGCCCCCGATTCTGGCGGACGTATCCTCGCCAGGGTGAGCCGACGCAGCTTTCTCTCTAACAAGTGACCGATAGGTCGTAGGTCGCGCGACCTCACTTGCCAAGTCGTCATCGTACCGTCCAGAGCGACCACGATCTTGTTGGTCGGATAGTCGGCGGCTTATTCGAGGGGGAGAAGTTGGGTGATGATGATATGAGGTGACAGTAGTCGAGAATGGGCGCCGGTGCGATGAGCGGTTTGACCGGGCCTGTGGACGAATTAGTTCCTGATGAAGGGCAAGATGCATCTTGTCTATCGTTATGGCGGATGGGGCATGTATCAGATGGCTGGAATGTGATTGTTTTGTTGTGTTGCAGTGCGATAAGAAGTGGTTTGAAGGGCGGCGCGCAGAAAGACATGGCACTAATAAGACTCCCAGACATGTGTGAGACAAGGCTCTTTCTTTACTTACTACCGAGGTGGTTCGAGTGTCATCGGGGCGTGACGATTCTTCACTAGCAATCTTCAAAAAGACATCACCAGTATCATCACCACTAGGCCCCCGCTGTCGAGAAGAGGTAGGAGGGGACGTCTGTCGCCTTCCTCTTTCTAAGGCACGAAGAGTGTTATCATGGTTTGCATCTGGGCTGTTATCACCCAGATCATATGGACGAGATTGGAAATTCATATCGAGAGCAGCCAGACTCTTTCGAGAAACAGAGGACCGAAAAGACCGAATTGGCGGTACGCGAACCGGTGCTGATGTGCCCGGTTGGGCGGTGGTGCTATTTACGGGAGGCTTGTAAGAAATGGGCGGGCGGTGCAGTGACTGGTCTCGACGGCTTTCATCTGAGGATAGGGACAGCGCTTTGGGCAAAAGCAATTCTCGCTGACCCTGGGTCCACTCCTGTGATGGTTTTCTATCGGATGGAGAGAGGGCGGTCGGAGAAATAGATTCAATAGTCTGGCGACGTTGTGCACTTAGCGAAGCTGGTGGACCGTCTGACGTCGCGATGCCGTTTGAACTGCGAGAAGCTGGGGGTCGACGATTGAGATTCTTCGCGGAGGCCGGCTTCGACAGCGTGGGTGATTGAGTGCCTTCGTCGACCAGCGAATCGGGGAATGAAGCGGGGCGTCTGACTCTATGATACAGCTCAGCGATTGAGGATTGAATCGTTTGATAACTCGATGCCCTGGTGCGTAGATTGCGGTACGGCGGAGTATTTGTTTTGCCAGCAGTCGAAGGGGGTGAAGAGCGATGCGTCGTCGTTAGCGATTTCGTCGAGGCCGTCGTCGATGTTTTCGGCGTTTGTTGATGACCCTGAGCGACCGTTTCTAGCACTGCTGATGATAAAGATGGAGATGCTTCGGACAGGGGATTGGCTGAGGAGGACGAGGACAAGGGGGCGGTGGGTTGTTGTCGGTGCGTAAATGTTTGCTTCTGGGCCTGTGCCTGTGCTTGCGCCAGGGGCAGCAGCGATGTTGCTGCGGTTCCGTTCCTGATGTCGGCAAAGCGAAACGATGGCAACTTGGATGAATTGTGACTCTGGCGATGCGAGTGCAAGCTGAGCGAGGGGCCGCTGGTGTTGGAGGTGGGAGGAAGTGTTTTGCCTGGGAAACTACTAATAGCGGTTGTGGCGGAACTGGAACTGGGAGTCGCCTGGCCAAAATGGGCCACCTGAGTGAAACTAGCCGTCTCCGTCATGTTATCATCCGCAACATGCCACCAGCAGAAACCGTGTCTTTCATCCGCTACGCAAACAGAACAGCCAAGGAAAGGAAAGAAATCGAAGATGTGAGAGGGGGATCAGAATCGAATACTCGAAGTCGGGCGTCGTCGTCGTTTCCTTCTCGTTCGCAGCGCGCGGCGGAGCGTCTTCGGCAATTAGGTAGGATTAATGGGGGCGGTCTCAGGCTCGGAGGTTCATAAGGATAAGACAGCTAGTATAGTCCCCCTTGCCTCCGGAGCATGGCAGCTGGGCAGCTGGGCAGGGGTCTGGGGAGTGAGTTCAGCGCGGAGGCCAAGTGGCCACGCAGAAGGGCAAAGCGACAGCGAACGTGAAGGAGAGTCGAAGCGCCGATCGAAAAAGCCCAGTCGTGACCAGATAAACAAGCCGTCTCGAAAAGGCGATGGTTACTGTTGAAAGAGGAGGAGGAGGAAAACGAGATCGCGGTGACGGGGCGCGAGTGCGGTGGAGGAAACGCGAGGGGGCAATGGCCCTTGACTTCGACAGCAAGCCCCAGAATGCAGCAGCATGCAACTGGGCTAGACAAGCATTTGCAGGACCCCCTTGCAAAAGGACTGGATATTGAAGGACTAACTACGGAGTACTAACGGCTCGGAATGGCCATGGATGCGTTGCATGGCACCAGTTGTGGATGATGGGTAGCGTCGAGGCGTTGTGTGTGGTACGCTATGGGCCACGAGAAACAATCCAAAAAGCAACAACCATGTGCCCAAGGTCTTTGGCTGCAGCACGGGGCATCACAGACTGACGGCATGCATGTCAAGAAACTGGCTGATTCGGCTGTTCTTGGGTCGTGGGGCTTCCTTGCTTCGCTGGCTGGGTGAAGTGCATCCAGTGCTTGCATCCCAACCTCTCAATTGCCTGGTATGGCCTGCAAGGCGATGGAGAGCATTTGCAGGCCGCATGTACTTCGTACATACTCCGTACAGAGAGTCAGTCAGCATGGGAACAGTCCACATCGCGAGATTTCTACTATTTAATTTAACATGTGGTGGATTTCCGTTTGTTTCGTATCCTGGAGTACCTAGTCTACCATATTTTTCCCGATCGCTGTGGAGAGGCGTGTTTCGGATAGCGGATCAGCCAAATCCTCTCCATTCCTTTTCACATCAACACAACACACAGTCTGTACCAAGTACATCCAATATCCAAGGATGGTGGACTTGGGCACGATTTCAATATCAACGTCCTTCATCAGGCTTCAACTCCTTCGTACATCGCCATCTACTAGTACTAGCACCACCGTACAGCTGCTACGTCCGGCGTGCTCCCACCACAGTCTTAAAAGACTAGCCGACGATACTACTACTACAACTCGCATTAGGCATTGAGGCGGACCAAAGCCATTATGGTATGATGGCACTAACCCGGTCTAGGATTTGGAATTTCGGCCACCAAACGGAAACGGGGTACTACTTGACTACGAAGTACCTACTACTACTATTGTAAATTCCACATGGCCCAGGGGCATTCCTCGGCCCCTACTCCTTTCAGATGAAAAAGTGACAAGAACAATATGTTGTCATATCTCAGTCTTGGGGAAGTTTTATTTAGAGTCACATCGCTTGTTGAATCTCTTGTGTCACTAACACAGAGTTTTCACCATCGCTATTGGTGTGGCCCAAACTTGAATTGAGCGTGTTTCACGGACTACTACTCCGTATAGGTAGTAGTACTACTGTTCTCTGTTGACTTGACTACGAGTATCAGATAATATCCATCGACACGTTCAATGACATTCTGAGCGAGCCCAACTCCGGCCAGTATGGGGCCCCTGCACAGCTCCCGCACAGCTCCCGTGCTCCCCCATCCACCCTCACTAAACCTTGACCCTTTGGCATCAACGAAGGGTACCTGGTCAAAGATCCTGTCCTGAGACAGACTACAGAGTCCAGCACGAGAATCCCAGTCAGAATTAGATAAGGGTCCTCCCTTCATGCAGCCTGCTCGCTGATGAAGAATCTGAAGCTCCAGGCATGATGATCACTGAAGTCCATTGCGGGTCAGGAGAGGGAGAACTGGAAATCGGGGGGGTTAGGGTTCCACCACCATCGCTTCTCGTACGAACGCATCGCCCGCAAAAAGCAAAATTCTCATAGATTATTGCTTCTGCCGTCAAGCCACACTGAGCCAAACCAACCGCTTCCTCGTATGTTCTTGTCACAGAGACAGATTATCCGAAGTGGTATCTCACGTTGCTTGCTCTCTTTATTACGTGATGGACAAATTCGGAGTCATTTTTTGGCCCCAGCAAATTTCTCGACACGAAGATGAGATCAGCGGTTGATGGAGAAACGCATTTCATATCATGAAGGGCCGTCGGTGGCTCTCCGGTTCCAGCAAAAAGCCGAAATCATTCCTCCGTGTCCAATGGCATTACACCCTAGGACCAGGGCGAACTGACCCAAAGCGGGAACTCTGATCATTTCAATTCCTCTTTTCAGGAGTCTCAGTCGCTGTCAGAGCCCGCAAACGAAGAGCTACTGCTGCTAGTTGGTAGCACTAGGCCTGCTAGTTGGCTGTTGCGCAGGACGCCACTCCGAGTGCCTCAGTGCCTTGCTTGATAACAGCGACGGCCCACAATGATTTAACGGTTGTTCATGTCCACAATCCTTGAAGAAAAAGTCTGCATGACTGCAGCATCTCATATCCCGCAAGTATTTCTTTCTTATCAGGGACTAATACTCCGTAGGCGGCACCTTGTCCAACACTCGTGGTCCCAGGAATGGTTTCTTGATTACGAGGGAGCTCGTTCCCAGTGCCCTTCACTTTTCGACGTTGAACAGTCTCATCTTTCTCGATGAGAAAAAGTAATGATGAGTATAGTATCTGGGTCTAACCAGTTTGTTGGCTTGGCGCATCATCATGACGTCGCCATGATTCCATGTCTCGTGAGCTGACCGCTACGAGTTACGAGCAGGAGTACGAAGTACGAAGTATATGTTATTATGCAATGCTCGTCTCTGGTTTGTGTTCCCATAATGTGAGATCTTGATTCTCAAATCTACCCCCCGGGGTTCGCTTGTAACGGAACGAAGCGGTTCATCATTGCCGTGACTGAGACCGTTGATTCCAAGTGCTTTCGCCGAGTCGGTTAACCTCAGGATCGTCAGGACGAGCTGGAACACGATTGAGAGAGGGTTATTACGCGAGCCTTTCATTTCGTTATAGTATGTGGTGGAATGTTGGCGAACCAAAACCCCGGATCCTACCTTTATCATAAGCATGTCTCCGGGGTAGGTCATACTTCGTAATAAGTAAACAAAAACCTATTCCTAGGGTCCTAACCCACCTTGACCAATAGTGTTCTTGACCGTAAAAGGTGCCCCATTCCAGTTAACCCTTCATTATAGACCACGGAGATCCGTTTCAGATCTGACAATGAGGTTAGTTGCTGCCCCCACTGAACGGAGAAAACAGGGACTCCTGGAAACAGTGTAAATACGGAGCGTACAATGCCATACTCATACCGTGCATGGTTATATGCACTGTGTTGTATACAATAGTGACTAGGATCTTCTTCGGATTCTTCGGTGCTGGGAGATCGACGAAGTGAAATTGTGATGGGCTTTTGTGTAACAAACAAGTCCCTGGTCCAACACAATCTCTCGTCGAATGTCATATGTACGAGCACACGTGGTTTTTCAACAAGCTTGTGTCTGATCGTGTCGGCGTCTTCCGACTTCCAACTCCCAAGATATTTCAAGTCTTGCTGATCGTGCATGGACGGGTTATGGATGCCGTTCGCGTGGTTTCTCGGCACGCAGATTGCGAAGAAGCACCACAAAATACTTACCCTACGACAATTTTTTTTTTGTATGTTTCATACACAATGGCCTTGTCCGTGCTAAACAGTGTTTACCCAGACTGGCTACCTATTATGACTCCCTCATTGTTGATCCATCATCGTGAGACCATGTTGATCCGGTACAACCAAAGGCGTGAAACATGCAAGGGATATAGTCCAACAAGGAATTGCCATTGTTCGGCTTTCTCCGGGAACCAAGGCACCAACTTGTTTTGGGTATCAGTCAACCAGCATGTTAGTCGTGGCCATGCCACAAAGACATATGATTGTCGTACCCTGAAATCCTTCACAAACGACTGGTGACGGGTTGTGAGGGAGCTGTCGTGGCAGAGATGCTCGTGATCGCCAGATCGTCGACACGAACCCAGTTGGGGGGCTTGTTGGGATATTGTCATAATCCTGTTGCTGCCTAGTATACGAGACAAACGGTAGCGTGAATGAAGCTGATGTTGAGGCTCGTTCGGATGTGAAATGTTTGTCGCCAATAAAGGAAGTTCCGCCGCCACACTCGGCAACATGTTTGCTTAGGCAACGCCTCATCGCTGTGGCTGATCGTCTCTCGTGACGTCTTCATTTCCTTGTCGGCTGCAAAAACACGAATGTGCTCACATTCATTTATTTTAGACAGGCCAAACTCGGCAGGTAACCGCCATGGAACATGGCCGCGGGCCGACTGTTTGCCTCCCAATGGCCATTAACCTTGCAACAAGTGCGATAATAATATAATGTGCAGTTGACTAGTTGCAGGCTGTTCGTCTACCTGATGCAGCAAGTCTTGGGATGTCTGTTAAGCATGATTTAAGACCACCAGTGGCAAAATTGCCATACTAGGACATGATACTATTAGTAGTACTCCGTATTGGTAATATGTGCTATTTCAGCAAACCAAGAAAAGACATCCTCGGCGACGGCGCTTCCGACCAAGGAAACAAAAAGAATGACCAACAGTTCCGTGCTCCGTCAAACGCAACTCTGTACGACGCAACCGGCTCTTCTCGCACGGGGACAGGCTCCACCAGAGAGCTAAATTTAAAAAGCGCCTTGCAGACCAAATTTGCGCGACGGCAGCTGATTGGTCTTCTCTAGGCGCCGGATGGGCAGCGCAGAGCTATATTTAGCCCAGGCGTTGTTTCGCAAGCAATCCATAGATCCTCGTCCTCCACTCGCGCTGCCAGTCTTGAAACGATGGAGGGGACGAGGTGGGGACTTCCCTGTTGCTGCAGCGCATCCATCCAACCCCTACGAGTACATACTCCTCCTACTCGCCCAGGCCAGGTCCGGGGGCTTGTGCGTGCGCGAGCGAGGGCGTTTGGGCGTGTTGTGGATGAGCGATTGATTGATTGACATGTCGCTATTTGGGTGTCGTTGATGTTGTTGATGTTGTTGATGTCAAGTTGGTATTGGAGGAGGAAGCTCACGTGTACAATGGCATCGTAGAGCGCTGGCGGGCGGGTTGTAGCCGGTACATGGGAGCGTTTCCGTGGTGGCGGAGGTCCCCAATTGCACAGCCCTGGCGCCGTGGGAAAAAAAGGTCACTGCTACCTACTCGTCCAGCGTCTGCAGCAATTACTCCGTAGTGACCTGTAGGCAGGCTTCTAGCGCAGCGGTTGCTGCGCTGCTGTAGCGCTGCTGTAGCTGTTTGCTTGCCTCCAGGCTTGGCCACCCGCCCCCCCTTCCCCTCCCCCAGCCGCCCGCTGTTCGTCGCTGTCGAACTCTGTCAACACTGCCAAATCCAATTCTTCCTCGTCTTCTATTGTTCTCCTGCAACACCACCTCAGCAGCCGCCCTTCCCTGCCTCCCGCAGGACCATGTGTCTGCAATAACGGCGCTGCATTCATTCTTCTCGTTTCCCTCTCTTTCTTCGCCCGCCTGCCTATTTGCCCTTTTACTTCCTCCCAGCGGCTAGCTACCGCCCAACTGCATGTGGCCGTCCGCTAACTAGACGCCGCCTTCTTGTCTCACCTCGACCTCGGTCTCATTCCTATCCTACTTCTTCTCTCTCTCTCTTCCCGCACGTTCGGTTCGGTTTCGACGCCCAGGACACGTCTCGTTCGGTCCTGGTTCCTGACGATCCCCATATCGTTGTATTATTATTATTCTTCTTCTTCTTTCCCTTCTTTACATTGCACAACAGTCGCCGCAACTCCCTGCCCCAGCGCCTCCTCCATTCGCCGCCGCCGCCGAGAGGCTCTGGTGAGGACGCCCCTTCGGCCATATTTCCGACCACCACCTCAGTTGTGTCTCGTATCGCGAACTCGCCAACCACCGGATTCAGCTGCGCTGTCCACTGATCGCCTTTGATCGCATCGCCGTTCGCGAATCCGTTCCTTCAACACATCTTTCAGCTTACTCTCCTTGACGTTCCCTTTCCAGCACATCTTCAGACCACTGGATTATTTAATACGTTCACACTCATTTTTGGGCAACACCATCGTGTCATATGTGGAAGGATTGCAAGAGTTTGGAACTACGATAATCAGCTAGGACGAAATTTACCGCCAGAGCGATCGGAACACAAAAAGACGTTGGATTGGAACCATGCCGTCAGCAGCCCGTCGAATAGATCAGGATCAAATACCGTCTTTCATGTCAGTATTTGATCTGGACGCCGAGACTATGACGGATCGCGAAACCGTCACATTCGTCAATCCCAAGTTGGTTGGCATGGAACCCAAGGCGCCGGTTCTGGCCCGTCCATCCCAGCAGGCTGACCTCTCATCCGGATGCATCCCTTCGGACGCAACCTACAAGCACCGAGATAGCACCTCGACACAAACGTCCGAATCGGCCGATTCTTCCCCCACTACAACACTCTCGACCACGGACTCATCGCCGCTATCAGATCCGTCACCTTCTTCGTCGCCTGATTCGCCTCTCAACATAATACCTTTGAATAATTTTCGTTCTGTCACGTTCGGGGCCCCGTCGAGCGGTACTTCGCTGCTCAGTATATCGGAAAGCAACACCTTCAATCGCCCAGTGTCGTCGCCGACACCGAGGCGACCGCGAAACATGAAGGGCCTTTCGATACAGCCACCGGCAGTTGCGACAGCCACATCGAAGTCTATGGTTTCGGAACCTTCGTCGCCAGCCTTCATCAAGCCTGCGATTCCTGCGATGAAGCGGAAACCCAGCCTGCTGAGTCTTAAGACTAGTACAACAGACCTGATTAATCGGACATCGTTGGAAGTACCGCCATCTCCAGCCATGCCGCCAATCTTGCAGCGACGTGCGCTTAAGCACTCTGCCTCCTCCCCACAGATGCTGTCCTCTGTGAAAACCTCCACTTTCGGTCCACCCGGGGGAATGTCATTTCCAAAGATGCTTGAACGCAACGAATCAGGGTTATCCGAGGTTTTGCGCCCCATGAAGTCAAGCATGAAAGCTACATTTGATGGCGTTATCCCGGAAGAGGAGACTCCCATCAAGACGCAACTTGCTAATCGAGCGGACTATGAGCCATATGGCGAGATTGAGAACAATGAGGACCAAAAGTCGCCCGGATATCCTGAAGGACCGATTGCCATTTATGGTGATAATGTCTATCTATACTCGGAGCCGACCGCTGAAGAGGCTTCCCGATTCGACGTCGTCATCAATGTTGCCCGCGAAGTCAAGAATCCATTCACTGCTAAACAGGAGTTGTCTAAATCCACGTCGCGTGGACCGTCTTCCCAAGAGCAAACTATGTTTTCGAATCTAAGCCCCATCCCCGATACTGGTGTGTCGACAGCCAGTTTTGCTACGGCCTGGGAGTTCCAGCCGTCCGATGGTAAAGCTATGGAAACCCCCACGACGCCGAAGGCCAACCCCCTACAGATGCCCGAGTATATCCACATTCACTGGGATCACAACACCGACATTGCATCGGATCTCATGCCCCTTTGTGAGACTATCGAGAAGCGGACCAAGGATGGCAAGAAAGTGCTCGTTCATTGCCAACAGGGTGCTAGTCGGTCGGCCAGTCTTATCATCGCTTATGGCTTGTATCAGCGCCCCGAACTGAGCGTGAACGATGCATACTATGCAGCACAGGCCAAGAGTCGTTGGATTAGCCCGAATATGAAGCTCATGTATTCCTTACAGGATTTCCAGAAGGAGTTGACCAAAAATCGCGGATCGCCGTCCTCTGGCGCCTACCGAACTCGTACTGGACGCAGCCCGACCAAGCACCGGCTAACCCTCTCTGCTGATGCTATAGCAATGGCGCCCAAGGAACCGCATACAGCCCCGTTGCCACACGAAAAGAGCAAGAACAAAGAAAGGGGTGGACGCGAGAACTCGGTGCGCGGCTTTGGAGGCAACTCGGGTTGTGCCCAAACCATATCACCCGGCCCTGCTTCAGCGCCCCTGACCTTCTCGTGGAGGGAGAACCTGGAAAAGCCACCCTCAGAGCGCAAGGAACCTGAGCAAAAGAAGTACAAACAGGAGGAGCCAGAGCAGAAGGGGGTTGAACAAAATAGCACAAAATGCGAGGAGCTGAAGCCTATTTCCCAGGTATTCAATCACCTTGACATACCATCTCCCTTTCGGCTCCAGGCTCCCCCACAGCGACCGAAGTCAGCCCAGGGCAGGTCAAAACCAAATATAGTGCCATTGAGTGGATCATGTATGAATCCAGGAGCATCAACTGAGATTCGATCCCGCGCTAGCATGGGGCTTCTAAACCACAGGTTTCGTCACCAGGAGCGAGCTTCCAGCAGGTTGCCGATGGGACTTATTCCAATGGAAAGGACTGTTACTATCTCATCAGCATATCCTGGTGATAATATCCCCATGTCCCCTAGAGCTGAGACCATGACCAATCATCCGCTGCATGGGTTTTCTGAGATTCCTGGAATACGATTCAACACTTCGCATCAGGAACCACCCGAGGACCTGTTTTCCCCACGTCATGCCATCTTTCCTCGGGACTTGTTCTTCTCCTTCGGACCACCCGGACAAATTGCTGATCCCCGAAGTCCACCAACCAGGGGCGAGACACCTATTATTCGCTCCATTGACGACATGTTATGACAAGGCTCCTAATTATGACAATGCGTCGTGCACCGTTCATGATCACTCCGACATACGGCTACACTCAAGGGAAGAGGCAAGACTCACACTCGCTAAAACCAAGACTCAATCTTTACCCCACACAGCCTATCATTTTCAATATGAGGCTACTCATGCATTTACAAGGCGTTTTTGCGGTGTACAACAGGATGAATATACCTTTTGCGCATCACCGGCATATACATAACTATTTTCTGCACAAGCAAGCAGGCATCCTCGATGCTTCTTTGCGTCGGCTGGTAGCCAGCCTACCCTTCGTTTTTCCACGTCGCATCCCTTTACCCTCGTTTTAATACTTTCAGTGGGTGGCGCTGGATGAAAAAAAGAGCATGACTGAACGCTATCAGCGTCTGACTTGGACATCATCCCCAAGTAAGAAAAGGGGGTCAAGTGCATATTCTTTGGGCGATCAAGTTGAAAAACTCTAGTCATTGTTCGTGTATCTATCTCACTTGTTTTTGTCATTTTTTTCTTGTATTCGTTCGCTTTTGGTTCAGATGTTGGATAATATTCAAAACCCAGGTCAGGGAGGGGCGTAATCGGATTGCATTTGTTTGGAAAGAGAATGATTTGATCCAGGGAGGGGATAAGGGGGTGGTGAGGATCTTTGTTTTTGTAGAAGGGATTGGGTCAGGAACGTGGAAGCAGGGCTTCAGACGAAGGGATGAGGAGATGAAGGGATCACTGGGAATGACGAGGCAAAGCAAGCCTCGAGTAGATTAGGGACAAAATGGAAACAGATTTTGAATCAAAAGTGCCGGCTGTGATACATTGCGAATGTGTGAATGTGAAATATATTCGACTCTTTTTGAAAACTATGAAACCCGACTTATTTTCTTTGCTAAATGTTTCCAGATTATCCCCACCAACGCCATAAGCAAGCAGTATGTACATGGACCAATATCATGGCCGTTTGTCATATATACACTTTATTTAAAATCACTTCTAATTCCTGATACTTTACGAGGTCTTCTTGGCTTTGGCTGCCTCCTTGGCCATCTTCTCGCTCCTGGCGATGGCAGCTTCGACACCAATGCCTCCAAAGACTAGAGTAACACCAAGCCATTGCATCTGTGTCAGACGGTGGCCAAAAGCAATAACGGAGAGGATCATGGTGAACATCTTGCGCGTGACTGTTACTGTAACGAGAAGGACTGAAGAGAACGTGGAAAGGGTGTAGACTAAGAGAGGGAGGGATTGTTAGCATAGAACTTATTAGAAAATGCGCATGCAACAAGGAGAAAAAAATTTACAAATGAAGACTTGGCCGAGGGCACCGCAAGCTGCGAAGCCCAAGACGTCCTTCCATACGGCAGGATACTTGCGCATAAACTCAAGAGCCGCATTAAGCTCACCGGCGCTACCTGCGATGTCCATCCCAAGCCACTCTCCAACACCCGTAGAGACCAAGATAGGGCTAGCAAGGAGGTAGAGCGAGGTGACGAGGGTGCTCATTATGTTATTGGCGCACATCATCTGAGGGCCGCTATAGGGGCGGAACGTCTGAAAGATGTGGTCCTGTGTGCTATTGGTGAGACCGTCGAAAAGAAGGTTGATGCCAAGCAACAGAAGGCCCCAGGCGACATTGGCTTCCTCAGACCTGGTTGATTTCTTGTGCTTGCGACCAGAGTGGAGGGTGAAGACTGCAACGCCAGCCGTCACAGCAGCAACGACGAGATACTTGTACAACGGATAGCGCTTGCGGAAGATGGTGACGTGGAGGAACATAACGGGCAGCAGCTTGCAGCTCTTTGCGAGGAGGAACGTAATGTAGTCGATATGCGCAAGACTAGCATAACCAAAGGGACTAGCCAGGCTGTTCGTAATGGCGACCAGTGCAAGCGGACCGAGAATGCGACGCGAAGGGATAATCGGAGGCAGAGAAGCGCCCTTCGGGGTGGACGCCAGCAGATAGAAGAACCCGACGGTCGCGGCGAAGATGGACTGCACGGTGTTGAGGAAGACTGGGAAGTGCCAGACTTCAGGAGCCTCGGGGGGGCCATAGGTTCTCGTAGTTAGCTTCTCTTGGAGATAGGCCCACGTCAAACTTGAGCAGAAGTCAGCCAGCCGCCGTTGGGGATTGGGAAGAGGAACAAACGTACAACGAAGCATAGATGCCAGCGACAGCGATCACAAGTTGGAGCAAGCCCGCCTCTCCCTTGCTAGCCTCGAGCGCCGGTTTCGATGCCGTCGCCTGTCCATTTACGGCCTTGGCCTCCTTTCCATCGGTATCCTCCCAGTCAGAGGTCTCCTTGTTGAAGAACTCAGACGACGCCTCGCGCTTGACTGGTGGTTGCTTGGTGCGCGCCATCGTGAAGCTGGATGGAGAGCGCGTCGCAAATGGCAAAAGCGATGTTGACTTGTGGCGGGAACGCCAACGATTGTCGCAACTGAAGAGAGAAGGGGGATATTGAAAAACAAAAGTCTATATAGCGTGTACAAGAAAAAACGAATGTTGAAAAAGACAGAATTCAAGAGCGAAAAGAAGCGCAAGAGAGGGTTAAGTTGAAGCTCGAAGGTGAGAAGGTGACAAGTTGGCATCATCTGGCCCCAAGGCTTACTGACATTTGGGGAAGGACCCTGATCCTGATACTAGTACTAGTGAGAGCGGGTCGGTGGCTGCCCAAAGCCGTTCCGAATTTGGTTAAAGTCCACCGCTGCCTTAACTTTTCCTTGTCAACCACGTGCGCCTCACAACCTCATTCGTTGATGCTATTACTACTACGAGTACTCCGTACGGAGTAGTATCAGTGGTATCGGTATTAGACCTCAAGCACAAGGGAGCTGGACTTTCACTAGGAAATAGGGGGTCTGGACCTCTGCAAGTTTTCCATACATTCGTATGGAGCATCTCTCTGGTAGTGAGTGTCACGTCGAAACTGGCCCGCTTTCAAACATATTCAGTCTCTTTGCACAACGACTGACTAGATGCACTATTTTTCTAGACGCCCCAATCCCCAAATCCGCCCATTTACGTGTTATGCCTGCATGCATACCACGGGGTATAGCCCAGGTCCCAACTACAAAAAAAACAGTGATACCCGGCTGAGGAAATGAATAGTCGAGAGGATCGGGGTATTGAAAGGGTAGAGATATGTGATTCACCATCGTGCTAACATATCGGCCGTTGCGTTCCACTTAAAATAGAATTCAAGTATTTTTTGAGAGTAGTATAAGGTTTGTCCATGGTTGAGGTGAAGCAAGGGATTGTGATGTGAGGATTGAGGAGAGATTGATTGTTGATTGTGTGAGTAGCGTGGCCGTCGAGAAGCGAGGTTAAGCCTTGCTTGAAGCCATGTGTGCGCACAGCACTAGCTGCCTACAGCTGTAACTTCGGCTCGGTTGTCGTGTTAAAGGTGTCTTGATCGATTCCATTAAGTCGCAGGGAGTAGAGAAAGAGAGGTAGGCTTCATGTCGTGCAGGCCACCATGGCCATGGCTCCGTCGTGGTTAAAAGAGAAAGACAAAAAATAGCGCGCGAGTCGGAAGGATGGATAGAGTGACCGGTGGGGTAACATATATCGTGTCATACCATAATACGCTGAAGGAAACCTGCTCGCAGTGTGGCCACCTCCGTAATAAGATGAGGTGTTGCAAAGCAAGTTGGCGTGAAATCGGCGCGAGGATTAACCCACGTGATAGAGATAGGATCGTTCTGCAGGCCCGCCAGTTAAGGTAGAAATGACAAGGGGAGAAAGCAAAGCTAAGAAGGAACAACTAAGATAGAAAGGCGGCTGGGTTGAATGCTTTTTTGGTAATGAGCCATAATCATCGCGCAGCTCTGTCCCTGTTCCAGCGGGGAAAGAGAAGCCTTGCGGCAAACCAAATCTGGACGCCCGAGGTTCCCAAACCCCGTCCAAATACAGCTCATTCATAAATGGTACGAAAAAAAACGTAAAGCAACACCCAGCATGTGCATCGCCAGGCTTAAGAGTTTACTCGGCGTCCTGCATCTGGCTGCGGCGCATTTTCTCAGCCTCGAGATTCTCGTAAAGCAGGAAGAGTGCGTTCTCGTTGGACTTGGCCGTGCCCATAATGGTGAACATGCGCTCACCAGTTTCGTCATGAGGAGCCTGAAAGAGTGGTTGATTGTTAGGCTTGCATACACTCTCGGAATGTCGGGGGTGGGGTTGGCTACGAGCTTACCTTGGCAATGGAGATACGGGCTCCCGACGTCTTGCGAATCTCACTGATCTTGCTGCCACCACGACCAATAATGCAACCAACCATGTCTGCGGGGATGCTAATGTTTTGCGTCTGGATTTCTTCACCGTTTTCGTCATGGGTTGGGGGACCGCGATTGGCAGCATCGGAATCAGAGCGGCGGCTAAATGGCCTTGAGCCTCCGTTGCTGAAATCAGCCCCGTTGCCGGTACGCATCACACGGGGGCTTCCGTAGTCACTTCGGCCTCCGTTGTTGTTATTGTTGGTGGTGTAGCCGCTACCGCCGCCTACAGTTCCGGAACCGGAAGACTGGGTCCGGACGACTGGGTTGTAGAGAACTGTGCCGGTGCCACGTTCCCAGTCATCTACCAGGCACTTGCAGATTTCCCACACAGCACGCTGGATGCCCTCCGGGGTGCCCTGGACCTCGACAATCCTCTCCGTTGACTGTGGAAGCATATCCTTCTGCGCGACCATGCGGACGCCAGATACGTCTTGAATGTGCTTGATTTTGAGGCCTTGCCTGCCAATGATGGTACCCATCTGATTATGGGAGATGAGGAGTTTGATGGCTGAGCGAACTTGTTAACGAGGTGATGGAAAGACAAGTATAAACTAAAGCGAGTGATACATACGGTGAGTGCCATTGCCTTGGATGATGCCTCCCATGCCCATCGCAGGCGCACCATCAAGTAGGGCGCGAGCGACAATGGCATAGGCTCTGGAGATGGAATCGCAACCACCGGTTATGGTGAGAACCCGATCGTGGACGCCCTGAACAACCTTGCTGACGCCTGCCTTGACTCCGGTTTCGTCTCGAAGATCAGCAACGTTCTTGCCCCCCTTGCCAATGATGACACCGGCCTCCTTGGAGGAGACAATAGCACGCAAAGTAAGCTGGGCCTGGGCATATTCCTCGTCCGTCTTAGGGGCAGGTTCGCCGTCGGGACCCAGTCGGTCATCCATCTTCAACTGGTCCAGGGAATTAACAAGATCGGCGCCGTTTGGCGAAAGCATATCCTGAGGTGCCGACATGGTTGCTGGGAAGTCGATACTGGTAACGAGAGTATTGATGGGGAGTGGGTGGTTCGGGTTGGGCCGAAAAGCTTTGACGCTTGTGAGAGAAGCTCTGAGTCTGGATGGTCGCAAACTCCTCCAGGAAGCTACGGGATACAAGGTTAGCTCCACAACCGCTCTCAACTCAGCGCAACAATGCAATCAATATATTCCAAGTATGTGAGAAAACTACACCTTGGCGCGCCATAGCCAAGGTGCCCAGGACATGCTTGTATCGAGGCAGGCCCCTCGTGGTATTCGACAGATTGCCGACAACGAGATGAGGGGAAGCCAGGCTATACGGAGATGCGATCGGGCGAAATAACGGTAAGAAACTAGAAGCATTGCCGACTGACCTTAGATTCCGGGAAGCTGGGAGTTGCGCGAGTGTAGGGAGAATGGAGGGGGAGGGGATGCGAGAGGGCGTGCGCAGTCGACTGCCGCCGTATTACTCTTTTTTTTCTGTGTGGTAGTGCAGGGATTTGGCGGGGTCAAGAGGACGCGCAGCGACAGAGTGTGTCGATGGTAGGAGGCGCAGGAGAGGAGATTGCGGGCGTGATGGAGCGGACAAAAGCTGGGTGGGGATGGGATGGGAGAAAGGGATGGGAGAAAGGGAGGAGAGGGGAGGAGAGGAGAAAGCGGGTTGAAAGAGACGGTGACAAGGTGACAGAGAAGAAGAGAGGAGAGGAGAGGGCGAGGCGAGGCGAGCTTGGAGGGGGGACCTGTGTGAGAATGGCGAGTGGAGAGAGTGAGGTGAAGGAGGGAAAAAGACAAAAGGTGTGGTGGCGCTGCGCCTGGACAAGATTTGTCTGCCACCGTTGCTGCTGCTGCGGCGCTCCTGGCAGACGCTGGTGGTGCTTGCTTCAATGCCTGGACCTGCTAAAGCCGACACACCTTTGGTCCTGCTTCAGGCCTAAATGAAGACTAAAACTCGCCTGTGGCCGGGAAGCGGGGCCTAGAAACGGGCCTGTTGATGCTACGGTGGTAGTACCTAGGTAAGCAAAACGAACACAGAATATGAAAAGTGACGTAGTAATACTCGGAAGTACGGAGTACTAGTAGTAATAGGGCAACTTCAATTGTGCCAACACAGGCATGGCCCAGGAAGCGCCGTTGCCTGCAACATACATGTGAGAGAGACCGCGATAATTGCCTCAACGGGGAAACTCTGCTCTCCGGTCGCCGCGTCTGCTGGCGAGAGGGCAACTTGGAGAGCCCTAATGCCTAATGACGGAGAGGTCCCCAGAGGGCAAAGTATTAATAGCGCTGACAGTTTCGTTCCAATAGCCCTGTGAGGTTGTTCCAGAACCATGCAGAGCTGTGAACTCGGTGTGATTTCTCATTTAAGTCCCGGTCAGTCCAAGCAATAATATTGCCCTCTCATACTTTAGCCAAGGCGAGCTGCTCCTGCAAAGGTCGGTTTCATCACGCATTCAATTAGTAGGCACACACCCGATAATAGGTACTGCCTGGAAGGACAATGAACCAAAGAAGTTCGAAATTGTCCATTCATGATACACTCTATCCTAGACATCGCTTCCACAACACGCCTTATTGTCAACGACCATATTCATATCTTACCGGCAGGCTGACGCTCTTCTCCCAACAATTGACCTCCATGCTGGTGGCGCCTCTGTCCCCCTCTTTGTTATTTATGCTCACTTACCACAGAGTCCCATCAGCCAAAACATTGCCTACTACCAGTCACAGTCCCAGATCCAAAGCGAGATACCCCATTGGTGGTGATTAGTTTCCCTATCGGCGCCTATGGCTCTTGAGCTTCAACATGCAGACCACCTGATTGCTAGCTTTTCGTACGTTTCACACAATCCCTGCCTGCCTGAGAATCATGTATGATATCTATCATATCAGATGTCTTTGCCAAGACATCTACACCTGTATATGTGATATGGGAGAGGGCTCCCCGTAGCAACTCGTTGGCCAGTTAGCCCCCGTCGTGTGCGCACTTATACATCTCGGTTCAAGCAAAAACTGAACCCGCTTGGTTCCCAGAAGAACTAGCTTCTCTACGAAGTAAAGACCGGAGATGTTCCCCGACTTTCTAGCCCTTGTTGACGCACCCATGGGCTTTATGATCCTTCCTGATTCACTCACACGTCTTCAGCTGGACGCACACACCCTTTTAACCTTTGGCTTCTAGATACATGATGCGTCATGTTTGCACCTGGGCTTTTGATCGCCAGTGGCATCATAGGCGGGGTAACTCAAAACCAACTACTTACTACTACGAAGCACTGAGTAGTTATCCCGTCTGTTGCCCCCCCTAACCAATGAATTGATTACATCCCCTTCAGAGTCTTGGTCTTTATCCCCTTCCCGTCCCCCATGGCCTAGTAACTCCATCACCGGCAAACTACAATCTTTGCCATAGATAAGCCTCGGAGCTGATATGATCCAAGAGGTATCAAGACTTCCACCTCATGGAGACCATTCGTCACTTTTGGTCAGTCATATGCAGAGCGAGGACTTCTTTCAGGGAAGGCATCAAAGCTGAGTCTTGGCTCCCGGCTGTCGATATGGCTGATCCGTCTCGGAAGTGATGTCCCATTACCTCTGCCGTAGCTTTTGTTCATGTTCTACCCAAAAGTTCTTACATGCTCTGTGACCCCAGTGATCAACCCACCATTCCCCAAAGCTGTCCTCAACGTCGTGGTCAACCTTCAAGACCCTTTCTTCTCGTTTCAGTCCACATACAATGCATGCTTTGGGGGCTGTGGGCACCAGTTTTGCTGTTTGGATATGCAAGTTCTCGCTCAGCTCGGGGACTTTCAGATTAAATTTGCCCGCTGCATTGGCCGCCGCGACGGCGGATCGCAGGCGTCCCACATGTTCGCGCCATACGGCCGCCACATCTGCCGCCTCCCTGTCCTCCCGTACCGATTGCGTCTTGTCCACCCCGGCGAGTTTCATACCCTTGCTGCCGGCGGCGGAGATAGACATGCTCTTTGCTAGGATCTTATCTCGATGCCATCTTTGCTTGCGGCCAGCAATGACCCGAGCGGCCGTTGTTGCGAGGAGAACATATCCCTGAAGAAACTGCACCGATTTGGGGTTAGAGAGAATTTGCTGCTTGATGGAGGCGTTCTGTCCTGCGATAGGCTTGAAAAAGGAGCTTCCTGAGTTGAAGAGGTCAGGGAATATGGATAAAATGACTGAAGGAGGCGGCACATTGATCGGAGGAGGATCATTATCGCTTGATTTTGCGACAATGGGCTCAGAACTTTCATCAGCATCCCAGTCCCAGTTGTCCGTTGGGTCGGCGCTGTTGATATCCCCTTTGATATTGCCACCGCCACTGGGGAGGTCGTCCCATGCTCCCCAGTCGTCATCATTCTTCTGCCTAGTTGACGATTTCTCTCCACGATTAACTGTCGGCCATGCTGTGACTGGCGATGCCGATTTGGTATTGTCACGCTTCTTGGTAGCAACAATAGCAGGAACTGTCTTGATTTCAAGACCAGGGAATGGATTTCTCTCCTGAAAAGAGGGTGACTTTGGCGGGTTCGGGATGACTGAACCTGTGACCCCAAAACTCAATGTCCCTAAGAGCTGGGGAGGGGACTTCTTCTGAGTGTTTGCTCGTGGCAATGGTTGTGGAGGGTCATCAAGAGAGAGTAGATCTAGTAATGCCGCAGAGCTGGGAGCCGACACTGGTGCTGGAGCAGACACAAAGTCTGCCTTTGGGCGCGATAGCACCGGTGCTACTGTCTCAAAATCACCAAAGTCGTCATCATCCTCGTCCGCTTCACCCTGGAGCTCGAAATCATCGGCATCAAAGAGCACGTTGGGGTCACTTGGCGTTGATTTCATACGAGGTTTTAGTTTCTTCTGAGGAAGGTCCCATGAAGAATCGTCCTCAAGTTCCATCTTTGTCGCTGGTTCGTGCCTTATATCAACCAAAGTGTTGGTCATAAGGGGGATTGTCGGGGCACGAACAATCCCGGGTTTTGGCTCTGATGCCTTTGAAGGAGTAGAAAACCCGCCGATTGAGCCAGAAAATGGCTTGCTAACAGGCGGCGCGGTTGGTTCTGCCGTTTCAAAATCTCCCCATCCATCATCATCGTCATTTGACGCTCCAGGCGCGGATACCACCTGCGACATTGCCGGTGGCCCTGCGGCCCAACCGCTCATGCCACGCGGCTGATTGGGAATAGAAGGCCATTTGTCAATAGTCGACGCGGTTGCCGCTGTGATATTACTGCTGAAAGCAAAGTTGAATGGATCTTTCGGCACGGAATGGTTTATGCCACCAGAGGCATTTGGGTTGGGTTGCCGTGGTTGTTGAGAAGGTGGCGTTGGGCCATTGGCGAATTCGGCGAAGAGATCAGCCGACATTATTGCAGCAGACTTATACACTCATGCTTTTTGAAGGACAGAAGGAGGGTGTGGAGGAGAAGACTTGGACAGTGTCCTGCGTCGTTAACAATAGTATCCCATTGAGGACGAGAATGTCAAGCACGGGAACTAAATAGCCAGGCTGGACATTCGCGTAGGGAACGCCGGGGGCTTATAGGGAGCTGATAGGGGCCTGCGCCACCGATTTAGCACCCCGGCTCCGCTGTCACAGGGCACCACGTCGATCCGTGGTGGGCATGTCAGGGACTTAGGGACCTGCAGGGCATCCAAGAGCGGGGCTGTGGCTCCCGCTTGTTCAGCCTTTCGCTTGACAACATTCATTGATCATCAACTTAGCTCATCTGTATATGCACTTGACACTTCACGGTTAACCCCCTTTCAGCGATCGCCTGCTTCATTGATGGCTTGACGGACTCGTCGTATGGAAAAGACCGATTGTGCAACCTGACTTGGGCTTGTCCCTGGGGCAACCCTCCTGGATATTATCACGATGAGGTCACTTGCGGAGACACAGTGAGTGACGGACGGGTCGCATTTGGGCACAGACAGGGATGCTGACTCTGGTATCAAGAGCAAGATGGCAAGCAACACAGAGCCACAGTTCCAGTATCGCCGACCTGCAGCGAGCTGTAAGATGCAATGGGTCTTCGAGTCCTTGCTTGTCAGGCTGTCGCTCTGTTTGCTGGAAGGTGAGCTCATTCTTTGCTGGGACATGGGAACCTCGGATGTTGACATTAGAAGAAAGATCTTTCTCCTCTCCAGTGACGGTGATGGGGCGAGTTGGTTCCACGTTCTTCGTGAAGGGAGAGAGCAGTACAATGAGCGGCGTGATCATTTTCTCAAGTTTATCAAACACCCCGAGAGTCTCACCGAGCTCGCTATCGATCCTCTAGCAGATGATCCTGAGGTTTGTCAGTTTAACTTCAGTTGTAGAGTTTGAATCCTTAACATGTAACAGTCTCCTTGGAACACGGTTCGCGAAGACGAAGCGATTAGGGCGGAGATCTTGCAGGATGTGCAAAGACTTCCCGACGAGGCCAACTACCATGAAGATCATATGCAGCTTATGATCCTCGACATTCTCTTCATCTACTGCAAAGTGAATCCAGACGGAGGCGGCTATCGTCAAGGCATGCATGAACTTTTGGCGCCAATAGTGCATGTTGTGGAACAGGATGCCTTGGATCGCGCAGCGGTTCCAGCCGATGAGCTCGTGGATGAATCCTTGCTTGAAACGATCGATTTTTCATTTATCGAGCATGATTCATACGTCCTATTCTCTCAGTTTATGGAACATGCCCACTCGTTTTATGAAGTCAGGGATACGGCCAGCCAGCTGGCAGGCGCACCATCAACGTCTCGTTTACCAGAGCAAACCTCGGCAATTGTGGAGCGGAGCAAGTTCATTCATGAAGTCTGTTTACAAAAGATCGACCCTAAGTTGGCCGCTCATCTTTCAAGCATAGAGATTTTGCCTCAGATATTTCTCATGTGCGTATTCTGATATGAACTTATGTGGATGGGCGTTTGCATTGGGACTGACAAATCACACAGTCGATGGATCCGACTCCTCTTCAGCAGGGAATTTCCCTTTAATCAATTCCTAGTTCTTTGGGACACCATTTTCGCTATTGATCCTTCTTTAGACCTGATAGATCTTATTTGTTGCGCTATGTTGATTCGCATCCGTTGGCAACGTAAGTATCTTTGCTTGTGTATCCATATAATAAGACACTAACCATCATTTCATATCAGTATTAGAATCAGACTATTCCGTGTGTCTTCAGCTACTTTTGAAGTACCCTCCACCAGCCCAACCACATGGGCCCTTTACCTTTGTTGACGATGCACTTTATTTACGCAATCATATGAACCCATCAGGCGGCGCCTCTCTTATCATGAAGTATACTGGAAAGATGCCCAAAGTGCCCAAGAGCTCTGAACCTGCCGAGGTGGTTACCTCACCATTACCGGGGCTGCATTCCATTCGTCGAAAAGGTCTAGGATTGAAATCACCAATCCGCTCCCCGAAAGCCCTTCAACATCAAGTTGGAGTTGAGAACATATTCCAAGGAGTCCTTGAGAGAGGGGAGAAATTAGGGATCAACCAAGCAGTAAGGGATGCCGTGGGTGAGATCAAGCGAAACGTGCAAGGACTCAACGAGGCTCGACACTTGCTACATTCCCCTAGAGCGGTTCCTTCCGATGAAGGCGCTGCAGAGACGCTGGCTGCTATGGAGAGACGAAACAAACAACTGGCAGCTTTCCTCAACGAAACCGTGACGAACCTCAGGGCCATGTCTATGTCCAGTTTAGACGATAAGGCTAAGAGCCTCGAACTTATAGAGATTGCGGCAGCCAAGATTCAGTTTGTGCAGATCTATTTGGAAGACCCTTCTATGGAAGTGCCAATTATGAACTTGCCGGCGATTGATGAGGTTCAAGCGGTAGCGGCAAAAACAGACGATAAGAATGACGACAAGGTACTGAAGAAGGAAAATATGCCACCATCGTCAGCCGGACTCGCTAAGACGAAAGTGGCGACGCTGAGTTTAGTCACGATTAAGCCCTCTGCGAACGCATCAGTGGGGGCAGATACGACTACAAAGCACGATTCGCACCTCAATGCCACAGGTACGAGTGGCGACAATAATGTATCAACCGACGCGACGCTAAGGGAAACACCTCCTCCCATGCAACCTTCTCCCATACCCGCTAGATCAACTATCGCCCAGTCCTCGTTCTCATGGATGCTGGAGCCGGATGAATCGGGTCCTGCCCCGACGCCGCCGCCGGGAAGGTCATCACCGAGACACCACAGGAAACGAGGGTCGAACAATGCCAGCCGAGAGAAGAATGCGTTTCTGTTTGGGGAAGTAACGACGGTTGAAATAGACGCAAGGGACCCCCTCGGGTCTGGTGATATTTTTGGTATGGAACCAATTCAGAAGGCGAAGGTAGGTAAGTGAGCAGGATTGAGGTAGGTGACAGAGGCTGGGGGGGCGGGTGGTGTGTTTCCGAGGATATCGATCTATAAATTGATGGACGTATTTATGCATCACGATGATCGTGGACATGCAATGGCATTTTTAGTTTTCCCAGAGTTATATTATATCGCACCGTCTGTTTTGTCCTGCACATTATGGCGGCTATATCATCTCATCCCTAGAGGAAAAGCCGCCACTCTAGATGTTATTGCATTACTGTCTTTTTCTTTCGTTTACTTCAATACTTTCTCTCTTATCTAGAACGTCCCGAAGAAAAAAACATAAAAAATCGTGAATACAAGTGACGGGACAAACGCTCCGAGCGTTGCAGTCCGATAACTCAAGCGGACCTGCTCGGCTAAGTAGGGTGGTAGCTCCTTGATGAGCTGCAGCATATTCCCGGCTAGGCCGCAGCCTAGGCAACTGAGTCTAAAGACGGCATAGGTTGACAGCTTTGTTGGCTACTTGGCCCTTCGAGATCTGAATCTCTGTGTCACCACATACACCGGGGCGCTGCTTGTGACCTGCTTAGGCGAATTATTGAGTAATACGAGTACGAATTGATGGACGACAGATAACCAACAGCAAAGGCAAAGCAGCCAAGCTGGGGGGGTTGATGATGATACGGATGAAGCTGAGCATTTCCCTGCTAGCCTATAACGGGAGTAGCCGAAATTCGGTAGATTGGGATGAGATGTAACGCTAAACCTACCTCGGTAAGCTTCTTTCGGGAACCAAGGGGTTACGAAAACTCCATTCGGGGCGTGACGCGTAACAAAACCCTTCGCAAAAGTTCATCCTGCAGTCTCATCCAAACTCCTACATGTACACGGCTTCAGACGGTCGGACACTAGAAGAATTCGGCAGGGCGCTATGAAGTAGAAGCTCAGTAGTAAGTATAGGTTGTGCAGAGACGACATAGTGAAGGCAATCAAAAGAAACAATAGTGTGGGGATAAAGGAAGAACAAAGGCGGAACAACGGCTGCTCGTACCGCTAAATAGCTCCTAATAAGTTGATAGCAGTACGGAGTAGTACTCCGTACTAAGGGAACAAAGAATGTACTAATTCAGGGTCTTCATATGGGTACAATACAAAAAAGGGCTAGTGGGAGCTGCAGCCCAGTCAGTGCGAAAAATTTACGCTTATTGTTTTGGTTGTAGTATGTAATACTTTGTACGAATGTGCAATGGATCATGGGCATGCAGGCTTCCGTGTGTCAGCTTCGACCTCATGTTTCGTCTGCTCCCTAGTTTCCGCTTCCTGTTGGGGTGCTTACGGAACAAGACTGGGGGGGAATTTATTGTTGATTAATGATGGCCAAGTTCATTTTTCATTTTCAAGTCGAGATCCGGTTCTCCATACGAAGTATTCTTTGTGTGTTAGTGCATGTGTTGCTGGCTGTATGTGGCTGTATGTAAGACAGGTCTTCAGACCTTAGCCACCAGGCCAATTCTCAGTCGTTTGCTTTTTCGCTCTGCCTTTATCCTCATTCCGCACTATTATTCTGGGCTCCAAATAGATTAGATGAGACAGGTTCATGGAAGTTTCTCTAGCTGGTAAAGGGCTCGGCTCGCTTGTTATTAAGCGTGGAGACTGGCCCCATGCTCCTATGACGTCGTTGCATCAATCCCGAATAGGCATCAAATAGACTAACGACCAACAAGGCAGCATTGTTGATGCAACACTCCGTAGTTATAGTAGCAGCAGCAGCACATTCTTAGAGGTGGCTTTGTGATGCATTAAATAATTACCTATGCATTTAAGTTATTGAAGCACCATTCACTGTGTGCCATCAAAGGCATGCAACGCCACACACGATAGCTGTGTACTCTTGCTCCCAAGGAATTGCCAGATCCGGCCTATCAACTTACAAAATGGTCTAGAATTGAGTCCTGAGAGGTACATAGACACTACTCCGTAGCATGTAAAAGCTGGTCTTCCTAGCCACATACGTAACTTACCTATACGACGTAGCAATGCCCCGCCAAGCCTCTCTGGAGCAGATCGTGGATCCCAATATGCAGAGCCGCGCGCCGAACAGTTTCCCGGCCGTTCCATGTCCCAAGACGTATTAGCCAGGGCCTCCGGATGCGCATTCTAAAACGCCGTAACACGACCGTTCGTCTCGCATCTCACCAGAGGTGTCTTTATTGCTCGTTCTGTGCTGCCAATTCTGCTAAGGCGAGTGCCATTGTTCGATCAACAGCCGCATCCAGGGGCATTCTGCTCCCTATCTTCTCACATCAAACCTGTGCGCACGGTTGGGCGCCGCTGCCGCTCTCTGGATTCTGTCCTCCCAAGGGTCTCGTGTGTTTCGTCTGTTTTGTTGTGCATCTGCTCTGCGCCTGCGTCTGCATCTAGGCCTGTGTGACAGCGCCCTGGCGCAAGGCCGGCACGATGTCGCAACGCTCCAACCCCGACATCTCTAAAAACGGGCGATCGCGCTTCTCCAAGGCGCTGCCTTCTGTGCCTGGTCTATCCAGCCTGGATGATAGCGCATCTCTGAAGCATTCGCTGTCATCGCCATCGCTGTCATCGCCATCGCTGAAAGACCTTCCTCTCCCTCCCCTCCCCCCTCCACATCCTCCCTCAGTGGCGAAATCCCTTCCCTCAACGCCACGGCCGAATCGCAGCGACGAGAAGGAGAATAATATAACCATTGCGCGAAAGCCGGTTGAATCGAACCTCCCACCTCACTCGCCGTTGACGGCGCTCCAAACACCGAGCCCGAGTGCATCCGCGCTATCGAGTGGTCGGCCCAAGATGTCCATCCCTAGAAGACCAGTGGCCAACAACAACAATAAGAACAACTTACAGCCGCCATTGTCGCCCGAGCGCTTGCAGCAGCCTTCGCCTGTTGATTCCTTATCGGACTTTCTCTCGGCTTACACGCGAGATTCAGACGAGTGGGAAGCGAAAACATGGTATGAGACGACGCCTGCGAGTGTGCGCACATCAGAGGAAGGCGCATCGTTAAATGGCGAGAAGTCGTCACTTATTGCTGCCAAAACGCAAAATGGCAGTGGCTCACGGTCAACAAGCCAACCGGGTGCTGGCATAGCAGCCGCTGGCGCTCCACAGAGTCAACGCCGCTTTGTTGACGAAAACCAAAACGAAACTCTTCCCCCACCATCGCCAAAGGATGATTACAGCCAGACACAGACACCAGCGCCATCTGCAGCAACTGAACTAGAAAAAGAACTGCCGGCTGGGCCTTCAGATCTCGCAACTCCATCATCACCTCGCCCTGAGATCTGGCGCCGCCGTCCGCACATGAGCCAGAGCAGTAGAGAGCTCCTCGGTCTCAAGCTCGACAGTAGCAACGGATCGACTGCAGAGACGGCTCAGCCCGCGGCTGATTTACAACCATCTCAACCATCTCTATCAGAAACGCCAACGCCCGCAACAAAACGAGCACCGCCATTTGCTGGTGGTCTGCCAGGCCGGAACATCCGTCGACCGACAGTCAAGGGGCAGCTACCCGCCACGCAGACCATGGGGAACGAGGCTTCCAAACTCAAGCAGATCAAGGAGAAGCTGGGCTCGTCTCAACGTTCCGGGCCGGACTCCAGTCCTCCTAGCACGAAAAGCGCGCTCCCTGGCCGGCCAGCTGCCCAACGGCCCCCCACACCAGAGTACCAGAAAGAGGATATTAAAGAAGCGGTACTTGATCTGTTCATCTCCCCCGTATCGCCAGCAGCATCTCCTGAAGCCCCGAGGGGAGTTTCGCCAGACTTCTCAAAACAGCTCCCGCCGAAACCTCCCAGGGACGAATCTCAAGACGAGACACAAAACCCCGTTTCCCGAAAAGCACTACCAACCATTCCAGACCCACGCTCAAACAATGCCAAGAGTTTACCTCAACCTCAACCCCAACTTCAGCCTCAACTCAGGGCGAATACGGCCAGCCCAACCAATGAGTCACCGCTTTCGATGATGAGTAGTGCCGTTCCGACACGAGACCCTTCGCCTCCAAACGACGTTGCGTCTAACCTCTCGCGCTATTCTGAAGAGCGGGCCACGTTAGAGTCGCAAAGTGCAACGCCACGGCCGGATGTACAAAGACAAAGAATTGTTGAGTCTCCACGATTCCCCCAGATGACTTCTGACCCGCGGCTCGTTCAATCAGAGACCCAAGGGCTTCTCTACCGTGGCAGAGATGGAACGCTGTATCCAGAGATGAAAGTCGATCGCGAGCCCGACCCTAAGGCTACGTACTTCCCGGTACAGCAACACCAGGGCCTCCCCAAAGATGGTATTGTCAAGGCAAGACCACTTGCTGACTCCCATTTCAACTGCTTTCAGAGGCACAGGATGATGAATCGTCGAAGCAACAGGAACTGCCCGCTTACATGCCAGACGTGTGACAGAGCAGACCTTGATGATCGATGGGTCTGTGGTTTCTGTAACTTGAGGATATGTGACTCATGTTTTCGTATGCTGGGCGGGTATCAAAGGGACCTGCGGCGTTTGGTCGACAACCTCGCCAACAATGCTCCTCTCAGCCTCTCCTCCCAATCACGGCCAGGAACTGCTTTGGGCCTACAGTCCATGCCATAACATTGTATTATTGTTGGTCTCTTCCTTGCATGTATGCTTCTTTCTTCCCTTCTCTTCACCATCTTCTACTCCTTCTCGTTCATTTTGGTCACAGCATAAGACACCATTATGGATCTGGAAATACGAATGTCATCATCAGTGCGGTTTTTACGAAAAGGAAGGAAACGGGAGAGAGGGATCAGGGGAAATGAAAGGGGCTCGGTCTACTCTAACGATGATGATATTATTTTCGACTTACCACGTGGATCAGGAAATGACATTTTTGCTGGCTCAGTTATTATTGAATTACGAGGATTGGTTCATTCACTCGTTGGTTCAACGGAGAGGGAAAGGATATTCCAATTTTAGGGAAACGGCAAAACGACGATACGCCAGGGTGGCCTGTACAATACAGCTTGGAATTGTTTTATTATCTGCGCTGTTGCCCTCCAGGGGAGTGGACAACCAAATGTTTTTTGATAGACTAACTAGCCCATAGGGGTAAGACTCAGTCAGGATGTTGTCTTGAAGAATTGAAACAGAAAGGAAATGTACACATCTCCACAGAATCAACAGATGTTGCCAGTAGCAGTGTGAGGATCATTCCGTGTGCGGAGTAATACTAGTATTATTCTTGATGAACTGTTTGCTTCTGCTTCGGAGGTTTTTGGTTGGGCTGTAAGGGGACGACCAGCCATTGGTGGAGTTTAGGACCCCTGACAACGCACCCTGGACGCTAAACTCATCAGAGCCCAGCCTGGCCTGATTGGGCGTAGTCGTTGGGCATGGCAGTCCCATTGACATCACAGGAGGCACCAACAACTCTAGCATCCCATGCCCAGCTTCAACTTGCAACCTCTCGACACCCGAAATAACCAACACCCACCATGTCCTCTATCGCGCGCTCCCGTTCGTTGCGAACCAAACCTTCCGCACCGCCATCTCGAACGTCGACCAGAGCGTCTACCAGAGATTCCAGCTCCGAGCCTCGCACCGAGTCCCCTAGCCGCTTGCCCATCAAGCCCCATGCCCGAACGGCCTCCGCTGCATCCAGCTCGAGTTCGTCGTCGACCAGAACCGCCGCCACGACCAGACGACCGGTCTCAACTCTATCCACAACAACCACGACGAGGAAATCCCCGAGTGTATTGAAGGAGCAGCAGTCATCATCCTCGCTGAGAAGAGAGACTAAGACCAGTAGTCGGTACCCCCCTTCGACGACGTTGACTAGACCGCCTGTTCAGACGACGACAAGGCCGAAGTCTTCGAGTGCAACGGCATCGTCGACGTCGCTAGCGACGCAGCCGGTGAAGAAACCTGGGGTACATACGCGTTCTCGGAGTACGGTAACGAAACTCGATGCCGCGACGGTGCTGCATCCGCCATCTGCAGCGAGGGAGCAGGTTGCACGACTGTCCGGAACATCTACAACTAGGTCTGGAACGCCCACGGCTAGGTCTGGAACGCCCACGGCTAGGTCTGGAACCCCTACAGGTCGAGCTGGGACTCCGACAACTACTGGGAGGCCACTACTCCGTAAGACTGGGTCCATAGATAGGGCGGCAATAGCTGCGAAGTCCCAGCAGCCACCCGCACAAACATCAAGACCTGCTGCTGTCGCCGTTGCCGCAGCAGCAGCAGCACAACCGAGGGTGCGGCCTGCATTTTCGACGCTGCAGCAGCATTATTCCCCGGCCAAATCTCTCGCACCGAAACCCTTGACAGCGACATATCTTGCGCCGCCATCACCTTCCAAGTTGCCGGCCAATGTTGCTGCCACGGCGGAGATAAGTAAACTACAAGCGGAGCTGCTGCAACTCTATCTTCTTCATCGTGATGCAGCGGGCACGGATGCGCAATGGCGGGCTAGTGCCAAGAAGAAGCTAGGCGAACGATTTGCCAAACTTTGTGAGACGAACAAGGAAGTTTCCGAGCAGGAGCGAAGCACCGTGGAGAAACAGAACATTCTGGCGCTGAAAAGATGGGGCAACGGTCGTGTTTTGGATGAGAAGTTACAGTCCTTGGAAGCTATCATCACAGGGGTGTGGTCGCTGAGTGATCCCGGTGGTCGGTATGCCCGTGTGGTGAGACGGTTTGAGCGGTGGATTGACCGCGTATACGAAGTGGAAGACGCAAGGCAAAAGGGCACCAGTTTGGCGCTCCAAGGACAGGACACCCTCTTCATTGGGGAACTTGATAACTCATGGAAGAATGAACGAGAGGGCATCATTCACAAACTGGACGGGTGGCAGCGACAGCTCCGCGAGATTGATCACCTCCCCAGCGATGGGTACGGCGGCGGCAACGGGGCCGAAAAATCAAGCCTAGAGAAGATGCTCGAGGGCTCACGCGATTTGATTGAGGACATGCTAGCAGAGCTGAATCTCATGGGGGAGATCGAGCAGCAGGCTCTTGCGAGGGAGGACGAATGGATCGAGAGGATAAATAGGGATGAGGACGGCGATGAAGATACCCCACAAGCTGGAGCTGTCTGGCGAGACATGTAAGAGCAACTGGTCCAGCCAGAGTTTTCTGTTCTGTTCTTTTTATTTGTCTTTTGTTTGAAACTTACGGTATTACGAAGCACCTCTTCATACGTTCTTGAATCACGGCAAAATAGGTAGTCCATATTTACAATTGAAACGTAGCTCTAGCATAGCTACCCGGCCAGCTAAGAAAGCTAGGAAACCGCAGCCAGTTTGGCATCTTCATTCCCAATCCCTTCCCTCGCTCCTTGGCACGTGGGATTATGATAGCCAGAAAATATCGTAGACCAAACCTACCCCCCTTTTTCGGGTCTTTCTCTCTTTTTTCCTTCCGTTTTGTTGAGCGAACGCATCCCCTATTCTAAAGCTATTCGTCCCGGGTTGAAAAGCATGCGCGAAATGGCTCCGAGCCAAAACCAACACAAGTAAGGAGTACGAAGTGCTGTAGCTAAACCTCCATGGAGATATAAAAAAAAAGTGCGAAAGAGGGCGATGGATAAGGTCAGGTTTGCGAAACGGTGTGCATCCCTCAGCCATTGCAGTACTATTTCACACACACAACCGTCGTCGTAATCATCTCGTCATTGTCATCGTCAAGTCGTCGTTCCCCCTTATCTTGTCCTGCAGCCTTACAGGAATGCTCTCCGGGGGAAGCTGACGCCCTCTATGGCAGGCTCGTCAACAAACCAGCTGCATCGATCTCCCGTACCTTGGTTGACGAGCGAGCAGGGCAGACCCTCGGCTGAGTCGAAGATTTGCTTCATGATATCGCGCTTCCCCGCGCCGGTAGCGACGAAAGCCACGCGCACGGCGTGAGTGACGACAGGCAGAGTCAGGGTAATTCGCCTCGGCGGCGGCTTGGGCGAGTCCTCGATGGGGGCGACCCAAGCGCTCGTCTCGCGCAGGAGCGGATGGCCCGGGAAGAGGGAGCAAGTGTGGCCGTCGGGTCCGCAGCCGAGCAGCAGCAGGTCGAAGATGGGCAGACGGACAGAGTCGCGGGAGGCGAAGCTGCTGACGAGGATCTGCTCGTACTGGTCGGCGAGTTCCTGGGCGTCATCAAGGTGCGCAGTGTCGATGGCGTGGACAGCGGCGGGCTGCTGGTCGGCGGGGAGCTTGTCTAGCAGCTCAGCCTTGAGGAGAGCGTAATTTGAGTCTTCATGGTCGAGCGGCACGGCACGTTCGTCGGCAAAGAAGATCTCCCAGCGAGGGAAGTCAACAACGTCGTCGGGCCCTGATGACGGCGCCAGAAGCGCGGCGGCGAGGGTTTTAGGGAGGGAGCCGCCGGAAACGGCGACTTTGAAAACGCCGTGGCGCTCAATGCCGGCGGACTGGCTCTGGATAATGTAGGAGCGCAGGGCCGGGCCGAGGGAGTCGACGCCGGGGAAGGCGAATAGGTTGGGCTGCGTCTTGGGCATGGCTGAGGGGATCGAGCCTGGAGGACAGGAATATGCAGGCGGGCTGCGCGGCCGGGGCGAGCGATGCGCGTTTGGTATGAACGAGTTAGTTGGAGGAATTGGTAGGCAATGCCGCGCTGCTTGATTTGGATTTCGAGGGATCGCGATTAAGATCGGGAGTTGTGTTTGCTTTTGTTTGGGGGGGATCGTGCGATGGCGGGGTTGCACTATTTTCCCCGTTTGCTGTGTTGGCAGAAGCTAAGCAGAGACGCGGGGTTATGTCCAAGACGTGTTGATAAGATAATGGAATAAATACTACTACTACATATATACACGTAGTACGAAGTAGATACACGGAAATGCGACAGCGGCGCGCGCCTCGACTTTGCTAAATCTGTTGAGAAGAAAGAAAAAACCGCTGTTTCAAATCGATGGCGAGCTTCGAAGCACGTGGGAGTAGCCGTAATGATGGAGGAAGTATGTTGATGATGATGATGATGATGAGCTGCATGGGCTGTTGAGATGTGATGTGAGTGAGTATCATGTGCATGTGCTCGTAAGACTTCTGTCATACATCGTCCTGGCACCTTGTCGCTTGTCTAGAACCTGCCTGGGCCAAGCATTTGAGCCATATACCATATCAGACCATATCAACAGCGCGAAGTGGGTTTCACTGGAAGCTTCGGCTTTGTTCTTTTGTTGGTTTGGTCATGATTGGTTCATGCTGAGCTGATGGACCGCAGCGCAACTCGGGCGGGAGGCAAGGAAGGATGGAGCCAAATGCTACTATGGACGGGCCAACCTTGTCCGCAGGATAGTAATAATAAAAGAAGGCTCGAGAAAAATGCTTTTTTTTTTCTCTTTCTGTTTTGTTGGAACTGGAGGGGCTCACTGGGGGGTTGGGGGCTAGAAACCGTTGGAAGTGGTGCTCTGGAGGATTGGGAGTGGATGCTCTGTGAGGCGCGCCGATGCCAATTATACGTCGGGCCTCCGACCATCGACGGCTTTCAAGACATCTTGATGCTTTGTTTTCGTGCGCATGACCAGCAGCAACAGGCTCACTCAATTCCGTTGTTTTGGGTTTGTTTTTGCCATCTCGGCAAAAAGCATTCTACTATCCCCGGAGTCCCCTTTGCGTCCTGCTCCTTCTGTCATGCCGTGAGAAAAAAAAAAAAAAAAAAGAAGAAAAAAAAACCCCCCCCAAGTACATTCTTACGATATGACGTAACAATGAGCCCCTCCGTCCCTCACGATCCGTCTTCATGCTGAGGCCTGCTGCCATCGCATGCCCCCAGTCAGTAATATATGTCCAACGCGCCACCTAATAGATAAATCAAATCCGACCAGGCATGAACCCCGAGCATTGCGTTGCCACTGGGGCAGCTGAGCAGAGCAGAATTTTCATACTACATATGAAGCACATACATCCAGTATGTACTTCGTACTCCGTACTACTATTGCATTGTGTACGGATGCATTCTAAACCGAGCCCCCCAAAGCCAGAGATCCGCCACATTAAGCACATCAGTGGTCTTGCTGGCCAATCGCCAGCCTGTTTACCGTGATCTGTTTGGAGCCGGCGATATTATCCGATAGGCCTTGTACAGTACATACATACATGCATTGCATGCGGTGCATGTACATGCACTGTACTTCGATATGCCTCCATCATGATTCCACAGGGGAACGGATTCTTGCTTTATCCTGATTCAACCTCTCCATTCACACTACCACCTGCCAATGCAGCAGTGCGGCGTCCATCTCAAGATAGTAATAAGGGGTGGACATGCACAACGCTGAGTTGTCATCTCGACTTGTACTAGTACATGCTCCGTCAGAGACCCTGGTTTTTTTTTTCTTACTCTCCCTGGTGTTCTACCAGGACTAGCTAGTCCCACCATGGGCCCGAAAAAGTTGTGAATTTCAGGGTCCAGCTGGATTATGCGGTCCGCATCGTCCGGCGCCAAACTGCCGCTGGTCTCACACCTCATCGCATGAATGGAAAGTCTTCTTTTTCCCTACTCCTCTTCTCTTGTCCCTCTCCCTAATCGCTAGATCTGGCTGTTGATTCGCTGGGTCGCATCTTCACGAGCTATCGCATCCTCGTACACATACATACAAAAGTATACTACTTACCTAACTATTACTAGTGCCCTACTATATCTGTTGGCGCTGCTGGCACTCGGACCGCAAGCGCCTTCCCGCCTCACCATCTGGAGGACGTTACGTCGCCCCATATTTGCACGTTTCCTCATCCTCCTCTGGACATCACAGCCTTTTTACGGAGTAGACCTCGCGTCATCCCGATTACTCGCACCAGAGCCACCGCGGATTCGCCAAAGCCCAGCACTCCAGAGCATCGTGGAAGCCACATGGCTGGCGAGAGCCGGAGCAACTGAGGCGACTGATAGCTTGCACGGGGCCATAGTCGTAACCACGATACGAAAAGAAACTGTCTCGTCTAGGCATCTCATTCCGTCACACTCTCCTCTTGTTCATATCGCAGGCCTTCTTTGGATACCTGTTAATCCTCTCTCAATCTTTCTCTCACATTCTTTCTCCCTCGCCCTGCATCTGCTCCCCTTCTGTCTCCCAACGTCCACGACGGACATTGGCAGCAGTAACAAGAGATCATATCTCCTGACAAACCCGTACTCAGTCATATCACCATCGCTCAGACAGGTGAGATACCTTTTGGGCCCGCAATTCAGGGTCCTTCGTGGGGTCGTCGTACATACACATACATGCCTAGTATTAGTACTGCGCGCAAGTGCCAAAGACCCATTGGTCTGACTCTCCCCCAAGTCCCCCTCCTAACCCAGTCCTAGACCTTGTCTCTGATCTGCCACAGACCAGGAGGGGCAAGACTTTTTGGCTTCGAGGAGACCGGGAGCTTGGCGCCCCGTCACAAGCCCAACTCTTCGGCGTCTGCATCTCCGTCCGTCTCCGTCCGTCTCTCTCTCTCTCTCACTCTCTCACTTCCTTTTCCTCTCCTGGACCTCGCCAACACATCATCCTGTCAGGCTCTGTCCAGGCAACCGAGCCTCTGTGCTCTCAAACCCGAGTTGCTCTCGGCGTTGACGACTGCATCTGCTTTTCTTGCTCACACTCAGCTTTGTCTGGTGTCTTTTCATACGCCGCACTAGTGGCATATTGTTAGCGTCACCGCCTGTCGAGCCCTTTGTTTGCCACCAACGTTACCAATGTCGTTCTCGGATAGGGACCAGACTGCCCGCAAGGAGCAGCTGCTTGAGCGTCGCCAGCTTCTCACTGAGGCTCTGACAAGCCTGCCTTATGATCTCATCCTTTACCTCGAGCGTGCCGCCGTTTATTCGGACCTAGGGTATCCCGACCTTGCTGCTGGCGATGCGTACCGAGCTCTTCTCCTGACGGACGAAATCGTCAACGATGGCTTCGAGTACCATGAACAAGCCCTGGAGTCCCTGAAAAGGTTCGCAGGCGAGCCTCTGCCGGATGTCCTCCTCCATGGTCAACTCACCGATGAGTGTCCTGCTGTGGCAAACGGCAACCATGATGACTTGGACGTCGTCTCTGGCCACCTAGTCCGTCTTGCCTCGATACGGGCTTACCAGATCCTGTCCTTGAGTCTCTTGCTCTGCGGATGCCTCAAGAGCGCCTCCAGCTTTTGTGACCGCGGCCTTGCCATTGCGCCCAAGAACCAAGAACTGCTTCACACTAGGGGTCATATCGATACCGTGGCTAGGCAAAAGCTGCGTCGGTCAGACTTTGACATCAACGACCTACCCGACTTTGGCCTGGTCCGTCGAGAGGTCTACCCCTGGAACGACCATGAACCGGATCGCTTCTCTCAGGAGTCTCTAGATGCCCTGAATGCCGATCTTAGGAACATGGCCCCAAAATGCGCTGTCCAGGTTGCAACTCTGCCAATTCTTTTGGAAGGAGCAAGTGAGACGGATGATTATGAAATAATACCTACCTGCAGGCAGCTCGGAGTCTTTGCTCAAGAGGATATTGAGCCTGGGGAGGCTGTGTTGAGGGAATACTCCCTTCTGACGGCCAACAACCGCCTCAAGGACTCGGTTTGCGACGCGTGCAGCTCAGACCTCCCGCCACTTGGCAGTGAGAACGAGCCCGTCAGATGTGACGAGTGTTATGACACCGTCTTCTGCAGCCAGGACTGCCATGACCAAGCCCAGGAGCGATACCACCCGGCCGTCTGTGACAAGGATGTGGATGACATTGCCAAGGATCCCAGTGCCTTCGAGGCCGACGAAACACTCCATCTTCTTCTTCTTGCTCGGGTATTGGCCCTAGCAATTCATCAAGATATTCACCCACTTGATGTGCGTGAGGTCAAGTTCATCTGGGGCGACTTCGTGCCATCCCGTACCAATGAAATCAATGTATCGCCGAACGCGGGACCGCCGCCAGAATGGACGCTGCCATTCTCCTTCAAGTACAACATTGAGACACCGCTTCACGTGCTTGAGAAGATGGGCGTAGACATCTACACTGGGCTGGCAGAGTTCGATTTTTGGGTGCTGAATACGCTGTATGCCAAGTTTCGAGGGACAGCCTCGGCACGCAAAAACCCACGAGACGGTCGACCGGATGTTGCAGCGGTGCACCCATACTGGTGCTTGGCCAACCATGATTGTGACCCTAACGTCACCTGGGAATGGGGTGGCCGGATGGTTCTCTCGGCTCGGCAGGAGCGTGTCGTCGGTGGCAGATCCGGAGGCATCAAACGAGGCGAGGAGATTCTGAATCACTACTGTGACGTGACATTGCCAGTGCAACAGCGACGGGAATGGGCTCGGGGCAGCCTCGGGGGCTGGTGCATGTGCAAGAGGTGTCGTACTGAAGCCGCAGTGAGTAAGGTGGCTGTAAACGGAGCATGAATACGGAGTGGTCTGGCCACGATGATGGCAAGGCCCAAAGACCCAAGCATAAGGGCTTTTCATCTCTAAAGGAGGATGATGCGCTGATGCAGCTGAACATCACCAGGGGCTAGCCTACGGCAACGAGAGAGTGATGGAGGAAAGAGGAATGTTGGGAGAAACACAAGGATTTTGACGGTTGCGGCTGATCATGTTTCTTGTCCAAACAAATGTGGAATATCTTAACCGAAGGAGGGGGGGATGTGAGAAACCAAAGTCTCCAATATACGGACGAATATGGTGGATGGTGGAGGTCAGGGAGAGAGAGGGAGAGGCCTGCACAGGTGGTGCACCAAGAAGCGAGCGACTGCGGATCCCCGCCAATTATATCCAACCTATAAAAAAGAAAACGATGCAACATTTTCTGTCTCGAGACAGCATCTGCGTCCCATGACCCAATCCTAACTTGGTTGCTTATTACTGCTACGGGATATTATGACCGATATTTTTATTAGTATTAAAACGATGTCACTACAACTAACTAATAGCACCAAGCCCTCCGTTTCGGCATTTGTAATGCCTCCGAGGATGACTTCTAGCGGACGCCCCCCTCAACCTGACATCATTTCGACATACGAATAATGCATGGCTGACGGGGATATGTTTTAAAACATGCACAATGAATTTTGTGGCTGCAAGGTGCGAGGGCTTCATTCCGAGTATTAACAACATTTAATATAAATAAATTTCTATTCCATGCACGCCATGCAGCAGAAGCCGCGCCACGATGTCAGGTTGCCTCTCTCTATGCTATGAGATGGATGCATGCATGCTCGATCGACATCAACGTTCAAGTGGGAGGACAACGAGACATACGAAGTACTTCATATATATTTCGTAGACGCAAAGGGGAAAAAACAACCAACTCCTCGTTTAAAATCTAGGCCGTACAAAAGCGCCCGCCGCTATCAAACTGATTCCATCACCCTACCCATGTTTTACAACCACCTTGGCCAGTCGAGTATTTACACATGTACGAAGTACGGAGTAGCATCACCTCCTTTCTTTGTCTAGTACCTACCAGGACTCGGCAGCGGACGTGGACCAACAATCTGCCGCCTCCCGGCGCCGATTCCTTGTGATCCCTTGTTCTGGCTGTCTCCGCCGGTAAAACCGCTCCATTGGCCGACATCCCACCGGCCCCCGATGCCGCCTCCAATACCATCAACGCCGTTCTCGCTCCTTGCGGCGGCGGCGGTTTCCTTCTGTGCTTCTTCCCACTCCTTCTGACGCTGGCGTTCCATTTCCATCTCGCGCTCGAGCAGCGTCTTGGACGCCCAGTTGCCTGCCTTCGTCTTCTCCTGACTCTGGACGCGGCGTCGGTCCTCGGCGTCACGTTCCTCTGTTGCTCCGAGCTCACGGGCATATGTCTGCTGAGGAGAGGCTTGCGCGGGAGCAGGATTGGTGGCTAGGAACCGGTCGGTTCGGTTGTGAGGGCTGTCACGGGGAGGCGAGGCATACTTGGCCGGGTCAGGCAACGGGCGGCCACCGGTGTGATGTGTTTTAACGTGGGGGATGGCATTTGGGTCTGGAAGAGGACGAGGTGACCTGGGTGGTGGAGGTGAGGTCATTGCTTCTCGCTCGTCCTCGTGCAAGTCCTCTTGATGCTGCGTCCACTTCGTATGTAGGATTTCACGCTCGCCCTGGGACCAGGACTCGTGACGGTTGAGTTGCTGCGAGCTAACTGGCCTTGGGCTCCGCGGTTCACCTGGCCGACTCCTAGATCTGGCCCTTAGTTTGGCGGACTGATCAGGAACTGCTGGTCCACCAGTTCTCCCTTGCCGCTCCCTCTCATATTCGGCCTCGCGCTGTCGTGCCTGCTCCAGCTCCCTCTCCAGCTCCCTAATTCGATTTCTTTGCGCCATTTGTTCTGCCTCAGCCTCATCGGCATCGGCTTGTTCGGCTTGGTACTGACCGGGATACTGTCTACGTACCTTGGCAGGGCTGCGGGTCCTAGTTCGGCGGCGCTCTTCCTCTATCTTTGCTGCTGCCGCCATCTCATCTCTGCGTCGTTTGTCTTCCGTAAGCTTCCATTGACGCTCCTGCTCTTCCCATCGTCGCTTCTCTTCTTTGACTTTAAGGCGTTCTTCTTCCCTCAATCGCACAGTCTCTTCCTCCCACCTTTTCTCCTCGTCCAGGCAGGCCCGCTGCTCGGCCTCCTGACGTTGATTCTCCTCCTCTGCTATCTTTTCTTTCCGGAGACGCTCCTTCTCAGCCAACGTGGACACTCGAGGTCCAGCACTAGTGATTTGCCTCCGAGCACCAAAAGCGATTCCGAGGTTGCCTTGACTTGCGCCACCCATGAATCCATATTGCGCAATGTTCCAGGCTGGCGCCGTCGATGCCTCTTGATCTCTTTGGCTCCAGCTACTAACCTTGCTAGGAGACTCAGGGCTCTTGGTGGGACTCTGTCTGCCCGACGCAGAGTCTCCCATTATGCGAGACAGAGTTGGTCTAGAACCAGCCCCATATGAGGAATTGCTATTGATAGACGCGCCGCGGTTGCGCAAACTACCTGTCGGAGCCCCAGAGCCAGTGCCTTGGGGGGTCAAGGTTCCAGACTGAGCCTTGGCGCCTATTGGATGAGGGAAGTTGGACGGATTGGCTGCATTGGCTGCTCTGCTGAATGCGCCGAGGCATTGAAGGACTTGCGCGGGATCCTTTTGCTCGAATAAGTCAACCGTAAGAAAGGTGTCATGTTGATGTAGGTTAAGAGGCGGGGCTTGACAAGCGCGCAAGAAGTGTGATATGTTTTCCATTTGAACAAACGGCATGACCGATTGTTTGTATTTGACCCCGGGAGGAGGTATTGCGAGGTTGACGAGCCTGCAATCGCATGGGGTTAGTAATTGATGGACAAGAGCTGCGAATCTTGTTGCACGCACTTGCAAAGGGCAACGCCATCCTTCAAGCCCCCCAACAGATCTGACGACGGTAGCCGTTCTCCTAGCATATCCTCGATCCATACCCGAGCCTCGTTGGCGGCTGCGGGTGTGTACTTCTCGAGGCGCAATTTGCGCAAGTCCTTATCCAAGGATGTCACAGATGCCATCGTGGTATGCGGGTGTGGCTTTATCTTTCGGAGAAGTCAAGAAGTAAAATCGTCTATGCAGCGGACTGAAAGAAGTCGCTATACTACGAATCGTGCGGTTGTCGAATGAAGAAGATGAAGTCGTCACCAAAACGGACGGCGCGCCAATTACTGGCGGCAGGTTCGGAATGCAGTCGCAATGGAGATTCAATGCGCTGGAATTCGAAGCATTTCACACATTGACTTTCTAGGTTGTGACGGCAGTTCGGTCTTCGTGGAGGAGACTTCAGGTCCAAAGCCAGTCTTCGAGTAAGGCAGGGGGAATAAAGAGTCGTTCTGGATGGTGGTGAGAAGTCGTCGAAGGATCAAAGTGCAAGTTGGAAAGAAAAGAGGGCTATGGTGACAGGACAGGCGAAGCAACGCAACCAATGACGTGGGCAGTCGTGGCTGGTGCTCGTGGCGCAAACGGGCAGCTCAAAGTAGTAGCCGCATACTACCTAGATAATAGTACTTCGTATTATTACTTCGTATCTAGGAATAATCCAACACCCACTATCTATACATGTACTACTACTATTATTTTCTTTCCTTTCGCAAGACAACAAAACATCCGTTCCATGTCTCCAAAGCAAACAGGTCCCATTGCGCAAGCATGGTACAAATGGAAGGCCCTCCGCCTCCCCTGGCGGCGGCGCTTCCTCATAGGTAAAGCAAATCCTTTCCTGATAGTATTACCACTCTGTACATGCATTTCAGCTTACAGCTTGCTCCAGGCTTTGATCTCGAGGGCAACACATTCTGGGAATTCCGCCTCACTCGCGGCCCCCACGAGACCTCCGAGCGCTGGCGCCGCATCGTCTCGTACCCACGGTCCACGCACTATTCCCAAGTCAAGGTCAGCCCGCAGTGGCACCAATGGCTCCGGTATACACGCCGCGACCCCCCGAGCCTAGAGGAGCAGCAGACCGATGTGGTGCGCCAGGCAAGGATGAAGCACCTCGCTGCCGAGGCGGATGCGCGGTGGGAGGCGAAACCAAAGGTCATGGAGGCCCCTCCGCAGGCGGCGACGGCGCAGGCGCTGCCTCTGTCAGAGACTGGGGGTGCGAGGCAAGAGACTCTGGGCACAAGAGCTGAAGAAGAAGATGTAAAATCAAGGGGCGAAACCAAGGAGGACCCGAACGACCCATGGGCCAGAGCACGAGCTCAAGGACCGGGCGAAAACTGGCAACCAGAAGCATGGAAGCCCACACCAGGAAAAGGACGATGAGAAATTATGATAATGATGAAGAATTAACCTCCTTCCCGTGGTCCATGCACGGGAATCGGTATCAATATGTATTATATGTATCATAGTGTATACCCCAAGTCTGCAAACCAAGATTCCCCCAAACACCTTGCTCCAGAGAGTCATGACCATCATTTCCCTTGTAACGCCCCAATTCTTTGGCCTTCATTATTTGATATTCGTCTGGATGTTCAGAAGAGTTTCCATTGAAACCAATTCAGTCTCCCACGTCACCCGATGCTTTCAAGGCCTCCAACAAAATTCGGATTCTATCCGTAGAAGCATTCAACACCGCTAGTGCATGTATGTCGCAAGTGTCTGTTCTCATTTTCCCTGTCCTCCTCTTCTGCGCCTTGCTGATTCTTGCGTTGATACCCTTTTCGACAGCCTCGGCAAAACTATCCGTATATTCGACCATGTCACAAATCCATAGCAACTGTATCGCGCTTTCAACAACGAGTGACAGTTTTGCGTTGTCCTCCAGACTCACAGTATTTGCAGGACAACAGACAAAACAGTGCTCTAGCATAGGCATCGTGAGGCTACCGATAGCATCTGCTTCCGGATCAACCTTGCGGGGGTCTTTGTATGATGAGGGTAACAGGAGGTGGAACATTTCTTTGGAGAGGGTGACGTGTGTTTCCAGCAGCAGTGGGTTTGGCCGCTGCGTGATAAATAGGGAGAACATTTCGAGGGGAAGGACCTTGATGCCGGCCGCAAAGTCTTCATAAAGTCTGTCCAGTTCTGCACGCTTGCGCAATGTAAATGTTGCTAATGAAAGGAGCCTGAACAGTCGCAGTCGGAGGCCAATAGACTCAACCATGCCGGGACCCAGCGATCCAGCCGAGTCATCCCTCGCCGCGCGCTGCTTCTGCGGTGTCGGAGGCTCCGAGACACCCGATGAGATGGATTCGTCGTCACAGTAGTCGCCGAATTTGTCATTTGCCAGATCGAAAACCTGCTCTCGTTTACGCTTTTTTGATCGCCGTCCCGGTCCCCGGTGTTCCTTCTCGAAGACCTCATGGAAGGCAGACGAAGATACGCTACCACCGTATGCGAATAGTGCCTTCAAAATTCCCTTAAGCCCACTCTGACGGCCGCCCTGTTGGTCCATGTACATGACCATCATAGCTTCCATCCGCGAGGTCACAGGTACGTCTCCCGTCCGTCCGTTCGCCTCATATGCCTCCTGGTCGCGTCGTTCTCGCTCAGCCCAGTCAGCGTCCAGGACATCGATCATGAACTCCAACCAGGCTCTCCAGTATCGCCATCGGTGAGGCATCGAAGTGCAGCAATTGAATGCCCACCCCACAGTAGACCAAAAGTCCTGACCCTTGATCCATACGCTGAGCTCGTTGGCCATCTTGCACCGCAAAACGTTGTGGTCGCCTTCAGAATCGCCATCGGTCATCTCGCTATCGCTGTCGGGGCTGTTGCGGCCTGTCCGGCGGCTCCACCTCGGCTGGGAATGAAACTGAAATGCAGTGCGCATGTCGGCGTTGAGGGGTCCAACTATGGCCAGTACATTGCGAAGGTACCCCAGTGCCAGGGAGGATACATCGAGATGCTCCGGTTTCTCGACGCGCGTGGTGTGAGCAGGGTGAATGGCGATGGTGTTCAGGAGCGCGAGATGGCTTGGAGGAGGAATAAGCACTGGCTTGCTGTTGGGAGATCTCTTTGATACCCCAGAGCCGAGAATGCTATGAAGCAGATTGATGGCGCACACGTCTGTGCCTTCTCTTTAGTACTCATCAACGAAAGGAGGCGCCGATTCAGAAGAGAGGGGGCCATACATAGCTGCTCTTCCAGAAAGATCTGGCAATGGTCTTTTAACTCAAGGGGCAACTCTCGCGCTTCGCGATAAGGACATGGCTGTCCATGGGTTGGAGTGCTTGCTGTCGTCGACTTGGATATCTCGTCTGAATCTTCCTTGCTCGTGTGGAACGAAGCCGGCGATGACTCTGGGCTCGGTCGCGATCCTCCAGCCATGTTCTTAAAGTGACTGCGACCCCAGGACCTTTTTTGGGCGGCTTCCAATAGCTTTAACGCGATCCGCGATAAAGTAGATTAAAATACAGGAGCAGGACGGATAGTGGTGGTTGACGCGCTACAATGGCATCCCCCTCCCAGTGTTAGAGAGTGACGTAGTTGCATTTCGCACTGTATACCGGGTACTTGACCGAAATGCCAGGGTTGGCGAACCTCACTTGCACGATACACCCCGGAACAGTATTTGGACCACGACCCGGATACACGGAGAAATAGGATGCAATAAACCAGGACTATACCTAGATACATACAATGATATGTTTTCTGCAGTACTCGGCTAGCTAATATAAGGAAAGTTTCGCGAACGTCGTTATCACGTTGCATATCGTGTTGTATCGTCCCACTATAAACATCAAGAAAGTTTGCGTGTTGAGTCACTGGTGGTTAGTCCATGCGCACAAAGATTGTTGTTGTGAAGAATAATTGCTCCAACGTGTATATTTGGGTCAGGCTAAAGGCATCCGACAAAAGCATATAATGTACAAGTAAGTCTATGTGAAGAAATCAAATATAGTCTTTTCCAAGCACCACCAGCTTCTTAATTAGGAGCTGTCATCCCTTCTCAGCCATCAATTTAGATGCACCGATTGCATTTACCCATAAGGTCTGAAGAATAGCGCTTCTAGCAGAAGTGATAGTTTGACGCAGTGAAACCGTAGCTCTTGTGCCATCCCTTGAGTCCTTCCCAGCCTAGAAGAAAAAGAGACAGTTACGATCCATGACCCATAAAGCGGCAATAGACAGGGGATATCAGAGCCTTACCGGTTTGCTTCCAGTTGTTGTAAAGGTAGCTGCATTTGCGGGAAATTTCATTGACAGAGTCCGCCCATTCACCAACTTTGCAAAGGTTGTTATTCGAGTAAGAGCACATGAAAGCGACCGTGCCGCCCTCGGTATAAGAAGCAATAGAATGCTTATTGCTAATCCTGCCAGAAGTCTGGCAGGCGGCCCAGAACTTGTCATAAGCCACGTTGTAGAAGTCGTAATAGTCCACAATTGCGCCATCGCCGTTGCATGTTGCATAGGAGCCCCTCGGCAGGCTGCTCCTACGGTTAAGGAGAGAAGCGGTCTCGTTGCCACGAGATGGCGGAACAATCGCAGTCAAGTTGATGTTGACGTCAATGTCGTAGACCTCATGACCTTCTTAATGGGAGCGAACATGTTGTTTGTGTTGGGTATTAAGAGGAATTGTGTTGTTGCTTTGATGATTGATGCTTTGGAAGTGAAGTTTGACTCGACAGGAGGCATCTCATCCCTTTATATATTCATTAAAACTGATATTTCTAATGTTTAATCATCTCTTCTAAGTCTCCTGCTCTAATACAAAGCCCACATTCTTCTTTGACTGGTAGCGAAGAAAAAATTGCTCTCTCTAATCAACTATTCAAGCGTGCTCGCCATATGGGTCTTGATTTCTGAAATCTGTGTAAGCAGTAAGAAGCATCAAGGAAAGAATACGACGTATTATGTGGATCTTTGCCTGTAGCATGACCAAATTTGAGGCAATACTCGGTACTCGCGCTCGTGTTGTAAAGTCAGACTTGGTCATAAGCATCGGGCGGGTTGGTCCCTATTCGTTAGGTCTTACATCATCATAACTCTATGCGCGAAGTACGGTCCCACTTTGGGGAGAAGTTGGACTTTCTTTGACGGTCCAGTAATATTAATGGCTATGGCCATGGAGATTCAAGGAGGAGAAAAAAAGTGAGAATATTGATCGACGCGAGTCCTTAGCTACCTTGATAGCACATGTCCTTTCTTCTCCACCTCATCTTATTCACCGTAGATTCCGCCTCACTGTAGATTCATAACACCCATTGTCTAACAGAGCATTCGCAGTCTCTGTAGGCTAGCCCATTCATCACGACTGTACGGCCTCCTACTTCTATCATGGTGTCATCCGCCAGCTCGGGATTGCGGCTTTCTGTGTCGTGGATTGTCATGCCAAAGACCGGCAGGTTTACCCAAAAAGTCTGACCCCATTCTTCTTCGAACCCATGCAGCAGAGTGACTGCTGAGGTGGAAACTGGTGTTGCTGATGGCGTAGATGCAGGCTGGGACTTGAGGGCAAGCAGCAGTGCGGCAAGGCGACTTAGACCGGCATCAGCATCGGGATATGGAAGCCTGGTCGCAATTTCCAGAAAGGTTGTCCAGAGAATCCGCAAGGGATCCTCAACCGAAGAGCTAGCTTCTCCATCCAAGACCAGAGATTCAACTGCGGGATAAAAGATGGCTAGGATCCTCTGGGCCATAGCGTCAGAGTCCGAACCATTGTCTGACGATAGGCTGGAGCTGACAGGGTGCAGATACGCCGCGATTTCGTTGAAGAAAGGTTGCGCAAGAGGGATTTCCGCGAGCGTCTCTGGGAGCGCAAGAGTAGGCATATTGTCAACTGCAATATAACCTGCACTATCAGCTACAATTGCTGAGGTGTACACTTCACTTTTGCTGGTCTGGTACAACAGTTTGATACATGTTTGGTGATGCTGGATGATGCTGAGCGATGCTGAACAATGCTCAAGGTATGAGATATACTCCATATATACGAAGTACAAAAGTACCGAATCTCCCATACCGCATCTTATACTATGTACTGGACTTCATACACCCAGCGCAGCTACCTAACCAAACAAGGCAAATCGGGCCCTTACATTATTATGTAAATGTTTCCAGGTCCCAGGGCCATGGATTTGAGGGAATTGGAGTCAAATCGGCTGCGTAATTGATACTAATCATGATTATGGAGTGGAGACAAAAAATCAACTCACAGCATCGCTATTTCCTTTTCTGACACTAACACAGTGCTAATCAGCCGTGATTAAGGATGGCATAATTATGTACGAGTAAGTGTCTATATAGGTATACTACTACATACTACTGCTTCGCGCTTTTTCAGAACAACTATAGTTTCTTAGCAACCATTCCATATAATAGCCAGACTAGTGATGATTTTCTGTCTTTCTGCTGATTAAGCATCTACTAGGTCGATTAGTATTAATCACGGCGATTAGCTTACATTATACATATAAGCGCTAATATAAGGTTAATAATATATCCTACAAGGGTCATGCACGTTAGTTCGATACTAATCATCGGTACGTAATTTTTATTGGTTAGAGGAGAAGAAGTATACCTCTACTCCGTATACAGAATAGTATATGAAGATACTCAAGATATAGAAAAATTCACTTTAATATCTGTTAGATAATAGAGAAGCCAGAATAGTAGCAATAGAAGAGCAGGTTAAAGCGACACTTCAAGAGACCAATACAGCTTTGTTATTGTAAGAAATGTAGTTATTTGTTAGTAGCCCGTCCCCGACCTGTCTATCCCGTGAGGACTTCTAATAGCCACCCGCCTAATAACCCATTATATTTCCTCGATAATACTACTATTTACATTCTAACTGCTGCTGCTTTACAAGGTGCTATTTATGTATAAGTAGTAGTATTGCGAGCCTTAAATTTGGTAAAGCTGTGTTCAGCAAGTGAGTATATATATGTTTTGGCTGAGTGTGTTATCTCCCTCCACCTTCAAAACCTAGATAGCTCTTCTCTTCTTCATAGAACTTCAGAGCAAGAGTAATGTTATTGGCACATACAGCCCATACCTACCATAACTCTCAATTCACACTTACACACATAGCAACATAACGCTCAATGCGATACTCACCTGATAGCTAGCTTCAATAATACACTGCAATTGCTTTAAATAATAGGTCTTTATCTTTCCTTATCTACTCTATAAATGCATTCCCTAATCTTGCTATTGTTCCGGCTCTATAGCTGACTTCATTCCGCACTGAAATTGTGCGAAACAGGTCTATCGTCTCAGTCTTTTAGTTACCCGCGAATTTGTGCGGCCCCGTAAACTACTACGTCGAGCTCTCAACCTCCGATGACGAGGGCGCTGGCTATCGTTGTATTCTTGTGTCTAGTCGTTATAAAGGCGGCTGCCCCTATGTCACCCTCTTTCTAATCATTATGGCTGCTGTACCTGCTGTGTGCGAGTAACTGTATCACTATGGAATCGACGTTGTTATTATACTTGTGGTACAGAGAGTCCGGCGTCCCGCCCGCACTCACAGTGCTCGCCCAGGCGAGGCTAAGAAACTCCGCCCGACTTGCGGGCCTGGACCGTTCCCATCCGCTGGCCGACAGGATTGACAGACCAACCGGCCAGCTCCCTGCGACACGTCTACAGAGGACAGCCAGACTTGTCGGCAGGTCCATCCGACCTACTCTCTTCGCCCATAAACCCCGTTTTGTCAGAGCCGGCCCGAGCTTTGAGACACTCGGGAAGGAGATGGCCACGCGGAAACACCTTGAACTAATAGACTCGATGCCAGCCTCGACAATTGCGGCTTACTCAGACGTTGGGAGTCGACGGGAAGACAGGATAGGGAGCAGCAGTATACTACAGAGCCAAAGTCCACAAGGACTGCGGGCCACTCGCCAACGCAGAGGTCTACGACGCAGAAGCCGTGGGTGCTGCTAGGGCGATCAGAACAGCAGCCGGACTCGCAAGGAACGACCCCAGAATCAACGAAATATACGTCTTTCTTAACAATACATCAGTAGTCAGAGGCCTACTGGGCGAAGCCCCAACCTTGTCACAAGAAGAGTTTATGCGGTTCCAATAAATAGCAAAAGAGATATACCCCTACAAGGTATTTATTTCCTGGGTGCCAGGCCACAAAGACATACAAGGCAACGAGATGGCGGACGAACTAGCGAAAGAAGGGACAGCCTACAACCTCTCCTCTTAGAGTTAGAGCACTCTAGCGCACATCAAACGCTGGGCAAAAGCGGAAAGAACAACCCTCCAGGGGAAGTACTAGGAGGCAAACGCCCCGGAAAGCTATCAACTGTAGGGCCTAGGAGCACCTACGAATCCCCCGGAACTGAAACTCCCCCGACCTATCTTACACAGGCTGCTGGCAGAAAGGTCTGGTCACGGAGACTTCCAAAGCTACCACGACCGTTTTGGCCACGACACGCAATCCCATTGCAGATGCGGCTCCCCCAAGGAGCCGGGGCACTTTGCCGAATGCCGCATGACGAGGAGCTTCCTCCCCGAAACACCGAGAGGCGAGAGACCAGTCACATACCTACTAGGACCTAAGGGGAGCGAGGCCTTCCAGAAGCTGGTGGAGGAGGTAAACCTATACGGTCCCCCTCTACAAAACATAGATTGAGAACACACCAAAACTTTCCTTTGTCCAGCGAAACGTAGCGAACAGGGTCTAGACCCCTGGCTCCTACCGACCTGTTGCCCAAACGAGGCTGTTATACCTAGATACAGAGTGGTCGTAAATAGTAATAAAAAATATTATACTTGGGGTTGATGTTGAATTTGAAGTTGGAAAGCTAGGAAGATTTCCATGGAATGTATAGGCTATCTGTACCAATAGCATTACTCTACAACAATCGATCATTGTCTCCAAAAATTCACTCTGCCTACGAGGTTCAACAAACAGTAAATCATTTACTTGAACTTGAATCCCATTAGCTACAGGTCAGTTAGTATCAGGGCTGCGGTATCACCGTTCAGCCATGTCAGCTACAGATGGCATACTATTTACGCCTGGTTAGATACTTGCTACTAACATGTCACTCCTTTTATGCTAAAGCTAAATCGTCATATCCTTCCTATATGTTCTATATGTGCCATGCTGAGATCGCTTAAAACGAGCTACTATCATATCCATAAAAGTTCATCCGTCTACCGTTAATAGTGGGCGAGTAGCTCAACACATGTATGACTTATCCAGAGTCTCATCGTAAATACAAGTCTATAACAACAAATTCGGCCACGGCCGTCCCGTCTAGAGTATTGAATCCCGAAAAACGCCGTTGTGGTGATATAACCCTTTGATTAAAAAGACCCGTTCTCTATTATAAGATGACAAAGCTTGCTTGTCAAAGTAGCGATAGAAATGAGAAGAAAAGGAGGTGAGATCAGAGATGCTCTCATGCTAAGAATAGAATGTCTCATGAAGTGGAGATTGGTTTTCTCAAGCGGTGTTGCTTCAGCTCTCCTGCTTCTCCTTTTCGTGGTGCTTCTTCTCGTGCTGCTCAGTCTCGAGCACAGCATCGTCCTCAGTGGCTTGAACGGGCTGGGGGCGCATTTTCTCCATAAAAGCAGCTGCTTCGGCAGCGAACTGGCACTTCTGACGGATCTTGGCTCCGTAAATGTAGAACAATGCCGGGAAAGGCAAACACGCCAAAGCTAAGAAAGCCGGAACAGAGCTCGCCCAATGGATGCCGAGATCTTTATACATGTACGTCGTAAACAGAGGGAAGGCAGCGCCGAAAAGAGATCGAAGAATCGAGTTGGCGGCGAGCGCAGAGGCAGCATAAATGACGTCTATTGTTTCCATCTGATTAGCAACTGGTCCAGATAAACAAATGAGAGAAAAGAGCAAGACTTAGGCTTACAAGAATCAATGATGTAGTTCATCAAGGCGAGGAAGACCAAAAGGATACCACAGGCAAAGAAAACGGAGCCGATGATAGGTACGATCCAGTGAATTTCGGGTCCGTTGGTCCAAGCGAACCAAAATAAACTCATTGGGAGCAAAATAGAGCCGACGATGGCGGGAGGCAAACGTGCCTCAGGGGGTGCCATGCCACCGGGCGAGTTGGCTACCACGCGTGAATACCGCTTGTTATCGAAGATACATGCGAAGGTGCCGATGAGCATGCCCACAGCGATTCCCACGAACGACAAGCCACCAATACCAGGGCTCCAGCCCCGGACTTGTTGGAAAACGATGGGGAAGGCAGCGAAGCACATGTACAAGGTGCCGTAGATGATGGCCATATAGAGGGTCGTCAGGAAAATAATCGGCTCCTTGAACAGGAGAGCCCAGGGACGAGACAGGGAGATGGCAAGCTGCCTAGCAATGGTCTTGGGTGGCTGTCCGGCCTCAAACTTGGAGATGTAAACATTGCCGGTCTTCTGGGACAAGGCGGCAGCGCGTTTGCGAAGCAGGACAGGGGCGTACGTTTCGGTGTAGACAAGACTGCTAATGATCCAGAAGATACCAGTGAAGATGGATATCATTCCCTCTACCCACCGCCAGCCCTCAGCTGCGCCAAGGAAGCCACTCGCAATAGGTCCTATGGTTTCCAATTAGTACACAATATGTTGATTTGTAAAAGGAGGACGAGAGGGGGACCTCATACCAAGAGCCGGACCCAGGAATGGAGCCATAGCGAAGATGCTAGAAGCGATTCCTCGCTCACTAGCTTGGAAGAGATCAGCAATAACACCGCCGGCGTTGGTCAGAGGAGCAGATCCAAAGGAACCAGCCAGGAATCGAAGCGCAATAAGACCGCCGATGTTAGGAGCGCCGGCAGCAGCGGCGTTGAAGACTGCCAAACATAGGTAGCTCACAAAGAAGATCTTCTGGCGGCCATACATCTCAGACAGTGGAGCCCAGAGGAGAGGACCAATGGCAAAGCCCAGGACAAACATCGACACACCCAGAATGGCAATTTCGGTAGAGATGTGAAACTCAGCGATGATCTCCCTTACACCACCTGAGTAGGCGGAGCTGGCGAAAGAGACGGCGAGGGTGGCGCCGGCCTGGACAAACATGTTAAGCCATTTCTTGTTCCCGGGCATGGTCATCGGGTTGTAAGGATCATTGGGGAGGAATTCGACAAGGTAAGGCGATTCGGAAGTGCCATTGCCAGAATAGTTGTAGTCGAGAGCTTCCTGGGTGACGCCGGCTTGGTTCCAAAGGATATGCCAATGGGAGAGTTTCGTCGGGGCTTTGTGCTGGGACTCGAGATCGTGACCTGGTGTGGCGACGGTAGCTGACGACCCTGATGATGCAGAAGATGAGGCAACCGGTGAATGCACCGGTGCCGTGTGTTTGTCCGCCATGGCTCGGGACAATGGCAATTGGTTGCGCGCACAGAGTATGTGTATATATAACCCTCTCTGAGCCGATTTCCGATATCGAAGTAGACCAATAATGAGCCCAAGCTGCTTGCTCACTTTGCCACTGCACCTTCAGAGAAAATTGAGCCTAAAAGAAGATGCAGAGTCTGTGAGAGACGAGACACCCACGCGCGCTGCTTGAATTATAGTACGAGTACTTGGACGAGATCTGAGACAAGAGCTGCTTGGCGCGCGCCGCTCTGAAACAAAGAGGGAGGAGAAGAGGTGGAAGGGATGAGCATAAATGGAAAAGATACGGAGCAGATGAGAAAAGATAGTCCAGAAAAGACCTGGGATTCGGAGTTGAGTGCGGATCGCAAGCCGGCGAGAAGTGGAGAGTGGAGATGTGCAGCTTCTCAAGAATCACTCTCTGCATTTTTGGTCCGCTTCCACACCCCCCCCCCTCCCCCCCTCCCTCCCTCCCTCCCTTCCTTCCTTCCTTCCCAGGTTCTTGGATCTGCGATATACCTACGGGAGTACGAAGTACATAGGTAGGTACTTCGTAGGTATGCTGACCCTCAGCTGGGAACTGTGTGAGAGACCATGTGCATTCCTTTCGGGCCATGAAGTCCTCGCATCTACGAAGTACTACACATTCCATTCCATTCTACAGCTCACTGGAGAGCGGTAATGGTACCAAAATAATGCCTCTACTAGCACTCTCTGTGACCCAACAATCCCAACAACAGGTACTAGGAAGTAGACTATGTATGCAAGTACGGAATTCTCACCTGCCAACGAGGGCAAAGGGAAGAAAAAAAAACAGTTTCGGCCGAGTCTCCATATTACGAACCGCCCTTGGTGGGGGGGATGTCGCTCTTTTTCTCCACAGGAGCTCCGATCCCTTCAATCGCAGGCCAACTACGGAGTACTCGAACGGAAGACAGCCGAAGATCGGGCTTTAGGGCATTTGGGAGTAAGCCGCAAACTCCTAAGCCCGCGCGGCCGACGTTTTCGCAAGCCACCATGTTTCGTTCTAAATCATCTATCTTCTAGGGCGTTTATTTGTCTTAGTATTGGTTGAGGCTGGTTTGCCACGGCATCGACAGCCGACAACCTCGGCTTAAAAGCCATATGTCATCCATCACCGGTGTATAAAAATAGATGCTATCCTATAAGCCTTATCAATAAAACTACTATTGCTGCGTCTGCTACTGCTATACATCAATCATCACGTACTCGTGCAGAGCACTTGGTATGTATGTACTCGTATCTCTCGTCTTTACCCAAACTTGCGGATGCATGCACAGACAGTACTACCACCTTCGTGGCAGGGGTTGGGACCCTATGTAAACACCTTAATCTCGCACATCCCTGTCCCCATTTTTCTCGTGCGGCTTGAAAGACATCACCCCCCCTGGACGCATCGAAGATTAATAATGCTTGCATCATTTCTTAGGCTTATTATAAAGTTCGCCATCCAAAATCCGGATCCGAATCCCGGAAGGCTATGTATGTACGGGTCCATGGAGTGCTCGTATATGTGAGTAATCAGACTCTTTCCAGCAACTGCTAGCATTGGCACTGTTGTTTTGCAGCACGTTTCTTTTCTTTTCTTTTCTTTTTCTTATTGTTCTGCATTGTTGCCCAATATACATCCAATAATACAAGTATCCGACGAAAACGAAAAGTCTGTCCACCTCAGTGTGGAGTGCAATCTCGAATCAGACTGAGGCTGAAGAGCGCGTATATACATTAACAAAAGAAAATAAACCCCCCACATAAGCGGCCCGTCTGATCCAAGTTGATATCGGAGTACCTCGGAGTAGGAGTAATAGTACATATCTACTCCGTACTCTACTGCAAGTATAGCACGTGTGAGCAGCGCTCCGACTGGAAGAAAGAAAACAAGACGATAAACAAGCGTAACGACGCGGTATTCAACTTGCTCCGTAGCTGCCGTATCCCGACTCATATGCGTTGGCAATAAAACAACTCAACCCAACAGACAGTCCGGACCAACAACATCAGGAGGTCTCCACCACGGATCGCGGCAGTACCAACTCCGAAAGTCCTCATCATCATAATACTACTAGTATTAAGAGCCTCAATCGCTCGTTATGGGCAGTGACAAATCTGACAAATTCATGATTATGCATCACGCCCGCCATCAAAAGGGGGTGGTGTAGGGAATAAGCACGGAAACTCCGCGGACCTTTTTAGTGGTCAACTTGTATTACTTCGTTCATACATTGTATTCCTGCCGAGTCCCGGCACGTGGCGCTGATCTTTTTTTTTTCTCGGCCGAGTGAGTGAGCGAGTTATGAGGGGGGACTTAGCCCAACAGTAATTTTCTGCGATCTCGTGGCTACGACAGACATATTTATTATTTATGCTTCATTCCGCATCCGGTTTTCGTACGAGTAGATAGAGGTAGGCACTCCGTAGATATGTAATAATAGTACCCGTCATCTCAAACGTCTCCGCGGGTATCATTATACATAGACATAAGTGCGCGGTATTTCTAGTTTCCGCTCTTGTTCAAGTCCGCTCCGTCGTCACTAACCCCTTCCCACTCCTCTTCATCATCTTCGTCATCCTCATCTGTTGCTTCTTCTGTTTCATCGCTGTCGTCGTCCTCCTCATCGTCATCTTCATCTTCATCACTGCCACTTTCATCTTCCTCGTCACTTCCATGAAGCACAACTGGTAATCCTGTGGATTTCAATACAGGCATGCCAAGCAAGTCGCGCAATATCCTGCCGTCCTCGTCACGCATATACGGGCCCTCATCTCCGTCTGTGGCTTTCTTGGCTGTATCTGACCCGTCGCCTTCGTCATCGACAACATCCCGCACAAATCCGGCAACAAAGAAGCCCATAACACCTCGGCCATCTCCCTTGTAGGATCGGATACACCCGTCGGCTATTTCCTTATCGCCGTCGCTAGCCTCAACCAATCCGCGAACCGGCCACTCTCTCATGCCCGTCACCTGGTCCTCTCTGCGCAGAATGCGCCAGCCTTTCGCCTTGGCGACATCTGATTGCAGCGCCCGTACCACCACATGCTCGTTCTCTTGAGAATGCACCGAGCACGTCGAGTAAGTAATCTTTTTCGCCCGAGGGAAATGGAACGCGTGCAGCAAAAGTGTCAGCTGAAACTCCGAGAGCGCCTTGAGCCGAGCTTCCAAGTCCTTCTCCGACTTGACCACCGTCTCGTTGCCGTCGTCGTCCACAATCACGTTTTGTGTTTGCTCCTGGACCTCGTCATGCTTCCTCTTTCGTTTGCTGCCATTGCCCGGGTTCGGCCTCGGCTTGACGCCGCCTCGATTATCCGTCGGTGCTTCCGGGAGATGTAATTCTGGCATTGAGTCCCGGCCAACGATGCCGCTTCCTGAACAACTCGGGTCTAGCAGTAAAGCGCCCACACTCTTGAATTTATCAGAGTTGTAGTCCACTTGCAGAAAATCTTGCCCGAACCCGATGCGTGTCACCTTTTTCGAACCTGCAATCCTGACCATCTTCTCCAGCGTTTGCGCTCTTTTTGAGTCCTTTTCAAACGCGTAGACCGTTTGGGGCGCATCATCAAGCACTGGACGGTGCTGGTGCAATATGGCAGCCAGATGCGTCGTCTTATTCCCCGGCGCCGAACAGGCATCAACCACATCCCCATCTTCCGGCTGCGGATCCAGCAGATATGCCGGGAAACATGACGCCTTATCCTGCAGAATGATTTTCCCATCCGTGTATGCAGCCGTCTTGGCGAAATCCATGCCTGGCGTGATGGCCACCAAGTTGGGAACATGAGGATCAATGTAGATGTGCTTGCCCGTTTTGCTGACAACGTCCTGTATGCTCGCAGCCCTAGCATATTTCGCAAAAGTCGTATCCAGCTGGTCCTCCAGGCTGCTTTTCAGTGCATTGACGCGCACCCATCGCGGGTAATTCGCCTCTTCGCCAGCGGCCGCTCTCTCAACCTGCTCCTTCAAAGCTTCTGGCGTGGGAGCTTTCCTCCTCAACCGTGCCAGCGTAAGCTCCGAAGTAAGACGGCCTTTATGACGCTCAACGCATGCTCTCAGCCCATGACTCTGAGGCAGCGCAATGCCCCCCTTGGCCAGCAACAAATCATGCACCAACAATAAAGCCAATGTCGGCGTGAGCTTGAAAATTTTGCCCCCCCAAGTCAGCAAAAAAAAAACGGACAGTGAAAACCTCTGGGGAACAGGCTCACTCACTTTGCGCTCCAATTTTAAGATGTCAGACTTTTCAATCACCTCCTTCAACACAGGGCTCCATTTTGCACTCTCCAACACCAGCGCGTACAGCTGTCCTGGTGGTGCCTTGCCATTCTTCTTGCCAAACACACGCGATTTCAGACTACCGCCGGTGTCTGACGGCGATGACAGAAGCTCTGCTGCCTCATGGTAAAGAGACATTTTTTCCCCTCGCGGAAATTATGAATGGATCGAGTTTATCGCACGTGTCTTTTTTTTTTACTCTGAAAGGAAAGAAGAAAAAAAGCGAGGACGAAACGGCGGGAGATTGAGAGGGAAAGAGAATGAATAGTACCGTATGGATAATGAAAGTGAGAAGTTGATATGAGATGAAGCTCTGATTAGCCGTGGTTCAGCCGTGCAACAACAACCGATACCAGACACCCAGACCAGAAAAAAATGAGATGAGCACATGTCCAGGAATATTATGTATTTACGCGTATCTATTGAGTGAGAAGTTGTTGTATGACGCTTGACCAGAGTGTGAATTTATGATGGGAGGAGGGGGAAAATAGATCATCACGCCGAGATATATGGGACTACTAATTCAACCCGTCAAAACACCCATGCTTTTATTCTCAGATTCTATCAAACACGGTCATAGACCTGGGATGTGGAATATATTGGTGAATAACCCGTGTGGGTGTCGCTTCGCAACGACCAGAAATAAAGACATTTTCGTCAAAAGAAAAATACACACAGGAGAATCGAAATATCCAACCATCCATCTCGCCTCGATATGCCCTGAACTTCGCCGCACTGGACCTGTATACGATTCACCCAATCCCATACACCCAGATCAGGTCATGAATTCAATGGACCCGTATAGTAACACAAAACGCTGAAACACTACTACTCATGCTGTGGGGGAATAGATAGCCACATCATATTTGATGACGCTCAGAAGCGGCGGCGGTGCTTGTGAACGTGCTCGACTCGTCGAACCTTAGCGGCCGTGATGGGGGCCTCGCCATTGGCGCTGTAGACAGTGAGAGCCCAGCTGCCACCGCAAACATCGGTACGGTCACCCTCGCACTTCATGTTACAGGTAGCAGCATCCAGCTTAGCAGAGGCGACAAGCTCGTTGCCGCAGTAGCACTGGCCACCATACTCGGTACCAGCAAGGTTGAAGCCACGGGTCTTGCAACGGCCGATGCACTTCGCGTTGGTCATGGGACCTAGGTTGGGCAGGATCTCGCCTCGCAGGGCACGGTCGGGACCGTCCTTGAAACAACCAACAAGCTTGTAGCCTCCAATGGTGGGAGTGTTGTCACCAGGAGTACCGGTAGGAGTGCTGCTAGGAACCGCAGAACCACTGGTCACGGTCACGGTGGCAATGGCGGTCTGAGTCTTGGGGGTGCACGCGCCATCAGGAACCGTCGCGGAGGTGGTGGGCTTGGCCCCACCAGTCTTGGACTCTGAGGGCTGGGCCGAGGGCTTGACAGAGCTGCTGATGGGAGAAGAGGCGGGAGGGAGGACATAGCCGGAGCTTGAGCTTGAGGTCGTGGCAGGCTTGCCTGAAGAAGCCGTGGCAGACGAGGATGAGGAAGACCAAGCTGGCTTAGTTGAAGTAGAAGCCTGAGAGGGAGCAGCCCGGGTGCTAGTGGTGCTAGGCTTAGGAGGGTTGACAACGGGCGCACCGCAATCCCAGCCACTCAATGAGTTGTCACCGGGCAGAGCATCCAGGACACCGGCGACCTGTTCCTTAAGGGGAGATGGGATGGTGCAGTCCACCTTGTTGACGCCAGTGGGCAAGCCAGGGCAGTTGTCCATACCCCTGCTTCCGGCATCACAAGTGTCGATGATGTGCTGCAGGGTCGGCACATCCCAACCAGATATGAAATCAGCGTGAGCACTGTAGCCAGTGCAATCACCGTTGGACAGAACGAAAGGCTGGTGGCCCGTTCCTTGCACCCATCGGTCCTTGAAGGCAGGGGTGTTGAAGTAAACCTCAAAGAAGATGTGGGGAACGTGAATATGTCCCGGGGGGCAATCATTCTTGCCATTACCGGCATCCGTAGGGTATACCATGTTGTTCTTGTAGTCGTCGAGGCCAACGGCGGGGTTGTAGCACGAGGGGAACTGAATGTCCATTCGGAGAGGGGAAGCATAGCCATCACAGTTGATATCAGGGAAACCGACACCTTCACCCTTGTTGCCGGGGTCCTGCATACCCGCCATGGTACCGTTAGAACCAACGGGCCAGGCAGGCGTATCCATGTTGGAACGGGGGCAAGTAAACTTGATGGGCTGGAGAGGACCTCTCTTAGGGTCCAGGTTGGTGCCGGCACCAAATGCCGGGGGAGAGCGAGTATCGACATCGCCAACTAACATTTTCAGTCCAACAGGGAATGCCTTGATAGGATCATTGGTAGCCTCGAAGCTGTGGTTGTTAGTCGAACCATTCAGTCTAACAGAAGTCTGTGGATATTTACTTACAAGTAGTAGACATTGGTATAGAAAACTTCAACAGACTCAAACTTACCCGTCTTGGGATCGTGGAAATACAGCATGGGGAACCAGTAGTTGCTCTTGTCCTCGGGGATCTGGGCATTGGTGCACTGTGACTTCAACAAGTCCTGACCCGTAACAGTGGCGCTGAAGGCGCTGCCACCCATGATATTGTGGGCGTGCTTGGAAATACTGCCATAGTTGACGATGGGGTCGAGTCTGGCCTGGACCAAAGCCTTGTTGGTGAAGCGAAGGACAGCAAATGTTCGCGACTCCTTGGCCTCGACGGCGCTGAGTATGGCCGTGAGGGCCGTCACAGTGGTGAACTTCATGATGATAGTCTGTAACTAGACGCAGAAATCGGGAGAGCGAGATATATCGGATCTGATGGTTGGAGTGTATTCGACCAGCGTGGCGCGGTTTTTTTTGGCAAAAAGGCTGACAGTCGCTAGGACGTATTGTCAAAAGAGTCGTAACGGTGATACCAGAACACCTTTGGAAATGAATGTCTTTGTTAATCACGCGCAAGCTGTCGATAAGAAACACTGCCGTGACGAAGGAGTGGATAACACAAAAACAGAAAACGATTCTGGTTGTGTCAAGCAAGGAGTGGAAGTGCCCAGCAACTGTGGTAAGGAAAAGAGTGATGAGAAGGAAGATGGAAAGGAAAACGATGGCGAGGTTGAGGCTAAATAAAGAGAGTGAGAGGTTGAGGCTTTAGCATCTCCCAAGTAGGAGTATTATTAAGGGTAGAGGCTAGCGCGTTGGTTGAACGGTGTGGTGGCCAGGCCAAGCCTGGGCAGCACCCTGCAGTACGAGTAAGTGGGTTCTGCAAACCAAACCACCAAAAAGGCCCTGTCTGGAGGGCGAGGGCGATGCACGGATGAGATGAAGGGCCTTGGAGGATCGGCCACGCAGGATCGGTTATGGAGCCTCAATATGGACGCTCCGTCCGTAGCGAGTTGCGAGTTGTCATTGAGGCCCAGTTCTCTCTGTATGAGTAGGGGGTAGCACAGCAACAGAAGCTGTAACATGGCCAATGTTCTTGTGAGTACTTCGGATTCGGTGAATTATTGCTACGAGTACTTTATTTCGTAACATACCTTATCTGGATTGCATGTCGGAGACTTGCAAGGAAGCGTTCAGACCATGGGCTGTATTGGTGTAGGGGCTGGCTTGTGCCTCCCACCACCATCTTTGTTTGCTGTAAGAACCTAAACCCTCCATGATGTCACTGGAACACTCGTAGGCGCGCTGCAGTACCTGCATATACTACCTAGTAGGTATGTACTTGGTATGCTTCAGTCCCAGTCACCGGCCTGATTGGGCCTTGACAGTCGACGAGTAGTGAGTAGTAGAGACCACAACGGGCATTTGGCGTTTGGTGGTGCGACGCAAATCGAAAGTCTCCTATTTCCCCGACTTCGTATTCACTCCACTGATGTGACAGGGAGATAGATTAAGTCAATACTAGTCCGATGGAGTCTTCATTAACGGATGGAAGAGGTGTGGAACCTGCAAACACAGCCTGCCCGTTGCAAATGCTAGTACACTACTATCTAATATGCAATAGTACGCAGTAGTAATACTACTAATAAGAATGACAAAGGTGACAAAGGTTTCATATTGTGGTGGCAGTCTGTTGGCCGAATGGTATTGTTTCCGCAGTGGCTGGCGCTAAAGGTCGATCTGAAACAGAAACGGAAACAAACATATCGATACGCAACCATGCAGGACACCATACCTGCGTCCGAGCAGTAATAAATGGAGTTGTAGGAGCAGTAAGCAGGTAGGAAGTGCTACCTAATTTTATTTTCTCATCAACACCAGACACCGTATCGTGATGACCCGAAAGTCGGGTATCTTGCCAAGCATCTACTCCGTAGGTCCGCTCTAAATTATACTAGTACTACAATGTGTTTATCCATGTCGACCAGGGCAACTGATTTGGGCCAAATTACGGAGTCAGAGCCACCAGTAGGAACAGATACAGAATACGCAGTTGTATAACCGAAGCACAGGATTTTGGCGGGAATCGTCGCTCTATAGTGGTAGTGGTAGTGGTAGTAGTACGGAGTAGTGGTAGTCAGAATAGTACTACGAAGTACGAAGTACGAAGTAGTAGCGGTGGAAACTTGCAAGCATCTCATTTATGTTTAACAGCGGGTACGCGTGTTCACTTGGAAAGCGTTTGCCGCATGATCTTGGCAATGCTATCCAAACCTTTAGTCGGATCTTGAGAAGGTCACATTACTACGGAGTACTACGACTACCTATGTATTACGAGTATAGATAGTATTCGCCGCCTCAGGAGACGCCTACTACGAGTACATGTTAATATATTACCTATCTAAGGTACTACCTGGATACTTTGTACGAAGTACCGTCAATGCAAAACACTTATGAGTACTTGACCTCAACGGTCAAATGCTAATACCCTAGATTACCAGTACTACTACTCTGTACCACCTCAATCATCAGTATTCGGCCCCTTTTCGTCTCTTTGCCCAGCCAGTCCTTTGTTTCTTCCACTCTATTATATCCTCCCCTGCTTTAGCGGCCGGCGCTTCTGCCAGCCAACAAACGTACAGTGGACACAGCGTGGCCCTGAAACGCACTAATGCGTTGGCACAACGGCCGTCTTGCAAGCCGATTGGCGCCATTTTTGCCCTAGCGGCAACTGCATTTGGCCGACAGCCCGATTGGAAAAATGTACGAGTATTGAAATGTCGGACTTAGGCATTTACCCCATGCAGACCGCTACCTTAGTCCAATAATCACCTAATCACCTAATTATTAGGAGGTGTCTGTCATCAACACCACCAAAAATGGCCTAATGGAGAGCAAAGTGATCGATCGCTCGGAACCATTCGCATCCTCCAGCAGTGCTCCTTAATTTATTTCCCCGTGCTGTGCTAGTATTAACCCTCATTCGGATTCAGATATACTCGTATTCTCCTACAAAACCTTCTTTTCTTCTTTTTGCATCTCACTCTGTGCAACCTCCTTTTCTCCGCTGCTGCATCTTCCTCCGGCTTTTTATTCGATAGGATCGTACGAGTATACTATATAACGGGCGCTGTTTTGCAATGGGTCAATTATGTTGGCCAATGGACGACTCTGTCACCCGGACACCCTCTTTGTTTTTCTTGAGATCATAGCAGCTGAATATCCCTGTGCAATTAATTCTCTTCCCATGTTCTCTGTGCCAATTATTTGCTCTACGGACTACGAAGTACGCCTCACAAACAAGACCGCTTGGGTGAACCAACGTTGTCCTTCAAATAAGGCCTGTTGAAACATACATCCCTTTGTCGCACTTGGCGCGCGGCTATGTGCATATTCACCAAGAAAGGGTGCGGAATATTTCCCGCCCATGCTGTGTCATCATGCAGTGGCTGCTTGGTTTCCGAACTCTCCGGCTTTGTGAAGCTATCGTGAGCACACCCCATGCCTTTCATTGGCAATGCTTGCCCGCCTCGCATCCCGCGTTTCAGCTCCTGTCTGTCTGTATCCTTAATGAACGCTCACCACTGTCAATAAAGTGGTGCTGTCGTGGACCATAGACATAAACCAGATGAAGTAGGCGAAAATGTCATGGAAAATACTGCTTGCTAGTGGCCTCTCTACGACGTAGTACTACTAGGACAAAATGCGTCTGATCTCCGGCGGTGTGATGATTTCCTATTCCACAGTTAGGCATGTAGCAAATATGAATAATGATACTGATCCTACTCGTAGGAAAGAAGCCAACATTCACTCAGTGGAACCTGAACTGCGGGGACCATCAATCGGCCCCCAAACCTGTCCACCTACTATTAATGCGGCTATTCATGGCACGCGGACTATTATATGTAGGTACTAGGAGTGTTCACTCCATACCTCTCACTCCGTAGTAGTACTCGTAGTAGTGGCATAACGAGAATTAGAAGGCAACTGAGAAGAAAACAGCCAAGTAAGACATTGAATGATAAACCTGCATACTATCATATTATATGACTGCCAACTCCCATAGGCCAAACCGGCCCCCACCCTGGAGCGTGATGAGCATGTCGACACTGACAAATACTGATCGCCATGTTACTCCAGGGAGCCTCTAAGACATGGCGCTGTTGAAGGAAGGGAGGGCTTTTTCTCTCCACGATCTGCAAACAGTGCGATCAACGTGCTGGGAGGAGAGAAAGCTCTTGTTTATGCCTACCATCGATTCACCTTGGAGATATGGTATGTCAGAAGTCTACTCATGGACTTCCTTGTTTCCTTCATCAACAATGTTGCCCAGAGACAACCACATCACCGACCTCATTCATCCTAATATCGGCATCTCAAAACCTGCAGTCCCTCAGCTTCATTCAACCCCATTGCCATTTACCCTAGACACATGAATCATCAGACATGTCACTAAATAGTCTTCTCTTCTCTCCCCTGAATCACACTCAACTCCACACGCCACACAACAAGCCACCACCAGCACATCACGAGCATGGGTGATACATACCACTACAACAAACACTGCATACCACTACATTACTGCAAATACACACGGACAAGGATCACAAGCCGCATTGTGGTTCGCGGCCTGTGGAAAATCTGATATCTGACATCTTTCTCAGCCAAAACCAGCCCTCTCGTGTTGTCCTTGCATGTCTTATCGCCGTGCAGGTATTCATCGCACCCCCCATCTACCACTGTCCAATGTCTGTCTGTATGTATGCGGTATTCAACCACCAGCGGCTCCCGCGTCTCGCTGAAAAGGACCCAGCGTTACTATATGCTCCTCGACTGAGGGAACATCATATCTGCTTTTCATATCACTAGTTCAACGCTGTGGAGTAAATCTGCAATTTGCTATCTGTAAAATGTCTTTAGGTTGCTTCATAGAAGGGTAGGTATAATTCAGAATTGGAACAGCGGCCCAAGGGGGCCCGCTTTGGACCATGGCGTCGTCTTTTAGATGCATCGTCCATGCCCTTTCACATCTCACCATGGCAGCCTCATCCCAATAAACTGCGTACCATTCATGTCTCCAACCAATACAATTACCTCGGGGACACACCCCTCTCAAAGCTCGTCTTCACGGGGGAAACAAGTGGCAAGCTCCAGTTTTCCGGTCTCCTCGTTAGCGTGGAATGAGACAACAACGGAGGCACCAAAATGAAGCGGGCTGCCTTCGAACACAACCAGATCCTTGCTTTGTTTAAGACCCAAAATTGACTCAACATTGGTCGTGACAAGGCTCACAGCCTCCTTCTCACTTAGCCCAGCATATTTGGCAGCCCACCCTGCCTCCGGGCCTAGATCGTGAACTCGGAAGTCCATAGGCATCGCTACGTACGAGACTAAGTCAGAATACACCAGAAGGCCAAGGGTAACTAGCTTTAGTAGAAGCTCACTCACCGGTTTCGAAGATAGCCATAGCAAAGGTAACTCCGGCTTCTTTCAGAAAGCTAGCCACGCTTCTGGTGAGTGGAGGGCCGACAACAGCATCCTTGTCGCGGAAGACGTCAGGGGCGGGCCTATTCTCCGACAATATGACAGAAATGTTTGCTGCAGCTAAGTCTCTCGCCACCTAGTAATGTGAGGCATTAGAATTGGTTGTTCATGACCGAGTCCTAGCTCCTGAGCCACCTGGTCACTTACATATGGCGCCTCTTTCCCGCCAAGGATGACGATATTAGTCTCAGGGAAGTCCTTCTTAACCATAACCAACTGCGACATGTCGTACTGCAGGAACCATATCAGCGAGAAACTGGAAAATGTTGCGAATGGGCCACCCACCTTATTGTTACAGGCTATGACGAGTGGTAGCTTGCCCCTGGCAACCTGCCCGAACAAGGTTTCACTGTGCTTCCCCTTCCCATCCTTCAGCATCTTCCGCAGATGGTGGACGCCACTGCTCACTGTGCCCTCTGAAAACTTTGTGACATCTCCGAGGGACAGATGCAGGGCGACGTCGCCTTGAACAAGCCCCCCATTAGTGAGGCTTTTCTTGCCACTTGTGAGTATCTCCGCACTGACACCCCATACAAACCCAGACGCATCCCCCAGTGGGAGCGTAACCGCTCTGGTGACTCCTCCAAGACGGGCTCTTGCAAATGCCTTTCCATCGAGCCACACTCCGTACTTGGCATACACCAGGCTCTCGGGGTCTTGGATAAGCTGGCCAGCAGCCTGGCCGTCCCCTGTACTATCCAGCATGGCAATTTCACTCATACCTAAGGCTCTGGTGACGGCAGTGAGTCCGGGGAGGACGTGTCCATTTTGCAGGGATATCCGGATAGCCTTGCTCCCACCTGCTTCTAATGCCTGGATTGGCTCGGAGCAGGCAGAAGCAGAACCAAGGCAAGCAATGTTGCCATCATGCACTACAAGCTGGAGAGGCTCATCCGAGTGTTGCGCTAGAGACGCAGCCAGCCCCGGATAGTTATCCACAAACGCCTTTTGAATGCCTTCAATAACGAAGCTTCGGCCCTTTTTATTCGCTTCAGAGCACGTTTCGGTTCTCTGGCTGTCTTGTGGTTCATATCGCATTTGGGGTCGGATAGGGGGCTTGGAATCCTCTGCCTGAGCCGCAGTGAATGTAGTCCCCGAACTTTCCTTCACTTTTGACTGGTCTAGCTGTGCTTGTCCATCGATGAAGACCTGCAGAGGTGTCGCGCCGCTAGAGAGGGGATGGGAATCCCACACTACAATGTCTGCATCGAATCCCGGTCTGCAGTATCCCACGCGGAAGTCAAGGTCAATTGCTTTGGCTGGAATCGAGGTTATAGATTGTAGCGCCTTCTCCTCTGGGAGGTGGAAGGCATACCCGACGGCTGCCTGAGAGGCCAGATACTTGGCATTCGTGAAGCCGGAACTGTGGTCCGACTTGTAGGCCACAGGGATGCCGTGTCTATCTAGGATATGTCCGGCATAGAGGCTCGGCGAGTATGCTTCCTGTTTGTACAGGCTGAACTCAGCAAAGGTAGCGATTGTAACGTTGTCACCCTGCTCTTTAAGCATGTTTGGTACCTGCCACGCCTCGGTTGCGTGATGGAAGCCCCAGACCCGGTATCCAAATTCATGACTGATGCGGAGCATTGTTTCCAAGTCTTCTGGCTCGTAGTTATGATTCTGTACAATAACACGCCCCCGAAGAACACCAATGGTTGTGTCAAGCTCTAGCTGGAAAGGGAATTTCCCCCGTTGACGAATGAAGCTGGCCTTGCTGTCCTGGCTCCAGTTACGGGCCTCCGAGATGATAGAGCAGTAGTTGTCTTGCTTTTCCTTTAGTTCCTTTGCTTTTTGTAAGTGTTCTCGCAAGTGCCACGCATTGCCAAGGCGTGTATATCCCCAAACTCGCTTCGGATTCTCGCCGAACGCCATCTTCATGTACCGACGCCGCTCCCCGGCCGGAACGCCCCTCTCAAGAAGCAGATCCTCAACAACAGGTTCGGCGTGTTCACCCGAATACAGTGCATTCTTCACCGTCACCCCCTCGCCGCCAATGAGGTTCGCAGAGCCAGGGATGATGAGTGATGCGGTTACGCCGCCGGAGCAGATGAGCGTTGTGGCTTCGTCGTATGCCTTGAGGCCGTCAATGATGCGCACCATCGGAGTGAACGCTCTAGTTTCCGGATTCATCTCATTGCTGTCATCGGTGGCTTCCGTGGCAGGCCATAGACCGGCCAAGTGGTGTGAGTGCATGTCCACCAAGCCGGGGGTAACATAGCGGCCGTGAAGATTGTATTCGACGGCATCATTCGACAGGCTTGTCTTATCAGAAGTTTTGGATACCGACGCAACGAGGCCCTCAGAGAAAACAATGTCCACGGCATAAGGGAGGAAAGCCTCGCCATCGAATAAGGTCGCGTTTCTGAGAACGATGGTCTTGCTTTGGCCATTGGTGGGAGACCATCTTGGGTTGCTCTTGCGAGAACCAGGGTCTGGTCTGGCCGGGAACCTGTCCAGACCCTCGCACTGGGCCAATGATTCCTCAAAGCGCTGCAATAATTTCGATGAAGTCACCCCGGGTTGCTGAAGCCGGGACTGACGATTGATTGTAAAGCACAGCCAAAGTACCGATACGGCAATGACGAAGCTCAGAAATGCCCTGATCGAGAGGACGCTTCTTACAAACAAACGACGACGTTGCGGCCGTTTTGGATACGCGGGGACTTCGTACGGCGGGGGCGACGACGAGTCCGGGGCGCCGGATCGCCGGAGAAGCTCTTCCTTCTCCATACTCGTAGTACCACTGCCGCCGGATATGGCGCGGACAATGCGGGCTGTGAGCTGGGGTGAAACAATACGCAGGTCATGCGTTGTTTGTTGTCTCGGTGGAGGGTGTGAAGCTAGGTAGTAGTACTACTACTCGTACTGAGCATTCCGGAGTAATACTTCGCGCCTAGATGCGGACCGCGAGACGCAGCGGCTCCAGCCTCTGCCTGCGTAAGCAATGAGGTGACACAAAAAATAATGACGCCAGGTCGCATCGACGGCGTACTCCGTGTCTAGGCACACTGTGTAATACTACTACATTGTACTCCGTACTTCGTACATACTCGTTCGTACATACCTAGCCAAGGCACTTTTTGATTCAAGACAAGACGGGTGCGCTTTGCGGCCCCCCGGTCTGAGGCCATTTCCGCATCAGGAAAAGGGGCTTTGCTGACCAAACTCCTACTGCGCTGCAGCCTTCTCGGGGAACGACGGATAATGGGACGGCCCGTAAAACCATGCATCCGCTCAGTGGGGCGGACTTGGGAGGCATCCGGACTATCACCTGGACGCTGCAGGGAGACATTAGTTAGTGGTATCTGAGGTTCACTTTTTGCCCAACGCCCTCGTATATGTATAGATATGTACTTCGTACACGTCGAGTATAATTAGTAGTGTAGCAGCAGTACGGAGTACGCACACACTGGTTTGGTTGGTCCGTGACATGGCCTCGCACCACCACGGGCCGCTTTCGTCCAGATGTAGGTAATATTCTCTTGCCGGGCCGTGCCGACATGCTCGCTCGGCTGCCCTCCGAATAAAAAACAGCATAAACGCCAAGTTATGAATGAAGCCAATGTTCGTCCGCATTGTTCGGGAAGTGGAAATGCCCCTCCAATCCCACAGCCGCCTTTTCGCCCCCAAGAGAAAACAATTGTGTGTGCCAGGGTCTAGCGGGCGTTGCCCGAAACTCATGCCAATATGCCTCGATGAATGTTCCCCCTTTGCTGCGGTGAATGTGTGAAGCGCCCTCCCTCCCTGATCATGACATGCACCGTGCCTCCAGCCAATTCCCAAAATTTTTTTTCCTTCCCGTGAGCCATGTCTTGCCGCCTCCTTCCTCCGCGAGCCGTACTGTAGTGCCACTGTGATTGTGCCTTTGACCTTGCATGTTGCCCCCTCTCTCCAATAGAACAGGAATGGAAGGAAAAATCTATGTCAATAATGTCGGCCACAAACCATGATTATTTTGACCCGTCGACTTGCCCAAGCATTGGCCACTGTTCCACCATCCTCCAAGTCCGAAACTGGTTCGTATTTTTGTCGGCCGTCATCACCGCGAGGCAACCTGCGGTGCGAAAGGCTGAAATGTGGTCGCAAACATCCCGATTCGCAAGCCCCAGAGCCTTTCTCGTTCCCTCTGTGATATATGCTGTATCATGGGGATTCTCCATGCTAGTCAACTTCGTCGGATTATCGTCATTTACTTGCGTCGCTTCCGCTGACCGTGAGAGCTTTCTCCATCTTCGTCATCGTCGTTGTCCGACAGGTCGTCCTGGCCTCGAGCATTCTTCACTCTTTCATTTCCTTTCTTAATCGAAATTATGCAACCCTGCTCTTTTAAGCGCTTCGCGAGACTGCTGCTTGCCACCATACCGGGGAATTCTTTTGCGCTGTAGACCTTGAAAGGCTCACTCTTTATCTCTGCCAATATGGGGAAATGCCTGACCACCCCGGCCCGGCTTGGATCTATCATCATCAAGGTGAACTTCAGTCGGAATGTGCCAGGTGTACGGCATGAGAGATCTGAGAAGCAGAAGAAGCATCCTTCTTGTCCGGTCTCATCTTGCCCAACAAATGGCGTCGACACTAGGGAGCCCATTAGGCGACGCTGATGGTGATATTCCTCGGGCATGTACGACGAATCGCGCGTCCCTGACTCATCATAGATCGCACAGCTCATCACATAGCTCTCGTAACGCAGATATGTTCTTAGTTCCGCTGGAGTGAGACTGGAGCCCTGAACCTTGAGCTCCACGATAGGTGGCGGATCAATGACCCTTCTATCCCTGTCTCCGAACCCGCATGCACGTGCGGCATTTGGTTGTTGACGCATTTTGAGTACGAACTCGAGATCAGCCAAAACCCGCACCCTGTAGGCGTCTAGTAGATTAGGAATTCGAGTCGCAATACTAGTACTACTAGTACTAGATCCGCTGTCGGCTCGGTGCGGCCATAATGAAGGTTGAGCAGCCATGGAAGACTCCGGCTGAGTTGCTGAGGCCACTGCCGGGTTCCGGCGCTCTAGTCTTGAAGCATCGAGAGGGATGGCAGCTTCTGGATGCCGATGGTAAGGACTGACTGGTGGAGGTTGAGACTGCACGGTCTCTGTACTCTGTGGAAATCGAGACAGTCGTGGAACTGGTGAGGGTTCGGATCCGCCGATGGCGAGAGGCGCCAAAATCTGAGGAGTTCGAGCCAAGTCTCTTGGTGGATAGGTGTGGTGGGAAATCGGACTAGGATGAGTAGCTTGTGAAGGTGATGGCAATGGAGGTGAGATTTGAGATTGAGATTGAGATTGAGATTGAGATTGAGATTGAGAAACAGTGCTGGGAGTCGAGCTATTCTGGTAAAGGGGCGGCGGTCTGAAATAGTGGTGGCTCTGGGATTGAAGACGAAATGAATCAGGAGCATAAGGAGCTGCGCCGGCTTCGAGGCGCTGTGGGGGAGGCAATCGCTGTGGTTGCTGTGCTCGGATGGCGGGATGAGTATCAAGATGCGGATGTGCATAGCGATCGGGGATGCCATTGCTATATGGGCGTGACATGGTTTCCAATCCGCCATGGCCTGGAGGGTTCATGTTGACAGAGGCAGACGACATGGCAGACGAAGTATTGGAATCCAGAGAATTGTCCGGGCAGCGTCCTGGAACCGAAGACATGGTCAGTGCTGTTCCAGGACCAACAGTGAGAAAAGTAGGTACGAGTAGGTGTAGCAGCAGCTTGGAGGTAGGCAGGGAGGTGGTGGTGGTGGTGGTATATTAAGGCCGGTCGGCATACCCTAGCTCGGGAGTGGCCATCTAACGAGCCAATGCCGTTGTGCTTGAAGATCTTTTACAGCCTCGATACAAGGAACTCTATCAGGGAGCGGTTCTTGAACCAGGTAGAGGGGACGGACTGCAAGCTGCAAGCCCACAACAAAGATCGTTACTGGCGTGAGTGGAGGAGATGAAGTATGAATGCGGGGCAAATTCGGCAACAAGGGCGTTCAGTTGGATGCCCGGGATGGCTCGATGAAGCCCGAAGTGGTAGGGATTGAGTGTAATGCCTACCTACGAGCAGTAGTACGAGTATGTATGCTCCGTACGTAAATATCCACCAGGCGGGCATTCAAGCTCGTGGCGTGGCAGAAGCACGCCTGGATAATGCAAGTGTGTATGGAGCACGGAGTGGATTAGTAGCGGTACGGAGTACTTGTAGTGGTAGCAACATGTACGAAGTACTAAGGTATGTATGTATGTATGTTAGTAGTATGTAGGTACGCTGTCGATGCATACCAGACCTCAGGCAATGCTGACGGGATTGTGCAAAACAAGGAAGACCCCTGCGGACGGGGCGGCAGCTACCATCAAGGATCGCGACAAGCGCCAGGAAAAGTGTGGTTCTCTCCCTTTAGCTTCGTGCTTGGTGGGTGACTGAGGCGAGACAAACGTCCCAGGGCGCCACGTTTCTTGAGACCGCGGGCGAGAGCCGGACGCAGGCAGACCCGCAACGCATGTATGTATGTGCTCGTATGAGTGCGCGAGCTTTGATCCAAGAGCAGCTGAAGCAATTAATGAGGCGAAGTGGAAGGGAGGGGGGGAGGAGGAAGAGGAAGAAGAAGAAGAAAAAGAAGAAGTTCGTACGAGTAGAGGCAGAGACGCGAGGAGTGTCCGTCTGCGGCTGGTGCGCCAACAACAGCATCTGATGGGGGAAATTGCTCTTACTGGCTAATAAAAGCAGCTCTTCAGAAAAAGTGCGCAAGGTCTTCTCAATTCAAGGCTGTCATGTACAGAGTACTCCAACCACGTACAGAGTACTCTGTACTCCGGCACGGGTCTTGTTGGAATCTCGTCGTACCCGAGATTCCACCAGTGCACTCACTTTGCAAGTATACTCGCAGGTAGAAAATACTACAACTTAACACCACCTCTGCAAAGGACTGCGGTAACGGTCGCCGGGGTTATGGCCAGGGGTCGCAGAAGTTATAAGTGACAGATCTTATTTCCAACCGGCGGAGGGTCTATCCATGTCACAGCATCCTCAAGCTCAAGGTGGCGGTGGATGAACCCGAATCGTTGGACCCGCTGGAGCGTACGAGTAATACCTAGTGTCCGTTAATCCCAAGAAGAAGACTCATCATTATTCATATCCAAACGACGAGAGCCTTCCCGTTGCTGATACTAGACTTCTTCCCCAAACAACCAATACTTTATTTGTACATGGCCGTTCCCTAGCGTGTTGGCGCAGAATGGATAGATACTCGTAGATAGATAGCTAGCATGAGGTTGCTGCCAAGGTTGGTTGGTCAATGGCCTCAAGTGTTACGAGTACAGCCTTGTTGGGTCGACCGATTATTGGAGAGCTGGTTGTCTCTGGCATCTGCAGACCCCAATCTGAACCAGGCCTCAGGGATCGCCGCTTGTGGCTTCGAGTGCTACAATCGACAGACAGATTTGCTGGCAAACAAGCCAACGTTACTGCAAGCTAGGCTATAGGCAGATGTATGTTCTTTGTTTTCCGAGCATTGTACATACGTGCATACTCGAAGAGAGACAGATCCGTGGCAGCTAGGCTGGTAGGGAGATGTGAGAGAGTTGGTTGGTGGAGGGATGAATCATAAATGAATCATGGATGAATCATGGGTAGGCGGTGGATGGGTCGCGGCTCTGTCAGTTATCTGGCGCCCCTCTGAGAACGGGACTCGGAGAAGACCAGAACCAGACAAGGGTGGTGGTCTGTGATGTGTGGTCTGTGATGTGTGATGTGTGATGTGTAATGTGTAATGTGTAATGTGTAATGTGTAATGTGTAATGTGTCGCCGTTGTGTCCCAATTCCTGGGACATTTGGCCGTGTTCTTGACTTCTTGGGCGAGGAGCTGGTCCGTGCTGCCGGTCTGCCCACTTGCTCACTCGCTTGGTGCTAGCATTCGGTAGCAGTACTACTCTACCTAAGTTATTAGCAGCAGTGTACTTGGAACCAAAAAATCATGTCTGCTGAGTTAGTTGCTTTGTTGGTTGCTTGCTTCTTTGCGGAGGTGTCCGTTCGGAGGTGTAAATATCATCACGACAAGAAACGCCCAGCCGCAAAAAGGCCTGCAGGTAGCGTTGCACATCTCGTGGCGGACGCTCTTCATGAAGTCGAGAGGAGGTGAGAATGTCTTAGACCTCTGCTCTGAGAGACAGCCCTCGCCTTTTTTTGTTCTCTTCTCTCCCTGTCTCTCTCATGGGAAGTTGGAGGAGATAGGCGGCTTGACCCACCCATTATTGCCCAGCATGTATGTGCTACTCGTAGTACGAATACCTAGTAATATACGGAGTACGTAGTATATGTACAGTAGCAGTCGGGATGACCTCCGTACCTGGCCAGCTAACAAGCGTTTGAGGAGGTAGGGAATCTGCTCTATACATACTTACCTAGTAGTACCTCCTCGCACGTAGTACTCCGTACAGGCTGCGTCAATATTATCAGGCATGTATGTACGAGCATGGAAAGCAACCTAAGGTACCTTTCAATAACCCTACCGCACAATCATGGATTTGATGCATGCAGGCACGGCTGCAGTGTTTAGGTCAAGAGTACGAAGAAAATTGACAGGACTACTTCGTACTCGTACTTGAGTACCTGCCCAGGTACCTTCTCCCCTCCCTCCTCTTACCACAAGTACTAGGTAATACTTGTAAAGGCTTTTTTTTTTGACCTGTCAACGACTATTGGGAAACCACTACCAGGCATTGACATGGAAATACATCAATTCTCCGTACAGAGTACAGGAAGGGGAGTCACACCTCCTTCCATCTTCCTCTTCCTCTTCCTCTTCACCGCCAACCGCCAGCATACCTAGTAGGTACAAGTAAGATATCCTTATCCTCGTTGAAATTGACTCTCCATAGCTTCCATGGCCCGGTCCTCGTATTATGTACGAAATTTGTAATAAATTTTCCGCTTCCAAAATATTTCCCGCGTTCGCCCTGTCAGCCGCTTTTAACCCTTGACGCTCAACCGCTCTGTTGAAACACAGAAGACAAGGCAAAACGACCTGTCAACTTGCATATCAACTCAACAGCCGCGGACCAACACACTGTTGCATTTGCAGGTGAGCAGTCAGCAAAAAAAGAACCCGGAGAGCGGCCATGTAATGCAAATACATGGAAATGCGTGTCGGCTCGCCGCCTCGCTGCCTGCAGCCAGATATGCATCCAACAACCCAGTTTGTCGGGCCCAGCCAGAGGCACATGTCGAGACACCACAATGCACAATAGCGCACCAACTTGCAAGATGTGGCAAAGTCTCACGTAACAGCAATGGGCCATACGTACACGATTTGTGGGCTAATACTACCTCATTCTACGCCGGCCTCGACATGGAGTTGTAGGTAGGTAGCATTCAGAGGTAGTGCGACGACGGAGTGCGCGGTAGTGTAATGCTCCAAGTGAGGCGCCTGCAGAAGCAGAGAGATGCAGAGACTGACACACAGGCACACAGAACTAAGGATAAAAGAGACACCGAACATGATGCCCCCCAGTGCCTCGCGGCCGTTCATTACAAACCTCGACTAAGCCGTTCCCATCACCACCTCTCCTCTTAGGAGGCTGATGATATTATCGTACCTGGATGGGCAAGCCGGAACAACTCCCCACCACCACCATCCCTTCCCGCCACAGCACCGCACTGCACAGCACAGCACAGCACAGCAACAGAGCATTGTGCGTTGCGTTCCAAAAAAGAGCCCGTGAAGATGCATCGCACTATCCTATCGGTTGGCTTTGAGCTCAGGCTTCAGCTGCGCTTGGACCAGGGGAATGCTCGTTCCGGCCGAGACAGCAGCCATTTGCAACGGTCGACGATGACCTTGGCGGCTTCGATGACAAACCATTGCTGGCGGGAGACAAAAGGACCCTTGCCCAAACAGTCTTGGCTTCAAATTAGACCGCCCGCTCGCCGCCAGAAGCAAATGTTTCACCGTTCGCGCCCACACAATGATGATCGTCATGCTCCGTCTCATCGTTAGTCTTGATTCTTGAAGCCTGGGTTGATGCTGGATCCTTGCCTAGACCCCGTTCGTTTGCCGACTTTGTTGCCAAGAACCGGGCCCGTGGATTTTGCTCGCCCATGCTGCTCATCATCCCGTCATCGTACATGTATGTGTGTGCGAATGTGTACGAAGTACGAGGTACGGAGTACTCCGTGTACTCAAGGTATGCTTCGGCTCCAGTTCGGAGTACGAGTACTTCGTAACCGAATATGTGGCACGCATATCCCGGTTCTTGCTTTTGCTCTCCGAGATGTGCAAGACTTCTCTGACACCATCTCCCGCTTCTTCTTTAAGGCTATGGGGACTTTAGAACACGTGCCGTGTGGAGTCTTGTGGGGAAGTGAGCACTCTATAGTAAGACGAAGGCCGACCTTCTGGCCTTGAGAAGTGGCCTCGACAAGTGGCCTCCAACCAGCATACTAATAACCATGTACCCCGTCCATGCGGAATACGGTGTACAAAGTCCTGAAGCAGGTATGATAAGATAGATACTGTGTGCATCGTTGCCATAGGGTCAGTTTTTAATCCGGCGTCTGCATGTCTTGCCACGGATACTCCGTACACAGACACACACACGTGTCTTTGTGCAACATACAACGGTCATCACATTACAGAACAAGAGCCTCGGCGCCTACTCTGGCGCCATAGCGCTGTCCGCTCACCCTATCGATCTGTGGAAGACGAAACAAAATCTAACTTTGGGCGGGGTGATGGGCAAGTCGGTGAAGCTCGAGAGTGACCCCCCCCCCCCCCCAGAATCGGACAATTTCTGACTACTAACTTCATAATTCAGCACCCCTCTGTCTCGTCTCTTCTCGTCACTGACATGGTAGTAGCTTACTTTTTATCCTTCAGATCTGCTTGACTACCAATTGGCCCTGTCACTTCCCGTTCCTCGCCCCGCAAATAGACCTATGCCATATGTACACACGGCATATTGTATTAATAGCGCCTCGACGCTTGTGGGGCCTATCTCATATTTCACCCAAGGCATGCGACCTGCGTGTTTTGTCTCTCAATTGTGATAGGCCCGAAGTGTGAGCCAAGTCTTTGTACAAGGAGCTTGGAACCGAGATATGACAGCAAGAAGGACATGGCTCTTTGCTCCAACGCAGTCACCATTTCATCGGAATGCACAGCAGGATTCTGACATGCGCCATCATCGCATGGTCACATTCTCATTCAAACTGCTCAAGGGGCTTATATCGGAGTTTTCGGAGATTTAGCCCTGGTCGGGGAACGGTCGCCGACCGGCTAGAGTTTCTCTAATTAGATCTGATGTCTCGTGGATCTCCCTCCGCATAGATTGCCTTTTCCGAGGCCACAGGACAACAACAGCAGACTGAAATGTGGGGCAGATTGGGCTCACAGAGCACGCAACGTCCAACATTAGACAAGAGAAAAGAGGTGGTGGCACCCAGAACAGGTTGGCTCCAAGACGGAGCATTGGCGCCGAGACTCGACTGAAGGAGTCTGAAACAGAGTTCATTGGGGATGTCTCGTCCAAGTGGGCGCCGGGCAGCACTCCATACTAGGGACTCTGGAGGGCAACGCATTTGTCACCCCAGCTCGGCCAGGCTGCACCTACCTTCCTTGCATATTTTGTTTGAGACACTCCCCGTGTATCGGATGTGCTGCCAGCCGAGTCAAGCGGCCCCATTGACATACTGATAATAGTAACCTGTCAAAGATGTCCGATGCCGACGCCCGATGCCGATGTGAGAACACCGCTCAAACAGCGAAGAGCGATCAAGTACGAAGATACTGGGTGGCTGGCTGTCTAGCCTGATCCTGGCGTGTGAGAGTTCCAGGCGGGATAAGAGATACTATTGCATGGATATGCTGTGTTCTGTTTCTTGTCTCTTTCCCTCGAAATGGGACCACTTTTGAGAAGACACCCAGCCTGTATGTAATACTAGCGTCCCCGAAATATTGACAGCGACGACAATGCATAACTACCGGGCAATAGTAACTACACGGTGCCTCTGAGCTCTGATAGGTACAGGCGTGGCATGGCTGCTTGGCCTGCAGCAGATACAATCAAGCAAATGCCAATCGCAAGGGCAAGACGGGCCAGACTCCCGAGGTCTCAACCAAACGTCATTATGTTGGCTGCCAAATGGATGTGACTGCCGCCTATGTGGTATTTCTGCTATCCAACCACGGGCTTCTCCGGCTATCACACGACAAGGTCACCGTCTCTGATGTGCATCGATATACGTTTTTGTACAACCAAGCTGTAATTGCCCGTTATTGTGTCACACACCATTGTAAGGTAGTATACACACACACTACTGTACATACTCCATACATACAAGGCTCAAATCATCCCACCCTGCCGCTGTTACGTGGCAGAGAAGACGAGAGGCCACCCAATATACGCCACAACTGTTTTTGTTTACCTTGATCCCGTCTAAAATTTCCAACAACAAAAGTCCACCAATAGATCCCGACGCTGTATATGCGTACAAATGGAAATGCCAAAAAAGGTATATCGAACGCCCCTGTAAAGGAGGCCTCCTGGAAGGAAAAGAAGTGAAGAAGCGAACAAAAAAGAAAAGCCAAGAAAAAACGCCATAGCATAATGCCCTTCCCATTAGATAGGCCATCCAGGTATAGAGAAACATTAGCAATAAATCGTAGAGAAAATAATGCGTGCGTCGTCGTTGTATGTGTGAACAAGTCGTTGAATTTCGAAGTGAAAAGGAAGACCCAGTGACAAGAAGGTTGATGTGATATGTCCATCGAAGGAAGCGGATATGGTCAATGAATTCGCAAATTTAAAAATAATAAAAAAGCCCAGCCACACACACACCCACAGACTGTTTAGGTCGCTTATAATATGGAGGTCAAGGCAACCACTAATGTTGTGAATAGGGTGGTCCACAGAACATGAGTAGACACCACCACCGCCAAGGATGAGGCCACTGGCAGAGTGTTGTTGACATAGTTTGGACCACACAGAGTATTGACCTGTTGAGCCGCGGCTATATACGTGCCGGCAATGAACTGGTTGCGGTCGGCAGAGGCCGCGTGGAAGATGGCCATGGTCTGTTGAGTGCACCAGTTACAGGAGGGGGACGAACTGCCAGGCAGAGGCAGGCCATAGGGCATAAAGTATAGATATGTGTCAGACGGCGTGTTGAGGTTGGTGACAGCACTGGCAAAGCAGTACTGGTTGGTTTTGGGATCCTGCAGACATGTTGCGGCATAGAGAACCTTGTAGGATACAAGTCCGCGATAGGCCTGCAACACCATGGTCTGGTTCTTCTCCATCTCCAGCTTGCAGTTCGAGGTGAGGTTCTTTGCTGCCGCGTCGAAATAGGTAGCGCAGGAAGCGGAATCGGCCTTGCACGTAGCGTCGAGAACCCTTACGATGCCGAGCAGCGTCTTCTCCGCATGAAACAACCCCGTTGATGTCTACAGAGAAAGGGTCAGCAACATGTCGATTATGCAACAGTCACTATGTGAGGGACATAGCACATGGCGTTTATATCTTACCTGCAGCATCATGGAGAGCGGATAGCAGCTTTGAAAGCTTTGGCTCGATAGGAGACCAGAAATGAAGTTGGGACATTTGTCCGTGGATCCATCGGTCTTGAATGCAGAGGCCGGGGCATTGTCAAAGGGGGAGGGTAGGGGCGATGATGGCACAGAATTGGTTGGTGACGATGAGATAGTCACAGTCGTTGATGCAGTCGAATGGCTTCCGGATGAGGGCGTAGAGCTGGACTTCTTGTCGCCCTCCTTAGGGGGTGTGTCATCTCCCGGGCTGCCGCCTCCGCTCTCAGGATCCCTTGCTCTGAGTCGCAACTCTGACTTATCGTTGGAGGCAGACTCGGCTCCAGTCGAAGGCACGACAATTGACGCCTGCGGCGGTGGTGTCGAGGACGGACGGTTGAAAGTAGTTGGCGGTGCCGTAATTTGTGCTGGGTAGGCATTGTCCCCCGGTATGATGGTGGCAGAGCTTAGAGTCGCCAATACAGCCACGACTAGCAGCGTGAGGTGTATCCGTGACCACCGAGGCCTTGGTTTGGGAGTTGCCGTGCGTGATGTCAACGAAGGCGGAGAGAGAAGCCGAAGAGCTGCGCCGGCCATTTCGAAAGACGACGGGGACGCGGCCATTGTGACAGAACCGACGCCGTGGAAGGATGTACACCGAGTCCGACGTGTGCAACTGTAACCACTGCTTGTTTTCCTCCTTGTGTGCCTCTCCTATTGTAAAGGCTGCGCTTCCCGGAAATCCCGAGGGCTCAATGGTCGAAACGAACGGGTGTGTAATGAATATGTGCGCAAGCTGAATGCAGACGACCAGCAGACAGGACTTATAAAACGACCATGACTCGAATTAATGGAACCGCAGCGCGTGTAATAATTCAAGGCCGCTTCGACAGCTCTCCATCAGACGAACGAGATGGAAACGTCGAAGGCCACGCAATTCAAGGCGCTGTAATCTAGGTCGCGCCGAGGAGATGATTCGGAGAGACGAGCAAGATCGGGATAGTCGGGATTGGCGACGGTAAGCTGCAATTTCGAACGAGGCGTTGCGCCAACTTGAGGTTGAGATTTGTTTGCTGTTTGTTGGGGGGGATCGCGCGAGACGACTCAATTGGTTCGCAGACGAAAGAATTAACAATAACAATGATTCCACCAAAAAGGACAGTCGATGTACGAGTGACAAACAACCGCACACAATTAGCGAGCGACGTTGGCGGCCGTGATTTTGAGGCTCAACGGGAGAGAGACAAAATGGCGATCTGGAGGATGATGAAAAGAGAAAAGATGTGCACGAGCAGCAACGGCACGCGTGGAAATGTTGGAGCCACACCCAGGAACGTCACGGAGCACTCCGTTCCTGAAGGGCGCCCAGGCCACTGTCTGGCTTTTTAGAAGGCCCTCTCTGGCGGGCTCCAGCAGCTCTAGAAGGGGCCTTGCAGGGCCTTGCAGGGCCTCACAGGGTCCGAAGGAACCTCCAGGGCTCTAGTGCGCTCCAGTGTGGGCGGTGGCACCCACAGCGGCACTAGCGCCAGGTGAGTTTGATTGCGGCCCAGCCTTAGCGAAGAGGGGCCCCCGCCATGCGAGCGCCACGCGTGCATGCAGGTACTATGTACTACTGCTATTATCGACAGTACTGCTCGTACGAGTAGTACTGCTACTCGAAAGATATGCCCAAAGAGACAGCAGACGAGGGAGATGGATGCATAGAATAAGTACATCGTAGTACATCGTAGTACATAGTACTACTATTAGTAGACGGTAATATTACCAGCTGCAGAGTGGTAGTAGTAGTAATATGCAGGCAAGGCTTCATGCAAGCTGGAGGTTTCTGTACAACGATGCCGTTCTGTGAAAGGCAAAAGCCAAACCAAAGAAAAGAAAACAAAACAAAACAAAGAAAGGGGGGTTGCATTGCATCCTTCTGCATTGATTGACTGCCTGACTCATTGACGTATCTGTCGGTCTTCTCTCTTGATTCGGACGAGTGCATCCATCACCTGAAATGCTCAGGTGAGAGAATGGAGCCCCTCCCTAAATTCAGCCTATAAACGACTTTGCCGTTCCCCTGCCAAGCAGCACCCAGGGGGGAAGCGGCCCTACGCGCAGACAACTTAAAAAAAAAATGGTTAGAAATGCGGAGTACTCCGTACGAATTATGTACTAGGACTATCATGAACTTGTATTAGCAGGTAGTATTAAGGACGACTGCAAGAGCCGCTATTGGTCTTGGGTGCATCACACTTACTATTTCGTCGTGGCTATGATTATTACTTGATTCGGCCCCCCGGTTCAGCGCCACCCAATGCTCTCCATTTTGATGTACTCGCAGTACGAAGTACAAAGTAGTACTCCGTAGTAGTATTAATATTATTACTACCTATTATAATGTATGCGTGTGTGGCCTGATAGTACCCATCACTTATTACGGAGTACTACTACTACTAGGATTGCTACTATTGCTCCGAGTGCTCGTGCTCGCACAGAACTACTACTACGATTGAATATTTTCCGTACGAGTAAAAGGATCGTGACGGGGCATTACAAAGCGCTAAGCTGTTATTAACCACGATTGTCGTGTGTGTCTCATCAAATCTCCACCACCCGTCGGCTCGCTGCATCTGCTTTTCTTCAACCTGTCTCACTTTTGCCGTCAATACTTTCACGCCATCGTGTTTCACGAATCGCAAAAATTATACGGAGTATATATATAAAAAAAACTACTGGATCTACTAGTACTAGTAGTACTATACTACTACTAGTGCCGCTCGTAACCAGGACTCGTAATACTATTACTACTCGTAAGAGTGCATTGGCCTTGATGAATATACGGAGTATTACCGACTAATCCTTCACGTACATCAGGGACAACACAAAATTAAACCCCTCATTAGCTGTCAAGTCCGAAATCCCCTCCTCAGCACATACATGCATGATATCTGATGTGATATATGATACATAATAATGCTAACAGAGGCGCAGTATGGAGTACTATGTAGTAGTACGCTGTAAAACTCTCCACCGTCGCACAGGCCTCATATTCCGGGCTACACACCTACATCGGATACAGATAAAGGCTCAGTCTCAGCTCATTCCAGAACCCCAATCTTAATAGCCTGTATAACATTTATGATTATCGGGCGTGATCGGCTTCATTTACTCGTAGTACTACACTGATTGTCTCCATGACGCGCGCTCGTATTCACTCAGTACTATGGGGGGCAGTGTTTCGCATAAACTAGCTCACGTCATTCACAATCGATTATTAATGCAGGGAAAATTAAAAAGAACCGCCTAAGAGATGCGGACATATTTAGAGGATCGAGTGAAGTAGTCCCGTGTTGGTGTCTGAAATACAATAAAAGATCTTACGGGGAGAGAAAGAAAAAAGAAAAAAAAGAAAAAAAAAGAAGAAAAACCCAACCCTTGGAAAATGAACCAACGCCGACGGATGCAATCAATGTGCAGTCCGTTTCTATACCGACTCTGCACGACAGCTAGCCACTTGGCATACAAACACGAAGCGAGACCAGCCAACGAGCCATCTGTTCTTCGCTCATGAGCTCGGAGCCAGGCTCTGCAAATTGACCAGTTCAGCGTAACGGCCATTCTTCCTCATCAGCTCCTGATGCGTTCCCGATTCGACGACACGACCCTGGTCGAATACATAGATAATGTCCGCCTTTTGAATCGTGCTCAGGCGGTGAGCAACAGCAATTGTGGTCCGACCAGCAGCCGCCTTGTCCAGAGCTGCCTGGACGACAAACTCGGATTCAGAGTCGAGCGCTGACGTGGCCTCGTCAAGCAACAGGATCTTCGGGTTGCGGATCAAGGCCCTGGCGATGGCAACACGTTGCTTCTGGCCACCAGAAAGCAGTCCACCCTTGTTACCCACAATCGTGTTAAATCCGTCTGGAAGGGAAATAATAAAGTCGTAGATGTTGGCCTCGCGGCAAGCATGCTCAAGCTCCTCGTCTGTCACGTTTTCCTTGGGCGTACCAAGAAGAATATTTTCTCTAATCGTGCCCTGGTATAGAGTTGGCTCCTGACTCACAAGCGCAATAAAGGATCGATAGTCGCTGATGTTCAAAGTGCTGATATCTTTACCGTCAACATAGACACCACCGCCCAACGGGTCATAGAAACGTTCCAACAACGAAATGGTGGTGCTCTTTCCACATCCAGAAGCCCCAACCAAGGCGACATACTGGCCAGGTCGAATATGAAGGTTAAGACCACGGAGGACAGGCTGATCTTGTCGCGTAGGATAGCGGAAATGAACATCACGGAACTCAACCGTGCCTTCAATATCGCCCTCCGTAATCCGCTCGCCTTCTTGTGACCACGAGTCGATGCTAGGTTTCCGATCGAAAAGCTGCTTCAACTCATGAGCTGACCTGTGGGCCTTACCCATGTCAGGAGCAAACGAGAAGATGCTTCCTGCCGACTGCGCACCGTAAATGATGGCCATGAAGCAAAGGAAAAACTGGAACAAGTCGTACTCTCCTACTGCAAGCCGGGTGCCGCCATACCAGAAGGCCAGACCGAAACAGAGGAAGTTGGCGCCTTGGGATGCACTAAAGAGAGCACTTGATGACAGGACTGACTTAAGACTCTTGCGTTGCTGAATTTCAATGTCCTCGCGGTATTTGCGCATGATATCTTGCTCGCGCGTCAGAGAGGCCACGGTACGGATCGCAGAGACGGCCTCGGAAGCATATGCAGCAGATTCTGCGTAAACAGCCTTGGCTCGTTCTTGAAATTGAAGAAGCAGGTAAAAGCGGAAAAAGCCACAGCCAACAAGAACTGGAATTGTCGCAATACAAACCAGTGATAGCTTCCATCCGATGGCGAGAGCCAGTACAGTTGATGATACAAGGGTTGACAGAGTCAACAGAATTGTTCCCAATGTGGAGCCGCTTAGACCACCAATGTTGTTTGCCTCTGATGATAGGAATGATGTCAAAGCACCAGCTGTGTTCTCTTTCCTGTCGAAGAAAGCGATATCTTGTCGAAGGTATGTCCTAAACGCTTGGTCTCGGATACGGCGAACTAGGTGCTCGGAACAGGATGCAAATACAATTCCTTGGCCGCCATAACTGATGAGCATACCAAACGCCAGCGCGATAAACATGAGAGCCCAAAAGTAAGCATCGTTTCGAACCTGAGTAAGATCAATGCCGGGGATAAGAGCATTCGTCAAAACGACAATCTCCTTGGCGAAGAGGACAGCTGAGACAGGATTACCAGCACCGCACATGATGGAGAAGACAAACCCCAACACCATACGCTTCCACTCTGTTCGGTTAAAAGCGAAGATGAACTTGAGCAGAACCCAGGTGCTATATTTGGTTTCCTCCTCGGGCTCACGCCCCCGGAGTGCAACGCTTGACACAGATTTTTGAGTCGTCGAACGCTTGAGCTTGGCGGCAATGTCATCATCAGGGTCCTCTAAGATTTCGCCTTCTTTGATTTGCGATCTCCTCTTGATCAACATCTCCTGCTGTTCGTCGATAAGCGCTTGTTCCTCGGGAGATAGGGCTTCGGCAGCAGCGATATTCTGAGCAGACACCAGTTTGTAGTAAGCTGATTTCTTTTCAACCAGTTCATCGTGCGTGCCTTGCTCTAGAATATGGCCTGCGGCCATGACAACAATGTTGTGGGCATCCTTGATAGTTGACAATCGATGCGCAATCGTGATCGTAGTACGGCCAGCAGAAGCTGCCTCTAGAGCTGCCTGCACAACGCCCTCTGACTTTGTATCTAGCGCAGACGTAGCTTCGTCAAGAAGAAGGACTATAAATGGGTTAGCAATCATCGCAAGGAAGAGAAGAGAACTTGGAATGGCCCACTTTTTGGATCGCTGACAATGGCTCGTGCAATAGCGATACGTTGCTTCTGTCCACCAGAGAGAAGGAATCCCCGATCACCAACATTGGTTTCATATCCATCGGGAAGAGCAGATACAAAATCGTGGGCGTTGGACTTTTTCGCAGCAGAGATGACAAGTTCCCGTTGTTTCTCCTCACTATCATTCTCAAACTCGGTTCCAACCAATCCATAACGAATGTTGTCAAAAATGGTTGTCCCAAAGAGCGTTGGCTCCTGGCTAACCAAAGCAATTTGTCGACGTAGCCATCGAATATTGAGTTTACTGATGTCATGACCATCAAGATACACAGTTCCCTCAACAGGGTTATAGAAGCGCTCAACAAGTCCGACAATGGTACTCTTGCCAGACCCAGATGCTCCCACCAGAGCTGTTGTCTTGCCTGCAGGTATTTCGAGTGTTACATTCTCCATAACAACAGTTCCAGGACGAGATGGGTAGATGTGCTTGACATTCTCTAGGCGAAGGTTGCCCTGCAGATGCTCTAATGTCTCACCGTCCTCACTCGCTGGATCGATGGGGGAAACACGATCGATTGTGTTGAAAATCTTGGACGCGGCTCCAATCGCACTAGTAAAGGCCTGGACACTGGGTGACAAGCTGCCAATGTTGAAGGCCCCCATAATGACAGACATCATCACGATTATGACATGATTAAGGGAGATCTCGCCTCGCAAGAGGAAGGTACTGCCTTGCCAGAAAGCCAGGGCATAGCTGAGGTAGAGCAGGCACATCATGCCGCCGACCATAACGCCCACTGCAGCCTTTAGTCGGAAGCCGAAATATTCAGCCTTTTCAAGATGCTTGTCATATTGGATCGCCAAACGATCCTGGGTTCCAAAGGCCGCGGCAGTACGAACCGAACCGAGAACTTCCTCGGCCAAGTTACCACCAAGGCCGTAATGCTCGAGGGATTGGGTATTATTCTTCAGCATATAGCTGGAGAATATAGATCCGTTAATCAGGAGAGCAACCATAACGGTCGACAAGATCAGCGTCAGCTTCCAGTAGTGCGCAAAGGCGATAATAAAAGCGGTCACAAACGTAGACAGTGCGCCAATTGTCATCGAGACCTTCTCAGAGATGCCGTCTTGAATAACGTTTGTGTCGGAAGTGATTCGAGTCACGATCTCACCAGCGCCAATCTTGTCAAAGAAGCCAATATTCTGGCGCAAACAGCTGTCGAGGTAATTCTGTCGAATCCTGGCCGTGATATTCTCGCCTGTGTAGATGAAGCCGACAGTAGCAATGTAGGTGACAACGAATTGGCCAACGGCGAGATACACAAAGTACAAGACGTATCTGGCCAGTTCGTTGCTGAGCTGGCCTTGGTCAATCTGGCCTATGGTGAAATCGGAAAAGGTCTTTTGAAGGCCACCAAAGACGAGCGTCATCAAGGGAAGAGCGGCGCCGTTGGCAATGGAGCAAATAATAGCAATGACGACGATCAAGATATCCTTGGTTGTGCTGTACCGGTAGAGAACGCCGACGCCATGTTTCAAGTCCGGGGTCAAGGCCTGCCGCTTAAGGATATCTGCTTGGTCGTCGGGCAGATGCCGGAAGGGCTCCTCGGGGTCTTCTTCCTGCTCCTCTTTGGGGTTGGGCTTCACTTTCTTGTCCTTCTTCTTCTTCTCCTTCTTCTTCTTCTTTGACTTGGTGTCAGGGTCGGACTCATTGCCGTTGTTGCTGCATCCAAGGTCATTTTTCTCGGGATCAGTGGTGTCGGTCTTTGGCGGAGGATCCTCGGCGACGGCCAGCTCTTTGGCGACAGCAGACTCGTCATGGCTGGAGGACCGTTCCGAGGGCGCTACCTCGGGCAGCTTTTCTGAGAGATCAATGCCCATGGCGGCGGTTGAAGATGGGCTCGCCTGGTGGCGACGACCGCCGTGTTCGGGGCCGCAATATATCGTATCGTTACTATCGCAAGAATCACTCAAGCCGTAGACATATCGCGCAGGGTCTGTCTGGAAGATACAGCGCTATGCGACGCTCGCGACATCCACGGGAAACGGTTCATACAAGAAGACGTGACGAAATAGCGACGATGGAGGAGAGAGCATAGGTCAGGTGAAAGCGAAAGCGAAGTCGCATGGAAAAGTACCAGGCAGTGCTGCAGCAGCTCGCCTTGAGTACATGTAATATTGCGAAAGGCCTGTCAGAAGGAACCGACCAACACGCCCCTCCAGGCCCAGCCAGACATCCGCGTATCCCCTTAACAAGCAGGGACTGCGCCGAGAGAAATCCACAACGGCCTCTGGCGAATTGCTTGTTTTAGCGTTACAACCTGCCCGAAGACACGAGGACCGCATTGTGTTGGTTGATACTCGTACTCGTGCATACCTATCAGACAGACGAGTGGGACGAAAATCTTCCATGTCAGTGACAGGGGTGGACCCAATGACGCCTGGCCCATACGAGTGAGCCTGGGCAGTCCAAGGGCATACGCACTGTGCTGCGATCACTACGGGGCATACGAAGTACTGGAAGACTCCGCTAGATGCTGCGAAGATCACACTGTGCGCTAGCGCACTTCTATTTAGTGGCGTGATGGATCCCCCAGTAGTGTATTTCCGTTTACGGTAATCGCGAGTAGTTTCGTACACTCTGTGTTTTCTAGTGGAATTGGGGGTTCATTTGAAAAGAAAAGTAAGCGTAGAAACATCGATATCTACTTCGTAGCACACATGTGTACTACAAACAGCCCATGGTTACCTCTTATCTATTGATGAAGGCGTGTGCATGAATAATATGAATAACGCCCATATTACGGCCGCCATGTCAGTACAGTACGAGTAGTAGTAGTAGTAGTACCACCATCTGTTTTCTTCTGTTGTCAAGACGTTTCGTTTAGACCACGGGCGGGTCCCGTTTGCAGCCGGGACTAAGGTCGGCCGGTAATCTTATTATTGTCGGCTTTGTTTTGGTTTTACTTTTTTTGTTCTTCTGCTCCTCGAATACGTACTATGTACTACAGCGACGAGTACGAGTACTCCGTACCTTCTTCTCTTGCTACCTTTGCCCCTCGTATTGAAACCAATAATTATGCATCGTACATGACTCCTCGGCTGTGGCGGTTCTGAGGCTGACTCTCCTATCTATCACCGTGATATTTACTTCGTAGTACGAAGTACTATCTGTAAATATTTTTTGTCGCTGTTGTACTTCGTACTCACGGTGGGAGCGTTCTGCAAGGGACATCTTCTGGTACAGTAATACATACGATATGCATCTCGCCACTGTGGATTTCTCCTGCAACAGATCGAATTTCCACTCTTGGCCCTGTGGCACAGTCAGCCAACCAAGAACCAGATGTTAACACGCCCCTAGTTTACTTACGAGTACAACTCCGGATCCCAGACCCAGATCGTCCTGTCGGTCAATCACTATCAGTATGCCGAACTAAGGAGAGCAATGGGCTGAGTTGGTATTGTTTTCTCCTGATCCTCCGCGTAAAGGGACTTAAAACGCATCAAAACACGGAATACCGGGATATTCGACCGACCCGACAAGGCCAAAGGATTAGGGCTGGATTCCGTGAGCCCGTAATACTCGACTAATATGATCCTCGTTGCTGTCCGAATCTGACACACCCCACCCTCCACTCATATTACGATAGGTATATACGGTGCGGGAAGCACTGTATATGCAAAATCCACTTTGCTTCGTCCGTTTTGGTTTGGTCTAGTTGATCACTGTTGATGATCCGTCTGTTCGGTCTATGGGTTTTTTTTTTTGGATCTTCACCACGATCGTACCGTGGGGTTGGACTCGTAACACGCACAATCCCATACTGACAGAACTATGTATTGGTTTCTTCGATGTGCCCTGACATCATGCAGCATTGGCCGAAGCGATGGATCGTCGAGTCGGAGCTGGGTGTACCTTACATACCTAAGAGTAAGACATCGAGACTCTCCGTGTCACTCTTCTCCAGCCATGTTAGTATACGAACGAGTAATAGTAATTGCCCAAAATTAGGCAGGAGCTGGCGTCTCGATCCGCAAAGACAGTACAAAGTACATATCTTTGACCGATCGAGTTCCGACTCTCTTTTACGCGCAAGCTCTGACGAAATCACGTATGTATGTATGCAACAAGGGTCCACCTATCAAGCACATGCGCAGCTCTTGGCAGGCGGCCTGACATGCAATGCTTTTTTTTTTATGTTGCGCCCGCGCGGAGTATTGGTTTCCGTTACAAGTGCTTCCCGGGACGCGTCGAGTTCCCTCAGCCGCCAGTGGTTGCGGAAATCCCGTTCAAGCCGGACCCGATGCTCTCTGGCGGTGCGGGCTGACAGACCGTGTTGAACTGCCGGAACCCCGAAGATAACGTCCGTAATTATCTCCATTACCGGTAGTATCTCACGCCGTTTAATATCTACTCGTATTGATAGTGGCTATTCTACGTCGTACTATTGCGCAAGCGAGTGTGCCAGATGAATCCCCTGCCTGACCATTTTAGGGCTATTACGACATCGTATTCATTCTTCAATATCATACTCGTTGTTCAAAAAATTGCGCTGCATGGGTGTATCCCGCTTGAATCTTCACCGCTTCACTTCGTATGGGTTCTAGTAGTAATACTTGTGATTTTTCATTATAGATATTTCCAATACAAGAAAAGAACTATGGTGGATGACAGATCCAAAAATTGGGTTTGCGATGGCTTATAGGGTAGGTTCGACGTCACTCGATGCGCTGAAACAAGATAGCCAATCACAAGCAAGAATGAGGTCAACCGCAAACTTCATCCGTCATTCTAGCCTTATTGCCTCGCCATGAACCTCATCTGGACATCGTGTCCTCTTCACCAATAAACCTCAAAGGCCAGCTATTCCCATTAGCCACACCTGGAAGCGATTTTCTTGATACGAGAAACAGAGGCGTCCACCCTCATAAACGATGTAGAGCATCTATTGCTCTCAACAATCTAGTTTCCTGTCCACAACCACGAAGCCTCAACCCAAGATGCTCCTCGATACACTCACTCTCCTCCTCCTGCTCCCCATCTCCTCCCTCGCCGCTCGCCCCAAAAATGCAATTCTCCTCTCCGAAGTCCGCTCTCTCACCCTCCGCGGCAACGGCGCCAAAACCACCAACCGTCGTGTCACCCCCGTTCCCCAGCTCAAATGCATTTCCTCCGCCCCTATTTGCAATATCTACTCCATCGACGTCATGCGCTGCACCAACCAAGGCTCCTCCTACGGTGACGAGGATATCGAGTGGAGCTGCACTGCCTCCCTCCCCGAAGAACTCAAGCTCGGCAGTACAGACGTCATCTGCGAGGGCTACGCTTCGGCTGAAGATCCATATGTCCTGAAAGGCAGCTGCGCTGTTGAGTACAGACTCGCGCTCACTGAAAAGGGCGAGAGGAAATATCCTAGTATTGCCAACCCCAGGGGCTTGTTCAACGACGGCGAAGGAGGTACGGATTGGTCCGCCTGGCTCTTCACAGTGGTATTCGTAGCAGTTCTGGCATGGATAATCTACTCTGCTTGCTACGGTGACAGAGGTACAGGGCATCAACAACAACCACGAAGAAGGGGAGACGGCGGCGGCGGAGGGGGCGGATGGAATCCAGGATGGGGACCTGGCAACGATCCTCCGCCGCCCTATCCCGATCCAAAGCCCTATTCAACCCAGCAAGAAGGATGGAGGCCGGGTTTCTGGTCTGGTCTTGCTGGTGGCGCTGCTGCTGGCTACGCAGCTGGGAGTCGCAATCGGAATGACGGTTACCGGCGTGGATGGGATACTGGTCCTTCTTATCCAAGGACTTATCCCTCGTCCAGTTCCAGCTCCAACTCCAACTCCAACTCTGGAACTGGCTCTGCTCGATATGAGAGCACAGGGTTCGGTTCCACTCGTCGCCGATAGAAATACTACTACCTCCGTCTCCTTTACCCTCTGGTCGTCAACGTCACTCAAGCGGTATGTCAAATGTTTTGGGTCGGCACAGCGCAAATTGCGAGCTCTGTTTATCCAACCCCTCAAACTCCTCGCGGAGCCCCCCTGGGCTTGTCATCCTCGATATTATGTACACAATTGGAAGCACTGCTCATACCCTCCCTGCCCATAAAAATACACTTGTACAATGTCCAAACACAAGCAGCCCCCCTACCACACAGAAAGGGGCTACCAAGAATTCATGTCCGGTTCGCCTGAGGGCGACAATCCACGCGGCTAGCTGTGTGCCAGGGGTGCCTGGGATCGCCCTCGTAAATACCAATAATCTTCTAACCATTGCTCGGCAAAAATGTAGAAATAAAATAAACATCGAGAGACTCCGCGACGAGACAAGCAGCAGGTAGTTTGGCGTATTACTAGTTGTGAACTTGCATGACGTCCATTTTATCGAACGCTCGCGAGCAGCTTGGGCATTTGCGCATGCGATTGCTGATACGGTCGTCCACGCATTTATTGCAAAAGAGGTGACCGCATGTTTTCAAGGCCGTGTTTTTGAAGTTGGTTCGGCAGACCGTACACAAGGCCATTGTCTGTTCCGTCATATTAGTGCTCAAGTTTCCCATCAACAAGGTACGGTAGCAAAGACTCACCCGAAGCATCTCTTCCTCTTCCGAGGAGTTGCTCATTGCCTTGTTCTTCCAATTATCCCGGTCCTTTTGCAGATGCTCAATCCGCACCTTGAGCTTCTCCACCTCGGCCTCTTGCATCGTATTTCGTTCCCTCACTACCGCGGACGCCGAGTCCTTGGACTTGACTAGGTTGGTTAAATCTCCAACTTGCTTGCTCATAGATTCCGCCCGCCGCACCGCTTCTAGGCTCGTCGTCTCCATCTTCTTGCTCTCTGAAACCAGAGTTGCATTCGCCTGCTTCAGGTCCGCCACTTGTTTTTCCAAGTTGCCCAGCAACGTTCGGTTCTGCGACTCGAGATCCTTCAATTGAGCAATAATCTCCGCACTCTTGCCATTTTGATGCCTCAGAGACCTTATCTCGTTGTTTCTTGTATCCGCATCCTTTCGAGCCGCGAAATACTTTTGGTCAGCCTTGCTCTTTTCGGCAATAAGAATTGCGACCTTCTCCTCCAAAGCAGCGAAATCTAGCACTTTCTTTTGAGCCAGGTCCTTCATCTTCTTGTATGCCTTCTCCATGGCTGGCAACTCCTGGTTGATGGATCGAAAATCTTGCTCGAGCTTCTTGTACTTTTGCCGCAGCTCTTCCTCTGTTACGCTCTGAATATCGCTCGTATCGGCTCCTTCTCGGTCTTCCACTGCCTTGAGGCGAGCTAGTTCTGATTCCAGTGCGGAAATCCGATCGTCCTTCGCGGCAACAAGTTCCTTGATTTGCTCGAAAGATGTTCTCTCTTGCTCCATGGTCGCCTTCCGCTGGGTATTTTCCGCCAGGATCTCATCGCGGGCAGAGCGCACACGAGCCAGATCCTGATCCCTCGAGATGATATCCGCCTCCAGCTCCTGAGTGATCTGGTTGGCATCCGCCTCCAACTGGGTCCGGAATGCTGATCGTTCTGCCTGGAGCTTTTCCGCCTCCTCACGCAGCTGCTTGTTCGTTGCTTCCAGGTTGTTGATTCGCTTGATGAGGTCTTCGTTTTGACCCTTGAACTGCTTGAATACGTCCGTTCGGATGAAATCTTCATCAGTCAATGTCTCCCGCCGCGCTTTGAGACTTGAGTTTTCTTCCTGGAGAGTCTTCATTTCTGAGAGGAGTGAATCCAACTGCTCCCTTTGCTTCGTCGCGGCAGCTGTAGCCTCCTCATATTTCACCAGCAGTTCACCAGCGCTCCCATTTACCTCATTCGACTCAGATGTACCTTCACTCGATGTGGCAGCGGGTCTCGTGGCGTTGGCAAAGGCTTGCTTCTCCAGTTTCTGGACCTGTGAACTTTTGGCACGATCCAGCTTTTTTTCGGCCTTGAAATACCGTAGCGTCGCAGCATTAAGTTGTTCTGATAGCTGATCCTTCTCATCACCCAGCCGGTCCAACTTGAGAAGATATTCCTTTTGTGCGGCTAGAAGACTGGCTATTTTGCTTTCCAGGGTGGCGACTTCCGGTGTAATATTCTCTCTTTGGGCAGCCAGGCGTGTGAGCAAAGATTCCGCCCGCGTCTTGATTGTCTTGCCCTTGTCGTGTAAATGTGCTTGGAAATCATGTAGGTCCTTAAAAACCACACCAGTGAGGTATAGGGGATCTAATGATTCGTCGATTAGACCCCGAGCATCTAGACAGGCGGCAAATTCCACATACCTGTAACCTTTGTTGTCACTGAAGTCTTCGATTCGGCCAACAGTTCTATCTCTTCCAGCACCTGTTCCACTTTTAGCCAAATATTTCAGCATCAATCGTGACCGGGGCGCATACCTGCCGCCACCATGCATCAATGATGCGCAAATGATCATCATGGTGTACGGATCGCTTATGCAACTCTTCCAAACGTGACTCGGCCGTGGCGGCTTTGCGACTGTATTCCTGCATTTGCCGATATATTGCTCCCTTTGTATACGCCTGATATGCCATGTCAGCACTAAATCCCCCAGCGGCAGTCGATGTGCAATATGTACGAAATGGGTGGAATTACGGCAGACGGTGCGTGCGGTGGAATAGTGAATGGGTAGAGCGAGTTTTGGATAACAAAGCCGTTGATTGTCGTTGCTAGGCAGCGAGCATCATCACTGGCTTGGTGAGCGCTATCATCCAGCAACAACGCCTGAGAGGCTGCAGTTGACGTGGTGAACTAAGGAAACTCGGGGCAGACAGAAATCCGAGTTGCGGAAAGGATACATTCGCGTGTCGGGCTTTCGCCGATGAAATGGTGGTGGCAGGGGTGCGACACTTACCTCGATCCAACTCTCCTCTTTCGTTTCGAGGGCGTCGTCCTTGGCCTTTGATCCATTGACGGCAACTCTCTTGCTTGGAGGAGCGATGTCGTCCGCGCCGCTGATGGCGGGTCTCTTCCTGTCCTCCATCTTGGAAAGCGTGGATGGACGAGGCGAGGCAGATGGCGTCGTTGCAACAGGCATGAGAGAGCGCGTCAAGGGGAGCCGGGAATGGGATAGGATACAAAGGGGTTTGGGGGCGGGGGATTGGAAGTTAGGAGGCTTTGGAGCCAAGTCTCGTCCCTAGGCCGGTCGTGCAGGCGGTCATTCAGCAGGTCGCGTGGGATTGCGTGGTGATGTTGGGGAAACGCTGTCTGGCCAGGAGTTGAAATTTCGAAGTTGACTGGTAAATCAGAGGCACGTCTGCGCGCCAAAGGGGGATTAGTGTGGTGCTAGCCTGATCAAGTATTTGCTTATCGATGCAAGTTTCGGTTGAACATCGGTTGTCACATGCAACCCCACCTGCGCAACGTTCAATTTCTGATTTCTCGGATCCCTGCGCGATGCGAAAACGAAAGTTTTGTGACTTGTGATCGCGCAGCGAGTCTCACCACTGCACTGCCATGGAACAGGATTGATCGAAAGCGCACAATTTCCGTGAATTGACACCGAAGCCAACATGAGTTCCATGTTCAAGAAGAAAGGCGGTCTCGCCTTCAAGCCAAAGATTCCATCCGCTCGACCACGCCCCGCGGCCCCCGCTACCAATGTTCCAGTCACGAAGAGCGTCGAGCCAGAAGCCGTTGTCGATACAGCAGTAGAAGCGCCAGCTCCAACTCCAGATATTCAAGATGAGCCGAGAGGAGCTATAGCGACTAGCGATTCTGATAAGCCCGACCCCCAGGAAACTACTGAGCCGCCTGTAGTCGCATCACCACCGAGGAGCCAAGATGCCATCGCATCAGAGCGCCAACATCAAGATTTTCACGCCGAGGTACAATCGACGATCGCAGAGACTCCGGTTGTAGAATCCAGCACACAGAGCGACTCTGTTGTGGCAGACGAACCCCCCCGCGAAGAATTACACACAAGTCCAAATAGGCCACCCGCAAAATTCATTCCCGACCATCATATAGCGCCAGAGCTTCGAGACGCACGACCTACTCCACAACATACCCACGACTCAGCACCACAAACGGCAGTGCCTCTAGCACCGAAACCGAAACCCAGAAGGAAAGCCCCGAGTGCCGCAACCGAAGCACCTGATGGTGGTGACGATGCGGAGGCTCGTCCCAAAAAGCGACAACGGAAGACAGCACAAACTGGAGATAGCGCGACAACCCCGAAGCCTAGACAGCGCAAGGCGGCGAGTACACAAGATGGCACACAGAACCAGACAAAGCGAGCCCGCTCGGTTACACCAGAGGATGCGGAAAGCCAGGTTGTGGACCTGCAGAAGCTGAAGATGACCGACTTAACAAAAGATTTACACATTGGCAAAAAATTCAGCCGGCACGATGAACTCAGAGAACGAGAGAGGCAGTCTAGAATGCGAGCCAAGCTTAAGAAAAATGGGGACGATGCAGGCCTTGAAGAATCCGAGACACCAGAAACCACTTCGGTAGATAAATCGGCCAAGAGTCAGAGTGCCACCCCTGCCGCCTCGTCGGCGGCAGCAGCAGAAGCGGCAGCAGCAGCGGCAGCTACATCTGGACCCCAATTCCGCATTGTGGACGGCCAAATTATCGTCGACCAGAGCTCCCTGGTCATGGACCGCCACGCTCGAGATGATGCCGCGCGAGGAGACATGGAAACCGTCGAAGAAAACGACTTCACCCGACTCATCACCAGCAGCTCCTTCATGAACACCTCCAAACTAAAAGGACCGAACATCTGGACCGACGACGAAACAGAGCTCTTCTACCGCGGCCTGCGCATGTTCGGAACAGAGTTCGAGATGATCTCCAAGATGTTTCCCAACAAGCAGCGACGACACGTCAAGCTCAAGTTCAACCGCGAGGAGCGCCACTGTCCACAGCGCATCAACGCAGTCCTCATCGGCGAAAAGACCATCAAGCTGGACATTGACGAGTACAAAGCCTTCACGGGCATTGAGTTCGAGTCCGTCGAGTCGATTGAGGCAGAGCAGCGCAAAATCCAGGAGGACTTTGAAGCGGAGCAGAAGCGCATCGCGGACGAACAGGCTGAGATTCTGCGCAAGAAGCGTGAGGAGCTGTTCGCCGATGAGGAGGCTAACGAGAACGGCGGAAAGAAGAAAAAGGGTAAGAAAAAGGGTAAACAAGCTGTGCAATATGGGTTGAATGGCGAACCTATCGTTGCGGAAGGTTCTTGAATTTTTTTTTTTTACTTTTTGGTTTTTATTTTGGGACATCATGGCGGCATGAACTCGGCGCAAGGAAGATGATGGTATGATACCCCTCAGATTTTCTGAGTCCCGGGTCGGTTATTGTCGTTTTAAGGGAAATGGAAATCAGAGAGCTTTGCTTCGCGGATCAAACTAGCAATACTACGAAGAATAGCAGTAACGAGAAATACACGGTCGGTATCGAATTATTCGCTTTACCGTTTCCTCCACATACTCGCTGGAACGTGACGCAGGTCTTCCTTGGTGTTTGCCAATTTCAATATCAGCGACTTTCCCCTTATCCGTAAAAAAAAACCGCGGCCCCGTGTTCATAACCTCCCAGGTATCCATGCCAACTCACGAGAGTTCTTGCTAGGCAGTTGCTCGCTCAACAGGGCCGTTCCCATAAAGTCCTCCCGCCCTAGAACACCACCAAAACGTCATAATTCCTTGCCCCAACCGTTCGACATGATCCATGAATTTCCCTTGTGTTCGTTATCGTAACATGCGTTTCGAGCAGCACCGCCTCCAACATCGTCTTTTAATTCGCCGAGGGGTCGTCGTCCTCGGGCTGGTCAAAGAGGAAGTTTGCTGCGAGTTCCTCATTCTTGTCACACGCGAAGTAAGCCTGGATAGCCTGGTCACGGTCGAAGCCGAGTCGACATAACTAGGTTCACCAATTAGTTCAGAAATGCTTTGCGACAAGGGGGGGGACTCACCCGCTCGATGGCATCTCGCTCCTCTTCTGTGACGGATATGGCCTGGGCACCGGGGGGGAGAGGAGCATCATCATCTGCGTCCTCACCGAGTAGCTGCAAGAATTGGTCCGGGTTGGAGGCGATGAGCTGGGCAAGCTGGGGGTTACCGGCACCAAGCTGTTGAAGGATCGGCTCGAGCATCTGGGGCTGTTGTTGCACCACTTGGCGGAGCTGCTGGAACTGGGCGTTATGGCGAAGGAAGTCCAAGTTCCCTAGATCAACCTGACTAGCAGCAGCCGCCGGGTTGTTTCCACTGCCACCTCGAGCACCGCCTCCATGTTGCGCGGCTAGGTCGAAAAGATTCACACTACCATCATCTTCGTCTCCGGGAGCGGCGGGAGCGGCAGCGGCAGCGGGGGCGGGGGCAGCTGCGTGGCGTTGCTGTTGCTCTTGTTGGATGTTCGCAGGGATTCCCTTTGAGCGCACGTCAGTAACAGAGCATTCAGACAGAGGTTCAGCACCACACCAACATTCAACAGATACTCGACAGCGCGGTCGGGGTTGTTGAAGGCGGCACGCATGGCTGCCTCGATCTGGCTTCTCTCAAAGCCCATGGCTTCCATGTTCGTAATAGCCTCCAGACGCTCCGCACCCATAGCCAAGCCAGATGGCTCATTGCCGGCTGTCGCATCGACGGAGCGGTTAGGGGTAGGAGTCGCTGGCGGGGCGGCCTGAGTCGAGGGGGCATGGGCCGGAGCAGCAGGAACAGCAGGTGTGCTGCTTACGGGCTGAGCCGGTGTGGCTGGAGGTGCCGCAGAAGATGAAGCCGCGGGTGCAGCCTTGGGCTATCGTCAAGGTTAGGCGGAACAGATTCTGGGACCCAAGCCGATGTCCAAACGTACCTTGTTGACCATGCAGACAACAAAGCCCTTCTCCTCGATGTTATAGGACTGAACAGTATCGTCATCCTTCAAGATTTTGCCTATTCGGGAGGTCAGAAGCAGCGCAACAAGGTGGGGGGCAGGCGCGCAGCCATATCCAACCTGAATAGATGAGCTTCTGGCTCTTGGGGTCCCAGCCTTTCTCGGCAGAGATCCTCTCCTTGACTGAGGAGATCTGTTTGCATGGTGTCAGCTAGGGAGTCTGAGACGCTGGCAGATGGCGACCAAGGCAACGTCGGCGGATAGGACGCGGATGAGGACGTACCAGCTCCGTGGGCTCGACATCGAGGACGAACTTCTGCTGCTTGAGATCCTACAGAGGGGCCGTTAGCAACCAAAGACCAGGCGTAGATGAGTATGGAACTGTAACCGTGGCCACAGCGAAGCTCCAATAGGCCTCCGTGCGCACCACGCGTTGGAGCTAGCGACGTACTCTGAATGTGACCTTCATGATGGGCGATCGATCGTAGACGCAGCGGGACGGGCTGCTTTCGAAGGGAGAGAGGGGTCGAGCGGGAGCGCCTGGCTGGGTCGTGCCGAGTGTGATGTTGCGATAGCGCCTCGGAGGATAGAAGGGAGGAAGAAAAATGCGTGATGACGACGGCGATAGTTGCCTCCACCTGTGCTGGACTTTGTTGGAGGTGAAGAGGTGGCGGCGCCGGTTGGTGGAAGATATTCAGGCTGCTTTTGCTGCCCTGGGCTGGGCTTTTGGTGGTGAAATGGTAGGTAAAGGGTGGGGTCAGGCAAAAGCGTTTACTCGTACATACATACATAGACCCCCACAGGAACCCTTGGGACAAGTTTGCTTGCCACTTTCAGAAGCCCTGCAGATCTATTACTTCGTACTACTAATTATATAGCATACCTTGTAGTGTGCAGACGAGTTACCAAGAGGCGTCGTAATGTTTACACGCATCACGACTGCCTGGAGGTCTCACATATCCGCTCAAACAACACAAGCACATGCTACTAGGTATCTCCTTCGTATGCGTCAACACAAAACCACCCACAATTGGACTTATTGACGCCGTTTATTATTATTAGGCTTAGTCGGGCCTCGGCACTAAGCGCACTGGGTGTTGCCAAACCCGTCAACGGCAAAAGCAGTCTCCAAAACAGCGGCAAATCTCATCATCTCACCAACAATCGTTGCTTTATCCAGCCCAGGCTGTCGTATCGAGCGCAAAGCACAGAGCAACTGTGCTGAAGGCGGGGCTGTGGCGTGAGCATCCGGCAAGCCTCCAGCGCAGCATGGCGTCATTGTTTGCTTGCTTTCATCAAGACCTCTACTTCGTAGATATCACACAATGCCCACGTTGCCACGGTGCTATTCATTGAGTTTAGTCGTCATCTCATTATATTATCTACCTCGTCTTTTCTTGTCGCAGGGATATATACATAAGTTAAACACAAACGCCGCGCTCGTCAAGCATAGATCAACATGTGGTATCATCGCCGTATCCGTATCCTCCCTTCGTTTCTATGCGTGTGTCCTTCTATTCCCTCCTCTTTTCCGTCGTCGTGTCTTTCACCCCAACACTCAACAAAGGAGACATTAGACCCTGGCAGTCTAGCTGCCCTCCCAATTCGTATAAGCAAATAAATGTTCATGCATTAAGTCATTATTCTCTGAACAAATCAGAGTCATTCCCGGATTATCGGGCTACCGAGTTCCCGGCCTTCCGCTAAGAAGCCAGTCGGGCACAGGTGGTGTCATTTTCCTCTCAGCATTGGTCTGAGAACCGGGTTCTTCCACCTCAGAACCCGTGATGGGCTCGAGTTCACTCCTCTGTATTTTCAACGACCTGATGTCTTCAGCGCTGCCCTGCCTGCTTAGCGGGCTGGGAGCCACAGGCAAACTGTCGCTTCGTATCCGGTTTAGTGATCGGTTGCTCGCTCGATGCACAATGGCTCGGACTGCTTCTGGTGCTGCCACAACGCTGGTACCAGGCGTTGCGAGGGGATGTGGATCAGGAGAGTCGGATCGGAATAAGGGGTGGATGTGAGCTTCGTTGGTCGAAAAAGTAGGAGACGGTAGATCACGCAGCTCGCGCCTCAGAGATACAGGGCTGAAGCTTCGACTCCGATTCCGGCCTTGGAGATGGGGAGGTTCGAGATCATACAGCGAATCTGGGCTCGGACTTCGGCTGACCATTGGGCTTGCGGGGATCGTCTCAAGCCCACGGGTCTTGGCCTGTGTTGGAGACGGGATTTCCAGAACAGCCTGTCGGTTGTGCATATCCACAGCGGAGGTATCCCAGGAGTCAAAAGTGTCGTCGCCACTGCTCCGGTTGGCAATCGAATCTATTGATGCTGACCGGCTCTTTTCCTTGGATGGCATTAGCCTTGACCTGGATGAAATTGGTCGCACGAGTTGGGATACCGAAGTCATGGAGGAGCGAAAGGTTTCCGCTGCTGACTTGCCCCCTGTCGAATTGGAACGGCCTCGAAGTTCCACTTTGGTGGTGTCACGATCACACGAGTAGTTCATGGTTGGGAGTGTCTGGCTGTACCGGATGGCTTTGAGATTGATCTTGCGTGATCGACCGGCCTCCTCATCTTTATGCAAGGACCACGCGGCTCCAGCGACGTCCATTCGAGCAGAGAGAAAATGGACGGCCATAAAGATGAGTTGGCTTGGAAGTGAGAGTCCAAGGGCAATCGAAGATCCAACGACGAGACTGTTTTGGGCGGTATGACCCGACTTGCTCAAGTACACCAGAGCAACAATCGATGTGATAGTAGCGAGTGTGCAGGCCGTGATTCCGAGGCCAAAGATAACAACACCACGGCATCGTTCCGATTGCTCTCGTATTGTGGGTAAGAAAGTTGCGGCGAATAGCCAGGCCAGAAGAGCTAACACAGCGGATTCAAACACGGCAGAAAGGATTGATGCCGGTCTGCCGGGAGAGTCATGATCAATGTGCAGGCTGAGAACGATCTGCGTACACAGCACTGCTGTCGTTGTCACCAGAGCAAGAGCTCCGAGAGATATTGACAAAAGGTGACGAGGCATTGTGTCTAAAGGAAACAAAAAGGATTGACCTGCCCAAGAATTCAGAGACAAACGTGATTTCTTGAACTGAAGAAAACAAAACAAAAAAGAGAGAGAGACTGGATAATAACAGGGGTTCACCAAGGCGGATGGCTGGTTTGATAGTTGGTATGAGGGAAATGCTGGGTTGAGGCTCAACGAGAGGGCTGAAACAGTCGGATCCAGCCACTTGGAATAGCTATTTCCCCAGAAAAGAACAAAGAAACGAAGCCTTGGGAATCATGCGAGTGGCGTGGACGTTGAATAAGTGATAGGACGGGTATATAGGCACGGAGTATGTCTCTGAGCTGAGATCCGAGACGCGTCTGGGCACCCAGCGAAACAATAGTTTGGGCTGTTTGTCTGTATGTCTGTCTAATCTGTAAGATTCAATCAAAGAGACAAAAAGTACGAGTAAGTGTTGACGTTGACGTTGACGTTGACAGTGTTGGTGTTGGTGGAGAACTTGAAAGAGCGAGTTGAAAGTAATTGAGCAAACGAGTGCCTCGATGGTCTAAAATCTAGCATCTTGAGGGAGCAGCAGATCAACAAAACAACAAAGACCCCATTCTCAAGGGCGAAAGCGAAGGGAGCAAAAGAAGACGGAGAGGTCACATGCAAAGTTGAGGGGGAAGACGCTGCACTAAAAGCCAGCTTTTTGGCGACTCCCGCGCTCGGTCGGCAGCTGGGCAAATCCACCCAAAGCAGCCCGGCTTTTTCGAACGAAGCCTCGCTAGAGGTGAGATTTTGCAATTTGCTGGTGCGTGCAGGGACAGGGAGCGGACACGCTGAGAGGGGCTTCCTTGCAGCAGAGCAGGGATGCCTCTCAGCCGGCGAATCTGTTTGGTGGAGAGGCCTTTGAACGCGCTACGTAATGCACACAAAGGGCTCCATTGTGCGTGAGGACAAAAAAAGCCCTTTCGTATAAGACGATCAGAGGGCTGTGTGGATGTGTGGATGTGGATGTGGTGGATGTGAGAGAAGCACACACAAAAAAAAAAGGCTGAAACCTGGCATTGGCCCGATCATGGCCTGTGTGGACGTTTGTTAGGCGTTTGCTCTGATCAGCCATGTCTCCTGGAACAGAGTTGCATTCCAGTTTTTCACAGCTCGATTGGACAGGTGACAATTGGACAATAGAGCACAATCCATTTGTGTGCGGCAGCAATTGTTTGCTGAACCCGAGGAGGGGGGCAGTAACACGAGGCCCTATGAACGGCCTGCTGCTATTTCTGGATATGTCGTCGATCTTTATTCCTCCGTCCTTCAGTGGAGGACAGAGTATTACGAGTATTACGTATCATCTGACATTCCATGTATACTGCATTAATAACTAAACATTAGTAGTATTGTGCATACATACCTATATGTACATACCATCAGGTCCCGTCGGCTCCAGAAAATGCCATGTGGTCCTCTAATACCCCATTGCCGCGCATTTATCTCCATCCGCGATAACGCGGTTGCTGGGCTCCGAAATAAGAGGGGAAAGAAAACAAAGCAGCTAAATGTTTTGTTTTCTTTCCCAAGGGCGACAATCCACACCAGACGCGTTGCAGCAAGTATTAGTACTCCTGCTAGTACTAATACTACGACTAGTACTCCGCATAGGTCCAAAAAAATCCAACCTGCGTTTGTGGATGGCTCAGCAGCTCCGCTTTTGGGAACCAGCTTGCATCCTTCACTTCACGTCAAATTAGCCTCGCGATGACGACTAGAAAGCCGCGGTTATCCCAGATCCGCGTGGATTAAACACATGCCGGGAAAATAGAACATGCAGGCGTTTCTCTTGTTTTTAAGATTGGATCACATGAGTGATGTCGTTTAATTCTCAGAACGTTACTAATACTACCTATCTACTACTGCCTTCTTACCCATATGATTCTTCTTCGTCGTATGACTCGTACTAATTATTACTCCGTATTCTCAGGCGCTTTCTTCTTACAGTCATCATCAGCAGCATCCATCGATGCGTTTCAAAATGTCTTCCAACTCCGTATTACTCCGCACAGCTAAAACAGCTACGTGCCTGATGTCTCACTCCGTACTCCGTAGAGAACTGCTACAGTGCCACTAGGTGTCATAGCTTCTGCAGTCAGCAATGCCTCAATACGACTCGCAATGCTGGGTCTTCTTTGCAGACTGACTGGGTGCAGTATGCATCTTTTGCATGCTTTAATTTGCACCCCAGTGGATTCCTACTGGGCCTTGGTCTCCCTTGCAGCTCAGCTTACACGAGCATCTACAAGAGTGAGGCACAAATCGCACCCGTGGGCCTGAATAATAACCCACAGCGATCACCGCCAGTCGTGGCTGTGAATTGCGCCCCGATACGGTATCAACCATGATTTCGTGAGTAATCCGGAGTTATTAGCACGGAGTGTTGAAGTGAGTTCGAACCCCCGCTGATGGGTCAAGACCTTGGCGCATCGCTGCATATTACCATATAGCTGCCCCGTTTGACGAATCGGTGTAAGGTTGGGCTTCTTGACCTGTCGGTGAGCTCGTGGCAATGATCTTTGACATGGCTCGAACATTCATCCGCCAATGGTAGGTGCATGTATTCATATTTAGATGGTGTGCAGGCGGCCTGCGACAATCTCTGTATTGCCATCCCTTTCCTGTAAACGGCCCGACATTTCCTTCACGGGCAATTGATCACGGGGTCTGCCCTGAAGCAAGATCATGCAATGGCTCTTCCAAGCTTCACTTTGGTAGAGTTCATGTATGTAGTCCGCGTGACTCCATGCCAATCTAATATTCCACACGTAGGTCGGCCAGTTTTGTCCATTCCTTTGCCCACCGCAAAGATTCCTCCCCAGACTTGGTGTCATTGCTAGTCTCGGAGGCCTTCTCCAACGCAATTTCTGATAGTCGGTTGAACATGTCACTCCTCCCGTTGTAGGCGGCCGAGTAGAGATGTTTCTCTGCCGTTTCTCTGTCACCCGATCGCAGCATATTGCCTAGCTCAATGTCTGCTTCGACAAGGCCGGCCTCTGATAACGACTCCAACAAGGCTCTAGCCTCATCTCGCTTCTGAGTCTTCAAGTATGCCTTGGCCAGACATAGCTGGCAGTAGGGCTTCCACTCAAAGCCAGAGCCTCCAACCTGAAGTGCACGTTGTAAAATTCGAATCGCAGCTTCAAAGTTCCCTTGTTCAAAGAGCAGTTCGCCTTCCGCTGTGAGAGCATCGGCATATTTTGCTGTTGATACTAGCTGCCTGAATCGAGCTTCGACTTCCCTGAGCTGTGGCATGCGTCCAAAAGCACCCGATCGTATTAGTTGCCGAGCCAGGGATAAAGTTGAAGGTCGGTAGCCGGCTTTCGAAGCCGAGGCCCATAAAGCGGTGGCGAAGGCATCTGCACTTCGTGGCCCATGGATCTGGCGCATGATGCAAGCAGTCTCATGAACCACATCTGGTGGAAAGCCATCCTCTGGGTGTTGGATTCAGTAGTTGATCATTCACGAGTAGTGAACCAAGGGACACGTACTGCTGGACGATGTTATCGACCATGGATTTGAGCCACGCTGGATTGCTTCAGAGAACCTCTGAGCGCACGCGTAGTATTCGCCAGGCGTCAGGCGCTGGAAGGAATCGCCATTCCTGACAATGACAGCCTCGAATGCTGATAAAGAGATCTCGGATAGGTTGAAGACCTCTGAATAAGATGGACCGGTCTTGCGTGTCTGGGATACAGCGTAACATCGGATCTGACTGTTGCCACCAGCCAACAAAGCCCTTCTCTGGGTGATGCATGTTGTGAATATGACTCTTGATGGGTATATCGTGGGATGTGATCTTACTAAAGGCCCGAAAGCCTTTGTGCAACGCCTGGTCGCCATATCGCCCGAGTTAAAGTAGTTTATGAGACGTCTCAAACTGACAAACCAGGATGGCCTCTGATTGTACCGTTTCTTGAGATGTGGGCGACTGGCCCTGTGCTTTGCCTCAACGTTTGCCTCTAGGTCATAGAGATATCATAGGCATGGAGAAATATAGTGAAATTCCTTTTTTAGTCGTAGTAAGCTGTCAGAGAGCGACTCATGTGTCCTCCTATGAAAGGCGACGCAAAATGACTGTTTAATGTTGAAGATGAGAGGTTGTTCCTGAGATGTGTCGATGAGCGAATTGGCCAATCAGACGTGCCGGTTGGCGGGTCACTCACCGAACATCGCCCCACCGAAATATTTTTTGACAATGAATCTTCACATCACTGCGCGACATCAAATTTGGCGTCGAAAAGCAAAATCAACGAGGACGGTGTCGATTTTTCATTCGATTTCGAGGTTCTAGCAAGGATAATAGCATTGAAAGGCCGTTTTTAGAGAACGCGCATCTCACGGCGCGCTTTGGTGGAAATATCGAACCAAGGGTGAAAATTTCACGGGGCCAACCACAGTCATCATGGCACCGGCAAAGAGTCGAAAGAGAAAGTCTAGCCAGAGCCAGACCGTGGAGGAGACATCAAATTCTGCGACACAGACAGCCACGGATTCTAGCCACGGGAAAAACCTACCAGTGAGATCCAAGGAAGGCAAGACTGCCATGCCAGCTAAGGGCACACTCAAAGTATTTGGGAACGACAACGAGGCAGAGGCTCCCACGACAGCATCAGCAACCGGTGTCACTGCTTCCATTTCTACCAAGAAGGAAGAGCATGAGGAAACAGAGGACAGCGATGATGAAGCCCCCGAAGCTGTGTCAACTACTCAGGCAGCGTTGACTATCAAGAAGGCAACTCAAGCTACGCAGAAGGCCGCCAAGGAGTGCGTTTCCTCATGCTTTTGATCATTTGTTTAAGATACTCATAGTCTGACCAAATTTTAGGCAAGCAGCAGCAGAAAAGCGCAAACGGCAGCAGCGGGATGAGCACTTCAAGCAGCAAGCCGGGGAGCGTAAGAAGGTAGAAGAGGAGGCCAAGGCAGCAGAAGCAGAAGCGGCGGCAAAGTCACAAAACCAGGATACTAATGACACAGTTCCCAAGCAACTTGAAGTCACGAGCGGGAGGAGACGGGTAGACAAGCCCCAAATTCCCGCTCTTCTTCCCGCTGAATTCTTGACAGACTCTTCAAGCGAGAGTGAGGATGAAGATCCTACTAGTGTCAGCACGCGACACAAGAGGAGAAAGGTTTCCGGTGTTGAAAAGAGACTCTCCCGCCAAGACAGAGGCCCTCGAGATGAGATGGTCGGATCAACAGTGTATCGGGTGGCGAAGAAGACTGATGAGAGGCTGGCGCCCAAGTTGAAAAAGTATGCAAAGAGCACGAAGGAGGTGCTGCTCAAGCGAAATAGGTCGGCTGCGAAGCCGAAATCTGGGTTTATCGCGAGGAAATGAAGCTGTTTGATCAGCTACTTCTACGGACGACGTCTTCAGAGGGTAATTTCTGAGGTTGCGCCATCTACTCTAATACACCATACATATCACGACGTGGCAATGCTGCAACTTTCTATAGACTGGCTGATAGCAAGGAAAGGGAAGGCTGGGCCGGGCTGCCAGAACACACGAGGGAAACGACGGAGAAACCTGCTAGAACAATTGGAATACTCAGATACCACAACATATTCCCAAATTCCGGTATCAATTGTCACATGGCCACGTGCGTTTGCGGCATCGACAAGCAACCTCGGATCCTAACGGCCGACATGTTTTTTCCCAAGGTTTTTTTCAGAGGAAAAGAAGCACCCGCTTACGAGCCAAAAGGCCGTGGCCAGGTCAGGCCTACAATATTTCTCAGAGCATTATAGTCAGGGGTCATCGACACCCATTCCAATAAGTTGTGTACTATGACCTTGCGTCTCGGATCGTCCGAGTGGGAGGGCATACACACACATGTGCAGGTTGGATTTGACAACTTCTTATGTACAATCATATACTCTACCTACCTATAATGGTGAGATCTTTTGTCTAACCGCCTGGTACTACTGCATATCAGTAGCCAAAAAAGTGTTGTGGGTGGATTTGTTGGTGGAATGGTGACACCATCCCCAAGATCCCCGAGCCTTCCTAGACGACCCGAACCGCTTTGACACCAAGACCCATGTGCCTGACGAGCAGAAGAATCCCCATTTTGTCCCACGTGCCACTTCTTGGTTCCCATTTTCGTCCGGATCTCCCGATGTATGGTAAGAAATCCGTAAACGGCCGTGGGGTTGGGCCCCCCCCTCCCCCCCAACCGTCGGTCCGGATCAACATCTGTTAATCTACCTCGAACAGTGACCCTTCAGAGTTCAGAGCGCATGACTTTCTAGAAACTCCGCTGCGTCGCAAAGGTTACACCACTACTGCCTTTGATGTAGGGCTAATGCCACGCTCTATGGGACGACCCTTGGTGCGATTGATCGTCTGCTAACATGACAAGTCCATAGGGGCGACAGGAGGCGTCCATGACGGGCATACATGAAGCCAATACTGCTATCCACATATAGGCCTATGTATACGCGCGGCGTGATAGAAAAGAAAAGGGGTTCCTTTTTTGCACCTTCCCCTACACGTTCCTCAACGAGACATCGCTTCGCTAAGACCCGAGCCTTATTACACGTGCTATAGTGCTTGCATATTGACCCTTGCAATGAGTCTCTCCAATGCAACGCAACACGCCTGCTCTTATCGTGCTCAGTAGGTGGGGTATAGCATGAGGCGTCAGCTTGGGCTCATTAGGAGGTCTGCTGATGTATTAAGATTCGACAAAGAAATGCTAGCATTACCAATATTTGAAAGGGATAAGTTGTCTGTTGGCCTAGATTAAGCATCAGACATTGAGATCGGACGAATTTAGTAGAATTACCCGTCCGGCAGTTGAGAAAGTCAGATTCAGCCTTTCAAGGATTGAATGAGATTTAATTTCGGTCTTTAGTTTTGATGGGTGGCTTTTGGTGTTGGCAATTGATTGAGTCACATGTTGCAGCGAGGAACGAGCAGGGATGGCGTGCTTGGAAACGAAGAGGACCTGTCAATGCAAAATACCAAGATCCTGCCTGAAGTGTGCATCGCCGGCCTTACACCGGCCTTGTTGGCATCGGGATGATGGATTGGCGGCCCCCCAGCATGCGCTCAGGCAGTCAATACGGTGCTGGGATGCAGGATATCTGTTTCTTTGACTCGTACCGGAATAGAGGGAATATTCGTAGAAAATTCCTGGGCAAAATGCCACGCTCTAGCCGACTATTGAGACTCGATTAGCTAGTGCAACTTGCAAAAAAAAAAAAAAAAAGGTTGAAAGTCATCGTTCTGCGATGGAATGCTCCTTTGATCCTAACACTCCGGTCCGGCTCTCGGTGCTCTGCAGCACCATCAGAGACCCATAGCACGTTATCAACCACGTGGACGAGACTCCAGCTACCAAAAATGCCCATCACAGGCAGAGCAACGACGCTCACGGACTGCATCTGTCACATGTAGCTAGGGTATGAAATACTACCCAAGGGAGGGAGCTCAGCGGCACGTCTTTCAACGAGGTCTCACTCGCCACGTGAAGCATTCCCCAGTTCACCCGTGACGGCATTGTGAGACATGCAGAGTGGTGATGGCCTCTCAATGGAGCGGATCTGAGCATGGGCCACAGGTTTGTGTAACGGTGTGAGAATATCTCGGACGCGCATAGGCTGAGAGGGAGCGCACAGGCTTTCACAGAACGAGGGGCTCAGAATACCCAGTTTCTGGTACGAGGCGCCGCCATCCGGAGTTTGGTTGCCGTGAAGCCCAACGTCATTGATGGTGGGGGTGGACTGCAGTATCCTCATGATCAGCTTTGGCCATAGGATCAGAACCTGGTATTATATCGGTTCCAAAGTATATGGTGCATGAGGAAACAAAGAGCCATAGTAGACATACCATAACCAGTGTCTCAACTCAAGAGGGGGCATAAGCGTATCTCTTCTCACACGGATGGAATAGGCAGGTGAGGCGGTTTGGGGACACCCCTACCGATCTGAAGATCCATACGGATGGATGTGAATTGTCTGCAGCAGCACGGCACGGACGTCCACTGCACCCAACGACAGAGCGGGTTTTCTACAGTAGCCTTGTGTTGGTAGTAGTGCATGTAGCCTTGCCGGAACGTTGCAAAGAAGATGGTTGCTCGCACAGACAGTGTGTGTTGCAATCGACAAGCCAACAGGCAACAGGCTTGCATGACACACACATACGCAAGAACCCCTGTCCAACGGGTGAATCAAACAGATGGAAACGAAACAGCGACAATAACGAAGACCATCCTGCCATTATGAGAATGTCTTTGCCGGTCTTTGGTTCGTGGACTTTGTTATCTCAGCTTGTGGTGTGGCGGAAGCTAATTGGCGTTCGTCTTAGACACCCGGGGAGACGGGTGTGGCGCACGTTGGTTGATGTGGGACGCATGAACGTCTTTGAGTGGCCCTGAAAGCCTGTGAGGAAAAGACTTGATGATAAAATGGTACTGCTACTGGTTAGTAGTTCTAAATACCTCGTACAGAGTACGAAGTGATCCATATGCGTAGATCTTGGCAAGGGTGAAGTTATCGTCATGATGTGATATATCATCCCAGGCTTGTTTAATATAGAGGACTACAAAGTATACTACCGAGACAACTTACGAGTAAGTGTGCCAACCTGAACCGTTGGGACGCCACAGCAGACAAGCGCGATACTACTCGTTTGGTCTTGGGAATGGCCTCAACCCTGACCAGCTGATGTCCAAGGCGTAAGACGCCCGGGTGACATATCTCATTTACTAATGTGAGGATAGGCAGACAGATGGGCATTTTGCAGCTTTGCGTATTAGATATTCCCCAAAGGGCTGATTCTTGCGATAATCCTATGTAGGACTTCGTACATCTATCCGTAGGCGGGTGATGGGAGCTCCAGCTTAGACAAGGAGGGGTATAAGTCCGGAATGCTACTTGTGTCCACCCAGAAACCCAAGCCACATGGGTGCTGTGCATGCAACAGGGAGTGCGGGCGTACGGAGTGCATGCATCGCCGTTGGCAAAAAAAGAACACAAAATCGTCTGTTGTCCTTCGTTTGCCTGATGTTGAAATATAGCCGGGCGACATTTTTTGCCGGCCGGAGATTTCATCTGGCCAAAACAAAACTATCAACCCGCTAATAACAGGCAAGAAATAGCCCTAGGGCAAACACGTGCGACAACCTCGTCTAGGCTCCGGGGCTCTGGCTCTGTTTCCCGGGCGGGTCTGCAAGTTCAGGGGTAAGATTTGGTATTGGTGTGGATTGGGCAAATCACGATTGCATGAATGGATATAAGGATAAACTGGCTCGTGGCTCCCACGCGTTTGTTGTTCATACTGGTTGACATGAAAAATTGACCCTTGTCATGGATCCTTGCGGGCAGAGCAAAGGCCCCAAGACGATGCGATGCGTTCGTTCGAAAGTCGACCCCTGGATGAATGAACTGAATGACCGACTCCCGGGCGGGTTTTTGCCCAGGCTCAGCTGCTCCACGATGGGGAACCGCAGATTAATTAATTGTCTGAAGAATGACGCCAGTGAGACAATCTGAGAGAAATACGAACGGTCACAAACCCCACGGTTGGTGAGAGACATTTCCCCGGATTTCACTGGACATTGGTGATTATAATTGAGACAAATGCGTCTTTTCTGTCTCCTGTCAGCAATGAATTAAAATACTAGTACGGAGAAGTAATACTCGTAGGTGTCAAACTAGGCCATGCTCGTAAACTAACTCAAGGGGATGAAACCAGACATTCATACCTTTCTATTTTCGTATGAGCATTACTTCGTTTACGACTGCTGTGAGGCCAGAAATGTGCTTGTTCAACAAAAGGGTGTCGTCCTTCTGAAAGATCGGCGAACTGCTCCGGTCTTGACTTGTTAGCCTAAATCATGTTCATATCATGGACCCGTCTATATTCCTGCTTCTATGAGTACTAGTACTCCATCACACATTGCCATTGCTCGTATTTCTTTCTGGATATTTTCTTGCACAGTGGGTTGTTAGCAGCTAGACACCATTTATAAGACCCTCGATGTTCCCATTACTACTCCCGGGTAGGAAGACGGTAATAGTCCTGATTCCTTTTTCGTTTTGGCCCCCATCTTAGCACGTGTTAAGAGATTGTTTAGCGGAGAGACTACTGCGTGTCGGCGAAAGACGCCGCGCCGGGCGCATGCAGCTTGCATTAGTATTAGTTTGATGACGACCCAGGACCAAAAGAGGGAATTGAGCCCTGTTTTTTTCTGTAATTCCTAGGCTGCTGGACGGTTGAGACAGCTCAACGGTTCGATGAGCGAGTCAGAAAGACTGAGATTCGCGCCGGGAGTCGGGAGAGACATGACTGTTGACATGATGAATGGTGTATCTACCTCCTATCTAATAAGACATGTCCAGATCAACCTGAAAGATGGACAACTACAAAGTACGACGTGCGTGAGCCGGGAATTCGGCAAATGTAATTCATAGACTGTGTGCGTCTAATAAGTTTGTTTCAGAGATGTCATTGAGCAGGAAATGGAACAGGGCATACGATATTCTCATCAACCGCCTGGTATTAGTAAGTAGTAGTACTACCACTACTAGGTATGTATATGCTCCGTTCGAGTACTCGTATTAGACTCCCTAGTAGTAGTATTATTACAAGTTCGTCCCGGAATTTCGGGTCCCTATCTCTACGACGAACTACCTACTACTAGCCCGTAGGGAGTGTCGCAGTAGTCCGTAGTTACGTGATCTGGCTAAATGGCTAGCAGTTATTTTTAGGGAATATTTTTTCATTAGAATCTGCTCTCATCGCGTTCATACAGCATGGGGGATTTTCTATTGGTTGGGATGTCATTAGTAGGAACACGTTTGGTGAGTTAGCATGGCGGGCCGCTTCGATTATTTGATCCTTTCGATGGGCTTATCTTTTTATCCACAACTGCATTGAACCCAGCTGGTTGCTTCTGCGGAAGGCTTTCCGTGGCTTCCAGACATGTTCGTTATAAGTACTCCGTACTCGTAGTAATAAGGATAAGGATACCATCGTCTATCTTTCGGACCTGGTGTCCCGACATGCATCCCTGATACCAATACTAGCTGCATCGTATGATCCAGGTCGTCGTGCGGGCTGGAGAGCTGCCAGTTGCGCTGCCGGGGTGCCTTTGATCCCTTGGCAGTACTCGCAGTAGCAGCACGACAAAGGGTAGCATCCTTGATGCCATCATCCATAATCCTTGATCCATGAACCCTGCGATACCACTGCCCTGCAATACGAGTACGTACCATCTTATGGTTGCAATGGCAGTTTCCAATTCGTGCATGGCTAGCGTCGCGCGTCCCTGGCGGCCAAGAGACAAGGTGCATGTACTAATGGTCTAGTTGCATCAATATAGATGCAGCCAGGGGCTGCCGACCCTGAAGAAGAACACAGTCCAGAGTTATTAGTTGTGACAGGGCCTGAAGGGGGTCCATATGGATGCAGTGCAATAGACTAATGTATGGAGGGCAGGTCTGTATGTAAGGTCGTACGGCCGGCAGACAGACAGACAGACAGGTCGGGAAAACAATAAAAGACAAGCATAAAGCCAGTCTTGTCTTGGGAGCGGTTCTGCGACCCCAACCTTTTCCATCAGTACCACCTACTTGATGGTCAGTGCCTGAGCCTCCCTCGAAGTCTCAGTCCCGCGGTGCGCGGCTCCAGTGTTTGTTCTTCTGCCGGTTGGCCCCCTGTCGGGATTTATTTGTTTTCGGAGATCTGCAACAGTCGACAGAAGGGAAGGGAAGGGAAGGAAAAAAAAAGAGACTTGTTTGGAGAATCAATCAATCATACAGCCAACAGCCAACAGCCAACAGAGACCCGGGCAGACAGCAGCAGCCAACGAAAATTTCTACCGACACGCTGGCTGGCTTCTCGCTGCCAGCCGCTGGAAGGGCCTGGGGTGGCCATCAGGACGGACGAGTGGCCAGGGGGCAAAAAGCAAATTCTCAGCAACCCGCGGCCCCCCCTTTACGGAACCTTGCTTGAATTGAACCTTTCTAGACTGACGACTGACTGGATCACCACTGATCGCGCGTCTGCGTGCGTCTATCTCGCCTGCTTGCCTGCTTGCTTGCTTTCGGCGCACTGGCATTTCTCTTCCGTTCTTTTCCCCCCTCCCGCTTCGCTCATACTACTATTCACGTACCTACTATTCACGTATCTACGCACGCACGCACGCACGCACGCACGGCACATTACATTGTATTGCATTGCACTCTTACATCACATCACATCACACACACTCTCCGGAGTGTCTCTCTCCGAGAGCGCCGACGCAGCCAAGTCCAGACCGGCAGTTCAAGCGTCTGTCTCACCCACGCTCCGCTCCCCGTGGCTGAACGAACCTCCTCGTACTCTGTACTGTACTCACACCACACACCATCATATCGCTTGCGTACCCGATCTGGGAGCTAGTTTTCTTTAGAGGGGGCTTGCAGACAGACCATCATTATGCGCACGCCGCAGTCCCCGCTCTCTTCAGCCTAGCATTGTCGAACCAGGAACTTGAAACGCCATCCATCCTATTTCCCACACGCCGCCGCTCTGAGACATCGTGCTTGGCTTTTCCACCAAACACACGCCGCCCAGCACGCCCTCTCGCCGGTTTTATATGGTGTTCGCCGCTCTCTCAATCGCCAATCCCCCTGTTTGGTTACCTGCGCGCGACTCTTTCGGACGTACATACCATCTCCCGTGCATAACGCCCATAACGCCCATTTGACGACCATCGTTGAGCGACATCCGATCGACGCCCGCCCAGTTCTTCTTGGACACTTTCGGTTTGCACTTTAGCTGCTGCCCGCGCTTTTCTTTCCCCTGATACCCCGCCATTCGATCCTCCATGTTCAGTCGATCCAAGAAGAATTCAAACTACAGTCACGGCAGTACTGGCTTCTCAGATAACGCCCGCAGGACTTCAAATATATCTGGCGCCTTGCGTGATCTGGGCATCTTCGGCGGCCGGGGAGCAGCACCAGGCGCTCCTCGATCGAGACCTGACACAAGTTCAACAGAGCCGCCGTTGTATCTTGAGGGTATGTCCAATATGCGACACACTGCTCTGAACCACATCTCTAACATCACTCTGCTAGGCCAAACCACCCATTATCTCCAAGCCAGCGCCCACGGCACTCCGCCCCTGCGCCGCGGCTCAGTGAACTCTGCTAGCAGCAGAGGCTCGCGTAGAGTAGGTGGCGTTGATAACAACGTCATCGCTAGCACCATGGAGAGAGGTCGCATGCGACGGGAGAGGACATTCGTCGGTAGCGAATGCTCCGTATGCGAGGAACCGCTTGAGCACACCCTGCGAGGCGAGCGTATACTGCAATTCTCCTGTTCGCATGTATCCCACGAGGCCTGCTTCTACGAGTTTATTCGCGAGTTTGAGTCACAATACTGCCCTACATGCGATGCCCCATTGCATCTGGACACCAGCCGGGGCGGCAATGTTATCGACATCAGTTCGTCATCTGGACGCACGGAAATGTTGAAGCACGCTGCTAATTCAGATGTAGACAAGATTGGCAACATAGTGCGCTCCACTGGCACCGAAACGAGGTCTGGCCAAACGCCGACCCCGACGTGGGAAAGTCAGGCCATGGGACCGCCCAGTATTGATAGCTCCCAAAGACGACAAGTGCCCCCGTCGCCAGGCGTTGGAAGAACCAGACACGGCCGTTCCGACAGCGATGTAACCGGAGTCGCCTCGTCAACTGGATATCCCGAAACCACGCAGAGTGGACCCCAATGGCGCCATGATTACGATGTCCAGGCCATGGAGACGACACCAGGAAGCCCCCGCGCTATTACTCGAAACCCGATCCCACCTCCAACTGTTACTGTTCGATCGGAATTCCCGACCATCAATCGATCCCGCCAGCAACAAACCCTCACTTGTTTGGTCACAATCGAAGTGCCGGACAACAAGTGGAAACCAGATCCCGAAGATATTGCGTCGCCGACCCAATCCCAGTTAGCGGTCAGCACTAACATCGATGATGTGGCTACCCGCGCAATATCGCCGGCGCGGAGTGCCCCACGCTTTTATCCATATGAATCTCCTGATGTTCTTGAGGAGATGACGGAAAGTCTCCGCAATCGCGTTGATAACTGGCATGGCTTGGACTTTGGCAGATTCGGGCAACTCAGGCTCTATGGGACCCTGCGGGTGGGCAAGGATAAGATGTCATGGCAGGAGCTGGAATGCTACCTCTTCGCAGAGATGCTCATCTGCGTCAAAGAAAAGAAGCTTCCGCAACAATGGGATGAGCATGGTGTCCTGCGAAAGTCGACCCGCTGCACACTCAAGGGATCCATTCTCATTAAGAAGCACCTTAATGAGGTCACTGAGACTGGTGCCATTGATGAGAATATCCTGACTCTAAACCTGTCTGTTACCGAGCTGCCTCAGTTCCATCTTCGATTTGAAAACCGGAACCAACTCAAGTTGTGGAACCAAGCCTTGCTGGATCTAAATGCAATTGAGGCACCTCCTTCTCTTCGAAATCCCGACTTCGACCGCGGCGACATGTCCGAGACGGACGAAGAAGCTGACTGGAATCGCCCAAGGAAACATAGAGTATCATCTACTGCTTCCTCCTGGGGACACAAGTCCGCCACAACCGCACCAACAGAGTACACTACCTTTGCTCCCAAGAGCCCTCGCCTGACGAGCTCCATTCACGTCCCCATCGATGTTGTGGTTGTGGTCCCTATTTCTTCATCCATGCAGGGCGTCAAGATCAACCTTGTTCGAGACGCACTTAGATTCATGGTCAACACTCTTGGTGAGAGGGATCGTATGGGCCTGGTCACCTTTGGTTCAGGAGGCGGCGGTGTACCCATTGTTGGCATGACTACCAAGGCTTGGCCTGGCTGGTCCAACGTCTTGTCTTCAATCAAACCCGTTGGGCAGAAGAGCCATCGTGCTGATGTTGTCGAGGGCGCTAATGTTGCGATGGATCTGCTTATGCAGCGGAAACATAACAACCCCATCGCCACCATCATGCTCATCAGTGATGCATCAACATCCGACGCAGATTCTGTGGACTTTGTCGTTTCCAGAGCTGAAGCAGCAAAGTAAGTTTCGAACATACGCACTCTGATTAGGTTGACAACTATTTCTAACATCTAACACAGGATTACTATCCACTCCTTTGGATTGGGAATGACACATAAGCCCGACACTATGATTGAACTCTCGACTCGAACAAAGGCATCTTACACCTACGTTAAGGACTGGATGATGCTCCGAGAGTGTCTAGCGGGGTGTCTCGGTGGCATGCAAACTCTGTCCCACCAGAATGTCAAGCTCAAACTCAAACTGCCTGAGGGCTCACCGGCCAAGTTTCACAAGATCAGCGGTGCCTTGCAGATCACAAAGCGTGCGACGGGCCGTGATGCCGAAGCATCACTTGGTGACTTGCGCTTCGGAGACAAGCGCGATGTCCTTGTCCAGCTCGTTATTCTCCCTGATAACTCCTCTCAAGAGCAGCTTCCCCAAGACCCTTGGGACAACATTGTCTCAGGTCTCGAAGCGCTCGGCGGCGGGATGGATAACGAGGTGGAGAGGACGGTTTCCGTCGAAGAGGTTCCGCTCATCCAGGCTGATCTCACCTGGGGCGATATTCTACGTGATGGCACTGCCTCGCAAATGCCTCGCCCATCCCTGCTGGCAATCACCATGCTGCCAGCCACAAACAATCAAAAGAACCGGTGGCAGAACACGCCACCAATCCCGCCACACCCAAGCGTTGTCCAGAGACGTATGGAACTGCTAACCTCGGACATGCTGACGCGAGCCCTGACCCTGGTCAGTCGTGGCCAACATGACCGTGCGCATACTCTCCTAAATGAGACCCGCTCTATCCTCAAGGGCCTGGGTAAGGGTGGCCTGCCCCCTGTGCCGTCGAACAAGTCACAGCCTTCGACACCGCATCCAGGTAACGAAGGTTCTCCCACGTCTGGAACCCCAGATCGGAAACGCAGCCCATCACCGCCCACGTCGGCAACTTCCTCTGCTGGTAATCTTCCCAATCCCCAGCTTGGCCGATCTCGTTCTACCGATGGCCTTGCTCTGGGTACGGGCATTGATGCCACCACTGTTGCTGCTTTGGATGCCGAGCTAGAGAGCAGTCTTGAATGGATCAACCACCCCGCCGTCTTCAGCCGTGACAGCCGCAAGGCTGTGCTCCAAGCTATTGGTGTCATTAGTTCTCAGCGTGCTTTCACGTTCCGCAGTCCTATTGAGAGCTTGTGGGCGGGCCGTGTAAACGGCATCAAGCGCCTGGCAGATCGGAGTCGCGAGTGGCGCGAGGAGGGTGGTGGTGAGGGTGGAATCATGGAGGAAGCTTGATTCCCTCTTCCAGTCATGATTGGGCGGCGATCTCCTACGTCTTGTTTGCAACATGGCCACGGCGTTTTGGGTGCAATTTTTCTTTCCACTATTGCGGCACATCATGGATTGGGCATATGTGGAACGTTTCGACGTATTCACAATGTTTGCATTGCTCACATGTTACCATCTTTTTGTCAAGTGTCAGAACTTGACGAGGGTACACCTCATACCACCAAGTCAGAACCTTACCAATAACCGTCTTTACGTCGAATCATATACCCCTGGTGGTCTCATTATGTGAGAGCCACCACCGTCTTCCCTTTTCTTTGTTTTGTACTTCGTATGCCAGCTTATTGTACTCGGCGCCTGCGACTGTTGGGTCTTGAAGCTGTTTTGGCAAGATGAGGAAAAGCTTCTTTTTTCTATTGCTTGGTTTGCTCACCCCCTGACAAAGGGCTCATCTGGATATGGCATTTGGCCCAGTAGGGGCAATGGGTATTTGGAAACACAGTACCGCGTATCAGCGCTCTCTCGGGATCGTTTTCTTAACTGTACATGTTGTCTTTTGGTACGGTAGTGGCTGATGACTTGTGTGTGGGACAGCACGTTGGATGGTTGAATGCATGTATCATTATGGGTGGCGGGGGTGGAGGGCTGAATTTACATGTAGCAAGAGGGATACCATGTTGAATACATCTTACAGGCGATTTGATCTTTTCAAACTCGTGTGTTTCGTTCGCTCTAGCTGTCTCTGTCTATCGTGTTGGGGTGTGGTAGTTCTGGTGAGTTGATCCCATTCTTGGCCTGAGAATCAGTTACATTATGTTTCTAATTTGCTATCAGGTTTGTTCTGCCTCCATAGATCCAACATCTCGTGATCCTTTAAGCGTCCTTCTTCTCTACTGGGTTCGCAAGCGCCTCTTGGATCTCCTTGAACGCTTGCACAATATCCTTTGCATTCTCGCCACTCTCCCAATCCTTCTTCGAATTCTCACCCAACTTACCCTCCCCAACCGCCGCAAAGACCTCGGGTCCAACGCCTCCTGAAAACACCAGCTGAGGCCTCGTCTTGGCGACTCTCAGCCCCATGCCCTCCAGCGCGGTCTTGACCTGCTCAGAGGCATTCTTGCCGCCGAAGATCCCGTAGCTCACAATGGCGACGGGCTTGTCGGCCCATTCGTTCTTGAGGTAGTCGATTGCGTTTTTGGTGCTGCCGGCCATGCCGTAGTTGTACTCCGGGTTGACGAGGATGTAGGCGTCGTAGGAGGCGATCTCGGCGCTCCAGCGTTTGCTGTGCTCGTGGGCGAAGGAGGCGTGCTTGGGGACGCTGGAGGGGACGACGGGCTCGTCGTAGATGGGGAGTTTGAAGGGGGCGAGGTCAACGATGGAGAGGGTGGTGGAGGTGTCTGAACCGAGCTCGTTTTGGAGCAGGGTGTGGACGAGGGAGGCGACTTGGGGCCCGATACGGGGGGTGCGGACGCTGGTGATGATGATGGCGACTTTGTGAGGCATCTTGAATGATGAGTTGTGTGTTTCTTTGTGAATAGGGGGAGTAGATAATTGAGGTTGTTGTAGTTGGTTGCCTTTGTATGTTAACTATGGGCTGTTGGTGAAGATGAAGACAACACAAGAAGAAGCATCTTGCTTTATATACTACCAACTCACGAACGAGGATATCCTGAGCATGCCCCCTTTCCATCACGACTTTGAGATCAATAAACATCTTCTTACAAATCAGCCATTGTAAACGCTCGTGAATCAACATGGAGTTAAACACGACTAATCATTAACCGCGGAGATTCATAATCATCCTGAGAAGGGTGATTACTACACAACTGCCTCAATACATGGATGTCTCGACATCGTTGAAACATGAATAATGTTGGTATTCAGAACGTATCTCGACATGCTATCATGACTGATTGCCTTGTATGTGAGGCCATTTCCAAACCGCCTGTCATCATAACGCCGTAACGCCGTCGTTGCTTTCAAACGCTGCAACAACCCGGCGGTATCTCTCGTCATTGGTCCGGAGACTTTCGTAAACAATTTCATTACTTAGCAGCCGCGCGCGATCCGCTCTGCGAGGGTTCTGACAATCTTCGCATTGCAGCGCTGCTGTTGATGATTGGTACGTGGACCCTGAAACTCCGCTCCGGAGATGGCGGAGTTTCCACACTGTCAAGGTTTGTATTAGAAACCCTAGTTTCCTCGGTTGGGAATCAAGGTTTGATCGATCCGGTTAAGGTTAAATGGTAATATAAGCTTTATTTGATGATATCCGTGCTGCTTGGTTGTGGGTGTTTGAGGATTGATGGTGTGTATATCGATCGACAGCACAAGCTGGGCGAGAAACCCCGGTTCTATCTTGGCAAGTTGAAGTATCGGACTAGACATTGAAAACGGGGTGTATATGGTGGGCAATGAGAACTTGATTATCACTGCGTGTGCTTTTAGCTTTCTTGAGCTGTGAATGTATTACAGTTCTTGTTATGCCCATACGCATCTCAAACCTCACCCTGCTGCTCATGGTCAACAATTCTCCTTCACATCGACCATCATGAATGAAGCTATATGATTTTTTGCAGTCACGATAGTCAAATAACACAATAGGACGGGAGTGGCTGAATTGGGAGGCATTCGATATTGCTGGCATGGCCAGATTTGTTCCACCCTGAAAACTTTCAGGGTTGAGATTATGTTCTATCCACTTTTTGTCCATGTCGTGTCAAATCACACAGCTTGCCTTAACAGTCCGGGATATCTAAGTGTCCATGCCCCTCAATAACTCCAGTCCCGTTTAGTCCTCGTCCCAGTTCTGCAAAAAGAAACCCATGTTAGCAAGATTGTTTTTCGTCATCACAAGTGTCTGTCGGATGGGTTAAACTTACCGGGTTGGGCCCAGGGGGCTTTGGCCCGCCAGCCTGTCTTGCCACGATGATCTGGTCAACTGACAAGACCGTGCGAGCGGCCTCTGTAGCCAGCTTAATGGCCCAGTGCTTGGAGACCAAAAGGTCAAGGATGCCCTCGTCGGTAGCATCCAGAGCACCAGTACCATCCTGGTTCTAGGAAATAGAGTTAGCCTCTAATGCGTCGCGGTGATTAAGCAGGATGAATTGCATACCTCTACATCGACACCGGTCTCGCCGTTCTCTGCCTTGTGGTGGGCAGCGTATAATGTGCTCAGAACCTCAGTAGCATCCAGGCCGCAGCTCTCGGCCAGTGTCCGGGGAATGACCTCAAAGGCTTCTCCGTATTTCTTGATGGCGTATTGACTCAAGCCTGGCGTCTTCTCGCCATGTGCCTGTATCCTTGCACTCAACTGAATCTCTGTGGCACCAGCACCGGGGACCAGTCTCGGGTCCTTGGTAATGGCCTTGACGACATTGACACCGTCATCGACAGCTCGCTCAATGTCATCGAGATGGTTCTGAGTGGCGCCACGGAGGACCAGCGTAGCAGTACGAGTGACTTCATCCTCTTGCCTGAAGACGGTAACTCGGTCACCGCCAATCTCAATGGTCTCGACAACGTCAATGGATCCCATCTCGTCAGGCATGGGGGCACCTAACCGAGCCAGCGGGGTGGCACCAACGACACGGCAGATTCGCCGCAACTCGAACTTGCTGAGGATTCGAATGCAAAGAATACCATAGCGGTTCAGATAGTGCATCGCCAAGTCGCCCACTCGCTCGCCGCACACAACGACTCGCAGACCAGAGTCATGGAGCTCCTTGATGGCCTTCTCCAGCTGTGCTTCCTCGCCCTTGGTAAAGTCCATCATCTCCTTGGCATTGTGCAGGAGCACGGTGCCCTTGGTCTCTGTTTGGCTGGTGTCAATGGGGCAGGTGAAGACACCGACCTTGGCACGGCGGGCCTTCTTCACCGACCCATCAGGCTCCTTGGGGAAGACCATGCCCTTCACCACTCTGCTCTGATCCAAGCTGCCGCCCATGATCTTGACGACTCGAATGTTGTCGACGTTGAAGTTGACAGGGTTCTTGGGCAGGACGGCGAGAACAGCTTCCGCCACCAGGTTTGCCAGGAACTCCTCGTTGCCATTCTGCTTGCTAGCGATGACGGTGCGCAGAGCCTTGCTGAGCTCCTCCTGGTCCTGAATGTTCCCTACCTTGTCAACTGAGAGCTGTTCCAGGGTATCCAGCGCAAACTTCTGTGCCTTCTCGTAACCGATGACAATGTCGGAGGTCTTGAGGCCCATCCGCAGCAGGTCCTCGGCCTTTCGCAGCAGCTCACCAGCCAGCACAATGACCATGTTGGTTGCATCACCCATCTCAGCCTCCTGTTGCTGGGAGGCCATGACAAGGAGCTTAGCGGCAGGGTGGACAACATCGAGCTCACGGAGGATAGTGGCGGCGTCGGAGGTGAGGATCATCTTCTGGAGGTGGTTGATGACAACCTTGTTGCGGCCGTAAGGGCCCAGTGATGTCTGGACAGTCGAGGCAATAGCCCGGCAGGCGTCGATGTTCCGCAACACGGCTCCATCTTCAGAGTCATAGCTGGAGGGTGGTAGAGCGTCATGGTCAGCCAGATATAGATTCAGGTTGCCATGGCGGGGTTCAGGAGTGGGATGTCATGTTGTCTGCCAGGATCTGTGTCTCCCACTTACTTGTTGTAGCCCTTCTTGAAAAGGCCCGCGTTGGGCGCGTTGGGGATGTTGAGCGACATTGGGACAGGAAATTCGGACGGTCTGGTGGGATTTCCTTGATACTCCCAGACGCACAGGTTTGGAGTGTCGGCGATGCCTTTCAAGAGCTCCTTGTCAGGACCCTCTAGAAAATCTTGGGGTGTGGTGTTGGCAGCCTATGGTGGCGCAGGCTTAGCCAATCAAGGGTGTTGAGGAATGTATGTTGTTCCGCTCCAGGGCCCCTCCACCTCCTTTCACAAGCAGCTTCATATCTTCGTTGACCTACATACGAGTACTCGTACATGGAGATTGTGGATAGTATGTGGTATAAAAGACATGGTTTTGAGAACGTCACAATTGATTATATGTTCTAATTGTATGGATGTTGTTTCCATTGAAACAAGGGATATGTTGCATGAGAACACTGCTATAACCACAGAATTATGGTTGCATGCCCCAATTATACTTTGCACACTGGAGATGTGACATTAATCAGCTAAACTGGTAACATGAGTTAACACCAAACGACTGGACTAAAATGTAGTAGTATTCCATTCAACTCTAACAGGGAAGAAGCTTAATGTCAGAATTGTAAAAGTTTGTGGCTATGAAAACTAGAGCTGCAAGCGAATGAGATTCTGTTGGTAGAATGAGACGTCAACTTGGGACAAGCATCATGATGCTAAATACTAGGCACCAATAGTTTATATCGGAGAATCGTCTATTCCAGATGTCGGATGTACAAAAACTCATTGGTTTCAGAGTTCAAATGGCCACATACTAAAAATGGGTCTCTACTGTTTCCGGCTGCACCCCAGACAAGGAACTAATAGTATCGACTAATAAGAGGAACACACCACCAAAGCTCCAAACCGCGCGCCGGCTCGTCAAATCGCTGCCTCGTGGCTCTGCCGAGTGAGTTTGCTCGTGGCGTCATTTCCTTTTTTCTCTTCTCCCTCCTTCTCTCTCTCCCTCCTCATCACATCCTCCAATCACCCTTTATCCACACCTCCTGGCTATTTTTATCCCCAACAGCAAACATTGCGACACAGTCCCGTCTTTGCTTTGACAAGCGCATCCATACGATACGATACAATTGCGCGCGCGCCTCTCAGAGCTCTCAGGCCATCGCTCTCTCGTACCCGCGCCTGCCAACACTTGCTCGCCGAGGTCGCACCTCCCTATCGCAATGGTTCCCCAGCCTTGTGAGTCCTATCTTTTGCCTTTCTGTGTTTCTCCCTTGCGTTCCAATTGCTCTTCCATTCTTTCACCACTACAACTCCCCCTGCGCCAGCCATCATCACCATCATCATGCCTCCCAAGAGAAAGTTTGCTGAAACGGACATCGACACAGCCGCCGTTCCTCCCTCGCTACCTCCCTCTGTCGAGGAGGCCTATCGGCGGAAGTGTGTGCAACTCAAGAACCGTACCAACGAAGTCGAAGATGCCAACGACGCCGCCAGACTCCGCCTGGCCCGTATAAAACGCCAGGTCGAGAAGCTCAGGATAGAGCGAGCCTTCCTGCTCGAGCAGCTAGCTAAGCGCACCAGCACGAACGTAGAAGACTCAGAGGGCAGCCCGAGTCCCCCTCCAACGGTATGCTGCAGCCCTCTACAATCACGACCTTGATACACGGCGCGGCTGGCCATGTTGTTTGCCCTTGCAACCCTCGCTCACCCCCGGTTGCCCCGTGTTCAAACCCCCTTAAATCGCTTTTCAGTGTTGATACTTGTGCAATGGAACAGGCGACCACCTTCTTCGACAACCCCCCGAGTGAACCAAGTGCTAACCCCCGAAAGCCCAAGGACAAGCCCCTGCGGATAAAGAAGGGCCACCGCAAATCCACCGCTACGGGCGACGGCGAAGCCAAAGGCAGTGCTGCCAACCCGCCACACTCTCCAACCTCAGAGACCAACTCTCAAGCCAAGGGCTCCCGGACCAACGGTGTCAGCAAGTCCAAAGAACCCAAGAACCCTTTCGAGCTTTACTGCGAGGATGCGCGGCCAGCCCTTGAGGCTAAAAACAAGGATGGTGGCGACATCAACATTGATGAGGAGCTTGCGCGCGGGTGGGAGGAGCTGCCAGAGGCAGAGAAGGACGAGGTCCTAGCCAAGTACGAACAGCTAGTTAAGTCTCGGGAGGAAAAGGCTACCGACGCTGAGAATGAGACGCCCAAGAAGGCCGTCAAGACCGAAGACAAGGCTGAGGCGCACGACGACGATATTGAGATGGTTAACTACGATACTGAGGACCAAGAAACCCAGGACAAGGACGGTGATGATTAAAAGCAGTAACGGGTGACTGGGCGTGCGGGACATTATGAGGCAGGCGTTCTTACGGCAGGAATAATGAAGGTCATTATATCAGGGACCCATCTAATTCAGAGCAAATCCGGAAACGTGTAAAGAGGGAGTAAGAAACAATGTATTGATGCTTCCATATCCGATCATACTCTTACGGGAAGGAAGTCATGGATGGGGCGTGATATCTGATATGTGTGTGCTCTGAAGCCTTGTGTATCTAGTTAGAGTGTGTTTATTGAGCATAAGAATGGTTCGGGTTGGTTTCCCTTTTCATGATTAACACCTGTACTCGCTATCCAATCAAGTGTGCTGCCAAAATTCAACATGAATGTCCAGAAACGCTGTTTAGACTTCCCCAACATAAAGATCCACAATGATATTCACCACGGCCACCAAAATCTCCATGGCTATTAGCACAATAACTATTCCTATCGTTAGCCCGCTTATCCAGTCAACATTCATGTTTCAAGACTTACCAATCCATTCCAGTTTCTCGCCATGGCCGTGGCTCAGCTGATCTTTCAGCACCGCGAGCAAGTCGGCAATGACATCCAGCCGCTCTGTCAGAAGTCCTACACGCTGATCCATCTCTAGATAACTCCTGACAGCCTGGTAGACGGGCTCCAATTGGGGTTCTACCCAGAACAGCTCAGGGGTGTCGAGCACGGAGCCGTTGAGATGGATATTGATGCGGAGAATGAAAAGCTCGCCGATTTGCATGTTGATTTGAGATCGGTTCAGTGCAATCTTACCAGTCAAGGCAATCTGTGTGGGAATGTCCTTGCAGGTATCAATAGTAGATGCAATCAACTCCTCAAAAAGCGAGGTCTGAGTCCTTGTTAGCAAGCCTGTCAGATGAATCATACAGTATATGTTAGCTTACCTTGACGCTCTGAGCTAGAGCATGAGAAATTGCAAGTTTAGTCATGTAATTGTTCTTGTCCCTCAACGTGATGAAGTCGTTGTATATCCGCGCCTGGTATTCCCTGGTGTAGTAAAAGTTGAAGTGCTCCGTCTCGACGTCATCGGGGGCAAGCTTCTCCAGCTCGAACTTGGATATATCCTTTAATAGTCTTGCCTCTTGGACTTCTGACATACCCCAAATAACCACCACGCCGTAATCAAACAGGAAGACTTCCGGTGTATGCACTTGAATGTCAAAGTCCGGGATACTGTCTTCTATGGACACATCACCTGGCATACTTGGCCCTAGCAGTTCCTCACTAGGCAACTGGCTAGCTTCATGTTGATCATTTATGGTGAACCCTTCTCCATAGCCCGAATCATGTTTGTCCGGTTGCAAGCTCCGGATCTCTTTCCGGCGTTCTTCACCGTCCATTGCCCCACTCCCTGTTGAATGCCGTCTCTCGTAGGTCTGGACAGGGTCTTCATGGTTCCGTAACGGTTTGCCGTACATGTAGGGAGTGTATATGCACTCATCGATAAGCTTCGGGTTCGCGCCTCGGGACTTGCCTCGCCCTTTGAGGAAGCGCATTAGGCCGTCCATTTCATATCGATTCGCGGTGCAGTATGCCGTGACGCGTGGCAGCCGATCTCGATCCGCCTTGCCCAACCTCGCAGCATCTCTCCTCGCTGTCGGATCTTTGATTCGTGTGTATTGAGAGTAGACATCTCTCCCGCTCTCCTCGTCCTCCCCGTCTTCAAAGTCAGGATTGGGCAGGAGCTTGAGCTTCTCTGTCTTCTTGGTGCTTCTCTGCGGGCCAATCTTTGGTCCCAACTGCGATGACATCACTGTAGGGACAGCTCCCTGACTGTTTCGCCTCCGGAGCTTGTTGTTTAAGACCGCCAGCATCGGTGGGCCGCTGAGGCTGCTACTGGCGCCTGTGGCACTGTGACTCGTGTTGACCGACACATGGTGATGGTTCTTCGACTGGTGACGGGGATCAGGCGAGATGGTTCTCGTGACTGGATTGGCACTGAAAGTAACGGTTCGCGGGGGCTTCGTTCGGTGCTCGGCAGGCTGGAGCAGAGGAGTGCTCTCGTTGGCACTTCTGTCCGTTGCGTCGTTGTTTGACTGCATGTTTGTTCGTATCGGAGCAGGGACAAGGGACGTCGGCTCCAGGGACTGGCGATGCGCCACTCAAGATCAATTGAGCTTCGAATTTTCCATCCGAAGCGCTGATCTTGCGAGGGAAGAAGCAAAGGCTGCGAAGCTCAATAAACGAGCCAGCTAGTGATGAAGTTCAAGCAAAATTTGTTGTTTTTTGGAAGTTTGTACGGATCAGTGGAGGGAGCATAAACAATTGACGCTTGATGACGGAGATCAACCAACTTTTCCCAATTCAGGCCAAACCAACAGCAGTCCCGAATCCACCAAAAGCGCTAACGCCTTAGCGACTTTCGACTGCTGGAGCTTCTGCGGGGCCGCTTTCGTCAGTGGGAAAGGGAAATAGTTGTAGGTTATTAATCCATACGCTTCTTAAGAACATGTGATTGAAGATGCTTCCCTTCATCGGATCTTGGTTTCAATATGCACGGAAATGTTTATTTTTGCTATTTTCGTAAGTGTCACAGTCACACTTGTGGAAAATCCATCTCACAGATGTGCCGTACAGTTAGTAAAACAAAACATGCTATTATCTAGAAACACAACAATATTGACGGGCAAGCAAACCAAGCAAACCAAGCTAACATAAAAACAGCCCAAATCACTTGTCCTGAATCTTGACTTCAATCTTGAATCCGCCATTATTCACTCGATCAACGTAGCCCTGTCCCAGGCAGCATGGGGTATAGAAGCCTCCGTCCAAATCGGGATCATCCTCCAAGATGGTCAATGCCGCCTCGCTGGCGAACATTGCAGTCACTGTGCAAGGTCAATACCAAGTTCCAAGGACGCTATCTTTTTTCGAAATCCACTTACCGAGGTACATGCCGCCATAGAACCACGCTCGGCAGTAAGCCTGCTTGTCAGATGGAACATCCGTATCAGGGTTGGCGATAGCACGGTATTCAACCTCCTCCCGTTCCGTCGCTTCTCTTGGCGCGCCAGAACCTGGTGGAATAACGAATTTCTTTGCCAGAGTCCTGACAGGAGGGGCAAGGGCAAGCAGGGTCGTGGCAAAGATCAACACCCAATGCATGGCAACGCCATGGAGCCAGTTTCGAACCTTGTGAACTCCGACCCAGCGGAAGTTGGGCCCGTAAAATTCATCCTTTCGGCTCGGTATCTGGGACAGAAGACCCCATGAACGTTCAACCTGTGATCTATCTACCGACCCCATGACGCTTGTAGTAACCATGCCGAGGTTGCGAACATTGTGAACGCCAAAGATCATCTGCCAAATGGACATTGGAGTCCTCTTGGGCTCTGCTGGATGTGGGACAGGAGAGAAAGCGAATGCCTTGCCAGCTTCCTTGAACTCATTCAAGCTGAAGTGATCGAAGACAGCGAGTGCGCTTGCAAGCGTGCCACCGGAAGGCGCTGCGCTACGTAATTGTTAGTATGTAAATGTTGCCAAAAAATCACGATATAACTTACTGGAGCTTGTGAAGAGAAAAGGTAACATCCCGGGTCTTAGCACCCAGCTGCTCTCGGAGACAGCCAGCCAGAGCCCAGGTGCAAAGGTCCGCAGGTGCAGAATCGAAACCAGTCTGGGGGATCACGATGGCACCGCTTGCCTTGGCCGCCTTCTCGTATTTCTTGATCATGCTGTAAACCCAGGTAAACTCGCCGGTGATGTCGAGGTAGTGAGTGCCATGAGCTACACATGCTTTGACGACAGGTTCACCATATAGACAATAGGGACCAACGGCAGTGATCAAAATAAACGTCTTCTTTACCAAGATATCCAATTCCTTGTCATCATTAACATTGACAACCTCGATTGCTAGTTTCAAGTCAGCCCATGTTCGATGATAATACGGGTGTAAGCCAGAGATGGTGACGGACCTGGTGGAGACCTGTCTGGATTCAACTTGCTGCACTCATTAACCACGGCTTGCAGCTTAGTTTCTGAGCGACCGGCAACAGCCCATTTCAGGTTAGTCGGGAGGCTCTTGGCGATATACTCGGCCGTTAATTGACCAGTGTACCCTGAGATAATATGAGCATTGTTTGACGACACTCTTGTACATGTGTGTTTATACCAGTGGCGCCAAGCACGACCAAGTCGTACTGGCGATTATGCTTCTTGAACGGCATGACGATGAATCAAATGGCACGGCGAGAGGTGAGACAATAAGAGTAAGGCGATGTTGTTAAGAACCCAAAGCTTTGAAGAAGAGGTTTGTTATTGTTGGAGGAAAGATGAATTGGCCTAGATGGGTATGAAGTTCAAGTTATAGCTTAATCTACCATTCCTGCTAAATCATAGCCCAAAGAAACATTTGCCCAAGTCACGCAAGCGTCTACAGCATTTCTGCGTGGTCGTGGTATGACACCAACTTGATGATCAGATCCGCGGGCGCTAGTCCGCAAATGTCACTTCCCAGATGTCAAATTTAATAGCACGTGATATGACAGGTGACCCCGTTATCGATATGCCACTGGAAACAATTGATGGTGGGGGTTCGCTTGCCAGCGCTCACGTGCGTGCCCTAAGGAAAATCACAACTCCAGCTTCCCAGCACATTTTTGGCGAGATCAGCTTCCAACCGAAGTCAAGCATCCAAACACCCGCCATCCCTCACACACATTCGTCAAGATGACCAAGCGCACGAAGAAGGTCGGCGTGACGTACGTATCTCCAATCGATCCATCAGAATAATTGAAGCAGTGCTAACGTTGTTTGCAGCGGTAAATATGGTACCCGGTGAGTCTCGAAAATACCGTCAACCCATCCCAAACCCATCAACACCCGCCCCGACCCCGACGAAAGCGATCACGAGATGTTCTTTCCGCAGCTATCAGTCACGGCATTCCGCGACGCAATGTCTCGCTGTCGTGGATGCCGTCGGCGACCCATTGGGAGGACAACTTCAAATTGCTGGACACGACATCATCGAGAAGCAAGTTAGACGGGACTTTCGACTGACGTAGGATCATCACAGTTACGGTGCCTCCCTGCGAAAGCAGGTGAAGAAGATGGAAATCACCCAGCACGCCAAGTACACCTGCACCTTCTGCGGCAAGACCACCGTCCGAAGAAAGTCTGTCGGCATCTGGAACTGCAAGTCCTGCAAGCGAACCATTGCCGGCGGTGCCTACACTGTTGCGTACGTCTTTTTTTTTCACTCCCGGAGCGTGAAGCTACATATGAATTTGGAGGACCGGAAATAACTGACCTGGGTTTCAACAGCACCGCTGCCGCCGCTGCCACGCGATCAACTCTCCGACGATTGAGGGAGATTGCTGAGGTTTAAGGTGTTTGTTGGTGGAATGGCGGAGGTTTCGGCTTTGCTTTTCGGTCTGGTGTATGGGGAACATGGTTTGCGTGCATACACTACGAGTTGACGAAAAATGAACGTCGACGCTCGATCTTTGGTCATAGACACCGGTCGATAAGCAATTAAGAAAAAGTTGCATTGTCTTGGGCCCCATTTATTGGTTCTTGGAGCACGTTTCGACTTCATTATATCGTGAGAGAGGAACTTGCAGGCTTCACGGTTGTCGAGTCGAACTATCAAGGTATCCGCAAGGTGATTCATTTAGGGAGAGATGACGAAGGGACATCGATGGAACCTTGTCATCTTCGATTGACAACGACAAGGCTGACCGAGCGCCAAATTCGTCTAGTTCAGTTGACCAGGGTTGTGGATGACGCCGTTGTCATTCGTAGACGAGGCTTGGATACGGAGTAGTGATGGATACTGTTGCTGACGTGATCTCGATCGTGCGGTTCACCTGGGCAAACCATGATATAATTAATGCATCTTGATCCCGGAGACGCGATGCGACGGCCGTACATTCACAGGAGCCCAGGACACGGCGCAAATATCCAGGCGGGCGCTCAATGGTGATATGACACCATCCTATAGGCCACATTCTACTTCGGTGTGACGGTGGTGAGATATTAAATTAGGCTGTAATATTCGGGGGACATCTTCGTCAATAATGATATCTGTGCACACGCAATCATAACCGCACAACATTTGTCACAATCTATTAATGAATCAATGACTTGAGCGATTAAGAATGAACGTCCTAACGACCAAAAGTGCGAGGAAATGGGTGCAAGACATATCGGCGCAAAGAATGGACTGGACCTGTCATTGACTCACCATACAGTGCGGGATCCATAGCCTGACCACGGGTTCACTGGTAACCGGGAGTGGCCACGGAAACCGATCCATCAGTGGCACTGTTCATGCGATCAGGAGCGAAGAATTGACAGGGTGCGAGTGTGTGGGGTTCATTCGGTGTCACTAATAAGTGATATGCTACGGAGTACATTTCATTACTACGGAGTACTACGTGTGTATTACGCCAGACTCAGATATGGTTCCTTGTATAGAGGCCACTATCACATACCTTCGCCCTCCTGGTCGCCTAGTAGACGTCTAATAACCATGTATGTACGGAGTACGAAGTACGAGGCCAAGGGAGGCAACTGGCTACGACAAATCGGCTACAGGAAATATGTCCGTTCTGACCATCTTCAAGGACGAATAATAGAGACACGTTCCATCCGTCCCGAACAGCCACTCGGATTTCTGCGCCCCTTCGGTCTCACGCATCTCTCTATCTGCTTCTGCGAGGATTCGGCGGCTCCGTGATAACCGGATATGCGATACGCAATAATACCACTACTCCCTCGTCCGGAGTACAGTCCATATTAGACTCAACAAGGTACCCAGTCATGTCGTAGGCTGGTGAGTGACCCGGAACCTAGTCAGCCCCAAAGGTGGCCTTGTGGTCACGCATTCAACCAATTGTACAATCATGCCGAGATGTTATGCTTGAGCCCATGCCCACATGGGGTCACACGTGAGGGCCATGGCGGTATTTGGGGGGGAAATATTCTCGTCGTTTTTGGCGTCACTCCGCACGGCACTGTCTGCAAGGAGGATGATAAGTGAATGTACTTCGTATACGTCTCGTTTTTGCTCCGGCTTCAAGTGCTACTGTATTATTACCTGGTTGCCTTGGGCAGTAGTAGTATCCATGTAGCTTACGTTTTCATTGTCTCCTTTCGCAGTGTTGCAAGTTCTATATAAAGGTTCGAGCATGCATTTGCGAAATCCTGGCTCTAAGCAGAGGACTAAGGCATGGGTTGGTGCCTCTAATGCCTCTAATACCCCACTGTCCTCCAGCAGTGCCGCAGTGATCACTAAGTGCAGACCCTTCTGAAACTGCCTGCCTACAGCGGCTCATCCCTCTCTTCCTTCCGGGTTCTCTTTCTCTTTCTCTCTCACACTCTCACTCACACTCTGTCCACCGCCTGGAAGACCTCTCACTCCATGTTTCTTCGTCGCCCGCCACCAGTGACCAGGCCAGTGACCAGGCGACCTCTGACCTCCATAGTGGAAAAGGCGTGGCGCTTTCAGCACTGTCGGCTCGCTGATTGGCCCCGCTCAGGCCCCTAACAGGCCTGCGCTAGTCGCCGAAAACCCGCCTTTCTAAACCTGCCTCTAGCTGAACTCTCCCTCCTTCAATTCTCTTGCCCTGGCTTTAGCTCTGGCTCTGCTGCTGGGAAACAATTTCTGTCAGGCCAGGTGCCTGGTTGGCCACTGTACTCTGTACCTACACAGCACACAGCACACAGCACACACACAGAGCACCGTCCGTCCGCCCACCACCACCACTCAACCACTAATACATCATCACTCTTCAATAACCCAAGAAGCCCATTTTCCTCAACAGCACCCGCACACAAAAAAGAACGCTTCTCAAATTTTGCCCAAGCGTTGATTTCATCAAACTCGCTCGTTGTTGTCTTCTTTTTTACATGTTTCCATCCGGCCCAGACGTGTATTTTCGCAATCGACATCATGTCTGAGCCTGAACAGTGCATCATATGTCTGGATCCGCTACCGCGCCCCTCGTCCTCGAATGAGGCGGGCAGCGAAGCGGCTGCCGACACCGCTAGAGCAGCAGTCGCCGACGCTGTTGACGACGACTCGAGCTACCTCAACGTGGTTGCAGCGCTCGATGGCTGCGATCACATCCTCCACGATGCGTGCATCCGATCATGGGCTCAGAAAACGAATACCTGTCCCATTTGCCGCAATCCGTTTCATTCTGTGCGTGTCTACAACGGTATCGATGGTACGTCCGCGCCCTCGTCCTGCAAGTCATATGCATGCACCCACTGACTCGATTGGAACACACAGGCACCGCCATCTCGACCTACGAAGTCAAAGACAAGAAACAAGTTGCCGAATTCGATGTCCAACAGTGGTTGGGCGAAAATCCCGAGGAGGAAGAGGAGGAATCCAACCCGTGCCCCATATGCAACTCCGCCGAGCGAGAGGACATCCTTCTTCTATGTGACAGCTGCGATGCAGTATATCATACGCATTGCATTGGCATCGACTACATCCCCGAGGGCGACTGGTATTGCATGGAGTGTGCCCATCTCTTTGAACTGACAGAGGAACCCGGGCCTGGAATTGTGTCAGAGGCTGGAGCCGAGGCTCAGTTGGTACGCCCTCAACACCTTCGCCGGCCAGCTCCTCGAGGGAACCGGGGCTACCATGTGCGAACTCGCGCGCGCCTCAGAAGAGCACGCCGGCAGGCACGCAATGCCGAATGGCAAGGCGCCTGGGGACAGTTCTCTGGTCGCTTCTATGAGATGAGCGACTTGGACCTCGACAACCACGACGAAGAGGACGAAGACCTAGAGCAATATCGCAGGTTCCAGCAGTTGGATCGGCGAGAGCTGCAGCGGTGGCAACAGCGAATGAATATCGCACAACGCCTAGGCGCCCGTGAATTCTTCGCAAACAACATCCCACCGGAGATCAGCGAGCGTCTTCAGCCCGCACTACCGCCGGTAGAGACGAGGGATGAGAGGCGAGCTTGGGGTGCACTTGATCGCGCCCGCGAGACGGAAGGCTCTAGTCCAGTCAACCGCAAAAGAAAGGCTCGATCCGTGACGGCGTCACCCGCAGAACCCCCAGCACAAGAGCCGGAGAGGAAATTGAAACGTCCTCGGACCAGGCGACTGCCAACACATGGTGAAGCCTCGACCTCGGCGTCATCTCCGGCAACAGCTGGCCCATCAATTCGGTGGACGAATGGATCATCTTTGAGAAATGGCCAACTCAGCCGAGATGATCATGAACCGACCTTGGTCGTATCATCTTTGTTAAAGGAGCTCGAACCGAATGCCCAGTCCGAGGATGAGGCGTCAGCCGCAACCTCCGCTTGGCGACCTCTTCACGAAGCTTCATCCCCAGCCATATCCCCATCACCCTCAGCTTACAGCAGCCCTAGGGCTCTGTCCTTGACGCCGCCTCCGCTGCCTAGCGTGAACGGGCGGCCAACCTCTCCGACCTTATCACTCAGCACACACATCGAACCGGTGTACCCACCGGCGAACTACTCGCCAACTCGTTTCAGCAGCAGCGACCACAGCGATTCAGAGTCACGGCCAGTGAAGCCAGAACCTCGACATGAGAGTCGACATGAAAGTCGGCCACTGGAGCTCCGTCAACCTAGGCCGCGCCGCGCTCATCAAATACCACCTAATTCCAGCCCACCACGTGGAGGAGACGAAAGCTCGAGAAACACAATGTCAACAGAGGAGAAGAGAAGTATTAATGACATCGTCAGGAACGCCTTGAGACCGCACTGGCGGGCTCAGAGGTTGACGACAGATCAGTATGCGACAATCAACCGTGATATATCGCGGAAGCTTTACGATGAAGTGAAGAATGCGTCTTCACTTGATGACAACACTCGGCGGATATGGGAGAAGAGAGCCACACAAGAGGTGGCTCAGGCAGTCTCCGAGCTTCAGGCTTGATTGATCACGGACGGATACACATAGGAACGAGCATTTGGTCTGGCGTTTCAAGGCTTTTGTCGGCGGTCCATCTTATGGTTTGATACCCAAGCCTCATCAACGGCGGAATGCATTTGGGAACATTCAGGGTGTAACAGGAGTCGGAAACTTTTTTGCTTCATGTATCTTGCTTGTTATGCTGATTGAGCGACTCTGTGTAGCGAGTCTTGCCTTGAATATGTATCGTATTCTCATCACACGCGGCTTTGTGGGCCGAGCCTCTAGGGCTTAGAAATTTCATGAAAGAACTCATCGACTCATCAGTTCTGAGCGCGGTGCTCCGTACGTGGTGTGGCACTGTGCTGCGCTGCGAGTTTAGCCATGGGTCCTGACGACTCGTGGGGAGTTTACCGGCATAAAATTTCATGAGGAAATAAACGCCGATTGAAAACTCCTGACAACAGCACCGAAAGCTTTGCCGCCTTTGGCTAAACAAGTCGAGATATTCCCATGGGGATGATGGCCAGTATGCCAGATAGTAGTAATAGTATGCCGTCACCAACTTGCGGCTAGGTCAGACACGGGAAAAAAGCTTCATCAAACGGTCGGCGACAGGCCAGAGTAGGTTATTTTGGATTGGCATGTCAGCAGTATCTATCTAACAGGACCCGGTGGGAGTATTGCAGGCGCCGCTAGCGAAAAAGACTGCTTTGGGAGATTTCTCTCGGCACGCGTAAATGGTCAGGACGTTTTGGAGGCGAAACAGGTCTTGACGATAAGGAAATGGTGCCTTGAAGAGAAGAAAAAAAGATTTTTGTCGCAAGCCGGTGGGAAATTGGTGTTATGCCCTGCGCTGCTGATGCCTGAGGCAAAAACCTTTAGCGTCTCAAAGAGGATTGAATTACGTAAGCTGTGAATTCTGTCAATGTGGGGGAAGTAGTACGTACCGCTGCGCTGTGAACGTCGAGCCACCAAAAAAGTTCGAGGCGCGAGGTTAAGAGGATATCCAAAGTGGTGCTTTGGCCTTCCGAAGCAACCATAGGAAGAGTGCCGCCATGTCAGCCTCAAGTAGAGGCAGCCGAGCCTTTCGAGGCGTTCTATCGTGTAGGGATCTCTCATGTAGGAATCAATTGGCCATGGGCTAACTGGATGATCCAGCATCTTCAACACTCTGCTCTCGATGCGCAACTAGCTATGCAGCATTGCCTCGATTCTACTCCTCCACTGCTGCGGCAGCTGTTGAGACATCTACCGCCAGTAGTCCTACACCGGTACCTTCAACACGAACACCGCCTCCTTATGATATCCGCTCCGGCCTCATCCTCACCCGGCCGCCCCTCTTGACCAGACGCCTGCACCCTTTCGAGAACGCCTACTTCTTTTACCAGAAGCGCCTGGAAGAGCGCCTGAACACCCCTTTCATTACTAGCATATACTTCAAGCCCGACACTGCGACGCAGTTGGACTGGAATCTCAAGGTTAAGGAGCGTGGCGGTACCGTCGCCAAGGAGCTGGGTGTTTATCATGGCAAGAACTCCAAGGCCTGGGACGATGAGTTGAGGGTTGGCGACCAGCTGAGTACTCAGGAGAGCATGCTTAACAGCTTGCTCAAGGATTCGGAGGCTCGAGTCAGTGATGATGCTGAAATCATTGCTCCTGAGGATGTGGTGCCTGTGGAGAGGCCCCTGGACAGAGTGACAGAGGCAGACAAGAAAGGCGATGTCAGGAGACTAGATCGCCAGTTGGAGCAGACATTGTATCTTGTCGTCAAGGGCAAGGATGGCTGGGGTTTCCCAGCTGATGTCATCCAGGATGAGAACCTTCATGAGGTAGGTCGTGTGACGCAGTATTTCTCATTGAATCTGAGCTAACAAGAGATGACAGTGTGCGCAGAGGGTGCTGGACCAAGCTGCTGGTGTCAACATGAACACTTGGATCGTTGGCCGTGTACCTGTTGCTCATCTTGTCACCCAGCCCGTTCTCGGCCCCGGTGGAGAGGTGCAGCAGAAGGGACAGAAGACGTTCTTTTTGAAGGGTAGAATCATGGCTGGCCAAGCTGATTTGAAGGATAACCCCTTTGGATACACCGACTTCAAATGGTTGACGCGGGAAGAGTTGGAAAAGGAGCTGGCGCCGGAGTACTACCGCGGTGTGCGGAATATGATAGCCGACAGGTAGATGAGTGATGATATTGCCTTCATGGCATTACGTGTAAGACTACTATTGTATAATTTACACTACTAGGTATGTACAGAGGTCCCTTGTGGGCAACTATGTGTGCCCTTGAATATCTGGATTTCATGGTGCTCTGAGATCTTTGATGTCACGACCAATTGTCACCAACTATATCAGACCATGCCGCAACCGTCTCTCATCCAACTGCAGGTGATAATAACCTTTACATGTGCATGAAATGGCTGAACTCCATGTTCTTGCTTGTTACCTCTTATAGTTGCTATAGTTTGGATCTGCATCGTGTAATGGCAGATAAAGTTTCAAGAGCTAACTTTTACAGACTTCTTGTTCTTCCTTTCGTGCCATTTCTCTTCTCTAGTTTTGCCTCCCGGAAAATATTCTGTTCTTGTATTTCATCTCAAGGATAGAATAGCTGATACTCAGAATCTGTTTTCCTGTCTGGTTCTTTGAAACGACAATATCATGGTTCGTTCAACCCTTCTTACGGCGCTCGTAGTGTCGACCAGGCTCTCCTACGCTGGATGTCCCTTTGCGGATGGTGGCGCCCGGCTCGCTGCCAGAGACAGTCAAGGAAATGGAGGATCCCGCGGTCATATGGAGCAGTTTGATGTCGACGATAACGAGGGGAGCGTCCTTACCTCAGAAGTTGGCGGTCCTATCGAGGACCAAACCAGCCTGAAGGTTGGGGTCCGCGGTCCTACTTTGATGGCGGACTTCATTCTCCGCCAGAAGATTACTCACTTTGACCACGAGCGTGTGAGTCTTATCCCAACTCAAGTAAGGCTCAGTCATTAACAGATGTGCCTTCACCTAGATCCCCGAGCGAGTTGTTCATGCACGAGGGGCTGGCGCCTATGGTACCTTCACCAGCTATGGAGACTTTAGTAACATCACTGCTGCTTCATTTCTGAGCGGTGCGGATAAGAAGACGCCTGTCTTTGTTCGTTTCTCTACAGCCTCCGGCTCACGAGGAAGTCCTGACACAGCCCGTGACGTACACGGGTTTGCTACACGATTGTATGTCGTCTCAACTTTTCTCTTTTGACAAGGTGAATGTGGTGATCTGGAATAGTCTTGCTAATAGAGATTCCTTCATAGCTACACCGATGAAGGTAATTTTGACCTCGTTGGGAGCAATATTCCTGTTTTCTACATCCAGGACGCCATTCAGTTCCCGGATCTGATGCATGCCATTAAGCCTCGACCTGACAGTGAAGTCCACCAGGCCACCACTGCCCATGAATCGGCCTGGGACTACTTCGCTCAACAGCCGTCGACTCTTCACACTCTCTTCTGGACTATGTCCGGTTATGGTATTCCAAGGAGCTACAGGCACATGGTAAGGATCCCACATGAATCGTCTTGGTGTTTCTGTAATTCTGACTCAGTAATCAGGACGGGTTTGGCGTTCACTCATACCGCATAGTCACAGACGACGGCTCTAGCAGGTTTGTCAAGTGGCACTTCAAGTCGAAGCAGGGTAAAGCTAGCTTGTTCTGGGACGAGGCCCAGCACATGGCTGGCAAAAATCCCGATTTCCACCGACAAGACCTTTTTGATGCTATCGCCGCGGGCAGTTATCCCGAGTGGGAGCTGAGCGTTCAGATCTTCACTGAGGAGGAATCTCTAGCCTTTGGAGTCGACGCCTTTGACCCTACCAAGATCATCCCCGAGGAACTTGTCCCCCTGCATCCTCTTGGTGTCCTACGGCTTGACGCCAATCCATCAAACTACTTCGCTGAGACGGAGCAGATCTCGGTAAGTAGACATAGTGTCTAAGGCGTTCACGATTGGCTGACCACATATAGTTCCAACCGAACCACATCGTTCGCGGCATCGACTTCTCTGAGGATCCCGTGCTTCAAGGACGTCTCTTCTCTTACCTTGACAGCCAACTCAACCGCCACCGCGGCCCCAACTTCGACCAGCTCCCTATTAACCGTCCTCTCGCTCCCGTCCACACTAACAACCGTGACGGTGCCGGCCAACATTACATTCATAAGAATATTGCTGCCTGTAAGTCAAACCTACAGTACCGTAAGACATGTGGACGGCATGGTTCGCTAACAGGTCGAGTAGATACCCCGAATACCCTGAACAAGGGTTGGCCTGGCCAGGCAAACCAGAGCCAGAGTAATGGCTTCTTCACTACTCGTCATGGGGCAACCGGCACGTATGTGCGCAAGCGTTCTGATACCTTTGACGACCACTGGACCCAGCCTCGTCTATTCTACAACTCCATGACCCCCTCTGAGCAGCAGTATATGATCAACGCTTTCCGCTATGAAATCAGCCACGCCACTCCTCAGGCACAGCAGAAAGTCATCGACGAACTCGTTAAGATTAACCACAACCTCGCTTCCCGCGTTGCCATGGCTCTCACCGTTAAAGTAGGTCCCCCAAAATCGGACTACTACCACAGCAACAAGACTGCTAGCATCGGCATCTATGGCAAAAAGATAAACACCATCGCCGGCCTGAGGGTCGGCGTCCTGACCTCGATCAAGGACAAAAGCTCTGTTGATCAGGCTCAAGATATCAAGTCAGCCTTTGCCGAAGACAAAGTCAAGGTCGTCATCATCGGCGAGGCTGTTGGCAACGGCGTCGATCAAACGTACTCTGCCGCTGATGCCACTAGCTTCGATGGCATCATCGTTGCCGACGGGTCTCAAAAGCTCTTTGGAAAGGAAAAGAAATTGACGCTGTTCCCCAACAGCCGCCCGGCTCAGATAATCACGGACGGTTATAACTGGGGCAAGCCTCTTGGTTTCCTTGGTGCTTCCAAGGATGTCATCCCGGCGACTGGGGCGACGCAAGGTCCTGGGGTGTATATTGCGTCTAGTGTCAAGACGGTTGTGACACAGTTCCGGACTGGTCTTGCATACTTTAAGTTCTTGGACCGATTCCCGGAGGATATTTAAATATGTTTGTTTTATCCTTGTTTTTGCGACTACTTGTTGTGATGAGCAAAGTTACTCACGTAGAGTTGATTATTATAAAAAAGTAACTCTCATTGGACCTCATGGCTGAGTTGCAATGGTTGCAGGGAGTAAAGTTGCTCCTACTAGTAGTACCATCTGTTACATGTAGTATCCTTGGCCGGAGCTAAATATCCAACTAAGAGTGCTTGACAGACATTTCAATAAGCGCCCACCTTCATCCTGATCTTCAACTCTTCATGAAAGGATTTTATGGACGCATATGAACATGCCTTCACCCTCCACCTCTGCAACAGCCTGGGCAGTTGGGCGGCAAAGAGTATTGGCGTCCTGCCATTGGACAGAAAATGTGAAGCCAAGGTCGTCAGGCTGAGCTGGGGGCCTGTTTCCCTTAGGCATTTGTATCCATCACCACGTCCTTGAGCCGATCAAGATCATCTAGTTTTCCACACTTGGTCCGTTGAAGCCTCTCAATCACGATGAATCGCGACGTCAACAACAATCGCTTTGGTGACAACACCAAGATCTACCAAGGTGATCATCATCACCACTCGCCCCACCAAGCGGCCCGAACCGCCGTCCGCGTCATTCCGTACCCACGAAACGAGGACGTCATTCAACGGACAGACATCGTTGATAAGCTCAATACGCTTCTGCCATCGCCCAAAGACTACTTACTATAGCGCTGCCCTCTGGGGCCTCGGAGGCTCGGGGTAAGTTATCTACAATGAATTACTTCCCACGCCGCACTAAGCACTACCTCCTAGCAAAACCCAACTCGCCCTCGAATTCGCTTACCGCCGAGCCCGTGACTCCGCCTGCTCTGTCTTCTGGGTCCACGCGGATAACGAGGCAACTTTTACCCAAGATTACAAAACGATTGCGAGGAAGCTGCACCTGAATACTAAACTTGACGGCGAGAAGCTGTTTACAGCAGTGCGCGACTGTATTGAATCGCTGTCCCAATGGCTGCTCGTCCTCGATAACACCGACGATGTGTCACTATTTGGAGTCGGCCAGACATCGAGAGAGTCAAAAGCATTGATCGACTACATACCACGCGCTCCTGGGGGGACAGTGCTATGGACCAGTCGCGACAAACCAGATCCTACATACTATCGCTTATCTCGACAACCAGAATATCCCCTTGGAGGTTCTGATTGCCTCTGCTTCATTCTACAGGGGACTGCGGGGAGAGCATTCGCCTGAAGTGAAACAGCAAGTGGAGAAAGCTATTATACGGCTTACTGAGTTCTCGTTTATTGGCGCACGCAACACAGAGGGTGAAGAACGGAGCTTTGAGATGCATAAGCTCGTGCAGGAGGCCGCGCGTTACGACCTCAATAGAAGGAGGCTTCTAGAAAAGAATTCAACAGGACTAAGAGCCAGACTACGAGGTGTGATGAAACGCACTAGGACCAACAAGGACGAAGCATACTTCTCAAACGTTGCCTTACAAGTCATTACAGACCTTTTCCCTGAACGAAAGCGAGAGACCTGGAAACAATGCGAGAAGTATGTGACACATGCGTTACAAGTCAGCAAGTGGTCGGAGATGTGTGGGAAAGACGTTGAGGCGTCTGACCTTCTGATTCGGGTTTCGAACTATCTATTCGACTGTGGAAGTTGGATGGGGAAGGAAGCGGTGGATAGAAGTGCGTTAAAGCTACGAGAGAGGAGTCTCGGCGAGAAGCATCCAGACACAATCGAGGCTATGGGGTCTCTCGCAACATCATACCATCAGCAAGACCGGTATAAAGAGGCAGAAAAGATTGACCTTAAAGCACTAGAGCTACGGCGAGAGATTCTAGGCCAGAAGCATCCAGATACAATCGAGGCTATGGGGTCTCTCGCAACATCATACTACCAGCAAGGCCAGTATAAGGAGGCAGAGGTGATCGAACTCAAAGTACTAGAGCTACGGCGGGAGATTCTTGGCAAAGAGCATCCGGATACACTCTGGGCTATGTGTAACCTTGCTTCCACAAAGGAGAGGCAAGGCCGGGGAAATGAGGGTATGGTTCTGATGAGGGAATGCTCGCAGTTACGGCATAAAATCCTGGGATCCGACCACTCTAACACAAAATTATCAGACAAGGCTCTCGAAGACTGGAGCACTTAAGGTGGAAAAGGTGCTGTAATGATGAGTGCTTGTTTTGTTCATATATCGAGGTGTGGTGTAATGATCTGCCTTAGTAGTAAAAATTAAACAAGACTCAGCAAAGGAATTGTTCTTTCCCACCGCCAAGAGATGGTTCATTCATCACAGATTGTATGAGCACAGAACATGAAAACGACGCGTATTGAGAGTCGCGTTAGCGCAATGACCCCGGTAGCCGACTATATAGTGGGTAAGCATCGCGGTCCGCATGGCCATTTCAGTACTCCGTACTCCGTATAACGTCACAAGTTGCAAGTTGTAAGATTCCTCCGTACGACCAGCAACAACTCATGATCCGCCACGTATGACATGACGGAAAATTGACCCGACTCTCCCGCTCCGAAACACGGGCTTGGGAACTCACTTGATGCCCTTGTTCTCAACACCCTAGCCGCGAGACACCGGCACCAGCTACGGGAGGCGGACAAGCGACGGGAGTGTCTGTCTTTGTGCAACACCTCCATCTGGAACACCATGGATCGCACGAGGAGGTCAGAGTACGAGTCTCTGGCTGATGTGGAGGAATACGCCGCCGCGCCTGAAGATGCAGCGCTGCTGGGCACAGAGGAAGAGGTGCAAGTGCCGTTCTCGCGCATCGAGTATGGCATCTTCTGCTTCCTCGGCGTCGCCATGCTCTGGGCCTGGTATGCCTCTCCTGCTCCCCGATATGATATGTTCTGCTAGCTAACTTGGTAAATAGGAACATGTTCCTCGCTGCCGCTCCGTACTTTGCCTCGCGCTTCGCCGGCGATTCCTGGATCGAGGCCAACTTCCAATCGACAATCCTCACCGTATCGACCGTCACCAACCTCATCGCCGCTCTGATCCTCAGTAACATCCAGCATTCCGCCTCATACCCTTTCCGAATCAATCTCGCCCTCGTCATCAACACCGTCATCTTCGCCCTCCTCACCGGCTCGACCGCCGTCTTCCTCGATGCTTCACCGGGACAATACCTCACCTTTGTGCTTCTCATGGTGGCATGCACTGCCTGGGCAACAGGCTTGTTACAAAATGGTGCATTTTCATTTGCCGCGGGCTTCGGACGCCCAGAGTATATGCAGGCTCTCATGGCTGGCCAGGGCGTTGCTGGTGTCTTGCCCTCCATTGCCCAGGTCGTCTCAGTACTCATATTCCCTCCTGGTCAAGACAAGAAGCACACCAAAGGCAGTTCCGGCGAACCCTCCGCATTCTACTACTTCCTCGCCGCCGTCGCCATCTCTCTCGTAGCCCTCGTGGCAATCATTCCCCTAATCAGGCGACATAATCGCATGGTAGAAGCCCGCGCCGCCGAGTACATGGCCTCCTCCATCACCAGCATCGAAGAAGCCGAGCGCGCCGCCCGCAAAGTCGTCTCCCTCCCGCACCTCTTCAAAAAGCTACACTGGCTCTCCCTCGGTGTGGCCATGACTTTCACCGTCACCATGTTCTTCCCCGTCTTCACAGCCAAGATTCTCTCCGTGAGGAAAGACGGAGGCCTACTCTTCCAACCACCGGCATTCATCCCCATCGGCTTTCTCTTTTGGAACTTGGGCGATCTCGCCGGCAGAATGGCCACTATTCTTCCCTTTAGCCTGAAAGACAGGCCGTTTTTGCTCTTCATGCTATCGGTAGCACGTATAGTACTCTTGCCTCTCTACCTTTTGTGTAATATCAATGGTCGAGGCGCCATTGTTCCGAGCGATTTCTTTTATCTTTTTGTTGTTCAGATTGTTTTTGGGATCACGAATGGCTGGCTGGGCTCGAGTTTCATGATGGCTTCTGGCGAATGGGTTGACGACGGGGAGCGTGAGGCAACCGGCGGGTTCATGGGTTTGTGCCTTGTGGCAGGTCTAACGTCTGGTAGCCTGTTGAGTTTTACGGTATCTGGCATCTAACAGAGGCATCACAGGATGGGGTAGGTAATATTGTGGGATCGGCGTTTTTGTAACATAGCGTCAACGCTTGCATAGAATCTTGCGGACTGAGATTGAATAGCTTTCCGGGGTTTGTTTGTTTATTGGTTTGAAAGGATGTCCTAGCTTGTATTTTCATGATAGACAGACCACCATTCATCATTCATTCAAAGTTATCATCTAGTAATACCATGCAAAAGTCCGATAGATGCTGCATCCCTTTATCCAAAAATGACAATCAACCAGGACCTGCCCGCTTTATGTACGCAGTTGACCCATGTATTGTCTTCAAAGAGGTCAAAATAAATAACCGCAAACGCCGTTTCAAAGTCCTGTGAAACCTTGGAGCCTGTCCCAGTTTGGAACTTTGTTAGATAGTTAATGAAGAGCAAGATTATAGGGATTAGCCAAATTTGAGTAAGGTAAAAGAATGAAAACGTGATGCGGAAACTGTCGTGTTCACGTAACACAGCACATGTCTGACACAGGATCGCTCCTGAAGGGGTTATGAGCAGCGTCTGGCGGTGTGCCTGCTGGTTTTCTCTTGAACTTCTCCAACCCCCTCTGCAGGACTTCAACGTCTGTTTTGTGTGTGTAGACCGCCGTTGTCGATTCCAACCGTGAGAGTAGGGCATCGGGTTGAAGAGATGCAATCTTATCAGTTGGGTTCTTCTCTTGTATGAGAAGAATCTCTGGTTTATCCGTGCGTTTTACAGATGGCCACTCAAGGAGGCAAAGGGATGGCGGGTGATAGTAGGAGTCGCCACAAACGATCCAGTCAGCTGTGTAAAAGCCGCCCTTGATGAGATCCTGTTCGGTATTACACCAGTAATCAAATTTTGTCTTCGGATCTTTCCAGTCGAAATCTCCTAGGCGAATTTTGATGGGCTCGTTTTTGTCCACGGGGACCAGGGCAAAGCATGTGCAATCACGGAGTGTCATGGCGATGACAAAATTTCTATCATCAGAGTTCGCCTGCAGTGGCCCGACCCGATCGAGGGCCTCCTGCTCTTCCCTCAGCATATGGATCGCCGTGTGATTGGTAATCTGCTCCAGGGCGGCTCGAAAGCAATCCATCGGCATACCAGGGGGCTGTGACGCTATTCTAAAGGGTGAGCTGACCTGTCGAGGACTTTCCGAATTCCCTAGGGTCAGGGGACAAGGTTTGCTTTCCGGACATGGCTTATTCGTGCTAGGATTATAGACATAGTTGCGAAGCCTCAAGGCACATTGCCTACACCGGATGGCGTTTTCGGGTGCACTCGGAGATTGCAACAGCCACTTTGGCTTGAACTCAATCAGGTGGGATTTGTCTCCTTGAAACATATGAGCGCTTGGAGAGGACGGGAGAATAGAGTGAAAGACACTCACCGTCTGGTCGCATGTCTTCAACGAGGAACCCCCAACCAACCGGACCGATGAATGAACCTCGAAATTTGGGGTCCCGCGTCTGGTTAGTCGCTGCAAGGATGACATTGAGTTCCTCAACAATGCCGGACCTGTGCAGTACTACCAGCTCCTGGCGCACGGCATAGTCACCCAGGCGCGGTCGGATGTCTGCGTGAAAGAATTCTTGTTGGCGGACATAACTGGATGTCGGGGCTTTGCCTATTGCTGGTACTTTGGCGACCCTCAGAAGTTTGCCTGAGCGTAGTTAGCAAGAGGACAAGAAGCGCGCAAAAAAATAAGAAACACGGAAAAGCATAAATAATGATATTGCGGCAATGGAACAGTTAAGCACGGGCATATTACCTTTGAACTGCGTGCCGATAACTCGACTGTTGGGAGGAATCTTGATCTCAAAGACGGCATTTGCCGCGCCCTCACCAACCAACTTGACGGGCTTGGTGCCCTTCGGGAGAATGCTGACCTGGTGCAACATGTTGTTGGATCCGTTGAACCGGCTCCCGTCGCGGGTGCCGATAATGTGAAGATTCATGTTCCGCAGAGCGGCGTCATCTTCCTGCGTGATCCATGACAGATCTTCATCCTCGCAGTCGCCGGCCAGGGAGCCGATGTTGGAGGGAGGTTCGGAGCAGGTATCTCCATCTCCGCCCGGATCGGAAGATGCATCGTCATCAAAGTCGTCCCCGGCCACCGAAGACCCACGATTGGAAGCTGAGTCGTCACTGAGCTGGGGTCGGAAGGGCATACGTAATATGGACCGCACCGCCATGATTGGAGCAGCGTCGAGGGCCCTTCTGGGGCTGTCTGCAGGTCTGATGCAAGGCACTGACTTGGGGTGCTGTGGCGGGCGGGAGGCAGCACAACAACCAGTGAAGAAGGGGGTGGCGGCCAGCGGCGGGTGCTCCGAAACAAGGAGCGGGGGGTGACACAAAACCCGAGAGATAGGAGCAGCAGCAGTGGTAGTGGTAGTAGTGGTAGTAGTGGTAGTAGTGGTAGTGGTATTGCCCGCAGTAGTCGAGCAGTGCTATGTATTTGGAACGGAGATCATGGCCACATACACACACGTTGACTCTCTCTCTCTCTCTTTCTCGGTAGGGAAACGGAGGAGTCGAGTTCTCGGTCCTTTTTTTAAAAAAAGAAAAAAAAAGAAAAAAAAGGAGACGGGGGTTGGAGGAATTGAAAAGAGGGAAACCGCTGGTGGCTGATGGATAAGGAAGGTTTAAAAAGAGGCAATCGAGGCGGCGCCGCCCACCCTCTGGAGCTTATTATGTACTATGCATTGCTCGACTTGACTTACACCGCTATGGGAGTAGCAGTAGCAGTAGCAGTACAGAGTAGCAGTACGGAGTAGAGGTACGGAGTATTGACCCAACGTCTTACTTCGTACATGCCAGTAGAAGCCAGCCGAGGGCATTCTGAATCCGCGATTTACGAATTGACTGGCTCTCGTCCGATTCTCCATGCAGTTGCATTTTTCTCCAAGTGGCAAAGCCAAGGCTTGCCAGTGGCAGTTGAACGGCCTTGCAGTTCAGCTGGCTGGGTACCCTCGACACACGAAAACCGCCTTGGTGGAATGCGGCTGACACTGTACGAAGTACTACTCCATACCATACTTCGTTCGTACACAGACAGACATGTGCGGCTTGCCTGAGAGGAGCACATGTGAACCGCCCTCGCATAGGGCCCCCGAAAGGCCCGACAAATGCATTCGTGATATTTTCCTGGCTGCCAATCACTGCTCTCACGGCGGGCATCCTCGATATGCAGGGCTGAACTGGCGTTGACCGCAGGTTTGAATGCCATCAGTGGTTGGATGCCTCTTGGTCGACCCGTTCTTTTAAGCTTTGGCACGAAGCTCCCTCCCTACGAACAGAACGGACGACTTTGTTGCAACGTGCCAAAACAAACGAGGACTGTCCCGGATCTCGAGAGTTACGTATACGATACCCGTCTTGGCGTGTTGCTGCACCGCGCGCTCCTTAGCACAGAGCTAGAACGCACTACCAAGATCGCCATGCGCCTGACCGATCATCAAGGTATGACTTGATTGCATCGCGTCACGGGGTGTTGAGGATGCCTTGGGCCTGTGGTTGGGGCTGGGAAGAACATGTTCATGTTTGCCAACATGGAGGAAAAGATCATCGAAAAGCCGCAAGATGATATGGGGGAGTGTACGAAGTGATACTAAGAGGAGTCTTGACCCTGATTCGCATAGTGATGTCATTAGGGGACCTGTCAGCCACTCAAGACCCCCCGTCCTCCCCGCAGGACCAGAAGGGAACGTTTTTGTTATCCATTGTTTTGATGCGGTTGGTGGACTCTCTTTGTGTGTGTTGTCCATTGTCCACGCGAGCACCACAGTAAACTACGGAGTAGTAGTATGTGCTTCGTATGTACTTTTCGTCTAATGTGCGCAACCGCGTTTCGTCCCATCGACCGGGACGCATTTTACATAGTGACAACACATCATCGGGATAATACTCGTACCAACAGAACGGAGAGCCAGGGAGAGCTGCCCCCTCACGACCCATGTTGGTGCCCTTTTTGGTAGGTTCTGCATATAAGGGAGAGGAGGCTGGGGCTTGTGGATGTTTCCCCTTGCTGAAACGGATGCTGCAGCTCAGGCAAGGCATTGGTTGTCGAGTGACAACGGGCTAGACCTCCAAGCCTTAACTACTATATGTTTACGATGCAAGTCAGAAGACATCCGTCGAATCCGATTTGGTTCCATTTAGCTATAATAATACATTGCAGAGCAGGCCGTCCTCGCTAGCACTGCAGACCCTTAAAGCCGCATCGAACATCGCGTCGCGCTATCTCTGTTATTTGCCCAAGTCCAAGGGCTAAAGCTGCAGGCGCTTTAATAGAGACGGCCATAGGCGCTCCACTGTGTCGGGAGACCAGGAGTTGAAGTCCAGCGGTTTGTTTAGCGGGTAGAAACGCCTCCAACATCCGTGCGTCCGCGCGATGCCGAGCTCCAACTGGTAAAAAAAAAAAAAAAAAGTTCTAGCACCCGCAAAGAAAGCAGCTCTTTTCCGAGGTCACAACGCTCCAACACCTTAATAGCGTCATTCCACAATCTCAATCCTGCACTCCTGCAAACCTCCTGTTTACCTCAGCTTTGCTTCTCTATCGCCACTTCGAGTTCTCGACTTCAACATCGACATTGCCGACGATTGCTCGCTCTAGTTCCTCTTCGATCGAATCGCCATCTTCTTATTCGGCACACCCCTGTGTTCTTACGCTGCACAATCCCATTCTCTCCACTGCGAGGTGCCTCCGCGGCCTTTGACGGCCCTCGCTTTGCATCCCATGGTCTCGAGATTATAATTGCCATTTTAACATGGCCTTCAACTTCAACTGGTCGCCTCTTACGGCAGACGCCGAATTCTATCGACGCGCCCGCGACCTTTTGACCAAAGCCCTAAACAAGTCGCCCAAGCCCCCGATTATCGTCGATGACATTCTCGTCAGCGAGTTCAACCTGGGCACCGTACCCCCGGATCTCGAGATCCTCGAGATTGGTGACCTGGCCGAAGACAGATTCCGCGGCATCTTTAAAATGTGCTATTCTGGAGACGCTTTTTTGACGCTCAAGACGCGAGTTCAGGTACGTTGCCATCCCACATCGTCGCATATGTTGTTGCCCCTATGGAGCTCTGGCGCGCCTCGCGACGCAATTTTCCGACAACGCCCGATGCATCCGTTTTGTCCACTATATTTATACATCCACGCACAACATCACACAATGGCATTTCTGCTATCGTCTGCCAGCGAAATCGACCGAATAGCCTCTGGGCATTTCGGTGTGCCGGATAAGCGTCTGGCAGTGTGGTATGGTTGGCGCCCACAGCGTGCAGAGATGCTATGCTATGCAGTCCTCGACCACCCAGAGTGTCCATCATGAACCACACGCACACCATGATGCCCAAACCCCTCAATTTCTGCATTGGGAAGCGGCACAATTAGCATCTCCCTGCATAATTGTGCTGTTTCGCACTCACCGCCTCCCTGGCCTTGCTTCTCGCCCTTCGCCCCGGCGGTCAAGACGGCCTTTGACAGGGGTCTTAGTGGATTTGGTGGCTAACATGAACGCTGCAGGCTAACCCCCTCAACACCTACCTCTCCTCCAAACCCGAGTTCACGTCCCCACAGCCGCTCGCCGCCGCTTCGGGCCTCACGATTCCGCTCTCAATCACATTGTCAGATATCAAGTTGTCGGCCTTCATCATACTTGTGTTCTCCAAGCAAAAGGGATTGACATTGGTGTTTCGCAATGACCCTCTTGAATCGCTCAAGGTCTCGTCGACCTTTGACTCTATTCAGTTCGTGCGGGACTATCTGCAACGTACCATTGAGCAGCAACTACGGAATCTCATGATGGATGAATTGCCGGCGATTATCCATCGGTTGTCACTACAGCTTTGGTGCCCCGACCAAGCAAATAAGGGCACCGAGACTCCAAAAGAGGAAACAAATGAAGAGGGGGTCAATCCACTATCAAGTCCGCCCCTGGACCCTGTTGATGCCAATGGCAATGTTCTGGATGAAAGTGCTGTCTCGGAAATCACGCTGAATGGAGGGGGGGAGATGCAGTCCCTCTTCTCGCAGAAGAACCTGTTGCGCCTCGCTGCATTGACCGACTCGCATCGAACCCTGTCGCTGTTCACTCCGGGCATTCGGGACGTCGTATTCCGTGCATGGTCTGGATGCAACGAACGTTCTGAAGTCAATACTCCACCTTTCTCGTCACCCAGTCGCGTCAGGACACATTCACATCCTGGCGGGTCAAGCACCACTTATACCTTTTCCGATTCAGGAAGCGCTGCGCATGGCTATTTGCCGTCGCGGCCTTCTACGGCGAGTCTGAATTCCGCGCCGACAGGATTGAACGTTAACGGCGCCCATCGATCACGGCCGGGCCGCAAGAAGAAGAACCGTGTAGTTAATCTCCGGCGGGCCAAGTCTGAGGCAGGCTCCCCAGACAATGTGTCCGAGGACAATGCGCCTTACTCGGAGCCCCTACCCAACAACTCCATACCAGAAGAGCCGGAATTGGAGAATGCTGTTTTCGACGAAGATCCTTTCAGCGACCAAGTACCCATATCCGAGCCTGGCGAGAAATCCTTAACCCTGGAGGAGCTTACATCTGCTCTAAAGGATTTAAAAATGCTCGCCGACGCTACGGCTAACGGCCGCAAGCCGGTCCCCGAAAAGAGTGCGTCTCCTCGCGAGGCGTCACGCTCCAAACCTCAGTCGCCTTCTGTCATGCTTGATGACGCATGGGTTATGAAGATGGCCAGTGAGATCGCAAGGCGCGTTTACGACGAAAAGCGCCAACAACAACAGCAAGGCATGTGGGACGAGTCGGAAGACGCCCCGCCTCCTGCATACAACGAAGCTACAGCCCACTGAAAAAAAGTGGTGAGTAGGTACCGTTTTTGAGTGAGTTGAATAAGGATATGGGAAAGCCCTGTACATATCGCTATTCGCTCGTTACAAGACTTTTGTTTCTCTTCACAGCCTTCATTTCATGATGTACAGGCGTGGGGTTTGATTATTTTGTTGGAACATCTTTTTGACATTGCTAATGTATATACCTCGGCGTTTTTGGGGAGGGGCAAGGGCACACACACACATGCATCATCATCAAAAAAGGAGGGAGCGGAAAACTGGCTGGATGCCGGAGGGTGGGTCGGGTGGTGTTTTGGCAATGCATGATTTGATACCCAACCGACCGTTTTTCATGTGTCGTGTACTAATATGGAGCTGCCGCCGCCCTGCGAGCAGACGTGTACGATGGTTGGTGTGTGTCTTGTTTGGTTTCTCGACGGACCGCCCACACACAGGGGCGTGTCGTGTATTATTAGTCTAGGGCTTGGTCGACCATGGGGGCTTTTTTCCCTATGTGGATCAGCAGATCATGCCGTGTACGGAGTTCTTTTTGAGTCGCAGAAGCGTGCAAAGCGATTTTTACTATGTATTTCTAGAAAGGACATGCGACAAGCGCGTGTTGTGTACGAACATGTATGGATAGGGACAGAACAATCTCCAATCTGGAATATCAAATCAAAGATCACTACTCTTGACAAACATATTATAAAGTACTCTGGTGTCATATAGGATGTCTGTACTTCGTGGAATAAAGTGATGTGTCTCATTGTACGACTGCGACATGCAGCGAAGATCGAGATGGGTGTGGATGTGGAAGGGGGAAGAGGTTTATATAGTCATGACTAACTAGTCGTAAAGCTGCATAGTATTCCTAGTCTCACCGCAACTCTACAGATGCATCACCGGCCATTTTTTTCCCTCAATTCTCAGGAATGTGTGTGTGTATGCGTTACTGCAGCTACTTACTCAACTAGTGGTAGCGTTCTATGCGAGGGGCGGAGAACGATTGATGTCATCCAACCGTTTTCTCCGCTTCACATGTGCATACATGCATAACTAAACCCCATCCCGTCTCCTCCCTTCGATGCAATGTTTGGTTGGCTACAGAATGGGCGACTTAAGGGGGTTTGTGCCCTCGTCTGAAAATATGCACCTCTTGGAGGGTCTGGTGATAGGGGACGTCAAACTCAATGGCCCCCTTGCCGCGGAGAAGTGAGGGGTGAGAAGTGAGGGGCTTGTCTTCTCATATCGTGGTGGCCAATGTTGATGCGGCCATCGACCATGGCTGGAATGTGTTTCGTCTCCATGGCGCCAGTTGATGCGCTGGCAGTCCCAAAGCAAGGCAACACAAAGCACCACACACACTCATGCGCTCATGCGTGGTCCTCGGAGTCGAGAACCACCCGTCAGTGCCCAATGGAAGATGCATCCTCAACTGCGGAGAAGAGGAGATGCGCAGCATGGAACAAGACTCCGCAGGCCACTTTCCCCCTCTTTCATCAATACATCTCACGAATCATGAATGCTTGCGGGGCACCCCAGATGTCCTGCGGCGAGACTTGCGCGACGATGAAGCCGACGACAACGCCGTCGTTGTTGTCGTTTTTCCTCCTCCCTAAGAGGGCTTCGCCGCCGCCGCAGCCGCCGCATTCTCCGCCTTGAGCTTTGCGAGCAGCTCCTCTTTCTTTTTAAGGTCTGAGAGGATCTGCTTGCAGATGTCGTCCGTCTTGGTCTGCGCATCCTTGAGCTTCTTGATCTCTGCAGCTTCCGTCTCGCGGCTGAACGGCTGTCCCGGACGATTCGCGTTGGGTATCATCGCCGTGCGTTCCCAGACTTCGCCGCTCTCGGGGGCCGGCAGCGGGGGCGGAATGCGACCCTTGCCTTTGCCTTTCCCCTTGCCGCCGCCGCCGGTTGGCTTCCAGCCCTTGGGTACAGCGCCGGCCGTGAGAATCTGGTAAAAGGCTTCGTAGGGTTCGTTGAAGAGTTGCTCTTCGTAGCTCCAGGATCGGACTTCGCCGTTTTGCGCCATCATGGCCTGTTTCTCCTCCTCGGTCCTACCGTAGGGGTGGAGGCGCAGGTAGTGGTACAGCGTTTGTGGTTTTTCGCCCGAGTCGTTCACATAGTAGAGCTTGATCGTGATGTCGAATTCACCCCATCCTGTCTCATTGACGACAAAGGGTTTCCCAGGTTCGCCCTCGACCACTATTCACCGCGCAGGACAGTTAGCTGCATATCCCAGCAGCAGGAGGATTGGGAAGAGAAGAAAAGAAGAAAAAACTCACTGCGCACGTAGTTTGGGATGGATTCGTGCAGCTTAAACTGTACCCGTCGGACCCAATATGTAATGTCGGTGTCTTCCAGACCCTTCACAAAGACCTGCCATGAGTGCGTGTGGTTATCAGGCGTCCCAGGCGGTTTCGGATTACTATCTGAGAAAGGAACCGCGGTGCTTCCCACAATGAAAGGGCGGCGTATTTGCGTCAGCTTCACGCGCTTGCCGAATTGATTTGACGGCGCCATTGCGATATGTGATGCTGTTGCGAGACGGGACTTCAAGATGATATTGTCCCAGCAAATTTGGCGCGGCGCGTTGATGGTGGAAAAAGCGAAGAATAGTGTCCAGAGTTACTCAGCCTTGCAGATATGTCACCAGGATCCACTTCTATTAGCCAATCATGTCATAGCATGAATCCAGAGGTCACAATGACGTTGTGGTGCCTTGCCGAGGGAATTTGTTCAGCCTTGTGCTAGCCCAATGCATGATTTCATGATGTTCCAATTGTGTGGTCTGATTTCCTTCATGTCGTAGTGACATCTATCAGATTCTGCCAGCAATCGTCATTACCTCTCGCATATAATTGGAAGATTTTGCCAAATTTATCCGTTCCTTTCATCTACAATCACCACTATCCCATCTTATCAGCCGGAGACCTCCGGGACTTGACGAGATCTCACTCTAGGCCATGGCGGCAGCTAAGAGGCTAATCGTCTGCGGAGGCAATGGTTTCTTAGGCTCGAGAATCTGCAAATACGCCGTCGCAAGGGGATGGGATGTGACATCATTCAGGTAAATCTCACATGGTTCCCTGCTCTGAGGCAATAAATCCCAAACTCAAACCATCTCTCACACATGATCTAGTCGATCTGGTGAACCACGATGGGACACAGTCACCTCATCGTCTTTACCTCCATCCTGGGCTCACAAAGTCCATTGGGAACGTGGCGACATCCTTGAACCTTCAACCTACGCAGCGTTGCTCAAAGGCAGTGATTACGTCGTCCACAGCATGGGCATTCTCCTCGAGGCCGACTACAAAGGTGTCGTCTCTGGCAGAGAATCGCCCATAGCAGGACTCCAGAAAGCGTTTGCCCCGGTGAGGGATCGGGGCATCGACCCTCTTCACAACAAGCCCGGTGAGGGCATCAAGCCCTCCAACCCCAAGGACCAATTCTCATACGAAGTTATGAACCGAGACAGCGCCATCGCTCTCGCTAAGCATGCTGCTGCCGAGAACACGAGCACTTTCTGCTACATCTCTGCTGCGGCTGGAGCTCCAGTCCTGCCTCACCGGTACATCTCCACGAAGAGGGAAGCTGAGAGTGTGATTGCAGCCAACTTCCCTCAAATGCGAGGGATTTTTATGCGCCCTCCGTTCATGTACGACAGCTCACGTAAGATTACCATGGGTGTGGCTGCTGCTGCCGGCGCGGCATCGCTCTTCAACAGTCTCACTGGCAACGTCCTCAAGGGGTTCATGGGTACTGCTGGAACAAAGCCCCTTCAGGTTGAGACGGTGGCCGAAGCTGTGGTTGAGGCACTGAGTGATGAGAAGGTACAAGGACCCGTGGAGATTGAGCAGATCGAAGAGCTGGCGTCCAAAGCCTGGAGAAAATCGATGTTGTAGCATTCTCATGCAATAACCAAAAGCAAACGCTATGTATAGCTACAATAATTACCCCCCAAAAAAACGCAAATCTATAGACATCCCTCATCCATCATTTCATATCATGGTTCCCCGCTCAAAGCTATCCCGAATCTCCGCCGTGTATTTATTATAGAAGCGCGCCAGCTTCTGGTTGAACTGTTTGTTCTTCTCGTTGATGTATGTAACATCTCCATCCTCGCCATTCTGCGCCATCCGCTCCTTTCTCTTTTTCAGTCGCATCTCCTCTGCGCGCTTGAGATCATTGACGAGGCGATCAATCGCATCCTTGTCAGGCTTGTTCTGCGTGAAAGATGTCGAGTCGGCCGTAGAGTAGAAGGAACCATCCTTGTCCACAGCGATGAGTTCGCCATCCTCCGTCTCGACGATATCCAGACCGCCTGATGCAGCAGCTCGCTCGATTGCAGCCATCTTCTGCTTTTCGTATTTCTCGAGGTCTGGGTTGACGTTTCGCAGCTGTCGTTTGTAGGACTTGTTGGCTTCCTGATGATAATCTTGGAAGGCGTTGTTGTCGCGATGCGCGGCCTTCTTCTTCATCCGCTTGTCCCACCTCTCGCTCTCGTCGATGGTCCAGTCCCAAGCGCGCTTGCGCTCAAAGTCTTCGCCGGCCTCTTCAGTGTCTGCCTTGAGAAGTTTGTGAGATGCAATCGCGTGCCTCCGGTGCAGAACGGTGAGTTCGCTTGGGTCCGTGGCGAGGCGCTGAGACTCGAGGGTTGCCTCTTTGAAGTTTGTTTCTGATGATTTTTTGGCTCGGGCCTGTAGAGCCTTGAAGCGCGCCATGCGCTCTTTGGCCTTTGTCGCAGCATCGGAGTCTTGGGATGTCTCCTTTTCTGAGTCTGCGGGAGGCTCTTCCGAACTTTTCTCCTCGATTTGTTGTGGTTCTTCGACAGCTGGCTCTTGCGTTTGGTCGTGCTCATGTTCCTGCTCCGCGGCGATGGCGATGGCGGTAGCATCATCATCCGTTCTTCTCTTCTTTGCTGGAGGTGCCATTTTTATGGTAGGTGAATGCGACTGAGGTACAGAGAGATTGGAGGATTGTCGTGGTGTTGATGATACAGTCGGTTTGGGATACTCTTCGAGTTCTACGCGCCTTTCCTGCCAAACCTCCAGAAGACTTGCAAGTTACCTTACCTAACCTACTAAGGCCCGGATATACGTGGCTGCGTTTCCGAAGAGCACTAAGAACAGCGTCTGTGGCCTGTGGATCGCGTTGAACGGCTCAGATTTCAGTGGGCCATCCGCGGAAGGGGCCCGCTGTGATCCGTAGCTTTAGTGGAATCTGGGGTAACAATCGGCAGCAGCTCCCCTGTAATTAGGCCTATGGCCACTGGCTGTATGCGCTCGCATGGCCTTCAGGGCATTGAGCTCCCAGCGAGTCATGTTTTTCCTCCAAATCCCGCCTCGATGCCCATATGCGCCTTTGAGCCTTTGCTTGCTCTTCAAGGACTCATGCGATCCTCAACCTGAACAGCTTATATAGGATGATACGCTCCTCGTCTTCACGGGCAGTGTCCCGGCTTGCCAGCGCGGAGTCGCAATGCGTGGTGCATTACCAGAGGCGATTTAAAACTTTTGTGCGCAGAGTTGACAAGAATGATGAAGTCTACTTCACGCTGGCCAAGAAGGGTCCATCACGAGATCCGGATCCAACGACACTGCACAATGATTTCTTTGAGATGCCGGACCTATTACTGGACTTGGATGCTGAGGGGAGCCGACACGTCCGATCCAGCGATGAGGGTGATGAGGAGCAGATGAAGGTCAGATGGGAGCTCATTCCAAAGCGCGTTGCTGTCCAGGCTCGTATGAGGGAGCTTGAAGAACAGCTTGCAGAGTCACGGCGCAAGGTGAAGGACATATTATCGCAACCGACGAACATATGGCGGCTTACTTCCCATGACCTTTTGTCCACGGCTCTTCATGGAGCTCCTAGGGGCATTGAAGAGGCTCAGGTGGGGGGGAAGGATATGGGAGCTTCCCAAAGCTCGGAAGAGTTGGATGCTAAGAGGGTTCTTAGCATTATCGAGACCCTTCGCTCGGAGAATGGCATCCCTTCTCATGCGGCAGAGAATGACCGACATCTCCTGGAATGGATGATACTGCGACGGAGGGGCCTTGACTATTCAAAGAAGAGTCGAAAAGAGGTGCCTCTATCGCCAACGAAGCTTAGCAAGGCTCTAAGAGAGCAGACGTCTCTTATGGGCATTCGTCGACTAGTCTTCCAATCTCTAACCTCTGGGACTGATGGGCCTGGTTATGCCCAACAACTAGGCTTTTCCGGAGACTCAAAGCTATCACTAAACATTCCCCGGGAAATACGAGATGCATGTTTGAGAGTTCTTGGTCAATACCCAGAAGACTTTGGTGCTCGCATTGAGACATTAACGTTCCTCGGCAACCTTGCGGAAAGGCTATCACAAGACGGTGGAATTATTGGAGCAGCACTGTGTGGACTCGCTTTGAGACTTTCTTCAGAAGTGGGAAATATCGGAGGGACATCTGAATGGCTCCATCGTGGCTATGCCGATGGTATCTGGGACGACGGTATTGAGCCATTGGCAGACGTATTCGAAACATTGCAGGCATTCATCGAATTTCCGCGAAACACATGGCAGAGCGGCTTACACTCCACTCAGGAGCGCCAACTCCTCTTCCAGCTATTAACTGGCATTGATGAAAACCATTTGTTGATGTCTGACTCGTTCCGAGCTTTAGCTATGCACTATCTACGCGAGGGGAGTGATGTTCCCACTCAGCAGGCATTCAGCATTTACGAATCGTACATTATGCTCCTCGGCCGTCTAGGAGCTATCAGAACGTTGTGGAAAGAAGGACAAGTTTCGGCACCTTTGGTGAAGAAGCTGTTGGAGAAACGGAAAGTCGCTGGAAACGTGGAGACACTATTCCACGCTGCATCAATGGCTTCACTGAGAGTTACTGTGCCTCCTGTTGGCGAATCCTCACCAGATCCTAGTCTGGATGAATGCGTCACGCTAGACTATCATCAAATCGCCTTGCAGAATCCCGATGCCTGGCTCAAGAACATAGGAGAGGCGGCCACGTCGGGCAGTCCTAGTCCGAGTCGCGGAGGTGCAATTGGGGATATCGGGCCGGCCCTGAGTCTTCCGCTTAACGAGTGGCTTCAGAGAGTGGATGAACTTATTCAACGCAAAGCCACGACGGGTTAATGTCTATCTAGAAGACCAGGAAGCGATATGGAACTGGTCATAGCGGCGGCTGGTGACGGTTGATGGATGGATTACCAGCGCCAATTTCTTGTATGTTGTATTAAATATCTATATAAAGTCGTACGGCTTGACTCCTTGACTCCCAATGCTGGACGGACACAATCCTCGCCTGGTTCAACCCATCGGATTTCCAAAAGACACTTCGGTACTCCGTACATGTTCAATTATGCGCCCTCGCACTTCATAGGATCGGCAAGTCCTCGAAGAAGGAAAAGGGCCCAATTCCCACACGCTTCATTGACCAGACAGACAAAACGAGTGTCGCAACGGCCAAAAATTGTTAGCCAACAACCTTTGCCTCCATCTTCAAAACAAATTGATAACGGTCTCTGAGAATATAGGTATCACCTCGACTCTGAACTCGGGCTATCGCTCCTAGTATTTCGCCACAGATAACTCTGATTACCACAGATTACTGTCATTGCCACAGATAGCTATAATTATCCCAGAATGAATGCGTCAAGACAAAGGATAGAAAAGTAAACTACTGGACCTACGACAGAATCTCAAATGACATTGCTTCTGACTCACTAGCCACAGTTAAACAAGTTAAACAACTCAATGTCTGAGACGACAATAGCCTGCTGTTTCGGATAGCCATGCTTTTTCAGGCCCATGTCTTGGATCTGGTCCCTGAAGGTACTCCGTAGTAACCTCAAATTAGGTTGACGGCGTGAAGTCGGAGAGAAAAAAAGAACATTATGGGTCGCATCGCGATTTTGCAGTGGCCTGCATTAGCTTCCATCGAGTCGACATGACGCCTTCGCCAAATCAGCCTAATAAAAAGGAACAGAATGATGAAGATTTCATTTGTTCATAATCATTGGTGAGATTTGATGCCATCGCCCCACATGGCTGGGATAAAGGTGCCTTTACTAAGACAATTACTACTATTACTATGATTAGTGCCCATCGTGAGGATCGGAGATTGGGGAGAGCCTAATGTACATATTACTACAAAGGCATTGTCGTTCAAGATGATACGTATCGCAAAGTACAGAAGACAATGGTGTTTGTACATTTATGCAGTTCCTATGATCTCATATCAAGTATAGGGGCTACCACAAAGGACAAGTAGATGTAGTATTACTACAAGTATGTACGAAGTACTCCGTAGTACTCCGCACAGGTACCGCGATCCGAGGCTTGAATGGAGGGGCAGCGCAGCAACGCGTCGACGCCAGCAGGTCACATTAATATCGCTCCAGAGAATCTCGCCTGACGATCGCCCGCCTTATCCTGCGCAACAACACAACACTCTCTCGCCTCACCATCTCCCTTGGGCCATGGGGGCCTGCCTATGCGGCCCGCATTTGCTCCATCATTAACTTGACAAACAAACAAACATCACTTCGCCAAGCTCTAACACACACACACACACACACACATAGAGAGAGAACGAACAGCGGAAGCGACGCAGCTTCAGGAGTCCGTCTGTCAGCAGTCCGTCATGCCAGAGTCAGACTACTCCACCGGCAGTGAGTCGCCGCCGCCAGCGCCGCCACCAGCCAGGCGCAAGAGCATTGCAAATCGGATCCTGGGTTCCTTCAACCAGGTGCGCAAGGACAAGGACAGAGACAAGGACCGCGACAAGGACAGGGACCGGGGAGACAGAGACAAAGGCGACAGAGACAGAGGGGACAGAGACAGAGACAGAGACAGAGACAGAGACAGAAATGGCGCCTCTCCCCCCGTCAAGCGCCGTGCTTCAACCGCCAACAAGACCTCTCCCATAACTCAGATTCGATCATGGCTTAACACCTGCAACGCCGAGCACGATCACCACTGCAGCGGCAGGGATGATTCGGGAAGCGCCACTTGGCGTCCTGCCTACCTCATCGACACCGTCGCACGTTGCTTGGTCAAGGCGAAACCAACCGATAGATACCTTGCCCTGAGCTACGTCTGGGGTCCCACAGATCCGCGCCGCGGGCCGGACACCACGGCGCAATTGCTCAAGTCCAATGTGCAGGCTTTCCAGTCGAACCTCCCGGAAGCGGATATACCAGAGACCATCTTGGATGCCATGTATTTGTCCAAGAAGCTAGGCCTGCGCCATCTATGGGTCGATCGGCTGTGCATTGTTCAGGACGATGCTGATGATAAGGAGAATCACATCCGGCGCATGGCATATGTCTTTTCGAACGCATATCTCACAATTGTCGCAGCCCACGGCGACGCCTACACCGGCCTCCTCCCTATTAACCCGCGGCGCTCCGCTCGCGAAACCAAGCCTAGCAATCGGGACCACAACGAACTCCTCAAGATGTCAAAATGGAACACCCGTGGGTGGACCCTTCAAGAGCTCCTGTACTCGCGCCGTGCTGTTTTCCTCTTCCAGGATACCGTTACATGGGAGTGTCACTGCAATCTCTGGCAGAAAGGCGCCACGAACCTCCTACCCAAGCTCCGTGGTAATCGGCATGACTGCACACATCGGCTTTCCTCGGCTGCCTTTGGCTTCCAGCATGCGCCGTGGCCCGACCTGGACGAATACGCGCGCATTGCTGCTGACTACAGCGCTAGGAGAGTTACCTATGTGGAAGACACTCTGAAGGCGTTTTCGGGCATCACGTTTGTGCTCTCGCGTGTCTTTTCCGACGGATTCATGTACGGGATGCCTCTGATGTTTCTCGATATTGCCCTGCTCTGGCGACCGCAAGCATCCATCAGACGGAGAGCACCGCCACGTCCCCCCTTTCTTCCCTCATGGTCCTGGATGGGCTGGTGGTTCGATGGTGTGCCTGTCGATCTGACCTTGTGGAAAGCAGCTGCAGACTACGTTGAAGAGACGAGCTCGGCCAAGGTCGGACAGAACTCTAAACGATTCCGTCCCTTGCATCCGTTCAGGATTAAGCCCACAGTGACGTGGAATCTCACTGACAGAACTTCCACGGTGCCTGTAAACAGCACAGGGCTGCAATATAGAGAACTCAGGTCTCGCAAGAACGCCGGCACGCCATTGCCCCCTGGTTGGTCGAAAAGCGGCTCGCACTTCAAGCATGACAGTGATGAGTCGACAGTCTTCAAATACCCTGTGCCGATCCTAGATCCACCCAAGGATGGAGCGTACGAGCCCGCGACTGGCGAGATGGCCTTCCCGGGCCCCCTTTTGTCTTTCAAAACCACGTCTGGATTCTTTGACGTCGACTTGTCTGATACCATGGCTCCCAAAGACAGACAGAATCCGCCAATCGCAGTTGGCAGCATCTGGAGCAAGTCTAACAAATGGATTGGCGAGTTCCGGGCCCACGATGGGTGGTTGGGCATACAAACATCCAACTACGATGGCGCCGAGAAGCTCGAGTTCATCGCCATCTCCACTGCCATGGAGCGCAGGGGTTCTTACATCTTCACCGCGGAGAGATTCGAGGAGAATATGGATGAGGACGGCATCGTTGACTTTGTGAATGTATTGTGGATCGAGAGGATCGGGGCCGTCGCGTATCGAAGGGGCATTGGTCACATTTTGCAGAAGGCGTGGTATTCACAGGCGAAGGACGAAGTGGATATTCTTCTTGGGTAGGGAGGGGATTCCTCACACATGAAACATCCCCGGGCATGGATAGCGAGGTGTGCGGCGTTTAGGACTTGGCTTGGATCTTTTGACAAGGGGTGAAGCATGGATCTTTTCATCAGTTGTGTGTATATAAGTTGGCTTGTCACGAGGATGTTTGGTTGCATGGGAGACTGGGAATTCAGGGGTTCATTCAATATTGTAGGTAAATAGGGAAACTGTATACGACTTCTGTGATATGCAGTTTTGGTGTGAGACTCCTCCGCCTTAGATAATAAGTTCCTAGATCTCTACATGTGGTGGCCACCAAGAGCAGCAAATACATAACCCCTTACGAGTGTCAGACAAGCATCAACACCTGGAGCATGAGACAAGAACGAACATGTTTTCGCGATTCATCATCACTGCCTGAAACACCAAGGGCATATATCCCTCTATCTACCAGCTCAGTGTCCAAGCAACACAAACACATGCCATAAGCATCATCATATCGAGTAAAAAGAGAAAGAGTCTCCGCAATATAAATACGTCGTCCGCTCATCACACACAAAGATATAGAGAGAAAGTATCAGAACCCTCCAGAAGCACTTCGTTGTCCTACTATTATAGCCCAACGCCAGACTCCGCTGCCCAAATGTTTTCCCAGTTGGCCAAATGCCGGATAGTGTTCCGCCAAAAACTCAAGCATCATCATGACTGCAAAATTCACGACGGAATTGTTGTTTTAAGTCGGTTTGGCTTGACCCTCGACGAAGTTGAGAGCATCTTCCGTACTGACGCAGTTGATGGAACTTGTCTTGCTGCGGAACGTCACACCGTAGCACTTGTCCGCTACGTGAACGATCTCGGGTCGGAAAGTGGTGCAGATAAACTGCGTACCAGCCTCATTTGATATCGACTCGAGTAAAGACCCCACGGCGGTACGGTACTGAGCATCAAGGTTGGCATCGACTTCGTCAAAGATGACCATTGGGCTACTCTCCGTTTGCTGTAGTGCGAAGATAAGGCAGAGAGCGCATAAACCTAGGTGATTATACGTCAGCAGGGATATCTACAATGGGTACAACAAATGGTACTTACTCTTTTGTCCACCACTGAGCTGTTGGATCTTCTGCTGCTCATCAAGGTGCTTTGAGTTAAAGGACACGCTGATCCCAACACCGATGTAGTTCTCAACGCTGCCTCGCGCTTCCTCATCCGATTCTTCGGGTGGTGCTTGGCGACGGTCAGTCCTGCGCTGGATGACCAAACGACCATGGCCAGCAGGCACAAGTTTGTTGAAGATGGTGGCAAACTCTTTAGACACCTGTTTGAAGGTACGCTCGATGGCCTCGTCTTTCCGGCGATCGAGATGTTCAACAAGCTCCTCGATCGATCCTTGGGAGGCGTCCAGCTCCTTTCGTCGCTTCATGAGCTGCTCTTGCTGCATTGTGAAGTTGTTGTATTGCTCAAAAGCCTTCTTGTTGACGTGCTTGTATTTCTTGAGAGCCTCGTTAACCCTTTTCAGCTTAGATGTGATCTAGATAGATAAGTGGTTAGTCAAGATCTACTCCCTTTTCGCATGTTCCCACGTCAGTATAGGTTACTCACGGTGCTGGCCTGCATATTCTCATATTTGTCGAACGCTTCCTCCGGTAACACGCCAAGATCACGGATGTTCTTTGCGCATTCCGCGGCCTGAGCAGTCAAGAGAGCTTTCCGTTGGAGAGTCTTCTCCATTCTCTTCTGCTGCTTCTCTATCCTTGTGGAGATCTCGAGCTGAACCTGCTCTCGCTTCACCTTCTCTGCCTCGAACTGCTCCAGATGGGTATTCAGCTCTTCTAGCTTGCCCTCGGTCTCTTCCAGGTCTGCTTCGACAACTTTCAAGGCTTTTTGTGCCTTCTTCATCTCTCTCTCTGCTTCCTTCAAGCTGCCAGATACTCCACCAGATGAATTCTCAAAGGCTTGACTGTTCAGCTGGTCTAGTTTCATTTGCAAGTTCTGTCGCAGGTCGACCTCCAGAAGTTGCTTTCTTCGCTCGAGGGCTCTTCGAGCATTGCTAATCTCGTTCCATTGCCTCTGTAGCTGTTGTGCCTTACCGCTCGACTCCTCAAGCTCTCGCTCCTCGGTCGCCGTTAGACTCTTCTTGAATTCCGTGCCCAACTCGGCCTCATGAGCTGCAACTTCTTGCAGGAATCCATTCATATTCTTTTCGACTGCATCCCGCCTCTTGATCGCAGCGTCAAGATGGCCCCTCTCGTTCTCAATATGGGCTGACTTGTTCCGAAGTTCATGCTTCAACGGCTCAAATCCATCCTCGGCTTGTCGCAGCTTCTGCTCAAGTTTCTGAACCTCAGACATGGCGCCGGTGATTTCCTGATCCTTAAGTTCAATCTGTCTGCGGGTATTGCGAGACTGGTCGATCAGCCGCTCATACTCTTCCCTCCATCTGTTGGTGGCCTGGACAGCTTCTAGACGCGACTTTCGAGGATCGATCCAACCACCGGTCATGGCACCCCTCTTGTTGGTGGTGTCACCCTCAGCAGTGATGCCATCCACGCCGTGGCTTCTGGCATATTGAGCAGCTACAGCCAGGTTTGGGCAGACAACTGTCTTTCCAAAAACCTGCTGGAAGGCTTTCTCGAACTTGGGGTCGAAAGTGATCTTGCTGAGAAGGGGAACTGCGTCATTGGAATTTGGTAAGTTCACCTTCCGGGGGCGTAACTGGGCAAGGGGCATGAAGGTTACACGACCTCCGTGTTGCCGGTACATAATGTCCGCCAAATACGTGGCGGTATCAGCGTTGTCGACAACGTAGTGAAACAAGCTAGCGCCAGCAATCTGTTCAACAGGAAGCCGGTAGGCATCACTGACATCCAGAAGATCCGCCAATGTTCCGTAAGCGCCGGGGATAGCCTGCTCTTGTTTCAATCGGCGAATTGTAGCCAGTCCACGAGCGGTAGCTCCATCTACGGAGTGAGCTAGCTCTCGCTCGGCCTGTTCCTTTTCTTGCCGGGCATTCGAGATAACTGAGCTCAGCTTGTCGTCCTCTCGTCGGATTAACTTTCGTTCATCGTTCAACTTGTCAAGTGTGGCTCGAGCCTGGGCTGCTTGGTCTGCCAGCTGTCCCCTGTCACCGCTCCAGTTGGCGAGGCGTGATCGTAAATCAGCTACTTCGTTCTCACCATGTTCAATGGCTTTCTGGACTCTGACGACCTCCTCATCGGCATCCAATTTGTTTGCCTTCTGAGTGCTGATTGTCAACCCAAGTTCTTCGATTTCCTGCTTAAGCCAATTATCTCGCTCTGCACGGTTTTTGAACCTAGAGCCGCGAGTTTGTTTGGCAAAGAGGCGAGTTCGCGATGCCTCCACAACGTCCAGTTGCCTTCTAACATCATCTTCTTCATTCTTCCTCTGGTTGTACTCAGGGAGAACTTCTGCTAATTCACTTTCTTTGGTCGCAATCTCTTCCTGCACAGACTCGAGGCCAGCAGCGTGTTGCGCCCGGGCCTGTTCCTGGGCAGACTGTCCCTCCTTCAGGTTCTTCGCTTTGAGCTCGACCTTGGCTAGAGTTTTGGCATTATCACGCCGATCTTCCTCAAGCTGACGTCGATCAAGTTGTAGAAGTTCCAACTCCCTGTGCAGCTTGTGGATTTGGGCGTCGATTTTCGAAATGGCCTTTTCTCCTTCCAGAAACTCAGTGCGGCTGGAATCTGTCGTGTCAAGACCATCTTGCCTGGCGTTATCAATCTCCTCCAACGCGGACTGAACAGTCGTTTGTTCTCGGTGGTGATATGCGTATTCGAGGCATCGTCGTTCTCGGTCCTTCTCCTGGAACCCTCGCAGCTCCTCTTTCTCCTCTTCCAGCTCGGCCAATCTTTCTTTGATGTATTCAAGAAGCTCGTCGATCTTCTCGCGCTTGTTGTTGGTCTCGTTCATGATCTTGAGTGACTCGGTGCGGCGGGCTTCGTAGACTTGAGTGCCCGCAACCTCCTTCAATAGGTTCAACCGATCAGACTCTTTCATGTTCGTCAGGGCAGTAACACGACCCTGAGGCACGATGTAGTACGGATTGGAGCGTGAAAACCCTGCGGCTTCTAACAAGTTCATGACATCGGTTTTGGTGACGACCTTTCGATCCACTGAATATTCGTCCTTCTTCAAACCAATGGTGCGTCGCAAAACAACTTCTTTGTTGCCAGTTGGGAATCGATCATCGCTGTTGTCGAAGATGATCTCGACATAGGCGGACATGACAGCAGATCCAGAGCCTTCGTGAAGCAGGCCCTGGCGCTCCTCGCGACTCATCTGGGTGTAGGCATCGCTGAGGACGAAGCGGATCGCCGCGAAGAAATTGCTCTTACCAGAGCCATTACGACCGACGATGACGTTTGTCTTGGGTGAGAAGGGCTCGATGACTGTCTGTTCCTTATAGCTGCAGCCTGCAAGTCAGTATACAGCCCACATGATGGAGTTGGTGGGGTCGCCGTGCCGCACCTTTTGAAGCCTTGGATAATGATCTGCTTGATATACATGGTCGGCGGCGCAGGCGCTGATGCGCATCATCCGAGGGGCCAGAGAATTGCAGTCTCAGCTTTGTCTGGCGTTGTGCCTCGATAGAGTGCAGTGCGGATTTGTGGACTCGACCTTTGCGATGCGACGCGTCTCACGAGACCCGCGATTAATCGGGTGTCGAATTCGGCGCGCGTTCAGCTTCGTCGATTTTCTTTCTGCCTGACAAGTTAGGCCCCATTTCGCTAAACCACCTACCCTGTAGTTGTCCCATGACAACCAAGGCGAATACTACATAACTACTACATCTACAAAGTAATACTTCGTACTCCTTACTGAACCATCCTTTCTTGTTGCTATTACTAGGTACTAGTACTTCGTAGCTGCAGTGTGATGAAATTTGGGTTCCATCGCACATGCGCTGTTTCAGGTACGTATGCTTGAATCTCTGTTGAGGGCTTCCTTCATTCAGTGTACTTCGTAGGCGCATGGCGTTATGGCCTGGATTGTTGAATGGTTGCAAACTCAAATCAGCAGCACATCAACAAACACGGAAATGGTGAGACCCTCGACTCGAGTCTCCATGCATGGCCAGGAGCGGGAGCTTACGTTAGGTGCCACATGGCTGAGGAGGGCACATTTATATCCCGAACGAGACGCAGAGATATTGCCAACACAACGCACAGCAGACCTCTCCTGTACTCCGTACATGATAAATCTGCAAGCACACCATCAGCACTGCTCCAGCATGAATCAATCACCTGTTCTTGCAGCCTCGTGACAGTCCGAATACCCCGCTCACTACCCCATTGCCTACACCACACGATGAGGCCTTCTTGTTACACTTCAAACTCATCGGCACCCTCTGGCAACCAAGACATGGTTGCCCAGCCCCTAGCCATGCAGTCGATGTCAATGGCAAACTCAAACTGGGGGCCACACGGAGTACATACTAACCACTTAAATCAACACGCAGCCCAGGGTGGAGCTCATGCATGATTCCTCACACTTTCTGCCGCCTCGAAAGCCTCACCTATCCAACTCCCTACCTTAGCCCACAATACTACAAAGTATTATTATTACTACTCTTCTTTCTCCCCCTCTATGTACTAATACGAAGTGAGACGCTCAGCCAAGACAGCCAGCCACAAGGGGGCGGCAATGACACGACGATCGTGCATGGCTGATCGTCATAGGCGGGTCGGCATTGCAGAGGCCAGCCTCTCTGCAAGTCAAAAAGTTTGGCGGATCATTGCGGTTCTGTTGACCAACCAGCGCAGAGCAGCAGGGACAGTAGCGTCTCACGGCAATTTTAAGTCGCTGTCAAAAACGGATCGATCCGATTTGCGGCGACTCTCTATCCATTAGCAGTGCTACTGGCTGCAGTAGTAGTACTATGGCATTGTCTCTTGTGCCCAAGAGTCCAAGACGCAAAAGGCCACGGGCAAAAACCAGATCACGGAAGTATTTCGTTGCGCGTTGCCAGCGCAGAGTTGGCCTCCAGCTACGTACTGCACCAGCAAGTAAACCATCCTACTATATGGCCCGAGACTTCCACGCGGGATTGTACCACCGTCCTGGATCCATGTGTAGGGATGCTGTGGCACGGAAGTGATGCTGCAAGAATGCTTGTTCGCGCTGTAGAGTTCATAGTGCATCTCATCCAACACCAATGTTGATGGTAAAAATTGAAACCTGCGGGTATAGTAGCTCACAGTGAGAATGTACAAGACGGAATGCCGAGCAGCCCGACTTGCAACCAACCGATGGGGAACAAAGGGGACAGACACCATGAGAAATAAAAATAGCACCGTCGTCATCAAACTTCACGAAAACGGAAGAGGCGCGCAATGGGATACACGCGTGCGCGGCACTTGGGCGAAAGGCGCGGTGTTGGCTCGGAGAGAAACACCTCCAGTCCACACACATACGAAAACATGACGGGAAATCGGTGGGATGCGATACGACAAGGAACTGGACTGTACTTCGTATTATGGACCGTCTTGAAGCTGAGGTCGATGCTGAATATGCAAGACTGGTTGCCTCAGAAGTTGGGGAGTTGTGCATTGTCAGGTACGAAGTACTCGTAGGCTCTTTGGTATGCAGACTCCACCGGCCTGAACTTCACGCAAGCAAGCACCAGTCACACGCTGGCCGGGATGCATGGTCTGTTCATGGCCCATTTATGTACTCCGTACAAGTACGAAGTACTAATGATGGAAGTCTTCGCAAAAAGTCTCACTTTTTCTTTCGTCTCGGCTTCGGGTCGATGCCCAGCAGAGCAGCAGTAGCAGCCTGAGGCTTTACGGGCGAGTAGGGAACCCGGCTAATTTAATCAAAGGCCCCTGGCTTAGTCCGCTAAGTACAGAGGCTATAGGCTCCAGGCCAGAGTCTACCACAGGCTGGAGCACCGCTCTAGGCCGGGGTGCTGCCGTCTGGAAAGCACGACCCACCTTTTTCTCCCCAAAAGGGCGCTAAGGAAGCATTAGGGAAATTAAGCGAGGCTGGCGTGGAAAACCGTTGGTCCTTGGGCTGGGCCACTGCGGCGAGCGTGTATAAAAATACAGGCATAGACATATAGAAAGCCCGGCCTGCCCTCCACTCAATTCTCCCCGTCCCAGCCCTGCCCGACCTTCTGCCCGCTCGCCGCTGAGGCCGAAGCAACAGCAGGCAGCACTCAGCGCCAGCATAGCCGCTGCAACCCGCTCATCGTCACGTCACCCAGACGGCCTCAGGTACCTCGCCACCGTTTGGCCGCCTGCAAGTGACATCCACCGCCTCACCGAACTCGCCTCTAGCTGTTGCGCCCATTCAGCAACATCATTGGCGCGCGACTGTGCCCCTCAATCGCTGCATTTGGACGCTTTGGGGTGGTGTTTGTCCCAGTAGTGCATGCGCCATTCCAGCTCGTGCAAGCCTGGTGTTTGCTTGCCCAAACAGCCTGCGGGTGGTGTATTGGTATAAACTGATCGAGTCGCTGCTTTGACTTGACAGTTGCCTCCGAGGTGCGCGGCGGTGCATCATCAACCGCCCGTTCAAAGCACCTCGGCACAAGGTAAGTGATTCTTCAAGCAAACTCGTTTGTTCATTTGTTCATTTTTTTTATTCCAAGCCATGTAATGCGTTGTGCTTTTCTCCTATTTGGCGTTTGTTAATAATCTACTATCCCATGTTGTCGTCATATCGTCACTGCGGCACTTGACCATCCATGTATATCCTATCCTATTCACTATCTATGCGGAGTACTGCATCCGTCAATGCATCGCGCATCTCCAACACATCACCGAGAGTCGTCTTTGCATGGCTTTACATGATCTTGCGTTTACATATCCATCCATTATTGCACTCGCTTTTATTTTTTTATCCCTCTTCCAATCAACACACCCAGCCATGGTCTTATCATCGCCATGCAGTCCCTCAATCCCCCTCCTTCCTTCTCATGTACTCCGTACCTCCATTTTTAACCCGCCTCACCTCATCTAAATGTCTGCATCTATCCGCCCTTCCCCACACACACCACACACCATATGCATCGTCTACGCATATAAACAGCCGCCTCGTACTGGCTTCCAGTATGTGGTCTACTTTTCATATGCCCTCTGTCGTTGCTCTATTCTGGTCATCGTAACACCAGTTGCTGATCAACATACTCTGCAGGACATCATAACCTACAAAGCCATGAGGACCAGAATCATTTTAAGCTATCACTCTTAAGACGCAATGACTTCCAGGTAAGCATGTGCTTGAGCTCTTCCAATGAGACATGAAGCTAACCAGCTGCCAGACTTGATCGACTAGTTACGTAAGTTGACCCTATCACCTGCCTTCCTAGGCGCTGTATTATAACCTTGCGAGATGTAGCTTCGCATGGTTATGAAATAAATCTCTCCATGAATGGATAGCTGACTCTGCCATTTGTAGTATCCTCGAAACGGGGAGCACCAGGCTCATCCGGGACACAGCCGTCAACCAGCTTGCCGACTGGCAAAAGCAACACCCCGATGAGCTCTTCAATCTCCTATCACGTGTGGTTCCCTACCTCCGCCACAAAGATTGGGAGACGCGACAGACAGCGGCCAAGGCCATCGGCAAGATCGTAGAGAATGCACCTCTCTACGACCCTAACTATGAAGATGCGCCGAGTGAGCCTAAGAAGGAGGAAAGCTCTGCCGAAAATGGCCATGTCAAGAAAGAAGAAGACGATAAAGATTCATCCATCCTCGCCGACGACTTTTTCAAATTCGAGGCACTTGATGTAGAGATCGTTCTGAAATATGGACGAGAACTTCTTCGGGGTGGCGGCCTTGAGTATCACCTTGCAACCCTGGACCCTCAAGCACGCCTGGCTTATCAGAAAAAGACTCTTGTCGGTCGACTAGGCTTGCTGGGAAGAAAATTCGAGGATGAAGAAGTCCCTGTTGCCAATGACGGCGTTCCTAAGACCCCGCTTGATACAAGCAACGGCAATGGTATAGCCCGGAGTGATAGTGTCCCAGCCCACAGCCAGCCATCAGAGGAATCGCAACTAAGCTCAAGACAACTCAATGTGTTAAAGCGAAAGCGGAAGAAAGAGGCCATGAAGGCATCCCAGGGGAAAGGAGGCTTTGGCGACCTCTCATTAAGGCGATCAACGACGACTGGATCCGAAGGATTTGGGGATGATGCCCAGATGGGTGATCACGATTCGAAGAAGAATGGAAAAATGAACGATTACTTCAACCTCGACCGCCCAGGGGACATCGACGAAGACGCAAAAGTCGTCAGCGAATTCAAGGGGTCCGTCATACCTATCAAATCCGACCTCGAAGCTGAGGAGTCTCTGGAAGGCGTGGAGTGGCCATACGAACGGTTGTGTGATTTTCTCAAAATCGATCTCTTTGATTCATCCTGGGAAACCCGCCATGGAGCCGCCATGGGACTGCGTGAAGTCCTGCGAGTCCACGGAGGCGGAGCCGGTAGAACTCATGGCAAATCAAGAGATGAAAATGATGCCCAAAACCGCAAATGGCTTGATGACCTTGCCTGCCGACTGTGCTGTGTCTTGATGCTGGACCGCTTCACTGACTATAGTTCAGATACCTCGGTGGCCCCAATCAGAGAGACAATTGGCCAAACCTTGGGATCTGTCCTCAAGCATGTGTCCCCCGAGTCAGTTTACGATATCTATCGGATCCTGTACCGAATGGTGATGCAAGATGATCTGAAGCTGGACCGGCCCGTATGGGCTGTTTGCCATGGCGGCATGGTAGGGTTGAGATATGTCGTAGCCATCAGAAAGGACCTCCTGCTCCAAGACGGCGATATGATCGACGGGGTGATTAAGGCGGTCATGAAAGGCTTGGGCGACTTGGACGACGACGTCCGCTCTGTCAGTGCTGCCACTTTGATCCCCATGGCCCAGGAATTTGTTACCATGCGACCTGCTTCGCTAGATGAACTTACCAACATTGTCTGGGAGAGTTTATCCAACCTGGGTGATGATTTGAGTGCCAGTACTGGTCGTATCATGGATCTTCTAGCTACATTGTGTGGCTTCCCCGAGGTTCTGGAATCAATGAAAAACTCCGCGGCCCAGGATGAGGAACGCTCATTTACACTGTTGGTACCACGCCTATATCCCTTCCTACGACATACTATTACCTCAGTCCGCCTTGCTGTGCTGAAAGCTCTTTTGACCTTTGCGAATCTCGGCGACGAAGCATCTCAAGGCTGGCTCAATGGCAGGAGATTAAGGCTCATCTTTCAGAACATCTTGGTTGAGAGAGATAAGGAGACTCTCAACATGTCTCTGGAACTCTGGTCTGCTCTTGTCCGCTCTTTGGCAAAAAAGCCATCCATCCTTGCCGACGAATTTGCTTCTCACATCGACCCGCTGATGCAGCTGACGTTACATCCCATTGGTGTTTCGCGGAATCCCATTCCTATGCATACAAATCTCTTTCAAAAACCGTCTGGGGGTACATATTCAATGCCTGGCTTCAATCAACCTGCGTCAAGACGAATGTCCTCTCCTGATGGATCTGAAAGGCCTACGAAACGCCGTCGCAAGTCTACCAAGGTCGAGGAGACTGTCTCAAACAATTTGACGCATGATGTGGATGGTCATATGATGCAAGGAGATGTTGATCTTGTTGGGCTAGATGTCTTGATCCGATCCAGGGTCTCCGCTTCTAAGGCCATGGGCTTAATCATGTCGCTGGTACCGTCTGCGAATCTTGACGATTACGACGCCTTGCTGGTTCCTGGTCTCACTTCAGCGTATTCTTCTACCCAACTTACTGCCTGCATCGTTATCGACGAATATGCAAGGAATTGCCAAAATGCGGAAGATTCCGCTCGCTATCTGGATCACTTGCAGCGCATCGTAGAGTCTGATCGTCCCTCAGCATACAGAGATCTCGTCACCTTCGTTCAGCGCGCGAGAACGCAATGTCAACAACTAATCCATTTGTTCCGCGATCATGGAAAAGTTTCTCATAGCAAGCTCCCTGTTCTGCCGGTCGTGGTACAGGGAGAGGCAGAGGCAGGCCCCAGCGCATTCTCAATCGCCACTGCTGAAAAGTGTGTCAGTGATGATTATGAGAGGCTGAAAAAGATTATGCCTCCGGGCCAACGGTTGATTGCTGGTCAGCAATTGGCTGAGGCCCGCGAAGTCACAATGCTGGCAATCGAAGAAGCTAAGACTTTCAAGGAGGCTCGTGACGTGAGAATCAAGGCTGGCGCAGCTTGTGCCATGGTCGCCATGAAGCTCTTGCCTAAGAAACCTAGTCCATTAATCAAGGGCATTATGGATTCTGTCAAGACAGAGGAAAACCAGCTGCTTCAGAGCCGCTCATCAGAGACAATCGCCAAACTCGTGCAGCTCTTCACGGAGAAGGGAAGGCGAGGGCCGGCAGACAAAGTTGTTGCCAACCTGGTCAAGTTCTCTTGCGTCGAAGTTGCTGAGACTCCGGAGTTCCCTGTCCACGCTAGTAAGACTAGTTGTATTCTTTCCATGCAGAAGGAAGAGGACAGAGTTGATCATCCGGATGCTGCCAAATGGGCCAAGGAGGCCAAAGCTGCCCGCATCACCCGAAGAGGTGCTAAGGAAGCGCTTGAAATTCTTTCCAAGACCTATGGTGCAAATCTTCTTGAGACTGTTCCCAGTCTACGAGGCTTCATGCAGGATTCGCTGGTTAAGGCCTTCACTGGAGATCTGCCAGCTGAAGCTCGTGATCCAGAGCAGACATTTGGTCAGGAGATTGTTGATGCTATGTCCGTTATTAGGACACTGACTCCTACCTTGGACAAAGCTCTTCACTCATTCGTCATGGAGATGATGCCACTCGTTATCAAAGCCCTGCACTCCGACCTTTCTGTTTTCCGTTACATGGCTGCCAAATGTCTGGCTACTATATGCAGTGTTATTACTGTAGAAGGAATGACGGCGCTGGTTGAGAAGGTTCTGCCATCGATTAACAACCCGCTTGACCTCAACTTCCGCCAAGGCGTAATCGAAGCCATTTATCATTTGATTGCAGTCATGGGCGACGCCATCCTCCCATATGTCATCTTTCTCATTGTACCTGTACTTGGTCGGATGAGCGATTCAGACAATGAAATCCGTCTAATTGCGACGACGTCGTTCGCAACACTGGTCAAGCTGGTGCCACTTGAGGCTGGTATTCCTGATCCACCTGGTCTTTCCGAGGAACTTTTGAAGGGTCGAGATAGAGAGCGAACCTTTATTGCTCAGCTCCTCGACCCGAAAAAGGTTAAGCCATTCAAGATCCCCGTGGCAATCAAAGCGGAGCTTCGGTCTTATCAACAAGAAGGTGTTAACTGGCTTCATTTCCTCAATAAATACCATCTGCACGGCATTCTTTGTGACGACATGGGTCTTGGTAAGACATTACAGACAATCTGCATTGTGGCGAGTGATCATCACCAGCGACAAGAAGAATTTGCGAAGACACAGGCTCCAGACGTGAGGCGATTACCGTCCCTGATAGTCTGCCCCCCAACCCTTTCGGGACACTGGCAACAGGAGCTCAAGGCGTACGCGCCATTCCTCAGCGTCACTGCATATGTCGGGCCCCCAGCGGAGCGAAAAGCAATGAAAGACAAGCTTGGCGAAACCGACATCGTCATCACTTCGTATGACGTCACCCGAAACGATTCCGACTTGCTGGAGAAGTATAGCTGGAATTACATTGTGCTGGATGAGGGCCACTTGATCAAGAATCCCAAAGCGAAAATTTCTCAGGCCGTGAAACGATTGGCCAGCAATCATCGACTCATCCTTACCGGCACGCCGATTCAAAATAACGTGCTGGAGCTTTGGTCATTGTTTGACTTCTTGATGCCCGGCTTCTTGGGTGCAGAAAAGGTGTTTTTGGATCGTTTTGCCAAACCAATTGCGGCAAGCCGATACAGTAAGGCATCTTCCAAAGAGCAGGAGGCTGGAGCCCTTGCTATCGAAGCGCTTCACAAACAAGTGCTTCCATTCCTGCTACGCCGCCTCAAGGAGGAAGTACTCAACGACCTACCTCCGAAGATTCTGCAGAACTACTACTGTGATCTGAGTGACTTGCAGAAGAAACTGTTTGAGGACTTCACTAAGAAACAAGGCAAGAAGATACAGACTGAGGCTGGGCGCGATGACAAGGAGGCCAAACAACACATCTTCCAGGCCTTGCAATACATGCGCAAACTGTGCAATTCGCCTGCTATGGTGATGAAGCCGGGCAGCGACTTTTACAACGAGACGCAGAAGATCCTGCAGAAACAGGGAACATCAATCGAGGATGCCCACCACGCGCCGAAACTGACTGCCCTCAAAGATCTTTTGATTGACTGTGGCATTGGTGGCGATGAAGGCGATTCTAACGACCCTCTGTATCAGCCCATCAAACCGCACCGTGCGCTGATCTTTTGTCAAATGAAAGAAATGTTGGATATGGTTCAGAACAAGGTTCTCAAGGAAATGCTGCCGTCAGTTTCTTATCTCCGACTCGATGGCTCGGTCGAGGCGAATAAGAGACAGGACATTGTGAACAAGTTCAACAGCGATCCTTCATACGACGTGCTGCTGCTGACCACCAGCGTCGGTGGTCTCGGATTGAACTTGACAGGTGCTGATACCGTCATCTTTGTGGAACATGACTGGAATCCACAGAAGGACTTGCAAGCTATGGACCGTGCCCACCGAATTGGACAGAAGAAGGTTGTCAATGTGTACCGCCTCATTACACGTGGCACCTTGGAGGAGAAGATTTTGAGTCTCCAGCGGTTCAAGATTGACGTCGCCTCGACCGTGGTGAATCAGCAGAATGCGGGTCTAGCAACGATGGATACGGACCAGATTCTCGACCTGTTCAACTTGGGTGATTCTGGACCAAGTCTCATATCCGACAAGCAGCAGAACAGTATCGAAGGGAGAGAAGAGGACATGGTGGACATTGAAACAGGTGATGTGCTGCGGCAGCCAGGCAAGAAAGCTTGGCTGGACGACTTGGGAGAGTTGTGGGATAGCAAGCAGTATGAGGAGAGCTTCGACCTCGATGATTTCATGAAGACGATGGCATGAACGAATGGCGCGAGCAAGGCGCTCTGGCTGCACCCTGGAACCAGGACACGAGGACCATAGGGGCGGCTCTCTTATTTGCTGGAGGGGAAAAGGGGTAATGTGACTTAATTATTCCTATCAAGGGATTGGGCGGAACACATCAAAATGTGTCTCTTTGGCTTGTACAGTAGATAGATTACCGATCAGTGTGTGTATAAGCATACATTTGAATCTAAAAAATGGCTTTGATGTATTTGAGTAGTGTTGAAATTTATCGATGCATTGGTTGCTTGTTTTTGGGGGAGGCTTGGAGTTGTGAGATTAGATACGTTGACCCCGCTAAGCTTCGATGTGTTTCTCTGAAGACCCCCGCCTCAAGCTGAGCTCTTCGATCCTCAAACCATCAAAATCTCTAAGCTTCTCCTCGACCAGCTCTGCTATACCGACTATTGTACAGCACATCAATCGAATTTGTTTCCACGTACACATATCTCTTTCTACCTGTGCCAACAGCTTCCGGTAGCTCCCGGCGCTCTTCGCCATGCCTGTCGATTACAGCAAATGGGTATGATGCAACAATTGTCATCTTACTGTGTGGCGATATAGCAACAAATCACTGACACGAGCTGAAATAACTAGGAATCGCTAGAGATTAGTGACGATTCCGATATTGAAGTCCACCCCAACGTCGATAAGCGATCTTTCATTCGGGCGAAGCAGAACCAGATTCACCAGGAACGTCAGCAGAGGAAGAACCGTATCCTAGCACTCAAGTACGAACGCATAATCAACGATGCCTTGTTAAAGCGCATCACGGGTCTCGTAGCGTCTCTCGAGGCCCATGCGTCTGAGGTGGCTACTCGAAATCCGGCTGAGGTTGCGTTTAAGGCGGTGATGGAATCGGCTGGAAACCCGAAGGATGACCAACCGCCCCCACGACCCGAGGGAGTCTTTAGCGATGATCAGCCACTCCCATCATACTCAAGGATGTTGGCGCAACTGTTGGATCAGGTGAACAAGGCTCTCGAAGAGAAGAAGCCGGACGATCGGTATACGGCGATGTTGGAGGAGATCCAGGACCATGAGAATAAGATCAAGGAGTTGCAGAAGGAGCAGGCTGAGGAACTCGATAAGCTTGAGAAGGAGGAGGGCAAAAAGATTACGAGCGACAGTATTCATGACGGATTCAACAGCTCACATGTCAACAAGTCAACGGCCACGGACAAGAAGGACGAGTCCACCAAGGTCAAGCTCTTGAACCCTAACTTTGCTGCGTCTGCGTCAGGATCCCAATCGCTCTCCAAGACTGACCCAGCTGATGATGACGACGACGAGGCTGAAGCATCACCGGAGGCTAGGAAGTTTGCGCAGATCAAGTCTAGTGACTACTCGGCTAGCTTGCAGTTCCTGTCACAGCACCCACAGATCTTGACAGAGCGGGAGACGGATGGATTGCTAGTACTCGCATTTGATGCAGCGCTGGAACGCAAGGATGAGCTATCACGACAAAACGTCCACCAAGCGCTGCTGCTGCAGTACTGCCGCGCCTTGGGCAAGGATGGTGTCGCGCTGTTCTTCAAGCGCATTACTACCAAGGGCCACCAGGCGCAAGAGGTGTTCTACAAGGACGTTCAGGACACGTACATGAGGATCAAGAACCGGTCATTGGAGATTATTGCGGAGCGGGCTAAGGAGCCCCAGGAGGGAGTTGAGCAGATCCAGCTACACGCGGTAGAGCCAGGAACCACTATCCAAATCAAGATCCCGCCGGCAGATAGCGAGGATCCGGAGGTTCAGGAAGCTCGAGAGATTTTTGATTGCTTCGACCCAGAGATGAAGAAGGCTTTGGAGTCGGGTGAGCTGGACGAGGTGAACAAAGTGCTTGGCAACATGACGGTAGAGGAAGCGGAAGAACTGATCAATCTCTTCGGAGAGGTAAGTCAGCTGTGCATGGTTAACCGCCTTTTTGTGAGATCTAATACTAATCGAATTGAACGAATAGGCCAACATTCTTAGCCTCGAGGAACAGATCATTGACGCAACAACCGAGGAAGGACAAAAGCAGCTCAAGGAGATGGAAGCTGCCGCGGCGGCGGAGAGCAACTACGCAGGTGATCCTGAATGATGGATCGACAACGTCTGGGTACTGTTGAGAGAGAGACAATGCGTGGGGATGTCGTGATGCCTGTGAGAAAATATGGCATTATACGAGACTTCAGAGTCGCCCCGGAATCCTTCCGAAGAGGATGTACGGTATACCTGAGTTACTCGGGTGGTATATATTATCATCGTCCCCCGCAACGCATGCTACGAAGCTCGGAACATCCATACGTGGTGATGTGAGGTGAAGATAGAGTTGAGGAAGGTTCTGACGATCACGCATGGACCGTTTGAGATCCACGGAGTATTGTCCCTATGGATACCGGCCTGTAGTGGGCAACGTCATCGTACACCTTCAGAAGTGACAACAACAGGGATTACCACTTACGTCTATGGACTTACGAGTTCAATACTACCACATGCTCCGTAGAAAACATGTGTTATCCCCACAAGTATACGCGGCCTTTTTGTGGGGGAGAGGATTGGGTATCGTAAAGCTGGAGAGATTCCGTCAATGGCGTATTGCTATTGCCTATGGGGTATTAGGTATATATATACTACGTACATAGACAAAGCAAAGTAGGGGACGTTACACATAGCTACGCTGAAGATGGTCACGACCATGCATAACAAAGCCTGTGGTAGGATCTCGATAGTACTAGTATTAGTCTCTGGCTGTGTGCGGAATATAAAAAGAACCCTAGCCTTAGGACCTATCCGTTCTACTGCTGTGTTGGGCGAGTGGCCCATTGAAGGAATGCGATGGCGACCATTGGCAGCCATTTAAGGCTGACGGCTGTTGCTGACTAGTAGTAGTATTGCTATTTCGGTGATGAGTGAAAAAAAAAATGAACATGATAAATCCGAACATGTGTTAGCAGTATGTACTACAGAGTATTACTCCTAAGTACAAAGTAAGCCTGTCAGCTGTGTTGGGATAAAAATAGTAGTTCTCTTATCCTGTGACACACGCTGGACACGCCTGCATGAAAGGTGGTGTTGAGGCTGTTGGAGATTGGAGATCTGGAACTGAATGCAAGCCCGTGGCTGGTGGATGAATTCGCCTCGCACAGCCCCACTGATTGTACGCCGTATCTATTTAGGGACGATGATTGCATGTTTGTACGTATGTAAATCACTCAAATGAAGATGGCAGATGAAGATGGACAATAGCCATATGGTGATCAGCCTGATGACGTGGAATATCAAGAATGGAGAACTACTTGTTGTCGGGGCAGTAATAATCACGATATTTCGTACGAAGTACATCGGGCTGTTATACGAAGTAGATTATGAGTTACTACTACTACTTACTACTCCCTACGGAGTACATAATAGTTGATCAATGGTCTCAGATCCTACAGATCATCGATCGAGTCATTGGGTTTTTTTATTTTTTCAACGGCTTGTTTTAGAAAAGTAGTTTGTCACTATCTGAAAACTCGATCGTTTCAGTGTGTACTCCGTATCCACACTGCTGACGTCTCTGAGGCGCAGTTCCGCACAGTGGCGGCCCATGCGCGCAGCCTTCTGCCAAAATTGGACCAACCAGGGGGTGTTAAATGTTTAAGCTTGATAGGGGGATCTGGTACGGAGTACGGAGTTACGGAGCAATACCAAGTAGGCTCTTCCATCATCCATGGCTTAAGCCGTTTCTTTAACCTCAACATCTTAATTACCACCCTAGTTCTGGCTTCCTGTCTCTCGTTTTGGAAGTCCTTTTCCTCTTTCTTTCTTTCTTTCTTCTTAACTTTTTCGTAATACCTATTTCCGGATTCTTATCCATCTGATCACTTTGTACTCCGTATTAATCCAGCAACTCCTTGATCGAGCTTGGAGTTGGTTGATTGCAGGCAGGACTGTCATTCAACAAGCAGAGTGGGATATATTTAAGCCATCAGCTTCAACCTTGAGCCCGGTTTTGAGAAGAAAAATGTTTCCTTCCCTGAGTCGAGCTTTGGCTGGAGTCCTGGTAGCTATCGCCAGCGTACGGGCCATGCCCCAGACACCAACAACATCAAGCGCAGCAGCACCATCACCATCCAACACCACTTCATCATCCAGCGTTTGCAACAATTCGCCAACGCTATGTGGCCGTCGATACAGCGATATCACCTTCATGGGGGCTCACAACAGCGCCTTTCTTAGAGATCAAAGCACAGGCAACTCCCTGGCCGGAAACCAGTTCAAAAATGCCACAATCGCGCTTGATGCTGGCATTCGCCTGCTGCAGGCTCAGGTTCACCTGGAGAACAATGAACTGCGGCTGTGCCACACGTCATGCAGTCTCCTCGACGCAGGGCCGCTGACATCGTGGCTTGCAGCTATCAACAGCTGGATGACCCAGCACCCTCAAGATGTCGTCACCATCTTGCTCGTCAACTCGGATAACGTGGACGCCTCTGTGTTTGCGACTGCGTTTCAGTCTTCGGGTCTTTCAAGGCTTGGATACGCGCCGCCCTCGAAGACGGAGTGGCCGACCTTACAGTCTATGATCGACAGGGGTACGCGGATGGTGTCATTCATCACCAACATCAGGGCATCCACCGCAGCGCCGTATCTCTTGCCCGAGTTTGACTACGTCTTTGAAACGCATTTTGAGGTTACCGAGCTCACGGGCTTCAACTGCACACTCGACCGGCCCTCTGGCGCCGGCACTGCCCTTACTGCCTACTCCAACAGTCTCCTCGGCCTGGTCAATCACTTCAAGTACCAGGCCCTCACGGCTACCATTCTGATTCCCGATGCGGACAACATCGACATCGCCAACAGCGCTGCTACAACCACTGATGGCAATTTGGGTAGACACCTGCAGCAGTGCAACTCGGAGTGGCAGCGGCGGCCCAACTTTGTCCTTGTTGACTTCTGGGACAGGGGCAACACACTTCAAGCTGCCGATAACACGAACAATATCAGGGAGATTACAGGCCGGGAGTTAGTAAATAGCACCAACAGCAAGAACAGCGGTAGTTCGTGGACGGAGAGCTCAAGGACAGAGCAGGGAGCGCTGATTGCGTTCATCGTGGCCACGCTGTTGATGGTATAATTGAAAAAAAGAAATTAGAGGGGTCAATCTATCCTGACGATCTCGAGGAAGATCGTCATGGTTTGTGGGTATCATAAATTTTTTCTCTTCTGTCCTTTTTAGGTGATCATCAGCATATCAGCGAGGCGTTTGGCGGAGAACCAGATTACATGGATGGATGGGCATTTTTGCATACGTATTTTTACAGGAGGTATTTTTTTAGGACTATTGAGATATCATGGCTATTAGACTTGCTGGTACAAAAGAATGGATTGTTAAATTTTCTGAATACATGCGTATCTATCTATCTATCTATCTATCTATCTATCTATCTATGTTGTTGTGAAGGCGCTGAATGACAGTGAATCTGATGACAGACAACAGATGGTGAAAACCAAACCGCCAAATAAATATCTCGCACATCATCGGAGAACCTAGCCCAGGCTAAACATCTTCCGCCACAACACGCCGGAATCGGGCTCCTTTCATTGCCAACAACTATCAGCCTTGATCTTCATAGCTCCCGCGTAATTCACGAAATTGAATGCTCAGGTCATCCATTCGAAGCCACCGCCTCCCGTGGCAGCTTCTCCAACAAACCCGCCGTCAAGCCTTCGCAACCACCCCCATCGCCATGGACTATGCTTCTATCCCCACGCCAGCATCGTGCTATGCCGATTTCTGCCTCATTCCTGTAAGTACTGCCTGCACTTACCCGCTGCTTGAGTGATTGGCTGTTGCTCACGTCTCGAGCACAGATCGGCACAGGCACTGTATCCGTCGCGGAGGAAATTGCAGAGGTGCAGCGCGTTTTGAAGGCCAGTGGCGTGAAGTATACGATGCACTCTGCCGGGACCACTGTTGGTAAGCTCTTTCTACGGCTTTACGTTATGTGATGGATCAAGTGGACTAAACAGGGTGTCTGATATCACTTCAGAGGGAAGCTGGAATGATGTCATGACGGTGATTGGCAAGGCCCATGCTGTGGTTCATCAGCGAGGCGTGGTCAGGGTGCAGTCTTCCATGAGGGTTGGATCGAGGTGAGTCGGACTATATACACACCACACTCTGGGTTGCTGTGTTGGACAAAGCTCATTGATTGGTATTGTAGGACGGATAAGAAGCAGACTGCAGAGGAAAAGGTCAAGAGAATCCAAGACCTTTTGGTCCAGGATGGAAAATGATAACATCACAAACATATAATGCCACTGCTCATGGAAAATCATGTTCAAACGTTTAAATCGCTGCTTTTCATTGCCTCCTATGAATTTGGAACTTGGACATAAATCCGTACCTCCCGGTGCCCGAAACCCAACCCCAGTATTACATAGTACAGGCTACTCATACAAAAAAAAACACCGACAAGGCCCTCCCGTCATTCATTCATACATTACCACTCCTCATGCCCGCGTCGTCATCTTCTTCTGCGACTTGCGCAGCTCCTTCTCCTTCTCCTTCTCCAGATACTTCTTCTGCGCCTTGGCGTCTAGGCCCTTGAGCTCAGCGTCACGCTTAGCCTTTCGGGCCTTCTCCTTCTCAATCAGCCGCTCCTCGTTCTTCTCCTCCTCGATGAGCCTCTTGAGCTGGGTAATCATCTGCTCGCGAGTGGCGCGGACCTTCTTGAGGACCTCGGGGCGGAAGTGGGCGAGTTGCACAAGGGCGTCGGGCAGTCGGAGGAAGTAAGCAAAGAGGGGCACGAGGTTCTCGTACTTGTCGTTGGACGGCAGACGGTACTTGAGGAAAATGCGCTTGCGCGGGGTGGTCTCGTCCAGCGAAAGGGGCTTGTCGACTGGCTGGTCAGAGATGATGAGGCAGTCGAATGCGTCGCCAGCAGCCGTGATAGCGTCCACCAGCTCAGGGGTCAGGAAGGTATCGGTGATCTCAGCGCTCTCGCTCATGATGGTCAGCCAGTTGGGCAGTTTCGAGTTGTCCTTGGTCGCAGTCAAAGAGAGGTCATATCGGTCATTGCGCAGCTTCTGCATGGCCTCCTTGTTGACAATGGCCCAAACGAAACCATCATAAGTGCTCTTGCCATCCTTGGTGCGTGACTCGGTGGATCCGGGCAGGGAGGGAACAGTAAGATCCTCCTTGCCGTCAAAGGGGTAGATGGTGGCCTCGAGGGTCTCCAGGGGCGCAGTGAAAGCGTCGGCGATCAACGAGCCGATAACCTCAGAGTAATGGAGCATGGGGTTGAACCTCTTGGCCAGGGTGATCTTAACATCCATGAAGGCGACATTCTGGCGACCAGTGGCGTATGTGGCGAACTCAAAGAGCGACTTCTCCTTGAGCAAAGCATTTTCATCGAAATTAGAGCCCTGTGTGGGCACACCGCGGAAGCCAACGCTGGCAAACTCGCTCTTCAGGGCTGGCGCATGAGCCTTGATCCACTTCCTCGCCTTGGAGCGGTTGGAGCGCGTGCCAAAGATGTGGAACAGGAAGATGAAAGCCGTGATGGCGAGGATGAGGCCCTCGGCCTGAAACTCGGACAGTGAGTGGCGCTCGTGGACATTGTACCACTTGGTCCATTTCACTTGGCTGGTAGCCTGTGCAGAGGCAGCGCCAGTCAGCGTCGCAGCTTCGGGCGCAGGCTCAGGAACCGGATCGGGGGCTCCAGCAAAGTCGGCGAAGTCTGTGGAAAGGCGCCAAATCGATGTCATCAGCTTGTCTTGTTGCGCGAAGCCAGATGGCGAGAGGATTGCGCAAGAAGCGCGCGCAAGATAACTTACCCGAGTCTGGCTTTGTCGCCGGGGGCTGCGCCGGCTTGGCGCCTCCAAAGAGGTTCTTCAAGACGTCGGCCATGGCTGCTCACTGGTCAATGGCTGAGGTTGAGAAGAGGAGAAGAGGATGGCGATTCGGCCAACGTGGAATTTTGGCGTCTTTTGCGGAGGTCACTTCTCCAAATGCGGAGTGGGTCTAGAGGGTCTGGAGTCCAGCAGCTTCTCTGGGGCTCAACAGCTGGAGATAGGACTCATACTCACTAGCCACATTTATCACATTTATCCAAGTGAATTGACCTTTGGCTATTTCTACTAGTGACTTCTTTGCAAGACACTGAAGCATGTTTTCAATTCTGTAATACTCCGGGGGTAAACATTCAACACTTGCCGGCAGCTCTCGAACAATTCATACTTCCTACTGTTGAGATAAAGGACATGCATGGTAGGCTATCAGTGTCGCAATAGAACCCCAGATTATGGAGTCAGCGTATCTCGTGGATAAGGGGAGTTGTCCATTTGGTCATTTTTGAGACACTACAGTATACCAAGTATATTTTCAGTTATTTTCAGTTATTCTCATTGTTTTTATACTTTAATTACATGCTACCAATACCACTGTCCATTGCTCTCCAAGTGATATTATACCTCTACTCAATTACGGCAATGTGCTTCGGGTGCCTGACTACGGAACAGGACCTACCCTGTGCCGTGTTGCCCCGCCAACAGTCGGCACCATGATCTTCAATCCCAATTTAGGTGACGAGCCGGATCAACTAACAGATGAATGAACAACTCGGAAAAAAATAGCAGAAAATGAACGAAAATGGCTCGGACAACTACCGCCCGGAAGTATGGAAAACAGTCAAAGGTCTCAAAGGCGGAGCGGCTGTTTGCTGAGCTGCCTCAGAGCCCCGTGCGAAAACCAGTCGCCAAACTCACTGATGATGACCCAGTGAGCTACCTGACATCTCAGCTATCTTCCATTAAAATCGAAGAGGAATCGAAACCTTTGAGGAGATCACCTAGGAAGTCAAAAAAGGAAATTTCTATTGTCATTGAAGAGCATGAGAAACCGCAGGCGATAGAGGAGGAAAAGGAGGAAAAGGAGGAGAAAGATGCTGCCCAACTACCGGATCCAGTCGAAGAAGCCCCATCACACGAGGCTCAGACAGAGGAAATTCCAGTAACCGATGCTCCAACAACCGAAAGCCCAACGGATGAAACTCAACAGGCAGCAAAAGATGATCATGAACCCGAAGCCAAGTTGGAGGAACCGACATCAGGTTTACAAAACGAGGCGTCATTACGTATCCTGACATGGGATGATGTCTGCCCCCTGGGCGACCGGATAGACAAAATCGCAGAAGCCTCCTATGCCGAAGTATATCGCGTCACCAATGAGCGAGGCGTGAGCATCATCAAAGTCATTCGCCTTCCCTCACCAATCAAGCCCCAAACCAAGGCCCAGGTACGGTCTGGCCTGGTAGACGAAGAGCCGCATCCGGAAGAGGACGTCAATGGCGAACTGCAAATTTCCGAGTGGCTGGCCGATATTCCTGGCTTTGTGGTGTATAAGGAGAGATACATCGTTCAGGGCAAGACATCAAGACAGCTGCTTGAGACGCACCAAGCATTTCAGAAGAAGATGAAGAGGGAGGACCCGGGAAGGGCACAGTTCTATCCATCACCAAGCCGGTACTTGAACGATACGAAGTTTCTGGTGGTCGAGTTAGGGGATGCGGGAACGGCATTGGAGGACTGGCAGTTGACGAGCGAAAGCCAGCTTTGGGATATCTTTCTTTTGGAGGCAATTGCCCTAGCGAGAGCTGAGGAGCTTGCCATGTTTGAGGTATGCTCTAGCCGTTTTGACCTTCAAACGAATTTCATCCATTCTGATGCTGCATAGCACCGTGATCTACACGAGGGCAACGTCTGTATCAAGCAGGTCCGCCCTCCCCGAGAACGGGACCCTAAGGCGGGCAGCTTCATTGGCTACTCGGGCCTAGAGATTACTATCCTGGACTACGGACTCTCGCGAGCTGAGGACCTATCGATAGATGATTCCAAGCCCGTTGCATTCGATCTAGAGCGAGATCTCAGTCTCTTCTCGAGCACACACGCGGCACAGTGCAAGGTATACCGGCAGATGCGTTCATTTCTACTACGAGCGGACCGAAAGTGCCTCCCACCAGAAGCTCATGACACACCATATGCGAAAGGAATTGATGGGCCCCTGTCTTGGGATGTCTATGCTCCGTATTCGAACGTGTTGTGGCTTGCCTATCTTTACGAGCATATGGTAGGACATTTCAAGGGAAACAAACAGGAGTTAACAAAATTTAAGAAGGAGACGGGGGAGCTGTGGACATATCTCAACCCTGATGCACCAGACAATATCCCATGTTTTGGATGTGCTGCTGACGTCGTTTGCTTTGCTTTGGAAGCTGGCTGGGTGCGAGAGGAGCAACTCCAGGGCTCGTCTGCTTCCATGATTGATCGAGAAGACAGCATCATCGTCTCGAGGGACGGTGGAGAGTGTGATGACTCGTTGCGAAGATCACCGAGACGGCGAAGGGCGTGACGAAGGCAGTGGTGAGTGCTGGAGCATGGAGTTGGATATGTGATTTTGGCGGACAGGATATGTGCCTGGGGCGTTTTCTTCTTGATGATACCACGGAGACAATTGGCTGCCTTTTCAAGTTATTGCAAAGGACATGTATACCAGTGCATAATGAAAAGTATATATATGATTAAGATTAATAGCGACCATTTCTCGATGCATAGACTCCAAATAGTAGTAGTATACGACTTTGGGGCCAAACAACCGACGTCCCGCATGACGAGGGCTTGCAAAGATTTTGGACCTTACATCTACTAGTAAAATGCCTCTTACAGAATATCTACAAAGAGCTGAAATGAATAGACACGCTAATCGAATGATGCATATCAGACTTCTCCAAAAGGATCCTCATCTCCGGAGTTCCTGCGAGTTTCTGGGCAATCAGATGAAAGTCTGCTTATGTGGCTAATCAGATAGCGGAGGTTAGAGGAGTACTTGCAAGATGTAATAATTGACACACAAACAGAGGTAACGTATAGCGCAAACCATCCTGCGCCGGCCTCGGTCAATGCTCCCCTGTTGGGCGTTCCGGAAAGCACCAACATAACCTGCCGAGGCTAAAGGTTCTCCAATGACCGAAAAAAGCGTGTTTCCCTACGGATCAAGTAACTGATAATACCAAGAACATCAGGTGGTTGGCATGTTGATGGCGCCGGACCACATGTCGCGGCTAGCCTCAACTTTGCTTTGAAGACTGCCTTTTGCTTGCTTAAGCCTCTTTATTTTTTGCTTCCCCCCCCTTTGCTTCGTTTTTTCGCACATTCGATTGCGCGCGCATGGCGCATGGATACTCGTACATGATTCCCAGCCATCCCATATTAGCGTCTGGTTGCTTTACTATTTTGTTGGACCGATATTGTTGACGAGTCGTCCGCCATTTCGGCATCGTCAATATACTACGTAGTACTGCTACCCTCTATCTCACTCATTGTCTACCAGGTCACGGTGTTGATTGCCCGCCATGTCCTACAACGGTTCCTTTACTGCGGCTCTGAACCCGAATACCTCCGGCCAGGGCTTCTCGAATAGCCTCCTTACTTCGTCCATCTCGTCTATGTCCACACCCGCGTCACGGCATCCCTCGCCCGTTTCGAAGACCTACCGACAAGCCTCGACCTTGTTCCTGACGCGTCGACTGCCCGAGGCCCTGAGCACAATACGACCGATCATCACACCGCCCTCATCCGCTGACGATGGCGAGCCAGCTCCAGTCACAGGCTCCTCGAGGACAACGAGGGTCAAGGTGTGGAGCTTGTATCTGACCATCTTGAATGCGATTGTCGAGCTGGAGCCAGAGGAGGGCAAGGATGCCTTTGGTAACCAGGAGTGGAGGGCGTTGTGCGCCAAGGTGCGAGAAGGCACCGTTTGGGATGAGGTCACAAGACATGGATACCACGGCATCGAGGGAGATGTTGACTCAGACGTCGTAATTAACCTGTAAGTCCTATGACTCGATCTATATTCACTACTCGTATTGACTGTCTACACAGGGCAACGTTGCTACTGGCACATTCTCGTGACCAGACCTTCAACCAGAAGAGGTTGGAGAATTATTTAGCTTCATCCAGCCTCCCAAATTTCGATCTCTCCGACAGATTCAATGGTTCGCCGTCTCGGATGGACCATCGGTACCGCTCTCCGGCCAAGGGAGCGAACGATGCAAACACCCCCCGAGACCTGAACGCGAGAGTCAAGATTTTGGAACTATACACTCTTCACGTCCTCCCCCGCAACAATGAATGGGATTATGCTCGCGATTTTATCAACGCGAGCGCTGTCCTGGATGAGGAGCGCAAAGAGGCCTTCCTACAAGCCCTTCAGAGCCTTCAAGACGAGCAGCAGGAACAGGAGCGCCTGGAGCGGGAAGAGCTCCAGCGACAGGAAGAACAACTACAGAGGGACATCGCTGAAGCCAAGAGGCTAAAAGCAGAGAATGAGGAGAAGGAGAGGAAGCGTCTTGAAGAAGAGCGGCTCAAAAGAGAAGCCAGCGAGGTTGACTATGGCATTGAGCAGACGCCGAGCTTTAGTGGTGTTGGCAAGGCACAGCCTCCCATATCACCTTCTATCTCACGGCCGCCCCGACCATCGAGTGTGCGACCTAAGCCGAGGGCGCCTGCTAGCCCCCCGACCCTCTCGGCTCGTGCAAACATGATCGTTACTCGGCTCCGAACTCTCATCGATCAGCTTGCCGGGTCCATTAACAGTAACCCGGTACTAATAATGAGACTGCTAGCCTTTACCATTGGGCTGATTTTCGTACTTGGCCATAAAGCTACACGCGAACGGGTTAAGCAGATGCTCGGAGCTTCCTGGGCCAAGGTGAAAGCAACTGTGGGAATGGGAACTAAAGTCAGTTATATTTGAGGACTTACCGAACTTGTAAAAAAACGTGCCTTTGTTTCCTTGCATGGGGTGGGAGTTCTCTTTCACGAAGGATTGGAATTGGTTTTGTTTCAATCCGACGTCCTCACGGACATGATAATTATGACGAAAAATGCATCTTGATATAGTTTCTATCACAGAGTTGGAAATTCGACTTGTATATATTATTATGGTTCTTTTCTTCAACTTTCCCCATAGGTCTCAAAGTCTCAGTCCATATATATCCACTCTTTCTTTCCTTCACATTAAGGACGCCACAAACGCCAATACATATGACCATATAGTACAGTCTTTTCTCGAAATAATCATGCATGCAATCTCGCCCACACCCGGGCCACTCCTTGGCTAGTAATTCGTTGTACGATTTGTTTTCTTTTGGTAAAACAACTGTATGTCAGGAGCAGGTTAGCAATCGTGCATCTTTCAACAAGGCCCAACTTGATAAAGCGGAGACTTGCGTCTGTCCTCGAGCTGCCCAGGTTTATAATCTTGGGGCATCCATCGCGGTCCTTTTCCAGACGTGTGCACTCGTAGCAGTAGAACGCATCGGAGATGCCCTCGCCGCCGCAGACGACGCATTTGTTCTGGTAGTTACCGAAGCTGCACTCGTCGCAGATGCGCACGAGGGTCGTGGGGCGCACGTAGGAGTCGCAGACGGGACATTTGCCGTCGCATTTGTCGCAGAGGCGGCCGATGGCGATGCCGGATTGTTTGCGGCACATGACGAGATCGCTTCGGGGGAAGAGAGAGAGAGAGTCAGCAGGGGATTTTGAAGCGAGATTGCAGCGGTGGTACTCACGGGTGATGGCGAGACATGGTGGGCGAGCAGTACTGCGGGGGATGTTGATCTTGGGACGCGCGCTTCTGTGGTTTGGAAGAGGAAGATGGCAGTTGAGGGAGTTGAGTCCGAGGCAAGATATTAGTACGATATTGCACTAGCAAGCTAGATTTCTCAGCCTTGTTGTGACGTTTGATGGAGATCGGAGGCGAACTTGAGCTTCTGGCCAATGACAGCTCTGTGTGGCTGGTAGTGGGGCGATGTTCTTGTCTCGTCCCACAAGTGGGAGCCGCATTGACGAGATAGCTTGTCAGCCTTGATTGCTAGCATTTGCATCTTGAGGATCCTCCTGTTTACGTCGCGCACCATAATCGAGTCGATATCTGTCAGTTATTGTGGCATTTTAAGAGCGGAGCACTAATTTACACGATACTTGAGCGGCAATGGCCACCGCAGAAGCCACACCAGAAGGGTACGTGGAAGATCCCGGACAGAGTCAATCTATATTCCTGACGACATCCAGTGCGGCGCCTGCAGAGCAGCCGAACCCCCCAGCAGACGATGGTCTGGGCCCCGATACCATTGAGGATGGAAGCTTGAAAAGAAAGGCTTCAGACGATAACCCCAACGATGACTCGCCCAAGCGCGCAAGACACGACGACAGCCGTGAGGCAGCTACCGAAGCTTCAAAGCGTTCCAAGTCGCCCAGCCGGAGCAATCTCAAGGAGGTTCCACCGAATATTGATCAAGACCGACGCAGACTCGTTGCGCAGGAGGAGAAGAAGCGAGGAAAGAGACTATTTGGCAGCTTAATGAGCACACTCAGCCAGACCTCCTCGAACACGTCACAGCAACAGAAGCGACGGCTGGAGATTGAGCACAGACAGCAGGAGAGAATGCAGAAACAAAAGGCCGAGGATGACCAGAAAAGAGCAGAGAAGCTTGACCGGTTGAACAAGGTTCGCGTGACGGAGCAGATATCCTTTGAAGAGGATGTGGTAAGTGGCTGGCGGCCTTGAGAGATAGCCCAAATGCTGACCCGAAGATATAGAGGAAGAACAAGCATGCGAAAAGGCTAGCTATGGCGCGCTATCTACAGACCAGATCAGAACCGCGAATCGTACGTCTTGGTTCTTACATGGCACTTTTCGGTTATAGCATGCTAACCTTGGGCATACAGTACTACCTGCCGTGGAAAACGACGCCAGAGCAGGAAGATGTAATCGACGAACAGATTCTTGATGCAAAAGCCAGTATAGCAAGGGAGGCAGAGCAATTCAAGACACGAAAGCAGCGGCACATTGAGCGCTACGGACCCCCGAAAAGAAGGCAGAGAAGCGCGACTCCTAGTGAGCCTGCTGGGGCGACAAGGCCGGATGCCGAAAGCTCAGTCCGGAGTCCGCCTCACACTACAGAAAGACCCCCCGAACAGCAACAGCAGCACAAGGCAACCCGGGAGGAACACGATGAATCTGGAGATGTCCTGGAGGAGGCTGACGAGGACATGGTGATTTACTAACTCTTTCACGGTATGATTCCCCCATTAGCATTATGTGTGTTTGTGTGTGTGTAACGCTATGATACCTCTTTCATCTTTTATCCTACTTTTTGCCGTTACTGCCCGTTGATACAAGGGATGGCTATTTGGGCTGTGGATGTTGTTGGGGGGGAGCAACTCGCGGAGGAAAGGCAAATGTATCCCTATTCTGGAACCTGGGCCGTTTGCTAGATGATCGTAAGTTGGGAAGCGGTGTTCAAAGCAGCAAGCGCTGGAGGAATGACAGTTTGTAGTCGTAGTCTTACATTGACTGTAAGGAAGAATAGATGGGTAGCGGATCAGTTATTCCTCGCCAACTTGACAGGTTTGACATTGTGGGACCTTCGTGATGGACGTCGATTTTGACTACAACTACCCGTTAGTGTATACTTTCGTGAACACGAAACTAAAAGGACTTCGCCTTTTAGTTGGCCCCAAAATCTCTGAACCACCTCAGTACCCGAGCCACTCATATAAAATGGGTGGTCGGGTAAGTACATTTTCGATTTTTGCGAAAATCATCGATTTGGATTTTTTACCTGTGCACTAACAACTCCCTATAAGGAACCCCATACAAACCTGTTCCTGGCCCGGGTACTGGGGCGGCTCAGAGATTTTGGGGCCAACTAAAAGGCGAAGTCCTTTTAGTTTGGTGTTCACGAAAGTATACACTAACGGGTAAGCTAAGGTAGGCCACAGAGATCTACAAAGGACTACCGCCTAATATTTCCACGCCTATTGCCTCAATATGGAAATTCCACAGCAGCCATTGCTCTACTCCTTTGATTGCTTACGGATTCAAAAATAATATATCTAAATCCACCACTCTTGATAAGGTACATACCACTACTATTAGTACGAAGTACTACTCCATACTTCTCCGTACTTCGTAATCATGCACTATGTGTCATTCCTACCTCACCTTTCTATAATTGGGTTACACCAGCTCCTCATTTGTTCATCTAATCCACAGTAGTAGTAGTACTTAGCTGTTCGCATAAGTTCGTATTTTAAATCACCGTGTGCGAAGTTCTGGGACCGGCATTTCGCCGAGGAACTTCAGAGTGGGACGATATTCAGCTGCATATTCCCTAGATAGGACTTCGAAAGGTAGAAAGTCCAAGATCATTAGTCTGGCATCTACCGATAAGAGCTGGCCCTTCGTGTTTTATGCGAGCCAAGGTATGAGTTCTGACAAGGCTTGTCTGCTTTGTAAGAGCTATTCGGCCTGAGTTGTCGTTGAACTCTGCCTAGGTAGGCTCTTACAGAAGCCCAGAGTTTTCCGTAGCACTGCATAAACTATTACTACTAGAAAGCCCCGCTCTTGCAAGTTCTGTAATTGTCCTAACGTCATCTTTGGAGCCTCGGTAAAAGCTTCCAAGTAGTGTATATATTTATATATAAGTGCCCACTAACCACTGTCTGCAGCATCTCCAACTCGACTATCCGAGTTAGTTAAACACGCACACAATGGACACCAGCAAATTGAAGCCAAATGACCCCAGGGTCCAATATCTGACGGCCACGATCCGTGGCAAAACCTACTCCTACATCCTCGGCGAGCCCCAGGGCAAAAAGGTTGACACCATCGTCCTGGTCCATGGCTGGCCCGATCTGGCCTTTGGCTGGCGCCACCAGATCCCCTACCTCATGTCTCTCGGCTTCCAGGTCATCGCGCCCAACATGGTCGGCTATGCTGGCACCGACGCCCCTGAGGACCTCAGGCAGTGGACTTACAAGAGTGTCTCCGCCGACATCAACGAGCTCGCGCGCAAGTACGTCGGCGATGGTCAAATCATCCTCGGTGGCCATGACTGGGGCGGTGCCGTCGTCTGGAGAACTGCCTTCTTGTACCCCGAGCTGATCAAGGCCGTCTTCGCCGTGTGCACACCCTTCATAGGCCCACCCAAGAATTTCACCTCCTTGGATGACGCTGTTGCCGCAGGCCGCATGCTCCACTTGAAATACCAACTTCAGCTCAAGGGACCAGAGGTCCAGGGCCGCATCCAGGGCAAGGACATGCTGCGCGGGTTCTTCAAAGCCATATTCGGTGGCCGAGATTCCAACGGCGAGCTAGGATTCAGCGGCGCCGACGGGTTCCATTTTGACCGTCTAGATACCCTTGGCCACCCAGACTGGCTCATGTCGCCAGAGGAGCTGGAACACTATATTGAGCAGTACTCTCTGCAAAAGGCCCCCGAGCTGCGTGGACCCCTGAACTGGTACCGTACACAGCGACTCAACTTTGAGGAGGAGCAGGACCTGGCAAACAATGGCCCCAAGATCAGATTTGAGATGCCGGCGCTATTCATCGCCGCGAGCAAGGACAAGGCACTGCCCCCAGCGATGTCCGTTGGTATGGAGAACTCATTCGCCAACCTGACTCGAGCCGAGGTGGACGCGACGCACTGGGCATTGGCTGAGGTCCCTGATGAGGTGAACACGCATGTTGGCAAGTGGTTGGATAAAACGTTGAACGGTGCCATTAAGGCAGCCCTGTAAGCCTATGTAACGACTTAACGAGATATATGAGAATCAAAGTTCCTCATTGATGGCTATTTAAACTGCCATAGGGCCATTAGTATGTATGGCCTGATGAGCGACCCATATTGACGCGAGAACCCTGACTGTCCGACTTCTTGATTTCGACCCGCGCCCTTTGCTTATCGCTAGTCATGAGCGAATCAGATCCGATGTACGGAGTACTGTCGTATTGAGGTAATTGAGCAGTTTCTATAAACCCCGCCGGCTGCGCATTTCTGCTGCAACATAATAGCCCCGAAGAAATGAGCTTTTGACCTATTTGGGCAACAAGGCGTATCGTCTCGTTCTCGCCTAGTTCCCAAGACGGAGGTCGCTACCCTCTGGTCTTGACATGTCGGGAACTCTAACAATCATACCGACGTGTAAGATGTGAAATGGTTCACTTCAGCGTAAACTTCTCCGCGGAGACCTTCGGCGCGCTCGAGGTGGACTTCTTGTTCGCTTTTCCGCACATGGCACAACCTAGATACGATATTGTCAGCTTCCATCACTCTATAAATGAGGGACACGCGTCGTCTTACAATCACTTGTGTAAGCGCATTTATGGCAGAATGTGTGGCCCTGTGTGATTTTGGTCTTGCATTTGCTGCATGCGCTAGAATACTGAGCGTAGGGGTTCTTCGCCGCCTTTGATAGGAGCTTGCTCTATGCGAGAAAGATTTGTTAGCAGGGAGCTCTTTGAGTCGCCATGGACAGCTGTAGTTACCTTTCCAACCCCATTGTGGCCCAATGTAGCTGACTTGGATCCGCTTGCCTTGGAGGTCGCTGGCGATCCGTAGTACATGTCGCTCTTTTTCTTGACCTCTGGGGTGGCGAGGGCTGTGCTCTTCGAGAGCTTCAGGCACTTGCCGCAGACCATAGTGGAGACTTCGTATTAGGCGTCTTGTCGCTTCGTTTCGAATCGGTCTCTCGGACTGAGAGATTGTGCGATGCTGCGCACAGCTGTTTGAGTTCTTTCGAGAATGTTGTTGAGTTGTAAGCCAGCCTCGTTGGTGGGTGTTGTGGCAAGGCTGTAAGGCTCACTTGTTAGTACGGAGTGCTTCGTACCCCAAGAAAGCTGATGAAACCCGGGGACGTCTTCTGCATAACGCACAGTACGGAGTGCCTGCAGCTTGTCCATGTTCCGAATAAAGTACTCCGTACTAGTGGTAGTATCTAGTATGCGCAAGTACTTCGTACACGCGGCAAAATTAATGTCCTTCAGGAGCTCACCGGCACTAGAGAGGGGACATTCAGGGGCCTGGCACGCCAAAGTCCCCTGGAACGTGGGCAGACAGTGGAGCAGTTGCCTCCCAAACCAAACGCCACGACAACCACTGACATGGCCCCCTTTCGAGCTGCGGACGTGAGAGAAGCGTCAGCGGTCTCGTATCCCCAAAAACTTTCGTCAACTCAACAACAAGCAAACCTGCACCAGTACGCATTCCGACCATTGGGACTGCGGATCGCATCGACTCCGTACTGCGCCTCTGCTTGTCGCTGCAGACCCGACAGGCGAAACCAATCGCTGCTAGCGCGCTGACGCACGACTGACTACTGAGCCTCAACACACATCCCACTACGGAATACGGTGGTGCTTGTCCCAGCTTGCGCCGAAACGAGGCTGTGCAACAAAGAACATATTATCCACGGCTATTAGCCTGCGCCGAGAACTGCATACGACATCGTGGGACCGTGTTTCAGCCCTTACATCGAACTTGAAGCTCGTTTTCGACATTCTCAAATTCATCTTGTTCTTCCAACCCGACGATTCCGCATGCGCAGCGCTTTCGTCAAGTTGATCGCCTAACCATTGCTTCTGGCATGGCTGGAAGACCAACTGGAGGACGCCATGGCGGGCCTTCAGGGAACCGCGATGATTTACTCCTCGATTTAGATAATGAACAGCCGATATATAGCGCGGGACAACGATCAGCCATAAACGATGACGACTTAGCACGAGCCCACGACCCGAACCACGAGCCGCAGAGCCGGCCATCTGTATCCTACGATGACTTTGTCGGAGCAGGAGATTCATCATATTCATCTGCGGCTCAGCCTGCGCCAGGAAGGCCGCCGCAGGCAGGAGGGGCAGCAGGGCCATACCACCACTCTCACCAGTACAGTCAATCGTCAGAACTAGGTCACTATCAGCGGTATGGCGACGACTTTGACGACTATCCGAACGACGATGAATCATATTACCAGCATGGTGGCGGGGTTGGCGACGGGCCGGCCTCTGCTAGGAATAATGCGAGGAATCGAAACAGTGTTTTAGCCCTAGGAGGTGGCTTCTTTGGCAAAGTCAAGAATAAATTGGGCATGGGCGAGGGCTATTCAGAGATGGACCTACCCCTGACGGAGCCTGGACATGATCGAGCCGACCCAGCCAGATCAGCGCAACAGCCGCAGAAGAGTAGGAAGTTTGATATGGGCAACTTCAAGTTCGGCTTCGGCAAGGGTAAGCCAGATCCGTCGACCCTGGGTCCAAGAATTATCCATCTTAATAACCCTCCCGCCAACGCCGCCAACAAATACGTCGACAACCACATCTCGACGGCCAAGTACAACGTTGCCACATTCCTGCCCAAGTTCCTATTTGAACAGTTCTCAAAGGTTGCCAATATCTTCTTCTTGTTCACTGCATGCTTGCAACAGATCCCAGGCCTGTCGCCTACGAACCGTTATACAACGATTGCACCTTTGATCATTGTGCTCTTGATTTCAGCTGGCAAGGAATTGGTGGAGGACTATCGAAGGAGGCAGGCGGATAACGCTCTCAACACCTCCAAGGCAAGGGTTTTACGTGGTACGAATTTTACGGAAACGAAATGGATTAACGTGGCGGTGGGCGATGTGATCAGGGTGGAATCGGAGGAGCCCTTCCCGGCGGATTTGGTACTCCTCGCTAGTTCCGAGCCTGAAGGTCTCTGTTATATCGAAACAGCAAATCTTGATGGCGAGACGAACTTGAAGATTAAGCAAGCGTTGCCGGAGACGTCAACAATGGTTTCTCCTAGTGAACTGAGCAGGCTTGGCGGCCGTATCAAGTCCGAGCAGCCCAACAGCAGTCTTTACACGTATGAGGCGACCCTAACCATGCAAGCTGGAGGCGGCGAGAAGGAGTTGGCACTCAACCCTGAGCAGCTGCTTCTCAGAGGAGCAACTTTGAGGAACACGCCATGGATTCATGGCATTGTTGTCTTTACTGGTCATGAGACGAAACTGATGCGAAACGCCACAGCCACACCCATCAAGCGAACCAAAGTTGAGAGACAAGTCAACTGGCTTGTACTCATGTTGGTTGGTATGCTGTTGGTGCTGAGTGTGGTCAGTACTGTAGGAGACTTGGTCACTCGCAGCGTCTCAGGCAATTCTCTTCAGTACCTATATCTCGACACAATCGACAACCCTGGGAAAGTGGCCCAAACATTCCTCAAGGATATGGTTACGTACTGGGTCTTGTTCTCAGCCCTCGTCCCAATCTCCCTTTTCGTTACGGTGGAGTTGGTCAAGTACTGGCACGGTATTCTTATTAACGATGACCTTGATATGTATCATGATAAGACAGACACGCCGGCTACCTGCCGCACCTCAAGCTTAGTTGAGGAGCTCGGCATGGTGGAATACGTCTTCTCAGATAAAACTGGCACACTCACCTGCAACCAGATGGAGTTCAAACAATGTTCAATTGGGGGTATAATGTATTCCGAGGACGTCCCAGAGGATCGCCGAGCTACGGGCCAAGATGATGCAGACGGCATCTGGGACTTCAACGCCCTCAAAGCAAACTTGAGAGAAGGGCACGAAACCGCTGGAGTGATTGATCATTTCCTTGCACTCCTTGCCACCTGCCACACTGTCATTCCCGAAATGGACGAGAAAGGCCAAATCAAATACCAGGCTGCCTCGCCTGACGAGGGAGCACTGGTTGCAGGAGCTCTCAGCCTCGGATACAGGTTTACCGCTCGAAAGCCGAGATCAGTCATCATTGAAGCGAATGGTCAAGAATTGGAGTACGAACTGCTGGCTGTGTGTGAATTCAACTCGACCCGCAAGAGAATGTCTACCATCTTCCGCTGTCCGGACGGCAAGATCCGATGCTACTGTAAGGGTGCTGACACCGTTATTCTGGAGCGACTGAATGATCAAAACCCACACGTTGAAATCACGTTGCGGCACCTCGAAGAGTATGCATCAGAGGGATTGCGGACGCTATGCTTGGCCATGCGAGAGATTCCAGAGCAAGAATATCAAGAATGGCTCAAGATCTTTGAGGTGGCATCGACAACCGTTGGTGGAAATCGTGCAGATGAGCTTGATAAGGCGGCCGAGATTATTGAACATGATTTCTACCTACTTGGCGCAACCGCCATTGAAGATCGTCTTCAAGATGGAGTGCCTGAGACCATCCACACACTTCAGCAGGCTAACATCAAGGTATGGGTTTTGACGGGCGATCGACAGGAGACGGCCATCAATATTGGTATGAGCTGCAAACTCCTTAGTGAAGACATGATGCTTCTCATCGTAAACGAGGAGTCGGCCCCTGCGACCCGCGACAATATCCAGAAGAAGCTTGACGCGATCAGGACACAGGGCGATGGCACCATCGAGATGGAGTCTCTGGCCTTGGTTATCGATGGCAAGTCTCTAACTTATGCTCTTGAGAAGGACCTAGAGAAACTTTTTCTCGACCTTGCGATTATGTGCAAAGCAGTCATTTGCTGCCGTGTGTCACCGTTGCAGAAGGCGTTGGTTGTCAAGCTCGTCAAAAAATATCAGAAGCAGTCTATTCTCCTCGCTATCGGCGATGGAGCAAACGATGTATCCATGATCCAGGCTGCTCATATCGGTGTTGGCATCAGTGGTATGGAAGGGTTGCAGGCTGCACGAAGTGCAGATGTGGCTATTGCTCAATTCCGGTTTCTACGCAAGCTGCTGTTGGTCCATGGCGCCTGGAGCTACCAGCGTGTGAGCAAGACGATCCTCTTTTCATTCTACAAGAATATTGCTCTGTATCTGACACAGTTTTGGGTAAGTTTTGGATCTAATTGGATCCAGTACTTCCAAATGAACCCCTTCACTAACGTTGCAACCAGTTCACCTTCCAAAACGTCTTCTCCGGACAGGTTATTTACGAATCTTGGACTTTATCTTTCTACAACGTCTTTTACACAGTTCTCCCGCCCCTGGCACTCGGCATTTTGGACCAGTTCATCTCGGCTCGACTACTTGACCGATATCCTCAGCTCTACATGATGGGCCAGCAGAACTCGTCCTTCAAGCTCAAAGTATTTGCGCAGTGGATCGCCAACGCTATCTATCATTCCATCATCCTTTACATCTTCGCCGAGTTAATCTGGTACGGCGACCTGATCATGGGTGACGGCCAAGTTGCCGGTCACTGGGTCTGGGGAACTGCGCTGTATGGCGCTGTGTTGCTGACGGTTTTGGGCAAGGCGGCATTGGTGACGAACAACTGGACCAAGTACCATATAATAGCCATCCCAGGTAGTATGGCGATCTGGTATGTGTTTATTGCTGTCTACGGTACTGTCGCCCCGATGCTCCACATCTCGAAGGAGTATCACGGCGTTGTGCCGAAGTTGTATACCAGCCCCGTCTTCTGGCTCCAGACTGTGGTATTGGCCTTCATGTGCCTGCTGCGAGACATTGCGTGGAAGTATGCCAAACGCATGTACTGGCCACAGACATACCACCATATCCAGGAGATCCAAAAGTACAACATTCAAGATTACCGACCAAGGTCAGTAGAACACATCTCCACACACAAGTTGACATGGCAGAATTTAGTGATGCTAATTATATCTCAGGATGGAACAATTTCAGAAAGCCATCCGGAAAGTCCGGCAAGTACAGCGTATGCGTAAGCAGCGTGGCTATGCCTTTTCGCAGGCCGACGAGAGCCAGACGCGCGTGCTTCAGGCATACGACACGACAAAGCACCGAGGACGGTACGGAGAAATGGCAAGCTCAAGGCCAATAGACAGGTAGATCCGGAGAAAGGGGAATTTTTCATGCGTGTCATCTGAATGGGAAGCTTGGGGTGGAATGGTGGTTGGTGGTCATGTCATGATGGTTTTTGTGTATTATTTGTTTGTTTTTGGGCATGAAAAACCACGCAGGCAGGCAAGGGAAGAAAGAAAAAATCTTGCGGGCTTGCTCTGGAGTTGGAACTGTGTGTTTTTGGGCATCATGTTCTTTATCTGCTTGGGGAGGTAATGGTCCTTTTACGACAAGAAGAACTTCAAGCCTATTATTACTTGACCTTGGCCTCCTCAGTCGCGAGCTGATTAATGATACCCACGATCTCGCCATCCTTCAACTCGCATATAAATAGTGCTATCTGGTACAGTGATCTATACGTAGGTGTTGTGGTTGTCCGTCTCTTTATCCTTGTTGGGTACTATAATACGAATATAATAGTAGCATCATTCATTCAAATACTCGATACCGTGGTGCTGTGGCATGCCAGTAGCAACTTCCACCAACATACAGCTCGATTGCCTCCAAATACAGCAAGATTTCCCTGGACGCCGGTTTCTTTAACCGTTCCTCCTTAAGCTTAGCAGCTCTTGACTCTTCCTGAACAATAAATCCAAGAAGCAGTGTCTTTGCTATCTCATCAGTAGTTTGGTGCTCCTTCATCAGAACTCTAACGCCGTTCCTTATCCGATCGGTTGGTTGATTCTTCTCAACGTTCCAACTGAAGTAACCGTTGGTCAAGCCCAACACATTACCCATTGCAATGTCATATTCCCGGACGGATTCGTAGTCTTTGTCGCTAAGTGTCATGTCCATTCCCCAGCGAATAAAATAAGACGAGATCCTAAACACTTTGCATTAGCATTGGACGTCGGTAGAATGGTAACGGCTTACCAATATCCATAGTTCGCAATGCGATAGGGTATGTATTCCTCCATAAGACTGAAGTCATCTTCGCGATTGTCAAAGGTCTTTAGATATGTCTTTAAAGTCTCAACCATCTTGGGGGCTTGGATGGGGTCCGTATCGATCGCCTTTCGGAGCAGCGTTGCTAAAGTCTTCTGCCGCATATTTTGCAGCTCGATGTTCGATGGTTGTATATCAAGTCGGAGAACTTGGCCGAGAATATCATGCTGTTTTCAGGCCTACTGAAGACGTTAATGGCTATTTGCATTTAGAACAAATACATAGAGAGAGAGAGAGAGAGCTATTGTCACTTACAGCTGAGTATTCCAGCTCCTCCGTCACATCTATAATGGGATTTACGAGATAAGAAGGTATTCTTTTAACTATAATCACCATTATTATGTAAAGGGACATACCATCGTGAATCCACATCACCTCAACTATCGCGGATAACAAAACAAGCCTTTCGGGGTAAGCGGAACAGTGGCAAATAGCAAAAGGGTTGCCATAGGGGTTCGAGTTCCTGATCTGTGCTCGACGCCATTCTCTTGTGCCTTGCTCGCAGGCCTGGCTACCAATAGAGGCAAGCTCATTCTCAACGTCTTGAGCTCTTATGCTGATGCCTGCAGGGAAACGAGAGAAGAATTCGGCCACCTTGTGGCTATCCACGGGTTGCCAGACTGACGGGATTAATGACACTCGCATTTCGAACTGAGTATTGCGGGAACTGGGGATGAGACTACCGTAGGATTCGTATGCATTCGAGGGTAAGTATTTGTGGCCTTTTATTCCAATATTCGTGGTCATGGATTCAATGGCTGGATGCAGGGCAACATCGTATGCAGGGGGCACTACTTGTGTATGTGGGCCTCGATGATGCTTTCAAGTTATCTAGTTCGGCAATTTGGCCCAAAGAGGCATACGAATCTAGCATCTTGCACCTAGATTATGCAGTCTGGAGAAAAGATTGGCTATCGCGGGATTGTATTCGTTGATATCAGCAGTTATGCCCGTTCTTGAAGCCAGTAGAAGATGAGTTTTGACGGATGATCCACTGCGGAAAGCCTAAGTAGCGTGGCTTTACCGCCAGCTAGGAACAGGGAATAGGGGTATGTCAGACTCTTACACGACATGTTTCAGAGGTTGACTTTCTCCAACGTGATTATGACCTTGACATCAGTCACCTTGACAAGTAGATCAGCATTTGTCACATTTGGTCATGGATCCGCAGCTGAATCCATCATCATTTCAGCCTTCATTGCAATGAGGGTCGATACACTGAATCCGGTTTACGGATTCGTCATAGCTACATTCAGCCGTGTCTCTAATGCAGGTCACTCATCGACTTCGGCGCAATCACGGCGTGTATGTGCCTTTGACGTACAAGGATTGGAAGGGATTCAATATCGTATGTGGAAAAGGGAGGACTCACTATAGATGCTTTGAGAGTTGCGACCCTAGAACGCTGAAGAGTCCTAACAGCCCAAGCCAATAGGCCAGAGGAGAATCCTGGCCTTTGTCGTTGCTTTCGGACCATAAGTTGAGCCATGTATGAAGTGATATGAGAAAGAACTCAGGTTAAATAAAAGGATAGTGCAGAGTCAGATCTGCGTACATTGGAAAGTTCCGAAGGCCACATGTATTCAGAACGTCAGGTACTGTCATCGGATTGCGCACATACAAAGCACGAGCAATTGTAATTCTGCATGGGAGAAATGAGGTATCTTGAGTCATATAGATAAGCTTCACATTCTCCATGATACAGACCGAGTAGACGAACTAGCTCGATAGTATGGAGCAGCTTGGATAAGGGCAACAAAAAGCATCATGAATATTGATTCAATCAGCACCGTTTACCCCATAACCATTTTTGAATACCAGAATCAGGTCCGACAATGAGTAGTATTAGAGTGCCTGCATTTGGGCAGGATTAAACGCTCACATCTAGTCAACATCGGCTAAAGTGCAGCAGCCATGCCGGCCAGGCGTCGTGAGATAGGGGTGGTTATCGGCTGCTGCTATATGTGCAAACCTACGTATTGTAATATATCATCGTAAACATCAACTAGATAAGAGTCATCTGCGGTAATTAGAATCGCCACTTGAGTGACTACCTTTTGCCATGACTGGTTATTCCAACGTGGTAGCTCTGGGCCTGCTGGTGCAATCATCCCAGAAACCTAACATCAATTCAGCAAGTCTTGAGACTAAGATAGCGATTTGATACTGGAAAAGGGCTGTATAGGAGAGAAAATGGGGCTTTGAGGGAGAAATCCATGAGACACTGTTTGAGAACCGTGAGAGGCATATATTTATATGCCTCAAGCTCAAGTAATACCCCGTAGTACTCCGTACTACTGGTAGTCTTGGAGATGTGCCGAGCCGTGCTCATCGACAAACAAAGGTCTCGGCCTAAAGGTCCGAGGAAACGTTGGGTCTTGTCAAGCTTGTCAAGCTTGTCAACATGTCTTGCTTATTACTTGCCTTTTTTTCCTTCACTCTCCTGAGACTTGCTTGCTTTTTTTTCTCCCCGAATTTCTTTTCTTTTGTGGTGGATACTCCCGATTTGTGATGGTTCCACAAGCCACTGACATGGAAAAAAGGGTCCTTTTTGATTGCCAACTCAAAGGTGAAAATTTTTCTTCAGCAAGGGATAGATGTAATATTCTTACTAATGTACTCCGTATATATTAGTACTCTGTATGCTAATCACGAAGATGTCTTGTTTTAATTTATACAAAGTATAACATAGAACGCGAGTGTTAGTACAATATACTAACGCTATGGAGTACTACCTAGTATCTAGTATTAGTACGCACATGATGCTGGGACTGTGCATTCATACGGAGCTTTGTATCTATGGAGTGCGTCCGGATCGATCCCCATGCAGATCCGTTTGTCCGTTGCCAACGGAGACCCGTCCGGCTGCGCACGATTGGGCCATTTGGGTTGCAATTCGCTGAGTACTATGTCTTAGGAAAAAGAGGACGGGAAATTCCGACAAATCCCCCTCAAGTTTTGTCTACCATCTCTCTGTAGGTAGTATATAAGTACTAGTAGTATGGAGCAGAGCATAACTAATGCATAGAACTCTCCAGCCAGGAGAGATTCACATCTCGGCAACGTGGAGCAATAGTTCACCGGTGCTATCGACGTGGCATTGGTCCGGCTCTTTCGTAGCCAACTACCTCGTACGAGTACTACTAGCTAGTTGAACCCATTCAAATGGTGGGGACAAGCACGGGTCAGGTTCCAACTGGCTATCTTATGCATCTCTCAAGCATAGAGTTGTGGGGGTGGCGCTGAGGAAGAAGATTGAGGTGAACAAAGAGAAGACATCACTGGTGATGAAAAAAAAAAAAAAAAAAAAAAAAAAAGCCATGGCCACCGCTTATTCCTCGTTTGTTCTTCCGTAATATCTACTCTACTCGTACATGGTTGTCAAGTGCCCAATTATGAGAGACAAGTCTTTGCCTGGTGGAGCAAGACGAGCAAGGTCGAGAACATGGGATCGGGATTCGGGACGCAGGACAGAACAGAGTTGTCACTCAATGGCGGCGTGTGAAGTGTTGATTGGCAGATGCCCCGGCCCTGGCTTCTTGCGTTGTGTTTCTCCATAGCTGCTCAGGGGCATTGCTGGACGGGAGAGTCGGGGACAAAAGACATGGACGTCTCACTGGCACCAGCCCCTGCGGAGTGGGACATGGACATGGGGTACTACTCCGTACCGCTCCCAGGAAACAGGCTACCTAGAGCAGGGTCCCCTTTGCGGACGGAGAGTTTGTGGTTCTGGCGGTATGTCGTTTGTCGGGGGGACATGGACGCACCTCGCCTGCTGTTGTTGATGGACGGCCGCTCCGTATGAGTACGGACTCCATAGCAGTACGTGTACGATGAATTAATGCTCACCAAGGCATTCCGCATTGTCTTTGCCTTGTACTCCGTAGTCCTGGAGATGTTGTACAGCCAGCCAGCCCGTCTGTCCATCTTTACACGGCGGAGTTCGGGTCCTCGGCGTGATGGAATGATTGGACAATGGAGTCTGATCCGAAGCTTCTCCCCGGCCCTCAGGGTGAAAATCGGGAATATTCTTCTCCACAATCGAGGTACGGAACGGTTACCGGAGGTCCAACAAGTCTTGTCGCTCAAGTCTAGCCTCTCAAGTCTCCATCAATCCTTTGAGAGTGATTTTTTTTTTTCGTGCGACGCCACTGTGCAAGCCTCTCGCTAGCTGAGCATGAGTTGGGCTTCTCCATTGTGAATGGGCCAAAAGGGTGCATCTTTGCACACCTGGATGGGTCCTGAACGAACGAGTGGTGAGACGTGAAGCCGGACCGTGACATGACGACAAAGCCGCCAGCCCGAGCCGCAGAGTGGATATTCTCCGCCAACCAGGTCTGAGGGAACAGGGAACGGGGAACAGGGAATAAGGGGGAGAGCAGCGCTTGGGACAACAGCTCCTACTTGTAAGGAAATGCCCTCAGAGAATCTGGGCGGCCGTTGTTGTACGACGACGCATATTAATAGAGCACATTGTGTAAAGAAGTCGCCGAACTGATGATGATGATTAGTAGTAGGCACTCACTCATATCCGAAGCAGACGGATTACTATTACTTCTCGGATTGTACGGAGTAGTACGGAGTAGTACTGCTTCGTTCGTTCGTACGGAGTACTCGTAGGGACGATTCTGGGGCTCGAACAAGCTCAACCCCCACAAAGACTGCAAGGAGCAGGGGTATAAGGTGTAACTAACCATTCATGTTCGTCGTGCGCGCTGCTGCATGTCTGGCACTGCTTTACTACTCGTACTTTGTACTTTTCTTTGCTTGCTTTGGTCACTTAGCCACAGTAGCAGCAAATCAAACCACTAGTAGAGACATTGCGGAGGGCCAACGGAAGGGGCTGGATGTGTGTGTGATGTGATGATGTTCCCGGAGAGTCGAGGACCCTGATTGCCTGCTGAGATGATGACGAGGCCAGAAAGGGTTTAAAAAAAAGAAAAAAAGAAAAAAAAAAGGCATCATGGACATCAGGGTCTTCATCGTCAGTGCCAAGACGCCTACGAGAGTACTGCTATGTAAAATTAGTTGATTAGCTAATGCCGACTCACATCAGAGTTGCGCAATAAGATGCAAGAATTGGAAAAGTCTAGAAAAACAAGAGAATTATTAACGGTGAATGACGTTTGGCGCCCAGGAAACGTGCTCGTTGGACTGGACACACTAGCAGGCGATTTTGCGTGAGAATTGTGCCATCCTCCAAGTACTCCATATCGTCAGCTGGGCCCATTCCTCCCGCTAGAGAGGACTCTAGAGGACCACGTTGTGACGCGCCAACTCCACTGGCTGAGCAGCCGCCGTGTCGTACGTCCCGAATGAATTTTTATTTTTATTTTTATTTTCATTCAATTCTCATTTTCATTTGTTTGTTCATTTTGCTAGTTGCTGGACGGCTAGAGAAGGGTAGCATTCTTCATGGCGCTTGTGTTATTTAGCTTATTAGGTAGTTTAGTTAGTTTGGGGGTGGAGAAGTGTTTTGATCCTGAGACGATCGGCATACGGAGTACTTCGTACACAACTGCACAAATATCATATCATACGAGCACGAGGTTAGCACGGAGTAGTAGTACAAAGGCCAGCAAGGTACGGCTACGGAGTACCTGATTCATGGCACTGGGTCCATACTACGCCATTATCAGGGGACGGAGGAGTACGAACGGAGTACCGTGTACTGCAGTGCATGAGGCTTGCACAACTTGGCCATGGTTCCAAATATTGCCCCCTTCCCTTAGCCTGGCCATGCACCGTGCAATAGACTTGTCACATTCACAATCAGCTGGGGCAATGCAATGTGTGTTTTGTGTATGTATGTACGGAGTACTCCGTATGTATGTCCTCTTCACCTTGTGTGCGTGCCTGGCGGAGATAATGCAGGCTGCTCGATTCCCATCAGTTGGGGTCCGTCCATAGCCTGTTTGTCTGCCTGCCTATCCTATCCTATCCTATCCTATCCTGGACTTATTAATCTAGGAGACTCCCCGGATGCTGTGGCTTTTTGTTGTCTGAGCCGTTGCTTTTTCCCCTCCGCTCACTCGCCCTCTCTTGTTTCACACTGCAATTCGTTCGTTGGCAGTTCAATTCAAAAAGAAGCCAAGCCGCCGCACCCCGCGAGAAACTCTTCTGTCGAGGCTTATTCTGTCCGTACCTATTGCAACATACAAGACCAACTTTGGCTCGCCAAGCTCGTCACCCGCCCTCGAAATCACTTCAGCGTCTTTCCATCTGGGGGGCCCTTTTATTTATGTCATAGTTCAACTATAAATATATATTTACCCATATATATTTTCAACCCTTCTCACCACATCATCCGCATTCTTACTCTCACCCTCACCCTCTCCCTCTCCCTCTCCCTCTCCCTCTCCCTCTCCCCGAGTTACGACATTGTGGAGCCGTTCTTCGTTGATAAGGTGTGATCACCGCCCGGGCCGAGCTAAGAGAAGAAAAAGGAAAGGAAAAAAAAAAAGACGACTTCCGATCCGACTGGAAACCAAAGCCAGAGCCGTCGACTCGTATCTCCGCTTTCGGCTGGTCCCTAATACCTATCAGTCAATCACAACACCAACAAGAGTCACACACACACGTCTCTTATATCAGACCCTATACACCTTGGCCTCCGACTGGCTGACTCTCACACCCTTCCATTTTCTGCGCCTCGAACATCAACACGTCCGAATTTGTCCAGGTGCAGCTTCGCCTCCTCCGGCAACACCAATACGGCATCCCGTGCCACTTACACGAAAGTCGACTTATCCCATCTCGCCCGACTGCGAGACTTACCTTCCGCTTGGAGGCCCATCATCTGACCAACGAAGCTATATTTGGTTTTGGAATTTTAAAAAAAATCCACTTAAGGATATCGCGCTTGCGGACTTGTTAACCGTCAACTGGACATCAAAACCCATCTTCTGACGAATCGATCTGCGCAACCCATTTGCATCTGCCGAGCCCTGTCGATCATATTCGTGTGGCTCCCATTCCGTCTGCCTTTGGTGGCACAAGATCCAATATCTTTCCCTCTTGCGCACGTGGACGAACCTGGAAGCTTCTTTTCCGCCACGAATATTTAGCCGGACACCCAAACAATCTCTACTCGTACACAAACAACCACAAACGCGCGTTTCTGTTAAACCACGTCTCATCTTGGCTTCCAACGAGTGTCGATCCTGGTAGTTCACACCATCCTCTCAGAACTGCCAGGATAACACCTTATCCATTCGCCACGCAGCTCGGTGGCTCCATCCCTGCTGTCCAATCAGCAAACCTTTGAAGCAACTCTTCCGTCGTCGGTCTTGACCAGTCTGTCCAGATGCATCACCAACGACGAAAGTCCGGCCCCGTCTCTGGCAACACTTCCATGACAGACGTGCGGAAAGCTGTAACTACAACAGACCCGACGAAATACAAACGACCAGGCATGACGAGACGACACACCCCCTCAAACCCCCAGAAGCTGGGGCGAGCTCACCGGGAGCGGAATGAGATTTGGGATGACGACGAGGGCGAGAGCTTTCCCCAATTCTGGTATGCATCCTTTGGACATGAGTGCTTCGACCTCTTTTCTTTCTTTCTTTGCTAACATGTTTCTAGCATGACGTGCGAAAAACAATTCTTCCCTCGTGACGAAAAGTATCTCTACTGCTCTGATGCGTACGTTTCTTGTCCCTGTTGGTGGATGAGATAGTTGCTAACTTGATCAACAGTTGCCGTCGGACTGATCAAAACTCGTCATCGCATGCAGCATCAATCCGGAGCTACACCAGCTCGAACCACAACTATCCCTACTACCCGACGGATAAGCCAGAGCCGCGGGACATCGTCCCCCGAGCATCGCCCTCACGACCCAGCTCAATGCACTTCTGCAACTCCCCCCCAGCATCTCCAGACACCATGCTCAGCCAGCAACATCACACATCAGCCATGTCTGCTCTGCGGTCCCTGAACGTGCGGCCACCGAGCCCTCCATCCCCTACGGGAAGCAGCGGCATCTGGCCCTTTGGCCGCAGCGCGGCAACGAGCCCCAGCAACTCGTACACGCGACCTTCTGCCAGCGGATTCTTCTCTTCCACCTATGACATGGCGTACGGTGGAGCCAGCGCCTCGACATATTCACACGATGTCGGTTCCGGGGGCCTGGAACGGCCTCTGCCATCGCGACACCCAGGTGGATACTCGCGACCAAAGAGCATCGAGCTCGTTACCCCCATGCTCTCTCGGTGATTTCGGACTACGGGACTGTGGGGGGGCCCTTGATGTCCTCGTATCTGGCCTCCCCTGACGAGACCGCAGCGCCCACACAGATCCGCCCCCTTGCGCCCTCTGCACGCCTTTCGGTAAACAGAAGGAGGAGAAACGCAATCACCAACTGATTGCACCGTATGGTGCCCTTGGCTGCTTCTTGTGGGGGTTAGCGTGTGGGCGCGTGCAGATGATATGATGGCGCTGCAGCTCAGCGCTCTTCTCTCCGCATTTTCACAATCCGGCCCGGTCACGGCGCATTTCTCGACTGCGGGGTTACAGGGGTCAGTCTCTCTCCCTTCTCCTCTCCTGAGTCCGTCCTCCTGAGTCCTGTGGCGCTTGGGAATGGACTGGCCTCGATCCTTTCCCTCCCCACAGGGACCGCATGTCAGCATCACCCATTTCTTGCAACTTCTGTCGTCATTTTGTCTTTGCTCAACCTCGCCGGCGTTTCTGGGGTCAAAAAACTAAAAGTACTTTAAACTCGTTTCGGATTGGAGGGGACTTTGCCTGGGGGAGAGAGAGAGCATGTCGGCTTTTGCCCCCTTTTCGATGGTCTTGTCACGAAACCCCCTCACGACGCCTTTTTTTTCTACTATTCTCTCTTATCTTTTATTATTATCCCGTCCTGCATGGGAACCCGGCCAATGCGTGACCCCGGCGTCGTGGTCACCTGGGCCTTTTCTCCTCCTCTTTCGGTCGTTGGATTGATTTATAATTACTATCATGTACTCGCTCACGAATTTATTGACTCTTGGCATAATCATAACAGCATATATACATTAGAATCAACATGGGGCATGGGGGTCGCGAATCTGGTCGAGGCCAGCGCCTGTAAATATATAAAGCAATATCAGTGGTGGAATGGAATGCAATGGTATGCTATTTTGGGGTCAAGACTGAACCCATAGGCAGAAAAATAAATTAACAAATTTGATGCAATGACATCCTTTGGTCTCTCTCTCTCTCCTCTCGCCTTTGATTGTGTGATGATCCCTGGTTACCTGAGCAGCGCTTTTTTTGGTCTTGGCTAGTTTGGCGGCAAATGGTATTAATTTCTTATCTATTTAGCCTAGAATACTAGGTTGCATCACCTAACCCCAGAGATGATGAGGGTGACAAGCCTCCGCAATCTATCAATGCGGAGGCGGGACACACAAAAAGGAGAGTAAGCACCAGCCAAGCTGAGCCATTCCAGAACCAGTGACGACATTGGCGCTTCCGTGTTCTTATCTGGCATTACCTATCTCCCGATGGCGATAAGCGCGAAGTAACACTTCCTAGATTATTTCCCGGGAGAGCGCGAGGCTATCTCGTATAGTATCCTCCGTGCCTAGATACTGACAGAGGGCCGCCGTTCTCGCACCTCGTGGGCTGAGCTGAGCTGAGCTGAGCAGAGAGGGATAAACAGATACTTCGTAGACCTGTCCAGAATGAGGGGAGATGGGGGGAAGAGTGTGTGCGCGCACAAGAGCGGGAGGAATGCGGTAAGCGCTTACATCCCGAACCCCCTCTACGGAGGACTGTACTCCGTCCGCAACTATGAAGTAGCAGTGGTATTACCAAGGAAACATTTCCGCCGTGCCTCGCGAGCCGTTCCGTAGGTGATTTATCAGCGTACGAAGCACAGACTTCGTAGATGGCCAGCTCATCGAACACATTCCGTCCTCCGGACACTGTATGTACGGAGTAGCTGAAATACGAATCTATCTGAAGGGGCACACCAGCACGAGGTCAAGTCACGGACCACCAACCCCCCATTTTGGGGGAGGCTTTTTTCAATGTCATATTCCAACGACACTAAAGTTCCGCATGGGTTAAATTGGCGCACCGCAGTCGTCACTGGCTAGGTCATGAGAGGAAAAGTTGTGTTTACGGATTCGGCGCTGGGCCAACGCCTCATCTTGTGATGTGGCTTGTAGCAGATAGGTTTGTTGGTTCCCTACTTCGTACTGTCGTTTCCAAGCGTTTCAAGTCTCCTAGGCTGCCGCAAACTAGAGTAAAGATAAGCAGGTGCTTCGAGAAGGCTTACGACGACGAAGTGGTCCGCTCGACTATTGCTCACTAGCCAGGGAACAGACTCTTGCGGGCCAATAAAAGTAAAAGCCCTCCGAATGGGTGCTTCAGTCAGCCTGACGCGTATGGTTACTCAGCATCACGAAGTAAGCTTCCCCAGTATCGTCTCTTGCAAGTGGGCCACGCGGCCGTTTGTGTGGATCTCCGGGCCGAGCGCAGACGGCCGGTCCCGACGTCCGTGTGTTCGGGTACCGGCCCCGGATCGGGGAGATATGCTAACCAAACCTCATCACCGAGACCTGTGATACAATTCCAAGACATTTCGAACGATATTGAATACTACATAATATATTTCACTGTCTGAGTCATACCTGAAAACTTCTCGCCAATGTGCGCAGTAATTTACATACTGTCGTGCCAACCTATTCTCTGCGCTTTGCACATATTTCCATAATTCTATCTGGTGGAACATCTCCTTCCCCTGTTGGAAAGGATCCCACCTATGTTAACATAAAACATAAACATACTGGTCTGCCATACTGCGCTTCGCCTTCACGATTTTTCGTTTTCTATCACCACTCCCCTGTTGTTCGTTTGAATGGCTTGGTATAGTTATGTTTATCGCTGATAGAGAGTTAGTACAAGTAGACAAATGCAATACTTCAGAAGACAAAGTCTTTACCTCATTCTCAGCAAACTCTCGTCCCCCATCCGAGGAACCTTCACTGGCTCGGCCACTGGACTCGTAGCTGCAAGTGCTCATTGACCGGCTTCCCGAGGTCCATCTGAAAGAATTCCTGTTTCACAATCCGCTTGGCCTCATCATTGTCCGGAACCACGACCTCAATGTAGAAGTCGTTTCTTGCGTATTGTTCCTCGATAGCTGGGTTCAGCTTATTCCCTCTGAACAAAAGGCCGGAGACACTGCGCCGATACTGAAATGCAAGGAACGGATGGACTGTGGCAAACACGGTCCAGGTCTCGGGCAGTTCGGTTTCGTCGTAATTAGGACTCATCAGCATGGCGGCAGCAAGTTGGAGGGCACCCGGCCCCAGCGAGTATGGATTTCGGAGTCCATTTCTGCAGGCATGGTCGAAGGCGCGCCACATGATGGAAAGGTATTTCCTCTCATGACCAGACATGAAGGGGAAGCCCTCAATGTCTTCATCGTTTTCTTCTTCTTCAGCCTCAATAGTAGGCAGAACCTTGGGGATATGCAGATCATTTTCGGGAATGGGTGGAGCTTCGCCATCTGTAGGAGCAGGCACAGTCCTGCTCTTTTCCTTTTGGAGGCTGTTCCTCCGAACCATGTCAGATGATAAGCTCATAGCTTTGGTAAGTCAAGGTTCGCTGGACGAGAGCAACGATAGAACTGCAAAGAAAGGATTGAAACGAGATTAATTACCACCGATGTGTAAAATAAAACCGCGACGATAATACTGTTTATTGAGATGATGAAGGTGTTATATAGCATCTCTGAAGGCTGGAGAAGGTTAGAGTTGAAGTTGAAAGCGCTGGCGAAGAAGGTTGTGCAATGCAGGAGGCACCGAGCAAGAAACAACCTTATTTCACTACAAGCAGGAACTTGATACCCACTGGGAGCATTGATGTTAGGAAGCAAACATCGGGTTTGCGTTGTTTTTCGATTAGATGCTTGCGTGAATGGCAATCGAGCTGCGCACCTACAAAACTGCATGCACATCGTGACACTCCACCCCGATATAAAGCCCATTACATCACTAACACACAGATTAAGAAAGTTATACTATGTTATCATGGGATGTTAAAGGAGTGACCCCTAGGATTGTGAGATTGGGCATGAACATGATTTGGGCGTGGTGTAGTGAACGAGGCAAACACGCAGGCCTAAGTAGTCATCACTTGCCCATGGAACAATGCGTGCTCGTTATGGGAGTAAGATTTGAACGGTTACAAGTGAATATATATATATATGTCCTGAGTGATTCATTTTTGGCAAGAAATATACAGACGAAGTCTCTTAATTGCGGACGTATCGTTCTCGGGACACAAACATGAAGTGTTCTACTTGAGACAGCTCTGGACAATAGGAATTGAGTTGACGAAAGCATCACAAGCAAAGCAAGCAATGAATAATTAATATAATGGAAGATGAGTTGGCCAACTCCTTGCCTGCAGTTGTGACCGCCTACGACCTCATCACAGTAAGTGCAAAAGTTGGATATCGATACCCATGATGATACTAAGCCAACCATGCGGTCGGAAAATTCCCTATCTACATGTGCACTCCTGATAAGTGCCCTACATAGCATCATGTACCTATATCCGGTACTGCCTGTTCTGGAAGAGTCATCCTCGGTTCTCACCTGATCAATACCCACAGGTGTCATTCGATGCGACTGTAGGGCTGTGATTTGAGATAGGCGTTAAAAAGCCTACTACTACTCTGTACTAGTAACCAGTAATAACCCCGAGACGCCGTTTGGAGCCTCTTTCGCCGCGAACCGTTATTCCCGGCTCAGTTGCGGAGCTATGAGCAAAAAGCCTTCAAAAGTCCGACAATGCCGGCGCTTTTGTCGTAGCGCAACCTCCGTCATACATAAGTCCGCGACGGGCATTATGGGGTTAATTAATTAATTGTTGGTTGATTTACGAGCATCGCTTCTCCCGGTTCCCACGAGCCCCGGCGGCAACGGCAATGGCATTCGGGAGCCTTCGGGGTTGGCGTTTGGTAGCAAAAGCCACGGCACTTGAGATGTGACAACCTCGGGGCGAGGTTGATTGATTGATAAGGCATCAGCACATCAGTACACACCCCTAGCTTGAGAGCGAGCTGTCATATGTGCGTAGGGTATCACCTACCTACCTACATACGTGCTCTGAGGGTGCATACGCACACACCCTCCCAGACTTTCTTGGAGTCACATGGTGATTGGGCGGTTGACCATGTCGTCATGGAACGGTCCTCTCGGATGGGCTGACTGACAAAGCAGTGCAACACACACTTCGAATCGGGAGCTATTCACGGGATGCGGTAGGGCAATACACACTCGATAAGCTTGATTTCACGATGGCTGTCTCACACCATTATGGCTCTTTGTGAACGGGGAAGGTTGCGACTAACGATTAGAAATCATTTTGCTCATCTGCCGTTTCTAAATGCCATTTTTGTGTGTTGAACGTGAATGCATCGTGACGTGCTTTATCTCTGGATACGAAATACGCGTAAGAGCTAAGACATCTCACCTTGCTGCTCCGTTTCAGCAATCGGCCTCCACCACGATCGGTCCCGAGAGAGGGCGACATGCGCCCGCTTCTAATATTCGCGGCTCTTCACATCGCCCGGGAACCGTCTCGTCACCCTCCGGTCGGGATGTTCGGGAAGGGCGGGGCATCACGATCGGAACGCCTATCACCCTCTCCGGGTACTCTCTGGCTACTCACCGGTTATTCAATAACGGTCGTATTGGTTTCTGTAGCAGCGTCTTCTGTCTTTTGGTTCCTGGCGGGGGGGTGAGGGCGTGCGAGACGGCACTGTTGCACAGGTGACCTGATCATGCAGGCACCGCGATCGGAGGCCGAGAGACCTACCAACTGTTTGCTCTCAAGGGGCCTTGGGGCAATCAGATCGTGATCAAGGCTCATGCGCCTACTTCGTACGTGTCCCGATCACGCACGCAATTGCGAGCTCAAGACGGGGTATGGGGTGAAAGCAAAGAGAGGTGAGATGTTGTAGTCATGCACCATCCAAGTGATGCAATGCAATGCAAACGGGAGGATTGGATTTCACCCTACTTCGTACAAATAGCATTCCTTCGTCTCTACTCCGTACTTCGTACAGCACCATGTCCCAAAGGGAGGGTGACTGACTGCCTTCCTTGGCAGGTCCCTGTCACGAATCATTGTTACACAGACTTCGTAATGCGCCAAGGTGGCTGCAGGGTCTCACATCGTTTTCGCTCTGTTTGTCTCTCGCCTCCATGAAGGCACATCCGTCCGATATGAAACATTGCCTAGAATCGGGCATCCCCGGATTGATCAAAAAACAAAATGCACGGAGTAATAGCAACTCAACATTTCTGGTTTCCCCATCTCCTTTTCAGCTGTCGTCTCATCCGTAAAACAAAAACAAACAAAAAGCAAAACACGGGCAAAATTAACACACAAAACGCACGATGATTCATACGCCCCTCCTCCAAGCCAAGCCACCAGAATCAATTCCAATTCCTTTGTCCACCTGTCGCTGCGGACGAAATCCGTCCCTCCGCGGCGCTCCGAATGCCGCATCCGAACTTTGTACTATGACTACGACTATCTAGTATTATACTCCGTCCGTGTCCGTCTACGCGGCTTACAATTTTTGGTTTATCTTGTTCCGCACTGAAACGTCAACGAAAAAAAAAAAAAACTAATAGTGCAGCCATGTTTTATGCACAGTAAAGCAAAAACCAACCACCTATTATTATCCGAAACCCCGAGGAGTGAACATCAATCATCATTAGGAACATCCCGAGGAGAAACAGCTGCCTCTTGACAGATACCTACCTAATCAACATAGTATATCTGCAACGGCGCGCCCGTCTTGACGTTTGCTCTCGTTAAAATGATCCAAAGTATTTAGTAGAAAGCTTATCAACCGAATGCAAATCCCTCGGCCGGAACCTTGTGCGACGTTCTCGTTCAGGTAGAACAAAAAAAAAACATTCTAGGTTTTGGCCGACAGGATTCCATGTCGCCCACCTGCTAAGGCTGAGGGAGTGTGGGCTGAGGATTGGTTGCCTACTCCATACTGGCCTTTTTTTGGGGGGTGTGCGGTGGAATTCTTATTGATTGATGACAAAACTCCCCAAAGCCAAGCCGCCAGCCTGGGTTGATTACCAAAAGGGGCAAAAAAAACATCATCCATCTGTCAGATAACAGACGTTACACCGACTGCTAGATCGTTAGCTCGTCATTGGCCCAACACTTGCAACTTGGTATTTCAAATCCAGTCTACTTCGTACTTTGCTAGGCAATTGCAAAGAGAAAAAAATTCATGCGTGATGACATGTTTGTAATGTATGATGCATCCTGCCTAGGTACCTGACAAATGCTGTACCCAAGGACCCGTTTTCCTTGCCAGCTCATTCCCTCAACCCTCTGCAAACGTTGGGCCTGCACTGGGGCCTTAACCCATGCCCTGGAGCCTTGTATTGCTGCGTTGAGTCGTGTCCGAATATCTGGCGGCCACGGGTCCTTGGCAACCCACCGAGCCCGGTGCCGCGACGCCGACTGTGGCTTGGAGATTGGTCACTCTTCTCTCTCTGTTTTTTTTTTTCTTATTCTTTTACCGACTTTGGTAAAGTCCCACTTATCGGCTATGATTCACACCGATCCTGCAAGGGGGGCTTAGATGGCCTCATCAGCGGGGACTGTGGGAAAATTCATGATTCAGTGCACAGTCAATCAAGTCAAAGAGTAGTGATGGAAATGCAAGTTGTAGATGTAGAGATAATGAGTTTCAATTTACTCGTATTCATTAAGGGAAATCGCTATTCGATTCCCTTTTCCTACATGTCTATGAGTGCACTGTTTCGTCGGCCACTCTACCATAGATCCCATCTGTTGGTATCTGGGAGCGGCCCCGCCACTGTATTCATCCATATCCATTCCAGTCCGTTCCAGTCCGTATCCATTGCCATGACATTGTATGTGAAAAATCGTTGAGTGGTGTGACCCTCTATTAAAAACCCAAAAACATAAATGAAATGAAAAACGCCGTTTGCCTTTTTGTATTCGCCCTCAGGGGGTATCAGAAATATCATCAGATGGAACGCCAGGCCATGCCATCGCTATGCAGAACAAATCAAGATCATTAAATGCTTCGAAGAATCGCTTTGGTTGTCGTCTCGTCTAGTACACCGAGATGGCCGATACCAGGCCCGCAGGTGTTGGTCGGGAGACGTAGTATTCCTCTTCGAATAATGAATCTTGACCCTCCTGTTCTGCCTCCTTGCCTTGCTTCTCGGGAAGGGTGAGCTCAGCATCGGCAGGCGATGGAGGCATGGCCTCGTCGTCTGAAGTGTCATCGGAGTCGTGGTCAACCAACTCGGGAGGTGAGCTGGAGTGCGAGGGTGTCCGGACGAGCTCCAATTGAGCATAGTCCTCCTCGAGATCGTCGCCCATCACCTCGTCGTCCTCGGCCTTGGGGGCGGAGGCAGGGGTGATTGTGCGGGAGGGAGTGGCATTGGTCATGACCACATCGTCCTCGTAGTCGAATTCGTCGTCCGAGTCCGAAGAATCGGAGTCGTACTCCTCGTCAACGGCTTCCTCCTCAATCCGGTCGGCCCATTGAATGTGTCGGTCGCTGGTTTTCTTGGTGCTGGCTCGGACGGACTGGTTAAACCACCGCTCCTGCTCCCGCTCGGCCTCGGCGAGCTCCATCATCAAGGAATCGAGCAGGTTAGCGTGTCCGACGAGGAGGCGGAGGTCGTGATCGGGCTGAGCAGCCTCGCGGGAGAGCTTTGCCCGGGCCTTGTGGGCCAGGTAGTAGGTCTGAGTGATAGACATGCTCTTCTTTGGAGAGGGTCGGAAGAGAGGGTTGGAAGTGTGAATGGGAGTTGGCCGAGAAGTGGCTGAGGTAGACATGTTGATGGTGGTAAGAGAAGAACAAGTTGAGAAGGGCCAGGTAGTGTTTTTAAAAACCGAAAAAAAAAAAAAAGTTGGTGGTGCGATATCGTTGTGTGAGTCAAGGCAGCCAAAAGCTGGTGTCTGGGGCAGGGATGCTTCGTCGAGAGTCTGCCTGGTAGACTAGTCCGTAGTACTAGTATATAGTATATACTATGTCGTCGATGTAGTAGTAGTAGTCGAGCGGTGATGATATCTATCGCAGATGCCAAGGCCTCTTATAGATGTGTGCTTTCAAGATGCTTGATCGGTGAGCCTTGTTTGAATTGTTGTGATGTCCTGAGGATGCTTGGAACCGGAAAGGCAGCTCTTGGAACGGGGAGTCGGTATTCTTTTAACTCGGAACCGCCAGCCGGGGGATCCATCTGGCGGAGGTACGTGGACGAAGGTATCTGTTGCCCGGGCCAAGCGGACTTTGTACACGCGGACCCGAAGAGTACGGTTTGATGCGAGGAGAAGGGAGAGGGTGTGTCCCCAAGGGCGTGGGGAGGGGGCGTGGGCTCTTCGCAAATGCTGCCGCTGACTAACTCTGGATAAAACCAGCAGCGTGCAGCAGCGTGCAGCAGCGGTGGCTTGACAAGTTCTTATGCCGCGAGCAGTACCCGACTGCTGGCTGAGACACAGCGCCCACGCTCAGGTACCCTCGCGTCTACGAGTACGCAAGTCTAGCTTCCGGACGGCTTCGGCATTGCGAATGACTCCTATGGACGGCCCTATGGATTGCTCACATAACCCAAAAGCCTTCTAGTCCGTCCACCCAGTGAAACTTTCGGCTGCGGAGAGTCACAGTGTGTCGCTTTCGCACCTATAACGGAGCGCTACAAGACCCCGAGTCGGCACTAGGTACAGGTATCTTGCCAGCGCGGCACGCTCAGCCAGGTACTCGCATCCTCTTCGCTGGCGCACCACGCACGGCCTGGGATTATGAATCAATCAATCAGTGCTTCCCTTAGGCTTGAACGCCCGGCGTCGAAAGAGCCCCCGTATTGCCGTCATGGCTTAATAACCACACAATGTCCGACCAAACGCCGGATCTCCGTCCGAACTGGCTGCAGCCGCATTTGAAATTCCAAACTCATTTCTCAGCGCCAGGCAATAATAATACTAATTGTCATCAGCTGCTATGGTGTCAACTACACCATAATTTCCATCGCCATCCATCCCATTCTGTACATTTCTAAATATTTTCTAAATCATATTTTTTGTTTAGTCGTCGCGTGCACTATCTGTCATACATAGTCATAGCATAATGCGCCCTAAACATTGCATCTTTTTTTCTTTATACACCGTAAGTATCTCTGCCAAGAGCACCAGACGTGTCAGCATGACCCCATCCCGCGCGCATCTATCTACTCTCAATCCCGTGTCTCCTCCAATGGCCAAATCCGTCCAATTTTTGCGTGGGATACGAAATGTAGGCCGCGCGACAGCACTGCCCTAAGTACCAGTAGTATTCGTAATAAACGGCAGTGCACTATTTATTCCTCGGAGCAGTTGTCGCATTCGACTTATGCGTGCGCTTGCGTCAACACGCGTATTGCGTATTGCTCGCTTTCCCTCCCCTTTAGGCAATACCTTTCGAACTCAGCCTCGCATGTGGAATAGAAGACAAATTGCAGGGCGGATGCAGGCGTCGCGTCCACTCAGAGTCAAGGATTGTCTTACATACGAGTATATAGTATTGCTTGCCAATGAGCCCTGCAGTAGCGAGGTAGGGCTGAGCCTTGAGAGGGAGGGTGTGAGTATGCGATGAACCAGAATTCGCAAACATGATGACTCCTTTCATCCTGCTTGGTACGTGCCCACGTTAGGCAGGCCAGGCAGGCGATCAACAAGGCTGATAGTAGTACGGGAGTAGTATTACAGAGATCTCGAAACGGACACCTCTGTCTGGCCTGGCGGATATTGCAGCGTGGCGCGCAAGGCGCCCGTAGGGTATTCGGACAGTCATTCCACCGCTCCAAGCCACAGCGACCAGCGAATTTCCTCTGCATTTGTCACAGGCACCCTACACTAAGATTATTATTGCATTGCATTCAAACTGCTGCTCACCTCCATTTGCCGAGATACGTGGCCGTTGACGAGTGATGGAGAATTCGCTGTCATGTACTCCGTACGCCAGCTCGACAAAACATGTACATGTTCCATATGAAATTGCATTCGGAACAAACACACTCGCATTTCAGCTGGCCTCGACAATCAGTCGAGACATTGGTTTCATCTGCCGCGGAATACTGCAATACTAATAATAAAACGTTGCTATGAACGGAGTGCTCCGTATTAATATTATCTAATTCAATTCACAGTCCCAACGCCTCTGTCTCAGAAACCGTTCGGGGACAGCGACGCTATACCTGATGCAGACACGTCGCGAAAACGATAAACGCGAGGAGGCGGGCTTAATCACGCGACGACCATCCACACCGAAAGGCAAAAAAGAAACTTCTTTCTGGGGTTGTTGGAGCGCCACATCATTGCGCACGTAAGCGGCCGGCCGCTTGGCAAATCATAAAGGGCAGATCTTGAGGCTGAGAATCTCGCCAAATAAGGCCTTGTTGGGTTTAGCGCCGGTTTTCTGGGTCTTCCCGATGTCTCGGGTCTGGAGATTACGGCCATTACGGTCAACCCGTCAAAAGCCTCAAAGACCACATGGCGATCCCCAGGGTTCATCACTAGTATTCCTCGCAATTTGGGGTCCGTAGCGGCTCTTTTACATGAACTAGGTGGGATAGAATTTCCTCAGAAGGTTAATTAGCGAGAGCACAGGAGGAGTCTCCTCTGAACAGACCAAACAACGTACATAGTAACCGAGCCAGGAGGAAGCTTTTGAGTCTCGGCTCCGCGGACGGATGGACACTTTCTTTGCTTAATAACAATCAATCGAGGTCGGATCCGAATGTCTGGGGTTCGACAAAGTATCCCATTGGTCACGTCACACTTACCTTGTCGGGTGGGCAACAACTGCTGTAACTTCTTCCTGTTCACTGCGAACTTCGGAATTCGGAAATGGTTCCTTATGACTGCGGCGGAATTGCGAGCCGTGGTCTCAGATGGTCCGCCGCGTGGAACGATGTGATGTGGAGGAATACGATGAAACATACGAGTAGTAACGGAGAGTTAACAAACACGGCAACTAATATTTTCAAAACGAGAATCCTTTGTAGAAACGGAACGGAACGATGCGCTCCAAAAGCAATGACTTCTTGGGGGCCTCCTCAACTTGTCGGAGTAATAGGAGTATTCCTTTGGCTAAACCCGCGAGGTCCTTATCACGCCTACATATTCCTCATGCGGAATGATCACGCGGGTCACAGCTACGAGTACTCGTACTTCGTACTCCGTACAGAATACTCGTAGTAGTAGTAGTAGTATCTTTAATTTTCTTGGGTGACAAATCACCTTCGCTCAGCCCTACGACACCCGCAAGTCTTCAGATGTGCCACACTCAATCTCACAATCTCGCAATCCACAGTTACGAGTAATACACTAGTGTTTCGTGTGTACTCCGCAAGTAACCATGCATAAATACGTGCCGTTAAACGGGAAGACGTTGACAAATCCACGGTGCCGCTCTGCCGTTGCTATGGAACTCAAAGTCAAAGCGCTATCCTGACAGTTGGATCCAAACCCCAATAGATAATGCATGTCTGTTCCTACATTACAGGATTGGGATCCCTACTACATATTCCGTCCCATATTGACGGAGCTCGAGGGGGTAGGATTACTATTAGGATTATGAGGACATTTGGCGAACACCCCCCAAACGGATTGGTAACAAGCGCCCTTACCGCTGGAATATGTACGCGTACTCGTAGAAACCTTCCCAAAGGAGCCCTAGAGAAAGATCCCCCAAACACCCTATACCAGGGTTCCATACCCTTTTAATAAACATTTCGAAACAGCCGTGTGTCGGGGTTGATAAATAGGGCTGATGTCAGATGATGGCTTCCCGTCCCAGCACAATGAACCGCAAGCCCATTCGGCGGCCCATCCTATCAAAATCCATGCAGGTATTTTTCGAGTCCCTTTCACAGAGCGAGTAACCATTCTAGGGAAATGCTCTTGGGCTAGTTGCATTATCTCGCCCGCAAACTCGGGTTGGGTTGTTGCCGATCTGCTCCTCCGCCCCCTAGTTGCTTAGGTACTTACGAACGGAGCATGGAGTAACAGTATAGGAGTAGTACTACTTTTGTGTGGTGTATCTATATGAGCACGTGTATCGCAGGCATATTTTTCTGGGCGAAGGGTTCGGAGATAAAAAATCTTTATGACCATGTGCTATGCCGTGGTTGAAGGGTTTCTGGGGGGAAATTAACGGGCGTTGGGTGTGACTCTCACCTACCCGTGAGCTGTAGCACTGGGACTGTTTCTTGACAAATCGTGACAAATTTTGGCAAATTATGTTGTAAATTTGAAAAAAACCGCTTGCAAATCGATGTGATGGCCAAAGTAAGACCTTTTTTTTTTCAGTTCTACGCCTGAAGCTTTTGCTTCGTTTTCTTCCTCTTGCCGCCAACTTCCCTGCCTTCCTCAATCTCGAGCAAAGCCTCCCTCTTCTTCTCGCCCACCACCTTCAGTGCGTCACGAATCACTCTCGTCTCCAAGTTGACGCCCTCCTCTTTCCAGGCCTCCATCTGCCTTCCAACTCGCTTCTCAATAGCCAATACCAGCTCCACATCCCGTTGCCCCACAAATGTAACAGCTTCACCCTTGCGTCCTGCACGAGCGGTACGGCCCACCCTGTGGATGTAATCATCTGGGTCGCGAGGTATGTCATAGTTGACCACAAGGCTGACCTCCTGGATGTCGAGACCTCGGGCAGCAACATCCGTCGCAACAAGGATCCTGGCAGCTGAGGCGCGGAAACGGGCGAGATTGTCGGTTCGTTGTCTCTGGGGTAGCTTTGAGTGTAGAGATGTAACCCGGTGATCGAGCAGCCGTAGCAGATGGTGAAGGTATTCAGCCGTGGTCGTGCGATTACAGAAGATGATGACCGTTTTGTCCTTGTTGGTTTCGGTGAGAAGGAAAACGTGAAGGTAGTGCTCCTTGTGGGTAACGGGGATCTGGACATGTTTTTGATCAAGAGTCGCCGGGATTGCCAGCATCTGCGTGTCGACCTCGCACACAAACACTGGTGGCTTTCCTGGTCTTTGTGGCATGTCCTTCAGAGCCCTGACCTCCGGCGTGATAGTGGCCGTAAATAGCAGCGTTTGTCTCTCAGATGCCGGCGGTAGCACTGAGAGACACTCCTCAACATCAGGAAGCATGCTGCCAGGCCCGGTCGCATGAAGGAGCCGATCGGCTTCATCGAGAATCACAAAGCGTACTCTTCTTAGCCCGCATATTGTGTCTTCACCCGAGGTTCTGATGTGATCTGCTAATCGTCCTGGAGTTGCAATGACCACATGGGGGCGTTGTGCTAGTGCAATGGCCTGAGGTCGCATATCAGCACCACCGGTCACGAGAATCATCTTCAAGCTCTGTGGAGAAGAGATAGCCTTGAACTGCTCGTAAATCTGAAGAGCCAGCTCTCGCGTTGGCGTAAGCACAACGGCGAATATCGCAGAAGGGTCCTCTGCCCACTTTTGGAGGACGGGCACAGCAAAAGCGACCGTTTTTCCTGAACCAGTCCGACTGCCGCCGATGCAGTCGCGCCCCTTGAGAATTTCCGGTATACATCCCTTCTGAATTCCGGTAGGCCGCCTGATGGCCATGTTACCGAGCGACTGGACGAGCCATGGCCGGACTTGCAGAGCTGAGAAGGTTGTATTGGGGTCTGTCGGGGCTAGAATCGGGTTATGGGAGGGTAGCTCCTCGGCTTGAGGAACAGGCTTGACACTGCTTGTCTTTTCGGTCTTTTTCTCGCCATTCCGCTTGATTCGTGAAGGTGCCTTGATTGTAGATAGTACTGGCTTCAGGATTTCCTCGTCATCGTCGTCGTCTTCATCTATCCAAACGGGGAGATCGGGAGAGGTCCGACGTCTCTTCCGCGAGGCAACATTGTCAAGGTAGTCAGACTCGTCAGACGAACTCTCTTCATTGGACAAAATCTCCGGGTCCGAGGACCGAGCTGCGTATGCGACACCTGCAGACGGCATCGTTTAAGCGAGGAATTACAGTGCGTGGACGCAGCCTTTCTTTGGTCTGGCAGAAAATTTTCGAGGTTTGCTATCATTCGTACTCTACAAAAAAAAAGTTCGCGATATCCGCAGTGAGTGGGGTATCGTAGTGGGTCAACCACACCGCTTACCTCGCTTAATAGACGCACGGAGGACCAAATAAGATAAAGATACAACAAACATCGCGTCTGTTTCCAATTCGTACATACGATAGAGTCCTTACATCTATTTTTAAATATAAATGTACTGTACCCGGTCTCTCAAACCTTCTTCCGTTGCAATTGAAAATCGGTTGCCCCTTTTCGCGTATGTACATGGAGGCGCATGACTCTTGGTGTTGTAACATCGTGAGTGGGTCCCTGTATGTAAACGCGCGCTTAGAGATGCGCAGCCTCACCAGCTGATAGCTGATTGGTTGGGGAGCGGGCGGCATCATGCAAGTTGGCTGCGCCACTGTCCAACATGACGTTGGGTGTTTGGGAAAATGTATGTTGGACCAATATGATGACTGCATGATGTCTTTTAATAGAAACAATTATCCGAGTTCCGTGTATGTAGGAAGCAAACTGTGGACAAGGGATCTGCGAATGTCAACATCGTCCTTCTCCACAGCTGTATTCTTACTGTTGCTCAACAACTAGCTGAAAGGTATCCCAGGCTGCCATTGGTCCACGTCAAGATGATGTGTCAGATGGCAGTCTACCCCGTGTTGACCTCTGCATTTTCGCGTTACGCAACTCTCCCCAATGTTTGTTCAGCGCCGATATTGCTACGCATGCTGACCTGCGATATGCGCCGTGGCAGAGAGGACATGCATGACACACTGTAGGAGAATGCGGGCGGGCTCAAGCTAATGGCTGGTGGCGAGAATGCAATCAAAGCTACAAACCCCCGGCCAGCCTTGTTCGTTGGTCGATGTCAGTATTACAGGAATAAGCGGACGGCAAGAGAGCAAATTAACGGGTGAGATTATGGCTGCCCCTTATATCCTTAGCCCTACGCTCTTTAAATACAAGCAGTATGCTCGTGCTTTCTGATTGACATTCGGAAACTAACATATAAAGTCCAGAACTCATCCCTCCGAGCGACTCTGACGACGCCAGAACGCTAGAACGCCAGAAGCCCCAGGCGGAGAGGTCCTCTACAACTTGATACAGCTTGATACAACTTGATACAAGTGGTAGCAGTACTCCGTACTAGTGGTCGTTAGCACTAACTGCCTTTGATCCCCACTGTATCTCCAGGTCTCCACCAACCCGTTAGCGCCCACCGTCCGCCCCAGCGTCTGGAAAGTCCCTGACTCCCTGTGGGAGCGTTCCATGTTTCTCCCCCACAAACCGCCCGGCACAGTGATCAGTGAGCCACCACTGTACTCGTGCTTGCAGTACAGTACCCAAGTACGGAGTATAGCCTTCACACAGCCTTGGAAGGGCTCATTCCTTCCGCCCCTACGGACTAGACTCGAACAGGGTAGTAGTTAGGCCATCTCATAGTCACGACCTCACCTCAACCCAACTTATCAACCCACTGTCTGCACTCTTCTTCGCTCTGATTTTCTCTTCAACTCAGCGCTTGGTCTTGTTGTCTTCTTCTCCAGCAGCCCTGCAAGCCTTACTGCCGAGGTGCTTTTAACCAGCCGTCTCTCCGCAACCAAGCGTCCCTCCCTCCCCTCTCTCGGTCCGACCTACGGAGTCAACAGACTCCTCTCGACCGCCCCCAGCGCCCTGCGAATTCTTGACGATACTTGACGGCATTCGGACGATAACAATCGCCTTTCTCTTATCCAACGACCTAACGACTCTATCCTTTTCGCCAGGAGTGGTCAACGCTGGGCTTCATCCGCCTGTTGTGCGCGGCTGGTGCATTTTGTGTCGCTCCAACCTGGCCTCGGCCTCACATACTTCGATTAGCATACAGAATTCGCTCGTTTTCAACCGTCTCTACGCCGCCTTGATTGGCACGTCTCCTCATAATGGCTGAAGTGCCCGCCTCGCAGCCTCACGGCTCTGAGCCCGTTTCCCAATTCGTGAGTTGCCGTTCTTTGTTCAGTGGCAACAAAGAGGACTGTTTCAACTAACCTGGTGTTTAGCATCCCACCACCACCACCTCCACCTCTTCTTCACCAGCAGCTGTTCCAGCCTCCGTACCGATGCCGTTCGCCGTGCCACAAATGTCCTCTCCCGCACCAATTCTACGCCCTGCAATCCCTGGTAGCCGACCTGGTGGAGGCCGCGCTGCTCCCAGGTTAGGACTGGCCATTCCTCCCTCGCCCAATGTTAAGCCCGTTGGTAATCAGGCGGTTCAACCCGCGCCGACCAGACCTCCTCTACCAACTTTACATCTTGCTACACCCATGGGGAGCCAAGTAACTCCGTACGAACAGCCCCCGAGGTCACATGGAGGGATACAGACAGGCCAGTCAGCGGGAGGCGGCAGCGAGAGTAGTGCTGCTCATTCAAGATCTGGCAGCTTTGGGCCCCTGGATGGCAGAGCCAGTAACCCCACATCCGCTGGTTCTCAGTTCTCTGCTTTGTCTTTTGCCTCTCAGTTCGGTATTCCTGTTTCGAGAGCACAGGGCACCCCGGATCCCGTATCAGCGGTCGGGTCCATGTATTCGGAAAGAAGCGAAGGTGGTGTAGCTATGGAGCGAGATGGCAGCTTACAGGGACTAGAAGGCTTTGATAAACTGAGTCTTGAAAGGGCGAGGACGGCCGATGTAGAAGACTTGGATGACGAGGGCTGGAGGATTGCGAGTTTGGAAAAGAGAATCGTGGAGCTGGGCAACCTCGGCGAAGGAGCCGGAGGAGCAGTTACCAAGGCTATGCTCAAGGGAGGAAAGACAGTTTTCGCCTTGAAGGTATGAAGCCCGGAACGTGGCAGTTGTGGTGCAGTTTTGCTAACACATATTGCAGATTATCACCACTAATCCTGATCCCGACGTCAAGAAACAGATTGTTCGGGAATTGGGATTTAACAAAGAGTGTGCTTCAGATCACATTTGCCGCTACTATGGAGCATTCGTTGATCCATCCACAGCCACCATTTCAATCGCCATGGAGTTTTGCGAAGGTGGTTCTTTAGACAGCATCTACAAAGAAGTCAAGCGATTAGGTGGCCGCACTGGCGAGAAGGTACTGGGAAAGATTGCCGAGGGTGTGTTGGGTGGCCTGACTTACCTTCACACGCGGCGAATCATCCACCGAGACATCAAGCCTTCCAACATCCTGCTATGCCGTGACGGCGCTGTCAAGCTGTGCGACTTTGGCGTCTCTGGTGACTTTGGAACCAAGGGCGAGGCCAACACCTTTATTGGCACCAGTTATTACATGGCCCCTGAGCGAATCACGGGCCAGTCCTATACCATCACGTCAGATGTGTGGTCTACGGGAGTGACGCTGCTTGAGGTAGCACAGCATCGCTTCCCCTTCCCTGCAGATGGCACAGAGATGCAACCTCGTGCAGGGCTCATTGACCTCCTCACATACATTGTGCGGCAGCCGGTTCCGAAACTCAAGGACGAGCCTGACAATGATGTATACTGGAGTGACAACTTCAAGTACTTTATCGAGTGCTGGTACGTTGGCCCTGGTCTTTCTGTGTTTTGCTTTTACTAACGTGTTCATAGTCTGGAGAAACAACCGAACCGTAGAGCTAGCCCCTGGAAGATGCTAGAGCATCCCTGGATGGTGGAAATGAGGTCAAAGCGGGTCAATATGGTCAAGTATCTGTCCTTTGTTTGGGGTTGGGACGAACAGCAGGTCAAAGGCACCGCACGATAGGCTTCTGCAAGTCAACGATACGTCTTAAAAGCTTCCCGAACTCTCCCTACTTTCACACGATATCTAATTGTGGATGATGGTGGGGCCAGCGAGGCAGGTCCTTGGCTACGGTTCAATATCTTGCTAGTAAAATTGCCAGGTTATTCCATTTTGGATGTTGCGAAAATGACGGGATTGATGAAAATGGCAATCATCCACATTGGGCGGAAACATACTTTGGGGTCATTTGACGTGAACGGAGGACATATCTTTATTGGCCATGAACGCTTTGCATGCGCAAAAACACTGAACCATCTTCTTGAGAGTGGCCATGCTGCATTTCAGGGTCAACCGGACGGCGGCTCTTGAATAGGTAGCGCTTGTACCCAGCGGTATCTTTTTTCAACGTGTAATCTATATACACTCATCTTGGTCAGTTTGCCTAAATCCTATCTAGCTGCACATATCTCGGCGTCTATCTTTGTCTCATGTGGTGCTGGATCCTCATTTCGTCGTGTCGTTTCCCTCAGGAGGATCACCCATGAGCTCTCGCAATGTAACTGTAGCATAGGCGCTTCTTCCGAGCTGGAACTTGACCACGGCGGCAATCTTGTCTTCTTCTTCGGCTTCCACAGCCCGGCTTGCATCGTCCGATGCGTTTTCCTTCTCCACCTCTTTCTGACCTTCAGCGGGCGCATTCGCGTCGATCATGCGCTCATCATTGTCACCAGTCATCTCTGCGGGCGTCGTTTGCTCTTCAACCTTGGCCAGCTTGCTCGGTCGCGCACCATCATCTTCGTCACGATTACGCTTGCTGCCTCCATTTCTTGTGCCACGCGCAGCCCTAATAAGATCCAGATCCGTCGGGTGCATCTGTTCTTCGTCATGGACGTAAGCCCTAAACTCGACACTTGGCTTGGCGAGGAATCGGTTCATAAGCTTGCGGTACCGTCCAGGTAGGCTAAATTCGCGGCGCATGCGACGCATCTTGTACGGGTCAAGACCACCGTTCACCTCGCGGCCCATGAATTCCTCGTAGAATGTGCCGATCTCGTTGTCTGGGTAGATGACGTCGTAGCCCGGCGTGGGGAGCACGACGTCGTAGACAGTGTATTTGCCGCTTGAAGCTTCTTCCTCGGTTAGGGGTCTAGCGCGAAGGGGAGCGTCATCGTCATCCTCCACGGGATTGACGATGTCGTCGCCGTCTTGATCTTGACCAATGACTTGGGGAGCGGTGTCATTCTCAGCGATGACGAGGTCGCCCTTGATGACCTTTTCGCCAAAGAGCTCCCAGCGCTTGCTTGCTGCGTGGTTCCAAACGTGAGACTGGTATGCATGGAGATACATTGACCGGAGGCCTCTGGTGATATGAATGAGGGCGCCAACAAAATCTCTTCTCGACTGCTGGCCTTGCCTGTTCAGATGTCTCAGGACACATACCTCGGCTGCAAATCTCCTGGGCATGATGCTGATGGCCTTTTCGGCATCTTTGCCGGTCTTGAAAAGCATGCAGGCTTGGTGACGATTATACTCATCTCTCTTGGAGGGCTCGTCGGGGACTGGTTCAGTCTCTGCCTTTTGAGCTATCTCCTCGTCATATGCAAGGATGGCATTGATGGCATCCTCGTATCTGTCCGCAAGAATAAGCCTTCCAACTTCATGCGTGCCGATTTGGTGGGTTCCAAAGCGTTGGTGTCCAAAGTAATTGATCCAGCCGTGCTCGGCCATGTGGTCCAGGGCAGATTGGACATTCGTGCGCATCATGTCCAGTCTTTCAGAAACAGATTTACCACCAGCGTCACCAATTATCTGGCAGTTTTTGATGGTTATGGCAAACTCGTTACCCAAGAGTCCTCCAAGATGAATAGGCTCCTGCTTGTACTCATAATCACCTGTCGATATGCCCCAAAGTTTACCGTTAATACCAGCGAGACTCCTATCGCGTGTGTAGCGCACAGAACAACGTTGCACGGTTGACGCGCGTCGATCCTTGGTACCAGCATAACCAATGACCTGAGGCTTGACTTTCAGCATCCGGGCAATCTGGTTGACAGCGTCCATGGTATCTCTGTTGTCCTTGAAAAGTGTAAAGTGCAAGTATTCGCCAATTGGCTGGTCCTCTCGTCGGGTACGACCGCGACCGCCTCGACCACGTTTCTTGCCTCTTCTGCTTGGTGGCAGGAAGGCGGCAGTGATGGAGCCGGCGTCATCTGTGCTGGTTTCTATCTTGGAGTTGAAGATGCGACGGATTTCTTGATGTATCTGGCCACGCTTGTACCTGTCCTCGACTGGTTCAGAAGTAACAGGTTTGGTCTTTTCAGTATCCTCGCGCTGGCCATTTTGAAACAGCTCCGTAAGCTCTTGTGCAAACTTGGGTTCTGCCAGGCTCCCGAGAAGGGCCACGTCTTCGGCTGAAACCTCCAAGATTTCCCTCTCCTGAGGCGCATCATTGGTTTCATTGGCTTCAGTTGTCTCCGTGCCATTTCCTACTTCCTTTCCCTCTGTTGGCGTAGCTGTCTCTTGAGCTGCAGCACCTTCAGTTGTCTACCCGCCTTATTAGCTTCATCCCGCAAAACTCGATGGACTCGTTTACCTGCTTGTCCTCACCAGCCAGCCCGACCTTGCGGAGATGTACAACTAAGCCATCCTTTCCAATTTCATTTACCTGGAAGTCTGAGAACCTATCGAGACGTTAGATCAGCCTTCTCGAGCTGGTGAACATGAAATTTGAAGGACGCCGCGTACCTCACACGCAAATCGCCGGCCCATGGAAACGCCAGAGGCGTAGCGCGCTGTGTGATGCCCAATGTTTTGGCATGAGACGCGCTCCCGCGTACATTGTAGTGCGCGTGATCGCCCATTGTTATGCGATGCGATGCAATGCGGCGACAAATCAACAATGCGACAAATCAATTGCGCCAGATATGACCACTCCAGAATTTCTCGTCCATGATTCAAGGTTCTTTTTACCGGTAGTTAGACTTCGCCTATGCCTAATATCGCAGGCGGTGAGACCGCGAATCGGCTAAGAGCGCCTTAGTAGGCAGGCGGTAAATGTCTTGCTAGCTAACCAAGCAAGCTGCCGACGATAGGGTAATTCGACTCGACTCCATACAACAAATTCAACCTTACAAGTAGCTTTAGCCGTACTGAATTATGGTACCGGTTTGGTACCAAAGGCTAAGGATGTTTATTCATAATTCATCTACAATACCGAGATTGTTCATGTACCTTTTATATATATATATATATATATATATTTTATCGCGACAAAAAGAATACTTACAAGGCGATAGCAAGCCTCTATCAAGGTCATATCCTTGATACAGGTTGGAATGTACATATTGACTCTCAGTCACGAAGATTGCTCTTTATGCTCTGATTCATCATCCAGAAACTCGTTTTGGCCCGGAAATTTAACACAGTGTTGATTGGTCTTTCCAAAACCACCTGAACTTTCCATCTCCAAGGGGGCAGATCGCTCCTTATCCGTCTCCAATGATGGCTCTTGGACTATCACGTACCCAAGACCCCTCCAACTATTATGAATAATGTATATATAATAAATGAATCAGATAATTCTATTCAATCATCCCTAAATCATGAATTATCGCAGAATCAACGTCCACTGGGAACGTTCCACTTCTCATTTCTTCTCCTGTCCACAGCTTGCTTGGACGTGCACCTATATCTACCACCTCCGCCATATCAGCTAGGAAATCATAAGATACCGAAAGTTTCTGTCGTTAACGAATTTGGAATATCAATAGGGCATCTTAAATTACTCATTGGAGCTCATCGTACCGCCCAGCTCTGGAGACTATTTGACTCAACACCAACTCGCACACAAGTTACAATGCCACGACTAGCGGCGAGGTATCTTTTGCCTGGCCATGGTACCTCGGACTTTCGACACCTGTTTGATGATTCGGATTTGGACTCAGAAGAGGCGACCTCACAAAACAGAGGTAAGTTCACAATGGTACGCCTTTGTAGACGCAATAACTCAACCCAATCAGAGTTCATGGACACTCTCTCATCTCTTGGCCTCTGCGGAACTTCACAAGGGAATCATTTGAATGAAACGGCATTGCTAGAGCTATCCGATGCTGTAAGATCTAGTCTTCTTGAAGAGGATACTCTGGGGCAAAGACGTCAAGAAATCACAAAATTTCTACGGGCAGTGGTGAAGGACGAGTCCGGGACCACACCCACCTTGGACTTTGATACAATTAAAAACGCGCGTCTTGATAAGTTGCTCCTTGATATGCTGGGCGCAGGAAACCGGCAAATTTCAATCTATCTTCAATCCCGTTTTAACACCTCGATGGCCGAGCGCTTGCAGAGATTGTGGACGGCTCGATTTCGCGAAAAATACTTCAACATTGACCAAACACGATCCCTCAACTTGTCGAAAACTGGGAGACTCCGGGATGTGATATTCAACAACGCGGCCGAAGATTACTAGCAGCTATGGCAGGCCAGCAATTGCGAAACATTGTCGGAGATGGAAAGCAACCTCCAGTTCGAGGCGGGACAGTGAGGCAGTTGACCAGGTTCAGCTATTCGGGATACACTAACACCGATCAATAGTTGGTGGTTGAATCTGGCCTGCGCACACCGCGATGGGATCGTGGGAAGCATTCGAGAAACGCCAACAAAGGGCAAATATGGTGTTACGGCCCTACCATTAATGACCGGAAGAGAAGAAGTTCTCCCGTCAACAACAACTGTCCGATATACCAGAGAGGCAAAGCTCATCGAAACACACGTTTCACTTATTTCTCAGGTTGGCTCTGAAATACGGATCCTGCGAGGACACCGTCTTAGAAGTCCCTTTGCGCCGAGGGCCGGTATACGATATGATGGACTGTATGGTAATCCGAGCCCGTTTCTCGAGCTTGTTAACAATGGGATAGATATATAATCCGCCAGTACAGTCATAAAATGAATCAAGAAACCGGACTGCATCGAGTGGTGCTGACGCTGGAGAGAATGTCAGATCAACGACCGATGGAAGAACTCGCCAAGATACCTCGCCCGTCGCAAGTGGATGACTGGCAGCTATTTGAGAAGTATGAGGGCGAAGCCATTCGACAGAGGCGCGGCGAACAAAGCTTCATGGACTGGAAGACGGCGAAAATGCAGGAGAGAATGGAGCAAAAGCAATGGAGACGTGCTCTTGAGATTGGAGCTGCATTGACCATGGCCCGGCTTACCAGACACAGCTTTGGGACAAGGCGTGAGACCTTGACGAAGGAAACCTAGGAATTGTAGACTTTAACGTGTTTGAAGTATTCATAGACACCAGTCGTTGAGAATCAGGAATGCAAGATGAAAAAATATATAATTGCATCCCGTTATATAGGACAGACTGTGAGTGCTTAGAGGAGAGGATGTTAGAGTGAATTGGGCGGATGGCTGTCAGCGCGCTATGTACGAAGTACCCCCTCGAGGGCATATTGGCGGGGCACGCAGATTCGATTCGATATCAACTTTTTGGTCTTGTGAACCGCTTCTGTAATCATACAACACTCTTTGTTCCAATCCCAACACAACATCTTTACAAATGGCCAAGAACGACAAGAAGACCGGCGACAAGTCCGGGGGTAAGGCAGCCAAGGGCGGCGACAGTAAGGACGCAGGCGGCAAGGCCAAAGGCGCTCAGTCTATTAATGTCCGCCACATCTTGGTACGTATACTGGGCGCATCCATATGTACTAATACTCAGAGAGACTCATGGATATGCAAGTGTGAAAAACATGCAAAGAAAGAAGAAGCCCTTGAAAAGCTGAACGAGGGCGTCAAGTTCGATGAGGTGGCGCGCACATATTCCGAGGACAAGGCAAGGCAAGGTACTATTAGATCTCTTCTCAAGCGAGCTCTAGATCTGAACTAATCACGACTTCTAGGAGGCTCTTTGGGGTGGAAGAGCAAGGGCAGTTTGGATCCCAAGTTTGAAGAGGTTGCCTTTGCGCTGGAACCAAGCACTACGAGTAGCCCCAAGATCGGAGAGGCCAAGACGCAATTTGGCTATCATATCATCATGGTAGGTTCAATATGACCCATCTCGAAAATCCGCCGTGGCAAGATCTAAGGCAATTTTCACAGGTTGAAGGACGAAAATAAGGGGCCGCGAGATGCTCAACGACATCGCAGAGTAGCAAAAGCTAGTAATGCCATATGATTTTTTATATTTCCCTTTTGTGTTCCCGTCATGCAAGATGGCCGTGTTACATGAGGCCTAGAGTACAACCGTGAGAGTCGTTTTTCACGCGGCCTGAAAAAAACCAAGACCACACCTCTATACCATTCAAATCAACGCCGTCCATTTTCTTACTGCGAAGTCTGGAAGTAGTTCAGGATGACAGAGCGCTCCTGTGACTCCTCGCCCCAGTCCTTAACAACGACGCATGAGCAGTTCACAACCTTGCGGGCATTGCCCTCACGGTCCAGGACGCCTAGGTAACCAAAGTCAGCAACCAGCCCCCGGCAAGACCCAATTCACTCGGAGATTTCACGTACAGAGACCAGCCCACTCGCCGAGCTGCTTGCCATCGGGAACCTTGATCAGGGGGATCTTGTGCTCATTGCACAGGGCAATGACAAGCTTCTTGTAGGCCTCCTCCTCGCAGTTCTCGTTGAGGACGCACATGTGCGCCTGGCGACGGTCCAGAGCCTTGGAGGCTTCTCGGAGACCGCGGGCGAGACCGTCGTGCATGAGAGCCAGCTTCAGAACACCCTTCAGGGCGTCCAGAACGGACATCTGGCCCTTGGGGGCATCTCCGGAAACTTCAACCTCCTCGACGACCTCGGGGGCGTTGTTCTCTTCTACGTCCGACTTTTGCGAATTTTTGTTAGCGCTGCGATCTCAATGGCTGGCTGCGACTTCTTGGCCCGCGCATAATGCTTGCTCGTCCGTCTAGGGGTGATTTCTCGTTCCATGGCTCATAAAAGGTGCCATTTTTGACGTCGAGACTGCCGAGAAGAAGGGGGCGGAAAAACTCACCATCTTGATGGTTGTTCTTGTCGGGCGATCCTCGAAGATTAATTGTTGTGTGATGAATTAGCGACTGGTTTTTGCGTCGTGCGCGAACTCTGGTGTAGTAGTTTGAGAGTAAACGGGGATTTGCCGAAACCAAGAGTGCGTTACCCTTAGGGCATTTTTACGTGCACGGACCACCAGGGCACACCACTTTCTCGGGACCCATTATGCGAGATCTAGCATATTTTTTTTTTCTCAGTACCTCTTCCCCAGCTTGACAACTTCAATTCACAGGCCGTCAGAATCCCACCAAAGAGGTATGTAGAGTCTTTAATCCGTCGACGGCGATTCGGATCTATCAGGATGATGCCTTTTATCGTGGCTGGGGAGAGCAATCTTGGGCGTCGGCTCCCGTGAGCGCGATGGGACGCATCAGCTTCATGATTGATGATGATGATGTCCTTTGGGCGGCGGACCAGCCGGTGCTTCTCGATACGCTACTCCTCTTCAGCAATGAGCGGGCAGAACCCTCCTCGACTGATCGCTGAGGGCACTCTCCATGCTCATGGCCGCGCGAGTCTAACATCGAATTCTTCGTTGGCAGATACCTCATTTCCCTAGACTTGAGAATCTCCACTCGACAATACCGCCAAAATGGTTCGCACTTCCGTTCTCCACGACGCCCTCAACTCCATCAACAATGCCGAGAAGGCCGGCAAGCGCCAGGTCCTGATCCGACCTAGCTCCAAGGTCATTGTCAAGTTCCTCCAGGTCATGCAGCGTCACGGTATGTTGGGCGATGATTTTCCTCTCTTGAGTTGTGTTTTTTGTGCAATCCATCTCTTCGGCATGATAACTAGGGCTACGGTCGATACTGCTCCACGGCCCAGCCCCTATAAGTTGCCGATATATTGAACTGCGGTGTTCTTCACCTGATGCTGAATTCTTTTTTGATGTGATCACTTGAGGTTTGCCGCAACATTACTGACATTGCTCTGCAGGCTACATCGGCGAGTTCGAGGAGGTCGATGACCACCGATCTGGCAAGATTGTCGTTCAGCTGAACGGCCGGTACGTTTTGAACATCCGTGGCACTGGGCTTGATAACAGGATACTAACTCAATCTCAGTCTCAACAAGACTGGTGTCATCTCCCCCCGATACAACGTCCGTCTGGCCGACCTCGAGAAGTGGGTTGTCAAGCTGCTGCCCGCTCGTCAGTTCGGCTATGTCATCCTCACCACCTCTGCTGGTATCATGGACCACGAGGAGGCCAGAAGAAAGCACGTCGCCGGCAAGATCATCGGCTTCTTCTACTAAAAATGGACGGATAAACCAAAAAGTTATTGCGGCATTCTCGGCGTTTCAATGGTGGTCATGACGACAATGGCCGATATCCCTTTTCAGCCACTGAAGTAGATAGTCGCACCATAGCGTGCACTAGCAATGAGACTTTATGAGAAAGCCCGATTGACTGGATCAATTTTTTGTTGTGAAGTGTTTTGAGTGTATGTCAGTAATCGTTCAATGCTCTTTTGCAATCGTTCTAAGGTTGCTATATCCTTACAAACGCTGCGATATGTTGTACTACTACTAGTAGTACTAGTGCGGAGTGCGGAGCATTAATGGTGCTGTCAAATCAACTTCTGCATGCAGGGGAAAAGCCAATGACGTATGAAGAGCCAAGAAGCGCTGTTCCCCAGGCAATATCCCCGCTTAAAACAACCCCTGTCGAGAACGCGACTGTTGTGTAAATACTCCATTCCATACTGTTGCTTTTGAAGGATCATAAGGATCTGATCTGCTAGGCGCTGTCGCTCTAACATATTCATAATGGTCTCGCCTGGCTGGTCATGATTTCGCTGTCTTTATTTTATTTTCAGATAGTCGAATTCCATCGTTTGATGCCATAGACGGACGGCACGAGCTGAACCGAACCGACGCCTGGTTTCGTTTACTATCGCCTTTTGCTTCCACGATTCGACGCTCGATGCTGGGTTTCAGGATGCAGCGGCGATCGTACCCCCTCATCGCTATCGTGGTCTTCTTTTGCTTCTGCGCCTACTCTCTCTTGAACATCTCGGAGGGGCGCATTATTATTACTCAAGAATCTCCCGCGCAACCACCGATCAAAACGAAGCAACTGCCGACCAAAACAGAGCGACCATCGACCGAGACAGAGCAATTGTCGCCTCCGCCTACGTCTACCTCTTCTGAGGAGGTAGAATGGGAGGACCTACCAGTCGTCAAGGGCGGACCTAAACCGAAGCCAGTACCCGGAACGACGACACATCCGATATCGTATCTCATGAACGATGCGCAACAGGAGTTCGAGGAGGTGAAGAAGAGACAGTCGACTTCTTTGAAAGCCGCCGTGGACGAGTATCGCAGGCGATATGGGATGCCACCACCTCCCCACTTTGACAAGTGGTTTGAATTCGCAAAGAAGAACAAAGTGCAGCTGGTGGACGAATTTGACACGATTCATGACTTGATTATGCCATTTTGGGGCCTGCGGCCAAAGACGATTCGGGACAGGGTACAGGAGGCGCTGGGCTTTGATAATGGGCTGATTGGCGTTGCTATACGTAACCATCATGTCACATATATAGAGAATGGCTTTGAGTGGCAACGGAATGCGACGAAAGGAATGATGGAGAAGTTCATGCAGTATTTACCCGATATGGACTTGGCGTTTAATATCCACGACGAGCCTCGGGTTGTTGTTCCACACGATGATCTGACCCGGCTGATAGAGAAGGCCAAGAAGAACATCCCAGCCTCGAATGCCAACAAGAAGCCGGCGAACCAATTTTCTCCCACAGCACCTGAGTTAAATGACGGAAAATCATTCAGGGAGACCAAAATCTCACGCTTCAATGTCTTCTCTCGCCAGGCAACATGGACCAATTCTCGCATGTCCTGCTCGCCAAGCAGTCCGGCAAGGATTCTGGACGACGACGAAAGAGCAGATGATCTGAGCAAGTACGGGGCCGGCGAGCTTGGGTTTATCTTCAACACAACAGCCATGTCCGACATTTGTCTCAGCCCTTCCCTCAGCTCAACCCACGGCTTCTTTAATAGCCCCAACACCTACAAAGTCGTTCACGATCTCGTCCCCATCTTCTCGCAGTCCAAGGTTTCGTCCTATGCAGACCTCGTCTATCCCTCGCCCTGGTATTGGTATGGGAAGGTCGCCTATAATGAGACCAGAGACAAACCATGGAACGAGAAAGAGAACAAACTCTATTGGCGAGGATCTACAACCGGAGGGTTTAGCCGCAGCGGTAGCTGGCGACGTCACCATCGCCAGAACCTTGTCCACAAGATCAACTCTGTGGACCAAGCCAAGATCATGGTCAACAGTGGCAGTGATGACAAGCCCAATTGGGAAGTCAAAGAAGTGCCCCGTGGAGACTATCGTGATCTTATTGATGTTCACTTCTCCCATGTCGGCCAGTGTGATAAGGGGGACTGTAAAGCACAAACCCAGTTCTTCAACGTCACGGAGCGGGCCGACCAACAGGATGCCTGGGGATACAAGTACCTTCTCGACATTGATGGCAACGCTTTCTCCGGCCGTTTCTACGCCTTTTTGAAGAGCCACAGCTTGACGTTCAAGTTTGCCCTCTTCCGTGAGTGGCATAGTGAGTGGATCAAGCCTTGGGTGCACTATGTCCCCTTGAGTCTCCAGGGAGACGATTGGCTCGAGACGACACGCTTCTTCAGCGACAGCGGTTTAGGGAGTGGTGAGGGCGAGAAGATTGCCGTCAAGAGCCGTGAATGGGCGAACAAGGTTGTTAGAAAAGAAGACATGGAGGTATGGTTTTTTAGACTGCTATTAGAGTGAGTTGCCCATCCATCCTTTCCTCTTTTGCTTTATGCCCCTGAAAAGCGACGACGACTGAACTAACATATTGGGCTGCAGATATGCAAGAGTAATCGACGATAATAGGGAAAAAATCGGATTTGATCCCGGGAGTGCGAATCAGACGTTGGATTAAACGGATAAAAAAACTCTTCTCAATAGTACATGAAACTGAGCGAGCATCATTTTTTGGGTAATTGGGCATATATTTGGTACTTAGGGAAACACATTGACATTGGGATTGTCACAGGCGCATTGGTGGAATTTGCACGTACATATGAGTACATTCATGCATGTCTATGATTGATTACTTCTGTTTCTCTCTCTCTCTCTCGGTGTTATGTAGAGGCCATAGATGTTCATTAATGTCCATCGATCTACAATACCCTACGCCTGTAGGCCACCAATTCTGAGAGTCCTCTCTCCCTCTGCCTATTGAAAAGAAGTCGCCGATATGTCTTTTGAAAAAGCCCATTCAAATCCTGGTACAACAATTACGAAAATGATCACAACCCCTTTTAGTCTTCATCCTCGTCGTCCTCACCCTCAGCATCCCGGTTCTCAGAGGCATACCGATCCGGCGCCGGGCTAGAGCCACCGTGATGCTCGGCCTCCTCTCCCTCGGCATCAGCATCAGCATGTTCGCCTGCCTGTTCGGGCTGTTGCTCTTCAGCGGTCTCCTCCTGTTCCCAGCCCAGGGGATGCTGCTTGTACATCTTCATAGCCTCTCTCATCTCCTCAGTCGGGTCGTCAACGGTAATGTCCAGCTGGTCGACGACTTGGGCCTCGTCATCCTCAGCAAGGCCGTAATTCGTGCGGGCAATGTTCTTGGTACGCTGGGGCCGGATGGTAGATTTCTGCATGATGGGGTAGTAATACACGGCCTTTTGCTTGGGATAGGACTCCTCTTCGTTGGTGGCGAGAATGATTTCGTCTTCATACTTGGTCGGGTGGTCGAGCTCCGTCTCTTGAGCGGTCTCGTACGCCCGAATCCTGTTGAACTGAAAGTAGCCACCGGTGTCGGCCAGGTGGGTATACAGGTCATCGTCGTCGTGGTCTGGGTCCTCAACATCAAATTTGCGGCGGAAGCGGTCGGCGTCGGCACGTGTCTGACCCAGGTAAAAGTCATAGTTCATGAGGTTCTGCGGCTTGGGGTTGTTCACGGGGTCCTGCGCGTATGCCTCCATGGCAGCCTCAAGCGCGGCCTCCTCAGCTGCCGTGCGGTCTATGGGTTTAAACATGCCGCGAAGAAGGCGAGAATCATACTCGTTCGAGCTTGAGACGGGGTTCGTAAGAAACTTGATGGTAACATAAGCACCCGAGTCGGGAAACGCGTCCAAGTCGGGGAGCAGAGGTGAGGCATCGACGAGCTTGAGATGCTTCTTGGAGGGGTGTTTGATCCGCTTCGGGTCCTTGAGATCCAGCTCGGCCAGCTCGAAGCCCTTGTCGATCTTGCGCTTGATGACTTGCGGAGAATCGGCGGCGGGTTCTGGACGTCGAACGGGCCGCCGGGCCTTTGCCAGCAGAGCCCGCGGATGGTTTGCTTCGAAACGCTTTGGGGTGAGGGAAGAGATGTACTCTGTTCGGCGGAGAAACGAGACATTGGCTTCTGCAACCTTGGGCTTGCCTAGAGCAGCGATGGGTCTGAGAAGAGCTCGGTCGTGAGGATGGACAGCAGGGGGCTGCGCAGGCGCTTGAATCGCTACACAAACAAAGTCAGAAAACCGTCAAGGGGTGCCTGCCTCGTGATGAGCGAAACTCACATCGTTCATCGCCATCAAAAACACCAGGCATTCCCACCAGATCCAGTGGCATGCCCAGCTCAGCATCAACCTCGATATTCAGCGGCTGCTCCCTCGCGAGGCGTGACGCAAAGCCCGGGGTCGTGTACTGCCCACTAGCAAGGCCCGTGTTGGGGATATCGAGCAGCTTAGGCGGGTTCGGCGGCGGCGGCAGGGCATTGGAGAAGCGCATGCGCGCGATGAAGTCCTGATGGATCATGCGCTCGCCGGAGCGAGCCCCCGAGGACGACATCGTTTCTGGGCGAAAGGCGATGCTCTGAAGGAGGAGACAATTGATGCCGCTACCACGGAGGGATTATTGAGGATGCAGGCGCGCAGCCCGAGCTGCTGGATTGGAAAATGCGGAGGAGCGGGCGGTGATGGCGGTAGATGGTTGTAGGTATGAAGTATGAAGGTATGAAGGTGGAGGGAGTCGCGCGCCGTACCAAGGGAAAAGTTGAGCCGTGCGAGGCTGACAATCTGAAGCCGCTCTGATAGCGAGGCTCCCCACCACGCGGCTGCCTCCACTCCACGTCAATTGAAAGTGCAATCGTTCTCGTTGAGGATTCGTGTTCAAAAGATTTTTTATTATGATATGATTAATTCTCATCAAGACATTATTTCCAAGACTCGGTTCCGTATGTTTTCATTGCGGTCGTTCCTAGTCTAACCCATCCTGTCCGTCTATGACTGCAACGGTCATTGCCACGCCTGATCCCATTTTCTGCAACCAGCAAGTAAGCCGTGAACATTGCAATACACGCATCACCACATAATCGATCTACCCGACTGCGCCATGCAGTCGGAAGCGGTGTTTTACACAGGGCCCTAGACTCTAAACCTCATTGGTGCCCTTTTCACCCCCCGAGAATCATCTCCCTCTCTTCATAGCAGTGGCCATAGGCTACGACCTATCCTTCGCGTAGGTCCTCTTGCCGATAGTGAAGGGCACATAGCGATATTTGATCATGTGCTGAATTTGCTTGCGCACTGTGGAATAATTAGCATAACACACGGTACGGCCATGGTTCTGTTGAAAGACTTACTAGTCAAGACAAAGAGAATGAGCCAGTACATGACCAGGACAGGCCAGAAAACAGGAACATTGAAAAGTTCAAACCAGGTGCAGAGAAACGAAATGGCAATGGCTCTTGTCGCCCAGTACCAGAACTTGAATTCGGGCAGGCGTCTGATGAAGGGCTTGAACTCCTCGTCTTGCTTCGTCGGGAGAGTGCCGACAGAGCCGTCCTCCATCGCATTGTCGAGCGCTTCGTTCGAAGGGTCAAACTTGGGCTGCAGGAAGGCCAGGAAAAGGTTCAAGAGGTAGATGCCCAGGGCGTATGCGACTGCAAAAGTCCAATGTTAGCTCGAGCTGGAGAATGTTGCGGGCTCGCGAGAGGCTGACCAATGTACCACCCCTGTGCGAAGAAGATGCGCAGGAAGAAAAAGAGCAGGGCGACGCCCGTGCCGACCCATCGATACAGGACATATGGCGTTGATTGATCCAGAACCGCTTGATATTGCTGCGAATGTCAGTCCAGTTCCCCTGGTGCCGGCGCAGTTCCAAGCGATGAACATACTCTCTGGAGCTTAGTGGTATGAGCGCTGACGGAAGCGAAAGGGGTCTGATCCGGCTCTGGCGCATCCATCTTTGAAGTCGTAAATCGCGTCGGCTCGAACTGGGAGGAGAATGGTCGGTGATATTAGGGCTAGAATAAGAGGTATGAAGGGGAGAAGATGCTGCGCCAATGGTTGTCGTGGTTGGCGTTGCAGACGAAGGAGTGTGGTTTATGGGAGAAGTACGTAAAAGGGTTCATTGCGCTACAGGCTTAAGCTGGCGTGGGGCGTTTTCAGATGTCCATGAATTTAGCCACGTACCTGTATTGAGCCTTCGCGTTGCGCCGGCGTTTTACCGAGGAGCGATGGCCTTTATGGAGAAAATGCGACACCATTCTTTGGCATCAGCGGGTCCAAACCCGCGGCGAGATGTGATCTAGCACCGCGTCATTGGTCTAGGGGTTAGGATTCAACTCTTCCATTATGAAAAGTTGAGGCCCGGATTCGAGTTCCGGATGACGCAATTTTTTAATCTTTTTTTGCTGCAGTTGTTAACAATCCATGCGTGGGCAGACATCTGGAATGTCTGTTGTTTATTGACATGGCAGGTATCTCCCTACTCACATTTTGGAAAGTTCCTATTTTCACGATCTCGACCAGTCACTATATCAGCATACTCTTCTACATTTTTTTTGGCGTGGGTTCTGAACCTTTAAATAAATATAGCGCCAGATTCAGGGTAAGATCGCAAGCTGGAGTGTAAGTTGTCATGCCAAATCACAATGGAGCACCGCAAGAATTGGGTTACATCTAGTGGATATTCTCAAATGGGGCTCATATCTCAAGTGATGCCCAGAGGTAGCTGCAACAGATACAGAAAGAAGGTAAATAGTCCCACGATTGATTCCTTTCTTCACCTGCCATCCCGCGTTTATCTGGAAGTGCCAACATACAGCGGCACGAGATATTTACCATCCGGTGTAGTCTTGACTCGCACAATCTGGCACTCTTCAACCCCTTTGCATTTAATGTCAAACGTGAAGATCCGGTTGGTCGTCTTCAAATCCTTGAGGTCATCTGCGATTTTGGCGATCGTAAAGCGGCTGTTGTTGACCACGCCTTCCGCGGGACGTCCAATGTGAGGAAAGGGGATACGGTGCTGTCTGTTTTTATAGACGCTGATGTGTACCGGAGTATCATCCTCGGACTGGGGGTCAGCTTCAAAGAAGTTGTAGATGACCCAGACGGCTCCAGGACGGCCATGCCTGTCGATCTGGACAACAACGCCAAACTGCGTTTCTTCCCAAGGGCCCTTCCTCACCGCATCCGCGTCGCCGCGGGTTCCAGTCCAGTCTGGGCCAGCGAAGAAGAACATTCGGCCGATCTGGGCAAACATGATGCTATCTTGGTGCTGGGTTTCGTCGGAGTCGCCACTGCGAACCGAGTCGTCACTGGTGTTTTGCGCCCTGCGATTCCTTGCTGAGACGGTACCGAAGGCTTGAGGTGCATCAGGTGGTTGGATTTTGACATTCAAGTTGATGGCCAAGATGTTGCGGTCCACGACCCCCGTCTCGTTCGGGCTGTTGTCCAGGTTCGACCAGAGGTAGCGAACACAAGGCTTGAGGGCGTAGCCGGTGGTTACGCCGCCAAACTTGCTCTGACCGAGAAGGAAAGATGGCATCTGTAGCATCTCCAGCATGAAATTCAGAGATTTGGGGCCGTCAGTCGACCTGAAGTTGATCTCCCGGACTCGGTCGATGAACTCATCAGCCGAGACAACACGCTCCAGTCTGTCGAAGTGTCGACCAGTCCATTGTGTATGCCAGGCACGAAACTTCTTCTGCGTCTCCTCATCCGGCCATTGCTGCCGCATCAATTTATGGATCTCAAGAATCCGCCACCGTACCTTGGCAAAAGCATCGCGATTCTTGTTGGTCCAGTTGTAAAATTCTCTTTCCTGGTCACTGAATTGACTGATCAGTTCCTCGTCAGAAAGAAACGCCGCCATTTGGCCCACTGTGTCGGAATGTGCAATGGCAGTGGTGTGTGATGATAGGCGCGATGACTGGTGGTATAACGGAGAAGATGGTGTGCTAGGTGCAGTTTAAGTACTGATGACGGTTCTGGGTGATTCTAAGTGATTCTGTTGCACAAAGTTAGAACAGAGTTTCACAAAAGGTCACGGGGGAGCTTTCAATAAGGTAGCTTTGGGATCAAATACAAAGTGGTGAGGTGCATGGCAAACAATAGTAACTTGAGCGCTGGAACAATTGAACTTAAGGTACCTACTAGTATCGACATGTAGGCAGGCAATTTGGTCACCTTAGTGCCAACCTAGGTAGGTACCTACGAATGGCTGACAATGCTATCAACACCATCTCAGCACCTATTGAACCTACGAGAGAACAATCATCTCCAACTACAAACTCCTGCTACCTTGATGAGATGTGAAGGGCTTTCCAACAGCTGTGGGCAGCTAGTTCTGAACACAACAATAGCTTGTTTGTTTACGCTTTGGTAACCGACTTGACTCACACCGACGGGTATCGTCCACAGTATAGGTCATACAGCAAGTCCGCAGACTCCCTTCATGTCTGAAGGATAGTGGGCGTCTATTGTCGCACAGATAATGTGATGGTTACTTTGTGAAAAGCGGTGAGACCGTGACATGCACAGTGCCATGAATTTCCGATTCCACACGAGGGACTCAGTACGATCTACTTGGTGAGTCTGAGCCGCGCAACCTCTGGGCCTCTGAACCTCTGAACCTCTTGATACATGTTGTAGTTCGGTGACTTTCTTTCACATAGCAATCATCCAAGGAGACTTGCTAGACAGCCTTATATCGTGGGCATCACATGAAGTAGAAACTGTCAGAGCAGAAAGTGAAGAGACCGTACAATCGTGACGGCATCGCGCATGTCGGTTTCACAACATGCCCTCCTGAGTTGCCAGCTGGATGAAGCCCAGGCCAACTGTCGTCACAGAAGCCATGTCAGCAGACACCTGTCACTCCTTCGTGAAGGTTAAGTACATAACCGTTGTAATGCAACTTCGACCCCTATAAATACCTGGGAGGAGTAACACCAGATTCCGCACTTCACCGTCATTCTAGTGTCACATTTTCGATCAGATCCCATCTAGGTTGTTTGTGAAGCCAAAGGGAGGATGTAACCAAGATCAGGCCCTGACTTGAAACTACTAGAAGTGACTGGAGTTGCGGACTTTCTGGGATCTGATAGGAACCAAGCCAGGAGTCAAACATGTTCAACAAGGCCGCGTTGATGGAAATACCGTGACCATGTTGAAACCGGTCACGCTCAGTCCCCGAAATACCTCCAATCTATTGGGGCAATATTGTGCGCCGCTTGCCGTCAGCTGCTATGCGTCTTGCCGTGTCGCCTTCAGTCCAACCTATTGTTGAATAGACTATATATTGTACGGAAAGGCATAGAACAATTGCCCCCCGGACGAAGTGAATAGTGAATAGATATGTGGGAACACGTTTATTAGAGGGATCCTGAGTATTTAAGATCATCCGGTTTCCCATCTCCCACATCAATTCTCCTACATCCTTTCCATCCTACCTTTTCATCCGCCATCGCATACCTAGGTAGATTTTGTTTGTTGTCGAGCACCGCAACACCATTCTCTCTCGGGATCGTTCCCGCCATCGTTACCCCTGATCCTCCTTGTTTCTCCTCAGTCCTGTCCCTGCTGTGGTCCCTCAACATGGAGAACACCAGCATAACGAGCCGCAAATATGTCCGGCCGGAAATTCCTGCGGTTCCCGCATTTCGTCTTTCAAGCCCGGAGGACAGGGAGCAAGTTTCGATTGTATTGACAACCCTTTTAGCCACACTTGTGCGACTGATGCAGACCTTGAATGATGATGTGACGAGATTCCTTGGCTCTCGGTGTTGGAAAGATACAATACTGGCCTGGTTCAATCCATCAGATTTCCAGAAGGCATTTCGGTATTACACCGAGGTATGCAGCTCCGCAATTGACAGTATCGACATGTCGTTGAAGAAAGAAGAGAAGTTGTTGGAGAAAGAGAAGAAGATGTTGGAGCCGATTCCTACACGCTTCATTGACCAGAAAGGCAAAACGAAGGTCGCGACAATTCAAGAATTGCTGGTTATGGTCAATGATCTTTGTCTCCATCTTCAAAACAAACTGGTAACCGTCTCTGAGAATATGGGAATTGCTTCAGCATTGAACTCGAACCTGGCCCTCACTCCCAGCATTTCCCCTCGGGAAGCCCTCTTCTGGTGCATTCTGAATACAAAGTCCGTACGGCAAGAGATGGAAGACCGCAAAAGCCGTGGAGAGTATATCAAGTACTTGACCGGTAAGCACTTCTTCTGCTTTGGCTTGCTAGATAGTCTATACGATACTAACCATTTCACATTAGGAGAACTCGGCAAACGCCTGCGACCTACCGTAACAGCGCTTGTCATCCCAGATGAGGTTGAGACAGCCGGGGGGGCCGAAAAGATTGACTTCTGCACTCCAAAGGTCTACTTTATTTGTCCAGGCTTCACACGCAAGGAACTCGTGCATGGCCACACCAATGTTGGCGCAACAGCTGAGCGATTGAAATCGTGGCCGGCATTTCAAACTCTCCGGCAAGAAGCTCGGAAGAAGCATCTCGATCGTGCGGCTGGTACATGATCAGACCGCGTGAGCTCCTTCTACGAAATGGAAAAGACACTATGGGAGCGCGATCAACGTGGTCAGTATGTCGCCCCTCAAAGCGGGCAGCCGGTTCCTCCAGCATTGGTCGAGATCCGAAAGCAGATCTATGCCAAGCGTCTCCAACCCATCCGGGCGAATTGTCACAAGCACGTCGGCCAAGCCTATCGTGAGGTAGACGGGGGACTGGAACCTATCGGCTGTTGTTACATGTGTAAACTCACAAGTCGCTTTGAGGAAGCCAATTTGGACGTGGCGGATGCCGCCGCAAGGTATTGCCGTATCCACCTCACGGATAAGGCTGCTTCTTGTGCGGAGGTGCTCTGTGGGAGGTATTGTGACTTTGGTCGCGAGGTGGATGGTCTTTGGGGCTGAACGCCCAGACACTCATGAGGTGGGCTCTGGAGATTCATATGAATCAAGAGAATTTCGGGCCTCTAAAGGAATGATGGTGAGCTATAGCAACCATAGACATCCACAGCAACCATAGCTGCTCACAGCGTCCCCAGGTAGAGTGTCTAAGGTGGCGAGGATGGATATCATGTCCAATATCGTAGTCAGATATCGAAAAAGGCCGTGAATTGGTTGTAATTTATGTCATGTTGTAGTGATACACGGCGCTTAGTTTATTTTGTTCCCTTTTTCTTTTGTATGGTGATAATTAGCAAGACGTGATAGTATATCCCCACAATGGACAGACATTGAGAACAACGCACCATTTTTCAAATTAATTTTCCTTCGCCTTGTTTTCTACCGATTCCAAGTACTCCTTGTCAAGAAATGCATCTCTCTCTTCCCGTGTAAACTTCCAGTCAACTCTTACTGCTGGATGATACTCATTGTCATATGGGAAATTATCAGAGGGACCACGATCGCCAATATATCTTAAACCACCTGGTTGATGTGGCGCATAAAGGACAATAAACTGCCCAAAAAAGGTATTCCTTTGGCCAATACGGAGTAGTCAATTTCCTTAGGTGTGCTAGGTACTACCGAGCACGCATCTGAGATTTTGGCACGTGCTTCTCGTCTTTTGCGAGGAGCTCTTTAACTTGTTTGACCTTGAGCACTGCGTCAAACTTCTCGTCCCATTTGCGTTGGGGCAACCCCCGAGAAAGGTTGAGAATCATTTTCTGCCGAATACCCGCTTCAGATTCCTTCCATTCAGTAGTTTGATTCGCCGGGGTTTTGTCTATGTTGATTTCAAGACCTCTGTTTTCTTCTCAGTCAGGGTTTGGAACACCTCCGATGACCGACACTCCTCAGTACAAGTGGTCGCAATACTACTAGTAATCATAAAGTGAAGGATCCCACGGACCCAGCTTCCATCGCTTGGTTGTAAGTCCTGAACCTATTGTGGCGGCGTTGGAGAAGTTTCCGGAAACATTGGCGTACAACGAACTCCGGGAGATTAACGCCTGTTTTCTTCTCATTGCTGCGCAATCGTCGGGCCAGGTCGAACGGACCGTTTCCATCCATGTTTTTTCTTGCCTGTCCATCGTGATAACGTAGTGGTGATGATACAGCCATACGCAATGCACTCTTCCCTTCCATCAATCGGGTATACGAGATCGAGACATCCTCCGTACTTCGTACTTGTGTATAAATTAAGAACCGGAACGATGATGACGTACGCAGCAGAACAAGACAACGAGATACTAATACATACTATGAGAAGATCCCTAAGTGGGTAAATTGGTGGAGATGAAGAGACCAAGGAAAGCTAGAGCGAAGAGAGGTCTGTGCCTCCACTGAGCATCCCCTAACCTCGGATAATAGTTTTCCCTGTGTGGTAGCATACGATCCGGAAATAGGTTTTGCCGGGATTCTTGGCTTTGTGGGTTTGCGGGGCTATCCGGATGGCCCCACAGCCTTAACGCAATGAGGGAGTTGCTCAAAATGGCAAGGAGAGGAATATGGAGTGTTCACCACGGGCATTATATGATTAAATAACAACCTCACATTCCATCACAGGACGGTCGAATAGTCTAACGGTTAGGACGGTCGCTTCACATCTCAAGAGGAGACCGCGACAGACCCGGGTTCGACTCCCGGTTCGACTACACTTTTGCTGGTGGCTTGGTCGGAACACGTAATCGTGGGCAGTCATGATAAGTCATATTTTTTATGTCATGCGTCGAATTCATGCGGGGTTTTGTGTTTCCAAGACCTGGTCGAAGCAGTGCCTTGTGATTAAAGAATGTGCTCGGACTGCCAGCCTCCTCCGCTGTTGATCGCATCTCACCAACCCGGCATCATGATCGGCGTACATCCCTTTTATCCTGGTTTCACAACTACTATTATTTGTTGGTGGAACTTCACTCTAGGAGTATCAAACGGTGCCAATAAGTATATTCCTAGTTGTTCTGTCATGTGGTATTTATTGACCCGGTCCTGCCACGCAGAACTGAAGTCGCATCAATTTTTGTCTTCATGTCATTACGTTCGGGTTCGATCAAAGTCAATTTGAATAAATCACACAAAAAAGTCGAGCATATGGGAACTTTGTGTTTCACTTATTTGATAAGCACAAGAATGCATCATTTCTATTCCACATATCATTGAACCCTTGCCCGTGGTATCGTGCCCAAACGCCATGCCAGTAATCAACCTCAAGACCTCCCTGCTAATCTCACTCTTCTTGCTTCGCTCTCCCTCAAAGCTTCGCTTCTTGCCAGGAAATCCTCTCTAGCTGCAAATGAATCCTTGGACTTGCCTGCCAGCTCCAACTCGTTCTTGATGCCCTCCTTATCCACAAATCCAGCCCAATCCATCCTGCTCTTCTCCACTGTGTTGAGTTTCTTCGCCTGTGCTTCTTTGGCTGCCTTCATTCTGGCTGCCAAACCCAGGTTCAGATCTGTACGGCCAGGGATGCCTTCCATGACTGGCTCAAACGCGGAACGAAAAGCTTTCTTGGTCAGACGCTTAGCCGGTGGCGAGTCTGCAGAAGCGTTCTCTTGTCCTTGTTCTTGTGATGCGAGATATAGCTTGGCTTCGGCGGAGTCGCGTGGGACGAGCTTCTCTTCAGTGTGAACACGACCAGCGAAGTTGTATGTGCGCTTGATGCGAATCATGTGGGACTCTTCATCTTTTTTCGATTCATTCTTGTTGCCATAGTCCGCTTTTGAATCGCCGTCCGACACCTTGTCTTCGCTTTGCGCCGTTTCGGGTCGTTTTGTCGCGGCAGACTCTCCTGCCAACATCTCCGCCCAAATAGCGTCTACGTCGACTGTCACGGGCCCCGTGCTTGCAGCATATTTGCGCTCTTCTTTCCTGTTCGACTATTAGCAAAAGTTTGCATATTGGTTCGCTGATAATAGCGACATACTCAGCTGCGCGTTGCCTCCGAGTCTTGATCAAGCCACCCTCTCCACCTTCATCATCCAAATCTTCCCCCTTTGCTCTAGATTTTTTATGTCGTTTCCGTCCCTTTTCTATGATAGCCTCATCGCCGGAATTGCCGTAGTCTTCTGCTTCTTCAGCTTTTGCATCGCCATTCGGTCGCCTGCGCTTGCCGGTTTTCTCGGCGCCCTGGTCTTCCGAGTCCGAAACGTCGGATGCGACGTCTGCATCATCATCAAGGGCGAAATCCGAGTCTTGAGAGGAGGCGTAGTCGTCTTCGTCGTCTAATTGGGGATCTGGCGGCATTTTGAGGGGTTGTGTGTGGAAATGGCAGCCATAAAGTGCTGAAGTGTACAGCGCGTGCGAACGCGACAGCGATAAATTGAAGTTTGTTCCTAGGTGTGGGGCCAATGACGTCGCCTCATCGACCTCTAGACTTTGCTCAATTGGTTACTCGTGCCATTAAACGACAGAGACGTCCCGCCCAACGAACGAACACTAACCTAGGCAAAGAGATGTTGAATAATAACGGAAGTATAGACTAATAGTAGTTGAACACTTGATAGATAGGCTATTCTAACTCCATTTCGGACAAAAAAGGACCGAGTTGCTTCTCAATCCGCGTCTATAGGGTGGGCTCGCAACTCATACTTCATTCACCAACTGTCATAGAGAAACTATTTCTTATTGCCTAAACTCTGGGCTTCTTTGCGCTTTGTCGATAATTTATCGCTAAGAAAAGCCATAAAAACATTGCATCCCCTCTGCCCCCCTTCGCAAAAGCAGAGAAAGGGCATTTCCTGGTCAACAAGTTCATTCATCTCAGGAGCTGCTTTACCCGAGAACAAGCATAATCTGCCACAGCAGATGCATATACTTGGCTTGGGATGAGCCCGGCTGACAAGCCCACCTGAACGGCCATGTGGACAAACTTGCCACATCACAAATCCCTCGACGCCGCTAAATTCGCACCCAAAGCTTGGGCAGCCATTTGTGAATTCTGTGGCGCGGAAGACAGGCTGTCATCGCACAGTAGAGAATGGCGAGATGCATTGATACGCCTGATTTTGAAGGTGTTGAAATACCTCCTCAAAATCCCCATGATTGGCATATTGATGGATAATTCTTTGTCCATTTATCTTGACAGCCCAGAGCAAGGTCTGCTTATTGTGTCCCTGTGGTGGGGTATCATGATCTGCCCCGATTCAATTCTAAAGCTGGCAGAGCACATCCTATGGTGAAGTACTATCACCCAGGATGGCTCCCGATGGCCATCCAAATTTACCCAAAGATGAGAAGATGCTATGGGTTGATGAAATGACCAGACCCTGCAACAAATTTGCGGAGGTTACTGGCAATTGTGGTGACGTGTTTCTGTGGCATCCTTTGATGCTACACAATTGACACTGTGTCCGCAAACCCACGACGAGAACAACGCATAATTACCAACCCACCTGTGTCTCTGAGAGAACCATTTCAATTTAATCGATGTTATTGCGACAACATATTCACCGACAAACGAACCCAAGAGAATGGGCAAGGATAGGCTGGGAAATTGGAGAATCGCCTTCTCGGTAGCTCATCGTGTCGGGCAGACTCAGGGCTTAGGAGAAGATGAAAGAAGACGAGCTGAAAAAGGCCCCCATCTTGTGTGGGAAGAGCAAGTCGCTTGAAGGAGGCTTGCTACGGAGTACTCCGTACTGGCATCCATGACCCAATAGTGTTCACAGCCCCGGCGACTATGAAGAAGGCTGCTTTGCTCAGAAACGTGGTCGAGAGGAGACATCCATGGATAGGCCAGACTTACCTCACCGCAACTGTTTCATTCTGTGTCAACAAAGGTTTGCCTTGACAGGAATCGAGGAGGCATGGGATGAACTTGATACGTTGCAGGATACGAATGATACGGGTTTAGCCGACTGTACGACAGATGGTTGCCTCTTGCTTCACCCAACGCCCTCGTATGTATGCATGTCCTACCCATATTACCCGCTGTTTTCCAAGGTTGCTTTTTGGTTGCATAACGTGCGCGATATTAATCGGGCCATCGTTTAATAACATGAGCCCCCAAGCCCCTAGGGTACTCCGTATGTACATAGAAACCGTCTCACAGAACATGGCATGGGCTGGCTGTGCCGATCATTCTCGGTGAATCTGTATGTGAGGTGGCCTCGTGAGCAGCTAGAAAACGTCTACGGACGCTGATACGCCTGGAACGCGTGATGACGAATGTGTAGACCGAAAAAAACAGAAAACGACTGGCTGGGCCTTCATGCAGCTTTGGGTTGACACGAAACGATGAAAGCACGAGACAACGTTTAGGCGCCAAGGTTCCGCACACATTCACGCACTCTGCGTTGTGGATGGTGGCGCTTCCGTCATTCCCCCTGCCACTCTAAAATTTCCGCCTCCCCTCCCTCCACCTCCACGACTCACCGTTTCTCTCCGCTCTTCTCGTCTCGTCTCCTCTCCCGCACTCCCCAGGGCCTGTCCCTCCTCTGTTGACCATGGCCAGCGACGATGATTACGAAGTCGAGGTGCCCGAGCTGGCGGAGGACGACCCCATGAGGGCCTTCCTGCCGACGTCATTTGGGAAGAAGTCCAAGGAAGCAAATATTGCGGCCCAAATCGACCGGAGTCGGAGAAAAGTGGACAAAGCACCGGCAAGAGCGGATGGGGGCCAAGAACAGCCGCAAGAACCGAGGAGGAAGTACGATTCGAGCGACGACGATAGCAACGACTCTGATGGATCCGATGATGAGGATGAGTTTCCCGTATCCCACGAGCTGGTTCTGAAGACGCAAGATCGCGCCGTTACCACGGTCTCGCTAGACCCTGCTGGAGGCAGATTGGCCACTGCTTCGGTAGATTGTACGATTAAGCTCCACGACTTTGCCTCGATGACACCCACGACACTTCGTGCATTCCGATCCATCGACCCTTTCGCAACGAAGCGAGCTGCCGCGACCGCAGAGACCCACCCCATACACCATGTCGAGTTCAATCCGCTGTCGGGCAGTGCGTTCCTCTGCATATCCGCTCACCCACAGGCAAGGATCATGTCGCGAGATGGTGAGATCTTGACCGAGTTTGTCAAGGGAGATATGTATCTTCGGGACATGCACAACACCAAAGGGCATATTTCCGAGATTACTACCGGCACCTGGCACCCTACGGACAAGAACCTTTGCGTCACAGCCGGGACGGACAGCACACTTCGGATCTGGGATATCAATAACAAGCGTTCGCAAAAGGAGGTCATTGTGTTCAAATCCAAGGCAGCAGGCACGGCAGGTCGTACGAAAATGACGGCTGTTGCATGGCAGAACCCTACCCAAGGTGGAAACAATATTCTTGTTGCTGCGGCCTTGGATGGAACACTGGTGATGTATAGCGGCAATGGACCGTTTACGAGGCCGGCCGGCGAAGTTCGAGAGGCGCACAAGCCTCAGACTTGGACCGGTGGCATTGATATCTCCTCGGACGGCCGCATGATTGTTACAAGGGGAGGCGACGACCTGATTAAGCTCTGGGACATGAGGAAATTCGACAAACCGCTTGTTACCGTGTCCCATCCATCGACTTCGGAATCTTACCCCACGAGCAACATTCGATATTCGCCCAATTCGACTAGCATCATTACTGGGTCGGCCACGGGTCATCTTCACATCTTGAACCCGGGGAACCTTCGACCTGAACATGTCACACCGATAACGCCGGGATCGCCCCTCATTGTTGTGGATTGGCACCCCAAGATTAACCAGATTGTCACAGGCTCAGCAAACGCCGAAACACATGTCCTATATAACCCAACCATGTCCAGTCGCGGCGCGGTAGAAGTGATGTCACGGGCGCCAAAGAAGCGACATATCGACGACAATGCTGAATTTACGATGGATCAGAATGTCGGCATATCGGGCGACTCCATTGTGACCCCGGGCGCCATGTCGGGCTCCAAACGAGCTGGGGTGACAGGCACCGGCAGATCAAAGGATCCCCGACGACCCGAAGTGCCATTGCAGACACCATTCCAAAAGAACCAGCCTGACGAGAAGCACGTTGCAAAGAACATCCCTCTTGCGAAAATGCTGCACGAGGACCCGCGCGAGGCGCTGTTGAAGTATGCTGACAAGGCCCAGAGTGACCCCATGTTCACCAAGGCTTGGAGTAAAACACAGCCCCAGACGCAGTATGCGGAGCTGAGCGACGAGGAAGATGATGGCCCGGAGAAGAAGAGGACGAAGAGATGAAACTATGCGCTCAAAGAGACCCGAATTTACGGACGAAAACGACCATGTACTAGTACTATGGGATAATGGCCAAACACCTGGAACCTGCTGGAGAGGACATCACAGAAACCTGCATCTCACGCCACACATCTACGAATGAGAACATCCAGGACTGACCGACACAATATCTTATTGAAGACGCAGGCATGTACTCGTAGGTACGGCGCACCAGACCGTACGTGTTATTGTAGCCCTAGATAGTCCCTATTGTGCTGAACAGCGTGGGGCGCAAACCAAAAACGCGCCGTCACGCACCTTGAACTCTGCAGTGGGTGGTTGAGTGAGTGAGTGAGTGTGGACCCAGCACGTGACATGTCATACGCTTTTTTCCTGCTTTCCAGCCTCAGGCGCGGGATTCTGCCTGCGCAGGGGGCGTGCTGAAATTTACGGTGGGCAGCCGTCCTAGAACCGCATCAGCCATCACGCCGAATCTTGTCAGTTGTGTCTTCACCACTCCCCATCATCAACCGGCCAGCGCGCGCATCCAAAAAATCGCCAGGTCCCCTCGCAAACCATCGGCGTCCATCTCGAATCCTCGCCAACTTCGTGTTCCACGCGATTTTGCACGCCGCCCGCACCTGCGGCACCGCTTCCGACGCGCCGCGCCACCTCCCTCGTAACATTTTTCCTTTTCCTTTCCCTTTCCTTGGACCAAACTGCGAGAGCCCCCTTGGGGTTGAGCTTTCCATCCATCGCCAAATCCCCCACGCCCGCGTCGACGCCGTCGCAAGGCTGAGGTTTTTGCCAACATTGACGACCAGGCCTCGTTTTGGGTTTTGTCTAACACGCTGCTTCTCGACGTGGCGTCCTCTGTTCCCAACGACGACTGCCCAGCCGCGCATCTCGCCCCCCGTTGTGGCCTTTTTGACGCGACGCACCCCGTCTCCCACATTCGCTTCCGATCGCTCTTTTTTATATCGTAGCACGGCAACAACACCAGCCTCGCGCGCGACGAGCACGAATATCCATAATCACTCCTCGATATGCACCGTATATAGGTCGACCAAGATTGGCATTCTCATTGGGGCGTAGACTGTTGAATTCTTTCTTGACACAATACCTCCATCATGGCGTCGGTGCAGGCTCCCCCCGCGGTCCAGCACCCGGGCGCGCCCATGCCCGCAGGAGCAACGAAGCAGCAAGCCGAAGAAGTCTTCAGGGTATGCACTCCAACGCGTGTTGACACGCTCTCTCGCGTTGCCGGCGATTCATTTTTCATGGCATCCCGCAGCTGACCCGTTTGTAGAAACTGAAGCAGATGAAGGAGCAAGGCATCCCTCCTACTGACCCCGAGTACATCAAGGCCTCGCAGTTTTTGATGAGCTTCCAACAACAACATAATATGCGACGAAACCAACAACAATACCTCCAAGCTCAGCAGCAACAAATGCAACATAATGCCACTAACGGTGTCGTCAACGGTGTCCAGCCTGGCCGCCCACAACAAGGCACATCCCAATCGACGCAAGCCCCGTCTAACTCTTTAGGAGCGTCTGCGATGCCGAACCTGGCTGCGTCCGCCTCAACTGCTGCCGCGCCGTCCAGCACGGGCTCATCCTCAAGTCATTTCACCCAACAACAACTCGGTTTGCTGAGACAGCAGATCCACGCGTTCAAGCTTCTTGGCAAGAATGCCGGCATTTCTGTGCAGTTGCAACAGGCCATTTTCCAACAGCGTCAACGACGCCAGGCCGCTATCACAGAGTCTGCTCAGGCTCCTCCAAAGGCCCCTCAACCTGGTCAAGATGCCGGGAAGAGCACACCCAATGGGGTTGAGCCCACTGCTCAGGCGGAATCACCTATCATTCCAAAACCCCATACCTACAAGACTGTGAAGTCTCCTTACGGGACAGACATGGCTCGGTCCTCCATCAAATATTTTGACCACGCCCAACGCAAAAACCGATGGTTTATTCCAGGCATCTTTCCCACAGGAATCGATTTCGATCATTTGCGTTACGAGAGAGAGGTTGTTGTCTTCAACCGCATGAGCCAGCGGTACTCGGAACTGAAAAACCTGCCCGCAAATATTGGCCATTGGGACACCACGAAGGAGAATTTGGAGGTCGATGATTCTCTGAAGAGAAAAGCCATCATTGAGATGAAAAGCTTGGCCTTGTATGCGAAGCAGCGAGCGCTCCGTGAGAAAATTGCTCGTCAGATGATGCACTATGACAACCTGGCAATGACGACCAACCGGACCAACTACCGTCGTATGAAGAAGCAGAACGTCCGCGAGGCCCGCATTACCGAGAAGCTCGAGAAGCAGCAGCGCGATGCTCGTGAGAATCGCGAGAAGAAGAAGCACACTGATTTCCTCCGTGCCATTTACAACCACCGTGCTGAAATCACCGAGACTGCGACAGCTCAGAAGAACAAATCCCATAAGCTCAGCCGTCTCATGTACGCTCACCACTTCAACATTGAAAAGGAAGAGCAGAAACGTATTGAGAGGACGGCCAAGCAGCGTCTGCAGGCTCTTAAAGCCAACGATGAAGAGGCCTATCTCAAGCTGCTTGATCAAGCCAAGGATACCCGTATCACGCATCTGCTCAAGCAAACCGACGGCTTCTTGCAACAACTTGCGTCATCCGTCAAGGCTCAGCAGCGCCAGGCAGCAGAGGCTTACGGCGCCGACATTACCAACTTCCCCGAGGAAGAGGCTGAAATCGATGATGAGGATAGTGGCAAGAAGATTGACTACTATGCTGTCGCACATCGTATTCGAGAAGAAGTTACCAAACAGGCCGGCATTCTTGTTGGTGGTACGTTGAAGGAGTACCAGATCAAGGGTCTACAATGGATGATTTCGCTTTATAACAACAACCTCAACGGCATTCTTGCTGATGAAATGGGTCTCGGAAAGACCATCCAGACCATCAGTTTGATCACCTATCTGATCGAGCAGAAGCAGCAGAGCGGTCCCTATCTGGTTATTGTTCCCTTGAGTACTCTGACAAACTGGAACCTCGAATTCGAAAAGTGGGCCCCTTCTGTGGCTCGTGTGGTGTACAAGGGACCACCCAATGCCCGTAAGCTGCAACAAGAGAAGATTCGGCAGGGCAGGTTCCAGGTTCTTCTCACGACCTACGAGTACATTATCAAGGACCGTCCGATCCTTAGCAAGATCAAATGGTTCCACATGATTATCGACGAGGGTCATCGAATGAAGAATACTCAATCCAAGCTCAGTGCCACTATTCAGCAATACTACACCACCCGTTTCCGACTCATTCTCACTGGTACCCCTCTCCAGAACAACCTTTCCGAATTGTGGGCTATGCTCAACTTTGTCTTGCCAAACATCTTCAAGTCGGTCAAGACTTTCGATGAATGGTTCAACACTCCTTTTGCCAACACGGGTGGCCAAGACAAGATGGAGCTTACGGAAGAAGAACAAATTTTGGTCATTCGTCGTTTGCACAAGGTCTTGCGGCCTTTCTTGCTGCGTCGTTTGAAGAAGGATGTCGAGAAGGACCTGCCCGACAAGACGGAGAAGGTAATCAAGTGCAAGTTTTCTGCACTGCAATCGAAGCTTTACAAACAGATGGTTACGCACAACAAACTGGTTGTCAGCGATGGCAAGGGTGGCAAGACTGGAGCACGCGGCTTGAGCAACATGATTATGCAGTTGCGGAAGCTTTGCAACCATCCATTCGTATTCGATATCGTTGAGAACGTTATGAATCCGATGAACATCAGCAACGACCTTCTTTGGAGAACATCGGGTAAATTTGAGCTTCTGGATCGAGTTCTGCCCAAATACAAGGCCACTGGCCATCGCGTGTTGATGTTTTTCCAGATGACAGCCATCATGGACATCATGGAAGACTATCTGCGGTATCGAAAGTATGAATATCTTCGTTTGGACGGTACGACCAAAGCAGAGGAGCGTTCCGACCTTTTGCGAGATTTTAACCAGCCCAACTCAAAGTATTTCCTTTTTCTGTTGTCTACTCGTGCTGGTGGTCTAGGTCTCAACCTGCAGACCGCCGACACTGTCATCATCTACGATTCTGACTGGAATCCTCACCAGGATTTGCAAGCTCAGGATCGTGCCCATCGTATTGGTCAGAAGAATGAGGTGCGAATCTTGCGTCTCATCAGCTCCAACTCGGTCGAAGAGAAGATTTTGGAGCGAGCAAGGTTCAAGCTGGATATGGATGGCAAAGTTATCCAGGCTGGTCGTTTCGACAACAAATCATCGGAAACTGATCGTGATGCCATGCTTCGAACGCTGCTAGAGACGGCTGACATGGCAGAATCAGGCGAGCAGGAAGAGATGGAAGATGAGGAGTTGAATATGTTGCTTGCTCGTAGTGATAACGAGCTTGTTGTTTTCCAAAAACTGGATGAAGAGAGGCAGAGAGATCCGGTATACGGCACAGCGTCCGGTGGCAAGGCGGTACCTCGACTGATGGGAGAGGATGAGCTGCCTGATATTTACCTTAACGAGGGCAACCCTATCGCTGATGAGTCCGAGGAAGTTGTGCTTGGCAGAGGGGCTCGTGAACGCACCAAGGTGCGGTATGATGACGGCCTGACGGAAGAGCAGTGGCTGATGGCTGTTGACGACGATGAGGATAGTCCGGAAGCGGCTGCAGCACGTAAGCAGGCTCGCAGGGACAAGCGCGATGCAAATAAATTAAAGAAGGTCGCCTTGTTGAACTCAGCTGATGACTCGCCATCGGCCAGCCGAGCCAGCACAGAGGAAATCGAGACACCAAAGAAGCGCGGCCGTAAGCCTGGAAGCAAGAATGAGAAGCGAAAAGCCGAGGATGGCGATGATGAGCCGCCATTCAAGAAGCGACGTGGGCCACAGGGTCGACCAAGCAAAGCTGCCAGCAGCAACGAGTCACGGTTACCTCCTCAGCAACGAGATGTTCTTCAAAAGAGTCTACGCAGTTTGTATGATGCTCTTATGACGCTGGAGGTTGACGATATCGAGCCACCAGCGGAGGATGATGAGTCGGATGCCGGAAAGCGCTTGATCATAGGGCCCTTTGTGAAACTGCCTCCAAAGCGCGAATACGCCGATTACTATGTCATCATCCAAAACCCCATTTGCATGAATCATATTCAGACACGCATCAAGAAGGAGGAGTATAACTCGTTGAGCGATCTACGGAAGGACTTTGACTTGTTGATTCGCAATTGCCAAACATATAACGAGGACGGTAGCATCCTGTATCAGGATGCGAAGACTATGAATGTAAGTGAAGAGCAGGATACGATTTACTACGGGTTGTGTTTTCTAATTAGTGACAGGAATTCTTTTCCAAGAAATACCAAGACGAGTTGGACGCGCATCCGGAGCTGCTACCGTTGGAAGAGGGCGGCAAGGCCATGTCCACAGCACCGTCAGGAAGCGGGGGCACACCTCAACCAAGCGGAACTCGAATCAAGATCATCTCGAGCGCTGCGCGGGAGGCAAATGGAGCCCGATCAGCGGCTCAGAGCGACGAAGACTGAGACGATGAGACTGATGAAGCACGTTTGTTTTCCTTATGAACGGGTGTATCCGCTCACGACGTAATTGGGTTATGTGTGCCAGCGGGTTTTGCTTAAACACTGATGGCATCACGAGACGGAACTGAATCACAAGGTGGCTTCGCCAAAGCGGCTTGTTTGATCATATATTCTGCGGCGTTGGGCGGCAAGGCGTTTTTACCATATGTACTCCAGGAACGGCGAGCAAGGGGCAGGGCAAAATACCAAGCATGTACAGGATGGAGCGAGGTCGAGATACGGGGAGGCACATCATTTAGCTGAGTTGGATGGCCAGAGGACCCTGGGAACGGCGGAGATGCGACAGTGGACAGCACAGCAGCCTTTGACTGCGCGTTCTCTGCTTTCGTGTTTCTGTGCCTGTGCATGTGTAGATAAGCACGTAAAATGTATTCTAATAGACGTTGATACCGGCGTGACCGTACAATTGTGGACTCGTTGTAAGAAAATAACATGGCATAATAACATGGCATGTGAAGATTTCATATTTCGATACTACTACTACTACTATCTGTTGATGGAGCTGTTCGCCACCCACCAAAAATGCAGCTTACATCAACCTGCCTAGCACAGCCTCTGCCAGTGGGCAACTCAACAATAGACCTCACCAACTCATACGCATAGGTACGACAACGCAGACGACGGCTTATCATTTAACAACCTGTCCGCTCGCACGCACGCATCAACCGATGGCAGCAAGATGAAGAAGACGTTGATATTGTGTTTCATCCATGGCTTCAAGGTAAGGGGAGGGGCAAGGCAATGAGAGTGGGCTTTGCTGCTCTCATCATTCATTCACAGAGCTTACCTAGTTTGGCTCACTTGGATTTGCGCATAGGGCGGCGAGTCGACGTTTGGCGAAAACTATCAGTTCACAGAGCATCTGCGTGGGCTGGTTGCTAAGGATTTGCCCAAGATCAATGTGCGCGTGCTTTTGTATCCGACGTTTGAGACGAGGGGCGATCTTGGGGAATGCGTGAGCAGGTTCCGGGACTGGTGCGTTTGATGATGATGATGATGATGATGACGATGATGTCCCTTGTTCCAGAGGTGCTGCGATGGCTAACGAGGGAGAGAGACTGGGATAGGCTGGAGGAAAAAGTCATCGACCTGGAAGTCGCAGCGGGAACGCCATCGCCAACGGTTGATCCCTCTGTGCGCATCGTTCTGATCGGCCACTCCATGGGTGGCATCGTAGCCGCGGAGACTGTCATGGGCCTCGCGTCGGATAAGCCCATCACGTACACGGAGGATGGCATCGACAAGGCGGATGCGCCGTCCTTCAACAGCCTCATGTTTCCCCGCATCCAGGGCGTGCTGGCGTTTGATACGCCGTACCTGGGCATCTCGCCGGGGGTTGTCGCGCATGGCGCCGAGGGCCATTACCAGAGCGCGCAGGCTGCTATGGCGCAGCTGAGCAGCTTGGGATCGCTTTGGGGTGCTGCGGGCAAGACGGTCTCCAAGGGGGGGTCGGCTCCCGCTGCTGCGGCGGCGCTTCCTGCTGCTTCGACGCCGACACCCGCGAAGGGCGGCGGCGGCGGCTGGTCAACCTGGGGCAAAGTCGCCATGGTTGCCGGAGCCGCAGGGGCGGTAGCAGCAGGTGGTGCGGCGGCATGGGCGAACCGGGACCACCTCAACCAGGGGTGGACATGGGTATCCTCACACCTCGAGTTCGTGGGCTGTCTGGCGCGTCCCGAGGCGTTGAAGCAGCGCGTGGCGGGCATGGCGAGGCTGAGCGAGGAGCTGGACGTGGGATTTGCGAACCTGTATACGAGGCTGGGAAAGGGGGCACAGACGAAGCAGGTGAGCATGGTGGGAACGGTGTTGGGGAGGGAGAGGACGTTTTGCGTGCTGCCGAGTAAGCAGCCGGCTGGGAAGTGGATGGAGGCTGTGAATGATAAGGCGTCGGATGAGACGGTGGCGCATACGAGTAAGTGTTTCTTTCTGGTCCTGATTCTGATCCGGGGTGAGAGGCTGATGTGGTGATGTAGCCATGTTTGACGCAAAGGACAATCCGGGATATGTGAAGCTATCGCAGGATGCGAAGGGGTTGATTGTCGAGTGGTCACGGAATGACTGGTATGAGAGCAGTTCGGAGGCGAAGCCAGAACTCAAGTCAGAGCCCCAACAACCGACGGCTTGATAGATGCGTCTATAGGAATGTAATGGCACGCTCTATTCTATATGACTTGTTGTGTCGTATACTTTTACATGAATCATCCAGAACCGCCGTATTCCCAATACTCCGTAGCTACGTTTTGTTGGACTAATACATACATACCCCTTTTAACAAGCCTTTCTTTTCTCGCAGCCCAACCAACTCCATGTCCCCCAGTGTTGTAGATACTAGATAGCTAGCTTCTATGTGTCCATTCCGTTTATTGGGTGGCCTTCTCGTCTTTGGCCTTCAAGCCACACATGACCTTATTTCTCTGCGTCATCATGTATGTGTACAAGACATACGAACCTGCACAGACCTCGTTAACGAATCCGATCCACCTCGGTCCAAACACATGCAAGTTCAACTTACCAGGGACATAAATGGCCAAAATCGCATAAAGAATAATCTTCTCCAGAGGATGATTGCTGCTCGCCGGCTCCGTTGCAAGATAAATAAGCGAACACTCGCTCAAGATGCCCACGGGGTAGAGCACGAAAAAGGTGTTGTACCGCAACCAGGTCAAGAGACGAGGCTGCGAGCCGGACAGCGTAAAGGCAAAGTACGAGTATCGGATCACCTCGGTGACGGACCAGGCGATCAGCATGGACGAGTACGTGGGGAACCGGGAGAGGAACGGGTACGGGTGGACGATGCCCCAGACGAGGAGCAGGCGGGAGGAGACCTGCATGATGGTGGTGATGAAGGGAGCGCGGACGATGCCTTGAATATGTCAGCTGCTTTCGTCTCTTATTTATTTACGAGAGATGCAGAGGCAGAGGGCAGAGAGCAGTACCGAATAGGGAGTGCAGAATCTCAATGGCGGCCATAGTTTGCGTCCATTTCGTCCACTCGCCGACGCCAAACCAGACGAGTTGCGGCCCTTGTGAGGCCAACAAAGAGACGGTTCGGCCAAGGACGACGCTCCAGGCGACAGCCGAGGCGAAGTTGTAGAAGATGAGATAGGCCGTCTTGAGTGGCGAGGGCTGCCGCTGGGGCTTGGGGGCTTTTGCGTTGTCTGCCATGGCTGATTGAGGGCCTGGGAGCTCTCGAGGTTTGGAGGACGATGTGTAGATGTAGACGATATGTTGAGGAATATGGGCGCTTTGTTGGTGATGCGAAGGTGGCGGTTGAATTTAGCGGCATTGGAAGGGTCCGTCCCACTGTGGGGACAGCCGAGGCCGCGGTTTCAGGGGTCTATTATCCGCTGAGACGTCATCAGTTCTTGACTAGATATGAAATAAAGGAATGTGGAAAATGTCTTTCATGTTGCATATAAGGATTGTGTTTGCTGAATTGTAAACATATTTATAAATGCTTGAATCAATCGTTGTCCATGGAGTACCCTCTCCACGTATCCCAGGATATGTCGATCCAACTCCAATAACCCGAGCCTCCCATTCAGATATATATACATAGGTACCTATATATCTATATATATGTAGTGTATATCATCTACCTCAATCTCCCTTGCCGTCATTATTTATTACCAGTAATGATGCTGCACTCTGCTCTCCCCCCTGCGTCTTAGCCAAACGTATTCCGATCCAGTCCCATACCCCCGTAACAGCCAAGTGAAACCTCTTATACCAGCTCCCGCAAGTCAAATCGTTTCCCAATCCCTCTATCGGACTCGGAGCTTCTAAAAAGAGCTCCAGCCTTTGCAGCTCCGAGTCGTCTCTCCCAGCCTCCACCACACGATCTATCCGCCCATCATCAAACGCAATGCCCCTCCAGAGCAAAATGCCCAATCTTCGAGTCAGCTCAATCTCTTCAAGCCAGGGTCTAGCACCAAAGTCTCTGTGTCGAGATACATGAATAAACCTTTTCCAAAACAAGCAGCGGAGTTCTTGGTGGTCTTCGTAATACTGAAATCCTTGTAGGGGAACGTCGTGACCGAGAACCTCCTCGATGCCGTAGAGACCCATGCCGAAAGGCAGCCATTCTGCTTCTGCCCAGTCGATAAGGCCTGTTAGATGTCCAGAGCTAGGGTCTACCATAATATTGACTGGAAGCAGGTCTCCATGGGTAAGACACCATGGCGATCTCTCAATAGAGTCAAGGTGCTGCTGAATTTCTGACACATGCTTGGGCAGGCTTCCTCCTGGTAGACCCTTCAAGAGGTCAAGGCGCCATCTCAATGAGTTGCCAATTTTTCCCCTTTGAATTCCTTCTAACCCAGTTTCTTCTGCTCCTTGCAGCCGTCGCTTGTGGAAACTGAGAGCGAAGACATGGACTAGATCTTCCACTACTCTTCTCCTAAATGCCCTGCTATCGCCTCCGGATTCGTCCTTCCTCCTCCGAAACTCAGAGAGTGGGATCCCGGGTATTATTTCCTGGAGATAGACGTGCAATACCGGGGAGCCGATAACTCCATCTTCGTGCTCTGCTAGAATCCCCTGAACGACGCCCATGTACGTAGTCGCCGGTGCGAATTTTCCAAATATGGCCTTTGCCTCGCTGCATGTATCCATGTCAAGCTTGAATGTCTCGGGGCGGAATTGCAGTAAATAGCCATCTGAGAGTGTCAATGTATATGAGCAGTACCCTTGGGGTTTGGATGGCTCCATGTCGATGTTGGGGAATCGCAAGCGCGCATATTTATCGCATTCGTCTCTGGTCCTCCCGTCGAATCCATTTCTAGTGAAGAACATATCTATATGTCTGTTGGGATCGGGTGAATCCTCCGCCAAGAAGTCGTTGGCTTTGTAGGCTACAGCGGGCATCGTAACAGGATGCTATGATATCAAGCAGTTTGCAATAACCATCCAAGTATTCTAAAGTAAGACGAGATGAGAATAGATCACAATACAATAATGGCGGCCTTGGGATTGCTTGAGTATGGGACTCCGTTTGCTGCGGAGAGCAAGCCCAGCCATCTACTATGTATCGACTCCTCCAGCTGCTTACGATAGCCATTTCAGGTGCATGACAACCCCTCTTCGCACTCGTGGATAAATACGGATTGAGTAGAGGGAGTGCATGAGGCTGTGTCCATCATGAGTTTAGACCGGCTGAACGCCTCACATTGCTATTGGCCGCATCAAGTGACGGCGTCACATGCGGACGCCTCTGCAGCTTGTCCAAGCTGTCATATTGGGGAGGTTCCAACTAAGGAAGCATGCCAACGCCTCAGTTTCCTTTTGATGTCGTGATGATAAAATATTGAGAATACACTCGTCAGTATGTCGCAGCCAGTCGCTGTACATAATATTCGCCGCAGTTGATGGCCGCATACTTCTTATCCTGCTCCGTTGCATACGTCCCCGGTAGAGCCTCAATGGTTTGTTTGAGATTGGGATTGCAAAAGTAGCTGGTTGTTCGTGTCAGCATATCACCACATTCCCCTGTTATTCATTTTGGTCTGGTTCACGTACGCAATACTGTAGCGAGGGGGATACGTCTCCCCGTCTTTGCGAGGCGGCTCTACCACGCGGTGGATGGTGCTCTTGATGGTGTCGTTGCTCCATCTGGCCAGCAGGTCGCCCGCATTTACGACGATGGTCCCGTCGATTGGTGTGGCGTCGACAAACTGGCCTGTAGGGCTCTTGACTTGCAGGCCTCCTCTGCTGTCTTGGAAAAGTAAGGTGATTGAGCCGTAATCCTGCATGAAGATTGTGAGAAAACTTGGCCTAACTGCTGGTCAAATCGTGTAGATGGATCACTTACGCTGTGCGCACCAGCTCGTACTTGGCCTGGGTTAATCTTGAACACATCAGCCTTCACCTCAGGGTAATGTAGCAACCTCAAGTTATTATCCCCAGCGTCAACCATGCCATCAAAGTAAGTACCATCCAGCCCCATGCCTGCAGCAATCGCTCTCATGACCTCCACGTGCAAGGCCTTGCACTGGTCCCAAAAGCCCTTGATATCGACCTTGAATCCTTCTAGCGCGCCTTGCTCCTTGGGCCATCTATTCGGGTAGTTCTCGTCATTGTCGCGGCCAATCTCGAGGCTCTCTTTCAAGTCGGGCGCAGCTTTGCGCACCTTTTCCACCTCGGCAAAGTCGTTCAGTTCGCTGACCTTCTCCCGACCGGGGGAAACGTAACCACGGTTGGCCTCGGGTGTGGTCCATTCCAGAGCTAATTTGTCCTCAAGGGGCTGTGCGAAGAAATTGGCCGACATGGCAAAGACCTGCTTGAGCGTCTCGCGCGAGATTGGGTGGTTCTTGAGGTAGATGAAGCCGGCGTTTTGAAAGCCGCTCAGGATGGCCTTGGCCGTCTCCTGGCGGGTTGAGGCGTCGCCATGGAGGAATTTGGCGAAGTCAATGAGCTAATGAGAGATCAATCATCAAGTTAACATCAGAAAAAACATATATATATGCTGTAGCTGGTTGGTTGAAGTGTTGAAAGCCGGGAGAAGCATCGACTCACTGGAATGACGAGACCCTCCTTGCTCACAGCAGCACCAGTAGCCATTTTGCATAAAAATCCTTTGGCTTCACAGAAAATCCTCCGTACTGCACGGTAGAGCTTTACACGATATCAGTGCTTGGTGGGAAGAGGTATCTCAGATTGACGTATCATTAGGGCTTTATATACTCCATGAATCAAACTGTGTTTGGAACAGGGCCGCCACCACATCCAACCACGAACTGCTGTTCTCCCTTCACATAACCGACTGATACGAGTAGAGGGGCTGGACCGGAAAGTACCGTTCCCTCGCGTCCAGTACATGCCCGCCTTAGAGACCGAAGAGCTCATAGCTTCATCCTTTCGGGTGAGCGCCTATAACAGAGCCCCCGGGGAGCGGGGCAAATGGACGGCAGCTAAGCTCCCAGGTGGGGTGTATGGATCTGACGCCCTCCATTTGTGCGATTCTGAGTGGTTGCAAGTTGCAACAAGTGATGATATCAAGGCGGAGAAATAAATGAAGCCGTGCGGGGCTTTGATCTCAGGTGCCACTTCTGCCCCTCCCCTTTTTTGAGTAGCCAATGGTTTCTGTGTAAGGGAGCTCATGTCGCAGAATATGCTGCATAAAGCCAAGTAACCCAGAGCCCAATTATGGTAGTATTCACTCTCGCTCATCTCCGGCGGGGTTGTAATACAGTCGGTTGTGCTTCGTAAACGGAGTGAAATTGTGCTGCTGTCCCCGCTTTGGTTGCCATCGTCATAGAGGTTTCCCAATTTTCATCCTGGCGATAGAAACTGCGGGACGCAACACCTCACTTGCTCGTCATTTCTGTCCTGTTCCAGTCCCATATCCATTGTATCCAAGTGCCGCTTCCACCATCGTCACCATGTCCATCTCCAAGATGAGCGTTGTGGACATCCACACGCACATGTATCCGCCAGCGTATGTTAAGATACTCGAATCTCGTTCCACCATTCCCCTAGTTCGCACGTTCCCTCAGGCACCAGACCCGCGCTTGATCCTCCTCGAGGCTGAACTCAAGTCACTCGAGGAGGCCATCAAAGATCCGACAGCGAAGCCTCCTGGTCGTCCGCTCACGTCCCACTATTCGTCGCTTGTCCAGAAAATCCATTTCATGGATACCCACGGCATTGACATCTCCGTCATTTCCCTAGCGAACCCATGGCTCGACTTCCTCGACGCCTCTGAGTCGGGCAAGATTGGCGAGTCCGTTAACGAAGAGTTCTCACGAATGTGCGATGAACACCCCGGGCGTCTCTTCTTCTTCGCGGCGTTGCCTCTGACGGCGCCGCTCGAGACCATCCTCGCATCCATCTCACATGCCAAGAGCCTCAAGTACTGCAGAGGAGTTATACTGGGTACATCTGGTCTGGGGAAGGGGCTTGATGATCCCGCTTTGCTGCCTATTTTCGAGGCACTGGCAGCAGCGCGTCTTACAATTTTCCTACACCCACATTATGGGCTGCCAAACGATGTGTGGGGTCCACGGGCCAGTGCCGAGTACGGCCATGTGCTCCCTCTCGCTCTTGGGTTCCCAATGGAGACGACCATTGCAGTGACGCGGATGTACCTGTCGGGTGTTTTTGACAAGGTACCGGATCTGCGCATGATTCTAGCTCATAGTGGGGGCACTCTCCCCTTCCTAGCCGGTAGAATCGACAGCTGCATTCTCCATGACGGGTATCTTGTCGGGGAAGGCAAGGTTGGGAAGGGCCGGCGGTCAATCTGGGATGTTTTGAAGGAGCAAGTCTACCTGGATGCAGTCATATACTCTGAGGTCGGATTGAAGGCGGCTATCGACGCCAGTGGAGCTGATAGGCTCATGTTTGGTACCGACCATCCTTTTTTCCCACCCCTTACCACCGACGAGCAGGGCGAGTGGGAGAGTGTGAGCATGAATGCTGATGCAGTCACCAAGGCTGTTGGCGAAGGCTCAGCAGAAGCTAAAGCCATCATGGGAGCCAACGCCATAAGCATCCTGAGACTCAACGAGAATTCGTGAGGGGCAAGGTGGTAGTGGTTGACGTAGTCCCACAACATAACAGGTATCTCAAGAAAATTCTTGGAGGATTTGATAATCTCCTGAAAGTGTGAATGAAACAGACAATGCTTGTGCCGGTACCGCTAAATAGCCGTTGCTTCTCGTTGGAACTTCATTTCCGCTTCATGAATCCTCTGCCGTGCCTCTTGTACGCTCTTCTCAGCCTCTTGAAGCTCTTCCGTATTCGCGATGTCTTGCTTCTGTAGATTCCTCACCGCTTGTACGGCGCGCAGCTTATCGCATACCAGTTCCCAGTACATCTTCTTGACTGTTCCAAGATCTGCAACATAGTCTCCAGGCACAATGACGGTACCGTTCGCGGGTCCTGAGGGTTTTCCAACGGCACCCGTAGCTTTCATAGACTCCTTGACCTGCTTCCTTCTCGCCTTCTCTTCTTTCTTCTCCTTCAGTCGTCGCCTAGCTTCTGCCAAATCTTCCATCTCTTGTGCTGCCTCGGCTTGCCGTCTTCTCTCTTCTTCGTGCATTCGTTGCTCTTCAGCTAACCGCACTCTCTCATTCTCCATCATCTCCCTATTCTTCTGGTCTTGTTGCTGTCTTTGTTGTTTATGTGCATTTTCACGGGCTTCGAGGTCATCTGCGAATTTCTTGTGCTCCTTGTCCATCGCTTCACGCTCTTGCTTGCGCAACAGCTTAGCCTTGAGAGACTGGTCATAAGCCGCCCGAGCATTAGGATCGGACAAGACATCTCTTGCCCGTTCGAAAAGCTCCCACTTTGAGGCATCGAAATTATCACCAGCCTTATCGGGGTGGTACTTTAATGACCGTTTTCGCCAGGCACGATGAATGTCTTCCTTGGGTGTGAGAGCGTCTACGCCAAGGAGCTCATAGAGGTCGACATCTTGGTCTGCATACTCGTTTGCTAACCGCAAAAGATCCGCTTTATCGTCACTCATATTGGCCGATTAGTTTTTGTCTTAGAATCCGAAGACTTCGTGTGTGGGTGTGGAATGACGGGTTGCCGTTAAGATGTGTACAAAGGGAAAGATTTTCAAAGATAAAATCTCTAGCCTTGGAATAGTTTAATAGAGACGAAATCCTTTCTTAAGTCTGTAATTAGAGACGAACGTGAACCTTGAGATGAACTAAATGGGTCGGCAAGAAGTTGTTACGTGAGATAGGGATAAGATTCCAAATTTCATCAAGGGGCTGAAGAGAGGCAGTCGCGAAGGCGCGACTGGTGCTTGGAGCGGTATCACGTGATCACAGGTAGGACAAGGTTCAGCGGCTCAGAGAGAGACTTCAATATTCAATCAACAAGACAGACTGCAAATTTGCTAAATGCTTGTATTAAAAATCTTCAAAAATATATTTAGCACCTCATTCATCATTCGATGATTCATTACGGAGTGCTCGTTTTTGTGTTGATAATCTTCATCCGATACAAATGCTGAGTCGCAGCAACTTTCTGTCTGCTCAACATCTCAGTTTCTTTGTGCCTTCAAGCCAGGGATAGTCTTCCCACGCCATGTGATGTCTCTCGTCTCGGCAAAATCGTACACGTTTGGTTTTCCTGCAGACCGACTGAGAAGATATCTCTCGTAGGGGCCTAACGGTTCCTCGACCAGGATCCTCTGCTTCGGGTCTGTTGGCGCAGACTTCTCTTTCCCTGCGTATTCCCAAATCCACCTGAATCTCGGCGGTTTCACTGCCACTTCATCTCCTGTACCCTGCCACCAACCCGGATTGAGAGGGATGGGGTCCTCAAACGTTGCATCTGTGCGTTTCGGTTGCCAATTATCTACGAGGGCCGGGCAGGTCCAGGCGGCCTTGTCATTTAGACCAAGACCTTCACAGGCAAGCCGGACTCTCACGGAAGAGTGAATCCGTTCATTCGTGTCTTGGAGGAACTTATCTGTTGGACGATCCGTAACCGGGTTGGTCTCCTTATACAGACCCGGAGTCCTGGTCTCGGATCCTGCGACCCAGTACAAGAGACTGGAAGTACTTTGAATGGCCCCGAGGGACCATGGTCGCAATGGCTGGTTGTCGGTATAAATAGGATCGACCGCCCACTTCGGACTCTTCTTCTTTGGAAGAGCCTCATAGTAACTCACAGACTGCTGCACAACGCGGTCAAGGCAGGATAAGTCGAATTCAACTCCGACAGAGGCCATTTGATCCATCATCCCTGAGGTTAGGTATTAGTATCGGACACAAACTAAACTCACGTGGCGGCGGCTATGATATTTACTTACAAGCAAGGGTGGAATTCGCAACTGTCTGATCATCCCAACCGCCGCCGCAGTTTCCATGGTTTCCGGGGAACCAGACCTGCCTAAGGTCTGTTGTCATTTTATTCTGCGGGAGTCGCTCCCATACAGCAGGGCCAAACGGCGTGCGGTTCTCATCCAAAGCAAGTGCCTGAAACGCGTGCTCAATCCGATCCGACAGCGAGGTGTCATGCCATTTATATGTGCTAAGGCTGTTAGCTTCCCGCAGTGGCAGATGAGATCCGAGAGGGAGACTTATTCGTCATTTGAGGGATGAAGGCCTATTTTATCAAGCCATGAAACCTTGGGGATTCCAAGAGAGCCGACAGTGTCCCAAACACAGACGGCTTTGACCTTGATCAATTCGCCGTTGGCATGTTTCACGCGTGTGTAGCCCAGGCTCTCAAGTCTAGCTCGATATTCGGCTGCCGCGTTTGGGCCTTTGGGCTTATTTGGGAAGGGATTATTCGGGAAAGGATCATCATAGTCGGCAGTTGTCCAGTTCTCCATGTCCTTGAAAATGGGATAGAAGTGTTCCAGTCCTTCTCGAGTGAGCAGGCCTAAACTGGTGACCATGCCGGCGACGGATCGAACCGTGAAAGCGCCACGAGAAAAGCCAACGAGGTACATCTCATCTCCATCAATGTGGTTGGAACAAAGGTATGAATACGCTTCGCGAATTCGCTGAAAGATTATCAACCTCTGCTCAAGGAGGGGGAGGGGGAGACCACCAGCACACTCTTACCTCAGAAAGACCCAGACCGAATGCACCACCGGTGACTTCATCGACAACATTGCTACCAGTTCCTACGCCCGCCCAATATGAGATGATCTGATATGTACCGTCACTGCATCGCCTCTTGAAGCATCGACTTATACGGGTCACGTTCGAGGGCACTTGGAGGGTTGCCTGGGGGTGTAGCAGGCTCGGCTCCTGGTATCCATTGTCACTGTTCATCCAAGTCCCATCGCAGCAGAGTATGAGTCGCTTGCCGGCGAGCCTGCCGCCATTTGTAGGGTTGGCCATGGAGGATAGTGTCGAGCAAGAGCAACACTCGTTGACTTTGTTTGGGTAGGTATTAAGGGCTACCGATGAAGATGAGGGGAGAAATTGCCGCCCGAGAGTGTCAGATCGGATGCTGATAAAATGAACGCGTTCATTCACATCGCACAGAAGACATGAGGACCAGGCTCATATATCTACTCGTAATTTAATGACATCTAAATCTAAATGGGACAGACGCTAGTGAATCAGGGGAGGCCACAAAGGATCCAAGGATGGTCAGCTCGGCTTGTCCTATCGAGTGAATAGATATATGACTGGCCATTATCCTATAAGCGAGCATCTGCGAGGTCGTACCAACATTACGCATGAAACACTCTTGTTTCTCGGACCGTTCTAGAACTAAGACCGGCTATGTAGACTCTTCAGCCCTACAGTCCGGACGAAGGAGCAACATTTCATGTCCAACCAGCCCTTTACCTCCCAAGAATAATAGCTCCAGCAACGTCCAATCTCGAAGCGAGCATTTCAATAGCTCAGGCTCAGCTCTAAGACCCTAGCTTCTAACGCTAACCAATCCCGTACCAAATGCGACAACCCTTTACGGACTCTACATACGAGTGGCTAGCTCAATAAAGGAATTATGCATCCTTCATTTTGGCATGTGGCTGCTCTTATTGATAATTGAATTCTTCGTACTTCGTTCGTGCGGGCACCATCAAGACTGATTATAGGCTTTCCGCGCCTCTTGACGGCACGATGTCGGTTAAAAATACCCAATCGAGTTAACATGTACCTAACATAAGGATGATGGAGGAGCCAATATGCCTAGGGGAAATTGAAGATGTGGCATATGTATGTGGACATGCGAGATGTATACGAGATGTAGCCTATCTCGTGACGATGAGGCGATATATATACTCCGTATAGATACTTCGTATACCGCGTACTACTCGTATATATAAATATCCGCCATTACGCCCGTTAGAGGCATTGCCGAGCCGCCTTCAACCGGATGCTACCTAGGAGCTGATAAAGCAGGTCACATCGAGTCTATGAGATTATGATGCGGGAGTCGCGCATATGTCTTTGTTGGGTAGAGTATTTTTTTTCTATCTCAGTTAATGATACACATATAAATATTCATACATACCGCCATCAACGTTGTTGCTCGTTCAAGCTACGACTCAGCCAGTCCGGAACAAACGCCTTGATCTTGACGCTACTCTTATTATCCTCCTCACCCCACTCCAGCTCAAACTCGTTGCCTGGCTTGAACGTTGCTGCGGCCTGCTCCCCCGGCAGAACCACGTCCGTCATAATCTCCAGACGACAGAGTCCCAGTCCGATGTTGCCCACACCCTTAAGCCACTTGCCGGCGCTGCGTCCGCGCTTGCCGGACCGGCCGATGCTCGTCTCGACGGGGATCATGTCCGATGTGATGGCCTCTGGGGAGCCACTCTCGGGCTCGTAGATGAGGCTCTGCGGCGGGGCCTTGTCTTTCTCGTAGACCACGCAGGGGAGAATGCGCTTGCGAACGACGCCGCGATGTTTGGTGCGGATGGTGAGCTCCTGGCCGACGTAGCAGCCCTTGTGGAAGTCGATTCCGTTCATGAACTCCATGTTGCTTTCGAGAGGCAAAGCCTGCTCCTTTAGTATCTCATCTTGACCCTCCGCAATGCCATGTAGATATCGGCGAATTGTGTAGGCATCTTCGGTGCTTCGATCGAGGTCGACGTCAGGCGTCTTCTGAGTTCCTAACTGTAGGATCCGGTAGCCAAATCCGGGCACTCGGGGGTCTTTGAGGACAATTCTAGATTCGTTTGCTGTGACGTTGAGTTGCGCACTGGGAGAGTCATCCCAAGCTTGCCAAACGGTGGCCTCGTCTGGGGTCAAGGTCCGGACGGCCACCTTGGCCCGAAGCTTGTATCGCTTGATGTACTTTACCAAAGCGTTCAGCTGGGAGGCATCTGCTTCAATTAAGAAGCCGTCTCCTTCAACGGGAACGCCGGCGCCATTCCGGAACGGATAGACGAATACATCGTGAACCACCCTCCCTGTCGCATTCAGAAAGCCCGTATAGAACCCATCCGTCCGCGGCTGTCCCTTGTCCGACACCACACTCGCGGTCACGATGCCCTGTAAGAACTTGGCCGCATCGGGTCCAGCCACTGACAGCAGCTGCCTCGAGGGCAGTGCGGCAAGGCCAGACGGCGGGGGCTTCGGGGGTGCTGTGGTCGAGCTGGCGAATCGACGGCGCTGCAACAGTAATCTGCAGCTTCGACACACGGGGTCAGGGAGCAGGGCGCGCTTCGGGAGATTTCGCATTGTCGGATACTATTTGGTGTAGAGCCTCCTCCGCAAATGGAGCAGCCAGTATAAGCTCAATTCAGAACCAGCGTGGCACGAAAAACATTGGATTTGATAGCCCCCCGGATCCTTCGTTTTGGTCGTGGAGAAAGCTCTGGCCTGGTTGGATATTTCCCCACGTGGAAATATTCGGAGAGAGTGGGGCAGATAATGAAGGCGGTTCGTGCGCCTTTTGCTGTGGGGAATCGGGCAATAGGTACTCCGTACATAGTATTACTACTACTAGCAGTGCTATTACTAATACGGAGTACTTCGTACTTCATACATGGATACGCGGCAGATACTCAGCCAAGCCCAAAACCCGAGCCCGAGCCGACGGGATCTACGGAGCACCAACGGGTGATTTAATGCTTCAAGATTCCCCAAGTTTCAACTTCTGCGAGAAACGGCTGTATGTTGTATCTTCATGATATCTTGACACTCGATGCTTGAGCCTTGCAAATTCATATGCCCTCCGTACTTCATACTGATAAGAAATGGCGAATCGCAGGGGACTTGTCCGCGCTTCCTGGTCCTCCATGTCGATCCCTCCCAGCGCGACTTTAATTGCCACAACTAAGCACCAAAGAAACAAAGTGGCCGACTAGTCACTGACGCATCTTCGATACTTACCTAACTTGCCAATAACTCCGTATTCCTGCACGGATTGACGGAGATGTCTAACCCGATATCGGTACCTCGTATGGAGTAATTGTGGCCCTTGAGGTTTCCTGGAGCCGTTCCCTCCGAGTTACGTATTGCGAATATGATTGTCACGATGCATTTACGGGGGTGGAATAACAGTGGAATGGCGGAGCGATTCCGTGCGTTCCATGGAACCGTTTGGGGCCATGATGTTTCATCGTCTTATCGAAATGGCGCGCTTCCGGGGATCGCCCCCCAGTCAAAAACCAGCCGTTTTCGGGGTTACCGACTATCTTTCGTCTGTTAGCATTGTGGGATCAGTCTTCATTGGACTCCTCCGTATTCCCACCCCATAGATAGTACATAGGAGCCAGGGAAGTTATCAGCAACTAACGGCAATCGGGAGCGACCGATGCCGCCTTGAATAAGCAAGATCGTCGCTCTGCCTGGGTCGCCTTTTATGTAAATACAGATGCTTAACTCGGCCTCTGTCCGCCGTCTCTCCTCTTTATCCATTGTCCCAATTGTCCCCGAGAGTTAAGAATGGAGGAGTCTGGTAAAGATCTGAAACATGGCGGCGATCACGATGCCTCTGCGCTCGCACAGTTGGGTGTTAAACAAGAGCTCAAGCGGAACTTCTCCCTGATTTCTATGCTGGGCCTTGCTTTTGCTATCCTCAACACCTGGACTGCTCTCGCGGCCTCCATCACACTCGCTCTCCCCTCTGGAGGCGCTAGCTCCGTCATCTGGGGTCTCATGGTTGCTGGCATCTGCAATCTGTGTCAAGCCGCCTCGCTCGCCGAATTCCTTGCCGCATATCCCACTGCTGGTGGCCAGTATCACTGGGCGGCCATTGTCTCATGGAAACGCTGGAGTCGTGGCATCAGCTACGTGACAGGATGGATCAATGTGTCCGGCTGGGTTGCCTTGAGTGCCACAGGTGGCCTCCTAGGCAGTAACTTCATCATGAATATCATTTCCCTCCTTCATCCGACCTTCGAGCCTCAACCTTGGCATCAATTCCTGATTTACATCGCGTTCGCCCTCATGGCCTTGGTGGTTAACGCATTCCTCACTCGACTCCTCCCCCTTTTCACCAAGGCCGCCTTCTTCTGGTCCGTTGCCGGGTTCGTCATTATTAGTATCACAGTTCTGGCGTGCGCATCTCCGAATTACCAAAGTGGCCAGTTTGTCTATGGTAACTTTATCAATGAGGTCGGCTGGCCCGATGGTCTGGCTTGGCTCCTTGGACTTTTGCAGGGCGCATTTGCATTAACAGGTACGTGAATCCTCCGAGCGGATGTTGTATAAGACACATTTTGTTTGATACTTACCAAACCCTCAACAGGCTTCGATGCGACAGCCCACATGATTGAAGAGATCCCCGAACCGCACATCGAGGGGCCCCGTATTATGCTCTACTGCATCGGAATCGGCATGTTCACCGGCTTCATCTTCCTTACTGCGCTGCTGTTCTGCGTGAAGAATGTTGACAACGTCATCAATGCCCCCTGGGGTCCCTTGCTTGAGATCTTCATGGAAGCGACTGGGAGCCAAGCTGGCAGCATATGTTTGCTCATGTTTCCTCTTGTCTGCATGCTCTTCACCACCGTCTCTCTGGTATGCACGAGCACTAGAATGAGCTACGCTTTCGCTCGTGACGGCGGAATGCCTTTCAGTCGTGTGTTCGCCAAGGTACACCCTACGCTTGACGTGCCCATTAACGCACTGCTCTGGACCACGGCCTGGGTGATTGTCTTTGGGTGCATCTTCTTGGGCTCGACTAGCACGTTCAATGCAATTACGTCTGCATCAGTTGTGGCTCTCGGCGTGACATATGCTATCCCGCCCGCCATCATCGTCATCAGGGGCCGAAAGATGCTCCCTGAGAATCGCTCATTCAAGATCCCCGAACCATTTGGATGGATTCTGAACATTGTGAGTCTTGTTCTCTTTAATGAAGTGAGAGGTATAAAGATGCTAATCCGGAAACTGTAGGTTGGCATCCTATGGGCCATCTTGACGACTGTCTTGTTTGTGTTCCCACCAGAGATTCCTGTCACACCAGCCAACATGAATTATTGCATTGTCGCATTCGGCGTCATTATCGTCATCGCTGGAGGAACCTGGATTTTTGATGGACGGAAGAATTACCATGGCCCGGTTATCGAGCTCCAAGGCATGGTAGCTGACACTGTCGAGGGCATGGACCCGTCACCACATGGGGAGAAATTGAGGGGGCATTCAGCAGATGAAGTAGCCGAAAAGGCCAAGAGTTCATGATTATAGGATAATATATGGGTATTCAACATTAAAATAATCAAGATAAACTATATCTGAAGTTCAGGTACGTACAAAAAAGAATTCACTCAAGTATTAATGGTCACTCTACAAATAAGAACCACTTGGTCTCGCCTTGTACCACTCTCACCCATAATTAATACCAAAGCGATTCATTTTCACAAAAATGGAAGAAAGCGTAATTATAACCAATCTCATCTCATTTATGACGAATAATACGTACTTGATATTACACCATCAATACCACCCTCTGGCAAATCTCCTCCCCGCTTTCAGCTTTGCAACCCCTCTGGTCAGCAACCTACATGCAGCTTCGAGATGACTGCTCAGGCGAATGAACTAATGTATGCTGTATGCATCCATACAGGTGTCTGGAGAGATCAACACAACCATCGCCATACAATCACTGGCTCTGCACCCGCATAGGTGGTGTTGTATTCATCAAACCCTCCCCGCACTACTCAAGGCCTGGCTGATTCATATCGGCTACTGCGTGTATGTATACGAAGACTCGACTTCGACATCCTCCTAATGGATCCCATCATAGATGGAAAAACCCCGCAGCGGGGATCAGGGTGATGTTATCCAGAGCTTATGTAGAGATAAAAAGCGTTAGTGGGCAGAGCATCCACGCAGTCGAGTATCAAATCAGTAGTCCATGGATGTCCTCGAGATCATGGATACCTCATATCTTCACCTCACGGCAGCTATCAATCCACGGAAAACCATGCCAGATAACGGGCCGAATCTTGGAGATGAACTCCTCAGCCAATACTACACGAGTATGGACAGAATCTACGCATCTTGGCCAGGATCAAGCTAACACTAGCTTCAGCGCCGCATGTTATGCGTTGGAGATCATCAACCCAGAAACAGGTTCAATGCAATGTGTGTTGGATATGGCTTGCAAGGCGTGACGTCCTCTTGAGACATAAGCGTGTCATGCACGGTGGTGAAAAACGGCCTCAGTACCAATGCTCCCATTGCTTTAGGATCTTTGCCAGGAATGATAATCTCAAAAGGCATCTGAGTATGGTCCATCCTGCAGAGGCAATGGACCAAACAATCTCATTCTCTTGTCTGCCTCAACATGCCCTCACTCTGCCTGCGGCAACACAGCTCAATTTTGAACTGTGTAACTCGACGTTCAACATGCAAATGCAGCCAGCCTTCGGACTTGGTTCCTTTGAAGAGACGCCCGGTAATGGGGTCCAGAGGCTTTTTACAGACCTGTCGTGAGCGTGTGAACTATTTGCACCAGGATTTGAAGAACTCCCAGTACAAAAAAAAAACGCTGTTGGGGATGAGGCAATCTTGGTCGAGTATAACGGAACGTCGAGATTTTATATTAATCACTCAATCATGGCTTGTTTTCAATGAACGTGGATTACTTGTACATGCCCATTATGCTAATTTTATACTATTTCGGACTGAGATACATACTCCATGACCCTTACGAAGAGCGTAATTGGTACTTGCATACGATTGCGTGTAGTTTGTCTCTTCGCTCCCCCGCTTGATACAATGCTACCACCTCACGCCTCACGCCTCACGCCTCACGACTCATTCTATGTCTGTGACTCTATTCGCTAGGCCATGGGTAATGCAGACAAAATCTGCGGGTCTGGAACTGTTTGTGGTCATTGTTCGGGACAATCCACGTGAAGTTCTACCCGACCCTCAAGCAATTTATAACTATAAAGAGAGGCTCTAGGATGTTTTGTTCAGCTTCTTCTTCTCATCATCATCAGGCAACAACCTTCGCTCGCAACTTTCTAAGCTCACACCGAATATCGCGCCAACAATCGAGCGTATATCAACAACAACATGTCTGTCAACGTCAACATCCAGCCTGATACCGCGATCGCCGCCACGGCCATCTCCGACTGGTCGGGTCGAGTGTACTTCCAAGACACTCAGGGTGGAATCCATGAGGCTGCCCACAACAGAGGAACTTGGACTAGAAGCAGCGCTCCTTTGTTCCGTGCCAAACTCTCCACCCCTCTGGCTGTTGTTAGCTGGAACGAGGGCCAGGAGGTAAGCCATTTGCCATCATATCATCGTCAAATATAGCTGATAAAGATGTACAGATCCGTCTCTACTCTGTTTCCGAGGACGAACACCTTCAAGAGTGGGTCAGCACCCATGGAGGACCCTGGGTCCCCGGCTACTTGACCAACCTGAAGGTTCGGGTTCTGCCCAACACTTCCATCGCCGCCATCCAGTGGAATGGACCGAACATTCGCGTTTACGCTCAAGGCAAGAAAACAGGTTCCACTCTTATTTAGAAGCAAATTCTAACACAGCAACAGAAGCCGGTGCCAATGCTATCCAGGAGTATGTCGTTGGCAACCCCTGGACTAAAGGAGCGACTCTTCCCGTCGCTTTTCAAGGATCTAGCCTTGCGGGAGCTGGCTGGGTTGACGACAAGGGACCTCACCTTCGCGTTTACTACCTGTCTCCAGACCTTGAGCTTAAGGAGCACGCCTATGATGGCAAGTGGTATGAGGGTAAGTTAGAGACTGGTTTATCACTATGGGGTATATCGTTTAACATTTGGTTACCTTAGGTGGCTTCAAGCCCGGAAAGGCACCCGCCCATGCCTCAATCACTGCCATTGGATGGTCTCAGTCTGGACCACAACTCCGTGTGTACTGGCAGGATTCTCATGGAGTTTTGACGGGTTTCCAGTGGACTCAGGGGTGGTCGCCCATCGGAATTATTAAGCCCGTCCCGGAGGGCACATCTCTGGCTTCCCTTGAGTGGAACACTGGAACCAACATTAGGGTTTACTACCAGTCTCACGACGGTGCCATCGTGGAGACCTGCGAGGACGGCGGCCCGTGGTTCGACGGTGCAGTTGTTTCGCCCAGGGCCTAGTTTGACATAGGCATGAGCTTTCGAAGTATCATTCATGTATAGGTATCCATTTTAACATGGTACATACTGAGAAGGATATGATAGCATTTGCTGGTTTTGTGGAAATGTCTGGAACTCTACTTTTGCTTGATTTGTGGTCTGACAGGTAGCTCATCACCGGACGAGACGGTGGTACTGCCTGTACATCCGCGTGGAAAGCAAGAAATACATTTCAGTGCTCTGGGTATATACTTGTTTATCAGTTCCGGCCTACAAAGAATATCGCACGTTATCATAGTGAGCTTCCATCGATTCAACCCACATCGACAGTTAGTATAGGCTCCCTTCTGAAGCTGATTGCCTCGACAAAAGGAGCTAGCCAAATATAAGGGATGAAGAGATTTAACCGTCCTTATGTCTTGTGCATGTGTCAAAGGCAGTGACCAAGGGCAGATGAATGCAGCACGACGACATGCAGGGGGCAAACGCCAACTCACATCTGATTCGCCCCCCAGGTATGAAATAAATGTAGTCGGCCTCCCGCATATCATCGGAGCATAATATACCCGGTTCAGAAGTGACATGCGAAGCCGGCAACTTGGAGCCCCAACTCTCCCCGCTTTGATTTCGCATCTGAACACTACATACACAATCTGACCTTTTCTTCCTCTCAACTCTATATCCGAGAAAGAAACCACACAGAAATTGCATGGCAACTGCAAGGTCAACGATGGGGAATGGATCCCGGGAGCAGAAGAATAGATCTTGGGAGCGGAAGAGTGGAACTTGGTATCAAAAGAATGAATCTTGGGATTGGGATTGCGATTCCACAACGTCCGCAACCGATACGACATCTGATGCACGCCCAACACCAACGCACAGCACAACGTCCGAAGAAACCGTGACAGGCGAGGATGAGCCCTACATGAAGACCCACGGCCGTATTGAGCATCATCCCCAGGCCGGCAAATCGTTCATCATCAGCTCGCGAGACAATCCCAAGAAGGTCATCGCTCTTGTGAACGGAGTACTCCAAATCTACGACGGCCTTCAATCAGGTGGCGGCTACCTTTGGCACTGTGTTCAGAAGGATGGCTGGTATGGCTTTCGGAACACGGCATCTGGAACTTATATCGGTCACAATAATAAGGGCCAGCTCATCGCCAAGGCTTCTTGTCACCTCGCATACGAACATTTCATGGCAAATAGGCATCAAGACGGGGGCTATTTGCTCTTGACGAGGCATGTTTATGTGTTTGGGGGAGACAACTTGTGGCAGATTGCAATTGGTGAGGATGGCAAGACGCTGGTTGAGACGAAGGAGGGAGGGACTCCGTGGGAGTTTAACGTTATTGAGCCCCCTCCATGAACGAGTCGGTTGGATCAGGGGTATCACCAAGGGCAGATACAGTGTATACTAGTGTGAATTTTCGGCCACAGGATGCAGTTTGTTGGTGTGGTTTTTCTCATGTTGGTCGTTTTGGCCCCGATCCTACAATTGGGGAACTATGGATTCACGATATTCAATGAGCTATTTTGGTGCCAAGTTGAACTCTCCTCACTGTCGATGCTTCGTCCCATAATCGATGGCCTTTCGTCTTCATAAAGAATGATGGTGCAAGGGATAGGGTGCAGAAGCAGCAACCTTGACAAATTCCCATGCTACTCCCCCGTCTTTACCCTCAACGAGCTTCTTTCCGTCGTCCCCTATAGTCATCTCCTTCATTACCAAATCATGCCTCATCAACAGCACATAGCCACCGTTCTCACGTCTGTCTGCTACAAAATACTCATAAGCTCGATGATGGGGTGCCGTCGCTATGAATTTCCCCTGGTTATCATGACCAAGGTATTTTCCAGAAACAGTGTTGCAGAAGCCGTAAAAGCCGTCTGTTCTGATGCAGCGCCAGAGCCAGCCACCTCCCACTCTCGGCTTGTCTATCACCTTCAGGTGCCCATCCTCGACCGCAATAATTCTATGCGGTTCTTCTCGGGATCGGATCATGAAAGTTTTATTTGGAATCGGGTGGTATTCGATGTGATTTGATGTTCTATTAGAGGAAACATCTGGCTCTGTTGCCAGGGTTGCTTCAGAGATGGTAGAGTGCGTGGGTGTTGGGTACATGTCGGATTCCGAAATTGCAACAGACAAATCAGCGACCCAGCGTTCGCTATTCATAGTTTGGCTTCGATCTTGAAGGCATGCAGTTAGTTATTGGGATGGATGCAAAGTGAAGAGAGTCAAGAGAAGAAGGGTGAAGGGCTTCGGTCGTACATTTACCTGTAGTTTGGTGAGAGTAGCTGCGAGGTGAAAGCCGTGAGAATTTGGCGGGACCAACGGCCATGAGTTTGCTTTATATGCATAGAAAATACATCATATTGTCGTATGTATATCTGTGGCAGATCACTGCATGTATGTGATTTGCTGAGCTGCGTGCAGGAGGCGTTTGATTGCGTTGGCGGAAGTTGTACTTCGTACCTCGTACATACATATATACCTTAGTACCTAGGTGGTGATACCTCTCCGATGCTGATTTAGGTGCCAACGTACCAATCATTGACGCATGCTGTTATGTTACTGCCTTAAAACATTAAAAGTCTCCCTGCTGAAATTAAGTAGATATCTTTGAACACGAAATGACCTACAAAAATGAGTAAGATAATCTGTCCCAGTCTGTAGATTCTGCCCTTGGACCCTCCTGGGTGCAGCCCAACATTGGATGCAAATTTCAACAACACGCAGCCCCTTCCTTGAAATACAAAGCCTCTGGGGCCCGGGAAAGGCTCATGAAAAGAAGAATGAACGACAGAAGAACACGCGCGAATCTTGAATCTCCACATCTTGTTGACTTGAGCATTGGGCAACTGCTCGTAATACATACTTCCCGGTCTAGCTTATGGGGGCAAATTATCCTCCATGTCGATTATGAACTTTTTCATCCAGTCGAGTGAATAAGCTAGTCGTTCTAGTGAGGTTAGGGGTTCAAGTATCTTGGCAATTGTGATAGTACTAGTAGTAGTATTCAGATCCAAAATACAGGATAAAAGAGCTCGTTGCAGGGGGGAGAGCCACCCAGTGCATGTGTTTTCTTTTCTTTTTTGTTCATTTTTCAAGACATACGACATCTCTCGAGAGCCACATGCATGTATGTAGCCTATCCAGTTGAACTGGCAACCTGGTTGTTAGCATTGATCAATGACGCATGTAACTCCAAACCATAGCCACAAAAAAACACAGACCTTAAGCTAAAACTCGGGATCCCACAATTTTGACACAGCACTTATGACTAGCAGTGGTAATACTCCGAAATTTTTGACAGATCGCTCTATCGACGGAAATGCGGAGGTTGGGCACGACTTGCATACGGATGCATTGCATGAATCCATGGATGTTTATGTAGCATAAGTTATGGAGTCTGACGGGACTTTTTGCCGTATGTTTGGTGGCGTCACTTGTCTTGCATCAGTTATCCACTGCCCCACTGTGCCAGCGGACCGAATTGCTCATTGATGGCTAAAACTTTCGACCCGATCTGCCCAGAACACCATCTAGGTATCGAATATTGTAGGGACTATTGGCAGCCAACATGACGCGCTTCCGGCCTTGCATAGATATCCATGCCGGCCAGGTGAAGCAGATTGTCGGCGGAACCCTGGACAGCTCCTCGTCGGCTCTGCAGACGAACCATGTGTCACAGCATCCGCCCGAGTATTTCGCGCGGTTATACCGAGACAATGCTCTCGAGGGCGCACATGTGATTATGCTGGGCGGAGGCAATGAGACTGCTGCCAAACAAGCGTTGCAGACGTGGCCTGGCAGACTCCAAGTCGGGGGTGGCATCACAGATAAGAACGCAAAAGAGTGGATTGATGCTGGGGCAGAAAAGGTATAGAATTCCCGGATATGGAAGTCCAGCCTCTCGACTGTTGAACTAAATAAATACTGTCAGGTCATTATCACGTCTTTTCTCTTCCCAGATGGCCATTTCAGCCAGGAAAGACTGGATGCAGTACTGCAGGCTCTGGGCGGGGACAAGAACAAACTGGTCATTGACTTGAGTTGCCGTCGCCGTGGGGAAGAGAGCTGGTATGTTGCCATGAATAAGTGGCAGACACTCACAGACATGGAAATCAATCAAGGTGAGTAGTATCATGTCCGTTCAAGGTTCACGAATTTGTGGGCTAAAGTAGGCCATTAGCGTCTATCAAATTGCTGGAACCTTACTGCTCAGAGTTCCTGATTCATGCCGCCGATAATGAAGGACTCCAAAAAGGTATAGACGAGAAGCTTGTCGAGCGACTTGCAGAGTGGTGTTCCATTCCGGTCACATATGCAGGTGGAGGCCGGCATCTGGAGGATCTGGATGCTGTCAAACAACTCAGTGGTGGCAAGGTTGATCTCACGATAGGAAGTGCTCTAGACTGTTTCGGCGGCAGTGGCGTCAAGTTTGACGATTGTGTGCAGTGGAATAAGGGCCAAGAGCCAGGGCAATGAAATAAATATCTTTGCGGGTAAAGATAGCGCAAGAGAGTTGGTTGTTCCGCGCAAATAGCAACCTGTCTGTCTGTCTGTCTGCAAGATCAGACGCTCAGCCAGTTAAGACAGGGTTTAGGGCTGTAAAACGAATGCAATCCGACTGTGAGAGTGTTTTGCAGTGCCGCATACGGCGGACAGTTGCAGGGAAAATGCTAGAAACGAGCCTCGTATTACGGACAACGGTTTCCAAACTGGGAGTACGGAGCACAATCATCCAATCTATGTGGCTGTCGATCTTGCAACGGCGTTACACTTTGACCGAACGAGGCATAAGACTACTCGATCGAGTCCATGGCTCTCAGTTCTTGTGTGCCCGCCCTCGTCATATCTATCTATTCTCCAGTATATTATTAGCTGTCCAGCTGATTCTGGATACTAGAGGAGGGGCTTATCAGCAAAATACGATGTCAAATGACGACACAGAAGCATGTCCCGCAGAGACTGGCATGGGAGGACCAACCGACTCGGCCTGGTCTGATTGAATCCGATCGAATCAGCGGCCTCGGGCCTTTGTTGCTCTCGATTGTTTGCATGTTTCTCGTCTCAGACCCCTGCTGGCTGCCATGGCGACTCCAGCCACAAGCCTACTCTCAGCAGTCCCAAGAGCCATCCTCTGCCCTTCACTGGCGCGGGGTTATGCAAAAGCCTGCAAGTCGCCTGGGCCTGGCGTGTTGCAGGAAGATTAGCGTGCATGCGGCCAGGCGACCCCTCTCTCAGCCTGGAAGCAGCCTGGAAGAGGCCTGGAAGAGGCCCAACGGGCAGCGGGCTGCGGGCTGGTTGCCAGGACAACGCTCGGGCCCAGGAGGGGCGGTGTTTTGTTTTGCATTGGGCCAATCACGCTGTGTGCCCAAGTGCCATCACAGCTTCCCTTAAACACTCCGACTCGCTAGGACGGCTCCCTTTTTCTGAACTCGCCAGGTTGCCATCGCGAATATCTTGTCTGATGCAGCGATCGAGTCCTTTCTGGCTTCGAGGCATCTTCTCCGCGAGAAGAGCGAGCAGATCCTAACCGGGCCAACAACGTCTTGATCTTCTCCGCCTCCTGACCCACGGCTAAACATTCGTTTTTCGAGACCGCCTCCAACAAACGGGCCTCCTTTTTGGCGACATCATCTGACACCAACGGGTCGCAACATTCCACGTCCAAGTCATATTTCTTTATGTTAATCAACTGGCGTGCCAATGCATTCGCTGCCAGTTTAGCTTCATCCCGAGCACAATCAACTGATCATCATGTCATCTGAATCCGTATGTCGACTGCCTAACCGTCCGTTTGTGCCTGACATCACAAGCTCTAATCTCGTGCACCTTCAGGTACACCCGTTGCGCATTTCTAAAGGCACAACAAACGCATCGCCAGCGAAGATGGCGAGCCCCCAACCCCGCCCGCTCTCCGAGATCTCCCCAGCTGAGAGGAGACGCAACTCCCCTAGCTGGAACCAGATTTCCCCGACCAAGGTTTGTGTGGAATGCTCAATGTCATTGTTTTTGTGCCTTTTTGCCTGACAAGGGTTCGTTTTAGAAATCGGTGCTCAGCAACGAATCATCCCCATTCCAGTCCTCGCCTCTCGACTCGGTCACATCTCCACGGCTCTTCTGGCAGAATCGTAATGCGGAGAATATGTATGCCGGACGCCATGGGTCGCCATCACCAACCCGTCGCTCCTCGATCGAGCGTCTCCAGAAGGCTTCCCGCGTCAAGAATAGCAACATCCTTGCACTTGAGCAGAAGCAGGAATATGATCCAACTCGGATTCCTCAGATCGAAAGACCCCTGGCCAAGGTCCAAGACAGCACATTCGGGTTTGCAACGAGTCCTGGGGGTGTCCGCTCCTCTGACTCCGAGAAGCGGTTGTTTGACACCTTCCGAAGCGATAAGAAGTCGGCCCCCTCAATGATGAGCTCGCACAAATCGTCCCTCTCCGAGTCCGCAGCTCCACGCACGGCGCGGGCGTCCAGCAAGGACCAAGTCTCACCAACCAAGTCATCTCTTTCTCCTTCCAAGTTCAAGAGCAGCTTTGACCACGACTCCGGTATCTGGTCCCCTGACACATCAGTTCTCGAGGAGCGCGAGCTCCCCAACGGCCGGTCCTTACATCGTCATGTGAAGAGTGTGACCTTTGACGCTGCGCCGCCCCAGGTCAATGAATATGAAATGGCCACTCCAGATCTGTCATCAATCGGTACGAATTCGCGCGAAGGCAGCTACGACTCCTACGAAGACGACGACGAAGACGACGTTCTATATGATCCAGCCCATATGGAGGGCCATGAGGATGACAGCTTCGATGCATCTCTTGAGGACACAGACAAAACCCCTGTGGTTGGTCCCGACGACTGGGCAAGAGAGAGCCCCTTGATTCACCGTGGTGGAGAACCTGAGGAATACGACGGAAGCCCGATGCCTGAAAACACTCCATCAATGGCCGTATTGGTCCGTCCGTCCTTGAACAACCAGCGAACAGACTCTTCCAACTCCATTACCGATCATCGTCCCCTCCCACCTCTTCCCGGCGCAGGCCACGCCAGAAGTCAGTCTGATGGCTCCGCTCCTGCTTCACCAGGACTTTCTGCTACTGCGGAAAGAATGATTGGCTCGCATAGGAGCCTACCTGCTCCTCCTCCAGCTTCTGCCACCACGAAGTCTGACATTGAGAGCTTTATCAGTGGCAAGATGTCACTTGAGGAGAGACTGAAGCTCATGATGCTATCTGACGATAACAGTGGTAAGACCGCTGCGGAGCAGCAACGTGAGCGTCGTCTCCGACGAAGCTCCGGCCGTGACAGGTCGATAGGAAGTCGTAGCTCTCTTTCTCGTGAGGACACACCTAATATCGCCGACAACGCTGTCGAAGCTCTTGAAGAGGATGACCACGTTGGAGACATTTCGGGATTAGGAGACTATCAACTGCCGTCGCGCATTTCCCGAGAGTCCATCATGCGCCGTGTCAAGGGCAATAAAGCATTGGATACAGAGTCGGATTACATCTTCTCGTCACCTGGTGCTGGCCCAGAGCGACACTTGCCTCTTGATCCTGATATACCCATCCCATCCACAGAGGACTCGATGGTGGATGAGATGCAGGACGAGGAAGAAAGCAGTGTCATCATTACAAGACCGACTGAGGATGATGAGGATGATGATGAAGACGATGACGATGTTTTCGATTTGTATGACAATCCAGAACTCGACGATGACTTTGATGACCATGAACATGACGCTTCTCAATTCCACTCTGACGACGAAGAGGAGACCACACGGTCTCATTATGATGATGAGAGTCATTACTCAGAACAGGAGTCTCTTCGAGACGAAGTATTGGACAACGAGGCAACTGAAGAGGCCACCACACCACGTGCCAGTCCGCCAGCTCAGATGATCGGTCTAAATGAAACTCTACCCGATCCGGTTCCTATTGAAACACACTCGGAGCCCTTGGCTCTAGTTCTGGAGATGGAGTCTGCTGCAACACCCACGATACAGAATGCTGCAGCTTTTCCACAGGAGGTAGAGCCTACAATAGCGATTCAGCAGACAGAACTCAGACGACAAAGCACACCCCCGAGACTTAGTATGTCCAACCCTGCGTACGATGGCACCGGCTGGGGTGAGTCTGAAGATGAGTATGACGAGGACCCTGGAACTCCAGAGTCCGTTATTCATCATCCTATCTCTGAAGATGAGGAAGATGAGGAGGAAGATGAGGAGGATGACGAGGAAGAACAAGAAGAAGATGCAGAAGAAGGCGCAAAAGAAGACGCAAAAGAAGACGTAGAAGAAGATGCAGAAGAAGAGGAGAGAAACTCGCCAGCAATCCCTGAGCGATTCGCCACCATCAAAGCGTCAGGCTCCAAGCTAAAGACGAGAGTGTCTAACACACCGTCTGATATTGCGGCAATGAGGGAGGCGCGCAGACATGTCAGTGGCGAGGTCCCTGACATTCCACCGATCCCAGACAGGCATCGCAACCGTATCTCAAAAAGCGGCACCGAGCTAGAGGTTACTCATGAGGAGTTCCTAGAACGGCACCCGAGTTTTAAGAACCGCAGCTTGACACTGGATCTTGATATGGGTCTCAGTCTCGATAAGGATTTTGAAAGGGTCATCGAGGCACAAAAGGTGGCTTTTAACCATTCCTCCCTCCAACCAACACATCCTACCCGCTACTCCTCACTCAGACAAGTGTCTATACAAGAAAAGCCCATCAAACCAGAACCCAATACAGAAGAACTCAATGCTAACATAACATCTCGTTCTCAGCGTGGATATTTAATGCGACAGAATACGAAGCTTGTCTCGGCCAGCGACAAAGATGAGTCCTGGAGGCCCCGATCCGCGAGTAATTCCCCCGTTAAAAATCGACCTCAGTCATGGACTGTCGAACCATGGAATGGCCAAACCCGCCAACGGAGTGTCCGAAAGCAGCCAGGAATGGGCGGGCCTGTTCCGCCACTGCCAGGTCAAGAGAGCAATGCAACAACTCTCAATCGGGTCGTTGAAGAGGACTATAATGCTGACATGGCCACACCGGAGATGGGCGAGAGAGGCCGCCTCTTTGTCAAGGTTGTGGGTGTCAAGGACTTGGATCTTCCTATCCCCAAGAGTAAGTTTTTTCGCATAACCCGTCCTCTTTTGAATTCATCCCTAACAGATTCAGATGAGCGGAGTTGGTTCAGTCTCACACTCGACAACGGTGTCCACTGTGTCACAACTGCTTGGCTGGAGCTTGCTCGAAATGCGCCAATTGGACAAGAGTTCGAGCTGGTTGTTCCCAACGATCTTGAGTTCCAACTCACCCTGAATGTGAAGCTCGAGAAGCCATCCTATCCTGATGTCCCAGCTTCGGCGGTCAGAATGAGTAGGCCGAAGACATCAACCTTCAGCAGAGTGTTTGCGTCACCAAAGAAGCGCAAGGAGCTTGAGCTTCGACAAAAGGCAGAGGAAGAGCGTTTTGCACAGCAGCAAAGGGAGGCTCTGGCTCGACAGCGCAAAGACGCCGGCTCGGCATACGAGCTTCTCTCACCACTCGCTGCAGAAGATGGCAGCTTTGCTCGCGCCTATGTCTGCTTAAAAGAGCATGAGAGTCGTTGCTTCGGGCGGCAATATACGGCTGAGGTGGCATGCTTTAATGAGTGGGCTACGGAAGAGGAAAGCTTCGCTTGCAGCGTCAAGAGCAAGCGTGGCAGCTCGGCAGTTGTCAGACGAGCTCCGTACAAGATTGGAAAGCTTGAGCTTCAGCTTCTCTTTGTGCCTCGCCCCAAGAACATCACTGATGACGACATGCCCAAGAGCATGAATTCATGCATTAGGGAGATGAAGGCTGCTGAGGAGAGACTCGCTCGAAATTGGGAGGGTCACTTGAGTCAACAAGGAGGCGATTGCCCAGTGAGTATCCCCATCTAATTATGATATCCGTGCAACGGTCACTAACACCGCTCCAGTACTGGCGTCGTCGATACTTCAAGCTTGTAGGCACAAAGCTTACTGCTTATCATGAGGCGACCCGTCAACCTCGCGCCACCATCAATCTCTCCAATGCCAGGCGATTGATTGACGACCCCAGAACATTGACTGAGAAGGAGACCACGGGCAAGGGTGGCAAGCGTAGGAGGTCCGCCTTTGCGGAGGAAGAAGAGGGTTATATGTTCGTGGAAGAGGGGTTCCGCATCCGATTCAACAATGGCGAGGTTATCGACTTCTATGCCGACACAGCTGAGGACAAGGAAGGATGGATGAAGGCCCTCTCCGATGTCATTGGTCGCGGGGATGTCGGCCTAGAGGAAGATGCCGCTGGACCCCGATCACGGGCGAAGTGGTGCGAGCTCGTCTTTAAGCGGGAGGAGCAGCTTCGGCGTCGAGCAGACAGCCGAAGAATCCATTCACGAACAAAGAGCATGTTCCCCTGAGCATGAAGAGGACAAGCCACAGTGTTTTGCTTGTCATGTCATGACATAGTGTTGGATTACGGCGGAGGAGCTGGAGGGGAAACGGCGCATAATCTTGCTAACCATTCTTCGGCGTTGTTGGTGTTTCCCTTTTTTCCGGTTTGATAGCCTTTCGCGACAAAAGGTCGCTGTACGTATGAATTTGTACTAAAACGTTAAAGAGTATAATGAGACCAACGCAGTCATTGCGAATTCTTTGAAGGGTGATATGTATTGGTTACCTAGTAGGTAGTGTGTGGGTTTTAAGGAGAAGCACTTCGTACTGGAGGCTCAGTCCATACCCATCTTCGATACCATTGGCCAGTGTAGATAAGGTACATGGATGTTATCTTGGGCGTCTAGCAGTATATTGTAACGTATCTATTATCCTACATCAACTTGATGATGAATATTCTCCAAATAAGCCTGTTCATTGCCCGTTGATAGACACGTGACCCTAGATCATCGGAGAGTGAGGGAGCCGTAAGGAGTGTTAGGCACTGCTAGCAAATTCATAGTGGGGAGCTGGCGAGGCGCAGCGCACGTTTCAGTGGCAACACAGCTGCCCCAGGGCAGTCGGCTCTGGGGGGGGGCATCACCTGCACCTATAACGCAACACTTGACCTCTCATCAACGAACAACTTTGCCTTTGCACTCCCATTCTCTCTCGCCAGGCGCAATCGCCCTCGCCACCGTCCACGCGCCTCTGACTCTCTTCTCATAATACACCTTTCTTCTTCTTCTTTCTCTTCTCCTGTCCTTTGGGAATACGCGCCACAATGGCTGGCCGGTTCGTCCGCGCGTCGAAGTATCGTGGGTTGCTGTCGCAATTTCCCCTAGTTGCGCTGACGAGGCTGACAAGCAGGACGCTTCCACAGGACACATCTTCGGCAAGCCTACGAAAAAGGAATTCTGCTACGATAACCTGCGCATCAGTCGGAACGCTTGGGATACGAACCTGGTCAAGGTACGACGGCCCGTTGTCTCGCGACCACCTCGTGACACAGTGCTGACAAGAGACAACAGGCTAACCCGGATTATCTGTCGGTCAATTGGGACTCCTCTGGCGGCGGCGCGTTTGCCGTCATCCCGCTAAACGAGAAGGGCAAACTTCCCGACCAGATCCCTCTGTTTCGAGGCCACACTGCGACTGTGCTCGATACCGACTGGTGTGTGCTTTCCTTCCGCGAACCCCCTTTTCCACGCGCATAGATAGTTTAGGGACTTGGTGGTGCTGACTGGTTTGGGAGGAACCCGTTCAACGACCGCGTCATTGCTTCAGGTGCCGAGGATGGAAAAGTATTCGTCTGGGAGGTGCCCGAGGGCTTCTCGCTCTACACCGACGCCGAGGAGATTCCCGATGTTTCTCCTGTGAGCAAGCTCGGGGGGCATACCAGGTGGGTGACATGACATCCGCTCATTTGCAATATCAGATGCTGATTCTCATTGTAGAAAGGTCGGTCAGGTTCTGTTCAATCCTTCAGCCGAGAACATCCTTGCCTCTGCCTCCGGTGACTTCACGGTCAAGCTATGGGATATCGGCACCAGCCAAAACCATCTCACACTCCAGCACGGCGACATCGTGCAGAGCCTTTCATGGAACGCCAGCGGCAACCTCCTCGTAACGACGTCGAGAGACAAGAAGATTCGGGTATGGGATGTTCGTCAGGAGAAGCCTGTGCACGAAGCACCCGGCCATACCGGCGCCAAGAACAGCCGCGCCGTGTGGATGGGCGAGCATAACCGATTCGCTACGACCGGCTTCTCGAAGATGAGTGAGCGACAAGTGGCTCTGTGGGAGCCTGGAAGGAACGAGCCTATCGGAGGGTTCACTCATCTAGATGCCATTTCTGGAGTTTGCATGCCTTTCTGGGGTATGTCATCTGCCCCCTATTTTTAGCGCACGACGTAAGCTGAGGTGCTGACGTGTGTATAGATGAGGGCTCCAACTGTCTCTACCTTGCTGGCAAGGGGTGAGTATTCGCGATGCTAATTCGGGAAACTGAAAAACGCTAACGGCTTCTCAGCGATGGCAACATCCGCTACTTCGAATATGAGAATGACAAATTCGAGTACCTGAGCGAGTACAAGTCCGCTGACCCACAACGAGGCATCGCTTTTGTTCCGCGACGCGGTATCAACGTAAGCCACTTCGTATCCACAGAGACACCAGGCGCCTCAGCTAACTGGCATAGGTTCACGACAACGAAGTTATGCGTGCTTATAAGACGGTGAACGATACGTATATTGAGCCCATTTCCTTCACTGTGCCTCGAAGAGCAGAGACTTTCCAGGCAGACATCTTCCCTCCCGCAATTGGTCTCCGACCTGCTGTGAGCGCTAAGGAGTGGCTTGACGGCAAGACTGGAATCCCTGCGAAGATTGACTTGGAGAGTGTCTATGACGGTACTGCGCCTAAGGAGGTTGCATCTGACTATCAACCACCAGCCCAGGCTACTCCTGCTCCAGCGGTCGCTCCCAAGCCCGAGCCCAAGAAGGAGGAGCCAAAGGAGGAGCCAACGCCGGTTGTGCGGACTCCTCCCCCCAGTGTTAATGACCAGAAGAGCTCGATTGCTGCCATAGCGAACAAGTACCAGGACAAGGGAGAGGATGAGGAAGCCAAGGATGAACCATCCAGCTTCGATGAAGTCTCCAAACCAGTCCAGCGAAATTCCGTGCCGTTCCGAGCTGAACCAAAGCCCGTTGCACCGCCGATCAAGACTCAGCTGGTTCCAGCACCACCCTCTGCTAAAGGATCCTCCCCTACTAGGTCTCCTACATCGACATCCGCACTAACTCCCAGGGCCACTACACCGGTGTCTGTTGCTGTCGAATCCTCCTTGATCGAGATCAAGGAACTGATTGAAAATCAGACAAAGGTCATCAGCGCTCAGAACGACAGGATTGGAGTCCTGACGTCGGAAGTTGAGTCGCTGAAGAAGAGACTTGGTGCCGGGTCGCAAGACCAGAGCGAGCGTATCAGGCAGTTGGAGCTTGAGCTGGAAGAGCTGCGATCTTGACCTCGCTTTTTTAATTGTTGCTATAATGACCGAAGTTGGGGTGTGTAGTTTGGCATCAGAGAGGGAGCAAGGATCTTGGAAAAAGAGCAACGAAAGAGAATCAGGGGTGTTGTGGGCGGATAGCTGTTGCAAAAGTGTATAACGAAGTGTGGGAACAGAATTTTTTCGCCTTTGCGCTTTGCTTTTGCATTTCATCATGGACGTTTCTGTTTCGAAACCTGGCATTTTAGCTTTATTCAGAGAACATTGAGAGATATCCTATTCACATTTTTTTTTTTTGGTGGCGACTCTTCCCGGCCATCCAGTCACCCACCCACCCCCCCCTACGGTGTCCCATGTTCAAGTTTTGTATGGAATACACGTAGGAAATTGTTTTGGCGTCTTGAAATACATGTGTACCCTAAGTCTAGAGAGAATTCGGTGTTGCGATGTATATGTGTGGTAGCATTACCTCGGCCAAATATGTCGATCTGGCAATTTGAGATTAATTCTCAGCAATTAACATGCAATAAGAATCCATCATCATTAATAAATTCTCATCATATTTTAGTTATATCACAAGAGGAATCAATCGGATACAAAACATTGTCATTGCACGTCTCAAGTTGAACTTCATCTCTAGGCAGCTACCCTATATTCTCGTAGACTTCAGACTCAAAGCCGCAATTTTTTTTTTCAACCTCGGCAGATCCGGAACTATATCTTCTAGGACTATGAAATATGATGTGTAAAATGATTTACGGCCATTAATGCCGTTTATGTTGTGTGGTTGTGTGATCTGGCTTACGTGTGTTGTGGCTCTCTGTAACTTATGTTGATCCTAATGAACGGCTCATCTTACCAGATTTCCACGACAAGCATAAACCATGGACTCCGAAACATTAGCCCTTGGAAAGACATTGTTTTGACTACTGCCAGCCATACATTATTCCATTGCCGACTCAATGGATCCGATACCGGATACCCATCAAACTTCGTTTCAGTTACCTTCTAACGGCAATGTGAATAGACCATTCTTGGGCTCATCGCGATTTACGAAAGTCGGTACTCTGTAGTTAGCAACCCCTTGCTGCGTTTTGACCCAACCCCCTCAGCCTTGTATTTCCACGTGGCCCCCATCAAAGCACAACTATTGTGATGAAACTCACTCACCTGGCCCTAGCCCTTTCTCATTGCTCCGCTGCCACCTGGCGAGAATACAAGAGAGGAGCTGAGGCGGGTTCAATGCATGAAACATCGACGCGGTGACTCTGTTTCGTGGAACAAAGTCCTAGAAGTAAAAACAGGGATGGGGGCAAGAGGACGGCATACCAAGAAGCCGAATGTTCCACGTTTCAAGATTTTGGGGGGAAGGGAGGAGCTGGTTTCAGGATGCTATATTGGGAAATACACATGTTGGAATGGCCTTGAGCCGATGATCTTCGCGGGGTTGAGCATGGACAATACAAGATCAAGATCGGGTGAACTTGCTAGGAAAGGAAGGAGAGAAAAAGACTACTACCGGGTATTGATGCAAGGTTGGTCACTAGACCTCGAAAGTAGGATTCCTCTGTAGACAGAGCATGAATACATGCGATGAAGGAACTGGCTTTGAGTAGGCTTTCGAGCAGGACTCAAAATAACCCAACTTCGCGTGGGGGATATAGGAGGAAGAAACGTAGATAGTGTGAGGCTGGTGATACTCGGCCTGACTCGATGTTCGAAAAAAGCCGAGCAAGGACCCATATACAAATGCCAAGCGAACAAAACGCCCTCCATACGATTCAAGGCTTTCCAACTATGTTGCAGCTGGAGAGTCCAAGGGCGGAGTCCTCAGCCTGGAGGCCAACCCGCAATGCATTCCACCGGCCCATAAAGAAAGTAGACGCTTTGATGGTACACTTGATAGTACTCTGTAGATCCGTTGGAAATCCCGAAAAAAACGGCACAAGTTGCTTCAGCGTTAGAGATTTGATCACGACGGTGATAGTTCGTTTATCGTATGCTCTTCTTAAATGGCTGGGGCTGAGAAGATCAAGTTTCATGTATCTGTATCTGGAGGAACAAGTTTCGGCTTCTGCAAAGATATTGCACGGACTCATTGGGTGGCAGGATCTGTCTTGCATTGTGAAGGCAGAGTTGTCATTTCTAGAACCAAATTGCGATGGTGGTAGACGATGGTTGAATTCATGCAAAGCACGCAAAAGGAACAACCTGCCAGCTAAAATGTCAGTGCGCCGTGTCATGCAGGCGGAAGTATCCTCCGCCATACTCCGTGGTGTTTCGCCGTTCTGAAGGACTGTGGAGCGGTTTCAGGTTAACTTGTTAGTCGGTTGCGGCCCCGCCTACGGAGGTGAATGGGAAGATCCGGGCTCGAGAATCGGAGAGTTCCTTGCTGACAGCCTGAAAATTGGCCAGCCTAGTGCGGCGTCACGCGAAGTAGTAGCTGGGAATCCTCGGCCCAAGGAGGTGGATGAGTTGTTTTTTCTGTGGCGTATTCACATATCATCATTCAGAATGAATGCCACGAACTTGGCAAAAGTTCATGACAAGAACCAATGCATGGCTTGCTGATACTGTGCCGGGCCTGGCTCCGTTTCCATGCGTGAAACTATGTGGCGCCATTCACAAAGCACACTCTGGACTGGTCTTGACGCCGCGCGATATTAATCATGCCACCCGGTCAAGCAAAAAAAAAAAGGCGACTGGTGCCAAAAATATGGAGAGCGTTCGGGGCCGTTCGTTTACTACCACCCGGCCGGCTAGGAGTCTGTGTGGTGTGGTGTGGCTGCGGGTTCCCACCCTCTCCTCCGGACTGCTATTCCTGTCCGACGAATGGCACCGAGTCCCTGACCACTGGTCGTCATGGGGGGCCGGCTTGCTAAGAATAAAGAAGGCTCGAGGAAGGCTCGAGCGGCAAGAAAGGCTTCGCAAGACAATGCATGAAGGAAAAGTGCCGTGTGTGACGGTTGGCCAAGCCAATCAGGCTTTGCGAGAATCTGCAGGCATTGACAACCAGGGACCTCATGCTCCTGGTTGGCTGAGTTCGTTTAGGTTGGCCTAATTTTGGCTCTTTTGCCAGGGTTTGAAACTGTCCCTCTCCACCATCCAAGGGTTGTAGTAATGTGTTGGCCGACTCGTCACTCTTGGATGGCGACTGACATAATAGACTGGCCCAGACTGGCGACCGCCGTGCTGTCATTTTTGATTGTTGTGATTAAGTTAGTTGCATCAGATAAGGAGGCAATTTATTATGCATGCCCCAGTCAGTTGCTGGTGAGCCAATCTTGTCATCCGGACGCATGATTCTCGGCAAGGCGAAGCGCTGGCAAACAATTTGAGCATTAATGACGATTTCCGATTCGCAACAGGGGCTGTGTTTGCTGGTTGACGACCCTGTCTTTGCATCGTTGCGTGGGCCTGACCATTGCCGGCGATACCTAGGACATATAGTATCACATCCCCCTCCCCACGTGCAGAGTTGGCATTTGAAATTGCACAGGGGCATTGCAGGCGGCGGCAATTAAGAGCATGTACGAAGTACTCCGTCCATACGTACTCAATTGGCAAGCCTGCGGTAGGTAGATGGTGTAGGGGGCACAGCACATAGAAGAACAGTTCCCATGGCTGCGGTTAGAGTCCGATACGTAGAAAGAGCCCGTCTGCTTGGTTGGGCAGGCTTCAGTAGTAGGTGCATAGTACTTTGTAGACCCGTCAAGACAATGGACCGTCGGGTTGGGACGAGCGGGACGATCAAGCAAGCAAATAGTACGGAGTACGGAGTAGTAGCCCTATGCTTCGTTTCAGATAGGGGCCTAGGCCAAACTCACGGGCCGTCGCCGTTGCAATGGGAAACTTTGGGTATCCCTATGATGTTAACAGCCATAGCATATATTATCTGGCTTGATGGTTTTGTCTGAGAGCACGTGGCATATGGTTACCAAAGCTGGCCCCATATCTTCGCCAAAATGTCGACATTGTACATTGTATGGAGTAGTATCGATGAACGGGACCCTGTCTCGCTTGTCGGCCCTGTGTTCCGTGCGCCATGCCCAGGCCGACTCGCCGTCGATCGGACCGGAAGCGAGAGAAGCGAGAGAAGCGAGCGAGAGATACAGGCAATGGTTGCGCCTGTACTCCGTGCTCCGTACGATCTGATGGAATCAATCATGGTAGGAGGATAGATGTCTGTCGACCCAGGAAAGCTTCTAAGCGACCTGTAAAGCCACACGGTACGGATAGGTCCCAACTGCTGGAGTCTGGTAAGTATTTGTCCGACCGACGCCCAATTCTAGCTCCCTTTGGCCAAGCCCTGGCCTTAACCGCCGGCCACTGCATGGCGTATGGTTGTTCAAGAGGCGGCCAGTCACGGGAAGCGTCCACCGCAGCCTCTCGTACTGTGTGTGGGCTCCTGGGAGGAGGGAGAGATCCATCCAATGCGCCTGAGCGTGTTGGCGTGATCAGATCAGTCCAAATGCAGCGGCTTGCATCTCGTCGTCGTATTATCGTATCAATCAAGCCTTGGAGGAGAGGGGAAGAAAAGGAAGAAGAAAAATTGGGGGCGTGCTCAGCCATGATTCGGCGGGCTGGAGCAGCCACAAGGGATGGCGGAGGGGCGTAAGAAATCTGAGGCAGCCAGTCAGGATCGCGGGTGGCGTTAGCGCCAGGTCCCCACAACAAGCAGCGACTCTGAAGCGATGCACCAGGCGCGTTTCATCTCGAGAAGCCCTTCTTTTTGTGTTTTTGTGTTTTTGTGTGCTTCCAGCTTGGGCAAGCAAATCCGTGTGTGATGCCGGCGGCCACGAGAGAGGCAAAGAGGCGGGTCATGCAGTTGGCGCACGTCCGCATTCTCGGACTATAGATCAACAGATGGAATACTAATACTAATACTAATACTAATACTACTCGCGGACGAAGTAGTAATAGTAGTAGTAGCATAATAGTCGTGTTTCGCTGGTAGCACAGGGCAGTAGTAGTAATATCCGATATCGTATCTGATAGTAATGCTACGAAGTAGATGTAGAAGAAAGACAATAGGACGAAGACAAAGAACCTTAATTACCTAATCATATGTACAAAAGTAATACTCCGTAGGTAGGTACTCGTACGAAGTACATACTAGGTACTGAACAATGCCACAGCAAAAGGCCGACTTGCTGCTATGTGCCATCCACATCTTCCCTACTTAGGATTCAAACTCATCATCTGTTCTCCAGTCAGTAGTAGTAGTATTCCGTTCGGGAATGTAGAAGAAGGTGATGGCATAGTATCCACTGCGAATTCCACCAGCTACCATTGCGTCATCAGGAGTGGTTCGGGAAATGTCAAAGCACATCCTCACTCTCTGCGTCGTCATGACCGAACATCTGATGCGGATCCATGGGAATGGAACGGTAATTATCTTACTCTCCCAATACGTATTAGGAATAAGAGGGCTCATCGATGCCATCTGTCTGACTGAAAACTGTACGCAAGTCCATTGGCAACACCACCAGTCCGGAATTCTTACGATGGCTAACGCAATGTACATCAGCGATAGACTTGCGTTGCTGATCAACACCATCTTCCAAGTCGCTATGATGTGGCTTTGAAAAGGTTCTGACATGATCGACCTGCTGCCGTTCTTACGCCATCCTGTTCTTGGCGATCCTCCGACGTACGATTGCGCCTAAACACCGGTGTAAATAGTGTAGGATGCGGATTTGGCGTTGCATTGCCCGTGAGAATAGCTGTCGTGTGAGTTTATTGTGGAACTATGAGGTGCAGTACTCCGTAGTATTAACTATAGCACGACAAGCTTGCTTCGTACTTCGTACATCAAAAACCCTTGCCATCTAAGATGCGCTATACGTGTTTCCCCCCATTCCAACAATACCAACATCCACTTTTTGTCTGTCCAAGCACAGTGGATATAAGCGCTGTGAATGCCATTTGAACTCTGCATGGCGGCGGTCAAAACTCTCGCAAGTGGGAACCAAGTAAAGAGGAGTAAGAGAGCAGTTATCTTGCTTGCAGGAAGAATAGCTTGCCCCCGGCGAGCTTCACAACAGGTTGAGGGTCCAATCAGAAGGCCAGTCGTATATGGCTGCTGTATGTGGCCGTCTCATGAGCCGCCGAACTATCGAGAGTCTGATTACCTCGCATTAAACTAAGTGAGCTGGCAATGGCATGGCAACAAGTCTAAACAATCATTCGTCCGGTCATCTGCCCGAGTGTTGTCATGTAAAGTGTTCCGGACTAAACCTGCATGGACAGATGAGCAGAGGGTTCGGCGGCTTCGGCTCCATCATTATGCAGTCCAAAGGCATCCTGCCGGGGGGTGTGGATGAGGAGGAATAACGACAGAGCGGACAGACATATTCCTTGGGCGTTGACGATGTGATTTTGGTGGTTGAAATGCTGGCCTGTTATGATGAGCAGCGCGACATATAATAGCCGTGCGCTTGCAGGCCGCTCCGTGCAAAGCCACTAATCCCAACAATGAACATGTGTCTGCGGAGCGGAGTACTACCTTATGTATGTGTACGAAGTAGCAACGCACTGTTCTATGTTCTCGTAGGAAGGCTAGAAATGCGTGGAGATAAGGTGCTTAACTTGATTGCGTAGGTTGTATCGTCGCTTTGAATCCTACTAAGAGTGCAGATGGAGCCAGGCCGAGCATTTGGGCGAGGTTCCGTTTGAAACTGAAGAGAAAATCCTTGGACACGGTGAATAGCGCCTGAAAGCCGAATCTCCGTAGTCCGAGGTCCGCCTGGAGGCTTGTTGGAGAACCCCCTTTTGCAGCTCTTCTCTTCCTTGTGCCTCATGCTTTCTCATCAACCCACGCCCTCAGCTTTCTTCTTCCCACACCCTCTCCCGCCGTGTGGCGCATCCCTCCTTCAGATGCATGGCCCGGTTTTTTTTTTTGCTCTGTTCCCCCCTGGCTACCAAACGTCGCCTTGTTGTGGAGACTGTATGCAGCGCAGTGCAGTGCAGTGCAAGACGGATGTGCGAAGTACGGAGTACGTAAAGTGAACTGCGAGTAAGTGAGTGCGTCCTGTTGTGTGTGTGTGTGTGTGCGCGTGCGCAGGAGCGTGACTGTTCCGAACAGCGGCCAGCAGCGCTCCGACCACACCACAACACCACAATGCCCGCTCTCTTGTCCTCTTGTCTGCTCGATGCTGGTCAGTGCTTGTCTTCGGGGCTTGGTCAGTGCTTGGCCTGGCCAGTGGAGATGCTGCTGAATGTTGGTTGCACTCTTGGACTGACTCCGTCCTCTGTGCTGCCATGATGTACATAATAATAGTTCACCAGAGCCTTGGGGGGTCTAGCAGCGAGGTGTGCCGCTGGGAGGCGCTGTGCTGCGTGCTGTAAATTCCTCGTTGGGGGCCCACGCCCTCCCATCCCCCCCCAATCGCCCACCACCCTTTTGGCCCTACAGGCTAGAGGTAGCCCAACTTCCCCGTTAGCTGGGGCTCGCTCTGCTGTTGTGTGCTAATCCTGGTCCCCTTGAGCCAGCGACCGCGCGAGCGAGTGCCTGGCGCTTTCGACGGCTAGCAGCCACACCACCTCATTAAACGTCCCATTCCCCCAATCCCCCATCCTCACATCCGTTCTTCTGAAATCTCTTCCTGTGTTTCTTATTTCCACGTCTCTGCCCTTTTTCACTTTTCCCTCTCTCTCTCTTCCTCTCTACCCCTCTCCTCCCGTTTCCGTTTCATTCGGAGCCGCACATAATCCTCTCGTGCTCGCTTTTTCTTTCCCATCTTTTTTCCTTGGTTGATTGATTGATTGATTGTCCTGGGCCAGGTTGTCCCTAATCGCGCACAGTCTCGCTCGCCGTCACTCCATCGCTTCAAAACACGACTCGTCGCGGGGCTCGTCGACTCCCCCCCTTGATGGCTTTTTCGTTTCTATAAACGTTTAATTCTTCTGCGACCGTCACAGTAGACTCTGCGATTAGGGTCCATCGAGCTAGCTGTCTCTCAATCACCTCGGCGGTCGACATCGACGCAACCACTTCATTCGCTTGACGCAGTTTGTCGGGTCGTCATTTGCTGTGCATCATTTCTATCATTTCGAGCTGGTCTCCCATCGTCCTCATCTTGTCGAATCGCCATCGTCGCGAATCCCAGGCAGCGCCTGTCGTTTTTTTTCATCGTCTACGCACCGATCACTCCGATTACACACGCTTTGCGCCTTTGTCGCTCCCTTTCCGGCGCCACTTCACGATAACCGCCGGACTCGCCCGCCAACGCCAATTGTACAGGCTCGCACAACCAACGGTTTTCTCGCTTCGCTCTTGGACTGACCATCTGTGGTCACGTCGCCTTTACAACCCCGCACAAAATGTATTCACAACACACGGCCATGGCGCCTCAAAAGCCAGAGACATTCATGTTGAGCACCGAGGCTCAACAAGCGCTGCCCCATGATGCTCAGGTCGCTCTTCAGCAGGTGGACAACTGTGCGTATACGCCCCAAATTCTGTTACTTGAAAAGGGGACCCTAGCTGACACCATGGCCAGTGAAATACTTCCTCATCTCCGCTCCTGTTGACTGGCAGGCAGACCAGTACATCCGGCGGTTTCTTCTGCCGACGGGCGAATATGTCTCTTGCGTTTTGTGGTAGGTTGCGCTCATACCACAAGCTGCGACGGGTTGTTGCGCATACTAAACTCCATCTGCAGGAACAATCTCTTCCATATCTCCGGCACGGATATTGTGCGATGCCTTTCATTCAGATTCCAGGCGTTTGGTCGCCCCGTTAAGAACTCCAAGAAGTTCGAGGAGGGAATTTTTTCCGACCTGAGAAATCTCAAGTCGGGCACTGATGCCTCCCTGGAGGAGCCAAAGAGTGCTTTCCTCGACTTCCTCTACAAGAACAACTGTATTCGAACCCAAAAGAAGCAAAAGGTCTTCTACTGGTATAGCGTGCCGCATGACCGGCTCTTCTTGGATGCCTTGGAGCGGGACTTGAAGCGCGAGAAGATGGGCCAGGAAGCCACCACTGTTGCTGTTAGCGAGCCTGCGCTGTCGTTCCAATACGACTCCTCTCAGAGTCTCTATGAGCAGCTGACGAAAAGCCAACAAGCCAACTCCTCCTCCTTCAACGCCCAGTCGTCCTCGTTCAACCAGAGCCAGTCTACCTCTCCTGTCATGAGGGCTATGGACTCAATGCCTCCCCCCAGCATGATTCCTCAAACGATGGCCCCTTTAGCGGACGCGATGGACTCGATGGTCTCGTATGACACTATGGCAATGACGGCTGCTGTGCCGCAGCAGGTTGCAGCAGTCAAGAGGGAGGCTGACTTCACTCGTGTTCATTACAACCAGAATGGCATTCCCATCACCCACAACCACCAGCGTCACGCTTCAATGCCAGCTTATGGTCTGGAGTATTCGCCGGCTCCCTCGTTCGTGTCCTCAGGTTACGAAGATTATGGTAGCCGAGGTCTTTCTTTCGAACCCATCACCCCTCCCCAACGCGCGCTAGGAATGACCGCAGAGCCCGCGTACATTGCCAACGAGGAGACAGGCCTCTACTCTGCCATCCCCGACCACTTGTCAGGGATGAACGCACTGAATGGAATGGTTCAGCTTCCTCCATCCAACCTGACGGGAGCTCAGTTCCCTCGCTCATATGGTGCAAACAACATTTACGCAGCTGTTATTGAAGGCTCACCCACCTACAAGCAGCGAAGACGCCGCACATCCATTCCCCCATCCCTCTCTGCGGTTGCTCCTGCGCCTACCTCGACTCCAGCCGTTCCCCATAGGCCCTCTGACCTACGGAGGTCTGTGTCTGTTTCTATCGGACCCGTTGCCGAGGGCGATGAGTCTGCCGACAATTCGCCCCCTGGCTTGGCCTACAGCAGCTCAGCAGTGTCGATGACTAACCCGCGCGGAGATATGGTTGATATTTCAAGACATGGAACTCCCCTGTCTGCTGTGCGTGGTAGTCCTGCTGTGCATCCTGTTACTCTTCAGCAGGAGTTCGCCCATGTTGTGAGCGACGAAATCTCCGGCGATGGCCGGATGATGGCCGGTCACAATGGCGTGATTCGACGCGCGCGTTCTGCTACCGTCATGGAACTTGGACCGTATCCTCACAAGTCCCACTCATGTCCAATTCCCACTTGCGGCCGTTTGTTCAAGCGCCTTGAACATCTCAAGCGGTATGAGCCATGGTTGATAATTACTTCAGGCAATTCTAACTTGAATCTTAGACATGTGCGAACACACACACAAGAGAAGCCCTATATCTGCCCTCACTGCAGCAAAGCATTCTCCAGATCAGATAATCTTGCACAGTATGCTTCCCAGTCCTTTTCTTTTCTATGCAAAGAATTTGCTAACCCGCCCTTCTAGACACAAACGGACTCACAGTCGCGAGGATGGTGGCGAGGGTGCGATGAATCTCTCAACTGAGGAGGAGGACGAGTATTCCGGCGAAGAGCAACTCGGCTCCGTTGAAGAGGCCTCTCCTACGTCCGAGGTGGCCTACGTTACCGGCTCTACAAATGCGATAAGCGACACCATCTCCCCACCTCACACGATGGCTTCGAGTCATAGCTTCAACAGTCTCCAGACACTAAGCATGCCAATGACCATCGGCCAACCGACTCCCATCAATGCTGGGGTCGCGATGTAATGCAGTTCACTCCACGAAATGACTTTCACATTTATTTTCCTCCAATTTATTTGCGTCATGACATCTTTTCTGTTTTATCGGTCTCATCTGATGAGGGTTTCAACCGAGTACCCACAGTGTACTCTCTCCCTTCCTTTTTCTTTCTTTTGACCTTCTTACTTCAGCTTTATGCGTCAGTTGAACTCGGGTTGTCATTTGTGGTTGCAAAAAGGATGTGCCCTATAGACCTGGGCTCGGGATGGCTGGGTATGGTTGACACTCTTGTCACCAGCCCTCGTAAGATATTAAGAGAGGGATATTGTATGGGGCAGGAGAGAATTCGACTGTATATATATAGTTTCTTTATCCCGGTTGATGGGTATGACCCTCTGGAGGTATCCAGAGATGAGAAGAAAAGATCTTCTCAGTGGGAGGGTCAAATAAGTGATAGACACGAACAGAAGAAGAATTGTCCATTAACCTAGTACGATTTAAATCATGTCCGTGATATCCCTTGAACCTATGATCCTTCCAATGTGTTGTGGTTAGTTCAACACCATGAACTTATTGAACGACTAAATTGGTATTAATAACCATAATCTTATCGTTTGCCTCTTTTTCGCCCGAACGTATCTCTTGAGCCTTCAATCATCTTAACATCACGCTCATTCAACTTCAACTCCGCCCCCCTCAGCCGTCCCATACCAGGCCTATCCACTGCAAATCCACCGCCCCTCCTATCCCTCGTCTTCTTCTTGGGCGCCTCTCTCTCCAAGATGACGCCATTCTCCTTGGCCTCGCGCCTGCGCTTAGCTTCTCTGGTAGTAACGGCGGCGTTGATCCCCTTGCGCATATGCATGGGCATTTTGTCTTGTTTGAGGATGGAGGTCTTGGAGCCAAGGGCTTGGATGCGCAGGTCGGTGGCCTTTTGGCGGATACGTCCCGCGGCGAACGTTTTGGGTTCTGTGGGAGCTGTGCTGATGGATAGGGAGGAGAGGGACGTCGGGCGGTTGGGTGCGAGGAGGTGGGATTCGGCGAGGAGGCGGCGGAGTTCGAGGTCTTGGGCGAGGAGAGAAGGGGCGTCTTCGGGGAGGGCGGAGGATGAGGAGGAGGGCGCTTCGGGGGTTGTGGGTTTGGAGATGGCGGTTTGGTCGGGAGGGCGGGAGGACTGTGTAGATATTAGATAGGCACTCGCGGCGCGAAGGGGGCAGGGGACGGACCATGAAGGCTTTGAGCTCACGTTTGCTCATAGTTGTGGTTTTGGGCGCTTGCGACACGGAGTGGTCTACAACTTCGACGGCCGGAGTATCTGTATGCAGATCAGTATTCCATTCCTTGAGCATGGCTAATTCCTGCGCACGCTTTACTTACTGTCATCGTCTTCCTCGTCTGAGATCTCATCATCTGACAAGCCCCCCCATTCAGAATCCTCATCTTCGCTTTCGTTCTCGCTTTCGTTCTCGCCTTCGTCGTCTTGATCTTTCGTTGATTTGCTCTCCGACTCTGGCAATGGATTGAAGCGGGCCTCAAAGTGGCGGCGGAAGATTTCCTGTGCGTCTTCTTCGGATATTGAGGGCTCGGGGGCCTTGCGCTTTCCGAGGACAGCCATTTTGAAGGACCTGGGTTGTCGATGGTATTCAATGTTGAGATGGTTGGGTTACATAGAAGCCATATCTCTTCGTTATCAGGAAACTTTTTTCTGCATTGGTTATTTTGGCGTATGTATCAGAGCTCTAACCCCACTATAATTGCTGACATAGTACTAGTAGTAGTAGTACTCCGTAGCAGTACTCCGTATAATGGTACACACTTAAACTACAAGGAACTAGTTATATCTTTCGAAGAGAATGAATTGATGCTTAAATCTCATGTAAGTATCGATATTAATATTCCAGATTCATCGCAATTTCTTGAACACTACTGTCAGCAATGGCTTCCAGCGTCTCATCAATACGGAGGCGGCAAAACCTACCTCCGCTTCCCCAGACTCGGCCATCGTCATCAGTACGTACCCATCCGTATCCTCGGCTCAAAGCCGATGCTTTCCAGCTGATACGGGTCCGGAGCAATAACTCCCATCACCCAGGCGTCCTATCTTCTGCCGCTTTCGCATTCTGCTTCCCAATTACCCGGTATTTCTGTCAACTGGAACTGTTTCTACTTGCTTTTCTAGTCTATAAAGCTTCCAAAATGAACACGTTTCGGTTCTTGAGGCCTGTTGCCTCCAAGGTTCCTTTCCAGAACTCTACGCTGCCGCGGGTGGTGCGAGCATACAGCTCCAAATCATATGAATACATCCAGACCTCAACGCCAAAACCCGGTGTTAGCCAAGGTTAGAGTCGTCTATTCAATGGAATTGCTTAGAATTTGTGTTAATTTGGTATGTAGTGACTCTGAACAGACCCAAGGCTCTCAATGCCTTGTGTACCCCTCTTATCAAGGAGCTTAATGAAGCTCTGAACGACTTCAATGCTTCGGATGACACCACGGTCATTATTCTCACCGGGTCGCAGAAGGCTTTCGCTGCTGGTGCGGATATAAAGGAGATGGCTCCCCTCACTTTCTCTGAGGCATACACCAAAGCCTTTATTGAGTCGTGGTCGCTTCTTACCACTGAGGTCAAGAAGCCCATCATTGCGGCAGTCTCTGGTCATGCTCTCGGTGGTGGCTGTGAGCTGGCTATGATGTGCGATCTCATCTACTGCACTGAGAATGCCAACTTTGGCCAGCCAGAGATCAAGCTGGGAACTATCCCCGGCGCTGGCGGTAGCCAGCGACTCACGCGCGCTATTGGCAAGTCCAAGGCCATGGAGCTCATTCTCACGGGCAAGTCGTTCAGCGGCGCGGAAGCCGAGAAGTGGGGGGTTGCGGCCAGGACGTTCCCCACGTACGAGGCGTTGATGGAGGAGACTCTGAAGACAGCCGAGACTATTGCCGGATACTCTAGGGTTGCTGTCCAGGCTTGCAAGGAGGTGGTTAACAAGAGCCAGGACTTGCCGCTGAGAGACGGTGTGGAGTTTGAGAGGCGTGTTTTCCACAGCTTGTTTGGCAGCCAGGATCAGAAGATTGGCATGAAGGCGTTTGCTGAGAAGAAGAAGCCTGAGTGGACGCACTCTTGAATAGTTTGTCCTATTATGGACTATGAATGGGATCGAGCAATCTGAGTTCTATGAGTTCTCCTGGTGCTCTGCAAGCGCCTCCTTTCCAATCCTGACCAGATCTTCGTTACTAAGCGTTTCCTTCTCGGCCCCTTTGATAGCTAGATTGAGAAGCGCGGCTGAGATCTCAGTCATCTCAACGATAGGAACGCCGACGAGACCACAGGTAACCGCTTGAAAGGCCTTCGCCGCCAAACTTGTCTGCTCTGAATACCTGACGTAGCCTGGCTTAGCTATATAGGCTTCCAGTGATCCACCACAATTTTTAGCGGACTCGAGAACGTGTGTCTCTACCTCTCCCTGAGGATAGACGGTTAATGTACTGAGTCTATTTGATCACAAGTGGAAGGGGTGGGAACACACTCTCATCAAGCAGTAATCGCCCAAGATCCAAGGCTTCTTGCTTCAGTCTCGCTCGGCCTTGCAACCACTTGTATAAACGAAGCGGAGTGGCTTGGTAGCATTATTCCGTGGTAGCTGGGACATGCTTTCTAGGCCTGCTATTGTGTAATCCAAGCAGATCTTGCGCACCTCTTCCCATGATAGCCCCCTCGTTTGGGACGCTCTTAAAGCCATGAGCCTATCATATATGTCAATCATTATACCGGGCTTATGGTCTTGATGGACAGTGAATACCAAATACAGGCATCGGCGTCAGTCAGTTCTTGCTTGACGCTCTCTGAAAAATTCATGAAATCATCACACACAACAGACTTGAGCTTCGATTTATCGGCATCATGACCAAGATTTTGCGGCAGGGAAGTCTCACGGCGTGCGAGAGCTATAATGGAAGTGATAGTGGGAATGGAGAGGGCTCGGCGGATCACCCCTGTGGCAATGAAGCCGGTGGCACCAACGACAATGATCTTCATTGTGACAGCAGCTTGAAGAGCACAGATATCGATGGTTTTTCTATTGGCTGCTACTACCTATGTATATATATATATATATACTCGAGATAGGGTCCCAGCATGAGACAAGGCTGGATGTCTGACTGGCTCGGTCTTCATCACGGCTTTGCGGGTGTGATTTCATCCGTAAACTCCGTCGATTGCTACAAGGTCAGCACACACTATCTTTAGCGACCTCAGAGGAACTTTAAGCGGGGGTTTTACCAGCGCCATCAAATATGTACTGGGCGTGTATACAAGGATGCGCATATGTGATCATAGTTCACTTGTTTGTCGATCAAGAGTATTGGATCTAATGAAAAGTATAAATGGAGAGTTGGGTGGGATGTGTTCTAATAGATCGGCCTATGCCATATCAGCTATACTGGTGATGTTATTAGTGATGTTATAAGTGAACGTCATTCATTTAGTGACGATGATTAGTTAGGTATGGCCTGGGAGCTTTGACAAAGCTGCACTACAATGTTGGTCTGACGAATCGAATCTTCTTCCTCCCCTAGAATCAGCACATGCATCCATCTCGCGTCTTCAAAAAACGAATAAAACGAAGCCAAGGCGAGCTGAGCGGGGTCGTTGTCAAGCAAGAAATAAACTTCGATAGATACGATGCACATCAAGTCAGACCAGGAGACTCTCATTGCTCAGCCGAGGGCGTGGCACTTTGTCAGGTACCATGAAGTACCTGACCAACGCCACCAGGACACGAATCTGCAGCCTTCATGATCCGTGATCAAGCCGAGCCTTTTAATAGTACTACTCGTACATCTGCTCCGTATTCCCCCCCCCGTTTTCTGCGTGCGACGACCCCTTTCGCATGCATTGCAAAACTACAAAGTCCTGAGGGTATCATGAATGGATTCTCGAAAACATAGCGTGGACTTGGGCAAGGAGCTGACGTGCTCGGTATGAAGACCCTGCCTGTCCCATCACCAGAACGCCCGCCATCAGCCACCATGCGCAGCCCCTGATTGACATGACAGCCTATGCTTACACATTTGCAGATATGCACTGAGCTCCTTTACCAACCGCTGACCCTGCTCGACTGTCTCCATACGTATTGCGGAGCGTGCTTGAAGGAATGGTTTCGCTTCCAAGCTGCCACAGCCGAGCGAGCGCCAACCCCGCCGCCTCCGGACGCACGCATCTTTACATGCCCATCATGTCGAAGCTCAGTACGAGACACAAGGCACAATGCCACCGTTGCGACCCTCCTTGATATGTTTGTTGCCGCGAACCCGACACGGGCGCGATCCGAGGACGACAAGAAAGAGATGGAAGAAAAGTATAAGCCGGGCGACCAGGTCCTTCCCAAGGTCAAGACTCGAGTGAGAACAGCGGAGGAGCGACGTGCGGAAGAGGAAGATCAGAGACTACTGGACGAAGTGAGGCAAATAAGTCTGCAGGAAGCCGTAGATGCCGCAACGCAACCGCCGACGTCAAGGAGACGCGGGGACAGTCGGTCCGGTGAGGAGCGGAGATCAAGTCGGGACCAGAGGTCGGATAGCCGTCAAAGGCGGACAAGAGACGGGAGCCACCAACGGCGAGAAGAGAACGGGGATCGTAGCAACGCCCAGCTGTCCGCGGAAGGGGAGTCGCAGCATCGGAGAAGGCGGAGCGAATCTCGGCAGCGGCAAGTTGAGCACCAATCGTCGTTGAGGTCGTTGCTCGGCTCACAGATGAGTGAACGAGATATCGAGAGGGAGATTGAAGAATTTGCTCGTCAGATCCAGGAGGAAGGGCTTCTTGATGGACTCGATTTAGACAACATCGATCTAAGCCGAGACGATGAGCTTAGCCGCCGCATCACCGAAGCATATCGACGGCGCCAGAGGGGTCGTTCGCGACAAGAGCCGGCAAGGAGGAGCAACGCAAGCGCCCAAAGTGGTGCGTCTCGGCATACGGAGTCGAGCCCGGCTGCCTCTCGACTCCGTCCTAGTAGTGCTAGGCCTTCAAGTCGTCCCTCAAGTCGTCACCGTGCCCATGCGCGATCAACGAGTGAGGTTGAAAACAGGAGTAGACCACCGCCGTCATCCGTCAACCTTGAGGTCCGAACCCCAGAGAGACCAAGAAGACGGACCGCTAGCGATAGCCGCAGCGCAACAACGCCGATAATTATGGCCAACACTGATACACGGCCAGCAGCTCGTTCTCAGACAGATTTGAGTCTGAGGACCCATCTAGCAGATGCCACCGCATCAGTCCCGAGTTTTGGAAATGACCGCAGTGCTAGTGGCACAAATTCCGTGCCCGTTACCTCTCAGCCTGTTGAGTTGCCGACAAATAGCAACGGAAGCAAGGCATCTTTCGCCAACCGCATACCACAGGGCAACATGTCACCTGCCGCACTACTTTCTCCAGAGGTAGCAGAGCTAGCAGCAACTCGAAGTGCTAGATCACAACGGCCTGTGGATTTAGGTATCACAGGCGCTTTGGTAGCAAGTCCTACTGGTAGTCCGAGCGTTGCCGGGCACCAGCGGACACGATCTCAGCTTTACGAGGAACCCTCAATCAGCTGCTCACGATGTAGCAAGCCCCATATTGAGTACGATTTGCATTACAACTGCAAAATATGTGCTAAAGGACAATGGAATATCTGCATTGACTGTTACCGAGCAGGCAAAGGCTGTCTTTACTGGTTTGGCTTCGGACACGGTGCCTGGAAAAAGTGGGAGAAGCGGAAGCAAGCCAACGAATCGGTTCCAATGCCTCATATGCTGAACGCAGGCCGTTACTTACGACCAGCATCAATGTCTCTTAGCGTGGATATGAGAAAGAACCTTACAACGGAAGACCCGAGGCTGAGGTTGGAGACTGGAACGTTTTGCGCAAGATGCTTTGCATGGACGAACAATTGCTTTTGGCGTTGTGATGTGTGCAACGAGGGTGATTGGGGGTTCTGTAATGACTGTGTGAATCAAGGCAAATCTTGTGGACATCAACTTCTCCCCCTGGCGCACGAGTCGGCAAATTCTGGTCCACAGATTCGGCCTCGCAGCTCCAAGTCCCCTGGCCGACCTCCTACTGCGACTATCCTTACAGGGCCCCAAACTGCTGGAATAGGACCTTTCAAACCTCTCATATTCAACACTAGATGCGAAGTTTGCAAAGATCCTGTACCGTCATCTCAAGTTCGATATCATTGCTTTAGCTGTACGAGTGCACTAACGCCCGATGCTTCTCCTGGAGACTATGATATCTGTTCGCCTTGCTACGGTAAACTAGAGGCCCAGGGCCGGATCAGCTCTGAGAACGGCCATTCGGGATGGAGGAGGTGTCTCAATGGACATAGGATGGTGGTGGTTGGATTTGTGGAGGGCAATGTTGGACACTGGCGATATGTCGACAGGGACCTCGTTGGTGGTCGAGCTCTTCGCGTAGAGTCCATTGAGAGCAGCGAAGACCTTGATCTCCAGAAATGGTCCTGGAGTCATGGAAGCGAGAAATTGGAACGGCTTGTGACCAAGGATGTGTCAGCGACGGCGCCCACAAGCCTTGAATCAGTGTCCTACTCGGAGACCTTCCCCCCTGACGGAGGCGCAGGCACGAGGGGTCACGCGATGTGGGCGTGGTACCCCAAGTCTGATGCCGAAGATGAGCTGATGTTCCCTAGAGGAGCAGACATCAGTGAGGTCAAGGATATAAACGGAGACTGGTTCTTCGGGACGTATATGGGTGCAAAGGGGCTGTTTCCGGCTCCTTATGTACGGACGGGTCGAAGTTGATAATGGCGTTGACTTGTTGGCATATTCAATCCTTTAGAAAAGAGCTCTGTACTTCCCATACCAAATGGCATATAATGTATATCCAGAAGGATATTTTGGATAATGAATAGTTTGATGAAGGAGAATTACACTGCCATGTAAGTGGTACAGCCGGCTCTCCGGCTCTCCGGCGCTCGGGGTCCCCATCTTAGCAGGAAATGACGTGATCGGGCCCTCGGTCCAGGCCCCACCACGGACCCTCGGCGTTTGAGCTTCTTGGCTGGGGAGCGAAATCGTGACATCTTGAACCTCTTTCAAGCTTACAAATTGACCATCTCTCACGACTTTGCTGCCTGGAGGCCTGCGGGAGACGCTCAATTGACGTCCTCTGGAGCTTGGATCACACCTGAGAATGTTTCGACACAGCGCCAGGCGGCTTGCCGTTGCGGCGGCCAAGGCGGCTGAGCCCAGCGCTTATACCCTCGCTGTGTCCAAGGCGCAGGGCGTCTCGAGGGGCTTGACAGGAGGTACGGCGCTCTTGTCTGGCTTTTCCTTGGCGTGTAACTCGAAACTAACAGGAGGTGTCTTCAGCCATTGGCAATACGCCGCTCATTCGTCTCAACCGCCTCTCTGAAGAAACCGGCTGCGAAATCCTCGGCAAGGCCGAATTCATGAACCCAGGCGGCTCCGTCAAGGACCGCGCAGCGCTCTACGTCGTCAAGGATGCCGAGGAGCGAGGCCTGCTAAAGCCCGGCGGTACCGTCGTCGAAGGCACGGCTGGAAACACGGGTATTGGTCTTGCGCACGTTTGTCGCTCGCGGGGGTACAAGCTCGTTATTTACATGCCCAATACGCAATCCCAAGGCAAGATCGATCTTCTGCGTCTCCTCGGTGCGGAGGTGTATCCCGTTCCTGCGGTGGCGTTTGATAATCCGGAGAATTACAACCATCAGGCTCGTCGACATGCCGAGGCGCTTGAGAATGCGGTTTGGACGAATCAGTTCGATAACACGGCGAACCGCCGGGCGCATATCGAGACCACTGGCCCTGAGATCTGGACGCAGACACAGGGGAAAGTTGATGCCTTCACTTGCTCCACAGGCACTGCGGGCACCCTGGCTGGAACCACGAGATATCTCAAGGACGTTTCTGGCGGTCGCGTGAAGAGCTTCCTGGCCGACCCGCCGGGCAGTGTGCTGCATTCGTACTTGTCCTCGGGCGGCAAGCTGATCGAGCGGACGGGCTCAAGTATCACCGAGGGCATTGGCCAGGGCCGCATCACGGATAATCTGCAGCCAGACCTCGACCTGCTGGACGGGTCGCTGTTTATTTCCGACGAGAAGAGCATTGAGATGGTGTACCGGTGCTTAGACGAGGAAGGCTTGTACCTTGGAGCGAGCTCCTCGCTGAACGTGGTGGCGGCGAAGGAGGTGGCTGAGAAGTTGGGCAAGGGGCATACCGTCGTTACTATGCTGTGTGACGGTGCGTATAGATATGCGGATCGGTTGTTCTCGCGCACGTGGTTGGCCGAGAAGAAGCTTTTGGGAGCTATCCCCAAGCATTTAGAGAAGTACATCGTGCTGCCATAAGCTCATGTTGTACAGGTATATATATCATACAATACGCCATCAGCTCGTGAGTCGTTGTCAACAGTAGCTCCTAATCTCATCCACCCCTTTGTCCTACGCCTACCACTTTGGCGCATGCCCCACCACCTTTTGATATTCTTGATCCCAACCTTCGGTTGAACTTTGGCTAGTCTGGACGAATTGTCGCAGATGGTCACTCAGTGCGACCTCAGCGGGTGCCAAGGCTGCGGCAGCGTCGCCCAGAATCTCCCGCGCAAGCGCAATGCCTTTGATATTCTGTGCCAAAACTTGCACATACGCACTCCCGTTCAGGGCGATAGGAACACGTGCCTTCTTAGGGGGCAAATTCCTCTCCAACGTGGGGTTCAACGCCGCAAACTCCACAACCTTCAGGAGATCTTTCTCCGCGTCTTCCCACAGTGAGCTGAGGAGTTCCACCTCGTCCTTGAGCAGGACAAGATCCTCTTCAGGGACTCCCTCTCCTTGTTGGCTGACCCTGACTGCTGACGCCCTGGCGAAAAGCGTCATTCCGCGGACGATTCGGGAAAAATGTAGTCTTTCGCGGGTGGGCTGTCCTGGAATCGTGTGTTCGGATCGCTGAATGAGGTCAAGCACAAGTTCCGCCCACTTCAGTGCCTGCTTCGTCTCGGCCTCGTCCCAGTTGCTGTTGGTGATCTTGTCATTGATGAACGCAAGCACCCGAACAACAGTTTCGCGGTTGGTGAAGAAAAGCCCAGTTTTGTCCGCCTGCTTTGCACACTCAATGACAGCATAGATATTCCCCCTCTTGCCCGCTATGCGCACAATCTTCCCCCAGTGATCGGCCTTTAGCCGGATGCCAGCCTTCTTGTACCCCGCAAGCAGCGTTCCCAGATTGCTCCAATCCTGTTGATCTTTCATGCTGTCCAGAGCCCTGTTGAGAATGCCTTTGGAGTTTTCGACGCCCTTGAATCGGTCGATGGAGGAAAACTTGTGTTCTAAGCCCTCGACCTCGATAACGACGGGGTTCTGTTCCAGGTGGGATCGCATTTTCGGATCGAAGACCATCTTTCGCTGCTTTTCGGGCAAGTAGGCCGGCAGGATAATCTTCTCCTGGATTGTGCTAAGGATGCTATTCAATTCGGCGTTCTCAGTCTCGGCGAATACTGCCCTGACGCCTATGATATTGGGTTAGATATAGCAGAAGACCCAGATAATGCCGCCCATTTCTTACCGTGCACCGGCGAGGTGCAGAATCGCCGAGAGGACGAGAAAACCGCCGAGCGTCCATTGAGTCGACCGAGCGACCGAAGGGTCGACGTTATTGACTGATTCGACATGATTGCTGTGTTTGGGCTTGAAAGAAACGGACCATCTAAAATGTTCCAGACGAGCTATCGCTAAACGGGTGGGTCGGAGAAAAAGAGACGCCGGACCAATCACGGCCAGGAATTCGGACCCTCGAACCCCAGAGCTTTTGCGACTTTCATTGACGTCCATTAACAACCCAACAGGATCAATCCAAACCACCATGAATGTCGCAAGTGTGAGGCAGCCGGTGGGCTGTCTCAAGGCCGCATTGAGGCGGACACGATATCAGAGGACATGGCAGCGGTGCCTCGCGACAGCGGCTGCAAGCCCTTCTGCGCCGCGAAACGCTTTCAGTCAGAGGCAGAGTACGGTCATGCCCAGATACCTTGACATCCCCATCACAGCTCCGCTAATCATACGATGCAGATATGGACAAAGAGAAGGTTAGCAAATTCCAAATATGGCCCCAGGTGCCTTCAGTCCGATCGACACACCCGGACCCTATGCCCATCCTCCGAAAACAAGAAATCGCACGGCTGGACCCCACAGGCGCTCGAACGAGACTGTTTTCCAGGGAGCATGCCGACAGCGCCAAGGTTGGCGACGTGCTGATGGTGACGACAAACTCGGGCGAGCCCTTCTCAGGGGCATTTATCCAGATCAGACGCCGAGGCGTTGATACGGCAATCCTGCTGCGCGGACAGATGATGAAGACCGGTGTGGAGATGTGGTTCAAGATCTACAGCCCGACGGTTACGGGCATTGACATCATATGGCGCAAACCGAAGAGAGCAAGGAGAGCGAGATTGACGTTTATGCGGCAGCCGAAGCACGATATGGGAAGCGTCGATGGATTGGTCTCGGCTTGGAAGAAGGAGAGGTACGCCCTGCGGTCCAAGGCCAAGCAGATTGGCGGGAGGCAAAAGAAATAACTAAATGGGGCTCCGGTATGCACCGTGCTGTATGATATGGGGGATTCATCTCTAGAGTGTACAATTCAACCTATCGCACGAAGCATTGGCATCGCCACATGTGTTCTATTCGTGCATGCAGTCAAGGGAGGCCAGCGGTAATTGGCATCACTGTTCTTACGGTGTCAGAGGCGGACGTGAGCTTTAGGAGACCATGGTTCCTCGAGATGACCCGAGTGCCTCGAAATGATCAAGATGCCTCAACACCCCAACCTTCGGAAACGACTCGTCATGTCCCCGACGCTGTATTCTGCATATGCAACGTACGATAGCGCTTGGGCGGAGTCTCGGGAGCCTCTCACGCCACTCCTCCATCCGGGACGGCTTCCGGCCTCTCTGACCGTCTCAAGTGGTGTTTAATCTATAGGCAACTGTGACAGATTTCAAGACCAAGCATCCTTTGGCGTGGTCCTCTGGGGTTGAGACAAACCACGAGATCCACAGCTGCTGGAGCCAGCTAAACGGTGAAGAGGGTGGGATCGGACCACATCAACAACTTCCGAACACCATCCACCCAAGTGCCAGCCATTCATGGGGGCAAACGGAGTCGCGGTGCCCATGGAACATGCCATGACACGAGAGCATGACCAGTAGGAAGCAGGTTCCGTCAGCGGCGTGACGCTGTGCCACGAGGACTGACATGGCTGGCACAGCGTGTTGTTGGTCGTCGTCGGGACTCGGTATGTATAGGCAATGCAGGAAGCGCCGCCCTGGCCCAAGGCTGGGGTGAAACGAGCCGGGGATTGATTCGCTACAAATCGGCCAATGCATCGTCCTTCGTCTTGTCACGGCCTGGGCCTGCTTGGTCTCGGCCAAGCGGTGGATGTACGTATGCGCTGCTGTCTTATCACTGGTCTGCGGAAGGGTTTGGTGGCAGAATGGGCGCCGTGGGGCATGCGCATTACGACCCAACGGCCTAATGTGCCCAGATGCTTGAACGGTGCCACGTCGGCCAGCGCGTCGACCGCGACAGCGTTGTAGAGGCCATTGCGTCGGTCGTTGAGAAAATTTTCAATGGTATAATTATGGTCCAGTTCCGGAGGGACAATAGGCGTAGCAACGGGCTGTCAATTGCCAAGTCACCAGTGCAGCAGTGCGTTGTAAGTTGTTTGTTTGTTCTGAGTCAAGATCGAAGAAAAGGCAATCCGAACCCACCTCGGAAGCAGCCTTTGGTCCCTTTTTATCGATAAGAGCCCCCTCCTCGCAGCGTTCCCCTCATCTCCTAAGCCTCTTAAGGCTCTGTTACCGCCCTGCTTTTTTCTTCAGGCGTCAGGTAATATGGCCTATAAAGGTGCCGCGGGGCCGCTAAGCCCGCCCAAGACGATAGCGCCTTGTAGGGGCCCTTTGCCATCACGGAAGGAGCTGCAGCCCAGCAACCTTGAACTGGTCGACCAATTCCCCGAATTTTGTTTTCAACCGCTCCAACACTCCAACTCCAACTCCAATATCAGCCATAATACTATCCTCCGGACCAATAATAAGCACACCACGCCCGACCACTACCAGTACCAGTACCAGTACCAATACCAGCACCACCAGTATCAGCACCAGTATACGCCTCCGGCCTCTACCCCCTCTAGCTCTCCTGTCATCTCGAGATACTCTTCCCCTGCCGGTGTTGTCGAGCCCATCTCCCCCCCTTTCGAGCGCAGGCGAAAGCCCCTCACTATACCAGCGCAAGGTCTGCCTGGCCTGCCTCCTCTACCCCGGCCTCGCAGTGCATCGTTTCCCCTCCCTCCGCCACAGCAGCAGCGGAGCCAACCGGAGAAGAAGTCGTTTACGTCTACTGCATACCTCCAGCGGTCAAAGAGCACTCTGTCATTGGGCACCAAGAGCGAGTACTATCCAACATCCCCGAAGTCGTCAAGGGGTGCGAAGCCTGCCAAACCTGCAAAGCCCGCCAACCTTGCAAACTACCAAAGCCGGACTCTCTCTCGTCCAGCGTCTTCCGACGCCTTAACTGTAGCTGCCCTCAGGTACATCAATGACCAAGGTCTCGCGAGGATGACCTTTTCGGAGCAGCAGAGATGGATCACGGTCCAGGAAAAGACTTTTACAAAATGGTATGTCCATTTGGTGCCCGAGAATTTTACGATTGTGTGTTTTCTCTGTTCACGTTGCTGACCGTTTTTTGTAGGTTGAACACCAAGTTGGTGAACCGCGGCTTGGAGGTCAGGGACCTGGTGGTGGATCTTAGCGATGGTGTAAGTCGGCACAACTGCCACGCCCCAAAAGGTTTATAGTTGACATCCTGCTAATATTTGCAATTGTATAGGTTATGCTGATTCATTTACTCGAATCTCTATCGTCCGAATCGCTCGGCCGCTATGCCTCGAAACCGAAACTTCGTGTCCAGAAATTCGAAAATGCCAACCTGGCATTGGACTTCATCAAGTCAAGGGGCATTCAGATGACCAACATTGGAGCTGAGGATGTCGTCGACGGCAATCGCAAGATTGTCCTTGGCCTGATCTGGACCTTGATTCTCCGTTTCACCATCAGCGACATTAATGAGGAGGGCATGTCTGCCAAGGAGGGCTTGCTGCTGTGGTGCCAACGGAAAACTGCATGCTATGACGAAGTCGAAGTCCGCGACTTTAGTGGCAGTTGGAACGACGGCCTTGCATTCTGTGCTCTGTTGGACATTCACAGGCCAGACTTGATCGACTTTGATAAGCTGGACAAGTCGGACCACCGTGGCAACATGCAGCTCGCTTTTGACATTGCCCACGAGGAGATTGGTATTCCCAAGCTGCTTGATGTTGAAGATGTGTGCGACGTTGCCAAGCCCGATGAGCGAAGTTTGATGACTTACATCGCATATTGGTTCCATGCCTTTTCACAGATGGAGAAGGTGGAGAACGCCGGTCGACGAGTTGAGAAGTTTTTCAACAACATGCAGGGTGCATGGGAGATGCAGAGCGCATATGAACGCCGCATGCGGGAACTCATGAAGACCATCAGGTCCCAAGTTGAGCAGTGGCGACTTGCCCGATTCGAGGGAACATATGCCGACGCGAAAGCACAAGCTGCCGAGTTTTCGGAATACAAAAGGGGTAAGAAGCGTGAATGGGTTGCCGAGAAGAGTGAGCTCGCCACCTTGTTGGGGAACATCAAGACAAAGCTTGGCACTTACCGCTTGCGCCCGTATGAACCGCCCGCAGAGTTGAGTCAGGAGGCCCTCGAAAGAGTCTGGACCAACCTCTCTAACAGCGAGATGGCCCGGGCACAGCTGATTAATGAAACTATTCGAGAGTAAGTACAGGAGCACCCAAAGAGCTTGTGAGAGCGCAAAGACAGGTCTAACTCCGTGCAGTATCAAGAACGCGTTACGAAGGTCATTTGCTGATAAGGCCAACGATTTTGCAATGGCCCTCAACACGATGCAACTCGCAATATCAGGTCTAGATGGCGACATCGAAGACCAGTTGCTCCACGTCAGAAAATTGAGCGAAAACCTACCGCCCTTGGACCGATATCTGGATACCATTGCCGAGGTAGACGCTAAGTGCGAGGAAGCAAACATTGAAGAAAACGATTTCACCACGTATACGTACGACGAATTAGCGTACGAGCTGACCCTGGTGAAATCGTCGGTACAAAAGAAGCTGTCCTTCTTGGAAAACCAGATGGTTGCTCGCAACATGACCAACCTCACACCGATACAGCTGGAAGAGTTTGAAAGCGTGTTTCGTCATTTCGATCGCGACTTTTCCAACTCCCTGGCGGAGCTCGAGTTCAGTGCTGCCCTGGCTTCACTTGGATTGGTCTTCTCGGAGCAAGAGATGCATGATTACTTTATCCAAACATCGGGAGGCAAGGATTATGTCACATTTGAGCAGTTCATTCGGTTCATGGTGGACGTAACCGAAGATCAAAATACAGCTGAGCAGGTCTTCCAGTCATTCCGTGAGGTGGCAGACGGGAAACCTTATGTCACTGAGATGGATCTGCGGCATAGCTTGGTGCCTGACGAGGTGATTGACAAGCTTTTGGACATGATGCCTGCGCACAGTGGGCCAGACATGTCACAGGACCGTGGAAGACCACAGTTCGACTACATCTCCTTCATGGAGAAGCTGATGAGTGAGGAGGGCAGCGACGACGAGGTGCCAAACGGTGTCCTGCGAGATAAGACCAACGTTGGTAACAGCAACTCACGAAGGAATTCCAAGGTGAACGGCGGGTGAGGGCGTCAGCGAGACATGCGCCCTGTATCGATCATTATAGAACAAATCTCCTTTGTCGTATACTTTCCATTCTCTGTATACCTCTCTTATGTTGGGTCAATGCATACATACACCTCTCCTGGGTCTCTGGATACTTGGTTGGGGAGGCAGCGGTGTTTTCTCGTTGGATGCATGCATTGGTGTTGTGTGTTTTGGATGGCACTAATGGATGGAGGTGCGAGGGCAAACTGGATATTATCTAATAGTCTATACGACGCATTGAATTAATCATCTATTACATGTCATGGAAGGATGTAGCTGCAGTGCTTTGATTTTGCTTATGTGACGTTCTTTGCTGGCCTTGTTATCCGCATCGTCTTATATAACGGAGTCCGGGTTCGGAGAGGTGGACGTCGGTCATCCGGAGAAGAGTCGCGCCATTCATTATAACGAGTGCCGAAGATTCAATTACAGACGCCGGGACCACCAAAAATTCAGCTCCGGCGAATTTCATAAACCGGACTTCGCATTATCAACCCCAAAACTTTGTACAAGTCAGTCCACGTATTTTTTTTTCAACTTATCGGCCATGATGGCGTCTCGATCGAGGGCCCTGAGCGTGCTGCGCGCTCCGAGCCGGCCAGCTGTCCTTGTCAATGCCACCAGTCGTGCGATTTCTGCTTCAGTGGCACCGTCTCGACGCTTTGCGACTTCGGCACCCAGGCTGCTGTCTCCATCGTGCGTGGCACTGCACCAAGCAAAGCTCACGTCCGAGACATATCCTGCACTGAAGAGGGATCCCAAGTTCGCGGCATTGACAGCGGAGCATGTTGCGTACTTCCAAGAGCTGTTGGGGGGCCCGCAGGCGGTTATTGATGGCGTCAATGCTGATGCCTCGGAGGACATTCTGCCTTTCAATGAGGATTGGATGCACAAGTACCGAGGACAGAGTCGTCTTGTGCTGAAGCCGGGCTCGACGGAGGAGGTCAGTGAGATTCTCAAGTATTGCAATGAGAAGAAGCTGGCGGTGGTGCCGCAGGGCGGTAACACGGGCCTGGTCGGGGGCTCGGTGCCCGTGTTTGACGAGATTGTCGTCAACATGAGCCGGATGAACAAGATTCACTCGTTCGATGAGATGAGCGGCTCGCTGCTTCTGGATGCGGGCTGTATCTTGGAGGTTGCGGATCAGTTTCTAGCCGAGAGAGGCTACATCTTCCCTCTGGATCTTGGAGCTAAAGGCTCGTGTCATGTCGGAGGCAACGTTGCGACCAATGCCGGCGGCTTGCGATTGTTACGTTATGGAAGTTTGCACGGCAGCGTATTGGGCATGGAAACAGTTCTGCCTGATGGGACGATCATGAATGATCTGTGCACTCTCCGCAAGAACAATACGGGCTACGACTTGAAGCAGTTGTTCATTGGGGCCGAAGGAACGCTTGGCATTATTACAAAGCTGGTTATTCAGTGCCCACAGCGCTCCTCTGCCGTCAATGTGGCGCTCTTCGGTTTGGAATCATTCCAAAAGGCCCAGTTGGCATTTCGGGAAGCCAAGAAACAGTTGGGCGAGATCCTGTCAGCTTTTGAGTTGATGGACTCGACGAGTCAACAGATGGTGCGCACGGTTAAGGGTGAGGACCACCCGCTAGAGGGCGATCATCCGTTCTACTGTCTGATTGAGACCAGTGGCTCCAACGGTGAACATGACTACGCAAAGTTGGAAACGTTTCTCGAGGATGTCATGAACAAGGAGATCATTGCGGACGGTGTGGTCGCACAGGATGCAACGCAGGTGAAGGAGTTGTGGGCCTGGCGCGAGAGCGTCCCCGAGTGTATCGGGCACTGGGGCGGGGTCTACAAGTACGACGTCTCCATCCCGTTGGCGGAGATGTACTCACTTGTGGACGACGTCAAGGCCCGGATGGAGACGGCGGGCCTAGTCGGAGAGACCGATGAATATCCCGTCATCGGCGTAGTTGGCTACGGCCATATGGGCGACTCCAACCTGCATCTCAATGTGGCCGTGAGACGATACGACGCTCAGATCGAGCAGGTCTTGGAGCCATTCGTGTATGAATGGATTGAGAAACGCAAGGGCAGCATCAGTGCCGAGCACGGCTTGGGCCTGGCCAAAAAGAATTACATCAAATATAGCCGGAACGAGGCCATGGTTGGCCTGATGAAGCAGATCAAAGATCTGTATGACCCGGTAAGCCGATGCCTTTCCTCTCCTTCCTCCTCCCCGATGATTCATTCCCTCCATCATCTCAAAATAGCATCTCTGGCATTTATTTTTATTACTATTACCGGATAGAGTCTCTCTGCAGGTTGCCACATTCTTAGTGGCACTTGATTGTGGCTGTATTCCACATGCCACCTCTCTCTCTTGCGTGGCGTAAGGCTGACACATATGGATCACCACAGAATGGCATCATGAATCCATACAAATATATCTGACCAAGGCGGATTGAAGCTGACCAAGGCGAAAATGGCGGAGATAGAACGGGAAAATAGAGTGCGGACGGCCGTCCGAGTTTGTAGTTTGCTTGATGTGCGTCAACTCGGGCGGGTCGCAGTAGTCTGAAAAGAGCCGTTTCTACAGCGTATTAGTCACTCCGCACACAGTAGCAGTAGCAGCAGTAGAAACAGTAGCATTAGCAGTAGTAGCAGCAGTAGCAGCAGTAGCAGTAGCATTAGCAGTCCTGCTAGTGTTGGCAGATAGTTTGCTTCCGCGTACCGAGTACGAAAGGATTGTGTCTGCTAACGGACTAGTACGGGGCTATCTCACATCTTATAACCCGTTTGAGAAAGCCTCCCTTGGCCGCAGGTTGCAGCGACAAGGGGGGCAGATCAATGTGGCAGTTGGGAGACAAAACAAGCGTCGGTCACATTCCTGGTGAACATGTCTTGGCTCTCGATATGATTATACATCGTTTGCTACATGTTTGGCATCATGATCGTATACTAGTATATTCATAAGCAGTATGGTGGGATTGGTATCAAAAAGACCCGACTGCAGCTTGTTAGTTTCCTCCTACTTAGAGACCATGGCGAAAAGGGAGGGTCCGGAATCTAGAACTCTCGTATTGGATATTGTGCCAAGTACTCTGTACGGACTACTCCGTAAACTAACTTGACCCGTCTGCCGTGGTCATTTCCTCTCCTCCAATAGTAGTGCGAGCCTTACGAGCAACTTGCGGTGCTTATTACTGTTGCACAGCCATACCCTTGGTCTACAGCCAACCAGGAACTGAGGAGCCTTTATCGTCAGCCCTACGAAGCTTAGTGTCCAGAAGGAATCCATGGGTCGGTCACCGGCCAAGTTCAAACGCAAAGGGAGGGAAATGGACGGCCAAGTCAAGGAAACGGGTTCGGCAAAAAGGCAGTCTTGACCAACGGAAAGCCTTGGAGCCCCTGAGCTGCACAGCAGAGAGCAAGTAACTAAGCCTTGCGGTCGTCTATACCGTGGGGCTGAGGCAGAAAGGGCCCTAACCGTGATCCTATTCGCCAGCCCCACGAACATGTCGTTCATCTAAGTTCTCCTGGTTTCGGTGGTTTACGGCCATGGTGCGGTAGGTTACAATGCAGTCACAGGCCTTGTACCAAAAGGCGGGATATTGCGCCTGCCAATAGTATGCTAGACGGCCGTTGAATGAGAGCCTGTTGGAGCTCCAAGATTGGAGCCCATGTTGTGGGGATAGGCCTTTTTTTTTTTATGTCCAAGACGGGACGGACTGTCATGGCTGTTCTTACTGCCAATCTTTGCAACCAGGAGGCTATCCTGTCCTGCTTCCAAGTATATAACATTGGATAGCGCCCAATGGACGATGCAAACAGAATAGCGGTGGCCAATGAGTTAAAGCCATGGGATAGCCGCCATCCGAATCTGCAAAGAACCCAAGAGCTAGGCTGAGTTTCGACGACATGGTTGGCGTTCCGGGAAAATATAAGGGGTGCGAGACCTGCCGTCGCCGCAGAGTCAAAGTTCGTCTATCCATCTTCCGCCATTGATTGATCCGTTGGGTCTCATACACATACACACAACAACGAAAACGAAAGAAAGGCAACAACTGACGAGTTTTTGGGAAACAGTGCAGCAATGAGCGGCCCTTTTGCAAAAACTGCATCGGCAGCGGGAGGACCTGTGAGGGCTACGAGAGGGAGATGGTCTTTATCACTGGCACACCAGCGACCAAAGGACGTGTGGCATCACATCCGAAGAAGACCACCCCCTCTAGGAGGTCAAAGGCCAGCAACAGTGCCAGTCCCAGCCCCAGCATCAAGACGGATGAGCTCGAGAAGCCGCAGATGCTCCCTCTGCCGCCCCTGACTTCGGCGTGGGACGACTATGCACGTCTATCTAATCAGGGAGCTGAATTTCCGGCGCTGGTCACAGCACTGCAGACAAATCTGCAGAGTATCACGCGACAGGGAGTGGATGGAGACGAAGACCATCTTGGCGCTGCTGCTGGACACTTTGGCATCCATTTCCCCCCCTACTCAACATCAGAGTTGCATCCAAACGCGAACGACGCCTTTGGTATGAATGCACAATGCATCGTGTGCCAGAAACCCGCCAATGATGAGCATGGCTCATCTGAGAGTTACTGCGCATTTTTATTTGAAGTGGGTTGCCGATCAAAACCTGCATTTCCCGAAGGATTGACTAATAATAGGCGCAATTAGTACGATTCCTCTAGTGCATCGTGGAGACTCACGGCGGAGCAGATGGGAAGACTTGGTCCACGCCACTTCGCTTCTTTCCCGAACCATTATTTCTTTGTGAGGGTGTATCGTCCTTTAGCTGTGAGTTTGGCTGTTCTTATCATCATGTTCGTGGTTGACTTTCGGATTCTAACATCACGGGGTAGTTGAGCCTGGCTCTCCTGAGCCGAAGAGACACTTTCCTCTCAACGCCACAGTGGACAACGATTCCCTGGGAGCAGCACCCGAAGTCTTTATTTGACCAATTGTTCGACATCGCATTTCAGCTTCCTTCGCTTTTTGCGCTAACAGATCAACTCATTCTGCTCCAACCGACGCTTACTCGCCGTGTGCAGGCGCAGGACCTCCTCCATCACTGTCTTGTTCTCGAAAGGCAGTTCGGCGAATGGCTGCGGGAAGCCTGTAAAGCAACGCCGGAGTTTCCATATCCCTTCTGGGCTGAGGAGCTAAGGAGTCATGGCGGCGCCATGCCCTTCACAGATGCATATACCTTCAAAGATGGACTCACCGGCTTGATGTTCCTCTATTATTGGATGGCCATGATCCCTTTCCATGGCTGCATAGAAACTCTCCATATGACCATTTTCCAACCCGTGGTTGAAGAATACCCTAATATATGGCCAAATCTACCACCGAGTCTTCAGATCGACCCGGCACAGTACCAAGACGGACGAGAGCTAGCTTCAAACATCTGCCGCGGGCTAGATTCAGCCCTTGATGGCACCGTTCAACCAGACATGATCCTAGCACCAATGACTGTTGCGATGGATTTCTACCGAGATCTCAATACGATGTCTCAGGACGGTGTGTTGGAGATCTTGTGGCTTGAAGGCTTCAAGAAGAGACTGGGTGCAAAGGGGCAGGCCGTGGGGAATGTCCTGCTGGCGCATAAATGGACGGAAATCGCCAAGTTCTAATGGATAATAGTTTGAGCAAAAGGAGAAGTGAAATAATGCAAGATATAAAGGAAACGATAGACATGGGGGCAGCGGGTCTGCCGTGGATACGTAGATGATCTGAGTCATGAAAAAGATGACCAACATGACTAATAAGCGGGCTCTTGTTTGTAGATAACTTAACTCCCGACTTTGATTATTACAATAAATTTAACTTACACTTTTAAAATAAGGTTCCATTATCTTGTTTTCAATAGCAGTAAATGTATGATGCGAGGCCCTACACTGGTTGCTAGGAGAGTGATATACGTACAGTGCGATTATATGAACTTGTTTAGTGTGGGTACTGTGTATCGGCGCGCGCCACCACGTTTCTCCGTTTCCTGTAACAGGCCCACCAGAACAGCTCCAGCTCCAGCCTTCCCATGTACCGCAGTAGGCAGGCTGCCACTCTGACGAAGCTCCGCCAGATCAAGCACCTCAACCCCATCTCGAAACACCAACCCGATAACACCACCCTTCCACAATCCCATTCCGCTACCAGATAATCATCAGGTAGCTTCAAAGAAGGGTTGTGTAGTTTCCATTACTTGCAATCTTGAACCATGGCGTCCGGATACGACAGAGCTCTGTCGGGTAAGTTACACCTTGTCACTGTCAACACTCCAGTTCTAACCATGGTGCAGTCTTCAGGTTCGTGCTAGTAATGCGACAGCTCCTCTACCGTATCTGACCATGTTTTAGTCCCGATGGACACGTTTTCCAAGTCGAGTATGCCGGCGAAGCAGTCAAGAGAGGTCCGTAGGAACCAGATGCCAACACCCCACCTGTACTTACATACTTACATCTGGCCAGGAACATGCGCTGTCGGCGTCAAGGGCAAGGATGTTGTTGTGCTCGGATGCGAGAAGAGATCAGCCATGAAGCTCCAAGACACGCGAATCACCCCCTCCAAGATCCAAGTTCTCGATCACCATGTTGCCCTGGCCTTCGCCGGCCTAAACGCTGATGCCCGAATCCTCGTCGACAAGGCGCGGTTAGAAGCCCAGTCTCACCGATTGTCAGTGGAGGACCCCGTCACGATCGAGTACATCACCAAGTATGTTGCCGGTGTGCAACAACGATACACGCAGGCTGGTGGCGTTCGACCTTTCGGTATCAGCACCTTGGTTGTTGGATTCGATAATGGCAGCAAGGTGCCCAGGCTGTATCAGACGGAGCCATCCGGCATCTACTCTGCCTGGTATGTTTCATTTGAGCATTTTTGTGGCTTCTAATCATGCTAATGCACACTTTTTAGGAAAGCAAATGCCATCGGGCGCTCCAGCAAGACGGTCCGCGAATTTCTCGAGAGAAACTATAAGGAGGATATGGATCGTGAGGCGACTATCCGACTGGCGATAAAGTCACTTCTGGAGGTGGTCCAGACCGGTGCGAAGAACATTGAGATTGCGCTCATGGCTCCTGGTGCGACCATGGAGTTGCTCCCAACAAACGAGATCGAGGGCTACGTCAAGGAGATTGAGCAGGAGAAGCAAGAGGAGGCTGCTAAGAAGAAGACAGGACGGACACCAGGAACTGGAAGTGCCGCTATCCTAACAAGGAGCGGCGACGACTCCGCCGCTGAATAAAGGGCAAATGGATTGGAGTTTACAGAAATGGGTATCCGGATGATGCGGAATTAGAACGCAATGTGCCATTGTATCAACATGTGTAACGCTGGGGATATGCCATGAACAACAACCTTTCCCCAGTAAAGATCCCTAACCAGTGGTGACACCATACAACGCCGTAGTATTTCCAAACACTTTACTTGACGCCTCTCAACCCAGTTTATCTGCGTCAGGGGTTGGGTCAAAGACGGACCATTTGGTGTTCTGTCTGGTTCTCTCGTCCTTGAGCAGCCTGTTGTCCATCCGGACATCGTCACCCTCGATGGTCAAGGCGGCTTTAGGGGTCTTAGCGTCGATAACGAAGTGGTTATCGCAGTGTGGGCAGTATTCGTCGCTCTCGTCGAATTCTTGGGTGTCTTTGCGGAAGCACTTCTTGCACTTCTTGCAGGCGAAGGTCATTTCGAAGCTCTGCATCAGAGGGTGGGATTCTTGCTCCCCGTGACACTCGGCGCAGTCGAACCATTTTTTGCCTGGATAGGAAATGTTAGCCAGTTGAGTTTAAGTTCGGCGGAGCTGCTGAGGCGTACAGCATGGCGACCGAATGGCGACCTGGGCGTTGAGGATATGTTTGCTAAGTCGAGGGTCAGTCGGGGGCAGTTCAAGAAGCAAACAGGGTTGCGGTGACAATGCGTACCACATAGTGAGAGTGAGAGAGAGAGAGTTAATAGGTTCTTTTACCACAAAGCTTATAGACAAAAGAAAAGAAAAAAGTATAAGTAACTTGGCGGCGATATCAGTGCCGCTGAGCCTCAGTGATCAAAGAAGAATCTAGAACAATAGTGGTGTGTTATTTATTAGGTGTTGGGATGCATTTCTCAGATGCCGCCTCATTGTTAGTTAATATGGCGGGGTGTTTTTAGCCTTCTAGTGACCCCTGTTCCGCCTAGGCTGAGTGCCTGCCTTAATAACATTTTTACTAATTGAGTTTGGGTTAACTTTTCAGCGACCTACTGAAGCTTATTAGCACAACCGTGAACTCTTAACCAAAGGCTATCTTCTTCTCGACTCACCAGCGGCCAGGGTCGCCACTTTCTCTCCTCCAACCACCTCGACACTCGTTTTCGATATCTAGGCGGTCGTCTCGGTATCTATTAGCAAATATGCCGCCGAAGAGGAAAGCAGGCAGCGCCGTCCAGGGAGGAACCAAGATAGGGCGATCGTCACGGTTGTCGACGCCAGGAGCCGCGACGCCTCGCAGCATCGAGAGTGGCGATGAAGTGGAGGAGGAAGAGGCCCCGGTCGACGAAGAGCTGGAGAAGGACATCGACAAGAATATAGATCGCTTTTCGCTCGGTCGATACCAGAAGAAGCACCACATTCGCGAGCCTCTCCCGCACATCTTTGGTAATAATGATTTCTCGTACCTGGATCTGAAGAAAGACCATCGCAACCGGCCGCTATGGATCGACCCGCAAAAGGGAAGAATCATTCTTGAAAGCTTTAATCCGCTGGCGGAGCAAGCTCAGGATTTCCTCATCACAATCGCCGAGCCCTTGTCACGGCCGACGTACATGCATGAGTACGCTCTTACCACCCATAGTCTGTACGCTGCGGTTTCGGTCGGCCTGTCGCCTCATGATATCATCAATACTCTCGATCGGTTCTTGAAGACTCCTCTGCCGGACGAGATCCGGTCGTTCATCGAAGGTTGCACCCAGAGCTACGGCAAGGTTAAACTTGTCTTGAAAAACACCAAGTACTATGTCGAAAGCCCCGATCCCAATATGCTGCAGATGCTACTCAAGAACCCCAAAATCGGACCTCTTCGTGTTCAGGGAACTGAAGAAATCACAACCTCTGCTGCGCCCAAGCTTGGCAGCCTTGTCATTCCAGGCACTAAGAATGCTGCTGGTGTTAAGCAGGCGAATGGCGAGCAACAGCAAGATGGTCAGCCGGTTGACCGGGGAAATGCCCTTGGGACATTGGCCGAAGAAGATGACGAAGATCAGGAAGTCACACATTCATTCGAGATTGCGGACAAGGATGTCGAGACAGTGCAAAAAGAATGCCTCAACTTGGGATTTCCCGTTCTGGAAGAGTATGATTTCCGAAGGGATGAGGTTAACGCAACACTGGATATCGATCTCAAACCTGGCACCCAAATTCGACCATACCAGGAGAAGAGTCTCAGCAAAATGTTTGGTAATGGGCGAGCGAAGAGTGGTCTTATCGTCCTACCGTGTGGTGCCGGCAAGACCTTGGTAGGCATCACGGCAGCATGCACTATTAAAAAGGGCGTCATTGTCCTGTGCACAAGTTCCATGTCTGTGGTGCAGTGGCGAAACGAGTTTCTGAAGTGGTCCAATATCAACCCAGACGATATTGTCGCCTTTACCTCCGATGCTAAGAACAATGTCTTCACGGGAAGCACCGGTATCATTGTCACCACATATTCAATGGTTACACAATCAAGAGCTAGGTCCTATGATGCCGAAAAGATGATGAGATTTCTCACCGGCCGAGAATGGGGTTTGATGCTTCTGGACGAGGTGCACGTTGTTCCTGCCAACATCTTCCGAAAGGTCACGTCATCAATCAAGACGCACTCTAAGCTTGGTCTCACGGCCACGCTGCTCCGAGAAGACGACAAGATCTCTGATCTCAACTTTCTTATCGGACCCAAGTTGTTTGAGGCCAACTGGATGGAGCTGTCTAAGCAGGGCCATATTGCCCGGGTTCAGTGTGCTGAGGTCTGGTGCCCTATGCCGACTGAGTTTTATGATGAGTATCTTCGAGCGCCCACGCGCAAGAAGAACCTGCTCTACATCATGAATCCACGAAAGTTTCAGGCATGTCAGTATCTGATTAATTATCATGAATCGAGAGGCGACAAGATCATTGTCTTCTCAGACAACGTGTACGCATTAAAGGCATATGCGCTGAAGCTGGGCAAGGCCTTCATCTACGGTGGCACAGGACAGGCTGAACGACTGCAAGTTCTAGAGAACTTCCAGCACAACCCACAAGTCAACACGCTGTTCTTGTCCAAGATTGGAGACACGTCTCTAGATTTGCCTGAAGCTACTTGCCTCATTCAAATCTCGTCGCACTATGGTTCTCGACGTCAAGAGGCGCAGAGATTGGGGCGAATCCTTCGAGCTAAACGTAGGAATGACGAAGGTTTCAATGCCTTTTTCTACTCACTGGTCTCCAAAGATACACAGGAAATGTACTTTTCTTCAAAACGACAAGCCTTCCTGGTTGACCAGGGCTACGCCTTCAAGGTGATTACTCAGCTTGCTAACATCGAGAAAACTCCTGGGCTTGCCTTTGCAACGGCTGCTGAACGTCGTGAGTTGCTGCAGAAAGTACTGGTGGAGAATGAGACTATGGAGGACGAAGATATCGATGACTTGTTCCACAGCGGCACCATGGGTCGAAAGAAGAAGAAGGGAGCCGTCCGTCGAACTGCAGGCACGCTGGGCGAGCTAAGCGGTGGACAGGACATGGCATACATTGAACAGAACAAGAAACTAAACCCCTCCCTGAAAAAAGGCAAGGGCAAGAAGGAAAGCAGTGCGTTCTTCAAGAAGATTGGGCGGGAAAACGCCAGGCGAGCTGCTTTGGGGTAGAAAAGCCGCTGACGAGAATGGCTTTGATTCGTTATTTTCGGGTAAAACCCGTTGGATGGTTTATTCGGCGCTTGGTGTACTTTGTACGGGAGGGATTATAAGAGCCTCACAAGAATCAGAGGTGTTTATCAACACCAACAGCAGCGTTTGTTGTTTTATGAATTTCACAGCGATGTATGGGCTACTAGGGACAAGGAACACTAGGGATACAAGGCATATATGTATAATAAAATACCACCTTGGCACCAAAAGAAAAAGGAAGTTTGCTCATTTGAGGGAGGCCTCTTTGAGGATGATGTGTTGGCTATGCTATCGCAGTTCCAGATATTGTTGGCTTAGTACGAAGTACTCGTAGCTAGTCAGCAGAGTCTGTTTTCCTCAAACCCCACAGAAGATTGCCAATACTGGCATCTTGCATAACTAACGGCCCTATCCGCGCCGTCTGCAAGCAATGTTTCTTGGCGCCTGGTGCGTGGGAGGTATTTTGGCTTTGGACAGAGAGATACAGACAGGTATAATAATGCATTTCTATGATGCCTGCTCGTACGTAGGACGAGACGTCGCTGCGCGTGTGTGTAACGAATTCTGGCCGGTGAGCCGATTTGTGTTGCACATGTGTTATCTTGCAGATAGTCCTCTGCAATGCGTATGTTGTAGAACACACCACGATGTGGGGGATCCATGTCTCGACAGTCCAACACCTCTATCCATATTTTGAACTTCACAGATGCATGTGCATGTATTACGTACATGGAACTTTGGTCTTCTCGAGGGAGAAAAAGCGTGCCGCCAAACGTCATCGATTGGGGGATCGACATGACTCCATGGGCGGCACCATTCTCAGCTCATCGGCTTTTCGTCCTCGTAATCGTCCTCAGCCTCGAAACACATGCGCGAGCTGTCCGACTCGTCCACATGCTCATGCTTCCCACGTTGGGTTCGGTAACGGCGGGTTTCATCAGGCCAATCTATGCCTTCAGCCCGACAGAACGGTCCAACGGGGCGCCTCTCTCTCTGTCTCCTGTTGGCCCGCTGGTATCCTCCGTTGATGAAGGAGGAGGCTTGCGTCTTTTTGCTGCCCAGCCAGTCCTGAACGTGGCCATCGAGAGGAGAAATGACACTAATTGACGTGTCAACGCACCCATGGCCTTTTGCGGCACGTCACTTTGCGGTGTGGTTTATTATGTATTTCTCTTGACGCTTCTGGCGCGTGAATGAATCGTCTTCCATCCCCAGATTATAGAGGATACGAGTAGAGGCAGTATCCATCTATTAGTAGTACTACTTCGTAGTAGTACTAGTAATACTACCACTGGTGCTAAGATTCAACTAGGCCCGTGGCGCTGTCAGCCCAGAATAAAGTTAAAACGGATGTCCCCAGTGTTTCCGTGTTTTCTCCCATCTCACCTCCTCTCCAATCCACTATTACTCCACGTAAGCGTGTCAACGCCGATTATCCAACGGCTCATGTTGCTGTCCTCGAAATCTCCGTTATAGTACTCGTACATACATACATACGAAGCTACGCCACTTCGCAGCAGGCAGGGTTTGGCATTTCGCTGCCTTTCTGTCTGTCTCGCCCTGGTCTGGCCTCAGGGGTTGTGTTGTATGTGCTGTGCAGTGCAGCGTGCCGTGTGCAGGGCCACCCCTCGGGATGAAAGTTGCTACTAGTCCGTACGAGCCACTGTACTCTTGACTGTACTCCGTACGGACTGGTAGAATCCATCAAAGACGCTCTTCCTGTCCATCGTTTGTTGAAGCTCTTGCCAGCCTCCTGCAAGCACAGCCTTAAAACGAAAACGCCCAAAGGTCTGTCTCAGACGATCGGACCCAACGCGGCGTTGCATTCGACGACCAAAAAAGATCCTGGTCTCGCCAATCTTCAAAGACATTTTCGAGAATCGAGGCCCTGTTCTGTCTCGGTTGCCAGGGGATATAAAAAAAAATCCCCAAAAAGTTACGATAGTACGGAGTACTCCGATAAGCACTGCCGGGTTCTGGTTCCTTACTCCTTTCCTTCACGGCAACTCGCCTGGTAGTCGTATAATAATAACATAGCTCACCGATCGAGAAACGCGACAAACTTTTTCTTCCCCTTCTCCCTTCCCGCCTCTTCGCCTCTTCGCCTCTTTTTCTCAACTTCATAATCCTCCCGCCAGGACAACCACCACTCTCATCTTCTCCCCTCAGACACCCTATCGATTTTGCCTGGCATGGTCTAGACCCACACGAGCTATTCTTCACCTTCTAGACTGTATTCGATCATGCTTCTTAGTCCTTCATTACTTGTGAGGTCCTTTGACTGGACTCACTCTTAACCACGCCACGAAAACCATCATCGCGCCTCTCATTCTCGCATAGCGTTGCCTTTCTTGGGCTATCAAGACCTCCTTGTCACCACACGTCCTAATATCCTCGTCTCTCGTCACCATCATCACCCTCTCTCTACTCCTTTACCTCATTACCTCACTCATCACCTCATCTCGGGTTCTCGTGCAACGGACAAAATGTTCGGCAGGGCACGCGAATATGTGGTGGCTCAGCTTAGGGGTGCTAAGCCATCATTCGCATCCAAGACGCCGCACTTCAACTTCATCACAGTACATTGTCGGTGACATCCTTCACTCATTCACCCAAAGGATAACGATGAGCTAACTAGCTCTCACAGACTTCTGGATCGTTGGTGCTACCCTTACTGCATCCATCGCCATATACATCGGCGGCAAAGGTGGTCTAGAATTCATAGATGCCCTGATGTTTGCCAGTGGCGCGAATACACAGGCCGGACTGAACCCTGTGGATGTTAACAACCTCAACGGCTTCCAGCAGGCTATGATTTACCTCTTTGCCATGTTATCAAACCCAATTTCACTAAACACTTGTGTTGTGTTTCTGCGGCTGTATTGGTTCGAGAAGCACTTCCAAGACTGGGCCAAGGAAGCACGATTACGCCGTCGGACGTTCAGCAAGTCCAAGTCCAAATCACGCCATGATTTAAGCCAGGCTGAAAATGGCATGGGCGTCAATGGTCGGAGCATTACCGTTATGCCACAGAATGGCAGAGCAAGGCTCACAAACGACGGCATCCTTCTAGACGAGGGACACGAAACCGATGTCAGGCCTGCACCAAAGGGCGATGAGAGCGACACAACAACCGTGACTGAGGAACTAAATAAAAGCATTGATCTTGATGAGCTTGGTCCCTTGGACCAGTTTGACAAGAAACAGAATGCAGCCAATGCCGCTGCTCTAGAGAGTCAAAAAGATGGACAAGGTGGTCAGGGTCACACTACAATTACCTTTGCCGAAACTGTTAGAAGGAGTGACGGATTGGGCACTGAATTCACCAAGTTCCCCCCGCAGCGATCACCTGCCGAACACATCGCCATTTTGGAGCGCCAACGAAACGATGACAACCAGTCTGATGATGTTTTACGTATTCCCGGCCCAAGGGATGCTGAGAGAGGGCTAGGACCACGACGACTTGAAGTGAATGACGAGCAAGAAGATGATCAGCCCCTTCCTCGAGAAGTGACAAGAGGGTCGCGGGTTAATGACCCGAGGTATCAAGGCCGCAACAACGCCATCACAATTGCAGAACCCCAACAACACAGGAGAGACGAGCTAGCTGATGAGAACCCGCAACGTCCTGGTAATACCAGCAATTTCAGATTCCGCAAGCCTCGGGGTGTCAACGAGAACCAACAGAAGGTACATGAGGATGGCGAGTCGAGTAGCATGCATCGTCCTAAGAGGACCAGAACCATGACCAGCTTAAGATCTGTTATGTCTCGTGACAGACCAGAGACGGAATTATCGCCATACCTGAGCTATACACCAACTGTTGGCAGGAACTCGAACTTCGTAGGCCTGACGCTCGAACAGCGCGAAGAACTTGGTGGCATTGAGTACCGGTCGTTGAGAACTCTGGCAATAGTCCTACTTGTTTATTTTTGGGGCTTCCACCTCCTGGGTATCATTTGCTTCCTCCCCTACATCCTTCATAACAACCGCTACGGCAGCATTCTGGATGAAAATTACATTGGCAGGACTTGGTGGTCGTTTTGGACCTCCAATATGGCTTTCATGGACGTGGGATTCTCCCTCACTGCGGACAGCATGAACTCGTTCGCGACCTCTGAATGGATCCTCATGGTGATGTGGTTTTTCATTATCATTGGAAATACTGGCTTCCCTGTCATGCTACGCTTTTCCATCTGGGTTGCCGAAAAGCTTACCCCAAAACATTCTGGCCTTTGGGAGGAGTTCAGATTCTTGCTCGATCATCCACGTCGATGCTTCACCTTACTCTTCCCGTCCAACGCCAACTGGTGGCTGTTCTGGATACTTATAATTCTCAATATTGTTGATTTGGTATTTTTTATTATTCTCGACGTAAGTTGCTCCCCTTTGTCTCTCTTTCGATTAGAAGACAGTTCTAACTTGCACCTAGCTCGGTTCGGAGCCCGTCACCAAGCTTCCCTTGAAGAACCGTGTGGTCGTTGGTTTGTTTCAGGCGGCATCGACTCGAACAGCTGGATTTTCGGCCGTCAGCATGTCTGACCTGCACCCGGCCATGCCGGTTCTTTACATGATCATGATGTACATATCCGTATTCCCCATTGCCATCTCCATCCGGCGAACGAACGTTTATGAGGAAAAGTCCCTTGGCGTCTACGAAGACAGGACAGAAGATGATGTCAATCCAGATACAAGCGCCATTTCATACATCGGGACTCACTTGCGGCATCAGTTGTCCTTTGATTTATGGTATGTATTCCTAGGGTTCTTTCTTCTTGCCATCACAGAGGGCGGCAAAATCAGCAGGGGCGACTTTGATATGTTCGCCATTCTTTTCGAAATCGTCAGTGCCTACGGTACTGTTGGTCTGAGCATAGGCGTACCCGGCGTCAACGCATCTCTGTGCTCGCAATTTACCATTCTGGGCAAACTCATCATTGTTGCTATGCAAATCCGAGGTCGCCATCGTGGTTTGCCCTACGGTCTCGACCGCGCCGTGCTCCTCCCAGGCGACAAGCGCTTCAAAAAGAAGGAAGACGAGGAACCCGAAGCTGCTGACGTGGATGATTCTAACACTGCGGTATCTACGGGCGTCACATCAGGTCTTCAACGCCAGATAACCAGGGGACGGAGTCGCAGCAGAAGCCGCGGGCGAGAGCGGGCCAACAGCAACCTTATAACACAATTGCTGCACCCGGGACCCGTCATGCACCCCGACATTGCGCCTTCACAGCCAAGGGAAAGGGCCGTAGATGGCGGCCACCAAAGAACCAGGTCAGGAGATATTCCGGGTCCCCTTTTGGAACCTATCAGGACGCAGTCAGACCCTCTGGCGGATGGAGACATAGCAGGTTTGTCGTCTATACGCAGCAACGACGGCTTCCAGAAGCCACGACGAATCCAATCCGCCTTATAGAGAAATCCGTGGATGTGATGGCTATTTCTGGAGGGCTTTCATTGTACATGTTAATGTTTCTTGTTTTGTTGTCGAGGATGAGGTCCTCTATAAAATCGAGCCCTCCATTTTGAGATTGGGAGGGTCAGGAAGGCGGGCGTCAATTGCTTGTATTATAGATCGCATTGGGTGGCGGTACACTTGATTATGTTGGATTATTACGGATCACCAGAGGGTGCCATACATGTTGGAGTAAAGGAATGATGGCAACGATTTTGCCTAGGGCAGTTTAGTCGATTGCATATGAACAAAAGACCCAGTCACTTCGTCTCTTTAAGAACGCCTCGCAAAGTCAGTTTATACCCCTACTACTTGCGTATATCATCCATGCCTGAACAATGCCCCCATAGCCCCTTCGTTTCGCTTTCACCAGACCAAAAATATCTTGTATGTCCAAACCCTAAAGAATCGCAAGATGTAACCCCCATTGCGCCAAGTATCATCAAAATCTATCTTCTTCTAGTATTTTCAGTCCTGTTTGTGCACTGACATGCAACAACATCTAACCCTTCCACTCCCCCATTAGCACGTTCCAACGACTATTTCTCTGCAAAGGCGCCCATGTTCTTCAAAGCACCAGCTAGACGACGATAGTCTTTTAGGAGATCTAAGACCTCGCCGAGTTTTAAATCGCCCGGGTTCTCAAGCTCCATGAAGTGCTTGTTTGGCGGCGCAATCTTGGGTACCTCTTTAGGTGGCAGCACGGCTGCGATATCGGGGAAGGCCTTTGGCGACAAGTTAGCATGATGAGATAGGCTAAATGCTGGGACATTTGAGTTACATACGGTGGCTAGATCCCCTCCATCGGTTGATTTCGCCGTGTCCTTGGTGTCTTTGGTATCTTTTGTATCTTTTGCATCTTTCGAAGAGGATGGTGTTGGAGCCGGCGTAGATGGTGTACGGCCGAATCCACGTACCAGGCTGATGCCTGATAGCCTCGCCATGGGATTGAAAGAATTGCCCAAGCTTCGCATCTGATCCAGAACCGCCGGGCTCTGTGGCCCAGGTGAGGGTGCTGGCGATGCGGCCTTTTGATCTTCTGCAAATAGAAGCTTCTTGGAGGAACTGGCACTACGGCCGCTACGGACACTGTCTACACTAGGATCGCGGCGGCCACTGATCATGTTCAAAACGCGATCCTCGCGTTTAGACGGAACTTTGAGCTGCTCCGCATCTTCAGGGGCAAGAGTAGGGCTGGCATTGTCCTCCTCGTCAGGGGGTGGTGTGCTGACGAGTTTGCGCGCATCATCAAGGGTCCTGGGAACAGCAATGGATTCCTTGGGGCCATCTTGGCGCTCCCTAAGCTTACCGATGAGGAAACTATAACTTTCGCCCAAGCTATTGGAGATGGTCTTGAGTCCCTGGTCGGCTGTGGTAAGGACTGCGTCACTAGCAGCACCAAATGCCTGAGCGGGCGTGTTGACGAGGTCACTCAGTCTTCGATTCCTCAGAACCGTTGTAGCTTTCAGGCCAGATGGAGATGGCGCAGGTCTAGACGCGGTAGCATTCTCTGGGATGGCAGCGGTGGCGCTCTGGGATGGAACTGTCAGCCCCTGAGGGTAAGCTGGTGGGAAGGTCTCTGTCTTTGCCGTTCCTTGTTGGATGGGAGTCTTGGGCGGTCCCGAAGGATGCTCATCGGCCCTCAATGTGGCTAGATCAACGGTCTCAAGGAAGCTTATCGCCGCTTCAAGATTTGTGAGGCAGTAGGCGGCCTCCCCGGTCAACTTGGGTTCCCAACGGAAGCTTTGTATGAAGTTAAGATCACTGATGGCGTGGAGATTCTCGGGGGGAAGTGTAATGAGGGTGTAGATGAGCATTGGCATAATCTCGTCCGCCGAGGCCGACGGATGGAAGTGGGCAAGCGTGTCAACAATGCTCTTGTGCGCAGCTTTTAGTCTGTTGAGCTTTCCGAGGGGATATCTCGACTCGCTCATCCGGCTTAGCTCTTTTCTCGCGGGCTCCAATTGTTGTCGTATCTCGTCAGTCCTGTTGGTGGGGACTTTCTCAGTCTTCGTCGCATCTTCTCCAAGATCGATGCCTAGATCGACAGGTCCAATCTGTACAAGAGCCAACGCAGCAGTCTTAGACCTGAGTTTATCATCCTGGGCTTCGTCTTGTGTACTTCTGTGGCGATAGATTCGATCATAAATGCCCTCACATAGCCTCCGTTCTACCGCCTCCTCCAGCAAACCCCGCTTCGCTTCAAGGGCCTTCCTTGCCTTTTTGCGGTTCGCCAGCTCCTCAGCTGTAATCATTTGTTGCTCTGTCTCTGTCTTGGGTTTATCTTTGGCACCCAGCGATGCCGCTTTTGACCGCAGGCGGTTGGCTGCGGATGCAACAGAGGAACTGGGTGGAGTCGGTGTGGCCTCACGGCTATGTCGCGAGACAAGGGCATTCACATGGGTGTTGATATGAGAGGATGCCAAGATGTAGAAGTCTTGGAAGAGTTGCGATAGCTTCTTGATGTTGGGGGGCGTAGAATGGACCTTGGCTGATAGAGATTCAACGAAGCTATGGAAACGTCATTAGGCCTACGCACTTTGCTAAATTGAGACGGCCATAGTATCCACCTACCTATCTGTCAAGGTAATAAGCTCTATCGGCAGGTCGTCGAGCTCGATAGACGCTCGTGTGATCTCTGGAACGTCCTCGGTATCGGAATGCTCGGCAGTCTCAAATGCATCGGGAGCCTCGGCGCCGGCACCAGTACGCTTCTCGCTGGTAGATCCATTATGAAAGGTATGCGCCCTCTGCGGTGGTTTCACGCTGTCATTCTCCAAGGGATTGGGCTGATTCGAGTAGGAGGATAGCCTGGCTGGGCTGGGTCGAGTCGAGGGGGGCGTGTTGCTGAGCCGTTGGGAAGCCATGAGGTGCCGATCTGAAGGACGATGAACTATCATTGCGCTATCGTGAGCTTATTGCTATGGAGAATTCACTGGAGGGAAGTAAACGAAATAAGACGACACAAGACAGTCAAGGGGCAATACAGCGTATGGGCCAGTGGGAGATGTGATGGTGGTAGTTGCAATCAGTTGTGTCGGGGTTGGATTCTTGCATACATACGCCCTCTAAATTTTGGATTAGAGTTAACTGAATGGCTCGGGCGCCTCTCGCCTCTCCAGTCGGTGCTCAGGCGAGTTGCAGAGTTTAAACCGGCATCAACGTAAAGGACGCTGTGGACTCGAGGGTGGGATGCAGATGTGGCTGGAATGAGAGGACGGATGCGGCCGGGACACCACAAATATGAGGTTCACGAACGAGCGATGATCCGAATCAGATATGAACAAATACGAGAGAAACAGAGTGAGTGGTGGGAAGAACGAATGCGATGGCTGATTGCAGCAGAAGCGTCGCGAGGGGTGTGTGGGATAACGGAAGCTGAAGTCATTGGAGGTTTCAAGCTCACATTGGCCAAGCCGTCACCTCGTGGGTGCGCTCCACACTGTTATCGATATGGATACGAAGTCGACCGTAATTGGTAGCTTCTGGAGGGCCAAGTGCTACGAGTGCTCGTACAGTGGTGTAGACTCTACTCCGTATCTACCTACTATAAACCGTGGAAATCATGAAACGTCATGAACAATTCGTCAAAATGTATGTAAATCAATCATTTCTCCGGTGATTGATCATTATGTGGCATTAAAATCCCCTGATAATGTCGAAAATAGAGAGGACTGACTGCAAGCGTTCCTGGAAAAAGCAATTCACAGTACGTATTGGATGCCCTGAAATGCATTCGGGTTGTCTCAGACGCCCCAACTGACATTAATTCCGACATCAAAACGCACAAGTCCGACGTTATCACAGAAGCGTAGATGGCTGAAACGATTGCTTGTGCATTGAATTTGGTGCGACACAATCGATGAAAAGCCAGAGTTGAATTTCCAATATGTGCCTTGTACTCCGTACAGAATCAGAGTACCACTATTTACATCCAATGACACATCCAATGAATCCTCATCCAAATTATTTGTTGTGGAGGATTATGTGAGCTTCCACTAGTACTATTACTAGTACGGAGTACTCGTAACTGTTACTCCGTACTCGCGGCTATCTTCGCAATAAGAGGATCCGCTACTCCAGACAGTGGGGAGGGATCGCCAGATTTCCCCAAAGGCCGAACCCACTAATACCAGTAGGTAATTAATACGGAGGGGATTTGTTGTGTTCTTACAGTACATTAGCCGTCCCGTCCCGCAAGTCGGAGCACAGGAAGAAGCACCACAGGGACCGGGGGAAGGCTGCCCGTGCTCCGTACTCGTACTCCGTACCTCGGGAGCAATTGTCTCAGTGTGAATACTACCGACTTGGATCTTTTCATCTTTCTTCTCTCATCATCCATTCTCACACCCTCTCTCTCTCATCACATATTACCGGCCTTGGTGACCTCGTCTCATCTGCAGTAGATAGGAACATGTCTGGCCCTCCCTCTCGTATTCGTTCTATCCTTGACCATCTAAGGGGCGGCGTGTCCACACCTCCACACATTCACCAGCTCTCGCCAACCTTCTTCCTCGAGCGCGCGGCGTCCATTGAACCGAATGCCGATGCCATCTTTCACATAACCTCCAATGGCGCGACCTTGCGCCGCTCCTACCAGGAGTTCGCAGACCGCGCCAGAGGCTTAGCGTACTATCTCAAGAAACATCAGTTCAAGCGCGTCGGCATTCTCGCACCCAATACCCCGGCTTTTCTCGAGTCCATTTACGGCATCCCGGCAGCAGGGGCTGTTGTAGTGCCTGTTAATTACAGACTGAAGCAGGACGATATCGCCTACATCTTCGAATTCGCCGAGGTGGATTGCATTATCCTCGACCATGAGTTCGTTGATCTGCTGGACCAGTTTAAGCAAAGACGCCCCAATGTACCATTCATTGTGGATTCAGTAAGAATTATTTGCGCCATCCCGTCCATATTCTGTGCTAACATGCTTTCCAGGATACTGATGCCACTGAGGGTCAGCTCTGCGGGCCTTTCGATGAGGCCATCTTGGAGGGCCTGACTTATGACCGGACCCAGGGCAATGCGGGCTGGGCTGGCCTCCACTCACATGCCACCCATGAAGATGACATGATTGCCATCCCTTTTACTTCTGGAACGACATCCCGCCCTAAGGGTGTCGAGTACACAAATCGCGGAGCATACCTAGCGACACTTGCGAACATCATTGAGTCTGGTCTCAACAATGGCCGCTGCAAATACCTGTGGACACTTCCCATGTAGCCACCCCGTGTATCCCGGAAGCCATCAGAAACGGTGTACTAACAAGATGTACTACAGGTTCCACGCCATGGGCTGGACATTCCCATGGGCCGTTGTCGCAGTGCGTGGCCTCAATGTCTGCTTGAGGAAGGTTGACTACCCCTTGATCTGGAAGCTCCTGAGAGAGCAGGGCATCACACATTTCAACGCGGCTCCGACTGTGAACACCCTCCTGGTGGCAGCAAAAGAGGCTGCTAGACTTCCCCAAGAGGTCCGAGTAACTGTCGCAGCAAGCCCACCAAGCGGCCATCTCTTTGAACAAATGGTATGCTTGGCTCATAATCTCTCAACCGCGCAATAACTGACATCCCATAGACAAACCTCAACCTAATCCCTGTTCATGTTTATGGAATGACCGGTATGGTTTATCCCTCTCTCACTTGGTAAACCTCTCATCTTCCGCTGCTAAACCTTCCTACAGAAACCTATGGCCCCCTGACCAAGTGTTATATCATGCCAGAATGGGAAAACTTGCCACCGAATGAAAAGTATGCCAAGATGGCTCGTCAAGGCCACGGCTTCATCACCAGTCTACCCATCCGAATCGTCAAGACCGATCAGCCTGAGGGGGCTTTAGTGGACGTGGCCAAGAACGGCTTGGAAATTGGCGAGATCGTCTTCTTCGGCAACATTTGTGCCAAGGGATATTACAAGGACCCCGAAGCCACTCGCAAACTGTTCCTTGGTGGTGCCTTGCACTCCGGAGATCTTGCCGTATGGCACCCTGACGGTAGCACACAGATTCTCGACCGTGCCAAAGATATCATCATCTCTGGTGGTGAGAACATCTCGTCAGTGGCACTGGAGAGCATGCTCGTCGAGCATCCTGACATCCTCGAGGCTGGAGTCGTGTCTGTTCCGGATTCACACTGGGGGGAGAGACCCAAGGCTTTCATCACTGTCAAGGAGGGTAAGAAATTGGTTGGGGACGATGTGATAAGCTGGGCGAAACATAAGAGCAACATTTCCAAGTTTATGGTGCCGAGAGAAGTGGAGATTGTGCCAGAACTGCCCAAGACCAGCACGGGAAAGATCAAGAAGAATGACTTGCGGGAATGGGCAAAGAGCGGCAGCAAGGCGTAAGGGTGAACTGAAATGTGTCGAATCTATTGGTTTTATCGGCTCTTACTTTGCATACCCAACGAACGGAGAGGCTCATCTTTTATTTAGCGAAATTGCTATTATAATAGACCACGCAGGATAGGTAAAATATCCATTCGAAACATTGATGGTGTGGTCTAGACATAATAATACTTTATAGAATGATTTTGATGATACCTTGAACGGAAGGCACAAAAAACACGCCCTCTTTACAACTTTGCGGGACTATCATGAGTTGAGAAAGAAGGAAAATAGTCCAACGATCAAAAATTTAGTCGAACCGGGAATCGAACCCGGGACTATCGCGGATCCGATTATGGATGTGAAGCGATCGTTTTGACCACTAGACTATTCGACCAGCTTGCTGCTTTCTAATTGGTTGAGTATGAGCAAGACTTTTCTTCTATATATGGACTTTTTTCAGGCATTCCGATTGCTTGGCCAAAGAGGACAAGGGGAGGGCACAATAAAGAAGAGAAATGATGGATGTCGTATTATTAGGTGGTTATTTCGTAGTTGATAGAGAATTAGGAGCCTTTACTCCGTAGTACTTATTATATTAAGGGGTTGTCTATTAATACTAGTATTCGAGTTATTTATAGTAATGAGAGTAACCTCCAGTAATGAAAGCAACAGTACCAAGTAAAATGAGTATACATGGCAATTAGAGTTGACTATTATACCCCTGTTTTATTCTGTAGAAGAAGTATTGGCTGTGGTAAGATGAGAAAATCACTTGCTGTATCTCTTTAGATAACTTATTCCAAACGACATAGAGAGCTGGGCCCCAGTGGAATAGAGTGATTGGAATATCGAGTTTCATAATATCACCGATTGACTCGCAGTTCATGTCTCCCACAACAATAATGACTTTGGACGTTCGGTTCATCCAGCGGTTGAATATAGAGAATTTCTCCTCCACAAGTAATATGTGAAAGGGTCAGCGATCAGATGATTGCAAGGATGGATGCGAGGGTTGGCTGGATTGTGGTGTGGAGATGAAGAATGGGCGATATTAGGGGGACAAAAAAATGAGCCCTCGGTGCAGGAATTGCTACTGGACGTCCGGCCGATCCGTGGTTTCGAAGGTACCGACTCCTGCGGCGCGGAAGGCCGGGTCTGCGTGTCTCCATCTTGACTGGCTGGCCGGCCTTGACATGGCTGTATACCTGCGTCAAGCCAGCTAACATAGGATTCAGAACCGAGTGAAGGAAGCTAGATCCATGGTATCCTTCACTTTATAAGTAAATAGCTACTAGATAAAGGCTATATATGGCAATGAGAGTAATCTATAACAATAAGAGCAATTCGTAGTAATAAGAGTAATCCGTAGCAATAAGAGTAATCTGCGGGTATAGTAATTAGGAACAGCAAACAAACGCGACGAACGAATTGGACGAACAAAAGAAAGGCAAACTGCTCCTCTTCAATTGCACAAAGGCAGATCAAACAAACCCAATCAACATAGGAAAAGGCTCGAGAATCGAATGAGGTTCCCTTCATCCTCCGGGGAACAGACGAAGCCGAAGGCTCTGAGCAGGCCGAAGAAGTCACGGAAGATCACAAATCTACGAGGAAAATAGAGACGGAGATTGATTGGTGGAACCACTTAGATCACTCAGATGTCGCTGATTATCTCTCTATGTCCTTCCTTTTTTATCCATTTGCTGTAGTGAGCTGCACGCAACTTCTCTTTGCTCTTTGCGACAATGTCTTCGAACGAAGAATTTACTTTCTGGTTTCCCACAGCATGGACGGCTGCTAGGGCCTCTTCCTTTTTGCCAGTCAAGCCCCTGAAGCCTAGTCCGAGAACCTCCGCAAAGTCATGACAGACTTTGAACTCAGCATCCGCATGCTTTTCCTTATTGACCTAAACAAGACTCGCGGGGACTGGGTGAAAGAGTACTACTTCGACGCTCTCCAGTCGAAGAGTGGACGGAACTATACCTGCGCGTATGGTCATGAGAAAATACTCCGTCTAAACCATACCTGGAAGAGTCTCATTCTCATGAAATTCTGCGTAAATAAATTCTTGCTTCAAATTTATGGAAGGAATGAAGCCTACAAAAAAGACACTTATCGTTTACCTTGTAGGAAAGGATCGGAGATTCCGCAATGATATCATGCTGAAGAGACGCCAAGAAAGCACTGACGCGAAGAGCTCCGACTCTCTGTTATACTTTGTACCATCGAAAATATAGAAAAACCTGGCTATCGGTGGAATGCTGTTATTGGGATGTTTAGTTCAATGTAAGAGCAGGACGGTTTCGTCATACCCTCCACATGCATCCAACTAATACCTCTACACTCTGTACATACAACTAAATATTCTACATCTTAGCAGCTCTTCCTTGCCTACAACACCTCCGACTTGGTGCTCTCTTCCACATTCATTTGTAATTCATTCAATTTGTCCATTGATTGCGCATTTCTTTATTACAGAGCTGTTGCAGACATCATGAGCGGGTCGCGGCCATTGCGGGGCAGATGTCAATGTGGACGGAACCGTTACATCATCGCTGTGCCAGAAGATGGCTTCAAAGATGCTCAGGTCCTGTTCAGCACAGAGCCACATCATCGTGTGTACTCTTTATTTGGTAGCTTTTATTTGGCTTCAGAATTGAACTTGCATTCCTTCTGATTGCAGGAACAAGGACGAATGTCAAGAGCTAATCAGTTGTCGTCAGAAATCCCACTCGCAACGCCACTTACTGCCTTTATCCGCGTCCCGTTAACGTGGTATCATAGCACAACATACGCATTCTTCCCCGACGAGACACACAGTATGATCCGTCGGGTCTACACACATCCGAGTCGCGATCACTCTAAACGGCATTTTTGCGGATTCTGTGGAACACCACTCTCATATTGGTCTGAGGAGCCACAGGCCGAAGCGGATTACATCAGCCTTACCCTAGGAAGTCTACTGCGAGAAGATCTCCGGGATCTAGAGGACATGGGGTTGGTTCCAGATGGCAATGGAGAGGACTTACAAGAAGGGGAACCAACTGCTGCTGCTTCAAGTAGGGGAACGGCCCCACGGCAGTCCTTTGGCGTGCCGTGGTTTGACAGTTTGGTAGAAGGCACACGGTTGGGCAACATGCGTCGGAGCCAGGGAATCAACCGCTCAGATGACGGCGAGGTCCAAATTGAGTGGGAAATTGTCGAATTCTCAGAAAGCGACCAAGGAGATGGTGTCAAGATGGAAACAATACATGCAGGAAAAAGGAAACTGGGAGATCGGGATGACTGAGAGCTCGAGCCTAGCCCCTGGCTATCGGTCCTGGATTGGTCAAGGCCAAACTGGGCGTTCTATCATTAAACCACATAACTTATTGTGTAATCGTAAATTTTGATGCAAAAAATCAGCATCTATTATTCCATCCAGTATTGAGTTTCCGCTGTCGTACTCTTTTTGCGCCCTGTTGAGGTAGAGACGAACACCAGCTCCGCGGTTTATAGCAGCCTAGCGCATCCACTGACAACATGCCAGGATATAATAATAATAGTGCAGTAGTAGTATTGTCTTTCTGACCTCTACAAGTGTTACTACTACTTGTACTTCGTACTCCGCATTTATGGCACGGGAGTCGGTCCGGATTCAAACCTACATATATACCTACCGCAGGTAGAAACGCAACAACATGTCGCATTCCTCAAGTCACCTCTTCCCTGCATATATACAGTGTGGAGCTTCACTTTTGCTGGATTTGTGGTTTGACACAACAACAATGCCACCATTTTCAGTGTTCCTTTCTCACATTTAGCAGCCAAATTCCATGGGAAGCTTGAGCTTCGGGGTTTTGAGGTGCCCTACGGAGTAATGGACGGAGAAATATCGCCTTGTTTCCCCTCATCTACGGAGTATTAGAGCTGTTGATAGCGACCATGCCTCCATTGACCCACTTATTAATACGAGTCTACAACCAATATTCAGACATTTACGGTTAAGCAGGTAATCCGGGTTGGAGACGGATTGCCCCGTTGATCTGACTGTTGGCCCCTAAATCGGGTGCTGATGGCTTACCAAGGTCACGAGAACGGGTATAAGTTGCCGTCCTCAAGGCTGGCAAGAAGCAACAACAGCTTCTCTCGATACTCATTTACCAAGCTACTATTTATTATATAATCCTCAACGACAATAATGTCTCTACCAAGCGACTTCAAATGGGGCTTTGCTACAGCTGCGTCAGTAATGTAATATCCATCTTTTTGTTATGATTTGGGCGTTGACATGGTCACTAGATATCAAATTGAAGGCTCCATCGATAAAGATGGCCGCGGTCCCAGCATATGGGACGCCTTTTGCAAAATCCCCAACAAGATTGCCGACGGCTCATCCGGTGTCACGGCTTGTGATTCGTACAACCGTACGGGCGAGGATATCGCACTGCTCAAAGCCCTCGGTTCTCAAGTCTATCGCTTCTCCATCTCCTGGTCTCGGATTATTCCGCTGGGCGGTCGTAACGATCCCATCAATCAAGCCGGCATAGATCATTATGTCCGCTTCGTGGACGGCTTGTTGGATGCGGGAATTACTCCATTCGTGACTTTGTTCCATTGGGATGTACCGGAGGGACTGGACCAACGGTACGGCGGTTTGCTAGATCGCACAGAGTTCCCTCTTGACTTTGAGCATTACGCCAACGTGATGTTCAAGGCCCTGCCGAAGGTGAAGCATTGGATGACATTTAACGAACCATGGTGCTCGTCCATTCTGGGCTATAGCAATGGAGTGTTCGCACCAGGGCATACATCCAACCGTACAACCGAGCCCTGGATTGTTGGTCACAACTTGCTTGTCGCCCACGGCCGCGCAGTTAAAGTCTTCCGTGAGAACTTCAAACCCACCACCAGTGGTGAGATTGGAATCGTGTTAAATGGCGACTTTGCTTTCCCCTGGGATACCTCGGACCCAGCCGATGTTGAAGCGAGTGACCGAAGAATGGAGTTTGCCATATCGTGGTTTGCGGATCCTATTTACCTGGGAGACTACCCGGCCTCGATGCGCAATCAGCTCGGCGACCGTCTGCCTACCTTTACCCCTGAGGAGATCGCTCTCGTTCACGGCTCCAATGACTTCTATGGCATGAACCACTACACCTCCAATTACATCAAGCATCGCACAACTGCCCCAGGCCCTGAGGACTTCACGGGCAACGTTGACATATCGTTCCATAACAAGAACGGCGACTGCATCGGCGAGGAGACACAATCACCCTGGCTGCGACCATGTGCCGCTGGGTTTCGCCATCTGCTTGTCTGGCTGAGCAAGAGATACAACTTCCCTAAGATCTACGTCAGAGAGAATGGCACCAGCCTCAAGGGCGAGAATGATCTGCCCCTGGACAAGATCCTCGAGGATGACTTCCGGGTCAAGTACTTTGACGGTTATATACGGGCCATGGCCGCGGCGTCAGCAGAGGATGGCGTGAATGTTCGCGGGTATTTCGCTTGGTCGCTCTTGGACAACTTTGAGTGGGCGGATGGCTATGAGACACGATTCGGCGTGTGCTTCGTTGACTATGAGAATGGGCAAAAGCGGTACCCCAAAAAGAGCGCCAAATACCTGAAGCCCTTGTTTAAGGGCTTGGTCAAGAAGGAATAGAGAGAGAAAGATCACGATATAGAGATAATGGTAGATAATGACGGTATTCACAAGATGATAGTAGTGATGGTTTACTTTCGTAATTAGGGTGTTGAAGAGTTTTAAAAAGAAAATTACATATCCCACAAAAAAATGTATGTCACGAGCTCGTGAGCATTGCTCCCGGCAGGGCTTGAACCTGCGACCTTCGCATTACCAACACTGGAGTGGATGACCCGTAGTATTAGTACGAAGCTCTAACCAACTGAGCTACGGAAGCTCGGACGATGTCTTGGCTCTGGTGATAGGGGAATTTTGAAGTCTGGTGGTCACAGCAAGTGATGCCAGGCTAATACTACTACCCTGAAGATGGAATTTGGAAGGATAGCGCAACTATTTTGTGTTTTTCAGCAGTGGTGAGGAATGATTTCCGTGGATCTTTCTTTCTCGCCTTTTTCAAAGGAAAAGGGGAGGGATTGCCCATATATCCTCTGCCCATATGATGAGAGATGCCTTTTCCAACGTTGGTGTTCTGTTCGGTTGTTTCGCAAACTCAACATCACCAAGTAACGCACTTCTATTTTTATTTTCCTATGGATGTAGGACAACAGTTTGGTACCAAAAATCCTCTAGAGTGGTTTGTCAATTCGACCTTTCTGATCAAACGGGTCCTTCCAAGACTATAAGGACCAGCATAGGATAAATCGGCATGTTGGAATTTAAACGAGCCCAGATTCCAAAGACATTTCAACATTTATGTACTCCGCAGATGAGTTTCATTCATCCTTTCCACCTCTATTTCTATCATTATATAAATACCCTATTAGCACAGCTTGCCCTTTGTCTTCCCATTATGCTACAGTCTATTATTAGTCTCTTCATTAAACACTAAATGCGATGCCGAGTTCCCATCCATCTCTATTGCTTTTCGGAGTCTTTCTTCTCCCGAATTCCCTCTGCAGGTATCTTTTGATCGTCACTCCGGATTATTTCCTCCACCTCACCCTCTCGTGATTCGCCCGGTTCTCGTAGCTGCTCATTAGGCTCGGTCTCCTCGTCGTCTGACTTTTCCTCACGCCGTAGATACCATCTAAAGAAATACACAAACGCCTGCGCCACGCACACCTGTTCCATCAACCGTGGTTAGCAGTCATGTTTCCTGCCTAGATAGTTTTGTCCGGCTCATAAGAAGATATTGGGAATTCCGCTTACCTGCTCAATTGTATACAGCAGCACAGGAACTGTTACAAATGACCGTGTCAAGTTATCCGCCTGAGCCCACATGGCCGACACAAGCGGGATACCCAGACTTGTCGTCTTGGCTGCACCACAGAAGCACACGGCGATGGTTTGCTCCTTGGACATGCGTTTGATTATAAGCATGCGCTTGACGAACTGCGGCAGGCGGGATTTTTCGACAGCGGGATTGACGAGATTCGCGAGGGCTTGAGGAGGCCTGGCAAAGTAGAAGCAAATGAGAGTAAAGACAACATATAGAACAACGTTCAAAAATACGTCAAGAATGATGGATGGTTTGTCGACCTTGTAGAGGGCGCCGGAGCCGAATGCACCGGAGAATGTGGTCCTTTTTGTCACGTAAGTTACCATGTCGACTGGAATTCCGGCTGGGATCCAACTTACCACACAAGCAGAATCAGGCAAATCGGAGGTATCTTGCCAATTTTGGTAACGTTGAGCATATTGGCGACCTTGTCCCCCTTCCACATCCTTATGGCCTGTCCAATAATAAGCGGCAACAAAACACTCAGTCCGAGTTGCTTCGACACATCAGCATACATGCGTCCCAGAGTGCTAGGACTCGCAGGCCTCCAAGCGTCAAACTCGGCACCGCTGGGGATGAAGCCGTAGACAAGCAGTGGTGTGATGAATGAGCCGACCATGTTCCCCAGCACTACCGAGATGACGGCAGCAGCATCGTCGCCTCCGGCAAGTCTTGTCATGACCACATTAGAGGCAATAGTCGTTGGAAGACAGGCTGTGACGATAAGTCCAATAAGAACAGGAGTTGAAGGGACACCACTCTTAAGTGAACCAGCAGCGATGCAAATGTAAACAATTGCTGCCAATTATTAGTACGCATGTCCAAAGAGATAATAATATTTCCAGCTTTCCGGACAGTGATATCCCATGACTTTGACTTACCAAGCATAAAAACTGGGATGATGGCAAAACTAATGCCTTGCACCACAATATGCAACCGCCAATTCGTCAAATTCAGCCTCAACTTTTCAGGGGAAAGTTGCATTCCATTGATAAAGAACGTGAGAGCTACAGCGCCATATAGAATACTATACTCTGACCTAATAATCCCTCCATGTTGAGCAACCTCTGTGTGTTGCAATAGTCAGTCTCTGTTATGTTAAAGGCCAACACTAAGATCGAGCCACACTTACGCGGGAAGAAATAACCAAACACGCACGCTAACGCAAAGCCAATGATCAGCCACTGCGCCAGAATGAAGCTGATGGTCTCTCGCGCGTATCGCACAGCCACGTGCCGCTCCTTTTTGGCGTCCGGTTCATTGTTGGCCATCTTTATTTGTGTGTCAGATTGGAAGACTTTTGGTACAACTTGAAGAGGCTATTAGTAAAGAGGCCAACGCATTGGTCCGGAGCAATGGGAGAGTGGGAAATAGAGAGGAAGAAAAACCGGAAATGACGTCTTCGGGAAACAAAAAGGCGTAAATGTCAAAAAGGGCGGTCGCAGCAATAATGGATATAAATACGGAGCAATATGCTGGTCGTCTTTTTTTTCCCCGCGGCCAACGGGCCGATCGCCCATGACGTTGGCCGAGATCGCAGTGTCTTCGAATAAGATGACAATGCGAAATACGATGATTGAAACAGACGACAATCACTTCATAACAGCAATGATGGCAGTAGTATTACAAGTGATACTTGTAGATTGAGCAATCCCTAAAGTTCTACATCGTACATAGGAATAATTATATAAATAGGCACTACTTTGACAGGACCCGCTCACCACGCTCACGGACTCGCCGCTCTGCCCCTAATACAGTGAAGCCTTGGACCCTCGCCTCTGTTCATCGATGAAGATATACTTCGTCAGCTATCTACAGCAATATCCAAAAATATGCCCCATCAAGAGGTCCCTTCTCGAGCAAGGACAAAAACCATAACGCCATGCGATGCCTGTGGTATCAAAATGAATCTGTTTCTTGAAGGAGTCTCTCCTTCACTCGGAAGTATGCTCACAACGGCCAGGCCGATGTCGGATTAACTCGTGATGAGAGACCCAGCTCCATATCGTCATAAGAATCTTAAAAAAAAAGTGAAAAAGAAAAGATGGTGTCTCCGCAATGGTCTGAAGAGAAGGGAATAGTGTGCCCCCAAGATTATACTAGATATGAATTAAAACATCGCCTCAGACAATAAGAGCGGGTGCTGGTTCCAGGGGTAAAGCCGTCCGAGATTCGCCACCTCCAGTACTACTGGGTGCGGGTGCAATCTCTGGATCAGGAATCTGGATATCCAGCTGGGGATGAAGTCAGCAAGAGTCTTGGATGGGGAATGAACAGATCTGGTCTCTTACCGTCATATACCCCGTTCGACGCAGAGAAACGAGCTTAGGTGGGAGGGCACCATCTTCAGAAGAAGACATGGTCTTCTCCATTTCAAGATTCCACTTGTCAATCCACTTCTCCAAGTTGTTCAGCCGGGTCTTGATTGAGGTCATTCCGAAATCATCCCAAAGCCATCCTGTAACAAGGCCTAATAAACTGTCAAGGAGATTTCGGGCATTATAAGGATCAAAAGCCGGCACCAATTCTCGGTTAAGCTTGTCGATAATGCGTCGAAACTCTGGTTCAGATACTCCTGCAGGGTCCAAGATCTCGGGATATAGGTTTGAAAAGGTTGGTGCAAGATCTCCTTGCAGCAGCCAGTCTCGGCGAATGCGGATAATTCGAGTTGTGACGTACTCTGCCGAATCCATCGGCACGTGCGGGTTCAGGTGAGGATAACAAGGATGCTGTGGCCCCCATGATTCACCGAGGTCTGGCTGTACTTCTTCACCCATGATAGACGAGTTGGATGAAGAGATAGCAGACCCGATACCGTCGCCAGCCGACACATTCGAAAGTCGGTGATCCATGATATCCGGTCCTCGCTCTAAATCCCTTGAGTAGGAGCGCCTCGGCTCCTCGCTTTCAGGCGCCATGGTAGCCTTGCTTTTGCCTTTGTCCACCCTGAAGGGATTGACAAACGAATCAATAATCTGCGATCTCCTCCCGTCGTATGAAGCTCGGACAGATTGAGGTAAGCTCACTCGTCGGTTGTCGGATCCAGTTCGTTCTATCTGGTAGCTGGTCCGAGGGGACCTGTGATGCCTCGACTGCCGTTGTTCGGAAAGTGTCAACAGAGGATAATCACCAGCTCCGGTGATTCTAGCGTCGGTAGTGTTGGTGGACTTGTCAAGCGCAGGGTGCTGCAGTAGAATAGGGGGTCCGGTCGGTGTCGAGGGGCGTCGTTTGCGAGGCCTGGCGGAGATTCGAGGTGTAGAATTGGTAGGATTCCAGAGATGGGCAGCCGGAAGGCGCCAAGGACGATATGTGGCAGCTGAAGATGCCGACGATGCCTTGCGCGATTGGAGGCTGCGGCTCGATGAGACGGGATGGATCTGATGATGCTTATGCTGGCGTTGCTCGGTCGCGATGGTGACAACGGGGTCAGGAGCGGAAAGGCTGGGATATTCGGGTTGTTGAGAAAGAACGTTAACGCGAGGATTTGTCGGTGATTCTAGGGAGGGTGAACGGGTTGAGGCTGAGAATGTCTGAGATGCGTGGGGAGCCGTGGAAATGATGGAGATGGCACGGTCGTTGGAACGACCGCGCAGAAGAAGGCCCAGAAGGATGGTGACAGTGGAGATGGGCTCGTGGAGACCCGAGATTTTGGCGAGGAGGGCCCGACTGTAGATGGTCCAGGCGGCAGAGAGAGCGACGTCACGGTGAATTTTTTGCGCAGCTCTTGCTGTGAAGATGACGATGCAGCTTCAACAACAGAGGTCGCGGGTAGAGTTGTTGCGTTTGACAGCAGAAGCTGCTCGATGCTGTTTGGTGAGAAGGATAGTGTGTTGAGGCGCTTGCACGGACACTCGCGCGCGTTGCATCCAATAAGGGGCGCGTCCTCGAAGGGTTTAGTGTGTCTGATCAGTTTTCTCGCGCTGAAGTCCAGCAACAAGGGCATCATGGATGAAAACTGCAGCCATGTAATGCAATTGGGTCAAAATCCCATTGCCAGCTTCGCGCAGACCAATATTTTTCGCCTTCAAAATCGATTGAAGCAAGCCAACAATGCTCAGACCATCAGGTGGGAAAGAGAAAATGTGATTTGGGGGCCATGGTGTCTTTATCATATCTGACCGTTTGAGGTTTCCCCCCAGACCGGATCAAAATCTAAGGGCTTGTCTGGCCCACTAGGCGTCTCGTAGTGCCTTGCAGGAAAAAACTTGCTATGGATAGCTTCTAACTCCACCGCCAGGAGCCATTTTTTGCTGCGGAGGAAGGGGAAAACGTCAGCCTCCTAATTTTACTGTCAAGGGTGGTTCGTGTTGGCCGTCTATCCATGAAAACCAACAATGACTGTTTGAACACATGAGATGACCCCAGACAACCTCACGGTGTATTTGTTTGTTTGTGTCTGTCTATTCGAAGCACCCTGTCTTTGGTCCGACAGTGATGGTGGCAAAGAAGCATTTTGTGTGTCCAAGTGGTTGACCTGAACGGGTTTGTGTTCTTTTTCAACACGGCTCTCGTCTTCGCAATGTCCAATACGGTTTCACAGTTGCTTGGCCTGATGAAAAAGGAAACGGAGGATGCATTGGCGTTATCGTATCGGTTCGGTTTGTTTCTTTGGGGGGCTCTGGCTTTTTCGCAACCAATCGCCAGCAAGGGTCAATCCAACAACTTACAGCCATCATCCCAGCAAGGTCAGAATATTGTGGTGCTTTACGGTTTGGAATGCCTCCATTGTCACGAGCTTACTCAACACTAAAAACCATAGCGTCTTCTGGTTTGGGGACTAACGAGGAGCCGGGTGTTGGGTTTTATTCCAATTCCTTATAGGATTATTAAGGCCATTCTGGGATTCTTATACTATTATTATAGGACTAGTATAGGATTATTGAGATGTAGTGGTTGTGGGTCTTGGGGTCTCTGTGGACAGCTCCAAGTTTCAAGCCAGTTGGATTTACATGATGGGTCTGGCGGAATGCTATGATCTGCACTTTGTACGTGTTAGAAACATTTTCTGCCACCTCTAATCTCGTCATACTTCCAACATGCCAGTGGGGTTCCATGTGTGACTTATATGCAGATTATAGCACACCGAGGTGACAATGGATCCATTCCTTTGCATGAACATATGTAGGTACTCCGTATTACTTTGTACATGTATATGCATGTAGTACCTAGGTGTGGTAGTACTTTGTAACATCTTCCGTGACTAACTTAGGATTGTGGTACCAGAAATAGCTCAGTTTTCAATTTGAAAATTGCAACGATAGAAATCGCCGTGATCCGCTGTTGATCGCTCCAGCTTATAGGGTACTATCAGGCGATGATAGAGCTTCTCAGCACTAATTGAAAATACATACGGAGTATTACGGGCGGAAATGTACCCCAGATTCTAGCTCCCACACCCGGGAGCGCTAACAGGCGAGCGGGCCAACTGGAGCCCGCTGACTCAATGACTCAATGCCTCGAGAGCAGTGCCTTTAGCAGTACTCCGTAATTGGCCGGCCAATCGCAAACCACAAGCCAGTGGCCTCGGTTTGGAATTCCAGTTGACGTAACCCTCCTGCAGGCGTATATTCGCAATCCATGGGCATCATCCTCGCCTTCTTCTCCCTGCAATGAACGCTCCTCTCGATGACGCTCTCCTAAACCTTCGCGCAGACGTGCATATGCACCATACGTTGCAGCAATGGCGGGTGATGCTGTTCTGGCCCCCGCACTATCGTCTTCTAAAGCTGGGGTCGCTTCATCCTCCGGCGTAAGCCACGGCGTCAACGTCCACGCTCCTCCCGGCCAACTTCTCCGTCGCTCAAAGACCGTCGACGAGACGTCGTTATCGATGCGAACAGGATCCATGCCGAGGCGCTTCTCTTCCGACTCATCGTCCGAGTCGCAGCCGCGAAGGCGGTCCTCCGCCTTCTCCGAGTACAGTCTGAATGAGGCTCGCGATATCCTCAATCCGCGCCCGCACGTTCATGGGGCCAAGCTGGCCCAACAAGAGTCATCGCCGTTAGCGTCCCTGTCGTTGGCCTTTGCCGTGCTCCCCGCCATCGCAGGGGTGTTGTTTAAAAATGGAAGCTCCGTTGTCACCGATGTGATGCTCTTGGGACTGGCTGCCATCTTCCTCCATTGGTCGGTGACACAGCCGTGGTAAGTGATAATGACGACACAATTCGAAGTCCATGAGTCTCTGATGATGTTTGGCAGGCAATGGTATCATGCAGCCCAAGAAGTGCGGGTACGTGAGGAGAGCAGTACCGATGCCGCTGTCGAGGATGACAGTGACATCGATTCTCCTGGGCGAGAACCTGCTTCCCCTGCTCCACTTTACGATGTTCCAGAGGAGGAGGAAAAGGAAGACGGACCGACCAAGTCGGAACCGCAAAAGCCAGAGCAGACTCGAGAGAAGCAGAAGGCGACCCGGCAACAAGCTGCTCTGAAGGAGCTCTACCGATATGAGGTCCTGGCCCTTTTCTCCTGCTTTGTTCTTCCCTTGCTTAGCGCATATCTTCTACATGCTATCAGATCACAACTGAGTCGACCGTCAGAGGGCCTTGTTTCGAATTTCAACCTGACTATATTCCTCCTGGCCTCAGAGTTGCGAGTTCTCTCTCACATGATTAAACTTGTTCAATCTAGGACTTTGCATCTTCAGAGAATAGCACATGAAAGCTCCTTTGGCCGCTCGGCTGGAGTTGGTACCCGGATTTCTGAGATGCTTGGTAGACTCGAGAGGCTTGAAGCTCTTTCAGCAACGAAAGACCAGATGTTGACAGACCAAGGGGCTACATCAGATTCAACAAAGGCAACTCTGGCCCGAGATGTGCGCAATACGATCCAGCCTGAACTTGATGCCCTGAATCGAGCAGTGAGACGGTACGAAAAGAAGGCTACACTTCTGCAACTTCAGACGGAATCAAGATTCTCGGAGGTGAATGCGAGACTAGAGGACGTAATTGCATTGGCAGCAGCGACTGCGAAGAACACGGCCTCTCGCAAGACGCTTCTTACATGGATGGCAGAGTCTGTCAGTATTATACTACTGTTTCCGTTTAAAGCCGCGCTGCAAATTCTGGCTTTGCCTTTGAAACCGATAGTTGCCTTGGCGAACAGGAATAAACGACAACCACCTGCGATGGGTAGGGCAGCTCGAAACGGCAGGACGGGCAAACCTCACATGCAGGTGAGGTATTCCGATCGGTTACCAACGAGAGTGACGAAGAAATGAAGCCACTACACTATTTTACCTAAATTCACACTTTGGAGGGTTTGGAAGGTTTGGGACAAGGTCATTTGTTGGAATTCGTGGATTTGGGCAGCGGGGAAAATTGCCGGCGTTGGGAATGCGTTTCGTATCTTCTTTTTTGTCTACCTACATTGGTTCTCACTCATGTCCGCAGAGTGACCATGTAATTAGGTAGGAGAACTCTGGAGGGATTGCAGTCGGTTTATTGTAATATTTTTAAGCCTTTCGCAAGCACATGAAAAGAATGATTACAGGCAGTATTCAACTCTTCCTACTGATATCATGCAGGTAACGCGTCCTTCGCACTAACTCCCACGCAACAATCTGTGCTATTAATCTTCAAACATAGGAATCTTCAAACACTTGAGATTCTTTGAGGATGCTCTGCTCTCTATTACGAGTAAGGTATGATGCAATAGGGAGTACTTCGTACGAAGTACAAATCCTGGAATCATGGGAATCTTGGTTTCTCGGCTGTCGATTGGATATCGGCGCAATACGAGTGAGATTGCACGGGCTCGGTCAGATAAATTGCCTGCCGGGGCCTTCGGATCGCCTGCTGCTCGCTCCGAAGCTGGGCATACGGCAGTTGAGACAGGGGAGTTTTACGTCTCCGCTCTGATAGATTGGAAATCAGTCAATCATATTACGAGGATTCGCGATTCCAGGAATTAAGGAGAAATTATTACGGAGGATCGAAGTCATCAAAAAGACTCCGAAATCGTACGGCATCAAAGTGATGTGATGGGGGCGACAACCTGCAGCTCTCGCGTAACTCGTCCCACATGTTCCCATGTAAGCTCCCATCGGGATCCGGCATTGGTTGGCCAAGATTACGGGATCCGAGGCTGAATGGCCGAGGAGTGCATCGCCACGTCTTGGCAAGGAGTTTCCCTGCCTCATTGTGTGAATTGACAAGAACCGACAAATGCTCATGTGCCACGGTATAATTTTCTAGCTCCGTTGCTCCATTGTTTTTGTGAGATGGAGGAACTTTGACCTAGGTAGGCTCCGGCCAACGAGTCTCCACTATCTCCGGGGAATGTTGTTTATGGCAGGGAACTTGCCGGTGATAACAGTGTAATAGGAGTGGTATATGGCATGGTTGGACACTGATGATGAGTTCACCTAGGTAATATTAGCTAGCTGGTTAATTCCTCTGCGCCTTTCGTGTTGTTGGCGTAACTAAGAAAGGTATTTTCTTCTTCTTGGTCACAAGGCCCGTCAGACCGCCGAGGCAGCTCGGTGTAAGTTCAGGATACGGAGCAGAGCGTGTCAAAAATGCAACCCACATGGGCTCGTATGCAGGTGAATAGCGACTGGGTCTGAATGGCGCCTGGATGAACCAATTCGTTCTTTTGGTGTCTCTTGGCTGCAGGTCAGTTCGCATCAATCAATGTCTGGGCGGGGGGGAAGAAGAAAGCGCGCTTTGTGTTTCTTCTCCTTGTCGTGATGGCGCCCAAGGATCCAAGACATTGCGCGTAGGAAAAGGTGGGCCTTTAATTTCATGGCCAACCAACAAGAAAAGAAGAAAAGACCAGACAAAAGATATCCATCGGTATCGCCGGCGCCGGTCAGATGTGCTAGACAGGGCGTGCGGATCATTACTCCGTTGTGTGCCATATACTGCGTACGCGGGACGTCATACGCAAGGGAACCACAACATGGTTTATTGATGGGTACAAAATGATTTTTTGTTTTTGATTCAGTCAGTTAGCTGATGAGAGCGGTGGATGATAAGGAAGGATAAGAGTGTCTCTTGTCTGTGAGCGAGATATTTATTGTCGGACAACGAAGCTGCAGGTTTCGAAGTAATGCGTGCTCGTACATTGTGTAGCCCAACAATTGAGACGGGCAGCGGTGAGCAAGCATGTCTGGTGAGCTGTTGTTCCTCAAACAAAGACTTGATGAAGGACAACGCATTACTTCGTACACACTACACGCTCACCGTCCAGCCAGTTTTTCCACACCGACAAGGAGCTGCCCGGTTGGATAGGTAGCTGGGAAGCTTCAAGGCTGTGTTTCGGCGTTGTGCAGCTGGACACGCTGGAGCTCATGAGTGGCTAGCAGCCTTTCAGCCCTCTAAGTGCAAGCTCATCCAGCGCAGGCGTCTGCTTGCTCGAGTTTAATGCGAGGGGGTGTTGATGCAAATGCGCATTACCTACTACTAATACTAGTAGCAGTCGCGGGGACAGTGGCAGGGGACAGGAGTTTAGTTTATACTTGGAATAATACGGAGTACGAAGTAGTAGTAGTAGTACTTAGATGTATGAAGTGCTCGTGGCACTACTCCTGAGAGCCAGAAGCTAAAGCGATCGGACCCTAACGGACGGAATCCGGCAGGCAGGATTTGGCTTTTCCGAGATCGCGGGCATCCGATCGGAGTGAGTCAGGAAGCTGTTTAATAAAACCCTTATCCAATTGTTTTATTGAAAACATGCCCGTAGGAATAGCATACTGAGGAGATAAATTCTCCGATTAATTGACTCGGATTACGCGGAGGATCACAAGGGACGGTGTGGAAATGGCGACAGGGCTGTGACAAGGCGTTGGTGTTGATACCAGCTGGACAGCCTACTCGTACGTAGTGGTGAGGTAATGCTCATAAAAGAAAGTTCGTTTGGGGGGGGGGGGGGGTGAGACCGCCACAAACAAACCAGCCCCTCAACCTGATAATGCTATTGAGCGGAGAATATAGCGTATCTGCTGATGAGTAACTCGAGATGTCGTATTGCAACAGATCAAGAAACAAGAAAACGAAAACAAAAGAAAAGAAAACGCCCGCAATGGATCGAACAATGGATGCATCATGCAGGATTCTCATGAGTGACAAAAACTTGACCTGACTGCCCGAACAGGCAACTTCCCCAATTCCAGTCCGCTATTGGTGCGCCGTTTTTGGGCTGGCCAATTGGCCCCCGCTAGCTGAAAGCGGATGGCCTCCCCGTCTGGCGTCTGGGAGCTAAGCCGGTACGTACTTCCGGCCCCTCCCTCTCCTACTCGTGGCTGCTCCTGCCCCTGGCCGCAGTGACCGGTACATGGGGGGTACCTGAGACCCACAAGGTTCCTGCATGCAATCTCTGCCGAGCCGTGCCATACCCTTGTCGTCCAATCTTGCGCGCTACTCGTACCTCGACTTTGTTCTCTCTCGCAACTCACACAGGCTTTCGCCTAACACAGCTCGACCATCGAACCAAGGCCAGCCATGTCTGATCGACATGTCAGGCATTTCTCACTCGGCGCAGCCCAAAAGTCCAAGCATCATCTCGGTGGCCGCCAGAATGTACCCAGCGGTACCCCGTACATGTTGCGAGTGCCCCCAGAGCGCCCAACCTTGCATGGATGCCTTGTGTTTTTTCTTCTTGTCTCCTCCACTCACCACAGCTGGGAAATTGGCTGCCCAATACGGAGTAATCCATGGAGTCATGGATGGCTTTTACTACCACTAGTACGGAGTACTACTTGCTACTACTTCGGACCTGGTCAGCCGGGATCTTCTCATCCTGCCCTCTCCACAGGCGCTTCCCGCGATTCCGGTCCGCCAATCGTGCCATAGGCGAAAAGCTAAACTATTAGCTTAAACCATTGCATTGAAGGTCCTGAGTTATCCGCATTCACAATAGACGGAACCGTCTTTTGTTGTTGCTCTCCCGTCTTGTTAACTTGAGTGTTTCTCCTCTTTCATATCGCACTGCCCTTCCCCGTCTTTCTCTGTCTGTCTTACTTTTGAAAGCGGTCTATTCATCCACCTGGTGATTCATCGCAGTGGTCTTATCGACGAGACCGTTGCTCTCTTGTGCTGTCTGATTCTGATTTGGTTGTGCTCTCCACTTCCAAAGCTGTGCTGCTGCTGCACACGACTCCTGCCGTACGGACCACCAGCGCCCCGTGTCTCACACGCGCCACCATCCGCAAGCGTACAGTGTAGTCAACATAATTAAAAGCCATTGCTGCTTTCTTTTGCAACTTTGGCTGGCGCGGGTTCTTTTCTCTAACCGCCTCCCCCCTTTCGGCTAGGCTTTCGAGAGATCATGCTTCGTAGGCCTACGGAAGCTGTTGGTAGGACTCTTTGATACTGACTTCTCTAACATCCACGGCCGACGACATCGACACGGCATCATAGCAATCATGCTTCCCACAGCGACGCGCATATGGGCTTTGGTATGCCTCGTTCTGGCTTTGCAGCTTGCGGCCGCGAGGAACCTCAATGGTGTCAGACGGGATGATGGTGCCATCACAACATCCGCGATTCCTCCATCCAGTCCTGGACCAGCACCAACCGCCAAGCCAGATGGTAATGGCGATGGAAAGAATGGGAATGGCAACCCGGATGCCTCTGCTACTACGAAGCCACCGCGATCTGCGGCATCCGCAACAACATCTGCCTCGGCCACGCTCACTTCTTCCGGTCCTGTTGATAACTCAACCTTTTTTAATAGTGAGAAATGAGCCCCTTCTGTTTGAACAAAGTATTGCGCTGACCCACGACGACAGCCACTATTCCCGAGGGCCAGCTTCCCATCCAACCCACAATTACACCCGGATTGGGTGTCGCTGGAATCATCATGATCATGACAGGTCTCGTCTATACTCTCGTTGGCATCAAGAACCGCTGGATTCACTCATTCTTCTCGACCGCTTACATTGCAGCCCTTGGTGTCACCGTCCTCATCGTATATGTCATGACTCTCCCGGTCCCTAACGCTATACAAGGAGGCTACGTGGTTGCCATCATCATGTCTGGTTGTGCTCTCGGCGCTGCGTCCGTGTTCTTCAAAGAACTAACCGAAGGATTGGGCTGCGCACTGGGAGGCTTTTGTGTCAGCATGTGGCTCTTGTGTTTGGTCCCCGGTGGCTTGCTTACCAACGCGCCATCCAAGGCCATTTTTATTGCCTGCTTTACCTTGATCGGGTTTGCCTTCTATTTCAGCCGATGGACTCGAGATTGGGATCTGATTGTCATGATCTCGTTTGGCGGCGCCACCGTCATCGTTCTCGGCATCGACTGCTTCAGCACAGCTGGACTGAAGGAGTTCTGGGTCTATGTGTGGAATCTAAATGACAACTTATTTCCACTTGGTGCCACTACGTATCCTGTTACAAAGGGAATTCGAGTTGAAACAGCAGCCATACCCATCATCTGTCTAGTCGGAATCGTCTCTCAGATCAAGCTCTGGAGAATTGTCAGAGATAAGCGAGAGAAGAGGGCAGCTGATCGCGTGGCAGGACAGCGAAATCTGGAAGAAGAGGAGGAAAACGTCGGCCGAGAGATCGAGGAAACAACTGCGCGCGAACGTGCGGAGTGGGAAAGAGTCTACGGTGACGGAACTCTCACCAATGTCACAGCATCTCGTTCCGATGTTGGAGAAATGAGTAACGAGAAGAAGCTGAGAAGTAGTCAAGGCGGTTCCACGTACGCAAACTCCAAAAACGAGGGCATCGAAATGGCGGACATGGACTCGAGCCAATCACCAAAGGTGGGGGCAGATGGTTTGATGTCTGCTGGACAAGCAGAAGAAGGCAAGATCACAATTCGTGTTGCTGCTGATGAGGTCGCTGGGGAGGGCGAGGAAGTGGTGGACGAAAAAGCAGCATCTGGTGATGAGCCACACACGGAGCTTACGGAAACTGGCAAACGAAGCAAAGCTGATGGTCAACGGACTTCTGAGTCAAGTACGGGTAGCAGGCGTACTTCTCGGAAGCAGGCTGTTGTACCGGCTCCCGAAGTCGTTCCGCTCCCTTTCAAGGTGCCAGCAGAGGCGGACACCAAATCCATCGACGAGCGATCATCAGTAGCAACCTTCGCAGATGAAGAGGAAGACGTCCTACCAATCCCTCGCCACCGCCATTCTCGCCATTCGCTTGTTAAGAGACTTTCACAAAACTCAGTCACATTGCTCAGGAGCTTTTCTCAACCATCAAAGCACACGAATGCTGAGCGCCAACTTGACAGCGGCCGAAGCTCCGAAGAATTGGTCGAACCTACATTCCGTCCCCAGGACGACGACCGATCATCTCTTGCTGCTACAGTCGACAATGAGAGCGTGAGTGGGGATGACCGCAACTCCATCTTGAGCGTTGATGATCGCAAGAGTATCGAAATCACTGCCGAATTGGGAATGGCAGAGAAGAACAAAGTGTCAGATCTGAAGGAACTGCCGGCCAACACGACACAAAATGTTGAGAAGGAAAAGAAGTCTGAGCCAGCGACCGAGAACGCAGAAGTGACTGACGCAACTGGCAAACCCAAGTCTCGACCTGCAGCTGCATCGAAGAATGTCGACAGTATCAAGAAGAAATTTGAAGAGTCAAACAAGGCTGCGGGAAGCGTTGAGTCCAAGGTGGCAGATGCACCAGCATCGACTAAAAGCTCAAAGTCCAAGGCCACGAAATCGTCCGAAGCAGGCAAAGACTCGAAACGCAAGACTGATGAAATCCAGGCAGTGCCTACTGTGGAGGAACCAGTTGATGTCACGCAGCCTGAGCCATCCGAAAAGCCCAAGTCAGTTGTATCGGCAGTCTCAGGCCCCGTCAGCTTGACCAAAGATCGTCTGCCAATGTCGTTGTCGAAAGTCGCCTTGTCGTACCGGACGAATGAGTGGGCCAAACACCTCAGCAATGCTGATGCCCCTGAACCAGATGAGATACATGTTGAGCCGGTCGTGCAATCCCCCAAGACGACTAAAGAGGTACCTCGATCAGTTGATGTTGAAGACCTTCAGAAGACTGCTGAAGACGGTGCCTTGCCTCCAGCTGTAAAGCGACCCGACTCACAAATCTCACGCGTTTCATCCCCCCCGCCAATCTCCAGAACTGGATCAAAGAAGGGGGCCCCTGCCAACCTGATTCTCACAGCTAACTCTCCTTCGGATACTCCCCCGATTCGCAGCCCAGGCTCACCTCCTGTTGGCCCCCCTCCCGCTCGATCATCCTCAGTTCAAATGCGACGGTCGTCATCGGGCTTCGCTCCTATCGCTGAGGAGAGTCATCTCGGGACAGGCACCCCACCTATCCCTGAAGAGACGGATCAAGGTGGTGTTCCACTGAGTCCAGCGACCTACCAAAGCGAGCATTCCCCACGACTTCCAGTTCCTGGTGTTGTGTCTTATGCAAGCCCTCAAACACTGCTTGGTCAGCGTGAAACCTTCCTCAGAAACAAATCTCAAGGCAATCTCGGTTCATACACACCAGAACCCCAGGCGGGATTTTATTCGCCCACTAGCGATGAAGGCTCTCTAAACAATTATCCTATGTACGCAGCGACCTTTAACAGCCCTGATCCGGATGACCTCCCACTCAGCCATAGGAAGGAGATGATACGCCAAAGCAGCATGATGAGCTTGCCTGTCTCAAGTCCTGTTCTACAACGCTCGACCAGCGGCATTGAAAGTTCTGAAAATACTGCCTTCAACTCACATCAGCCAAAGAGGAACTCCTCGGTCCCCACTGTCGCGGCAAGGGAGGCTCGGCTGGCCAATTTCCGGCAGTCAGTAGCTCAAGATCTCCGATCATCGACCCCCGGGATACCAAGCTCGGGACGTGAGACCCCATTCGGCGCGTCATCTTCGAGTCTCCTTGGTACCTTTGAGATGCAGAGGAATATGATGATGGAGCAGAAGGAGGCTGAGGCCCAACGGAGAGAGATGCAGAGGCGCGACAAGGAGTGGCAAGATCGTGTCTTCGAAAGCAAGATGAGGAATGGCGATTTGCTCGAGGCTCATCGCGAAGTAATGCGGAAGATGCAAAGTACGGCGAAAGATTAGTAATTTATCGGATTTTGGGAGGGAGTCAACACACCAAAACGTCACGAGTCGAGACGACAGCATATATTTTCCTAAGTATTTTTTCAATCTTTTCTAGTCATTCATTCGACAGTTATTGATACCACGAGGGTTTCTGACTCCGGCAAGCGATGGAACCAACTTTACACACAATATCTTAATGATATAGGGTCTTTTTTGGTGTATATCTATAGAGGGGGTTTATGTAGGGGTGTTTCGGGCACCTGCACGGTTGCTAGGAGTTGCACATACTTCCACCGACGGAATAATTTGATTTCTATCTTCAACAGTGTACTGGCATCTGCGAAGCCAACTTTGATTGTTCGGTACATGTGGATCGTTGTTTGTAAATGTCAAGTTGGTTATTGATTGTATCTGAAGTGAAGCCATATGTCGTGAAGAGGACAGTAATCTCTACTGTCTTCCATCAAGGTAGATTTTTAATGAAACTAGGTTTGGTGCCAAATGTCCATCCAAGCAAATTGGTATTATGCTAAAACACAATACTCTGAAGCTATTTCGTGTTGTAAAAAGAAAAGAAAAAAGAAACCATAGAAAAAACCACATTTTAAACAGTCATGTACGTCTTTTCGTCCCAGTAAGAGTCGGAATCAGAGTGGTAGCACCACTAGTGCTGTTGGCCACCTGTCTGACTCCCTGTCGTTCCGTGTTGTCGTAACGAGGCTTGGTCGATGCCGATGCCGATGCCCATGTCTCCGCTGTTGTTTGCAGGCCTGGACTTTGGCAATGGAGAGGTGCTTGAAGTGTTGAGAAGCGTGGATTCCTCTTCATCGGTCCATGTGGAGCGTGCGGGTTGATGGGATGCCGATGGCTGTGTGACTGCGTGGCTCCATTGGGATGGAAGGTTGAGAGGCTCGAGGGATAGACTGGGAGCGGTGTTGGATTGGGTTGTTTCCTTTGAGGATTTGAAGAGGGAGAGACGGAAGGGGATGGGGAAGTTGAAGCGTGTGCGGAAGAGAAAGGGGTTGGGATTGGGGAGTTGGATGGGACTGTCGTCTGGGCTGTGAGAGGCGGGTATCGAAGGAGGAGGGCGCTGAAGAGCTGTGGTTGAAGCGGCATTGCAATCGATGGAGGAGAGGAAGCTTATGGGTTGGGCTTCAAAGCGGTGGGAACTCGTGTTGGCAGAGGAGCTGTTGATGCTGTTGATATTGAGGTGGTTTGAGGAGGTGAAGGGGTTGCCATTCTTTCTTGATCTACACAAGGTGGTCAGTTAGAAGTCGAATAGGGGTCTCTGTGGAGGTGCTGCTTACCTGGAGTTTGCCGCGAAAGTGCTTGAGCCATTGGAGCTTGAACCAAGTGCCCGTCGATCAGGATTGTATTCTTCATACAGGCTGGGGAACACTTTGCCTAGGCCCATGTATAGCAGAGTCACTCTGTAACAATTCATCGCATCTTTGGTCATGCCAAAGAACAGAAATATGGGCACGGCCGAAGCGATGGGGATGTAGCAGTTGTTTAAGTAGATGCCATGCAGTTCCGTGCTCGGCAAGAACACAATGGTGTTCCAGGGCATGGGCCCGTCATCGCTATGAATGGCACCGTAGTCGAAAGACTCCAGCGGGCCTGTGACGAGCATGTTGCACACGGCTAGGGCTATGACGACTGGGAGGAATGGTGTGAGGATGGAGAGAACCATGAGGTAGAGACGGCGTTTGGTGCGTTGGCTTCTCATGCTGGCGATTCGGTTGCTGGAGAGAGCGGATTCAGTAGCCTTGGCCACTTCGCGAAAGCGCACATACGTTAAAACTGCAGGGTTTCCCCATGGGCGTTAGTTTATGTGATCGACAGGGGAGCTTTTGGCCATGGGGTGTTGGGTGTTGGGTGTTGTTGGTTCTAAAGACTTACCTGCATAAACGGCCGTGATAAGCGAGACAACTGCCGGACCTAGGACGAAGAATAGGTATGGCCAGGCAGGATAGGGCGTCCAGGTGCAGCCAACCAGAGTGCCGACGAAATATCGATGGCTCGCTAGTGGAAAGGTAAACGCGATCATGACGATGGGCAGCGGGAACATGATGAGTGCCTGGATGAGGTTGCGCTGGCGCTTTTCTTTCTGGGTCAGGGGGTTGGCTCGCAGGCTGCCGACCTGGAGGGCGAGGTTTCGCATGATGGCCAGCAAGCATGTCGAAAAGAGTCCGATGGAGATATTATGTATATAGGCGTCGACGTCGCAGAGGCCGTAGCCCGGCCACCAGGATTCGAGATGGTCGTTTCGCCAGATGAGGGCGTTGACAACGGTTCGGAGGTTTTGGACCTCAACATTGAGGATGAAGACGGTGGCAGCGAATTCGCCGTTTCTATAGAGCAGTCGCAGGGGAACGAGACAGACGAGATTGGCGAGGAGCCCGAAGAGCACGCGGCAAACGAGGTTGGCTGTGAGAGCTGGAGTGGTGTAAGGGGCTGCACTTGGGGCGGCGAGGAAGATGGAGGGTCCGTCACGACGGGATAGGTTGTACAAGTGCGGCTCCATGACGGTGGTAATAACAACAGAATAGTTGTGTCTCTTAAAGAGGAAGAAGCTTGAAAAGGGATGATGATATCTCGAAGAACAACAACAACAACAACAACAACAACAAGAAGAAGAAGTTGAAGATGATGATGGATAATCTCTTGGAGGCTAAATCGAAACGAACACAAGTCAAGTTGCTATCAAACGAGAAACAAGGCTGTATAGAGCAACAGCATAGAGCAACAGTATAGAGCTGGGCTATAGACGTATTGGAGCTCAATAGCGAAACAATTAGAGGTCTCCCCGTCTTTGATATCAAAAGAGCCCGGGAGCTGCTGGCACAATTACGACGGCCCACGTCAATAATAAGGGCCGCCAGCAGTCGCCAGGGACGGCTCGGAAAGACATCTCTGGAGGAAACAAATGCAGTGACACGGCCAGAAAAGAGACAAAAAAAGAGGACCCCATGAGAATCACTGCATTGAAGGCTCAGCTCCATCCATGTTGAATTAGCTATCATATGTCATTCTGCACGGAAACGGCGGGTGTTGAGCCATCGTGACGCGGCAATCAAGTAAAAATGCGTGGTGGACAAGTTTGCCCCCCCTGGCGCTGTTTAAGATGGCGTCTATTGACGAGCTCTATTGTCACCCGAATTAGGAAATGCCGTGCATACAGCTGCCGCGCCTTTTACTGCGGCAGAGCGGGAACGAAGCACGAAAAAGGAAAAGCCATCGGCAGTGGCTTGAGGAGCCCCGGCTCAAAGCGTCCAAGTCACGAGATTAACATGGTTTGTTTGAGAGCTCGGCATGCATTGCGGCGTCCTGAGGCTGAAGCTAGAGGGAGTTGACATGAGCAGAAGGAGAGGCCGTTACTGGTCGGTTTGGCTGACAATGGACTGTCATTTGCAAGAATTACTAGAGGTGGGCAATCCATGGGCATATGTGACAAGGGGGGACGAAGGCTGTGTGTCTCTGAAATGGTGATGAGTGGCATCCACGTCAATACGCCTCTTACAGTCTGATGGTGATGCTCCCATATAGCGATAATTTTGTGGAAATGAATAAGACTTGCTTAATGCATTTCCCATAGGAGAATGCACCTATTACAGACTATGGAGCTATCGAGAATATCCGTAACTTAGTCAGCTGCGCCGCTAGCCAATCGGCTTCCCGCTAAGGGAGAAGGGAGACCTAATCTTATCTCCCGTATCGCGTCAAAGCTCCGACGCGACCCCCTCCATTAGAATTGGAATCCAACGGAAATACCACTGTACGATCGCAAACGAGATCATCGCTGCCGTCTGCTATCTTCACCCTCTCGAAGTATTCCGAAACTCACAACTCAACAATGTCGTCATTCCTCTTCCGTCGCGCAACTACTGCTTCGGCCGGCGCTGCCCGTGCCTTCAGCACCTCCTCCCCTCGTTCCGTTGCCCGCATCTCTATCATCGGCAACCTGGCCAACACCCCGGAGCTGCACGCCGTGAGCAATGGTCGCGAGATCTTCAAGTATGCTGTCGCTAGCAATGCTGGATCCAAAGAAAACCGCCAGACCAGCTGGTTCAAGGTTACCAGCTTTGCGACTGAGGGCGGCCGTAGGGACTTTATGTTGAGCATCCCTAAGGGGTATGTTGCTTGGAATTAGACTCGGAATTGGCATATTTACTAACGGGTCGCAATCAGTTCTCTGGTACTTGTCGAAGGTGATGCCACGATTAGCAACTACCAAGATGGCGAGGGCAACACCCGAAACAGCCTTAATATTGTTCAGCGTATGCTGCGCCCCTCCCTTTCCCTACCGATGACGTTAACCGTGAATCCCAGGCAACATTGAGGTTCTCAGGCGCCCCCAGGTCCCTGAGCAGGGCGAGTAAAGGCCGTATTTTGGTGAAAAGAAGCCCGTAACAAAGGGGCCGGTTTATGACAGTGCGCTATGTATAGCTTATGTTTTGACGAAATCTCTCTCCGCTCAACCCTTTTCGTTTGTCAGACGTTTAATGTGTTTGAACTTGGGCTTGTAAAGTTACGCGTGTACAAGTAAATCGATGCCCGAATGAAATGCCACAACCTATTCCCCACATTGCTTGTCTGCTTTCTCGATCGGACTGTCAGTCCATACAGACCTCAATTCAAACGGCCATTTTCTCATTCAGTGGGTCCGGGACTGGGTCCACTATAATTGGTGCATCCTGAACTTGGACAAACGCATCAATACCGTTTGGACTCTATTCCTAGCTAATCAATGCGATCTAGGCTAAACCAGATAACAACTATCCATGCAACCATAGCCAGCAGCAACGCCGCCCTCCTCGCTCTTATCCCCCTTGGTCCGGAGCAGGTATCCCGCGTCCTCGTTGTGACGAATCTCCCCGGTACTCTGGTTCCACAGACAAGTACCATATATACCCAATTCGCAGATAACACCACCTTGTTCTATACGACCGTTACGCAGAATGATGTTCGAGATTGGCGGGGGAGTGATGAGCTCCATGAGGATGTATGAGCCCCAATGCGACTCTGGCGTGGCCTTGAGGAATTCTGGGATGGCGCTGCGATAAATATTGTTGCCTCCACCTTCGCGTTGGGGCTTGAGAACGTATGCTTTGCAGAGTTCTGGGTCCAGGGCCTTTTTGCGAGCGTCTAGGCCGGCCTCGGAGGTATCCATTGGGTATATGTTGGTGAAAGTCTTCCGGAGCTCTTCCGCAGACCCAGTGTCGTCTTTGATGAATCGTCCAAGAATCGATGGAGCAGATGAGGAACGAGGCGTGGCGAGCACCTGCTGCACCTTCTTCGTGCCGGCGAGCTGGGTGAGAATAGTCGGGCACTTGATGGCGGCGGAGCGCTCCAGCTGATATCTCACGTTCCAGGCCTTTTGATCAGGGTGGTCCTCAGGTCCATAGGCAGCCCGCAGATAAACGACGGCTACCTCAAAGACCTTGGATGGGTTTCGGGGCAGGTGATACAGAAGCTGGCGCGATGGCGTATCGGCTATGGATGTGTGTTCAAGAACGTCTGCCAAGGCCAATCTGAAGACTGGTATTGTTGAGGATTTGGCGACCTGGTACTCTATATGGCGCTGGTCAAAGACGTTGCGCTCGCCGCCTTGTACCACGAAGAGGACGCATTTGGGATGACCACGTTCGGAATTTCCATAGGCATGATACGCAGCTGTAATACCAGCGGCCAAACCCTGTATGCTTCCATTCTCAGGGAGATCGAGTGAGCCAGCCGCTATGGTATTGTCCAACAATGGATATTCAGTGGTCGCCAGATACCTGTGCGTGTTTAGTCATCCTGGTTCATAGAGCTCTTCCGGTGGTTATTTAAAACTCACTTGTGTAACTGTGAGGTGTAAGACGATAGTCCACCGAACGACGCGGCGATCGTGTTGAACTCGACCTGCTTTGCCTGAACGGATGGCGAAGACGTGGATGTATCTTGGTGAACCATGTAATCAGATCTGAACAACCCTAGGGATAACGGCTTGAAACCCAGTTAGAAACTCTGGCTGGGCCTTTATTCTGTGAGAGCCAGTTCCTGCGTACCTGAGTGTAGCCTTCGGCCTTCACGCGGACATGAATGTCCCATAGGTTGCGAATGAAATCGTCGCCATCAATGACCCTGAACCATGGAAGTCAGCACCGAACACCGTCACCGCAGATGGTAACCTACTCCTTGACAGTTTGTTCCAGAAACGCCTCATCACGGCTTACAGAGGCATAGAGCTCGTTGTAAGCCTTCTGGACCGACTTGCCCTGGAGGAAACATTGCCGGGGGAAAGGACTCGGGAAGAGTGTGACTGGGACGGTGATGGCGGTGATGCCATTGGGATCTACTTCAGCCGGGACAACTGCAGGAGGCGGCCGGATGGCGAGGCCGTTGGCGATGGACCAGTCCTTGACTGTTTGGACGAGGGCATCTCTCTCTGCGTCTTTGAGTGGTGGGGGGTATTCCCCGCTCGTTAATGCGGTCATACTGAGAGGAATGGAGACAAAAATATTACTGAAATATTCAACACAATTAAGTTCTTATCGCTGTGTTAAGGAACGGCCGTGGGTGGTGAGCTCAAAAATATCTATGAGGAGAGAAACGGGAGTTGAAGGTTGACGCCTTGTGATGGCGGAAACAATGGATGCCATTCGAAGTGGATTATTAATGGCTTTGGGGGCACTGAAGAACATGAAGGAAGCCTAGGCCAAAACAGAGACGACTGACTGCTCCAGTGTTGAACACAACAGAGGCAGATATTTTCTTTTTCATCATTTGATTTAAAGGTGGAAGAATATCAACCACTGCAACTGAATATAACCTTTTGTTGAACTGAGTTGATTTGTCTGATTCTCGAATTGAGTGCTCTGCTCTGTACACAGTGTTTGTGGCTTTTGCCGCAGGCCTGTAATGCCCATTGGCAGTGGAGGCTTCCAACACTAAGAAAGTAATGCTACCTAATGGTTACCATCGATCGAGCGACCCAGATTTTCTCAGCCGCCACGATTCTCAGATCTTGTGACGCGAGATTCAGCCCGACTACAAGACCTTACCTGTAATTTGAGCTGCAACCAACAGCTGGCAGAGTTTTGTTTACCAACAGTTCTGGGCGACTGGGCACCGCACAGAAGAACATTCTAGAGCACTTCACCTCTTCACTGGAAGAAAAAAAGCCTCCATGCAACAGTGTCACGTGACCTCGCTCCAGTCCCGAATGCCCTTATCACCAAGTTAACGCGTCGCCTCTTCAGAGATGATGGCCAATAGCGCCCACAGTTGAGTTACTTTCGCTATTCGAAAGTCGACGGCATCTTATGCGCTGAATCTCCTGTGATCCATCGGCGTTATTCGAAAGCAAAGAAGGCATGCCCAGTCCTGTTTCGCCACGGCAAACGTTGGTGACTCTCAACTTCATCTCCCCACAAGGCTGGTCTGAGGCGTCTGCACGGCGCGTGCGCACATAAGAGAGAGAGCTTGGGTCTAAGCGCTGAGGCTGTCTTTGTTTGCTACCCTGTGGAGTTTCACTTTTTTCCGATGCACCGGTTGCGCGCGACTCGAAAGAATCTGGTGAGTTGAGTCTTGGAGTTGTTCCACCACTAGTTCATGAGGCCGCACCGCCAGCACTTATTCTTTCATCTCATCTACCATCTTCATCCTTACGCCAGCATCACAAGAATCGGTCTGCAATATTCAGCTGACAATCAAATAGTGGACTCGCTCGTATCGTCCTCAAAGAGTTCTGTGAGGGGAAATGGCCGGTAACCAGGATGGTGACCCGTTCTTATGGGATGTGACGACTGTTTCAGAGGAACTTTGCGCTCACCATCACCCATGGATACGAGATCCAGAACAAGATGCATCAGCCTTGACCAAGAGAATATTAGAGGAGGAGATCGACGGCTACACGCTACTTACCTACGAGTACTATTACTCCAAAATAGAGTTGATGGAAAGCCTCGGCATCAAACCTGCTGGCCGCAGGGGTAAGCTTGCCCATGCCATCAAGAAATATCAAGACAGGAGTGCATGTTTTCAATCCTGGAAAGCCGACTTTTTGAAAGACAGGTCTGCTGAACCAGATCCAACCAACCCTCGCCCCTCCCCGACAGCCGGCGCAAATGGGCCCGAGAATGCACCTTCAAGGGCGATTCTTGACGCTCTTCCCTCTCCGAATCAATCAGAGTCCAAGGAGCCTGCGGACCAAGGCGTTGCCGGAGTACATGAAGGTGGCCCTGGCCTTGTGCCTGAAAGTGATGCAGCGCCTTCAATCCAGCTGCCAAATGAAGGAGAAAATCACTCATTAGATCCGAACCCCTTCTCCGAAGCTGACCTTGCGGAATCGTTAGGTGATGAGACACCCCCTGTGCCAACCAGACCAGTCGACGATGACGGACTAGTCGACGGTGACAGACCCTCAAAGCGAAGGCGTATTGCACCGATAAATTTGAGTGCCCAGCTCTTCGACGATTCGAATCCTCTTACGTCAACGATGCCATCTGAATCCTTCAATCTGGTAGATGGGACTCAACGGTCTGCCGGCCATAGACCAAATCTCCAAGAAAACTCTACGTGGCATGCTTATCTCGGAAGAGGAAAGCTCGACATGTTGGCTGTGAAATCTCCCGCTGGCTCCGCTAGCTCAAGGTTGATGAAAATTGACCAGAAATCCTTTGCCACCCTCTCACCAAATAGACTGCCCCTTGGACAACGAATTGTCGTTGCTCACACCATGCGGAATCTATTGGTAAAAAATTCCCGAAAGGAGGCCCTTATAAACCAGGGCCTTGCTACCATACGATCACCATCTCCATCTGAGGGATCTGGGGATGAAATTGTCAACCTTGAGGACCTACCGGATTCCTGGGATGAAGAAACTCTACGAGAAATTGCCGAGGAAAAGGCTGAAATGGAGGCACGAGAGCGAGAACAGGCGCGCTATCTCACACAGGATGACGTGGAAAACATCTTGAAAAAATCCATTCAAGATATGACAGCGAAATGGGAGGAAATGAAGCTGCCCAGGTACCAACGCAAAGCCTACAAGCTGTGGACAGATGTCCGGCGACGTGAAAGAACCAAGAAGAGCATAATCGAGGCACAACAACAAGCCGAATTTTACGACCGTCGGATTAGGAAACTCTGTGCAGAGATCTTGAAGGACAGATGGCAGAAAGAAGAGGAAGTTTGCACCCAAGCTCGAGTGATGGAACAAAGCCTGGAGGACAAGCTGTACCGTTTGTGGTTGATTGGCCTACTGGAGTCGCGAGTCCCGCCGCCCAAGCCCCAGGGCATTCCAAAGCCGAAGGCTCAGCCCAAGGCTCCTTCTACGTTTATGGATGATGAAATATTGACTAGTTCAGACGAGGATGATTTCATCATTCCTGACGAAGAGGAAAACGATAATGGTATCCATGAATCTGCTCAAGCCGTCAACTCTTCACCAGCACTCAGTCGCCGCCACAAGAGCTCCACGCCATTTGAGCGGGAGTCTTCAATGTACGTGGATCTCACACAACTGGAATCCCCGGAGAAACTTCCAGATGGTGAGGCGGCAAGGGATGTCATTGATTTGACGGTCGCCACCCCAGTCAAACTGAAGAGCGAGGCACAAACATCTCCGATCCGCAAAGAAGCTAGGGACGATGTAATCGCGGATATAATTGCAGATACACCACCAATCGACCAGTTGGGGAGCATGTCTACAATCGGAGAACTCCCTCCTACTCACTGGGCCAAGCAAAAGGATCGCTGGAGGTTGATTATCTGTATGATGTGGAAACTCACACAAGCTCGTCGCCAATGGATACTTGGAATGGTTCAGGAGAAGTCGGCCCCAGAAGTTTGGGATGCCTCAATCAAACTTCAAATGTCTAAACCCCTCACACAAGAATCGCAGATAGAAAAGGATGATATACGAACTGCGGCATTTGATCTCACGAGAATCTTCCTGAGCTTTCTACGGTGTCGACATTCCAAAGAAGCTCGAATCATGAAGCTGGAGAAGAAAGACATCAATCGCCTTCGGGACAGCAAACGTGGACTCTTCCCTGCTTTTTGTGCTTTCATTAAAGAAGTAGCCCCAGATTTCCCACAGGACAGCCAAATCTTCAGACCTGATGCTTTCGACGAGGAAATCGAAGGAGAGGAGGATGCCGGCGAGGTTGTTGATGACATCATGAACACCCCATCCAAGCGCAAGCATGTGGCCAAGGAGATTGTCCAAAACAAAGAAGGTGTAGACCTGAGAGAGCGAGAGAGAAGACGTGTTGAAGAACAAGAAACGCGCCGGTTGAAACTTCGAGCTAATTTGGCTGCTTCTGATCTCATGGCGGTGGATAAATCTCGAATTATTATAAATGAGAGCAAGCAGGATGATCAATCGTTCATATATGTCAATGAGGAAATCGGAAAACGCATAAAGGAGCACCAGATTGAGGGAGTGCGATTTCTATGGAACCAAGTCGTTCTCGACGCTGATGTCCGTCAAGGATGTCTTCTTGCACATACAATGGGCCTGGGAAAGACTATGCAAGTCATTACTTTCCTTGTGGCGATACGTGAGGCTGCAACTTCAGAGGATGTGTCCGTGCAGGCGCAAATCCCTGAGGACTTGAGGAAGTCCAAGACCCTTATTATATGTCCGTCAGGCCTGGTCGACAACTGGATGGATGAGATTCTGCTGTGGGCACCTGCAGGTCTCCTTGGCCATCTGCGTAAGATTGAGTCACGGATGCCCGAGGAAGATCGTCTTTCATCAATTAAGGACTGGGAGAGAGAAGGTGGGGTTATGATTATTGGATACGATCTGTTCAAGATGACTGGAAAGAAGCATGAAAAAACTATCGCACCGATACTGTTTGAGGCACCGAACATTGTCGTTGCCGATGAAGCACACAATCTCAAAAATCCCAACAGTCAGCTCCACCAGGTATGCGAGAAATTTCAGACTAGAAGTCGGATCGCCTTGACCGGCTCCCCACTGGCCAACAACGTTGAGGAGTATTTTGCCATGATTAACTGGGTGGCGCCAAATTTCCTTGGGCCAATTGAAGAGTTCCGTAACATATACGCGAATCCAATTCAGCGCGGTTTGTGGCACGACAGTTCTGGCTCTGACAAAAGAACGGCCCTCAAAAGGTTGGAGACATTGAAGATGACAGTGGCACCGAAAGTGCAGCGAGCTACCATTCAGTGTGTCAGAAACGACCTGCCTCCCAAATACGAGTTTGTCATATCTGTTGCGCCCACCGAGATCCAGAAGCGACTCTATGGGCTTTATTTGAACGGTGTGGTACTGGGCGTGGCAAAGGCCTCATCAGCCAGGGTTTTTGGCATGATGAACGACCTCACGCTTCTGTGCAACCATCCTCGTTGTTTCCACCAAAAGGCCCAAGATATCCGGCGAAAAGTTCAAAACGGGCCGGACGGCGCGGAATCGTCATTTCCAGACGGCATCATACCAGCCGTTCTTAAGGAGACGAATGGGCATGACCGTGATAATCCTGCCTTGTCGCGAAAAGTTGAATTTCTTCTTCTTATCCTGGATGAAGCTCGCAAGGTGGGAGACAAGGTCCTTGTATTCAGCCAATCTATCCTAACAATAGATTTTCTCGAGAACCTTCTCCAGATGCAACAAAGGCGCGTGTGCCGACTAGATGGTTCCACGGCAGTTAGCAAGCGGCAGGAGATGATAAAGAGCTTCAACACCGGCAATCAAGAAGTCTACTTGATATCCACAAATGCTGGCGGCGTGGGTCTCAACATCCAAAGCGCCAATCGCGTCGTCGTCTTCGACTTCAAGTGGAATCCCGTTGCCGAACAACAGGCTGTCGGACGTGCGTACCGTTTTGGGCAGAAGAAGACGGTTTTTGTGTATCGCTTCCTCGTTGCGGGCAGTTGTGAAGAGGGACTACAAAACAAGACAGTTTTCAAGATGCAGTTGGCGTCGCGCGTGGTGGACAAGAAGAATCCAATCAGCTGGGGTAAACGGTTGAGCAGCCTGTTCCGTCCGCTCGACCCAGTGCCGGCGAAAGATTTAAGTCCATTTCTTAACTTAGACAGTGTTTTAGACAAACTGATACGCGACAAAGGCGAGGCTATTCGACAGATTGTCTCAACGGATACTTTTGAGGAGGAAGATCACATGAACCAGCTAACAGCCGAGGAGAAGGGAGAAGCCCAGGAGCTCTACAACGCACAACGTGTGCGGCATACAGACCCCGCGAGATACGATCGACTGGTTGGGGAAATATTCCAAGCAGAGCAATCTAGGATGTTCCAGCCTACCACCAGTCAATTTCCGAACAACCAATCCCCCCAAAACGCGACGCATGACTTGTATATCCCTAGCGTTAACCAGTCGATGGATGGTGCTTCAGACAGCCCTCTAGTGCTGCCGCCACCCCAAGCACAGCATGGTGTTGTGGCACCAGGCAACGCCCAGGTAAGTGACTCGGTCCCTTTTGCCGCCACCAACTAACGAAAGCTTTGTCTAGCCACAGCCTGTATCGACAATGCCAACGACGGCCCCGTTGCCAATGGCTGGTGCGAATACGTATTTCGGCAAGGACGCTGAGACTGCTCCATCCATGGACACCAGACTGTCCACCAGACTGTCCACCACGTCACAAAGCCCGATGGGAGTGTTGGAGGCCACGCCGGCGACTAAGAAACCCGGGCTGTTCAGCCAACCTCGAAGCCAAAGCAAACAAGACTTTGAGAACAAGCTAGTTTCGATCATAGAAAGCCTCACTGTTAGGAAAATGCCCGAGTCAGCGGAACCAGCAAAGGACGTAAGTCAGGCCATCACGTCGAAAATTGACAAGCATCGAAAAGAACAGGCATTCGGCTTTCTGCCTGACAACCAACATTGGCGCTTACTCCTGGACGTCATCGAGGCTCACTCTCGAGTCGTGCCGGCAATTGTTTCGGGATCCTGGACGCCGCGCTTCCTGGCTCTCAGCACAGTAGAAGAAATACAACGAAGGGTTGCCCTCTTGGAAAGCCTATCCGAAGAAGAATTCCAGGCTCAGTTGCATAGAAAAGGGAGGGCACGAGACCCCGATGTATGACAACTTCCCGCCCACGACTCCGTCCCTCGAAAGACCGATGTGCAGAATTGGCTAACCGTTTGACAAAAAAGAATCTTGACAACATACACAGATCATATGTTCAATCGCCTAGAGCTCTAGAGGACATGGAAGTCATGCGACAGGCTGTCGATAGACGGCAGCGAAGCTTTCGATTGCCTACCTGGGCGAGTAAAGTGCTTTCCGAAAACCGAAGCGAGACCTCGTAGGCCGGGAACTGGGTTTGGTGGACGGGGGGCATTTGAAGCAAGGCATTGGGTTTAGAGAAGCGGTTTGGCTTTTCAGCGGGAAACGAGTACGAGTATGGGCATGAACATGGGGTTTGGGGTTTGGCGATTCGGCTGCTGCGCGGTGCGGCTCGATGTGGCGTTTGAGGGGGCGCTTTTTTGCTTTCGACGCTGCATGATTGATTGATACCCGCCCTAAATTCCCTTCTTCGGGGTATTTTTCTTTTCTCCTTTTGCTTTTCCCAGGTACTACTCCGTATCTACTAGGCATTAGGCCCGGGGCTGAACACCGAGAGTCCGTAGAGATGTAGGAATTATGCACGTAATAGTGCAATATAAAAATCGGGACTCGGAGCCGAGAAACAAGGGTCTCAGATGGGCCAATAACGAGCGAGGTAATTCTCCATGCAAAAATGCGGAAGCATCGAAATCCGTGGAATCGTCCGATGTCTGACTGGCTGAACACAGGTCTGACAGACAGGGTGGTGTGGATCTCTCCGAGGCGACTTTTCGGGGTGCCCCGATTTTCCTCTTGTTCGTTCCAAGTCTTTCCATTCCTTCGACACCATTTCTTCCTTCACACTTACAAAACAGCACATTTCCCCCCTCATTCAATTAGTGACCTCTCTGCCGTTGGTTGTTATCGAGACACACGGCAACGAGTTCTCTTTTTGCTCCTTTTTTTTTCTAGTGGAGCCTTGCAACCTTTTGCAGCTAAACGCCATTTTGCTGTGTGACTCGACTCTACTCCGGACAGTGTCGCTCGCTCACGCACTTGATCGCAACCCGCTCACTGCTCAAAGGACTTGTTCAGAAATCACCTCATCTGCGGTCCTTTGCAATGGATAGCGTCTTGCGTCAGTCCAAGGCCATGTGCCCCTTCTTGAAGGCGGCGTCTCCGGCTACCCTGCGAGCCCTGTCCACCACGGCTCGTCCGCGCGCTTCGCCGTGCGGTGGCACCATGTCCAAGCTGCAGCTGTACGCCCATCGCTGCCCCGTCATGGGAAAGGCCATGGCCGTCCAGTCGTCCAAGTATGGCGCTGCTGCTGGCATCCGTGCCTTCTCGGGCCAGCCGAAGAGTCGCAAGGCGGGGCTTCATACGAGCCGCAACCAGGAGGCCAGGGCTGTTGACAGCCCGTTGCTTGATGGGCGTAAGAATGGTATGCTGAATGGCCTTGCACATTTGCTAGTCGTACGAAATTCCGTGACTTGCTGTACTAATGCGTTAAACAGCGCACATGCCTCCTGGCATGACCATTCCCCGGAAGGATGTGTCGCCCTCTGTCGCCGTGCCTGGCAATGCCATCAACTCGGATGGCAAGTTCTCCTACGAGGCGTTTTACAACGCCGAGTTGGACAAGAAACACAAGGACAAGTCGTACCGCTACTTTAACAACATCAATCGCCTTGCTAAGGAATTCCCTATTGCTCACATGGCCAACAAGGAGGAAAAGGTCACTGTTTGGTGCGCCAATGACTATCTCGGCATGGGTCGCAACCCGCACGTTTTGGACACGATGCACAAGACTTTAGATGACTACGGTGCCGGCGCCGGAGGAACCCGAAATATCTCGGGCCACAACAAGCATGCCGTTGAGCTGGAAGCAAGCCTTGCTCAACTCCATGCCAAAGAAGCAGCTCTTGTCTTCAGCTCTTGCTATGTTGCTAATGATGCCACCCTGGCAACTCTTGGCAGCAAGTTGCCTGATTGTGTGATTCTATCCGACAGCCTTAACCACGCCTCCATGATTCAGGGCATTCGACACTCGGGAACCAAGAAGATTGTGTTCAAGCACAACGACGTGGCGGACCTGGAGGCAAAGCTGGCATCTTTACCCTTGCATGTGCCCAAGATTATTGCTTTTGAGTCGGTTTACAGCATGTGCGGCTCAATCGGACCAATCGAGGAGATTTGCGACTTGGCGGAGAAGTATGGAGCCATCACCTTCTTGGATGAGGTTCACGCTGTCGGCATGTACGGCCCAAGTGGCGCAGGTGTGGCAGAGCATCTAGATTGGGACGCACACACCCAGGGCAGGCCTCGCGGAACTATCATGGATCGCATCGACATCATTACCGGCACGCTTGGAAAGGCGTACGGATGTGTGGGCGGTTACATTGTCGGCAGCTCTAAGTTCGTCGACATGATTCGGTCTCTAGCACCCGGATTCATCTTCACTACGTCGCTTCCGCCAGCGACCATGGCTGGAGCCAGAGCCTCTATTGAATATCAAATGGGATATGACGGCGATCGCCGCCTCCAGCAGCTTCACACTAGGGCTGTCAAGGAGGAGCTAAATGCCCGAGATATCCCCGTAATCCCGAACCCCTCACATATAATCCCCATCCTGGTCGGAAACGCCGAGCTGGCCAAGAAGGCTTCAGACATGCTCCTCCAGGACTACCAGATCTACGTTCAGTCAATTAACTACCCCACTGTTCCTGTCGGCCAGGAACGTCTTCGCATCACCCCGACCCCAGGCCACTCCAAGGAGCTTAGAGATAAGCTTGTCGCGTCTCTTGACGAGATCTGGACTCGGCTGGACATTAAGCGCACATCGCAATGGGCTGCCGAGGGTGGCTTCATTGGTGTGGGCGAAGAAGGTAACATCCAGGAGCCCCTTTGGACTGACAAGCAGCTTCGCATTGAGCAGGCTGCCAAGGAAGTCAAGGCCACTGGGGCTGCCAACAACCATGGAATGACGGAGGCTCTCCTTCAGCGCGAAATGAATGACATCAACCATGTCGTCAACGTCGTGGCTTGAATGGACTGGTCATGATAACCAACTCCAGATGTGGCTCGCATTGACGGGCTCCAACCATGTTACTTTCTACCAGGTGATACTTTTGACTACGATCTTTTTTCTTTAGCTCGCCAGTCATGTATAGCTGTGCGACATGATCCAAATATCAATCAATTATTTGTGCCACTGCTGATTGCAGTGCACCCGATCTTATTTCTTGATTGGCCATTGTCATGTGATAGAAACGAAATGTGTTGTGTCCACAACTGTGTTATCTATATACTATTCACCCAACCGGGCGGGTAGAAAAAGCGTTAGAGAAAAGGAGATCCATATTACCGATGCTTCCGAATAGTAATCGAGTGTCCACTAGGGCCCCTGCCTATGCGTAACCGTATATACTTTGACGCAACTTCGCGATACTAACCTTGCCGTAATTGGTAATGATTGGAGTATACTATAGTATATACAAGAATTTATTGGTGCAATTTTACAACTGAATTGCAAGTGGTTGAGAGGATACATAATATTAAAATTTAGACAAGGGACGCATGCGCGTTGGATAATATGCCACCACTAACAATGCATAGGTGGTTTCATCAGTCTGGCAGCTTTGATTGTAGCTTTTAAAGTCGAGTTCAAAGCTGTCTGAGTGATCAGGGTCGAGTTGTTCGAAGCTGTGGCCCTATTTGAAGCGTATAATGTTGTATACACATTATGTCCCATCCTCGAGATAGATTGTAGCCACACCACTTGACTATTATCGATAGAATTTAGCTATAATTGAGACAGGATACAAGAGAATATAGTCTCGAAGTTTGATGCTAATACAATTAGAATAAAAGGCATGGTGTTATCGCAAAGTCAAGACTGATTACTATTTATTGCATTGAAGACGGGCGTGTTTGGTGGATACTCGGGCCGACTAATCAACCTACGCAGTACCAAGAAAAAATATAAGCTTAATAGGTGAAGTATGATATTTGTTTAGTAATTGCATCACCCTTTCAGCCTTTATATATATACTCGTAGAGAAATGGCCTCTGTACGCCCGAGCTCAGAAAGCACATGTCAAGATATGTCGCCATCGGGATACAGTAATCCCGGCTTCAGAACCCCGTAGTCGCTATAACCTTATTCTTCGGGCCGAAAGTTGAAGCTTGTCCGCGGACGAAGCCCCACATTATTATCCGTGGTTTGCGGACGGATACCCGGACCAATATCCAAGTCCGGTCGCCGTTTCTCTAACTCACTGCCCTGGTGGCCGCCGAAGCTTCGTCATCTTTCCATGAACCTTTCATAAGCTCCCTGGAAAAGAGAGTGCGGACTTTGATTGATAGGGATATCAGTTACAAGTTCTCTTTCTTTTTCCTCCTTGATTCAGGAGCTTGTCTTGTCGCGTCTTTTGCTTGTTCTGCGCAGCTGGGACATGGTCACGCGATCGATATCGAAGCAAGCAGAGGTCCGGTTATGATCCTCTTCTCACTTGTATAAACCATACTACGGTCCTCACACCCCCCTTTCTTGGTATGGCTGAATCCACCGACATGCAGCCTGCAGGTGGTAAAGGCCCGAAGGCCTGTACGACATGTGCGAAGGCCAAGGCGAGGTGTATCCCCGGACCGGATCAGGGGAGTAAATGTGAAAGGTGCGTAGTACAGAAGAGTTTGTCCGGACGCCGCCCTCACCCACTCGATTGGCTAATCGCCGTGTCTGGTCTGTTTAGATGCCAGCGGCTGAGTAAAGATTGTTTCTCCCGGCCTCCGGCCCCACCAAGGGCGAAGAAAGTGCCCAAGAGGTCTAGGGTCGCAGAGCTGGAGAAGAGGCTTGATGAGCTGTCGTCGCAGTTTGAGGGTGCTCACACAGGACTAGCTCAGGCCTCTGAGAGCGAGGCCTCGACAAGTGGACCGTCCCAGGGACCACCATCACAGGGACCATCCCAGGGACCACCATCACAGGGACCACCATCACAGGGACCATCCCAGGGACCATCACAGGGACCATCCCAAGGACCAGTCACGAGGCGTGCCGACAAACACGCAGAGAAGGGCGACAAACCACATGCGTTTTTCGACCATTTGTTTCCGTCACCGAGGTCGGAGAGTATTGAGACGTCATGGAGCCCTGATATTCTCAAGGGATTTGATGGGCCGTGGCCGCTTCCCAGTGAGGCGGAGATATTGCTGCAGAGGTTCAACGATGTGTATGCACCGCTGTTTCCGTTTGTTGTCATCCCTGAGCGCTTGACGGCCGTGGAGTTGAAGCAGCAGAGGCCGTTCCTCTGGAAATCGGTCATGATGGCCAGTAACTTTTTCGATGCGCAGAGGCAGCTTAGGCTGGGGAATGAACTGCTAGCTGAGATTGGAAGGGTGGCTCTGTTGGATGGGCTAAAGAGTCTCGAGCTACTACAGGCACTGTTGGTGACTATAAGCTGGTAAGTGCCAATCATATGATGTTGCTGTACCGTCGTCGGAAACTGACTCCAAGGTGTTTCGTATAGGTTCAATTACGGACTCAAGAGCTCGCAGTTGACGAACCTACTCTACTTGGCGAGGTCGATGTGTGTGAACTTGAGCTTGGCGACGGGATGCCATCCTATGATGGAAGAAATGAAGTTTGGAGAGCTTGAACACATGAGAGCGTATGCAGGCACATTCTACCTCAACGCCTCGTAAGTGCTGTCATCCCTGCCCATGATGCTGTTGCTCACATATATATTTTTCAGAGTCTTTACTACCAACAAGAAGACGGATGCGTTCATGAACACTTCGCAGCTAGAGATTTTCTGCAGGGTCCTGGAGACGACAAGAGAGCATCCATCCGACGAACTCCTGGTCAAATTGACCAAGATACAAATACTAGCACAGTCGATATCGTTAGCCATGTCCTTCGACCCAAGTCAGCCAGCAATGCAGCTTCCCCTGCCAATGGTCGTCCAATCTTTCCAAGACCAGATTGACGCTTATAAATCCTCATTGCCTCCATATTTAGTCGGTAACAGTGAGTGTAACAGGCTTCCTCCGCGCAAAATAACCAGTGACTGACATGTATCAGAAATTCTTGCAAGCCATATTACCATCACCGAAGTCCTCCTCTCCGACGTGGCTATTTCAGACCAACACTGCAGCTCCGTCGCCATTTCCTCGAATGACCGCCTTCAAATCCTCTATGCCTGCGCGCGCTCCCTCAGTGCGTTTTGCGCCGTCCGGCGTAGGTTCCCGTCGCGCTGCGATCGGCCGACTTGCTTGTGCGTCCAGGCCTCCGATCTGGCTTACATCATCATCATCACGGCTATCAAGCTTCTCTCGGTACGGCTATCTGGGTGGAACCCAAGAAACATTGTTGCTGAGCTGGAGCTCTTTGAGATGCTTGACAGAGAAGTCGAGTGCCTTGGCAAGTTAGTTGCACAACGTAAGGGCGGCGGGCTACTCTCTGGGATGGATGGGATGTTGCCGGTAGCAGATCCGATGGAGAAGCTGTACCAATTGCTAGGTGGCGTGAAAGATGTGGTTCATCTTTCGCTAGAGAGGATAGAGATGGGGGATGGAATGGTCAAGGACGCGAATCCAGGCTGGGCGGTGGAGGATCTGGATGACGAGACGTGGCAGAACTTTATGAGCGATACCTTGTGGAACGTGAATGAGGATCCATTCTTGATGGACCTGTCATGATATTTTGGGTGTTGAGAACACGTTAGACTTATATATACTACGATATCTTGGGTACGGAGGAAAAGGGAAACTGGACGGCGGAGTTGCTGGATTCGGCATCTTCAAAATCAAAAGAGAACGACATAATCATATAAACCGCTGGGCAAAGTGTAGTTTATTAATAATATATTGCTCTCCTATCTTACTAATGAAAGAAGATATTGATGATGGATGGAGCAAAAAAAGAAACCTATCGAGGCTTGCCCGAACGCTGGATCGAACAGCGGACCTCATCATTTCGCATAATCAGTACGAGTGATGCGCTACTACCACTGAGCTATACGGGCTTGCTCCACTTTGGCCGGACTTGAAAGCCGAGATAACGTACGGAGTCGTGGTGTTGACAGTAGAGAAGGGGTATGAGGGCAACTTCGATGCTTTGTGACATATTGACGAAATGCTTTGGAACCACGATCTGTTTTTGTCCAAACTCATATTACGAATAGACAGAATAGAAGTGCTTTTCTCTATCGTCAAACCCCTTTTTATGTAGCCGTTAGGTTACTATTGTTGCGCTTCATTCTCGACATCAACAGCTGCTACCTTGGCCATCTCTAGCCACTTCACATCACCCTTGGCTGTCTCAGTCCTAATGGCATGCAACTCATCAATAAACGCCGGCACAAATGTCCCTGGCCCATGAACATCATCCCTCTTAGCCGCCCTCTCCGCCGCTATACCAAACATCACAGCACCCGTTGCCGCCGCAATCAAGGGATCTGTGCGGAAAGCAGCAACCATGACACTCAAAGTGGTGCCCAAGGTACATCCCGTACCGGTGATCTTGCCGAGCCATTCGTGGCCGTTGTCAACGCGGATGGTGCGTGATCCATCGCTGAGGAGGTCGGTGACTCCTGTGAGGACGATGACAGAGCCGGTACGTTTGGCAAGGGAGCGGACGAGGGCGGCGCGCTGGGAGAGGGTGAGGGAGGAGGCGGAGTCGACGCCGCGTTGAAGGACTGAGACGCCGTGAACGGTTTGGATTTCGCTTTCATTGCCCTTTATGACGGTGAATTTCCCTGAAGAGAGGAGTTTCTTGACGGCTTCCCGACGGACAGCAGTCGCTCCGGCTCTGAGCAAATAAACCATCCGTGTCAGTGCCCGAGTTTGAAATATGGAGACGTCAGTGTCAGGGGGGGTTGACAGTCGACATACCCGACAGGGTCAAACACTACAGGGCCCCCAGCGTTGTTGTACGCCTTCAGGGCCTGGATGTAGTTTTTCATTCCTTCTGGAGTAGGAGTTCCCATGTTGATAACCAGAGCACTGCCAAACTTGGCGAGGTCGTCTGCCTCCTCGGCGTTGTTCGTCATGATAGGACTGCCACCAACAGCCAGGGCGACATTGGCCGCGAAGTTCTGCACAACCTAGATACAGCACAGAGTTCCAGTAACCTCCTATCACATGAGAGAAAGACAATTCGAGGAATAGACTTACCAGGTTGGTCATGTTATGCGAGAGCGGTGACCTCGAAGCCACGGCCCGGATCACATCCGGGATCCGGCCGGCGATAACCTTGCCCAGGAGGTCCCGGGCCGCGGCCGCCGGGTCTGCAGATGCGACAATCGCACTGACGACGGCGATTCCATCCAGGCTCTTCTTAGGAGAAGCACTGCATTCCATTACGACGGATTGGGCGTTTGTGGTGTTGACGCCGCCGATGCAGACGGCCGGAACGGAGCCGTGTCCGGCGTCGACGAGGGCCGTGAGGATGTCGCGGACGCCGGCCGTACCGATGATGGATTTTGTGTCCTTTTTGCTAAAGAACAAAGGCAAATAGGTAAGCAAAGTTTTGGTGAAATAGAGAGAAAGGGAGAGGACGAGATGGCTCACGTTGATGTTGCATAGACAGTGCCTAGGCCGAGATAATCGGCCCCGGATTGACACGCTTGGAGGGCTTCTTGGACGGAATTGGCTGTGACGCCAATGATCTTGTCTGGGCCCAGCAATTTTCTCACTTGTTCGTATTCTGTTTCCAAGCACATCTCATTAGCAAACGAGTCCTGGAGTACAGAAAGGAATGACTTACCCATGTCATCCTGTCCAATATGTACACCCTCGCATCCAATCTCGACAGCCACATCAACCCGATCGTTGATCAACAGAGGCACTCCATAGCGCTTCGTTATCTCATGGAGAGCCTTTGCTGTTCTCACAGCAGTTTCTGTATCGCAGTGTTTGTCACGATATTGCACAACCGTCACGCCCCCCTTGAGCGCGGCCTCGACGACCTGCGTGAGGTCTTTATCGCCGAGAATGGCCGGTGTGGAATCGGTGACAAGATAGACGCTGTAATCAATCGCTGGTTTTGCCATTTTCTCCCCTGTCGCTCTAGTTTATTAGTATTCAATAGTAGTATTTCCTTGCAGAAAGGGCAAAGGCGGCTGGCCTTGCAAGTGAGGCAAAATTGTTGTGGGGTTGAAAACTACGAGCGATATTCGGAGGCGGAATGATCGTTACACCATCATGACAAGGTGATGCAAACTAAATTATCACTCCCAACGCGTGAACAGGGCGTGAGTAATGTGCATAATTTTCAGTATTTATAAAAAGGATACACTATCATGAAAAAGATGGCAGAATAGTAAAGGATAAATAAAAGATAGCAAAGTTTGCAAAATACAGCCGTAGTATTCTTTCTCGCTTCGTGATAACGTCAAATTATTCATCCAGTTTTTCTAATATACAACATACCTAGGTACTTTACTTATTCCTACACAACATTCCATCTATGCCGTCCACCTAGAATCTCGATATATCCCTTCCAAAAAGCCAGGTTATAAACCAATGCACCGGAATCATTATTTTGTTCCTGATACTCATACTCCTCGTCAGATATGCGGTTCGCCACAGGATCCACGCTGGCCATCCCTTGAGCTCATCAGCACTGCTCTGATGAATCGCCTTCCAACTCCCCAAGTACGCCATGATCCCCAGGTTGCGGAACTTGAACGGCTTCGCAGAGCTAGCATCTGCGTCAATGCCCTTGTTGAGTTGCTTGCCCAGATACACAGCTTGCTGGTTGGCCACTTGTGCTGTCGCAGGGTAGCGCTGCTCCTGAACGACTGCACAATCACCAATGGCATAGACATCTGAGAGAGCCGTTGTCGTCTTTCCATCAGAGCTCTGTATCTGAACTCGGAGATGCGAGTCCGTCACGATGCCGCCCGTCTTGGGGTCCTTGGCAATCCTGCCCAGCCCTTCCGTCTCCTTGCCCAGTAGGTGGCCTACTAGGGGATTCTGCATCAATCCCGTACTCCAGACTACAAGCCCTGCGCCGACCTCATCTGGTTCTTCTCTCACACGCAACATGAGTGTATCGCCATCGCGACGAATGCGCTCGAGGTGGTGTTCGGTCTTGACCTGGATGCCCTGCCGGCGGAACATCTCAGTCGCATATGCAGCCAGATTCTGGTCAAACATAGGTAATACTTTCGGTGCAATGTCGTAGATCGTAATACGCACATGGCGCATAAGGTCTGGGTATAGTTTTGACAAGTCATCGTGGATCAAGTCGTGCAACTCTGCCGCAAACTCGATGCCCGTTGGGCCTCCGCCCACGACGACAAAATGGAGGAGCTTCTGTTTCTCTTCGTCGCTCATGAGAGGCATGCTGGCCTTCTCAAGCGCTTCCAGGATGCGCAGGCGAATAATGCGTGCATCGCCAATGTCCCTCAGAAAGCACGCATGCTCCTTTACGCCCTCAATACCAAACGTCTGACTATAACATCCCACAGCCACCACCAGCTTATCATACTCAACCTCAAATTCCGGGCCCTTTCTCACGAGGTTTACATCCGCTCTGGTTCTGGCACCCACATCGCCGTGGGTATTGGCCTCAACGCGGATCCTCTTGCGCTTCAGGTCCACATCAAAGGCCCATCCCTGGTAGAACTCGGCCAGGTCAAGTCTCCTGACGGGCTCAATGGCGGAGCGGAATTCGAGCGTCCCGACCGACGTCGAGGCTAGGAGCGGAGTAAAGACAAAGTGCGAGCGTGGAGATATGAGGATGCGGGAGCTTCGGGAGGGAGACAGAGTCCGAGCAAGGGCATAGCCGGCCCATCCTGAGCCAAGGATGACAATGCGTTCTTTTTTAGATTCTGCAGAACGGGTTTCGTGTGAATTAGCTTAGATGATTTTTGTGAAGAGCCAAACGACTAATGACATATTGTTCTTACCATTTCTTGATGTCGTGCTCGCCCATCGAATAGACTGTTGCAGTCTTATAAAAGACTGGCATTCATACCGTATGGACCCTAACCCTTTCATTATAGAGAATGGCCAACAGATAGCTTCCAAGGCTAGCAAAGTTGTAATGGAATTCTACACACGCATTGAAAAACAAACCGCTGCTGATTCCTCAGTATTTATTCAACTAATTCCCTCTCCTATCTCTGAATGAAAATGACATCACCAAAACGCTCGACATTCGCTCGGGACGCACCGCAATCGGCACAAAAGCTGCCACGGCCCCGCAGGAGGCCGGAGGCTTAAACGAATATTTGCCACAGACCAGCCAAAGCACTTGTGAATCCATCAGTATACGATAATTCCTCGGGAGGAGGTTTGTGTCCGAAGCTATGCCATTGTCTAATAAAAGAGGCTTCGTCCGTCCGTATTTCGTAATCCGCTATCTGGTGGATCAATACGGCCTCGTGACTGGAACCCGAGGTCTCCGGTATGACTCGTCATCTTCAATTGAGCAAAATGTTCTCGGGAGCAAGTCGTCCTGTATCCTGTAGATTTGCGACAATGTTGTTCAGCTCTAGAATCTAACATCTACATCCACTCGATATGTTGATAACATCATCGTCGAATGTACACCCTTATTATGCGGGATTACATGTGAACCCACGTGTGTCCAACTTCATATCGCGCCATCCCCTTACTGAAGCATGGCATCCAGACTTTCTCCAAGCACTCCCTCAATCTTGACAATCCACCGATGCGTCTCCCTCTCAACCACCTCATCATCGTCTTCCTGCAGCTCGCTGATCCGGGGCAGCATCTCATGCAACATGGACAGCCACTCCTCGCCCAGCCGGTCTGTCAACTCCTGCTCGCACTTCACAGCTGCCAGACGCACTGCAGCGTGTTCTGAGCGGAGGTGCTTCAGCAATGCTGAATTCAGTTCCTTCTGGTGCGCCTGAGAGTCAGCTGCAACCGCAAGCTCAACTGTTGCTGGGATTAGGTCCTCGGTAACATCCAATGACGCCGCGTGGAGATATTGCTCCATCAATACGGGCGCAATCGCTCCAAAGTGTGATGGCGCTTGCCAGAAGTCGTCTTGATCGTGCTCAAAGGACTTGGCCAGCGTCTTGAGCACACGGTTCCAGAGCTGTCGGTCCTCGCTGACCTTGGGGTTAGCGCTGCTGAGAATCTTGACAGCATCCTCTAACACATAGGTAGCATAGTTTGTGACGATGGATTTCAGGTTGTCGAAGAAAGCCTGTAAGAAGCCGTAGACGCTGTATTGTCGAAGGGCCAGGCCCGTCTTGTCATTCTTTGACAGCCCGGAGCTAGGCCATTCAACAAGTTGAGCAAAGATGGGTCGGAAGGCAGCATCGTTGAGCTTGAAAATCATTTTCAGGGCCTTGTCGTTCATCGACTCCTCAAGCGCTGCAAGATGACCCAAAAAGCCATCGCTCCTGTCGCTCTTGGCAAGAACTTGTCGGCGCAAGTCAAATGTCTTGAAGAAAATGCGAGACAGTAGCCCAGCATTCTTCGTGATAGCAGACTTGGGATGCTTATCGAGTGCCATTCCGAGTACATTAAGATACTCAGTTGTAGCCTACACATATAAAATTAGTCTATTATCCTTAAATAAGGGCTTGTATCCGTTGTCGCAGCTTACTGAGAACCCGGCAGACATTGCACTCTCCCAATTGTTCTCTAGGCTGGCAAACATTTCCTTTGCATCAAGTTTCTTCGCAAGGAACTCGAGACAGTTGACGCGGCTCTCATTAGTTTCACTATCAAGCCCGGCTTCTGCAGACTTGTTTGATACCTGCAAGATTTGGTTGATATAAGTGGAAAGCATGTAGGGCAGATGCTCCGCCAAGGAGCTGATTAGTCCGTAACTGGCCGAGTGAAGCTCCTCGTCAAGGGTTTCTTCTTCCAGACTCTCATTGAGATACGCTACTGTCTGTGGGATGGCTACCGGCAGCACAGGAACAATCGCATCTTGCAAAACATCAACAAGAGATGTAAGGCAGAGGAGAGCCATGACACGAAGTCGCTTCTCGCTTTGTCCAAGGCAGTGCTCGCCTGCAATGGTTGACGCCGCTGCCACGACGGCCTCGATGTCTTTCTTGCCATATTTCTCTGCGATCTTGTCCACACAAGTAACGGCCGTATGCTTGTAACGTATGTCACTAGACTCTCGAATTGCGGCAGTGAGTTGTGGCAAGAAAGTAAGGAGGGCAGTTCTTGATGCAGGATCTGTGTTACTCTCTGACTCAACACGAACTTCCAAAGCACGGAGGACCTTTTGACGCAGATCTATGTTAGGCCTATCAAGAAGGTTTTCAACGGCCTTGATGAACTCGCTGATTGAGAGCAAGTTCAACAAGTTCGATAGAGCATTTCCGCATCGGGTGTGGAGAACCTTGTTCGCCTTGACCGTATCTGCCAATACCAGCACGTCCTCCAGAAGAGTTGCGTAGAGCTGACGTACTTCAGAAGTCTCCATGTCGTCTCGGTCGGCAAGCTTGCTAATCTGAGACTTGAGCTTCTTGTTCGACAAAAGATTAGGGAAAATTGAGAGTTGGCGAAGTGCGATCTTATCAACGTCCTTTTCATCACCATCATCACTGATTCCAAGCAAGGCGAAGGAAAGACCAGGTTTTGGCTTGAACAGGTCCGAAGTGAGATCAAGAAGTTTTACCAAGCTCTCTAGTTGTATCTCGATGTTAAAGTTGTTCAGAAGATCGAGAATGAAATGAAGCAGGCCATCACTCAGCTCATATCGATCCACAAGCATGCTGATGAGTGCAAAAAGGAAATCCCTGGGGCCCATCGTTTCAACTAGGGCCACAAACAGGCCGTGTCTGCGGTGTGCCGGAATGTGCTCATAGGCCGTTGTGAAGCTGACCAAAATGTCTGAGGCTCCGGCAATTGGGCTCTTCTGACCTTGTCGCAAAGACTCAATTAACGGAGGTACAACCTCCTTAATCGTCTGTGCCACAACGTGGGCGGAGTAATCATCACTCTGTCGAAGCACAGACGTGCCCATGAAAGTAAAGATAGGCATAACACTGTGCAACACCAAGTTTGGTGCCGTCGTTGCAAGGTTTGCGACCAGGAGTAGCGCGGCATTTTGAACGACTGGGCTGGACGATTTCTGAATGCAGTTGACCAGCAAATCACCATAGCCACCAGAGCTATCAATTTTGAGATTCTTGTTGGCCTTGTACGCAGGCATCATCGCCAGAAGGCTGCGCAGGATCAAGTTTTGCAGGTAGCCAAGCTCCGAGCCAACGACTGTTCTAAAGTGTTGTAGCTCTGACAGGGCAGTGAAGAGGCCGTCGAGTAATTCAGGATGGGACACCGGATCTGATCCATCAACCAGCTGCAGGACAAAAGTGACTTTCCGTAATGCTCGACTCAACTCGGGCGTAACTTGAGTAATGAGGCCACGATTGCCATCTGAAGAGCTTGTCCGCCTTCGCTTATTAGGAGGAGGTTCCGTGATCATCTTAGTACCTGTCTGAATAGAGTCCAAAAAGAATGAAAGAATATCCGTGGTCAACGGCACGACTCTGAGAATATCAGCAGCCTCTGTCAGGATAACAGACTCCCCATCCTCAGCATGTTCCGGCTCTTGTGAAATTTTCAAGAATTGCTCAGCTGCCATGAACTTGACTTCGTCCTTCATGGAGGGCCACATTTTCTTCACTCTAACAAAGATGGCCCGAACCAAACCCGCCTTCTCACGATTAGCGGGATCCTTCAGAAGGTTGAATAAGAACTCCAGCCCAGAAATGTCGTTAGGAACAATCACATCCACAAATCGTGAGTCCAAGACGGGCTTCTCGAGTTGCTCTGAACGGCAAATCTCCGTGGCCTCTGCATCTGTCAAGCCGGCCCACCATTGTAAAGTCGGCAAGAGAAGTTGCGTCCGCGTCGTACCAGACACACCACGTACTTCATTCAGAGACTTAAGAAGTCTGTTCTTGACAAGTGTCAGAGGAGTTGAGGCGGCGTGGGAGGCGAAAAAGGATAGAAGAGCCAGTCTAGCGGACTGTGACAGGTGATCCTTCTTGTCTAGGGAAGGCTCTGGGGCAACATAGTATTTCCCGCTCTCAATCGCGGACTTGATCACCACGGTAATGTGTTCTGGGTCCATCACACACTCCTCAATAGCTGGCAGAATCAGTAAATGAAGCAGCTTGGCAGTAACATCTGCTCCAAGAGCCGCAATATCCTTGGATTTTGATTTTCCGTACAAGGCATCGGCTCCCCACACGGTCATCGATTTCGAAGATAGAGGAGGTGAATAGAGACCAGTTGCCACGGTAATCAAGTCTGCTGCTGTCTGGCGCACACGTTTTGAAGGATCGCTCAACGCCGTGATACAGTAAGGAATGAGGGCCTGGACATCGATCTTGGCTCCATCTCCAGTTTTTAGTCTGTTCTTGACCATTTCCAAGGCCGCGACTCGTGCCAACGCGGGATAGGGACCACACCAAATTCGAACAAAGAAACTGCAATATGTACAGTCCTTGAAGGCTGATTGTCGGTTTAACTTGGGGATCGCATCAAACCTGGCCACAAGCTCGGATTTCTTTGGCGACTGGTCTGATACAATGGAGAAGAACAAGTGGCTGAGCTCACTGAAAATATCAGTGGCTTCAGGAAGCAAACACACAGATAAAGACTCCGGGTGATCGGACAACTCGCCAATGACTACGTCGAGATCTTGTAACGGCTTGGTGTCATTTGACATGTCAATATCGCCTGTAGCAGTTTCAGGCAGTTTTCTAGTGCGGAATGAAAGGTCCAATTTCATTTCCAGCTCCTCAATGTCAAATTTGACATCCTCGATGGCCGACTGAATGACATCGCCAGGCTTGCCAGAGGCATGAGACAAGGTGATCAAAGTAGACCCAAGTTCTCTTCGAAGAGAGCCATCCTCGTCGTTTTCGTCGTTGAGTTCATGAGCCGTCAAGAGCAGTGACTTGAATATGACGGAAATTTGCTTATCCGTCAAAATTTCACTTTCCAGAATCGTTACGATTGTAGAAAGTCCGCGGGAGTCGCCCTTCTTTGTCAACCTCTCGACCAATGCCAAGCAGAGTCCATTCGCCAACTTGTCCACTCGACGTTCCTGTCCGATTTCAACGAGAAGAGTGCCTATATCTGGTACTTTCATCAACGCCTTGGTGACTTTGCTGTTCATTTGCTTGGCCGACCTGAACTGAGCCAAGATAACCAAACAGACTAATGCAGGTCGAACGGTATCGCCTGTCCATCCGTGAACTGTTTGCTGCATCAAGGCCGTAACCGCATTATCTTCGAGGTTTCCCTTTGATACGAAAATAGTCATCGCCATATAGGAAGCGATTTGGAGGCTTGGCACCTTCTTCATGACCAAAGACTCGGCAAAAATGGGACCTAGTCTATGCAACAGAGCTTGACTGCTGTCGCTCTGTATGGCAGCCCGGCCAGACTTTGTTCGGTCTAGTATTCCGCTCACAGCCTCGGTCATGAGACCACCCCAGAATGTGATCAGAGCAGGGTAGTGGAATTGTTTGCGGCATGACTCGAGAGTGTACTCAGACACCGATGTCAGAAAATCTGGTTGATGGACGGCTTGGTGGACGAAGATCGATCGAGGTGGTGAAGTAAGAGATCGAATATAGGGATCAAGAAATCGAAATTGGCTGGGTATTTTCGCGGGAAGAATCGATAGTAGGGTCGCAAATGCGGTGATGGAATGGAATGGTAAGAAGGTCATGAGTAGAACAGCCGTGTTTTCAGTGTGAATCCTGGTCAAGATGTTAATCGCTGTCTATCCAATGCATTGTTATGTGGGCTTTTGCGCACTGAAATCGTCGTATTAGCCACTCAATTGCTTTGATAGCCGGCATAAGCCTTAGCCGGCTTCCTACGAGCCGTAGAAACGCCTCGATGTGACGGTCCAGCTCTTCATTTTCGATCGTGGTAAGCTGCGTCCGGTCTTGAGTCTGGCTTTCTTCACTGAATATGGTCGACTGGAAGACGGTAAAACGACTATCAAGCTGGCAGAGCTCTTCGAATCCCTGATGGCATGTCGCATACAGCGTCTGATAGGTTTGGGTCGCGGCGACTCGCGGTTCCCAAATCAGGGATTTGGAGTGGCTGGCCTTTTGCGCCTTGATATTAAGCGTCGACTTGGAGCTTGCGGCAACCTGCGCCAGCTGCGCAGCAAGCGAGGTCGCCATAATTCCAGGATTTAAAGCTCCAGGTCGGGTGTTGTTCAAGATGGATGGCGGGGGGACGTGGGATTGTTTCACGACGGCAACTTGAAGCTTGCACTGAACTTTTTTTTCAAGCCTTGTTCAAAAGATTGGCGTAGCGGTTGTTCTTATCGATAAGGCCGCGCTACTGCAGGTCATAGTGGACCATCACGTGACCAGCTGTCTATCAGCACGTGACATGACGGATGTGAGAGATGATAGATGAGATTTGTCTTTCATCTGCTTCTGCTGTTCGAGGCACTATCGAAGGGGCTTATTATCACATGTTACTGTTTTTCGGTAACATTGACGTGAAGCTGAGATGTACTCCTTGATGCTTGCCCAGCATTCATTGGCTGTCCAAATCCTATAAGCCGTTCCAAGTCGAGCACGCCTGCCGATAAGACTGGCTTCTGAACACAGCCCCTCGTTGGAACGCCGGTCGACGCATTCCATGACCTTTCTTCATATTCAGATGGAAATAATATGCTAATGAGCTAAGGCAAAGAGGCAATTCCCGACATGTTTGCACGAACATGGATTAATGAGTCGTTTTACAGAGGAGAATGAGCAGTGCTATGGAGGGGTTGTGTATTCAAGCTGGTTGTGTTGTCTAACATCTGTACAGCATTTGGTATCCTATCAAAGAACACTTCGACATATGGGCGGTTACACAGCATGTCGGTGAGTTGTAGATGGAATTATATGTTAGCGTTTCCTCCGGCTTATTAGCCTAATAAGACGCAAGATCTATGGCGATGTTGCACCAGATCCCCCCACCAATGAGACTCCACCAACTTAGGGAGCTCGCTCATGTGAGGAGAAGTGATTTCCTACTTGTCCTTTGTTACCATAAAAACTCGCTGACAGCTTATCTCCGCAATACATAAATATGGCTGTAAGCTGCATGGCTCCTTCAGAAAGACATCCGAGCTGACTTATTAGAAATCGTATCCTCAGGTGTTGCTTCTCGGCGACTCTCTCGTGGAACAGTCCATCTGGCTCCAAGATGGATTCTCATTTCACGCAGCACTCCAGACTCGTAAGTCTCCGCATTCATATACTTTATTAGAAAGCTAATATCTGATTGTTTGTTGTCAGGCCTGATCAGGCGATATGATGTTGTCAATCGCGGCCTCTCGGGATGGAATACGGCCAACGTTGTCCAGTTCCTCTCTGACATTGTCTCAGAGCCTACTCCATCCTCGCCAAAGCTTGAATACCTCGTGAGTCTCAATGACGCGAACATGCCAAGCAATTTCCGGTAATAACCAGCGGCTAGCTCGTACTCCTAGGAGCGAACGATGCCGTCCTTCCTATGGAGACAACTGCGCAGCATGTTCCGATTGACGAGTACAAGAAGAACCTGAGCACGATCATCAACCATCCTCATGTCCAAGCCCACAAGCCAACAATCCTGCTCGTCACACCTCCACCAGCAGACGAGATCAAGCTCACTAAGCTTGACATGGCTGAAGGTCATCCTAGCTCGGTAAGAAAGGCAACCGTCACCGCATCCTACGCAGAGAAAGCCCGCGAAGTGGCCCGCGAGAACCCTGGAGTTATCCTCATCGACCTCTGGCAAGCCATCATGGATAAGGCCGTATCCTTGACGCCGGGCGACTATCAGCCTGGGGGCCCGTTGCTAGGATCACCTGAGAACGGGAAGCAAGGAGGGCTCGACCAGCTTCTTCCCGATGGACTTCATTTAGGAGCGGAGGCTTACAAGATCTTTTTCGAGGCGGTTCGGCCACATATTGGAAAGGAGCCAGCTTCGACCCCGGACGAAAGGGGTGACTACGTGTATCCTGACTGGAGGGTTGTGAACCCGTCTAAGGTGCCGCTGAACTAACGAGGCGCTTCAGACATGCAAGCAATACGGAGTACGAGTACTGAGATAGACTGAACTTATTAATTAAGAACTGAGTAAGTTTCAAGGGCAAATTTCGCACGTTTCATACTTAGAGGCGAGTTCAAGGTCTCACCCGTGGGGCTAGGCGATGTACGAAGTACCAGCTGTACTCGTAGGATGTCAAAGCTATCAATGAAGCCTCCTGGGACAAGTAATGATTAGATACTTGATACAATATTTCCCATGCCGTCATAAAATACAGACGTGCCAGGAATGTACACAGAATCCTGCATATTGCTATGGAGAGGCCAGGAGGATTGTAGCCTGCATAGACAACTTTGGGCTTATAGAGGTACATAACACCCCTGGAGCCCTACGAGCACAATCCCACCACTGACCGCTAAGGCAGGCTAGGCGAGCCCAACTGTGGCAGGCAAGTAGCCTGTGGATCTTCTAAGCTGGAACTTGATTGTGGGGAGATGTCCATTCAGCAGCTCTTGCTAATCAGACAACCTCCCATCATCAAGAATTCGGGCCACCAACAACACCCACACTCATTCCTCTGCAATCTCGCCCTGCGTTGCAGCAGCGCTTCTCTAATAATACTCCATACAGCACGAAAAGAGGCCAGTCTCACGTTCCTCTCCGTCATTAAACGTCATACTATCGGTATCTCGCCCTCGAGACCCCACCGCCAGACTCCCCTCCGTCCTGCCTGTGTCTTCTACGCGGTCGCGACTTCATTGCTGCTCAACTTGAGACGTCGACAAATCTCCTCGAAAACCATCTCCTTTACCCGTCTGCACAGCTTGCCGTTGCTGGATTGCCGACTCTACTAGCACACAAAATCGACTTGATATTCCTCATCGACGCTTGATTTTGGTACATATACGAGTACCTACATATGAGAGATACCCTTCGATACAGCCCACCTGCAATCTTGGAGTCGCTTCGTGTCCTTGGCTGGCACAGTCTCTACTGCCCGAAGAGATACCACCCTGAGGACGCCTTCATCCAACCCCTCCGATCTATCGAGCAGCTGAGCATCTGGGCTTCGATCTCATCCCCCAGCCATAACGCACGCTCTGCGCCGTCGCCCAGTAGCGGCCTTGTGGTCTAGGCCAGGCGATGTGGCGGGGGAGGTGGACCTCATGAACTGTCACTCAAAGGGATCGAGGTCAAAGGAGTCACACCGCGTCACATATTGCAAGAAGAGCAAGCCGAGAGGTCTTGAGCCTGTTCTAAAGTCTCATTTTGTCTGATATTTGGTGGCGCAAACGTTGCACGACTTCGATCGTTTGTCCGAATCACCCCAACACCCTGCCACTTGGTGCTTCCATCACGATACGATAGTACTCCTAGATTCTTTGAACCATCACTCGTCAAACATCATATGTTTCCTTCTCACCCGCAATCGCATCGGACATGGATCCACGTTTTCCTGTCTCCCGGGAAGAACTGTACAACCTACAGATGGAGTTGAAGCAAGTCCAATATGCCCAGGCCAACCATGCAGAACGAATCTTGAGACTGGAGAAGCGTCAGGCAGATGATTCTGCACTCAAGTCCGTGTGGAACTCCCCATTCCCCGGCGTTCTCAGCGGCACCCCACAACATGGTAGGCCATCTTTACTCTCACCATCTGCTAGACCTATTCTAACAACGGTAACCTGTATAGGACCAGTCCAAATTCCTCAAAATGACATGTTTGATGATTTAGATGAGCAAGGCGAGCAGTTGCTCGGCTCACTGCACCTGGGTCCTGCAGAAGAAGAACCAGTTCGCCGGGGCGCTGCTTCACGAGCCAATAGCGTCCGATTCGATGAAAGCGCCTTACATGGCTCAAGCTGGGGCGGGCAGAACAACCGCCACTCTGGGGATTTCGGTCAGGTTCGTCCGGGAAGCGGTTTCATGATGGAGCGTTCCCTATCCCACAAGTCAGATGGAAGACACAGCTCCGCAGGACACTCGGTGCATTCCCATCATTCTGTCGCCTCGGGTCGCGCAAGCAGCCTTGGCCTCGATACCAATTTTGCCACTGGTGATGAAGATGACGACTCATCCTTTGAAATGCCTGGACTTCCTGCCTCCCTCTACGTGCTGGGGACAGTCCCGGCTATTGTGCGTTGCTGGCTGACAACAAATTATGCTCACGGAACCCTGCTCTATGCAGATGTTTGTACTGGATCACAAAGGTCTACGATCGAGTATTCCCTCGTCAAAGAGCTAGACCTCTTGGATGAATTTCATCGAGATGTCAATGGCATCTTTCGAGCTAGGTTGGATGTGTACCTTGCCGAAGCAGTTGTCACGCGGCACAGCAGCAGGTCGGACACAGCCGCGGGCTCTGTCCCATCCATGTCTGTCTGTTTCGAGATGTGCGGAGGCGAGCAGCTGAAGCCCAACTCAGATCCCAAGGCAATCCGCATATTCATTGGAAGCGATGCTCTGCGATCTCATGCTGCGGACATCCTCTTCTCGCAGAATTCCATGGTCCTCTATAGCAACGACCGTGACAGGCTGCGGGTTCCGTTTGTTCGCCCGGAAGATGAGGGTGTTTTCCGCCACATCTACACCACCAACGTAGCTCCAGAGAAGCCTAAACTAAACGCCAACGCTGCCCCGTTCGTCCTGGGAGAGACTAACCAACCCAATGGCGAGGAGAAGGCGGCGGTTGCTGTAAGTGAGGGACCCGAACGCTGCGAAACAAGGGATCAGGTTTCGCCGACCTTGGCACACCCTGAGCCTCTTCGGCGTGTTCGCGCGAGTAGTGTCCCGGATCCCGAGGAGGGGGTTGAAAAGCCTCCTACTGCTGACTCTGAGCGTCGCGGAAGAGATGGTTCGAGTGCATCAGAGACATCCCGACGAGAACTGTCGTCAGGAATATGGGGTTCGTGGCGCAATGGGGGTGGGAATGGAATGGACCAGCGAGAAAACATTCCACTGAGTGGGTATCAGCCCGCCGCACGGGGAGGACGCAACATGAAAGTGCTCAAATCCTTGAAATCCGGCTCATCGGCCCGAACAGGAGCGTCGTACGAGCCACCACTTCCGTCAAAGTCAGGCGACGGCCGCCGCAAGAGCCAAGTGAGCATAAACGATGAGAACATTGCCAATGGTGGTAGTGGTAGTGGTAGTGGCAGTGGTGGAAGTGGTGCTATCCGATGGGACACGAAGAAACCTACAGCATCGAGCAGCGAGCCGAAGTCTCATTCAGGTGGTCGGGCCGTGTCGTCCTCGTCAGCGCTGCCGCGATCCGCGAACCCAGTTGGAGTGGCATCGGCGTTCTCTTGGATGACGCCTAACAGTGCCAAGTCGACAAAAACGTCGGCAGCAGCCGCGGATTAGGATGCAGGGTTGTTTTTTTGACCATGTCCGTTTTTGCTGCATAGATGATGCTCACGAAGTGAAGTAGACGTGTAGAGACGGAACTTCTCAGTTTAATGTGGGCGACCAAGGGGGTCGGTCGATATAGAGGTCGAGATACTATGGATCTGACCGGCGACCAGCTTCAAGGCCCTGTCTATTAGTGACAATGAAATAATACAAAAACATTGTGAATCTATATTTTGTCTCCCATCAAGTCTCCTCCTACATCTTGGGAGTAGGGGGCAACGCCTCGAGAACCTTCTTGGTATCCTTGATAGATGTCTTGACAACATTAAACAGCCCCTTGAACGCAGGATGCGACGCATCGCCCAGACACTCATACATCCAGCTCTCACTTGAAGTAACCACCACGCCCGGCTCGGCACGCAATCGATCCAGCGCAACGACAACCTCGGCCTTGTTGCAGCTGCTAACGCCATCGGCAATGATATAGGGATGATGGCCCGCATCGCGCAGATCCAGGGCGGTCTGGGTGATGCAGATGTGGGATTCGATGCCCACGAGGGCGACGCGCGAGTTGGGCGGCAGGGCGGAGGCGATCGGAGGGATGAGCATTGAGAATTTTGTCTTGTCGTGAGGGTCCGAGGGGAGCAGGGAGGCGAGGGATGGGACTGTCGGACCGAGTTTGGCGGATGTTTGGGTGGTGGTATGGACGGGGATAGAGAGGGCTTGGGCGAAGGAGAGGAGCTTTTTGGTTGTTGTTACGCTGTTGAAGGTTGTTAGTATGAGAGCGTGATAGCATGAGGATCTGGGGAGAGCGCTTACATGCTGTCGAACTCGTAGATGGCGGTGCGGAACTTTTCCTGCATGTCGCAGACACTGGAGAGTGGTCAATTTATATACGAGAGTCGCATCGCAGCGCAGCGCATTGCAGCGCATCGGCTCGCATGACGTGCGAATCGGAGCTATGGCGGGCGGGAAACTCACAGTATGGCCGGGTTTTCTGGCGGGTTGTCAGCGTAATTCGCGGTGCCAGCTGGCGCGACTGGTTTTACTTACTGAAGCGCATTTCTGAAGCCATTGTGCGTGTCTGGAGGAGGAAAGGGGATGCTGATGGCGATGCTGATGCTGGCGGTGATGATGCGAATGGCGGGGTTGACTTGCAAAGGTGCGCAAGCAGTAGCCGAGGTCCAATTGGAATTGATCGTGATGCCAATGGTCGAAGGAATCGTGTCGTCGATGTCATAACATACGTAATAAATAGATAGATAGATACCAGGCAGGACAAAGGGCGGGAGAGAGAGAGAGGACGAATATATAGGCTCGAGGCCAAAAGTCCGAGTAGCGGAACGTATTACGCAGGATGAGCAAAAATGTTCGGCAGCAGGGATCAGATGCGGCAGATTATTTTTCGGGGCCCACAACTGAACTGCAGCAGAGATTCAGCGGGGGCCATCACATTGGTGGCGGCGGAGACAACAGTGCTAGCGGTTGAAGTACTAGTAATAGTAGTGAGTGTAGTAGTAGAGCATAATAGAGCCGAGAGAGAAAAAATTAGTGGTCATTGCCCGCTATAGCCCTCTATAATACTCCGTACTCCGCGTACGAAGCACTCGCCGGGGATATAGCGGCCCATGAGTCTGTCGAACAATGCGGGGCGGATCCAGGCCTTGTAAGCAGATTTGCTCTTGTAGTAGTATGTATTAGACTATTAGTATTGATGTATTGCAAGATCACGGAGTGTAATAATAGGTATGCTTCAATACTATACGGGGTAGTACTATGCCCACCAAGTATAGCAGGCAGGTCTCTCTTACAGGCCCTCTCGCTGTGGGTGATTGTGGGTGACTGTTACACTGCATCCCGTCAAGACCTGTCAAAGTAATACGAAGTACGAAGTAGGTAGGAGATACGGAGTAGATAGATAGTATCGAGTATTTGAGATCTTGATGCATGTTCCAGCTGCAATCCACGTCGCCATTCCCAATCTACTCTAGCTGCTCACCCCCAAAAAAGAAAAGTCTTGAAAAAAATCTTCCTTCGGCTCCGATCTCATGCAGGGAGCCCTACTCGTATGTATGCAGGCCGCTGATCTTGTCACTTAACAGCAAACAGAAAGCTCAAAATTCTTTCTTCTTCCCTGTTGGCCCCCAAGAGCTGAGGTCTTTTAAAGGATATCCCATCAAGCCTATTTTTATTTAACGTACGATACATGCAAGGAAAACGTTCCACCTTGCATCATGTACTTTCCTTGTAGTTCTCTCTGGCCGATCTTGACTTTGGGCAATCTTGTTGTATGAGTACAGCCCTAATTACAACCTATACTCTAAATGCCATTCCAACGATTCCAATTCATAGGATGCTGGGATTCTAGTTTGGAGCTATACTAAGTAAATATAAATAATAACTCATGCTTGCTTATGTGCATTGCAATAAAAAGATCAACTCTGTGAGTTGTGTGCTCCAGAACTATAGAGACGCCGTTGTCCCCTTCTCGTTATGGCTCTTGACCTGCCTTTAATGGTAGTCTGTCCGAACCTACAAACATTCACACACACAGTGTCCAAGATGCTCTCAGTTGCTTCTCAGTTGCTTCTGACTCTAAATAGGCATGATTTATCTTCCTAGGATTTACCTTTGGTGTGATTACTAATAACATATACTCTTGGACTTGAAGATAGACTCAGTCCAACAGTCTATAGACGAAGGAGATATCAGGTAAGTTGCAGCAAGTACTACAGAGGAGATGCTAAATCCACACTTCACTCACTCAATGGGTTGATCGGTTTTGGCAACTCTTGATTCGAGCATCCTGTTAATAAGTGAAGCCGTGGAATTCCTTCATGGACTGTTGAGTCACCTTTTTTGTATCAACAATGTCAACAACCTTACTAACAAGGCATAGACGGGAGTATCCATTCCTTTAAGGTAGGCTCCGTTTCAAGGATGACACAACTCTTTTCTTAAACATCCGGGCTCCAAGCTTTTTACTCTATATTTAAACACTCAATTTAAAACACACATGCATATCTCCTCCAAACTCCGATCGCATGCAGGGAGGGCTAAGCACAGCTGCACGCTACTGATCTCGCAACCCTAAAAGCAAAGCGCCAAAAAAAAAGAAATATTTTCCTAACAATCGCCGTGCTCTCAAGCACTAACCTCCGCAAACCATGTCCTCAATAGCCCTGCCAATGCGCTCGGCAACTCATCCAAATTGTGCATAATCAAGTAGTACTGGAACGGGAACGTATCCAGATATCGCTCAATCACAACCTTGCTCTCTCCGCCTTCATTTACAAACTTGGCCTCCTTGAGCTCAAGCACGCTGTCTCCTTTCTTCTTCCCCGTGTCATCCATGATGATGAACACAATCATGATCCGTTCCTCCATAGCCTCACGCAGTAGCCGTCGGATGGAGTCGTGAGCAGAAGACGGCGTGAGACCATCCGAGAGGATCAATGCGAGTTGCCAAAGGTCAGAGCCTCCACTGGATTGTTGACGAGCAGTCCGGAACGTATCAATTGTCCTTCGGATCAGTAACGCAATGTCCGTTCGATCTTGAGAGAATGTGAACTTCTGTAACGCCTTGGCTCCAGCGTCTGATGCAAACGGATCTGTAAGTTGATGCGCTGTAAACACATCGCTTCCGAATCCCAAGACTCCAACTTGACCAGCCTCGAGCATCGTAAGAGATCGGGACACCATAACCAGAGACTCCATGGCCAAAGTTCCAGATGACGACTCTCCCATACTCTTGCTGTCATCGACGCAGAGCATGATCTGGTAGGTCCGCTTGGTGGGAATGCTGCGGCGCATCCAGATCTTGTCACGCTTGTAGCTCGAGGCGATGTAAGGGATAATGCGCTTGATGTTGAGCCGTTTTCCTGTGCGGAACGAACCAGATAGCTTGGTCGACTGCGATGGGGTAAGGATCAGTCGCAGTTGAGACGTCAGCGATAGCGATATGCTGTGGGATTTTGTTTGGAACTCAGTCCACTGCTGTAAACACTCTGTGAAGTCCCGGAGTGGTCGTTGGTCATCCCAAAGATGAGTCGTTGACAATTGTGCTGATGCGTCCTCGATTGACTCCTCTTCCTCATCGTTGGCTTTTTGCGTCTCTTGCTCCGAAGGCGAAGCCTCCCTGTTGAAATTGCCTTGTCTGGTCTTGACGCCAGTTCGGCTATCATCCATATCATTTGCACCAACGTCCTTGTCTTCTGATGGCTCGTTGAGATCCATCTCGTCAGGCTCTTGATCAGCAGGTTCGTCACCATCTTCATTCATTACGCGGCTGGATGGGTCTTGTTTCTCCTCGTCTATTGCCATCGCTTCATCCAGAGGCTGCGCTTCTTCATTGTCTGCTTTGCCCAGTGCTTGCGTATCTTCGGCATCGTCGTCGTCCTGGAGATGCTGGAATTCACGTCTGCCCTGCTCATCCTCAGACTTCTCTTGTCCCTGCTGTTGTTTGGGCTCATCAGGATTGGCATCTTTGATGTCTAGCTGCTGACGATGCCACTTCTCGAGAGCATCGCCCAGCTTCTTGAAAGGGTCACTACGAGCATCCTCTGGTGCATCACCATCTTGTTCTGGCTTGTCAACGGGTTCCTTTGATCGTGAAGTTGCTCCCTTATTTCCAGCACTCGTGTCCTGGTCAGCTGCGCCCTCGCCCATTTCGCCGTCTTCTTGCTGTGCGGCGCTGGCCTGGAATTGGTCATCAAGTTCCATGGAATCGGCGTTCTGATCTTGTCCGGAGCTCTTGACGTCGCTAGGTGCCGCATTCTCAGTATCCGCTGTGGCATCATCCTGCTTTGGATGTTGCTGCTCTGCTTGCTCCTCAGGTTGCTCTTCGTTTTGGTCCTCCTCATCAGGATCCACTTCATCCTGGACCTCATCGGCGCCAACTTTGTCGTCGACCTCCTCCGTGTCACTAATTTCCTCATCGGCCGCTGCCTCCTCCTCTAACTGCTGCGCAGCAGCCTGATCCATTTCCTCATCGTCGACGGATTGGGCATCTGGCTGCTGCTCCTCTTGCTCGTTGTTCTCTTCGATGTCCGACATAAGGTCCATATCCTCATCGTCCGAACCTGCGGCGTCTTGCTCATCAAGATTCATATCGAGATCCTCCGGGAGTTCCAAGGCGTCGTTCTCTTGCACTGTCTGGTCCTGTCGGTTCAGCTCCTCCTGTGCTTGCACATCCTCTTCTTCGGGACCTGCATCCTCAGTTTCAGGCTCGTCGGCTTTGTTAGCCTCTAGCTCCTGGTCCTGCTCTCCTTCATCTGGTTTCGCGTCTCCCTCAGTGGCCATTTGTTCGTCATCTTGCTTCTGGCCCTTGGCCTTATCTCCTTGTTGGTCCTTCTCAGCCTTGTCATCATCTCCATCCCACATCTTCTCATCTACAGCGGTGGGATCCAGATCATCCACATCGCCGGCCTCCTCATCCATTGCGTTTTCCTCTTCTTCCTCGTCTCCCTTTTGCGAGCCTTCTTCCTCATCATCAGCGCCATCGACGCTTCCCATGTCGCCCTCGAGCTCTTCGTCTGCCATGTCTACAGCATCCTTCTCGTCTTCCATCTCTCCATTCTTCTCCTGATTAGCTTCTTGCGCCAGCTCAGAGAGGTCCTCATCAGGTTGAATATCTTTGCTAATGTCCTCAGCACCTTCGCCATCTCCGAGACCTGTACCGGCCTCAAGTTTGCCTGAATCCCCAGATTTCTCGTCAGATTTCTCTTGCGGTGTACAGAAACCTTGCGAAGCGATCTGTGTGAAAGCTTTTGTCATGCCATATGTCATCCGTACCGTAGCACGATGCATATCCAGGCCTGTCATGATAGACTGTTCGCAAAGTGCTGAAAACTGGCCAAGAATGGGAGATGCAACAGCAATGACGCTCATTGCCGACATACTTGTCTGTGGCTGGCTGAGGTCAACCTTCTGCAGTGTACGAATGCACTGTTCAACACCTTTCTCGACATTCTTCATATGTAGTTGGTTGATCATGACAAAGAAGGTGTCATTTTGTTTCTTCAGCCACCCTGCATCAGCTTCTTCTTTCCTTGGAATATCCTTCCCTGCCTTCATGGCACTTTCAACGGCCACAAGAACGGTATCGCATAGCGTAGATACGGATTCTGTGAAAGCCAACAGGTTTGTCGAAGGGGCCTGTGTCTCCAGTTGTTCTCCAGGGATATAGCCCCACACACGAAGTTGCTGAAGAATAAATTCAAGGTCGGGGTAGTCTCGAATGGTCTCCTCAACTGTTGCCTGCAAAGCCTCCAAGTCTTGGCATAACTCCGCTTCAAGTTTATCATGTGCATTAGATGTCAACTGCGCAGGAAGCTTCGCCAAATCATGTAGCTTCCCTGAATGCGTTTCAAGCTTGTTCATCCATAATTGAAACTTTTGGATGAGGGGACTGTGGTCACATTGGCCCAACTTCCCGTGTACATGCAACAAATTGGTGACAAGTGTCAGCCCCTGAACGGCCCAAGGTAGCATTCGAGGCCAATTGCTGCTTCTTTGACGCCAAGTGAGATTGCCCAGTTTTTGGAAATTACCTAGCTCTTGGAACTGACGGATGACCTTCTGCAGTGACCAGAAGGACTCCGAGACACTGGAAAGGCTGTTTCGTTGAGAGAGTGCAAATTGGATCAGACCCTCGACGAAGCCAACACTGCGTGCGACCTCGGCCCCAGTCAGATCTTCCGAATGCTCGCGTGCAGCGGTCCTTGCCTTTGGTGCAAGGTCAAGGACCTTGTGGAAGTGATATTCTGCCTCATTTAGTGCGGACGAATTAAAGAAACCGAACGGAGTCACTGATGCGAGGACAACGGACAGTGACTCTTGTTCAGACAGCTTGTCTTGTCCAAGGTTGTATCGCAAGCCCATGTTTCGTAGGTCACGCAGCGTATCCGCAAAGAGCTTGCGTTTTCTCGTCTTCAAATGCTTGACTTCCTCTTTGTTGTCATCGGTCAAGGTCGAAGGGGTCTCTTTCTTTAGCTCTGCCATCGACGATTCAAGGCTGGAGAGATATTCGTCCAGGGTTTGCGCCACATTACTGGTCATTTCGGGGCTATCCGCAATCTTTTTCATCACCAAAACTGTCTTCGAAACGTTGCTCAGACGTTTGTGATTATCCAGCCACCCAGGCAGTGTCTCATTCAACGACGCGAAAGCAGAATCCGGTACATTAACCGCCGCAATTTGATGAGTCTCTTGCGTGCTTTGGGTGATTTCCTCGTCTGGAAGACCCTGTGCAATGAGGACTTTCATCTCTTGTCCAAGTATTCCACGGAATTTCCTGACGATTCTGAATAGCTTCAGATGCGATTTTTTCGCGCTTTCTCGGAGAGCATTGATGTTGGTATCCTTCCAGCTGGCCACAAGCAGAACATCCTTCATCTTCTTCTCAAGGGAGGCTCGTCCTCTCTGAATGGCCTCATCGGCAGTCTTTTCATATCGGGAGAAGTAAAAGATGAAGTTTGAAACAGCATGATAGATGACCGTAAGCGTTGGGTAATCCTTGGTCAGAAGCTGAAGGTGGCTTTGCAACTGCCTTAGAAGGGCGGCACGGGTCTTGAATTGACCAACGATGGAGGTCGAGAAATAAAGCTCTAGGTTTTGGATGAGAGCGACGGCATATTGCTGTAGTTCAGACTGAGAATCCACCATGGAGAGAGGAACTGCAATGACTACTTGGTAGGCGATAAACCACCAAGAGTACGCGTCTTCTTGACACTTCTTTTGCTCCATGTCAAACAGATTGGCCCATGTCGACAACTCCAACCGACGCCAGCGAATGATGGTGTCGGTGAGTGCGTTGTGGAGAGAGAGAACGGCATAGATCTTGCTTGCCCATCCACCGAATTGCCATTCATAAACATGTGCATGAAGCTGTTCCACCTTTGGTAAGATTTTGGCCAAGGGGTCCTCATGTACAAGCTCAAGCACTTTGTTGCATGACTGAATAACATCCGCCAAGGGCTGCATATGTCCTATTTCATCCACAAGCTGCAGCTCTCGGAACCGGGTCTTAATTTTGTTGATGAGAATAACAAGCTGTCGCGCTTCTGGCAAATTTGCATCCGTGTAGAAATTGTATGATTTATCCATCGCCGCAGGCTGCAGGCCCTTGAGTTTGTCATCGAGGAGAAGCATTGTGCTTGCAAGCATCTTGTTGTTGAGCTCACGATCAATGTTGGCATGGTCTTTGGTCTCGTTCGTAATCCGGTTACCCATAGCCTTGCACAGGTCTTGAATGGCGATGGTTGGATCATCCTTGTTGAGGAACAATCGTTTGTGCGCTTCTGCCACTTTTACAGACATATTGCGGACCAGGTCCTTCCCGTGACTTGGACGACTAGTATCCGCGTCTTCGTCATAGGTAGGGAAGAGCTCATTGAACTCCTGCTCGTTGATTTCCTCTTCATCCTCAAAAGAGCCACGGAACCGGTAGAGGCTACCCTTCGCCTCCTCCGCCTTGCGATCGGCCTCAAGCTTTTTCTTCCAATCATCATAGAAGCTGTGGAAACACTCGAAGATGGACTCGCGTACACTGAGCTGGAGATACTCATATCCTTCGACAGCTACAGCAGCGTGTATAAGGCTGAGGAACTCGAAGCTCTTCTCGGAAATGTTTTGAGAAACAACATCCCAAGTTGAGCCTCCAAGGAAGGGTATAACTTGAAGGAGGTTCTCCGTGGAGGGCGTGAGATGGGTTGCAGTCGCTGCATCATGTAGCGACAATCCTACAAGAAGACACTGTAAAAGGTTCGCGGCAGGTCTTGTCATATCTTGATATGCCTCAAATCGAGCAGATAGTCGATCAAGGAGCCGCGTAACATTTTCTTTGACTAATGCCAACCCTTCATCACCATCGGTAGAGCGGGATTGTGGCGACTGGAGTGCTGATTGCAAGCTTGGCCCAGTGACGGCTTTCAGCACGTTAGAAAACTCGGCATGAAGTCGACTGAGCTCCGAAAATTCCGGTCTAAACACGGGCTGAACTTCTGGCAAAGGCCCAAGCTTAAAAAGCTCCTGATTGAGTAATTCAATGCGTTCATTTGTGTTCTGACCAGTGAACTTGCTCTCAAATGCGACCAAAGCTGATATCTTGTCAGTCAGTCGACTTTGAAGCTCTTGGAAATATTCCCTCTCCATCATTGGGCGGAGTTGAGGGTCAAAAACACGATCTGGGACGTAAAGCTTCAGAGCACCAATGCTGAAATGAGTCCAAGCCAGGGCAGAGAAGTATGTCTTGCGGCTAGCGTCGTTCTTTGCAACCAACAATGCAACTATAGATGGAATCAAATGGTCCAAAGCTATTTGTTTAAGATGCGATGGGTCAAGGATTTGGACCAAGTCGTCAAAGAGGCGAATATCCAACATAGCCTCGGAGAATTTGGAGATCGACTCGAACTGCCCCTGGACATGGAGGGATGCCTTGATGACAGCATCCTTTAGATGTGGGCCATGAGCGCCAAAAACTTCAAGCAGCAGTTGCCAAAGGACATCGTTCAGCTTCAAGAGTGGATCCGCGGCTATCTCAGCAGATAATGAAGAAACATGTTGCCCCAGTGCTGGCAACTCTACATCAAGCAATGAAAGGGAGCCAAGACTGACCCCTCCTAGTGTCTGTAGCTTTTGCCACAACGAAGCTGTAAGCTTTCCGTCCCATAAATATTGACCTTGATGGGCCAAGTAATCCACGGACTGTAGAAGTGCTGCTTGTCCGCTAACACTCGCGAGGGTCAGTCTTGCTTTGGTTGGAACATTGGACAATATGGAGAGGTCGGGAGTTCCACTGTCCAATGCAGCCCCAGAAGCAATGGTACGCAGCATAGCAAATTGTCTCAGAGCCTCAAACTCGTTGGTCAGGAATGGCTGTAAGTCAAATTCCTCGTCTCCAATGCGGGTTTCGAGGGACTCAATTCCGGCAGTGAGGTCTTTCACTAGCCCGTCAGCGCTGATTACACCACCCCGGACGATCTTATATGCTTGCTCTAGCGTCTGTTGGGCCTTAGACAAGTCTAAGATGGAGGCGCCAGCTTTCCATCGGAGGTTGTCAAACCTGATACCCAATCGATCGAGATCAAGGGATCGGTCAAGAACAGATTTGTTTAGTATCGGAATCGGCCTTAATGCATTCCACAATATTTCCATACCCAGTCCTGTGCTCAGCTTGAATCCACTGGTGAAGTCATCTTGTAGCCGTTGCAGGACATAGGATGCGAAATCACGGTTGTTGCTAGACTCTGCTGTTGCGAGCTGTTTCCTCAAGAGTGCTGTGCCTTGAGCTAGATGAGCCTGGAAAATTGCTTCGTCAAACTCGCCCCTTGTGGCAAGTGTAACGGTGCGATCAAGGTAACATCCAATGGCTCTGAGAAGTTGTGTGCGTTCCTAAATATGATTAGTCGCGTCGTTCGAGTGTCCAGCGGAGTTTAATATGCTTACCTCCCAATCGTCAAAGACTGACAAGTCGGAGCTAAGATACTGACGAATGCCAGCCAATATCGAGGAAATGAACGCCGCCAATTTCACAGTAGAGTCTTTGGATACTGCAGCCACACGGTCACTGATAAGTGATCTCTGAAGTCGGTTCAAGGAGACCAATTTTGCTGCCCGAGCTTGACCTCGTTGTCCATCGAGGGTCTCCTGGATAAAATTTACGTGGCGATAGGTTTCGTAGCAGGTGGCGTTCCATTTTGCTTCATCCGCAGAGGGAAGTGTTTTGCTGGCGGTGAAATTGTTAAGGGGGTGAAGCGGCTAAGATACCATTAGCTACCGTCATTTTGATGAAGGAGGTAATTGAATTGCCTACCTGAGCATTCGACAGCCCCGTTGAAGAGCCACCGGGAAGCTTTGAGTACAACTTCATGAGCCCTGGTAGAATATTTGACCCAGCAGAAGACTGGAGAAAGTGGAGGAGTTCTTGCACTAGTTTTGAGTACAATGTATCCTCACTCGAGAGCACACTTGCGAATCGTGGCAGAAGGGTAACATCCTGAACTGACAGGTTTTCCAGAGACACTTGACAAGCCTCAACAGGCACACCTTCGGATAAGAGAGACTCAGAATATTCAGTAGACTTTAGATACCGTTGGAGGGAGCTCTCCACATCTGATATCTTGCCAAGGCACCTTTCCATGACCGGAGGTGGGGTATGCATATGAATCTCAATAGCACGATTTCTCATTGCACGCGAGAGCTCACCGTATCGTGGGTCCATTGTTAAGAAGATCCGGAATTCGGGATGAGGTCGGACAATCCGGGGCTCTCCTCCAGGGCCACAGTGCTCATTGATGCTGAGAAATCCATTGGGTTCAAGTAGGGAGTTCAATCTGTCCAGAACAGAAGCATTGCACATGTTTGCATTGTCTAGGACAAGCCACTGGCCGGCTTCCAGAGCTTTGACGATCACGCCATCCAACCATTCGAAGCGCGGGTTCGCCAGCACAAGGGGACTTTGAAGTGTCACAAGGGCTTTGGAGAGGGCGACAGCCGCCTCCGAGTCTTCGGCCACTTGGGTGAGTAGAGACTCGATAGAAGAACGAATGGCACCAATACTGTCGTTGTCTCCATTGTACTCATCGAGCTGATGTAATAATTGCAGGACTTCATCTGGTGCTCTGGACGGGACAAGAGACATGATGGAGACTTGCAGGAACTCGCGGAGGTTCCGCAGTGTCGCGTTGATTTCCCGCAAGGGGTCTGCTTGTTCAAAGCCACCCACGAGATCCATTGTATCAATATCTGCATTCATTGGGAACACCACAAGCGGTTTTCCAGCCAACGCTGCAACATACTCCAAAAGAACAGACTTACCATACCCAGAAGGGCTACTAAGAATGCAGGGAATATTCTGCTTCACACAGAGCATCATAGACTCAAGCTCCGGGAGCCTGGACACTATGTCAATGCTGGGAAGTCTTTCTGGTTGCGAGTTCAAGTCTCTATTCAGAAGAGCCAGGCCGACTTGGCCAAATCTGGAACTAATGTCATGATAAAAATGGCGAGTTTGAGGTTGTGTTCCCACGATTTGGCGAAAGAGCCTGTCAACCTCTGCGCGATCATTTTCCGTGCGGAAACGTTGCCTGACGACAATATCAAGGAAGTCTTCAACATGTCGACTTTGGAGAAGAGGATCGGATGAGCTAAGCAGGTTCAACCACCTGAGAACATCTCGAAGATTGAACTCCCAGGGGCCACCTTGTGCACCAAAGGACTTTTCAACAAGCAGATGATGCTCAATCTGGGACACGAACTGGATAAGTGAGCTTACCACTTCGTCAGATAGAAGAGGAAAGCTGTGACTCGCAATCAGTTTGAGGTCGTCGTCTTTGAAGACGTCAGCATAGACAACAATGAATCGATTGACAAAGGAACTCGGAAGACCTTTGCGGCCTCCTCCTTGATGATGGGGATTTTGAGCCGCAAAGAGGCGGAAGTCGGGATGACGCTTGAAAACCTGGTCGAGTTCGGAGATGTAAACCTCACCACGATGGTCCAAACAGGCATTTAGACCCTCCAACACTGATTGTGAAGCAAGATTCATTTCATCGAGAAGAACCCACTCGCCCCTCTGCATTGCTTGTAAGAATGGTGCGTCCCTCCATGCAAAATTGCCTGCTTCTTCGCCCTCGACAGGCACGTCCGTTCCGAAAAGATCCATCAAATCAGTTTGGTCTGAGAGGTTTATTCTTGTCAACGGTCGTCCGCATGCTTGAGATAAAGCAACAACCAAGGAAGTTTTCCCGACACCTGGACTACCTTCCAGCAGGATTGGCTTGTTCGTTTGCATAGCGCGAACCACTCTCATAGCATTGAGACGCGTGGTTGGTGCATGGAAGGCGAAACTGGACACAGTAGAAGCCGCTGTCGTCCGCGGTGTGCTGAATGCTCCTATTGTTAAGAAAGCGTCGCTCATCGCAAGTTCAGGTTGCGTTTGGTAAATTACGGAAACGTCTTGGCCGATAAGTTCCCCCAATTTCTTCAAACAATCTTGTCTCTGTTGGTCGATTGCATTGGCATCTGTAGCTAGAATAGCCGATGGATTAGCACCGAGACTGTCGATGAATATGGCTGCAGCTCCGTGTACTATAGAGGTGACTGGATCATTGGCCGGGAACGCATTGATGAACTGAACCCATGCAAGGACCTCTCGAACAGAGAAAGGCGCAGTAGCCATCGGCCGAAATGTCTTGCCAAACCATAGGGCAAACCGAACCACCACTTCCACGTAACCCTTGGCGCTGTCGTGGAGTTTTGTTCGTACAATATCGTAAACATCGTCACTTTCAGATAGGGGCGGTACCCATATTTCAGTAAAACGATTCCGCAAGGCTGGAGAAAGTTCTTTCTTGCCGAAATCGCCACCAGGGTTCATGGTTGCGAAGAACTGATAGCCATCAGTCCCCGTGACAAAGGAATTATCGACCCCCTTTTCAGCCAGAAGAAGAGTTCGCTGTGGTTCAAGAACAGAGTTCAGTCTCTCCAAAACGGAATCGTCAGCTAGGGAGATTTCGTCAAGGAGGAAGAAGTGGCCTCCTCGCATAGCTTCCACAAGTGCACCGTCTGACCATTCGAATAACGCTTTGCTCCTCGTCTCATTCGATGCAATCCTCTCTCGAATATCTACGGGAATCATCTCAAGAACAGACTTGTCGAGTGCCTTGTATCTTTCCAACCTATCTACGGCAGAGCCGGATGTGTCAAGGCCACCTTGTGCCAAGATATTAGTGACGTCGACATCCAGTGCCTCGAGAATGGCGCCTCGGTTTCGGACAGGCCGTTGAGAACCTATCAAATCTCCGGTCTCAGTGTTCTGGTGCGCATTGACAATGTGTAGCTGCTTTCCCAAAGCTTCGGCCAACAGCTGAACCACAGTTGTTTTGCCGCATCCTGTCTCACCAACTAAGAGAACTGGTTCATTGTTTCGGAGAGCTCGAGATACTAGCACATACAAACGTCTCATAGCATGAGTCCAAACAACGCCTTGAGAATTTGATCGACGCGTAAAATGCTGGAGTTCCGGGGCTATCTCTGCAGAATAAAGGTCCTGGGGATTAAGCTTGACCTTGAAGACCTTCTCAATGACTTCCTTGACGGCAAGTCTTTCCTCTTCATCGCGAACTCTCTCTGCCAGCAACATGAAGCCATGTGCTGCGATTTCTTCACGAGTATCGGCGTCTCTCAGAGCCCATCGGAACAAGTCTCGGAGCGTCGCGAAACTGTCTTTTTGCTCAAAGAGTCGGCTAGTTTGGCGGAGACGAGATAGTTCTTTGTAGACAGTGACGATTCGTCTGCAGTCGGGAGGTGAAGTGTTGCGGCTGCGTTGTTGAAGGATATACTCCAGTTCATCCTCCGGTATGTCGTCGAAATGCAATTCAAGGAATCTGTTTCGGAACGCTCTGGACAACACCTTTCTACCACCATAGAGACCGGGAGGATTCTGGGTAGCGAAGAGAATGAAGTTTTCATGGGGTTTGACAACTTCTTGTGTCTCCGGGATCAATAGCTCACGGTTGTCATCTAGTAATCGGTTGAGCGCCTCAAGGACATCCGTCGGCGCCAAATTCAACTCGTCGAGAACTATCCAGTGACCTTGTCGCATTGCCTGTACAAGAAGACCCTCTTGGAAACGCAGCTTCCCATCTGTTCCGGAAACATAAGTGCCCAGATACTCCTGAAGATCCGTGTGTTCGTGATTATTGATTCGAACGAACTTGTTGCCAGTAAAGTTGGCCAGGTACTCGATCATACTTGTCTTGCCTGCAGATGTAGGTCCTTGAATGAGGATGGGAAAGCGTCTCGTCGAAGTTGCTCTGACCAGGTTGAGAAGGTTTCTCTCCACATAAGGTGTAATGATGTAGTCCTCTCGTTGGATTGGGGTTTGCTCGCCTTGAAACAGCCAGTATTGCCGATCTCGGCTCTGGTTCTGGAACTTGACATACTCCCTGCCATCGTTGGGGTGCTTCGGTGGCTGTGATAGAAGTGCTTGCGGGTTTCCATGCCTATCGAGAAGGTGGTGATAGATAATTGGCAGCAACATCTTTTCGGAATCTCGATCCAGCAACGTCAAAAAGCCCATTGAGAATCCTTCATACAATGCTCGTCTCACACCATAGAAGGGGGATATCATATTAACATAGCTCAACACACGGGTTATTGTCCGGAGACTGAAGTGGGGAACTTCATTTGCACCGTCAACAAGTCGCTTCTCCTCTGCCATGCGCTTTGTGTTGAGGTATAGGCGTGCGATATCGTCAGCAGCCTGATCATTCTTACTGCTGCCGTTTCCGAGGTATGTCTTAATGATTGTGAGAAGGTCTTTCAAGTCCTTGTCTGGACTCTTCACATAGAGCTCTGTGAACCTTGACCTGATGCCAATAGGCAGATCCCTCTTTCCAATGTCAGTGGCCGGATTCATGGCACCGAATATGCGGAAGTTCGGGTGCGCCACGATCTTCTCAATCTCTCCAGTTTCAGAGAGTAATATCGAAGGTCTCTCATTCGGCCCTGTCAAGAGATCCGCGATGCTTTCCAGGGTGTCAGGTGAGGCAAGGTTGATTTCATCCAAAAGCACCCAATCACCATTTCGCACAGCTTTCACCAAATTGCCTTCCACGAATGAGAAGGCAAAGTTGCTGGATCCTCCCGAGATTTGGACATCAAACTGGTCGAGGTTGCGAGCGAACAAATCCCATCGAGGCTTGAGTTCTAACAGTGTCTGCAGTTTCGATTGAGTCTTGCGTCTCTTTGTCGGTTGCATATCTCCATTCCTTGCTTCAACTTGTTCTGAGTGAGCCCACTCCAACTCAGATACAATCTTTAGGAACATTTTTGGCGCCTCTTTCCACAGTTTGGACAGCTTTGACCATTGTCCCTTGGCAAAACATTTGCCAACTTGCTCAAGATATTTTTGGTTCTTGGATGCGGAAATTCCGGTCGAGGCGAAGAGGTCCTCAAACTCTTCTTTCAAGGGAACGGCTAGGCTTCGAACGTTCACCGGCTTAAAGCCGCCGAGTAGGTCTCCAACTTCACTCTGCTGAGAAAGGTTCACGGCGATCAGCTTGTGACCGAGCGATTCTGCCAATTGCTGTACGACTGTCGTTTTTCCTATTCCAGTTTCTCCAACCAGGAGTACCGGCTCATTGAGTTTGACTGCCACAGCAATCTGTTCCAGGAGTTTCTTGGCGTGAGAGGTGCTGGCGAATGGTCGCTTCGATTTCTGTAGCCGGTGGGAGAGTTTCTTTTTCCGAAGTTGAGCTCGTCCGATGCTGAACTGAGTATCATTCTCTTCCAAAGGGGGTATATTGGCAGTCAGGTAATGATCTGCACGTTCTTTGGACAAATGCATCTCTTCAGCAATTGCATAGACTAGCTGTTTACTGAGTTCATCATCTGGGCAGCTGCCCACGAAACAATCGACAGCTTCCATGAACATCCAGTCACGCGTAGTCTCAGTGATAGGTTCTTCCCCAGATGTTGACCCTGACGCAAGTAGACACTCTCGTAATCGTCGGCACCACTTGAGAAGATCTCTCAGGCTCATTTGTCGATCCATAAGCGCCCGACCGCGAGACAGAAGACCTGGGTTGCTACTTAGGCGTGTTAAACGGGCATAGACTGCAAGAATGCCAGGAAGGAACTTTCGCAGCATAGGATACATCTGCAGTACAACCTCCTCCAGTTCTGGTTGAGCTAGAGACTCGGTGTATAGAGATTGCCAGAAACGCATTCCCACAATGCTTGGCAGGTTTTCTCGGCCGTTCATACCCCTGGATGTTCTGACTGTCGCAAAAAGTCGGAAACTATTAGCAGCGCGTATTCTCTCTCCGTGGCTAGGTATGAGCAATTCATTCCGTTCAATAAGAGGGAGAAATGTGCTGAGAACCTCAGTCGGGGCTCGATCAAGATCCTCCACCAAGACCCATCTCCCTTCTTTAACTGCAGTGGTCAACACACCAGGGCGCCATGAGAAGCTTCCAGGTTTCGAGTCCGTTGAGTAGAGTCCGATAAGCATCTTTGCATCCGTCTGTTCGTTTAAATGCAGAGTCACCATACTTGAATACATGCCTAGCTGTTTGGCAATCTCATGAACCAGTGCAGTTTTACCGACACCTGACAATCCATGGAGAAGTATTGGCTCGGGGTTGCGAAGCATTGAAGCCAATTGCTCCAAATTCCTCGTAGTTGTCGCAGTCATTACAAGACTTGATGGGTCGCTCACTGGTACAGATGGTCGTGGGAGGATTATATCGCCATATGAGACAACATACGGGGTAAGGGTTTGAAGGCACGGCTTGCTTTCAGAGTCTTGATCGCTGCGTTTTACTTGTTGGCGCAATGCGAGGACCTTCTTGGCACGAGCACGCTCGTGTAGAGACAAGAAGCCATAGTCCACTGATACACCATCAAAATCCGCAATAATGGCATCTTTATTTCCGAGATGTGCTTCAATGAGAGTCTCAAGTTTGTGGTCGGATGCGTGAAACAGCTGGCAGAAAATTCGGATTGCCAGATACCTCACGGCCTTATTCTCATGTGTGAAAAGAGCTTGCATATAAGCTGGTGATATTAAAGAGCTGAAGGTTCGCAAATCAAAACTCAAAAGTCTCCAATAAGTCAAAAGGCCTTGCAACAAGGCGCTCCCGTCCACTTCCGACGAAGCACCATGAAGTTTTGGAAGAGATAGATGAAGGGACAGCTCATGCTCCGTCGCACCGGTGGCCTTGACAGGGCATCGAAGGAAAGTTGAAAGATATGGCGCGAATGGCAAAATCCTGGCAATTGCTGAGGCCACTAGCAATTTCCGTGATCCGTTCCCTGCGTTAAGAATCCATCGTGCGCAGATGTCAGGAAACACATCTTCGAAATGCACGAATATTTGCTCTGTAAGTGACGGACTGAGTGCCGCCTCTGAAACGGCATCAAAGAGCTTTGTCGACGAATGATCCTTGATAATCTCAAGTAATTCGGAAGGCAGATGATCCAGTACAGTCGCATCGCCTAGGAGCGACCTCCTCTGCCGCGAGACATCAACCATTTGCATGATTGCGCTCTTGTCGACGGATTTCGTCTCTTTAACGCTGATGTTTCCAACACTTTTGTATGGGTGCTTCCAACTTTTTTTTCTTGATAGGCGCAGGGATTTGGACTGTCGGTGGTGGTGTTACAAATTTCCGGGCCAATCAGCGCTTAGTTGGACCCCAGCATATCGAAAGCTCGAAAAACTTGAGGACGACAACCTTCAACGTCTCTCGCGAGCGATTGTGAACCTGCGAATTGAGCAATCCCTAGCCCAATCCCCTCCGCAGCAATGGCCATGTCTTGTCGGTATGCGGCGCGCAGCTGCGCTCGCCAGCTGCGATCAGCCACTTCTGCCCGATCTTCCGCACAGATGCTCCGAGTATCCTGCACGACGAGGCGATACAACTCAACAGAAGCCGCCCCCACGAACCCCAAGATTGCCGGGATTGTCGACCAGATTAGCCAGCTGACGCTGTTGGAGACTGCTGACCTGGTTGCAAGCCTAAAGGTAATTGCCTGGAGATCCATGGATCCGCGAGGAGTTGGCTAACGACATTGTATAGAGCAAACTGAACATTCCTGATATGCCCATAGGCGGTTTCGCTGCCGCTCCCGCTGCTGCTGCGCCTGCAGTCGAGGAAGCCGAGGAAGCACCCGTTGCCCCTGCAGAGAAGACACTTTTCACCCTGAAGTTGCAATCGATTGACGCCGCGGCCAAGGCCAAGGTTATCAAGGAAGTCAAGAGCATGCTGGGCTTGAGTTTGGTGGACAGCAAGAAGTTCGTCGAGAGCGCGCCTAAGATGATGAAGGAGAACGTGCCCAAGGAGGATGCGGAGAAGATCATTGCCGCTATGAAGGAACTGGGTGCTGTTGTAGTAATGGAGTAAACCAAAAAACAAAATATCTACGAGGCCGACATGATCTTGATGACACGATAGATGATCGAGGCACATGTACAAAAGCTTGTGTACTATAACAGAAAAAAAATTACCCTTTTCCTGGAAGGAGATCATCATTCCATGCGGTTATTATGAGTTCATACGAGTCAAACCACGGTTCTTTGTCTACTCAAGATTTGGTACAGAAGACCTATGGGTATCTCAACACTTTTCCAGACCATATATACACAGACCGCAACGCCGCCCAATGCCAGTAAACAACATTATCCTTTTAGACCACAGTTCAATGGCTATGCCCATTCGTTGGTCGTTGATGACGACAGCGCTGCATGTCCATTTCCTTGGTAAAATCTTCCCCTTCTTCGGTGAGTAACCGATCATCGTCCTCTCCGAAATCACTCGTCTCCTCCCAGAGCTTATTCGTCTCAGCGTCTTCGCCTTTGGGGACAGCCCAGATGCTCTCTCGTTCACGTTTGTGTCGTTCACGGTCCTCTTCGATCCGCTGTTCTATCTGGCGCTTGTCCAGACCGTGTGATGCAAGACGTCGTCGGGATTTGGGTATCTCTGAAGATGGCCCAGCGGCCATCTCAACATCACCATTCGGAGATGCAACCAGATCATCGTCATTTGTTCCTCGCTCCCTTATGACGTCCTCGATTTGACTGACAGCTTGCTGCTCTAAGAAACCTTTGCCCTGAAGGCCCAGCAAGACCTGTCCTCGACTTTAGCGTGGGAGGCGTCTTAAAGGCGGTGGCAAAGAGTAGGGCAAAAGCCTCTCTCCAGAGTCAACATACCTTGCGAACAACCTTGACATTGGCGGCCCCGGATCCGTCATCGGGTGCAACAGCATCTACTACACGGATGATGTCTCGCTGCATCATTCGGATGTAGTCCGAGTGCCCATCTCGCTGGGCCATGTCGAGAAAATGTTCGATAAAGTACATAATGTTGGCTCTCGTATTCATATTGTTCTGAAGTTTGAGTTTAGAAAGCCTCCATCTCATCACGTTGCCAGGTCATCTCATACCCTTTCCACTTGCTCAAGGATGCATGAGTGCAAGTCCTCATCCATGTCTCTGTATTTGAGAGCATACTGGGCAGCTTTTTGAGCAGATGCCACGGAGGCATTGAGATGCTGCAGCTGAGAGCTAAAGCGCATGCGAACTTCGAATGGATCAGCCATTTTTTTTGGAAATCGAATCGTCCTCGGGTGAGATTTTGGTATGAAACAATTCAAACTTGTCTGGTCTGAATTCTAGATGCCAGGCCGGGCAAAGGCAAAGGCAAGGCTGTGAGTTTGAGTGACCTGTGTCTCGGTGAGCAGCGACGCTAGTCCGAATCAAGTATTATAATTAGCGCCCGCAGGACACGGTAAAGAGCCGGAACGCGTTTCTCTTTGTTCTGGTCTTCGGAACGCCCAACATGCAGCATATCTGAGACCTTAGGATTCGTATTAGCATCCTAGCGGTCCTTCAGAATCCGGGGGATGACTTGATAGAGATAATGTAAGAGTAAGACCTCATCGGCTGAGCCATTATTTGTCCCTGTAATTGTCCCGTCTTACTTTTACTTTAACATTTTAGTTTGGGTAGTAAATCCGTGTCCCCTTGACTGGGCAGCAATTGTATAAAGTACAAATACTCCGTACAGCACGTCCCCTACTATTAAAACTTTTTCAGTCTTTTTTGACAGCTGTTGGATCGGAATTTCGTACTATTCTCCGTACTATTCCCTTAATTCACCACCATAAAAGCTAGCTCTGTTGACAACTGGTCCCGACTTGCACACCCTCAACCTCCCACTTGCGCACATCACATTTCATCTATCACATTTCATCTCTACCAAACCGCCCAAAATGCTGGCCCTCACCCATCACAGCACACCTCAGCCTCCCCAGGACCTGACCATGGCGGTCTTGGGCTGCGGTAAGTGATTCGAAGCTTGCAGGCTTGACATACTACCTGCCGATCTCGGACCAGTTGCTCATGAACGATATTCTCTACAGGGACAATGGGAATCGCTATTCTAAACGGTATTCTCACGTCTCTGGTCGAAATGCAAGGCCCAAAGCCGCTACAGGCCCCGGTATCTGGCTCTTCTACTCCAGCAGAGGCAGTTCCTGCTTCACTGCCGTCCCGGTTCATCGCTTGTGTTCGGACTCCAGAAAGCGCCAAGAGGGTCAAGAGCGCTCTTTGGGAGTATTCTTCCGTCCTCAAGGTGGTCCGAAAAGACAACCTATCCGCCGTCCAGCAATCTCAGGTTATCCTGCTAGCCTGCAAACCCTTTATGGTCAAGGAAATTCTCAGCGAGCCCGGCATGGCCAAGGCCCTGCACGGCAAGCTTCTTATCAGCGTCTGTGCTGGTATCACGGTGGACCACATTGAAATCGCTCTCCACGGTGCTGTCCCCTCCAAGGACCCTGAGGAGGATGGCCGATGCAGAGTCGTCCGAGCCATGTGCAACACCGCTGCCCTCATCCGCGAGTCCATGACTGTCATTGCCTCTACCGAGCCTCCTCTTCCCCCTGCTACGGAAACTCTTGTGACTTGGATCTTCAAGCGAGTTGGAGACGTCATTTACCTCCCATCACACGCCATGGATGCTTCAACAGCCTTGTGCGCCTCCGGCCCTGCCTTCTACTCTCTGATTCTTGAGGCTGCCATCGATGGAGCTGTGGCCATGGGTCTTCCCCGTGCTGAGGCGACGAGAATGGCAGCACAGACTATGCGAGGAACTACGGGGCTCGTCCAAAATGGAGAGCACCCAGCTCTCATCAGAGAAAAGGTCTGCAGCCCTGGCGGATGCAGCATTGGTGGAGTTCTAGTCCTCGAAGAGGGACGAGTGCGCGGAACAGTATCGAGGGCTGTACGGGAAGCTACCGTTGTTGCAAGTCAGCTCGGCAAGGGTGTTCAGGGAGTCAACGGAACTAGGTTTAACACTCCTCAGCATCACGACTAGATATAGAGATGGAGGGACTGTTCTTCTTGCTTTTTCTTAGCGAAGCATTCGGGATGCTCTTAATAGGTCTGTTACCTAGCATACAATACAATACACTATAATACATGAAGCCTTACGCCTTGTACCTTGGTGGAAACCCAAACGCCATGCACTTTTCTGTCTCAGTCCAGCGGAAGTCCTTGCATTCCCTTACATCGATGTCATCCATTCAAGCATCCTCAACTTTCGCCTTCTTGCTCGACGCCACCTCGTCAAGAGGTTCATCCAGTTTCCGTTTGCCATTAGCGACGGGTTGAGGCGTCTGGGATCGCTTCATAGCACGCTCATGAGCCGCGAGAAGTCTTGCATACTCCAGCTCGACGCTACCTAGAGTTTCTGAAAGCTTCTCGATTCTCTCACCAAGGTCTATTTGTGAAAGGACATCTTTGTTATGTCGATAAAGTCGTTGCTTGACAACCAATTGCCAGAGCCTTTCTTGGTGCTTATCCTGTTTTGTCGGAGGAGGGAGATCCCCTCCCAAGGACATACTCGGCCGTACTGATTCCGGAAGCTGAGACATCAAATGCATCTCAAGAACACGAGAGAATTGTCTCGGGGCGATTTTGGCCTTGAGTCGTATCGTCTCAAGGTTCTCCTCTCCGACAATTAGGCGAGGCACGGCTCCAGATTTCGGTATTGACACACTGGTATCGAAGCGAAGCGAGTTGAACTCGGGCATAGTGCGCAGGAAGGCCAAGTCGCAAGTGTCTCGCAAATCATCAAATGCCTCATTAGGGTTCTCCACCGTGAATTCATGTGTCTGGGCGAGTTTATGATAGTACTCGAACATGGTCTTGTACAGTAGAGCACCATTGCCCTTGCCCTGGAATGGAGGAATGATGACAAACTGGGAGAGCCTTGTCCGACAAGGAAGTTCGGTGAGGTCCGTGTCACCTTTTGGCAGCTCCCAATCATCCTTTGGCGATGCAGGCGGTGTTGGGGGTTGGAAATAGAAGAATCGGTACACTGTGGCGTATCCTACGAAGACGTACGAGCTCTTTTCTGGGTCGTCGGCGGACTTTTGCTTGCGGTAGAGAAAAAAGACCGTCCATCGATCGGCATCTGATAGATCCAGCTCCGCTGAATCTGACTCCGGGTCGTGTCCGATATAAGATCCTCCTTCAATGAACAACGGAACGAAGATCTGGATGCGACTGTTCAACTGCTTCACGGCCGGGTCTGCCAGGTTGCCTTTCCAGACTTCATATTGGCCATCAGGCCCCTCCATGGTAGTGTGCAGGGTTCCGGGAGGAGACCAGTTGTCGCCAAGCTGCTGGGTACTGTTGTCAAAGTCCGATCCCTTGACAAATGCGACTATCCAAAGTCAGAAACAACGATACGCGTAGTTGGGCGTATGTATCACAGGCGCAACAAACCTTTAGGGAGATGTCCTTCTTCTTCCAAAATCCCAGCTACATCAGTCGGCCCATCTTCACCTATGGGTCTGAACTTCTTGCTGTACGAAAGACGCAAGTGCGGTCGCATGTCATTGGCACGGTATCGCAGGTGAATCTTGAGATCCTTATATCCAAAGATCTTCTCATCGTCGCCGAAAATGGGGTACGTGAACCTGGGATGAAACGTCGCCACGGTTTTGAGGCCCGATTTCGACGGCGAAACGAGGCTGATGGTCAGCGCATCGTTGGAGTCCTGCAGCCCTACTCCATGATTTAGCACTTTGCGATCAAAGAAGCACTCATACAAAGGTACTCACACTCCTCAAGGTCGGGGAGAGCTGACATCGTGGACAGCACTCTGAGTCTTCGAAGCAAGCAAAAAATGGAAGAAAAAAAAAGGCCGTGACCAGAGAATGTAGGCGGACGAACTCGTGTTCTAGATGCGATGCGATGCTTTGCGCCAAAAGGTCTGATGTCGCGAAAGAGGCTTGACGAGCTCAGCTTTCGAAGCGCGCTTGTCCTTCGTATCTATGCAGCAGAAGCGCGTCTGCACGCGATTCAATTAAGTTGGCGTGCGACCTGCTGGAGCCCCATTTTTAAGGCACCAAGAAGTCCAATGCCTTACGAGGAGGTACAAGGTAGTTACGTCACGCCAGGGATTTCAATGGTCCCTTGTGGGTCTGTGCAGCCTAGAGGGCGATTGTCGATTGTCGCACTTTCATCATCCAACTCTCCATCTTTGGCTTCCGATTGCGCTGGACGGAGTCTTTGTTTGGTTTCACACGCGCGCATGGCTTTCGTCTCAGACACTTCATCATGACGGATATTTCGCGCAGTCCAGTGCCCGTTGGCTCCGCAATATTCTCGGTGTTTGCGCTGCTTCTAATATCTCTCGGCGTGCTTCTTATCCTACGGCACTATCTCCCGCTTCGAACGACGCCAGGCTTTTATCTTGTTCCGATCTTCTTCGCTCTGTGGCTCCCGTCGATCCTCGTTCTTCTTGTGCCAATCGATCTCGCTTCGAGTGCGATAACAGACGATGTGGCCTCGAGAGGCATCTGGCTGCCGCAGCGGGTGGTGTTGGTGTCGTGGCGCATCACCTACTGGCTCACTTTTGCCTTGACTTGGTATGGCAGCACTTCATTTTGCACATGGTTTCACTCCTCTAATAATAAGTCACAGGTTTATCCTCCCAATCCTTGCCGAGTACTCCGACACCGGATATCGCGAGCCCAAAGATAAGCTAATGTACTCTCTCCGGTCAAACGCGCAGTTCTACGCCATTGTTCTCGGTGCCAGCTCCTTGGGCCTCGTATACGTCGTTACTGCCTTTGGATTTTCTGTCACGGCCCTCAAAACCCTCCTAATGGCATTGGCTTATTGTTGGGGCTTGATCTTGGCGATTTACCTTATGGGTCACGGCTTGGTTTCAATACCCCGACGCTTGATTCGCAACGCGAGTATTAGCGGGAGGCTACGGCGTTTGCAGACCAAAGCGCCCAAGGTGTACGAGAAGATGGAAGATTCCCTCGCGAGCCTTGAAGATATTGAATATCAAGTCTCCGAGCTCGGCCGGCGAAAGGTTGGAACCGCCATGGCCTTCCAAGACTGGATAGAGGAACTACAAGATATTGCAAATGTTCCAGAGTCTCAACCTCGGCCTGCGTTTAGTGACTCAGGGACGCAGAATCGAGTCGTACCAAACGTCATTACCGAAAAGTACTTGGCCGACCTGACACGAAAATTAGTCCGAGCCCGTCATGCGCGGTCACGATACGTCGGTGACTGGGCTCGGCTGGTGCAAGAAGCTGCTGATGCGCAGAAGATTCTGGACGCAGTTGCATCCAAGAAGCTAGATTTTGGCAACACCTCACCCCATGCTGGATTCTGGGACAGGGTCACGATACTAACGCCATATACCCGATATGTGTATTACTACTTCGTCCTGCCCTATGTACAAGTGGCTTTGGGTATACTCTTGGCTGTAGCGTCTGCCTGTATCGTGTGGTCCGAGATTGTTAAATTTCCTTTTCCAAAACTCTCCATTATCCGACTCAGTGTCGTCCACCACTGGGTTGGAGACAAAGCTCAGGTCGGGTTCGCGGGGCAAGTCATTTCAGCATTCTGGATCTGCTACATGTGCGCTGCCGCTCTGACGTCCATAGCGGAAGTGAAGGTCTGGCGCGGACGTGCTCTCGTTAAGAGGAACACGGGTTACGAAGCAGCGTTTTGGTATGCCACACAAGTGGCGAAACTCAGCGTTCCTCTATCCTACAACTTCCTTACTTTTCTCTCAAGTGAGGTGTATAAGAAGACGATCTTTTACAGTTTCCTTGGTAGGTTGATTGATCTCACCCCTGTAGGAAGAAGGTTTGATGACTTCTTCCCCATCTTCCTTGTCGTCCCTGTCGTGGCCGCTACATTTGGGGTGTATGGCAAGGTGAAGCGGTTGTTCGTAGGTTGGGATATTATTGGAGACGAGGAGGACAATCCGACAGGCTATGGCACGGGATCCTGGCGTGAGGGCCGGGATCTCATCGCCCGAGAGCTAGGGGGCAACTCGACCCCTCGGGGAAGGGATCAGGCCGCCAACGGTGTCTCCGGTCGTGGTGGGCGGGCAGCCCCAGTCTTGTCGGTTCCTGCGATTCGAGACTCAGTTGCTTCGCCGCCATCAAGATCCCCGGTCCGTTCATCCGCCAACGCTCGCAGACTTGGACAGTCACGAGCTCGTTTCACCGACGAGCCACCAGAAGACGATAACATATTCTCTATCATTGGGCATCGCATGAAGAACACAGTCGACACTTTTGAGACCCCCAAGTGGCTACAAGACTTTGGCTCGGGCATTACAAAGCCGAAATGGATGGGTGGTGATGACGCCCCGTCGTCGAGTAATGGAGGCAACAACAGCTCAGACATCAGGAGGTGGTTTGGAGGCGGCGAGGGTCAGATCCGCCTTTAGGAGTCTGTTTTTGTTTTCGTCGTACTACTATTCTGGTGGCACATCCTGGATTTTTGGGAAAACAAGCGCTATTTGGGTCGGCTATTGCATTGTTCGGAGTTGAGGAGTGGCGGCTACGGATCTTTCGGCCTGATATTTCTTAGATCCATAGATTTTTGACTTGTCAGCCACGTTTGTCAATTCATCCTCCAGCATGATAAGGAGGTATAATAATCAATTTTTATAAGTTATGTATCAATCTAATTAATGACCAATTACCCAGAGTATGACCTTCGCACATGATGCCATCATACATGAAGATATATTCGTCCTGTATCGGTTCGTAAATCGTCAGTCATAAACATGTTTCCCAAGAATGTATGTCAAATCCACCAATATTTCGCCCAACATATCCCTCATAAGTATCACCCTTCTCTCTCTCATCAAAAACAATGTCGAAATGCCTGCCCCTTCTTCGCAATCAGAGAGCAAAAAGCGTCGTAACCATCACAAAGCCGGGTTCATGGTGTTCCACGTACTCGCCTTACTCACAGTCCTTTTTCGCAAACTGCGCATAATCTCCTTTTCCATTATTCCAATCTCCTTCTCCAGGTCTTTGTCGTCTTTGGCGTATTGCGCCTCTTTGCGGCGGTCCCACCATGTCCAAACGCCAACGATGACAGCTGTGACAGGGATTGTGATGATGAAGTAGACCCATAGCCATTTGGAGATGACAGGATCGGCACCTAGGAGGTTGGGTATGTGTTAGTATAGAACTCTTAGAACAAACGGAATACATTATGAACGATGGATGGACTGTTGTGGCAGAGGCAGATGGTTTCACTCACCGGCTTGAAAGTTGAAGAAAGTCATGGAAAACACCGAGGCAAGATACGTCCCCGGGAGGAATAGAGCTCCCAGGAGCGAAATCATCTTCATAGCTGTGCTGTCCCTCTTACTAGCGTGCGCAATCCGGCGTTGCTCTCCTGCAATCTCCAGGTTCAGCCTCGCCTCTCTCTGAGACATGATATTGTACAACTAAACCGCATAATGTCAGCAAACCAAGAAGAACAAAAGGAGGAGGGAGGTGGATATGAGAGCTTACCGCTTCGCGTTGCACCTTCAGTCGCGCCAGCGTAGTATGGATATAATTCTCCAGCCCCTTGAGCTTCACCTTGTAAAACTCAATCCGCGAGAGCATACTCCTATGCACCTTGTCGATCTCCTTTCTCAGAGCAGCCTCCTCGGGCGTCACGTCATCTCTGTCAAACTTCACCCACATGTCCTTGAACCTCTCCATGGCCAAATCCATCTCGCTCACCAGGGCAAAATACGCCTGTGGGCGCTTCCACATGACATTGCTATGACACTCGACCAAGTCCCGGTTCAAGCCTTCGATTTCCAGCACCTCGTCTTGGAAATACTGCTCTCCTTGGTCGACCTCGTTGCGCAGACTAACCGCGTTTTCCAAGCGCCGCAACCAATCCCGCGCCTCGCGCTGCTTTACGTCGTTGGAGAGCGAGAGGTCGTATGAAAGGATGATCATGGGCAGCAACATGGGATGGCCAACCTGCTGAGCACACGAACGCAGATGCTTCAGCGCCGCTTCGACATCCGAGCTCTCCGTGCCTTTCACGAAGCCCGTCGTGATGCTCGTCGCGAAGCAATGCGAGAGCATCACCTCCCACCCGCGCGTCCGGCCCTTCTTACGAACATCAGACTTGCGGTGGAGGATTTGCAAATGCGGGTTCTCGTCATCCTGATCATAGGCGCTCCAGAAAAACGGCCCGACCACAGCACTCGTCTCAATGCCCCGGAAGGGCAAGCGGAACGTCCTGACCATGCTGTCGTATGCATCCTTTTGCAAGGAGATGACCCTGGCCGCAAAGGTGTCCTTGTCAGTGGCCTTCTTCTGCACGACGAGACGCAGGCCGCTGAGCAGTTTCGTGCCCTCGCGCATCTTTTCCGGCGGCGCAAAGGCGCCACGGCGGTTGAGGAAGTTTTCGAATTCATCGTCAGTCAACGGATGCTCCTCCACTGAGTTGTAAAACGAGTCCTGGGATGGAACAAATAAGTCAGCGTTCTGCAAGCTCCGTCATCCTGACGTCCACTCACCGAGTAGTTGAAAATCTCAACATAACTCGTTTTCTCCCGCACAACCCTGCACTCATCGACAAACTGCCGAAACATGTAATCATCCATTTTTGGCGTCCAAAGGGAAGCTCTCCTCTCCGTATGCCAAGTCTCTGCTGAGCTACTGTTCTGTTCGACTCTCTGTCAGTAATGAGGCCTCCAACGAAATCGATACATATATGTATGTATTGTCAGAGCAGAGCTTCCCGTACTTAACGTGCCTCGCCTCTCCAGTCCGAGTACTCCGCAAACTCACCCAATCCAATCCTCGGTGAGCTTTACAGATCAATAAACCCAATCTCCCCAGAAAATCTACGGAACACCGGGGAAACAGTCCAAAAATCGACACCTCCCAGCCTCACGAGTTTGAGCAGTAGCAATAGTAATCAGTAAGCCCCAAATCGGGGATAGAGGCTCGGGATAATGGACCTGGCCCAGACCGCTGATACCAACTGCGGTAAGCCAGTGGGGGTTCGTCCCGCATTAATGGCTGGCCTGGGAAAGCTTATGTTGGCTTGTCCCTCTGAAATCAAGCGAGTCACAGCGTGTCCAGCGGACCTCCCTCCCCCCCCCCCCCCAATAGCGCCTAAGACACCCACTGAAGAGCCCTGTCTTGCCCGTTCCAGACCATTGCCCAGCCTCCATCCTGGATAGTCCTGGCCGAAGCTTGGCCTGCTGATAGCGGTTCCTGAGGGACTCGATAAGCTTAGAGGAGTACGAAGTACTACTCCGTATCGAAATGCTGTACGCCGTACGAGTGCTCTATTGTATTGCTTCCCTGCAATTTCCACAGAACTTGGGCATCTGCCAGCAGAGCGCATCTCCTCCGTTTTACTTCGGTAAGGATGTAATAGTAACATTACTGCTACTAGTACGTACCTATCTACGAAGTACCTCTGCGTCAATGTCCAGCTTCAACGCCACGATGTAACCTTCATGACCATCACAAGTAATCAATCCTGAGACAAACCATCACCCAACTCAGACATCATAAAAATACATCGTTGTCGGCGCCATTGGGCTCTCAACCGCACATGAATCATGGCTCCGGAGGCTGGTTATAGTATAGGTGTTTCGTATCGTTCGCTACCGCACAAGAGGAACTCCCTTTTTCTGCTTTTTCCCAGTTGAACCGCAACCAAGCCCATGACCAACCCCAGGAAGCCGCATACCGATCCATCACAAAGGCGCAACGGAATAATGCATCAATGACCCATGTCTCTCTTGCGCCCATCTCAAAGACTCGTCTTCTCGAGCATCATCATCCCTTTTCGCGTTCCAAAGCTTCATATACACATTCTCAAAACTCCGTAAACAGGTGTCCGTATCTGAGGCACAGGTTAATTCCCACAACACCACTACCCGGCAATTATACAGGTCAAGACTCACTCGTCAGGTCCGCCCGGACCTCCGTACTTTTCAGGATCTTCAGGATATCGGTCAAATTGGCTTGCGTCTCCCGATCCGGCCTTGACCGGAGGCGTGTAGGGCGCGTCAATGTCTTTGCGTGCTAATCTGTCCCATGTCACTTCTGCGAACCACGGGTGGTTCTTGACATCTTGTGATCCTCCAAACAGGTTTCCCAATCTCTTGGTCAGGTCTGCCGTAATCAGACGCTCCAGTAAGTTTTGGGCATCTGGATTTATGTAGGCAGGATACTTGACTTTCCCTTTGAGGATGTTTTCGTATATGCGCATTGGCGAACCGCTATCCCAGAATGGTGTGTAACCGCAGAGCATTTCGTATATCAGGATGCCGAGAGACCACCTAGGCATTGACCAGTCAATTGTACAGCTCGGCATCTCCGACTCATCACATGGCGCACTCACCAGTCAACGGACTTGTTGTAGCCTTTGTTAGAAACCACCTCGGGGGCGAGGTAGTCTGGAGTGCCGCAAAGGGTCCAGGTCTTGTCGGGCACCCGCTTGGCGAAGCCAAAATCAGTGATTTTAAGATGGCCATGCCGGTCCAGCAGCAGGTTCTCAGGTTTCAGATCACGGTATATGATATTTTTGGAGTGTAGATATTCCAATGCCAATGTGGCCTCGGCAGCGTAAAACTTGGCAACGGGGTTCGGAAATCGCTACATTCGGAATCAAATCAAGTAAGCCAGAGTGCCTACGTACGCCATGGAAGCTGTGCCAAAACAACATGAAACTTACCCCTGACTTTCTCAGCAGCGAAAAGAGCTCGCCACCCTCGACAAAGTCCATGACCATGTAAAGGTTCTTCCAGTCCTGGAAGGTTCCCCAGAGGGTAATCAGGAACGGGTGCTTGACATCACTCAACATGCGGCGCTCGTCGTTGGTATGCTCCACCTGCTTCATCTTGACCACCTGAGCCTTTTTGAGCACCTTGACAGCATAGAAACGTTGGTTGTGCTTCGATTGAACCAGGTGGACTCGCCCGAAGCTACCAGTGCCGAGCGTCCTCAAGATCTCGAAGTCGGCCAACGAGTACTTGCCCTTTGTGACGCGGGGCTGAGATTCAGAGAGCTGCTGTTGATGGTGCACATGATGCGGAGGGTGCGGCGGCTGTTGATGCTGCAGATCGGACTGTTGTGGTTGTTGCATTGTCGACACGGGGTGGTGCTGATGTAGCTGTTGCTGTTGCTGCTGTTGCAAATGGGCTGCGGCAGCAGGGTCGCCTGTCGGATTGGTCGCGTGGGACATCTGAGAGCCTAGCGAAGCGGCTGCATACGGCGAGGAGGAGTAGGTGTTGGCTGAGCCGTCATTCTGGGGAGAATTGATTAGGTTGCTGATGGTAGGGAGGTTCTGCGAGTCGTGGGCCATGGACGCCGGCGTCGCGTAAGAAGAGGGGCCCTGTATGTTGACAGGGTTCATGTTCAGTGGCGGCTGCTGTTCGTGCTCAAGCGGGCTCGTGGCGATAGTCGAGGTCGTCGTCGTTCCGGTTGCCACCTTGTATTGCTGCTCGACGGGATTTGGCGTGGACGCAGGCGCGGACGGCGAGATTGAACCGGGCGAAGCTGTAGAGCCTCCCGGCACGGGCAGCGATCGCGGCTGCTGAAACGACGGCGACTCGAAAGACCTGTTGGCTGGCGGCGCAACGGGGCTGGTGGGGGTGTGGTTGATGTTGCTTGTCGTAGACACAGAGGGGTCAGAGCTGCCCTCTTTTGTCCGCTTCTTCTTGAGGAATCCGCCGAGGGAAGGCATAAGGTCGTGGCACGGCGTTAACGGTTCGGAAAAGAGGCGCTCAAGAGGGCCCGAAGGGAGCTGGAATTGAGGGGAAGGTCGGCTCGAGCAGCCGTAGCGGGAGGCGATTGCGTCCGTCCTTGCCGATCAATCAAAACGGAGCCGCCCGGGTTTGCTAGGCTCAGACTCAGGCTCAGGCTCGACAGTCGCCAGGCCCTCTGACTCTGGCCTGGTGCTGGTTTGGTGGTAATAGTAATAGTAGTAGTAGTACGGAGTAGTAGCAGTACTGAAGCTGATGCTGGTGCAGGCCGCTGGCTGGTGGCGCAGGCCTGGCGGCAGGCGGATGCGGGAGCGGGTACTAATAATGGCAGCTCGAGTCAATAGTATTATATAGCAGTAGTAGTAGTATATACGAAGTAGGAGAAGCCAGGACACGATAGATTAGGCCGCTGCAGTATAAAAGGGTGGACGATGGCACACTCGCTGTCAATGCTTCGATGCGATTGAACGATTGAACGGTGACGCAATGAGATGGAGAGGAGAGAGAGAGGTCCTTGTTTCGTCTGGTTTCCTTTTCAGCTTCCGCTTGCTGACTGGCACAGACTAGCCAATTGCACACTCTCTCCGTGCCCAGAGACGAAAACAAGACCGTCCGTCAGCCTCTTAGCACATTCCACACAACGGGTAGCCAACTTGACGAAAGATCCCGGAGGTGGCTCAAGCCATACGGTGCACCTAACTGATGGTCGGAGCGGGAGAAAGGTCGAGCGTCATAGCTCGCCGTAGGCTGCTATAAAGTTTTACTGGATGGAAAGCTGGAGGATGCTTCAGGTTGATTTCTTGTCCCGTTTTCTTTTCTTTTTTTCTGCGATAATCTTATGCCTCTTGCGCGGACTTCAGGTGGTGGCCGTAGCTGCAGCATGCGCGCTCGGATACTCTCGAACGGCTGGCAATTGATCGGAGAACGCCTAAGCGATTGGAGCGGGCAATTGACGGGTAAAAAATATAGGGGATACTATGTGATGTAATAGGAATGACCATTATCTGTGTGCCAGATCGATCCAGCTGATGGGGATGGATGAATGATCAAGTTAATAAGTAGAGTGAGGGGTCATAAAGTGCCGAATTGGAGCTCTGAAAGCGGGAGCTTCTTTGGCGAGACTAGCTAGTATTAATAGATTGGATCGAAGATGGTTCCCAATGCACAACACGTCTGCTTGCGGCAATGGGAATGGCGAATGGCGCGGGGGATCGTACAATTATGGAGTACAAGTAACGATAGCACCCTTAGCAATCAGTATATATATGTAGGTGAAAATGTCGGTTTGGGGTCTCAATTGAAGGATCTGTTGTCAATTGAACAGCTCTGGAGATGGGACAAGCATTGGAATGAGAGAAGAAAGGCAAACTCTGGGTCATTGATCGATGACGGGTATGCCCTCATCTCTAGACAGTCTTTGACGATTCGTTGCGCCATCAAACTCTATATACATAGTCGATGTGAGCTTTGGTGAGAGAGGGGCCACAATCCGGTATGGCGATTTACATGCGAGCTTGTCTAGCTTGTCCCCCCTAATATGCTATCCGAGTCTGGTCAGGCAGCAATTCGGAGTCAAAAGCCGAAAAGCAACGAGCAACCAACATCCGAGTACACGGCACGATATTATTAGTATCATCATCATAGGAGTCGACATGTTGCTGCTAACAATACGGAGTAGGCGGCTCGTGAATGTGTCCCGGCTGCGCTACCCTGAAGCTCCACGGGCCAATATGGGGTCAAGATGCCCAGAATCCACGCAACATGCTGCATGCTCTCAGGGGAAACCTCACACCAGCCTTCTCCTTTCCTCGGCACGGAATGAGATGCACTCCTTGAATTCTGAATGGATCATGTCAAAGTCCTCCATCTCCTGACATGGAACTGCTCCGCCTCACGCTCGCGGTGGAGATTCGCAGCCAACAATTAGGCAAGCAGCATTTTCCAGGCACATCGGATGGTCCATAATAGCAGAAAAACTCCCCTGAGAATAGACGAGCAGTGCCAAGGAGTAGCCACCAAACACTGAACAAGGCTATCCTAGCAGACACATATAGCATCCATGTACTTTTCTTTTTGACCAAATCAACACACCCACCTACTCCTCGACTATCAATGCCTACCTACATGCTCAGACAGACAAGGTCCCGAGATAACAAAGGAAAATGCTAGTCCATATTGTGAAATTTTTGGATAGTCGGTGTTCGTCAACCCTAGGCTCCCTCCCCTTGTATGCGCGCCCGCATCACAGCCATCGCTTTTTAGAACCGGTGGCTCTTGGCCTTTGCCCTGTAAGCAGTGAAGCCCACATATCCACCGCCAAGCACCATAAAGAACAAGAAAACCTTGGTGAAGAACCATGTCCAGCTGCCACCGCTCTGGTCGTCGTTCTTGACATTGTTGTTGTTGACGTTGCTGCGGCCCTTGGCCTTCGTATTCGTTGCAGAAGAAGGGTTGGTGTACAGGTTCTTGGAGCGGATAGCAATGATATCGTGATTGTCGCTCAGCTCGCCCGTCTCAGCGCTGAAACCAAGGTAGGCAATGTTGGGAATTGCGGGAGGGTTATCCATTTCGAAGCACACCGACCAATCGCCCTCATTCCTATACTGCAACTCCAGCTTGAGGCTCTTGTCCTGGAAGTATGTCAATCGCAGCTTGGTCGGGATGTTTGCGTTGCGGATCCCCCTGGCCGAACAACCCGCCAGCTCTGTGTCCTTGCCATCGTTGTCCTTGTTGTACGAGGTATGTCCGTCACCGAACATGGCCATGACGTAGGGGAAGACGACACCGGGACGGTTGTTCTTGTAGGTGTCAATGAAGACACCCAAGCCCTCAAACTTATCTGCGTGACCAAAAACCGGTCCCAGCTGGCCGCGCTGTCGCGTTATCCACATGGCGAAGCCGTCGCCGTAAAGCTGATGCCTGCCGTGAATCTTGAACTCGACTTCAATCTCCCAGTTCGTCGCCGTCAGCGGCACCCGTGAAAAGAGCCACCCATTTTGCGAGGGGCGGTCGGAACTAAGGCGAACGTATCTATAATACTACGGTCAGCGTCTGGCTGGATGAGATTGTCCAAGGGTCGATGGTAACGACGCACGAGTCTGTTCGAATGATGGTGTCGCCGCCAAAGTCAAACCATCTGCTTTGCATATCGGAATCTAGGTAAGGCTACAACAGAGGCAATAGCCGTTAGTTTCGAATCGTCGCCTCCTCGAGTTTGCGACTGACTTGTTCCAGAGTGTGTGTCCTCAGCTGCGCAAAAGCTGTTAGTCCACAGCAATTCTCGTATGAAGCCCCCGAATAGCACCAACCGTTATGCTCCTGATGTCCGAATCCTCCACGGCTGCCGCAGTCCACGCAAATGCCGTGGCGAGCACGGCCGACAGCGAGGAGAGCCGCATTGTGGCGTGTGTTCGCGAGAGTGCACCTCGCAATGTCCAGCTCTTTCAAGTGTTCGAAAAAGAAGAAGACGATTGGCCAATTCCAAATTGGCCGAGTTCCGGCTCCGCCTCTCGTCTCTCTCGCGGCCCGTCGAGTTTGAAGTGGTGATCCAGAGTTGGCGAGCTGGCCGTATGTATAATGCAGATATGAAGGATGAGGTAAAGGCCACCTTCGTCACATTTTAGGAGTGTCAAGGCTGCCACCCAGTGCTATTCCATAAGCAGTTAGACTGTGGAGAACGTGCCCACTTCTGCCCGTCTCATATAAATACTAGGAGCCCACTTCACAATTCTATGCTTATGCCCCTGCGCTCACAGCTCTAGGCTTGCCAAATGATCATAATGATATTACGGAGTACTATTGAGTTGGTTAGGGATATGCGCGATCTGAGGATGAGCATTCATCAGTACTCTACTCTTGCCGCAGCTCTTCAAATATGCTCGTCTCCCTACCATGGACCACCATCTCATAAAATGCTCCCTTCTTCTGCCACAGATCCCGCGGGTTACCTACCTCCAGGACCTTGCCAGAACCCATCACAACCACCTTATCATAATCCGCAATAGTGCTCAGACGATGTGCGATGGTGATGAGACATCGCTCCTTGCCCTCCGCGTCGTCCAACTCGCCTCGCAGGACTTGTTGTATCCCAGCATCTGTCTCAGTGTCCATGCTTGATGTCGCTTCGTCAAGGAGCATGAGTTTTGATCTGCGTACCAAAATACGGCACAACGATAAGACTTGACGCTGACCGTGAGAGAAGTTGTTACCGCCAGTGTTCACTAGCGTAGAAAGCGTAAGTCTGCCTCTGAAATGGGTTTCAGATGCCGCGCCTGGAGCGCTCGTTACATCATCATCCCCCGAACTCGACATATCAGATGAGAGGTGGCTAGGACTTTGCATCGCTGCGATAGATGCACATGCATCAAGCGCTTTTTGAAGCTGAGGTTCCGGCACAGAGCCAGTAGGGTCGAGATTAGAGGCAATGGTTCCTTGGAATAGGTGTGCCTCTTGAGGGATTGTTGCAACGGCTTGACGCAACTTCTTGCGAGGAATGGCCGTGATGTCCACACCATCGTAGAGAATCGTGCCGGATACGATGTGGGTGAATCGAAGCAGAGATAAAACAAGCTGATGAGCCAATTTGTTAGTCAAGTGTCCCTTAATACGGTTGAAAATGATGAAGGTAAACCGACCGTGCTTTTACCACTACCAGTTCTGCCAACAATTGCAACTCGTTCACCAGCGTTGAACGTTAGACTTATGTCTTTCAGAATATTCGGGCCTTCAGGGCTATAGCGGACAGTAACATTACGGAATTCAACCCGTCCGCTTCGTGGCCAGTCGGAGGGGATAGTGCGCTCGACATCGTCAAAATACGTCGCAACGTAATCTTGGCTCTTTTCCGTAACGGGCTCTTCCTCCGGTGCCAGTTTGCAATACTCTGCCACTCGGTGGAAGGCCTGCATTTCAACATTCAACTCATTCACCTCAAAGACTAGTCGTAGGATGGCATGGCTCATTTCTGATGCTTGGGACAGGGAGAAGCCGACCAAGCCAGCGGACATACTACCCCGATGGGACAGAGCCAACAAACCTGCCGAAACATTGATCAGAGCTGCAAGGAAATTGATCCTGAACTTGAGCCATTGGTCACAGTCCCTCTGTGTGGCGCTAGCTTTGGCAGAGGCGTAAAGCAACCGATGTAGCTTATCGCCAAATACGTGCGGCATGTCGCCCTGTGCTCGGATGACTGCCATGCCCTCCAAGCTCTCAGAGAACTGAGAAAGAACGGGTGACTGGCTCGATGAGACAAGACGCTTGATGAAGACTATCGTGCGGCTGTACACCTCTCCGATTAAGGCGCCCAGAAGGGACAAGACAGCAACTGGCACGATGAAAACAGGTAAGATGGAGGTAACGGCGCCTAGCATCAGTATAGCCTTGATAACTTGATCGAGAAATTCTGTTAGAGGCTCAGCGACATTCTGATCCAGGCTGTCCATGTCTCCAGACAGACGATTGATGACTCGTCCGACTGGATTCTCTTTGAACCAGGACAGCGACACGTTCATGACGGCCGACACTAATTGGGAATGAAGTCGCTTCGCTGCGACCCAGCTACCGCGCATGAAGGATAGGAACGCTATTCCTTCCGCAAGTGTGCTTCCGAGGCTAATAGCTACGTACAATCCCAAGTAGAAAGCTGTGCTATACTCACTATTATCCTGATCGGCCGTGTCCACCCAGCGTGACATCCAGAAGTTGGTCGCGAGCTCTGTAAGGTTATAGAGAACCAACGTGGATATAGTCAAAAAGATGGGTATTGGGCCACCAAAGTAAAGCATGTATTTGAAGACTGTCGTGACCAAGTTTAGTAAACGAGTAACTTGGTGAACATGATGTCAGCAGCAGTAACGACTTACATGACAGGCGACTAGAGATGCTGGTAAGGGCAACCTCTTGGTCTATATCCGTTTCTTCATCATCATCTATATCATCCGTGTCGGTGACATCACTTTCACCATTCCGATTGTTTCCGGGGTCACTGATAGGTTTTGGATCGCTGCTATTGTTGTCGATTTCCTCCTGCTCCTCTTCCGACTGAATTATCCTAGCTTTCCGGACAATACCAATGTTCTGCTCGGCTGACTTAACATGGCCGTTTTCCAACATGATGGCAAGGTCAGCCTCGGCGGGTAGCCAAATCAACTGTGTTACCAAGACAACCGTTCTGCCCTTGAGGAGATCGGTGCAAAAAACGCGATTCCACAAAGTTACAACCGTCTTGGTGTCAATGGCTGAGAAGATGTCGTCTAAGAGAAGTAATGAGGACTTGCAGTACAAGGCTCTAGCCAACGCAACCCTGGCCCTCTGTCCACCTGTTGATTACAACCGTGAGGGTTAGAAACGATTTATTTCGCCCAGGAGAAAATCGAGGGATGAAACAGCTTACCCGACAGGACTGACCCATTTTCTCCTACATCTGTCTTGTCACCCTCGGGCAACTCCTCCAAATCCAGGTCAAGGCAACAAGCTTCGACTATTGTTCGGTACCTGTCGGCATCATACAAACCGTTGAATAGGATATTATCGCGGATAGACTGAGCCTGGAGCCAGGGGCTTTGTGAGGCATAGGTAACATCCCTTGGTCGCGTGACATGACCTGCCTCCTTTATCGTCTCACCGAGGATTGCCAACAGCAGTGTTGTCTTGCCGCTGCCGCTCAACCCAGTCACAACATTTAGGCCACCGTGAACAAAGTCGATGATCACATCTTCTAGTCGAAACTCAACAGTCTTGTTTCTTCGAAACGCAGCTCTTTCAATTCGGAGAGGACCGTCAGGGTAGACGTCCATCGGATTTGTGGCCGCAAAGAACTTATCGAGTCTCCCAAGAGAAATAGCCATCTTGGGAATATACATGCCCATAGACGCCATCATGGTAAAATTATCTCGGACGATCCCGAGAAGGCTAATGGAGGTGTAGGCCACGGATGCTGTGAGCGGCTGTTTCCCAACACCAACGTATAAACCAAAAATAGCCAAGAGCGAAATCGTGGGGATGCAGTATGCCGTTTCGGTAATAGCAGTAAACAACAAGGATATTGTCCATAGGTGTTTCTGCTCCTTGGTCCGGGCCTCGTTTAGAAGATTCACGACGGTGTCTTCCCAGCCAAAGTATTTGATGACTTTGATCGATCGAAGATACTCGGAAGCAAGGGAGATGCGCGAGTCTTGTGCGTCTTTCAGCGCTTCTTGCTGAGTCTCAACATGGCTCACTATCCACGCGGTAACCGGAGAACCGAGAAGCATGACAGCGAGTCCGACGGAACATGGCCAGCCCACGATCTTGTAGAGACCTGCAACACCAATGATACAACCGACCGGCCCGCCAAAGAGTATCATGATCAAGACACGCCCATCCATGAGGGCTTTTATATCGGTCGATATCAAGTTTGTTAACTGTCCCGTCGAAGACTTATGGGAATTTGATGACTTGGAGCCAGAGCCAAGGAAATCGTCTTCGACCTCCCTGGATTCCATCGTGCGCTGGTAAAGTTCAGCCGTGAGCGCCATTTTCAGCTTAATAGTAGCTCGGCCGGACTTGAAGGCGACTTGCTGCTGTACGACGGTCCCAAAGATTGATCCTCCGAACATGACGAACAACCATACAAGTGGCTGAAACGCAGCCTCCTCGGGTCTGCTGAGGTACTCGAGGAGGTGATAGAGGCCAAACGGGATCGTGAGCTCAGCAAGAAAGAACAACGCTGAAAACACCATGGAGTAGCACAGGTCTGGCCACAATAACATGAACAGTGCCCTGGCGGTTGTCTTGTGCTTCTGACGGAGAGCCGCAAGTTTGGAACGCAAAACCTCCGGGCTATAATCCCACGGGAGATCTTCGAGCTCACTCATACTGATAGGTTTCTGCCAACCTTTTTGGATCAGAGGATTTACTCGCCCAAAAGTACACCAGTAGTCGAACCCACTACAAGTATCTTCTTTCGATGGCTTTGCCTCAAGCCCATTTGGGAGGGAAGAATATTCCCTAGGAGGCATCCATTCACGAGGCGATAAAGCAGCGATAGAGAGAGCGAGGAATAATGAGACAATTCCCGCCAACCTTATGAGCTCTGGTCGGTATGTCGTCCCTATGATTAGCAGAGGAAGCACATCCACTGCAACCATCGCTGTCAAAGTGATCAACGACACAGCGTTTATCTGATGAAGCAACAGAAGTCGGCCTTGTCCGCGCACAGGTAGTCTGACGATGCCCAGCACAAAAACATATCCCAAGACTGATGCATTGGGCCATTGGTCATAGGAACGGCAGGAAGCAACAATACATGATGCAAAGGCGGCTCCTCGGAGTGTCTGGCCAAGTATTTCGTAGACTTCGATGCCTCTCGGCTTGTAGAGCTTGAGCTTAGCGGAGTTGGATCGCGAGAGTTTGAACAATTTGAAGCAAATCCATAAAAGAGAGGAGAGCATCAGGCAGGGCTGAATGTAACCCGATCGAGACACTTTGACTACATTCTCTAGCCAGTATGGGATACTGAGCCACTTGTTAGTTCTTGTAGGAGGCGACTGAGGGAGGGCTCAAAAATGCCAGACTTACTGTGGTTGATCGAAGACGACTTGCGTTGGCGTTTCCATCATGATGGGCACGCCTGTATTCACCCAAAGCTTGGGTAGCCTTAAATCACGAGGAACTGCACTGCAACGAGGTTTGTAGTGAATGGTGATGATGATGCATGCAATGGCCACGGGATTGTGTTTTGCGATATTTATGACCTGCGCATTACCATCAGTAACCACATTTGGCGCTGCACAACCAACAGGACTTTTTAGGATGGGGTATGTTGGTCCCCTTTGTTTGTCCCTAAGGATCAAACTGATGGACAACATACGAAGTACAATTTGAAGATAAATGCAGAGCAATGCAGTGGGGAACATAGCTCTGCCAAGGACTGCGTGTTCTTCCGCATGAATACCACACAAGTCCTCAACATGCTTATATAGGTGCTTGCAATGTATGTTACACCTTCACTAGCTATTGACGGAATGGAAAATGGAAATGACAGATGTGATCAATTGTGACCAGGCCCGCTACAGGATCATACTGCTACAGTATCGGTGTCCATACCCTCGGTCGACCAAAATGTACGGAATGACTACAACTCAACCGATGACCGTATTCCCAATATTTGTTGTCGACATGATGGAATCTCTGCCGAAATCATGAAGCTATTACCTTTGGCATCCACAGTCTCGGACTTCTAGTAGTAGAAGTTGTTGAAGCTCCGATCAACGTCCTGTCGCGGTTAGCTCAAGTGCCCAAGTAAAATAGGGCTCAACAACACACATTATCCAAACGCTTGGCATAGTAGCTCTGCTTGCGTTTTTCATCGACATCCTACAATGCGATCAGTGATTCTCGCCTTCAAGGATGTGAACTATCATGGAGGTGGCCTACATTCTCTTCACGTAGCTGCAGGCCTTCGGCAACGGCCAATGGTGCGGCAATCGCAAAGGAAGCCGAAACGAACAGCAAAACGTTGGTTAGGGCTGTAGTGGCCTTCATGGTGTTTTGTTTGAACGAGATACGGAGTTTGTGAATGATGATGTTGTAAGTGCAGAACCGGGACTGTCCGGAAGGCTACAGCCTACTTCTTCAGGAGACTTATCGTTTTATGTATAATCGACCAAGGTCGCTCAATGTATCATGCCTATACATACCGAACAAGTTTTCCCCTCTGCCGAGTCTGTGGTGAGTAGTACGTGGCTGTGTGCGGAGGATGCTCTTTTGGGTTGTTTGTTGGCTTGGCGTACTCGGTTCTGTCTCATAATTTATAATTTGATGTGGTGGTAGGATTATCTCAAAAGTCCCCCGCAGCCTTCTGTTGCTGTCCGTAGGTCTATCTATCTTATATGTCCGCCTAACCCAAAGGCTGGGTACTAACACTGTAATGAAAAACATCCGGCCAGCCTAGAGATCCAATAGAGTTGTTCTGGGATAGTGGAGTATATACAGACTATTTTCCAACTGACGGGACTAACATTGTTCTAACCGGGGTTGCTTCAGCCTTGAAGTGGGAGCCATCGAGGTCCGCTTTGGGAGGTGGGATCTTGAAGTTTATTTTCAATCTTGAATCTAACCAAGCTCCAAGGATCACTACCGCTCCTACTTACATACGAGACGAGGCATGTTTGTACAACATACATAGCGGTGAGTGACGACGTCTCACAGCCCCACGGATGAGACATTTCTTGGTCCATGGCAGTAACTCAGCTGTAGGATCTAAATCATTTACCAATACTATCAATACTTGTACAACCAACAACAACGGGGAAAAGCAGGCTGCGCTGTGGCGGGCGCCAAACCCAGATTCTGATCCAAGCGATGGAGCCGGCGACTACCTAGTCGGTTAATCGACTGGGAATGCTGTCGTCCCAAGTCGGCAGGTTCCTCGCCACGGCCCATTGCCTGATATCGTCAAAATTGCGACACGTCTGTGTGGTCTCCATGTTGATCCTCCACTTCTTTAGCGTCTCATTCCATCGCCAATACGTGGCCCCCAGATTGCTCGTGCACACAGTGGCCTGTCGAATTCGGTCAACACAGTGATCTGCATGAAACCAGTCAGTTGTCTTTCAGTCACGAAATAATGTGGCGGAAATTGTGCTACCGTGGTGGGTGGAAATATCCAGATTGCGGGTGCCGTTTGGGAAGAAAACGCCATAGTCTGGGAATCTCTCAGGATAGAGGCTCTTGCGCAGGGAGTTCTGCTATCACAGTGAGTAGCCGGTAGAAGAGAGATGGGGCAAGTACCTTACCAAACAATGCAACTGGTGGAACACCTCGAGAGAGATGATGCCGTCCCCGTTCGTGCCAGGCACCACCATTGTGCGGTTAGGGAGTCGTTTGGCAGATTCAGCATCTATGACGGTCGTGCTGGTGTCTATCAAGACGAGCTGTTTATGACACTAATCTTGAGGTGGATGGCTAGACTGGGCTACTTACTTCGATATAGGTTGTCCCATAATCCATCTTTCACATCATCCGGGGGCCCTTGGAATGGTGACACCTCATGGATATTGTTGAGAAAGACGGCGTCCCTATACTTCACAATATCACGAGCTGGTGCTGAAGTGTTATTAGCCATGATTAGCCACCGCTTATCTTGTGGATGTAATAACGTACAATAGAAATCGTGAAAGGCCAGCTTGGGTTGTGTTGCCGACGAGACCAAGACCAGTAAAAGTGCAATGTTAACTGCATAAAGTACCATCAAATGGATCGTTCGAGCTCGCTGTCTCCAAGACTTTAGTTCCTTTATCTTGTTCTTCGACGAAACTTGAGGTTCCTGCAAGGGGAAACCCTCATCTTCAGAGCATTCGCTTGGGGCTTGATCGTATTTCATTCTCAATCCAGTCTAGGTCTCGAAAGGGATTCGTCTCGGTGATGAGAGGTTGCAGTCTCACATTCAGGAAGTGGTAAAAACGGGTGTGTGTGCGTATTAATAAGGCTGCCAGCCAAGAAAAAGCAGCAGTACTAAAGATAACCGATGTAGCCTCGCCTGCTGTACATGAACACATACTTGTCAACCAAGTCAAGCGTCTGGCATTCTCCAACAAAACTGGATATTCCTTACAACCTAGGATCGACTCAGCTGTACAAATTTGAGCATGGCTCTCTTATCCAAACATCGGTATTCCTCGCTCCAGCAAGCGGACTCAGTGATGGAAGATGATATGGGCGAGCATATCCTTCATCTTCCCCCGAAGACAAGGCTCCGCGCGATACTTCTGAAGACCGCTCTCTTCCTCCTGATAGCCGTTACGGGCTTTATCCTGGGTCTTCTAGTGAAAACCAATGGCTATGCTACGACAGAAATGACTTGGTGTGAGTTTCTATCTTCGTTTGTATGCTTTATATCCCCGAGGCTCACAGACCAGCAGCTTCCGAGTTGTCCGCCATCAAGGAGACCCCAACACGTTTCAATGGATCTTTCGAATTTACGAACCGATACCGAGGAAAGCCGTCCCCGCAGATTGATCGCGAATGGGACCGATTCACCGACCATCGTTAGGCCCCGTCACCCCTATGAACGTTTTGCATAGGTAGCGATGTTAACCATGTAGCACAGCCTTGATCGATGGCACGGCCTCATTGATTGCGGTCAGCGAGGAAGATATCAAACGTGCCAACAAGACATCTGACGGCGACTGGTTCAATACCACGGTAAAATACGGCGCGATCAATGGTGGTGGATACATGGCGACGTTGGAACTATTCCATCAGCTGCACTGCCTGGTAAGAGCCTCATTCCTGGCTGGACTTGAGCGTGGTTTACTTGACAATGAATCTCCAGAACATGTTGCGCAAGGCCGTTCACAGCGACTATTACGAGGAGATGCGGCCGTTGGGGAACGGTTCTCACTCTCACAGACTCATCACCCATCTCGGTGTGTAACCTGACTGCCATTCGCTTCCCTTATGTATTCGTGCCGTTTGTTCAATTGAAGCCTCAGATCACTGTATCGAAATCCTTCGACAGGTCATTAGTTGTCATGCGGATACCGGCTTGATCACCTTCCACTGGGTGCGAGACAACCCTGTTCCCTATCCCGACTTCAACACGTGGCACCAGTGCAAGAATCCTGAAGAGGTTTTGGCTTGGGCAAAGGCACGAGAGGCGCCAATCGGGGCCATGGTAAAGAAGAAACAGTTTCCCGGGTTGGTCGAGATGCCTCATGCCCCCCAAGGAGGGAAGTAAAGGCTTAATCTAGGTCATCGGTAGAGTAGGACTCTATTCTAGAGACGCACTTGTGCATGCCTTGACATTTAAGCTGGTTTATCAAACCAATCAATATAAAGAGGTTTGGGCTAGGAGTTAATAAAAGCAGACACTGTTGTGAAAGCATTCCCTATTGTCTGGTCACAAGATAAACCCAGTACTACTACTACTACTATTACCTAGTCAGGATCTTAGTACCCCAGATTTGCACCGCCACACCCAGCACCCGAGGTCCCGCGCCTGAGGCTCAACACCTTACCAAGCCACACATGTCTTGATAGGTAACTCAGTATCGAGCTTTCAAGCTTTTCCTATCAGTCAAGAAAACGCCCCGAACAACGTCACAACAATTCGTGGCACTCACGCAACAATGGACTCAAGCTCAGTCAAGCAATCTGTCATGAAGCAGGTTCTCGCCGAGGCGAACCTCGCAAACGCTCGAGTCCTCATTGAGGTATGCGCAGTCATCAAGTAAAACCATGGGCTAGCAAATTCGGGGACTTACAGAGCTTCGGAAAGAAACTCCAGGAAAACTGCTTCGACAAGTGCGTGCCTAAGCCGGGCAGTTCGCTTTCCAGCGGCGAGCAGACGTGCATGACGACTTGCATGGAGAAGTACATGGCTGCGTGGAACCAGGTCAATTCGGCGTACATCAACAGGATACGACAAGAGCAGGCGAATCACTAGACGAGAGAACCCCCCGAGCACCGAAGAGACGATATTACGATGAAAAAAAGCAAAGAACATGAAAGTGTATTATATTATGACGACGGTCTGGAAAGGGTTGTGGGGTTGAGTCCGCGCCTATAAAGGCTATAAACCGCTCTGAACATGGACTTGTATTATTCCTAGCTTGATAGCTCTGAGAACGGAGTTGGGTTGCAAGTTAGACATATAGACCTGGGTCGGCCGGTCTGTTAAATGGACACATGTCGAATCTAAAATCACCGCTATCACCGAATCAAACCAACCAACGGCAGGGATTGTGCTTTCAATCGGGTATCTGTAGCTACTCTGCTGCTGCAGCTTTCCTCTTCTCTTCCTCGGCCCTCTTTCTTGCAAGATATCTCTCCTTCGCGCTCGAAACGTCGTTCTGTGTCTTTCGACTCTTGGCATCCCGTTCAACCTCTTCCTTCTTAGCTTCGTTTGCGTCCCTTGTGCGCTTCAGCGAGGCTTCCAGCTGGTCGGCAAGCATGCGCGACTGCCTCTCCCTCATAGCCTGCTTCTTGGAAGACTGCATCCTGTTGTTCTCTCTCCGATCTCTGTCATCGAGGCGATTGGCATCCCGCTGCACGGCGTCCTTTTTCTTCGCCACAACATTGAGGCCGCCCTTGAGCAGTTCTCGCTTGTCGACGACTTGACCATCCTCGTTGACCGCGATAGCTGCTCCCTTGTCGTTTAGCTCTTTGGCTAATTTTGCCTTGGCCTTGTCTTCGTCTTCCTCTTCTTCATTGTTTTCATCGGTTTTCTTGGGGCCTTCCTTGGCCATCTCCTCCACAGCCTTCATCGTCTCGACATGTCTTCGCTCCTTCTTCTCCAGTAACTTCTTGTAGAAAGCTGACATACCGCCATCCTTACTCTTCTTCGCCTCTTCTTCCTCCTTCCTCGCCACCTCCTCTTGTACCTGTTTGTTCTCCTCTTGCTGTCTCTTATACGAAGCCGTCACAAACTCCTCCTTCTCAACGTAGTCATCCCCTTCTGCTTCTCGCTCCCTAGCAATCTTCTTCTCCTGGACAATCAACGCGTCTCTTTTCCGCACCTCGGCCGCATGCATCAGGCCCTGCATGTACCTTGGTTTTCGCTCCTCATCCTCCTTCGTCTTGCTCTTCTTCGGCTTTAGAGAGTCGTATATGGAATCGTATTCGTATATGCTGGAGTCCAGCTCAGCTGCTGCCTCTGCATTTTTGCGGGAAGAGAAGGCACTCGATAGGTCGCCGAACATGCCGTGTGTTTCTAATTTTGATTTTAATTTCGGTGGTTCTTTCAGAGTCTCTTTTCTTGATTTGGGGCCTCTTGAGTCTGATGGCTGTGATATCGTGGCCATGTAATCATCGAGATCGCCTCCAATCTCCTCCACCTGGGCATCGCCCTTTGCGCCCTCGTTTTCCGAATCGTCGTCATAGAAGGCAGTGTCGTCGTCGCGGAAGGTATGTTTTCGTTGTGCTGGTGCTGATTTGGATGCGCCGGGTTTTGTCAAATTGAGCCCGAAGGCCAACTTTGGTTTGCTCATGGTTCGTCGCGATCAAGTGTCTGTCTTTGTGGTGGAGCAAGGCGGAAATAGTGTCGGAAGGTAAGGGTCGAGTTCTCTGAGGAATATTGGCCTAGATAGAATATGTGCTCTGAATTTTATTCAGATTTTGCAGAGACGAGCATTGAATGACGAGGTTGTGCAAAAAAGGGCAAAGGTTCATGTATTGGAAGGCTTCGAGGTTCTGTGGCGCGCGGTAGACGATATGCTCATGGAAACACGCGCCAGGCGCCAGGCGGCTCTGAAATTGATTAACAGCCCCACTGACGCTTTACATCCATTCCATGTATACGCACCTCTACATATACAATAAACATGTCTGATCTAGGGTTTCCTAATTCATTCTTAGAGGTCGACTATTCGTTATCTTGTACCTATTATCGCCCTATGTGGCGTTCCAGTTCGTGGTTGTCCTCGGCTATGACGTGATTGGTTATGGACTTAAACGGAGGGATCTGATATCTATCTAGGCCTATAAGCCGGCCAAGTCGTCGTACATCATCACGCGATCAACCATCTTCTTCCTTTGTAAACACTGAACTGCCAGAGTCAGAACCATGGAATACTGCAGTACTTGCGCAACTGCCCTCTCTTCATCTCCCCCGTATTCACAGGAGAAGTCTATTCCAGGAGACCGCAGAGTAGACTGTTGCGCCAGGATCATCTGTGGAAAGTGTATTCAAGTCCGTCAGCCGCCTCTTATCTCTAGGCATCCTACTAACATGCTTGAAGAACAACCCGCGCTTTGCAGCTTATTGCCCTTACTGTCAAGTATCAAGCGCTCCGTCGCCTCTCCCACAAGGCCTCAGAGACCCGCCATCCTATACCCATGTCCCACGTCTAGGCGCCAGGATAATCGGAGTTTCGCCCCCTCCGCCTCCATACAGCGCCGATGCAACTACAATACCAACACCCCTCAACGATGGCAAAGATGTTCTTGAATTCGACGAAAAGGCCGTCGTGGAAGATACCCTCCACTTTTTAGATCACGAGCACGACAGCCTACAAGCCCTCTCCCTGAGATACGGCGTTCCCGCCGCAGCTCTCCGGCGACGAAATAACATCACAAGCGACCACCTCTTGCTTGGTCGCCGAACTATTCTGATCCCTGGCGAGTACTACAAGGGCGGCGTTAGTCTCTCCCCACGGCCTGTCGAGGGTGAAGAGGAGGAGTTGAGGAGGAGCAAGATCCGCCGGTTCATGACAGCCTGCAAAGTCTCAGACTATGACTATGCCCTGCTGTACCTGGAGCAAGCCAGCTATGATCTGGATGCTGCCATAGAAGCATACATGGATGATGAGGCGTGGGAAAGAGAGCATCCCAATCAGAGAAGGGGAAGAGATGGCGGGACCAAGACGCAGCACAAGGACCGTGGCCCATTTTGGAGAGGGCTGTAAGCAAATCACACTCACTTCATTCAAGGCGTCTGATTGGGGGAATGGGATTGGATATTAGAATTTCGTACATCATGTAAACGTGCAAAATGTGCACATGCATCTTCTTCCTAGATGCCCTTTGCCCAAACCGGGGCGACTCATAATAAGCCTTTAACGCCGTCACCCCTCAAACCTGCTTATTCCAGTATGCATCAAATACCACACATTTGCCAGCTACCCTCAAAATGCAGACCTAGTTCGGATATCCTGTACATTTATTTGTTAGAGTGTGTCAACGCTTTAAACAAGGGCATGGCAATCTTACTGAAATCTTCCGCTCAATTTCTCGGACAGAGCGGTCCAGTTCTCCTGCAATCATTTGCTTCTTGTCATTCGGAAGCAGAGTGTATCTCTCACAGAGATCACCATCAATGACACCCTTCACAGGTGCATAGTAGCTGCGATACATCAAATGGTCGCGGCCCGCGAGCGGCGGATCTTCCGACCTCAAATGTTGTTCGAGACTCTGGAAAAAATCCGCGTCTTCACGGGTGACGAACGGAATCAGGACACCAATCGTGCCCATAAGTCCACTCCATAGTAAGACATCTTGCCCTCCAACCACGAGGCTAGTTTTGGTAATGCTTGTGGGAATGTCTTGGGTATAAAGATGGCACATCAGATCCAGCCGCTGAGAGGTTCCATGAAGATAGTCCCTTGCATTCGCTAGATGAAGACCTGCTTGGTCTTCGTCCGCTTCTTCACTAGCTTTCTGTGGACATCGCACGATGAATATGTTGCCAAACTTGTCACCACCCGCGACTGTCTCGTAGTCTACCATGGTGGAGCATGTTGTCCACCGGGCGATGGTGTCATCCACGAAAGGGATGAGTCTGTTGGTGGCTTGCTTATAGACAACGTATGTGATGCCCTGCTGGATATCGCCGACAATGATACGACTGCCCTGAGTGTTGAGCGAGATAATGTGTTGTGGAGCCACTTCGGCCTGAGACTTTCGCAACAACTGTCGCAAACCCAGATCATATACCCGTAGCGTTTTGCCAATTCCCACCATCACCCTTCCTTGGAAAGGTATCATGGCCAGGGGAAGGTCCTCGACCTTGGTCTTGTGAATTAATTCAAGTTCTCTCCCGTTATCATGGAACCGATAAACATGGACGTAGGCCTCTGAGAAACTTCGAGGGTTCACCACCATATCCTTCCCGGTTCCAACAATAAGAAAATTCTCATTTGCTTGGCTGGAGAATGATACAATTGTCATGCTCACTGCAGCTTCATTGTCCTCGAGCTCAATTTTCTGCACAATGTGTTCTTCGTCAGACAATGGGTCAATGATGCTGATGCACGAAGCCCAGCGTCGATTGCCTCTTGGGTATCCAAATTCTTCTGGAGGAAGGGTTCCCGAATCCCCACTGCCATTGACCCGTGCAGGATCAGCGAGAAGCCTAGCTCGAAGCTCTGGAGCAAGAGTGTGATTATCCGCCTCAATCGTATAGAAAAGAGGCTGATCAGGATGTTTCACCATCTTCTTTGGTGTATACGTCAAAGGTATAGAGTTCTGAATTATGGTATCCCCCAGTCGATCAATTGAAAAAATGCTGAGCATCATTAGCACTGTTTCCATATGGAGTAATAAAAATGTGTAAAGTAAAAAAGCGCCATTCAGTAGGAACAATTGGTAAAATGCGTATTAAAGACCTCATGGCCTGCTGGCATCGGATCCCAATTTTTCATCATTTGGCATTAAAAGACATAGGAAATCATGAACCACTTACCGCAATGTTTGGCCTTGAATGCCAACAATGCCCTCTTCACATTGTTCGCTGGTAAAATTCCAACTCCATTCCAGACCGACGTAGTCCAGGGGTGTGACCACAAAACTCTTAGTCATAGGGTCACCATATCCCAACCACGGGCGTGAACTAAGACCAAGCACGCAGGTTGTTCCCTGGACAGTGACTTGGAACAAACGGACTTCCTTGGGCCCTAGGAACTTTTGTCTGGTGTCTGTCAACTCCCCAGTAACCTCATCGAGGACAGTACGTAGGTAAACGCCTGAGTGCAGACCGATGTGTAAGTACATTGTTGAGCCGCCGGCGGAAGAGTCTTCCATGGCAATGATGGCGAGTGAAGTTGGTGCCGCTGTTAGTGCTTGTACCGATTTGCTTTCAAGCGTGTTCTCGGGATCAAGGCTCAAAATGCGAACAGTGCAATCGTCACAGCCCACAGCGAGGAAAGAGCTTCGTAGCCTGCCCTCTGGAATCTCGCCTAAGCTCAAGGAAGTGACCGTTCCAAACATTTCCTTCTTCTCATCATACTCGGCCAGCGAGCCATCCGCATCCATCTCAAAGTAGACAATCTCTCCGGAGCTCAAGGCAATTGCAACCTGATGGGCATTGGTTGATGCCGCCACGATAGACCGATGTTGGGGAGCGTCCCATTGATTGACATTTCCATTGCGGATGTGCCTGATACCTTTGGGATGAACTTGAATCAAACCATCCTCACCAAGGAGCTGGGCCGCGAGCGTTGGGACGCTTGTGAGAAAGCCGGAATCGCTCACTTCCTCTACAGTTTCTCCAATGCTGAGGACGAGTGTGCCGTTGGTAAAAGAAAGAACGATGTAAGCATCATATTGCTCACTTCGATTCAACTTCAGTGTCCATACAGCTGAGGGAATGCCCGGCAACTCTGAGGAAACAATTTCATTAACTTCCAGGCCATGCTTGAGCGTTCGGAACGTGCTCCTTGCACCATTACCGCAGATTGTGTAGATCTGTGGTGCATCCTCGCCGTTAAGGTTGGCGACTTTGCAATCAAGCAGAGGGTTCATGGACGGAATGCTCTCAACAAGAACCAGGTTCTCTAATCTTCTGGGGTAGAAATAGACGGGGTCGTATGATGCCTGGGCGTCGACAGGAAAGTCGTCGCTATAAAATTCCTTCTCCTCATCGTCATCTCCCAATTTTTCAAATTGGTAGAAGGAGAAGTTTCCGAATTGGCTGGCCACGTAGAGAAAACCGCTCTTCAGGATACACAGACTTGATGCCACCGGGACTGTGTCGAAATACTTGATCTTGAGCCTCCTGACTTCTCCTGTGGGATTGCCATCATCATCCTCGACCATATCAATTGTGACTTTGAACATATCGCCATCCTCAGTCTGTAACAGGAAGAAGAAAGCGCCAGCACTGCCTTTCAGCTTGTGCATGACTCCAGATACAATGGATCGCTTTCTAGAGGGATCTTCGGTAGCACCTTTCCGGCGGGGAATCGGCACACGGAATGCCTCCTGGTTGGAATGTCGGTAGGTAATGTTTTCTTCACCACAGACAAGGACTCCACTAGGGCCGTCGTTGCCGCCAGGGACCTGGAATAGCAGTGATGCTGTTGAGTCCACAGGCTCCGACCATTTGCGCACGACGTGATTGAGTCCGAGATCAAGCTCGTAGTAAACAAGTTGGGTTTCCAACTGCTCCAGGGCTGCGCCAGTCGAGTCTTGATCGACTTCAGTGTAGTCAATCTCCAATGCTGCAAAAACAGGATTGGCATATCCGACATCGAGTGCTACCATGGCAACCACCAAGACACCGGGCTTGTGAGCTTCGAGTGGTGAGGATATCGTCAACTCCGCTTGAGAGTTACGATTCAACACATACACGAGCTTGTTTTTCTCGGTGGATGCTATCAGACATGCACGGCCCTTGGGGTCACATGCGAGGTATTCTCCAGGAATGACTCTTCGCACGCCAGACTTTCCGAACGTCTCCATGTGCAGCCGGCTGAAGCTGTTCGACGAGGGCAGATACTCTATGATAGTAATCCGGCCAGAATCAGTCGCCAGAATTACGTAATCTGGAGTACTGGGTTAGCAAGCAAGCTTGAGAAAATGAGATTTTGCTCGGCCGTGCAATGTTGGTAGGGTCTAACGCGACGCTTTTGAAAATCACTAAATAGCCGACCAAAAGCAAGCTTCAGGCAACTTACCCTTGTTGCTGCCTGCGAGGCGAAAGGACGCGATGGACCTGATGATTCCGAAGATATCATGCGAGAGGAGGGTAATGACCTTTCCCTGGGAGGGATCAGGCCGCAACAGAGTGAGCCGCGATCCAGCACCCGTGATAATCATCTGCTCCTTTGTGCCCGCAAACTGACCCAGGACCGCTTGGACGACATTGGTTGGCGGCTGGATCGTCAGCGAGTAGAGGAACATGTTCGATGTAGTCGCCATGTTCCCGACTGGGCGCAGTCAAGCCTGCGCGGCTTCAAGGGCTTGAATGGCCGATTGACTCGCTCGCTCGCGTTGAAAAGTGGTTGTTTTGGCTTTCGAAAATCAGCTTGTGGAGCTTGGACTTCAAAAAGTTGAAAAACTTCGGGAAGATGGAAGAACAATAATGCGGTGGTGGCCCGAGCTCCTAGAAATTGTTCCTTGCCTCGGATCGGATCATGCGACAAGGCGATGAGGAGGATGCCAGCGGCCTAGATTCGAGTCAATTCAGCCTCAAGATGGAGCCGGCTCTGCGTCGAGCGGCAAATAGTCTCTGCGGGCGCTGCTCTGCATCTTTGCGGAGGCAATTTGCCGTAGGAGGAGCGTCGAAACTATGGACAGGACTATCACAACGCCATGTGCATTCGTCTAAACCATTGGATACCAAACGCACAATTCCGGGAAGCGGTTCGACTACGACAGCGAGGGAGTTCACCTCAAGTGCGAACTCGAAATCGGAAGCGGCTGCAGCTGGGAAATCTCCTCACACCTCATCGGTCAGACTGAGCCAAGATGACCTCTTCCACCCATTTTCCTCGTCGCCAGTACCCGAATTCCGTCGCCGAGCGGCCTTCATGAGACAGCAGGCATGTTGTCCCCATCCGAATCACAAGCACACGAGAGCCTCAACGACTTCACCAACATCGGAGGGCGCGGAGACGGCCAATGGCGATATGGCCCCGGCGCATGTGAACTTTGAGTGCCCTGACTGTGGCGTTCCAGTCTATTGCAGCAAGGAACATTGGATGGATGACTACGAGAACCATTTGAAAATATGCGACACCATCCGGCAAATCAATGAAGATGACCATGATCTTCGATCTGGACGAGTCTTCCATGAAGGCAACCTCCCCGACCTTCAGCTAGACCAAGCTGCAGTCAACATGACGAACTGGGATACCTTTATGTATACACGAGAGTTTGAAGCAGTGGACTCGGACCGCTCGATGAGACAAATTACTCGACTTCTGACATATCCCATAACTGTCGGCAGCATCTTGCATGAATTGAGCCCATACAACATCCAGAAAGGGGGGCGTCTCACCGTGGAGGGCTTAAAAAGCTTCAGTGGTGAGTGGGAATTATTCAACGTGCGAACTCATAAGCAGCAGCTAATACGGTTGGGGAAATAGCTTTAAGGTATAACTTGCATCCCCCAAAATCTGGCCGTGGCGCCGGTATCAACCAGCTTCGCCCAGAACCACCGCCGGTGAGACTTTTTATCCTCGGCGCTCGAGCTGAGTCGTCTCTGCCGCGTCCGGCATGGGTACAATTGGCGCACCTGTTCCCCGAGTCGAGGCTGCATCTCATTTTCGTTGGGCCTGAGAGTATGGCCAACCGAGATGATGAGTTTCCATTGCCAGAACGGACTCCATCAAACCCATTCGGCGCGGTGGTTGAGGATCGAGTGTGGTATAAGATGAAGATTAGTACGATTGTGGATTATTACCACACCATCCACAAGACTGGCCACTTTGCCCCTCACGACCCGTACTTTGACTGCTTCGTCCTCTTCCACCCTGGTCTCGGCCACCCTGCGAGCAGCCATGAGTGGGAAGAGACGTTGCCGTTGTTGCTTGAGACTAAAGTGCCCATCATCAGCACAGGATACACTCAACTGGATCTGGAACGGGATGTTGAGTGGGTCAAGAAGAAGTCTGGCGGAGAGTTCGATGTATTGTTGGAGCCTGGCGAGAACGCTTTCCGGAGTCTGCGGTGGGATCTGAACGACATGGATCCCCAGGACATCAGCTGCGGCAACTGGGGGGTGTGGGCATTCCGAGGCAAACGGTACGGCTTAGAGTCATCCCCAAACAGCGATATGTGTGTGCATCAAAACTGACTATCCAACAGGTACGAGACAACAACGACGGGTGTGTAGGGATACTAGAGGGTCTTGGATGATGTGACGAGACATGTATGCGTGGATGCGTACATGGTGTACGAGTGCTGTTATAGAATCCCTCCCCCGTGTACTCTGAGCCAGACGCTCAAAAATAGACCAAGGGCCAACCTCTGTGTACGATGTATGTGTAGCCATTCTCGCCCCCGTGGTCATATTCGTGCATTCGTCCAACCCCTTATTACCTATCTGGCCAAGGATTGACGTTGAACCACTCCCACTGTCCAGGTCGCTGTGTCGGCGGCCTAATGCACGTGCGGGGTGGTCTGCAGCGCACGGTTCAAGCGGCTCAAGGCCGTTGCACGCCTGATGCACTTCATTTCATTTCAGTTCATGCAAGGCCTTGCAGCTGCCGCCTGCGACCCAACAGCGACCTAACTTAACCTCGACAACCTCTCACCTTTGGCCTCGCTGTCGATCCGAGTCTCAGTCTCCGCGCCGTCGCCAGCGCCGTCCCCTTTGTTCGTTCGCGCGATGATCCTGCTCCGACGACGCCGTCCCATACGCCGGCCATGACCGCCGTTGCCCCCGCCGCCGCCTCTCCAGCCGGAGCTCCGATGCCCCGGTACAAACACACCGAAGCCGGTGCAGCAGCCGCAGATCGCCGTAGCAATCGCCCGACCCCGATCGATCCGCTGTCCGACCGCGCTACGCTGGCGCTCATCCGCAGGACGCTGTGTCCTCAGCAGCTGGGAGATAGGGGACGGGATGCGCAGCCGCCGATCGAGGAGCTGCTCCCGCCGCTGACGAGCCGTAACGATGTGGACCTGCAGATATACGCCTTCCTAGCCATCATCATGCGGGAGTTCGTTCAAAGTTGGTACGGCAAGATCACGACGGACGAGACGTTTGTCGCGGAGATTCTTCACATCATTGCGCACTGCTCGCGAGCGCTGGAGCAGAGGTTTAGGAAGCTGGACCTCGAGAGCTTGGTTCTGGATGAGATACCCGATTTGCTGGATAGACATGCCACTGGTGAGAGCCGAGTATGCTTTCGCCAGTCATGATTGTGCTGACCTGTTTGGAAGCTTACCGCGCAGCTCATCGGCCCGTGTCGCAGCCTCCCGTGGAAGTCAATCCACGAGAGGTCTACCACTCTCTTTGTCCCTTGCCGTTTCTCTCCCCGGTGCCTCAGCCGGATGATCCGACCACAATTTCCCAGCAAGTAGAGAACGAAGCGACATATCGCCAGCTGCTGGTCCAGGTCGTGTTGACTGTTCTACTCCCGACCGAGGACCTGGAGAACCCTTGTTTAACAGCACTCGTGAGCCAGATATTCTCGGAGCTGATCATTGGAAACGTCATTGCCAACAAGGCATCACAACCCTGGCTTCTCTACGAGGGCATTTGCATCGCAGTGAGGTCTTCGGGAGAACAGAAGTCGAGGGCGACAGCAAGGATCGTTTCTGGCACACATCAGCCGCCGTCACGCCATAGCCAGGATAAACCGGACCGTCGGAAGATGACCGTCCAAGGGTTCTTTGTTTTGCTTATTCACGTGGCCATTCTCTTCTACAACGCAATCCGTTTCTTAGTTAATACCCTGGCGGCGTCCATGTCCTTGCCACCCAGAACGGCGCTTAACTGGGAGAATGAGGATTCGGGAGATGACGTTCAAGACCTCAAACAACCGCTGATACACACAGATCCTGAGGCAACCAAGGTGCCTGTTCTAGCTTTCAAGGTATGGTCATGTTTTGGAAACCTCATTGAATTAGACGAGAGGAAGCCCTGGCTTGGTGGCTTCATGTCACTGCTACAGACGGCGGCCATCCACGGCCCATGGCACATTGCAGGACTAAATGGACCCCTCGATAGGTAAGGCATATAATTTCCTTTGGTCTCCTAAGCCTCCCTACGCGCCGCTCATCACCAAATTCATTTTGGCTGTCACCTCGCATCACACTAGAGTCACTGGACCTCCCCTGCTCAAGTGAGCGGCCTTTGGAGCTTCCAGAACAGGGCGTCCTGGACCTCTTGAACAGACCATGAATTGGCCCTCCCACACGGCTTTTCTGTCCAAGGAGGGTGACCCATTCCCTGGCGACGCCCTTGGAGTCTATCTAGTAGAAAAGAGAAAAGCATCTTTTTGCGAACGAAGCAGGCCAACGAACGGCATGGCGAAATTTACACTTAAAGGGACCACCGAAGTCTCCAGATCGGTGGCTTATTAGCTCCTCAGCCAAGCTGGCCAATTGAAGCACAGAACACGGCCTCTCCTCTTCGATCGCTCGATTGTGGTGCGCCAGCTTTGGCCAACACATGCCAGTCCATCCACCGAGAACGCTTAGTTACGCGCCCACGTCAAACCGGGCTACAGGGGGTTCGTCAGCTACAAGACAGCAGCAAATACCCTTGCTGGTTTGGGCCCGTCTTGCGAGAACCCTTTCGTTCCTTCTGGACTCATCCATCCGCTCGCCCCGTGCCGCGCCGTCTGATAACCGTTCGCTGGCTGGCTTGGTCCGGAGTTGACGGAAGTGTGACGATGTCCAACTCAAGGCGCCGTTATTTGTCACAAATCAAGACGAAAAAACACGCTGAGCCCCATTGCATTCTGGCGCTTGTGTCGGTCGAGATGGCTGGTCTGTCTCGTTATTCTCTTCCACACGCGGTGGAACACTGAGAGATAAAAAATGACAGAATCAAGCCCAGATACGGGGCGCTTATGCTGTCCTCAGAGTGGCTTGCAGGCTTGCATGGAGGCTCACCAGGAGGTCTGGAACGAAACCCTCCATGGCTGGCCGCCACTATCTAACCAACGGGCGGCGTCTCACCTCTTCCCATGCCATCTACGTCTAGTCCGCTTCGCACATTGGAGATCCAGCAGGCTTCCTCTATGCAGAAACTCTTTTCTTTCGCTTTCCCCGCACCAGCAAGCCATATGACCCGCTGCCCAATCTGGTCAAAATCATCACCACGAGGAGGGTCTCTCACTCGTCGTCGTCAGAGGGTCGTGTCACACGAAGACGCCCAGCCAGGGACCCAAACACGAGTCACCGTTAATAGGCCTCCTCTTCTTTGCTTTCACAGACCAACCAACATCTTGCATTCCATCATTATCATCATCCAACGACACCCCTCCTGCTCCTCTTTCTGCCCCCCACCTGCTGCTGGATCCGAAAAATTCCCCTTATTTTTTTCCCTCTCTTTTTGATTGTTCGCTTTGGTATGAGCTAACTAACCCACCGTTTCCCGCTTTTTCTATCAGACTCCTCTCGCACCATCTGCAACCCATCTTTGACCCCTCCCATCTACCACCCATCCTTCGGTCACTCCGAGGTGCCCTCTTTCCCAACAACAGCCCCGGCTCATCTACACTGGTCGCTCCCTCATCCGAGCAAGAACTACTCGCTTTGCGCCGAAGGGCCGCTAGGGCTATTTGGGGCCTCTTACCGAATGGCGTGAGCCGTGTGTACTTTGGCGGTCACCCGTGGCGGCTTGTCGGCCGGTCGGGCGATGCGGGTATCGCTGCTACGAAGGAGGAAGATGAAAGGATGTTGGACGAACTTGAGAACCTGCTGGGGGTTGTTGGGGATGAGTATTGCAATAAGCACCTTATGTATAGTGTGTTGGAGCTCGTGCTCGTGAGGCTGATGCCCGAACTGAGTGACAAGGGCGTGGTAGAGTTATGGGAGGAGAGGCTTGGTAGGGAACGCAGTTGAGGACGATGAAGGGCATAACGACGTTTGTGTGGATAAACTAAGAATGTCTGGCTAGCTCAGGTCAGGCTCCAGAACAGACAAGACCTCCACACACAAAGAGTAGTTAGTACACCTGAAATATGACACGGCCCCTACGTTGGGGAAACGATTAGTTGATAGACCGTAATCAACGGCCGTAATCAACAATACCCTAAAACACCCCCTCCTTCCTGAATGATGTATCCCCTGAAGTCCCGATTTTCCAGCCCGGTTCTGACCGGGAACAAGATATATCCACATTGTAGGCACACCGTCCGTGAGGCGTGTTCGTGCCCACCAAACCAATGCTCTCTTCCCATTTTCCATTATCACCCTTCCCCCCTTCCCAAGCTGCCAGGGAACAAATAAAGTGAAAACGAGAAAATATAGTAATAAGAATACGGAAAATAATAATGAAGACGCTATGTTGCCAAGTTCGTAAAGTAGCATTAATCCTTCCCATTGCCAGAGCACCATTTTCGGCCGTGCCCCCACCTACCCTTTTCGCAAGGGGAGAAGGGGGGATAAAGAAATCAAAGATATAAAAGTAAACAAATAAACAAATAATAACGAATATAGTCCCTAAGAGTGGCATAGTCGGGGTCGCGTGAGCGGTAGACAACGATGGTCTTTAGTTGAGTCATGTCGGATATATACTAGTAAGTAGTAATGCAAAATATCGATCGTATGTCGAAATAAGGGGGTTCCCGTATTAATTCTCGCAGGCCGTAAATTTGGTTTCGTTGCCGATAGATCTGTTGTCAGATTATATAGTCGCCTCCCTTCCATTCTCAACCCCAGTTTCCATTCTTGCCGGGCCGTCCGTCCCAACCCTATCCGTCTCGACAGGCCTTTTCAGGATATCCGGCTTCAGCCCTTCCGATAGGCTAGGTGGTAGATGGTCTCCTTTTCTCTTCGGTCAATACCATGTCATCCGCGTGAGCGGGAAAGATCAAGGTATTGGGTAGTCTTGGTAGTTTTCAGTGACGCCCCTCTTTGCTGTAATGTTCCGTTAAGCCCATGAAAATACCCCTGGGCTCCCATCAAGGAGCAACAGGGATATCCTCTAGATCCCCCCACCTCTCCATTACCTCCGATACACCAGAAAGAACCGAAACGCCGGTGGTAGTAAGAAACTCAACTCCCTGTCTTTCACCTTGCCTCCATCGCTCCATCCATCGAGGCTTGTATTTCCCCATCACCCTCTGGGATTCTGGATAAACCCCCTATCGACGGCCGCACGTTTTGATGCTGTTGGATTTGGAGCTTCTTTGTTAACTGAGAAAGATTTATCAGGTCACTCTGGTCAAATTGTCCATCTGAACTGCACCGGAGAAAGTCAATTAACGTTTGTGCTGCCCGTCTAGCGTCCTCGGCTGTCGGAGAGGTGGGCGATGAATCTGCAGGTGTGGACGGCATGGCGCTACTATTAGCTGTGGTATTATTTGACCGCGCTGCAATGCTCGAGTTGCTACTGCTGCGACGTAAGGTGGTTGGCGATGTTAACGTCGTATCGAGTGTGAAGGGAGTGGTCTGAACTTCGTTCGTTGGTGACTCGAGAGCGGACCCTGTCGTAGCCGAGGAGGGATGTCGTGGAGTGATTGGCTCCGTGCTTGTCACCTGATGAACATAGTCGATGTTGATCGAAGGGAATGTATTGCTTCTCTTTTCACGATGATGAAAGTCGGGAGCTGTCGACTGCAAGTGGATGTTGTTCTGATCCATTGGAAACGCTCCAGCATTTGGATCTGGAGAGAAGTGAAACGGCCCCGTTGGACTCATAGTTTCACTAGAGAAAGATGCGCAATTGTCTCGCAAATCGCTTGCCAACGAGGTGGAGGACTGAGACCCATTTTGTCGGTAAGAAAACTCGAAGTCGATGCCGTCGGCACGTAGATCTTCATCGCTGCGACTGCCAGAGAGAGGCGAGAGCTGGCGGGTAGGTGAAATCGGAGAAATTACGCTCGAGTTTCTGTCTCCTGGAAAGCCGGATATTGTGGCGTTGTCTAGAATGTTGGTCTCGGATGCACGGCGCACTAGCCGGCCGGCTCCAATGTTGTGCTTTTGCTTGAACTTTTGAAGCCAACTACCTGTCAGACTGGATAACAGACCTTCCTGGTTACCGCTAGCGTGAGCAAACCGTTTTGCCTGCTCCATAATCTCCTCATCTTTGACGTCAAACCCTTGCTGCTGCTGCCGTCGGACATAGTTGCTGAGGGTTCGATCAAAGTCTGGAGCCTTTCCTTTAGTACGCTTAGCCATCGCGCTCTCTGGTTCAGTTTCCCGCTTCAGGTACTGATCCTTGAGTCTTAAAACTTTCGAAACGGTACTATGACAGGATGTTAGTTGTCCTTGACTGATATCCTCGGTGCGTAGTTCAGCGTGTCTTTGAGACCTACCTTCTTTCCACTCCGAATCTTGCACCGATATCTGCCTGTCTCGTGCCCGGGTTCTCCTCGTGGAACTGGCACATGGCTCGTTTTTGCTCGGCACTCAACGTCTTCCGTGCCTTTTCGTGCTGGAGTGGGTGTCCAATGGAAGGTAGATTATGCGCTGGTGCCATAGACAATGTAGGTGCAGAGTAACTCCCCGATGGAGTTGGATTCGTCAACTGACTGGGCCATTGCGTGTTCAACATAGGGAGCTGGTGGTGGCCCATTGTCGGTGCAGGCTGTATAAGTTGATGATGTGCTTGCGGCTGGGGAGGAGGCGGGGGCATTCTGCTCATAGGCTCCGATGGCAATCCGTGAGGCATGAATCCACCAAAGGTGCCATACTCATTTAGAGGACTGTTCCCGTACGGACTCTGGCTGTAAGGGCTCATACCAGCCCAAGAATCGTTGGGGTATCCAGTGCCACTGCTTTGCACCATTGTCGCCTCCTGTCCCATAGGGGCAGACCCATTGACGGTGGTGTTCATTCTCTCATATATGATGCCCAGTCTATTGCTGGGATTTTACAGCTTCTGAAAACCTGATCGAGGGTCTTAGCGGCAGCCACTGAGACGAAGCACGAGCTTGTTAGTTACGCACGACCCAAGTTAAAGGGACTGGCGAAAGCTCAGCATCAAAATGCAGAGACCTGGATCCCAAGGACTAACAAGAATCTTTGCTCTTCAACCAGGGGGGTAGGGTACGAACCTCATGGACGACGAATGCAGAAGAAACGCATAGTCGTATCGAAGCGGAAATCTCTGGACGGAAGAAGCGTGCAATGTCCAAAACAGGGCAAGCGGCGTCGATGCCAAAGAGCCTTCGTTGAAAACGTAGCAACACACCAAAAGGATGAATCTGTCGAGCCCTGAGTGGGAGTCGTTATCTGCACAGAGGTGCCTTGACGACAAGACCTGTCACTGAAGGTATGTCTCGTTCGCACTACTGTGGGAGGTTGTGGAATGGGTTCCAGAGAGTGAAGAGCAAGAAGTTGTCTCGTACAGGTCAGCCCTGGTTTGTCAGTTACTTTAACTGCTGAAGTATGTATTCAAGACCCGCTGGCGGGCCCCTTCCACGCGGTAATGGCCTGATGAGACAGACGATTCTTCGTCTTTACTCGCCGCCTCGCACCTTGTGGGGGCGTGTTATGGAAGAGTTACGGGATATGCGGAGATAGAGAGCGACTCGTGTCAGCCCTGGACAAGAGAGAGAATTGTGCGTGTGGTTGAAGGGCGGAGACACCTTTGAGATGAACCAAGTACCGGCCCACGATGTCGACCCCAGCCCCGGCTTGTAATGGAAATCGGCGTGTGTACGTAGTGTGGCAGGAAGAGCAAGCAAGCAGACCAAGTACATACAAGATCTGGAGATTGTTGGTCCAGGGGACAGACGGCAAGTTCGGCGGTTTGCTACAGACAAGACGTGGCCTGGCAGCGCCAGACTAGGGCATCGAAGTATCATCCAGATGCGTGGAGAGACCAGACGGGGACCATAGATAGACTACATTATGTATGAAGGAAGCGGAACGTTGGGCCCATGTACTCGTACATATGTATGCACATGCATGCACGAACACTGTGTCCAGGGACCCCTCGCAGGGGCATCATCCGGGGGGGTTATAGTAGAGAGGGCGTGTCCATAAGGCCATCTCTTCATGTGTGTGTCAGTTCCGCTGGTGGCTCTGTCTGCAGGAGTACTCCGTACTAGTCGTACGCCATATGTTTTTATGGCGTCCGTGTTTGCGCGTGTCTGCCCGCACAAGAGAACGTCTGCGAGCGAAGGGTGTGGGGCCTAATGATTCGGTCCAAAAACGGAATGGGCGTGAGAGAGCAACGACCAGGATTGGGGGCGTCCCAGATGGATCCAGATGGACATGGGATGGCTGAATGGATCATGGAGGAGATTGGGTCGTAGTATGACGAGCCAGAGACGGCCGACCGAAGACCAGGGCCTGCCGGGGAGAGAAGAGGAGGCATCGGGCGGATCTGAGGCGAACATCCACCCAATTGATGAATTATGACCTATTCCTCCTGCGCCAGTGGTTGAACGGAGAAGATGGGATGGGACATGATATTATGATTTGATTTGATTTGCTTGTGCAGAGTTTAGTGCTAAGGCACGAAGTACGAAGTAGGTTGGGTACTCTATGTTGTGCAACTCCGGAAAAACAGGGACAAACATCCCGTACTTTCCTTGCTTTCCATGCGGCACACCACACAGATGGAAGGAGCAAAAAGAGGGAGGGGCAGGTAGGACAAAGAAACGGCGATGAGGCTTACTTCTAGGTAGGTATTCACCCACTATAAACAAATGCTACTCGAACTGCACACACGCACACAAAACATCCATGCCAACATCTTCATTCCGACGAAGAAAACGAGAACTACGAAGTATGGAATACTACTAATACTACTACTACCTCTACTACCTCTACTACCTCTACTACCTCTACTACTGTGTACGAAGTGCTTGCATCGGCAGGCACATGGCACTACAAAACATCGGATCGACAGAGCATCACCAATGTCCTTCTTAACCAATAAGGGCCCCATAGCGGCCAAGTCTGGACCAGCAAATCCATTGAGCCATCAATCTTCGCATCAGCAACCTTTATCGGCCCATCCACTATAAAAAATCACGGTTGAGAGTGGGGGGAAAAAAGAAAGAAGAGGAAATCCCGGTCGTTGACCACCAAAGCGAACACCATGGTATTACTCGTACTCCATATTCCGTACGGGAGTACTCCGTACATAACGCCGCAACGCAAATGCTGGCCCCCAGCCTGGTTTCCGCCCGCGGTCCACTTCTTTTTCTGTTGCCCAAATCTAATCCCCAGCTGACGGGATCCTCTTGTTGGCCTTGCTCTGTCCAATGAGGGTCCAGTTGGAGAGATGAGGCCAGAGCTTGGCTAGTGTGCGGACTGGAGTGTGTCCCAAATCAATCAAAGCCGTTCATCCATTGGGGCCTCTTGGACTATTAACTGTTTGCACTTACCGGTCACTTTATCAACCGTCAGACAGTGGGCCAAGATTTATTCTATCGACTTCAAACTTCGGATATCTCTCCATGGCAGCCTCGGACAAAGACAACTACGACAACCTCCATACTTCGTACTGTAACTCCATGCCTCCTCGCCTTCTCCGCCTACCCTACTGCCAGTATCGAACACTTACCGAACTAGTTAAGCTAAAACAGTATCAGCAGGGATTGAAGAAGGGGGTGTGTGTCCGTCAGCTCCCCGCGAGACCCACAGAGAGGAGTGCATTTTTTATCTGCTAGCGGGAGAGAAGAAGAAAGTCACCATCACCGACGCCATCTTATAGGGCCATTTTATCCATTGTTTAGCAAGCTTGCCCAGGTTGACGCCGCTGTTGACTTACTGTTCGATGGGGAAGACCTGGCGCTCGGCTGGAGACCGGGAGCAGCCTTTGTCCGAGACATCATCACCAGGCTTTGCTCATCAAATTGGCAAACTTAAAAGCTCGGAGATTGAAGAACTTCTACAGTAGAACACGAGCCCCTATACCTGGAGTCCTCGCACTGTACACGATACCCCCACTTGTCTGATGCCCACCAGGAACTGAACGAGATCGGCTTCAGTACTCGTACATACTACTCATACGAGTACACAGATTCAAGCGCATGGGAACGAGAGTGGTCTGTTCGCCCTGACAAAGGCCCAAGGCAAGGCTATGAAGTGCAAGGCATACTGCTCCGTGCGTACCTGTAGGACGATTGCTACTGTAAGTACGGAGTACATATGAAGTATTCTACTCCTACCATCCCTCTCAGTGTCTCAGACATGACTCCGTCCTCGTCCAGGATGCTAGCAAGCCACCGCCCACCCCAAACCCGCATGATGAGCGAGCAAGCCGAGGAGAAAGCCAACTTCAAGAAAGCTGCTACTCGTACTAGTACGTGCTACTAAGGTCGAGCTCCTCGGCAAGGCCAGATGGAGGCGTATAGAGATCACGGCAAATGGTTACTCCGCGAGTCTTCGCTTCCATGGATGTTTCATCACGGTCGGAGACAGCCACCTTCCTTCATCAATGACACGCAGCACGCAGCTAGCGCCGCCGCCTCGCCTCGAGCTGTGAACGAGGCGTCCAAGATGGTGGTAGGTATGTGCAGCATCGATTGTACATAGCCATTCGAAGCAGGATCGTGGTCCTGTTGCTACGGACCCTAACAGCCTCGCTGCCACCACGATCGTGTGAGGTGAGGCGAGATTTTAGACTGTCCACCACGGCGCGAGCCGCAAAAGGCCGCCAAAGGGAAGCCCAACCAATATGGATGAAGTGGGATCATTCGGTCTGTCTGGCTTTCTCTGCGTGTCACCTCGCAAGAACCGGCAGCTGGAATCTGAAACAAAACATTTCCATGCGAGTACGACAGATCAAAATGTCAACGTGCTCCGTCGTCTTAGGCATACCATTCCGCAGTCATGACAATCATCCCGAGCAAGTGATATGCTAACCCATAACAGGAAAAAAGGGCGCCCCAAGGATTTTTTTCCCTTCATTTTTATTTTTGCTTCTTTCTTTCCGCCATGTTATTTTGAGTCAGGAAACGTGCAAATGGATTACTAAGGGGGTATTCGGGCACTATTAATACATTACATACAGAGTTGAAGACCATTGTTATGTTATTACTGAATGATAACCAAGTACTATGTATGAGTACTCCAATGAAGGTAACCGATGTCAGACACACCCACATTCAAGCTTGGAGCAGACTACTGATACTACGAGGATACTTTCGGCTTCTGCAAATTCAGAGTTGGATTCCGAAGAAAAGATGACACGTCTGAATAGGCAATCTAAACTTCTGAGACATCATTCTTGGCCTGTTGAGTTGTTTTAACACAGACCGGACCTGGAGATGTCAAATCTACACCTAATCTCATCCATACCAGCCTTGTTAACGAGACGAATCATCCCAGCAGCCATGGGCATCCACATCCTCGAACGTAACTATGGGGTTGCGTTGCCTTTTCAGTCACTCCCCGTCTTGACATTAACATACACAATTCCCCTTCACAGGTGCACAACACCATCACATTCAACCAACATATCATCAATACCGAAACGCAATAGCTAGGTACGAAGTACACTTGGAAGGATGACTGCCTACGAAATACATGGGGCTTCTGAATCCTCGCTGCATTCGTATCCACTTGATGGTTTGCGTCTGGCCAGCGCCTATGGATGGATGCAATACATCGTCATCTAGCATCGGCCTCCATAATTTCCGATCTTCGCCGCACGTCTCTTAGATCATTGGGCGGCAAGATGAAAATCCTGCACCATCCTCCTCCCTGTCTCTTTGTCTGACTCTTTTTACTCAAGAAGAAGTGGGTTTGAGGGTGGGCGCATGGGGAGGGTGGCGTCTAAGCCAAGTGTAGCTTCCGCTCTACGGCTCTCCCGCTGGCCAGGCCTATCATCCATCCTTGGCCACCTCTTGTCCACTTGGGCTTTCAGGTGGCTTGTTGTGGAGGCAGGTTTGTGTCCAACCGACCAAACCAATGAGCCACCAAAGACCGCGCCATTACGGAGTGCATTGCAAAGCCTGATTGAAACTCCTGCCACCGACCCCGAACTCTATGCGAGGTCGATGAACAGCCCTTCAGCTGAAAACCTGTTGCTTCTTAGGAGTTACTGGCTTGCCGGGATCGATTTGGTTCATCAATCTGGTCATACACACATACAAGTATTTACTCGTATGTAATATGTACCCGCCCAGCCCGTATGTACTAATACTACTACTACTACTTCCAAGGTAGGGACGGTGTCGTGTACCTAATGAAACGGAGCCAGCCTTTACTACTATGTACTAGTTAAAGATAGTACTAGTAGTAGTAATTCCCTCTCACCACTGGAACAGACGCGACGCGTACAAGCTCAATCTTATCAGAATATCTTGGCCAAGGGGGAGAATTACTACTCATACTACTGCTACTACTGCTACTCCTGCTACAATAGGTGCGTATTTGATCCAATTGGAAATGAGATGCTGGGTACGGAGCAGTTAACTACTACTAGTAGTGGAACGGCAACGGCCAATCCCGACGAAATCTACCGGCATCCAATCAACAGTGAATGCCGAGGCGGGTGATAACTGGCGACGACTTTCAGGGCTGCACGCGACAGCCAATTGAGAATCCCAACAGGACATTGTTCTGAGGGAATACTGATACACGAGCATGTTTGGTCAGCAAGATCCCGGCGAATTATCCTATTCTGCTACTATTGTTGTGCGACTGGTTTGTGCCGCGTGACCAATGCAACAAGGCACACACGAATATGTCAACCCTTAAAGACGGAGTGGAGTGCTTGACATGACGTCGGCAAATACTACGAGTAATGCGATAATGTGAGGCTGCCAACTCAGCCTTCTCATACTATTGCCATACGAGTACGGAGTACTTCGTACAGTCTCGATCGTACAACTAGAGAAAGGCCGCAGAATAGGCCGCCCAGCATGCAAAGATCGACCATGCCTTGCTTGCAATTCTATCTGGCATGGCCCCCGGTTTTGCGATGGAGCTCCACAGTCCAGATAGGTAGTACTGCTCCGTACGAGTACTACTTCGTACTTTACTCGTCCTGTCGACTTCTACTACTCGTACTAATACTACTCCATAGGTACCATGCAGTTTCTGATACGTCAGCTCCTTTGTCATTCCCATCTGTCGAGTTCCGCTTCTCTTTTAGTAGGAGTATTACTACAGTACTACTACGAGTACTACTACATCCGGACTTGTCTGGGTCTTCGGTTTTCCAGTCCCCATGACGGAGTGGAGCATGGCTGTTGGTATTACAAACCCTCGCACAAAGCATGCGGACATGGTTAGCGAGACACTTCATGGTCTGTGTGCCTTTCTCTCCCTAGCCTACTCATAGTCCTCCTGATCTAGCTTGAGGATGGGCATGGGCCACAACACGCGCCGTGCGCCGTTGCTGTCAAAATGCAAGGCGCCACCAAAATCCTCGCTCCCGCGATGTCCGCCTCAAACTCAACTTGGACGGCTACATATCGAAAAAGCAATTCTTTGGCGGGGGCAAAGCAGGTAAATCCTCACCGTTGCGCCATTCCACAAGCACCCAAGTCGATGTGCTACCATTTGCTAATCAAAACGGCCAAACCCAGATGTGAGACTGCGCGGAGTACGAGTAGGTACTGGAGCTGGCTTTATTACTAGTTGGTCTTCTTCCCTTGGTAGTAGGTAGGATACAGCTCGTATCTACTACGCTAACTACTGGCCTCTCGCTCATTGACATCATCCTAATCGACTCGATTGGCTGCCTGATGAACGACAATCAACATGAATAATGACGAAAACGCAGCGTTGGGGAAGCCGCCTCTTCTAGGTTGGGCGCCTTCTATGTACTACTTACCGACCCACCTATCGTCCGTCTCCATCTCCATCTCTCATCCGGGCGGCAAGAGAAGCTCTCTGAAAGGCTGGACTTGGACGAACCAATACGATTTCCCGGAGCCCTGTTGCGAGCTTTACGAGCAACATATGTGCGAAGTACTCTATACATTGGTACTACTCCGTACCTATCAAGTAGCCAGTATTGTTTTTTTTTTTCAACTCCCACTAAGCGCCGAAGATGCAAGCCAAGCAAAAGGCATGTTCACCCCCCTCCCTCCAGGGTTCGAGCTTTCTCTCCTCTTGCTTGGCCCCCCTCCGAGTTGGGTAGACAAAGCTCCCACAATGGTCCAAAAGGGACTGGGTGAGTCCCCACGTTTCTAGCGTTTTAGGTGCTGCACGGTATGGCCGCAGATCGAGAGGCCCTCGGCTATGCAGGGCCAAGGTACGCAGGGCCAACAACAGCACACGGGCATCAAGTCACATTCTTTCCTTCTCAGCCTTGCTTCACGAACATGAAGTGCAAGTGTCGAGCAGCATGCTACGAACGGGCGGGCATGAGGGACGGGGTGAAATACAGGTACGTCGTACGAAGGAGGGGAAGACATCATCAACATGATTCATCATCATTATCAAGAGCACAACTCCCTTGTTTGCTTTGCCGTCTTGCCGTTTTGTTTTTCTTCGTACTAAATACTACTAGCAGTACTACTTTGTATCTGTTGAAGTATCCTTTGTTGTGGAACCCTGTCTGGCCTGGACCTCCTCCCTGTCACCTTTTCCGAATCCGTCATCCGTTAGCAACAGTAGTACTATTTGTCCTTTTTCCTCTTTCACTCCGCGGCCCACCGGAACCATTGCCGTCGATCATCATCGCGTCTGTCTCTCTCCATGCGTGTTTCCGCGCATTGACCACAAACTCTTTTTGCTCACATGCAATCTGTCGTACCATCGCCGCTCATCAGTCGTTCCCTGTCTGTCTTGCCCTAGTGTGGTGTGTGTTTAAGTCAGAAATTTTCCCGAAACGGAGACCGTCATGCATCCTTTCGGCCAAAAACGTTCCAAGCTTAAACATGATTTTGTTTGTTTGCTATCGGCAGGACCACGAGCCAGGTTTGAGACCACCCGCATGTACAGTCCTATCGCACATGCTCGGTGATCCGCACAACCTTCCAAGCTGGCACGGCACTCGAAGCCAAGCGAAGAGCGTCGTCACTCTCGCGGATTGCCCAGCATAGCGTCTGGGCGTTTGTGGTGGTTCATCATCGCTTGATGATGGTAACTGTTGTGTGCCATTAGTACAAGTATTCTTTCTGGTTCTCTGGGCAGGCGGTTTGGCCGCTGCCAAGCTGGCCAAGGGGGGGGGGAAAGTGGCTGGAGCTTCTTGTCGTCCGTCTAGGACTCATCCAGGATGTCTCTCCCACCGCCAGTGGCGTTGTCATTCAGGGGTTGGGCAGTAGCACTCACCAACATCCTCGTCTTCCAACTCATGGGCCAGGCCGACCCTCTGTGGCTGATGTTTTACCGACTTGCCATAAACAACGGCACTCTTGAATTGTTCCACAATGCTGCGATGAATGGCGTTGCACTGATGTTGTATCACACATATCAGTCAACCACAGGCCAACGGCATGGAGGCACGACGCCACAATAGGTTTCCGTTACTCACGAAATCTTCGACCGTGCATTTTGACGCCCTGAGCACCACGGGGGCCGAGTAGTCCGGCTGTCTGCCCTTGGGCTTCGTGTAAACCCGCTTGAGGCTCAGTTTCTCCCACATGGCCTCCATGAGCTCGTCAATGTTCCACCCATGCTCGGAGCTGATGGGCACCGCATTGGGGATGCGGTACAGCAGATCGAGCTCCTCGATACTGATCGAGTCGATTTTGTTGAGGCAGTAGACTACAGGGATATAGCTGCCCGACCACGTCAGCATGCATTCCGTACAGTAATACTCGCGCCCCCCTCTCCAACCCTGGATGTGACTACGAGTACTGTTGCAGGCAAACAATCCTGTCAAGCAGCCGCACCAGAGTCTGGGACATTCATTCCACTTGCAGGAACGCCTCACCTGCGGCTCTTTGCCTCAATGACATCAATAAGATCATCGACGGTGGCATCGCATCGAATCGTAATGTCAGCGGAATTGATCCGGTATTCACTCATGACAGCCTTGATCTCATCGTGGTCAATGTGCGTGAGTGGCTGGGTGCTCGTGATGTTCAAGCCGCCCTTGTCCTTCTTCCTGAAGGTAATGTTCGGGGGCTCCTTGTTGATGCGGATTCCGAAACCCTCCAGCTCGGCCTCGATGACTCTCTTGTCTGTGAGTGGCTTGTTGACATCCAACACGATGAATATCAGGTGGCACGTCTTGGCAACGGCGATGACCTGGCGACCTCTTCCTCGACCGTCTTTGGCACCCTCGATGATTCCTGGCAAGTCGATAATCTGCAATGGGGCGCCTAAGTGATTGACCTGGTCAGTACTCCGTGCTCCCCCCACACGCTTCAGCCCCAATGATCAACAGTCGACAGTAGTACACACCATTGTAGATGACCTGTCCAGGCACAGACGTCAGGGTCGTGAATTCGTATGCAGCCGCCTCAGAGTGCTGGCCCGTCAGCCTGCTCATCAGCGTACTCTTGCCCACCGAGGGAAACCCAATGAAGCCAATACTCGCAACACCCGTCCTGGCCACGTCGAAGCCCGCGCCGCCGCCGCCTCCGCCGCCACTCGGAGTGAGCAGCTCGCGCTTCAGCTTGGCCAGCTTGGCCTTGAGTTGACCCAGGTGGTACGACGTCGCCTTGTTCTTCTGGGTCTTGGCCATCTATGCATTCGGGATACGGATTTCTCGTTAGTTCCTCGTTCGTTTTTTTCTCTTCTTTCGCAAGAGACGCGGGGGCGTATGAATGGTGGCCACAAACCTCGGCCTCAATGTCCTTGATCTGTAGTTTTTTCTCGTCAGCAAAAACCCTGATTCCGCAACAGCAGGCAAAGCAGTAGCATAGGCATACCTTGTCCACGGTGGTCGCCATGATGTCGGCTTAGCAGACGCTATCTCGATTCCTGTCTTCGTCTGATTCGTCTTCTCCTCTTCTTCTCCCCCTTACGATGCGATGCGGTGTCGTAGACGTTTGTTTGAAGAGGTTCTGTTCAAACTCTGAGTTGAGTGGCGGAATCCTTTTGGTGGGTTGACTTTTGGTGGGGTAATTTTTTGGTGCGGCTCTGACGACCAACCAGTGATGTCAGCTTGTCCACCACTTTTTGGGAAACCTCAGATATTGAATATCTACGAAGTACGCCCTCACATTGTAATGTATCAACGAACTATTATGGGCAATGTCCAATTAATGGCCTGGACAGGCGCATCTGAGCTCTCATATCTGCTACGACAAGCACTGAGCGTGCGCACAAACCAATCGGGAATTCAGTAGTAATACAGGATAATCATCGTTCATAGGTATCTTCTCGTCGCCTCCAAACGTCGTCGCGACCAGAGAGGTATCTCACCAACACACAACTCTGACATCAAACGCCTCATTTCATGGTTTCCCCACACCTTAAACCCCGTCGCATCTTTGCAGGAAACAAAAAGAGAACAAGCAAGTCATCCATCCAATGTGCCTTCACAGCGAGATAGCCGACCCCTGGCCTCTCCCATCTCGAGGTATCCCAACCTTTGGTCCACCGTTCAAATCATTCCGGGGGACCACAGATGTGCAATCCCCCTCGTCTATAGACATATACACGGAAAACAAAGGAAAGGAAACACAAGTAGCGTGAGGTAGTACAACATTATTTGTTTCAGGTTTTCCCTCCTTTCAAAATCCGTCCAGCACTGCATTCCAAGCAGCTTTAGCTGGATGATCCGTTAACGCCGTTAGGTATGTCACCGTTAGTCGTCGGTGCATGCTCGTTGGCTGACTCTGGGACCGCATGGCCACTCGTTCCGTTAACCGTAGGCCTGGCAGGCGTAGTCGACTTCTGGCTAATAGGTGAGGAATGAAAGCCGTTAGCAAGTGGTGGCGAGCTTTGATAGTCCCCCTTGATGAGATGCTCAAATCCTTGCTCCCTGCAGATGCGGGTGTAGTCCGGATCGTCAGGATATACCCGAACCAAGCCCCGTCGCGGTACCCGTACCTCGGGGAAAGGGGTTCTGCTTGTTTGAGTAGTCATTGGGAGATCCTCGCCAACCATGATTCCATTGATGTAGTATTTGTTTCGAGGTGCCCAGGGAAGGTAGCGATCCGCGTCTGGATCCTGTTTCCACTTCTTGCTTGCTAGATCTTGCAAGGTCTTTGGTGGACTCTCTGGGATCTCTTTATAGCCTACTCCAAGTTTGATGTCCCGTAGATGTGGTGTATTTGGGACTGTACGCATGAAATCGTAGGCCTGTCAAGAAAAAAGTTGGTCAGCACAGTGAAACGGGGCTAGACGTTTGTTTTCTTCTTCTTCTTCTTCTTTTTTTTTTTTTAAAAAAAAAAAAAGAAAGGGTCGCATCATACCTTCACGAAGAACATGTCCGTGTTGACGAATCTGTCCCATGCTGCCTGCTTGAGACGCTCTATGGCTCTCGAGTCCATGGTGGATATGTCCTCATCGACATAGTAGCCAGGCAACTCTCGGCCAAGATCCCATGTCTTCTCCGAGACTAGAGTGTAATGCCTCCACTCGGTACGCCAGAGTATCTCTTTAGCAAGATGTGAGGCAGGTACGCGTTCCCAAGAGGTATCTGGCTGCATGTTAGCATGTTCTAATCCTCCGTCTGCAAAGGCCAATTCGACTTACATCGCGAGAGTTCCAGGTCCTTCTCTCCCAGGAGCAAAGCAACATTAGTGTTCAGCACCCAACGCTCGCGACCTTCTGGCGTGTGATTCGCCTCAGGATTGATGGTATCGTACCGCACGCCTGGCATATTCTTGAACGTCTCCGCAATAGCAGCCGTCTTCGGGTTCGGTGCAGTGGAAAGCCACCGAAGCAGCGGCGGTAGTTTATCAAGTCGAGCCCGCTCTTGTTCCTCGCGAATTCGTTTCTGCTCGGCTTCCCTAGCAGCCCGCTTACGCTCCATTTCTTCGCGAAAAATACGTTCCTTGCGCTCCTCTTCTTCTCGTTGTCGTCGGGCCTCCTCGGCGGCCTCGCGCTCAAGCTGCTCCCTATGCAGTCGCTCTTCCTCTTCGCGCTGTTTCCGCTCCTCTTCTTCTTTCCGCCTTTTTTCTTCTTCCTCTTTCTTCCTCCTTTCTTCCTCCAGACGCCGCTTCTCCTCCTCTTGACGACGAGCGTCCTCCTCAGCTTGACGCCGTTCACGCTCGGCTTGTTCTCGGAGTTTGCGCGCTTCCTCCTCCTCTCGCTTTCTCCGCATTTCCCGTTCTTCTTGTTCCTTTCGCTTCCTCTTCTCCTCCTCCTCGCGCTGGCGAGCCTCCTCTTGCTCGCGTTTTCTCTTTTCCTCTGCCCTTGCCCGTTTCCGTTCCTCTTCCTTCTTCGCTTCTTCTCGCTCTGCAAGCTCCTTCTTCTTTGCTTGCTCTTCCTCTTCCTCCCGAGCTTTGCGACTCTGAGGCTCAGATATCTCCTTCAGAGGAACCGCGTCCGACATGTCCATGTCAACATCTTCGGACTTGACTCGAATTAACTTCTCGCCAGAGCCGTTTCGCCCAGAATCCTTTCGGTAAACACTGCGCTCATCATGGCTTCCCTTGTTGGACTCTTCCTCGCGACTCTTGCGGGGAGGGGCTCCGGGAGTTTTGGAGGGACCGTCGCGAGATGAACTAACCTTGTGAGGCTTCCCATCCACTGAACCAGAACGTTTTGGAACACGTTTCTCTTGACCATCGCCTTCGAGACGCCGCCGCTTTCCTTGCGCCTCAACGTTGTCCTTGTCGATATCACTCGGTCGATCAGGAGTAACACTAGTCCGGTGTCTCTTGGCAGTCAGATCATTGGAGACTGACAAACGATCCTTTGATCCATCCCGTTTCAGAGCCTTGGTCCTGTCATGGTACTTCTCGGATAGTGTCTGTTTGTCTGAGCCTTCCTCGTTTCGTGACTCGTTAGGGCTTGATGGATCCCTCATGCTGGACGAAGTAGATGTCATGCTGCCTCTCTTTTGCCTCTCGCGTTCTCCTTTCAGTTCGCCTTTGGATACTAGCTTCCTTCGTGGTTTGACGGTCTCGCCTTCAGATGATACACCAGTAACGTCCGACTCGGTACGTTTCGGTTTGGGTGGCTTGTGAGACACAGTAGGTGAAGCTTCGCGGTCAGACAGATTATTGGACCTGTCATCCTTTCTAGGTCGCCCAGGGCCCCGCTTTTGAGAGCTGTCGTCAGCATGAGGATCCAATCGTCTCTTCTCTTTCGGGCTGCTGATTCGAATAGACTCCAGCTTTTTTCTTCCGTCAGGTTGTCGGACAGGGCTCGAAGCATTGCGTTTGTGCGGTCTAGATTCCTCCCTAGCCTCATCCCGCTTGGCACGCTTTTCTTCTCTTTCCCTCTCCCTCTCTCGACGACCCGGAGATTTTGTTTTCGTGTCTTTATGAGTACGTTTATACTCGTCGTATGCATTCTTTAGAATATGCTCCTCTTCCTTCCAATTCGTTCCTTGTCGACGCCGTGCTATTTCGTAGTATGTCTCTCCTTTGAACCGCTTGGTCGGGTCAAAATTCTGTTGTTCTAGGAGAAGTTCAACAACTTTAATATTCTCTTGACCAATAGCTGCAAGCATCGGTGTTGCAAACTCCGCTGGTAGAGTTGAAACAGGGCCAGGATCCGCATTGGCGCCCCCAAGGCCAAGCAATAATTCCATAACAAGGTCATGTCCTCCTCTAGCTGCAGCAACCATAGACTCGGGATCATCAAATCCTTCCTTCACCTGTAAAATCCGTGCTACAGTTTCTTGGTCGCCCCGTTTAGCAGCTTGACGCAGGGTCTTGTCGTCCAGAGGCATATAAAGCAAATCATTTCTGGTTTTTGTCGACCGGACAGTCCCAGCTCTCCTCCCCGTAGCACTGGACATGGTAGCGGCAGGGGAATGGCGAGGACTATCCGGAGCATGAGAATCGCGTGCGTCATGATAGTCAACCTGGGAATGGCGATCCTCCGAGGTCCGCCGTCGTTCACCATGACGCTTTTTGGCCTCCAATAGCAATACTCGGATCTCACCACCATTTTCGGTATCCTCGCTAACCCGGTCGATGGGCTCCTCGCCATTCATATTCGCTTTGCGCGGGTTCACTCCAGCGTCCAGGAGAAGCTTGACGACGCCGACGTGGCCATTGTCAACAGCATCCAGTAATGGTGTGTCTTTATCATAGTTGACGCAATCCAGGTTACATCCAGCATCGATCAAAAGTTTAACAATGTCCTCGGAGCCGTTGATTGCGGCAATCTGCAAAGGGGTATTTCCAGCGTAGTCGGCAACGTTTAGATCATCTCTCCTATCAGTAAGTCGCCTCTTGACGGCTTCGTACTCGCGCCGCGCACACGCTCGCGCAAGAAGAGTCTGACCATGGGCATCCAGGTGTTTCCTATGAGGAGCCATCTTGACAGGCGATGCATGAGATTCGGATGCTGAGGGAGTTACGAGGTTGCGCAGCTTGGTGTTGCGAGGATGAGGGCTGCCGCTGGCTGATGATTCGTCGGAATGATAATCGGTAGACTGCAAAGGAGGTGGTAAGCGCTTCTTCTTAAGGCTGCTAGAACTCTGAGATGGCAGTTGGGTGGAGATGCTTCTTCGGTGTTGTCGCTGGTGAGGTGAGATGGAACGGGTCCGAGGGTCATGCTGCAATGGTTTGGACGACACCAGCTTGAGGTCCTTGGGAGCCCGACCGTTATCGAGGGTTGCGCTTGCGGTGCGCTGGCGGCGAGCCTTCCGTTGGTTGGCCTCGTCGTCGGACTCGGGGGCCTTCCGCTTGTGTGGCAGCAGGCGCTCGCCGGGCTTTAATTTTTCACGTAGGGATGCTGAGGATAATTTGTGGTGGGAGCCTTCGGAATCTGATGGAGATGCGGCTGCAGCGTCGGATCGTCGACGATGGTGATGGTGGAGGTGATGCTTGTGTTGAAGCTGACGGTTTTGATGATGCGGTGGTGATGCAGGTGCGGAGCTCAAGCCGCTCGAGGCGCCGTCCTTGTTGCGAGGTTGACGGTCCTTGTTGACAATGGAGCCTGGCAGGCATTTCCCCTTGACGCTCTCGACGGGCCGGCTGCCAGCTAGACACTTGTCGATAAGATTGACGGATCTGGCCATCTGGCGGATGCCTTTGCCTGCATCGCCATCGCTCTCGCTCCTGTCCTCCTGTCTAACCAATCGAACCTTTGAAGGGGAATGGCCGTCCTTGCCAGGAAGTACAATGGTCTCGGCGTCCGAGTCGCGCTCGACGGTAGGGGGTGCATCGTCAGTTCGGGCAGCCGTTGCGGATGACGACGACGATAATGACGATGATTGAGTCGCCCTGGGCCTGTCCTCCTTTGACGGTAACGACGCTCTCAGAGTCGACAAGAACAGCTTTCGATCAGGGTCGGAGCCGGAGCCAGAGCCAGAGCCGGAGCCAGAGCCTTGTCGCGGGCGATGGTGCTGTTTTTCCTGCTGCTGAGGGGAAGCGCCAGCATGCTTGGGCGGGTCGGACTCGGCAGCATTCTGCGCGTCCATGACATTTATCTTAGTAAACGGCCGGCGGCTGCCACCATCCTGGAGATGAAAGAATGTCGGCGGCGTTGAAGCCGAGAGAGAGGAGCGGATCAGTCGCGTTTCGTCGGGGGTGGGAGAGCCCCTATCGAGGTGGTGAAATTGAGATCGGGAGACCTAAACAGAACAGAACACAGACAGAACGATACACAGCGAACGGTCGGCGCAGGCGAGGGCGGCGAGATGGACAATAGGGAAAAAAAATTAAGTCGTCGGGAGATAGCGGCTGGTTACAGAACACGGTTAGATGGAGAGAGCGGAAGAGCCGAACAGTGGGTGGTGTGGATGCTTTCGGATCGATTGACAAGAGTTCAAGAGTGATTGATGCTTTGCTCACTGAACTGACTGACAATGAGTCTGTGTTCACCGCAGAGAGCAGCAGAGCAGACCTTCTAGAGGCTAGGCTGGGGCTGGCTGGCTTGCTGGCTGGCTGGTTGGCTGGCTGGTTGGCTGGCTGGTTGGCTGGCTGGTTGGCTGGCTGGTTGGCTGGCTGGTTGGCTGGCTTGCTGGCTGGCTTGCTGGCTGACTAGGAGCCCGGGAAAGCCTGGAACTGAAAACGGGACTTGTCGACCTCACGGCGTCAAAAGTCTGATCGCCGTCGCATGATTGGTCAGGTCTGGCAACCGTGTCCGGCGGGCGCAGGGGCCCTCAAGCGCAGTTTTGGTGGCCGAAACAGCGGAGACAAGCCAAAGCAGGCCAAAGCAAGCCCTGTCGAGCCTGTTCAGCCCAGTCCAAAGGCTCCTGTAGGCTCTATCTAGAGCCCTGTGCCTGTGCCTGTGGTGCCTCCACCAAACGTGAACTGAACAACAAACAGCACGCGACAATCTCTGAATGAGTTTTTTTTTCTGCTCCTCTTCTCCTCGACAGCCGCACCCTTCAGTGAGCAACAATCCTTCTCACCGGCTTCCGTACGAGTATGTATCAACTTGCTGGGCGTTTTTCTAGCCTGGCTAACCCTAAACGGACCCTCAAATTTTGCGGCACTGCAACCCTCCGAGGCCCCCTAGCTTCGTGCCGCACTAGCCCTAGAGTGGCAAGTTACCAACCCCCTCCAGCTCGTTGACGTCAAACCTTCAAGCTCGTGAAACAAAACAATCCGCCACGCGACATCAAAGATCTCAACAATTGACCCGTCTCGTCTCAGGGTCCAAAAAGTCTCACGATAATAATAGTGCTCGGCCTAGGTAGAAAGCCGGTTCGAAGCTTCCATCCGCCATGGCCTCCAGTCTTCCTCCGTCCCTCGACGAGGCTCGAATATCGGTGCTCCCCTCGACGGCCTACTACATTCCCAACTTCATCAGCGAAGACGAGGAGCGCATGATTCTCGACAAAGTGCGTCTCTGTTTTCCCTTCGTCTCGAGTCTTCGTCTCTAGTGTGACTGCTGGCTGACGACTTGGGGCTCAGATCACTGCTGCTCCAAGACCACGATGGAAGCAACTCACGCACCGACGTCTGCAAACCTGGCCATCCGATCTCGTGCATGACAAATTACTCGATGCACCTCTGCCCGCTTGGCTCGAGACTCCCGTGGTGTCGCGTCTTCTATCTCTCCCACTCTCAGAAAGTGAGCATGGCCAACACATCTTCACGGAAAGCCCGCATCGTCGTCCGAATCACGTCCTGATCAACGAATATCCCCCTGGGATTGGCATCATGCCCCATAAGTTAAGTATATGAGATGTAGATGGATTTCCCTCCCGCTTCAGGATGCTCATCCACCGTAGGATGGCGCTGCGTATTGGCCCGTCGTGTGTACCGTCAGTCTGGGAGCCAGTCTGTGTCTGAACTTGTATCGCAGCAAGGATGATGGTGCTCTTGATCCCGAACCTGCCTGGCGAATCCTCCAGGAACCCCGTAGTCTACTCATCACCACCGCAAACCTTTACACGGACTATCTGCATGGGATTGCCGATATCGACGAGGACGCTGGTCTGTCTGCCGAAACTGTCGTGAATTGGACATTGCTCCGAGACCCCGACACGTTTACCGACGGTCGAAACGTGCGACAAACCCGTACGAGCCTCACATACCGAGATGTCCTCAAAGTATCCAAAGTTGGAAACAAGCTGGGTTTGTTCCCTAATAAACGATGAGAGCAGAGTCACCTTTCGGTCTAGAATATAAACGGTATCATCTTCCACTTCCCCGCCACCTTATCCGCCCCAAACTTGCTAGCATACCACTGCTTCGTACCAAGCGCCGTCGAACCGAGATTTACCACGACGAATATCAGCCCGCATAGCACCGTCCTGTTGAAGAGCCCCCCCGGCGGGGCCGTGGTGAAGGCGATACTCAGATAGATTAGGCATTCCCATGTGTAGTGGGGGCAGATGATGTGCTGGAACAATAGCTCGCTGGGGAGGGTGTACTTTTTGAGGCTTGCTAGATACTTGTGGCAACGGTTCTGGTTGATCCCGGCGAAGGTGAATATGAGTACTCCGAACAACATCCTCGGTGAAACGATGTCGACTGTGGCTTCTTGCGGCGACTCCCATGCCTGGAGAATTGCATCTGAACCCGTTGTTAGCGCTTGGGGACAGCCATGCTCACGACGACAACTACACAAGCAAGACTAACCAGACCCTTGGATCCAAATAGAAAGATTCATAGCCGTGTAGAATACCAACCCCAGAAGCCAATGGGGAGCCCACATCGGGCTCGATCCCGGCTTGCTGATGTGAAAACACTCATACAACCTCCTTGCGCCCTGGAAGCTCATCATAACGGACGCAACAAGCGTGCGGCCCAGTTCCACAGACGACTCATCCGCACTCCCGCTCTGCATCTCGGCCACGGTCTTCATAACGGACCCTCGGAGCACATATTGGAGCACCCAAAGCGCTGACCACGCCACGGATGCGACGTAATAGTGATAGAACCATGAATGAGGGACCTCTCCATAGCTCGTCAGACGCACCAGGAAATTCTCGCTCCTCTCCTCATCAGTCTGCTTCTCGGATCGGCTTTCATCCTTGGGCCGTCTGGCTCCGTAGTCCATCAGAGCCTTGCGCACGTCGCTTGGGAGAAGCTGCAGCGCCAAGATGCCGGCAGAACTGAGGACGTAGAATGCCTGACACCATTGCGCTGGTGACAGGGCTTTTGCGTAGGTGATTGACTGTTCCAACGTCTCCATTTTGGGGGATCGTTTCTCTGGATGTTCCGGAGGACAGTTGGGTAAGAGATTATGAGGGGAAGTCGGGATAACAGTCCTATTATATCCGTACCAAGAAGGGTAGTTGTGGTGCCAACAGTGCAATGCAGCAAGGTTAGACACTGTGGAGTTTCAAAGGCGAATGAAAGTCAACACGAAAATACGGCACAATAGACACAATTACTGGGCGACTACGAAGTGCTTGATTGAAAGAAGTATATGATAGCATTTTTATTCCACCTAAGAAGCGAAATAAGTCCTTTTCTCAAATTGTGTGCATCCTTCATTGACGTTGATACATAGGCGCAAGGTCAAAACGGAGTTGTTATATAGGGTAACATTTCCCGTGGGATAACTTCAACATCAGTCAGAAAGCAGTCCGATATGAAGTTCAAGTCTAAAATTTGATGATTACACTATCCTAACATGTCCCGTCCCTTCATTTCAATTCTTAGTTTCCTACCAGAAACTGAGACGATAGATCTACAACATTAAAAATGGATAGCTCCAGTGTATCCAAAACCATATCTATCGCCATCTCAAACATACTTCATCAGAAGCTTCCTTTCCAAGAGAAACCGTTTAGCATCCCCAATTCTTGCACTGCTGCTTGGGATCAACATTCCTGTTAACAACCAAGCAGTCCGAGTACTGAGCGGCACACTTCTGTGTAGCCTTGGCGGGCGAGTTATCGCCAGAACCCCAGCCCGAGATAAAAGCATTGACATTAAGCTCAACGCCCAGGTCAAAGTTGAGGTCAAGGCTGCCAATATCAATCTCGATTCCATCACGCTTGCTCCGGCTGTACCAGCTCTGCTGGCAGCCCCTGACGTATACGTCCCGACACTGCTGGTACTGCTCCTTGCAGGCGTCGGCGCACGCGTTGGGGCAGCCCCTGGGAGGGTATGAAGGGCACTTGCGGGAGTTCTGGTCAATATACAGCTTGAAGGGATTGTTGCGCCAGTCGTCATAGATGTCGTTGCAGCTAACGATGGGCAGGGCGATGCCACCGACGGGTTTACCGGGGCCATAGCCGTACTTGGGGTTCGAGGGCTGCGTGCAGATGCTGGTTGGAGTGGGAGGGCACTGAGTAGGCTTGGTGGTGGTAGTTGAAGTCGTGGTGGTCGGGCAAGGGATGACAGTGGTGGTAGTCTTGGGAGGACTGCCACCGCGGCCTGGATTTCGGTTCCAGCAGTCATTCTTGTTACACTTTCCGGAACGGCACGTCGAGCGGCAGTACTGCTGGATGTCGCCACACCACTGGTGGAAGTTGAAGCATTGGAGGACATCAGGGAAGCCGGCGTTTCTGAAGCAGGAGGCGATGTTGGCGGCGCAGGTGGCATAGGCCTTCAGGCAGTCGTTCTCGTTGTTCCAGTCAGGCAGAGGGGGATTGCACCACTTGCCACACTTCCACTCGCAAGACGGAGGAGCGGTGACGGTGGCAGTGCAGAGAGCACTGCTGGTGGTGGTGACAGGAGGCTTAGTGGTGGTAGAAGGCGTGTTTGTCGTCACGGGAGGCGCCTCTGAGGTCGAGCTAGGAGGACTATAGGTGACGGTGGGCAAGGTCGGGGCCGAAGTCGTCGTAGGCGTGGAGATGCTGGTGCTAGAGACGGGGGGCTTGTAACCGCAAGGCTCAAGAGACTCAAGGTCCTTGGCAATGTACAGGTTGAGGCGTCCGCGTCCACCACAAGTCTGGGTCGAGTTGCCATTGCATGGCATGTTGCACTCAGAGGCGTCGACCAGGGCAGTGTTATTGGCGAGGACGTTGCCACACCAGCATTCACCTATTCCGAAGTGTATTAGCATTTCTCAAGTCCCACGCCAGCATCGGGACCTTCTATCGAACGTACCTCCATACTCGGTACCGGCTAGGGGAAAGCCCTCCTTCTGGCAGGCAGCCAAGCAGCTCTCGGTGGTGAAGCCAGAGCTGGGAACATCGGCAGGCCAAGACAGAGTGCGACCCAGAGAGGAGTCATCAGTGTAGCAGCCGGCGCTTTGATAGTCACCAATGGTGACGGGGCCGGTTGGGAAGGTCGGGTCCTGCCAGACGGAGAGAGAGTTGTCTCCGCCACAGGTCTCGCTCTTGTTGCCGTTGCAAGGGAAGCTGCACTGAGACTCATCGAGCTGAGGGCCATTGACTGTGCCGCCGCAGTAGCAGACACCATAGTACTCAAGGCCAGCATAGCGGAAGCCGTTGCCTATTCAAACCCGTGTTAGTCGAACACCGATACGCTTGAGAAGTTGTTAAGGAGCACATACCCTTGCACTCGGCAACGCACTGCTGAATCGTCATGTTGGAAGCATCCAAGCCCGAGCGGTAGATGAGGGCAGGAGGCTGGCCTGGGGAGCCATTCTGGAAACAACCAGAAGAGACAAAAGGCTTGAACTCATCCAGGCAAGGAGGCAGCTCAACGTTCCACGCTTGAGTCAATTGCACAAGCGAGAGCGCAGCTGCGGCCACAATGGACCGAGAGAAGGCCATGATGAAGGTTGTGGGAGTTGATAAAAAGAAGACAAATACCACGGAGATGGGTGTAAGTCGACCCCCTGTTGTCTAGAACTGGAGACAACTTCAACAGTGACGAACTGGAAGGAATCGAGGAATGGGGGGCAGACACCTATATATACACACAGACATATATACGGCGTGAATATCGGGCATCAAAGGAGACTCGAGACCCTGCCACCGCAGCCGTAGTATCCCTAGAGGAGTAGGGACCCTTTGGAAAGACCCGATCCGATCCGGGAACACCAGGCGAGTGGTCCTGGGCAAGACAGGCGCCACACCGTTTCCATGCTCCCCTTCCAGGCTGAGCTGATGCAGTCAAAGCAGCAGCGGAAAGGCGCGCATGCTCGTTTGCCTAACGCACCGTCATCGCAGCAATGCCGAGGGTCCGTCCAGCCGCAGCAGCTGACTGGGGCAGCGGGTTCCATCCGATCCTCCCAAACAGGGGACTCTGCGGGAACTGTTGAGTTGAGTTGGGGCTGAAGAGGTGAGAGTTGGAGGGATACAGATGACATGCCACATCGATGGCCCTAGGTGTTGGTTCTTTGACTCTATACGCTGTATCAACCGACTCGTCAAGACACCAAAGAGCTTCTAGAGGGAAACCAATGCTGGAGGAAACTGTAAGACTCAGACCAACATGGAAATAGAGTGGTATCCAGACTGGGAAGACCAGCTTGGTAGGATCCCGGTCTCCCCAGAAGAGGGCATCTGTGGAATCATCCGTGGCCCTTGACAAGTAAACTAGATGGTTAATAAGGGCCCACCCCGATGAGTACCGGCCCTAGAGAATGCAATTCGCCGATAGGCTGGACTGGACCGTTCTCAGCGCTTCCTTTCAGCCAGCATAGTCTTCTTGTCCTGGACCAGCTGCCTTCTGTGGCCGCCACCCGCGGTTAAGACCTCAAGTTCTTTAGTCTGTCATTTTTATGAGATGAAGGACCTGCATTAGCCGGGACACTAATAGCACATGAAGGTAACGATCAAGTCCAAGCGTAGAAAAGTGGCGTGTTATCAAACGTACTCGTATGTTTGTGTGGTGGGAGGAGAGAAATCAGTTTTGTTTCCGAGGCGGCCACTCGGAGGGCCTCCTCTCCGGCCCGCTCTTGGGCTAAAATATAGGCCAATATCAGAATTCTTATTCTTTTTGCTTTTCAGCTCTTTCTTTGCAAGGGGTTCGTCAGGCCTTCTCTCCACTTTTTCTAGGCAGGAATAAAAAGTCTTCCAGGTGTCTTGGCTTTGTCTTGGGTAGGATCCCCATTGACTGAACCCCTGGCGATGACACTCTTTGGGGCCGAGCGGTGCATCGTCCATCTGTGCACAGAAAGGGCTAGTCGTCTAGGCAATATTGATACGAAAAGGGCAAGGTAGAGTAGCATTGAAACTTCGAAATGGGCGCAAGGGTGGGCAAAAGACGCACGCTGAGCGCATGACCATTGCCAGCTCATCTCGCTTCATCACCTGCAGACAAACACATGTGATAGATACGGAGTGCAAAAGAGAATTTTCTGCCAGCCAGCAATACATTCGTGTAAGAAGTGCTCGTAGGCATGTTTGTGTATGTTTGTGTATGTTTGTGACCGTGTAGGAAGCCCAGAACCACATGCAAGCAAGGAACAAAACAATATCTTGGTGGATGTTGTGCTTCCGATCGTGTGCCGTTCAATCAATCGTGCGACATGTCTTAAATGCCAGGGAGAAAAAAAAACCAAAGCCACCATCAATCAATTGATAATTATTTGCTAAGAATAGACCCTGATCCATGACGTCCGGGGAGCTGGGGTGGAAGGGACAGGACTGGACAGTAGAGCGAGGCATATGGATGCATCTCTGATCAACACCAAAGAGGGTACGGAGGATATTCCAGTCCAGTCCAAGAGATAACTCATTATTCCTGGCTACCAGTCTGGAGATCTTCGATAGACTTAAACAAATAGATAATGATTACTAGCAGCGAAGCGGACCGTCCCTTGCAATCGACGGTTAGTGATCTTTGCTCCCCTGGTTTGTTAGCACTCAGCGCCACAATTCATTTATTGAGCTGCTCATGGATCGTTGTAATGGTAGTAGTAGTATCTAAAAAAAAGGATCAATTCTCTCCATACTCCGTACCCTTGATAGATATCACGGATTCAGTGCTCGTATGACTGCCATCGAATATGGCCTCCCATTTCCGAGAGTCTTCCACCTTGGCACTTCATACGTCGTCCATACCAGGTAACCCTTATTACCACCTATTCTATAAGCAGCAGCCCGGGGAATCGGTTTGTTTCGTTTTGGCTTGCAAGGCATGGCCTGTCAGTGCCCAACAACCTGCAGCTCCTCCTCAGCTCTCTTCAGCCGCTCCTGAGACAACACCACTTATATAATACTTCGTACTACGGAGTACGAGCAGCCAAGACGGACCTCGTCCTATTCCGTAAGAGTCCGCCGCTAGACTCAGTTCTGGCCCCAACCTTGCATGTTTTCCCGTGTTTGCATGTCTGTCTGCTGGGATTCCGCTCATCTGAGTAGTAGTATAGATAGTCTGGCCCAGACCTTCTTTGCCTGGCGCCACCAGCAAGCCTTCTCAGATCACCAGCGGCAGAACACACACCAGCGTCGCTGCCCTGCATTTAGCAGTCAAGTCCGAAGAGGAAAAAGAAAGCAAAGATACAAAAATGACCAGAGCGGTTTGTTTCTGCTTGCAGCTAGCTGTTGGACCGTTCCGTAATATCCGGATCCGAGAAAATAGTCTCACTTTGTCTCTAAGATGGGCCATTCTGTCGAAACATATCTACTATTTACAACCAGTGAGCTCTCATCCATTCCATTCCGTAAGTGTCACATATGACTTTTTGGCCTCTCGTACCTTATGATTCTTTGCTACACTCTGCATCCACTCCGCTACAAGTAGTTCTAGGAGTAGTTCAATTGTGTCCGTATTTCTGCCACTTTATGGACAATGGATCAGGGATCACGCATCTCGACTTATTACCTACGAATTTCTCCATTTCACATCTCACTTGCTGTGCTGGTCTATCAACGCGTAGTCCCAAACATAGTACTAGCCTCCTTCGCAACCCTATTCCCCGTGTCCATGTCATTGTCAAGGCAGCAATATACCGAACTGCAGTTTATCGAGCTCCGGGTAATCCACTTCACCAAATATGATACCATTTGTATAGACATTTAATACATAAGTCGTGCTTTTTCTTCCATTCTGGTGTGCGCGCACCTCAAGAGGACGGCGGATTATGCTGAGCTCTAGAGTACATCCAGTGCAAACCATCCTTCCCCTTTCCCAAAACGCCAGTGCAAAATTTGTAGCCAGGACAATCCATGCTCTCATCCCTCATGCCTTGTTCCTCAAATGAGGAGGAACCCACTTACCGGGAGCCCGAGACGCCGGCAGAGTCTCAGTTGGTGGAGCCGGTGACTCCCTGTCGTTCTCGCCGCGTCTTGAGCCACCTCGTTCGACCGGAGGTCCGCGAGGAGCGGGTGCCCTGGACGGCGGCGGCGCATCATCCGATCCACTTACTCCCGAAGATCCACCGGTGGTAGTCTTGGCCGCTTGACGGTCTCTCCAGCTCGGCTTGCCGCTGTTACCAGCCAGCTGCAGCCGAGGAGGACCAGATGGGCGATCGTTGGAGTCAGTACGCTCGATGGGGGTTGCGGTCCGTGCAGGCGGTGCGCCTTCAGCAGCCGCATTCTTGGACGCTTCTCTCTCTCGCCAGCCGCCACCTCCAACGGCAGGTGGCCTTCGGGCCTCGGAGCTGTCTCCGGGTCTGGTGGTTTGCTTCTCCTTCTCTGCCTTGCGACGAGCAAGCGCCTCGTCTTCGCGTCGCTGCTGCAGTGCTGCCTTCTCCAGCATTTCCTGTCGCTCCCTGTCGCGCTGCTCCTTGAGCTTGGCCAATTCGGCCTTCCTGGCCTCTTCGCGCAGACGCTGCTCTTCCTTTTCGCGAGCGGCCTGCTCCTCCTGCTCTCGGAGTATCCGCTCTCTCTCTTCCCGCTCTCTCTTCTCCCGCAACTTGCGGTCGCGGTACTCCTTCTTTCGACTGGCAATCTGCTTCTCCAATTCACGCTCGGCATCCCTTCGGCGTTTCTCGAATTCATCGCGACGTCGCTCATGGAGAGAAGATCTGAATGTCTCGTACAGAGGCACGAGGCGACTAAGACGGTGCTTGAGTTCAACGCTCTCCTTGTGCTTCTCCTCAGCGTCCTTGAGGGTCTTGACCTTGAGCTTCTCATAAATCTCGCGGTCCAACTCAGTCTGCGTCGCATAGTCCTCAGTCAGCTTCTTAGCCTCCTCCTTTCTGTAAGCTCGTTCTAAATGATCCAGTCGCTTGCCAGTAACACGGAGCTTCTCATTGACGTCGTTCTTCTCCCGCTCCAACTGAGCGAGTTTCATGGCGCGCAGCCGGTTGCTATCCAGGTTGTCCAAGTCTTCCAGATCAATGTCAAGGGCCTTATCGCTCATCTTGAGATCCGCAATTTGCTTCTTGATTTCTTCCTTGCGGACCCGGTCATGTTCGGCCTTGATGCGTCGAGCCTCGCGCTCTTTCTGCTCCTCAGCCAATCGCTTGTCCTCGGCTTCTTGGAGAGCCTGCTCCCGCAATCGCTTCTGTCGGGCATTCTCCTTTTCTTTTCTGGCCTGGATCTCGGATGCCTCCTCCTTGCGCTTCTGGATAACTTCCTTGCGGGCGAGGGTCTCAAGGTGCTCTTTCTCCGCACCCACCTTTGCACGGGCTAGAGCGGCATCACGAGCCGTCAGGCGATCCTTGTTGAAGTTGGGATCGATGAAATGACAGGACACAAAGAGAGACTTGGCCAGTCGTGTGAGCTGAGAGCGAACAATTTCAGAAGGAGTGCTCTGCAGACGCTGGACATTACCAGTCTCGGACTCGGCAGAGCCCGCAGACGAACCGCTTTGTCCAGCCTTGGAAGAAGAGAAGACATCGTTGTCAAAGCTGAGCACGCCAGTGGCGTGATCCATGCGGATGGCGAGATCACCCTTCTTGTTTCCGTTCATAATGAACTTCTCAATAGTGCCACGGGTAACCTGGTATGGCTCAGGGAACTGGGCCAGGCTCTCGACAAAGTTCAGATCAACAGTCTCATAAACCTGAGACAGCTGCTGGAACAGCCTCGTAAGAATGACCTGTTGCAGAGGAATAATGTATTTTTCCATCTCAGCATCAGCACCAATCTTGGTCAGGATGGGCGAGATCTTCTGGCAAATGGACAAGGGGTGGAAGTCGACCTCCAGGATGTTGTAAAGATCCCGGATTTCTGGGCGAGCCCGCTGAAGGAGCGACTTAGACAGGGCATCGGTGAATAACCTGGCACGGGTTGGGGCCTGAGACATGCCGAGAAGGTGGGTGAGGCGTGAGTTCTTGTTCTTCCTGGCTTCGTCAAAGTCCACCATGGCACCCCGGGATCTGGAGGTGCTAATGACAGGAATGGCGAGAGCAGACAAAAGGACAAACGAGGCCGCCTTTTGAAGATCGGCATCAGAAGCTGGGGGGTTATCGGCCTTCTTGCCTTGTCCGGAGGCGATCAAAGCAGATGACTGACGCAGCAGGGAGTAGTATCTCGACCAAGCTGCAGCATGGAAGAGATAGTTCTCGCCAACGAGGAAGATTCGAGTGAGCTTCTCGTAGTAGTTGGCCATCATGACATTCTTTGGGGGCCGCTTGCTGAGACTCAGGAGAGTATGAATATCCTCGACGCTTCGGAAGGCTTCCTGCCACAGTTCCAACTCAACAGCAACATTGAGCTGCTGGAAGCGAGTCTCAAGGTGACGCTGCAGAGTGTCGGGGTCACTGAGGTTGATGGCATGCATCTGAGACGAGTATTTCGCCGCTGTCTGGACATGGTTGCGGAGAAGCTCGCAGAGTCTTCGGAACTCGGTCTTGCGAGTGTATTTGAGACAGAAGTCGAAGGCCTGGATGGCGGTGCTCTGGTAAAGAACCTCGAGACGAGCATTGTTGCGGAGAATATCGAGAACGGTGCGGTATGCCTCCCAAAGGAATTTCAGCCATGGGGTAACGATGGCACGGTCCGTTCGATCACGGGACTGTTCACCAGAAACGGTAGCGAGAAGAATGGACTCCGGAGTCTCGCTGGCTTCCAAGTCATCAATGCTGGAAGTGGCGGCCGTTGCCTCGATGCTAGACTGAACCTCATCTGCCTTCTGCTGAGCGGCGGTGACCTTTTCGGCGGCCAGCTCAATGAATTTTTTCAAAACCAGCTGCGGGGCGAGTCAGTTGTCTGAAACATTGTAATTATTCGTTTGAGAGGCAAAACCCACCTCAATAGTTCCAATGTTCGTGTTTTGTGAAATGTTCTTGTACTGGTAAAGGGCATCCTTGGCCAGTTTTCCCTTCTTCAGCTCGACGGACAGCTCCACCAACAGGATCATGACAGGTTCGAGCGACACGATGGGCACACTTCGAGTGCGCTTGCTGGTGATGTGCTCATGCAGCAGCGTCAAGGCTGCTGGGGCCTGGTTGACGCCGATGAGCTCATGGGCGCGCTTCAGGACATTTTCGGGCTTCTGGTGCGGCGGAGGAGGCTGTTGAAAAGTTGGAAGTCAGCATTTCTTTCTGTCCAAGGCTAGCGAGGTCAACCGTGGGAGGGGTAGCAAAAAAGAGAACGGAGACGGCCGGTCGCGTCTACGCCTGCGTCTGTTGTACGCACCATGTTGGGCAACCTCCTCTGCGGGTATATACGAAGCCGAACAAGGAGATTTTCAAGTAGTGAGCAGCCGTGGCAGGCCTGAGGACGTTGGTGATGGGGCGCTGGCCTCGTGGTGGTGAAGCTACGCACAAGGGGAGGAATTTTTCAATTTCCTGTGTGGACGCTATCCGAGCGCTGAGGGGCTACGGAGATGCGTGCATCACGTGATGATATGCACAGTGTGCGTTTGATCTGGCTTACATCAGCAAGATTTGGGTACGCCTTTTGGGGCAGCTATTTTTGTGAGCCAATAGCTGCTGCCAATGTTGGATGCGGCAGAGTGTGCTTCGTGCAGTCAAAGCATTCATGGATCTATGCTAAACGATCGCACCAAAGAACTCCCCTGCCACGATGGCAGACTCTTCATCTAGAAGATCTCGCTCACGGTCCCCTCCGCGGCGAGCGCCAAGAGGAAGCGGTGGATTTCGATGGAAAGACAGGCGGTCGAACGACAACAGCCATGACCGCCAGGACTCAAGACGAGATTATGGACGTCGACGCGACTACCGTGATCGCTCTCGAGATCGCGGCCGCGAAGATCGTGGCCGTGACAGATACGGCGGCCGGCCACGGTCGAGATCACCCCAACGAGACGACACGAGACCGAAAGAAAAGGGTGACGACGTGAAGAAGGAGAAGAAGGAGAAGAAGGCGCCCAAAGCAGCGATAGTACCTGGACAGGAGCTCATCATAGTCCATATCAACGACCGCCTTGGAACCAAGACAGCGATTCCGTGTTTACCATCAGACACGGTCGGTCAGCTCAAGCTCATGATTGCAGCACGCATCGGACGAGAGGCTAGTCAGATTATGCTGAAGAGACAAGGCGAGAGACCTTTCAAGGATCCGATCACCTTGGAGGACTACGGCATTTCCAATGGAGTACAGCTTGATCTGGAGGTCGACACTGGCGACTGAGTACGATGCATGCTACGGACCTCTCCGACATCGCACCGATATACCAACATGTTTACCCCAGGTTAGCTATGACTGATCTAAATGCTTTCGTCTCCTATTGACTGATATTTTCTCAGACGAGTACGAGTATCTTTGTGAGCAAGTCGAATGGCCAGGGTGTTTCTTCTGCGGTCTGTATGTCGAAGAACATGCCACGCAATGAGCTGTTGTATCAACTGGGCATCTGTTCTCGGACCTGTGGGAGAATTGGCTTTTCATTATGGCGTTTGTAGAACCATCAGTTGGACCATGTCCCTCGAATTCAAACGCAGACTGTAGATTGGGCGAGTGTTTGGCTTGATACAGCATTTCTGCGGACATGAAGAGTCTCGGACCACAATGTTTCATCATGCAGAAAGTGGATCATGTCGGGACGAGCGTTCTCGTTTAAGAGAACCGGAAGGATGTTGGTTACCGAGAGGTCCATGGATTTGTAACACGACATGTTTGACCAGACATCTCATCTAGGTTTATCCCATGCACGGGGTCCTTGGAATTGATATATTGATGGCCACTCTTGTCTCAAAACCGCCGCATAACTCTAAAAGGCTGGGGCTACGAGTACGAAGTACTAACTGCAGAGGCTAGGAGATAAAAGCTCGGGCCGGAGTATTGGATGCAAAAGCCTGTTGGAGGTGCCTACTCGTACCTATTTAGTAAGTATTATCGTAAGATTTCTATAAATATGCCCCTTCATTATGGCATACGGAGTACGGAGTACCAATGTCGAATATTCATATATGTTTTCAGAGGTTTAATTACTAATAAAACGTAAAATCGGTAGTGCGACGCGCGCGTTTTGGTCTTCATCTTCTTGGTGTCGCCTCCAGAGTACGAGCATAATCTTACTGCCAGTATAGTCCTCCCGCTAGCAGTAGTACGCAATGGCAGCTCGGATCCCCCCAGAGCCTAGACCTAATTCCCTCCCATCTGTGGAGAGGAAAAGTAACGCACTTGTGCAGCAACAGGAAGCTGCAGGCCCAGCATGGGTACATGGCCTGCCTCACATTGCGGCAGCGCTTCGCATGTCACCACAACGTCCGCCCACAGGCAGCGTTCATGGCCCCCTGTCAGCCCAATTTCCAGTGCAGCAGCGCACGTACCACCGAGCGGCCAGTCGACACCCGTTGATCCCCCAATGGCTCCAGTGGCCTCTAGTGGCTCCGGTGGCTCCAATGGCTCTCCCCCCTTGCTAAACCTACTGCAGTAATTCCACCAGTCCTCTCTGCTTGGGGGGAGGCAGCCTCCTGGACAGCGCTACGAGTACTGATCGCCCGTCAATTCCAACTCTTCCAAGCTTTCCGCACCTTTACACACGCACCTTTTCACACGCACGTCTCTCTCTCTATCTCTCTCTCTCGCTCTATCCGGCTGCTGCGGCGTTGCTCGCGACGAAAAAGAGGCATCCCAACGGACGGTTTGGTAAGTGCATCTTGCTTTTCAATTGCGCCTCTCTGCATTTGCATTGCGAAATCGAGTCGACCGTTTGAAGAGTGACGGGCAGCGGGGACCGCGACTGGGGGCCAATTGGGGGAGGGCTGGCAGAGACGTGGAAGAAAAAAGAGGGGGGGGATCGCGACGAGGCTGCTGTCATCGCCATCAGTATCAGCGCACGCACTGGCACAACATCCAAATGCCATCAAGCCTCGTTGTACGATTGATTGATGGCCGTGTCGTCCTCCAGAGGCTGTCTCCACTGTCGCGCCAACACTCGAGCAGCAAACATTCTTTTTTCCTCTCCCCACATCTAGCAAAGCTACATACGGGGCTATGCATAAGCGTGTTCGCTGACACGGGACAACCACAGACAGTGTTCCTCGCGACCATCCGTCTTCATTGCCATCCATCTTCGCGGCTGACGGCGCCCGAATTCGCGATATTCCGCTCCATCGTCGTCAATCAATCATCCAATCGTCAACACCATCTTCGACTCTGCCGTCATCCCCTTCTAACCTAACGCGCCGCCACCATGCCTCAATACACATCCCGTGATGTCGGCGACCCGACACAAATCAAGAAGACAAAGCAGTCCATGAACGACCTCAAGCTGCGGCGCCTAACAGAGCTCAACAACCGGCTGCGCGAGGATCTGGAACGGGAACGCATTCCCGTCAGCACCGCTGCCAAGAGGTAGGCCCATGAGCCCACACACTAGCAGCATCATGACTTAGCAGAGCACGAATGCACTAACACGGGGCAATCTGCAGCATCATTGCTTACTGCAACGGCACAAGAGACTACATGGTACCCTCAGTATGGGGAGCCGTACCAAAGGGCGAAGATCCCTACGCACCACAACAATCCGGCGGCTGCTGTGTCGTCATGTAATTCTATCACAAGGCTAGAACAACGACCATCGATGATGAATTTAGCTGGTTGGAACACGGGCGCGGGTCATTTTTCCTTGATGTGGGTATTTGCAAAACGCGGCGAGGGACCGAGCGAACAGCGACAGAGGCGACGACTTCGTCATGCCCGGCACACAAAGTCATAATATCTTGTCCACGGCCCCCTCCGAGACGAGACACCAAGCCGGATCGACACATATCTTCATGATGTTAATGCTGGATAAAGGGAGACGCGCAAGCGGGGAGGAGTCGAGCGTCTGTGACCGAGAGAAGCGAGGCCCCCGTGCTCTGATTCTCTTTCAGCCGTCTTTTTCTTTTTGTTATAATCAACTGTCGATCCGAAATCTCGTCGAAGCGGAGGGAGAAGAGAGAAATATCCCACAAGGGTCTACGGTCTGGGAAGCCGGCCTTTGAACATGTATTAATTCCCCTTTTTCTATGTCTTTTTTTTTCTTCAAATCGAATGTTCTGTACTTTTTTTTTTCTCTCTCTCTCTTGATTGGAAGTCACGTCATTTCTTCTGAGCGCACCACATGTTTATGCTGGTGAACACGTTACGATATAGCATCTAGTGTTTTTTTTTACCTGCTCTTGGATGGCCGGACCTCGTGAATGTTTGCTTATGCTCTGTCTGTGCCTTGAAGTCAATACGCAACACCTAGCCACCACGATTTGACGACTCCAGCACACACGCCCTGGTAGCGGACAATGTCCTTGTGATCACAGCAATGCTCAGCCGCTGGTCTTAGCGACAACGCACCCAAATTCTCACGCAACCAGCGCTTCTCCCGCCTCACTCTGAAATGTAATAGTAGTAATGGCCCAAAACAAAAACAAAAGCCGTTAGATGCAAGTCAGCGGGGCCCATCCAGAGGCGAACCACACTTCTCTCCTCTTTTTTTTTTCCTTCCTTTGGCGTCTCCACCAATAAATAATCCTTGAACAACTCGAGGGATCAAAAGGGTTGCGCCCAAGACATACATATCCGCGCACATAACATACATATTCAACCTATCCTATCTGGTTCATTCATGCAAACACAAGCACAGCACAGCACAACACAAACACAACACAACACAGCACAGCACACACAAAACATGTCCGCCGAATCAGGTCCTCCCTCTGCTACTGCTGCTACTGCTGCCCAGCAGATTCTGCCTGTGAATCAGGCACACACCATCACTCCTCTTCCGCGCGTGACAATCCAGTTTTGCACGCAGTGTAAGTGGATGCTCCGCGCAGCCTACGTAAAGTTCTCCCCTTCATTATTCCCTCTTCGTGTTCTGCCCCCGGTGCTCCGTACATGCATAACATTCCCTACCTTTAAAAAGAAGTAAAAATGTATAAATAAAGAAAAAAGGGCAAAGCAAACTGACCTAGGCCTCACGTGCTCGCAGTTCGCCCAAGAACTCCTCTCCACATTCTCCGTCTCCCTCGGCGAAGTGGCCCTGCAGCCTTCCACGGGCGGCACGTTTATCGTCACCATCTACTACCCTCCTCCTACCACATCCACTACTAGCACATCTACAACTACATCTACATCTGCGCTGTCGTCAAAGGTTCTCTGGGACCGCAAAATAGACGGAGGATTTCCCGAAACAAAAGAACTCAAGCGCCGCGTGCGCGACGTCATCGAGCCTGGGAGGGACTTGGGCCATGTTGACCGGGATCATCGGGCTGCTACTGTAACGGCCTCCACGAAGGAGGAGGAGGAGAAGAAGGATGAGGGGCCGCAGGAGAATAAGGCCAAGTGTGAAGACTGCAGTTAAGAGATGATTAGGCAGCCTTAAATGTTAATCAAGTCCAGGTCCAATAGGAAACGAGTAAAAAAAAACCAATGGCGAATACATCACAAAGATCTCAGGATCCGCACCAATCAATGGCGGGCATGCTGATATCAGGATAGACCCCTCCTCTCATCAAACCTGGCCAATTGCTATGTCGGTCCCCAGCTCATAGACATGTCACACGACCAAATTGCTATCCTCATTGGCATTGTTGTATCAAAAGCTGGCCGTCTGCGTCACGATTCTTCGATTAGGCAATGGGTGCAAACCCCGGATGATTGAAGTATAGTGACATCATATTTTTTGTGTATGTTTTATCTGTGAAGCTAAGAAACAGCTGTTTGCGGTGACAAGTTTGCATGTTTGTTGGGCATTAGAGGCGATACGAGTTACCGCCGAGTCGATACAATAACGCGGGAACACTCGGCATCTGATACTCGAGGTAACCGTTTTCGCCGCCAGGGCCCAGCGACGGTGCGATGTGTGCGAGATTGTAGAGACGAAGAATGTCGGAGAGAGTCAAAAGTCGGATGGTGTCATCGTTCGTGGTCGAGTTGTCCGCCGATGGCAACAGGAGTGAGTTTTTAACGCCGTCCGAACCTAGATGAAAAGCAATGAGGTTCGCATAAACGGTTTCTTCTTCAACTTTTGGGTTTATGTTTGGGAGTGACTGGTTTGCTTGCGCTCCCAAATCCACCGTGGACGTACTTTTGTTTCTTCTCGGCAGGCTTGAGGATCTGCAGCAAAAGGATTCACGGTCAGCAAAGGGTTCCAGGCCAATCGTTGTAACGCAGTAAGGGGTTCGGGTGCACCAACCTGGAACGAACAGAGCAAGCTCTCGTCCACACTCATCATAGCACCTGCATTGTCAAACTCGCCACAGTAGTTGGGTGCGCTAAACAGGGTGACAAGCTGGCGTTTGGAGAAGAATTCATAACCGTCTTCCACAACCTGGTGGGCACGGCAAATGAGGTCCATGTCGTGCTTTTGCAAGAATCGAGATACCACATCAGGGCCAAAGGTGAAGGAAACACCACGGTCGTTTTCGCTCCAGCCAGTAATGTCCTTGTCGGGATCGGACCAGAGGAGGTCACACAACAGTCCACAATCGGGAATCTAGGTCAAGGTCAGTACGCGTCCCTGGAAGACAAGGTGAAAAAGAAAGCACGTACATCGGTGGGTCGCATAACGCGGCGGATCTGCTCCATCGAGTTCAGATCGGGGCTGAGACCTCCGTGCATGGTGAAGATCTTCTCATCAATAATGGCAGCAATGGGCAAGCAGTTGAAGCAATCCGTAAACGTCTTCCAGAGCTTGATGTTATAGCGACGCTTGCACTCATCGTAGAAACCGTAGATTCGGTTGATGGATGCGCACTCGTGGTTACCGCGCAGAATGAAGAAGTTCTCTGGGTACTTGATCTTGTAGGCAAGGAGGAGGCAGATTGTCTCGAGAGACTGCTTGCCACGGTCGACGTAATCGCCGAGGAAGAGATAGTTGGCTTCAGGGGGGAAGCCACCATACTCGAAGAGACGCAGGAGATCGTAATACTGTCCGTGAATATCACCACAAATCTGCCCGAAGAATTACAGAGTCAGCACTGTCAAGTAAGCTACAAGGCTAGATGATGCAAAGAGCATACCTTGATGGGAGCCTCAAGCTCGAGCAGAATAGGCTGGGAGATGAATATCTCGCGGGCCTTAGTGCAGAGATAACGAATCTCAGCCTCGAGGAGCTGAACCTGCTTGCCAGGCCGGCTGCCTCGAACTTCGAGTAGCCGGTCAATTATAGAGTCAAGATCGACCTCATGTTGGTCTGCCATCTTAACATACACCCCTGGGGAGGGCTGGCCCGCAAATTACCAAAAGGGGGGAGCCGTGGAGGCTGCGGGTAAAGAACGAGGCGTGCTGAAGCAGGCCGATGCGCGTGAACGGGCGGCTGCCGGAAGAGCGCTGCGATGGGAGTAGGATACAGTAGAATATCAGAGGCACTCGGGCAAAATCTGGCGCTTGGTGTGTCAGAGACGCGGAAGATTTGTAATCGTAAAGGGGGGAGGAGCATGGCATGGCATGGCATTGAGGCGAAGAGTCGCCGATAGAGGCGGTTTGGCCGAAAAGGCCAATTTCTGTCGTATTGGCGGCATTCCGCGGCAGATACGGTGATGGAAGGCGATGCAGGGGGATGGTAGCGGGATGGTGTTTTGATGTCAAGGCGCGCATCACCAGGTGGGGGGAAAGACTCACGATGTGTGAAGCAATGGATCAGCCCAGAAGCTTCGATGGCGAGGCGAGGCGAAGCCGGGATCAGATGGATGTACGCGCAATAACAGCCGGGGAGATGACAGAATCAGCGTCGCAGTCGATGTCGTCTATCGTCGTGGTTGCCGCAGAGGGCCGTCGGCTGTCGATGGCTTCAGGAAGAGACCTGAGCCGGGTTTCGTGGTCGGTCGTCTGTCGTCGAGTGGAGCCGGCCAAGTGGCTGTATCGTCGCGTCTGGAAATCCGCACAGGGGATGAAAAACAAATATCGCCGTTCGTTCAGATGAGATGAGATGACGATGGAGGAGTCGTCGTCGTCGTTCGCGGGTTCGTCTGGGGTCGTCGTTGGTTGGACGGGGTCGCTTCTGAGGTGGAAGAGAGGCAGGCTTTTTTTTCACCGGCGAAGGGCGGGTGGGTTTTTTGTGTTGGGGCGACACTCGGTCGGCTCGCTCGCTGATAATAGCAGCAGTAGTGGTATAGTGGTATAGCGGTAGTGGTAACAGAGACAACAGGTGTCTGTCTGGGTCTGGTCGGCACAGCAGATCTGCACGTGGAGATCTCGTCGTCGGGGATTATTTCTTTATTCTCTCGCAATGGAAAAATGAAACCGGACAACAGTAAACGTCGTCTGTATCTCTTCAAAGAGTCTCGCTTTTTTGGCTGGTCGTGGATTTTTTTTCCTTTCGCCTTGGGTCAGGAGATGGAATGTGTAGGAGGTGCGTTTTCCGAGCCCAGTCAGGGATGTCTGATAATAGCGTCGTGTCTTGGAAGCGCGGCTGCTACAGGCCCAGCGAGCGTCGCCCAGCGTCGCCCAGCGCACTCTGTAGCCCACTAGCAGCCCCCAAATGCGCGAGCCGGATTCGTCACCTCCACTCCAGTGTTACTGTGGCCTCTCAGCAGCTTCTGCTCAGCCTCCCCGTCCCCGTCTGAAAAGTCACATCAAGTTTTCGGCCCCCGTCAGACCTCAGAGCCCCCCCTTTGCTAGCGGAACGATAGTCCATGGGTCCTCCCTGCTGCATCGTCTTCTAGCGTCGTGACCCGTCATGACCCTTTATTGGTTCCTTTGCCGGTATCTGCGAGCGGGCCCTAGCTTGGATGCAACATCCTCGTATACTACTCCGTACTACTATCACGATGTGGTGGTGGTGTTGAATGTTGAAACCTCTGGATAGCATTCTCGTCTTCCTCTTCTTCTCTCCTCTCTCCTCTTCTTTAATTATCCCGCATTTCCCCGTAGCCTGCCTATACATACTCTGTGATATTCCACATCTCCCTCTCATCGCCACGTCGTCCTACCATCGACAGCAGCCCAGCACTAGAAAACGCGGATGAATCTTGGATCGGGCCATGCAACCAGCAAACAGAGACAAACAAGGAACTTTGTCTCGGCCAATCGATCCGGCTCAGCACCAACAGCCCCGCCTCCAGGCACTGATCAAGCCATCCATCTCGGTCGAACCATTTTCGTACAGTGCCTCAAAGTCTTTCCGCCCAGTTGCCAAGTTGGTGCCAACCCCGACGCTCCCGTCATCGATCGGGTTTCCAAGATCTTCCGCTTTGAGACAAGAGGGGCTTGAAGTACAAGTAGTGAGTAGTATTGAATGCTAGTAGTAATAGGATATCATATGTATACCTAACCCACAGATTTGGAACAATACAGTTTGCGCCATCAGGTCACCTCATTCCATCCGACTCGCAAACCCCCCGAATAGCTTATCTGCCCCTTGACAAAAAAAAGGAGTTAAAAAAGAAACCTCTTAAAGGAGACAACCCAATTTTCAGTCGACTCTAATCGCGACGCCTCCGTGCATTAGCAGTTATAGGTTATTTACAGTAGTTGCCTGCGGACGACCCCGCCACCACCCCGCGTACATGATATGATGTTTCAACAAGAACAACACTCGTCCTGAGTATTTGGTGAGTCAGTCCTTGTTAGGAGCATTTGATCTAGCTAGGGATTTATAACCTACCAAAATTAACTATGAGCTTTCATTGAATTCAATTAAAAAAAAAGCTCGGCCAGATATTTATTGCTTCTGCCAGAGCTCACAAACAACCTTACACACATGGACGCCCACGTTTATGTACCTACTAGAGCAATCATGCAAATGCAATGTATTTTTGAGGCGTTGTTTAGTCTCATAGCTCTGCTGAAACGACGATAGTACTTCGTAGAGACATGTCATGGTCAGCGAATAATCAAAGTCGACTTTCATAACGTACCCCGTACTTTTATACTCATTGATGGGTTGTCTAACATGGCTCATACTATCATATCAATCAATGATCAAAAAAGGTTACTCTCACTGTATCAAGCAAGCCATAGTTATCCCAATCCTTACACATATCTACACTTGTCCACCTGGCTGCCGTCCAAGGCCCAGCTGTCTCCTCCTCGCCGCAAACGCCAGCGTTGATCATCATCATCTCTCTCCGCCCTTCAAAATACAAATTACTGGTGTATCAATATAAAACTCAATGCCCCCCCTCCCAACGCCAAGCTATACTGATGCTTGCATCAAAGCTCTCAGTTCCATCGGAAAAAGAAAGAAACAAAATCCCTTTGCCATGCCTTATAGTAGTAGTACACCCTCGTCTCAAAACACACCAGCTTTAGGTAGGCGGCTACCGTCTCCTGGCCGGAGCTCTTCGTTTCTTCACCTTGCTCCCACCTTTGCTCTTAGAGTTACTGTTTGAAGAAGTCTCCTTTGCTTCCTCAGCATCCAGGACAGCAGCGGTGACGGTGTCATCAATGTCGATCCCGAGTCCGAGCCCCTTAAGTTCCTCGTCGTCAAGGTCCGTCAGGTCTTCGCTGAGCATTCGCACAGCGTCCCTGCCGGCAGCCCAATGCTCCCCAAGAACAGAGGTCCCCCGTGGCTTGTATGTTTTCAGGTACCAAAGCACACCTCCTTCCGACAGAGGATCAACCGGCTCCTTACCAAGACTTCCATTAGACTGTGGCGGTGTCGGTGGTCCCTCTTGAGATGGATGAGGCATCGAAACGTATCCCGTGGTATTGGGAGGCGTCTCTGATGCATCCATCTCATTTGTTAAAGGGTTCTTGGCATTGACCACTTCAATCATCTCCACGTCTCTTGAAGCCCCCCCAGTGACGATACTCAGTCCCACCGTACTGACTTCAATGTTGCCGCCATCCTCCTCCTCTTCATCCTCAACAGATTCCATCACATCTCCATTGGAGGCTGCTTCACCACCAAGCTGCGACGTACCTTTGACATTGATTTGAGAAGGGACAGGGACATCGACCATGATCGTGTCTTCGCCTCCATCATCCTGCCCATCTCTCGCTGTGCTGCCAGGTCGTCGGCCAATGTCGATGCTGGCATCGATGATGCCTTCAATTTCCTTTTGCAGACTTTCATAAGGCTTGGTAGAAATCTCCGACTCCACTCGGACTGCAGTTTCGAGAAACGGCTGCACCGCCTTCAAAATTCGCTTGCCAAGCTTTCGACGCTCGCGAATGTCTGAAAAGGCAGACTTTATAGGAGACGTATCGGCTGCCTCAGAGGGTTCTGGGGATTCCGAGGATTGGGGAGGCGTCATGATGCCCTTGTTGATCGTTTCACCAAGATCTTGGGCAAAAGTCACCGCGTTGACGTACAGCCGTTTCTCAACACCGGCTTGCAAGCTTGATAAGCCCTCCGCGAAAAGATCCTTGTCTAGTCTGTTGAACAGTCAGCAAGCCACAAATACATCATTCTTTTGAGTTGATCTTACGAAATAGCCTTCTCAATCGCCGGGACTAAGAGCTTTGCCGTTGGGAAGTAACATTCATCCACAAAGCCCTGCTCAAGTTCGGCCGCGTCCACCTTGATTTGCTCACGCTGCACGATGTCTTCTGAAAGCGTCTTGAGCTGCTCAAGCTCTTGAATGATGTTTTCTGCAAACTCGATTCGGCGGGCTAGTCTTGCCTTGCCGCTTGGGCCCATGGAAGCAAAGTTACGTCTTGTTAGCTCCATGGAAGAGAAAGATTCCATCTGTAATTGTAGGCGCTTGAGAAGCGCAGCGCCTCGACGTGCTTCTCGCTTCAGGGTCCAGTAGCGACACGCCTCGCTGAGATAATCCTTACGCTTCCTAAATGGAAATCGCTGGATAGACGCCTCAACGACGTCGAAAACAGCCTGAGGGATAATGGGTGCACCGGAAGGTAGTTTCCAGAGGTTCTTTGGAGCCTGGCCTTTCTTCTTGTCGCCGAAAATTGCCGAGTTCTTGGCCCCGGTCATCTGGCTTTCGTCTGGCGGGTGATCTGTGATGGCACTCCGGTGCTGTGCCGCGATGACATTGGCCATGGCCTGGCTATCTGCCCAAATGCGACCTCTCATGTTCCTCTTATAAAACTTCTTGGCGGTTCGTGTAGCTTGGTGAACTTGATTCTCTGTTGCGTAGTCCGAAGGACAATGTCTGTCGCAGAATGCCTTGAGCACCATACCACCATCCAAGACGGCGAGAGTACCCTGGCTCGTTTTCATCTTAAGAAAGAGTCGGGCTCTTCTGGCACAGGTCACATGAAAGGCTTGGTAACAATTCTTGTTCCCACACTGAATGCAAGCGCCCATTCTCTGGCGGCAAATGTAGCAAGTCAGTTTCCACCTAGTCTTGGGAACTTTTTCCACATCCATCACGGGTTCCATGAATGTGTGGTTCCCCAAAGACACTTCAGGAATCCACATCGCACAGAGCAGATGGGCCCACTTGGACGAGTTTGTTTGCTTGAATGCACCATCGGTATTTGGACAGAAAATGCAGGTCTAGAGTATTGGTGTTAGACTTGGAAGATTGTAAATAGCATGATATCCGAAAGAATGAAGGCCTTACCGGTATTCCCCGACCACAGAGTTGACACTTTCGACAGAGCCACTGACCCTCCGGGATAAAAGGCACCCCATAGCATTCCTGGTGAACAGCAAGGTTGCACCCGTCGCAAAAGACAATAGCATTGGTATTCTCACAGTCACCATCATCGCATATCGCACATTTGCTGTCTGGTTCCTCGCCCCCTTGCGGCTCGCCATTAACGGCCACTGCGGAGCTAGATCTGGGACGATGCGTCTGCGGGGGTTTCGGGTTTGGTTTCGGTATTCGCTTTTCTAGAGCGTGCCACTCCTTTTCGATCTTGGTCATGGTGATTTCGAAAACCTCGCGTGTAATGGCTTCTAACTCGTTGTGCTTGCGCTGAGCATTGTACTGTTCAAGCCACATATCATCCTGCTCATCCATGTCGTACTCGACACGTCCGATTCTAGACTGATGAACATGCTCATCACTCATAGTCGTGGTGAACTGATCCATATCGTCTTCTATGTTGCCATCGATGGCCTTTATCAGGGTGCGCTCGGGACGAATGAAGTTGTCGCTCTCTTGATAGCCGACATTACTCATCGCCTTGTCGACATAACGCGCCTGGCCAAACGTTTTGCTCTCGAACAATTCAATGCGATTCGTCCTTCTATATGAGGGTTGTTTCAAGTCGAGCCGCTCCTTGGGAGTCTGGTTCTGTATCGGGAGTATCTTGGGAGTCTTCGGGGTGATGGCAAAATCAATAGGGCGGGCGTTGTGAAAGGTAACGACGTCGCGTGCTGATCGACGGGGACGCCTTGATGGTGTGCCACTCGTAGAATCGAACGAGTCCGCCTCAGCGGCGCGTCCCTGGGGATTTGGAGTATTGCCCGTGGAAGCAGGATTGACGGATTTGGAGGGTGTCATGGAACCGTTGAGGGGTGAACCTGGAGCATCCGCTGCAGGTGTATCCGGTGTTTCCTGTACAACACCGTCGACATCGTCCGCCGGAAATATCAAGAATGGTCGTTCAATATCAAGGTTGGGATGGAACTCTTCCCAACTGCGCTCCTCGCGGGGTTTGTAATCCTCTGCCTGCTTGACAGACGCAGCCATGGCCGCAGCAGACCCCCATCGCATTTCATCAGCATCCACATCGTCATTGGCAGTGGCTCTGGTTCGCGTGCTTCTTTCTCGCCGCGGAGGCAACGATGGCGACGTTCCATTGAGGGCGAGTCGAGCGGCAGTTCGAGATCGGGAGGCCGTAGCCGGTCCGGCCGTGTCGGGCGTTTGAATCGATTCAGGGTCCAAGAATCGTCCGCCACCACCTGGGCCCCCCGGGATATAGCGACGTCTTTTGGGCGGCGGTTCAGTTGCTGGTACTGCGGCCGCGGCCGCGGCTGCGAGGGAGGCTTGTCGTGCGGCACGCGCAGCGTTGGTGGTGCCGGGCGGACGACCTCTGCGCCGCCCCGTAGGAGTTCGACGAGGTGTAGGCGAAGCTGGAGCCATGGTTTTCCGCGGCGACTCCGATTTAGCGACTTCTTTTTCGTTCTGGCTGGCGCAAAAGGGCGTAGATCACGGCGGAGGGAGGGTGGCGCGCGCGAGCTTATCGAGGGGTTCGGGGAAGTCGCCGTGCATTTGATGGCCCCAAACAAGCAGTACAAACACCACGTATCATATGGCAAAGTTACAGGCCGAAAAGAGGCCTCGTTGGCGGGCTGTCGATGGATGTTAGCAGCATCAGGGGACGACGTGACGTCGGCTGGCGGCTCTGCATTTCGGGGGCGAGCGAAAAACAGACAACGCGTGAAGGCGAGCGCACGGACCATCCTGCCTTGCGACATGCATCTCTAGGCTTAGTCATCGCATTGCACCTCGCTTGTTCGCTTTTGGACAAGTGCACAGTTTTAAGCTTGATCTGGGGAAAATGGCAAAAAGGACGTGGAAGCATCATTTGGCAATCAATCAATTCTTTTCTCCCGCTAGCTAACCCCGGTCATTTCGTCGACGCGCCGTTACACCAGATCTCGAGATCGATCCTAAGGGTTCGCAGGTGGCACTCAGGGCGGAGCCGTCTGGGCTTAGCAATCCATTGATCGATCCAACACTAGGCACGGAGTACTCGTATGAAGTTCCAAACCTCAATCTGGGGTAATATGCGTGTGTGGATCAATTGCTCTGCTTTTCACTCAGGCATCCGAATCCGTCCCCGCTTTCTGTTTCTGCAAAGACTATGAAAATGAGGTTTGATGGATATCGCACGCGGCGGTAAGCCAATCACGCCTCGCCCCGTCAGAGAGCTGCTTTGATGTGATGCACGGCAGCAGCGGTCAGGATCTTTATGTAAAATAACGCTGCCGCATGCAAGATCTCGGCTCGGGATGTCATCTTAGATCTGCTGCCTAACACTACATACATACGAAGTACATACAAGAAGAGATCCATCCAGCTGTTCCCCGCTCGTACCTACATAAGCTTGGGCATCCACCAGGCCCCAAGGACGGCCACGATGACGGCGTGGCTATTCTCGGGGTTGCCGCGGCCCGTCTTCCCAGCCAGGCGACTAATGAAGCCCTGGCCTCCTCTTTAGATCTACTCTATAGATAGGGTGCGAGTCTTCAAGTTGACAATGACCGCCCCTGTCAGGCAGTTCTGCCTCTCAAGCCATGTGAAAATATGTTGTGGAAGGGTCCTGGGAGCTTCTGCTATTCGCACCTATTTATTCCCTTCCTGTGTGTTGTGACGCCATAGTGCCTGCGAAAATCACCGCCGACGAAGGAGCTGGACGGCCCTGACATTTCGGCGATGGCTCTCTGCTAATGACGATAAATCGGCGTACTTGTCAATGGTTTCTTGAGAAAGGATCCATACTACGTAACTAACAATGCATTTGCGAAATATCAATGCGACGACTAGTGACATAGAATATTTGGGCAACGTCTTGGCCATACTCTTCGATCACCAACATACCGATGATCACGCTGTTCAATCACAGGAACAGCGTCAAAGCTAGGACCCTATACTACAGCAATCGACAGCAGGGACCAACTCACTTACGTATGCACATATAGACATACATCGTCGCGTTCAAGTGGATTTAAGATGGACGGACCAATTAACCAGGAATTCGCGTGTATTATCATTCTTCCTCCCGCGGCAGGCAAATCCATTCACTGTTCATCACAGCCATCTCCATGCTAAAGATGCTCGCGAGAAAAAGAGCCGGGCCTTGGAAGCAACAGATGGTAGGCCCAAAGCCACAAGTGAAATGCTAACAACGTGGCCTACTTCTCCAGAACGCCGTTTCCAAACCAAAACGAGGAACAAATTGCACAAGAAAACCGAGAAGCAATGGCCACTCTCACAGAGAAATGACCATGCTTAGACAAACAAACCATGTTCCCTCCATACAGAACAGATGATGCTTTTTATCCTTTCCGACACCTCTCTACACACACCATGTGAAAGGATGCTTCATGAAGCCAAGTAGAAACCAAAGGGTCCATCAGGGACCCTACAAAAAAAATCTCTTTCCTATACCTGAACGCCATAGTCGCTATGCTCCGTAATAAGTCGGTATCAATCAAACTCTCAATCCACTAAAATAACAATGAAGCAAATGATAGGCGATAGTTCTCCCGAACCAGCCTGGAGAAGCGAAATTATGCCAATAGAGTGGTGACATCCGAAGAGGATCAAAAGATGCAATGGGTATCGGGGGGTATCATTCAGTGTACTGTGTGTGCTCCAGGTCCGGGTGTCCTGGATTCAGAGCCCTGTGTGAAGCCAGCCCTAAGGGTGACCGCTGTGGACGGCTTGCACAGGCGGTGCATGATGATGATGGGTGGTGTGGGCTGCTAAGAGAGCAGCAGTGGTGGTAGGGATGGCAGAGGGACTGTAGGGATTGTTGGTGTCCCAACTTTCCTCGCTCAACACGCTGAGATAGCCGTTGCCAACTTTGTCACGAAGAGCCTCGATTTTGCGACGATAAATCTCGCCGCTTGCATCCCAATCTTGGGATTCCCTCCAATCCTGCTGGGAATCACCTGCATTAAAGGTCTGTTGGTGATGAGAGTTTATGCTGGCATCCGTGCGTGGCTTTGCTAGGGAGGCTGCGTTATTGCTTTTGCGAGTCTCCGTCAAGACTATGGGTGAGAGGAGCTGAGGTTCAGGTAGTTGAGAGATCTGGTAGCCTCCTTCCAATGAATCGGACACAGCTGGAGTGGTGGGCTGCGATTGTGTGCCTCGCACATCTATGGAGGTGGGTACTGGACCTTTGTCACCACTGGAGAGCTCAACAATACGCCTCTTTGGAGTTCTTCGACGACGCGTCGAGCTAGTGTTGGTTTCGCTGGTGACGGCCTTGGGGACTGGCCTCTCCTTGCGCAGCACTGCCGGCTCTTTCGCGGCGCCATAGATGATGGCAGGCTTGCTTACGTCAACAGTAGGGATCTCGGCAGCTTTGGGTTTCACGACCGGAACAGACTCTGGGATTGGGACTCGATCCACTAGCAATCGTTTTTCAGAAGAGCTGGGACCGGCACCATCAATGATGATGTCTTCGGTGAATCCAGGAGTTGTCCGGAAGAGGTTGAAAATGGCCACACGGTAATCCTTATAGGTACGAGTGAATGGGTTTCCTTCTACCCAAATCTCGCGAATATCTGGTATTCCAGTCAGGCGTGCAAGTTCCTTGGGGTCCGTCAGGCGGTTATCTCTTAGGTCCAGTCTTTCCAGGGGATACAGCTTCTCGATTCCAGCCAGAGATTGGAGTCTATTGGCTCGTAGATTTAGAGCAGTGATTGCTGGCAGCGGGTTGCGAGTCAGGGAATGCAGGGAGTCAATCATGCATTGTGACAAATTTAATGCGCGGAGCGCTGTGAGAGTAGCAAGACTGTCCGGAATCTGGCTAAAGAGGTTGGAGGAGAGGTCGAGTGAGTACAGCGTATTGGAAAGTGGAGCCAAACTGGCTGAGGGTATTGAGGTCATGGAATTGTCCGCTAAGCTCAGATGTCTTAGGAAACGCCACTTGGATGAAGGCAACATGCCCATGGCCAAAAGATTGCCTGAGCTTCCTCTGGAGTGGTGATGGTACCAGGAATCGGAAAGGCTGGAGTTGGAGCTCCCAGACCCAGAGCGTCTGATCCTTTGCTGTGACCGGACATGGCTAGAATGATTACGAGAGCTGGGTGGCCTAGGTGGGGAGTTGCTTCTTGGGCGGGATCCCTTGCCTGGAGACTGATGAATGTCATCTGTGTCTTGTCCCCGGACGGTCTTTCGGGATCCGTCCGATGTATTGCCGTCTTCGACAGCAGGTTCACTAGGTGTCATTGAGCCAACGCGGAGCTCGACTAGAGATGTTCGAGGATCGGGGGAACCAGGGGCAGATACCGACCGGGAAAGCTCGCGATGTGGCATGGGAGGGCTCTTCCGAGGACTGTGGCTTCCGCCCCAGGGAATTGTGGGAGAAGCCTGCGCCTTAGAAGTCCGGCGGCGTCTCTTATCCATATCGTCCAAGACTATGTCAATCAGGATATCAGCAGGGTCTTCGATACCGGCATGCCTGAGCGTAAGTGATCGGAGCTGGTCTGCAAGTCGATCCCAGCCGAAAAATTGGCGGAAGTCGATGTGGCTGACCTCAAGAGCCTGAAGATTCTTAAAGACGTAAAGAGGAACTGCGGAATCAAAGGGAAACTCCTCGTAGCCCTTGATTAGACGCGCACGCCAGTCAGGAGCCAAGCGGAGGCACGGAATCTTGGTGAAAGCCGAATAGAGGTACTTCATGTCGGCTTCAAGAGCAGCCTTTTGACGCTCGGTCCTCGCGGCAGAGATGCTCGCGCCAATACCGAAGCTCGTCCACAAAGCAGACATGCCAGACATGACGCTTCGTATGCTGGAGACGGAATGGATGGAGCCAACTTCTGAGTTGTGACTCCTGGAGCGTTGGGTATTGCTCAGAAACGACACATAGTTTGCGGATGAGGAACTGTCGTGCAGATCCTCCAAGCGAACTTTCATAGGGCCCACGTTGATACTCAACTCTTCGAAGCGAGAGAGGAGGTAGAAGAGATGATGGGGCGTGAGAGCCAGTTTCGCGGACTTGACATTGTGGGAGGTAAAGCTCAAGGATCCAAGCGAAAAAGCTGCTGCTAGGGAGCTCGTAGTAGAAGACGCGGTGGATGGGCGATCGGGGAAGGTAGGAGATTGTGAGAGCGAGACGGTACTCGTGCTCTGGGAGGTTCGGTGACGCACTTCGCGACGTTGGAATTGCAATGCGTTGGCAAGAGCCTTTTCGTGTGTTCGCACGAAGGCAGCCAATTGCTATAGATATCGTTAGCCTCAACTCTCCTGCTACAATAGAAGCCTAACGGGAGCAATGCATACCTTTATGAACAGCCCTCCGTCTTCTGAATCCATTTTTACGCAAGTTCGGGCATCGGGGGCAGAACGGTCGGGAAAGATTTTATGATTCGTCGGGAAGAACGGTAGAGGAGCGTCGTGAGTAATTGGGTTGGATAAGGCAACCCGTTGGAAATTTCACAAATCGACTCGCAGCTGGATGACCTCGAGGAATGCGAATGAAGCACACTGCATCGGTTAGTTAGCGATGAAAAGGCGGAAGTGTCAATATTTGTCCGTGCAATGTGAAAAGTCGGAGAAGAAAATTTGATCCCCGTCCAGGAGGCATATAACTTCGGGTGTGAGAAAAAGTGGGCGGTAGTGAAGGTGGCACATTTCACAGAAGCATAACAAACTCAGACATCCGGGGCAAGACAGACAGGCATAAAGGAGGTGTATTGATAGATCGCACAGCCTCGCAAGTTGATGTACGCAGAGCCTTTGCCGCACCAGCGTCCGAACACAACCATGGAACACAAACGACGAGGCAGCGGGAGACAGCGGTTGAGCAACGACAGACCAAAACGACAGGAACAACGAGTATTCGTTCGTAGCGACCACTGTTCACCAGTTGCAACGCAACACGGACGAGCGTCTGCGAGGAAGTTGTACGCGGAAAGGCCAATGAAGAGCACGGTGGAACGTCGAGGAGGAGGATGAGGCAGATTCGTCGGGATTTCTGGGTTCCAAGAGCAGAGGTGAAAAGGGCGTCGAGGACGAGGCGGACGAGGCAGCAAGCGATAAAACGACGACGAAGCAAAAATAACAGCAACAATAAAGCACCGTTGACTCACCTCGCCACCAGAACGGAGGATTTGGCCAGGCGATGATTCGCAAGAGAGAAGAAAGAGAAAAAAAAAAAAACAGATAATATGCCCAGCGGGGGCCCTCGGGGAACGACAGCGAAAGGGCTGGTCGTCGTTGGATCGCGAAAGCAAAAACCAAACGACTCTCGACTCAGACACCTTTCTTGGCGAGGCTTCACGCAGAAGGCCAGGCGTTGTCGTGAGAAGGCTTGCAACCCGTCCCGTAATCGCGCAGGGCGGCGGTTGAAGCAGTTCAGGTCAGGAAAGGGTCCGACAAAAAATGGAGGGGTCTCCTGCGGATAGAGGTCTCTAATAACAAAGCGCCTGCCCAGCGACTGTGGAGCCTCCCAGCCCTTGTCCCTGTCGCCTGTCTACGGGGCCCTGTGCCCAGTCGAAGGTGCTGATTGGGGGGGGGTCACAGGTCTCTCATAGGCGGGCTGGGTGGTGGGCCGGCCAAGTACCCGGTACTTTGGCCACCCTGCCAACCCTGTTGGAGAGGCTGAGGCTACAGGTGTAATTGGAAGGCCCGCCAGTGAGGTGATCAAGGCTCAGGCCGCTGTTAGTGCTGTTCTGTGCGCAACAGCCTAGCAACCAGCAACAGCAGCAACAGCAACAACAGCCTGTCCGCCAGCCAGCCATTGCCGCCCTCAGATGGCAGCGTGCAAACCGGAGATCCGAGACTGGGCCAATAATGGTTCTGGACGGGGCTGCGTGTGCATTAGCACTTGCAGGGCTTCTAGGCCAGTCTGCTGCAGCGATACGGAGTAGTACCTAGCCTACTCCGTTGTATGTAGGTACATACAGACATCATCATCCAACAATACTACTCCGTACTCGTACACTACTTCGTGCTCGGAGGCCCCTATCCGCCAAAGCATCTGAAGCGTGCGTGTGCAGCGAAGAACGAAGGATTTTGGGGGAAGCACACGCTCGTCGTCCCGGTTTAGCCATGTTTTGTTTTCTTTCCTTTTCTTTCCGTCTCTTGAATCAATCATCCTTGCTAGCAACAGTCATAATAGTACGAGTATCCCGGCTGTGGCCGATGATGGAACCAGACCGAGGTCCTTGCTGCCACTTCTCGGAAAAACACAAATATCCAAGACACCAGTGTTTGAACGGCACGCAATCGCTGGTCCAACCACAGCCAAGACCGTTATCCAAGACTCGCGGAGGCTGCTATCAATGGTCGTTCTGGACGCTTCATCCATGATCCATGATCCATGTGGGGGGTGCTTGGCTCGAGATGGATTGGCTTTCATGGGGGCGCTGCAAAGAGGCGCAACTCGCAAAATGACGAACTTGCATACGTAAAACATGGCGGCATGACGATGTGACAGATCTTTTTAAAAGCTTCGGATGTCCGCATCACCAGTTGCGAGAGAGTTTCCGTTGGAGCCGCCGTCTACTATTTTCTCCTCAAGGCGGTGATATGTGGAGGGAGAGCCCAGCCAGATGACCGATGTGACATAAGCTGCTCTTTCAGGATTCACGACCGCTTGGTGCTGATGAACGATCCGTCGTGAGTGATTGGCGTTGGATATTCCTTTGATGGATAATGGGCCGTCTGAGGCGAGCTGGAAGTCCATGTACTTGTCTCGTTCTGTCACGAGACTGGACCATCTTGGGTGGTGGCGCTGCGAGACATTGCCCAGGTGCACTCAGACTCAGCACCAAACTCTCCACATGCGTTGCTCTCCATTGTTACTGGCCGTTGGGCGCACTGCACACGACGCATGTGTGTGTACCATCTACTCTGCGAGGTATGTAAGGGAACCAGAGGGAGGCAATGGCGAGGCAATGGCGAGGCAAAACGCTCCCCAAGCAAAAAGCCTCGAGGCTCAGTCTTGCTCGTGTTACTATCTATTAGCTGTTATTACTAGTTGTTTGTTGACGTCGTACGGCGTGCGGAGTAGAATATGATCTGTATCAATCTCTAATTTCAGCGCGATGCACGACTTGTTCAAGATGAAGCGGCGGCGGGCCCTTGGAAATTGGCCGCCCGCTTTTCCAGCGCTACTGGGAGTGCCTCGACAGGCCTTGGACTTCGCTAAAGCCATTAGCGGGGGCATGGGCTTTCGCCGCACCCCCGCCCGCCCCGAATGACATGCCCGTCACGGGCCTTCCGCCGTGAGAGGCTGATCTACCCACGGGACTCTTTGATATTCGTGATATGTATCGTCTTATCTCACCCACCAAACCAAACCACCCTCTCCGGGTGCTCAACTCTCCGTCCGTCCGTCTCAGCCAAAGGGGCGACAACCACGCGTTGCGCACGCGGAGGAGGCGTGGGAACAGGCAGAAGAAACCGTCCCTTTTTTCGCTTTCCTCTGCATGGAAAATCTGCACCTAGCCCCGATGGGCGATGTCATATCTCCACTGGCTGTGTGGCTTCGTCGTTTGTGATTGGGGACCAGCATGTCATCTCGATAACAGGGTGTCCCATGCCAAATGCAAGCCCCTCAGCAGAACCCCCCACTCTATGATGGAGTCAAGAGTGTGCACAAAGGCATGTTCATGTCAACCATCAGCAAGAGCCAGCCGCTTTGATGGGGAGAGAGGAAACATTGCAGTTGCAAGGAACTACTACTACTATTCTGTGCAGATGCGTCGACATAGAGTATCTGCGTCTTGCGTCTTGCGTCCCTGCGTCCCTTTGCGGCAAATGTAATGCGAGCAGTTCCATCTCAAGATCTCGAACCCACAGCCAAGTCATTACTACAGCCAAGTCAAGGGATATCCGTATCAGTTAATCACGGACCCAACGAACGCCGACGTCTCATCTTGTGCTCGGTAAGATCCGACGAAAATGCTCTTGATAGGCGGGCCACATATTGCGAGAGAACATGGAACGGCTGTGTATGTACTCCGTAGTACAGCAGAACCGTGAAGCTATTCACAATATCTCGTCTACCCCTCCCTCCTGTTCTCTCCCTTTTCCAAATCCCCCACCTCCTTCTTCGTCCCTCCCTCCCTTTAAAGCCTCTCCCTACATCTAACTTGGGATGCACGGCATGTCGGACCTGTAGTCCGTGCCACACCATCCCATCTCTATTTGCTGCAGCTGTCTCGCACACGCGCTCACCGCCTCTCTTGAGATGCGGAACGAAATGCGCGCAATACGTACTTGGCGCCATGTCTGGCGGCTCGGCCCAGCCATGAAGTCCTTTTGCCTCCATCGTCAAGGAGAACATTCTCGTTGATTTGATGGTGGTTTTTTACATCGCCCTGGGCTTGTTGTACAGCTGTTTGGGGCGTCATCCGATAGGTCTAGATATCGCAACATGGGGAGCGCCAACTTGCCATTTTTTGCCTCCATGTTCAGCCCAATGCTGCAAGGCTACGTCTTGTCTACCTTGTCCTGTCTTGTCGCAGATTAGTACGCTCTCGATTGCCGGCCGCAACTTGATCTAATACTAGCCTCTCATTTCGCTATCGCTTACGAGTAGAAAGCGTGTCTGATTCACGGCTGTGAGTGAGACTGCTGAAAAGCAAATCCGCAAGACCATGATACGATGACTAGCCAACGTGTTAGCAATGTCCTTCGCCTGATCCGAATACTCGTACGGAGCATTTCATCGGTCGTGATCTTGCAGGTAGGTAGGTAGTAGTAGTACTACTATTCTTTCATGCATCTACTCTGTCCCGTATCCGTACATTCATTCCTAGTGCATGTATGTGAAGTTTCCGAAACAAGCCGTGCGTATCGTCATACGTTCTTCGGAGAATGTATCCTCCACTCCGTTCCACCATCCACGCCACTCCAGCTTCCCTCTACTCCAATATCGATCAGTCGATGTCTGATTGATATGGGGTAGCACCATGAACGTCACTTTAACAATGCCCAGACTTGCCAGGTAGGCGGTACAAGCACTTAGCGATACCCACCCTGAAGATCATTGTCCTCCACCTCCACCAGGCTTGGTGTGTGGCAAAGTGGAATCGATACCCTGAACATCTGCCGATGAAGATCAGGTATGTGGCTTTGGGGGCGCCGGAGGGATCAACCCTCAAAGGAATACTCTGAGGAATGCATTCTCTTTCGCCTTGCATTCAAGCTTCTTTCTTTGTCTGACCTTATCTTGGACTAGTATGTCCATAGTTTCAGGGCTTTGGCGACGTTAATGCGATCAACGCAATCGGGAGATTAGCTCAGCCAATAACGATGTAGGGCTGGCTTCGGCCTACACACATCGGGCGTATGTCTCCCATCGCATAGATTGATCAACAGATTCGCCATCCGGAGATTGGAAAAGTCACTAGAATCTTTTCAGCTCAGGGTCTCGGCGAACCGACATCTTGGATGCTGATCACTGGCTATACGGTTTCACCCCGTTTGATTCTCGGGATCGTGAAGAGTCGAGACGGGTATTTTTGGCATTGTTGATCCACCTACACGCGCTACCGGCGGCTGTTCCAGAAATAAATGAAAAAAAAGTCCTTGGAATTCCATTGACTGACTAGCAAACCTCGACAACGGCACATGACCGTCAAAGTGGGCATTCCAACGCTCCATAATCCGGGATTTCACGGTTCCCAGTTTGTTCACGATGGCGTTAATACTACCAATACCAGTTCACAGCACACCGCTGATTGACGCTCATATTAATAGAAAAAGCTCAGAAACCGTCGAAATGGAGGCAACTTGCGGCATCACAGACAAGCTTCGTTAAAACCCCTCAATCCTGACAGAATTCTTGGGGCGCCATGCGTCATACCTGCCCATCTCGTCTTCAGTCCGCCGCTGGGCTAATGCACGATGAGCGACTCGAACCACCAACCGCGGAGAGTTGAGGCGTCCATGTCTCTTTGTCAGCTAATCACGCCGACCGAACTACTGCAACGTGCTTTCTTATCAATTCCATTCTGGGGGTGGGGATCTTCGGAATCTGCACGCATCAGGCGAGACGCCTGCCGCGAACGCCAGAGCGCCACCGTCGTTAGTGACCTTCAATCACACTCTGAATCGGACCAAAAGGGATGTTACATGCCGTTGAGGCCAGGGTGTCCCGGGCCAAAGAATGCCATGTTTGACATTCTGGGTGGTTGAGTTTGGGGTTCTGTATCAGCGTGGGTTTCCCCTCTTGTGGCCGTGAATGGAATTGATAGGCAACCGACATCGGTGAGAATTCGTTTGGACTTTTGCGATATTTTCGCCTCGTTTCGATATCTACTAGTACACCGCTGGGCGACGAGAGGAAGAAAATTACGTCTTCTGGGGAATCGTCATCGAAGAAAAGACCAAGTTCGGGCATCGCCATCAAGTATGTACTGCTACCACCAACCGCCCCCAACATTTCCTAGAATGGTGTTATACATACGGCTCCTCCACATGATGCAGACGTCGCATGCATCGCCTCTCTCCATTAGCTGCATTTCTATTACATGTGCCAAGTCTCAGCTCTCCCCAGATTGACGAAACGCCGTAAACCAGATGTGTCTGCCTGACTGCACATTGTACAGCTAGCACGTCGCTGCCCAAGTTGAACACCCCGTATCATAAAAAATGCACTACATAGCAGGTCGTTCTATTACATTAGTATTAGATGATGAAATGATGTTGGCGTAATTCTATAGCAGGCTCTACAAACTAGCGACTGTGGATTATGGCAGCCTATGAATGTGTGTGTAAAAGGGGGGCAGAGAGTCATGATCCAGATAGCTTCAATCGTTGTAAACTGCTTTTCATGACTGTTCTCATGCGATTCACTCCGAGTAGTACGTGCAGGTGACTCGGGCTGACTATCCACCCCCCTGAGGGCCGTCTCGAGGTTGTTTGTCGTAGAAATCCCTTCCAAGGTCTTCCCCTGAAAGATTATACCTTAAGGTAGTCAAAATAACGCTTCGGCATATGGTGACGACCGGCACTTCTGGCACTTCGAAGCCACTGAAAAGACATTAATAGACTGCCAGCCAAGGCCATCTCAGCTTTAATGGGCCACAAAGGAGATAATGAAGGCACCATATCTGCGAGATGATAAGGTAGATGTTTCCACATTCATGTACTACCACTGTCTTACGTGCGCAAATCACTTAAAGATACAGCTATATCCCTTAAATAGGTAACCACAGGCCATTCAATCACATAGGCCTGCCGTGCAGCTGTTCTTCGTTTGCGCGCTCATGAAACGAATAACCTCCTATTCCCAAGTTATTCTTGGCTTCCCTTTCGTCTGGGGTCTTCTTCTGCGTTTCTCCTACATTGAGGATGGATCCTTTTAAACACTCCTGGCAAATACTGGCACTGTTTGTCTCCATCATCCATCCCGTGAACTATCATCACGACGCCGTCTACATGCACCAGCACGTCGCCGAAAACGAAGAAGCGGATGCGAAGAGCTTAGCACTGCAGTTTAAGAGCACCAAGCTGATAGAAGGTATCCTGTCCTGGCAATTTTGGGGAGACGTCAAATTTTACGATGTCTGGATGATATCGACTTTTGATTGAGGGCAGCAGTTTCGAAGAAGTGCTGAAAAAGAAAGAAGGAAATTGCAGAAACTAATGTGCAAGGACTGGTGAAGAAGAAACTCAAGCAAACTGCAAAAAAATCATCGTCAAAGTCGAAAAAAAGGAGGCCCGGTTTTCCGGGCCGGTGTCCACCGTTACACGCCCTGCCATCACTCTCTCAGCGTTGATGCTACAGCGCGCCCCTGCTTTCGCTTGGGGTATTTGATTTGCGTATCTCTCCCGGCTCGGTCGCTGCGTCCATAGGGGGGCATCTATGCGCAGTCCAGGGCCAGGGGTCGTTTCTGAGATGTCACCTCCTGTCCGCGAAAAGACGTGGTGGGCAGGTGTAGTCGAACCCGGGCCCCCCCCGAGCTCGAGTAGACCTTAACCACTACGCCATTTCGCTTTCAGTTATGACTCGCTGTTGAAAGGGAGTGGGAAATTATACATTATATGGCTTTGGAGTGTTGACAGGTGTCGTTCAGGTGACGGGTGAAGTAAGCTGTGGGACCCCAAGTGACGGGCAACTGACGACGCCAGAGCTGTGTGGGGCAGTGGTCGGAGAGTCTACCGAGAATTTTTGGGGCTACCAGGTGGGGATAATCATGGAATACACGTGTATTTTCAGCCTGTTTTATGTTTCCTCTGGTAATAGCCCCTGAACGGTAGTCGACGATGTTGCCAAGGGACTCGACTGAGCGAGATCAGCGCCAATGAGACAGTCACATGTTGACAGAAAGGAGAGTTGATTATATAGATGATATAGAAGAACGTACACATGTGAAATTAATGGATTACATCGTATTTTTGAACTTGAGGGGATCATCTGAAGGCAATGCTGGAGCGTTCTTTGCTTCCGATTATACGCTTTTGCATGGACGACGTGGACCAACTTGTCCAAGTCTAGTACAAATCCCATCACTCGTTAAATGACCTACCGGCCTAGTACCAAACTGATGGAAAGCAGGTTTATAGTCCAACGTTCAGCAAGCAAGCTGCAAGACCTCCCCCCCTCCCTGATAGGAGAGTCGTGCTTCATGATCAGAAATTGTCCTGCCACTCGGCATTTCTACACGGCCCCAGGTCCCCTGTGATAGAAGCTCAGGAACATAGCTTGTGTTAGTTCTATCTCTCGGTCTGATGATTGCTCTTTCATCTCACAACCGAATCCGATTCCGACGTTGTCTGCGGAGCACACACTTGAGGTCATCCGGGAATAAAGGGTCCCACCCAGGCCGGATGTGGACCTCTTTTGCCGCACACAACTCCCGAATGCTGTGGATCCCATGAGATTGGTTCTCTTCCCAGCCTGAGAATGAGGGAAGGAGGCCTAAATCACAAAACGACAGCAATATCATAAATATAGAGCAGTGAGCATGCGTCTCTCACATACTCCAAAGATCCATAGTGGAGAGTAACGATGTCACGAACAGTTGAAAAGTCCAAGTTGAGGGAAAACACTCGTACGTTTCGAGCGCCACGGGACGTGCGTCCGGCCCTGTCTGTGGGGCCGTTCAAAATCCCGAGTTATTCCCTCCCGGACCCGCAGGGGTGGAGCATCCAGTGATGGTTGATATGCTCACACAAGCATGTTTTGCATGCCATGTTTTTGCTCGTGCTCGGGGTATCCACTAAGCCCGACTCCGTTCAAGGAGGATATGAAGTGGAGCGACTATCTGTCGCAAAATTTAAAGAGATCACTGCCGTTTTGAGGACCGGCTTCGGCCTGGATGCGCCGGACGAATGGACCGAGGTTATGTGCCGTTGTTGAGTTTGGAGTATATATACCTGTGCAGTCCAATGGAGAGAGCGAAGAGAGCGGTTGAACACGCAGGTTTTTTTTAGATCCCCTTGAGTAACACACCCCCTTTCGACTGTTAGTTCAAGACAAGGACGCACGGCAAATCTTCCACCATGACAGCATCATTAATAGACCCCCCCTTTACTCTTTCAAAGGGACCGACAGACGCCCAGTTTGAACCGATCTCCAATAATTCAAAACCGACCCCTTTAAAACGCTCTTCTTCCATCACCAGATCTATAACAAACACTTCCAAAAAGGAAACTTTCGACCCTAACTTGGATATTGACCTACCTTACCGTACCCTCAGTGCCAACGCCAACCTCGACGAGTACCGTATCGAAGCCCCATCAGGCTCCATCCCCGGGCCTACCAAACTCGAGGGCGTTGCACAACGATCTGATGGGGGCGGCGAGAGGCGATATAGGCTCATTACTTTCACGCCCGGTGACCCTGAGAACCCTAAGAACTGGTCAAAGGCATACAAGTGGTATTGTACCATGGTAGTAGCCTTGACTTGCTTTGTGGTCGCCTTTGCCTCTGCTGTAATTACTGCAGATGTCAATGGTGTTGCAGAAGAATTTCACGTCAGCGAGGAGGTCGCACTGGTGAGCATTTCAGTGTTCGTCGTTGGCTTCGGTGTAGGACCAATGGTCTTTGCTCCACTGTCCGAGATTTATGGAAGAAGAATTATCTAGTATGTCCATCCGTAAACATATTATCTGCTCAGGAGTATAAGATAACTAACTCGGAGTAGTGCTTCTACATTGCTGCTAGCAGTCGTTTTCATCATCCCCTGCGCCGTTGCGAAGAATATTGGCACCTTAATTGTTTGCCGAACGATCGATGGGATTGCCTTTTCGGCACCTATGACATTGGTTGGCGGCACATTAGCAGACTTATGGAGGAATGAGGAGCGTGGAGTTCCCATGGCAGCTTTCTCAGCGGCCCCCTTCATCGGTCCAGCGAGTAGGTCTTCTCATCAATCTGAAGAGTCACATAAATACTGACATCCAAATTAGTCGGCCCTCTTGTAGGCGGTTTCCTTTCTGATGCCGCTGGCTGGCGTTGGCTTTACTGGATCCAACTCATCCTCGCCGCTATCGTCTGGGTCCTCATCACCTTCACCGTCCCTGAGACTTATGCTCCGACCATTCTCGCACGTCGTGCCAAGAAATTTCGAGAGTCAACAGGAGAACAGGACCACGTTACGGAACAAGATCTCGATATGCGACCTCTGAGGGAGCGCCTGGCCATCTTCCTCATCCGGCCATTCCAGCTGCTCTTCGGCGAGCTCATCGTGTTCCTCATTTCCATATACATGAGTGTGCTCTATGGTCTACTGTACATGTTCTTCGTCGCTTATCCGATCATTTATCAAAAGGGAAAGGGTTACTCAGCCGGAAAGACGGGTCTGATGTTTATCCCAGTGGCGATTGGTGTGCTCATGTCTGCAGCTTGCTCGCCCCTTGTCAACAAACACTATCTTAAGATGGTCCACAAGCATAACGGCCATCCTCCAGCAGAGGTACGTTTAATTCCGATGATGGCGTCTTGTTGGTTCATTCCTATCGGCTTGTTCATCTTTGCCTGGACCTCATATTCGCATTTATCCTGGACCGGACCTGCGATGGGTGGCCTTCCTGTTGGTTTCGGCTTCATCTTCCTGTACAACTCAGCCAACAATTACCTTGTCGACTCATATCAGCACCAAGCCGCCTCTGCACTTGCAGCGAAGACCTGCATCCGGAGCTTTTGGGGGGCTGGCGTGGTTCTGTTCACAGAGCAGATGTACGACCGCCTCGGCGACCAGTGGGCTTCGACCTTATTGGCGTTTATCAGCCTGGCGTGCTGCGGGATTCCGTTTTTGTTCTGGACTTATGGAGCAAAGATCCGTGAGAGAAGCAAGTACGCATATGGCGGGGAGGAGGAAGAAGGCTCAGGTCCGGATGATATTGAAGCGTTGAAAGGGAACAGGGCTGATCATGGTGGTATCGTTCGAGACGACTTGGAAAATGACGACGATTTGAGGAGAGCAAGGAGCTATGTGAGCAATCCTTGAACTCCCCATAAGTCTAGCGATTGGCTTGTGTAGGGTCCTTTACCCAGAGATGATAAAAACTGTAGTTTCATCAGCAGCGCCAGCCATGTTAATGGGTCGCCCGATCGGTCTGTATGTATTTTGCAGCTATGTTTAAAGAAACGCCATTTTAGGAATCTCTGCTACCAAGTTGTGATTCTTCTAGGAGTCATTTGGATTTTGTAGGTATGTTGCGATAGCACCATATAACTACTTGGCCCATCTGATGATAGCTGCGATTAATTAATGCCTTACATTGCGCCCCGGGGTATAACGGAATAGACGCCTCGTTACAATGGAGAAGTATAAGTATGACTTAGCACCTACCCAAATTCCCCGTCTTATCGGGGAGCTTGTGATATTATCTCTACTCCGTCCTCCCGCTAGGCACCCCAATGTAAGATGAGATTATAACGAGGGGTGCTTATTATGTGTGGCGAAGCGCGGCACAGCTATATGGAGCATAGAGAGAGAGAGAATGAAGCTTGATTCTATCAAAGAGAATATGCCGTAGTGGCCTCGCTATATATACACATAGCTAACACAAAGAGGAAGCGGAATATAGGCGCTGTAAGCGCCCGCACAGTCTGTCTGACACATCGCTTACGCGATGTGTATGTCAGCTCGTATCTGCTATATAAGCAGATAAGGGCTCCCTAGCGCGTACACCCCGGCCTGCTCAACCCAACATTATGTACTCGTAAAAGGCCGCGGAGTACTCCGTACTCCGTACAGACTCCACAAAGTTCGGCGAATCTCTGCCTAACAAGGGTTCGCCACGCGCTTAGAGTGCAGGCGCTATCATACCTTTTGCCTAGTTGATCCATAGAACCTCCGTTGCGAAACGTAGCTATATCTTTATTAATGTAGTAAGACGTCTTTGTGACCGAGTTGAAGAAGATATTAGAGGAGAAGAGTCCGAACCTCCAGCAGTTGTCCGACTAAGCTAGAGCTACTCGGTAATTTATCACGAGTAACTGCGGAGTAGACTCAACCAAAACCGTAATATTAGACGCAGATCAAGAGGATTCTTTCGAGGCTAAGGTCTCACAACCCTTGTTTGACCTTGTTTGGTAGAAGCGAAAAGCTTATCTACTCTCCCGGAAGCGTCGGCACGTTCCTCACTGCCGCTCAGATCCGTATAGTATTAATTTTCTTGTCATCGTGATACTAAATACCTATATATACCCCACAAACAACCTGGTACAAACCATTCCGCATAAGCTGTAGTAAGGAAGTGATTAATTGACAGCGACTTCTCCTACCATAGATAGTTTGCTCCTCAAACGGTCAAAACAGCCGAACATACTTTGGACCTGCCTCAGGTCTCAAAAAGATATAGACTTAAAGGACTTTAGTTATAATACGTTCTACTTCATGAATATAATAAGCAAGAACCTCCTGTAGCTTGAGAAAATAGGCTAAAGGTTCTTTTTTCATTGGGCATTCATTGATACTACTACTCCGTAGTACTACTCTACTCGTATCAACACGAGCGCAAACACACGCTAAACATATGTTCAGGGGTAATACTCCGTACTCCATACTCCACAGCGTAAGCTGCATATAACTACTCGTATTTATCATCCATGAATTCGGCCAAGGCTCGGGTTTGTTGGGGTTACATAGTAATCTCCGCGGCTTCTCACTAGCTAGTTCAGTGGTAGTCAGCTCTAATACAGAGCGAATAAGAACTCCATGCTTGTCGTCGCATCGTGATTGATTCCTAGGTGTTCTATCCGTTCGTAGGTGTTAATGGAAACGCAGCTTCGCACTCTCATCAGACATGAAGCCCTTCGTTTGTTGTGCTACTGCTACGGCCTGGTTTGCCTACAGCATTGCAGCTACAACTCCGTCAGCTATCGACTCTAAAAATGCTGTGACATATAGCGGAATCTATCGCAATGACATTGAAGCCTTCCTCAACATCCCCTATGGTCAAGATACGAGTGGTGAGCATCGCTTTAAACCACCACGGCCATATATCCCGACTCGTGGAAGCACCATCCATGCCGATTCGTATGGGCCGACATGCCCGCAGCAACTCGGTCATCCGCTGTTTCCCCTCTTCTTAAGCGACGTCACCAAAATCTCTGAGGACTGTCTCAACCTCAACGTCGCTAGACCTAAGGGTACTTGTGCCAAGGACCGTCTTCCGGTTATGGTCTTTCTCCATGGAGGCGGTTTCAAGGCAGGGCAGAATTCAGAGATCACGAATTCTCCCGATGGCTTGGTTCTCGAGTCTGTGAAGAATGGACTGCCCATCATACATGTGGCCATGAATTATCGTGTGGGAGGTGAGTTGACCTAATCTGGCATCGAATTAGCGTTGAGGTTAACTGAAGTTGATAGTCTTTGGATTTGCACAATCCTCTGCCCTCAAGGCCGAAGGATCTGAGAATGCTGGCTTGAGAGATCAACGCCTGGCGATCGAATGGGTTCGGGACAACATTGAGAATTTCGGCGGCGACCCCGAAAAAATCACCATCTTTGGGCAATCCTCAGGAGGTGCGTTATCCATCTATTCCAGATCAGTTTGGTGTGCTAACGCTGGTCAGGTGTCGCCGTGGGCTTGCAAATGTTGGCATACGGAGGCAGCAAGCCCGTTCCTTTCCAGAAGGGTATATGCGAAAGCCAAGTCCTAGAGCCTGGTATCACGGGCACCTTTACCATTGATGCAATGAAGGCTGTTGTCGATTTTATTGGCTGCAACAAGACTGACTTGAACGCGGAGGCAACGGTGTCTTGCCTCCGGAATCTCGACACACAGTCTCTTCTCAATGCTCAACTGACCACTTACTCGTCTATTCCCAACCTTGGCGATATCTGGCTTCCCGTTGTCGACGGTGACTTCCTCCCAGCAGCCCCATCACAACTCGTCAAGGAGGGTCGATTTGCTAAGAGTGTCACAACCATGTTCGGCTGGTGCCAGGATGATACGACCTTGCTCATAGGTTCCAAGAGTTCCAAGATCAAGACCGCCGATGACACGAAAAATTTCATCACGGGTTATCTCTCAAACGTGTCGAGCAAGAACATTGACAAGCTTCTTTCGCTCTACTCAGTCTCTGACTTCAATGCCAACAAGGATGGTAGTCTATCCAGCGAATTTTACCGCTCCGCACGAATTTTCCGGGACGTTGCCATGACTTGCCAGCCCATTTACTATGGTGCACGTCTTGCTGCTGCTGGCAATGAGGTTTATCTGTTCAATTGGAACCAGACGATGTTCGATCCAATCCTGGCAACCCTAGGCCTCCCGTCAGGATTTGGCCCGATTCATACTTCCGAGCTTGCATACGTCAATGGAAATCTCTCACACTACAAACTTGATGGATTTCCGTTCCACCCCACGGAATCAGATAATAAGCTGATGGAACGAGGCTCAAGGACCTGGTCGACTTTCGCCAGTGTTGGCAAGCCAGGTTTGAAAGGACATAACACTTTCCAAGGTTTCACCCCAGCTTTCGCCAACAAAAATGAGGTGGATATTTTCGTTGCTGGTGGGCCACATGAAGGTCTTTCTTCGATTGACGGATCTTATACCAAGAGTGTCTTGAGCCCTCAGAGGTTGAGGGAGCGCTGTGCTTTCATCAATTCGCCTGAAATGATCGAACAGCTGAGATATTAGGCGTTGAGTAGAATAGGCTGTAGTATCAAAGAGTCCAAGAATCAACAGACATGGAGTTGGTTCAAGGAGGAAAAGAGGTCATTCTCATGAGCATAGGTGGCGTATCAGAGAGCATATCGCGCGCCGAGATGGTCGCCCCCAAGTTTTCTGGGAAATTGATGTCGTCATATTGTACATTGATCATAACACGATCTCGAGACCAGCAGTGGCTCGGAGATCATTTCCATCCTATGGTTACAATCCTCTCCAATGTCCGGAATCCGTCATGCGCAAAACCCTGTGTCACGTCCACTTTGTATTGCTTGCCGTCCACCCTGATAAGGCCATATCCCACATCCGTCCACGCCGCCCGGACGCCTCTGAAAAAGCTTACAAAAGCGCGACCTATCCTCCGAAAAGGCATGGTCAAAAGATGTTCCATGTCGAACTTCCACAGTGCCCTCTTTCGCATTTCCTCCTCCCGTTGGCGCTCCAGCCGCTGTAGCTCCGGAACATACTCGCTCGGGAGCGAGAATCGTGTCTTCAGTACGACGTTATCGAGATTTGTTGTAATGACCTTGGGCTGTAGCAAGGGAAACATGCGCTTGACCTTGACCTCAATTTGCGGCAGCGCTGCAGTTGCGCCGGGTCGTATCGCAGTCCCGCTTGCTACTTGCACAGGTGGAAGTACACGAATGCTGTTGACAATATTGGGAGTCTTGGAAATAAGGTAGAAGCCCATCGATCCGAGCAACATGTATGAGGCGCCGAACACTATGCCGACCCATTGCGGAATACCCTCTGGCTGCTGAACGACAGTTGGTCCCGTCAAAACTGTCCATGCTATTATAGACAAGCCGCTCGACCAACACCCAAAGTAGAACCAGAAATGCGACGGGGCTTCATATAAAAGGGTCGGAGTTGGTTTAGACGCTAAGCTTTTGACAAAGGCATATCTGCTTGGTGCCGCTGATACTGCTGCGGGCGATGGCGAATTTGTAGAAATCGGAGATGAGACTGGTTTGATAGGCTGTGTGGGCTTGACTGAGGATTTGGCAGCGGAGGCAGCACGCAATCGGAGAGAGGTCGTGAAGAATTGGGATGGAGGAGAGGAGAGGTCGGGGAGAATAGCTCGTGGCGCAAAGAGAGACCTGGGACAGGGCGAGAGGCGAAGACCTCTTGAAAAGCTAGCCATTGCTGCTGCGGCTGGCCTCAATTAGATATTGTGCTGGCTCAGTCGATGCGCCGTGTCATAAATGCGTGGCCATGGAAGGCGTAAGTAGTCGCAATCGAGAGTTTTCTCGTCTGATTGTCGATGTGGAGTGGAATGAGTCTTCAATGCTCTGAACCTAAGGTATTCATGGGTTAGGGTTGCGGCTTTAGTCAGGGTCTGGACTCTTGAGAATCCTAGTCCCACCAAAAAAACAAGCTGGTCCGTGCGCTGCCGCCCATTATCGGCTCTCCCCAACAGCTTCAAAGAAAGCTCTCACTTTGAAGAGCCCGCTATCAAGGCCTTCTGTCGCCCATTTACCACCAGCAGCGCCTCTGCCTTTTCGCTCAATTGAGCTCCAATGGCATCTCTTGCGGCAGCATGCCGCATTTCAGCCCGTTTGGCTGGTAGCCGGGCGTCTGCTCGCGGTATGTCGTAGCCCGCCGATCCAATCCAAACTCTTGGCCACATCGCAGATCAGAATAGAGCATGCCATACTGATGCAAATACAAACAAAATAGGCTTCACCACCTCAGCACGATGCCTCGCCGCTCAGAACTTTGTCATGCCCGCCCTCTCCCCGACCATGACGGAAGGAAACATTGCGAGCTGGAAGGTCAAAGAGGGAGATTCCTTCAGCGCTGGCGACGTTTTGCTTGAGATTGAGACCGATAAGGCGACAATGGATGTCGAGGCGCAGGAGGACGGCGTTGTGATGAAAATCATGTCACAGGATGGCAGCAAGGCGGTTCAAGTAGGCACACGGATTGCGGTGCTCGCCGAGGCCGGAGACGATATCAGCGCCCTGGAGCTGCCTACGGATGAACAGCCTCAGCAATCAACCCAAAGCGCTTCCCAGACTGAGGCCCAAGCGCCACGACAAGTCGAGTCGAGCGCCCCCGAGAAATCCGCTCAGGGACAAAGGGCAACGAGCAGCGGGACCTACGAACACAAGTATCCGCTACTACCATCAGTTGGTCACCTCGTCAGCGAGCATGGATTGAGCAAGGAGGACGTGAACAAGATCAAGGGTACCGGACCGAACGGACGACTACTGAAGGGTGATGTTCTAGCATTCGTCGGTGCTATCAACCCCGAACGGCCCGCAGCAGTGTCTTCACATTTCGAAAAACTATCTCATCTTGATTTGAGCAACATCAAGGTTGCGGAGAAGAAGGCCGCCCCTGCTCCCAAGAAAACTGAGGCGGCCCCTAAGGCGACTGTGCCAGAGAAGGTGCAGGTCGAGGTCCCCATCTCATTGGAGAAGGTGATCGAGGTGCAAAGCCGGATCCAGGATTCCCTGGACATCTTCCTGCCCCTATCCACATTTATCAGCCGGGCGACAATGGTGGCCAATGATGATCTCCCCGCCCCGTCCCGGCCACCAACCGTGGATGAGCTCTTCGACCAGGTTCTGGGTCTGGATAAGATCAAGTCTGCTAAAGGTTCCCGAGGCTTTTACCTACCCCAGGTCTCTGCCGCTGTGCCGCCATCCACGCCTACTCCACAGGCATCGAAGCCTAAGAAGACAGACCTGATCGATATTTTGGCCGGCCCCACAAAGAAGTCGAGCGCCAAGGCAACCATCCGAGCTGTTCCAGGTCTGTCCAGTGGTGTCAACGTCTTCAGCCTCGTGGTCCCCAGGGAGGAGAAGGAGAGAGCTCAAGTTTTCTTGGAGCGATGCAGGCTTATTCTGGAGGATGAGCCTGGGCGATTGGTGCTATGAGGCCGGGACCTCATCATTCCGTTGTAATTTATTATGCCCCCTAACTAGACTTTTGGAATTCCATTTAGACGACCATCTTCATTGTCACGTTCTGCTGCCCGCCACTCTTGCAATGGCCTGTCTGCTGCCCTGGCTGTGGGGAAAGGAAGGGGACAAGAAGCTTGTTCATGGAGAGATAGGATCTAATCTCCGGCCGGCAGTCAAGTTCCGCAAAGCAGCTAACTTTGACCACAGGCTTCCTAGCCTTCGAGCTGATAGGCACACCAAACCACTTTAGCATGCATGTTTCAACGCGCCAAAGACTCGGGCTGGCGTTTACGAGTAGTATCTACGAGTATCCTATGTCCTGCATGAGACCAATGGCGTCCGATGGAAACTTAGTCACGCATATCCCACGCCGAGTCAAACCTGAGAGAAATACTGGCCTGAAGTCTCATATTCGCACTGCCAAGTGGGCTCGAAGGCCTACGGAACGATGAGCGATGCTTGTAAAAAACACACCCTTTCAGCCTAGCATTTGTCGGCCCCGATGAACTTCGGGGAGAAATGCACGGCACAAGGCGAGGTCAGCCCTTATTGGACGGGGGTATTTGACCAACTCAAGTACAGGGATGGCTCAGTCCAACAGATTTGGCCCCAAGCGAGACACACAGACGCAGTGTGTGTGGAAACGTTCAAGGGGATGGTTGTTCGATGGCTGTGCTGTCCCCACACTCTTCTCTCCAGAATATCGCCTTTCTGAGACATGCGGCGCCTGCATCGCTTTGTCATGCACCTAGATAGGAACGACTTCAGATCTATGTGTGGATGTGCCATTAGTCTGGTTGTCCGAGCTTGGAAATTCAGCGGTCTTGGTGTGGGATAGCCCGAGTCTTCGGCCTGCTCCTTTCTTTTCACCTATGGTCACCCCATCATCCCGCATGTGAAGGCTGCAGAGTCATCGCCCCCAACCTATCGTTTTCCTATCGGACATCCCCACAGAGTCTGATCAGGAACGCAAACAATTTGAAATTATGTCCCACTTTGGAGACGTCGAATGGGAAGTTTCCTCTTCTTCCGGTCCATATCGCAGGTCACCTCAGGTTGCTATAAGCCCTCGAGGACTATAGGCTGGACACACCGGTTATATCTCCTGCTCCTTTATAGGACATGGTAAATAGCGGGGCGCTTTTAGTCAGATATGACAGGAAGCAGGCAGTATGGTGAGTACGTGGCCGCGAATGTGCTCAAAGTCGTGAGGCTGTCAACATCCCGGACGAAACTGCGCCTTGGTACAGAATGTTTGCGCAAGACTTCTGATTCTTGAACCTTGATGCCCTGTCCATGGATCCCATCAGACTGGCCTACCCAATCTCCATGAAATGGGACTACTACTTTCGACGTCTCGGACTGTGTTCGTTGGTACTAAAGTATGTACGTCGATATGAGCCATGGCAGCACTCTGACATGGTCGCCAAGCAAAGCACGAGCCCCTCTCGGAGAGAAGGCGAGAAGAAATGCAGATTGCTAGACATCTCGGGCATCAACGGGAGGAAGTTACCCGAATCTCGGACAGGATATTAGTAAGGTGGCTTGGGCACTCCAAGCATGCAGCCGTCGACAGTGAGAATTGATTTCAGAGAGACGGTGCGGACAATGAGGGCTCAGCTTCGCTTTTCTACCTACACCATGGGAAGCCGTCCCTAATACCAACTCCGCTTCTTGTCTTTCGAGCAAACTGTGTGGAGCTCGCTGATGTATCATCAGAACAGCCGTGTTTTCACTATTTGACACTCCCCTTGACCGGTGGCGCTTTAAGCTTCGATAATCGTGATCGGATCATAATCGTGATCGGATCTTGTCTCACTTGAGGGCCAAGACTGATTGCTAGCAACCCCAGGGCAATTTTCAGGAGCAACCATCATGCCGTATATCCAAGGTCTCGTCCAAAAAGGCACTTTTATTAACACTTACTCAGACCAACATGCGCTAAGTGGTACCAAATGACACACGAAGCGTGACTCAGCCCAGGAAATGTTTGCTCGTTTTGGTCTCGCTCATGTTCATAGCCTACTCGCTGTCGACCTCACATGGGTATTCCCAGAATTATTTTGGGAAACACGCCGTAATATCCACATTGTTTCAAGTGGAGTGGAGAGAGGCATTGATGACGCTATCCGGTCAAGAGCGGCTGCGGCATCCGCCTCCCCGTATAGCTCGGACATGCTCTTACTTTCTTTTTCTACTTCTAATTCATTCATTGGATTCAGGTCTCTTCGTTTATCTTTCCTATTCAAGCTCGGTCGATGATTTCGTGACGGATTCAGTTGTGGAGAAATGCAGAGTGTGTCACGACGCCAAAATTGATGCATAAAATTTAGGATTAACCCACATTTCACGAAAACTCGAACGGCATATTTGCAATACAAATATACTTCGTATGTCAATGAATCAGATTGCTTCTGAAGAAACACCGCACTGATCCCTCTCATTCATCAAGGACGATGACAATGATGATCGAGGCTTCACTCACAACCTGGCCTCTTAATCAAGGCTCGATTGCCAAGCAGGACTATTTATAGTAGTCAACTGAGAGGGAGCTGCTGAGAACAGAAATTTATTTCACACTGTCCTTAGGCAACTGTGGCCAATGGGTGTGGAAATGATACCTGCGGTCCCAATGAGGATGGAAGTAGGGAGGAATCGACCCGGTACGATACAAGGAATCGACTCCGAGCTTTCGACTACCATCAGGGCTGAAATTGAGAACGGGTACTGGACGCAGACCATTGTACGAGTGGTATAACCTAGAGAAGGATCGGCGATGAAGAACCCACACTGGCTCTTTCTCTGGACGTCACCAATCTCAGTTCCCCTTTTGACGACTTGCATACTTCAGTCTAGACACCTGTTAACAACACTATTACCACCTTGATGAAGAATCCTTGTATACCCACCATCTGTTCACTAATCCGACACCTCACAAGGTTGATATGGGCTTGAGGCAAGCAAAAAGTTCTCGAACGACTGGACAGGCATCAACCGCGACCAGGCCCAGACCACCTATACCGATCACTTGGGAACCTAATCTTGGAGCTGGTCCGATCATGGTGACCTATCACAAGCCACCAAACGGCAGATGCTTGACCAAAAGTCCTTCGGGGGCGTAGTATCCTGTTGTCCCACCCAAAGGTCAGACAGGATCCTACACCGGTTCCTCCTTTGGATTGATGGCCATTTGACTGCCACCATTTCTATGGAAGTGGCGCCGTCGGTCAGGCCTGTTGCTTTGGTTGCAGTCCGGAGTACTTCGTAGAAAGTGCTTTGTTAATGTCGCTACATCAGCCTTGTCGTCCTCCATCTGGTCGGTCCTACTTCGCAACTGCACCTTACAGATTCAATCCTTTGTTACCATCGTTTCTACGATTCATGATCGCGATACTAGCATTAAGACCCGCTGAAGCTGGAACTGAGATCTTTTGTTTGTGGTTGTTTGAACACCATCGCCGGCTTCCATCGTTCACTCTTTGGTTGGCTGGTGGTGTGTTAGGGACGCAACACAGACAAGCCTTGCGACTACTGGCGGCGCCTTGAAGTGGGCTCACGTAACGCGAAAGGATCTGGGCTCATCCAGTGCATAACAACGGTGAAGAAACCGTAATGGAGGCATCACGAATCACTTCACTGCAGTCGGCAGCGTCCCCGGTGTTGGTAGCTACTACAACAAATAATATCCCCAAGTCCCCAGATGGATTGGATGCACAACATTGCTCGCCCGACATGCCCCGTCCTAGGGTGCCAGAAAACAAACGCCGGAGAACTACACGGGCTTGTGATTCCTGCAAGCGTCGTAAGCAGAAGGTGAGTCTCATCAGTTCTCAGATCCTTAAGCTGGCCAAGTAGCCTCGATTTCTCCGACACTCATTTTTGATGTTGGGCACCATATAATCCACTCCCACGCTTGTTATGGCCCAGAGCTTTTCTGTATATTCTTTTGAGTGTGCATGCCTTGCTTTCTAAAACTGGAATATCCGGATCGCTCTCCTTCTTGAGCGGAAATCGACCTGGCTTGACGAAGGACAGCATTGTTGTGGACGCATCTTCTCCATTTCACAGGGCTGGGAGGATTCTGTCGGGCAGATCCAGCAGGCTGTGTCTTGAGTGGCCATCTTGATTGCACAGCATATGTATGTTCTGTACATGTTTGTGTGATGTGACAGATCTATTCCAACACCTGCCTACCGGAAACCGATCCCTTGGATTGCGAGAGGGGTTGGTCCCACGAGACGAATACCTTCCTGGCTCTCTTTTTGGTCAAACCGAACCATATCTTCGATCTATTGTACTTTAGCTGACTCTAACTCCCCAAGTGCGATGGAAATACGCCTTGTAGCGCTTGTCAGAAAAAAGGCGTGAAATGCGAATATTTACACAGACGAGAGAGACGAGCTTCGAGAAGGGCTACTCTACCTTCGCCTTCTACCCCGAAGCGCCACGACACCGACGAATCTGTGGATACTCCTGAAGAGATTCCCAGCAAGCCGCCTCGTAACACGATAAAGAAACCGCATCGGTCAGCACGTTCATTGGGAAAGCGGCCTGTAACGCAGAATGATTCGGTCTGTTGCATTAGCGAAACCTCATTAACATGCGAGGGCGATGATCCTTCTCGACAAAGCACAACTTCCGAGACAGATGAGGAGGTTGAAGTCGTAGTACAAGTCAGAATGCTACAAGACTCCAGGAAAAGGCTTTGTCCGTAGACCTCAAGTACCTCTTTGGATAGCTTTGACTGACCTTGGGTCCTAGTCTTTATGGGAGATTCGTCGACACTGTCATACCTCCAGTCGATACGAATGATAGTAGGCAATGCCGCCGGTTTGTCTTCATTCACGGAGGATCCAGACCGACACAGCATCCTAGAGCCTGTTGCTTCCACTCCTTCGACCTTAATTATCCCTTGCATATTGCCTGAGAGGAAGTTTGCTGGTATTCTCGTGCGCTCATACTTCATAAATGTTTGTCGTCAGCTCTGTCACAATGGCATTTCGTGGCTAATCTGTCCCAGACCCATGGCCTGATTGAACTGTTTGACCACCCATCCTTCTATAAGGATCTAGTCGCATGCTACTTAGACCCTCTTACGGCGAGTCCATCGACTCTTTGTCTAGTCTACTTGGTATTGGCGATTGGCCTTGCCATGGCCACGCCAGCCCCCAATAGTCCAGAAGAATCGATGATCAAACAACTTCGAGAGGATCCCGAGGACCGAGCGGAGACCTTATTCAGGGGTGCAAAACGTCTAACCGACCCTCAAAATGGGATTGAAAATGCGGATTTGTGGCATATTCAAGCCTGGACGCTTATGACTGTTTACATGTTGGTCAGATCAAAGCCCAATGTTGCATACAATTATTGCGGTCAGTTTACCATCACCTAGAAGCTATCTACCCCTATTGACTCTGGAAGGAATGGCTGTTCGTTCAGCATTCTCTCTTGGCCTACACCGAATAAGCGATACAATGGTTAGATTCGACAATGAGCGCGTACGGCGGAATACCTGGAGAAGTCTGTTTGTGCTAGACCAGTTTCTTGCTGCCTCACTAGGGCGACCTTGTGCTATATGTGCAGATGACTGCTCGGATGATTCACTGGACAGTCCTGTGCTGCTAGCAACCGTCCCCGAACAGGCTGCAGAAGAGACATATGGATCACAAAGTCTGGACTTCTCGGTGAAAACGTCACGGTCCATTGACGAGATTCTCAGGAAATTCTACCCGAAGGGCAAGATCTCAACAAAATTAGCCCAGAAGACTGCTGACGCCTGCGAATTGTGGTCAACCAACGTCCATCCGTCTCTCGCCTCAGAGAAGCTGTTTAATAGCACCACCTTGGCGGATAAAGGAATTGCCATCCTACACATCCACCTCCTCCACTATCACTCTATAGTCCTCCTAGGCAGACCATTCTTCCTCTCGCTTTTTGCGAAAGCACGACCGGAAAAGACAAACAATCGTACGCCACTTCATCGCACTTATTCGAGGTCGGAGAAATTCTCTCAAGCTTGTGTTGCAGCTTCGACACACTCTGTGGCATTGGTCCAAGCAGCATTTGACGCCAAATATCTCCCACGATGCAACCCTTTTGTCCTGTAAGTGCCCTAGTCTTATTGTGCTTCCGAATCCCCTTACTGAACAGCGGTTTAGATACTTTCTCTTTACTGCTGCCCTCACCATTCTGAGTAACGAATTTGCTGGCTTGTACGAGAACAGCCATTACGCCACTTCCATTTCCAATGCCATCAACATTACAGAGTACTGTGCTGCGATGGATGTTCAGGCTCAGAGATTCCTTTACGTACTCGAAGCCTTCCGCTCTGTGGTGGATGAATACTCCCAGTCTTCAAACGCAAGCCGAGAACAAGATTCATTTCTCCCGGAAGGCATCATTACGGACCCATTACAGATCCTGGACTCGCGAAGGCAGAGTACTGCAACGCGTCAAGCCCTCCAACCCCCAACGCCAGCCATTAACACTGCGTCATACGTGGTTAGTCAAGGTAGCCGCGATGGGGAAATGTCTGCTCAATCAACAGCGCAGACGCCATATTTTGCAAATGCAGAAATGTCTCCGGCTATTCCAAGAGGAGAGTTCGTTTCCCCCCCTACAAGCCGCAGAGCCTCGACACAATCCAGCCAGCATAAAGCAGACGCAGAGTCGGTAGAGACAGAATCGGCCGAAGCTGAGTTTGAGCTTGACTCTGAAATCTTCTTGGACTTTCAACAAGGAGAAGACTCAGATGCAGATGGTGAGTATGTCCATGACTCGCAACCAAGGCCACTATCCCACGGTGAGCAAACAGCGTTTCAAATACACAGCGGCAGTTATGGGACGTATCCAGGTCACCATGGTGCGTCAAGCAGCACCCGGGCTTACGCCGCCTCGATGGGAGTTGACTTTGTTGTACCCTTTTCTTCTAGCATAAATGACGGAACCTCTACGGGTTAGGAATGACAAATGGAGGGGGCACAAATCGGAATCATGATGCTTGGTATGGGATAAGGAAACTGGTTTGTCTTAGTGTGTTGACATGATTTCTTCATTAATATCACCCCTATTTAACACGGATCTTCAGGCCTACCACAACAGTCTGCTCTCGTACCGAATTTTCTTTTTACGACGTCATGATCTATAGTTAACAAAATGTTCAATCTAATTCCTTCGTGCGCCATCCTCTCTAGTATCCTAGATGCCTCACCACGAACTTGGGCCAAAGTGCTCACCCTCCGATACATGAGCCCGTACAGCCGTACCCTGAAAGTCCATCGTTGTCATCACGACATCGTTCCCCCACCATCTAGGTGGCTCAATCCCCTGCATTGTAAACGCAAAGAATATGAACAACGTCCCCAGAGCCAATCCCAAATCCAACCCACTCGAGGTTAAAAAGTTGAGCCGACTCCACCACCTGAAATTTCGCCTCTTGACCCAGAACTGGAAGATGAATCCGACGATGCCCCAAGAGAAGTAGTTCAGTGGTGTAGCTGGTGGGATTGCACCAGAGCCGCCAAAGATTACTGGTGCCATGAGCCATTTTACCGGAGATTTTGGCCATTTCTTGGCAGCGAAGTAGATGATTATTGGTGTTATGGCGCCGATGAAGAAGAAGAGGAATAGGCCTGAGTAGATTTGTCCTGGGGAGAACATTCGAGCTGGCCCAATGAGACCCCAGATGACAGAGGCTGAGTTTCTCAGATCAGTAGGGATCATGGAAAGGACGATGTCATAGACTTACCAGAGTAGAAGACTCTTCCACCTGGACATGTAAAGTGGTCGCGCTGTTGTGTATCGCAAACATCTTCAATGTTGTTCAGCGCCAGGTTTAAGACGATGACTTGGATAAAGCACGAGTATGTCGTTGCAGCAACTTGTGCCATGAACATGGTTCTAGGTGGAATCTTCATGTAGTGCCCAAACTTGAGATCAGAGACGAAAGAAAGCGCTTGCGACCTACTCCTTGGTCAGCACTGGTTTGCATACGAATATTCAGGAGCACGTACATGGTAATGTACCCAAAAGTTTTGAACCTATGTCGTTATTTAGTACTGCTCTCTGCATCGTCAACGATGGTGAATTGGAGGAACCTACAACATGACTGCCAGCGGCCGTCCTGGCTGGATGTAACCGTATATGAACTCCGTGAGCACGTTTAAACCAATCTGGTTGGTTGTAACAGCTTGAATAATGCCTATGGGTAGGCTGAACCCAAACGAAATGATTACTGCAAGTAAGAATGCCCACCAAGTGAGGTTCGTGGGATATGCGAGCACCGTGTAAAATCCCAAAACCAACATCTTGATTCACATACTTTAGTTCAATGGATAACAATGACTTTATGGAGGACGACTTACAATGGCGAAAAGAGAAAAGTACCACCACGTTGGCGCCTCCTTGTATTTCCTCATGAGTTTCATGTGGATGTCCGGCTCCTCGGTCGTGCTGTTCATATATTGCCTCCAAATCTGCTTGCCGTGGTGAAGATACGTATACACTACAAGCGACGATATGGCTGCAAATGACAGGCCATAGGATAGGGCAAACGTGGTGCTGATGAACAGTGGTGAGTATTCCTGGTAGGCTTTTTCATTCAGGGTGAGATCCGAATTCACGACACGGGTGATGTTGTATCGTGCTCCGGTATTATCATACGTTCCTGCATCGCTGATGGGCAAGAATGGAGCATACCATGTCCCAGAAAATTGCAGCAGGGTTGACAGACCTATAAAAAATATGACGACGCCGAGAAGAGTGTTTGCGATTGCATTCCTGGTCCTCTGTAAGCAGTCATCCGTCGACCCAATATTGTTGATGACTTACCATGGCGGGATAAGTGGTGAACCGATAAAGCCAGAGATCTGGGTCCAATCAAAGGTAATGGGTAGGACAGAAAGGCCTGTGACTCCTCCAAACAGTTGGTTAACAACCGGATTTTGCGGAGCCATCCAGGTCACGAATGCAAAAACGCTTAAGCACTGAGCTAAAAAGCCAGGAATAAAATAATAGACAAAGGAGCCTGCTGTGACGATGGCAAACCATCTATATCTAGGCATGTTGCCACCAAGAACGGTCGGGTCTCTCGGTTCATTCTTCTCGTACATGGCGTTCATCAATGTCACAGCAACCAGATTCTCTGGCCATATCATGGATGCCGGGTACACTGAAGAACAGTCAGTAAAGCTCCTGGCAATTGGACAAAGGACGTTGCCAGACCTAGGTACTTGCGCATTACCCCTGCAATTCCATATCCCAGAGATTGCGTCGATACAGTGAGAAGGATTTGGAAGATCAAGCCAAAGTTTTGCTTGTAGAAGACTATTTGCGCCAGGAGAATGTCCGTGGAATAGGCAACAGAAAAGGAGACACTGGCCATGACACCAATGATAGAATGTTCCTTGATGTTGAATGGACCGGGATTCAACGTCCACTTGAGCCCAAAGGTGTTGAATTGTTTCTTTGGCAAAAACCTGGCCCACGCATGGCCAATAGGCCATGCAATGATCTGAGCAACCAATGGCCCAATGGATATGGCAGGCTGGCGAAGTGAGAATATCGTATTCATCGACGCACCCAGCACGACGAGTGACATGCCAATTGTCCAAGCGCGAACCGTGTTGCATGGAAGGTCCTCATCGTAATTATGAACAGCGGCCCGAACCTCAGGATATGGCGAGTTCTCCTCCTCGGCCATTTTAGGGCCATCATCTTCAATACTCAAGCTGTCTTCTGGGTGGTGCGGGTCCATAAGAAGTTCATACTCAGAGCCTTGGTCGTCATCAGCATCATTGCGGGCGCCAGAATCCTCCCATTGCGAAATGTGGTCCTTGAGGCCCTCCATTATTTCGGATCTCGAATTCGACAAGGACACCCGGGGTCGAGGTTTGGAGCCAGTCTCATGGCCACTGGCTTCTGCAATGGCATCCATTACGACGTTATCCCGCAATGCCGACCAAGGCAGCTGGGAGGTAATGGAAGCCCCTGTGGTAGTAAAAGATATATCGAAACAACAAATGTTACATGCATGAGGATGAGCGGAGACAAGGTTCGGTAATATCCTGAACCAAACGTATGTCTGATCGTGTGGAATTGACACAGTGGCTTGAGTAGGCCCGGAGCGTTCGGCTCAAAGGACCATAACTAATTTCGGTTCATGACACTAATCGAACTGAGAAGATGAAATCAATGGCCTTGAACAGACTTTGGAAGATAGATGAATTGTTCGTTTTGTAATGCCACGACACGCGACTGGTCTTCTGCCTCGGCCCAGGTTTGGCGTCTTCCGTGGATAATCGACGCTGAACTGATTAGAGAGCGTATATGTGGAGTTGAATATTTAATTATAAGTTTCGAATGATATAAGTATTCCGCTTGGCTCATAAAGACTGATGACAGCTTTAAGAACACAGAGCTGAAACGGACTGACGGAGTCTCCTGAGAACGCATTGGGTAGTACGTCGGCAGTGTGCTTAAGGCGGCTTAGTGCATCCTAATTTATCATCATGGTACTAATGCAAATATGGTAATGTTCTAAAAGATGCGCCTTCATCTGATTTCGACGCACTGCATTCCATATTATTCTGTCTGCATCTCATGTCGAAGTCCACACAAAATTTACTTCATTGGCTTGATACAAGCTATTTTCTCACCAAAAATAGCCCTTCAGTTTCTGATATGGAAGCACGATGCGACGAGTTGTCGTGACTGGCCTCGGGGCCATCACGCCTCTAGGAGTCGGTATTCGCCGAACATGGTCCCGTCTCATCGCTGGTGAATCCGGCATCATCAGTGTTGCGGAACGACAGCCTCTGGAGAGGTGGAGAGAGTTGACCTGCACTGTTGCTGGCATTGTGCCTTGTAGCGATGCTGCTGGGTCGTGGAAGCCTGCAGACTGGCTGAGCCCTGCAGACCAGCGACGCATGTCCACGTTCACACAGTATGCGATTGCCGCGAGTGAGATGGCATTGAAAGATGCAGGCTGGGAGGCTTCGCGCATTGAGGACCAGGAAGCGACTGGTGTGTGTCTTGGTAGTGGAATCGGGAATCTCGATGAGATCTACGAGACCAGTCTCACTCATAACAGCGATGTGGGTTTAGCAGGTCTCCCTAATCAACGGATTTTTGCTAATACTATGGAAGGGATACAAAAAAGTATCACCATTGTTTGTGCCGAAAATTCTGATAAATATGGCAGCGGGACACATCGCCATGAAGTTTGGTTTCCAAGGCCCAAACCATGCAGCTACAACAGCTTGTACTACTGGCGCCCACTCCATTGGGGATGCAGCCAGGTTTATCGCCCTGGGAGATGCAGACGTCATGGTTGCTGGCGGAGCTGAATCATGCATCCATCCTCTCGCATTTGCTGGCTTTGGAAGAGCCAGATCCCTAGCCACAGCCTACAATGCCAAACCTGAAGCCAGCAGCCGTCCATTTGACGCCAATCGAAATGGTTTCGTCATTGCTGAGGGCTCTGCTGTATGTGTTCTTGAGGAGCTTGAGCATGCCAAAGCCAGAGGAGCACGGATTTACGCTGAAGTGAGCGGATACGGCTGCAGCGGTGATGCGTACCACATGACAGCGCCACGCGAAGATGGGGGTGGCGCCTATCTAGCGATGAAGAGGGCTCTGAAACGCGCTGGGATCAAGCCTTCGCAGGTTGGCTATATCAATGCACACGCCACGAGTACACAAGTTGGAGACAAGGCAGAGGCCGCTGCTATAAAACGGCTAATGCTTGGGGATGAAGGTGTTGAGGCGGAATCACAGGTCACTGTGAGCAGCACAAAGGGGGCAATTGGCCACCTTTTAGGCGCTGCCGGAGCCATTGAAGCTCTTTTCTCGATTTTGGCTATACATGAGGTGAGTTTACAGGTTCTTGCCATGATTGTGATTCGGATCCTAACATTGGGACCAGGGAGTTGTACCACCGACTTTGAATCTGGAACAACCAGATGTCGGTGTTAATTTCAACTTCGTGCCTCTGCAATCCCAGGCAAAGCAAGTCAAAGTAGCCCTCAGCAACAGCTTCGGATTCGGAGGCACAAACAGCAGTCTTGTCTTTTCCAAGTTGGAGTAGGCACCTTGTAGCATATACATGTAACAATAGGATTAGATAAAAACGGCGTCACTCACGAATAAATGATTCATCATGATCAAAAACGAGTACCTGGACTATGTGCGAATGACATCATCCGCACATATTGCCCGACAATTTACACCATATCCATTGCTGCCGATATTCTGCCGGAGGCACTTATCGCGGGATGGAATTTCTTCACATGAAATCCAGCGCGTCATTAGCCCACTATGATATGAAAAATCGCACCAAGTCGCCATTCTGCTCATTTTTGGTGTAATTCATTCCCAGAGCATCAACCTATACACATAGAATGGCCTGTGAAAGCTGCAGGTCACAAGCCCGGACGCTGCTCCGAGCCGCAGTCCGCGCTTCGGCTGCCCGAGTCCCCGCGAGAACAACTTTTTTGCCGCTCTTCAATGCCACCACCAAAACGGCGCCGTCAAGATGCTTCAGTAATACGAATACGATGAGACTTTTAGGAGGCATTGGAGGCATTGGGGAGTCATACCGTGTGCTGGGTGCTTCGGAGCGACTATACAAAGCCTGCGCAAAACCGGCCGACTATCGCATTACAGAAGAAGAGCGGAAGAATGACCAGGTGGAGAGACTAGAAGATGGAGAGGAAGTAGGCCATGCAGTTGAAGAAGGGATTGTCTGGCACAGCAGTACGTAAACCCCCTATGACCGGCCATCCAGTTCCCAAGATGTTTGACTGACATGAACGGTTCTGTAGCATTCAACCTCCCGCCAACGTTCAGCACCTGGTCCCACGTCACCATGCTTCACCTCTATCTGCTCAATGCCCGCATACGCTGCCTCGAGCGCGACGCCTACCGCAACTGGCAGCAACAACTCATCGACCACTTCTTCTTCGAGTGCGAGAAGAAGATGCACATCGACCACAGCATCACCTCCAGCGCACTGCGACAGCGGTACCTCAAGGATATCTTTGTCCAGTGGCGGGGCCTGCTTCTTGCATATGACGAGGGCCTTATCAAGGGCGATGCCATTCTGGCGAGCGCCGTGTGGAGGAATTTGTTCAAGGGGTCGCCGGATGTAGATCCCAGAGCGCTGCTGGCGATTGTGGGATGGATGAGGTCGGGATTGGCATCGTTGGAGAGTGTATCGGATCTGGCCCTGCCGGATAGGGCGTTGCAGATATTGGCACAGCCTGTGAATATCTTCTGGACAAGACTTGAGGGGCCGTTCAAGACGCACGAGGGGCAAGCGGTGGAAAAGGAGCAGCCAGTGAAGCGGACTGCAGAGCCTGCCAAAGCTGCGTAACGCTAAATAAAACGCTTGATCAATTACATGGGTCTCGGGAAGGGTTGTACAATACGGACGACATCAAGGAACCGGTGGGGTGGTGTTGGTACTAAAAGGGTGTATGAATATTACGATGGTGATGCCCCCTGGATGACTACTTGTTTGATGTGCATGTATTTTAACGTATATATATACATGTCTATCTCATCTTTGAACCCATCTTGACTTGGAATATATGCCAAAGGAGAGGAGAGTCTCAATCTAACTTCTCCCACATCTGGAACTCATACTTGGTGCCCGCCTCCTCCTGTCCCCCTTCAGCAATCTCCTCCCCCGTCCACTCCTGCAGCTGCTCTCCCGACCTCCTCTCCCACCCCATAGTCTTCTCCCCCGTCAAATTCAGCGGGAAGAACGTATCGCACTCAAAATCACGATCAATGCTCGTCAACAGCACGCGCCTCGCCGAGGGGAGCTTGAGCGCAGCGTCATAGATCTGCGCGCCGCCCATGACAAAGACGCGCCCTGCTGACCTAGCCTGCGCGTATTTTACAGCGGCTTCGATAGAGGACACTCTGATTTCTTCGCCTGTGGGCGGAGGCGTGGCGGGTGCAGAGCGTGTGACGATGATGTTGAGACGGTTCTTGAGGGGCCGGAATTTGGGGGGGATTGAGTCCCAGGTTTTGCGGCCCATGATGACGGCGTTTTCAGCACCAGCCGGGGCCTAAAGATGCGTGAGTTAGTCATTTATATAATCTACCCAATATGTTGAAAGTAGAAGAGAGAGAAGAAGCTTGATGGGCGCAATATGGAGATGTAGGAAAAAAGTTTACCTGTGGAGGGGTTCGTGTTGTCACGCGAGCGAAATATTGCATCTCTTTCTTCAGGCCCTGCCATGGCATGGTACCTTGAAAGCCGATGCCCATTTTATGGGTCGCAGCAACGATGAGAGTGAGTTCTAGGGACTGCATTGTGATGTGTTCCTATAATGTTGTTGTTGGAGTGAGAGTGAACTCAGTTGAGGTGGGCTGAGTTTGCACCAAGAGTCTTGGTGGCACACTGTGTTGGTGGTGTACTTGTAAGGAGCATGTCAAACAGCCTCGACCACATAGATAATTACGTGCCAGATAAGCTCAAAGATTGAATCCGCATTAATTTCTTATAGTAAATACATTTATGTGATTTTCATTTATTTCTTCATGGAATTCACGATACATTCATTATACAAACACCATATCCTCAAAAGACGAAAACGCTCATTCATCTCACAGCCTAGACGGCCGCAGCACAGCAACATCCTGGAACGGAATACCCAAATGCTGGTAGATGTGGTTGAATCTGCCCCCAAGTCAGTAGCTTCTTTACCAAAAAGCAGATATACTTGATTAAACTCACCGATCACTGCCGAAGAACGGCTGTCCCTCGCCCTCCGCATTTGTCGCCCAAAACCACGGCGCACCAAATGCACCCTGCTCCACGGCCTTACCCGTCTCGTTCTTCAGAACATCCTTCATCTCTCCCTTCTTATCCATAATCGTGTTCACGTCTCCTTCAGTGAACAACTTGCGGCCCCCCTCTGGCGTTTCCGTTGCCTTCAGCAGAGTCTCCCGCAGGTTTTCATCGTTAGTGAGGCTCACATTCGGCGGCGCCCAGAACGTGTGGAACAGGAAATGGAAAGCTGAAATGAATGTTGACGTCGGGTAGCTAGCCTTGATATAGTGCAGGGCACGGAGAGCAGAGACAGTGTGCGCAGAGGCCATGAGATCTTCGGGGGTTTGGAACTCGGTCAGCCCAACACGATGAGCCGCGCGCTTACTGTCATATTCTAGGTATTTGGCTTTGGCCTCGAGAGCCCATGGAGGCCTGTTGCCTTTTTGTTGTAAGTCAGCATGTTGAAGGAGATGTATGTGTGGGGAGTAGAAGAAGAGCAGACCTGAGAGGCTGTTGATGCCGCCGAGCAGCACAGGATGCAGTCTGGGATAGATGTTAGTATTCCACACACCTCCAGATGACACGGATTCAAGAGCACATACTCTACTTCAACGCCATTTGCGGCAAGCGTCTGGAGGTTTTGTAACAAATCCACAAAGCCAACATAGCTAAAGAAGGATGCTGTAGACGCGCGCGCACTGTCTCAGCCAAGAGAACAACAAAGAAGCCAACAACATGAACCAACAAAACAACGGGAGCCAACAGAACAATAACAATATGTATGCAGCACGGCAACGGGACGGGCAGTAGTGGCCCGGACACCTGGAGTATGGCTCAACTTACCTATATCCAGGTAGCAATCGATTCGCTTGCCTCCCATTGCTTCGAGTCCTATATCCGCTTTCTCTAGCTCCAATTCAATTGCACAATACGGGGCAACTAGAGAAGGGTTATAACACCAAGATCTGCCGTTGCAATGGCGTATTATCTTATAAATAAATATTTGCGGCGCGGTTAAGACGGCTAGGGCCCCTTTCTCGGGTCTCGGAGACGTGATAGAATCATCGGAGGCGGGTATCACGGAGTAAGAGACTGCCGAGGCAATGCTCCGTGATATATGGAGAATGTTCACTAATCCCCACGGCTCCACTTGTGCACATGAGCCCATAGGTATGTATAGACTTACTCAGCAGGCTTAAAAGGGTTCACTTATATATATATCAAGACGGGCGTAAGCCTATCGTCGTTTGAATCAATACGAGCTGTATTGTATACTATCTATAATTTTATCAAATTCATCATGGCGATCCAGAAACCCGTCGCTTTGGTCGTGGGAGCCTCTCGTGGCATTGGCCGTCAAGTCGCTGTTGACTTGGCCAAGAACGGATATGCAGGTCAGCTTCAGTCTCATCACTATCATGATGATGACATCTTCATCATTCATCACACACTGATTCCTCAACAGTTGTTGTTGCTGCCAAATCCATCAGCGACCCGTCTAAAATCACGACATTCCCTCCAGACCCCAAATCCCCCGATTCAACCATCACCACCGTCACGCAGGAAATCACCTCCGCAGGCGGCGACGCAACCGCCATCCAAGTTGACGTCCGCTCCGAGCAAAGCGTCCAAAGCCTCATCGACAAGACCATCTCCGTACTGCTATCCCCTTCCATTCCATTTCATTCCCACCCAAAACTAACACAATCAATCCTTCCAGACATATGGCCGCCTAGATGTCATCATCTACAACTCCGGCGCCATCTGGTGGTCCTCCGTCGCAAACACCCCCCTGAAGCGCTTCCAACTTATGCAGCGCGTCAACCCAGAGGGCCTCTACGCCGTCATCCAAGCCGCTCTCCCCCATATCCGCCCCAAAGGCCGCGTTGTCGTCGTCAGCCCTCCTATTTACAGTCGCTTCTTCCGGGGCAAGACGGCCTACGCAATGGGCAAGGTCGGCATGAGTGTGCTTACCAAGGGTCTGGCCATCGACTTTGAGCGAGAAGGGCTCAAGGACATGGCCATCAGCAGCATCTGGCCCGCTGTTGTAAGTCTCCTTTACCCTCTATTTCGTATCTACACATGATTTTGCCTTTTGGCATAAGTGACTGGAGCTTATAAACCTCCTGGTGTAGGCCATCGAATCCGCAGCAACCGAACAATTCACCAGCCAAAACCCCGACGAGGCCAACGACCTCCGCAAACCCACCATCTTCTCCGACGCCATTCTCGCCATTCTCAATGCGCCTCCTTCGGTAGTCAACGGCGAACTGCTCCTCGACGAGGACTTCCTCCGCGAGCACTGCGGCATCACTGATTTTTCCAAGTACAACGTCGTCCCCGGCACCAACCCGCGACGCATCATGCCCCAGAAGTTGCCCAATCTCACCGTCGCGGAGCAAGCAGATGAAGGCATCCGACACGATAGCAGCAACAAGTCCAAGCTGTGATCGTGCTATCGTGATTTGCGGTTGTGTGCTTCAAGGGAACCTAGGAACCAAGGTGAATTGCGAACCATACTGTACGAGAGTTATTGTCCGTTTATGTGTAATATCCATAAGAGTATACATCTAGCCTTCCATGTTGCCCCCCCTGTACCACAACCGTAAACTCCAAAATGTCGGGCATGTATACCACACGCTTGGACTGCCTGTCTGTCGATGCATGTTGTCTTTACACAAAAATATCCACAATACGCTTTTCCTGAACCCTCCCATAATCAACCTACATTACAGCTTCGTGCTGCAGCAAACAGCAGAAGCACCGCCATCGTCCTCCTACACGTCAATATCCTCTCGCTGGCTCAGCGGATCCATGCCCTGCATGTTCTCAATGTCGCCTATGGTATCGTTGAATACTCTCGTCACGTTTCCGAGCACCTTCATGCGATTCCATTCGTGTCGGCTTCGCCAAATCTCGTCCATCATCTCACGGTTGACTTGTTCCAACTGTTCGATGGTGCAACCCGAGGTACCCTCTGTTACCTGGATCAGGAAATTTTCGACCGCACCGTCGACCGACAGTGGCTGAGATGCCGATGAACCCGAGTTTCGAGTCGACTGTGGATCTTCAGAGGTTGTGTCATGTGAATGCCCCCCGGTGCCCGATCTCGATGCCCCAGAGCTCAGCTGTACATGAGAGGAGTGAGATGATGGCTGACTTTCAGTCAAGTGTGAACCAGAAGTGCTCCCTCGTGCTAAACCGTGGGCCTGTGAATGTGGCCACAGTTCATCGCTGGATGTCAATTGGCTCGGAAGGACCAAAGTATCTGGCATGTCGCCATCGTTGTCATTATCGCCAGCCCGGCTGTCATCATGATTTCCGTTCGTGTTCTGCGTACTCCAATTGGATGATCGGTAAGTAGAAGGATCCGATGTCTTGGTTGTAGAGGCTTCATTAATAACAGCAGATGGTGATACACCAGGAGGAAGAGTTGTAACTGCAGACCGCTGGGAAATTTGCGTCGCTCCCGTCAATGCCCTGGAGGATTGCTCCAGAGACTTGGGCGGTGGTCCCATCGGCGATGCTTGAGACAACAGCTGAGTCTCATCGTCGATGCCACTCATTCGCACGTCTGCTTCCTTAAAGAGACGAGAGGCTCCATTACTGAGGCGATGTTCATCCTGTCCGGATCTACCATATCCATTGGATAGTGGACTTCGCACCTGGAAGCGAGCCATGGTGCGCGCTCCTGGAACGACTTCTCCGAGGGTGAGAGCACCTTGTGAGTCACTATCATTGCCTCCACCAAGATCGGACTGAACTCTCTCCAAGATGGATTGCATGGCCTTTCGTTTTCGTTCCTTTTCTGCAGCCTCCTTGGCCCGTTGCTGCTGACGTCGGTAGAGGGCTTCCCAATCAACATGAGCGGTACTGTTTTCGATGCTAGCCACATCAACCTCCACATTGCTAAGCAACTCGTTCGCCTTGAGTGTGCGCTCCTTGTCTCCATTATTCTTGGCATCCTTCGCCAGGGCTTTGATGTCGAACAGGAAGTCCTTTGGACGAGCATAAAAACCGTTGGACAAACGCTCCTCGATGGTGGTTGTTTCAAGATTGTAATAGCACTTCCCAGTTGCGGTGTCTCTCAACACATCGTTTCCATGCTTGTCCTTGACAATCTCGAATGGCCGATTCTCGCCTTGTCCGAGATCAGGTCGCACATAGTTCGGGTCCGCTTCTGCGAACAAATAGTCAATCTGATTCTGTGGGATAACCGGTTGCCTGAATTTCTTGTATCTGCGATTTATTTGATCCATGATGGGCTGCAATTGGATCTTCAGGGCATTCAGCATTTGATGATCCTTCTTCTTCAGAGCCTTGATTTCTTCTTTCGTCGGCGCCTTGGGTTCCGGTTTCGGGGCGAGTGGGAGCTCTTCCAGCACTCTCTTCTTGCGGTTCTCAAGATCCGGAAATTCGGCCGGCTTCTTCTTGACGTACTCCAAGGTCTTGGAGAAGTACTCCATACGATTTGTCTATTCAATGTTAACTCAGCATTCACAACCCAACATGGGCAACACATACCTTTTGCGGCTTCTTGATTTCCATTTGATTCTTCCGGGAGAATCCAAATAAGTCACGGATCAAATCTGGTGGAAGTTCCTTCTTCTCGCACTCTGCCGTAGCCAAAAGGAGCACGGGGTCTGTTGGCGGGATGGACCTCAACATCGTCTGGAACGTAATCAAGGCAACCGTCCCTGATAAAGTAGCATACCACGCATCAATGTTGGGGATATAAATGACACTTGGCTTATGGCGTCTAACTTCTGTAAATAGGCCGACAATGACCTGCTCCATCGGCTATGATTGAGTTAGCAACAATAACAACACATTAGAGGTCACACAAGACTTACTCGTCCATCGCCCAGGAGACTTGGAAGGTCGAAGTTCTGCACATGCAGTCCTTCGAAGTAGTGCAATATCGCAGAGGAGATATAGCCCTGGCCCATACCATGAGTACCAGAAAGGAGGAATCTGGGACGGAACACTCGAGAACGCTCAAATTCTTGGTTCAGGGCCTCGCGACCAAATCCATGATCCTTATCGTCAAATTGCTCATACATGGCCTCCTCCAATGCTGTCGTCTTCTTTTTCCGGGGCAGAAGATTGTCAAGAGCCCGCTTGGCGTCATCCAGCTGCTCATGGAGCAAAGGCACAATAGAGCTTGGCAAGGGGCGCGCGCCAGAGGTGGCAGATCGCTCCGAAGACGGAATGAGCTTCTTGATGGAAATCATGAAGTCTGAGGCATGGACAGAAATCTTGGTCGGGTCAACAAGTAGCTTCTCCTTTGCCGAGTAGATTTGCGGGTAGGTTCGTTGGATGGCGTTGAGCGCTGCTTCAGTGCACAGAGCTCTCAAATCAGCACCACCATATCCCTTGGTATTGTCTGCCAGAGACTTCTTGAATTCGTCGGAAAGACCCCAGTCCTTTGTATGAATGTTGAGGATGGATCGCCGTCCCTCAAGATCAGGCAAAGGGAAATAGAACTCTCTGTCGAAACGGCCTGGTCGTCGAAGTGCCGGATCAATGTTATCTGGTCGATTGGTCGCACCAATGACAATAACTTGCCCGCGACCATCCATACCATCCATCAATGCCAGCAGGGTGGACACAATGGAAGCATGGATCTGTTCCTGCTTGCTCGACCGAACCGGTGCTAAGCCATCAATCTCGTCGAAGAAGATGATGCTAGGTTGTGTCCTCCGTGCTTCCTCGAAAAGCAATCGAAGTTGCTTCTCTGCCTCACCAACCCACTTGCTCAGCGCATCGGCACCTTTGCGCATATAGAACGAGATCTTCTGCCCATTAGTGCCGACAGAGTTGGCGAGAGCGCGCGCCAGCAGCGTTTTACCGGTGCCAGGTGGGCCATGAAACAAAACACCACGAGGAGGAGTGACGTGGAACCTGGTGAATAGCTCGGGATAGAGCAGCGGAAGTTGAACCATCTCCTTGAGCTGATCGATGTGCCCTTGTAAGCCGCCAACCTTGCTGAAATCGACATTCAGGTCAACTCCCAACGGGTCAGCATCGGCGAGTGCTTTACGGTCCTTGATCTTTCCAACGTTAGGAGTTGCGCCGACACCATCTATACCCAGGCCCGGGGCACCAGGCACGAGACCACCAGCGGGAGCCGCAGACGTGGGAGTCATTCCCACATTTCCTGCAGCATTCGACCTATGCATCATTTCGTCGTCGCTGCTGTCCGAATCAACACCACCAGTAGCAGCAGCACCACCAGCACCCCAGGGACCAGCAAGAAGCGCGCCAACGCCGCTGCCGCCGCCAAAAGGGCCATAGGTAGTATTGAGACTTCGGTCCCAGCCTTGGCTGGCGCCTCCTTTGCGACGGTTGCGTGCTGTCGTTGGCGCTTGGTCTTCGATTTCTTCCTCGATATTAACGGAAGTCAAAGGCGGCATGTAGTAGTTGACAGCGTTTCGCTTACGACGGCTGGTTTCGTGGTACACGATTGGGGATGCAGTCCTGGCTGTTCGACGGCGTGGTCGAGAATTTTCTTTCAACTCACGAGCTTCTTCATTCAACTCATCGATGTCGAAGTCAGGCTCTTCATCTGCAGAAGAGTTTCTCCGACGCGAACTTTGGCCGGAACGACCTGCCGATCGGGTTTGCCTCCCTCTAGGCGTGGGACTATCCATCATGTTATCATCATCGCCGCCCCGCCCTTCAGCCTCATCTGAATCGTCCCCGGGCTCAAAATCACTGCTAGGTTCTTGAGTGGACTTCTTGAGGCCTGTTTTTCGCGTAAGTCGGCGTGGCCGTTGATTAGGACCAGAATCAGATTCAGCTTCAGCGACCTCGGTGGTTTCGGCGACCTCGGTAGTAGCCTCGACAGTTGGGCGAGCGCCTCGTGTCCTACGAGTAATAGGCACATCGTCATCCTCGTCATCCTCTGCCGCTACGGTTTCATCGGCTTTGACATCGTGGTCATCCTTCCCAGCATCCGGCATCTCATCATCTGCTTGTTCCTTCTTCTCAACTGGCTGGATATCCTGGGAAAGTTCGTCGGGTTCGTCAGCATCATGTCTGGAGCTAGTCTCCTGCGTAGCCTCTTCGATCGGTTCCGGCATCTTCTTAAGTCCTTTCGCGGCACGGGAAGATCTGCTTCGTGCAAGTGCTTCTGGGCTTTTGCTTCGCGAGTCTCGGGAAACCACAGCGTGTCGGCCGGAGGTAGACAATTCTACGAATTCGTCGGCATCTTCAGTGTTTGCCCGAGTGAACCTGCGCGTGGTTTGGACCAGGGCTGGCCTGGGAACCTTGAGTTTGACCATTCTTCTGGTCTGGTGCTTTCTTGGGGACTCAGCAGGGGCCTCGGGGGCTTCCGCCGCCACCTCTAAATCATCCGGCGGCGTGCCTGCTACCTCCTCATCCTCCTCACTGCTCTCCCTGTAGTTTTGGCGAGTGACAGCTGCTTTTCGGGTCTTTCGGCCTGCAGCGTTCAGGGGCGCATCTTCATCGGAGGGATCTTCAGACTCGGCCTCACCAAAGGATTCTTCTTGGCTATCGGACAATTCGTCATCTTCGATATCGGAACCTCGGTAGCGATTATTCTTCCGGCGGCTTGGTCTACCACCTCTTGCTGGGCGGGCCTTTTTAGAGCTCCGACTTGGTCTGACCTCTGTTGGATCGAAGTTTTCGTCCTCCGAATCGGATTTGTTGGGATCGAAATCCTCAATATTTCTCTTTCGTTTGCTGACCATTGTTATGAATTCACTTATTATATAAAGAGTCTAAGAGGGAAGAAATGCAAGGCGAAGTATGAGAGGTCGATCGATGGTTGTGCCGGACGCTTGATGTTATTCGGGCCTGTTTGAAAGCTTCGACGATTAGCGGACCCGTCCATCAACCAAGAATCGCATTCTCATCGCTTGTAGATGAAGAAAAATTATGCTGCAGCGCGCGCGAGACAATAGTATATAAAAGAAACTCACCTTTGTCCAGCGTAATGGACGACGATAATATTACAATGTGTGCATGGGCAGCGCGCAAATCCGCCATTCACAACAGCTCAACGTCGACAAAGGGATAGGTGAAGCGCAGACATGTAATGTCCTCCCAGCGTCGTATTCATAGGCGTCGCGTCGATCCGAGATGCCGGTGTCGACTTTGCGGCGGGTGCAAAGAGAGGCAGTAACTATCACAGAATCAATCTTGTCTTGCGCGCGTCGCGGGTGCTGGCGTTGAGGCTGCAGCGTTTCCTCTCCTCACGTGCAGCATAAGAGGCGCGAGAGACAGGGGTGGCCCGAGCTTTTTTGCGCTGTGAAGCCTCCTATTGGGCCCCTATTGTCTAGTGTCGAGTCCCATTCACAGGCGGCCCGCTGAATGCCACAAAAATCAGCCAAGAATGACGATGTGCAACCAAAGGATCAACAAGGTCCTATTGAAGCTTCGAAAGGCGTCTCAACAATGTCGATCGCCGCGAGAATTGGTTTGAATGGAGATGCGGGCATTGGGGCATGCCTTTCAATGGCGCAAGAGCGCGTCAACAGCGTCCTTGCAGCCATGGCGATGACAGTGGCCACTCAAACCTGCGCGTCAATTTCAATGTTGTATTGTTTAAGAATAAGAATGGAGAGTGAGATTTTCCATCTGATGGCCTTTCCCCATGTCCTCCGATCTGCCATGCGGCTCAAGTTCTAGCTCTGTCGTAGGGCTGAGGTTGATAGGTTCGTCCCACTGTGAGGTCAGGTGGCAGGCAGCCCGACGTGCAAAGTTGGTGCCTGGATGCCTTAATTCCCTTCGCTCTGAGTCACCAAGGAGTCAGCACCAGGATAGGATTCCCCAGTGCGGGGCCTGAGGCTGCAAAGTGAAACGCTTAGTAGGTGCTAAGGTAGTATCCCGACTGAACAGCTCAGTGACTCAACTCATTTAGGGCATATTACTACGAAGTACGGAGTACTCCGTACTAGCATTACCGAACTTCAAGACGCTTTTCTTTCAACGGCATAGGTAGGCCACTGGCCCCCAAACGCCATTGCTAGTCCTTGAGGCCTTTGTAACTCCCGGGCTTGATACCGCGTCCAGCCGTCGGACTATCGACCGCCGCTCGAGGATACTATGCTATTTTAATCCCGCTACACCGTATACGAGCTTACCATCTGGCATGATTGACAGCCGATAGTTGTCGGTTATTCTAGTTGATCTCCAAGCGTGTGTCCTGATTAATGTACATATTAGGAATGGGAGCCAATTCTCTTACATCATTCAGAGGAATGCCGATCCTGTGTCGGGTTCCACCGAAAGACCCTACCGTCATCAAGGAAGGGATCGTCAGTCATCACAGGCTCAGTCACCACCATACCAACCGCCAACCAATAGCTTTGGGGGCCCATTTCGCGTTTCTCGTTTATGTCTCGTCACCGATTGTTTTCCTCGTGTCTATCAATTCCCCAAAGTCCCGACTCATGTGATGGCCCGTCCAGTCACTGTAACTGGCACGATTAGCCCCAATCAACATCGCCCTGCATGTTTTAGGGATTGGCTAAATTACACCCCAACTTGGCTATTCTACACCCTAAAGATACTTGCCATTTATATGCAAAACGCACAGAAATGCAATGTACCTCCTGCACGACGCACCACTAGGTAAAGTGCATGTAACTCATTAACTTTCGCAACTTCACTTAAATTAATTTCTATTAAATCCATTATCGCAAGTCAGTGGTACAAATCTTCAACATTAAAAATAAAAATAAAAGGAATTGCATATAGCAATAACCTCTTAGGCTGTATTGTTTCTTAAATGTTAAATACTATATAGAGTATATCCTGCTGTTGTCCTTTGCGATAGTGGGCCGTCATATTTGGGTTGTAGTATAGTCAAACTGGGGTGTAGAATAGTCAATCCCATGTTTTACCCAGGACCTTGGCTGTCGGCCTCACCACACAGTTACGGCTTGCTGACTGCAGGTCAAGTTCCACTGTTCCATCCAGCTGGGTGATGGGTCAATGTAGTACTCCGTACGGAGTATTGGTGCCACTAACAGCGGGCTGCATCTGCCGACTAACCAAGTCTTGTCAGCACTCCCACATGATGCGCATCCCTGGGTTCCAAGGTTAAATAAATACACAGCGCCGGGAGGCATTCTTCTTCCCATCCTCTTGCTTCTTCCCTCCATAGTCGTGTCGTGTATTAATTCTTTGTCTCAACCGAAATTCCATCTCGCACCAGGCGTGCTGAGCCCTAGCTGCCTTGACGGCGCGAGTCAATTTACCATCATTTCTACCCATACTTATTTGAAAGAGATACCCCCTCAGAAGCAAGTCCTTCTGCCGTCGACTAAGATAATCACATCTACTACACCAAACGCCTCGCTGGCTATCAATAGAAAGGAAACATCAATATGGATCGTTCGTCGCGAGCTGCTCCTCCACCTCCTCTGGACCTGGAGACGTCGTACGTCGGCACCGGCGCCGAAGTGACCGATCCGGGATTTATTGATTCCCCAAACCTCTTCCAGTCCAAGGTACGCCATTCATATTGGTAAAGTATCTTTGGGATACTACTACATATGAAACGATATCTAACAATCTAATAAACAGAGAGCAACCACATTTTCAAGCTCCAGCACAAACCCAGCGTCTATCAAGTCGCCGACTCGCAGGACGTCCTTTGGCTTTGTCAAGTCATCGCCTACCGTTAATGTCCACACCACCTGTGGCCGTCATTCCGATCAGTTACTTTTTGGTGGACCTTCCCTCAGAGGATTTGCCCGTGCATTCCTGGGAAAGGGTAATAAGAAGCGGTAAATGGGGATTTCTGCCGCCGTTGTTTTGCTTTGAAGTGGAGGATAAGATTACTGTAAATCACAGTACTGACTGGTTCGGTGCGGTTTGTATGGCATGACTTGTAATGATATCCCTTACTTATGATTGACGAAGAACTATTATATGCTACACAGATAGTTTTGAAAATGCTGATTACGACCATTGTCTTCCTTTATTACAGTGTTGCCCAGTTGAGGGGCATACCACCTGTTGCTCGTGAGATCACCCAGTTAAGAATAGCCCTTCTGATCTCTTCTCAGACGAGGATATGTTCTCTTGTCCGTTGCGGCGTAGCTCTTCGAAAATCTGTCCAACAGATTCCCAATCCACTGCTGTGCCTCGGCGTTTGCAAATTCGTATGCTATCCTCAGAGAATATCCGAGGCGGTAGGGCCCCAAGACGCCTTTTCCTACCGACTCGACAGACCGGAGAATATTCTGAACAAACTCTCTTTGGGACTCCTTATAGTCAACGGGCCATTCACACTGGGTCAACAGTTCCTGCAGGATCAGCATGCTAGCCCAATACCCCATCTGCATGGATCCCATCCATGAAATCTGATGATCGAACACCCACTCGTAAAGTGAGTCCGGATCCCTAGATGGAACCTCTTGGGGCATAAATCCAAGTGACTTGAACTCCTCATACCACTTGCCGAAGCTCTTGTGGTTCTCGGAGGCCAACTTGGCCAGCTGTTCCACTCTTTGGGAATCCACCTTCCGGCCTGCCATGCGAGCTTCCCGGATAGGATATCCCCACCATAATACCTCCGGCAGATCCGCCAGTCCCTCAAAGAAGCCATCGATGACATGGATCGTGCTCCTTGATAGTTCTGGCGGGTGAATTAGGTACCGTCCGCGGTCGCACATTACTGTCCTCCACTCTGGATGGGCCAAGAAACAGGTATCACTAGTGGGATAAAAAAGTTGACTCATGATCTGGATCTGAAGGTCAGCCAGACACTTGGCGCAGTTTTATTGCATATAGTAACATGAGTCTCTGTCGCTGGTAGATTGTTCCTGCAATGCAGCCCAACGTGGCTGACCGACCCTAAGTCGGTGCAAGGGGCACGCAGGAACAGAAGCTTGGCCCAACGATGATGAGCAGTCACAAGGGGAACAAAAGAAGTCGTATGCCTACCAATAGTGCTCGAAATGAAAGCAAGATGGCTGCATCAGTGCCCTGTGCATGAGCAGCGGGACCCCGTCGCTCCATCAAGACCGCGATGCCTCTCGCATGCTGCAGCCATGTCTCTGGCGAAGTGGTGCCAGCAAACAGCTTTTTCGCGTCATCAGCCAGGCTCTGCCAACAGGGCGAGGAAAACGCGGTAGTAGTAGTACCTCGAAGAAACAAAGCAAAACGGCGGAGCACAGTGTCTCAGTAGACTTCCACTTGGTCGGATGTCTCAACGTCACTTGAAGCGAATTCAGCGATTGTCCATAGAGCATCCGGCTCTGGATGGCTAGATTGTTATCTGACATCTCTTTACCGATGAGATGTAGGGCAAGCGAGCAAACAGCGCCATCCAACACCACCATTGTTCCCAGTTTCTCGAGCTGCAGGCGGAGGACTGAGAGCATCCTGACGAGCCAGTGCTGCCATCGCGGGCCTGTCGGGACCCCTTGCTGCGGATCTGGTGTTTGCCAGAGACGAACTTGAGAGCTCGCTCGTAGCCGGGACATTGGACGCCGTACTTGAGACAGTTACCGCATTCTGGTTTTCCTTCGTCACACTTCACTCGCCTCTTCCTGCAGAGCTGACAGCCGGTACTGCGCGGAACTCCGACCATGGCGGTGACCCCGTGGCCTACGCAACTGTTGTACGCGGTGTTTTGGACTCAGATTCCGATGGTTGGGATTGGGCAAGGCCGACAGGCCATTGGGATTTGGAGAGGCTACCCTTATGTAGCCTTTGGTGCCAACTCATAAGGCTGAAGATGCAGACGCATTGGCTTATGTGTTCGTTGTCCTTTGTTCGGGTGACGTGTGAGATTCCAGAGGGGTGAGATGGGATTTTGCAGAGGCCAATGACTATCTCTATTAGGAATGGTCTGAGGATTTGATATCGACCAGCGCATCTCATTCAAAACGCCTTCACCGAGATGCGTCGCATTTATCACATCAACAGCTCGGGCTACCCAAAAAGGTCAATGCGCCAATAAAGAAACTCAGGTGGGTGGGTATTGAAGACATGACGTTCGGGTTATACATACATAAGTAAATACAGGATGGGAAAAAGCATTCAACACAGTAACGTAATAAGCCTCACCGCCATCAGACCATTGCGCATGAGTAGCGAAAAAGAAATGAGATAGTTTAAGAGTAGAATCTCGTTCCAAGACGGAGTTTTTTTGCTTGTCAACATACTAGTACAGGGTAGGTAGGTAATGGCAGCTGCCACTTCAGGCAGGTTACCTGTTCGGAGTATAAATTGTCCGTCGCCAGACCAAACTTGCAAGGCCCAACTGCTCCGTACCTATTAATATTAACACTAGGCTGACACGAAACTGAGATACGATCGAATACGAAGTACGGAGTACGATAGTACTACTACTACTCCGTTGCAGCACGCACTAGTCTAACTTGAATAGCTACAACGAAGCAAACCCGAATCGCAGAATGACGTCGATCGCAGGCCGGACCTCTTCCTACATGGACCGGACACCTCCGCCACTTTGTTCGATGCGTACGTGGCGTCAAAGGGGCAACGGGCCGGCTCACCAGCAGAACGGGACGACGACGGGAAATATCAAGCACGCACGCAAGCCCCTTCAAATGATTGCCCAGGGCTCCATGCCCACTCAACGTGTCAGTCCAAAGCTGGCAGACATGGGAATATATTGATATAGATTGCCAGAGATCACGACTCTGTGTACTCCGTATATATTCGGACGTGTGCTCCACAAAGCCCAGGCCTCACCGAACGAAGCGGAGTTCACGACGAATTGTGTGATCAGAAACTATGACGTGGATACAGCGTTGCGTAGCATGAGCTGATCGAGACTTCACCTAGCAAAAACCCTAACAACGTAGGGACAAATAACGATAGACGTTGCGATTCGACCATGGGCAAATGACTCTGTGCGCCACTGCCAGACTCCCGAACTCTTGGGGGGAGCGCCTAAAAATAACCATCGTTTGGATGGTGGTGTGGAGGTCAAGCATTTTGGAAGATCACATGAACCTAGCAGGTCCCTTTTAACAGAGCCGCAACGGATCCCGACAGGTCGAAATATTCCGCGAGGGTACTACCACAACTCGTTGTCTGCACATAGAGTCGCAGTAGCTGTATGTATGTGCACGCGGAGTCTGCATGTGTGCGGTGCCGCGAACTTGATTGTATTCACTCCCCTTTTAACCCGAGCGAGGGGATTGTTTTCCGGCCTGCATATTCTGCTCTGCTGCCATCCTAAAGGCGTTGCTGAGCAAGTCTCTATCTTGTACTCCGTACTCCGTACGAGGTTTCACAAGAATGACGAGAAGGCCCCCGAGTTTTGGGGTCTCCTGGCGATCTCCAAGGGACTAAGAAAGTAAGTTAACACCTTACTGTAAATAGGCCAACGACCTAAGCTTTAGTGTGTGCATCGTGAAGATAACTTTTTGTCTTCCAAGTCTCTGAATGTTGCACTTCGTACTCGAGATGGTTGAAGGTCAGGATGGATGACGCACGCCCACCTGCATGCTAGCACGGATACGTTAGTAGGAAGCACATAATGTCTTTTGTCGGCAATTACGTGGATAATTGCTTTTGGTCCGAACCCGCTGCTGGTTCTCCGTGGTCTGTCGTGCATGCAATTTTGCAGCTCCATACGGGTATATTGCCTCACCTGGCACTGCTGCAGGTGATAGCGCCATGAGAAGGTGGTTGGCGTACGTAAAATACCTACGAGTAGGTACGGAGTACACTACGAAGTACGCACCGCTCATGTCCTGATCCTACGGCGGAGCTGTGTTCACGGACCACGGGCAAAACAGAGAAACATGGAGAAACAACAGCGAGCCAGGATTGGTGGGTGCCGATCCCCCGTGCTCGGCGTGCTGTCGTGGAGATTTCCTCTTGGAGGCTCGAGACAAGTTGTGGAGGCAGGCAAATCGGCCGATCAACAGTGCTAGTAGTAGTAGTACGTAGCATGTGTATCGTACGGAGCATATCACGAGCTGATTACGAATGCGACTGTGATTGTCTTGGTAATTTGGGGCGGACACAATCTCTTGCCGTGTCGTCTGAGCACTATACGAACGAACGAATATTACTCCGTAGTCCGTAGTATCACTCGAGCTGCAGGGCACCCAGGGCGAGAAGGTCTTGGGAACATGAGGCTTGATGGTGCCAGGTACTGCTACCAAGTGCTGGTATGTACTATTACTAGCAGTATTCCATCGCCTAGTTGTACATAAAAGGACTTGTTGATCTCCTTGGCAAGCGATGGGTTAATGCGGCAGCCGAAAGAGCGGAGGTCGTATTGCGTATGTACTGGTACGTGTGCACGGTCAAGGTTCTTTGGAGCTCGGGTGTTTGTCTGATCTACTTGGCTAGTTGAGCCGTGGAGGTCTCCACATGAGAGAGACAAAAGAAAGACAAGAGAAAGACAAGAGAGAGAAACAGCGATTCTAGCAGCGAGAAGAATGCTATGCTGTTTGAGCTTAAGAAGTGATTGTGAGTCCGCGACAAGCGACAGAAACAGTCGCTCCCACGGCTCGTTTGACGTTGGCAGATTGGCCCATGCATCCGGTGATGTGACTGAATGGGTGCCTCGCTCAACATGAACGTACGAGGTTGTCAAGTCCCTCTACGGAGCACCTCGCAGTCATCTGCAGCCCCCCCAACCGGCACACCCCTGGCTTTGGCGCATTCGTAGCGGGCCAATTCAACCAGTCAGCGGCCCAATCAGTCGCGTCAAGCCCACCCTGGTCGTTGTGTGCATCAACATCAACGCGACCACGACAAAAGTGGCCGAGGCTGCAGGGACTAGAGGGGGACAAAAATGTCGAACAGACTTGGGATGGCGATACTAGGAGCAGAATTGATACGAAGCAGATAAGGACGGAATTGGACAGGTGATGCAACCGATATTCGGGCCCTTGAGTCGTTGTGGTTTGGAGGTTGTTCGGACTCAGTGTGGGTGAGCGAACACGGTGGAATGACGGAAAAACATATGGAAAAATAGAGGAGCCTCCAGTCCTTGGCCATTGGCGGCGGCCGTTGTCGCTACGAGTACTCCGTAGAACACCAACAAACTCTGGTCTCTCCAAATTTGCCTTTTTTAATATGTTTCGAGGGACGAGCTACGACTAGGCACCGATTGCTACCGGCTTCGTATTGGATCCTCAAACGTCCATCAGTCGCCCGCACAATAGGTGCTACTACTAGTACTACTAGGTAGGCGATGCGATGCCCAAACTGACCAAGCCGCCCACACCACCAGATTTCCAAAGTTCCATTTCCTTTCTGGTGCAGGAACCAGTGCTACCTCATGGTCAGAATTGTTTAGTTTTCGCACTTGATGTTGGAGACGGCGGCCGCGCGTTACCGTTATTGTGATTTCCTCGCCTTGTTTTACTCTAATCCATGGGGCCCTGTACGAAGTGCTGCCGGATGGCCTTCTTTAGGCCGTGTTGCCAGAGCCTTGCCCCCTAACAGAAGATTGTTAGGGGTGTGCTCCACCCCAGCTTGCCCGCTAGCCTGGCTAAACTGACCCTGGCCAGGCCCGGCCGTTGCCACTGTTCTGCTGTGCCCAGTGCTCACCCTCTCCTCGACTTTTTTGCTCCACGAGGGCCAAGTCCTTCTTCTCCTCAGCCCATCACCACCACCACCACCACGAACCATCGCGGCTCGTCGACTTTCACTCTCTTTTTCGTTTTTTTTTTCTCTTCTCGTCCCCCATCTCCAGTCTCACTTCTCCTTCTGCTTCTTGATCCTCCCCGTTTCTCCCTCGCCGCCGCCTCTTTGCCCTCGTCCGGCACGCCTTCCTAGCCAATCTCGCCGTGCCCCCTTTCCCATCAACTTCGCATCCGAGCCCCGACTTGCCCTTTTACATTTCCCTCCCTTCTCCTCTAAGCGTTGCCTTGCGTTGCGTTGCCTTACGTTGCACACACGTCGACCTGCCCGACCGCATTGTCTTTTGTCCTTCGCCTTCGCCTCTGCCTTTCCTTCTCTCTGGTGACCTCGCCGGCCGGAAGCTCGTCCTCGCTCGTCTCTCCACTACTGGGTCCGTAATACCTCAGACACTCCCAACTCTCAAAGTTGTTACAGTCCTCAATACGAACGGCCGATATCCACGCGATTCCCATGTTTCTGCGCAGTTAGTTAGGGGTTCAACGTGTCTCCTGTGACACTTGATCTTGCTGCTCGACGAGTTCGCACGTCTGCCTTGTAATAGTCGAGAGTTGCCTCACGGTGACAGTGAGCACCTCATTCGACACAAGCACTCCTTATCGTCCTTGGCCGCTGGCGTCCTTTGACACAGTCGTCGTCATACAGTCGCTGTTCCTTCTTCAACAACTTCAACATATCGAAACGAACTAAACAATTTGTGTCCGTTTCCGCCTTTAGATCTCTTCCAGAAAACAAAAAAAGGTTCGACAACGTTCAATGAATACCTATTCTTTTCTTTGCGCCGTTGTTTCAGCCTTCGTTTCGTCCACGATCTGCATTCAAACGTTTTGCAATACCTTCTGAGAATACCACTAACGCGGGAGTGCCAGTATTTGCCTTCCCTCAGTCGCATCTCGGATCGTCACAGCTTGCCTGTACAAACCTCTGCACTAGCCCACAGCGCTTACGATCGAGTCGATTTGTCGGAAAGAAACGAGAGAATTGAACGGATTGTACCGCATCCGCCGCAGCCCCAAGTCTGCGAAAAAATATGGCTGCTTTGGTCCAAACGTATCAGCAGCAAACTGGTACAGTAACAATGCTTCAGGGCCGAGCGACTCCCGCCTCTGGTATGATGCCGGTCAGCCAATCGAACCCAAATCATCAGCATATGGGATCCTCGTCTCATGCACCCAGGTCTGCCTATCAGGGTGGTAGCTCTGCCTTTCGAGGGAACAGTGTCCCTGTTCAGCCGTATGCTTTCACCACCACACCAACTCTGAATCAAGGCATGCAGTGGCAACAATATGGTGCCTATAGGACAAACTCGTCGCAGGCCGTTCCTTCTATCCAAAACTATGATCCAAACATGCAACGTGCCCATCGAGCAAATGTCTCCGTTACAAACATGGCATTGATCCCTTCGTTTGGCACCGGCCACGGCGGTTCTCGAGATGATTTGGCCATGTCCCAAACGCGAAATACGGCGCCCGCATCCCGACCACCTCCAACACAGTTGTCTAGTGCTTCTCAAATGTCGCTGTCTCTTGGAGGGCTATCGTCGAAGAATGCGCCTGATCGGTATAGGAGGCCAACTGGTCAGCCCAGTAGTCAGAACACTCAGCATAGTCGATCGCAAAGTTCAACACTTCCTTCAAGCATGTCGCCCGGCAAGACCAACCAACCCTATCTCACACCGGGAGGTTCGAGATCGGTACCGAATCTCTCCGCGGCCTATGGATTAGTCCCCGGCTCATCGATAGACGACACACATTTATATCGAAGACCATCTCCAGACGAGTCCAAGAGGATGCGGAGACGAAGTGTCCATGCGATAGAGTCAATTGACACTTCTCGACAAAGTTTTAAACCTGCAGAGCAGGTAATGAGCCACCAAAATGCCTCAAAGGCTCCGGTGCACGCTCGCAAGGGTAGTTCTGACAGTATTTCATCTACCCGGAGCAGCCGTTCTCGAACACCCTCGGTGAGTTTGATCCTTGCCCAGTTTGTCTTTGCAATGCGACGTCGTGCTAATATGATTTCGTATTCAGTTTACCAACCGCAATGGATCCCCTTCCGTTGGTAATACCTCCGACGAAGCGAATTCGAAGAACGACCAGCTGAAGGTGGGCAGTGCTCCTGCGCGAGGCTCATCTTCAGATGGGTCCAAACGGGCGCTGACTCCATCCCCCCTGTCAAAACCTGCCACAATGGCAAATGATTCGACCGGGAATTCGTCTCCGTCTGCTCCTGGCTCTTCTGGGTCGCCTGCTAAGAACTTCAGTTCACCAGCGGCACAGCAGCTTGCGGCTATTAATGATAAAGGCGGCAAGGGAAAAACCAAGACCTCAAGACTCCGTCGAGCCTTTTCATTTGGAAGTGCAGCAGAGTTTCGCAAGGCTGCGGATACTGATGAGGATGGTGATAAGTTGGAGCCATCTAAGCTTCGCAAAGATCCCTCTGCTGATGACGCCTATGATGCAGAGCAAGCTCTCATCGCTGAGGCACAAGAAGCTGCAGGCATTGGCAGCAGCATATATGGCGGTCGTTTCTTTGGTTCTACTGACAATATCTCTGTCTCATCGACAGCATCGTCGGCCTCAATCATGATCCGGAAGATGGGTCGGGGTATGAAGAAGAGTACTCGTTCACTCGTTGGCCTCTTCCGACCAAAATCCGTGATAGGCGTGCCTGCTGTGGAACCAGTTGCTCCCGAGGCTAGCCAGGCTTCCGTGTCAATGATTACGGTGGAAGCCGAGACTCAGAGGGTGAATGTGACTCCTGATCCCCAGGCTGGTAGGGGTGGTACAGGATTCCCCCGTCTTGAACGAAACTCGCTTGATGCGGCACAGATTCCAGAGGTTGGCCCGGAGCGACTTGGAAGCTCAGGCACTGATAATTCTACACCGCGGAAGAGTATCGTGGGCGGCGAGAAGGAACGGGCGGAAGTTCTTGCGGCTGTTCGCAAGGGCATTTTGAAGCGTAAGGATCTTAAGTTCTGTGATTGTGTTAGTAGCATGACTAACATGGGTTTTAGGTTCCACTAGCCCATCCATTCGACCAGCAGAATCTCCTGACTTGATTCTGCCCACTTTACCGGCAATTGCAGATTCGCCTAGTTCAAGTGCCCCAAGCACGCCCAATGATGAAGCTCACGGTCATAGAAGGACTGGTTCGATCGCTATTGGCAATGAAGACTATTTTATGAGTGCTCTACGACTTCGGCAGGATACGAAGAGCCGTCCTGGCACGCCTCAAACAGGTGCTAAGCGAAATGCCACCTTTTCGCCCCGAATTATCTTTTACGATACATGGCCCAGCCAAGAGTACGATCGCCGGGGTGATGTTGCTACGTGCAATCGACTCACTCCAATGCTCGCTCAGCAAATCAAGGAGGAGCTGAATACTTTCAAGATGGTAGGTTCAGGTCCTGCTCCTTGTGTTCTTCACATGCTAATGCCGCTGTAGGAAATGGAAGTCCACGAGAATTCTAAGATTTATACGCATTTCTTCTGATAATATCACCCGATGGACAAGATCTTCTCAGCTGATACATTTCTCTATTACATTGGGTCACATTGCCCTAACCATGTATTCCTTCACATTTACCATTTTCGGCGTTTAGGGAGAGCATCGCAGGGTGTCACGGGCGTTTTGTCACTCCACCTCACTACATGTCATGCGGGATCAAACCCAAGACTCATACATCTCATTAATATTCCGGCTAGTCCATGGAGCGGGACGGACGTGGCAACCTGGCGTAGGACCTGAAAATACGGCCTGGTTTGTCGCGTGCCAGTGATGAATATCTCTTTCACCAACTAGCGGCCCGTTGGCTTGAGGGTTGAGGATGAAAAAGGCAACATGTTACATGATGCGATGCCACGTTGGCGCAAGATAGGGATTGGGGTTGACTGTTCAGACAAGCGCTTTCAGATATGGCCGTCTATAATTGATTGGAACGTCGCAATATAGGCCAACAACTTGTGTTTTATTCTGCTCTGTTGTTTATAAGAGGTGTCTATAGCTGGTCGACTACTAAGCGGTCGTCCACAAGAAATGTGCTAGTGCCACCTATCCGCCATGCTCCCATGGGGTTTACTAGGACTAGCCTTGCTAGCACCTGAGCCTATTTTTAGTTCTGAATCGCGGTGGGATGATTAGTAGTAGTATTAGTACTAGCAGTAGTAGTAGTAGTAGTACGAGTAGTACGTATTTGTCTTCAGCCTTGCGCCCCACTGCAAGGCCACTTCCCAGCCTCGCTAATCTGGAGTACTACTAACGGCGCACTTTTCTCAGAAGTTTACCCGCCACGGAGTTCCTTGGAAATTGTGCAGCGCCAGGTATCAAGCAGTTGAAAACTCTATGCGACACCTTTTCTTTGGGAGGATCGTTGCTCGTCGATCTCTTTCGCCGTCCCCATTTCTGGCCATACCGTATACTTCTCGAGGAATTGCGATCATGACTGCGGCGGAGACGACATCTGGGACAGAGATCCCGAACAAGCTTCATGGGAGGGCGTTTTACGAGAGCATTGGGAGCCCCAAGTTTATCGTGGCTCCCATGGTAGACCAATCCGAATTTGTTCGTCATGAGAATATTTCCCTGTAGAAGATCGCAGCGTGCGCTAATTTTTGCAATGACTTGCAGGCTTGGCGCATGCTCACACGATCGTTCCTTTTGCCGTCCGAACAATCCAAGCTTTTGGCGTATACTCCGATGTTCCATGCCCGACTCTTTTCACAAGACGAAAAGTACCGCAAGTCACATTACCAAGCAGTCCGATCGGGATCTTCAGAACCCTGGCTAGACGGGAATCCTAAGATTGATAGGCCCCTCTTTGTCCAGTTCTGCGCAAACGATCCTGCGGCTCTACTCGCTGCGGCGAAACAAGTTGTGCCATATTGCGATGCTGTAGATCTCAACCTCGGTTGTCCGCAAGGTATTGCGCGAAAGGGCCACTATGGCGCGTTCTTGCAAGAGGACCAGGATTTAATCTTTCAGCTCGTCAACACGCTGCATAAAGAGCTCCCTATACCCGTCACTGCCAAAATCCGTATTTTGGAAACAAAGGAGAAGACACTGGAATATGCGCAAAATGTGCTGAAGGCGGGAGCGTCCATCTTGACGGTCCATGGACGGAGGAGAGAGCAGAAGGGACATCTTACTGGAGTCGCCGATTGGAAAATGATCAAATTCCTGAGAGATAGTCTGCCGCCGGAGACCGTCATTTTTGCGAATGGCAATATCTTGCAGGAAGGCGATTTGCAGAAGTGTTTGGACGAAACTGGTGCAGACGGAATAATGTCAGCTGAGGGAAACCTAAGCGATCCGGCCCTCTTCGCTAAACCACCACCAGTAGGAGAGGAGGGGAGAGAATATTGGAGAGGAAAAGATGGTAGAGGCGGCTGGAGGGTTGATGCCGTTACGAGGCGCTACTTGGATATTCTGCACAAGTATGTCCTTGAGAGCGAACCTCCGAAGCGGCGCCCTCTATTCATTCCTGGCGATGACACTACGTGGGTGACGGAGGATGAGAATGCAGATGACACAGACGAGCCCGCGAAGAAGAGGAGAAAAAAGGACGGTGGCAAGAGGGACGAAGTATCGCCCAACCTATCGGCCATGCAACCACATCTGTTCCATCTACTAAGGCACTTTGTCTCGAAACATACAGATATTAGAGACATGTTGGCGAGAAGCAGAAAGGACGGCATAGACGGCTACGAGAGGGTGCTCTCAGCGGTAGAGAAGAGAGTGGCCGAAGGCCTGTTAGAGTACGAGCGAACAGACGGGAAGAGCTTTGAGGAAGAGCTGGAAAAGATTAGCGAACAGGCTGTGGAAGGAGTCCCCGAGGAAGAGAGCTCGGTGGGGACGATCAAGAGGTGTAAGCGTCCGTGGTGGGTGGCTCAGCCGATTATACGGCCGCTGCCGAGTGAGGCATTGGCTAAGGGGGCTATTACTCTAAAGAAGGGGAAGGAGAATGGTGGAGGTGAGGTCAAGAGTGCAAACGAGGTGGTCAAAAGCAAGGAGGCTGTACCTGCGGAGGCTACTAAAGAAAAGGAGTAGATGGAGCAGTTGAGGGAAGAGATTGCCTCCAGCGACGAATTAGTTTCTGGGTGAGGCATGTTGGCTACGAAATAACGAAGGGTGGATTTCAGGGGACATGGCGCAGGTGAATCTGTGAGGTTCAAAATACAGTGGTTGGGTCTCATCAAATGAAAGAAAGGTGAACCCTTGGGGTCAACCATCAGCCCACGGGTGGGAGATATTGGCGTGATAGAACAAGAAGCTTCAGGCAATACATAGAGAACAGCTAGATTGGGTGGAATTGAAGATAGAAATAAATCGTTTATTATGAAAGGCTGTGCAACTGTCACCGTGTAAGTGAAGAGGCGTACGACGCGGGAGAAGATGAACACAATGCACCCTACAGTGAAAGGGATGATGACCATTGCTGACTGACAGAATTGACGCCCAGAAATTCGTCTGTCTGGTTGCCGTCCAAGATCCTCTCTCCACTTTCCAAAATAAATCACTACTGTATAATACTATCAAATAACAATAAAAGTTCCGAATTCTCTATGAGCTAACCACCTCTCTGCGGTCTCTCTTTCTGCCCCCGACTTGCTTAATCTAACCATACACATCGAAGTTAGTCGTTTCCTCGCGTCTTACCTCTGCTTGTAATAGTATTGAAGCATCTGAATGAAGGTAATATGCTAGCAATTCCACTAGCACATCGGATTTCTCTATACCTACTCAGGAGTATTGCATACGATACTCTCAATGACTCGCCTTCTACGGCGTCTAATCCACCCAGTGAATGTCATTTGTGCTACCTATGTATTGGCTAACAGGGCGGGTATTGGCATTTCCCACCGTAACAATAACACCACATGGTCATTCACTCTAGTCGATCATTTTATTCTCAGCCAAGTAAATCAACATTGTCGCGAGCTTGGCAAAACAAATAATCCTCCATAATAGAGGACTGACCGAAACAACAATAAGTCACTTGATACACAATATGGGGTTTACTCTGAAGCTACAGATGTCTTCGGTATTTAAAGACCTCACCTCCCTCTTCAAATCCTAACCCCTTATCTCCAGGCTCTTCAATATATATATACATTCCCATCACAACCTTCGGACTGTGGCTCTACTCTTAACGATACCGCGTCAGCAATAGAAACAGCTTACCTTGTTTACATTTGGAGGGATGCATATCCGCTATTTCTCGGTCACATAGATCCGAAAATTTGGCGGCCTTTACACTAATACCTGTTGACCAACAAAACGCTGGGCACCAGCGTCGACACCTATCCACTTGTCGTTTCCATCATTGCGGTCGCATACCAACCCCTCAATGCCTATCCAAAGGGCTTTGATGTCCACTATGGGGAGACGGAGGGACCCTCTATTACATAACAGCAAATCTGAAATCGGTTGCCGTCACTTGTGGTCGAGGCCGAGAGCGGCACACTCATCCCGTTGATCCTTCCGTCATCACACACGCAGTTGATTCCGAGACAGACGGATCTTCTGCGTCTTTCATCGACACAAACAAACCCATGCAGTCCTTCCTTGAGTACAAGGGAGGGAAGCCCTTACCTTAGAGGTGTTGGTTGGATTCGGTCAAAGAAACCTTTAGTGGGAGGTCGACCTTCACGTGGTATGCGGTGTTGGTCAGCCAAAACAGCCCTGCCTCAGTGCCTGGTTTGGACAAAACCAACTCAGCAGGCTGGATAGGAGATATGCGAGCAATGCTTCAAGAGTACTGGCGTCTACACGACTTGTGTGGTTCTGGATGCAATGAAGCTTGGTTATGCGAGTTCGATCTCGTTCCCGCGCAACATTCAACCGCGAACCCAACAGTCGACTTACCTTACTCAGGAAACGTCATCGACAGCCACGTCACAGGAAAAGGGGCGGTCTGGATTCTGCAGTTGGCCAACAGTTTCCTTGCAATCCTGTACGACACTAAGGACCACAGGGATGCGGCATTCAGCGTGCTATTGAAGGAGGCTGTCCGGTATAGGGAGAAGGCGATCACCATGACCCGTAACAAAAGACGGGATACGGAGGGCTATCAGAGTTCGCTCTGCCCCCCGCGAAAGAGAAGGATCTATCGGACTTAGTCGCCAAGGTCCAAACCCTTAAATGTGTGCGGCTCCCAGATCGTACCGATACTACACACTGCCCTGCAACGCGTTCCCCAACCACCTGATAGGAGTCATCAGCGAACCGTCAACACCGCCACACCAAACTGGGTTTATGTCGGGGCGGTCGATTTTCTATAACTCTCGAAATTGGATCTGTCGCCAAGTGGATTTTAGATAGTATATCTTCAGTACCTTATGATGTCCTTATCAAGATTTACGAGCACCAGCTAAATTTGACGACAACAATTATGTATTGCATCATTGTTCATTGTTACTGACCCATCTAATTTCCCCAGGTAATAGCTAGCTGGTACTATTCATAATAATACATCGGCATAACCCTTAACATTATGGCACAGTTAACCGCCTTCTAGAGCATCTATGTCTTTTATGGTTTTTCTTTTTTTGTCCCCTACTTGACGATATCCTTCTGTACCAATTGATGGCACCAGACTATGAACACCGGGTCTTGTATAATACGGGGTATTCCGTGGTGACCTGACTCGGTAATTGTTGGTGACTGGAACACCGGAGGCTAATTCCGGAAATAATGCACCATTCGTTCCGGATTCCGCAACTTCCCCCTGATCCTCCGTTTCTCACTCCGTTAACCTTGGCTTTCTTGGAGAGTCCTGCATTGCTTTTATTCTGAAATCGGTTTACTATTATTAATATTACGCTGACAGTGAAGAATCATGAATACAGAGACCCCCGGTGTTGATAGATTAACGGATGCCTCGGACCAATCAAGAAAGCGACCTGCCCCCAGTCCAGAGGGTACCTTGCAGCGACGCTCTCGAGGCAGATACACGCCTGTCGCATGGTGAGAACACGCCCACTCCTATTCATTGACACATAGTTATAGTCATACAGAACTAATGTGCGGGTAGTGATGGCTGCAAGAAGCGGAAGATGAAATGCATCCCCGTGGAAGGCAAGGCAAGCTGCGAGCGTTGTCTGGACAACAGCATACCATGCCGTTACACACAAACAGATGATGCGTCCCAGGGGAGCAAAACCAAGAGTGAAAGGTGATTCATAATTAAATCCTGTCTGTGGTGTATTGAGCTAGTCTTGCTAAATTATGAAGTAGTCGGCAGTATCATGCTCTCAAAGCGGAACTAGCCCAGCTTCGAGAAGAATTCGCTGCCTTGTCAGATACTGTGAAGACGCTCAGCTCTCGCGTAAGCTCTTCAGATTCCCCTGGCGCTGCAAGTGCGTCGCGTGTGGGCTCAGACCTCCAGGACACGAATGCAAAGCCTGCACCTAAACAGCCAAAGTTCGTCGGACCCACGAGCTCGGCTTTGGGATTCGATATTGGTCAAAAGTCCTTAACTCGCATGGGAATACCCACATTCGAAGAGAACCTTCCCAGCCGCAGCGAGTCTCCAGAACCCGAGCTGTCAAGCAGATCACTGGGTGATTTGGAGTCCTGGCCGCGGTGCTCTGTTGACGAGGTTGTAAGGTTATTACGCATTTTCAAAGAAGAGATTGAAAGTGTATACCCCTTCGTGGATACGGCGGCGTTGGCTGCTCAAGTACACGAAATTCTCAAGGTGATCCAAAGCGAGGAGTTTGGGGAACAAAATGCCCTTCAACTACCTGAAGGACTGGGCCAGTCCACGAACCCTAAAGATGTCGACATTCTCAAGCTTGCGATGTGCATAGCTATCGTCTTGGAGAAGCAAAGCAAGACTGAATTGACTACCGTTATAGTTAAGCCTATCGAAAGGAGTGCTACAACAATCTTCGGCCCTGAGGCCGATCTCAAACAAGTTCAACTCTTGATACTACTGGTAAGAACCGGCGATCCCCTCTACCGATAGTCAAGACTAAGCACACATCATAGAGCTCATACTATTTCCTCATTGACGAGGATATTTTAGCCTGGCGCACGATCGGGATCGCCGGCCGGACGACTGTTGAAATGGGACTGCATCGGAAAAGGAGTCTTCTTGATAACTTCCACGACGAGTCTTCTCGCCAACTAGCCAATCGTGTCTTCTGGTGCACCTATTTGCTCGATCGCCGCTATAGCTTTTGCACTGGATTATCTTTCTCCATTCCAGACAACGATATCGATCCTGATCTACTGCAGCCGGTGAGTTCCCTGCTTGTGTAATTGTATTTCTCTGTCTAATGGAACATCCCTAAGGGCCCCGAATTCGCATACCTGCATTGCATGATTGGATACGGCAAGATTGGTTCCAAGACTTGGGATACTATTCCACCGTTCAGATCTCCATTGAGCCCTATTCCGAAAGATATCATTGCACTTCTGGATAGGCAAGCGATGAGTTGGATGGAAAGCATCCCGCCTGACCTTAAACTTCGCCATCCTCGCGAGCGACCAGCGCCGCAGCCCAATGTTCTGCACAGACTCCGAACAATGCTATACCTTCGAGGAAACCATACGCGGATTCTAATCTACAAGCACCATCTTTTTAGTGCAGCCAGCATTGTAGCGGACCCTCAATGTGCAAGTTTGGTTATTGACGTTGCAAAGGACAGCGTGGAAGTCCTAGTCCATTTGAACCAGACGTCGGACATCTACTCGCGTCAACAGTCACTTTTCAACTACTTTCTTGTCACTGCAATGTCGGCTATGTTTCTCGCCGTGTGCCACGCACCAAAGACCTTTAGCGAGCCCTGCAGAAAGAGTTTCAGTGACGCCGTGGAAATCCTCCGGGGCCTTTCTCGCCATGGTGCAGTTAGTCGTAGGACGTGGAAGACTATTAGAGGTCTACTTCCTAGACTAAAAAGACTCGGCCTGCAGGAGCTCCAGGAAGCTCAACACAACCACATGATGCATAATACAGGTGCGCAAAACACAGCTGTTGCTTACGGCACCATCGGAAACAATGAAAATGGCCCACGAATCATGGAGTCAGGCAATGAGATTTATGACAGCAATTTTGATGGATCTATCCCTGATGTAGTGCAGATGGGAGACGACCTCATGGATCTTTTTGACATGTTTGGACAGCCGGGAGAGTTTGATGCTTCTAAGGAATACAATGAGACCGATCCAGGAGACATGGGCTGGGAGGGGGGAGCGTTCATGCTGTTTCCTGGCTTCATTTAGGCGTGATCGGCTTCAGGGGCCGGGCAAAGTGCCAAGGCTCTCGGCAATCTTTTTCTATGCAGAAACCAGCCAACAAGGCACAGCATGCCAACACAGTGCGTTCTTCGCATAGCCATGCTTCGTGTCAGGCTCACAAGTCTCCCCGGAATTGGAACCCGAGTCTAGTGCAGCATGGGGGGGGGGGGGGGGGAATGATGAGACGACGGGCTTTATATACAAAGCTTAATATTGGGTTAAGTGGTATCATCGGTAAGTTCTATTGGAACGCCAGGTATAATTCTCAAGTATTGCAAAATAAGTTCTCCAGTTTTTCAGATACTTAATGCATGCAATTAATATATCACCCTTGCATCGGAGCCTAAGTCCTTTGTATGTCGTGGCTATGTGTGGCATGAAAGCCTTATTGTCGTGTCAAAGAGCTGGAGGCCCTTCGATCCGTTTATTGGACCACCTGTTACCTGATCTGGCGCTGCAGCGCACCTGTCGTTATCCTATTCGACAATAAGAACGCCTTGTCACATCCACTCGGTGGGCCGTCAGCCCTGGGTAAAGAGACAAAGAGACAAAGAAATGCTAGGTAGCAAACATTATTTAGTCTTTGTTCCAACGGAGTATATAAGACAGCTCATTTCTTCTTTTTTGAAGTTATTATTCCACTCAACCTTTTTTCCTACATTGGAACCTCAGCTGCCTAGCTTTACTGGTTTTATTTTGCGGAGCCTTCGAGGTGTAAAGATAACAATAATGGCGGAATATAAAGAGGAGATCAAACGACTTGAGGAGGCGTGGAATTTAGTAAAGGCCGAGGACGAGCGTAAACATGCGTTGATCGGGGTAAGTCTCGTCGATCAGGGGGGTGCTTACCCTCCAACTTATATGAAACTGACATTTTGCATTTCAGGAACTGTTCCGCCACGTTAATGACCTGTCGGGGAAGCTATCAGAAGCTCAGATGGATGTTCGCGATAGGAAGGACATGCTTGAGCTTAAGCGTACCCAACTTGATCATGCTGAAAAGCAACTCGAAGATTTGAGACGGAGAAATGTATGCTGAAGAACATCGTCTACTCGGCCCCTGTGTGTGTGCGTATATGAGCTGACTTTTCCTAGGATCACCATGCTTTTGCTATGGTTGTGATTGACGGCGACAACATGCCGGTGCGTCTATTCCGTCTCCTTATCCATATACCCATGACAACTAACGGCAATGAAGTTTCAAGATGAGCTTGTTAAAGAGGGCCTCGCCGGCGGCAAGAGAACGGCCAGTCTCCTCAAGCAAGCCATCGAGGAGGAGATCAAGTCTAGGTTCCCATCCCTCCATGTGCAAGTCGTTGTTCGTGTGTATGCGAATCTGAAGGGATTGTCCAAGAAGTATCGCGAGGTCCTTCCGGAGCTGGCCTCCTTTGACGACTTTGTCCGGGGGTTTAACACAGTGGATGCCATGTGCGATTACATCGATGCCGGGAGTGGTAAAGAATGTGCCGACGAGAAGATTAAGGGTAAGTCGCATAGACACCACGCTCATATCTGACCAGGCACAGAGTACTGACATTTGAACAGCGGCCTTTAGGTTTTGCTTGGGCGATGTGCACTGCAGGCAAATCTTTTTTGGAGGTGCGGCTGACAATGGGTACGCCCGAATGCTTGATTCTTATCTCGAGGACAAGACCACATGTGAGCAGATCACGCTGCTGGCGGGTCCTCCTTTCGCCTACGAACTGGCAGAGATCAAGGACAGATTTCACACAGTCTCGTTCGAGAAGGTATTCAGGAGCCAGAAGCTGCCCAACGACGTCAACCCAAGAAGAGTTTCATTCCACATCACGCCCCCAGGGACACCGATGCCTAGTCAAGCTCGCCTGGACTATGCATCCGCAGCCGCCAAAGCCACGAGCGGTTCAACACCCCCCTCTCCGACTCTGCAAAAGCACTTTGCTGCAGAGACCAAGGCGACATTCCACGGAAGTGTATTGCGAAACAAGTTCGGCCACCGGGTGGACTCGCGGCTCTCGTACTCACAGTCCGACTACTCGAGCATCAAGGATCGGAAGCTGTGTAACAATTTCCACCTTCTCGGGAAATGCTACTATCTCGACAAGTATGGCAAGTGCCATCACGAGCATGGTGATAAACTGAACGAAAATCAGCTGGGGGCCCTGCGTGTGATTGCTCGCCAGTCGCCCTGTCAGAATGGATTGAGTTGTGGGCAAACCGATTGTGTATCTGGACATCGGTGCCCGAGGGAGCCTTGCTTGATTGAGAAATGCTGGTTTCCTTCGGAGATGCACAATGTTGATACGGTGATTGTCAACCAGACCTGATTGAACCGTTTTATACGACTTTGTTGGTGTTGAAGGACCATGTGGTTTTTGTTTCATTTGTTGGCATTAAGTTGGTTTATGACGCGGGTTTCCTTTCCTTTTGACATGAACTTCAGTCACTGGCTTCGGGGTGGGATGTTTTGATTAGATTTGTAGTTTCGATATATATCTGATAAATGGAAGTTCTGTCGTGTTCATATCGTGTATTAGGTATCTTTATCTTCTCTTGTGTGTTCGAGTCGTACGGTGGGGGTTAGGTACTGTGATGACCGCTATAAAGTAAACCAACCCCCAATTCCCAGCCCCATCATTGACCCCTGGCGCCGGTGACGGACATTGATTCTACCACAGAATACAGAGCATCAATCTGCTAGTATAATGTTTACCGAACTCTATGCCGAAAAGATATCTCAGAATACTGAAGTAAGATATAATATGAACAGCTCGCAATAGGGATCAATAGCAGACCAAAACTGTCTCTACACCATTCAGAGAACTATACCAAAATAGATACCCCTACATCCCCTCCTGAGCTGCTCCATATCTAGCGTATTGATGACTATACGGAGCATTATGGCGGTCAACTTTCGATAATTCGAGTCTCATCGACACTTCTATTTCCCATTCATGCCTAGGCCAGGCTTTGTACCCCGCAAGGTGGGGGAGGGGCTGTTGCGTGGAGCGTTCGTGGGGGTGCGCGAACTATGGATTTGGGTTCAGTGGCGTGGGGGATGACATTACGGAGTACTCCGTACATATCATCCACCTCCTCCGAACCATTACTATTTCACAGATCTTCCTATATCTTTCATTTTTTCCCCCTTTAATCCTGTTTGTATACGTGTACAAGTAGGGGATTTTATGAAGTGAGTCCATGTTACTTTGTAGATGGCCCCTCTACCATTCACTCACAAGCGTATAGGAAGAGGACAGAGTAGGGCAATACCACCAGCTCACCATTCACCATCATGTCTCATTCTAGGATCGAAATTGGCACTGGCTGGTCCTTCAGGCAGCAGGATGGTCCTTCACAAGAATGGCTTCCCGTGGCCAAAGTTCCAACTCAGGTGCACATGGATCTTCTAGCCAACAAGAAGTATGCCTATATCCTGAGTATGATGGTACTGTACTGACATTTATCAGGATCCCAGATCCATTTGTGGACCTGAATGAACGCTCAGTGCAGTGGATCGGGAAGAAGGCATGGGAATACCAAGTATCTTTCACTGCCCCTCCGGCTTCATCCAAGGGTGATGCCGTCACTACGGATCTCGTCTTTGAAGGGCTCGATACCTTCGCCACTGTCTGCCTCAACGAGGCTAAGATTCTGGAAGCAGAAAACATGTTTGTTTCCTACCGCGTCAATGTCACTGAACACATTAAGCCCGGTGCAGAAAACAATATCCGTATCGTCTTCGACTCGGCCATCCTTCGCGGGGAAGAACTCATCAAGAAGCACAGCCACGAGCACAACTTCCTCGTCAGACAGACTGAGGCCAGTCGCATCCCTGTCCGGAAAGCACAGTACAACTGGGGCTGGGACTGGGGCCCCATTCTCATGACGGCTGGTCCTTGGAAGCCTGTCTATCTTGAGCAGTATGTTGCCAGAATTGACGATGTCTGGGCTCAGAATCAGGTCAGCGAGGATTTAAAGTCGTGTTCTGGATCTATTTTCACCAGAGTGGCTGGCAACACCTGCAAGGACGACAAAGTTCTATTATCTTTGTCCAAGGATGGTAACGTCGTTTTTGAGAAGGAGACCAACATCACGGCGAATGGCTTGATCGAAGTCCCCTTCAAGCTCAACGAACCGGAGCTCTGGTATCCCCTGGGATACGGGTCCCAGACCCGATACCAGCTCCAAGCAAAGCTCATCCGCAATAACACCGAGCTTGATTCCCAGGCCAAGCTGATCGGATTCCGTCGCACTCAGCTCGTCCAGGAGCCAGACACCCTTGGGAAGTCATTCTACTTCCGTATCAACAACATCGATGTCTTTGCTGGTGGTTCGTGCTGGATTCCAGCGGACAGCTATCTTGCCGGCGTACCCGCACAGCGATACCGGGACTGGATCAAGCTCATGGCTGAAGGCAACCAAGTCATGATCCGAGTTTGGGGAGGTGGTGTCTACGAAGAGGATGCCCTGCTTGATGCAGCCGACGAATTTGGAATCCTTGTCTTCCATGACTTCCAATTTGCTTGTGGAAGCTACCCAGCGTATCCATCTTACCTCCAGAATCTGGAACAGGAGGCGAGACAGCAGATTCGGCGCCTGCGGTCACATCCGTCCATGGTCATCTGGGCAGGTAACAACGAGGATTACCAAGTTCAGGAGAGGTATAAGCTTGACTATGACTTTGAGAACAAAGATACACAATCGTGGCTCAAGTCTACGTTCCCCGCCCGGTATCTCTATGAGCACTTCCTCCCGGAGTTGGTCAAGGAGGAGGACCCATACACGATCTATCATCCAAGCAGCCCCTGGGGCGACGGGAAGCCAACCGCGGACCCGACTGTGGGTGATATACACCAATGGAACCGTACGTCACATCTCTCCTACATCCATATTTCATAGTACTAACACCCAACTAGTCTGGCACGGCGCCATGAACAAATATCAAGAAGCGTCCACCCTTGGAGGCCGCTTCGTCAGTGAATTCGGTATGGAAGCATACCCTCACCTCAGCACCACCCGTCGCATGGCCAGCGACCCATCCCAGCTCTACCCAGGCTCCATGGTCCTCGACTTCCACAACAAAGGCATTGGCCACGAGCGCCGCATGATGACCTACGTCGTTGAAAACTTCCGCCCGCGCCACGACCTCGCTGGATACACTCACCTCACACAAGTCGTGCAAGCAGAGACGATGCGTGCCGCTTATAAGGCCTGGCGTCGTCAATGGGGAAAGCCGGGTAACCGTGGTTGTGGTGGTGTGCTAGTTTGGCAGCTTAATGATTGCTGGCCTACCATGTCCTGGGCCGTTGTCGATTATTTCCTCATCAAAAAACCCGCGTACTACGCTATTTCTCGTGCTCTGCGCCCTGTCGACATTGGCGTATCCCGCACATTCCACGACTGGACTCAGACAGGGTACTGGGTGGATGAGAACTCCGGCCTGGTAACCGGCCAAGTCGACCAAACCCTCTCTGCTCGCAAGGGCACCTTTGACGTCTGGGTTGTCAGCAACAACATCCAGCCCGTTGAGGTCAAAGTGACTATACGCTTCATCTCTGTCCGCTCCGGCAAGGACGTCTCTCCTTCTACCACGACCACCATCACCGCTTCCGCAAACTCCACCACCAACGTCCTCCAGGAGAAGATCCTCCCACCCTCAATCCCCAACCCAGACGACGAAACAGCGCCCTTCTCCACCTCTCAATACGACCCCTTTGTCGTACACGTCACTCTCACAGATGCCTCCACAGGTACCACCCTCGCCACTGACACGGCCTGGCCTGAGCCAATCAAGTTCCTAGACATGCCCGACCGGGGGGTCACATTCGAGGTCTCACCATCCAAGGACCAAATTGTAGTATCAGCGCAACGACCCGTCAAGGGCTTTGTGTTTGAAGAAGTGGAGGGCTTGAAGCTGAGTGACAATGGCTTTGACGTTGTGCCTGGGGAGAAGCAGACGATCAAGGTGGAGGGGAGCCTGACGGCGGATAAGTTGCTATGGACGTATGTTGGTGCTGCGGAGGCGTCATTGGAGATACCTAAAAGCTCACTTTAAGGAGAGGTTCAAATACTGTACGTGTGTTGTGGTAGATTATTAAATTAAACGTATTGGATTCTTCATTTAGTTGTGGCCCCCCTACTTCATGGGTGGCTATTAGGAGGGTGAAAAGGGGTTGGACATGGGGAGAAAGAGACTTTTTGGGGGGGATTAGCAAGCGAGTCGCACCCCATACAAACAAAAATTGACCGCAACTACGTAGTATTGCTCACGCATTCAAGAGACTTCTACAAGGTGATCCTCAGTTTAGAGAGGGTTTAGATCAAACTCGATAGTGAAATCGACCTTTGTCTATATCAGCCTTGACGCAGTCGCCTTTATACTAACCAACAAACAGGTAATAATAAAAAATGACCACAAAATACATATGCTCAAACGGGACAAGGGGCTCACACTCGTCTGACTAGATAGAGGTTTATCTACGCGCATCGAGGGAGTAGCTAGGTACTGATGGTTCGAACTTGTATAGGGGGTAACTCAATGTAAAGGAGTGTCTGGTACCAGCAAATTGCGATGCAGTATTGTGTGCTCCGCATTCCACAATTCCTTGTCACCGGTTCGGTCTTTATTTCACTTCCTTCAAAGCTGCCCATCTCGACATCCCTTACCCTCCTGTCTTTTATATACTCCCTTGGTGGTCGATAGATTGTATGCTCACGAATATGGATAAGAGTGAGATCCTCGCCACTGAGATGATTTGTTGTCAATTAAATAAGTAGGTCGAGTTGCAGCCTAGTTGGTGTTGGTTGTGTTTGTCTGCGTCCACAACAAAAGCCTGTCGTCATATGACTAGAAAATCATGAAGAGTGCTGCCATCCCATACCATACAACAAAATATGAGAATATTGACTTTCATTGCCCAATAAGGTTTATTTAACGCAGTGATTCAGGTGCAGGATAGACAAAAGATGGAGCAGATGCATCATGAGATGAACCAAAATTAGAGATACGCTAGGGTAACCCCTACTTAGGCAAAAGGGAGCTTCTGGGTCTTCAACAAAAACAAGCCCCCTTGGCCTAATGGCTAAGGCGCAAGACTTCTAATCTTGAGATTGTGGGTTCGAGTCCCACAGGGGGCTTATCATTCAGGCGATTCATTTTTTCCTTGTGCTCGCTATTTTTTTTGTAAGTCCGGCTACTTACTATTGAGAAGTTATAAAAGTAATTAAATAAAAAGGGTTTAAATTTAAAAAGTGAAAAGTTTTAAATTTTAAGCCTTTTTACATAATTTTTTTATTAATTAATTACTTGATCTTTTATTTAATTTAATATTAATAATTATTAATTTATATAAGTAAAAAAAACTTTAAAAATAGCTTTAAATTTAAATTAATAATATAAATATTAATTTAAAAACAGCTATTAATAAATAAACTGTTATAAAAGGTTTGAACTATAACGAAACTTAATAGTTTATATTAGTAAAATAATTTAATATAATAGTAAAGTTTTAACTTATTGATAATAATTTTATAAAAACTTAATGTAATATTAATAGCAGTATTATTTCTTATATACCTTTTATATATATAAAGATACCTGATTATCTACTATTTACTTAGACTTTTTAATGCAAGTTGTTCCACTCTTTTATATTATCCTCCCCGATTTCACCGACAGAGACTATGGTCCCTTAGATATAAGCCGGAGAGATAAATAGAGATGGAATTCAGGTGCCATTTGACCCCTATAGAGTGTAATGACTGCTGACTACACGAGCCCCATATACGCGACAGCTCCTTGTTGGGTTGAAGATGGTTGATCGGATAGATTAAAGATAGCCAGACTTAGCCGACTACTATTACGAAGGTCTACGGCTAGATGTGGAAGGAAAACGGGCGGATTTAGTGGAAAACGGGCAGATGTGTAGCAAGAGAATGGGGATATTTGGAGATGACCGAGGGTGGTGGTTACAAATATGCCCGATGGAGCGGGTCATTTTGGGTGGACTATAAAAAGGGCAATAGGAAAACAGCCCGAGGTGGCGGGCAGACTTAACAACGCAGATAACTGAATATAGCCGAAATTGGTGACGCTCAAATAACCCTATATTATGTTAAAAATGCTGATATTTTATGGCCGCGTTACGCGGCAATTCCATATGGGCATTAATGAAGCCGCCTTTTCGGAGCGAGTGTCAAGAAGTAATAGGAGTACATGAAGAGAATGATGGAGTCTGCAAAGGAGTCCTATCCGCTTAGCTGGAGTCTAGTAAGTAAGGAGCCAGTAAAGAACTGTATTGATCTCTGGCCTTCCCTAAAGCTTGGGTGGAAGCCCTCATTTTATACATATTCTAGGGCAGCCTCCCTTGAAGGGAGAGTCACTCTCCCTCCAAGGGGAACCTCGTCCTATCCCTTCCGTCACCTTCCTGCATTCCTGACAGCGAGCACAACCGGCGTGTCTATCTTCTAACGACTGATATAGCACATATCGCTTCAAATACCCCGAGGTAATAGATTGGCAGTCTATTTTTTGCAGATCCCGTTCTATAGTAACGTTAGCATTTAGATATCATAAGGGACTATCATTCATACCAGAAGTTTGTCAACAAAACACACATAAGGAAAACAGCATTTGTTAGGGCCACTGTGTGGGCAGGATGAACCACCAGGCAAGCACCGAATCTAACAGAGGTTAATATAGGTATATCACTATACTCTAGTTACCAGTATATACCTGTGCAGATCCAAGGGTTGCAAAGGCCAGGATAAGGCCGTAGGTAAGATCAGAAGGACGCATAGTAGAGAGAATAATAATGTAGTTGAAGAAGTTTTTAGCAAGGTCGTATTCGATAATGTTACTAGATTATGTTCTCAGAGAATATACTACAGCAGTGCGAGTTTTTATAAGAAAACTACCAGGTATACTCTCACTCTATTAGTGCTATAGTGACTAAGGAATTCTACATTACAATCTAGTAGGTGGATTCCGCTTACTAGAAGGGCATGGTTCATAGTTTTCAGCTAAGTAAGTATCAGCTGATAACAGAGCGATTATAATGGGATATGCATATTTTTACAGTAATTTAAGTCTTTTTTTTAACGTAAAAGCAGCTGATATTATAGTGGGGTAGTGTAGCAATATAGCCGTCCGCGGGCTCGAAAGCGTTCTCGAACGTAGCGAGACAAGGGTATCATGTATGCAGCCCACAAGGATCTCAAACGTTAAGACATTTACTCGGATACTCCGTATATTTATTTTAATTATCCGGTTATAATACAAGTGCTGGTGCGTTTTCCAGAATACTTATTTCCAATTATATGTCTTATACTCTGTATTGATGCTTAAGTCTTGGTGTATTCCACTATGCTATTAAGATCATAGTGTGGGGGCTTGCTTGCATTCATTTAATACTTCGTACGGAGTATTTGTATCTGAGATCCTGGGATGTACGGACTACGGAGTAAATACGGATCCCAGCATGCAGGCTGCGGAATTGGAGAATAGCCAACTCGCCTTTCCCCCAGTGCCATCACATATACATAATGTGGTCGTGGCACAGGTCTCGTATGATAATTGGGCAGTGGGGTTTCTGTTTACTGACAACGAGATAGATGAGAACTAAGGGCATTATCTTATAATTAGAAAGAACGCGTCGTGTTTCCTAAGTACTACAAATTGGCCAGTCGGGTAGCCATGTGTAATAAGGACAATTTTTCCCCCCATATAGTCATGATATGGTATTAACATAGATGGAATTCAAGTACTACTTGGTCTGGCCTTTAATGGGTAATATAAACAGACCCTATCTTGTGCGATGTCTGCTAAGGTACGCCTTCTAGATCATCAAAACTACTCGTAGAATCAACTTATGCATTCCGTATTACTAATCTGGCTAGCTGCTGCGGCTGAATCTGTACTCCATATGTACTCCGTACACCAAGTGCTGTATTCGGCCATATTTGGCAGACACCGATCTATGCTTAGAAAAACTTTAGGCACTAAAATGCGGACGCTGAACCCGGGTCCTACTTTTTATCTTCTATTAGCCTTTATTGCTAGGTACTCCTAACTCCATTTAACAGAAGGCACAGAAGAGAAGAAGACCACAGCAGCGAATAGAGATGGATTCTGGTGATCTGTGACCTTATGCTATGATGACACAGCTGACTATACACTCGGCGATATGCAACAGGTTCGTGGGAAGTCCACAGGGACTCAGATCGTCTACGCGTTAACTCCTGTCAAGGCACCCAGGGTTACTGCGTGTCGCTATTTTATTGGTTAGGATTCACATTTGCCCTTATTCGGGAGGGGGTGCAAGCCTAACGCTGGCTATGCCCGTAAATGTCGGGGTGTATGTATATAATCGATATCGGTTCTGCCGTCGTGTACGAGTACGGAGTACGAAACGGTGCTGGTGTACTTTGTACTCCAAAAACGGAATCATGTGCAAAAAAATGGAAGACATCCAACTCAAGAAAAGAGCTTCACGGGATCCCGTACATTACAATGGATATCCTGTTGAGCCAGACGCCCCACCGTGTGAGGCACATATTGGCTGGCCCGTGATACAGTGGTCGACATGATTAGCAAAGACTGGCGTGAATGAGAATCGGGTGGATGAATGGGCACTAACACCCCAGACGACCAAGTTTCCCTTCCCACATAGCTCTAGGCTTTCGAGAATTCTCACGAGACGCTCGTGTACCTCACTTGTCACATCGGGACTTTGAGCATAAATGGTCGGTGGCCTCTTTGGCCTGTTGAAGAGGGGGTGAGTAAGCGTTCAGCTAGCGCGCGGACTCCACGGCGGTTCTAATGTAGCAGGTTGCATTCTGCAAGCAAAAATGTAAAGTATATTGCTTTAATGCTCTGTCAGATCTCTTTTTCTTATCGATTCTAGATAGAATAGACTGTGTACGCCTGGGTGAGGATGTCGTAGAAAGAGGGGTTCCAAGGATCACTTGAAAGCGCTGCCGAGTCGGTGTTATAATTGCGAAAATAGATAGACTCAGAGGAGGAGACTGAAAGAATGAGAGAATGAGTTAGAGCCGAGATCTCAGGGTCCATGTCCACCTGACAGGCTTCAATCGACGCCATTACATGACCTCAAATGTGCGTCGCCACATACTGAAAGCGCGCGCGAAGGCAGCAGCCCTGCCCAGCCTGAAATTACAAGGCAGTTCGTTTCTCATTTCAGTTCTGAGGGCGAATCAGCGGCAAACTACGAAGTACAGGACGCTTAGAAGGGGAGGCGCCTTCGGATTGCCCGCAATGCTGTTAGTGATATATGTGACCTGTCATGTTAAGCGCTCTGGCAAAAGAGTTGACCTACTGTGTTACGCTACGAAGCACGAAGTACGGACTACATAACAGCAAGTTATACTGGGTTATATGCGTTATTAAGCAATATGTCTCCCAGCGACGTGCCAATCATAGTACTCAGACTTAAGCGGCCAGCACTCCCTCAGAAATGTCCGACTTTGAGGCCCCCCTGGTAACGGCCAGCGCGACACATCTCATATTACCTTATTTAGCCGCCATACAGGGAGATAGTTTCCATGAATGGAGAGAGTCTATTACTGATACTGCGGCCAACTTGCCAAACCGCTATACCGGGCCATTATACCGGGCCGACAAACGTGAAATGTACAACTCAGAAATTGTTGCTGACAACGTAGCTTTCATGCATGTTTGTTATTTGACACAACTCTGCCCCTGCTCTATGTGATGGAAAGGTTAGTATTCGTACAGGCTTGGCCTTAGAAGCATAAATAGACGCTATAGCCTCTCGATAATGTCTTCGAACAAGACCCGACTTCATTCTCCAAGCTCCCCGCTTAGCATTCATCGAGAGCCCACTCACGCCTACTCATTTCACAATCGCCAATATCTTTCGGTCATTCATTGTTCATCTCTCTTAAGCCTCTGATCCTCTCAACTCGCTATGAGACTCTTCTCTCGCTCCAACACTGGTTCGCCCACGACCTCTCAGACCCAGGGTAACCAGACTCGGGCCAAGAAGGGCTCTAGAAGTCAAACCGTGATAACGGAGCGAAATGGCGAAGCATACAGAGGTGACCCACAAGACATGAGTATTCCGGAATCCACAAGGACAGGTTCCTATGTAAGCAATCATCCAACTTCTATTAAAATAGTACCAGACTGGAACGGGTGATCAACCAGAGTACAAGTACTCCAGGCATCTGATGTGAGGTGTCAAGTCCAGGAGGCACCATCAAGACTGAAGTCCTTTCGCGGGTAGCCTAAGCACTATCACAATCAACCACCGCCTTATAGGGAATACCCAATCGTTGCGAGTCAGCAGAACGGGTCGGCTTCTGGTAACTTCAGATATGGTGATCCCGGCCCTGTAAGAGCCTTCTACAACGATAGCAACAGGAGTGAGTTTGATGTCGACTACCACGATTCGCTAAGGGCCCCTATTTGGCCACGAAACGGGAAGAAGCAAGCGCTCACCCCTTACACTGTCGCATTATATCATCCGGCTCCTACCTATACCGACACCAGTACCTTGAGGCGCGAATGAGTCCCTCATTCGTCACAGTAAACATGCGAGGTGAGTATTCGTTCCCAAACCGAGCTCGTCTTGAACCTCATGGATAACCTATATTGCCAGATTGCGCGCCTGGGGTCGCCTTCTGGAGGGCTGTGGAATGCCATAAGGCTTTTTATATACATGGTTGGAATTTTATTCTATGCTTAGCGAGGAGAGCTCCGGTTTCAGTATTATTTTGTCGAACATCAAGCCTAGACTCTTGTTTAAAGATTGTCAATGCCACCGATTTAACTGATTCGAGATTATTGAGATCCAAATAGAGGAACTTTGTTTTGTCTGGTAGAGGGTTAGAGTACTTGTTATTATAGCTCGGATTGATTTCCCTGCGTGATCCTGGGTATATAAAAAAAATATTTACCAAAATTCAGCTCAAAAAAGCTATCTAGCACTCGTCGATTAGCCATTGTAGCTCACTTTCGATCGAGAGGTCATGCAGATGGTGGCATGGTGGTGTAAAGCAACTTGCACAGGTCGAATCTGATGCCAAAGCTACATAATTGCCCTGCTCCCCTATTCTGGAAGTGCAAGAACATACAGTATTTCGGAGCAGCATCGCATTTACTATCTCAGAACTTGAAATGGAGGACCCTTACAATGCTGAGACTACGGTGTATGAGAGGAGGCGAGACGCAGCTATGGAAGCATAGTCGAGTCATCAACTTGCTTTATATGATGCATATATACCCAACACAGCATTGGAATTCACCACTGCGTGAATCTTATGCATCTACGACTACTTGTCCTCCAAAGAACAGTTCAGGCCTCCATGGCAGTGTATACGACATATCACTTTCAGGCACCATGGGTGTTGGGCATTAACATCACAATACTCCCCTCCGGCTGCATATTTCAGTATACAGAAGTTGAGCTGCAGGAAATACGGGGAACTTGGGACATTATTGTATGAAGGACGAGCACAAACTCCCGTTATTGAAAGGGCAGATCCCATTCATCACCCAGGCTCAGGATTGCCAGTCGGTACTCTAACGTCTCCTTGCCGCCAACCCTGTCAACAAGAAATCTGTTTTTTTGCTCATCTTTGCTTCTAACAACCAGACGGGACATTCAGTCATACTATTTTTCTTGGATGTACCTAGCCTGACTAACACTGTAGAGGGTTTCAATATCTCGTGTCTCGCATCGTATACAGACGGCTGGCTGAGACTCCATAAAACGCAGCTTAGGTTACCCAACCTGTTTACATTCAGCAAACATGTCTGCCTTCCTGGTTGCAAATAATCTTCGGCTGGTCCTGTTTTTCATTTTTCCGGTTCTCGTGGTCGGCGAAGATGATGGAGACGAGTTCTCTAACAACCTACTCTCTGATCTTGGACCGTAAGGCTTTGCCCCTTTGTGACGATCTTCTGATGATGACTTGCTTGTTAGGTTGCTACAATTATTCGGTGAGCGGTTCGCGCAGCAGTTCATGTCGCAGTCCATGAGCTGGATTGATAGTTTTATCCTCGCCATCGCTCCCTTGGGAATAATCACTGCCATCGTGGGTAAGTTCTAATCGTAATTCTATGGCGGGCGTGTCTTTCCCCCATGATGTTCCTGCTTATGCCACGTCTCCATCCAAATATAGAGACGAGCATCTGGCTGTATATCTGACAAGCTGCGCGTGTGCCAAATAGGTGCTATAAGAGTCGGGGGACCTTCGTGGCTAAGAGCAGTTATTGGGAGAGCCCGTGAGAACAAGGGTGTGGCTGAGATTGAGTTGATGTCTTCTACATCCGATGAAGGTAAGTTGGCATCATGAAGCAAAATTAGTCCCAGATAACGCCTTTGACCAAATACCTAGTGTGCGAACTGTGGAATGGACAGACGATTGTGAGAACTATGGGAAAGGTATGCACAAGTATTCATGTATCCTGCAAAGTTGGGTTACTGACTGCAGTTGAATCCTTAGCCACAAGTTCTACAGGTCGTCTATTATCTAGAGGACGAAAACGATGAGGCCAGCTTCCGATTATGCTCGGTCGAAGAACTTTCTCAGGTCGACACTGTGGGTAAGTGTTCCGCTCCAATCATCATGTTTTGAAGCCCATTCATTCAAGCCTGGTAGGTATTGCTCGCCTTCAGCGAATATCACAAAGTACACACCCCCGAACATCAACTGCCGGAGACGAAGATATTGAACGGTGGACCCCTAGACAACCAGCCACCGGCTCTGGTGAGGCCTTCCGACCGCCTTTGGCGAAGACTTTGCGCGAACTAGGCACCTATGCACCCAATATATCTCTTAACAACACACCCGAAAGGGCCCAACTCGAGCTTTGGGCGTGGGCGCTCTGTGGAATAATTATCCAAAGCTCAGTTTTAGTACTTGCTTTCCTCGTCACCCAGTACCTGCAGCTAGAAAAGGCAGGTCAGCCGGTGAAAGGGTACGCACTGCCGTTGATCATTTTAGGCACACTGCTTCTGGGACTGGGGATGTTCTGCTGTGCGTCCGTTGTGGAAAAGGGTTCTAAAGAGAAACGATGGTGTCCAGATGGCAAATACCACGGCAAAAAGGGCCGAAACCTCCGGGTACTATGGTTGCAGCGATGCCATATTGTGAGCGATCAATGCTTCGACGCCTTCGCGCTCATCGCACGGGGACCGCGTCAATATATCCTGACTTCACACCCCGCCTCGACAGCCCGGACGGGATCCGAAGGGGACACAGGAACCCCAGGTGCTCTGGATAGGGGTCAGACCTTTAAAAAACGTGGTTTGCATCTTTCAAGCGGTTCTCAGTATCTTGATTCCAAGCGGTTTCAAGCTGCTGCAGTATTCGGTACCGTCATCGGTCTAAGTGGCTTCGCCCTTCAGTTTGTTGGATTAAGGGCTAGTCATTGGAGTATCTCTATCGCCCAGCTAATTGCAACGGCGCTTATGACGGTCGTGCGAGTAATGGTCAGGCGAGGACTTCTCCAACGCCCACACGCTGAACCAATGATTCCCAATCACGAGATGGACTGGCTCGCCACAAGAATGGCACGCGACCCTGGAGCCTTTTGGTCATGTTTCAGCGACCAGAGTGTGGTGGATAAGTACTCAAATTCGAGGAAGCTTCTGACTTGTTGCCGTTGCAGCTGGACGATCGTCGCTGGCAACGTCGATATTGACCAGCTCGGCGGGACTTGGGATGATCGCATCGTGGAGAGGAACTCGGTTGTTTACATCCGCCAGATTTTGGGAAAGCTCAGCAACTGGACTGGGCCAGTGAGTGAACAGGCGGTGTCAGTTGCCACTGCAATAGAGGTTGTTATGGACGCGCTATTGCCATCACCAGAGCATGAGAGTTTCACATGGTCTTTGGTGTCATGGTATGGGGAGCATCAGGGTAGGGTCTTGATGTCAGCAAGGTATAGCAATGGGAAATGGAAGGCCGATGCGACTCAAATCGAAGCAATTCTATCCCTTTGGCTCTTCCATGTGCGAGAGGCGGAAGAAGCTCGAAGAGAGGACCAACTCAAGAATCTCCGGTTACAGAACTCCGGGCAACCCGACCAAAACACAAATGATTGGTTGCGTGAGGGGGGCTCGGCGTTGAAGAAAATAGGCATGCGGATTTTATCACCAAACACAATGACTGCTCGTCAAAACCTTGCTTGGTGGGTGGGCATCTCTGAAGCTCAAATTCAGACGGCAACAACCGCTGAAACGCCGAATCCGACCTCTGCAGGAGATAACACGCTCAAGATTGATCGACATCGGGTAATAGGTTCTTTAATATCAGAGGGCCTTCACAAGAAACTTGCTGCGACGGCCACCACCAAGTTCTCATGTTGCCGGACCGACTGTCTCAGAATCAAATTGGGAGCCATTGACTTCCAAGGCGCCACACCCAGCCATTCTGTAGCTCTCTCCGGCGATCTTGTGGTTATCTCGAACCCTCCACTGCAGCATCTCTTTGCTCAACATTTATTTACCTCATTCATATGGGCAATGTCCGACGTGGTAGATCCGATAAGTGGTGAAACTAACCTGTCCCCTACCGACCCCCTGGAGTGGACAAACTTCAGGCTCGAAAACTCCACGATACGGAGAGTTGTTCAGGGAGTGCAGCAAGCCGGTCTTGGGACAGCAGAAGAGATATATACCTATATAATCCCACCTCTCGGGATTAGAGATAAACTTCCGCCCGCAACAGCAGTCGTGGATCTTGCCAGGAAGCAAGCCAGATACCGCGAGTCGTTGCAGCAGTGGAAGAAAGCAACGGAAGCTTACCTATGGCTTTTCCAGACATGCAAGGCCTTCAACCCAAAAGGACCAGTTGCAGTGAAAGCAACCGCGTTGCTCATGGAAAACTTTGGATTTGTCAACTTCTCGGTAGAACTTGGCCGTCAACAGCTGCAAGTAAACAGAGTTATGGAGGAGTTGAGAACTCAGATGCTGGCAGAATTGAGGACAGCCCATCCGGAGGTCTTGACTGCTGTTGGACATGTCTATGCGGCGGAACATCTTGACGGCTGGAGCAGTTCAACTTTGAAGACTCTGGGGATCAGCGTCCAGCGACAAGCGTCGGTTCTCGATGACCAGATCCTTATGCGAAGCCCATCTCATTCCAAGGTGTTCACTGCGTACTCCAAAAACATCCGCAGTGAGGATTTTGATGGAATAGATATAAATACTTTCGACATTCTCGGGCGGACGCCTCTCCACTATTCAATCCTGTTAACGCGCGATCATACAACAAGACTCCTGATATCGCTTGGTGCAGATCCAAATGCCCGTAACAGCCTCGACTGGACCCCGCTCCACTATGCATGCTGGTTTGGAAATGAATCTGTTGGCTGGCAACTTCTTCGAGGTGCCGACGTCGATTCTCGGGGGACCGATGGCGCTACGCCTTTGCACTGCGCATCCAAACGGGGCCATTTCAAAATGGTCGCCATGTTATTAGATACTGGGGCAAACGTTCAAATCGTCGACAGCTCACGAAAGTCCGCCCTTCACTGGGCTGCATTCCACGGCTTTGAACATATAGTAGGCCCGCTACTGAGGGCTGGAGCTCCTACAAATGCTCGTGATAATCAGGGACGAACACCATTGCATCTTTCAGCTGTTACGGGAAGCGACGCAGCCACAATGGCTCTCCTTAATGGCGGAGCAGATGCCGCAGCAAAAGATCGAAACGGCGCATCGCCACAGCAATTGGCGGCTGAGAACAATCACCACGGTTTAGCAAAGGTGTTGATGGAGCGGAGGGGCATCAACACCGACGTGAAGCGCCAAGCACCGTTATCGTGGGCAGCAGACAGTGGGCACGAAGACGTTGTTAGGAAGCTGGTCGAAGGAGGGATCGTCAATCCAAATGCCAAGGATGATAGCGACGGCCTTACGCCACTTGCTTCAGCAGCTCGGAACGGACACGCTGGTGTGGTTGAGTTTCTTGTAACACAAACCGGCGTTGAGACGACCACAAGGGACGAAAATGGGCGAACACCACTTTCTTTAGCAGCAGAGAAAGGGCACGGTGGTGCGGTCATGATATTGGTGGAGCATGGTGATGCAGATGGAGAAGACAACAATCATCGAACGCCGCTGTCATGGGCGGCCGAGATGGGGCATGCGAGTGTCGTCAAGACGTTATTAGGACGACAAGACATCAGCGCAGACAAAAGGAGCAACAAACACCAGACACCATTGTCCTTGGCGGCAGCGGCGGGGCGAGAAGTTGTAAAGATCCTTGCTGAGAGAGCAGATGTTGATCTCGATGCACAAGATGATTCCGGTCGGACGCCGCTATCACACGCTGCCGGTGAAGGATACCACCAGATTGTCGAGTTTCTAACGGGACTCGATAGATTTGACGCTGATTGCAGAGATTGCTTTGGACAAACACCGCTTTCCTGGGCGGCTGAGGCGGGATATGTCAATGTTGTGAAGCTCCTGGCAGAGAAGAGAGGGTGTGATCCGGATTCGAAAGACTTTTATGGTCAAGCGCCACTTTCATGGGCTGCCGAGAAAGGCCACGACAATGTTGTACGCTTCCTGATATCGCGGGAAGATGTTGCGGTTAACTGGAAAGACAAGGATGGACAGACGGCAATGTGGTGGACAGCCGATCAGGGACACGAGAGCACTGTCAAGGTTCTGCTCGAATGCGGGCATGTTGACCCAGATTGCAAGAACAACGAAAGCCAGACGCCGCTGATGCGGGCGGCGAAGAACGGCCATGATGGCGTGGTCACTGTTTTGGCCGGACGATCTGACGTTAACGCCGACACGAAGGATGAAGCTGGCCGGACGCCATTGTCTTTAGCAGCAGAATTGGGACACGAGCGCGTGGTAAAGGCCCTGACGCTGGTAGATGGTATCGATGTCAACACAAAGGACAATGCTGGCCGTACGCCGCTCTCCTGGGCAGCCGGAATGGGCCATGAAAACACCGTTCGAACCCTTCTCAACCGACTTGACATCGATATCAACGCGAGAGACAAACACGACCACTCGCCATTATGGTGGGCTATCGAATACAATCAGCGTATAATCATCGAACTATTAGAGCATCTCTTAACACAAGGCTAGGCTGCCGTCCACCTCTGCGGTCGGCTGTCTTCTCGATGTGTCCGGCTCTATGCGCGAGACTCTGAGGGCCGGATGACGATGATGGACCAGTCACGAACTTCTCATCGCACTGGCGAAGAGAGATGTCGAAAAAGCCGAAATACCTGGAGCCAGCATGAAGCTCTTGGCCGTGCCGCATCCAGTTATCATTCCATTGCCCAGTTGAAATGCACACAGGCATGGATTGTTAGAAGTAGCTGGGATAGCGGTAGTCAAACAGTTTAAATACACTCTAGTGGCTGTCTTCGAGTTTTATATAGTCGGAATTTAAACTGGTGGTGCCAAGCCAACCTTTCTAAGGGTGTCTTCATCCACCACATAACCGTTCTCCATAAGATACCTTCGACTGGCATATCCGCTATTGCTAGGAGACTCAGGAGGCTTTAGAGGCGGGTTTGTGGATAAGATACTTGGATCTGCGCCAGCCTCTTCAATCAAGTATTTCACCATTGGGATGCCGCCCCACCCGACACCCGCGGCGGCAAGAGCGCTTCCAAATAGACCACATTTCAGAGGCGCATTAACATCCGCACCCTTCTCAATCAGCAGACGAGCAACCTCGACCGATCCGTGAATTGCAGCTGCTGCAAGAGAACTTCCAAATCTACCACATTTCAGAGGTGCATTAACATCCGCACCCTTCTCAACCAGCAGACGAGCAACCTCGACCGATCTGCCAGATACAGCTGCTACAAGGGGGCTGCCATACCACCCCTCAGTATAAAGATTAACATTTGCCTTGTACTCGAGTAAAAGCGCCACTTGCTCATGAGAGCCTTGGTATGCGGCGTGTGCAAGAGCACTGCCGAACCTGCATTCTGGACCACACAGAATGTCTGGATTTGCTTTTGCTTCTAGAAGCATCCTATTGACAACTGTATCGGAATAAATGCCCCTACACAGGATAGAGTCTCGTGAAGGGATATTCGGGTCTGCATTATTATCGAGAAGACATTTTATCATGTCGATATTATGCGTATCAACTGCCTCGCCCAGGGCACCGCCGCTCCGGCTGTCGAGCTTCTTGCTTACATCAGCTCCAAAGCCTATGAGCTTCTCGCAGAGGTGTTGATGTTCATTCCTTGCAGCGATTGCGAGCAGGTCTCGTCCATTTCGGTTGACTTGTGAAGTGTCGATGCCAGCTGTCCACCAGTCTTCTAAAACATGGTAAAAACCGAAAGCGCAAATACCAAAAATGGGGTTTTCGATCGGCATGAGGTTATTATTGTATATGCGACTATAGTCTCCATCCTCATTTCGTCCATGCCGAAACCAGCGCCGGTACTGCTGGCTGCCCTGTTGAAGAGACCCGTTGACCCCCATGAAACATTTCAGAAGTTGGGATAGCTGAGCGTCGTGTGACTGCGAGCTCTCAAGGGCGTGAACATGTCGGAACCAATATTTCCGCACATACCGCTGGAGATGACTGACCGGGTGTTGAGGATCACTTTGGTCGGCTGTTGGTTCCTCTTGGCTGTCTTGATCGTCGTCATTGGTTGTAGGCAGTTCCCATTTGGAATAACCATCAATAAGGCATAGTAGGGAAATCTTAGCGACGAAGGAATGAGCTTGCTCCATTGTCCACTTATGCCTTTCCTCAAAGTACTCAATGACCGATGCATGTGGGAATTTCCATTTATCTCGCTGGGAATCCTTGACAACTAGGTGGTGACAGATCGAACGAAGAGTCTCTTCAGCGAGTTTCAGCTCCACATCAAGAGTCGCTCCATCAGCGTGTATAGAGAGTCGAACAGCATCGAGCAGCTGGCTGCTTGATAAGGGCATGCGAGCGCACATCACCCACATGACGGCACGCTGTAATGTTTCTTGACCATGACTGGTCATCTGACTGAAAAGTTCATGGTAGGAGGCGTTAAGAGACCTTGGAAGTTTTCCAAGTCGATCCTTAATTTCCCTTGCTTGGTGGCATTTTGACAGCTGCTCCATCTGGAGATACGCCCATCTAAACCTATTTGGATATTAGTCAACAGTTAGACAATAGGGCTGCACCTTGGAGGACTCACATGCCGTCGCTGCCTTTGCAAAGAGTACTCTTGATTTCGGATTTCAGCGTTTCTGGGATGGATTCCCACCACCCTTTCCTTTCCATTTCCTCCATCTTTTCCTCGACAAACCTCTGGATGTCATCTCGGTTGTCGCTCGCGTCAATCTGAATAATTGACCTAGCCGGAAGTAATTTCACGATGTCTTGTTCTCGTCGACTGGAAATAAAAACCTTCACAGGGCGCTCGGCATCCTTGACGAGCTCAGTCAAAATAACAATGAGCTTGTCTCTTGATTCTGCATCGCATTCGTCCAAACCATCTAAGACGAGAGTGGTTTGAGGATAGAGGTTCACCGATTCTAACAGTTGTTCTTTGCAAGCATCAAAGCCTATTCTTGTACCATTCTTTCTGCTCTCTCGATATAGCTTGATGAGACTTTTTCTCATCATTTTCGAATGGCGTGGCGATGTAGAGAGCTGGCGAACAAAGCTTTGGAGGATTGAAAGAGGATTTTGAAGGTCAATTTCACCTCTATCACAATAGAAAAAGGCAAATCCCTCATCGCCTTTGGGGTCGCAATCATAGCCTACTCTAGTCTTGACACGAAACCGATCAATGACTTTGGAGGCAAGGAACGATTTCCCCATACCCACTAGGCCATGATGTGTCAGAAAGACATACAGAGTGAGATGCATTTTTTCTTGTTTGACGGTACTTACCTGTGCCCTGGAGCCACAGAATTGTTGATGCGGCGACCTGCTCCCATTCCTGGAATTTTTTGTGCTGTAATAGCCACTCTCCAGTCCCTGGGGTTCTCGATTCGGCCCTTCTCCGATGCTGATCCCCGAAATTGATGCTGCTAAAATACTCCAAGGCATCAAGAATCTCCTTTTCCTCCGCCTCCTCAAGAAGGTCCCGCACTCCATCATCGATTCGTACCAGTGGCTCACTGAGACTGCTCAACAACGCATTGAGACGTTCATCCGCATCAGCGCTTCGCGCGTCTGCGCAGGCCTGAGCTGTTAAAGCCAGGTCATTTTCGCACTGAATTAGGCCAGCGATCAGACCCTCAGCCTTGCCAGGATTGACAATCGCGAGGAGGATATGCTGATATCCCTCCGCAAGGCGCTGTCCCACATGGGCAAGCAAGTCTAGCGACTTGGTGTACACAGCAAGGAGCCGGCACACCAAGTCCTCTCGTAACTCACGGCGAGTGTTGGCATCGGTATATAGAACTTCATACACCTTCCCACGTCTCATGATACTGAGGACCTTTTCGGCACATCCCAGAATGGCGGCAAGTTCCTTACATTGTGTGGCACATATCTGTGGTTTGATCAGTTTAACTGCTAAAACTAAGATCGACGAATCATGAATATAAGTAGGTACCTGTAGAACTGCCTTCAAGGCCGGCCAAACGATACCGGATGGAGCAGGGGCGAACTGAACTGCAATATCACCGATTACGGTGATGAAAGATATGATCCGAGACGCATAATCCTTCCAAAAAATGACCTTCTGTCCTACTTCGATCCGTAGAGCACGATTTTGGTGATGTTTTTCGATGTCGAGAACAATCCCAACGAGCTCCTCTGCTTGTGCGCTGTCGGTTGACTTCGGAAAGCCATTTCGCTTCGAAAACCCTTCAATCCACCTCTTCGTATCCGGTTGAGCAGCGTTGTAGGCTCTCATCCACAGGCTGTCCTCTTCCGATGAGTGTGACACAGAATCGGATGGAGGTTCATCATTAGGGTTCGCTGCAACTGGTATCGAGTTTGGTGGAGCAGAATCACTCGCGCAAAGATTGGACGAGACCGAAATGCCTGGGGCAATAGACTTTATAGAGGTGACTGTTCCGGCTGCTGGTGATGATGGTAGTCCAGGCCGACGAGACTTGACTTTTGCCTTCAACCGGATCACTAAGCCGCTTAGACAACCTGTATCGTCCGCTTCTTCACCTTGCACGTTCGCCATAATTGCTCCGGAATCGATGCGGAAATAAAGGTAGAACGTTTGTGATCTTAGTCTCCTGTGAAAAATAGAGTACAAGGTGGACGATTATCAGGCATCGTGTCTGGGAAATGCTGTTCCCATAAGCAATTTCAGCCCAACGATGCCTACGAAGGAATACGATATGCTGATTTGTCCATGCATGTTTCACAGCGCCGTGATGGATATGCATGCCAAGCATCATAAATGTTGCGTACTTCGTACACTTACATGCATGCTCTGTCCGACGCGTCACTGTCGAAATAATAAGCTTGAGAAACTGATAGCAACCCGGCTAGCGGTTTAGATGTGCCATCACTTCAAGCGCTTGACGGGATTATATGTGGTGGTGGGCAGTCCAAGGAGAGCGCCTACACACGCAGTCACGATACGTTACCTTGCCCTTCTTGGCTTTTTGCTTAGCATATGTAGTAGTGCTTCATAACGCTGTTGTGTCAGACTAAGCTGCGTGGTGTAACAGTCATGCTTATAGGGAACGAATTGGTTAAATTGGTTAAATTGAAGCTATTCTGAAGGAATGAGAGAAAGGGGGCCGGAATCGCCCTTCTAGGTACGGAGAAAGGGAAATGAACAGTGAATACGATAGCTCACGTGAAATAACATGTGACAAAGGAACGGTGAATTAGCCCCACTTGTTCTGACTGGAAAAGCGTGTCATCCGATTTTGATTCATCGCTGGATCCTCTTTTTGGGGTACTACTACTCAATGTTGGCCCCCAGTCCAACCAAGGCAAGACTTCAAGGTGCTGTCAGTTCGCAGTTGGTTCATCAGCGACTCTGTTTTCTGCCCTCTGAATCTATACTTTTCCGAATCCCAGCTCTTCCCAAGGCTTGTCATGGAGTCCACCGCAGAACCATCGGCTCAACCGCCGCATACAGGGCTCCTTAGGGATGAAACATTAGTCCTTCGATGGCTATTCGGTTATCAGGATGTCACTCAGACTTTAATAGGGCCTTGTTTATCAGCTAGAAGAAGACTGCAAAAGACCAAGATGATGGATGTGATATTTCTCAGTATTGATATCGACTCGCTCCAAGAACACGAACAAGTCATCCAACAATTCCATATTGGTATATCCATTCTTGACACACGATCTCTACAAGCCTTCTTTACACGCTCGTGTGGTTCGAACCAAGTAATGCACATGATCAAATCGCATCATTTTGTTGTTGGAAGCTCTAAATTCCAACGGAAAAAGTCCAATAAATTCCTATTTGGGCAATTTGAGACAACCACTCTGCCAAACCTCAAGAGATACCTCAACACATTAATATTACACCGAGATATCATCCTGGTTTTTCATGGAGGCGAAAGGGAGCAATGGGTCTTTAAAAGGCTGGATATTGATCTCCATCCGCTTTATATCATCGATACCGTCAAAGCTGCACAACATCCACTACAGCTTTCCTATAGATATAGCCTGGAAAAACTGTTGGATGAGTTTGGTATTCCATTTATCAACCTTCATATTGCTGGGAATGATGCCCATTTTGTGCTCCGATCCCTATTGATGATTGCAGTTAGGGATGCAGAGCGTCAGTCAGAGGCTTCTACGCCTCCAGGCTGGTGGTTACCGATATTTAGAACGATCGCTCAAGCTCCGCGGCCACTCACCAAAGCGGAAATGGAGGCAAAGAAGGGCGAAATGAACGGCTAGGATGAAGCAAAGAGGGCATGTGCACCATCCAAATTCCGCGTTAGAAGCCTGCTGATTCGAGTTGCATTGTTCTGCTCCTATCGCTGATCGTAACCATCACTTGCAGAATTCTTTCAAAGAGCAAAGTTACAAACGTCTACAAAGATATCGTCAAACTTCGCATGGGAAAACATCCGAAAGAGGAGCAGGAAGATGGGAAATTCTCCACAAAAAGAACCGCAGACACTGCAGTGATAGAGACGCAAGTGACCAGAGCGTTTTTGATATTGGCAATTCTTGACGGCCTGAATGTTCGGTTTGCCAAGGAAATGACCAGAGAAACGGCAAAGTTTCAGATGGCACAGGCTGTCCTCTCTGCGGTGAGCGACCTGACCCGAGAAGAACACGATGGGACACGCATTCAAAGTCCACTTCTCGAAGAACTCGAGGGCGTTCTTCAAAGGAGCCTGCCTAGTCCTGCGGAAGGCGATGATGAGACAACAATAGCACAATCCCGTGCTGAACATGTCATTGACTTCATCTTAAGACTTCTAGTTATTGAAAAAAGGGGACTTATACGGCGTGACAGGAAATATGTTGGCAAAGTTGGCAAAGTTGAGCTTCTAAAGGAATGGTCTCTGGGAACGCAGAGCACTAGATTTGTGACAAAGGATGTCATGACTCTATCCCGTCACCGAAAGACGACAGTGTCAACAGCCACGTGTATGCACTTATGGGTATCATGGGTGTTCGTTTTCCCACGTTTCACGCAGAGGGCTATGCCAAAGCTCTGTCGAGGCTGCTTGATGAGATCATAATAACCCATAACGACGTGTCAGTCTTCAACTGGACCGGCGTTGACATGGGCAGTCCTATCCAGGGGCGTTCAATGTACCCTTCGTTACACGAGGCGTATGCGAAGGATGCCGACCGTAATCGTCAAAACAGGTTTCTTTGGAAGCAAACCCAGAGAGAGCTGGACGGTATGACGGCAAACTATCACGACGTTACCTCTATGCTGAGATATGCCATCAAATATGTCAAGGATGAGAAACACAAAGGCATTCCCATGGGACGGATCAATAAGATTCTTCAAGTTGTCCGGAAATTCTCTCTTCCTGCTTTGAAGCTAGAGATTATGTGTTTGCATCAGATAATCACGCATACCGCGAAGACCTACGACTCGGCAGAGAAGAACCCAAAGAATACAGTTCCCACCAGTCCAACTCGGAAGCCTCACTTGTTGTCTTCCAGCATTCGATCATTTCCTAACGGAATTTCGCAGATCAAAGATCAGAAAATAGTATACATCGAGGTGTGTTTAGAAAGAAGTCAGAATCAGAAAAGCCTCAAGAAGAGGCGAATCAAGAGCCACCGAGCCCCCCGCTGTCGACAGCACTAACATTAGTGGAAGCCCTGACGAAGGTTCGGAAACTCCATTGGCTAAAGGGGATGAAGAGATGATCGATGCTTACCCTGATAAGCTGGTAGAGGCTGGCGAGCAGGGCGAATAAAATAACAGGAACACGCAAGCTCCTGCCTGACAAGATAACAAAGATAAAACTGCAGAAAGAAGAACGGGAATCCAATTCACGCAACAACAGTGCTAACAACCTGTCAAGCAACATGATCTGTCCGAATCCCATCATTGTGAACAACGCGGGAATCGAAGGCGTCTTCGACATCCAGCGCGTTATTGTCACGATGATCGACCAGGATAAGCTTCGTTGACAGATCTTACTGGTAGTGGCGTATTGTGTATGCCTTATTTTGGTGTGCTAATTTATTCTAATCTCTGGAAAGGACTTCTATAATCTACTCTGCTCCTTTCTTTCATTGTAACATATCTATCTGGCGTAGGTCCTTTAGGAATTCATTATCCTTTTTACTAGATCTTCGTACCCATGTGATTGAATTTGCATCGAAGGTTCCTCTTGCTGGGACATTGATGCCCGCCAGGACGTTGTGGGCTTCGATTGAGGCGTGAAATGAGACTCAAAAAATGGATGACATCGAACTTGAAGCAAGAATTTGATGGGATCTCGAGTTTTTCACTGCCTATTAGTCACATATATCGAATGATGCAATTAAAGCGGCTTACAATGTTAAAATTAGCAATCAAATAGGAAGATGGATTCTAATAAGCGAGTTATCTGGAAGCCGTTCTTCTTATTGCTAATAGTATAATACATTTCATTACCCGGCCAATCTAGGTTCAATACTAGAACTTCAAGGAAAAACATGGTATACACCCATCCTACCCAGTCATAGTCATGTCCTAACTCCCCTGCCGGCCACGCTTCATCGGTGGTGGCGACCTCGACAAACTCTCACTATGCCGTCTCCTCTTCCCTGGTCCTGGACTAGGTGACCCCTTCTTCGGTCGATCCAAAGAATCCTCCCTGCCACGCTGCTCCCGTCGTGGAGGCGGACTACGGCTCCTTGATGGCGAGTACGAAGCCCTTCGAGGGGGCGGTGATCTTGATCTCGAGTCATAGGACGGCGATCGACTGTCACGTTTGGTCCTCTTCCGTGGAGCGCTGCTCACCGAAGAACTGTTCCTGCGCCTCACTGGCTCAACAGGGCTCTCACGAGAAGGACGCCCGCGTCTTGGTGGACTGACATCGCCATCTCTTCCTCGCCTGGGAGGCGATGGCGAACGACTATAGGAGCTATACGAGTCGCTTCGCGCACGCCCGCGGCTTCGTGGAGGCGGAGAGCGAGAGAGGCTCCTGCTCCTGCTCCTGCTGGCATCTCGTCGGCCTCCTCGCCTTGGTGGACTAGCCGAGTACGAGTCCCGGCTTCCTCGAGATGAGACAGAGCGAGACCTCGAGCGCGAGCTGTTGGAATAGGATCGATTTCTGTGCCGCCGCGGTGGTGTGCGAGATAGCGACCTGCCTCGCTCATTCGCCTTTCGGGAACCGCGGGCAGGCGATCGAGAGCGTGAACGAGAACGGGAGCCAGAAATGGAGCGGGGGCGGGACCGCTTGATAGAACGTGAACGAGAGCGAGAGCGAGAGTATGATGATCCGGTGTAAGACGAGTAACTCGACACTGACTCCGAGTCCGAGGCGTCGCGGGCGGCAGGGGCAGGGAGAGCTGGCTTCGGCATGTTCTGCAAATGCTCCCTCATCTCTTCTGTGAGGACACCCATACCGATACTTGTAAAGTAGTTGATGGAAAATCTGATGTTGCGAGGGTTCTCTTTCGGGAAGAGGCCATCAAGGGTGGGTCGAAGTGTCTCGTCGGTCATTCGTGCCCTCAGCTTGGGCATTCCCATTTCCTCCACCATGTGCTGAAACAGGATTTTGATAAAAATTCGACTGCTAGAGGTGGTTTCGTCCTCATTCAAATGAATGGCAGATAGACAGTGCCAACCGAGAGCGTCTGACGCAAACATGTGGCCGAACAGCATGGCAATGTTCCGGAGCTTGTTGTTTTCATATCGGTGGATCGTCTCGTAGTACTTCGCAAAGGATTGCTCAAAAAGATCACACCACAGACGGTTGATTTTGGCAAATCGCTCGCCAATCATACCAAAGAACTTGGTATATGTCTTCTCCTGGGAGCAACATTCGACAATCATCGAGGGTAATTCGGGCTCCTGACCTGCCGGAAGATTGATCTTCATCAATTTGTGAACGGCTTCTTCCGGATCGGCGCTCGACATGATGGTCAGGTAAATGGTCCTTCGCAGGTTGACCAGGTCGGCGTTGGATTGGTCCTTGATCTCAATGGCCTTGGTTTCCTCGTCCTCTTCCTCCTCGGAGCTCTCGTCGTCATCATCGTCATCGTCCTCGTCATCACTGCCCTCGCCCAAGATCTCAGCCTTGAGCTTCTTGTATGCCTCCTCATGTTCTTCCCACTCCGCGTCGAATTTAAAGATGTTGAGACCATCCTGGACATCGACCTCGCCATCCAGCTCGACCCTGTGAGTGATTTGATCCTCCTCTTCAACCAAGTCCAGCTCCTCCTTGACTGCCGGATTGTCCTTGAACTTGTCCTTTCTGACCTGGAAGAGGACCTCAATCATGTATTGCGTTCGCTTGTCGATGTCGGACTCGTGAAGTATGTTTCTGAATTGGTCAAACACCGCCATCGAGATGGAAGGCTGCATCTCCTCCAGGTACTGTCCAACCTCACGACAGAACCCAACCGCAATTTCCACACTGTCGTCCGTCGGCTTGTGCAGCAACAACAAGAGAATCTGGCCCGCCAGCATCTCATGCTGAACCTGCTGGTTGATCAGGTGCGCCAGGAACGTCGTCGACGAGAGACAGACCGCCTTATCGTTTCGCTTGAATCCCTTACGGAACTGCATAATCAGGCGCTTGATCAGCAACTCACCCACCTGAGGCAGCTTCGTATTGACAATCGCCGCCATGGCCGCGTAGATGGGCGTAAACGGCAAACTCGCGGCCTGCGCCTTCATAATCGACCGACAAAACAATCCCCGCCCACGGATCAAGTTCTCACCAAACAGCTCGGGGACAATGTGCTTGATGTTGGCCGTGTTGACCTTGTTGATCAACCCGTTGATGCTCTTCTTCAGCGCCTCCCACGCCATCCGCTGGTACTCCTTGCTCGTCTTGTCCGTGATCTGCGCCTGCAGCGCCCTCAGTCTTGCCGGCGGAATATACGTTCCTCCCGATCGCATGTTCAGCAGCTTCTCGTACTCGGCTTTGGCGGCAGCCTGCTTCTCCTCCTCTGTTCGCACTGGCGGCGGAGAGCGCGCCGGTCTCGAAGGGCGGTACGAGTCGCCATCGCGATGACCGCCTCGCTCACGGCGCGGAAGGTCCACCTCGGCCGACGCCATCTTCACGTCGTTTTCACGTCCTTTCGTGGCGAAAATGTCGTTGCGATGATCTGTATGTGAAGAGAAGAACGATGACGGGGCGAGACAGTTGCAGTGTCTGGTCGGTCGCCTTGGTTGTTGGTCGCGCGAAGGTAGTATTTAAGAAGGCTGAGAAAAAATCTGCGCACGGACCAACTAAAGCTCTCGTGAGCCACAGCAAGTTGTGTAAAGTCATAGATTCTAGGCAGAGGATCTCATTTAATGCCCCAGCTCTATTAGATCCTGCAAGAAAATAAGACGTAGTTGTATCCAGGAGAATAATATTTATGATGATTTGGTTCTTTCTTTCCCAGAAGATATTTCGCCACTTTTTTCAGTTACCTACAGATTCCCTTTGACCTGTATATGCACCGCCACATCACCCGCCACACACCTCCCTCTAGGCCAAACCTCCTGAATACAACTCGCGTCCAAATTTCGGCCAGCGTGGGCACATGTCCACCAAGCTCGCGCTTCAACGCAACAACACTCACACTCCTTTGAACGAAAACCCAATCACCCCAGACTCTCTATTCTATCTTCCCGCACTCTCAACAATGGTACATCTCCTCTCCTCTCCAATACTAAAATGCAAAAAGCAAAAAGCAAAAAACAAAAAGGAAATCCAATGCGACTAACACTCTTCCCAGCTCGACAAACTCGTCGGCCTCGCCATGCTTGTGGCTGCCACAGTCGTCTTCCTCTACTATACAGTCTGGACTCTTCTTATGGTTCGTCCTCCCCGTCCTCCATGCCGCCCGCGCTTTCAAGGCACTCAAGCTAATCGCCTTCTGCCCAGCCTTTCGTCGATGACGATCACCCCCTCCAGAACCTCTTCCTGCCCAGAGTCTGGGCCATCCGCATCCCCGTCATCCTCCTCCTTCTGGGTTCTGCTGTGGTCGGCTCCTTCGTCGGCATGGTCATGATCCGAAGCAACAAGAAGAAGGCTGCCAAGGCTAAGGCTGCGGCTAAGAAGAAGGCGTAAATTACGATTATGTATCAACACGAAATATCATCTCATGTCGTCGGGCCGAGTGCTACATGGCATCTATAATGTCGAGGAGTTACGAGTTTAATAGACCTAGATGGTGCCCGTATCCAAAGAAGACTGTTTGTTGTTCACATCTAAAAGCAGGAGGCAGCTTTGGAATGGGTATCTTATTTGTTTCTATTCAATAATGAGGCGCCAGCGGGTGTGCCACAAAGGAGTGTACCGTATTACAGGCAACGCATCCAACAGAGTAGAACTAGACAATCTCGAGGGGAGTGAGGGACTCAAAGAGGAAGCATCCGACAAACCAATCCGTGCCTTGCACAATCCATCAACAGAAATGCTCAACTCCATAGAACAGCCAAGCAAATATTGAACCCAAAGTCCACCACCAGTGGTTGTAAATCAGCAAAGCCCATAGTTGCGGGTAATGCCTATTACTGGCACTGCCCTTATTACCTACCACCGCTCTCGAGTCCCCGCTCTAGCAACTCATTCTCGTGATCGAAACCCCGTCATATGACGTAGCTCAGACCCTCTGGTCGGCGAAGTCAAGAACCTCGCAATCGTCCTCAAAGAACCCATCGCCATCTGGGTCTCCTTGGTGTGCCCCACGCCGCCTTCGGGTGGTAACAACGATCTGCTCTGCATTGCCATAGTCCATCACACGCTCCATAGCAGATGGTGGCAATGCTCGATGGTCTTCTGGGCCGCCAAATTCGTCATCCAGAATGGGAAGGCCCAGGTCCAGCTTCACCACCGGGATATCTTGTCCAAAGGCCCAAGCAGAAGTAGTATCTGGCTTTCCGTTGGCGCCACCATGAGGTAACTGGCTTCTCTTCTTCCTCTTTGACGATGCCCTGTCCTCCAAAGTAGCATTGGCAAGAAGAGTGGCCACGGTATCGAGCTGGGGGGAATCCCCTGAAACGTATTCGCAAAGTGTGACACGCCTGTCCGTGTGGAATGGTTGATATGGTGCGCTACACTCAATCTCCGCCTGAGGAATTGTTGAACCGATAGTGTCATCGGCAATAGGGGCAACTCGTGGACGACCTTTGAGCGTCAGGGTCGTCCCCACATCCATTTCAGCGTCTGAGAGTTCTAGATATTCCTCGTGTGTGCCAAGATCAAGAAATTGGCGGATTGCAGGAGCAACAATATCATCAGGGAGGAGTGGCACCCGGGAATCTGTATATCGATTCAAGCGCGACACACGTTTCCCAGTCGGACCAGACATCCGTCGAGACTTGGGAGGATAGGTTCGCACTAATCCTCCACCAAGTGTGAACAAAGTCGTGGTTCGTTTACCTTTGATCCAGGTTACGCACGAAGAAGACGGCAAGGATGAGCTTGGTGGGAGTGTAACCCGGTTCTCTCCAGTATGGCGCAACTGATTGATGGCTGATCCAGTTTTCCCCAAAGAGCTGCTGATGCTCGCGGCAAGTGCTCTTCCACCCGAGGCTGCTGAATCCTTCAACATGCTTCCTGGTGTGGTTGAACTATTGGTAGTACTGCTCTGACGAGACCTAGTCACGAATGGCCTTGCCGCTTGGTATGCCGCACCAAAAGCACCAGAAGCAATGGAAACAGCAGAGCTGGACGGCTCGGATGTCTCAGCCGCCGGTTTCTCGGAGACTTTGCGACGGCGTGGAGGTGGCCACATGAAAGCGCTGAATGGCATATCTAAAAGATGAACAGTGCCTCTCTCGGTTACCATGGCCAGTCGTTCGCCCTGGGGGTCTGTCCAGGCAACTTCAACTATTCGTGCAACAGTCATGCGTGAGAATTGGGCCATTTGCCGGACCTGGGGGCCAATGCTGTCGTTTGGAGATATCGACGAGTGCAGAGGCGAGGAGTGGGTATGTTGAATACGCAGCAGATCCCACACAGTCTGCACATCTCCCTTGCTACTGGCCGTAAACAAGGCCAGTGAAGAAGGCGAGAATGACAGAAAGCTACATCCGAGGGGTGCAGCGAACGTAGCAAGAGGATGAATCGAAGGCGATGCCGGAAGTGCACCGACATCCAGAATGGACACCAGTCCAGGGTCTTTGGTTGAAGCTTGGCCAGATGCACCGTGTGTAGGAGGGAACTGTGCCGAATCGCCACGGGGGGAGCGTGTGCCTACCCACTGCTGAGGAGGCGACCGAGCTTGCTGTTGCTGTGACTGTGGACTGGACGACCTATTCCAGTACGCGTTCCAGGCTTGCAAGCCTTGCTGTCCGACCCATTTCGCGCCCTGAATGAGTTCTTGCGTTGTTTCACGCATGATCTTGTTGACGACGCTGTCTGAGATGGGCTGATCCACAGCGGAGGTGACTTGAGGAAGATGGGGTGGTGTGAGGGAAGTCACACCGGCACCTCGTCCCAGGATGGGCACAGGGAGGTGTGCCCTGATGGAGATGTGTGATGACGGGGAAGCTGGGCAGTATGCAATTCTTCGCCCGTTGAGTGAGAATATCGGCGTCGGCGGATTTGGTCGAGGCGATGTACCGAGAGAGGTCACCTTATCGCTCTCTTCGGGAACGTCTCCACGTTGGCTCTGTTGGAGACAGGTCCAGAGCTTGCTTGTACAAGCAAAAATATGTCCATTTTGAGCCTCCAGAAGCTGTAGGTATATCCAGCACTCGCCAGTAGTACCGGAGCATACCGCCACAGTTCCTGCATCCGCATTGATAGTGAATGCACCAGTCGGAGGTGGGGGTTGAAACAGCGGGCTTGTCAAGGAAACCTCAGCGTTAACAGACACTGTCGGGGCTTGCAAGAGGACGTCGACCAGCTTGTTTGTCCTAAGAGAATAAACCTCAACTGCTGTTTGATAGGCCTCGATGCCTTGGCCTTGTCGTCCCTGAGGACCGTCCTGATGCGTATAGACGGAGCGGGGACTTGCAGTACCGTCGACCTTTGCCGCAGCATCATCGTCATCTTGGTGACCAGCCTCCCCTGGGCGTGGAGGGAGTACGGGGCCATGCACAACTACTACCACCAAAGGAAAGATAGAATTCTTTTCACCGCCAACGGTCCACGGCAGGATCTTTGCGTAATGCACCCCTCCACGAAGCCCCTTTAGACCAGCAACATGTTCCAACCCCCTCTTGCTGACGGCATACACCTCCAAGCCTCCCTGATGTCCAGCCAAGATGACGTTATCCGCGCCAGCAGCACTGGAAGGTGTCGGAAGTCTATCAAAGCCGAAGAAGAGCCCCTGTTCCCCTGCCTTCATGCCGGACTGTGGTTTGAGGGTTAAGTCAAGGTCCGTAACGCCGTAGAAGTGCGCCTGAGGCTGATGAGGAAGCGGAGGGTGGGAACCAGTGCGCGAATGAGTAAAGGGGGTATGGAGAGAGCTTCGCCGATGATGAGCTGCACTTGTAGCTCGTGGTAGAGCATCTGGCGACGCGAAGTGCGGTTCCATCTGGAAGCTGAGGGGGCGCCGGTGGTTGGTTGGCGGGGAAGGAGATGCCGGCGACGGAGTCATGAAGGCTCTCTGGGCCGCCCAGCCATGGTGAAGGCGGCCCGAGTCCTCGTATGAAGATGGTTGAGTGGGAGGCGATTCACCCGTCAGGCTGATCAGATTGCCCGGCGACCCTGCCATTGCGCCTCTCGCCCACTCATTCATCATGCTAGGCACTGTGCTTGCAGATATCGACGTAGTGGACAAAGCATCCAGTGAAGGAGACGGGCCCGGATTGCCATTGTCAGGAGCGGCGGAGGGCCTTATCTCGGGGGTGTTGACGGGGGGGGAGGACGCATTGGAAGTCGGGAGGCTCCTGGAAGAATCGTTGCCGCTTTCGTTACCGTTTGGAATCCTGTCCACGGGCAGCTGTCAGCCAGACCACCTCGCATTACCAACTAAGGGGAGCAGCAGGAGACTTCGAGGAGTCACGGGGCCGAGGGCAGGCGAGGGGCCACGACTCACGAGAACTTGCCAGCGGTATGCTTCGTCACCGCCGCCGCGATCCCGCCGCTTTGCTTCGCATTCTTTTTGTCCTTCTTGGAGCCTAGGACCATGATTAGTTACCGGAGGTGTTCTGATCAGGAGCATCGACGCGCGTTAGCCGTGTGTCATGGCCGTGTAAGCTGGCCGCGGCGGCGCGCTTGGTTTCCGTACTCACCCGGCATTCAACCTGTATTAGCAGAGATGGAGCAGTTTCCCGCCCCAGAAGATGAGTGCTTCCGCAGAACGGAAACAGTTCTGGAAAGCAATGCTTGGAGATAATAAGGCCGCGAGCACCGCGATAAGGAAGTGTAACGCTAAAAGGGGTTGGACCTCGGAATATAGAGGGGTATCGTAGGTGACGGAGGGGTCGAGGCGTTTGGTGGCAGGCAAATGCCTACTTGTATACAGTTGGTTCGTACAAAAGGAACGCGAGTGTCTAGGAGCGGCACAGCCACTTGTGAACGTCGTGAGAGACAAGAGTCTATGTATATAAAAAGAAACAAAGGTGAAGATAGATATGGACAAAGAGAGAACGTGAAAGCTGGATTATTCAGAGCTGGTTACGACAAACGAAGAAGCTGGTTTGATCTGGTATCATGAGTGTGTTGTGTTAAGTTGAGTGCAAAGAGATGGATGGATGATGGAGGAACTCGATGAGTCGTCGGCGTCCATTGCAATTACGACATGACGGTCAGTCAGGGCCCTGTCAGTGACTCGATAGCGGGGGGGTCCGCCCGCTGTCCCGGGCTGGCTCTTGGGGGGTGTGAACCCACTGGACCAGAGTGGTTACAGGGGGGAACAGCGCTGGAGGGGGGGCGCTAAGCTCAGCTGGGGGGCACTGAAGAGGGGTCTTGAGGGGGGCGTCCCTAAACCCCAGCCTATCCGCTCCACGCCACGCGGTACCTTGCCTATCGCTGAGTGGCAGGCTGGCAGCGTTACTATGGACAGGTAGGTCCGGAGTACCGATGACCGCCATATACCATACCAGTCGCGCAGCCGCCAGTATGTGTACCTACGTATGTATCAGCTCCCGCCCATGCTTGCTTGCACCATCAAACAACACACAACGTCCCCTCTTTATTACGGAGCACCCCGAATCTCCCGGACAGCTGTCAAGACCCCAGAACGTCTAGTGGCTCAAGACAGGATACCAGGCGGTAAAGGCGCGAGGCTCCAGGGCATAGCATAGCATAGCATAGCATAGCATAGCATACTAGCATAGCATGGCATATGTCCATGATGTACCTTGTGCCAAGTGCATAACGGGCCTGAGCCACCTCAGCCGACCAAACCAGTGACTTGACGGGCCTCGCGCGTCATCACCCATCATCAGCCGTGCCAAAATGACGTTCCCCAGCTCGGGAATGTACAACAATAGTATCAAAGGGGTAACTAAACTTACCGGTGGTTTCTAAAGTCGTGTTCTAAGTCTACATGCCAGTACAAGTACTTGGCCCAGTTCGTAAACGGCAAACCCATATTATTGTTATCTTAGGTAGGCCACCCGTTGCGCCACACTCCCCCCTTAGATAACTCAAAGGAAAACAGAGACGCCACCTGATGGGCGGCCGTGACATGGGGTCAGCTGATCGTGCCTCATACGCCATCAAGATTGCGATACGTGGTAAATGCCTCAGTGAATCTCCTTCAAAATGCACGATGGGATCCGGATGTGGCATGCAATAATGCAAGGGACAGTGACGCAGGGCCAGACGATCGTCACCGGTTCGGCACAGCCAAGCAGGAAGATTCAACACGGCGAGAACGCTCCCAACAATAATAATACTGCCGAGATTGCTATGAATCATACTACGGACATAAACTAGTGGCGGCTCCTTATCGCAGTCAATGCCAGGTTCCCCGCAAACAGCAGCTAGGTAGCACGGATGTGTTGATATTAGTATCCTTAAATTGCATGCTTTGGTCTGGGAGAACCTTCTTTCACCTTCCACGCAGTCAGGATGTCATAAAGGAGAGAGTGTAGGTCTATCAGCCCGTTCACCTCTGAACCCAGACCCGATAGTAAGCAAATTTCCACTCCTCTTTCTCGTCCTCATCCTTGACCTTTCTCAACACTCCATGACCTGCCCATGGGACCATGGCTTCCTGGCCATCCTTCGTCTTATAGTCCAACTTGCCAAACAACATGTACTCGCACTCCTTGTCCTTTTCCACGTCACTCGACTCCGGGTCTTCGAAGCGTCCTGGAAACACCTTTATGACCGTGTGCTTCCTTTCTTGCACGACTGTCCACATCCTGCCCCGTAGCTCGCGAATTTCTATTACAATGACCCATATTAGCACTTGAGACATATCTAGTAGAGCCCCTAGTTGAACTTACCTTGCTCACCACGACCCTCATCATTTCCCATAATTATATGAGCGTCCTTGGTGAAGTAGCTAGCCCATAACTCGTTTTGATCTGGTCTGTCCGACACTCTGTAGAAGTTGGTGACAAACGTCCGGATCTCCGGATCGGGCAGGCTATCATGATGTGGGTAGACAGGGAAGTACCCGCCGCTGACAGTTCCAGACATGCTTTCTGTGTCGTTAAATTGGCCGAAGAAAAAAAAATGTATGACGGCGGCTTGGGTCAAGAAGAAGCAATGATGATTGAATTTCTATGCAGGGCAATCAAAAAGACCAGCGGAATGGAGCAGTCGTGATGTATTAATAACGTCCGACGTCTTAGGATCCGGGCTGAGGAATTGACAGCGGGGACCCCGCCTTCCGAGCCGCTCCGCCCATATCCGAAAGAACACAGCCGATCGATCGGTTGACTCAACTTTAATATGTAATCATCCTGTGCCACTTATCTACATGCTTCGTACACGACGTATTACAAATTGGTCGTCTTATAAAGCAAAGAATGACAACCAAAGGGCGTGATCGTAACGGTGTTCGTGTTTTGACCATCGCATAAGCAGTTCCTTCCATCCATCCATCCATCCATACATCCTTCAAGGTGTATTATAATCTTCCGATATTCACACATGAATAATCACGGATTCGAAAGCAGTCATGGCTTCTACCTCCCATTCCAAGTCCTCATGCTGTAATCCGTAAAACTCCAGACGCCATGGCCGCCGTAAATGCACTTTATTTCTTAACCCCTCGAGCACTGACCTCGCCCCTCTCCCCAATGTTGAGTATCTTGCGGCAATCGGGACAATACCACTTCGTCGTCCGCGCCGGGATATCCGATAGCTCCACGCACTCGAGATGGAACCACTCCTGTTTGCAATTCTGCTTACGGGTTAGTTGTTGTTCTTTGATGACAATGTGTCCAGTGTTCTGGGGGTTTCTAGGGTGTCTGGTTGAAGAGGTCGAGGTGCCGCTTACGTCGACATTGTCGCACTGAATCATGGTGCCAAAGCTCACTCTGTTGCAGAGGCAGTACCGTGGCTCATTTGGATCAATAAGGTTGCCCTCATCGTCCACCTCCTCCATTTCCATTTCTGTTACCTGACCCTTGTCCTTCTTAGTTGCACGAGCCTTCTTTTTGGGTGCGGCCTTACGCTTGCCTACGGCGCTATTACCACCACTGCTAGTGATGCTGACAACACCGGGCGCTGGGCGCTTTGTGCGTTTGCTTGGTTGCTTAAACTCGGGGACTGGGGTGTTACGGGCCGTGCTGGCACGTCGGGGCCGGTCGGCGGCTAAAGAGGGCTGCGGCTCCTGGCTCGCGGCTTTGCCTCGAGAGCTCGGTCGGCGCGGTGGGAGAGGTTCGGGGGCTGGAGTTGTCCTGGGGGTTGCAGTTCGCGAGGATGACTGCTTGATAGGTGGTTCAGGCGCTGTCTGTAGGATATGTTGAGCCTGTTGGGGCGACGAAGTCGCAGATGACTGCTGCTGCTGAGATCGCTTTGCGACATCTCCTCGGGTCTCACGCTTAGTGGTTTCTTGTTTTGGCAATTCTCGCATCGGAGGTGGTAGAATCGGCGTAGAAGATACTCTCTGATCAGTTTTAGGAAGGGGTACTGGGGTTTCTGTTCCTGGGGGTTTAACAGGGGTGGGGGGTATAACAGTGTTAGCGTTGGTATTAGTATTAGTAGCTAGAGTTGGAGTTGGAGTTGGAGACATTGCTGATCTGGCTGCAGCTGAGCTTTGTGGCGGGATTGGGATTGGAACGGGTGTCTCTGACTGAGGGATAACCGTTGTTGCTGCAGATGTAGCGACGGATGGAGGTGCGGAGCTATCCGAGGAGACCGAGTTGTTGTGAACGAGACCAAGTTGATATGGCGGAGGCACTGGTGTCTCTGTTTTGGTTCGCTTGGCCGGTGGTCGTGATGACGCTGCCTCGCCTCCCTCCGCAGTCTCGCTATTGTTGGTCTCTCCATCTGCTTCCCTCTTCCGCTTGGTTTGGGATCGTGAGTTGGTTCTTGGCTTAGGCGCTTGGGATCCAGGACTTTTGCCGTTTTCGGGTGTTATGCTGGGGGCTGCGCTTCCTCCCAAGAACAGTTTGGCCGCTTGTGCCATCTTTCTAGCTGATTCCTCGGCTTCCTCTGCTGCGAGCTTGGCTAGCTGCTCTCTCTTGAGTTTCTTGGCCGCATTGAGCTTCATCCCCTTGTTACTTGTAGGGACGTCCTCCACCACCAACGAGTCTGCACTGATAGCACCAGCGGGGAGCTGTTGGGCCCCGGACTCGTCATCAACAACAAGGGCTGGGACTTTGGCCTCGAACACCCTGCCCTCTTCTTCGGCTTTTTTCTTGGCCTCTCTGTAAGCGTCTGGTCCGCGGCCCAAGGCCTTCAGTTCTCGTGCAATCATAGTTTCACTTGGTGTCCACGCAGCATTCTTCTTCATCCGCTTCCTAAGCTTTGCCAATTCGTATTGGGTAAGCTGTAGCCACGGTGCGTCCGAGCTGCCTATGACGGCATTCTCGGGAGGTGGATTGGCCAGGGCTGCTGCATTCGCTGCTGCTGCTGCACTTATAACAGCGGATGAATATGTGACTGGGCGAGCTGGCCGGTTGGTAGACTTTTGGCTCTTGTTGCTGACTAGCTTAATTCGAGGTGCTGGAGCTGGTGTTCTGCGGCCTGTCGCTGGAGTATCAGACTCCTCATCGGAGCTTATGTCGCTATCGTCGCTACACGTATCGTACTCGATTTCGTAGGGCGCCAAGACCTCTCCAGGCACCGTGATTCGGGGGATCCGGGGCCGTCGAACCTTTTGGCCATCCTCTCCCGTAGCACGAACAGTCAATTTCGCACGGGTCATCTGGGGCGACCTCAATTCGACTGAGCTCTTCTGCTCCTCCGTTGGGTAGTTGTCCATCATGGTCTTGAGTTTGGCCAGCAGTACAGTAGCCTTATGGTAATGACGATTGACATTGTCAGACATCCTCACAGCCTCCGCATGGGCAAACACTCTCGCGTTGAGCGCTTGGTTCAACTGCTCCGAGATGTTGGCTCGCAGCTGCACGGGCGAGGGGCGTTCGTGGGCGGGGAGACTGGGAAGTTCGCCCCATTGCGTAGTCAGATCGTCGACTTTGTGGGATGCATCCGCATATGTCTGGTCGAGCTTCCCAATCAGCGTCAGAGATCGTGTCATGTCGGCTGGCAGGTATTCCGTGAAGTCGAGGAAATCAGTGACAGTCGTCTGCGCATCCGGATCTGCGCGCGGCGTGAGAACGCTATTCATCGGCCCAATCGGCGGCCCCTCCAACTGCTCAAAAGCAGCAGTTTTGTTCTTCGGCGAGACAGCTTCGACGTCCATGTCGGCCTCATGGGCTGATGAAACAGCCACGGCTGCCATTGTTGCTAGCGATACTCGGCACGAAAGACGCGCGCTTTCGTATCAGTGCGGTCGCTGAAGATGGATGATATATTCGAATACCGATGTTTTGGGCTCGGAGGTGTCCATTTGCCTTTCGCCCCCTCCAACTGAACGTGTCGCGATCTTTCTGGTGGGAGTGCGGGCGCGGTCGATTGGCCTTGTTTGCGACTTGGGGAGCTCGACATCGCAAAAGGGAGTGGTCTGTGCACTTGATGAAAACATTGCTTAGGTAAGCGTTTCTTTCTTCCGCAATCTCACAGAATAAGTGGGGCTCCTTTGGAAGCTTGAACCAAACAGCCAGTTGGCAAAGGGTTTGGCAATACTCCGTACTTCGTAGACAATGGTCTGTCACAGACCGTTTGCTTCAAGTGGCTGACGGAAAAATTCACATGATTCATTTTCTTAATTAACATCTGAAAAACGCCAGTGCTGTCGGACAATGGAGGAGCGAGTCACGCCGGTCTGCCTGCATCATCACGTCACTCGGCTGCTGCTATGCATTCGGAAGACGACAACATGACGCCCTTTGGTATGGATAAAGCTTCTCTCTCCCTCTCTCCCTAAGTCCAAGATAATGCAAGTGAGTCAAGACGTACTCATAAGTTTTGCGCCAACCAACACCATGACCTCTATCATAAATGCAAAGCCGCGAGACCCGAAAGAAAAAAAAAGAAGAGGATAGAAAGCAAAGGAATGCAAAAGACAAACAAATCTCTGCCGGGGTATCTCGTTCGCTCTACCAATCCCAGTCCGCCTCTTGGTCACGCATCAGTTTGGCTCCCGCAATTTCCTCCGACTCTTCCACAAGATATGTAGAATCAGGCCCGATGAGTGTCAAAGATCCGTAGAGCACCAAACGCCTGCATTTCCTAAAACACCAAGTCAGCTTGAACCTGCTTGCCAAAAAAACCGTTCACTTCACAACGCAAAGGGTCTCACAAGAATCCAATTATGATCAAATTCCCCCAGATCTCAAGGTCAGTCCCTTCCAATGTCCCTTCGATCCTCAACTTTCCATATCCAATGATCTTGTCCCTAGACGTACATGTTAGCAGCGAGTTCCAGTATCTCCCCCATTTGTCTGTTGCTCACCTCGAGAACATGTAACCATTTACCATAATATTACCATATGCCTTGATACGTCCCCTTTGGCTTAGGTCAGAGACATCTCATCACCAATTTTTTCCCCACAATTCGCATGACTCACTCGCAACTCATCTTGCCTTTCGTCGCAATATTTCCGTAGGCATCAATCGTGCCCCTGATAGAAAATTCCCCTTCAAAGTTGATTCCACGGCCTGACTGGACAGAGCCGTTAATCTCGAGCGGCCCATGGAGATTGAGTTCCTCGTCACTTCTGATACTCCTTGATCTCTTCAGGTTCCTTGGCGCTGTGTATTCCGACGTCGAGCCAGCGGCATAATAGTCCGACATGGCCGTGTGCGGGATGTTGAAGTAGAAGAACCCCTCTTTTTTTTGGGTTGAACAGGCGCTTTTGGTGATACTAATTTATAGTAGACGTGAACAAATAAAGGTTGGGTAGTGTTGGGTTATTAGTGCTCACAACCCCAGTCTTGTTCCTCTTTAGAACGATCGATCGATGATCAGCATTTCCACGTGTCTCGGAGGCCAAAGTCGGGGTGTCTTATACATGAAGTTTGCTAGAGTCAACAAACGATCGTGGATGAGGCTCCAACGCCAAGATGTGGACGTAGTTTCGAAACGCTAGGAGAGGATCTGAGAAACCGGTAGCCCAAGCAGCAACTCTCAAGTCAAAGCTCGGAGCCGATGATGATGAGTCTCATCCGTGTGGTCACCCGATATAGCCCTGTAGGATCACTCATATCCGTCAAACTATCCGTTGCTGATACAAGCTGGACGCCTAGCTGTTCCCGTGGGTTGTGGATAGGATCAGGAATCAGAAGTGGTGACCAAAGTTGGTAGGTATTCGGCAGGTTAGTAGGCAAACACAAAGACAACTCCCGTGGGGCGACCAAGCCGAATGAATGGACAGCCAAAACAAAACGCAGTGGAGCAGAAGAGTTGATCCCACAACGCTTGCTCCGACCGGTGTACGGAGTACGGAGTAGAAGATCCGAGAAGCCAAAAAAGAAACTAAAATTATAACCCTCGCTCGCGTTCCATCCAGACCGGAATTGGTTGCGACAAGGGGGAATGTTGGTTCATCCCGCTGCCGACATCCCTACCTACTATCTACTATTTACCTAGGTAGTAGTAGTGCTAAGCAGTAGTAGTAGTAGTAGCACAAGGACGGAGTTTGTATGTATGGATGACCACCTATCCTAAAATACTCGTTCAACCCCACAGTTGTTCTCTCCCCCCTCAATGGAGGAAAAAAAGCATGGCAGAATCCATGAGCAAGCATCGCATCACGCCGCCAAGCAGCCCAGGTTCAGGTGAGGTGCGCCATCATCCCGCCGCTTGGGACCGCGCCAAAACGATGCCGCCATGGGAACTCGGACTGAATACCTTAAACCAGCCCTACCAGGGTTCACACTAAAAGATTTCAGCCTCTGACATGTGTTGCGCATATTGGGAGGTATCCCTCTCGTGGCCATCTGTCTATATTTGGTTCAGCCCCAGCCGAGAATAGAAGTACGAGTAAAGTTAGCTCATTGGGGGCTGTTTCTTGGCGAGTCTGCCCGGCTTTAGTGGATCGTCAACATGACAAACAGAGACTGCAAGGCCCCTGGAAAGGCGCGTTCACGTTGCAAGGCTACAGATCCCTCGATCGTTTAGTTCGGAATAGCCGGTGACTGGTTGGTCATTATAAATCATGCCTACGACTATCCTGGTGATTATTACTGTGTAGTAACTTGAGTACTACTACTTCTAAAGAGAGCATCTTCACCCTCCCGAAGAAACCTGAGGATTTGTCCAGCAGTTGTGGATAAGAGCGGTGCAATTTCCCTCCCGTACGCCCCAGAGAGCAAAAGACAGCCGCCTGGTATTAATTACAAATGTACACATATTTAGATACAAAACAAAAGAAAACAAAAACACACCTAAACTCACATCCCCGTCCTGTGATCCTTTTCCAAACTCAGCCAATTGTACACCAACCACCCAGGAACCCACCCGTACACTAAAGAGCCGGGCTATTTGCAAAAGCCAAACCCACAACCCCCCCCCCTTGTAAAAGCACAAAAGCCGAACCCCCAGGATGGAAAAACAGACAACAATATTACCACCAATCAATCACAGCCCACGCAACCGAGGCCGATACCTGTGCATAGCGCCGCAAACACCCACACGGCAGCATAGGCAGCGGCCCCGGTTGCCTCAACGCCAGGAACCGCCATGGCGCAGGAAAGGTAGGTCTCAATACCCGTAACCAGCACTGTGATCGCTGTTCGCAGAATCACCACTTTCGTCTTGGCTGTGTATCCCCAGAAGTTCCACCACACTGTCTGTCCCAGACTCGCTTCGACGGGATCGAATTCAGTGATCAGATCGTCCTCCTTGGCCTTGCCTGTCGTGGCGAAGGGCGGGAAGATGAAGGTGCTGGCAGCCGCGCCGAATAGCAGCGTGACGGGTAGGACAGCGGCGTAAGATGCTGTGTATGCCGGCTCGACGCTGGGGAGGCCGTTGAAGTAGAGAACAAGTATGCGGGGCAGTACGAACCGGAGAGATAGAACCAATGTGACGGTGTATATGCTAGTGGAAAGCCCGGTTGTAAGAAGCTGGAGGGGCAGACCGATGAGTTCGCGGTTGGGCAGCGTCGACGAGGGCTTGTGCACAGCAGAGAGCGGTCGCAAGATGTAGAATGGCGCGGAAGCCGAGACGATATCGATGGCGAGGGCAGCCAACGCTGTTGTCGGGCTGAGATTATAGAATGCGAACAGAAGGTAGATCTAGACTCGGTCAGCAATCAGCGTTCTTCGCAATTGAGACAATGGAGCGCGTGTCGTACCGCTGGCCCATGCGACAAAAAGTTCATCGTGGCGACGTCCAAACCATCCAGCCCGCTAAACCAGCTCAAAGCCAACTCGAATCTATAAACCCATATTAGTTTCCCACATGCCATGCGCCAGGGGGGACATCTGTGACGAAGACGAAGACAACTTACATCCTCCAGGCGCCCAAGATAGCAATCTCCTGCCTCGTCTCCAGACTCCGAATGGCATTCACCAACTCCCCCTTCGTCAACTCCCCCAGAATGCCATACCCCATGCTCGCCGTCGCCAAACTAATCGTCGCCATGAGAGGAAGCTCAACAACGCCGGGAAGCATCGCTGCAACACACGATCTGTGCTGCGCGACAGGAACAGACACATCGGCATCGGCATCTGCATCTGCAGGCGCATCTGCGACCACTTTGTTGACCTCGTCCCGCGCCGCGTCCGCCCGCGCCAGAGCCGCATGTGCAGCCACTTCGCCCCGTCTCGTCGTCGCCATCGTGCGCTAAAGAAAAAAAAAATAAGCTCGAGACTTTGAGACTTTGCAATTGTCTCCTCTGCGCAATGCAAGGGCAGGGAATATGCTATGCTGGCGAATATTTCTTTGCTGTTGTGTGATTTGTGTTTTGCTGTTGAGACTTTGTTGCACTCCAACAAATTACAAGAGACATGGAACACCAACGCCCGGAAATGGCCTGCAGATCGGGAGTTCACATGGTTTGTGGAGAAAGAAAGCTATCTACCTGGAACGTGACGTCGGGAGGGTCGCTGGGGAAACACACTAGCAGGTCCCCGCAACTCGACCTCGAGAATGGGCTGCTAGGGTCCATCAGAATTTTCCTCTCTCTCTCTCTCTTTCTCAGTCCTCAGCAAAGCTGAATTCGTACAAATTTTCATCAAAACTTGAAATGATACGACAGGCATCTTCTTTCTCTATTCTTGCTGCAGTCACTATAAAAGCTTGCTGAAGCTGCCTTATTATCATGGAATTCACCACTTTGTCTCTCATCTATCCCATGTGCTTGCGAAAGAAGCAAATTTTTCTGGGTGCCATGCTGGTGCTTCCTTGGGCTGCTTGTGCTAGAATGACGACCGCTTCTCGTCCCATCATCCAATTCTTGCCTTTCTTCTCACTTCACGAGTGTGCTTCAGTGCCATCATGTGCCGTGTGGTTGAATTATTACGCTTGATTCATATTTATTCGGGTGTACGCTCGACGCCTCGTCGAATCCTCACTTTAACCTCGTGGAGAAGCAATCTCGTCTACCATCAATGCGGCCGAAAATGACCTGTGTAGACGGGCTCTCCACTCTTCGGTGCTAAAGATTGACAGCGGAGCAGGACCACCTCATACAGTTCGAGTATATCGTGATACAAAAGAGACATCGCGCCGGTTCGTTCCCAGATATAATAACCATAAATCCTATTCCAGAGCACCCCGATTCCAGAGCCAACATGTCCGACTCCCTAAAAGATGCTCCGTCCCATATCCAATAAATCATTCATTCCTCCATGCGGCCGAAAACTCCGTCGTCATCTTCGTCGCTGCGGGCGCGAGATCGCATATCGAAATCGTCCTCGCTTTCTTCCATCATAACATCCTCGCTACCACGCCGACCATCGCCTCGAGTAAAGCTCTCCGGCTGCCGGCTAGGGTAGCTGTTGATAAACCCAGCACTTGACAACGACGCAGCTTGGTCCAGGTATTGAGCAGGCAGTGGGGGGACCGGCGGTGCATCGGCAGGTAGCGCCACAGTGTTGCGAGAGCCATTGTTGCTACCAAAGCTGCAGCTCAGAAGTTCCACTGCGGCAGCCAAGTCGTGGTCATCCTGGCCAGAGGAATTGAGCCCAGATGACGTCGGGCGAAGAAGATCGCTGCTGTCGTGACGGAAGTGACCGAAACCTCTGCCGTTGGGAACACTGCCAGAGACGAGCGGGTTCGTAGATTGGTAGCTTCGGGCGAAACCGCTGCCGCTGCTATATCTCTTTTCGCGATACGAAGTGGTGTCGAAGTTGAGGCCTTCAACAATTGGCGGTGGTGTGGTATCCGCGGAGCTTTGGCGTTCTGAACCGGATGCGGTGGGGGACGCCGACTCCGGTTCGCTGGCAAAGTCTTTGGCCGAGTCTGGCGGCGTTGTCGATCTCTCTTTGGGGTTGCCATTCATGGCCACCAAGACAGATGCCGCCTCGAGCAGTTGGACTTGCTGGTGCTTAGAAATAAGCAACTTGGAGGTTAAGGACCACTCGGGAGTGTGCTCCCATCTAGCCAGCGAGTCAACAAATCAGATTCAATCACACGCATGCCACCCAAGTATTCAGAACATAGGGGAGCCTTGTCGCCATGGACAGGTCTGGATAAATGCGGGTCGGAGAGGCAATGGGGAGGGGGACCAACAGATGCTTCGTCAAGCAACTGCTGTGCTTGTAGCCCTTGCCGCAAGTCTCGCAGCGAACTTCCACCCGGTTGCTCTTCTTGCCGTCCTTGGCGAGAGGTTGTCCGTCACTCGCCCGCCTCGTACGAGCCTTTTGGAATTTATTGGAACCTTCGTCGGCCGATAATTCGTTCGAATCGTCATCGATTGCACTGTCCTGGTGCTCACGCTTCGTATCTAACATGGACTTGGAGGGGAGGCTGGCGGGTGGTGAAGGGAGACTGCCAACCACGACGGCCCGGGCCGTGCTGAGCCTGGAAAGAGTGTTCCGTCTTCCATTGGTGGCAATCGGGATGGCACCGGTCTGCTCGCTGTCTCGGATTGCCGCTGTGAGGGCAGCAACATTGGCGCCGGGAGCGGTGACGGATTTGCGGCGGGTTACTCGATGAGTGGGATTGAGGGAGCCAGTGAGGAGAGAGGCGTGCGAGTGGGAGTTGGCCCGGGCATGGGATTGGCGGCCGGTCAGGGCCGAAGCCGAGGAGCTCGATAGCGACGGACGCTGATGCGTCAATGGCCTCGTTGAAGGCAGCATCTCCTGGAGGTGGACGAAAAAATCATCAGTACAACTGGGCCTCGCGAGAGCGGGAACAAGCCAGCAAGGCACCCCCGAATACGGCGACTCATACTTTTGAGGAGGCCATTGCCAACGACTTGAATTGCTCGGGATTGCGAGACGACAGACGCCGGACCGTCGCAGGCTCGGGGCTGCAGCAGCAACTCTTCGTTTCGTCGGCGTTGTTCAGCACAGTGTTCTGGTTGATATTTTTGTGGGTGGGTGTTGGGGAAAAAGGCAGACAGGTCAGAATCTTTGGCAGAGCGGACGAGAAATAATAATTATTTTGGGAGGAGCGTACGACGCCAGGCAAGGGAGTGTGTGTGTGTGTGAGTTTGTGTGTGTGTGTGTGTGTGTGTGTGTGTGGCACGGCGGGGGGCGTGTGCAATCGCAGCGCGGCGTTTTGGAGCTGTACAAGTACATCGAGTCGTAGCTGAAGTACCTGAATGTGTGTCTGAGTACTCCGTACTCCTTAATACCCCCGTACCTAATCTTTTGGCTGCGTGAATCGATGGTGCCTCTGTGTTTGCGATTATCAGGATTAGGGATAGGGGGGATGATAGCATTGGTGACCAAAATGACCGGGCCTCATCGCTCAGCCAGGGGGCGAAGCATCCGTGCTTCCAGTGCTTCCAGTGCCTTCTAAATCACTCCTCTGCTCTCCGGTCGGTACCTAATCGCTTGGTCTCCCTCTCTCTAGCGACGGCTGGAGGTGGGGTGAAGAATTGTGGATTATTGGCCCGCTGACCCAGTTGATCACCAGGTCGAATGGAGAGACCCAAGAGGGAGGATGGACGGATCCGAGCGAGCCATTGGAGGACATGAGAGCATTAGAGGGCAAGTTCGGAGGGAGAGGGGTGTGGCGATGAACTACTACCTTAGGTACTAACCTGTTAGGCCGCCTGGGCATAAGTACATATGTACTCCGTACCTCAGGTCTGGGCACCGTACATCGCCAATACAGTATGAACAGGTTCAGCCTTGGAGGGGCTTGTTGGGGATTATTACGTACTGATTGATACGTTCCAACTTCAAGCAGCCTGCTGTCCATGATAAAACAACATGGCACCTAAGCAAATAACCGCCGGAAGACGTGTCACGTGTCTGCGACTCAGGGCTCCCTTGCGCTGCCTGTCACGTCTTTCAATCAATTGCATCACTGGCAAAGACAGCCATGTTGGCACTCTGTACCTGTACCTGGCCAGCAAGGCAAAGCTCGTATTGTGTGGCTAGCCCTACCAGATAGTGCTCCTTGTTCCTTGGACAAGTACGGAGTACTCCGTGTGGTAATATCGCACATATTAATAGCCATCAGTTCACTAACGGTTTTCGTAAGATGAATTGTATCCCTAAAGTATGCACTTATGCCAATTTATTAATCCTCCCCTTACTCATCCATTCCCCAGCGACGGGCGTCAAGGTTTCCGCGCAAGGAGGCACCTGATCCATTTATGGAGGGGGTATTCGTACTTCGTACGAAGTAGTCTGACAAAGAAGATGGATGGGCTGGACAAGAGATTAATAAAAAATATGCTATGCTCGAAATGTGCCCTTTTGTTTACCCTAGTATGGATTTCGAGTAAATTAGTCGCTGTAGTAGTCGATATCTGTTCATGCAGAGCCTATGGAGTAGTGTTACAAACACGACGTGTAGCAAACAATACGGTCTAATTAATAGCCTGGTTCAAATGCATGGAAATTGCATCTTCACCGATCTCCATGTCTGAGAGGAGCAGAAAAAGGGGAACAGGTTCAGCTGGCAACCGAGGTTTCAGAGCCATTACAAACTTGCTGTCATAAACGGAGCCCCCAACCCCATGTAATACTATGTAATACTATGTAATAATACTTCGTATAATAATACCAATTGCAACTGATGAGTCGTTCAACATCAATATTGAATTGGTGATATTATTAGCTTGGCCCTCGGAAGTGGACCATCCTCGGAGCACCGTTCCACCCCCGCAAGAAACTCCGCCAGGCCTAACATCTGTCGTAGATCCAATTCTTTTCATCTCGGTTTGCTTGCCCGCAGAATAGAGAAGCACAGACAGCCCAATCCGGTCTGGATGAGGGGCTTTGGAGCGGGGAGTTATGGGGTTTGATTGACAACACTGACACCGGTGAAAGTGTTTGCTTTCTTTTTCATGCGTTAATGCCTACTCGTAGGGGAAATCCATACGAACCCATCGAGACCCATCCCGGAAGCCCTACCCGTCTGAGGTGACGGGATATTCCTGGGTACCTACAGCACTCAGGAGTTCATCATATTATTACTACTACTACGGAGTAGTGCTAGCAAAGAGTGCTTTGTGTCCTTCGTAGGTATTATGTATTATGGCACGCGGCTAAATACGGCAAGTCCGGGGAGATGATAATAGACAAGACCAGGTGGACATTCAGCAGAAAAGGGAAGCCAAGACAGGGTCACTGAGCTGCCAACTCGTAGTCGTAATACTCGTACCTATTTCTATGTAGGTACCGATATTACTAGGTGGAAGGTACGGAGTACTTGTAGGATGTACTACTTCGTTCTCCCAGTAAGCATTGAACAACTGGCTTCATTGAGTTTGCCATCACCGTTGCAGCAACGAACGTGTATTGAAGCAATTTATGTGTTACAGCAGATCCGAGAGAGAGACCAAAAAAAAGTCAGACTGGTAAGCCATTCGAAACTCTCAACCCGCAAACCTCGTTTTATTCAGGCACCAGCAGGAATAACTCGCACAATTCGATACTGTGTTCAGTGGCTTGGTGCCTGCTTGTGGCACAGTACGGAGTACAAGTACAGACACATGTGAGGGGTGACCCTAGTCAAGTTCTTTGAGGATGTCCGGGCTCACCCCCTCGTCTTGCGCTGCGCTCTCCTCCTCTTGCAAGGGTATCGTATCACACCACAGCTGGGTACGAAGTACTTCGTTCAGCAACCTGCAAAACAACGCCTTGAGTGGCTTAACCTTCGCCGAATCGCGAGTTGACTCCTCCGAATGGCGTCCGCGTTTCAACTAGCCGATTCGCAGACGATGGGGACATCAAACGGCCCAGGGAATGTGGCAAAGACGACGTCGATATGGATAAGGGCACAATGGACCACACAAAGTTCGGCCCAAAAACAAAATATCGACTTTTTTTCTGTTGGTTTTGGCTTCAGGCACATGCCGCCGAGACAAACGTGGCCTCCCGAGCCGGTGCCTGGCAGATGGACGACTCATGAGTCGTAGTTTGAGGTCGTGCGCCCAACTCACTTCAGCCGTCAGCTCACCTCGTCCCAGTTATCCCCACATGATTTGGCAAGGTCATGCGAGTCCCAAGGACATTATCCAGGTTGTCTAGACGACTTTTGCATTCAGCTTACACCCAAGGCTAGGTAGGCATGGCGCAATATTCTAACCTCGAAACCTTGAAGTCCAGGGCTTTCCGACAACGGAGTGCAGATTGATATCAAGCAAGAACAAAATGGCTCATTGGATCGCCCTATTGGAACCAATGCGCCTAATTCATTCAACCGTGCCTGAATATCGATGGCCTTAGGGATCTCCATCTGGAGAAGAGATCCCGACGATCAACTCCGCAACGACTCCGAGCCGACATGTGTGACATTGACCCGCTTCGATCTCAAAGAGGGCAGTGTGGTGATGTTTACGGGGAAGAAAAACTTCACCTCGAAACAAACGACGATCCCTCCATACTACTACAAGAATGGAACATTTTTAGCGCCAAGATGGCATGACATGCATTTATTTGCCGCACTGGACAATGTGATTGATGACAGAAATGCTAGAGGGAGTTGAGGGAGGCCAATCGGAGCGACATTTCCCACGCTACCTTCAAGATGAGTTCGACGGCGTCTCAACAAACGCCCAAAACGGCCGCGGCGGGCAGTAGAGGCGTTCGTGATGCGAAGCGCGGGAACTCTGGATACACCTTTTCGCATTTCAGCAACACATCAGTGCCCTCCTCTTGGAAACAAATACACGCCTTGCCCACCTTCTCTCAATTCAATAATTCAATCATCTGCATGTATTCACCAATCGCGGACTTGCCTCACATCGTACAACATCCAGCCCATATAAACAACAACGCCGCTGAAGAAGGCCCTTGGTCTTTTTGATTCAACCAGCCTGTGAGCCAATCGGTCTCTCTTTCGGTAACTCAAGCATGGGGCTAGGAATATTTTCGTAGGCCATGGCCCAACGGCTCTGTGAATTCCTTTGACTAATATCTGTCGTATTAGCGTTGTGACTCCTCGGGCAATCTCTTCATCGTGCAACCGCAGTTCAGAGGTACATGCAGCGCAGCGCAGTGTGAAGATTTTTACAGGTCAAATTGGGCTACCATTCGTCAGTGGATATTTGAAAAAAAATTCGCTTGGGCTCTACAGAATTCAGGCTCCGTCATGGTTGATGATCCCTTCGACCCGCAACCTCTCGGAATCATCGGAGCTGCTGTGGGCAAGGGGAAAATGGCAACTTGCGCGCGCGTCAGACGGTCACTGTTGCATAAGCATACATACTAATCCTCTTGATTTTTGTCAGCAGAGATCCCATCACAGACCACCCACTCTCTGCCTCTGATAAAATTTTGGTCTCTAGGGCATTGCAGAGCAGCTTCACGGATTCCTCGGATGATACGTCAATCGGGCAAAATATGACACTGTCTACCCATCCAGCATGAGTTAGTATTAGACAATATTCTGCAAAAACCACATGGCATCCAGGTGGAGCTAGGTTTTGTCCAAGGATCAAGTCGGATTCCAATCCTGCTCTCGTGGACCCTGGTCTATTTCCAGTAACAGCTCAGCGGCTTACTGGAATCATGAACCCACCACAGTATTCTTCTGAACTTCGTATCGGCCAGAATTGACGGTTTGTCTGTCCACCAAAATAATTGAAGGCATTTCTTCTCTTGACTGTCGTCATAATTCCACCAAGTATGGCAATCCACAGAACTCAATCGCCATGGCAGTTAGACGAGGCTAGAGCTAGGCCTACATGGCTTACTTGCATCGAGCATCTTGGCTCCCGAGCACCCAGGCACCACTTTGTCGATCAGAGGCATTGCCGAGAAGCAAACCTTTTCTCATGCCAGCGCCCTGAAAAGAAAATTGGAAAAAGTCCCGCGCTAGATGCATGGGTATCGATTATGTACTGACCAGAAATTTTCCAACTTATCGCTGCCGCCTTGTTTCTGAATACGTTTGAGGCATCTCGACGTCATGAGAACTCCACTCTGTCCGGTGACGTCAGGAAGGCCTTTTCCCGGCATCTCGCTTAGACAATCTTGATGCTACAACACCTCCGCAAGGGAATTGCCGAATACGTCAGTTGGAACAGGTCTCTGCATTAGCATCCTCACAATGCCTCGGGATCACGATGCCTTTCTCAAAGTCGGTCGCGGTGGGGCGGGCAATTACCATCCCTCCAAGCAGGCTGACGAAGCCTCCAAAGTAATGAGCGACTTGTCCTCACCCTTGCTCTCATCCTTGCCAACATGTATGTATCTTTGGTCTGACGGAGGATTCCTCTTCTCTTTTCCCACAGGACCTCGAGGCTCAACAGCCGAATGTTGCCGCAGCCATTCCCGTACTCCTGACTTCGACGTCCAACGGCCCCGCTCGGGCTGGCCGCGGTGGAGCTGGCAACTTTGTCGACTCGACGCAATACGCGCGTAAACAAGAGCAATTGGCAGAGGAGACGATCACGGCCGCAACCTCAAATCTCAAGAAGCACCCCCACCGAGTAGGCTGGTCAGGTCGTGGCGGTGCGGGGAACTTCAACAACGATGGGACGGCGGAGCTTGCAAGGCGACAGGAAGAGACGGAGAGAAGCAAGGTCGCTGAGTTGGAGAGGCAGATCGAAGAGGTGGTCGAGAAAGGGTTAAAGATGCCGGAGAAGGCACATCATAGCCCAAGCAAGCACGACGAGCAACGAAGATGACAGCGTCTGTACCGCCGTTAGATTCGAAATAAACAGTCTTGGATGCGATCCAACAACCCCACAAGGCTCCAGTGCGACACATTGCTCTCAAAAGCATTGTTATCTTAGCAGGCCATCCATGTGAGGGAATGATTCAGAAAACTGGTGGAACTTGAAACTCATTGAGCGTTGAACCCGGCGACTCTACAACCTCATATTTAATAACACTTCTAGTTTTATCCATCCAATGCAACGCCAATTCCCTCTGGGCATCTATGACACAGGACCAGAATCCACTCCGTCGCCGTGTCCCGAATGCTTCATTTTGCGGCCCCACACGGACCGGCCCCGAAGACCGGATATTTCAATCAGACCCTGCCCACTCGCCGGTTTTTTTGAGGAAGAGGGTACACCATTACACATTATACTGCGCAGATTCCGGTTCCAACTTCAACCCAGCAAGTTTCCTCTCCACCATCTCTCTCTACTCCTGATAGACTCGATATTTCCAACTGCCCATTCCTTTCATCACTTCCTTCAACTCAGCAAACGTTTTATTCGCCTCCTCTCTCCTTTCCAGGCCCTGTTTGAGAGATAAAATAGCATACAGGAGTGCTTTTTACAGGATATCAGTTCTATAATCAAGAAAAAACTCACCCGAGCTTGGTCTAAATGGTATTACAAACCGTGTATGACGTTGAAATCGACATCGAGTGACAATCGTCTCACAGCGGCATCCAATCCATCAAGCTGCTGACTTGAGTCACTTGTGGAAAGTCCGAATAGATTATAATCCGGATCGCATGAAGTTCCCGGTTCCGGAAGTGTGCCGTTCTGAAAGTACGCTTGAATGTGTCTAGCTGTGCATATTGACGGTGCTGCGAAGGAGCAGTGCTTCGCACAATGTGTTAGTTTACTGGTATTGCCAGAAGGAAGTGCCAACATACCCCATAAGAGTTTTGGACAAGCACCACTGATCCGGGGAAACGAGCAGCATTATTGTGTGCGTTCCGGAGCGGAGTGACATTGTCGGCAATGTTCCCGATGTACAAGATAGGGAAACCAGTATTGCCTCGCAAGTCCTCTACAATCGGATATTAGTATCGTAGGACTATCATTGCCAAATCGCGGCATACCTTCTGAGAACTTCCACTTTGGCCTGACAGTCCGTCCAACACAACAAGCCCTGAATGGCAAATTCATTGCTCCAGTCCACTTGCTGACGTTCACAATCTTCTCCGCGTATGCCTCAAACTCTTCGGGCGTCTCCTCCAGAGGCCGAGCATCCGAGCACATAATAGCCGAGAACGCATCAGGCTCACTGGAAATCTCCCGAGGCATATTCGCAGGGGTCTCTGTGAGTTCACACGACCTGGGCACACCCTCATCTTTACCGTCAATATGTGTTATGTCATAGTAGGTAAGTCCATCGTCTTTCTCCAGCGCCGCATATACCTGGGCCATCCGTTCGAATTGAGTAAGCGGCTTGTATGCGAATGCCCGCGTTAAGTGTTGAAGCTTAGAATATGTGATCAGCTGCGGCATTTTAGGACCTGTCTCGCGAGACCAAGGGGGGATTATGACCGGTTTCCGTTTGAGATTTCTGAGCAGCGTTGCGCGTCGTTCTTGGATTTTCTCGGGGGTTGAGTTCCATAAGGCACATATCTGAGGGCCAGCCTCATGACATGTGCGATCAAACGCATCGAATATGAGGTCTGCATCTGCTATGGAGGCGGCAATGTCGATGTCAAACCACCCCTTGTAATCGACATTACCTATGGAGGAGGTTAGCCATGTGCTCTTCGCATTCAATGGAGAAGCTTTTTTCTTGTCCCGACATCTACTCCATTCAACTTACCATCGCTCACAAGCCTCTCAACACGCTCCGGAAACAAGGCTGCAAAGACGCCACCGAGAATAGTCCCATAACTGAAGCCCCAATACCTCAGTTTCAAATGGCCAGTTTTATTCAGGATTTCTAGCATATCCCGGGCATGATATACCGTGCTGACGTGTCTAAGGATGCCAGTATGGTTGAGGCCTGCCTCACATGCTCCCGAGAGCGCAAGGGCACGAGCGTATGCGTCATAAGCTAGGCCAGGACGCTCATCAATGACTGGCGTTTCTTGCAGTTTCCACTTTTCTCTCGTTTGTGAGGTACCCCAGCAGTCAATCCGAGGAGTAGAAATTCCAACTAGTATATCATTTACATCAGACAAAGAGATCAGAAACAAGGGTAATGCTACTCACCTCCCCGAGGGTCGAAGCTAATGAGGTCCTAGTCCAAGTTACCCAAGCACTCCTGCATTTGCTTACATCCTCATGAGATCTCACCTGATTATCGCCGACAATTGTCTGCAACTCGTTTCCACTTGTCCTCAAGAAGTCAATGCCCGAGCCACCAGGACCCTGTATCTATTAGATGCATGCAAGTAAAACATCGGACGGACATTCAACACTTACTCCTGGGTTTATAAACACTGGCGGAAATGGCTTCTGTTTGGTCTTCGCTGCCAGCTTGACCACGCCCAATATCACACGCTCATCGTCAGACGGGTCTAGCCAGTCCATGGGCACCTAGTCAATATGTCTAATCAGAACAGCTGTGGTATCGCGCCAAGCCTCCTCGGTTGCTTACATCGAGTCTTGCACACTCGAGTGTGCCGTTGTAACAGCTCTGCCACTTCAAATCCCTGCTAGGCGATATCTATACATTCTGATTAGTTGATCGTCTCCATGAAAAGCAGGCGAATGATGCCCTCACATCGGTCCAGCTCCATGGCTTGGCTTTGTCCTCTTCATAGTCGCTTGTAAAGCTTTTGGGTTGTCCGTATCGAAACGTAAACCATAAGGAAACCACAACTAAGAAGCCAAGTAAAAAGGTGGCTCGGCTCTGGTGGCCCCTTTTCTTGATGGGTGTAGCTCTACATAAAGGCTGGGTTTCACCTCCAGCAGTCTTTTCATCCATGGCGGCGTTAACTTCGGAAGCAGGGCCATTTTAGACGTCGTACAGCCAATATCGGCCTTATTCAGCGTCGCTCAGTATCTCTACCCTCAACGGAGTAATCTTCAAGGGCGGAGAAAACCTGTTTATAATAGGAGAGACCTTTCAATATTCCGACCTGTCAGACCCTTCGGGATGGTTGTCTGCCAAGCGCTAGGTCTAGCCCATGCAATGAGAGACATTCCCCAGTGCAATGTCTCAAAACACCTGATGTCAGCAGGCCTGCAGCCACTACGAAGGGCATCTGATCACCCATGATCACCGGGGTAAAAAGCAAAGGAGCCAATAATAAATTCACAATTTCGAAGTCATATCTGTCTTTTAGAGGAAACTAAACCCATGAGTAGGGGTCTAATCCTCTGTAGCGCGGCAAGCGATAGTGCTCAACGCTTGTTTAGTTGGGTGTCAGAGAGTGTGCCTTTTAGCAGCAATCCGACGCATATATGTACCCAGTGAAGAAATGATAGGAGACCTCCAACTGTCAACATATATTCGAGGCTAAACAAAAAAGGTGAGATGGCTATGAAGGGCTCATGTACGAAGTAGTGCAGTGCTACTACTTCATACCAGCTCCAGCTGGCAGTGCTCCGCAAGCTGTACTGAGACCTACCTACATTAGAGGTAGACATTCCGATTAGTTGCTCATGCATCATAAGTGGTCAACCAGGCTTTTTTCCGTTTATTCGAGTACGGAGTACAGCAGAATTTCTTCTGCCATTCCTTGCATTCAGGAATGATTTGCAATACTTTTCTTTTTCCTTCAAATTTCGTGCTGAGCTTCACTATCTACTTTGGCGAGAGGCAATACTCCTACAAGCCAGACAGTCATGGCAGATATATCTAAAATTCAGGATCCTACCAATATATATATATCATTAAGCGCATTAAGAGCCAGGAATGCTGACCCTCATAGAAGCGAAGTGACCACCTAGATAAGATTTCTTGGGCTCTTCAAAATCGCGGTCCAACCCGCAACTCGGGACGACGGGACGAACCGGCAAGCGGGAGATAAAAAAAAAAGAGGGACCGCAAAAAGATATACGAGTACATCTCATCAGACACTCAGTTGACAGAGTATTGAGGCCATTTACGATTTTATCGTATAATATAAGTACCAGCTAGATAGGATACCAGCTAGATAGGAATTATATATAGTAATAATAGAAATTTATTGAAATGAGAGTAATTTATTGCAACGAGAGTATTTCGTAATCTACGAAGTATTGCAATCGGAGTTACTGGTCTCTTTTTTTTGTCACCCGCTTGCCGGTTAGTTGGCCCCGCTCTTGCTATCACGTGAGCGGGTTAGGGGATGTACTTCGTACCAGAATAACAATATTAACTCGCTCACTCGATCCTAGTTACCTATTCGGGAATTAACATGCTTGCATGCATACATACTTACCGATTCCCAAGTACGAAGTAAACATACGGATATATAAAACTCTTCCTTTTCCATTGGATAGGTAGCTAGCTAGCTGACTATCAGCAAGCTGTTATTAAATGCCTTTACTCGATTACTAACCGGTTACTATCTACAATCTATTACCGACGCAATTGTTCTCTGTTCAAACTTGCACCCCAATCCTCTGCCAACATAAACCTGTCCTACTACGGTTCATCCCTCAGGAAATATCCCGGAACATCACATTCAATATGGCAGATTTCTGAAATTCGTATGTATCAAAGACACTCGTGCTGAATTCCTAGACAGCAAACATCAATTCTCGTGTTGACGCACTCGGCACTTGGAAGGAGCTGTATCCTTGGCTAGAGAAAGTTTCTCTTTGCTGTTTATGGGTCGCATGCACACACCGTTCAGATCCCACTATGACTACTCGGACTTACTGCTCGGACACTTTTGTGACCTAAAGGGTGTTGAAGGATGGAGATTAGTAATTGTTATCATGTTCCTCATATATGGACGAATGGTTGCAATGCACATGGCTCGGTTACACGGCCTACTTGAGCTGTTTGTGCTTGTCTTCCACTTTTATCTAAGAAGGATCAACATTTCTCTAGCCCTTCTTCAAAGATGCCCTCGCAGAGTTCAAAAAACAGGCCGCAGAATTCCCTCAGGAGTACGGAGTACCATGTGAGGCGTTCAAGAAGTCTCCAAGTGGCAAGTGTTGGATTAGACGCCCGCAAGAATTCCATCCCAGTCTCGGCCACCAAGAAAAATGGGCTTGCCTGTCGCCTCACGGACAATGAGCGCCATAAGGTAAGGCGTCGGATTTTTGGTAAATACATTTCGAACACTGGGCACTCGGAAGGAATACTGGGTCCTCCAACTCCGTATATCCGAAGCCCTCCTGACCAAGTCTGTAGTCTGCCGTCGTACGAGGAATCCAACACACCTAAGCACTAGGAACGCATGGACTGAGCGGCCACTCCCGTGCATACGGAAGACTGACGCAATTAGATACATACTTTACAGGCATCACAGATGCCAATGCAAGTCACCACCGAGAGTATAAAATGTTAAAGAGCTGCTGGTCTGGTGGGAAATCGATTTGCAAGCCGACTAGTTCTTTGCTTCCATCCAGTTGCCCATCATGCGTTCTGCTACGGGCGGAGCACTGCTTTTTATAGCATCTCTCGTTTCTTCAGTCTCTGGAGATCAAATTACCAGTTTCACTTGTCAGCCCGGCCAACCTTGCTGGCCCAGTCTCGCAGAATGGCAGGCTTTCAACCAAACCGTGTCGGGGCGCCTCAGGGTTACCACCATGCTCGGAAGTCCCTGTTTTCCAAGCTCGCCAAACTTCAATGATACGGACTGTGCCGCTGTTAGACAAAAGTACACAGATCCCACGTTCCGACAGTCGATATATGGAGCCCTGGAAATGACCGAGTGGGAAGCCTGCGGTTCGGCGAATTGCTACCCTGGCGTCTTTGTACCTCAAGGGCAGACCTGTTCCCTTGGAAGACTTTCTGCGCTCTACGTCGATGCCGTGGTGCCTTCCGACATCACACTTACTCTCCAGTTTGTGAAGAAGCATGGCATTCGGATTGTGGTAAAGAACACCGGCCATGATTACCAGGGGCGTAGTGTTGCCCCCAACACCCTAGCTATTCGTGTCAACGGGATAAAGAATATGGCATACCAGTCCTCTTTCACTGCCTATAATTGTCCTGCATCTGGTCGACAAAACATAGGCGTAATAGGGGCTGGTGTCACTGCAGAAGAAGCGTATACCTACTTTGCCAGCTATGGCATGATGGTCACAACTGGTGGCTGCTCTTCTGTCGGCATTGCTGGTGGATATGGCCAGGGCGGTGGCCACGGCCCGCTGGCTCCAACCGTTGGACTGATGGTGGACCAGGCCGTTGAATTTGACGTGGTCACTATGGACGGCGTCTTCCGAACGATCAATAAGTGTAATGAGCCTGACCTTTTCTGGGCGATGCGTGGCGGCGGCGCTCAGTCGTTTGCGATCCTGATCAACTACAAGTTCCAACTGCACCCTTCGACACCATGGGCCACATGGCGTCTGGAGGCCACCCTGGATCCAGGAGTCGATGACACGAAAAATGCAGTTCTGCGAGACGTTCTTACCACTCTCTCCAACCAGCAAATACAGTGGTCTCAGAGTCGCATTGCTGGCTATAACAGCGCTTCCCTTACCACGATCTCTTTGATGGAGATGTTGCCTGGTGCTGGGGATCCTTTGACGACCTTGAAGGGGCTGACTGCATCTTTCCATGACTTCATGACCAGCCACCCCGGGGTGAATATCACGTTGAATACCTATTCGCAATGGACTGACCAGCTTAACTTCTATACTGGCAACAGTGAGTACTGGACTCACAATGGAGGCGTTGGAGTTTCGGTCTTGGGCATATCTCGCCTTATCACAAAGGATAACTTTGAGACTGCACCCAAAGTGGACACGCTGGTCACCAGTGTTATCAATGCCATGGAGACGGTTGTCCAACGCATTGGACCCCAGTTGGCAAAGCAGGTGCCATTCCTTATTTTAAAATCAGTGCCATTTAACACCCCTGATGCAGCACAAGAAACCAGCGTCAACCCTGCTTGGCGAAGCACACTCTGGCATTTAAGCCCTGCGGCGATATGGCTGCCGGGAACGCCGGATGCGACCACCCAGCAGATTTTGGGGGCTGCCCGGGCTGCCCTGAACGTGCTCAAAAGCCCCCTGGCGATTCAAGCTGCCTATCAGAACGAGGCTGATCCCGAGGAGCCCGATTGGCAAAATGTCTTCTTTGGAGAGCCCTACAGTAAGCTCCTCGAGATTAAGAAGAAATGTGACCCAGAGACCGTATTAAACTGCAGGAAATGCGTGGGTTATGTTGGGCCCCAGGACCCTATGTATTCGTGTGATGGGGACAACCCTACCCCTTCAACGCCATACCCATTCGCTTGAGTAGGTTTTTTTGTGTTGTAGGAGATAGAAGTGATCTCAGAGAAGGGATACGGATAGGTGTGGGAAATATCAGTGGCCGACGGTCCGAAGCCGCTCTTGGTGGCTATAGTTGTCAATTTCAATGAAAATCGTGTCAATCTCGGGATATTTGTCAACGTGCTTCGTTCGCATCAATAAACAATCGTAAAGAAAGCTGGTGACAATAGTAATTTCCTTCAATGAATATGTGATAGTATTAGACTTCATATATCCAAGGCGATGTTTTCGGGAGTTGGAAGGCCTCAAACTAGGATCCGGAGAAACCAAACCCCCGTCCGATCTTATCCGACCCTGCAAAACTTCATCACCACCATCACCATGCGCCAAACCCACCCAAAAGAACCTCCCGCCATAACCCCCAGGACATAGAATCCTCCCAACCGAACCGATTTACACCATGGCATCAGTTTTCGCTTTAGGCGCCGGCGTCGCCGTGGCAGCATTCCTCGTACTTCTTCCCACAATTGACTCTGGCGCAACAAACAAGCAAAAAGAGCTAACATATCCTCCTCCTCCCAGGGTCGAGCCGGTCTCGTCGCATTGCGCCGCTCGCGCGGCGGTATCGGAGCCATGGGCAAGGCCTTCTACAAAGGCGGCTTCGAAGCCAAGATGACCAAGAAAGAGGCCTCTCTGATCCTGTCGCTCAGGTAAGACCTCTCCCGAAAACGAAGATACGCTGCGCAGTCTGGACACCATGCTGACTTTCGTCGCCAGCGAGCGATCCCTTACCAAGGAAAAAGTCCGCAAAGCCCACCGAACGCTTATGCTTCTGAACCATCCCGATCGAGGTGGCAGCCCATATCTAGCCACGAAAGTCAACGAGGCGAAAGAGTTATTAGACAAGACTGTATGATCAGGCGGGAGGCAGCACCACCAACATCGGCCTTTCGAGGCTTTCTACTGATTGCCGCCTCATATGGCGCCGTGTGCACTTCTTCTACGACTATAATACCCACAAATAGTCGAGCGGAGAGGCAACTGCCGCCGTGTATGTGTGTTGTACAATACTCGTTTTCCATAGCGATGGCGTTGACAGGTTGGTTTGAGGGCTATTTAGCTATATAGCTAGGGTTTGGAGATGGGCATTAGATGTAGAGTCTCATGAAAACGGGACTCCCAAAAAGACTCGATTCTCTACTCTTACATGGAGCTTTCGTTTGCAACCTCCTCGTCCGCCTTGCGAGCCATTGCCATGAGCGCTGGCATATACTCCTCTCCTCCGTCTTCGGCTTCCCTTTCTCGAATCTGCTCCACAGCCAGGCCAATCAACGCACGAAGCGTATATACGGCGTCATTCCCAGCATTGTGTAGGTACTTGCTGGATATGTAGAGGTCGGAAAGCACAGTCTCGAGACTTCGCCCGTTGTCTGAGCCCCGCCATGCTTGGTGGATTTCCTTTGTGTCAAGCTGCCCAACTAGATTCTTCAGCTGGTAGATCTCAAAACCTACACTTGACAGGTACTTGACGTCCTGGTTGGCATCATGGCCGACGAAAACGAGGTGACGCTCCTCATCCGTGTACGGTGCCAATATCGACTCTATGGCATTGGAGAGTTCTGCCTTGGTAGGAAAAGTGCTAGTACTATGAGTCGTTAGCATGGCACCCGTTTATCCATCGATCAATCAAGCATAGTATTACCCAAAGTTGAAGTTATCAGGACAACCCCTGATATAGCGGTGATTCACAAGGCCCGAGTATTCCTTCGTGCGGAGGTGGAAACTCTTGATGAACTGCCACCAGTCGCTACCGGAAGCTCCAGCGCCAACACCTCCAATATCCTTGGTGTCGAGAATAGCTATGCCCACTTCCGAAATGGGGTTCGGGGACACCTCGATGGCTTCGACGTCGATGCTAACAAACACTGCGTCTTGTTTGTTGCTGCCTTTGAGGTGGAGGTACTCCTGCGCTTCGGAAAGCATCCGCTCGCGGTCTGCTTTTCTTTGTGCGGCTCTGCGCTCCGCATTCTTTTTCTTGTCTTTAAGAGGAGCCCTCGGTGCCATCATGTTCCAGCTGATTTTCCAGTCCTCTTGTCTGAGTGTCGGTGCCGACATGAATGCTTCAACATCACCCATGTTGATCTCTGGCCAGGACTCAATATCCAACGTCTTTTGATCCCTCGACCGCTTGAGATATCGAGGTTGCGGAGTGCCTCCCTGGCCAAATCTCATGTAGAAACGATCCTGGTTCACACCACCGGGTATTGCCAGAGACGTTCCGAGTTCTCTATTGACTCCTCTTAAAAAGCTCTCGAATTGAAGGCTAGGCACCAGCAACCGTGGTCCGTCTGAGGGTTGCTCGGGGTTGTATAGGTAGAAGCTGCAAGCATCAGTTAACGAGAAACATCAAAAAAGTAGGACGCGGAAATCACGTACAAATCCCACACTCTTCCCTCGAGAATCTTGTCAAAGTAAGGTTGGGCCTGAATAATATGTCAGTATTTTGTCGGTTGGTATCTGCATTCTGCACAATGGGATTCCTACCCGGGGTTTGTTTGCCTTGCCGATGAAGTGATCGGGATAAGTACGAATCACTTTCCACGAGCAGAAATCAACATCCTCCGCGGGTTCACCGAAGCGGAAATTGCTGCAGTCCAATTGCACAGCAGAAAAGAGTTCCTCAACTCTGCCCTGCGCTGGCGTTTGTCCAGCTGATGGAGGAACATTGGCACCTAGACTGCACCGCCCGGTTTCAACGAGGCCATCCAGCGGTTGATCTGTCGTCTCTTGGACTTCGTCTTCAGAGTTGATAGCTTTCTTCTCCGGCTCTTCTTCTAGGGGCTCGCCGAATCGAACATGCACTCCAAAGTTAACGAGCATCTCCAAACGAGATGCAAGGTCGATGCCCACCATGATAATGAGATACGTCGGGATGAGATATTTTTATTGCCTTGTGAGCTGGGCAAAGTTGAATGGCAGTGCAACGAAGGGAGAGCAGAGTCGGGTCGATAAGAAGATTCTGCCAGGCGCAAGGTGGTGTGAAGGAGGCAAGTTTGGCGGGTACACCTTATACTCGTTCCGCCGATAGACAGGCCACAATACCAGAGTAGAGTATGAATTGTGAGGCGAATAACAAGAAATAGGGATGCATTGACAATAACAGGCATATATTCGCCCTCTAACTACCTGATAGCAAAGCCAGGCGGTAAGGCAAACGGTGCGTTAGGCAGCAACCACGAAGTCACGAGGATGCTATCAGACGTTCTTGTTTGCCAACTTTGTGATACAAGCCCAAACGCAGCTTTCCATTTCATCACGACATGTCCTCCGCATTTGTCCAACATTAATACGACACAATCCACCAACACCACTTTGTTCTGCCTTTTACCTAGACTTGTAGAACTGCAACAACGTTAGCAAATGAACAGTGATACAGCGCGAATCACAGGCTTCTTACCTCCTCCGCATCCTCCGGCGTAACAGTAGATGTCTCTGACTGGTCCTTGTCAATCAAGCCCAGCTTTGACCACCTGATCTTGAACCAGAAATCCCTCCTGTCGCCACCCAGTGCTCCCGAGAGCAAGCTCTTCTTCAAGTCACGCACAAATTCATTATAGATCCCCGGCTCTTCCAGGTTTGTCAACTCTTCCCGCATCACGCCAATAGCCTCCAACGCTTGGTCGTATTTGTTATCGCCGAAGCTGTCCGTAACAAGCGATCGCACAATAACCCCCATCTGTTTGGTGGCATTTTCAATCTCGGTCACTTCTTCAGAAGAAGTCAGGGCTCGTTTGAAATCAGGGATCGCGTTATCCGGAGATATTGTTCCCTTCTTTTCCTCTCCAAGAAGAGCATCCACATCCAGCCCTGAGATCGGCTTAATTGTCTCTTTCTGCTTTTTGCCCTTTGCCTTCGGCGGTACTATCCAATTATCAGCAACGACAAACGTCCGGACGTAACCATAAGATGCTCACCCTTCTTCACATCCGCTGCTTGGATCAGACTGTCTATCATAGCTTGCGCCTTCTCTATTAGACCCTCAGGAGGGTCTGCAAAATTGAGCAGCCTGGGTGGTATTTCCGGCACAGGTTTCTCGGGATACAATGCCCGTTGTTTGATTGCATGGTTTATTCGGTGGATGGCCGGATTGTACACACTTTCGACGGGAGCGTATTCAGCGGGTTCGCTGGCATGAGGCTTAGTCAATAGGGCCATCGCTAAGGGGTAAATTATACGTACCCCTCATCATTGGTGTCGTATGTTGAAAGGTCCATAGCATCCACATAGTCGCTCATGGCTTGGTTGAGGTCGTCCGAGGGCAGCAGACGATGTTTGGTGACTGTTTGACCACTGATAGTAATAACCTTGTCCAAAGGTGGGAATTGGTAGCTGCGGACGTCCTCCGCAAACGGTAGAGGCACGTCATACAGACATACGTATTCTCCCCCTATCTCTGGTATCAGTAATACTAGCAATGGTTCCTTTTCGTCTTTGACGACGATACGAGCCACTGCGAATGTATCAAGCTCCGAAAGAGCCCATACCAAGGAGACGAATGCTAGTTCGGATTTCTCATCAAACTTGCTAGCAATTGTGACACAAACTTCACCCAAGTTAAGAAACGGCTCGTACTAGGCGAAGTTAGTGGTGCGATGGAAGGGGGTTCCCAGAATTACCTACCTTTTCTTTGGAGACGAAGCCTATGATTTTGAAGCTCTTCTTAGTCTCCAGCTTTGTGACATTGTGCTCCGATTCGCTGATGGGCACTGCTGTCCTGCCGTACTCGTACCCTTTGGCAAGAGATTCGAACTCGACATCACGCTTGCCGCCCGGTGCGTCGGGGTCATTGATTTTATAAGTTCGAGCTTGCTTCACGGCTGAGAACTCCACGCCTTCCATCTCTTCATCCTCAGCGATGGCTGATTGGGCACCGCCAGCTTCCTCGTCTTTGACGACCACCGTACTGGCCCCAATTGGCTTGGCAAGATGGGTCTTGAAGTACCTTTCGACATGGATGTCTATGGCTGCGGGGGAATTCGCCGGGTTGCCTAATGTGAGAGAGCCGTCGTATGTTTTGTAGGGTTTGACTGATTTGACTCTTGGCTCGTCCAGTTGATCAACCGCTTCGGCCATGGTGCCAAACTGTGAATCGTGGTCGCACCCAGAAACCAAGCTCTTGAGCGTCTCTTCATTCGCGGCCTAGTAGATGGATTAGTAGTGGTTTCGCTAATAGGAAACATGATCCCTACCTTTTGTTCCGTTTTGTCTTCTTCCTTAACGCCGTACTCAGGGTCGTCAAAGTCCACACCCCTAATACGTCAGCAAGAGGTCATTGCGAGTGGAGGGCATCAACGTACAAGACGGTCAACTTGATGTTTGAGTCGTTGATCTTCTTTGATATATCGCTGATATCATCGGGGTCCAGCTCTCCTTGTCCATCCGTGATGAGGATTATCTCCCGTTTCCACTTATTCTTCTTCGTGTATTTGTCAATCATGTCGACAGCTACCACAATCGCCGATATGCCATCGCCAGACAACGTGTTGCTGGGCTTTACAGTCGACTGAAGCGCCTTCAGACTAGACATAGTCATTGGACCCAGTTCTTGTAGAACCGAGATGTTCTCGTAGCCGTCCTCCGATATTTTGTGGTTTGTCACATCAGTCCTGAATCCTACAACGCCAACACACAACGTCTTGCGGTTCAAGGACACAACATGGCCGATCTTGTCCCACACATAATTCATGCTCCAGTCAAGGTCAGACTCTTCTCGACCGCTGTTGGCCGTGGCCATGGACGCGCCAAGGTCCAGGATGAACACGATGGCTTCTTTGTCCGCCATTTTGATGAACAGGGCAAATGGATGATGAATTTCAAGGAAACGGAAAAGGACGTCAATGCCTTATCGAAGCCATACAAGGCAATAAATACGCCTTTTAAAAGTGTCAGAAGGACCCGCCTTTCATCGCAACCCCTCGCTCAGGATTAGGCAGAAGACGGCGTAGCGCAGCCGAGACGAACGAGCAGACCCCAGCACAACGCGGTCCTATCGCGATGTCACGTGATTTAGGCATGCATATGAGATGACCTCATCTTGGTGCCGTCCAGGATGTGGGGTGATCAGATAATACATAGATCCCCAACTCGACCATTTAGGCTTTCTGTCTGTGCTGTAATAACTCGCAGCAAGACAACGACATGGCGGGCGCGATCTTTACTTCTGTGGCACCGTACCACATCATATCGTACGTATCTGATTGCGGTCTTTCGTGTATGTCCGGAGATTGACATTGACATCGCGACCAAGATATGGCACTCTCGTGGGAACGACGTTCTTCCATGTATGCCATTACAGTCTTTCCCAGTGTTTATGAGAATTATTGGGTGCTTACACTAGTATAGTCCTTTATCAATGGCCCGACCTTGTTCAGAACCGTGTCGAGACCAGCCTTCTCGGCCATCCAATCCAAGCTGTTCCCCGTCTACTTCGGCATCCAGACAGTCCTCCCCGCAGTCCTCGCTTTGACGTTCCCTGGAAATGCGCTCCTCGGCGTCCGTAGCAGCATCTACGGTCTTCTAGATGCGCCTAATCGATGGACCTCGCTGCTGCCCATTGCCACCATGTTCTTCAGTGGCCTTGTCAACTTCTTCGTGCTGCTTCCAGCAACCAACAATACGATGAAGGAACGCCGAGGTCAAGGTAACAACATTCCTTCTGCGTTGCACTTGAGCGCTGAAACGAATGAGTGCTAATATGGTAACAGCCAAGCGAGATGGAAAAGAGTGGTTCGACAGCGGCCCGCACTCGGAGGAGATGCGTGCGCTCAACAAAAAGTTCGGCATCCTGCATGGTATCTCCGCATCAATCAACCTTGCAAGCTTGCTCTCGGCCATTGCATACGGATTCACATTGGCGGCTCGCATCCAGTAGATTTCTGACAGAATCATTTGTTCACATCAGCCACCACCTGTGGTATTACCCGCCACTATTACAAGTGTGCGACCCTGCCATCTTTGTCACATTGGTATAGGAGTAACAAAAAAAAATCTCGAATTCGCAATTTTTATGAGTGCTGTATGCCTTCTTGAAAGAGTATCCACCTGCTGATGTCCCTCTTCCCCAGCTATCGTCAAGCCGTACTCCGTATATCCTGGGTATGCAGTCTAAACACCATGACTCCATCTAATCATTAAATTGAAGGCCGTGAATCGACGCCGAGCATTGAGTGGCTTGAGCGCCATCAGTTCTTTGCAAAGGCCTGCTGGAAAGAATGGTGGTATGCCAGAAGGTCTCGCTTCGTCGCTTCGAAATCCTGCGCCTTCTTCTCCTTGTCATCGGCAAAGGTAACAGAGTGCTGAGCTCTTCGCTGGTTGGCTTCGATCTGGCCCTTGATGGTCCAGCGTCCAGGTTGGCGCTCGAGTGCTTGTCGCACGTCGATGTCTTGGGCGGGCTTAGGGAATTCTCGCACGAGAGGCTCGACAGAGGTCGCCACAATTTTGGATGTGTTGGCGCCGACGAACTCGTGAGACTCCAGAGTAGGTGTGATGGAAGGGGTTGAAGAAATGCTCTCCGTGGGAGAGGGTGACCTCTGGGCGGTTTCCATCTGGTTTGGCAGTGTGGTGTTCATGGTGCTGAAGGCGTCGTCGACTCGAGCGAGTTGTGAGAGGATGTTTGTTGTTTGTCTAGGTGGGTAGATGGGTATTAGGGTAAGCGGTCCTAGGATAGCCAACCTGCTTAAATGCTGTTGGCGTTACAGTACGACCTGAGGGGATATGTGAGGCGGAGGTCTGTACTGGTAAGCATGCAGGATGGCGTAGGTTGAGAAGAAATCTTTTTTTTTCATTCACCGAAGACGAAGCTAAGAAGATAAGGGGGTTGTGAGACCTACAAGTCGTGCTAGCAGGTGCTAGCTTTTTATATTTCAGAAAGTCATACCAACCCAGAGCCGTTTTCCTTCAGACTGTGTCCTGCCAGCTGCCGCCAGTCAACCTGTCGTTACACGTCACACTCGGGAATTCTCTCCATCTTTTCCACCATAAGCGGAGCGGTCTACGAGCCATGCATGAACAAGCAGCACAGTAGCCGTGATCACCCTCTCTCACTCTCACAAGCCAATTAATAATAGCACTGATACTCGCGCCATTCGCGTCATTTCCTAGCGTTGTCGGGACTTTATTGTTCGTTTTAGTGTCCACATGGCAGTCAATCTAGCGCATCCATGCGTCTTGTTTGTTAGTGTCCGTCTAACTTTGCCGTTCCGGACGAGATCGCCAAGTCAAGGGACCCTTTAGGTTCTTTTTCTCGGCATGACAGCATGGCAGGTAGCCACAAACTTTACACAGTGGGTTTCACCAGAGCCAAGAGTGCCAGGGTGGTTCTTATCAGATGAGATTTCAGTGACTCTAATAATGGAGTAGTTGACTATTGGCAAGATAAGGGCTAGCCTGATAGTTCCCAGGAGCCAGTGGTGGCTAAAGTTGACAAATACTCTACGACAAGCACGTTCGCCTTGTAGTCCTCTGTAAACCAAAGGAATTTGCGTCGGTATTCGCGGCAATGTCAAAGTTTGCCGTGTCACAAGACACAGGCAAGTCCACCCTCCGTCACACTCAAGCATAATATGGTGGATACTTCTAGATATCTCAAGTCTTTTGCCCACTTTACGCGTACAGCACTGAAGCGCGTGATGTGCGAGAGAATTTGCCACCATCTCTGCTATGTGCCTAGAATGGAATGGCCAACGGAACGACGATTCGTCGGGGTTCGGGGATTTACATATGCACACTTGAACATCATGACGTCGTTGGGTAGAATCTCCATCCTACCCTATACCAACCAAATCTCAAAGCCGGGGGAAATCTTGAGGGGGTCGATGTCTTTCGCTGACCTATTCTGTAATACCGGATTGCTGGACTAACCGAAATTGGATTGACCCCAAGCCTCTCGGAAGCTGGTGCAGTTGTCACAGCGTTGTGGAACGAGCTTGGCAGGTCGTGAGTAAGCAGATGCAACCCCTTCCTGACTCATGATTGGAACCACTTCACGAACTCGGTGTAAGATCGGAGACTGTGGAACGTCACCTTTTCGCTCCCTTGCGTTTGAGACTGGAAATCGTTGCACTATACTGTACTTCACACAGAGTGACCAGCATGGCATCGGAACCACAGTATCTCACCGGCGACGGTGCCGCAATTAAGGAATTCATCGACAAGTTCGATGTGAGTGATTTATCCCTTGCATGTCTCTATGAGGATACTCACATGCACGCATAGACATTCCTGTTCGACTGTGATGGTAAGTTTAGTGGCTCTAGCAGCCGGAGCAGAAGCTCACGAATTTAGGGGTTTTATGGTCGGGCGATCATGTCTACGAGGGCGTCCCTGAGACTATAGCGCTCCTCAGATCAAAAGGTTGAGCAGCTCAGTCCACAGAGATCCCACATCACTCACACTCACATACTCTCATCAAGGCAAGAAAGTCGTCTTCGTGACCAACAACTCAACAAAGTCACGCCAGGAATACGTCAAGAAACTCGCTGGCCTCAAAATTCAAGCCGATGTCGAGGATGTCTTCGGCTCGTCTTACTCCGCAGCCGTCTACATCAACCGCATCCTCAAGCTCCCCCCTGGCAAGAACAAGGTCTATGTGATAGGCGAGGCAGGTGTCGAGACAGAATTGGCTACAGAAGGCGTCCCGCATATCGGTGGCACTGATCCAAACTTCCGAAGGGATATCACCCCGGCGGACTTTGCGGGCCTTGCCGACGGCTCACTTCTCGACCCGGAAGTTGGTATTGTACTCTGCGCCCTGGATTTCCACATCAACTACTTGAAGCTTGTCCACGGTATGCACTATCTTAAGCGCGGCGCTCTTTTCCTGGCGACCAACAGCGACTCAACGCTGCCAATGCACAACGACTTCTTCCTCGGTGCTGGATCCTGCATGGTGCCTCTATCCTTCGCCACCGGCAAGCAGCCCCTGGTTCTCGGAAAGCCCAGCCAAGCCATGATGGACGCTGTCGAGGGCAAGTTCCAGCTTGACCGAGCCAAGACGTGCATGATCGGAGACAGACTGAACACCGACATCAAGTTTGGCATTGAGGGAAAGCTGGGTGGTACCCTGCACGTCCTTACGGGAGTTCACAAAAAGGCAGACTGGGACCGGGAAGATGCCATTGCTGTTCCCGCATTTTACGCCGATAAGCTGAGCGATCTTCTTTCTGGTGCATAAATTGATAGACTATGCTAGACCATCTGCTAGATTAAATCATAGATAAAGTATGCCATGTAATGCGACTTCTCGTTCTACCCACTGATACATGACCGACCACCCGCAACGCCGGGACTCCACCCACCAGACCCAAGGATCTATGAGCTCACAAGACGCCCATTTATGCACCATCTCTCACCCAGTGAAGAATCAGATCCTAGGCCCATGTATGCGGACTGCTTTACCTATCCCTGCTTCTGCTTCTGTTCCTGACGCTTTGCCAATTCGCTAGTCCTGATGATTTTTGGCGCAGGAGTCTTGTACGGGAACAAAGACTTCGGCATGAACATGCCCACATGCTTCTGATATGCTGCATATTCATGGTACTTTCCAGAAGTAATTAACTCAGTGAGCCATGTTGAGCCTTGAAAAAGCATGATCAAAGAAAAGGATCCGATTCCAGCCCAGCTGTACAACGAGTTGGTGGCGTAGCAGCTCCACTGGTAGAGGACAAACCAGATGGTCTGTTCAGCAAAGAAGTTGGGGTGTCTGCTGAAGGCCCACAGGCCAGTAGTGACGAATCCCCTGTCAAGATCGGCCTGCTTGAAGCCGGCGGGAACCTTTCCATCTTTTCTATACTGATACTTGGCGGTTTGGTAGGCTGACAACACATTAGCGGTATTATCAGAAGAAGAGGGCGAGTTGGCTTACTCCATTGCTGGCCATCACTAATCCATTCACTTAGTACGAGAGCCACCTCAACGGCAAAGAAGGCAAGATCAGCTGCTCGGACCTCTGGTTCGAATTGTGTCGACAGAAGGATAGCGTATGCCGGTGCACAGGAAATCAGATAAAGGAGGATGCTCTGGATGAAGGAGATGAATGTGACGTTGAAGAGGAACCAAACAACGGCAGGAAGTTTCGACTTGACGATCTCCCTGTAATTTATTAGCTTGATGTCTCTTGAAAGGGGGCAGTTGAGTTCTCACCATCGATAGTCTTCGGAGCCGATATTGTAACCACCTCTTCGCCAATAGTTGAACGTTAACCGGATCTGAATTATTCAAGGGTTAGACGCAAGTTCAAAAGGGAGGGAGTTTGATTCCAGCTTACACTCCACAGAGTGGTAAAGGCAGCGATCAAGTCTAAACGGCTGTGTGGGAGACCAGCAAGTCGTGCCCAAGCAGCGACGTGAACGACATAGAGATTGGGCAATAAGCTCCACAGGCGATCAATCTGCGAGTAATTCCGGTTTATCTCAGAAGCAACCAAGGCAATAAAACCAACGGCGAGCGATGCTGCAAACCCAGATATGAGCGGATTTGTGTCGATATACAGCTGCTTCAACCCCTCGAGACTCCCGATATTTTCGAGCAACAGGTTGGGTAACTCGTAAAGCTGTGAGACGAATGGCTCAACTACTTTGTAAACGTCACTACAGTCCTGTAGGGACTTGAGAGCCGGGAGCGCCATGGTGATGGCGATTTAATGGCGATTTAATGGCAAAATTGAGGTTTGATTCGAGGTTTGAAAGGTGTCAAAATGATGAGGAAGGATGAGCATCGTCATAGATCTATCTTGTGCTTGGCAATTGCATGAAGTGCGGAGTGATAGATGTCCCGCATCAGTGGACGAGGGGCGATGTTTCAGTTGATCTCACCACTGGTAAGTGGCGCTGGTGAGGTGCTACAGCGACAGAGACCCCCTAAAACAGACAGCTGAACCGCCTAAAGCATCAAACGCTCGGGCGTGTATTTGCCATGTGGGCCCCCAAACTCACTTTCGGTGAATTGCTCCGAACCCGAATGACTTCAAGTCTTTGATTCATGAACACTTCAACTGGCAACTCCAACGGGCTGCATCAAGAGAGCTTCTTATTGAGATAAGAATTCTTATTCGTGAGGCTTCAGGCGTGAATCGCATATAATGGCTGTTGAAGGAACATCGACTCGGTGACGGGTAGACCACAGTGGAGCGACTTCGCGACGCGTTCGAAAAGTTGTGCATCTCAATGGACTTTCGGGGCTGTCCTCTACAACAGCATCGCATCTCTTTTTTCCTCTCGTGAAAGTTCCAGATACTCCCATCACAACGCACGGAAATGAGAGTCTTGTGCGTGGCTGAGAAGCCGTCAATATCTAAAGCTGTCGCTGGCCATCTCTCCGGTGGCTCATTCCAGACTGTGTGATGCCCAGTTATCTATCAACTCGCACGCAACCTGCTAACACGAATGACTCGCAAGCACAACACAAGAAACAAATTCGTCAAGAACTATTCTTTCAACTTTGATTTCGGACAACAATGGGGTCAATGTTCCGTCACCATGACCTGCGTCTCGGGTCATATGACTAACGTTGAGTTCACCGACGAACACAAGAACTGGAGCTATCCACCGCCAGAGACACTGTTCAGTGCGCGAATAGTGACCAATGTCCACGATGTCTGTGATATCGTGGTCACAATGGGAAGATTGTGCTGCTGACCGGTTTGTAGGACAAGAAAGACATCGCCAAAAACATCGCTGACCAGGCTAAATATGCCCAGTTGCTGGTGATATGGACCGATTGTGACCGAGAAGGGGAGCATATTGGCCAAGAGATTGTCGATGCCGCACATAATGGGAATTCGAGAATTCAGGTCAAGCGTGCCAAATTCAGCAACATCGAAAAAGCGTATGAGCCAACTTTGACCACCATCGTGTACGACAACCTGCTGACAGATCTAGGCATGTGCTCTCAGCAGCTAGACGTCTTGCAGACTTGGACGAAAAACAAGTCAACGCCGTCGCGACGAGAATCGAGTTGGATTTACGCATCGGCTATGCCTTCACTCGATTCCTTACGAATAACCTCAGACCATTGAGGGGGCCTATGGAGAACCTAACGTTGAGCTACGGTGAGAAAACCCAAGCAGCCGAACGGCCCTGGGCTTGACTGACAGAACAGGTTCCTGCCAATTCCCAACTCTAGGGTTTGTGGTGGATCGGTATTTTCGTGTCAAAAACTTTATACCCGAGCCATTCTGGAGCATATCGCTGATGCACAGCCGGGAAAACAAAAAAGTTCGCTTCTCCTGGCAAAGAAGCCGGCTGTTTGATCGGATGACGGTTGTCTTGTTGTACGAGAGATGCCTATCAGCGAAGAAAGCCAAAGTTACCAAAGTTCAGGAAAAGCCGACCCGGAAATTCAAGCCGCTACCCCTTACCACCGTTGAGCTTCAAAAAGCAGCTACGCGTCTGCTTCGAATGAGTGGTCAGCAGGCCATGACCATAGCCGAAGGCTTGTACAACAGGGGATTCATCAGCTATCCAAGAACTGAAACAGATCGATTTGATAAAGGTATGAACCTCAGGACCTTGGTACAGAAACAAACACCAGACGAACGATGGGGTCAGTTTGCACAGGGGCTTGTCGGTGGTGGCTTTCAACAGCCTAGGGAAGGCCGGAACGACGATAAAGCCCATCCGCCCATCCATCCAATCACCTACGCGGCACCTAGTGTCTTGAATTACGATGAGGGGCGTTTGTACGAGTACGTTGTCCGTCGATTCCTGGCGTGCTGTTCAGAGGATGCCAAAGGAATGGCGACCGACATTGACGTGCAATTTGGAGACGAATTTTTCAGCACGCGAGGTGTTATAGTGCTTGAGAGGAACTACCTCGACGTCTACATATATGAAAATTGGAACAACACGACGGAGTTGCCCAAGTTCACCGTTGGCGAACAGTTTGAACCAACTGAGGCGATGATGACCGAGGGCAAGACATCTCCGCCGAACTACCTCACCGAAGCAGATTTGATTGCACTTATGGACGCAAATGGAATTGGAACGGATGCCACCATGGCTGAACATATCCAGAAAATCCAGGATCGCGAATATGTTGCTACGACGGTCAGAGGCGGTGGTCTCGCATCCGAAGAAGCGGACGACGAGGAGCCAGACGGAGGACCCGCTCCGAGAGGCAGAGGCGGTCGCGGCCGTGGAAGAGGAGGTAGAGGACGAGGAGGTGGAGGAGCATCGAGAGGGGGTCGTGGAGGCGGGGTCAAAGTATTCGTCCCAACCCAACTAGGCGTCGCCCTGATTCTGGGCTTTGATCGAATGAACTTTGAGACGAGTCTTGGGAAACCGTTCCTCCGAAAGGAGATGGAGCTCCAAATGAAGGCCATCTGCGAGGGCCGCACGACAAGGCAGGCGGTCCTTAGAGAAAGCATCGCGCAATATCAACATGTCTTTATGCAATCGCAAGCAAAGGTGAATGTTCTTAAAGAGGTGAGTTTCCTTATACAATGACCGCGGTTACTAGCTGACGTGTAATAGGCTTGCAGAGAATTCGTCTTTCGACAGAGCGCAGGTTAAAGGTAACCAGCCTCGGCATAAAATATAATTGCTAGATGTAGCACGAGTAGAACCTTCTAGTGCATCAAATAGACGGAACACATTGCTTTTCGCAATACCAAACCCCTTTATCATGCTGTAAGACAGACCGAAGATACTTTTCAGCCACTGTCACACAGCGCCAACATCATTCAAGATGATTACGTTTAGAAGGAATGACAATTACACGACAGTATGAATGACACATTCCTCTCAGCAGCAAGGGGCTATGTCAAGACCCACGGGCAACCATTATGACGTATGAGAAGAACAAACACGATGATCTCAGTCGCAGATTTTAGCATTTCTCCATGACCATCTACGGAGAGTCGTACGCTCAGTCATTGTGATGTGTCTACAAATGCAGCTAACAACTCATGGAAACTTGACCCTGCCCCTGTGATATGGCCGTAGGTACGAGGGACAGTTGATATCCGCGGACCGAGAGCAATAAATGAATTGCATACACATTACGCTTACTCTCAAGTTGTCACAACGCTTGGCATCACGTAAATGGCATCACGTAAACCTTGGGTTTGCATCATGTACTTCGTATTACCTGTCATAATCTGCCAAGGCCAACAAGGCCTGACGTGATTCTTCTATACAGCACGGATTTCGCCTGAGCCCTACCTTGGACCATGCACAAACAAGGTTTCTCCTTCGGTAACAAAACGTTATCATTGGTATCGTAAACAAGAGTAGAGTCTGGCAAGGGGGGGCGTGCGGAAACATGGCAGATCCACAACATCAAAAGCGGGAACTACGAGTATACGTCGGAAAACAGACTCGGCTTCAAGGTTCATTAACGGGGGCTTTAACCCTTAACCGCAAGCCACATTGGAATTTCAGACGATAGATATAAAACGTGGGCGATATCGTCCGTAGTTTGTGGATGATGGAGTGTTGGTGTCGAGGGAAAAAAGAGGGGTCATATGAAAACCACTAATATGGCATTGAGTCCAATCAGGATGAGTGCTGAGTGAAACGTGATAGTAACACAGGGTCCTCTTGGAGCCAACATGAGGCTGGAATGATCAAGGACACTGCCCCAGAGGATACGATGCGTGAATTTACTGAATACAATTATTTGGAGTTTCTCCTCGGCCCGCGAACATTGGTACTTGCTTCATATCAAAGAGGCGTTGGGATGCATGCATGTATGTAGTAGTAGATACTACTCAGCTCAAATGAACTGCAGATGTAGACTTGTTGGAAACAGTTGGTGTGCTTCGTCGGCTTACGACTTGCCGCTGTCAAACAATTCAACTATTAAGCCATCACTGACTCGCCTCGATCGCGTCGCCATGGTGCCGATAAAGGGTGCAATCGGATACCTATCGATATTCCTTGGCTCTCCATCACGCGATCCATGAAACACACATACTATGGGCTACTAAGTGCTTCGATCTGGTCGCATTAGGGCTACGACCTGGTGGTAGTATGTATCTATACATGGAAACAATCATGTCCATATCGTTAGCACAGCGGGGAAAAGCATGGGGCGATGTTGTCGTTTGCCTAGTCAGGCAATCGGGTCGCTCTCCACGGGGTCATTCGACGACGACATTCCGGATCATGGCTCGTCACGGAACTAGCGACAGCTTAACGACACCCCTTTAGAGAGGCGATCCCACGCTTCTATCCGGGCTGTCGCAAGGTGCTCTCGCTCACACACACACACACACAAACAAAGACACGGACAGGCCGATCCTTATCGTGGGTGAAAGTTCGCAAAAAATTGGCGCATTTGACTCTGATCCTTTGGCAGAAGGCCCTAGAATCAAGGTTTGTGGGATTACCTTTCGGCTGCGCGGCCCCATCAAACGAGAAGCGTCGCGACAGATGTAAATACCCAGATGACGTTGTCTGCTGACATGCATAGAATCATCTGCGACATCAGTTCCTACATGGTTCGGAGTAAGCAACGTGATGACCCCCTTGGCCACACCAGACATGGCCGGATATGCGGTTAGCCAGACAAAGCTATTGCGCTCGCACTGTTGAAAGACGGCCATTCAAAACAAAACTCATGCATTCCGAGATGAGGCGCAACACAACAAGCGAACGAGACACTTGGAAGGACGCGTCGAATGAGAGTGGGCACGTCGTCAGTGTGCGCGCTAGCATGTCATGTTCCCCAGAGTCCCAGAGTCCCAGAGTCCCAGAGCCGGGCCAAGATGGAGACGAGAGAGCCTACTAAAGTGCTTGCAGTGACGCTGTTTCCGCACGTTTTCCAGCTCGTGGCCGAAATGCTCCGATCCCCCGCCTATCGTCATGTCCACCCTGACGAGTGTGCGAATCACAGCAGGAAATACTGCCCTAATCATAACCGTGGCCAAGGAGCCGAAGAGGGTTGCAAAAACCTATGGGGCACATTTTGTTGTAGAGGAAAAAATGCATCGTCTGTTTGTGTTTGTTCTTCGTTGGGCTGGTGCGTCCTTCTGCAACAGCCACATCGCCTTTTCCGCCGGCCTCGCCCAATTGTACAAAGTATCCTGTACGAAGCACATACCTCAATAAACAACTGAAATGAGGGCTTGGATGACTCCTGACATCTGGTTGGGCTGGCTTTCTGGGCTGCCGGCGCACAGCTGGAAGCTAAAAAAGGAGTCATGAGATTTGAGGAGGACTAATATGTAAGCAGGACAGCCAGGTACGAAGTACAGAGTATAGTAGTACTTCGTACAAAGCCTGAGGCCACTACACACACACCCCTCCCTTCTGATAACACAAGCCACGGCGCCGGTTTAGGCTCAGGGCTTACAGATACCCAAAGTTGGATACGACATTAGGGACGTGCATCTAGCACCCAGAGCGTTGCGACAGGCCGTAGCCCCAGTCGCTACTTCGTCCATGTACTTCGTACTGCCGTACCTAAATGGCCGTCATATCGCTCCCATCAGTCCGCCTCCCTCCCTTTCCTCTCCTCAAAGCAATAACAACAACACAAACCGTTCGAAAGATTCACATCGGGAATCATTTGTCACAGTCCTGATTGTCGCATCAGTCAGCTCTGCCAGTCAAGCCTCTTATCGTCTTGTCTTGCCAGCACCACAAAAGCCAACACTGCTGTCACCGGCTTCTGCTCCTCTGGTACGTACTCCAGCGGGCCCTGCAAGGTGACTCAGCAACAACAACACATCAACAGCCCCTTCTTTGTGGGGAGTATCACCGCTTTTCGCTTTTCGATCCATCACCGCCTCTTGCGTCCTGCGGCACTCGTTGCTGGCTTCGAGAACGAGAGCGAGAGTATATATATATGTATGCTGACCGCCGCCTTCTCTCGCAGACACGTTCTGAAGTGAAGCATTGCAACATCGGTAACATGGCTTCTATGGCAACTGCTGCTCGTGATATCCCCCAGTCCTCCTTGAGCCGAGACAACTTAACTGTTGTAGCGGCTCGGAGCGACACGGCGACGACTGTGACACGATCTCGGGACCTTCCGACTCCCCCAAACTCCATATCCCCTGCCTTGCCAGCCCATGGCCTGAAGGCGCAACTCCAGAAGGCCAAGCTCGAGCCCATCGACTCCGACTTGGATCTTCAGGACAACGCCAGCAGCCACGGGAGGTCTGTATCTCCAGCACTTGAATCGGCCGGCGCCATCACCAGCGCCATGCTTGCCAAATACCACCTGCCAGAGATCTTGCTCAACCATGGACCTCTCGCCATCCGCCATATTATGGGATACCTAACTACATCAGTCCCCGGATTTTCGGGTATCCCTCCAACCAAGGCACGGAGAGTCGTTGTGGGAGCTTTGGAGGGACGAGGAGGTGAGGGTGGAGGCATTGATGGAGACGTGGTGTTTGAGAAAGTTGGTTGGGGACGATGGGACGCACGCCGACGGGGACAAGCTGCGCGAAATCGTCAAACAACGCCGCCTAGCGGCCCATCTTCCTACACCGCTGGAATTCCCATTTTCAAAATCAGCGGCAGGGGTCAGAGCAGGGCGAGGCTGAACATGGCTCGGTCTAGTGGCGGTGAGTCTGTGCACTTTTCCCACGATGACCGATACGACATCTCCATGATGGAGCACGAGGCCGATAAGATGTCCATGGATGACTCTGCATCGGCTTCCTGCTCCGAGGCTCCGGAGGACGATGTCACTATGAACGATGACCCAGAAGATGTGACCGACGACGAGGACTGGGCCGCGGTCGGCGCGGCTGCTTTACGAGCCGAATCGTATCCGAGCAAGGTCGCCGCTGAGTCGGGCCTTCATTTACTATCTTCCAACACCTATACTTCGGGCGGACTGCGTAACTACCCTGCCAGCTATGGCATGGCGCGTCCACCTCGACCCAGCATCGACTTTTCTGCGTTTCCTGAAACCTCGGATGCTCAAGAGCGTGAGGCTGTTGAGGCTCTTCTACGACTCGGTTCTGTATAATACCATCTGCATGCACGGCGTTTTCCGGTGGAATATGCTTTTTCTGGTTCTATGATTGGAGGGACTCGGTTTAGGGCGGGTTGGTTGGCTGGGCCATGGGAATTCGTGTCATACCTACATGATCGGGGCGATGTCCTCCAGATCACATTCTTTACGCTGACGATGACACGGCTCCTACACGCTTTATTTTGATTCTTTCGATACACGGCATTTTTGGCATTTGGCCTGCATCTCTGGATCCCGGGGTGGCCACTTTGTGGCTAGGCCCGAAGACGAGACGAACTTGCGGACACATCTCGACGGCTGCCCTGGCATCGACGACATTGATGGGCACCCAAAACAGACTGTCCAGCGTGGATTTGACCAACCACAACTGGCTCCACGCGACCTTATTTCTGGCTTTTCGTCGACGTGTCCTTCCATGTCGGATAATAATGGCTTTAATGCTGCACGGCACAATCAGTGCTGTGGCCCTTACTTATACCCGCGTCTCAGGACGACTTTCAACCCCCCCCCACCCCTGGATGGGATGGCTGGCCGCTTTATTTGTTTGCCTTTTCATCACCCATATACCTTCTTGCACATATGCCTTTTTAAAAAGAGAAAACCTATTAATGCGGTGCTTTCAACACGGCACCTAACGCTTCAACACTATCTGTGGGGGATTATCGGTGGGATCTTTATCTTGTGTTAGGGCTGGGTTATCACGGTCGCTGCCCAAAGAAGGCTCGGACTTGGTTTGCAACAATTCTCCACTTTTGCTTTTTAAGCAAGTTGCTTGTCATGGGGAGGAAAATGATGGAATGGTATTTATAGAGATGGACGGGTGCGGGATTCAGTCTTCAGTGACATGGCTGATATCAGTTGGGGATGGATAGTAGTATCCTTTCGGCGTTGATGACGCCGACCAAAAGAGGAGGATGAAAACTAATAATAATTTTGGGGACTGGCACGAGTAGATAGCTTCTTGGTCGCTTCACCCCACACGGTGCTTCAGAATGGAAGTCTATCTTTCCCTCCTCAAACCAACCAGCTCCTGCAATTTCGTGACCGTGTGTTCCTTAAGGTAAGCTTCACGGTCGTCTCAAATGTGACATGGGGCGGTGGGGTATGGATATTCGGATGCTTTTCCAGCTACGGAGTACATACAGCTTGGCTTACCAGCAAATGTCGACATGGGCGTATGCAAGTGAAGATGGCCGAGAGTCTAGATCACTACCTTGCTTAAGTATCGGGCATACGCCTTGCTATGAGGGCTTCAAGGCTTGCAGGAGGAGACAAACAGTGTTGCAGAACGTGGAGGTGTCCGGGAGGCTGACTGGACAGGGACACGGCCATCTTTGACACAATGTCTCGCGCGGAACCTAGGATTTTCCTCCACTGCTTTCTTAGACCTCACCTCACTACTACTCCGTATGGCGCCTTAACTTGCTCCTATGTACGAGGTAGTAGGCCTACAAACAGACGAAAGCGGCAATAGATAACTAGGAAATGTCATTCGACTATTGCGCACATGGGAATGGGGGAGGATAGCGTCAAACTACGCCCGTTTTTTTACTTTGAAAAGCTTATGCCGACCAAGCTTACTTCCTCCGCATGGGACACTTGGGAGGTCTTGGAGTCTTGGCCAGAGCAGGCTTAGCAAAAGGAATTGGCTTGGCGGACTTTGCACCGCCGCGTTGTCATCGGCCCTCTTTGCTTGGCTTTTGTCCGGGGATGACGGAGCAGTTCGATAATCTTGGCAAAAATGTTATCTTTTTGTTAGTCGTAGTACGGAGTACTACTACTCCGTAGGATGTCAAATGTCTTCTACTAATCCCTGTAAAAGGAAAAGGGACTTTCACGATCGTGCCAAGAGGGCCAGACAAGAAAAAAATGGAGCCGACAGTTGGGAGCCGAGGATGGCATCCACGTGCGCCCACCTCGAGGGTTTGGTGTCATTTTTTTTAATACGAGAGAAAGTGTTTACGTACGCGTACTGCATTTTTACTGGGGGGAGAGGTGAAACGGCTGAGGTCTATATGTGCTTGGCATTTTTTTGCTGGTCACAGGGAGAGATAAATATCGCTGGTGTGGTAACACAGCAGCTTGCTGAGCAAGGAATAATATGACTGATTGCTCAATATTATGTGTTGGATATGTCGGGTATGGTTCAGCTGGCAAATTTTGCTCGCAGGCAGATTTGTCTCAACAAACAAACGGGAACCGTCGGGAGCTTCGGGCCCGGTTGGGCGCTCTCGTACGAAGGAAGTAGTATGTAGTATGTACTGCTACTCCGTATGGTGGATTCGAAATTTTATGCTTTTTTTCTTCTTTCTCCGAACCCTACATATCGTACTTGTACATAAGTCTGCAGTGGATAATTCCAAAGGTGACGGCGGCTAGCTAGCCTTGTCCAGTTGTGGTTGTCGTTTTCAGGGGGCGCTGGTTTTTGGCATGTCATTACGCGAGACGATGTTGATTGATTATTGGTTTATCTGCCGAATATTCATTCATGCATGGGGCGCGGAAGCGGAAAGCAAACAAAAAAAAAGAAAGAAAAGAGAAGAGAAGAGAAGGGAAGAGAAGAGATGCTTTGGCAGCTTACGAGTACCTTTTCTTATGCTTGCTTGCACAAGTCTGAGGACCCATCACTTGCAGGTGGACTGATAATAATACTACGAGTAGTAACTCTGATGTACTGAGCTGATCCCGCAGAATCTCGTGGTGCCCAGGTGGGCAAGGGTTGGCTGGCGAGCATTCGGTTGGCATTCGATTCATCGACGACATCTCCTGAGAACTAGTGGCTTCTCGGCGAACTTGGCTCTGCGGCGGAAGGTCTTGGCAGGCGGGAAGCTTGATTCTGGACCTGAGAGGCGCATGAACAGGATGCAGATATTAGTACCGTGTACTTCGTACGGAGTACGGAGTACAGAGTATAGTATGTACATGGCACTATTAATAAGGCAGGTACTTCGCAGAAATATTACCCCATTGACGAGTATTATTAGTTCCGAATCAGGACAATAACCAGAACGGGATGCAGTGGGAAGGCCGAGTTCTAGCCCATCCGATTTGTGCGCTTGCGTTGGTTGCTCAGAACTGAAGAGAGCCGCGTGACCCTTGTTAGTTAGGTATGTACGTATAATAGAATGTACTTCGTACGAAGCATGTATTTACGGATGTACTCCGTACTATTATTTCGTTCTCGTCTCCTTTCTCAGTGACGTGACGTACGACGTACTTCGGACACACAGCCAGCCTGATGAGCCACCCGTCTCCAGTATTCTACGGACCGCGGAGCACGGAGCACGGAGCCACGGCACATCGCCGCTGCAAACCGAATGATGTCAATCTCCCGCATGATCCGAGGAACGTTGCTCACTGCTACGGAGTACATAATACTACCACATAACTGTACTCAGATCATCGCGCAACCGCCGACGTTGCGTGCATCGCCTTGATAAAACGCTTGTCGCAGAGGGGGCCAAGCGTGGTGTGAGGGCCGCCGGGACACGAGGCCAATGGGTGACTGAGGATTGACACAGTGCCAAGGATGCCAAGACTTGGCATTGCATTCTTCGCCGCGCGCTGCCAAGTCGATTTATTTGGAAGTACATGCCCACAGGCTAAATTAGCATGGGCAACCAAGGTTCTGCCCATCGCATGTACCTGGTGGGAAATGCCAAGACCGCCAAGGACGCCAAGGAATTCGGTTGGCCCTCTTTCTCTTGCCCAGGCTTTTGTGTGAATGTAAAGGGAGCAGGCGCCCCCAGAATCGCTTTCTTAACTTTCAATCTCGCATCTCGAGATCGCAATCGTTGCGATAAGAACGGGATATATCCTTCGGACCGCCGCCCTCCATCGCGTTGGCACTTTGCGCCTGTACATACTTCTCTCGCCCTCATACTCCGTACTGTCTGCGCCCAGCCATCTTTTTTGACCACTTCCGAAGATCGCTGCAGCCTTTCAGCCCCACCCTCCGAAAATGACGGCTCAGGTCCCCGAGACCGCCCAGCAGCAGGCGTCCTCGGCCTCCTCTAGCAGCATCAGCAACACCAGCGACTCCAAGCCGACGACGCCAGCATCATCGTCACCAACCACAGCTTCCATCTCCAACAGCATTGGCAATGAAAGCTCCACCTCTCCCCAGACGACGTCGTCTTCTTTGAGCCTCGACTCGCCTAATCTTATCTGCCGCTGGAATCAATGCGGCCAGAAGTTTGCTAGTCCCGAGTCGCTCTATGTGAGTCTCCTCACTGGACAGAAATGAGGGTGGTTAATCAATCGATCGATATGCTGACCGGCTGATTGCAGGAGCACATCTGCGAGCGCCATGTTGGTCGCAAGAGCACCAACAACTTGAGCCTCACCTGTCAGTGGAACTCGTGCAGGACCACCACTGTCAAGCGCGATCACATTACTTCGCACATTCGTGTCCATGTTCCCCTCAAGCCTCACAAGTGTGAGTTCTGCGGCAAGTCTTTCAAGCGCCCCCAGGACTTGAAGAAGCACGTCAAGGTGAGCAGCGTCTACTCGAGCACTTGACCAGCATGTTTACTCACTCTTGTTGCAGACTCATGCCGATGATTCGGTTCTCGCCCGGCCTGGACCCGACAGCCAGGCAGGGATGAACTACAGGACACAGGCTGTCAAGCGTACGTCATGATGGCTACAGGTCCATGATTCCTTGTAGTGAATGCTAATGTGTCTCCAGCTCCCACCTATTATGATCACAATGGACAGATCCGGGGCACTTCATCTGGCTTCCCCCATACTGGACCTCACACTGGTGGCTACTACGCGCCGCAACCGTCGACAAACTATGGACTGTACTTCAACCAGCAGCACATCAACAACACCCCGCGCACTGAGCACCATGGTTACTCTGCTGCGGGCGCCACCTACGACCGCAAGCGCACTTTCGACATGGTCGATGACTTCTTTGGCCACACCAAGCGCCGCCAGATTGACCCGACTTCCTATGCCCAGATCGGACGCTCTCTCCTACCCTTCCATGGTGCACTCTCTATCCCCAACGGGCCCATGGCGACAGCTGAGTCGTACGTCCCTCAACACGCCGGTCACGGTGTTGTTCACGCACCCCCTGCCCCAACCCAGAACCCGTTGGCGCAGCAGTACTACCTCCCCATGCCCAACGCTAGGACGCAGAAGGATCTCATTCAAATCGACAATCTCCTCGGCCAGATGCAGGATACCATTTATGAGAATTCCGGCCACGCTACAGCTGGAATCCATCCCCACAGCGAAAGCCACTTTAGTGCATATCGATGCACGCCGTCACCAACGGCCCTTCATCGTGGCATCCCCGTCTCCGCAGACGGCTACCACTCAGTGTCTGCAGTTGGCATGGCATCTCCCCTGACGGCAATCTCATCCACTGGCACTCCTGCTGTGACGCCGCCGTCTAGCTCCATGTCATATACCTCTGGCCACTCCCCGAGTCCCTCCGCCTCATCCGGTCTGTCACCACAGTCCCGCCACAGCTCAACCTCCGCAGTCATGTATCCCAGCCTGCCAACTAGCTTGCCTGCAGTCAGTCAAGGTTTTGGCCAGTCGACTCCAGCGACGCTGGGCCCGAGCTTTGACAGCAATGAGCGCCGACGCTATTCTGGTGGCTTGCTCCAAAGGGCACGCGGCGCTCCTCCTCGGTCCCATGATGAGCCAATCAGCCCAGCTACTCCCAAGGCTCATGAGTCTACTCAGTCGGTGGGTTCTCCATCTTCAGAGTCCGATGTTAGCGAAGCCACACGGGAGCGGGAGGACCAATACGACCGATGGTTGGAGAACATGCGGGTCATTGAGACTCTCCGTGATTACATCCGCGGACGTCTGGAGCGCAGGGAGTATGCCGAGGACGGTGGCCAGCCTCGCAAGGACAGCAAAGATGGTGATGCGATGGATATTGACAAGCCGGTCAGGAATCCACTGACCAGTGAGCGCCCCAAGGGTAAGGAGGGAAATTCCCTGTATCCAATCCTTCCTGTGCCTGGGTCGTAAATATGGTTCTTTTGATCTTGGTGAGCTTCATATGGATGATCTGCATTGACAATGGTATGGATTTACTGGGTTGAATGATGTGCTGTTTTAATGTTGCCTGGGCGTCTTGTATCTGGATTGTACTCCTCTCATTATTCCCAGTGGAGTTTCAATATGTTCAAACTTTCAAAATGACTAAATATGACGATTATGATCACTCTCCGACTTGTTTGTTTGTCGATATCTATCAATGTGAGGTCCTGAATTAGCAGCTACATCATTGAGAGAGGCTCTACGGAATAGAGCTGACGAAATGCGCTGCCTTTTCTCCGTACTTCGTATGAAGGTACCAACATGGAGGGGGTCGCGCGCGTAAGCCTAGACATGTCTCAAATGCTTTCCTTTTGGGGTATACGATCTCCGACCCCATTGAGCCTGAGTCGTATGAAGGCTGAAGCTGAGCCTGCAGCCTCGCTCGCCACCAACAGGCCGAACCATATCTTTTTTTTTTTTTTTTTTTGGTTTATGGGGTAGTCTGCAAGTGGTGTAGTTGAAGCTGCGATACAGTGAATTGAGTTACCAAGGATTTGCGCGTTGTGTTCCTACCTACGCATGCGATCATCATTATGTCAAAGACCACAATTATGATGAAAAAAGAAACGTAGGCCAAGAGATGTCTTAGCGAAACGGAGCGGGAAGACAAGGGGAAAAGGCCGACTGCTGCTCCGTGCCGCTGATCGGGGAGGCGAGGCGCAGTTGGGGAGTTCCCGATTGTGAAGGGTGGAATGAAAGGGGCGGGAATGAACAACTGGAACTGTGTGTCAAAAGACGAAAGAACGATGGATGAACAGAGTGCCGGCCTGCTGATGAACATTTCCTGAGGACAGAGATAAATAACTTGATTCATCCTCTCCTCTGCTTCTCAACACAACCATCATCACTCAACGGTTTTCTCTTCTCGCAATCAACAAAACATCCGCATCTGCGCCCGCAAACAAGCCCCCCCCTTTATTTAAGAGGAATCATCTTGGGAAATCCCCTTTATTTTCTCTCTCATACTCGAAACAACCACAATCAACACTCAACATGCAGCTTCTTGCACTCACCAGCATCCTCCTCCTCCTTGGCGGCTCCGCCTCAGCCAAACCTTCAACCGACGCCTGCTGCTGCTGCGACGTCTCCAAGGGGGTCATTTCATGTGACGCCTCCATCTCGGCTGCGGAATGCATCTGCCCTGCCGTGGTCTGTCCACCCAAGGCGCCGACAGTGTGGGTGATGGAGCAGTGCTGCTGCTGCAACATCGCCATCCCCGCGACGGTTTGCCAGTTGAAGCGAAAGGGAGACTGTTTCTGCGCAGAGGTCATGTGCCCGCCTGATGCGCCGACGACCTACATCGGACCGACTGCTACGCCCAAGGCTTAATTAATAAGCTTACTTGCCTTCGATTTCGACCGCTGAGTCGAGGTGGTGAAGGTCTGGGAAGGATCACGGGGAAGGAGGAAATGGCATGATGAATGATGGGACATGGTGTGCATGGGTGGCAAATCTTTACGGCAAAGGACCATACATGACGAGCTGTTAATCAGGCAATACGGAGTACGATGAAATAAATTGGACTTTTACAAACGAAGAAATGTCCGCGTTTGCGGGCGTCCGTATTCTATTCTGCTGACGTGCGAAGCCTTGTGAAGCTTTACGCCGTCGGAGGTAGGTGATATCTCACGTCAGCGTTCCTGAAGGATGCTATGTATAGGTATCCTTTACTACTCGTACTTTTCGGGTCTTAGAAACCTTCTTGGATAAATAGTGAGGCCGTCTCTCCCAGTTTGGTTGTATAATCTAATAGTACAACCTAATAGTACTACTCGCAAGAGCCGCCGTAATCCAAAGACCCCGTCTCTCTGATCGAAACCCCAGCCATGCGCTTCATCACCACCACCGTTTTCACCCTAATACTAGCTTCTGCTAGTGCACTTGCTGCTCCTTCGGCCCAAGCACAGTGCTGCTGCTGCGATCTTAGCCTTCAGAAGGTAGTATGCACGATCACTCCGGGTCGGTGTTTCTGCACTGCGGTGGAGTGTCCGGCAACCTCGTGATTTGAGATGTTGGTATGTTAAGACCTTATCAAGATGGCTTTGATAGCTGTGCTAATATTTAAAAGAGATTTCAAGTATAGGAAACTGGTTGGAGATGTGGACATAAGAAGCACTGAAAGACTGAAAGGGGTAGTATATTGTTAACAGCAAGTCTGTATTATTTAATAAACCACTCTGTCCAAGTCATTTTTCGTCCAACCCATCAAATAGTGAACAGCTTGTCATTGGTTGGCTCAGCAGCCAGAGGAGTCACATTTTCTTGGACGTGGGGGTGTCGGTAGTGAACTTGACAGTCTGCCCTGGAGAAAACTCATCAATGAAAACACTCTCTGACTTCTTGCCCGCTTTTCGTGGACACGTGGGAGGGTCTCGGGATGATTATCTTGGATCTCTGGAGCTGTTTTCCATATACGCAACGCCAGGAAAGAACCCAAGCCTAACTGGATTTTGGTGATCTTAGAGAATAGTGCTCCTAAGGCGAAATACTTTATTTCTAAACTTATTAATAATAAGCTACAGCTATCATATATATATATATATATATCTACTAGAGGGTTAAGTAGATAGATATATGTATATTCTCATATAAAATACGTAGTAGATACGAAGTAGTTGATGTCGAAAGGGGACTTGTCATGCAAGCCGTACAACGGGGAGTGAGCTTGCTGAGAAGCGACACTGCGAAGCTGGAAAGGGCGATGGCTACCGTGGAGGAGGGTCATTGGCCCATGGGGGGATTCGAAACAGAGTGTTTCCACCCGTTCCTGCGATGTCACGGACTGGAAAGTGGTGAGGAGGATACTCTGGCTCAAATGACAACGACCCTCATCAGCTCTCGTTTGGGATGGGCGTACCCTTTTATGTGCACCCTGAAAGGAGTCTGGGGGCTCCCGGTAAGTCGTGAAGGTGGGAACGCAGAACTATGCCAGCTGCTGAGGGCCACATTGGGAAAGTTGAAGCAGGTGAACTGGAATGGAATCAATGAAGGAATGGAGCTATTAGAATGGGTACTGGGGACCACAAAGATATAAGTACTACTGTATTATTAGCTAGTAACTCAGATGGCCCTATATTGCCCTGGTTGCAGTAGATTACTATCATTACGATAAATAGCCAAGGTTCAGTACGACTTGCGCAATTTGGTTCACTTTAAGATGCGTCTTGGGATTGCTCAAGGTATAGAGAATCTAAGACGACATAGCTAGTGGGTAAAGTATTTACATGACATTACATTTTGGAGAGCTATGTAAGATCTGAATGCTAGTGGCTGAATTCAAAGCAAATATTTCGGCCCATTTGCGAAAACCCTGTTGTGAAGTTGTAATGCTGGTGGTTGCACCTCCAACTCCATCGGTGCCAACTCCAACAGCCGCTTCGTCGGACATGGCAACAGGGGTAAAACCATCGACACACGCAATAATCTCCTGATTTGAGAGAGTATAATCCTCGGCCATAGAGTCTTGACTTTGGTCAAACCCTGGATAGTCGTTGGCACTGGTGGGGGGAGTCGATTTCGTAAAAGATGTCTCCATCTCATCTCTGGAGAATTCATCCATGCCATTGTTGTCGTGCTCTTTTTCTTCCGCCTACTTCGAAGGATTCGCCCATTCTTGGAACTTGCGCTCCTTACCATCCGGAAAGACAGCTTCATCGTTATCCTCATCATCTGCAAAATCGACCTCCTCTGGTTGCTCTGGCTTCGCCTCGATGGGTTTTTTGCGCTTGTTGGCGTTTTCTTTGGAACTACCACCAAGTTTCCGCCCGATGCCTGATTGCTTGCCCTTCTTGGCCTTTGTTCGTTCAGATTTCTCAGGTATCCCTTGCGGATACTGCTTGTTGGACACTTGGAGGCTGAGTGTCGTTTTTGCAATCCCCTTCTACAGCTTCACCTTGAACTTTTCGTTCGCGGGAGATCTTATTTCTGTAACGGTGCGTCGAATGACAAGGGTAATTTCGGGATTGGCGTCGGCGTACTCTTTCCATTCAGTCGGCAAAAACTCCTCGTCAAGGTCTTCCATTCCGCTGTATGGCAGGAGTACTGCCAGTTGCGAGGCGTGGCCTTTCTTTGCGACTCAACCTTCATACGTTCAAAGACTGATTTATCAACTAACTTGAATACATTCATATTAACTAGAAAGACATAATTACATGATTAAAACATTTCTGAAGCGTGGGCGGCCTTCCACCAGGCTATCGACTGCCTTCTGGATATCGGCAAAGGGAAACCGTTCTACCATGCACTCGATGTTGTGCTTGAGAGCAAACCTGAGAGCCTCCTCACCGTCCAGCGCGTGGCCGCTAGCCCATCCGTGGACACTTGCGCCCTTGCCCACCAAAAGGGTGGTGTTGAACTCGACAGGGCCGACAGCAGCGACGTTCAGAATCTTGCCGAGAGGTGCGAGCCCGCCGATCAAGGAGCCAATAACCTTGGGGTTCGGCGCCGTCTGGACAATAAGGGCAGCGCCGCCGAGCTTCATCAGCTCAGCCATCGCGTCGGTGGTGGACGTGTTGATGTAGTGGTGAGCACCGAGCTGCTTCGCAAAGGCAGCCTTGTCATCGCCGGAGGAGAGCACGGCCACCTCGTAGCCCATCTTGTTGGCGTACTGCACAGCCAGATGGCCCAGGCCACCGAGGCCCTGGACAGCGACGAGAGCGCCCTGCTCGACGTGCAGCTTGCGAATGCCGTTGAAGACGGTCACACCGGCGCACAGCAGCGGGCCCGCCTGCGCAGGGTCGATCTCCTTGGGGACGCGGACCACAGCCTCGGACCGGAGGAGGACGTACTCGGCAAGGCCGCCGTCGCGCAGGAGGCCGTTGATAGATCGGTTTTGGCAATACTGGAACTGGCTGCGGCGACAGGCCCTGCAGGTTCCGTCGTGTCCGCCGTGCCACGGTCCGCCGACTCGCTCGCCGATAGCGATGTGGTCGACTCCGGGGCCCACTTCAACGACGTCGCCGACGATTTCGTGGCCCGGAATTCGGGGGAAGACGTTTCCCTTTTCGCCGCGGGCCATACCGACGTCCGAGTAGCAGAGGCCACAGGCAAGGACCTTGACAAGGACCTGGCCGGCAGTGGGGTGCTGGAGCTCGACATCGGAGAGGGTGAAGGGGGCGTTGGCTTCGGTGATGATGACAGCCTTGTAGGTCTTGGGGAGGGAGGCCATTGTGTATAAGTGGTATTGGATAAACTTGTTATGATGTTGATGGTTGTAGTTGTAGTTGTAGTTGTAGTTGTAGCTGGAGTTGTGCTGGATGATGAACGAAAAGACAAACTTACATCAAGAGATCATGACGTTTATATATATATCGTTGGATGCCATGAAACTCTACTCCGTACGGCCTGGGCCAGCTAGGCATCGCAACATGCAAGCCATCTAAACTCCGGGAGATCGACAAACAGCCGCCATGGCAATGGGTGAGTCAATGGCATATCTCCAGGCCGCTTGCTTAATTCCAGCTCTGCAAACAGCGGCTTTGCAAGATCGGATCTGCAATTCCCGGAGTAAGATGCTCGGCAAGATGAGCATCGCAAGCGGAAATGGAGCAACGAGCTACACGTAAACCCGAGGGTTTGGAATAAACCCTGGTCCGGAGCGAAGCAGACCGGTCATTGGCCAGCTGTGTCCGACAGTTAATCCGGAATGCCGTCGTTGCCGACCAGTACTCCGTAATGCGCTGCGTACGAAGTACTCCGTAGAATTGGTGCTAATTAGTAATACGGATTATTCATCTTTCTCTTCGTTTCTAGTCGTCGGGCATCGAATGACTCGGAATAAACTCAAAGCCTCTCTAAGACCGATCTGGTTAGTGGTGGAACTTGCAGCCGTACCGTACTCGTACGAGTGTTAGCCCCGGGGAAGGAACGGGTTTAATTTTTCTTTCGTATTTCATGGATCACGATATGATGATAATTGGGGCAAAAAAAAAAGTCATCAACGGCTATGAGCTCTCTCCCCGTCTCGTCTCCTTTCCAAGAGTGCTGAGTATAGTTATCTGGTGGTAAACCGTGCACAGTTCTAGGTTTTACGGAACACTCCGTCCAGTCCTTTACAAGTACTAGGTTCACAACGAAGATGTGTCGGCAGTCGTACATGAGCATAAGAGAATACAACCTGAGCTTTGGTGATAATATTACTATACGAAGTGCTCCGTATGCACGTCTCGAGCCATAGGATTAGTACTACTACTACTACTACTACGAAGTACTACTACTAATATTCAAGGATAGCAAGCGGGGGAGGAAAGGGGGCTGACAGTTCGAAGCCTTCTTTCGTATGGACGAGAAGCAATACTTTATAATCAGTGTCGGTCCTCCCTCCGAGTTTTGTTTGGCTCACGGCCTCCCGGACTTGAAGCAGGGGTTCATCACGGTCTAGATTTGTGGGATCGGATGATGGCTTGAGTCGCTTGACGAGCGCAGGCGTTGCGGCTATCCATTAGCGTGGAGGCGGCAGAAAGGGGTGACAAGCATTCTATCCATCCATTCTACTCGTATGAAGTCTCTTAATATTATTGCCAGTTCTGCAGCATCTCGATCCCTGGGAAAGGCTGAGCTGAGCGTCCTCAGCAATGCGTTGCACCGGGAAAGCTGACTCAGATGAGCCATCGCCGCACTCCTATCGCCGCCATCTAGATACGATCTCACGGAGATACGCGCAGAGTGTCCATGGGGTATTGACGTCGCTCACTTCATTTTCATATTACGGAGCACTCCGTAAAGTTCGAGAACTCAGAAAAACGGAGCAACGCAAAACGCCGTTTTCGGATACAGCCGTGGGCCAGGCCCCCAACAAAGAATAATAGGTGATGTTTCTGAGACTCTTATAGTACCATAAGTAATAGAGGGGAAGCAGAAGATAGAAACGAGGTTAGCCTGCATTGCAGAGTGCTGGTAGTAGTAAATACCACCTGCCCTGTGGTGTCTTGCCTGTAATTCGTACGTAGTATTATGAGGCCCAAGCTCCGTATCTACTACTCGTAAGGCAGGTGAGATTCGGAGATAACATGACGATTCCTTGTATGTAATACTACGACGAAGTACTCCGTATTAGCCTCACCTCTGTCCCTAAATCGACCATCAATCTCAAACGAAACGCTCTTTCGTCGTACGAGTATTGAGTCTGACAAAGATATTGGCGTCCAGATGGCATATGCCACCAACATGGCCACCAGGATAAGGAAGCTAGAAATAGGGGAGACAAACGCGGCGCGTCCAGTGCCGCAAATTTCTCGAATCCGGACCATCCGATTCCAAATCTACTACTAATACGGTAGTATCCTTCTCGCTCGCCGACCATGAAGGCGTCGAAGCTGGATGTAAGCTGAATGGTGTGCAAAAATCGGGATCCAGGGCTCTCTCAAGACTCACTCTTTTCGGCAACCTTGCTACCAGCACCAGTCATTGCCAGGAGCAAATGCAGGGCTTGAAGCCTGCTCCTCTCAGCCCGTGCTGGGGGATCGATGAATACATGTCCAAAAGCTGCTTACGGCAGAAGCAGCATACCTTGTATGGTGGAGTTTTCTGTCGATCGCCTCGACGCTGTTGGGTCCAAGCCACCAAGACCCCAGCATCTCCGGGGCATCGCCCCCTGCTCCTTGCCTTCAGGCCATCGGCGTGGCGTCAACACAGGCGGGAACACGCCGCCATCAGAAGAAAGGAAAAATGACAAATAGTGATGGTGGTGGTGGTGGTGGTGGTTATAGTGGTGATGGTGATGGCGATGGCGATGGCGATGAATCTGCTGCATGGCTGCAAACTACTGCCTGGCAGTGGTCACTCAACCACAACCGACTTGGATGGTCCTACTGCCGCCGTTACTTCTGCGTATAGCGGACGCCTTGTCGCCCAAATCCTTGCTCTCTCCCGGCTTCGCGTTCGCCACAGGGCGTGGGCGTGCGCCATCGTCCTCTGTCGAGTCTCAGCTTCTCCCGCCGTTCGCCGTGGCTTTATTGACTAAAACGCCGCCACGGACCTCGCGCGAGAGCCGAGTGAACCGAGTGAACCCACTGGACTGCTCTGAGCTAGCTTCAGCTTGGCCCCATCTTTGTCCAGCATCTCTTTTCGCTGCCGCTGCGTGCGTGTCTGGGGGTGGTGTGCTTGGCTTGCTTCATCTTCATATCCATCTCAGGCTCTAGCTCCATCTCCATTCTCGACACCTTCATCATCATCTGAATGGCCTCCCTCGTGTGTCCCTTCACTCTTATGCGAGTAGTACATGGATTCGCCGCTATCTCGAGACGCAGAGGGCTCTGCGCCGCCAACGTCCTCGTCTGCTGCGTCTCTGCCACCCCCAACTAAGCGTCGACGCACCACCTCAGCCATCAGTGATTGCTGCCGCACATGTCGATTGCGAAAGGTAAGTCTTCGACTTGACGTACGGAGCACATGCCTATCCATACACATGCATGCGTAACTATTCTTTTTGTGTTTGTGTTTGTTTTTGTTTTCTCTTATTGCTATCGTCTCCATGTCGTTGTGCATATCTTGCCATCTTGATCTTCACCTACTGGAAATATCCTGAGTAATCATCACCGGCTTCATGACTAACTGCGGGCCGTGTAAACAGGTCAAGTGTACCGGCAACCCTGGAAACGGGCCGTGTAACAACTGTTCCAGGCTTGAGTTGGCCTGTAGCTTCGTTACCTCTACCAGTGCTGCGGAATCGGGTAAGCAACAGCCACTCGGTAACCTGTCTAGCCAATGCTGTATTGTATGTCTTGGTTGACCATTGACACAGAAAGGGTTTCAAGAACAACGCCGTCCCATAGTCACACTGAAGCCGGCACGTTGAGGAAGAGAGCTCAGCGAGCTTGTAGCCAGTGCCATGTCCACAAGACCAAGTGTTCCGGCGACTTGCCCAGGTGCAAGAGGTGCGAGTCTGGAGGCTTAGTCTGCGAATACACGCCTGCCAGAAGAAGATTTACCAATGTGCGCTTCAGCAGTCCCAGCAGAGTCAAAGAGGAGCGCTCTGCCACACCCCAGCTTCCTCGCTCAGAGGATACCACGACCATCAGCCCTCCAAGCAGCTCCGGCACGGGCTCCGGCTCCTTCAACCCTTTCTTGATGGACACATCCATTTTCACTGCCGAGTATGCAATTCCATCTGCGAGGCGGCGCAGGATTGTGGAACCAGACTAACGCAGGCAATATAGAGATATGCTGATTCGAAAAGACATCATCTTGACACATGTGGATGCCTACTTGCAATACTTGTCCTCTGTTCCCTGCCTGGGATTTCTACATCCGGAAACCACGTATCTGGAAATCCAGGTATGGGATCAAAGACCAAGAGTAATTATTCCTGTCTGGCTAATTCCTTCTTCCAGGAAAACAGGTTTCCTCCTGCGCAAGCAGCAGCCGTCTGTTCTGTTGCCAGTTTCTTCGTCAACCCCGGAGGGGCAGGCCAACAGTTTAGGAAGAGGTACAGCCAACAAGTCGAAATGCACATATACAACAATATTTCCAAGTTCTCCGAAGAAGCGCTGATTCTGTTTGCCCTAAACATTCTCTTCAACCTTCTTGATGGATCCTATGCAAAAGTTTGGCAGTGCTTTGGCGTGGCTTCACGCCTCATGATAGGCCTGCAGCTGAATTGGGATGTTCTACCCCGGGATGCAACCTTTGTTCAGCAGGAGAGCCTTCGGCGTGTTGCCTGGCACCTTTTCGGTCTCGATCGACTGCTCGCTGGTGGCTACGAAGAATACATATCTTGTCGCTCTGAGAACATGAAGATCCGTCTCCCCTGTAGCGAGGCCGCTTTCGTCGAGAACCGGTCTGTCGTCACCGAGAGGCTTCATGACAAACCCGGGCGGTGTTCAACGGATTTAGGTCTTCATGGTATCCAGATTCGTCTCATCGACCTCAGGCATCGGATACAGGTGTAAGTGCAGACATCCTTTTTCACAAGGGGGCCGAAATGCAAATGCAGCACAGCGCGCTGACCATGATGTAGTGCGACCAAGAAATTAATGCCATCCGGCCATACATCATCACATATAGAGCCTTCGAAAGTGATGGCCGATATCAATGCGTTGCAGAACGAGTTGACGAGGCTACATGCCTCCATCCACGACGAGCTGCGGCTCAGCGATCAGAGCATATCGCGATACGCAAAGACCCGGGAATGGAGAGGCTACGTCTTTTTTCACACCCACATGGCTGTGAGCCACATCGACCTGTACCGCTTCTCCTTACCTGGGCCACGGGACCAAACATCCCTCGAAGTCCTTCGAAAACTTCCTCGAGAGTTTCTTGCTAGGTCTCAAAAGCAGGCGGTCGCTCACGCCATGTGTCTCGCCCGTTTCTTTGATGCAATACGGAACGAAACAGAGAAGATGTCAAACGTGGCGGGCCAGCCCAAGCTGGTGGGCGATTATTCTGTTGCGCACATGGCCACTCAGTGTCTCCGAGTTTTGATCGTCGCTTTGCAATACAACTTGTACCAAGATCTGGCCGATCATACCACAGCGCCGCTCTGGAGAGGTGGGCCAACGGATGAGACGCAGATAAGATCCTTCATCGATACCATGTTTGAGATCACAGAGGCTTGGAGCCAACTCTTCCTCATATGCAAACAGGCGGTATGTCCCTTTCAATAATTATGGCCCGTAGTCTTTCTCCTCGGGCTTAATTTACTGACCGACGTATCTGATTAGCATGAGTGTAATAAAGCCATACTAGCAGACTTTGATAGGAACCGAAAGCTAGCCGGCCAAATGAACTCACCCGAGACGTCTGGGCGAAGCGCAAACGACGAAAAGCGACTGCCTGGACCGAACCTCATTCTGAACGCTTCGGGCACGGATGACGAACACAAGAACCGAGCCCCTGATATGCCCGTATCTGACTGGTGGATGGGATCTCCGGCAACTCAGCAACCATTTCCGAATGCTGCCTCGCCGTTGAATGTTTCGTATCCCATTACAGGGGTCGGTTTCGATGTCGAACATGGGCCTCCAGGGGTGCCGATGTTGCTTCAGCAGGCCCGCAGTATATCTCTAGGCCTCAATGAGATGCCCATGATGTATGATGCAGATAATGCAATCATGGCCATGTCGGATAAGACGTATTGGAGCCCCCCCGACATGGGCGGTATGATGTGTAACAGCTTTCAACTCATGCCAACGGCACCAGTGCCTCCTCCGGGAGGAATACCATTGATGCGTATGGACGGAGCTGCCCAGGATCCAAGTACTATGTTCCAACAGACGCAAGTTCCGCCGGAGCAGCAACCGCACTTCATACAACCGCAACAACCCATGTTTATGAACGGATACTCGGGAGAGTACACAAACGGACATACTGATTCACCTACGTATAACTTTGGCTGATGGATTCGGGGTGTTTTCTTGGAACAGGGAAGGGGGATTACATTGAAGCTTGGGTAGCGCTGGTGTTGGGGGCGTCTGTTGCTATCTATCAGCCGCTGATTGGGAAGGATAGACATGTGCACCTGTTTATCCCCAATTCGAGTGCATTGTATCTGGTGTATGTGTATGTGTATGGACCTACTCCGGGCTTCCTAGGGATATTAGGAGAAACAGGACTACAAGTGTTATGTATGAGGATCATGGGAAACATCATAGAATGGCGTCTGGACTCAAAAGCAATCTACCACATTTGTTGAATGCCAGTATATTACGATATATTAACAACCTATGATGATGATGTGTTCAAAGTACACTGGAACATCTGACCATGATGATGGGCTGTCTCGTTTTCACAGGCTAGATAAACCAATGTCAAATCTTATTGTCTTTATTTAGTCGCTATATCAACTCACACCAACAGAGGTCGTTGAGTCAAAATGCCATTGCAAAAGCATTCTGAGACAACAAAAAAATAAAATAAAAATACAAAGAGAAATAGCCGCCGCCCCATTGAAATAAGGATATTGTATAAAAGCTATTCGACGATCATAATGGTACAATTATACACTATAGAAATATCCTATACAGCTATACCACAGAGCGCCATTGTCCCAAAGTTCCCAATCGGACAAGGCTGGTTTCGCTATGTACATGGGCCTCCTTTTTTCCCTCCCATCCCCCCCACAGGAATCCGCCTGGTTAGTTCTTATCCGACCCAAAAGGAGAGTTTCTGGATTCCCAAACTCTCCCCCCTTTCCTCGCCCTCAGTTCGTTGCCAGCAAACATGGGGGAGTAAGTGGAAGGAAAAAACAGCATGAGGCCCAGGCATTTGCAGCTGTGTGAAAAGAGAAGAAACCGCTGCTAAACCGGCACATTTGGTGTGATGATGTGCTTATCTATGTCATGAAGATCCCAGAAGAGAAGAAGGAAAAAAAAGAGAAAAAACACATCCACACCACCCACGAAAAAACCACTCAAGAACACCGAACAGAAGGTGTGAAGAGAAAACGGGAGGAATAGAACAGAAGATGGTATCGGGGGTTTTTACTATCCAAGACTTGGTATCCAAAGGGTGTCGTCAAGCAGTGGATCCGTACAGTCAAGGTTAGAACAGCATTGGTGTTGCGCCATCAAGGCTTGATGCGTGTTTGTAAGGGTGTGTGTGTGTGTGTGGTGGGCAGATTGACTTGTTCTTTCAATGCTCGAAAACAGAGCGGTCCTTCTCCTTCAGACCACCAATCTGGTCCATGTCGATGGAGTAGAACTGGCCCTTGGCCTCCTTCTCGTAAGCAGGAAGCTGTTCCTCTTGCATGGGCTCCAGGCCGACAGCGGCGTTGTCACCAACGCGGACGACCACGACGCGACCACTCTTGCGGCGGCCTTGGTCGTCCTGCTCGTCTGGGAATGTGATGTGGATCTCAGGAACATTGTCAGGGGAGTCGGGCGGCGAGCTAGGGCTGCGAAGCATAGGCTGGCCGTCACGGGTGATGAACAGGACGCTAGAGCGCCCGTTATGAGTAGTCTCAATGGTGAGACCGCGGTGGTTGGGGTGGCCGTGCTTGACCTCGTTGTAAGACGGCAGAATGGGCTGCTGGCTCTGGGCCTGTCGCAGGCGGCGGCGGCGAAGCAGAAGGAGCACGGAGACGATGATCAGGGCGAAGAAGGCGATGGCAAGGACGGCAATCAGGACGTTGATGAGGTTATCAGAGCCGTCGTCTCGGCGGACGAGATGGGAAACAAACCGTCGGATTTTGCCACCCGAGGAGGATGTCTGGACGGATCGCAGCTCGTCGATGTGTGCGAAAAGGGGGCTATCTCGCCGCAGCATGGCAATTGAAGGCATGATGGGCAAATGTTGATATGGTATTGTGATCAATAATGAGTGAATGAATAAGAGGGCTGTTGGACATTATTCGTTAGCACGCCATGACTATAAGAGAGATTGTATGAATGGTAGAATGGAATTGACAAGGCAACGAGTGCCACTGAACGATGTTGCTAGTAGAGTTGGTCCTGCAAGCCTTTGAGTGGCGGCGGTGGTGGTGGTAATAGTCGTAGTAGTAGTAGTGATGTCGATGGCCATCTCGTTCCGCAGAGGGGTTGGCCTCCCCAGCCTCCAAACTGTCACACCATCACGGACTCGATACCTCCGTGTGTCGCAGCGAAACAGAGATGGTTCGGGATGAATTCCACAGAACAGGGGAAATAAGCTGCAGCAACTCACTTTTGTCGCCTTTGCCAAGTTTCGGAAAGGACGTAGTCGTTCAATGCTCGTAATGACTGTTGGGGTCGGCTGGCGAACAGCAAAAAAGGGACGCGAGGCCTATGGGGGAGACTGGAGAGAGAGAGAGACTGAGAGAGGAATGATCGGACGGATGCGCAGCTGAAAGAATGAAGCTGTGCAATCCAAAAAGAGGGTTATTCTCGAAACGAACGTAAAGGCGCCTCTCCTCCCAAGAATGTGGTTTCTGTCCCGTCAACGGTGATGATGGATGGTGGTTGAATAGAGGATCAAATTGGAAAATTCACAAGAGGGAAAAGCAACGAGGGCCTGAGGAGTACTCGTATTGCGCCAGCACAGCCCGGGCGGTCTCTCTAGCACTGCAATGCACTGCGCTACAGAAAAGCAGAACAGCGCCTTTGTTAGGGCCTTAGTGCAGTGGAGGCCAGCGGAAATTACGTACAGGCGCTAAATAGTGGCTCGCTGGCCCTCCATTGGCCCTCTGTTGACCCTCCGTTGGCCGTGCCCCTGACGCTTGTGTCGCCAGCAGCCAATGGCTGGACATTCCCTCTCCAGGGGGTGGCATGCACTATAGCCTATACGGCCTTTAGCGGCCAATGCCCCTCAAAATGCTCAAACCCCCCTGAAGGGACTGGCGGCTCAGTGGTCTTCATTGGCTACTAGGCGTTCCATGGCCATGGCCAACGCTCCCAAGCTTCTCCCTACCGATCCTGCCAAGGCCTCTTGATGCTCTAATGGGGGTGACGCAGGGGCGAATCGCGAACTGAAGGCTGTTACGCATGAAGACAGCCAAGAAGACGACCAAGAAGACGACCCCAAGACGCGGCTCAAAAATGGCAAAATGGTATTCTGTATTAGTGTACGAAGTATAGGTAGAAGTAGAAGCCAACGAAATATTGTTTCGCTCTATCAGTGCTGATGTTTTTAATGCTGTACCGTTATTGTAACGCTGTTGGAATGCCGTGCCGGTTCCCCCTGAGTGAAATATTGTGCTGTTGTTTTGTTTTGTTTGTTTGTTTGCTTGCTATCGATTTTATTGTGGTTATCGATATGCGTGGAGACCACCATCCATGCCCCATTGCTGACATAACCAACTCTACCTTACCAGAACATAAAATTGATTCGACTTCAACACCAAGATAACCGCCCGGTCCTCATCAATCCCTTGGCAAAGATGACGCGATGCCATTGCCGCCTGCGTATTCAGGACCAATAAATCCAATACTAGCTGCAAGGAAAAGAGAAATGCAGATCAAACGCCTCTCTAACGCCTCCTCCCCCGCCATCTCACATTCACCAACAGACACACACCTACTTCGTACCCTACATCTTATTACCTGAAAGCCACGGCGCTGCAAGTTATTCTACAAATTAGTTACTACTACTGCTAAATAATAGAATCGTGGATCTCACCGAGGAACTGCCTAGTCCAAGCCTCGGCGCCTCCCATGCGAACCTCTCACACTCGTTTGCTTCAGCCTCGTATTACGAAGCATTTATCATGACAAGGCTATTATTGCCATGGTTCAACTACATTGTTACTACTACTTGTATTTCGTGAAGGGCCGTTTCGGGCATCCTGCATATACTGTTAGTGGTATGTTTCTCCTCACACTCGACGCCAGCCTCAGGATACCGCTGCAGTTCCACTGTTAACAACGGTAGGGCGCAAAGCCAAGCAGCTCTGCTGCTAGTTTTGCTGTTCTCGCCTCATTCCCTTGCTGTGAGCGTCGTGGGTTGCCGTCGTGCGCCTGCATAACGCTTGCAAGACCCACGGCTATATACTCAATAAGCGGCCGGGCTCGCCGAAACTCCGGGCCCAGCATTGTCAACACTGTGTGGATGCATCATGATCGAGGGCAAAGGACATGGGTAGGCACAGCTCGCTGCTGGCCTGAATGCTATACTGTCCTGGTGTCTGGCTACGATCCAATATTTCAACTCCATCACACTCTCCGTACTCAGTGTGACCGATTCGATTGCCCGGCTGCATTGTCACCGGGGAATCAATACTCCCTCGCCTATGCAAACCGGCTGATGATGCCGACATTTTTGTTACTGATATGGTCTTGTGGTGCCGACATAGATGCCCAGTTCTCCAGGATTGGTGCGCATAAAGCCTCTATCCAATCTGCTGCACCAAGTACTTCATATGGTATCTAGTAGCTGCACAGTTGGGGAGAAACGGAACCGCATCCATGATGCAGGCTACCGCTATGCAGTCGATTCTTGCTTGATATGAGAAATTTGCCACGTAATACTCGGGTATTCGCCCGCTGGCAACAAGTCACGCCTCTCACCGCATATTTCCATTCAGCGTGTGACGCCAAGAGAGAATTGGGTCCTATAGGCCTCCAATATCAGATAGGCTTCTCAGGAAGCACGTCCCGGACTGCAGCCTTGAAGACCTGCTTGCTGTTTGAGGCGATGCTGTTGCTCTAGGCATTGATACAGCTGTCGCAAGCCTTTCAACACCCAAACTCAGGCCGACAAAGCCGGTAACCAGGTCAGACCTGTCCCTCTGAAGTACGGGGACGACTCAAACAATCCAGACGGCCAGAGCATCGAAGCAACTCGCAAGGTTGACTTTGGTATGGGCGAAAGAAGGGATGATTTCATGTACTAGGTCCGGAAGAGAGCCAATGCTTCCGACCTCCGCATCCATTGTACATCCAAGTCTCGAAAATTTGCCCAAGGCAAACATGCCAGCCTGTATCACGAACGGGAGTTACCCATGTATGACCACCCCAACCCAGGCAATAGTGTAGGAACATTTGCCGAGGTCATGATCTGGTCAAGACAAAAGGAGTAGTGATGTACATCTCGATAATATCGGACGGAATAGAAATGTGAGTCGCTTCAGATCTGTCATATTGCAGTTCCAGACACCATCTGCAGAATCCTGCTAACAGTGCCATCCCTGTTTTGAGATGGATAAGTGTCCACCGAAAACTTCCACTGTTATGGGTCGAGTTCTAAACGAGATCTCGGCCGAGAAAATGCCTCTGCAAGTGATTCAGGCCGACTCAACATTCCTGAGCGGGGTGATGGGAGGAGATTTCATGTTTATCCACTCCGTGTTCCGATGGGCAATCCGTATGTCAACGACATGGATTTGTGAGGGATGCTATTGAGAATACCTGTACGGAGTACTTCGTAGTACCTACCTCTCTCACCCAGGTGTGCGGGCATGTCATTTTGATGAGAGATGTTCCATCGACCTTGTGGCGAGTAGTCGTTGATTCCCAATAGGGAATATGCAACCTCAATCGGGTTTATCGGTGATGATTCGCTCGCCTATTATGGTCATGATCGAAACTTCTGCTTCATACTATTACTCGTAAACCACGTTTGCACGCTGCTGGTCCCCGTCGGCTGCTGGCAGACCCCATGACCGCCCTTGCTCCAGTCAAATGGACGAGGCGTCGTTTGATGACACAGGTCCTTCAAACGAGAAACGAGTTGGTGTGACACGGAACCCGGGCGCAGTCTACGCTGGGGATAGCAGCCACTCCCGCAGCCATCAAGACGGCCTTCCAACGCCTTTTGCACTACTACTACCCATTTTGCACAACCTCTCCCGGCATACAAGTGCTCGTAGGCATCGGTATAGGCGGCGGTGGGTATGGTTGAGAGGGGCCAAGGGGTGATATAGATGAGACTATTGGGGATTCCTAAGGAAGGCCAGGACAATTGCGACCCTAAGTAGTACCTGTCAACTCCTCGAAACGTCCCTCCCTCGGGATAGGGCAATTATTGTAAATGTGCTCCGCTGCCCTACCAAAGTTACGTGTACTCAAACGCACTCAGCCGTGCTTAGGTGAGACACTCACGAGGGTCCAGTGGAGCGTGGGGAGAAACACGGCATGATGAGCGGCAAATTGGCGAGCGATCAAACAGTAGTAGTAGTAACAACAGAGGGCTTTGTGGCAGCGAGAAAGAATGAAAGAGCGGAGAAAAACAAAACCAAGGCTGTCATTCGAGGATGGCGGAGGGGGAAAGCGGCGATGCTGCTGTACTCGTACTCCATCTCCGTACTCCGTACACCTGCACAGACTAGAGTTATGCATGGCCAACAAGGCAGCAGCAGCATCGCATGTATGTTGTCCTTGGGGGCCGGCGTACAGTGGGCGGTTGACTCCTTCGCTTCTCCATTGTGAGACGTCTTTGATTCTACGGTGGTGAGTGTGTTCGCCTCGTCTCCGTGGTTCGGGCTGGTCTGGTCGCTCGCCCTGTGCACAGCAGCAAATGGTTCGTGAGATACTGGAACAAACATTTGAAACCGAATCTTGATGCTTGACGTCGTGTGGGGTCAGGGCACACTCGCAGTAGATTCAAGTCTCAACGGCCTCCCTGCCTGGCCGGGGACTCATGTCTCTGTCACGACTCACCTGCACGCCGATGTGAAGATTCCCGTATGCAAATGACGGACTGGCGGTGTTTCTTGTTGCCTTGGCTGGCTGGCTGGTTGGCTGAAGCAAGAGAGAAAGCGGGTGTCTGTTTAGTTTGGTGGCCACGGCTGTGATACTGCTGGTGCTTGTGCTCGTATGTATGTATGAAGTAGTACTACTCCTCATACGACGTCGGAATATCTATGTCTCCATACGAGGAGAATGTTTGGCAAGGGTCGTAGTTGCTGTCGGATCTTGAGATTGGTTTGCGCCCGATATCCGACTCTCCGTCTCCCCGTTTCTCTTAATTTCACAGTCTTCTCCTGGTCTCATCATCGGGCTCCATAGCAACACTAATAGGAGGCCGTATTGACGGAAAATTCTGAAAGGCGGAGTCGCGTGAGAAAAATGTACTCGTACAGAAAAAAAAACAGGACCAGTGCTGACGGATCTGGTCTCCGACAAACCTTCCATAGACATTAGGGTCATCCACTGGCGTCTATGCTAATGCACCTCGGAGGCTCCTTCGAAATCTCGGTAGTTGTGCACTATTCTCTCCAGACTCCACGTTTAAGATTTGGTCAGCCTTATCCCGGCTTGGCCTGGTATTCGTTATGCCTAGGTAGGAAAAGAAAGAAAAGAACACACCCACCAGCCTGGTTCACCGTTTGCCTGACACGAGGGAGCGAACACATGTGCAAGCACATGAAAGCAAGCAAGCAATCAAGCAAGCAGCCAAGGAAGCAGCCATACTATTTCCCTCCCCTTCGCCCTTGTCTTGAAACACATTCGATAACGTTACATACTTGTAGGTGCGCTGTTGTATACCACTATTATTACTGCTAGTACTACTCTGTACGAAGTACGAAGTACTGGCATCCGCATCCCCGTTCTTTGTCCCGCATTTCTCGTTCCCTTGCCCTCATCTCTTGGCGCGCCGGTTGCTCGCTGCCCTCGCACCGCACCGCACCAGACAGACAGCACGAGCAGTGGCATGTAGTATCGATTTGATTGCCCTCTTGCACCGGAAACTGCACAATACCCTCTGTTGTTTCGTTACACCCTTGTGCTGTACTTCGTACGACGGGCAGACACATTGGCAAGCATAGCCAGCAGCAGCAACAGTGAGAGGAGGTGCTGCAGAAGCAACACGCTGTATTGAACACGAGCCCTTGTGCTCTTGGTTCTGCTGCTCTTTTACTAGCTTTCCTCCTCCTTCTTCCCCTCCTCATCCTCCCCAATCCTCCTATTGACTGCCACTGCTCTACACAATTCCTCGTGTTTTTTTGCCTCCTCCCTGTTCGATATTCTACAGCCTGTCTCGCCCATCATTCCTCGAGCATATTATCCCTAGGCCTCTAGGGACTCGAGGGCACGGCAGCCATTGCCACATACATTCCGAAGCCGCATATTTGCGTGCGGACTAGACTCCTCGCCTCGACGTGGCTGACCTACATCTAACCCATCACACCCAGTGCTTTCGCCCCAATTTGCTTTCCTCGCACATCCTGTTCTCACCATACTCACTACTGCAGGACTCAACTCTCACCGGATATTCTCCTGTACCAACCCTAACTTGTTGAAGCATATTGCCATTGTTCCTCGTATTTTTCTCCTGCTCTTCTCCGAGCTCCTTTTTATCTTCGCATCCTGTCGCACGTTTGTCCGCTCGAGAATCATTGTATTCATTCGTCCGCAACTTTGTACATGCCGATATAGCCAGTACTTACTCGAGCCCGTCCAGCAGACAAATATCTGCCGCTTATTCCGTCCTTACCGACTGAAATTTCCGTGGCCACGCCTCTCGATAGCACGCAGGGCCGCTATCCGCGCTGGCTGACGATAGTACATAAGGCTGATTATTAAATCGGGTGGTTGTTCTTACTCTCCCCATAATAATCCCACTCCTTGTTTGTGTCTTTGTGTGGTGAGTTTAACCGAACATATCACAATGCGAGCAAAACACCGCCTTGGGCTGGGGAGCATCACGTTTTGGAGGCCCTGTCCTTGCATACCCAACACGCCTTCTATTTACCCTTCCCCCCCCCTGCACCTGAACGAATGGTTGGCCATCAGCCTTATACCGACAATAAAGGCTGCTGCCCCGTTTTTTGCCTCCATCCTCCGCATTCCAGCTCGTGCCCACTGTGCGGCGACTCCCCTGTTGCGCTTGGCCTCATTTGCAGTTGTTATGCGTCTCGTCATTCAGCTGCTGATCCGACTTCTGACTGAATCGCAGACCTCGAATTCGCGCCGGAAAAAAAACTCGAAACAACCGAGCCGGCAGTTGATACCGTATTCGCACGCATCAGACATTCCATCTGTACAAGTACGTACAATAACTACTAAAGGCGACGTTTTTGTTTGGGTGCCTGTCGGTTCCTTGGCAGGTATCTTGCGCACCGTACCGTAGCGCTATCGTATCCCCGTGGAGCCCCCGAGGCACAGGGTCCAGGCCCCAAAATCGGCTATCTTTATAGCGCCTGAACTACCCCCGGCGTTCCCCATCCCGCCTACTCCGAACCAGCACTCCGTAACAAGTCCGTGCTGAACAGGCCCTTCCTTGGGCGCCCGCTGTTGGGTCTGTATTATTTCTGGTCCTCTTTTTTTTTTTTTTGGATTTTACATAGCGCAAATTCTCCCTCCGGAGTAATCCTGTTGGGACAGTATCTTCCACTAAAGCAACCGGTCTCGAACGCTTCCGCTCTCCGCTTAAAACCACGCGCCATGATGGCCACTGCAGTGAGTTGAAGACCAATATTCTTCCCTCCCTTTTTCGTCCGCACCCTGCAACAGCACCAGGCCCCAGGCCCCAAGTCCCAACTCCTCGCCCACCCCCCCAGCCTGATGATCCTGGCGCGGAACTACGACGTCAGAGGGGGGCTGTTTCTGTGTCTCAAGGTTGCACCAAACTAGCAGACGCGGAACAAGGCTTGATTCGCTCTTGGCGGGTCACAAAGGGCCTGACCATTTGACTTTCTCCCCACGCTTTGTCCTCGACCCAACTCCATCTCAGTATTTTGTTCCGTTTCGCTCTCTGACCGCCGCACAATCGCTAACTTGTCTATCTTCTGCTCTTCAGACGCGGCCGAGGGCATACCAGTTCGCCATGCCCTCTGGAACTACTGACAAGCCTCAGCAGCCCAAGGGCTCGGGCTTCCCTGGCTCCAACCTGTACCCTAATAAGAACATCTGGACGTCATCCTTTCCCCAGCGATCCATCGGCTCCAAAGGTGTGTTGTGTTGCCATGCATCCCGGGCCGTGGTCCATTGCGCCAGCGCCCGTTGCCAGCGCGAGAATACTAATGATGGCGACGCAGATTCCGACGAGAATCCCACTGGCTCCAGTGCCCTCAACGCAAACTCTGAGGCCGACGTCTGGGGCACTAATCCCTGGAACCCCGAGAATCCTTCTCGCTCTGTTTCCAACTCACCTGGTCGAATTCGAGATGGAGGCATTTCCAACAGCTCTGCCTACTACGATCATCACCATGCCGCGATCGGCATGAAGAAAGGAAACTTTGGCGTTAACAACTTCCAGGACGAGCCCGAAGTCTATGGATCCGCATTTCCGTCACAGAAGCGAGGCGCTCAAGATGCGGCATACATGGACTCTATCTCAGCCTTTGCACCCTCACGAGAAGCGAGTCTGCCGCCTTCGCGACACTCCCAGGGCTCTCCAGCTTTCGCAGAACTTTACCATACTGGCCACACGCCCAGCAACTCGATCCATTCCCAAAGACAGATATCCAACCACTCCATCTCCTTCCCAACACAGTCGGCGAATCAACGGGCATTCAATCTCAACAAGCAGGTCGAGGAAGAGCTTGCATTCCGCTATCGTCACTTCACCTTGGAGAACTCCGCGAATGGCCAAATGTTCAACCCTGCCTCGCAACCTTTCCAGTTTAACCCCGGTTCTCAGCCTTGGATAGGCGATAACGGCGCCTCGAGGTTTGGAAATGGCTTGGAATTCAACCCCGAGCACCTGCCAGCACACATATCGACCATGAAGCGACCATCGATTGACAGAATCTCACCAGCGCCTAGTTATCGACTGGAGACAGGCAACAGTAGCCCAAGGGGCTTCGCCGTTACTCCAGATTCTTGGATGTCGAGGCCATCGTCTCGGGATCCCAGGACGGCCGAGTATGATCGGAGATCATCGTCTCAGCAGTATGCCAATTACCCCCAGTTCTACCCAAACCAGTATCCATATACCGGCTTCCCGCCTCCGTACTCACCCTCTTTCCCCGATCCATATGTTCAGAGCCCCCGCCATCCCATGCTCTCTGGCTATAACCTTGCAGCCATTCATCCGGCATATTCCCTCGGCCCTGCCCTCGGCCCTGCACTCCCACCTGTCAGACCAACCAGGGACCAAGATCCAGGCAAAGGCATGCGCAGTGTTCTACTTGACGAGTTCCGACTGAGCAACAAGTCGAGCAAGCGATACGAGCTTCGGGATATCTACAACCATGTCGTAGAGTTCAGTGGGGACCAACACGGCTCGAGGTTCATCCAGCAAAAGTTGGAGACTGCCAACAGCGATGAAAAACAGCAGGTGTTTTGTGAGATTGAGCCAAATGCAATCCAACTGATGAAGGATGTCTTTGGAAACTACGTCGTTCAAAAGTTCTTTGAACATGGAAACCAACTCCAAAAGAAGATTCTGGCAGAGAAGATGAAGGGCAAGGTTGTCGACCTGTCTGTCCAGGTCTACGCATGTCGGGTGGTTCAAAAGGTGAGTTCTCTTATGATAAATTTGTATATATTTTGACTAACGCTATTCACCTTCTCTTTTCAGGCACTGGAGCATGTCTTGGTAGAGCAGCAAGCCGAGCTGACGAAAGAGCTGGAGCCCGAAATCCTCAGAGTCATCAAGGACCAAAACGGCAACCACGTCGTACAGAAAATCATCGAGCTTGTCCCTAGACAGTACATCGACTTTATCATGAACACGATCCGTGGGCAGGTGACGCCACTTGCCTCTCATACCTATGGCTGCCGAGTCATTCAGCGCATGCTTGAACATGGTACCGAGGCCGATAAGGCGGAAATTATGGGCGAGCTGCACGCTTCTGCCCAGATCTTGATAACTGACCAATATGGCAATTACGTTGCGCAGCATGTCATTCAGAACGGCATGCCGGAGGATCGGGAGAGGATCATCCAGTTGGTCATGGCCCAGCTACTCACTCTGTCGAAGCACAAATTTGCATCGAATGTGGTGGAAAAGTGCATCGAACATGGAACACCCGGGCAACGCACCACCATTCGGGAGCAGCTTACGACGGCTGGAAGTGATGGAAACAACCCTTTGCAGCAGATGATGAGGGACCAATACGGCAACTATGTCATTCGTAAGTTGCAATCCAATGCAGATGCAAGTCAATTTATTGGATACTAACTTTGGGTAGAAAAGCTGCTGGGTCAGCTTCAGGGAGTCGAACGCGAAACCCTGGTTGAAGATATCAAGCCCCAGTTCTTCACCCTCAAAAAGAATGGAGCCTCGAGGCAGCTTCAGGCATTGGAGAAGCTCCTCGGACTAGGCACTGCAAAGAGCGAACAAGCTCAATCGGACACGAGCTCAGTGGCTGAAACTCCCCTCCTGACCGACGAGCCCAACAGCCCCCAGAGCAGCAGCCCACCAAGCACGCATGTCAGTGCCATTGGTATTCTATCTGATGACAAACCGAAAGCGCCTAGCAAAATTGCCGACAGGATCACACTGCATGTTCAGGATGAAGAAGCTTAGAACGACACAGCATTCCTGATGCCGAGGCAATATCTCTACATGACAGTCGTTACTTTCAACATATGTATTATGACGACAACCCCTTGACCTATCGGCTCAACTATGGAATCGCTTACCGATCTAGTGAGGGGTGGAATCAACATAGATCACCAAACATTTCATGGGACAGTATACTCATCACATCATACGCATACATTTTTCTAATACAGCGAATGGGAACCGAGACAACGCTTGGGTGCTCCTAGTCACCAGGACGACTACGCATTATATGTAGTTTCTGGATATTTGTCAGAACGAACGAGTCGAAATTGATAATGGCCATTTGATTGCCTCAACCACTTTGGCATTTTAACGGATAACGAAACAAAAAATGGGATATTTATTTATTTATTTATTTATTGGGGAACATGGGTGGTTTTCATTTTATCCTCGGCTTCTTCGGCTTTTCTACCTACTTGGTCACTCCTTTCCAGCGGTTGTTCTAAGCTTCGCAAGTAATGGACCGGTGGGTGAGGGAAAAGCAAATTTGGAACCGGGCAGCGATGGGTACATTCGGGTAACAGGGATGAATCTGTATTTTATCTTTGGGTGTGCGAGGAGTGGTTATCTGGGTCTGAGGGCATGTCCATAGAACTTGTAGAAATGGGACATTTAAATTTTGATGAGTTTGGATGAGGCCAGCTGATTGGCTTGCTATGTGCGTGATTCGAGCAGAGTACTTCGTACAGGCATGAATAATAATATCGGTTAATTCTGTACAACACAACATGCCCCATCGTCTGTATAGATAGATACTTTGTACTTTGTACTTCGTAGATGGTTTACAATATCACGTCGGCACTGAAGCTGAGAGCCAAGCTTGTTATCGGACTAGGTCGGGCCTTGTTGGGTGTGACCGCTTTTTGTGTTCTGGCGAATGTACTTCGTAAGCCCGATGCATGCAATAACAGATATCACCAATGGGAGATACAGCTGGACTATGGGGGCGGCGTGGAAATGAGGTGCGTCTGAATGGACAGGGCTGTGTTGTGATATCTCGTGATCCATGCATTACATATACTCCGTACTAGTAGTAGTATTCCAGCTCTATGCATGTCAGCGTATGATGACGAGACGAACGGGTCAACATTTCAGCGTGCGCTAATGACCTCAAACTCCTTTGCGCCGACTTCGCACTTCATCCGACGATAGCCATTTTGCGGAACAACACCACGTCGTCCCACACAAAACGACACTCAAATACTCTACAATACCAATACCATCACTCCCCATGAACCCGCCAAAAGCGATCCCTTTGGATATCCGACGACGCGACGCGACAGCCCTGCCATCGTCTGACATGGTTGCCCGCAATGGCCACTGGCAGACTGACGTTCCTGTACCCACACCTGCTGCGTGCTGCGGCTGCGAGGGGCAGCGTCCCGTCGTGGAGCGGAGCGGTTGAGGCTGCTGGCGGCAGTGCTGTAAGGGGATTGGGCACGAGGCCGAACAGTTCGTTTGCGAAGAGGCATGGAAAGGCGGTTGAACCGGCTGATTGGGAGAAGCAACAGCAACCGCAGGAACCGTCCGCAAAGACCCCGGATGCGAAGCCACAGGACGACCAGCCCAAGACCGAGATCGGCAAGCTATATTTCCAACATGCGGATCAGAAAGGTGCGCAGGAGGTGACCAAAGATGCTCCTGAGACCGAGGCCGCGGTCCCCACACAACAAGAGGAGCAAGCAGAGTCTCCAGAGCCGACAAGTGCCGATCCTATCGCCAGCCCGCCGAGTCAGACCCAACAGGTCGATTCAAATGATCCAGACGCAAGTGCTTCGGTTAAGCAGGCTGAGGGGCGTCGGCAAGCCAAGGACGGACCCGAGACGGTCTTTTACATGGGCGCCCCCGAGAGCGTTCCGCAGCAGCAGCAGCAACAAGCGCCGCAACAACAACCACCACAGCAGCAACCACCAGCCTTCTTGCTGCCGAAATATGTCCATCACTTTGACAGCTATTCTCTTGTCAAGGAGCTACAGGAGGGAAGTTATTCAAACGATCAGGCCATAACGATGATGAAGGCTATCAGGGGCATTCTAGCGCACAACCTAGACATGGCACAGGCGAGGCTGGTCAGCAAGAGTGATGTAGAGAACGTGGGTATCACTCGTCTCACCACGTCCAAACTGAAAGATGGCATGTCGGCTAATACTGAGACACAATAGGAGTCCTATCTGTTCTCTGCGGCGTGCTCTGAATTGAGCGCCGAGATTAAGAACAATCGACGGATACAGGACGAGCAGATGCGGCAGCAGCGGACGCATCTGCAGCATGAGGTCGATATCCTGACGCAGACGCTGAACCAGGAGCTGCTCACATTGACTGACAACGTGCGGGGACTATTCAATGACCGAAAGATGGTCGTCAGGGAGGAGCAAAAGGCAGTAGAGAGCGCTGTAAGTCTCTTGATATATATATATATATACCCCCTCGCTGCGGTTCATAGTCTCTGACACGGTGCAGATTCAAAAAATCAACTATAAGATGAGCATCATGCTCAGCAGTGACTCCAAGTCAGAAATTGAAGGCGTGCGGTGGATCCTAATCCGGCGATCGGTCCTGGGCATCATCTTCATGGCAATCTTGACTCTGGGGACGATACGCTACGCTACATACGTCAGCCATGAGCATCAGAGGGAGGCGGACCGCAAGAAGAAAGAAGAGGAGGATTTGAGGAGGAATGGCGGCAAGGCTGATCGCAGCTCTGCACCCGATGCAGCGGCCATCTTAGCGGCGAGTTGATTGATGGAATCAAGTTCAACAGGTTGAGGTTTGAGCTGGCCTTGGCCTCTGTGTATAGAAAGTCGATGACGGCGATGATGATGACGATTAGTGAGTGTATATGACTGTGTGAGTTGGGAACTGATACCCTTTAGACATGAGAGAAAAGCAGAGGAGGGGGAAGAAAAAGCATGGAGTTTATGGTCATGATAGGATTGGGAGCATCAGATGGGCCCTCAACGGATGCAGTGTTTACAGCACAACACTTGTTTCTTTAACAAAACAAGAGGAGAGAGATACCACAAGAGCTTTTGACACGTCCTTTCTTAATTGTTTTACCATTTCCTGGTATCCTTGGATAATACTGGATTTGGCCAGTGGGATATTTCGTGCGACGCTCCAAGCTGGAAACTGGATGTCACCTCAGACACATTAGACCTTCTGAATCTGGATAACAACAAGGAATCGGACTTTTGAAATCTCGACCTGCCCGCCTGGCAGAGTGAGTGCGCAATACCTGGACTTGGATATGCCCGGAGCCAGTTTCGAGAATTGATCAAACCTGCAGACAAAATCAGTAAGTCGAATCATGTCTCTTTATTGCAGCGGCAACTTTGCGGCTGTCTTCTCAGCTCAGCCAATTCTCGTTATTTTGTAGCGTCTCTGCGGAGTGGCATAGCTGTCTCATATCAAACCGCAGCTTAATCAATCAAGACATGGCAAATTAAAGCAATATTATTCTCCAGTGTTAAATACAGGTACTAGTATAACTATTTCCTTGATTGTTCTCGGCATTGTGATGGTTTGGAGTCTGATGACATTACTACAAGGCACTGGCCTCCTCCGTCGTCATCACGTGCTTCCAATGCTAATTCAACGTCAAGTCAACCCCACGTCGCGTCTCCCCGACACACGCTCCAACATTTACTATACTACTACAGTACCACAAAGTAGTGCTATCACAGGGAGATGTTGTATATCCCCACGATAAGGAATTGAATCCCCGTTCCCATATTCATTCCTCCTTTCTCAGTGTCTACACTACACACAATGGCCGCCCCAGACCCATCGCCCGCACCACAAACATCAGCCACAGACGACACTCCCATGCAAACCGACGAAGCAGCACCACCACCCACAGCAGACAGCGACACACATCGACAAGACGCAGACCCCAATACAGAAGCCGCAGAAGCTGAAGCAGAAGATGCTGAAGCAGAAGATGCTGAAGCTCCGGAATCGCCTCCCCCCCCTCAGCGCCACACCCCCGGCCCGCGCGCAACTCGTCTTCTCCAACTCTACGAGCACAGTCTCAAGCGCACGCTCGGAAAGCTGAAATGGGACAACTTCGCCGCGTGCTATCCCACAGTCGCCAAGAGGGCTGAGCCAGTGCTGAAGCAAGTGCAAGCGCAAATGGTGGAGAAACTAGGCGAAAAGTGCGAAGTACGTTTTCCTCTTCTTTTCTTCATTACACACTATTTCTGGGCATGGTGGGAAGAGGAGACTGACAATGCTGGCTGTATAGAAAGAGTTTGAAGCCATCATGCTCCAACGACAAGTCATCCCCAAACTGAACGAACTCGAAACCCTCATCGGCGATGCCTCCCGCCGTCGTACCACCTCCTCTGGCCCAGAGCCCACGCCGTACGTCTCTCCTCTCTTCCTCTCTTCTCCTTCGTCACGTCGCTAACCACGCCGCAATGATTAGGCCTCACCTCCTCCCTGCGTCAGCCATCATAACTGCCCACCTCACTCCCTCCCTAACCTCGCACCAATCCAACCTCAACGCCCGCCTCCAAACCTTCCAGTCCCACAACGCCATCCTCTACGAACAAATCCAGCATCAGCGCTCCGAAATCGATGCCCTGCTGCAAGCTCTCGAAGTCGCCGTGGGTGATGTCCATGGTGCGAATGCCGCTCTAGGACCCATCGTCAATCAGTTAGCTGCCGAGTCAAGACAGGCTAATGTGGATGTGAAGCCAGAAGGAGGAGGGGCGCCGTCGAGCTAATCAGTTAGCCCCCTTCACTTGACTAGGAAGAAAAAGGTTGAAGTGTGTGGATGGATTGCATGGGATATGGGGAATACATAAACATTGGACATACGCTCATTCAACAGGTTTGAATGGCTGACGAAAGTAACAGAGGGCGGCAGAACTTTTTGGAAGGCGAACTGGTTGGGTTGGGACGCGAAATGATACCCCTTGACATTTACATTTCCACTTCAAGTTGAGACGACGTGTAATACGTAGTCTCTAAGCTGCAACTATAAAAATCTCCAATTCCTCACATGAGGCTGATGACCGATTCGCGTGTAATCACGTAGTTTTGAATAGCTCACCGATGGAGCCGAATCCGACTAGCTTATATACATCTCATCTGCTATACAACAAGGAGAAATGTACATGTCTAAAAATGCATAAAAAAAACTCCGTTCCATGTTCTCGTCGCCGCGGGTGTGTATAAGTAATGCTCCGTCCAGACGCCTCATGCCCAAAAGGAAAAGAAAACAATCAACGCCTTTTCCGCCAGCCCATGTGCTGGGTCTCTCCACTATGCAGCTCCCATATGAGTGTGCCAGCGCCTCAAGACACCGGGCGCAAGTATACAATTGCAAGAAAAATAACATCGTCGACCAGGCTCGCGGTAGGTCTCCTCTGTTGGCCATGTCGGGGTATATCCAGCCAATGAATGCGTATATCCGTAGTAATGAAACAACCCTTTCTAACCCGTTAATCGTACTGCTCGGGACGTCGTTTTGTGGCGTTCGATTTCTGGCAAAACCGAAAGCCTTCTAGATCCTCCTGTTCTCCGTATGAACGACTTGCCATGGGCCGAAGTAGTTGACTTCCCCATATGTCGGTGGCAGCACCCGGACCATCCTTCCGGTCCCCCAGTCCACAAACCATTGCTTGCCTTTGCTGATTATGTAATTTGATTTGCGGGGACTCCGGAAAAGCAAGTTGCTGTAGCAGAGCTTTGCGTAGAGCAAGTCATGGGCGCTCGACCACTGGTGTTCGGGGAACCATTTCCCTGTGTGCGGGTCAATAGCCGGGTTAGGATTCGATGAGATGCTTAGACGATGAAAGGGGTCGACCCTCGGATAGCCATGAACGGGAACTTCACGGTCTGTCTCTGTCTCTTGCTCTGACGGGCGGGGGCGCGTAGGGGCTGGCGTTGGCGTTGGCAATGGCTCAGGTGATGATGATCGTGGCTCGGAAGGGTCGGATGAGCCCTCATTCTCTTGCCGAGTACTCGGAATCACCATGCCAGTCTGGGTGTGGAACCATCTGACGCGCTGAATCCGAGGGATGGACATGTCACGGGGGAAATCCCGTTCGTCAATTGGAGCTGCCACATCAATGGCTGCGAAAAGGCACTCGAGCCATTTGACAAAGGTGCTCAACTCGATACAGGATAAGAGAAACTGGTCCGTTTCAGCTCGAACCCGAATGACATAACGGCGTCTGCAAAGGAGCAAAGTTTAGCTGTTATTCTTGATGGGGAAGAGGAAATCAAGGGTTCTTACTTCTTATAGTCAGCAGCTATGCCGGCATCTGCGTGTAAGAGGCTGTAGGTCTTTTCCAGTTTCGCTTTCTTGATCCATGGAGGGTTGTCAGGACAAATGGACGGGCCGTCGCGTGACTTTCCCCAACCCCAATCTTTCTTTACAGTGTAGATGCTCAGGGCGGTTCCGTTGAGGGACACAAAGACGGTGTGCCACTGACGATCCTCGGCTCTCTTGGTCGTATCTTCAATCTCGTGCTTCTTAGCAAACACTCCCTCGATAGCAATGGAGCTCGAATAGTTCGGCAGTTGCTCGCCCATGACGGCGCAGCTAGTGCTGCCGCCGCCACCACCACCACCACCATGATCCTCGGTAGACATTGAGACGCCCTTGTCTTTCCTTTTGCTCTTGTCCCTTCCCTGAGCCTTGCTGCTCGTGCGGTTGCTGTCGACAATATCGTTGCTGTTCTTGTGGCTGTGAGGCGTTGAGGCGTTGACTTGGTGGTATGGCGGCGGATTCGACGGGCGGCGTGTTATGATTTGCTGATAGAGTATATCCTCCTCCATGGATAGACGCCGCCGGAGGGGCGGCGCAGCTTCGGGTGAGAGTCCATCTTCTCCAGCCGAGCCACGGCGGTCCATGGGGACAGGACTGCTTTTATGTCCGGTGGGCTCGGACGGAATGATGGGGAAGCAAACACCGATGCGACAGCGGAATTCGCGGCGGAAGTTGACGTAGTCTGGTCTTGCTGGGGTGTGCGGGCTTGTGACCACCTGGAACTTTTACTCGGATGCTGGCAAGAGGAGTATCCGTAGATGGAACATGACGATCTGTGTTCATAACGACCCGCTTCGGCGCATAGTGAACACCAAGAAGATCGAGAAAAGAGACGGAGAAAAGAAAAGTGAGGTGACAGGAGAAGAGAGCAGCGGGGGTGTGGGCAGCAGATGGAACTCGCGGACGAGAACAGCAATGCAGCGGCGGCTCTTTTGTTAGCTTCGATGGGACCCGTGCCAGCGCTCGATGTGCGAACCCAAAGACCGCAGCGGGACCCCGTTTCTGCTTCTGACGATGGAACAGGATCGGAGAGTTACGCAGGCAGAGTGGGATCGGCGCTGGCACAAGCAGGAGAAGTTTGTTAAGAGAAACGCGGGCGGGTGGCAAGACCGCAGGCCGTCCAAGCAGTAGGTGGTAGTTTGCACAGGTGAATGAAGATCAGTGGTTGGTGGACAGGCGGGTGAAGACCTAAAATGTAAGTCAACGCCAGGGGGAGAGGGGTGTATCCGTGGTGTGGGGATGGGGGCGTGATGTGAAAGTTCTGTGGGGTGGACGGACCTGGATTGGATTGGATTGGAAGCAGATTGATGTGATTGATTGATTAATTCCCTTCTTGGATCGACAGTCGAGTCGGCCGCTGGCGACTGGCCTGGTTGCTCCCTTCGGTGGTGGGACCCTTTTCTACTACCAGCTGAGCCGCTTTCGGAGAGCCTCCGGAAGAGCCGTGGGCCGCACAGGGAGGCGTCGAAGAGCGGTCGCCATAGGCTGGAAGCGCAGGTCTGCACGGTTGAGTGTGGCAGAGTTGGCCGATTGGACGTTGGATGACGATGACGATGACGATGACGATGCGGATGCTGAGGTTGACGATGGACAGTTTGAGGGCATTCGGAAATGGAGGAGTGGGTGGAAGTGGGGGGCATAAGAATTCCATGGCAATTTACGTACTCCGTACAGGCGAACAAAAAGAAGAAGTATATCCGATCCGATGGACCCCAACCTCACTGTACTCCGTAGCTGCTGCTCTTACAGCGCAGCTTTGGCACGTTCCAGCGCACCGCATGCCCTGTATTTCTGGTCCCTTTCTCTGCTCCAGTGCAACAGCCCCTCCTCCTCGGCGCGCTAAGCCGTCCATGGTAGGTGTTATACAGGGGTGTGGGCGGGGACGGCTTTTTCCTTGTGTACGGAGTAGTAGCGTTCGGGGGACAGACCATAGCGATTCGGTCATAAGGCAGATGCCTGTCTTGTGTGTACGCATGAACTACCCAAGTACGAGTACGAGTAGCAAGCTGCAAAGCTCATTATGATGAAACCTATGCTACAATTGTATAAAAGATCTGCTAATGATTGTGACGAATCATTTGCTGTGTGAAACACGGCGGGAAAAGGCTTTAACCGGTCAACAAACAACCTGGAGAAAAATCGCGTGGATGATCATTGGAAATCTCACTCTGTTCGGCCCGATATGCATTGCATGTACATACTTTGTAATGTCACCATCGCATCAGGCCAACAGCAAGCAAAGCCACCGTTTATTTTAGACTACGAAGCATTATGTACATACACTGCCGAAATGTGTAACGTCCTTCAAACGAGAAGCAATTGCCCAGCTATGCCAAGCCATCTTGTCTCTGCCATGCCAGCCAGCGATATTCACGATCACCACAACGTGCTCAGAGTTGACAATCGAGAACCGACACGTTGCGAGGCAGTGTTTAACTCGTGATGCTTTGATGGTTTGTAACATTTTCGTCTCTCCCCACCTGATACTATTTCTAGATGCCTTTGATGATCGTCGTGGTACATTACAAAGCAAGTGTCTATAAATTCCATTACTATCGTACTACTAGTACGGAGTACGAAGTATATTTTGGCAACATTTCCATTCGTTCATCCGCACACACCCCTTGCCATTAGTCCCTGGTTCCTCCGTCTATTAGTTGCCCACCTCAGCCCAGCCCTCTCGGAACTTTTGACATACCCCTTGGCACCTTTGAAGTTAGTGATCCTAGTGCACGCCCTCGTTTTCCCCACAGTTGGCTTTTTCCATACGTTGTGGTACGGGCAATTTTTTTAACCCTATTATTATTATTTATTATTTGTTTCTTCATGATGCCTACCTACTTCGTAGTATAGTATATTATTATGTTGCACTTCCTATTATCCGAGAGCAGAACTCTGATCCCAGGAAACTAATCACGGATATATATATATATACCTATACATAGGTATATGTAGTAGTAGTACTATATATTATACTATTACTCCGTAGCCATGCCGGAAATCAAATAATCCCGATGCTACCTCCGAAGTACTGAGCACTGCAACTCCCTCTGCAAAAAATACCAAATCTGCTGATTAGACCTCCAACTACTATGCAGCCTTTGAATCATTCGCTTGATTTCGTCACAAACAGCCCATCACGCAAAACGAGCGCCCAAGCGCTGCTCTGCGCCCTGCTTTGCGCCCGGGCAATAGGCATTCATCAACTTATAGTACATCCATCTATCAACTCGTATGGCTTACGACGTACGACGTAGTAGTATATGTAATCCCCCTTCTATGTACGGAGTACGGAGTACGGATATCGGCAAACACACATTTCTCGGCATATGTTGCGTATCAAAACTCCCAGCGGATTTCGTTCTTCCCGTTGGGATCGTATTATACGAAATACGGCGGGCAGTGTTTCAGACTACCGCCCAATGAAATAAGAACTGATTTTTACCCCCTTCTCCATATCCCGGGGCTTCCGTTCGGTGTTTGATCCTTTGATGTTCCATGTTCCATGTTCCATATCAATACTATGTATATACTTCGTGCTCCGTACTTCGTAGAAATGATCCCCAACGAGAGTCATCCCGATCTGGCAATAGCCGACACAATCACCGATTCATTTCAATGCCGGCATCCCCATTTCCCCATTTCCCTCGTATGAATTACTACTTCCGTTGTCATATACTACACTACGTAGTGTAGCACCACTAGTATTCGCACTTCGGAGTAATAAACACACTCAACAAGTGCCGGTCCTTGAACCTCGCCTTGGCATCGCACTTTTTTCTCTCTCTTATTCCTTTAACCCATGTACATTAGCCACCGATCGGGTCACAAAAAGCTTGGCTCCCAACCAGGGGACGTGAAAAAAAAAAGAAAAAAAAAAGTGCTGGACGAACTTTTGCAACTGCTACTCTGCTGCGCATGCATGCATGTTCGTTCCTCTTACGTCAATGAGGTGCACAGGACGAGCCCTGCCCAACGTACATCTGGAAACCCAAGCATGCATGAAGGTAGCATTTTATGAGTGCATGGTCTTGTATTAGTATACAGGAGGTCCGTTTGCAACCTATGAGCTCCCAGGACTGAGGCATGTTTTCATGTTTGGCTTGGTATCTTCTCCAACAAGGGATGCGTTTGCAAAAGGTCCGGGCCGGCCGAGGCAAAAGCAAGCAAGCAAGCAAGCATTCCGGGTCATCGGCCAACTGCAGCAGCTCTTTTTCTTTCACTTACGTACGAGTACTCGTACGCACGCAATGCAGCTTGGTCGTCTGTCTGCGGATGCTGCTGCATTTTTCTCCAAATCCCATCAAGACTTGTCAGCTTCGTTCGGCCTTCAGCTTCGGCGCTTTGGCATTCTCCACTGCTTCCAGAAGCCCCGGTCCGTTCGTTGAGTCAAACGGCGAAAGTCCCGCCGAAGCTGACAGACACCCAAGATTTCGGGCCCTTTGCCATCTTCGGCCGACTTTGTGACCAGTATCGATATGCATAACGAAGTGGGTATCGTATCATGCGTGTGCTCCGCGAATAAAGAAAATGATAGATAATACTTCGAAAGCCGCTTCTACCCTCGTGCGGGTACATTGCAATTTTCTCTCTCAGCGGATATGCATGGTCTTAAATCTCTCACATTGAACATGCGATGAGGAAGGCCTACAAGAACCTCCCTCCATCTTGACAGCTTGACGCACGTCTGGCTGAATTTATAGCGTCGGGACCTAGAAATGAGGCTGAATATTAGGAACAACTAGTTGGGGGAACTAGTAGTGGGAAACTACAAGGACGGAACTGCATCCTGTTAAAGGTTAGAGAGAGCATCAACCAAAAGTCCTACTTACCTCTCTGTGTGAGGACCCTCTATACTCTCTTGGTCCTCATGACTGGTTGGAACTCGGCCATGCTTGACCATATCCGGCATTGAAATATCCAAATAAACATCTCTTGTCCCAAGTAGGTGGTAGCGCTCGTCTACCCTACGAACGTATTCGCTGAATTGGGCGAATCTGGAAGTATTGGTCTCTTACTATATGGAATCAGTGTGTGGGGGTCAACTTTGACTCACAGATGGCCATTAATACATACATACCCTCAACGTTGATAGGGGATCTGCTCGTAGATAAGACAAATCAAGTCAGCCATTACAAAAATTCATGGAGAGGAAATGCTCCAACAGATACAAACAACACCATGTGTGTTCAGAGAAACACCTATCCGCGACTTGCTCCGTCCCTGAGAAGATAAAAGTGGTCAATTTCCATAAGTAAACGCCAGGTGTTGGGAGACATGAACCATCGCTCGACGTTCTTGTTTCCATGCTCATCAGCCAATTGGCCATACATGCGTCATGATGTTTCCCTTTTTTGCATCCCAAGTAACTGCTTAATGTACATCTCATTTTCCCCTTCCTCACTCATTCTGCCGTGACGATTCCATCACCCAGGTCCAGTGGAAACCTCATCCGTCGCCATGCGCCATACCAATCAAGGACAGCTCCGCCCACCTACAACATTAGTTGTAACAATGTCCAGAGTCCCCTTTTTTCCGTGAAATATACACACAAATCATCCGTGCTCCCCTGCCCCTCCCCCGGAAAACCACCCCCGTATTATTTGGCCGGTAGCAAAACGCTATCGGCTCATACGCTCAGCAAGGGCAGTAAATAGATGCAACTGCAGCCGGCAATGCGATGAGAAAACAACGACAAGCAACAAGGAAAAACTGGCACCAGCCCGAGTCTGCCAAGAATCCACCTCCATTCCCGAGGAGTGCAACAAACCTCCAAGTTGGGTATACTGACTTCAGCCCCAATTCACCATTTTTTTCTGGTATCCCCCGTATCCGCTTGTGTTAGGAACCACCTCCCATATCGACCACTGTCCATTCGTTTTGGTCTGTAACCTTTGGTTGCTGCTGGTGCCGCTTGCCCGCCGTACTTCGTCAGCTACACAACCGGGACTGCACGCACTCAAGCATTTGTGGCTTGCGCTCCACCGCGGCCTCGAGCAGCACCGCCTCGGCCGCGACCCTGTCCTGAGAAGTTGCCTCGAGGGTTCTGGCCGCCAGTCCGGCTACCGTCGAAACCACCACGGCCACGGCCAGAGGCATTACCTCGTCCGGATCCGTAGTTGCCGGGTCCGTAGTTCGTGGACTTGGGTCGTCGAGGCTCGACATAAATGTTCTCTCCGTTCACCACGTGGGGGTTGCTGTTCAAAGCAGCCTGGTAGCCCTCCACGGACTTGTACTCAACAAAGGCGCAGTTCTGATCGTCCTAGTTAGAATCCATACTAAATGTGCCAACCATATATATGTACGTACCTTGGCGCGATTGATATCAAAGTAAGTCAGCTCTCCATGGGCAGCCAATGCACCTCGGAGATCAGCGTCCTGGACCTTCTCCGTAACGTACTTGACATAGCCCATAGTTCCGTCCTTCTCTACGACGTTACCAGAAGTGGATTGGGGTCGGCCTTGGCGCTTGGAGTCAACGCCAGCGGTTTGCCATCCAGAAGCCTCCTTGGCCGGGGCTGCTGCCTCAGCTGCAGGTGCCGGAGCACCGGGCTGTGTGGTAGCGGGGGCTGGAGCGGCAGCAGCAGCAGCAGCAGCAGCGGGAGCGACAGGGGCGGCAGGAGCGGGAGCCCGGCTCTGGCTTGTAGCTGGGGGAGTGGCAGTCTTGGGAAGAGGCACAACTGGTCGGGGTCCGGCAGCGGCAGCTGCTCTGCTCGCCCAGGTCATGGGCTTGGGAGGGGCGGCAGGCTCAGCGGGAGCAGCCTCAACGGGTTGAGCGACTGGCTTGACAACAGGAGCAGGGGTAGGCTCCTTTGGTTGCTCGGCCTCTTTCACACTCTCCTCGACGACCTCAGCGGTGGTCTCAACATCGACTGGGGCTGGCTCTTCAGCCTCCACTTCAGCAGTCTCAGTGACCTCAGCTGCCTCATCGGCCTCTGTGCCGTTGGTCTTAGCAGATGACTCCTCCACAGCCTCAGCCTCCACAGCCTCCTCTTTGGCAGCTTCTTCCTCCACAGGCTCAGGCTCAGCCGGGGCGACAATCTCTGGGGCAGCAACCTCTAGCTCTGCAGCAGGGGCCTCAGCCTCAACCTCAGCAGCGGGGGTCACTTCTTCCTCATCCTCGTTGATGTATCTTAGGATATCGTTCAGAACGAAGTAGCCAGAAGGCTGCTGCGCAAGAACGAATGTTTGGACAAACTTCTTGGGCTCGCCAGCCTTGTTGGAAACTTCGCCGATAACCTGGATGACAATGTTGTCGAAGGAAGCCTGAGAATCGACATTGGACACTCGGACCTTGCAGTCTTGGAAATCAAGCTCCTTGATGCGCTCTTGAATCGCCTGCGAAGCAAAGGTCAGAAGTGATTGCAGAGCGCGGGCGAAGTGAATAATATCATACCTGTCGTCCAACTGAGACATTCGCGACCTCGGCTTCAAGTCCGGACACGAATTGGGAGCGTTTGCTGTAGAATAGCTGAGAGCATGGTCAGAATCACACCCACACCATATCTCATGCGCAGTTGGACTTACGTGGAGCTTCTCAGGCGACTTGCTCAGAGTGGTGTAGTATTGCTCAACGAAGTACCAGCCGACTTCATCCTTCGAGAGATTATTTCCAGCGGCGTTCGTTTCGGGAGTAGCGGTTGTAGCAGAAGGCTGCTCGGCGGAGCTCTTGTACTGCTCCTGGTTGGCGAACGTACCGTTCGTAGCCATGTTGGATAATGACTGGAAAATCGGGGTCGAGCAGCGTGCGAAGTGTGCGAGTGTCGTGGGGTAGCGATCGCGTCAAGGTTGGGTATCAACGCAATCGAGGAGAATTAAGATGTATGGATTAAAGCCGGGGCGCCCGCTGGATGTTGGGGCAGAAGAAGACTCGGAGGTGGTCGAAGAGAAGTGGTGAGGAGATCGAGTGGAGGAGGTTTAATGGGCGCCTGTCGGATGACAAACAGGAAATCGTTCGAAGTGGGGAGAGGGGAGAAGTACGAGTAGTGATGCACGTCGCGAGGGAGAAGAGGACAAGGACAAGGAGTCGTCGAGGCTCGAAGGCGGATGGAAATTCTGAGGGAGGAAACCAGAGCGGTTGGGGGATGAAGAGGAGAGGAGAAAGGGTGGAGGCGATAGTTGCAAGATTGCAAGATTCGGAGCTTCTTTGCTGTGCCGTTTGGTTGGTGTGTGGGAGGAAAAAATCACACATTTTGGGGTCAAGCACCTAACGGCATGGCCCGTGCGTCGCGTGCGAGCTTGCTCGGAACGGAGTTACCGCGGGAAAACCCGACCTGATGTCTTGATTGCCATCACGGCCTACGAATATGACGAGTGTTGCTCTGCAACCTTGATGGACTGGACTCGTCCATATGCATTGCGCTGTGCATCAAGACATCTTGTGGCTTGTGCATTGCTTGTCTCGGGCCCATGCCCCGCAAATCCCACGTCGAGATCTGGCAAGAAATGCAGAGGCAAGGGCCTTGGAGGTTGACAGCAGATGGTCGTATTCTACGGAATACGGAATACTACCAGGATTCCAGGTTGCTCGTACCATATGGACCTATACCTCAAATTTTCCAAGATATAGTAGTAATGTACATAATTGCAAGAGAAAATACAGAAAAATAACAATCTATTTACCACTCAACTGTCGCTTTAGCTGTCATGTGAGATCTGATGTCTGTCTAAGCCCAGCTCACCTCGGTGAGCACTCTTTACAACCCCCTGCTCGTCTCGGTGAGATACTGCGGGGTCCCGCACACCTAGATTTTTCAATCGGGCGCCTCGAAATTTTCCCACAATCTTATCGAAATCCTGACCTCAAACCAGCGGCGTGCAATTTTTCTTACAACCGCACGCGACGCAATTGTCCAACTTTCTCAATCCTCCAATTCCTTTCCCACCTTTCCTTGTTTAGGAAAACAAAATACAGAGAAAACAGAAGGAACACCAGAACAACCGCCAAGATGCCCAAGTCCAAGCGCGCAAAGGTCTATCACCTCACCCAGGTCTCCAAAAAGACCCGAGAGCAAAAGGACAAGCTCTTCCAGAATATCCGCGACGAAGTCCCCGAGTACCAGCATTGCTTCGTCTTCAACGTCGATAACATGCGCAACAACTATCTCAAAGACGTGCGCCGCGAACTCTCCGACAGCCGGTCCGTCTCTTCCCACACCCCCCCCCCCCCCCCGACTCTTTCAAAGGGAATTGCCCTGGCTAACTCCAATTGCAGACTCTTCTTCGGCAAGACGAAACTCATGGCCAAGGCCATCGGCCAAACCCCCGAAGAAGCCATCGCCCCAGGCATCGAAGGTCTCGCCCGTCACCTCGCCGGCACCGTGGGCCTGCTCCTAACCAACCGTCCTACGGAATCTATCCTCGAGTACTTCGCCGGTCTCGCGCCCGTCGACTTTGCCCGCGCCGGCGTAACTGCCCCGCGCTCCTTTACCATTCCACCTGGAGTGGTGTATGCCACCGCCGGCGAAGTCCCCATGGAGTATGACGTGCCGCTTGAGCATACCATTGAGCCTGAACTGCGCCGGCTGGGTGTGCCGACGAGGATGGTGAAGGGCAAGGTTGTTTTGGGCGATGTGGATGGCCAGGGCGAGGGCTATGTTGTTTGCAAGGAGGGTGAGGTGTTGGACTCAAGACAGACAAGGTTGTTGAAGTTGTTTAGTGTCTGTCTGAGTGAGTTCAAGGTCCAAGTGCTTGCGTAAGTTCTCCCCCCTCACCACAACAACACTCACGTACGAAATCCGATATCTAACATCTTACAGCTACTGGAGCGCGGCTAGCAGCGAAGTAACAGAAGTCGACCCAGCTGCTATGGACGGAGTGGACGAGGACTAAAGAGGTGAATCGTGGTTGGGAAATACAAAAAAAGAAGGTCAAATTTCGGTTGATACATTCTGTGTGCGTATGGCTGATACCAGCAACGGATTGTTTAGTTAGGATTTCCGGCGTTCAAGGTCATGGGGTTATAATGAAGGGGGCATCATGTTTTCTAGAGCCTCCTGAATGATGATCAGGCAACTTTCTTTTTTGCACTTGACTACTCTTCTGAAGAGCCACACAGACGCGTTTATACCTACAATGTACCTCGGCTTGCTCCCCTGTTTCCGCCATAGGTACCACCCAAACTCCTCCAGCAAATGAACGAGAAATGCTTCGATATCGCGATCAGCAGGTCACAAGTTCTTACCTCTGACCTTACCTGAAGCCGTCCCGATTTTCAGTCCTCTACCCCAGCGAATGCCCTATAAATACATCGAGAGAATATTATCTTCCAGTTTTACCCCTAGGAGAAGTTCTTCCGTCCACTGTGGATGGTAGCAGGTACTCAAGAGGGATAGTGTTAAGTCATGCGACGCCACAGAGGTTGCCACTCAGAGCAGCATATTAAACGTCGTAGAGTCCAGACAGACAGACAGACAGACAGACATAACAGACCTTGTTGATCCGGGTTTGGGGAATGAGGTGCTTCCGAAAGATGACAAATTTCTTACCCTTGAAAGGGGAAGGATGTGAGAAGGTGATAGTTGAAAACTACCCACCCACCAAGAGCTTAGGTCACAGAGTTTAGTAGCGACGCAACTTCCTGGGGTCCTCGTAGCCGCCTCCTTCGTATCCTCGTTTCCGATTGTCGTCGTCTCGGGGTCGGTCGTAATCTCTGTCACGATACCCACCTTCTCTGCGGCCGATGGGCTCCATGTTGCTGCCTGTGCGTCGGCCCTCACGGTCACGGTCGCTGCGGTCGCCGCGATCACGATCACGATCACCGTATCGTCCGCCTCCATCTCGGTAACCGCCGGGTCTGTCGTCATATGTGCGTCCACCGCCACGCGACTCATACCCACCAGAGAAGCCTCGGTCGCCTCGGTCACCTCGGTCACCACCTGATGGTTTCCTATCGAAGCCAGGGCCCGAAGGCGGTCCGTTCGGTGCTCCATAGCCGTTTCGGTCTCCTCCACGGGGACCAAAGTCATTGCCGCCTCTGAAACCGCCTCCACGTCCACCACCGAAGCCTCCACGGAAACCGCCACGACCTCGTGGGCCATCGAAGCTCTTGAATCCTCCACGGAAGCCACCACCACCAAATCCTCCAGGTCCACCTGGGCGTGAGGGCATCGCTCGAGTATATCCTCGGCCACCGAGGCCGCCACCTAATCTACGTGGCAACCAGTTCTTGGCGGTTCTGCCACGTTCAACATCTACCTTGATGCGCCGGTCTTTGATGCGGATACCATCACAAGCATCCAAAGCGGCTATTCAGGGTTACGCCAGACGGCGTAATTGTTAGCAACTCTTACCATGTAGAAATATTGCAATCTTGAAATGATAGGGGGGGAAATGATAAGGAGACAGGCAAGCTTGAGGGCCCTTGTCTCGTGGTATGTTTCCGCAGATGGGCGAGCCTGAGGGCCACATCTCAAAGGGACATCCACCAGGTACAATCATGGGTGGGTAATCGACGTTGTCAAGCAAGATGAACGGGTTGGGTTTACCTCTCATGTCTTTCTCGCGCTCGAACACGACGAATGCGTAACCCCTATGGGGCTTCTTCTTCTTGTTAGGCTTCTCATGAGCATGGGTATCAACGATAATGCGAATCTGCCATGCGTGTTAGCTTGAGGTTTTATTCACAATGCGTATCTCGGGGTACATACGCGCTCAATAGGGCCAAATCGCCCAAACTCCCTCTCCAAGTCGCGCTCGTCTGCGTCGTAGCTGAGGCGGGCGATAATCAGGGTCTTGAAGGCGTCACCGCGAATGTTGGGGTCCTCGTTTGGCTTGACTGTACGCAATGTTTAGCGATGCAACGTTCCCCTTCCATACCTTCCACGGTCGCCGTTCGTTCTTACATTGCTTCGGCCCATCAGTTTTCAACTCTATGATGGCTTCCTTCTTCTCTCGCTTTTTCCGATCGCGCATTTCCAACCAGCTCTCTGTTGGCGTATATGCGTCTGTCTCCTTGTACTTCTGCAGTTCAGGGAGGAAGGCAGCGAGGCCGCCGATGGGAGCAGTCTTGCGCTTCTCTGGCGCATGATCCGAAGGTTCTACCCATCGCAACGGAGGTCGCGCGGCGAACAGCGCCAACAAGTTCGGCGGCAGCTTGTCCGTCATCGCGTCGATCAGGGATTCGCGTCCACTGCAGTGGAAATCAGGATGCCGGAGTCGGGCAGGATAGCGGTCGAAGAGCCCTCGAGATGGACCGGATGCGATTGTGGAAGCGTGAGAAACAGCTGCCAGCGCGCCGTCAGTATTTCGTGTGTAACTGCTTTCTGACTCCTGCAAATGCCCCGTCACGTGCGAAAATTGTGGGCCTGTTATTGGCCCACAGGAGGTTCCATTGCAGTGCGCTAGACCTAATTGGGAAGACACCCGTTCAGGCTGGAATTTTTCCGGAGTTCACTAAACGTCACACACGACATTTGTGTTCTCTGGCGGACGTCGGATCATGAGGATATCGATTGGTACCGTCAGGCCAGACCAAAATGACAGTTAAGGCACTGCGAGCCGTTGCGAACGGCAAGGTGAGCCTCTCCTATTCCGTGTCATCTGTACGAGAGCTAACAGCGAGATAGAATGGCGTTGGTGCATTCATCCTCCAGTGCAAGAAGCTAGACTTTCATTATTGCGACTGGGCAGGAAGCTCCAGGGGCATGAAGTAGGCGACATCATGCTTAAAGATTCCGTCCTACTAAATGGCTGACACTCCTTTGCAGTGGCTTCATCAAATCCCTCCTCCCCAAGTTCGCAACCGCCAATCCACAGGTCGAATTCGCCGTCTCCCCCCGACCCGGCAAGCATCCCGTCATCATTGGACACTACATCAACGGCCGGACGAAACCTATCTGTGTGCGCAACCTGTCGCCATACGAGATCCTTCAGAAGGTGGAGCTGTTGCGAGATGCTAGCGGAGAGAAGCTGAGGAAGACGAATAAGGCGGTTACAAGTACCAAACCCAGTGTCAGAGGCATCTGGTCTCCTTACCATGGCAAGGGCATGGTTGTATAAATCCAAGTTTTTTTTCTTTTCCCTCTGATGTCTGTAATGTACGCATAATGTGATAAAATGGGATCATGGGGCATGAGCTGTTAGAGTATACAGGACTCGAGGCGCAGACTATTTTGGCCATGCATGAGCAAAGCTACGACCGTGAATAGATTTCGGTCCGCCTCGACTTCAAAAGATGACTGGTATTGTACGGTTGTCGTGGATGTATTTATTCTCCATCTAAGACTACTTTTTATCTTCTTTTTACAACACGATTCTAACCTAATCAGACGCCAATTATAGCTTGTGGCTGTTGATGATGTCGACAACTAGAAGATGTTAGTTTGAGATAAGCCAATGGGGTGAGAATCAACTTACAAGCAGGCTTGAGAGAAGCACCACCGACCAGGAAGCCGTCAATGTCCGGCTGCTTGCTCAGCTCGGCACAGTTCTTCTCGTTCACGCTACCACCATACAGGATTCTCGTCTCCTCGGAGACCTTGTCACTGACACCCTTGAGCCAGTCACGGATGGCCTTGTGAACCTCCTGAGCCTGCTCAGTGGTGGCGACCTTGCCAGTGCCAATGGCCCAGATGGGCTCGTAGGCGATGACAATCTTGGACCAGTCAGAGATCTGGGCCTTGAGGGCCTCGAGCTGCCTGCTGACAACCTCAATGGTCTTGCCCGCCTCGCGCTCCTCCAGGCTCTCGCCGCAGCACCAGATGACGCCAACGCCGTTCTCAGTGGCGTACTTGGTCTTGGATGCAACGACCTCGTCGGTCTCCTTGAGGATGGTGCGGCGCTCGGAGTGGCCCAGGATGGCCCAGTTGATGTTGCCGTCCTTCAGCTGGGAGACGGAGATCTCACCAGTGAAGGCGCCGTTGGGCTTGTCGAAGACGTTCTGAGCAGCGACCTCAATGCCCTGCTTGATGTTCTCGCGAACAAGGGAGAGGTAGATGGCGGGAGGGGCGACAACAACCTCTGGTAGGAATATTCGTTAGTTACATCGAGCGAACGGCGCTGCAGAGCTCCAAGAGTGGAAGAAGACGCACCAACGTTGGGGTCGAGGTTGGCGTTGTTCAGGTTGCTGACAATCTCCTTGATGGACGAGATGGACCCGTTCCTAGAAGAACACGATTATGAACATTAGCTATCTCTGCTTCATCCTTGCTCTTGCTCTAGCTCTGCGGTGTTTTGACGCGCGCGGGGCAGAGCCATGGTGGCGTTGAGGATTCCGCTCACATCTTGAAGTTGCCGCCGACGAAGAACTTGCGAGCCATGGTGACTGGTTTCTAAGATATATAGTCTATTTATCGGAGTCTAAAAGAATGAAAATCGCCGGAAATATATGGACTTTGTCGAAGCTCAGAGGTGTTGATGGTTGAAGCGAAAAGTTGCTCGTGATGGAGGGGTAAACGATGGCCCCAAAGTCGCCCCAGCGCCATAACAGCGCCATAACACGCCTGATCGGCGCCGAAAGCCGGTAGCGATTGGAGGAGCGGAGGAGCTTCAGGCCTCTCTACCTCATTCTGCCGCATCAGCTCATACTCACCTTAGGCACTTTCAGGCAACAATAGCTACTAAATGCTTCATATTGATATATAATGAGTTTCATTGTTTACAACAGTTAGAGATTCGAGAGATATTCCGAGACAATACATCCATCCACATGCGAGAAGAGGGGAGAAAGCAGCGTTTCAACGTCAATAAAGTTGCTCTTCCTGCCAAGATGCAGAACAATAACACAATGGTAGTTTATGGTAAATAGACCATTGATCTGGGAGGTTAAGTGTTTAAATAGGCGCTAACTTGGAGAATAAGTAGGAGACATGTTAAATCCATCCTTCTTGCATTCTGACCCCAGGCAGCTTCACATCATCAAGGGAATTATCAATACTTCTAACAATGCTATAGAAGGCTGCCAACTCATGCTAGAGCATTTTATCAGGCCATAGACAGTGTTGAAAATGCCCTCACCGATGTTCTATAGACCTGATCCAACACGCACATGCAAATCACCGCCGTGAGGCATTGGACGTCCATGATAATTGACGTTGATTCAGTTACAATAGCAGACAGACATATTCCCCATCATTGTTCAACCGCATTCTTCATTAACAATATATACATTCAAATCTCTATATATGTAGCTCAACCCCAGTCGTGCTCACATTGTCTCATTAACATCCTCCAGCTTCATTCTTCAACAAGTTACTCCTAGGAAACAACATCTTTTCCCTGAAACTCAACTCAAGTGAAGCCATCCCAATCTACCCAAGGTATCCAAGATGCCACGCAACTCTACCAACCGAGCCAGCGCTCCCGTACGTCTACCCTTTCATTCATACAACCATTCTCCTTAACACCAACGCAACCCCAGGGATCCAGCACCAGAATCCAGGATTCGATCCCCCGCTTCCGCGAACGAATGATATTCTTGGCCCAAAGCCTCGCCGCAATCAGACAAAGCCTCCAGCGCGTCACTCTTGCCATTCAACTCGGCTTGAACGACCCCACGCAAGCTGAAGACATGCTCGGACGCATTAGGGAGTCCGTGAGATTGAACCTAGAGCTTCTCCACCAACTGAGAGTCATGGTTGCTCGTATAATGCAGGCCATTGAGAGGAATGCTCGTGACAACAACTTCATGCTTGTGCTAAGGGGTGGTCGCCCAACTTAGGCCAGTGGAAGATGGTATGCTTCATCACGCTAGGAGAGACAGTACTAGATCCAGTAGTACTGCGTAGATATGGGCTTTAGGCATAGATGTCTTTTGAAAGAGTTAGCAAGAATGCCTCCGAACACCAATCTGCTGGCTGCACTGCTTAGGTTCCAAGTTTCAATGATCAAAATCTAATATTGTAAAGTCTAACTAAGGAAATTGGCTGCCAGTCTAGACTGGTTTAACGAGCGTGTGTACCCAAGCTTCTGCATCCTGAAGTACAAGTGTCTATATATATATCAATAACAATCTCTTGGAGCAAGATCTAGAACATTTTAGTTCCCCCGCAACTTTTGCAAACTCAATTGTCACTTTTCCATACCGTCACAACTTTTCCCACCCCGCTTCAACCCGAAGGAAGTCTTCTGAAGACTTCCTCAATTTTCATCCTTGAAGTGGCTCGCTGAATAGCCATCAACTGCCCTTCTTGATGTGATGTGGTTCCAATGCCGAAATCATGTAACCTGGCCTGGTAGTCCACCGTGGACATGGCCCACTTGCGAGACGTGGCTCGCGGGACGACCCTTGGGATGTCTTTCCCGGCAAGCTCAGCGTCTCGAGGAAACGCGCACGACTGTGCTCAGAGCTTCCATGTCTATGCACTCGCATATATACAACGCGGTGATGATGTGGTGTAAATCTTGGGGCAAAATGATGTCCCATCAAACCCTTCAACCCGCCACAAAGTTCCTCCGGGTTGTGCCCGACAAAATCTCCGCCTTGGGAATGACAGTAACATCTGAGGCCATCTTAGCCATGGCAGTCAGACGCTTCTGCACTTCCGTAATCTGCTGGATATTCCGGGAATCCTCTGGTTTGTTCAATTGGCGAAGGATATCCTCCACCTCCTTGCGGTGGTCGAGCCACTGCTCCAGAAGTGGCTTGACCACTGGCTTCTGTTCAGCTACGGGCATCGACTTCAGGGAAGCCTTGCGGCTGGTGGTGCCTCGTTGCTCAGAGGCATCGCTCTTGCGCTTGCGACCCTTGGCAGGCTGTTGGGCCGCGCCCGATGTGGGAGAAACACCAGCGCTTCCGTGGTCATTGTGAACACGCTTCATGTGGTCCCGTAGGTTCCATTGACGAGGGAACCCACTGCCTGGAACAGATCGTTCGCAGCCTTCGTACATGCAAAGGAAGGGCTTGTCGCCGTGGCCATGCAGGCCATGGGCCTCACGCTCGTGGCGAAGGAGGCATGCAGTTGAGGAAAACCGGGCGCCTTCGCAAGCCTCAGCCTTGCAGCGGTATGGCTTCAGGTGGGAGTCGACAAATTTGCTATAATTGTCAGTATCGGGATTTAGACAGGTCGGGAAGCCGTGTACTTACTCATAGTTGCACTTGAGCTTCTCGGCCTTGTGGTTGCAGTTGGCCTGGCCCTCCCAAGGGCAGTGGAAGAGACCGTCTGACTGAGGGGTGACATTCTTGTACAAGATGTGGTCCCGTGCGGACTCGCCCTCGCTGCCCTGGCGCCGTGCGCCGAAGGGCTGAGACATGGTAGTGGTATCATCCAGCTGTGAAGCTGCGTTGTTATGAATGTCCTCAGTCATCATTGAGACTTTCCTGTCGGTGCTGCCGAAGTCGAATTGGTAAGGGCTTTGATCATCGGGAGCGCCATGAATGACATACCTAGGAGATTGGCAAGCAAGCTCAGGGGAAGAGTCGGGGCTGAAAGGAGCAGGTTGCCATGAATCATCAATAGTGGCAGGAGAAGATGTTCTAGAGATAGAACTGGAAAAGCAATCCCAGGTGCTAGGAGATGATGGGAGGCCATCATGGGCGAGGTGCATCTGAGCCGGAACCACATGCAGTGGGCTGACATCCGTGACTGGGAAAGTAACTCCATCGGCTCCTAGGCTAATATCGAGGGTGTAGTCAGGCCAGTACATATGGGATGTCACACCATTGGCATTAGAGTCCAAAAGGCACGAATCCATCCCGGCCATAGAACCTGTGGTCTGGGGTCCATTCCGGAAAGTGTGTGCATTACCTCTGACACTCATATTTGACATCTGCGTTTGCGAGACTGCAGAGATGTGGGAGTGGCTCGAGCTGACTCGAGACATCGCCTGCGCCGGCCTGGGAGAAGGCCAGGTGACTGGCATGGCCTGGGTCTGATCCAGCCTTGATCCTTTGGGAGTGGTCTGTCCTGAAATGAAAATGTACTCCTCGGCATCTCCTGAGTGTGATGATCCATTGTCCGGGTAATCATGGAGGTTCTGTGATCCGTCTGTAGTAACCCATGACGAACCACTCAAGAGGTCCGCCGATGGTTCTGTTTGAGAAAAAGAAAACATTCCGGGGGCATTCGAAGTCATTGATGACTGAGGGTAGCTGAAGTCGCTGGGCTGGGTTAGTGTGCTGTTCACCACTACCAAAACAAAAAAAAGAACCACATGAAAATAGATTTCAGCATGGGTCAACTTTGATCCTAAGGGGGGGTTAGTCAAATGCTGGGTCAAGGAGGAAGGTTCTTGGCTACAAACCCAGCTAGGTACATCAGATGAATGTATCTGACAGCAAGTTCTTGCAATTCCATGAGGGCAAACATGATCCATGAAGGTTTCTCCGGAAATGGGCATTTCGCTGGTCCTCTTGAGCATTTCCGCACAGGTAATCCAGGGTCGACATCCAGACATGCATATCCGAGTTTCAATCGATCCAGTGGCAGCGAAATGGCAAAATCGATGTGGGCATGTCAACATGAAGGGCGAGCATGTTAATTCGAGTTGGGTGCTCGCTGGCAAAGAAAAAACAGCGAGTCGAAGAATGGGATCCAGAGCATTGGCGGCGGGTGGTGAAGGGTCCGGAGGTAAAGACAAGGGTAGTTGCAATAGTCCATGTTCGCGGCTGCGTTCGCAATTGAATTGAATTGCGCGGGACATTCATCTCTCCACAAGCGGGTCGATTCTAGTATTCCGTGGGGCAGATCGGGCGACCATGGGAACAAAAAGACGCAGAAAACTGATTCATCAAATCGGTCTGTGTTCCGGTATGAACTCCGCAGGCTCCGTTGGTCCTCGCAAGGGTCCTCATAGCTCACGAAAGAAAATCCAGCCAATGGAATGTGTCGTTGGAAGTTCGTCGCTCGAATGTGTGGCAGCAGGCCATACTCACCATCGGCACAAGGCCAAGAAGTAAATTATATCTTTGTCTGTTTCCTTGTCCGGTTGGACAAGTCCTGTTCCATTGTTCCGTTCATGGCTCCTCGTGGCATGTCCATGGCTTCTGCATCCGGAAGTTTCCTGTGGTGGTATTCACGGCGCGCAAGACAAGACTGACAGAAGGAAAAATATATGATGTTTGCTCAACATGGATCGAAAGAAGAACGAAGAACGAAATGAAAGCACGCAAAAATCCTGAGCTAAAGAAAACAGTACCTGGGCATCGATGAGACCTCATCAAGGTCAACAGTATTGTAACTGGGCATGTTGGCCTGGTGAGGCACAACAAGAGCAACTGTCATTGTATCCCGGGTGGAATGTGTGAACAGGCCCTGGGAATCCGGCTAGTCAACCTGGGGAGAGGCTGACTGTGGTAGACTCAGCACCGCAAATGGGATGCTGTCGTGATGATGCGCGGCAAGGCGGTTCCTCGGATTGGCTTGAGTTCCTGATGGCTGAATTGAGGAAGGAGTAACGTGTGGATACAAATGAGGTACAGAAAAGGCGGTCTTGAATGATGACAAGGGAGGCGTCTGGTAATTGGGCAGAAACCGTTGGGCAGAAAATCAGGAAGCGAAAGGAGAAGTTGGGCGACGAGGGGGTCTGCGGGTTTTATCGTTGCGGTCGAGCCTGACGCTGAATCCTAGGCGAAGTGACGACCCCACTGACAGCGTGTCTCACTACACGAAGCGCCAATAACAGGTCGCCAAACAGGTCACTGTGCTGGCCGTTGGCGTGCGTTGGCGTCCTGTAACAGCGACTGATAGGCTCGTTTTACAGGGGCCTGCATGGTGTGTTGGCGCTGGCTCGACCATGGTCCTTGGTTGTCAGATGGGCCTGGTGGAGACGGCGACAACAGAGTGACCCTATCACTGCCCAGAACATCGCTGGACGTGATGAGAAGCGGCATGATGGCTGCAGGACAACACAGCACTACATATTGTCGGTGGGCACAAGGAGGGACGACGAAGAGGGGCCGGTGTGGAGGGATGTGCTGTGCTGGCCGACTGCTTGTGCTCGTTTGCTTGCTTGCATCGTCAAAAATGCAAGCAACAAGCGATCATCTCGCGCGAAGAGCACAACTAATCCATCTGGATGGAGTTTTCAGTCGATCCGGGAGGCAGATCGGCCAGTAAATCCGTCGTCTCTGGCGCCAGGTTGGAGCTTGTTCGGGGGCAGGCGGGTACGAGAGATAGGCGAGAGCGGGCGCTTCGTGTCAGAACGCTTGTTGTTTGTTGGAGGTCTGGCATAGGTCGATGCGATAGGTCGATGAGGCGGCCAATGCTTTGTCTGCCCTCTCCCCCCATCTCAATGATTGTAACCCCAGAGTTGGCCAACTCAGCATGTGTGTTGTACATGGTGTGTCGAGTGAGCTCGACGCTCACCAACCATTTGCTCTTCGGAGACCAAAGCTGCAACAAGCGAAGCCACGTAGGCTCTGCACAAGAGCTCAGAAGCGGGGTTGTGAAGCAAAATCATCGCTGGCGATGCACGTCGTCGACGAGTTAACGCATGTGATACAGGTGATAAGGGTCGCGCAACGGGCCGCCTATGCTTGTCAGTCAAACTATGTCGTCACAGACGGAAAAAAAAACGAATGAACGCTTCGAAAAGAGGCTCTCGTGACGTGATAAAACAAAAAGAGGGGATGTGCCCTATGAAGAAGAGAGTTTGAAAAACGTCCCGCAAGGCTCGCCTCGATTGGAACGGTAGTGCATCGCATTATTAGCTAAGCCGAGGCGCCGATGTGCAACCTTCGAAACAACTGTCAATTGTGCAACACCAAAACCTCTATCCATCACAGTCTTCATCACAGGTATGATGAAACTGATTGCAGTCGGGCTTTAATTCCGTGCGTCCTTTCAACGATATCCGCTGTCTGACTGGAACAGTTCAGTCCTTAATCGGCCTGGATGTAATACTACATCAAGTGCCTCTTTATGTTTGGATCTCAAGTCGGTCTGCTGCTGAGTGTAGTAAGTAACATTCATTTTCATCGATGCCTTCATAATCTCTCACGGGATAAGCCAAGGTCAATGGCCTTTGGGCTGTTTCATCTATTCCTCTCAAAGTGTTTCTTCCCCAACATATCTATCATTGCTATCGTTGTTGCTCGTCGTATCTCTATCTCGCTTCTCCCTGGATACTACTCGTTGAAGCCTCGCCGTTAGCAGTCATGAGACGTTCTTCGAATCTCTCATCCAACAGTGAGAAATTCGAAGAGCTGGGCCGCTGTCGATACCGTCGGGCAACATTGGCATTCATCGCCGCCCATGTCGTAGCAGGCCAGACCAGGAATAGGATCATTTTCGCAACATGTCCGAGACGTCATCAGGCAATTTCGGCCCTGGCAAATTCCTCCGTAAACTTTGACCAGAATACACGACACTAGCCAAGCGCCATGACATGCCAAGACCGAAAATAAGTCCGCTGGAAATTGCTGCCATCCATCCGAACAAGTTGGGCATCTAATACGAGTACAGACAAAAGCGCACATCATTCGCGAGTGGCGCTCCAACCTCCGTCAGTTCTTGGACAGAAACACTTGTTGACCACGATTGACATGCTTTACCCTTGTAAATACTATAAGTACCACCGGCGGCGACTCCCAACTCCCCAGGAATGGCATTCAAAAATTAGAAATTAACACATGTCCCTTTCACAAAGCCGAGAGGTACGGGACTGGCAGTTATTAGCTCATCCTACCTATCATGGGAGCTTGCCGCTGTTGCCCCAGCCAGACTAATACTATCAACGATCCAGCAGTGGCTCTGTAATAATAATATAGCTCTCACTCATCACAACGAAAGCGACGTCAAGTTTGAAAGCCAATTGTCGATGTTCCATACTAACCTAACCCACAAAGCATTTATCGAGTAGTACCTAGTAGTAGTATATCGAACTACTACATACGTGCGAGGTGCATGTACGACGTAACCAATGTATTTGTCGTGTCCTTTGCAGTTGGGTCCGTCGACTAGCCGTCTCGAATACATACATACTCTACACCAGACGTCACTGAGGGCTTAAATTTCCTCTCACCACCAGCGTTACGTTGCAATTGGTATTTGCCTAATATGTACTCCGTACGAAGTATCTACAGGTATTACTTCGTACTGCAATAGGCAGCCGGTTGCCTGTATTGTTTGCAGCCCTGACCCTGTCGTCTCCCATATTGGTCAGCCTGGTCTCATCAATCGCGCGTGGCCCATGCCTTGGCCCAAGTGGGCATCCCATCGGGCTTGAGTCGATGCAGCCTAATTTTGCTGCCCAAGCCAGACGGCCATTTGACCGCTTCTCGTACATTCAGTGGCCCCCAGAGAATTTCTTGTTTCGGATAGGTCTGGGAGGGCTGATTCACCGAACGTCAGCTCTCCTTGGGCAACAATGGACGGAGCCCAACCACAGCCTACCCCACGATGGGCTTACTCCGTCCTGCACGTCGACACGATGGGCGGGCAATCTTTGCTTTTCTTCCATCAACAAGCAAGTTAGAAGGCCGTCGTCATTGACACTGAGCAAACAGCCTCGGGAATTCGCCACTCCGAGAGCTTCCAACTGGGCACGGAGAACTGTCTGTAGGTCACTTTCGACTTGTTTGCAGCATCAACCCGCCCCTCGGTTCAAGACGCTTCCTGGACGAGCCGAACTCCATACCCAATCCATACAGGCAATCCTGGCTCGGCATCTTGCTCGTATCCCACCGAAACCGTCCTCTCCGTCCGCTCCACCATTCATTCTTGCGGAACAAGCAAAACAGGTACTACCACTACCAAGAAACAACTGCAGGTACCTCCGTACGGAGTCCTACATCTGGACGATATTCCCTTGTGCCTCACCTGGACTGGACTGGGTCATTAACCCCGGATCCCGCCGTGGGCACCTGATTGATTGATTGATGATTGGGACGAAAAAGTGGCGAACACCTACCAAAACTTGGTCGTGCCTGTCAGCTTGCCCTGGTTCCTCACGTTCTTTGATCCTAACACGGAATCCCCAGTGATCATCTCGGACCAGGGTCGCCAAGCCAAGTCTGGAGTGCTGTGTCCGTGCCTTCTTAGTGAGCTCAATCACCTACATAAATAAAGCGCCTCCATTCCGGGCTGGCAAAGCACCTGCATTACAGATTTTGTCTTACCCGGGCAAACAATCTCATCACTCCCTTACCTGGAAATTGGACCCTCAAGGACGATTCGGGCCCTCGCACAGCAATTTTGTGTGCCTGATCACAGCTTGCCCCAGAAGGCCACAACCCCGTCGAGGTTGGCACTTCTGGATTGGCCACTTGGCTGCTTGAACACACCGCCTGTAAGCCATCAACGGAAGACCCAAGGACCTTCATCAACCCGGAGCATCACTCACCGTGGACCCTCCGGGATATCTAGAACTTCCCGGACTGCTTAGGATCTATGCCCAAGGTGTACAAGTTCTCCAGAGGATTTGGTCTTGCCGGAGTCCACAGGATTCAGCCAGTGCTTTCTTGATATTATTGGCCTACGTTTTCTCTTTCATTCGCAGTTCCCAGAGACGTTCTTGTTTCTTGCCTTTTTGTTTTGCAGTATGAGCCCTGAGGAGATGGCCCAGTCCGGTTTTGTTTACAAGATGCCGTCCGTTTCCAACGGCCCATGGAACCCAACGCGCAGGTGCGGAGTGCCCGACTACCTGCCAACGAAGTGGTTGTCCGGGGCTGACACAGCACATAGCTGTTTCGTCGAGCCATACAACAACGGAGGGCTTGCCAGCAGCCTCTACCCTAGCTCCAGGTAAGATGAGACCGCAGCATGCTATTTTCATGAACGTCAGAATAACACCAATGCTTCAAAGCATGACCTACCCAGCCAATGCGTACCCCTGGGCCGATGGCCCGCCTGTGGCGCCAAACGGACACCACCCACGACCAGAGGCTGCCGTTCATTCATCCTATACTACACAGTCGCCACCTGGGGCAACCAATGGCTCCAACTCGGTGTACGGATCACACAAACGCAGCAGATCTTCTACGTGGGATGCCCAAGGCCGATACTCGCCCACCGGTTCAGTGGACGACATCATTGCCTCACCCAGCCTGTCCGACTACTCCCTCGATAATGGAATCGATCTCATGATCCCGACAGCAAAGCCAAAGTCCAACGGCAAGCCCCGATCTCAACGACGACCATCGAACCGAGATGAGTTCGATGGTCCCCATCAGTTCTTGCAGCGTCCCCCACCAGATGTTATTGCAATGCAAGAAAGGGAGCTCCCACATCTACCCACAAACCTCCATGTCCAAGAGCAGGACAACGTCCTCAACCAAGTCAACGACAGGCTGTCTCAATGTGCCTTCGACTTCGTGGCCAAGTATCAGTTCCCAATTCCCTTGACCCAAGACATGAGACCCGTGGAAAGACCTCACGACCGAGAATGGACTGAGTGGGTCTACCTCCTGAAAAGACTTGCGACCAAGCGGCGAATCCCTGCTAGGGTTCTCTATAATGGACAGATCAAGCAGTTTGTCACGATCCTTGAAAACTCTCTGGAGATGCGGCACGCCGCCAAGCACCAGAGTCGTCCTCTAAAGGACGATAGAAACATCCTCCAGCTCATTTCAGCTGGCATTCAGGTCGCTAAAATCCTGAAGGATGCGTCGGCGATGGATTATCTCGACCGGCTATACGTTTCAACGGAGAAGCAGATCCAGGAGCGTGCCAACGCTCGATTCCGATCTTAAGCCTTCTCCCCCTTCTTCAGTCTCTTTTTGACCCTAATGATCACGTTTTATTTTACCATGAGACTGCAACTTGACGACGTTTTATTGTTTCCGATCGGAGCGAATGAGTACCACGAGAAAATGACTGTCAACGTACGTCCTTCCCCTGGGTAGCTCCACACCCTGAACCAAACTAACGAAGAGGCAGTTCCGAACGTTTTATCTGCGCCGGGCCGACGACGATCTATGGGCCTGGGACCCGTTTTTAGACGGCATTAACGACTTGAATGATGTAAAGAAAAAATGGTGTATTTTGTTCGTGGAAGCAATGATGTTACTGCTCATGTGTGTTCTTTGCTTCGTGCTCGTGTCTCGGTGGGCCGGTTCTGGAAGCTGGCGGGACTCACTTCCATTATTCTCTATCATCAACAAACGAGCTTTGCTACCAACCTGCCTTCCTTCCTTCCTTCGAACCCCCTTGTGACTCGATCGACAAGCGTGCCATGGGCCTTGATGAACTCCATGTTGGGAAACCAGGCTTCGATGACTATAATTCAGAAGCTGTCGGGCTCCAGCACACCTAGGCTCGGGAATGTACAGTGTGTCATATTACAGTATCTATGTTGCCTCTGGATGGCATATTTGGATTATGTATTGTTAGTTATACTGGGATGCTAGGTTATTTGGTGCCGTTAAGGGCTTGGATGATTGGATAATAAGGCAGGAGGAAAAGAGTATGGAATCAACTTGCTGTGCTTAATGATAAATTCATAATATTGGAATGTCTTCTTGTATCAGATAGAAAAGAGAAAATGGGATATCCATGATTTTCTCGCTTGGCAGTCTGTATCTCCTTAGATTGGTAAATTTGCCAAGTTCGCTGCAGTAGCTTACCCTAGAACTCTCGTGTCATACGTCAAGGAAGCAGATAGTAAAGGGTATTCTGCCATTGACTGGAGCATCTGAGGGGAGTTTTTTTTGGTTCCAAAAATTAATCATATGAACTTGGCAAATATTTTTTTTATATTGTGCTCCGTAAGAAGTGCTAATGTAAATTTTAGGATAGCTGTCGAACCAGCCGTGATGCGTCGGTGTCCGGTTTGGAAGTCGGTAACAGCACCCTAAGCAAGAATGAGACAACCAAGGTGACTTACTGCTGTTCCACGACCGCAAGATCAATACGGAGTACTACTAATACAATAGTACCCAGGTGATGTCAGATTTCGAATATGGCTGCTCCATCCATGTGCCGCAAGACAAGGCTGTGAGTGGTCAGCGGGATTCTAAAGATAGCCCCAACTGCCACCAATGATAGTGATCCTCTTGATCGCAAGTTCGGTGTTCCTTTATGGCTTAGCGCTTGCAAGACACCGAGCCGCAACGCCATAAACATCCGTATGGCCCAACAATGGAGGCGATTTGATTCCTGATACATGTTTTTGCCTTCCTGGTCGCTGTTTGGAGCGATACTCAAAGCCTAGATTTTTGCCGATTTTTGTTGCGGAAATTAGTGCAGATGGGGTGATCCAGCGTAAGCGACCAGCATCCGCCAATACCTACCTATCTATATTCAACAGCGATTGCGACACACCTTCTCGCGAGATAGTATCTGATCTGGAATATTGGATACTTCGTTAATAGAAATCGGTGATTGGACAGGGATTTCACCTCAACTTTTCCCTAGAGACCCATCATGGCCTCAGTCACTTCCCATAGTGCCTCCCCACACTCTTCGCCTTACGACTTCGACTCGACTGGCGATACCGATGAATCATGGCAGTATATCGAGTATTCGAGCGCCGTATCAGCTACTGGATCGATTGGATTTCTTCCCAGCCCGGCGAGTGGCAGCTTGAGCGGCTTTGCCATCGTTGGCCATGTCTCTCCGCCATCACAGGTTGGGCTTTCGCCCTCGTCAATCGGAGACATGGATCAAAACGTATTTCTACCAGCGAGCAACTCGTATCAGCCAGAAGCCGAATTCATAGGCTCTGATGCGTTTCTGAGCACTGCTCCAGCAAGTTCTGGCAATGCCGACGCTGATGCGTTCTTGACGCCCCAGCAATATCTGTTCATGTCACCTAATGCTACGGGCATTTCACCACAAGAACTAAACGGTAAGTTTATGTGCAGAAACATGACGTTTTTGGACGATATTGATGGGAGTACAGGTTTAGCGCCATACCTGAACGACTTCCAGGCGGATTCCTTCACAACGATAAATCAGACAAGTCCAGTACCACACCAACTCCAACAGCAACTGCTCCAAGAAAATGCTCTTCAATCCTTTCAATCCGATCTAAACTTGCCGCCATGGAACCCTACGAGCCCGAGGGGTATGACTGAAAATAAATTCATATTCGAAGACATAATGACTTCGCCGAGTATCCCGAGCACCGGCTCCTCAAGCCCCAAATCTCCTGGGGTGAAATCAGAGAGAAGCAGCAAGTCAGCGAGTGGCAGCATACGAAAGGTAATAGGCGGCAAGATCGAGAAGGCCAAGAACGATCAGTCTAGCAAGTTTGTGATTGTCACACCGACCACTATTAGTGCCCGCGCGGGTAAGCCGAACCCCTTCGAGTGCTTCGAGGCCATGAGGACGACGCAGAAGGGCCGAAAGGGTCCTCTGGCGAACGAGACCAAGGAGAGCGCATTGCAAGTTAGAAGAGTTGGTGCTTGTTTCTGCTGTCACAGCCGCAAGGTCAAGTGTGACAAGGAACGGCCGTGCAAGCACTGCAAGAAGCTCATGTTGCAAGTTCCGCAAGTGGTGTGCTGGCAGTTCCAGGACTTTTTGCCAATTCTGTTCCCTGAATTCATCCGTGGGCACTTCAAGAAGGATGTCATGACGAAATTCATCGGCGAGAACATTGAAGGTTTCAATGTGAATGGCGCCGAGCAGCATTGCCAGGTTGAGCTCTCCTCTGGACCACGGTTTGCGACTACTTTGACTATCAAAGCCCAGTTCTTCACGGCCAAGACATGCGATGTGTTGCAGCACTGGCATTTGAGTACGGGTAACGATCGAGTTGACCTTCATTCGAATGGGTCGGCTCCGATCGGTATTGAACTCAACAAGAGTGGACGGAAAGATGAGCTTAGGAAGCTGGCGAAGGCATATGTGCAAGACTTGATGAATGAACCCCTATATGCGGAGCAGGTCACAGACTCGTTCAGGTCCACCAGGTTACCGACGAAGATCCTTTCTATCGTACAGACCTTCGCGAAGCAGTCAGATGTAAGTCTGCGATACTTGGTCGCCGGAAGACAAGATACTAACTGCAACCAGTCTACAGTGGTCAAGCGAGCACTCTCCATATATACCATGCACTATGTCATGACCCGCCACCTTTGTTTGACTCGTCAATCCATCATCTCCCTCCTGCCAACTGGTCTTGTCCCGCAAAACATTCCTTGGGTGACCCCTCGAGTGCTCGCTCGACAGATCAAGTCCCTTATCGACGAGCTGATTCTGCGGGAAATGCAACAGCTGTTTGAGCTATTCTCCAAATCACTCAAGCCCAAGCTTCGCCGAGAATGGGCCCCTTGTCTCGCTGCTTTCCTCGTTCTCTGCCTGTTTATGGAGGCGGTTGAGACAGCCGCGGACAATTTTGTCGTATCGCAAAACGAAATCAACATGAGGAACAAATATGCGCCGAAATACAAGAGAACGCTGGCATTGGATACGTGCAAGGAGTTGGAGAACATGCCGTTCAAACAATTTGCGTATCAGTTCCATCATCTTTATCAGACGCACACCAAAGATGCAAACACCAGGAGCTTCAATCCTTTGTTTGACAACAGTTTTGCAGAGCAAGGGGAGATGGATCAACCCGCCATGGAAATGGTTGAGAAGCTAAGAGAGTTGTTCCATGGGGAGGATTGTGAGTTCTTTTGTCTTATTCATACTGGGGAGGCATATGCTAACTGCAGCACAGGGCAAGATTTGCAGTTCCTCGCCGACGACGAAATTTTATTACACAGGGAAGAACATCCCTTCCCTATGGACACGTCTTTTCTTTACACAGGCCGACTGGTGGCCAAATTCTTACTGTCCTTTACCAACGAAAACATCATATTTGGGAGCAAGATATGACGGAATCATGGTTTGCATGTGAGGAACATGGTAACGGCGCAAGACGGCCGGGTCAAGCGATTGGATATTTGGCGTTATGAAACATGTGTAGGGAGTTCTCCGTAGAGAAGCTTACCAGGTGGCAAGATTTATGAAATACTATATTTACGAATAAATGTGCGTCTGATTTTAGTCCTGATGCAACACAGAAATCTATGGCATCAGGGTGGAGCAGACCGGTTGTCTAGACCTTTGGGTTTTTCTTCCACTTCGAACGATAAAAATAAAGTAACACACTTGCGCATTGATAGCAGCGAGGTGTAGGCAATATGTGGGTGCATGTCACACGATTGAACACATGAAGCGCTGTATGTCTCTCTAACCGCAATGCCACACGAGTCCTCTACCTACCAGTGAACCGAGGTTGTGTACTTTCGGCCGCAATTCAGCTTCGTAGCGTAGCGTTGCGTTGGGCGAAGACCTCAGGTTCGGAGGAGCCGTGAATGGCACAGTCGGTCAGAATGAGGGGAAACAATCCAAGTGTAACCAGCAGCCAAGGCCAGCCAGCAGCCGTTGGTCCGGAGTGAGGGTAGCAGTCTTGGAGCTGGAGAGTTTGGAGAAAAGTTTGCAAGCGGAGAGAGGGAAGAGAAAAAAAAAAGAGCACTTAATAAACGAGGAGAAAAGAGGGGAACGAAGCTACCCCTGTCGCCATCACGTGATGGAACGAAAGGGTTCAAAGGTCGCGTGGGTCTTTACCGCTTCTCTCGCTCTTTTTTTTTCTTCTCTTCTTATACATTCATACACTTTCTGCACGATTAATCAACCTATGGCGATTCATCAACTTGCCATGGGTCATATTTGCGTGCTAGATGAACGGATCTCTCTACCCCTCATCTCACGGCGAGATGTGAACTGTTGTCTTACCGTTTTGGTAGTGTTTCCGACATGCTTTTCGACTTGTATCTGCCGCGTAGCATTGCATTGACTGGTTGCGTTTGTCACCCCCTTTGGAGCAGCCTACATGTAAGGAGGAGGGCAGGCTCCGTTCGCCCGCATTATTAAAATAAATTTCTCCCCGAGAACGACCGTGACAAGCTGATTTGTCCGGCTAGTGCAACGTAGTACAGCTGACAGGAGGCGTCTATTCGTAGAGCCCGAACGCCTCTCTCCGCACGCCAGGAGGATATGCGGTGCAAGCCTCGAAAAGTCGGGGCTGCTTGGGCATCAAACTACCGTTCCCCTAGGAGACACATGCCTCTCGACCTGAAAGACGATGGCTGTCCAGGGAGAGCCACTGCAGCCGCACCGTCGAGACCTTCCAACCAACCACTGCCACGTCACGGCAAGCACGAAGAGCAGATGCAAGTCATGGCCCTGAGGCCCTCTGCTGAGCTGTTCTTGCAGATTCCAGAAGCCCGAAAGCCTCTTGATAGGTATATTGTCACATGGTTCTCGCCGTATCCCGGGATCTACGAAGTATGTATTACAGCCATCCCTATGCAGAATGGGAAACCGTCCAATCAGTCCTGAGAAGATGAGCCGTTGAGAATAAATACGATCCGAAACCTGACCTATTATATATCTTTATATGATTGCCTTCTCCTCCCCTGTGCACACGAAGGGTATCTTCTTTTTTTGCATACTTTTTTGCTCGACACATCCCGCTCTTTCTTCTGCCAAAGCAACAAAACTTCTCCAACAAAGGAATTCATTCATTCCCCAGCTTGTTGAAAGGCCCATTCCCCAATCTCAAGGCCTGTGAACTTTTATACACTGAAAAGCAAAATTGCACCGGAGACTCTACAACACTCCCCCTCACCGATATTTGAATCAAAATGTCTAAGCAACAGCCCACCCTGGAAGAGTTCCGACTCGAAATCGTGCTCATTGCGATTGGAGTCCTCGTCCTCGTTTCAACACTTGGGCTTATCATTCTCATGAATGTCGGGTTGAGGTCACCGCCGCCTAGATATTATCTGGACGCCGATTTCGATGAAAAGAGGCCTGTTTAGGAAGGCGAGGCACAGAACGAGAAGCCAGAAGCACCCCCAATTGAGCCTTATCATGATGAGACGTTCATTGATACTCTTCGACGCCGGAGCTCGTCTCTGGTGGAAGACTTCAAAAGGGAGCTGAGTGCGTTCACACGCAAAGTCAGCGCTCCCGTTCCAGCGGGGATTTCACCGTACAAGATGAACCCTGGAATTACAGACGTATTGCGCAAATATAGTCTGAATCAACCATCAAGTGGGCGAAGAAGCATTATGCCTCGCGAGGAAACCACCTGGTGCAAGATACTGGATTCTCCGGTTTTGGCCACAGGCAGCGACAATGAACTGGACGAGCTCCGGATGCGTTCCACTCGTGTCCCTGGCGGCTCGATGGACTTGGGGAAACAGGATGACAGTGATTCGCCGTAGTGGATGTTGGTTAAGATCAGGGAGGCGATTTTCACATGTGGCCGAGCCGGCAGTTGGAAGGTCGGGTCCGTTGGGATGAAATTGTTGTACATAGTAAAACTAATGAACTCTGCAAGCCGCCAGAATTTGATACAGGCGAACTCAGAAGCCCACGACGCAAGTTTTTTATGCCTCGCCCGGCTGATCCATCGTCTATCTCCCTCGCATGTGTGTTATTGTACACCTGTTCACCAACTGTAGTCTTTTTCCTTTTGTGTCCCTGCTCTTCTACCGTTTACGCCCTCGGCTTCTTCAGGTCCCGCGCGGCCTGCTTCAGGTTGAAGTTGCACTCCTCGTAGGCTCGTCCGGCACCGAACCCAGCGCCAATGTAGGCGGGCCACGCTCTTCGCTTGAACAGGAGGACGGAGAAGACGACACCGAATCCGAGACCGAGGGTAGACTTGACGATGAGGTTCGAAAGGCAGCGATCCCACTATTGAAACCTAGTTAGAAAATGCCGATAAATCAAGCGCTGCGCTGCTGAATGTTTACCTTCTCGTTGAGAAGAGCCTCGCTAACTGGCCGAGAAATGGCGCTTGGGGGAGGAGGGACGGCGGTCTCGGACATGATGGCAGACGTTGCTGAACGAATGTTTGTGAGCAATTAGAGGTCCAAGCAGAAGAAAATTTGAGGACACTTACATGCGGAGCGCAATTGACGTCAAAGAGCCAGACTGAGGGCTGCAAAATAGCTTGGGATGCAGTGATGTCAAGCTTCACGAAAACCATTCGGTCGCTTGTCGTCGATACCCGAAAGCGGTGAAGGCTGGCATGCCAAATTGGGAACTGTTGATGCGGCAGAATTTTGGAAATTTTGGTGAAGCTACAACAGACCGTGGGGCCTTTACACGCCTTCAGTTCAGTGTAACATTTTGAATCAAGAATATTGGGAATATTCCGCCCGTGAAGTTTGTCACTTCCCAAGCAAATAACCGGTTCATGGGGCTTCAGGTCCCTTTGCTCTACTCATGGTAAGTTTTTCAATCTACGTGATTGGCTATGGCGATGATGCTAAACCATAGAGAAGGGTAAGACGGATCTCATCAAGACCGTGAGAGGTCTCGATCAAAATGGGCCTGGGGCAGATGGAGAAAATCTCCAAGTTCTTTGGAGGAACCTCGCGGAGTCCTCGGACGACCAATTCCACGCAGCGGAGGAGAGCGCTTTAAGATGGCTGCTCAAGTCTATGAACGGAACATCTCAAGGCGCCGAAACAATGAGAAGATACCCTCTAACGTGGACGATTCTGGATTGCGTCTTCCAAAAGATTCCTCTGTTTTCCCTCGCGAAATCTTTAGCCGATCGGAGATTTGTCTCTGTGCTCCAGCAGACTCTGAAGGACATCTCAAAACCGACGCAGGAACCTGGTTCTTCAAGCCCAAAGAGAAAGAGGTCGCCTGCTCCCCGCTATGACTCGGATGATCTAAAAAGCTCGGAGAACTGCTTAGCAACGGCTCAAGCTGTGTTTCACATTCTGAAATCCCTACTGAGCCGACTTGACGACAAGGCAGGGGGCTCGCGTGACAGAATAGGAGCCGAGCACATCAAGTCTCTATTCTGTACCTCGGCAAGCGAAGCTGCGACAATTTCCTCTCTTTCGCTGACTATTTGCGACCACCTCCTAACCAGCGACATATGCGATGATGTCGAAGGCCGAGAAAGCTGGATCGCGACAGTATCTGCGATATGGGACCTCCATCTGCAAGGCTCTGATGACATCTTGGAAGTTGCAACGCATTTGTTCAAACCTGCTGCCGCGATTCTCAGCAAAATACAGACTTTCCCCCAAACCCAAGATCGGGACATTAACGAGACCCTAGCGGCTCGATGGAGCTCGGATTTACAGAAGTTCATGCACCGAAACTTCATTTTTCCGGCGCGCACTGCCTTCGTTCATCGACAGGATTCTGAGGCTATTACACGGGCTCTCGACGTTTTAAATGAAAACACTGGAGTCTTGGCCCCCGCCATCTACTTTCTTGCCGCTGGAGCCTCCGAACTTTCCACCGAACGTGACATGCGCAAAAACAATGCAGCATGGATGAATCGGATATTCCAGGCTGTCGAGGCAAAGATCAGGAAGAGATCTGACCGCAGTCTTCTTATGGGGTATGTCTTGAGACAGGCAATTCAAAAGTCTATAACTGTCGATGCCGGAGACCTTCGCCAAGTATGCCGCGACTATGGTCTAGGAGAGGGACAAACGGACTGGAATTTGGTTGCCAATGCTGCCATATGCAACCCAGAAATCTTTCAAGGGTCCGAGGAGGGAAGCTACCTGCTGAAGGACGTTTGCGTCAGGAGTCTTGGGGATAACGTCGTCAATGGTGATCATAAAGCGAAATTCGATCTTATCAGAGCCATACGACAAGGGTTCCGAACACGTCGAGATCTTTCTGGTTTTCTGCGACTGTGGTTTCAGCAACTCTGCTTGATTGACGGGGAAAAATACAATCCTCATAACCCTTGGTGTGATGTCGGGCGAAAGGAAAATCATAATGATTCCCTGTCTTCCTTGCTTGAGTCGGAAATGTCTCCACAACAGCTTGTTGGAGTTGTTGAATGGGTTGGAGGAATGGACGCACCTGTGCAAATGTATTGTCTTTTCTCGAATGCTATTGCTCAGGGAATTCGCAGCGAGCCTTTCATTGATGCCATGGGAATGAGGTTGCTCGGCCTAGTCTTGACAGTGACTGGCTCGTCAAGCACCATAGCCTTGAAATGGAGAGTTGTTGCGAAGACCATGTCGTGGGTTTCACTGGCTGAAAGGGGCGAAATCTGGGCACAGGTCAAGGACGAGTTGTCAAGGATTCTGCGAAAGGGATCAATCAGGTCCGCTGAAACGTTTGAGGCGCTTAAATGCTGCTACCAAATCTGGGACATGACAAGCCAAGACGAGGAACTGGTTGCCGAACCAGCCGCATTGGTGGAGAAATTTACGGCGCGATTTGTGGGAAAGATTGCGTCTCACAATATCTTGGAAATCACGAAACTATCGTCGTGTCTCGATCTTGAGGCAAAGTTGGAGTTTGACGATGAGCTTGCATTACAACAATATCTGGCATGGTATCTTCTTGGTTCGAGTCGGCTTTGTCGACTCCTGTCAGGGAAGATAGGAGAATTACCAGCGGCGCTGGAAACGGCAATATCTAACAAAAAATCCAGTGCTCCTGGTTTGCAGGCTTTGTGGGATGCCTTGTTACAGAATGATGTCAATCTCAGTGACGCCAAGCTCTCCCGGAATTTGGTTGATCGTCTCATCTCTGCCCTGGGCGAGCCCGAAAAGGAGAAGGGCTGGCCTGGTGAGCAGGCCCAAATGTGGATTCGGACACTGAGCAGCATACCGCTGGAAGCTTTCAGTCGTTCGCAGCGAGAGCAGATTATGTTGACCCTGGATAAACGCAGAGCAAGGATGGTCAAATCTCCAAAGCGGGTGCCCCTGGAAGGGTGGAAGTTGGTTCTTGATCTCGCGACGAAGATGATGTCGCGACCTACCTTTTATGAGGGGATGCAGTTCTCGAATCTCGTGGACCTTGCCGATGCTATGTCGGGCCTCTCGTTGGAAGATCCAACAAGTGATGAATGTTTACTTGAACTCATCGAGAGATATTTCTTCATGGCATCCACCACAATCAAGCAAATGACAGAAAACAATGATGAGCGAAGCATCAAATATTTCACCGAAAGCTTGACGTTCGTCTCAGACTGTGGAACAGTCTCCTCCAAGAAGGAGAAAGAATCCGCGAAGCTGCCACCTTTCCGTATCACGCTCTTGAAAGCTTTGGCATCTGAGCTCGGTCGGTCGTCAACTTTCCAAAGTCACTCTGAGTTGGGTCAACTGCCACAAAACGCTAGGAAGGTATTGGCGGAGGCTATCATGTCTGTGCTCGGCGATTTTATGGCGGACAAAAAGCTCTTGGCCAAACACGAGGCTATAATGGACCTAACCCTCTTCGCCTCTGTGAATGCAGCGACTGTGGTCGGAGATGTTGCAGGATTGTCCAACCATAAATCATCTGCGGTCCGGAAACTTGAGAAGAGGGCCAAGGAAGCCATGAATAATGGTGACCCGAGGGCATGGAAAATTCAAGTTTTCCTTCACACTTATTTGGCGAGTGAAATGGAAGCCCCTCGTCCCACGAACTTTGCTGGCCTGGATAACTTGCCATCGAAGTCTCGCGAACCCCTTCTAAAGGAGTATGTGGCTTCTATAACTGCGAGCATGGACACCTCCGGCATGGCCCAGTATCTTGGGGATTTGATCAATGAATACACAGGAGGCTGCGACACAGACGGCCAAATACTTGCTATTCAGCATGTCGTCAGCCAACTTATCGGTACGTGAATAACTCGTCATTGTGTTACGAATTAAGCTAATGGAGGACAGAACGCACTGATTTGCATGGAAAAGGCGATGGTGTAGACTTGGCAACAGCTCATAGCGAGCTGAGCTTCTCCTTATTGAAGAAGTCGCCAAACGCAGTTTACATCTGTCGCATTCTCCAGACTTTATTGGAGAAGAAGCCGCAAGCCATGGGCCAGTGGAACATCGAGGTCACCCTGAGCACTGTATGCGATCTAGCTTCATCAAAGACAACAGATGCTGTTGTACCTTTTACATGGTTATGCAAGCTGGTTGGAACCATTATCAAGAAGCACCGACTACGATTGGAAGGCCATTATCACATCTTATTGACCACCGTACAAGCTCTTCTCTGCAGCCTGATCAACCAAACTAATAGCACGGGAGATGGCATTACGCAAGAGTCGATGGCACATTTGTATGGCCGTTTGATCACTCTCATTTGCGAGCCCACCGCTGGCGCTGTATCCCGATCGCAGCACCAAAGTGCCTTGGACTCGGCGACAGATGCGGCGAAACGCTCCGCTGGACGACATATGTATCTCGTCTTGATGCAATACGTCAAACTGCAGCTTGAGGCCAACGTGTCGAGGGAAGTAAGGGAGGCGCTGGAGCCAGCGATGAACTCCATCTTTGACATCACACCCCCGGAGGTTAGGAAGATACTCAATGATGCGATGGATAGCAGTGGAAGAGCTATCCTGAGAGAAATGTTCAAGAGATATACCAAGTTTGGCAAGTGGAGCGGCGTTTAGAATATAATGGATTAATCATTATCAGAGTGTACATAACCTCCACATACACGCGAAACATAATAAAGTCTCAAATTCTTAAAAAGTTTTCATCAGCGAAGAAGAGCTTATTGCTTCTTGTACATGTTAGGATGGCCATGAGTTTTCGCAAACTTCCTGATCTTGCCATGCAGATCAGGCTGGACAAACATCCAAACAATCGCTACGAGCCACGCCCCGAGGGTATCGGTGATCCAATTGTTTCGGAACGAGCCGCCTAGCATCCCCCACTTCATCAAGACCCCGAGCCATGAGACGGTGACGAAGTAATCACCCCGTTCTAGTCCTTGGATAGCAGCCGCAGCGACCTCGTCGGGGGTCTGTTCGGGGTCACTCGCTTCGAGGATCTTGGTGATTTCGGGCTTGCTCAGTGTCTCCTGTACGTGGCCGGGTGAAAGAATGGTGCCGGGGTAGACCACATGGACCTTGACGTTTTGAGGGTACAGCATGACCTCTTGTGATATAGTATCGGCCAGGCCTCGAATCGCCCACTTCGAGGGGGCGTAGGGGGCGTATCCCGGGATGGTATAGAAGGTCACAACGCTGGTCGTCATGATCAAGTGCTTGGGCTGCTTTTCCACAGGAGCATCAGGGGCCAGCCACTCTTTCAAGATGGCATGGGACATGTCGGCCGTGCCGTAGAAATTGACGTCCATGTGGTAACGCAGCGAGGCCATGTCCATATCAAGGAACAGCTCTGGGCGTGCCATGCCGGCAATGCACCACACGATATCAAGCGCCTTGCCGTTATTCCACTGGATAGCTTCAGCGATGATGGCGTTGGCGTACGAAGGAGCGGATACATCTGCGGGGATGATGTGGAATCGCTGGGTGTTGGGATCCTTTGCGGCGGCCTGTGTGGGGTGTCAGATGGGAGGTAAACGGAGAAGGAAGAGAGTTCTGACGGACTTGGACGATTTTGAGGGCTTCTTCTAGTTTGGCGGCGCTACGCGAGAGGAGGATGATGTTGGCGCCTTTTGCAGCAAGTTGTTTGGCGACTGAAAGGCCCATGCCTTCGGACGCGCCAGTTAAGAGGACAGTCTGGAATGGTTTATTGTGAGCATGGCAATACTAGCGATGACGTAGGAGGATTGACCAACCTTGCCATCCACGGGCATCTTGTTTCCGCCGAAGAAACCCATTGTCGTAAGTATTCCCAGGACAAGTGATACTATAGCAGGCACGATCCAATATGGATGTTCCAGCAAGGACTCGATACACATGGACGGTTTTTGTACTGAGGAGAGGGAGGAAAGGGGATGATGCTTCGAGGCGGAATACGAGACAGGCTGATCCTTCGGGGAACTTAATTTCTACCCAATGGCTGCAGCCCTTCTTGCCCGCGCCAATTGAGCGGCGTGAGTCTGCGGGAGATTGATGATGGGAGGTGGAGTGTTCACATGGAATAGTAGGGCGGTGGTTTGATCGAGGAAACTTTGAGCGCTAACCGAGACCCCTGTACCGTAGTACGTACTCCGTACTCCATACGATCGACAATCTCAATCAGCCCTCAGCGTGCAAAGTCCTACCCTGTCAAGCCCGTGGCTTATGACCCACTTACCGCAGTTAATGCCATGCGGCACGAGAAAGATGCTTATTGGGTAATCCGGCTGAGTAATCAACAGAAGAGCTTAAACTAGAGACCATGTGTCAAAACGCTAGGATGGATTTGACTGGAATACTAGTCGAGATTACGAGACTATGTCTCCACGTTCTAGTCCCGTCATGGCAGTTATCTGTCAGCAGATGGGTCCTGTCAGTGGTCACGTGTACACGCGTCATCTTTACGAGTCGTTGCCTTTCGCGCTATCTTGGAGTAGTAGTAGTACTAGTACGGAGTAGTAGCATCGCACTTAGCCAAATATTGTTGCAAGTTTCTATCAGCAAGCTTCCGGTCGTAAACAAAATATGCCCAATTTCTCGTCATTCAGACCAAAGGAGCCCGCCAAGGAGACCGCAAAGGAACACGAGAGGGGACATGAGATTCGCAAGAAGCAGGATCGAGAGGACAAGTCCAGTGGCCAAAGATCTGACGAGCATCATCGATCACGGCACAGCCGCCATGAGACTCATCGTCATAGAGAACGGCGACGATCTCGAAGCCGGGAGAAGACGGTAAACCGGACAAGAGACACGAAACCTACTACTAGACCGGTTGGCGTTCCAGGTCTCTTTGTAATTGACACCAAAGGAGATCCCTTGATCGCCAAGTACGGGGGTATCGACAAGGCTCAAATACCGGCCTATCGTCGCCATCGATCTGGAAGAGTGCTGGGCACTGTTGGCCGCTTAGTCATACACCGCGATGGACCGAGGGATCAGTTTAGCCTTCGCATGCCTGGCGAAGGATCGTCAACCTTTGATAGAGATGGACTACGCTCTAAAGCATTATGGGCTAGGCCACGACCAGTCGTAAATGTGCGAACACGGCATCAAAACACCCAGGATGACGAAATCGATGGGTATATACCCGTGGGCTCTTCAAAGAAGCGGAAGCGTGGTCAAGTAAATGATGCCTCGTCTGATGAAGATGAACAGCCGTCTTATCGGTCCATTGAGGGCAAGGCGAAGCCGCGGCAAGACCTAGCCAGTGACTCTGATGAGGATTCAGACGCGTCCATTGAAATCGCAGTTACAGCTCAGAATAATCCGCTCAGGTGGAAGTCCATACAACTAAACAAACGAGTCAAGGACAACCCCGAGGACATTGACGCGTGGCTGGAGCTTGTGGACCATCAAGATGCCTTACTAAAAGCTGGCGAGGACATTGACCATACGATTCTTGAAAATGAAGCGCACAGTTTCGCAGAGATCAAAGTCTCAATGCTTGAGTCTGCTCTTTCAAACACAAAGAACCCTGAAGATCGAAGGCGTGTTCTGGTCAACCTGATGCGAGAAGGTGCCAAGGTATGGAGCAGTAAAATTACTGCAAAGAAATGGTCAGAGGTTTGGAAGGACGGAGATGATGATATTTTTCTGTGGAATACGCATCTCGATTTCTTGACCACGAACATCACCACATTTCAGTACGAGGATATCAAGAAAACCATTCTTGACCGGTTACGGCATGTACTGTCGCACGTTGCACCCGATTCTCCAAAACTCTCTTTCGAAGAGGCTATTTTTGTGTTCTTGAGAGCAACTCGATTCGTCCATGATGCTGGATACAAGGAGTTGGCCGTTGCCGCATGGCAGGGTCTGCTGGAACTCAATATTCTCAGGTCGTCCAAAATCGAGAGCGAGCCGTCTGCACTAGAGTCGTTCCAAGATTTCTGGGAAAGTGAGGTTCCAAGGATTGGAGAAGCTGATGCCAAAGGTTGGAGATCCTATGTTGAAGCTGGAGGATTGGGAGATCCACCCGAGCCCGTTACGGACGATTTAACTGAACCCCCTTCTTCAAGAGATGCCTACAAGGCCTGGGGATACCTCGAACTGCAGAGAGCGCAGAAAGCTAAAATGCCTGCGAGGATGATGGACGACGGAGCAGACGATGATCCATTTAGAGTGGTGATGTACACCGACATCCAACCATTCCTCTTTCTAATACCCGAAGCCATCCTCCCAGATGTTATGGAGCAACTTATCGACGCATTTTTGCTCTTCTCTGGATTCCCTCCTGCGTTCAGGACCAGTGATTGGACAGAAGTGGCTTATAAAGACCAATTCTTTGCATCAGCTCTTGGTAATATTGACTTGGAGGCTCCTAAGAAACCAGACATGGACCTGGACGATTCTACTAGAAAGGGGCCACGATTCGACGGCGGAGGTCTACATACAGCACCATCCCCTAGCTTGCTTTTTGGCGGTGCAAAATGGTTTCATTATCTTGCTTCCGCGCTTCAGAATCCGATTGTGGATTTGGCTTGGATGTCAGAGACGCTGAGACAACTCGTTCATTTAGCGGGGATTGAAGGACTGGCACAATACTACATGGCCTTGTGTTTCTCGACAGAACCTGCAACTATCAAGAAGCCTGCCAAGGCGCTCCTGAAGCGGTATCCGGCGAATGCTGAGCTCTACAACGCCTATGCACTTGCCGAATTCGCCAACGACGCTAGCATATCGATCAAGGTCCTTTCTTCCGCGACAGAATCCTCCCAGCTATCTACAAAGTGGCACGGTTTCCTATTTTACAAAACCTGGAGTTGGATCGAGTTGGAAAAGGGAAGCAAGAATTTGGCAACAAGAGCACTCTGCTCATCAGTGGATGAGACTCTGAGAGGACCACAGGTTGACAACTCTGAAGTTGGCAAAACAACACTGCTCAAAGCTCATCAAATCTTTACATCGAGTTTTCACGATTTCCTTTTGGCCGGGGATCTCGACGGAGCGAGCGTACTTGGGGAGAGCCTTGTTTTGCTCTCATACCTCACAGCAGAAGGGAACTCGGAGCCAACATCGATATCGCAAGGCAATATTGCAGCTGCAATGGATACCGTTGAGATGGTTTCTCAGGAGTTTCGGGTTCGCAAGTGTGCTGGGACCACAGCTCATGAACGTGTACTTCAGTTTGCAACTCAAGTGTTGTACTTTAATGCATCAAAGGGGTAAGTATTTTTGTGTGGAGGGAGGAATTGAAGCTAATCGGACTAGGCCATTTCGAAGAGTATACATGCGCGAGCAGCTGTCTCGGTTTATCGGTGTATTTCCTCGAAACACCGTTTTCCTCTCGCTGTTTGAGTGGTCAGACGCAAGTCTCCGAGTTATCGATGAAACCCGCGACCTCCTTCACGACAAGGTGTTTGTAAAACCACATGATTGTGTCAGCAGTCGCGTGTTTGCCATCCAGCACGAGATCAGCCACGGCAATGCCAATACAACAAAAGCCGCATTCGAGCATGCATTGTCGAGTGATGCTTGCAAAAACAGCCCGATGCTCTGGATATCCTACATTCGATTCTGCCACTCTCAAAAGCAACTACGAGCCAAAGGAAAATACGTATTTTACAGGGCGTTGAGACACTGCCCGGGGTCCAAGGACGTGATGATGGAAGCGTTTGTGACGCTGATTCGCGATATGGAGTCTGAAGAGTTGGCAGCAGTGCATAACACAATATCCTCGAAAGGATTAAGGGTTTGCCACCCACTTGAACATGTATAACTAACGAATTATGAAACTATTGGCTCTTTGACTTTTTTTTTCTCTGGTCTCATATCCCCTAGAGCGCCTGGTCATATCTCATTTGGGAAGGACAACAATTTCTGTAAATGTCAGGTATTTTGGAATTTCATCCAGTTTCCGACGACGACGCAATTCACGGGAGGTTAATGAGAGGAACAGCGGTGATTGGCAGACGCTGCAGCTATTAATACCCAATCCGCCGCATTGAGTTGGGCAACATGTGAGCCTAAAAAACCCGAGTTGCTTCCCCTCACCTCACTGGATTCAAGAGCTCCACTTGGACTATTCAGTGCAAAAGGGCTTAGCCTCACTCATCAGTATTTGAAGTTTGGAGGCAGGTGCGATTCATTGCCAACTCGCCCTAGATAAACAGCCCACAAAGAAAACCTCATTTCTCCTCCCTTTTCCTCCTTTTATTACAGACCTCCCGTTTCCAGTCTTTTAGAGACAAGACAGCTCATCAACGCCATGGCCGTTCTCGAAGAAAACGTCCTAGCCTACTTGAAACACCTTTTTAAAAAGCACGCTGGTCCGGATGGCAAATGGACAAGCGCCCAGGTCAGGACCTTTGTTCGGGGAGTCCAGAATCACGATGAAGCCGCTGAAGCCACGGCCCATCTGCTCAGCCTGCCGGACCTCGACTTCAGTGGGTTTCTTGCATACATGACATCTGTGGACAGCTCCATTACATTGCCGAGCAAGAACGAGGACCTTTCGTTGCCGTTGGCGAGCTACTATGTTAATAGTAGTCACAACACCTACCTTGAGGGGAATCAGCTCTCATCAACATCATCGACTAGTGCTTACACAAATGTCTTGCTTGCGAACTGTAAATGCCTCGAAATCGACCTATGGGATGGCAGCGATTCCGACTCTGAGGTCTCATCCAGCGATGATGAAGCCGTAGTAAAGAAGACTGCCCGCAAGGAGAAGAAGAAGGAGTTGGGGGAAAAGAAGAAGCGTTCTTCTCGGTCTACGTATGACCAAATCAAGAGCAAGTTCAAAGATTCGGTCATGGGCAAGGAGGAGAGAGTTGAAGGGGAGGAAGTTGAGGCCGCGGTCGTCGAGCCGAGGGTGCTGCACGGATACACACTCACGAAGGAGGTTTCCTTTAGAGATGTATGTGTTGCCATTCGCGAGGCGTATCAGAAAGATCTTTCTCCCTCTTTGCCCCTTATTGTTAGCCTTGAGGTGCACTGCTCGGCACAGCAGCAAGGCGTCGTGGTCGACATCATGAAAGAAGTATGGGCCGGTCTATTAGTTGCAGAACCCGAGACCGGAGCCGAAAAACTTCCCAGTCCCAATGATTTGCGAGGAAAGATTCTGATCAAAGCCAAATATGTTCCTCCCGATTCGTCCCTCGAAAAGGTTGAAAACACAGGGGATGGGCAAGCGTCAGTCGACGCCGCAAAACCAAAGAAGGCCCCAAAGATCATTCCGGAGCTCAGCAAACTTTCCAATATCAGGGGTGTATCGTTCAAATCGTGGTTACAGCCAGAGGCCACTCTACCAACACACATTTTCTCCTTGGGTGAAAACAAACTCGTTGATCATTGGGAGAAGCAGCGGGAGGCTCTCCTCAACCACAATAAAAGCCATCTCTTGCGGGTGTACCCTTCGGGCTTGAGAATCGACAGTTCGAATATTAATCCAATCGACAGTTGGGCTGGTGGCGCCCAAATGGTTGCCATGAACTTCCAGAACAAGGATGTGGGCATGATGTTGAACACGGGAATGTTTGATGGAACGGGGGGCTATGTTTTAAAGCCCGAAGGTAAACCTGTAATTGCTTGCAATGCTATTGAACATCTCAGCTAACTATACGCCAGGATACCTTCCAGGATCGAAAAACTTACCAAAGACCACCACGCTTTCCCTCTCGCTCACTTTTCTCGCTGGGCAATCCATCCCACTACCTACTTCTGACAAAAATGCAAAAGGGTTCAAGCCATATATCAAGGTCTCTGTCCACTTCCCCTCTTCCAGCGAGAATGGCAGCGAGCCACTCAAGGCCCGAACACGCACCCACAAGGGCTGCAATATTGACCTTGAAGCCGAGAAGCTCGAGTTCAAGAATGTCCCCAGCTTGATCGAGAAGCTCACGTTTGTGAGGTTTACGGTGAGGGATGATGAGATTGGTAGAGACGATCTTGCGGCATGGGCTTGTGTGCGTCTTGATCGCTTAGCTCAGGGATACAGATTCATAGAGTTGAGAAATGCCAACGAAAGTTTTCGACAAACGGTGTGATTTTGGTAAAGGTGGAAAAGACACTTGTGTAGAGAAGATGAGAGGGGTTTCATATTTTGGGGTTGTTTGCAAAGAAATTTATGAACGAAGGAACGACAGCATCAATTAAGTAGCATTTGCATCATAAACTATGTGATCACACATTCCATTGAATTAATAATTCATCAAGGACTCCATCACATCACAAGCAACCCACCCTCAGTGAAGCGATGCACATCACACTTCCACTTAGTAGTCATCATTGTTCCGGCCGCTGTTACCGCGTTCCTTGTTGAACTTGTCACTGAGATAGTCGCTAGCTTGATCGGCAACTTGACCAAGGAGCCCACCACCGCTGCTGCTGGACTTGTTGTAGCTGGAACCAGTTTTGTTTGAACCATAGGAATCCTCATTGTCATCGTTGCGGTTGCTGGAGCCGTAACTAGTCTTCTTAGAAGACCCATAAGAATTCTCATCATTGTTGTTGTCATTGCTGGAGAACTGGTTGCTAGAGCTGGTCTTCTTGGAACCATAAGAATCGTCCCCATAGCTGCTGGACTGGTTACCAGAGTAGCCAGACTTCTTGTCCTCGTTGTCGTTGGAGCCTCCATAGCCAGTCTTCTTATTCGAACCATATGACTGGTTGGCGTTGGAGCCATAGGACTGGTTGTCATTAGAGTCATAGCTGCTGGGCTTGTTGGAGGTGTTGTCGTAGCTGGACTGGTTACCAGAGTAGCCAGACTTCTTGTCCTCGTTGTCGTTGGAGCCTCCATAGCCAGTCTTCTTATTCGAACCATATGACTGGTTGTCGTTGGAGCCATAGGACTGGTTGTCATTAGAGTCATAGCTGCTGGGCTTGTTGGAGGTGTTGCCGTAGCTGGTCTTCTTATCGTTGCTGGAGAACTGATTGCTAGAGCCGTAACCAGTCTTGTTCGAACCATAGGAGTTGTCGTTGTCGTTGTCGTTGTCGTTGCCGGAGAACTGATTACTAGAGTAGCCAGTCTTCTTGTTCGAACCATAAGAATCCTTATCATTGTTGCCTCCATAGCTGCTGGGCTTGTTGGAGGTGTTGCCGTAGCTAGAGGACTTGTTGCCAGACGAGCCATAGGAGTCATCGCCATCGTTGCGGTCGTTGGACCCGTACGAATCATTGTTGCGGTTTCCAGAGCCATAGTTGTTATCTCCAGAGCGGCCAGACTATGAATAGGGGTTAGCTGTTGGTTATGTTGATACATTTGCCGGGTTTGATATTACTTACGCCGTACTATCGTTCAAGTCAAGTTAGTGTATGTTCAGAGGACTGAAGTATAAGAGATGGAGCGAGCTCTACTTACGTTATCGTTGTCGTTGTCACGGTAAGACATCTTGACGGTGTCTTTTTGGGGTTGCTTCAGAAGATGTAATAATGGATAATGGACTGGATTTACGCCGGTTGGAATGAGGCGAGAGGATGCAGGAGGAGTGAGAAGTGGGCAAAAGAGGGGGACGATAGAGCTCTAATATATGTCCAATGCTACCCAAGTTGGATGTACTCTGTACTCTGTACTCATATTCAGATCGGTCGGTATTGGCATGACAGGCCCTGCAGAGCTGAATTATGGCTCGCTCACCCCGAAGCAGCTGAAAGACGCACGTCATGTCATTAGTATTGGGACTATGAAGTACGAAGTACATACCCCCGCTGAGGCCCCTCTATCCATCCCTACCAAACAAACAAACAAACAAACAAGTAAATGGCGGCCTCCGGACATTTCCTTTCCCCCAAGTCTCGAATCATATCATGCGCGCGCGTGTGGCGCCATCTCCCAATGATAGCGGGGTAATGCTCCCTTCGTACTCGCACAGGACCCAAAACTAAATGAAAGGAGAAGTCTGTTAGTTAAAGATCCGGTGATGTACGTAGCTGACGCTAGCAAGCTGCATTAAGAGGCTGTGCACTCGGGGGGACCACATGTCGGTTTGGTTGGTGATGGGAGCACCGATATTCCGTACTATGTAAGTTTCGTCTGACATGATTCGGGCATAAAAGCCAATCGACGTTGATCGGATTACCTGGGCGAATTGCGTCATGGAGCACCAACTACATAGACCTCCAACAAGATGGACATTGATATTGGTAGTTAGTTTCAATGCAACCTTGCTGTGATGAAAGTCATTTCGCTGCTCATCAATGTGTGTCGGTGATGGCAATTATTAGAAACGCTCCTTCTCTCTCGTAAGCGGGGGCAGAGGCCACACACAACAACAATTCATGTAACGCTCATTAGGTATTAGTTTTTAGTTTCATCAAAATAGAGAGCAGAGCAGCACCAAAGCGATTCTATAATCTCTATATTCTTGCGTTGATACACTGTGCACAAGCACAAGCACGTATCTGATTATACTCGTTACCGACACTCCGACGTTTTTCGACAATATGCGGGGAGAAGACGACCGTGGCCCGTGATAATCCCAGTGAGCGACATGAACAACTCGCGCCTGCGAGAGCCCTCCCGACCCCAATCACAGGCGATGGCAAAAGTAAGTGCTCTGGGTTAATCGTTGCTACTTATATCACTGGAAATATAGAGTTGAATGGCAATGAGAAGATCCAAATACCTTGCGATCCTGCTCCAATCCGGCCAGCAACCGAGATGAGGACAACTGCTATATAAGCGACTGGTACCGAGTCTCCGGACAACCAGGAGCCCGTGTCTTCGGGAGAACTCACGTCGACTGAGGTACCGCCAGTCAAGGGTCCCGTGTTTTCGGGATGATGAGTCGTTGGCCAAGGAGCCCGTTGTCGGGGCGGTGCGGTAGAGAGATGAGGGGAAAAGAGATGGATGATAGACGACAACACAATAAACAGTGAGAAAAGATGAAACACGAGGGCTTGGAACGACGAAACATCAAGCAAGGCACCACACATGCAGCCCAGGTCACCCATCGCAACAGCCATTACGAAAACTACGGAAGCAGACAGTAACGACGTTGCACCAGCTACAGAGTACAGCAAGCTCACTCCCATATCCTCGGGGCATGGACCATACCATCCACTTCATCTCCCGGGTGTTCTCCAACAACCAAAACACCAGACTTTGGAGCAACTCTATTGAGACCAATCTGCGGGCCTATCGGGACGGCTCCTAGGTAACAAGATTTTACTACTTGTGCCATTTATATGCGTGGGACAGTTGCATGCTCTGGCCGTGTGGCCACGCCGTACAGCAACCAATCATCTGATCAGGTCGAGTGCCACTCATGCATCGGAGATTTCTAGTTGTGAGCTTAAATCAACGACACTATATATACGGGATCACCAACATATCTAGCTCCGAGTTTCTCAACCGTTTATTGACTATCCTACTCTAGACCTTTTGGCGGATCACGGCACGCAGGTGCAATACCCATCCTTTGCATCCGTCCCACCGAGGTACTTGAGATTGCAGAAAGGCCGATGCCCTAATGGACTCCTCCGACAGTCGATGAGATCCTTGCAGACCTCAAAGTCTTTGTCGCTTCCGTCCCTTTCACATCCGAAATAGCGACAATCGCAGTAGCCAGTAGGATACTTCGAATCGCCGGTATTGCAATGGGCAAACTCGGGGTACAATGAGAAATATCTCTCTGTACAATTAAAGTCGGACGCGCAATAATGATGAGGGTTCCGCTCAAACAGACAGCTGGTGATACGAGGACGACAAGCACACGTTCCCATCGTCTCGTTGTGCTTCTCGCAGGTATGTTCCTCGAATTCAGATCGGCATTGACGATGCTGTAAGCACATCGAACGCCTTATGCACTCTTTGGCTAGGCATTTGCACTCTCCGCGATGACACGTTGGATACAGCCCTCGTTCAGTGTCGCACGCCAAAGTCACGCGGCAGTCTTCGGCCATAATAGACGTAGCGTCACATCTATCAGTGAAGTTAAATCCAGGCAGGGTAGGGCGTTTTTGGCCTGCAGCGGGTGGTTGTGAACAAGCACTCTCCACAATCGACTGGGTCGTTGAGCTCGATTTGAGGACAATACTCGTGTTAAAAGTAAAAGAAGGCGGCGCTCGTAGCTCCTCAGATGCAGATGAGACGCCTGTGGTGGATGTTGAAAATGTTGTTTGAGTCATCGAGGTGCTAGACGTCTGCGTCGCGAAGGAGGAGGCCAGACTATCAAGGATGCTCCTTAAGCTGTCACTTGGTATCAACTCAGCAACCGCGGTTGGCAGCGATGAGGCAACGAATACCGCCGCAAAGGCGAAGAAAGCTTTATGAGTGAACATCATGTTGGTTCTCGGAGGCGGTAGACAGTGCCTGTTGCTGTGAAGCCGCGAACGCAAGTTGGTTCAGCTATTTGACAGACTCGACCCTTCTGGGGCCCTGCGTGCTTAAGTACCCATGACGTGGCAGCTTATCACTGTAGACTTTCTGAATATGAGGGCACATGATCTTGTATGTGGATGAAACAAATGAGTTTGCTCATGTCCTGTAAGATCTCGTGAGTTTGTTGATAGTGATTAAGTTTGTTGGCAAAACACATTCCCCCAAATAGCTCCACAAATGACTAGCAAAAACCCCTAATATTATATAATTAACCATTGAAAAGAGTAGTCTCTCTTTGTTCCCTACCTGGGTAAGACAGTTTGCACACACCGGCTCAAACAGTTGGTATCTGACTCATCCCTTACAATCTGCTGCTCACCCTCTCATCACTGATGGCACCACTCATCATCGCTAAATCGCCGGAACCGACTACTAGTTGCCTTCCCCCTCCCGTTCCCCACCAGGACAGCCCAATCGCTGCCCTTTCCACATCCATCTCTCCGTTGACGAGAATATCCCAGAGTCGCTGCTTGACCGGCGCTCTGAGTTTTGGATCGGCAATCTCGTTCAGAGTCTGTGCTGTGATCGTGAGCCACTCTTCCACCATTGGGAGAGGTAAGAACGGCAACGTGTCAACGAGAGCCATGGTTAGGGAACTCTGCTCTGAGCATGGCTCGGGGATTTGTTGCGTTGCGCTGTCTGGTGATGTTGTTGTTGTTGTGTTGCTGACAGGGAGAGGTGTAGTCCCAGCCTTGGAAATGGAGGAGTGGAGCATTTCGAGGAGAGTCTCTGAGAGCTGGGGCTCCATTGCTGCGATGGGGAAAGGGGGTGATACGATCTGCATGACCGTCTTGTAGGCTAGACGGAACTGACGTGGGGAGATGTGGTGTGGGAATGATTCAAAGAGTTTGACAATGTAAAAGGGCGTAATGTTGATGGTCAGAGGGCTGTGCTGAGGGCAAGATAGGACTGCCAAGATGGCACTGTGTGCGGACTCGAATAGCTCTACCACGGATGGTGTCATTGGCCCATCGTGAGAGAGATATGCCGTGGCCGGCTTGATGATCAGTGCATCACAGGCGTCCGTGGACAGGGCGAGCGGCAGGTGCTCCGCCACATTGAGATAGAACAGGTCAAGTGTCCTTGAGAGATGAGTCGGCACGGGATTCTCGAGTGGTCGGATCTCCTTCAGCAGTATTTCACATGCACTGGGATGATGCGAAAGCACATCGATGGATGTCAGATATGTGAATGTATACACCTGGAAAGTATTGTTGCCATTCCGAGAGGAGATGAAGCAAAGATTGCGAAGGATGTGCACCGACTTGACAGCTATCCCTGGAGCAGATGCGCCGCGCAGCATGTGAGGGTCGAGGAGGCTGCGCGAGACAATGGCCTGGAGAACAACGACCACGCCAAACATGAGCTGTCGCAGGACTTGCCACAGCGCCGGCCAGGTGTTCTGCAGCGTCTCGGGGCTCAGTTTCGCGCCTTCAAATGCCGGGTCGACGTTGTTGAATGCATTATTCTGCCATGCATCCAGGACTTTGCGGGTGAATATCAATAGCGCATCTTGAGCCTCCATGACGACTCCCGTGACGGTGGCGTGTTGCGCCGCGTAGGCCGCCAGCTTGGAGAGAGGACCCATGCTTCCCACCAATGGCCGTTTGTCCATTTCTTGAAGCATCTGGAAAGACGGTGTCTGTGAAGTCCAGGACAGAACATGACCAGGCGCCTCGGTGATGTCCTGACTGATGGCGTGGAGGAATTGTCCATCGCAGAAGCCTTCCGGGCCAGTAATAGACCAGATAACAGTCGGCAATAGTGCACTGCAATTGATTTGGGTCTTATGGAAGTCGGAAATCAGAGGGAACGCAAAGTTGAGAGCCATGACGATGGAAGCGCCGGCAAGCGGCCCATCCTCCTCGTGATCCTCCAACGCCATATTGGCGGCGGTCACGACAGCTTGCTCCAGCATTCCCCTCAGGCTTCCCGACAGCGAATACCTCTCATTGCCCTCCATTCCCATCAGGACGCCTGTCAGGACAAGCAGATGCTGCCACCTTTTTGAATAGTCGTCTGCGCCTTTGACAACCGCGCGCGTCCACTGATCGCAATTCAGGCCGCCGCCCTCGCGGGGCTGCCCCTTCTGCTTCGCATTCTCAATCTCGTTTTCGCGCACTCGTATCGCAGCCGTGTTGTAGATGCTGACAATCCGGATCGCGGTTCGAAGCCCATCGGGTTGCTGCCATATGGCGGGCGCCGTCAACAGCTGGGACGTGAGAACATCGAGGTTCAGCGGATTGGAGAGCTGTGTGAGCAGGTGTGCGGTTGTGCCGATTATCTGCTCCGTCTTGGCTGCGTCGTGGACATCTTGATAATACTGGAGCACAGTATTAAGGAGTCGGTCGGCAGGCATGGTGCGTTTTTCGTTGGTAAGATCATCGAATTGTTTGTTAGTGAGAGGTGTTGAATGTTGTTCAAAGACGCGCGCCGTCTCGTCTGGTGTGTGTTAGCCGGCGTTGCACGAGTCTTACTTAGCCTTCTACCGAGGCTCTAAAATGACGTCTCAGGTGGAGACCAGGGGTTAAACAACTACTCCGTACCACCACCAAACATTATCGCGACTTCGAGGAAACAAGCTCCAGCAAGGGATAGGGGCGACAGGAGAGGTAAAGAAAAGGATCCAATCAGTAAAAACATTCCACCAAAACTACAGCACGCTGACAATATACTACCACAGATGGCGGGTCCCAGAGATCCTCCTACGAATTACAACACTCCTCCATTCCCGTCCCTCAACGTCAGGACCCTCGCCGATCCCACGCAGGAAAAGAAGTATACGCTCTACTACGTTACCGATGTCTGGCGCTTTACAGTAATATGGACACTTATCATCTACGCGCTCTTCCATCTCGGGGCGGTGTTCATCGCCATGTTCACGCACGGGTGGAAGAGGTCGTCGTGGAAGTATCTTTGGATAACGCCCGTCGTGTATCTGAGTGTCGCAGGACTTGAAGGCCTGCTTTCTGGAAGCATTGCTGGCTTGATGTAGGCCATTCGGCGCGAGATTCCATATTGTGGTGGCTAATTGTTGAGGTAGGATCGGTGTTGTCTACAAGGCGGGATACTACGAGATGAACACCTGGATTCCTTGCACATGGGGGTTCATCAACGTCCTGATCCTCATCATATCCTCCTTTTCTATTCAAGGCGGTCTCTAAAAGGACATTGCGGAGGGGTTAGGAAGCGATTGCTATACCATGCGAAATGCTATATGGCTGGCGAGACGGAGCATTGTGGCTCAGCGCAGGATGCATCAATGCGATGCGCAAGCTTGGCAGAAGATTGTCTCACATCGACGTAATGGGGAGAGCCTACACAACAACTTTGGAGGTAAGTTGCCAATCCCGCTACGTATTCCCCCTTTACTAATGATCCAGATAGGCAACCAGTGTAAATGAACATGTTTAGAATATCAAAGTACGGAGTGATGATGGCGGAAATCCAATCCTATGAGAGTAAAACAACGGGATGAATGGCTAGGGGAGACTATGGATGCCTCGAACATATGGACACATTTCCACGCGAAACTGGCATGTTGCTAGGACACGCACCCGTAGATAGAATAGATACCCCGCGACATCGCCAAAGTATGTATTATCAAGTTTGATCTATAAATCCCAATTGCGGATAGATTATTATATTTTTAATATTATGCCTCAACTACTAACACCATCTCGGGGCATCTTGGGGTCGTTTTGTTGGTCCGCTCTAACACCAGACCATCGTGCGCTTACAAAATCACCCACCCCACTACCTCGTTAGGTAGATTGCAGTACTCATGCAAGCAAACAGCAAACAGGGTCACAGCTTCACACTACAAAGTACGAAACATCGTTTTGCATTGTTTTGCAGAGAACAATCGAAAAATCCGTGCGCTCTGCGAAAGAAGACCCCAGACCTCCTCTTCCCCGGTTTGCTGTTAACGCGGGGTGCCGAGTCATTATTCTCCGTTCATAAGCCCTCTCTTCCATCACAACTCGAGCAAGGACATGAAAAACGCCATGATAGGCATACGGACTTGACTTCAACCCGCCACGAGACTCAACTTCATTTCTACGATCGTTATTTCATCCACTATTCTACTCATAATGTCGAATCCAAGCTCAGCGGCGAATCGCCACCCATTCAGCCCAGAGCATGGCCACAATTCACCTCCATGGCTCTCTAACCCTAGCCACAACTCCGAGGCACGCACCTCTTCTCCCACGGCAGAATCGCTCATGAAGCCCTTCTTCCCAGGCCAACCGAAATCCCTCTCAGGCATCGCCCTACGAGCCTTCTGTCTGGGCACAACCCTCGCCGCAAGCCTCATCGCCGTCGCGGGTACTCTTCTCTTCACGGACAGCCCCATATGGCGCGTTCCCTTCTTTCTCTTTGCTCTCTCAGTGTTTCATTTCTTGGAATTCTGGACCACGGCTGAGAGAAACACCATGGTCGCCAGCATCGACAGCTTCCTCTTGACAGCAAACTGGCCCTCCTATGCCATCGCCCACTCCGCCTCCTTTCTCGAATGCACCATCGTCAGCACCTTCTTCCCCCACCGCAACTGGACCCCTTTCCACCTCAGCCCCTATCTTCTATGCGCTGGCCTCTTCATGGTTCTCATAGGCCAAATCGTCCGCTCCGTGGCCATGCTCCACGCGGGCGCGAGCTTCAACCACCACATCCAGACGACGAAAGCCCAGTCCCATCTGCTTGTCACAACGGGCATATACGGAGTGATGAGACACCCGAGCTACTTTGGGTTCTTCTACTGGGGCCTGGGCACGCAGCTTGTGCTTGGGAATGTGGTGTGTTTTGTTGGGTATGCCGCTGTGTTGTGGATGTTTTTTAGGGAGAGGATTCAGATTGAGGAGGGCAAGCTGGTGGAATTCTTCAAGGAGGATTATGTCAACTATAGAAAGCGAGTGGGGACCCTGATGCCGTTCATACAATGATTGAGGATTGGCGCGCGATAATGTCATTAATGTCTGGTGCAGACATGACTCAATAACATTGTCATATCGGTAGGCATCATAGCCTTCATGAGAAGAGCAAAACATCAATTATGTAGTTTCGATAGTTGTATCATTAAACTTTCATGCTGTCCATCACTAATCAACTTTTTTGAGAGCCCGCCCTAAAAACTCCTGTTTCATTTCCCATGAGCGCCGAACATGTTCCCAAAGAGATTAATGCGCTGACTGTGGCATCCTGCTCACACTTCCATACTTCGCTTGCCAGGCGTAAAAGTACATTAGGGCTGCAAAGGGTTGTCCAAATATTGTAAATGACACCCAGAAAATGACGTTACCAAGAATCTTGCCGCTGTGTCCCAATTTCATCTTCTCGAGTGGCGTGGTAATGGCAATGAGTGGCAGCTGAAGAAACATGCCCAGAAAAGCAACACCTGATAAACGGGTTAGGATGCCAAGAAGATGTTCTGAGTTTGCAGAGGGCAGACTCACCGATGATATTGTGTGTTGGAACACCGACGAGAATCTCGTGGAGCACGGCAGAGACAAAGAAGACGGCGAAACTTGCAGTGCTCGGGCTCCAGCCTCGTCCAATCATGGGCATGTAGACATGGCGCTTGAAATATGTGTACACCGGCTTGTTCCAGGTTCTCCAATAAGCTCCCAAACTCTCGCTATTCCACCAGTCATCATAGAAAGACCTATCGCCAAATCTGAGGACTTCGGCTAGGGCGTTTAAGAAAGACTGGAACAGGGCAAAGAATCCAGCCAGCCAGATAACAAGGGAAATAGTCGACAGCTTCAATAATCGCTCAAGGATCGATGGGAAATCCAAGGACGCAATCTTCTCCAGGGAGTTGCGCAAGACTGGGGTCGCGTACTGTGCGCTCGCAACCCAAATGAAAACACCAAGACAGAAGATTTCTCCGAGTCGCTTAAATACGAAGACCCATCTGATCTTGTCGGTTCGGGGATAGACAGGCTGATACACCAAGGTTGGAGCCCACCAGAAATACACTAGGTTGTGTATTGTCACGTTCTGCGGGTATGGGCACTCCTTGTATAGCTCGGGAACTTCCTCTCCTTCGACGGGGTGCAGGTACGCATGACGGAGATCTCTGTTAGTAAAGGCGTACGACGCTGTCTTGAGCCACACGACAATAGCATGCATCTGTGTCAGTGTGCCAATGAGGGGATGGTGAACGTAGAAGTACACCACGACGGTGGTGATAGCCAGAGCAAGAGTAATGTTAATGCCGTGAGCCAAAGCTGCTAGGATCCAGATCGATTGGAACTTCTTTCGGTCCGCATCAGAGGGACCGGAAGCGCCATCTTTCATTCGTCTCCTTGACCCTTGTGCTTGTTTGGCGGCCGCAAGCTCGATGAGATATGCCGTGAGGAGGTGGCATGGAATGAGGAAATAGAGCAGAGCGCCGAGAAGGACATCCTGACGTCTGTAGTCGTGGCATTTTATGCAAATCAAGACTCCATACTACTACAATGTCAGACTGACTTCCTGTGCATTTTGATTGATTGCAGACCTTTTGAATGTTTTCAATCATCAATCTGAGATTACCAACCACTGCCAAGAGTTAACAGAGGATACTATGTAGATTCCCCGCGCGAGAGATATAATAGAAGATAGGCGCACCCAGCACAATGACCATAAGGTTACGGAATCCGAGAAAACTCGGCGCCACATTGGAGTCGTGGCTCAGACATGATGGCCTTGTCTGGGAATGCACCGCGGCGACATGGCGATACTTCTTCTGTGGCGACTTGCTGATTCTCTCTTTGGTGGTTCCGTTGGGCGGCTCCACTGAAGTCAGATCTGCCGAACCCGTATGCGTCTGTTTGCGACGAGACGCAGAGCCAGCAGAGGCCTCCACACTCGTCGCTGTTGCGGAATCTGAGCGTGAGGACATTTTCAATTGAGATGTCTCCGTGATGATACGGAATATCCTTCGTCGAGGTGACGAGGAGGTTGATGAGTGTGCGAATGCGAGAATGCCCGAGCTGGTGTTGATAGAAGCTTTAAGCTCATAGAGGGGCTCGGAGAGCTTATCAACGGGCCGCACAAACGTGGCTGCATACCACTTATCAAGCCTATCCAAGCGAGCCTCGGTGGAAATATCAAACTCGACCGAATTGAGGCAAAAACCGGCCTCGCCCAGCCAACAGTGAAATTCTCATCCGCAGGGTTCGGTAACGAACTGATTAGTTGATGCATCTCACAGTCGCCAGTGGCGGTGTTGGCGGGAAATAGCGGGTCCGGAAGGCCTTTCCAGAGGGAGTGGAGCTTGAAATACAGGGCTGTTCCTCAGCTAGAAAATTAGAAGCTGCAAAAAAAGCTCCGGAAAAGCATGTGAAACTGCATCTTCAGTTCAAGGCGCTATTATATCGGACGCATTTCACCCGACTGTGGGGCGTTTCTTTCAGAAGATGACCAAGATACTATGCTAGATGACTCTTATAGTGATTATATTGAATTGTAGGACTATCTCGCCGTAGTCTATTCCTGATGCTGCACGAAGTACGTCAGAGCGAGCTGAGACTTGCGGTTTTAACACCAATACTTCGTACATCTATTATAACAAGCTACATAAATAACGATGGTCTTTCGCACCTCAATCTACTTGGTATGCAAATTCGCTGTGATAGTGCTACTTTCCAGTATCTTCATTTCCTGATCCAGTTATTCTTCGAGGGTCACAGATGAAATGCTGACTAAGAACAACCTCTCTTCACTGGCTAGTCACATGACTGTAGCCAATCAGAGCTTACTGCTCTCAGCCTCTCTGGCCAAGCTCTGCAAGGCGCGAACCTCACATTGCCATTGTAGCTTCAACTCTATCAACTAACACTGCTGGCTTTCCATTCGAGGAACTGGCAGGCTTCATGGTATTTCCCCCGGGGTGGAGATATCGATAAAATCTTCTTCTCATTTATTTTCTTAAGAACGCATTGGTTTAATCTGTTCTCATTCCACGTGAATGCTCGGCCCTTCAAAGCGAAACGCGACGATGGCCTATGAGCCTCGTGGTGACTATGGCGATCGGGGAGGTGGTGGCCAGGGGCAAGATGGATCATATATGAAGGTCAGAGGTCGAAGTGAGTCTCTTTTTCGCCTTGAGTTGCATACCTGGGCGTGGGGTTTCTTTATGTTTGAAGATTCTGTTTCCTTACCGTTTATTCTGGTCTGCATTGGTCGACTCAACAATACCATGCAGGTCGATCGTGGTGAATGTCCAATATCCCCCGGATTTGCTTTCTCGGTCCTCTCTCTACCATTCTATCAATTAACACGAATAAGCCATTGTTTGCTTCAGACTAAGCTTGGGCAAGTGCCCGTGTCCTCGTTTAGCTATGAAGGATATACAGACGATCCCTCAGTCTGGATAGTTTCCACCCTGCTATATCTTGGGAACAGGCCTCTCTTAACTTTTCTCGATGCATGGATACCCGCGATTGAAGAAAGAATGCCCTCTTGGGCATGCTAACCTTTGATCCCCCAGGACCTGTCACGGATTACAGTGCGACCATCCTCCACTGGATTCGAGATCGAGCCCCGAATTACAAGGGTGGCTACACTAGTGAGGCCGAACGTCCAAGTGCCAGCTATATCGTGGATGTGAGAAACTCTCAAACAGAGGGTGTCATGAACGAACACACTGACGCTTTTTAAGATGGTTCCACCAGTAGGACGGCCAACACAGCCAGCCGATTCGATACCCGCCAAGCACCTCCACTCCTCTCTCAACAAAATCAAGCATCCTATCAATGTAGTTCGATGGACTCCTGAAGGACGCAGGTTGCTGACTGCATCGACGAGTGGCGAGTTTACTCTTTGGAATGGCACTGGCTTCAACTTCGAAACCATCATGCAGGCTCATGACTCTGCTATCCGTGCATTAGAGTATTCTCACAGTGATGACTGGTTGATTTCAGGAGACCACGACGGTATCATCAAGTACTGGCAGCCAAACTTCAACAATGTGCAGAGCATCAATGCTCACTCGGACCCCATTCGAGATCTTGCCTTTAGTCCCAACGACTCCAAGTTTGTGACTGCTTCGGATGATTCAACCCTCAAGATTTTCGACTTTGCCCTCGGATCCATGGAGTCCAAGCTGGAGGGCCATGGCTGGGATGCCAAGTCTGTTGATTGGCACCCGACCAAGGGTTTGCTTGTCTCCGGCTCCAAGGACCACTTGGTCAAGCTTTGGGATCCCCGTACCGGTCGTTGTCTCACAACTCTGCATGGCCATAAGAGCACCATCACCAAGGTGCTTTTCGAGAAAATTCGCGGCATGTGTCTCGCAACTTCAGCGCGAGACCAGACTGCACGAATCTTCGACTTGAGAATGATGCGCGATATTTGTCTCCTGAAGGGTCATGAGAAGGACATCTCGACCCTTACGTGGCATCCTGTCCACCCCAATCTCCTCACTACAGGCGGCATGGATGGCGCACTTTTCCACTACCTTCTAGACACACCCAATCCCCCACCAGGCCAACCCCTGACCGTGGCTCCTTACGACAGTCTTGACCCTACCACGACCCCTGCCCAATCGATCTGGCCAACGCACAAAGTCCCCTTTGCCCACGACTATGCCGTTTGGTCTCTCGACTGGCACCCGCTGGGTCACATTCTTGCCTCCGGCTCAAATGATCGCATCACACGCTTCTGGACACGCGCCCGGCCCGGTGATGCTGATGTGTTCCAGGACCGATACCACATCGGCGAGGCAGCAGCTGAAGCACAGGGTACTTGGGATCGTCGTGGTAACCGTCGACAGAGACAAGAAGAGGAGCAGCAAGAGCTGGAAGATGAGATGGATGCTCTGGTTGACCAGGACGCCCAGAAACCCTCTATGCCAGGGTTGCCTGGTATCCCCGGCCTTCCCTTGGGTGGAGGATCTGTGCCTGGCCTTGGTTCAAGCGTCCCACCACCCATCGTGCCTGGAGTAGGCTCCAGCTCGGCTGCTCCCCCACCACCTCCTCCATTCCCGCTGCCTGGCTTTGGTGGAGCGCCGCCGCCACCTCTACCTGGCATGGACCTGAACAACCCTCCTGACCCTGCACAGCTTCTTGAGCTGATGAAGAAAGCCGGAGTGCCTCTCCCTCCCCCAGGCTCTCTTCCACCGGGTCTCATCCCCCCACCGGGAGGCATCCCTCCGCCACCTGGAAACTTCGCGCTTCCCATCCCACCACCTCCGGCGAATCTTGCGGATTTGGACTCTAATAGGCGACGAGCTCCGCTGCCCAGCCAGGAGGAGAGCCTGCGTCAGGAACAACGACATGGGAAGTATACTCGGGCAAGGTAAACCGACAACTGGCCCTCGTTGTCTCCTTTTTGCAACAACAAAAAGCCGATAATTCGATACCCCCTCATGGCGTTTGGTGACCCAAGGGAACAGCGCTGGAGAGCAAGTGAGTTGATTATTTTGCGGCCCTTGGTAAAGATGTAATTACTATTTTGCTTTACTGTCTTACTATACAAGAAATCTCACAAGGTTTAACGGCTGCAAGGGGATGAGTTCAAGAATTTGGCTCTATCTGATGGTTATGCTCATCATGTAAAAGTCGGGGTGATGGTGAACGCTTTTAAATGCATGTTGCACGCTCGCACTTCAACCCCCTTCTCTCGTCTAGCCTTGCGATGTATGTAGCAAGATGTCGATATAAGTCGTTCTATCATAACACATGGGAGCTGTGAGAAATCTCAGTCCCGGCCATATCTCGTATATCATCTAAGGAGGTAAAGCCCAACTTTCATGAAACGACCACCTCATCAACTAGCCAAGCTCTCCGAACCCATTATCATGGTATGCTTATTTTCCCTTTGCAAACGCCTTTTGTCTGTCGGCATAGTCCTTGATGACCAAAGCACACGTGGTATCTGCACAGAGCCTCCTCCTCCGCTGGATAGGCAACTTCGTAGCAAACTCGAGACCGCTCGCACGCTCGACGGCCTCGACGGGCACCTCAAAGTCGGAGATGGGCTTGGAATTTTCGATTCGGGCGTTGGGGAGGACAAACGCGCCGATGGCGACGTTACCGCCTGCTTTGCCATCCTCGGCGAAGATGACTTTGTAGAAGTGCGTGGGCACGGCGACGGAGGGCGGGTTGCCGATCATTTCGTACTTGACGTACCACTTGTTATCCGCGGGGTCCTTCTTGGGCAGATACAGCGGCCCTGTGACGATGCGCACAGAGGGATACTTGGTAGTCAAGCGACGGCAGAAGTCCTCAAAGTGCGCCCAGTAGTCCCGGTTGAAGCCCTCGCCGACTTGAGGGCACATGTTTGTCAGGTAGAAGGTCTCGTCCATAGCCTTCTGCGACCACTTTGCGTCGGCGGCGGGGACTTGGTGGCCACGGTCGTAGCCACTGCGGAAATAGTCCTTGAGCGATGCGCGAAAGCGCGCCGGCACGGCATCGTCTTCGAGGAACTGGCTGTTCTTGCGGTCGCCGTCGCGGTGGGCCAGGGATTCGGGGGTGATGTGCTCGACGACCCAGTGGGGGTTGCGTGTTCGCCGGTCGTAGCTTGATATCAGAGCGGTGCGCGTAGCGATGTCGGATATGGGGCCTGGGAAGCCGTATTCGAAGAGGCCGTCTGGGTTTACGAGTCCTGAGGCGGGGACTGTTGAAGGTGAGGGCGCGGATGGAGGGCCAAAGACTTGTGAGGCGGGTATTGTTGCGACGGCTGTAGGAGTAGATGTAATGGCGGATGAGGAAGAAGCCATAGGAGGGACAGCAGCCTGCATCTCGAGCTTCTTTCTTCCTGAGCTCAATGAGTAGATGGCGGCTGTGACAGCGCCTCCAGCGCCGAAGGCAGCAATCATGGCAACCGAAGATTTGGACATGTCGGGCAGCGGCAGCGGCAGTGGCGGCAGGTGTTGTATATGACAGGAGATGATGGGCTGAGCTCTTGAAACGCTGATGTCTGAACAAGGCTGCTGCTCTTAGCGTGACACGGGTAGCGGAGCCTCGGGGTTAGCGAGCTGGTTACTATTATTACAGGTGCCATGAATGCCGTAGTGTGAATAGGGAGTGCACTGGCATTTCCTTTTGCTAGGAACATCTCCCGCGCACCTCAATTTCAAAACTGATCCGTTCGTTCTCCATGGGCTTTCTGTCGAGAGGATCAGATGGAAGCTCTCGTGAGCCATTGACCTCGCGTGTCCGCTTTACAGAGGTCGAGCTGCAGCGTGTCTGCTGCACAGAGGTAGAGGTCGAGCCACAGCGTGTCTCTGGGGCCAACCCCCTATAACACCACCACCATGCATTCCCTACACTTTTCCTCTGCCAACCACTCCGAGACCAAGCAAAAGGCCGTCGAGGATGCAAGCGCTGCGCAGGCAATCGTGTTGAAAGAATGCACCCATGCCAGCAGAGAGCCTCCGCCTTACCAGTTGATAGAGCTCATCGGAAAAGGAAGCTTTGGTCGCGTGTATAAAGCGTCCGGAACCAAGTCTGGGCAGCTTGTGGCCGTCAAGATCATCAGCATCGAGGAGGGCGACACAGTCGAGCCAGGCGGCGTTGACACACTTGGCGACATCATCAAGGAGGTCAACACACTCAAGCTTCTAACGAACAGCGGAGCCAGGAATGTCAACGCTGTTGTTGACACGCTTCTCGTCGGCCAGTCGGTATGGATGATCACGGAGTACTGCGCAGGCGGGAGCGTGGCCTCACTGATGCGGCCAACAAGCGGCCTCGCTGAGAGATGGATCATCCCCATTTTGCGAGAGGTTGCTGAAGCCCTTTATTGGGTTCACAAGCACGGCATTATCCATCGGGACATCAAATGCGCGAATGTGCTCATCACGGAAGCCGGAGGCGTCCAACTATGTGACTTTGGTGTGGCTGGCATCATGGAAACCAAATTCGACAAACGAAGCACAGTCACGGGCACGTTGCATTGGATGGCCCCGGAGCTCTTTGATTCCACCGTCTCGTATGGAATTGAAGTCGACATTTGGGCGTTTGGATCCATGGCTTACGAAATTGCAAACGGCTTACCACCAAATGCAACCGCGAGAATCAACATCCAGCAATTTGGCTCCTATTTGAAGCAACACGTGCCCCGTCTGCAAGGAGACAAGTTCTCTGATCAGCTCAAGCGTTTAATTGCGTTCTGCCTAGTTGAAGATACGTCAAGACGCCCTCCCATCGAGGAAGTTCAAAGGCACCCATACATCTTCAACACGGAGGACAAGTATCCTACTGTATCCCTCTCCAAACTTGTGGCAGACTACAAGCAGTGGGAGTCTCAGGGAGGGAGCAGACAGTCGCTTTTCTCAGCGGGCGGCGCTCAAGGACTTGCAAAAGACCCGTCACCCTCTCGTCAAAGCAGGTGGGATTTCGGCGATTACGATGAATCAGATCATCTCACTATCCAGAGCCCTGAAAAGGCACGGAAGGCGTCGTCTCATGCCAATGGTCCAAGTGTTGATACTGTCACACCAGCATCACAACGTCGCCGCCGTCGCCAACCGCCTAACATCAAAGAACTCAAGGTTCCCCTTGAAAAGGTCTTTGACCCCCATACCATCACGAATTATGAAGACTACTCCCGTGCCTGGTACGGCAGGATGCCCATACCTCCACCATTAAATACACCTATCCGGGAAGAGCCTCCCCAACCACCAATCCGGGAATCCTTGATTGACCTCAACCTCGCGTTGGATGGAGATATGCTCTCTCCTACCATCGACATGGAGACCATCAAGCCAGCAATGCGGCCGCTCTCAACCGACTTTATCAACTACACTAACTCGGACCGTCGCAAAACTCAGGATTGGGCTTTCCCATCTGAAAAGCGCAAGACTCAGGAATGGACATTCCCTTCTGAAAAGCGGAACACCAAAGAGTGGAGTTTTCCTTCTGAAAAGCGCAACACCCAAGAGTGGGGTTTTCCCTCTGAAAAGCGCAAGACTAAGGAATGGACTTTTCCTTCTGAACAACGCAAGACGCAGGAATGGTCCTTTCCAGCTATTGTCCCTGCTTCGGCTCCAGTTTCTGCTAGCATAGACATACCGCGCTATGCTTTTAGTGATAATGATGACTCCCGAGGCAGCGACTTCCATTCAACTCCGGGGGCATATCAATATGTTACGACGACTACACCGTCGTTTCAGCCGAACCGTGATTCCTCTCTGAGTCTGATTGATCTTGATGCTTGCGTGGTGAGCCACGTGGTACATGAAGCTCGTCTATCAACCGCGAGTTGTCATATAAGATCCCCTGGCTCTATTCCTGGATCTATAGCTTTTGACCTCGAGTTGGACACACGTTCTCTTGTGTCAAACACCAGAGAACCGTCTCTTTACATCGATGACGATATGGAATCAGTTCCTTCACTTACGAGACAACCAAGTGATCTCCAGAGCACACCAACAACCCCGGACGAAAGATCAGATCTGCCATGGGAAACATCAGGCTTGGGCATCCTCTCAAATCAGGACCCAATGTCCTCTCTCCCGCCCCTACCAAAAGCACCATCAGTGAATGTCATGCAAGGTCTCGGGCCACAGGATGATCTCAAGAACGAACTGCAGTACATGATCGCCAGTCTGGGGGAGCACCTCCAGTACGCAAATGACTGGCTGGATGCATTTGATATACAACCTACGGAGCAACCATAGCGTATACACACGACATATATGCCTTGCTTTTCCTTTTTTTTTTTAACCATCTACAATATTCTAATTTGACGATACCCCGAGGAGAATCATGCCGGGACTCTATTGGCTCCAACTCTAGAACTATCATCCCTTTCCTACCATGAAAGAAGCATCTGTTGATTTTATCAACCCTACCAGATATAGACGTAGACAGGCATTTAATATCTATAGCGAATTTTCAACTTTTATCAATAATACAAACACATACATTCCCCACATTGGTAATTATGACCGCCCCACGCTTCTCCGGGACTCCATGATGCGCATATGTATTGTACATCATCCCCACATGCTCTTTGTATGTACAAGACGCAACTCACAAGAAGACCGGACACCAAGCAGAATCTTTCGACATGCATTAAGCATATATCTAGAAATAACCCTAATACCCATTGTTGAGGCGTGTACCAACCAGCAAGACGGTGTTATGTATGGCCCCGTATAGAATCATCAAAACATGCAGCCCACGACAGCTCAAGACATCAAGCTCACATCGCCCGAGTAGCTGACATCTCAATTTTCAACTCGCGATTATGCCAGATAACTCAGCTGCTACCAAATACGATTTCAGATCTAATGAAGGATACCAGAACAAACTGTTTCCCCAGCGTCTTTCCCAACAAAAGAGTGACATATCTTTCTCTCTCCCTCCCACAAACAAACGCGGCCCCTATTCACCACACTCCCCGGCCTATTGCCAGCAAGGAAAAAGAAAACCATGTAAATTTCACGACCAAAAACGTTTCGCCTTGAGAGAATGCCGAGTCTCATAAATAGCTCATGACCTGACGCCCTCTCTTCCCATCTCATCCTCATCGACAAATCTCATCTGCCCCCAAAAACAGCCATCTGCTCTCACCTCGCATCAAACAGCACCTGATTATTATTCCCCTCCCTTACACATACTGCGACAGCCACCTTATGCCATCACCATATCCTTGTCGCATAACCACAGAGCACATGAACATCTCGATGGGGCGGATACCCTCCAGCTGCACCTTGCCCTTACCAGTCGTCTGGTACAAGCCCAACTGATGTCTCAGCTCGTCCTCGGAAACAGCATCGGGGTGGTCGATCTTGTTGCCCAGGATAACAAAGGGAACCTTGGAGAGCTCCTCCATAGCCAGGAGGGCGTCAAGCTCGGCCTTAGCCTCGGGGAATCGCTCGTGGTCCTTGGCGTCAATGAGGAAGACGACGCCATTGACTTCGGGGAAGTAATCTCTCCAGATACGACGGGCTGAAGCGGGGGAGTATTGTGTTAGTAGTGTGCAAAGACATGGGCGGGGGTCAAGAGGCGAGACGAACCTTGCTGGTGACCACCCAAGTCGAAGGTGGTGAATCGAACGTTACCAATGGCGAGCTCCTCAGAAGCTACAAAGAAACGTTAGCGTCCCGGGCTCTCTCGCAGGGTGACGTGACATTGGCGTTGCGCCGTGGCGTGGCGCGGGGCGGGTAGACTTACTTGGGTGAAGAGTAGGCTGCAGGATAGCAACACGATCGTTCTGAATAAATACTGAGGTTAGAAATCTACCTTTGTCTGGCTCCTGACCAAGTCCCGCAGTTCACCGTGTCGATGCTTGCACTCCTGCGATCTCTTGTATGGATGCATATCCGCCTTTGGTTCTCGGTTCAACATACCTTCAACATGTGAAGCAGCGTCGTCTTTCCGGCATTGTCAAGGCCGAGGAACAGAAGCTTGGCATGCTTGTTCAGCAAACCCAGGGACGAGAGAACATCGTAGACTAATGGATAGAGAGGAGAGACAAATGTCAGTCACGCATACAACCCAACGAGCCTCCAGGAGGAACAGTGTCAGAGTGAGAGCTTCAAGAACATACACCAGTTGACAATCCACATGCTGGGCTATTGTATCGCGGTATCGTCGGTTCGATTCGTATCAAAGGTGCGATGGCAAAATGGTTGAATTCGGCGGTATCGTGGAGGAGGGATGGCGATACGTAAAGGACAGCCTTGTAATTTACGCCCAGGGAACCTTAATGGAAAGGTGTCGTAGGCGCACGTGCCATGCCTGAGTAATCAGGCACGAATGTGGCGAGAGTCTCACTTTATGGAAAAGAACACCTCGTCACAAAATCTGCCATAAATAATGCCAAAGTAAATCACATGGCCTTTGTTTATTTATAAATAGATTTGAGTGAATCTTCATTGATGTCTTTTTTTTCACTTTTTTTTTTCAGAGTCCATCATGTGATAGGCTCACTGATGGATAATTGCATCGCTAATGTCAGCGCAAAAGCACCTACATTTCACCTTCAATGGAATCATGTGCACTTCAAGTCATAATTTAACATTTAGATTATTCGTGACTGTTTGTTTCTTTCATCATTTTGTTGCTTCTGCCTCCAACGCCAAACGGGATCCCGCACCCCAATGCCTCGACGGGTATCCAAGCAAATGCAGACAAGCCTCCTCTCCATAAACGCAGATTTTCTGGTAACCGCCCGTGAATATGAAATCCAGGGGGAAGATAAAGATATGTACAGGGGCTTCCCCAATGTGGATGAATGCCTGAAAAAAGAGAAAATTGCATACAAATGAAACCGCATCATAGAATCATAAAGGAGCAAGAAAGGCGGATGGTTGGAAGAATTGGTTGATAGTGTTTGCGACACGTCGTCATACCATATCAACGGTGTCCGAACCTTGGGACTGGGACCTTGCCAAATGCTGAACTCCTATGCTTTGTGACGGTCGTAAAAACTGGACGTAGTAAATAAAAGAAGTGGTGGTTTTTTTTTTTAGAATGAGAGAACATAATTGCCCTGGTCTTTCTTGCCGGCCATGAGCAATCCAAGTTCTTTCATGCGTTCGGCACCCAGGCCAGGAAGCGGTTTGCGCTCAGGAATTTGGCCTCGTCGAGCACGGTTGCAGTACTTCTGATAGAACTTTTCCCTACGTCGCTGGCGCTTCTTTTCAAGGCCCTTAACGATGTCAATAGCTCCGCGAACGTGAGCATCATTTCCAGAGTTGGTCTTGGAGCCCTTGTGGTGCTTCGTATGACGGAAGATGGCGCCCGATCTGGGAAGAGACTTGGTATGGGTAAGACCTGGGCGTCCAGCCAGGTTGAATTTGATGTGGGCCCCTTGTCGTGGCGTTTGAGACGGGGTTGTGATGGCCTTGGGAGCAGGCGACCGAATTCGTCGAGGTGAGTGACGATCAAACAACGGCTTAGGCGATCGGCCACGAGCCTTGGGGGCCGGCGAGGGGTGGCGTTTAGGTGGCGGGGAGCGAAGTCTCCTGGGAGAAGTGTGTCCGCCCTTGCGCTTTCCTCTAGACCGGTCCTGGTCATGGTGAAGATCCTCCATGGCACCATTCATCCAGACATTCTCATCGCTGTCGTGGTGCGCCGGGACATACATGTCATCCTCGTCTTCATCGAGATCCGAAGCCGGAAAGCTCGGGTCGATATCCTGCGGAATGACGCGAAGCTTTTCGTTTCTGCGGGCAGCGAGGCACGAGAGATAAGCATCCTCAACAGGTCTGTCCTCGTCCAATGTGCCGCAGACAAAGTCAGTGCTATCCGGCAAATCGGGTGCTTCAGCTTGTGGGCCAATAGGCCGAGCCTTGGAGCGACGGATGCGGCGCTTAGAAGCAGTCGAAGAATCCGAATGCTGCTCATTTACTGAGGGCCGGCGGGCCACGCGCATTCCAGAATCTGGTCCGATGGTAGCAGCACGGCTTGGCGTCCACAGAACCATGTTCTCATCCCCGTCATCTTCATCATCATCGGACTCAGCAAAGCCAGTTTCCTCGTCGGTGTGATAACCATCCGAGTCATCGTTGCCATATTCGTCCTCATCAAGTTCCTCTTCCTCGTCGATGTCGTCCAACTCATCAAGCTCATCTTCATCGTCCTCGTCCTCATCGTCATCGTCATCATCCTGGGCCACTTCAGCTTCCTCCTCCTCCAACTCAGCCTCCTCCTCAGCTTCCTTTGCCAGGCGTCGGATTAGATTCTCCTTAGTCAAGGTGTCATAGATAGTGAGCTTTTTGGTCTGGGTGGTCAAGTTGGCATGGCGGATCCAGTCATCCTCTCGGGCCGTGCCACTAGCAAACTCGTGGAACTGAGACCCATCTTTGATGAGGTCCTTCGAGTTGGCGCGGAGGAACCGAGGTCGAGTGACAGTACCCTTGACAGATGACCTTCGAACAGGTGACGGCCGAGAAGGGATAGGGGCGATCACGGTTGGCGTTGAACCCCCGTTTGAGGTTGATGACTCAACTTTTGATGACTCAGTGTTGGCGGTCTGCTCAGATCTGGATGGCGTGTTCTGAGTGGAAGCGGGACGAGCCGGGCATGCAAACTTGATACATGGCCGTCGAGGTGCCCCTTGCTCTGAAGTCGTTTTAGTCATAGGAGGGGCTGCTACTGCCTGTTGTTGAGGTTGAGGCATAGGTTTAGCAGCGCAAGCAAACTGGATCAATCGCTTTCGTGGGGCTTCCTTGACAGTTTCTTGAACTCTGAGAGCAGTGAGATGGCCGAGAGCAGTGGCCTTGTGATCCGGAAGCCCGTCATGAAGTCGGAGCACGGAAATATCAGGCATAGGTGGACTGGGAGTGCTGGCCCGCGAGGGGCTTGTAAAACCAGTGTCGCTTGTCAGATCAGCAGTCGAAGCAATGCTTACGTTGCTAACCATGGAGCGACGCCTCTGCAAGTTGAACTTGGTCGAACGAGGGGCGGCAACAATGGCATCATCCTCATCAGACTGACCCAAGAAAGCCTTGGTCAGCAGCGAAGGTTCGTGGTAGGCTGGTCGACGAATAGCGGACCGCTGAAAAGGGCTGGGAGTAGGCATGTGTATCCTTGGTTCTGGGGGCTCGTCGAGGTCTTCTACTGTATCTGATGCTTGGGCCGCCCAGTCAGGAGCTTGTGAGGTAGCGGGAGTGATGGTTTCCATTGTGATAGATGGGTGGATAGGTGGGTGAAAACAGAAATAACTGAAGTTGTTGGAAGGCGTAGATATCCTGATTTGCTATGCCGTGGAAGCACTGTCGATCAACGATGTGAATCAGTCGATGTCAGATAGGCTCAAAGGATAGTATCGCAGATCAAGCGTAAGAGCAGTGAAATCGAAGTGGTGTTAGTTGCGTTGGGCAGACGAAGCCTGCAAGCCGGCGCAGGCCTCCTGTTTGTCTGAGAACAAGTTCTCGGAGTTGTAAGAGTGCGTCCCTGAGGACCGCGATGCTATAAAATCAAAACCGACATGATCAAAGTCCAAGGTTGAGAAAGGTGTTGGAGTTGATCTGAGGGGATGTTCTTGGTAGATCCCGGGCCAGATGGTGTCGACTGGTTGAAGCTGAAGACGGAGGAACCAGTTCACTTAAGGGAAGAGGTGATGGTGATCCGGGGGCCAAAACAAAATATCAAATCAGACAAAAGGGTCCTTTTCCTGGTCGTACAGGTGCCTTGGCAGATTCCGGATGACGTCCCTTGAGATGTGGCGTGGGCGGCAATGATACGAACAGAAGCAAGGGTAGGGATCTCGAATGGTGAGTGGTCTTAGATGCGCAGTGCACGCCTTGGCAACGGTTGGTGGTATTTCTCGGGAAACGTGGAAATGAGGCAGAAATGCCCTCTGCAGACGGATGAAAGTCGAGAAAGTCAAGAAAGCAGAGAGAGAGCTTGCAAGAGAGCAAAAAAAAGATGTGGATGGGGAGGACTTGTTCAAGAGGCGAGGAGATGGAACGACTAAAGCGCACGTACTAGTTAGTTCGTGGTGCTCCGTACGCGGGAAGCGATGGCTCAGGACGGACTGCGCACTGCGCACCTCGCACTGCTGGGTAATCCAGCATTATGCACATACCATACAGTACAACATACGCACTCCGTACAGTAGACAGCCTGCCATGTGGGGGTGCCAAGCGGGCTTTCCGATGAAATTTCCAGTGGAGCAGTGGACCTCGGCACAGTGCCAATTATTACGGGAAACGTTACCAAGAGGTACTAGTGCTGTCTCGGAAGTGTCTCCTTACCCTATGCTACTATATGCTGCGCCCCTCTCTTAATACATCAGTGCAGAGCTGGAGCTAGTAGTACATACAGTACGAAATAATGCATTCGTACATACACTATCATAATCATACCTATCATTATTGGATGCAAGCAGCAGAGAAACGGGAAAGGCCCTTTTGGCCTTCAACTTGTCACATTTGACTGTCCTGGGAACCAACAACGGCTAGCCAGCCGCCAACGTTGCATATGCTTCGTACGATTCATCTTACTCGTGCATGTAGACGTAGCATTACTAGCTCCTCCTCTCATCTCCTCTTCTTCTCCGTGCGGTGCTATGTTGAGTTGTTTGTCCTGTTGCTATTCGTGTTTGCCCTTAGATCCAAATGGTATATTTGCTGATTAACACATCCAAAGGCGGTGAATTTCATCCCATCCTATCCGTGTTGATGGCGTCGTAGCCCCGATTTGACGCGCCAAAAGACCCAAACACGCTAATAGGAGCCTTTTTTCACTATGAGGCATATCTTTCTTAGCCCTTTTATTTATTTTCCTTAGAATAGCCTCTGTCATCATCGTCATCATCATCATACATACATACAGACATACTACTACATACCAAAGCAGTAGCACCGAACCATCATCCCCTCCGTCTGTTGTTGTTGTGACGGGCCGGTTCGTACTCATGCCATTGTAGATTGCCAAGAGGGATCTGCGGTAAGAATTGATGGGTCGTGTGCCCTCGTGTCCCTTTTTGAGGATAAGACGCCATGTGCATGCGAGACGATGTCTTGGCGATGGTCACTTAACAAATACACCCAGCTACAGGCTGGTCGGCAGATAGACCACCATCTCAGACTATTCGCCCCACTTGACGAAAGGGGAAAATACCTCTCATGGTTGTGCAGCTGAGATCGCATTCTACCTCCTGCATCTGTACAGTTGGCTGATGCAATGCAGCTAAACGCCGTCGAACAAGGGCGTCAAGACCCTCGTCTTGCAGGGTCATCTGTCTCTGAACTGCAGCAGATGCAGCGGGGAAGCGAAGGGCAACACCCAGACAGTGCAGAGGAACCCCCATGGTGTCCACCTGGCAACCACTTCGGAGAGCATCAGCTCACCCTCCACCATCAGCGGATGCCCTATTCTATCTAGCCCACGCACCTGAGGCTCCCACGCCGCACCATGACGACATTGGCGCAGGGTGAGGGCATGTGCTGGCTTGCGAAGCCCGTGGATGGATGCGAATTTCTGCGACCAATGCGGGCACCATCAATTTGTCCATCGTGACCCGCATGGCATGGCTGAGACAACCCTGGACCCCATATCCAAACCAATCCAAACCAATCGAGCCAGCGGCCGCTTAGGATTCGCCAGCATTTCGCTGGACCGCACATGGCAAGGACGCAAAATAATAAAGGGCGATTAGAATGGAGCAAGGGAGCTGATGCATAATAGGTGGGCAATTTAACCTCGTATGTACGCAGCGTTGCAGATCCATGGATGTGTTCAGGTTTAAGCCAGTCAAGCTCAGACAAAACAGCCGGAATGTGACCCTTCACAGTCGCATTGCATTCAGTTATTGACCAACCTCATCTGGATAGTGTTGTGCGACAACCGACCTCTCGGTCTTGCTGTCTCACTTTCACGGCCAACATACAGTATGCACTCCTTCTATGGAGTAGTACTGGGAAAACTGAAAGGAACAAAACAATTCGTAAGGCTGTTGTAAGTAGGCACATACTACTCTGTACGTGCAGTTGATGACCCGCCGCCACATCGACACAACATCGAGATCGGCAGAAGGCGGTTCTCTTCGATGCCCCGGAAACAGCAACGAATAAAGTCTGGTGAGAGCCCAACTATCGCCACATGCAGACGCGTCCCAAGCCCAGGCCGGCCTGATGGACTGAATGGAGGGGGGAGAGACAGCCATTCCTCGTTTGCTGTTGATCCATCATCCCAACTGGCATTATCGCAGGCGGCCGGCCAATGGGTCGAACATGCACTACGAGTAACACTAACCACAAGCAAGAAACCCCCACTGATGAAGCTGCCGCGCGCGCAACCCCGCATCCTTTCCCTTTCGCAGGCAAGCAAGCAAACATGTTCATTTATCCATCCATTCAATCGTGAGACGGCGGCTTCAGCGCGTAAAGCAGAAAAACACGAGAAGCCGTCCGCTCGCAGGCCCTTTGCATATTCCACTTACTACATAAGCACATACATACGCACGCTGCAGGAAGGGTGGTCGGTCCGCCATCTGAACGCAGGAGAAATGACGCCACGCTGTCAGTGGCCGGCTCGTTATGCTCGTACGTACGAAGTACTCGTAAAGTCCACAAGCCTTTATGTCGGCCGACAGAGGCACCACTGCTGCTGCAACCTTGATCCCACCGTCCGAAATTGTGCCAATTCGGCGTCCTGAGGCGGTGAGACGTTGTTTTCTTGGCTAGGCCAGGTCGGTCGGTCTCTCGCTTAATACCTAACTCCAGACTTTGACACGCTGCATATTAATATCGTATTGCAAGGCGACGAACCCGGCTCCTCTTTGTGCTAAACTGTACGGAGCTACTCCGTACTAGTAGTACTACCGTAATATCGTAATACCGTAATACCAGCCGTTATTAATATTGGCTACCTGATTTGCCCGTGTCTCGCTCGGCCAATTGCATATCGCGCCCCTCCTACCACAGTGACGGTGACATCGCTGCAGCAGGCCGTAAGCAAAAGGGGACAGTCGGAAAGCAATAAAGGCAATAAACTTCAAACCAGAAAGGCCTAGAATGCCTCCAGAACACAGCCTCCAATGCCACCGTCTCACCACTGGAAACTCTCGTATCAAGGTATAAGACGTGCCATACATAATATGACCTGTACTCTGCTGCCTGTATGTAAGCACCTGTGATGGTCAGGTAAAATCATGCCAAGCAAAGTGCACAGACAGGGAGAAACGATCTACCGAGTGTCCAAGCAACGGTTCCCGTCTTGTGTTTTATGCACGTGTGTGTTTGTGTGTGTCTAAGCGGCAAGGGGGGCTGATTGTGATGTTGCGACCGACAATCTCAAATCTCCAAACGAGACAGCTAAGAAATCGGAGCAGCCTCTTCATTTCCCTTTACTAGTTCCGAGTGCTACTCCATATGCAACAGGGCGTTGAGTTCATACTCCGTACTCCGTACATGCGGTCCGAAACAATCCTTCGAGCTAGGGATTTAAAAGAAGAAAAAAAAGAGGAAATTTATTTTTGGTTAGTCAATCCCTCTTACTCATCGCCGACGAGAACCGTCCATACTGTCCATACTGGGTGGATTCGAAAATTGACGAAGAAAACAGACTAGCTTGGCGCTAATATCACTGGGGCTAGAAAATTCTCCTTGTTCAAGCTTTTTTTAGAGTCCACGTTTTGAGGCTCACTTCGATCGCTGTATACTGTGTACTCCGTCCACATTCCTTGTCACAATCCGTATTTGTATCGACTTCAGAAGTCGTTCGGCTTCATCAGGGCTAGGCTGAATAAGGACCAGTGCTTTGAAGGGAGCATTCTCAACTGATTAATGTGGTGGTTCCATGCGCTTCATAGGAAGTACTGCTTCGTACTTCGTACGAGTACATATTACTACATACATTGTGCCCGGACCAACCTGCAATCGATCAAGATCCTCGCCTTACCGGAAGCTGAGATGAGCAAGCCGAGCCGAGCGCAACATTCGCTTGGCAGGGGCGATAAGACCTGCAGCTCTGAAGTGCGAGTATTCTCTCCGAAGCGGAAAATAACAGAGCGACAGCGGAGCGTGATAAAAGTCAGTTCGATGGAATGTAGTAAGCCACTCAGACGCGCAAGACTGGGATGGGCATGGCGTGAGGCTTCAAACTTCCATTGGACCAAAACGCTTACCCAAGTGTCGGTAAAGCACATGTTCTTCTGCCGACAACATAGCCACTTCGATTCTAGGCCTTCTTAGTATGACATGACACAGAGTGCTGAAACTTACTCGTCCTCCATGTACTAGAGTGGGCGAACTCTCCTCTTCGTCAGCCCTATTGTTCCCCACCGACCATTGAACTTTTTATAACCAACTCAGGAGTGGAATCACACCACACGCGGATCTGCTGGAATCCTTGCTGATGGTGTGGCCATCAATGAAAGGAGCACCAGTGGCTGAGGCGGTGTGATTATGCGTGATTGTCAAAGCCTCATGCCTCAGTGGCGAGCAGCATTTTCACGGTACGGTGCACATCGGAAGTTGTTCCAACCTGGATAAAGGGAACAACAGAGTTGCGGTGATCCAGATTCTTGTCATGCTGATCCGAAATTCCGACATTTGTCGAGGACCATCCCGGAAAGCCAAGCCGCGGCTGTGCAGTGATGACGGGTCATGACGTGACGATTTCGAGAACAAAGTAACCTGCGGCCTCGGCGGCTGCTGATAGTCCAAGTTTACCTTGGTCGAAAACAATCCAGTATCGAATTCGACCTCGAGGATCTGAGGTTTTGGGGCTTTCGCACACTCCGACGAGACTGTCGTGGTGATTCTGCCCCAAAGCTCGTAGACCAAGCCCATTTCAACATGTGGCGAAAGCCATTTCTTTCATCCCAAGCACATTTGTCCAAGAAAAACCAAATTCGAAAACACCAGGTAGTATGTATGGTTCGATGAGTAGAAGGGAAGACACACTTTCCTTGAGCATTGCCAACATCCTCACGAATTTCTTGAGACAGAGCTGTGTGAGAAGATTTGGCGGGTATGGATAATATATAATCACGTGGACTAGCACGTGCCCTTCTGTCGGTCGGATTTTCCCGCTAGCCGAATTGTGACTGCTGTTCGGCAAAGATTGGTGCCAACGACCTCAATTGAGCTCATTGCAAAGCATCAACTCAATCGTCCGCTCAATCCCATCATGAACTCCCTCCGCGTTGCCCGTGCGGCTCTTCGAGCTCGCCCCGCCGCCATGCGAGTGGCCATCCAGCGGAGAGGATACGCTGAGGCCGTCCCCGACAAGGTGAGGAGGATACTTCGGGCAACCCACTCTTGAAGAACCATATCGCTGACCCCATTCACAGATCAAGCTGAGCCTGTCTCTGCCTTTCCAGGTATGAAAATGTCCCCGAGGGCGATCGATTTACCGAACATACGATGCGATTGGGCCAGCACGGAGGATATGCGACAATTGATGCGCCCGGTGCTAATTACCGCAATGCAGTCCATCTACAAGTCGCAAGACGTCGTCCAGGTCAACATCCCCGCAGAGTCTGGTGAAATGGGTGTCCTTGCGAACCACGTCCCCTCTATCGAGCAGCTCAAGCCCGGCCTGGTCGAGGTCGTTGAGGAGACCGGCCCCGCCAAGCAGTTCTTCCGTACGATATATCCCCGCGTGCCGATCAAGCAGACCGAAACTGACGAATTTTATGTGTAGTGTCTGGTGGATTTGCGTCGGTTCAGCCCAACTCCATCTTGAGCATCAACGCCCCTGAGGCCTACCCCCTCGAGGATTTCAGCGCTGAGGCTATCCGGGCACAGATCGCCGAGGCCCAGAAGGTTGCCAGCGGCAGCGGAAGTGAGCAGGACATCGCTGAGGCCAAGATTGAGCTGGAGGTATGTCAAAATACGAACACACACACCCACTGTTGGACAGTCGCTAACGTTGCGGACAGATTCTCGAGACTCTTTCTGCTCTTGTCAAATAAACTGGTGGTTGTCGTGGCATACATTGTACATCAAAATTTCCTACACGTCCTTAGCGCAGAGCCGAGACAATTGATTCCAGTCGTGGTGCTGTGATCTGCGAGCCGGGCCTTGTTTTCGGATTGCTTTCTACATGTGCTTTCATGAAACTTGCTCCTGCCGCCCCTAAACAAATAAATTGTACTATCGTATCGCTATGTTTCGTTTCAGGGGTCTCTTTCCAAGACCGCCAAGTACCCCTTCTTCCATCTCTCTTTCCCACCTAGACGTGTTTGAAATGCATTTATGGTTACAAAATCTATCCCAAGGCGTACAGGCTTGAGTCCCTGGGAGTATCTTTACGATTCTCTCTATTCTTTGAGCATCATGGCACATCCTTTATCTAATAGTCCCAAGACACCCATCAAAAGCGCTCCATCGTTACATGACCAACACCAGGCACAGGGTGATCTAGTTCCCTCTGGACTTGTCGAAACTCGCATTCGCCAACTCGACAAAATCGCCAGCAAGGAACAGCTAGACGCTCTGGGATTTTCACACACGGCGGATACGGACTCCAGGCTTGGATAGGGTCGCCGGGAAGGTGAAAAGTCCTGCAGCCCAGTGTGTCGGCGTGCACGACTTGAAGTGTCCGCCTCTCCTCCAGTTGGACATTCTTACCCGGGATTAAGGGTTGACGAGAGCCACTACGATGATCATGGGATTGTCTGGGAAGTCGGGTCCGCAGGTGGGACTCGCGTATGGCACAACCGGCCGAATTTGAGAGCGTCGAGATCGAGCATTTCTGCAGGTTTATCGAGTCCCATACGAGGTCCAAGCAGGCTACGCCGCTCTTATAGATCGAGTAACTCTTTGGGGGAACAGCCTGTCCACAGAAACATATCAACTTCGAATGCCCTGATTTCTACTCCGGGACCGTATGCCTCGCTATCCACGATTCTGCAGACGGAGGAGAGCTCTATCAAACAGCGACAAGACGCCTTGGAAATCTTTGACATGTTCGGTGTTTCGCGACCAGAGGGTTTGTTGTCGGATGAGGGCGAGCAACGGCCAGTTTCTCAACCAAGAACTATTCAAATCTGCCACTCGTGCGGTGAATCCTTACAATCTCGAGCCAGTTGCGTCAGATGCGATCATGAATTCTGTTTCAAGTGTACAACCGAGCTGGCAGATGATGTTCCGGAGTCCATAAACCCTGCCGATGGGGATGACAGCAAATCCTCCGCACCCTCTGAGAGAGTATGTAACCGATCCACAGCTTCTCGGCAGGCCATACCTTCGAGATCAAGTCCAACAAAACATAGCATCTCCCATCAAACGAACAATGAGGAAACCGAGTCCTGCGAGGGCCATGCACATGGAACTCACGAAGGGACTCGACAGCCAAGACAGATATCGGATCATATCCTTCGTCAACACCGAGAGAGATCCCATGATGAATCTTCGCAATGCTCCGACGCACGTTGCCTTACTTGTCGTGCTAGCAAAGACCCTACTCGACACTGCATTTGCTGCACTGCTCGGCGATCTGCTGCAAGACGCAGGACGATAGATACAGCCAGAACAATCGAGCGGGAGAGAGGAAACTCCATGAGTGTGCCGAGGAGCTCACGGAACATAAAGGCTACCGTACAAGATGAAGCTGAGACTAAGAGGAGCTCAACAGAGGCCTCAACCAGCACCCTGTCATCTAACTATGCCACGTCTGCAAGACTTTCCAGAATACACGCTCTGGAACGCCATGGCAGAGTCAAGATCGCCGATGAAACATACAGTCACTATCTCGACAGGGATATGAGAGTTACCGCCGCGAGCGAGGCGGAAGACCACAAACTAGTCGAGGATCTAAGAGTCTCACTGCCTCCACAAGCTCATAACTTACCCTTTGATACGAGAACAGAAGCTCCAAGCCACAGGAAAGTTCATGACCTCGCCGACGACGTCATCAATACTCAGCCAACGGCATATCGTTCGCACGATCTCGAGCAAGATGTTTTCGTGTCGCGATCAAAAGGTAAGGAGCCAGCAACGCCTTCAATGTTACTGCGTGATGAAGGTAGAAGGACGCCGATATTGGCCTTGGAGGGTGTTGAGATTGTTGACAGCGGGAGCTCTTCGAACCATGGCATATCAATATCACCAACGTCATACAAAGCGGTTCCAAGGACCCCAGGGTCATCCCGTCGGATCTCGCTGTCCAAGGATCGCGGCGCTGCATCAGAATCACATACCAAGTTCAAACATCGACAAAGAATCATTGATGGTGATGTGCACCATTCACATCGGCATCACCACACTGACCCGAGGTCACAGCTCAGAAGAGTGGACAGCGTAAGTCCTGAGACACCGACGAGGACAACTGAAGTAATGCTGTGGACAAAGCGTTCCCTGAGAAAAGTCGGCAACAGCTCTAAAGACACTCAACACGAAACGGAGATGTTAGACCTCTCAACGTGGAAACGGCAGTTGGGGAAGATCAGCAAATCAGGGCGCAACTCACCGACAAAGACGCTTACCCCTTTGGCATCAGACATGGGGATCACTTCCCATCAGTCTCCCAAGACACCAAATCGACACGTGGGAAGACGAAGTGACGTTTGTGTTTCCTGTAGCCCAAGCCAATCACCATGGCGAATTATTAAAGAACAATCAACGAGCAATTGTGTTCGTCTGTCACCCTCGAAAGATGTAGACTGTGGAGGTTGCCAGATACAAGTTAAGGGGCGCGATGCTAAGTTACTTGAGCCGCCCAGGCCTAATGTCAGCCCATCAGTGCGATCACTGGTTTCATCGAGAACGGCTGGAAGTTGCCGAGGGGATGAGATGAATGAAATAATAGGCAACGCTTATCGTCGAATCCGGCGGATCCATGGCTCAGACAGCCTACAGGTTCAACAACGCCAGTCCGATGAGATGTCAAAAAACTCCGCCGATGCTGTCAACTCCAACTCCGGTTTGCCCATAGACCACCATTTTTGTGAATAGCGCTCTCGATATATGGGTCTCAGCGGTGACTTTGAACAGCTGAAGGTTGAGCTTGGTACCCTTGAGGGCAAAACTCGGCATGACAACTGCATGGGAGCTGAAAGTCAGTCTACTGCGCACAATTGTCATAATTCTGGGATTGAAGGTTTGACCATTATTGTACACAGGAGGTGCAAGGAGGACTTGGTAATAAACACGGACTTAAGGGAAGAAGAGACGACTCATGAGAACGAGTGAGTGTTTAGAACTGATAGGTATAAGAAGGAAAACAGGCGTCGTTGCTATGAGACTATGGCTACGCCGCATCATATTCAGGGTATTCATTAGATCCATGAGTGGAAACATCAAGTTCAGTAGACTTTAGGGGTTAGTTACTAGCAAATTCACATGTTGCTTGGGAGTGTTTGCCCTCCCTTCGCCTTCATAGAAACAAAGACTATGTCTTTAAGCCCTGGAGGTAGATGACATTTCATTTGCATAAATTACCAAGAGTTTGGATGCTGTTCCTTTACGGACAGAAAGGTTGCTTGGAAGTTGGGTTGTAGATGGACTATTACGATGAATGGGGAAATGGCACTGCGGTACACACAATTCTCAGTAACGATATACATAATACAAATAGGTCGAGGAGTAAGTGATGGAGCTATACATCTCAGGAGAGAATCACACCGAGTTACATTAGCACTATCCTGACAGAGGTCCTGATGTCATTGTCGAAGGAGTCTACTCCTTGATATGATTAGTCCTACCTTGATCTCGATGACTCCTTAAGCCATATGACTCTTATCGCCCTCTCAACCACTCATATTTCATCTCATGCAGAGTTTTGATACACTTAACTCTCTGGAGATGATAGGTGGCGCAGATGATGAGTTGGCATCAACCTGACCCTCTCAGAGAAGCGCCAGCGAAAGACATACAGAAGACTACTTGCCAAGCGAGGCCCCGATGCTCAAGCCATTTAACCAATACTGCCACGCGAGAGAAGCAGGAAACGTACGATACCGCCCGCTGGCTCTGAGTTGTTCTACTTGGAAACTTGGCAACGCAGTGCAGAGAATACCGCGCGCGCGCGCGCCTCCGGCCGTGTGCTTCTTCCGAAGGAGAGAGCGAGACCAGCCAGGGAACACCTATTACTGTAGTAACCTACACGGAAGCCCGAATTCTGTAGGCAAAGCTCCATCAGGTGAAGCTCTGTGGATCAACCAGAGCCCGAAAAGGGGCGGTCTGCGAGAACAGCAAAACAACGCTTGGCATTGTGTTGTTTCCTCATGCATGGGACATCTTCTCTTCGCATAGTACTACTAACTGCTGCTCTTATCAGTTGTTGGCTAAGCGCGGCGAAGTAGCAGCAGTGGACATGATGGGGACACGGGGAAGACGGTAGACCCAGGCACCACCACCACCACACATAACAAGTTTGAGGCCATCGTGAGCCTCGCCTTGGCCGCACAGAACTTTCACCGACACAACGATAAGTTTACCTAGCGGATGATGCTGCTGATGGATGACGCTAGCCAGCACATCACATCAGCACACGCCCCCATGTCAGCCCAACCCAACGGGAGAACGGGAGGGCCCTTTTTTTTTTCTGGTGCTTGGGTGGAGGGGAAGGGGGCGTCACCAGCATGACGGGTCCCCTCTGCCTCGCAGGATCAGCAGGGGTTTGAGGGCGTTTTACTCCTGGTCTGCGTCATGAGTGCGGGGAGCTGATTGTCCATGATTGTTTACTGAATACGGGGCGGGAGTACCGAGCATTGCAACGGGCCTGAACCCTGGTGTGACAATGGTGGAGGCCTTATGTGAGAAAGATAGCAAGCAGTACGAGTAATAGTAGATACGGGGGGTAGGAGTCGCAATGATGCCTGAGCTTGCAAGCCAACAGCATCGAGCAATGGCTTGTTTGAAGTTGAACGTCGATTTTCTCAGAAGGGACAAGTTCCGAGTCCAGCACACTGCAGTTGGGGGCCAGGTTCTCGTTTCCAAGACGAATCCTCATGTGGCATGTAGTATGTATGTAGTGTGATGTGGCATGCAGACCAAGGTAGTATACGAAGCAGGTACCAATCCCGCTCCACGCATCTCTATGGGACTATATGCAGTTGCACCTTGTTGGCATACACACGGCGGTGGGTTTTTTTTTCATTTTTTCTCTTTACAAAAAGGCCCTCGTCATGGGGGTGTTCGTCGAGTCAAGTCGAGCCTTATCCAGGTAGTAGTAGTAGTAGTATCTAACCACGCGCGGCTGGGGCGGAAGCGCCCGCGGACTGGCGCACCCAGATTGAGGGAGAGAGAGTGTGTGTGTAAGCATATGAGTGGGCGAGAGACAGGTCTTGTGAGTGCCTCCGTGTTCGAAAGAAGAAGGCTGGTTCTGGTTCTGGCGGTTGTGTGTGGTCTGGCGTGGTGTGGTATTGGGCAGTGCTGCCCAAAGGGGGGGCCCTCCTTGCATGACATGACATAGCATCACATCACGCACGCACATACACGTACGTGACGCCTTGCGTCCGCCGTCGGTCAGCATGCCTCCATCACTAACCATTCGAGTAAGTCATCCCATCCCATCTACGGAGTTCTACGGAGTAGTATGTACATACATCCCACCACGTCAGACGCGCCGCGACGTGTCTGCCATCACAGTCCCGCGTCCCCCATGCCTTGGAAAGCAGCCCGGACGAACGCGGCGGTGAAAAGGGTCAAAAAAAAATCCAGGAGGTTGGACGGTGATACTATGTATGGGTGTGAGGAGCAGAAAGAGAGAAGTGGAAAGAAAGCCAACCAGGATAGCATACTGACCGCAACTATACCTACGAGTACATTGCATTGAGGGCTAGCAGGTAGTTTTTTTTTTTGTCTCTCCTTTCCCCGGCAAGCTTCGCGTCAGGCAGAGAGAGAGAGAGAGAGAGAGAGCGCGGTTCTCAAGGAGAGAAAAGTGTGCCTGCGCCGAAGTGCATCGGACGCATGAAGATGGCGCGAGCCTGTTATTTTTTGGCTACTCTTTTCCTTTCCTCTTCCCAGACGGGAAAACAGAGCCTAACCGCGCTTCTTGGAGAGTGGGTGGGGAAGAGCAGCAAATGCCTCAGATTCAGGGACTTGTAATTCATGCCGTGCCATGCCATGCATGCTTCCAATACGGAGTACGGCATAAGAAGCGGCATGTCTCCTCTAGCGTGACCGTTGAGACGCAGTCGTCTGTCTCTTCAGGTACTATTGTTTTTTTTTCCTTTTGTCTGAAGATGGCGCATGTACTCCGTAATCAATCATCCAAACCTGCTCATAGTGGTGACGATAAAAACCGGCCAAAACACAGAAGGGCATGGCCGACCCGCTTACTCACCTCCCCGGGGCTGTGGGGCCGGAACGCCGGAGACCGGGGCCGAGGACGCAAACACACACAACACACGCAGGCGGTGAGACGGCACCGAAGGGGGTGGGCCATGAAAGGGCGGCTGGGCTGGGAGCTGGAAGCCGGACAATGCAGCATCAGCATCAGCAGCATCAGCAGCAGTCATAGCAGCGGTGAGCGACAGAGATCAAGTTGAATCGGCCGTCGCAATGAAGCATCATCTCGTACGAGAAAACCTGGAAGCGAGCGACAAGAAGAAGCGGGCCGATCCACAGCGAACCCAAACCATCAGATCGGTCCGCATGAACGGATGGGGGGGAAGCAGGAGGTGAGGCTGAAGCTTCTGACACACAAATCAAATCAACAGCCCTCCATTCCTCAACCCGCGTTTTCTTGCAGCTTCTGGGCTTGGCCATATTTGATGAGTTGGCACAACACCACAGCCACATCGAGGTAGGAGGAAATGCAAGACCTAACCGATCGAGGGGGGGGAAAGTAAATAAAAAAACAACAAAGGGAGAGACGAACGACGACAAGAAAAAAGCAACTATGTACTACTGCTGCTCACAACTGCCCATACGTACAGAGAGTATGTGTCAGTCTGATTCACCAAGAGGCGGGACGGCACGAACAAGGTGCTGCTTTCGTACCTCGTAGGCACAGTTCGCGAAGATACCTACCTTTGAGGGGGGGGTCCGCTGCATGCGTTTCCAAATCTTTTCCTTCTGCGGCGTACTCCGTACATTTGGCGTCAGCGGGCACAGCGGTCTGTCTCAGAAGCTGCATACATACATACCCGGGGCAGTGGAGGCGGGTCAAGCTTCGAGTCGAGGGATGTCATTGTATGTAGTACCTTTCAACCACCATTACCACGTATGTACATACTCGTACATTGATTAGTGTGTGGTGCAGCATCTACTGCCTATAACATACATACCCGCAGATTATGTCTCGTTTCGGGACTCAGTCTGGAACCAATGCCGTGTTGCTTGCATGTAGTACAGGTACCAGACCAGGTAGGTGTGTAGGCGTGCAGAATACCCAACCCTTGCATCGATACAGTTGTCACAAATCTCCACGGGGAATATATCTCCCATTGGGTGGGAATGCGGATACCTGCTTCGTACATGTACGCAAATCCTGCCGCCATCTGGGCTGCCCATGAGGCGCATATGGCCACGCTCCATTGTGGCTACCCTGTACCGATCTTCACCTCCATGTGGGAATGAACCAAGGACCCGTCACCATAGAGACCGTGGGCAATGATGCAGGGACCGACTGAATCGGAGATTTGGTGTTGTATTATTTGATTTTCGCCCAAATAGTCGTTTTGGGGTACGGAGTAGTAGTGGATTCAATCTCCCAGCTCGCTGACAGCATCGTGTCTCACATCTTGAACTTGAATAGCTCTAACCCTGTGGTTCCTACATCCACCTTGAAGACGGCACCGCCATACGCCCTACTTGTCTCTTCGCCGTCATCATCCGATGCTGAGGTGATGACCAACTCCGTACCCACAAACTGCACGCAAGTAATGTTGCGTGTTGGCAAGTGTATTTTCCCAACCACCTTGCCTTCGGGTGTAAGCTTGAGCACAAGGCCCTCGCCATACACAGCATGCCACATATTTCCATTGACGTCGATGCGGAATCCGTCAGGCTCCCCCGGTCCATCATGTCGGTACCACAGCCGCTTGCCCGACACCGCACCGGTCTCCGGTGAGTAGTCAAATGCAAACACCTCTCGTGACTTGGAGTGTGTGAAGTACATGGTCTTGTTGTCTGGCGACCAGCCCACCGAGTTGGGGATACTCAAGCTAGCAAGAACCTCGTCCCTGGCACTAGGCGAGCCGAAGCGGACGAGTGACCCTGCAAACGCCATCAGGTTAATTCCAAAGACGACCTCCGTGCCCGTATAAGAGTTTCTCTATTACCTTCAGGCTGAATCTCTCCATAGCCAAAGTCGGTCATAGTGCCAAGCCAGAATCTCCCATGCGGATCTGCCGCACCGTCGTTGCTGCGCACACGCTCATTGCGCCCCTGCTCGTTGAACTCGGCGAGCATCTCATACGTTCCGGCCTGGCGGTCTAGCACCGCAATGCCGTACTTGACACCGATCAAGATGCGATCGCGCGGGTCCGCCCCCGCGATATCGGCTGTAACTGTCGGACAAATGTCGAGCTGAACTGTCTGCAGGGACACAGCGTTTCCGGGATCGATTGCAGACACGGTGTGCAACTGCTTCTTCCTGATGTCCACAAGACGCACCGAGTTGGTTTCCTTTTCGTAAAACGGGCCTTCGCCGAGGGAGCAGTGCAGTTCAAGCCATGGCTTGTCCACTGTCCACTGCTGCAGGATGGGAGAGGCCATTGTTTGATTTCCCCGATAACCAACGTGGACAAACAGTAATGAGTAATCGTCTCCCAGGCAGACCCTATTCCTCCCTCTGCAGTCACTCCGTACACTCCGCTGCAAGATAGGTATGTACGTAGTAGTAGCAGTAGAAGTATAGAAGTATTGAAGTTCCAAGAGGCAGACTGAGGGGCAGTGGTGGGGTTGATTTCGAGGGAGGCTAAATGTGGGGCTCTTTCAAGATCCGTGGCAAGTTGTCTAGAGACACCGATTAATTCCCCATTTCAATTCAATCTTGCTGGTGTTGAAAATACTATCCAGTTCGCATGGCGCGCCGGCCGAGGGTGCAGTTCCTACATCAAATCAGCTACCTATGGTGAATATCGTAGTGGAGAGGACACAGAATTGATCGAGTCTTACATGCATAAGTCGGCCTGGAATGAGCATGAGTATGAATTGTGAGGATTCACACCCCGAGTCGTCGCTCTAGGTCGAGGAAAAAGAAAAGGTTGTGAGCGAGCACTGCTCTCGGGGAAGGCTAGCCGCCCCAGACAATCGGGTCCGGGTTTTGGGTTGATTCACCGTAGTCTTGATTTACCCCTTGAGGCAGTGCCGACTCGCACTCGGAGACTTGAAGGCAACCTGGAGGCAGAAACAGTGACGGTGATTCCGCAGCAACTTGCTTTTTCTCCCCTGTTTCTTGTCGCTCCTGGGAAACCTTTCTTGGCAAGATGGTGCTGAAACGGTGTCTTGCTTGCAAGGTTTGATAATAGTAATGATAGTCACCGCCGTACTTCGTACGAGTACAAGAAGTAGGTATTACTACTCGTACGACTGTGGACGAGAGTACCCACACCCGACACGGCCGTGATGGCTCTCGTCTCCAGTCTTCGGACAATGATCTTGGATCTACGGTAGAGATACTTTGTAGAGGTGATGATGTGCGACGAGACTGATTGCCCGTACAAGTTACACAGCCTAGCACTATTGCCATTCTATTGTTGCGGCGGATTAATATTGCCCACGGCGCGACTGAAATTTGGCCGACATGGTGACAGGGAAAAGCTGGTGTTGGACCACAGCATCCCTCTTCACGTGGCTGTCGGGCGATGCGGACAAGCGTTGGCTCTTCTCGTCCCTCGACCGCATTGCTATTATCCCGATAGTGGTTCGTGGCACAGAGTACTCGTACATGACGTTTGGGCATGAGTGTTGTTGTTGGTCACATTTGCCTGTCTGGTGGTTGGAGGGGGCCAGTGTTGGTGACGCCGCTTCCGCAATTATACGCTCCAATCCAATGGCATTCATCCCTGGATCCAACCGGCTGTTGGGGGTACCCGGATAGCACAAAGCACCCTTCTTTCTCCAGAGGCCAACAAAGCACGAAGTAATAAAGAACGCGTGACTGGTGACGGGGCAGCGAGGCATTCGATCGTGGTCGGGCACCAACCATTAGTACTCGTACCCGTATGAAGCCAAGCGAGAGTCGCACAAGTCGACCGTTGGCCGACCGCCACGTTGGAGAGCTAGTACTCGTAGCTAGTAGTAGTAGTCGGTGATGATGCGCCGCACGCGGCAGGGGTTGAGATGATCTCCCCGGTCCTCAATCCTTCCTTCGTCTTCTTCCTGGTCAAGTTGCATGGCTAAATGCTGACCATGTCCGATTGCGTCAAGCAGAATGTGACGCCGGGTCAGCCAACAGCACCCCCCAAGGCCCCGAGGCCATATGCTGAGCAGTACCTAGGCCGACGACAATCTGTGCTCACATTATGAGTGAGTGTGTACGGAGTACTCTGTAGTAATAGCACTACTACTACTTCACAGGCCCCACCATCAAGGTTAGTATCTGCATGAACCATGTCTGGCTATGGGGTCGCGCCCATATCCGGCGTGTCGTGGTTTGCAGGGACCGTTATTGGACTGAGTCGCAGGATGCATGCAATGCATGCCATAGGTACATACAACAGGGAGGAGAACGTCGCGTCATTCGCGTCATCCGGCGGCCTCGGCGCCATGGCACTTACCGCCCGTTATGTGACTGAGAAGAGAGATCTCCTCTCCCACTCCCAAGCGCCGCGGGATGTGAGCCGCTGCAGTTCCATCACCCGGTGGCCGTAACCTTGCCGCCCAACCAGTGCCCTCGTAGCTTGCTAGGTACATACAAGGCGCAAAAGGCAGCCCACAGGACACCACCACCATCTCGTCACCCTGGATCATGAGCGAGCTTGCACGGAGCCGCTTCAGCAGGAGCAAGTATCTTCGTATGAGCTTCCAGCACATAATCAATCGGGCATGTTGTGTGCTCTGATAGCTGGACTCATCCATAGTTTCCTGAAGTCAGCGCTCTGACTTACCAAAGCTAGGGACGGGCCGAGTACAAAGGAAGACGGAACTGGCGTCGCGCGACGGCCGACGGTCTGTTTTCTTTGTGTGATGTCAGGAGTACTCGTAGTGCGCATTGTGCACTACGACTACTCGTACTCCGTACTATTACTACCCGTCTGAACTTCTCCATCCGAGGTACGTGCTCGTGCAAGTAAGTACAACAAGTACGAGTAGTATGTATATACTACAGGGTAAGATAGGGTGGTAAGGCACCCAGGGCTCTTAATCTTGATCAGTGTGCGTGCGTATGTACGGAGTATGTACTCCGCACATCGAACGAGCGGAGGGCCATGCAGCATGTACTCCGTACTCCAGAGATCTTGGTTGACAGGAAGCATGGCGCGCAGTGGTACCGTATGTATGGCCCCGTTTCCGACAATAATAAGATGGCGTTTCCACATATGTTCGTAATACTGGTCGAGCCAGTTTTCGACTTGTACGAGTACTTGTAGACTCACTCGCCCACAAAAGCGGCTGGCCAGGGCCATGAGTGACACCTCGTGCGACACACTAGTGGTTTGCTAGATCGTGTGAACTGAAGTGCGACTGGCGCGATGGCCCTGGACTGAAGGCGGATCCAGAAAGCACACAATAAGAGCCATTACGGAGTGCGGCGGGTGTTGATGCAAGCCATCGACCGTGCCGCTTCCCTCTAACCCCGGCCAACTCTCATTTCACCATCTCATCTCATTTCCTGGGTAGCCACGCTACTTTAAATTGGCAACATGGCAAGATGACGGATAGGCGCCGAATAAGGTACTGCGGAGTAGTACCAGCGGCAGACTAATTAAATCAAATGAGCGAGCTCATATAAGCACCCTGTTTGAATAGAGATGCGACCTCCCAGGCCATGTTTCAAAGAGATGGTGCTTTTTCATGCTGAAAACCCAGGGAGAAAATGATACTCGACTGCCACGAGGCCTTGCTTCGGTACGAAATGCTGGGGTCATATGAATGGTGTGCCGCCAACTTCCTTGTCGTATTGCAACGTGCCTGCTTTCGAAACTATATGAAGTATGACAGGCTCATAATACTAGCAGTACCTATATACATACTACTTCGCAAGTAGTAGTAGAATGGCTTGGGAACGTACCATAATAACATACCTTGTACAAGTACTCATAATATTAACTATTGGAAACACAGAGTGTCTCTTGCGATCGCTGTGACTTTGTTGTTGTGCATTGCCAGTTTTGCCATTGCCGTCAGATCAACATTGTCCCAAAGGGACCACTCTGCCGTATTCGAAATGTGGGTAAAGAAACACGAAAAAAAGATCTACGGCCAGCAACAGAAAGCTCTGACAGCCGCAGAACCGGAACTATTAGTGGATTAACTAGCATCGGGACGTATGTACGAGGATTCTGTGCGAGAGAGTAGGCCGCATAATGGGCCTTGGAAGGAAGACGTTTCGGTAGGGGCATTGGGCTTCTTGGGTCCCCCGCGGAGTCATACGTGCGTACAGGCCCGGGAGCCAGGGACAGCTGTGGAAACCCGGTCATGCATGTGTGATACCGCCAGCCGCCCTGACGCTTAGGACAAAAGAACCAATAATATGTGAGCATATAGTACAGATGGGTAGCGTGGGGTACAGTCCGACTGGAAGATGTCCAATTGTGTGCTTCCAACATGCATAGTGAGGTGTACACATGGCCAGGAGCCCTGCATGTGGCGCTTCTGCGCGAGAGCACAAATGGTTTGTTGTGACGCTCTCGAAGTACTCGTACTCCGTACGGGGATAATAGAAGTTGTCGCTGAATGACTGAACAAAGGCGAACGCTGAGTCCGCATACAACCACGTGCTCACCCCAGACAAGAGAAATGAAGTTGACCAGGTGCCCAGTACAAATTAATATACGCCACACCCACAGATAGATAGGTACATACTCGTATATCAGAGAGATGATCCCATCGTTTTGAGTGCTACTACTAGTAAAATGTTACCGCCGACGATGGTGAGCCGTCAAGGCGTTTTAGGGCGACTTTTCCAGATAAATATGTGGAGAAAACCTTTGGAGAGTCGAGACATTTCAATCCAAGGGAGAAAAGACAGGCTAAGGTGAGGAACAAAAACGGTGCGAGCGAGACATCGGACTAGAGAGAGGGAAAAGGAAGGGAGAGTTTTAGCCTTGTAATGTGGAGAAGATGAGTTGGCAAATGTGACAGCAAAAGAGGAGGGTGTTGATACTACCAGTATTAGTAGTAGTACTACGGAGTACCATAATGAAGAAGGCAGGTACGGAGCGTGCCCTCCATTGCTCCGTACCCGCCGCAAGCTGCTGCTCGTTATGATCATCACTACGAAGAACCACCACCAAAATTACTCTGCCTCGGCGTTTCATCATGATCTTCCCTAAGATTGCCGTGTCAGGTCGCAGAAATCTAGGATCCGGACTTTCTTCTTCTTATGGGACAATGATTGTGAATGGAAAGATCGGACTAGGGAGAAAGCCGCAACACAAGCCAGCCCGAGGAAACGGAATGGAAGCAAGACATTCCTCCAAAACCATGTGGGAGGTTCCGTGAGAGCGGTATTATTACTATCGAAGAAGAATGTAAGGACACACATCGTGGTTGAGTCGGATTGACGCTTCATCGCGTCATTCAGACAATCTGGCAAGGCCGCTTTTCTCTTTGGGGGTTGTTGGGCAGCAAGCAACAAACAGCCACAACCTCGTACGTGTTGATCTGAGCATACTCCGTAAACCCACGTAGCATTGCCAGCTTTTAAACTACGACTAATAATAGTAGTATAGGAGGAAGTGTCTGCCATTCTCCAGTCCCTTATTGCCTTGTTGGTCCGAGAAACAGTAAAAGAGGTTCTTCCGCTCCTTCTCGAACAAGCATAGCATCGTTGCCATAACACTTTCGCTTCTTCTGACAAGACAAGAGGATCGCCAGAGAATTCTCCAGACACGGAAATGAGAACTTTATATGAGCCAACTCAGGGCGGTTTGCAAGTTGACCAGGCGCCCGGTTTTGCTCATGTGGATATAATTCCACCAACTCGATTGGTACTGCTATTGCTCCGTAGTAATGTGATACGATTACGGAGTACTATCATCAAGTTCTTGTCAACAGCCGCCTGCCTGTAAGACTACCCCGATCGGCAGATGATATTTGGACCAGCGGAGAATCCTCTTCTCCCTTTTACGGAGCACTGATCCTGCAACTATTCCCATCGGTACCGGTAGGACGCTGGGGCTTGCTTCTTTCCATTCAGGGCAAGGTTGGCAGCACTTTGGGAAGGGCGCTGTTTTTTTCCTTCTTTCTTCCCACGGGCTTGTCTTGGAATAGGTGTTAGCCTCTTGTCCTAGCCGGGAACCCCCTGAGGGTTGCTTCTTCCCGAGCATGTGGCCATTCATCCAGACACGTATAGATGGGCTACGGTAGTCTTGCATGTAGGTAACGCTGTGCTAGACTAGCGCGATGCTGCGAGGCTTTCGCGACCGCTCAATTGGGACCTCCATTGCCGCTTGGGCTAGTGCATGGTTGATGTGACTTTGCATGGCGACGTGTCTGTGTGGGTTCTGCAGCTTTCTGCAAGTCTTGTCCAGTTCACCTGGACCGCTTGTTTTCCCATGTCTTTGGTCAGCTCCAATGGATCGGGCGCCATGTTCTAAACTTGGGATGCCTGCTCGTACTGCTGAGATGAAACTACATAGGTACCACCTACGAGTAGTAGGCAAGAAGGTAAGGTATTATTAGTAGCTAGTTGGCTGATTGGAATGGGAGCCGAGAGGTTCCATTGAAAGGCCGTTGGACGGATGGCGTTGGGGCGGCCAGAGTACCGGTACTCAGGGATACATGATGGCAGTTGCTGGGGCTGTTTTAGGCCGATGAGCCAACTTTCGGCCTGCCAGCCAGCCGGTGCTGACCGCCCTTCACCACATCATCAGGCGACGCCACCGGCTCAGAGCGCCATCCTGGAACAGGACCGCCCAGTTAGCGCAGCTTCGCCGCGTCGGGTCGATTCCGCCAGCAGGCTAGGCATCCGTACCCCGAGGTACTCGTACTTTGACGGAGGCCCCCCTTCTTCCTGGCGTAAGTCCGCCGTCTCCCAACGTGGGAACATTTGAAGCGTCATGTGGATGTGGCAACCGCGCGCGCGCCATGGCCTGAGAGAGGGAACGAAGGATGTCTGCATCTGCTTGGTGAAGATAGATACTCGTATGTTCAGACTATTGGCGTCTGTATGGACTGTCCATACGAGTACATGCAGACTTACATACAGGTCTAGTAGGTCCCTTGGTGCTTTGTACTACTCCAAATCCTCCACGATGAATGGCCGGCGACACTGCCTTCAACGGGTAATGCTCCTCCAACAGTTATGAACAAAAATGACATGCCTTAACAAGTACATACATACATACGCTGGGAGTGGCGCTTTTGTCTAGCCTTACTTATACACCTCTGCAACTGCACTAGCCCTCCTTGCTTATAGGTACGGATACGCAAGATGGAGCAAGTAAACAGCAAGTCAACACACTCAACTCGTTGCCTCTGGCCTTTTTGTGACGTGACGATTTCTCTCGTACCCAACGATATAACCAGACAATCAGTATTATTAGTACTCGTAGTAGTAGTGGTATTACTATGGAGTACCTAGCTCCATGCGATTTATGTACCCAGTAGTACGAGATATGATGTGGCTCGCACGTAAGAAAAAAAAAAAAAGAAACCTGACTAGTCGCCGGAAATGCTACCCGGAGTGATGCTGATGAAAAGTGAATGGACGGCTGCCACGCCTTCAGGCCGAAATGGATTCTTGGGCTTGTTCGTTGGAGGCAACTTTCGCGTTAGTTGTACTCGTAGTAACTCGTAGTAGGGCATCGCTTGGTTTGGTTCGATGATTTTGTACTTACTTACATGAACCGTGGCCCGTGTGGCGCGCCATCATTTTCCCTTTCTATCTATTCTGCCTTATGTCCCAGACTATCTTCGTGCTCTGTCAAAAAAATGAGTACTTGTACTCCGTAGTGATTTTGCATATTGCACTATGTACCCACTGTTGTGGAAGGAAGAAGCCTCATGATGTTGCAGAGTTTTGAGTCCTGCCCAAAAAGTAGTAGACAGGGCCTGCACAGAACTTCGGGAAAAGTACCTACTATGTACATACTCCTCCGTACTTCCACTCAACTTCGTCACAGACAAAAAACTGACACAAGCAAAACTCACCCCGGTCATCTCGGTCACGGTGAGAGAACCAGAGCCCTGTTCACCCAAACCGGCCCTCTGGTCCATCCATCTAAGCCCTGCCGAGTCGGGGAGGGGGGGGAGTGTGTGTACATGTGTTGTGTCTTGGGGAGCGCACACCGCAGACAGACATTAATCCCTGATCCCTGCCCTGCTACCGACTCCCCCAAGTCCATCGAGAGCTGTGGTGGGTTCCAAGGTGGAGAGACCGTCGAGTCGCCGACCAGGGTTGCCGTCTATTGGGGGACCTTTCCTGCTGGTGCGTTGTGACGGACTGACTGACGTCTCTGCTCCCTAGCTCGAATCTTCCCGGCCTGCCTCCGTTCACGAAAAGCTCGACGAGAAATATGGCGCCTCCACCCTCATGCCCCCCCCCCATGCTACTCACAGAAACCACCCTGGTTGAGACACATCATTGGGCACTGGCGTAGCCATGCAAGCACATTCACTGATCAGCCAGGCCCCGGCGTGGCAGATTTGAGAGCGAAGCTGGGCAGCCGAACTGTCATGGAGTCAAAGCTCCCACTGTGGTGGTGGCTGTTGTTGCGGAAGTTCTCGAGTTGAAGACTGTCCCATCACCTTCTTCGTCACACACACACAACCCCAATCTCTTTTTCCTACACGCACACCACCAGTACTCCGTACCGCGCGTGACTTTGCATCTTTTCAGACCTTGATCTGGATGTAAAACTTGCAAACTCTTGTCCAAGCCGAGGGAAAGTAGATGCCAAGTACCTGTTGAAAGTACCTGGGCACAAGATCTCCCAAACTAGGTACTTATCGTGACCGAACACTTCTCGCTTGTTCAGGTAAGCAGTCTACGATCCTCCCCAGCATAGCATCATCTTTGCTTCTGTTTCTCCTCTCGACCATTCTCTGTTCTCCCCATCTTCATTCCTGCCTCTCGCCTCCTCCACGACCTCCCCTCCATCTCGGCCTCTTCTCCGCCCTCCCCCCTCTACTAGTATTATACCCGAGTCCACCTAACACTAGCTATCAAGACAATTGGACTCGACAGTCACACCCGATCCACCCTTCCAGATCACGAGGTTCCTTTGCGACTCGATTCTAAGTGTTTATATCCGACATCTAGGACGCTTTGGCAGGTGCTTTCAGCACACAACCACTTGCTTCCCCCCCCTCCTCTTCGAGAGGCGAAACCACCGGACGAATAGGCTATTGGTTGGGTCATTGATTATTTGGTACTCCACGACCTGTAAGCCGTTGACTGGCTGGTTCTTCTATTTGGATCGCATCATTAAGCAATCTGGCTGCGGTTGAGCTCAACTCTCCAGGACGTTGACTGACGTTAAGATTTTTCTACCTGGGCACCTACTAACTTGATAGCCAAGTGTAGAGTGGTTGAAATCTCTTGTTAGTTGTCGGCCTGCGAGTTCAGTGCTCGAATTTGGGTAAACTTGCTGTCAGTCGTTCGAGTCGCCGCTGCTTTGTCTTTATCGACTAGGTCTGGCACTTGGTTCGCAACTTCTTTCTTAACTACGTTGGCCAGCCTCAATTGCCCTTGGCTCTTGGAAAGGGGTGATCTTAGTTATAATCGAACGGAAAGAGATTGAGAGTGGGAACACGTCTTGATCCTCGTCTGTTGTCAGATTTATCAACTTGATCTCAATCCATCCTCAAACCACCCTCACTGGTCGTTGGGACTGTTTGGGTAATTATTCCCAGCCGGTCCCCAACTTCTCAACGATAGCCCTGGCGAACTCCCCCATAGACCTGCGGCAACGGGCACCGCCTGCTCCTGCTCAGGACAGCCCCGACCCTACAGTCACCGACTTCTCGGGCGCTACGACACCGAATTCGCCACAGACACCACCTACTCCCAACTGGCTGCCGAAGAACCTATCCCGGCACGCATCCCCAAAGAGCGACAGTCGGACGTTCTCAACTGGCGAGGGAAAGAGTCAATGTGCCGGTCCTCGCGACCAGGAGCTTGTAGGGGATCAGGTCTCGATGTCGCAGAGAGGACCTGGCCCTCGTCCTGCCTCTCGACGCTCTTCGAGATCCCCTGTCAGAAGCGATCAGCTCTCACCTGTACAGTATGCTCCTCAGCCCGGTAGCAACGAGTTGCGGTACGAGCCTGTCAATACTTCTGCCGATACCAGTCGCCATGCTCAGCAACTGCCTCCTAAAGCATTGGGGGTTCATAACATTCTGAATCCCCCCGAGCCGCGGCCTGCGAGTTCCGAAGCGGGCGGAAGACCGCCATCACGATCAAGAGATCTAGAAACCGCCTCCTCAACCCTGTATGGCGTGCCAAGGCCATATTTCCCTGGTCATGCTGCGAGCAATTCGGTACCAGCAACACCTGTTGTATCGGGTGTGACACCTCTCGCAAGACCACCAATGTCCGAACGAAACTCTCCTTCCACGCCGTTCCAACCGTTCCCAAATCTGAGCAATTCGAGAAAGATACTAAGCCCCAGGGGGCCTCGATCGATGAGCCTTAGTCAAGCTCTACCTCCTAGAGATCTTGACCCACGGCAGCAGCCCCTGGCCCCTAGTGCACCTCCTGCGAAACGTCCCTATGAGCCAGATGCCCCCGATGAGCCTAGACCACCTCCTGGACTACATCAGCCTCCAATGGCATCTGGCGGCCACCATCCAATTGTAACTCCACCGAGATCGCTTTCCCAACCTGGGGATATCCAGGGCCGATCGCAAGTATTACATGCTCCGGCGCCGTTTCAACATGGGATTCATGGAGTGCCCACTAGCCGGCCGCTCTCAAGGATGGGGGCGACAGGGGAAGGGACTTCTCCCTGGCCAGAGATGTTGCGTAGACCAGGCGTAGGCAGCGCATTCGTTGGGATGGAGGCACAGCAAGCCTACATGACCTTGCCAGGTAGTGATACTCCGATCCCCGTTCAGGTCGACTACTCGCAGGCATCCAAGAAGGCAGACGAGAAACGCCAGCGAAATGCGAAGGCGTCGACGCGACATCGCAGGAAGAAGAAGACATTGCAGGAGGAAAACATGAAGCAACTGCAAGATCTTAAGGATGAGAGACAGCAAATGATGCAGCAACTGGAAGATGTTGCGCAACAGAGGGACTTTTACCGAGACGAACGTAATCGACTGCGGGAGTTGGTATCTCAGACGGAACTCCGTCATCTCGTTCACGGACCGAAGACTCCCCCATTACGGGTTCATATACCCTCGTCTCAAGGATATCTGAGCGAATCGTCATCGGTGGATCTCCCCCAACCCCGTCGTCGACAGGATGACCGTCCAGAATTTACAACACCGGTATATGGGCCTCCCTCTGGTGGCCCGCCACATGGGTTGCCAGCAATGCACGGTCAATCTTACGGTGCACCACCACCACGACCACTCTCAGCAGCGTCGTCAGCGAGTGGGGAAAGGCTTCCACCATTGCGATCGATGGAAGGGCCACCTCACCCTGCACCAGGTTTGGCTCATGGACATCCCCAGGAGCAAGATCTCAGGACTGGGCAGTGGAGAGCGGCTCAGTCACTACAATACGAGACGGGCTGGGCAACGGCGCGAAAACCACAGGATGCCCATCAATGGCAATAGCCAAAGTCTTATTCTATATATCCCGTATGCTTCCATGTTTTCCTCGACATGCAGTCCCCCTTTGCCTGTGCTGGGAACGCGGCAACGATACAGCACCCTGGGACAACTTAACGCGACGCTCACAACAAACATCTTATTTCACTCGGACGATAACTCCGATGTTGGATACAACTTTCTAATTTCTGGCTTACAGTGGCGCAAAATAAACCTCTCTGTCGGGCGACTGACACTTCTCGTTTTACGTATAGTAATTCGTTATCGTCGTGTTTATCCTTTAATTTTAGCACTACCCCAGGCTGAATGAGTGGAAGTGGGAGATGGGAACTTGAAGAACCCGTTTTTTTTGAATATTTTCTAACCTCTTTTTCGATTATGTCTTACAAGCGAAACGCGGCTGCAAGATTGACTCATCCATGCCGTTCATGGCTTTGGATGAGATCAAACTGCAGCTTTAGATACAGCATCACATTCTTTTTCGATTTTATTTTTCTACACAATACCCGTCAGCAAGACGCTTATATCAATGAATGGAGAGGAGATACCCCAGGTACATCGGTACCACACAAAGGAATGGAAGACGGCCTTGGAGGGATGGGGGGAAAACTGCGAGGAACATAGGTGTTTGGTGGTGTTCAGTCAATCGTTTATGTCTTTTTTTTCTTGTCATGAAATATCGTTGGGTGTTATCTCGGTTTGGAAAATGAGAGTATTATACCAGATTGGATAAAGACTTGATTTTATCTTGGGAGAGAGGGGGCTGGGAGGCGTTTCTTTGTACTCTTTGGCAACGGTGTTGGACTCAGTAGTCGGTATCTCTACCGGCGTGGCAGTAGTTGAGCAGTAGATTAGAAGTTGCTATTGGTGCAGAACCGCTTCGTAGATGTATCTGTATGCCACGGAGACTGGGACGAGGACGAAATAGCTAATTTGACGAGCCGTCTGAAAATATTCTTCCATGATAGATTGATGTCGTGTAGACGATGTTTTACAGACGGAGAGGCTCGGCCCGGCCTTGGAGTGTGGGGCGGAGACTTCCTGTTCTGTCTGTCTGTTCAGTGACGTTTGTAACCCTTCCCTTCCTTATATCTGAACCACAACCTAAGAAATCTATGACATTGGCCCATCCAATCGGGATTGGTGTTTGAAGGAGAAATGGCCATTCCAGCAATATGCACGAGGCCCGCACTGGCTACCAGGTTATCCCGATATACTTGGAGAGCAGTTAACCATGTCCCGAGTCGGTGCTTCAGCTACTCGAGGCCTCTGGCATCATCTCATCTAGAAGTTGAACTGACAGCGCCAAATGGTACGAGGTGGACGCAGCCTCTGGGGCTGTTCATTGGCAATGAGTTCATCGAAAGCGAAGGAGGAGACATGATAACAACCGTCAACCCATAGTATGACTATCTCGAATGCTCTACTTCGTATAATTCATTCCTTTGGTGCTAACTTCCCAGCTAAAGTACGGAGCAAGACATTTGCTCTGTGTTCGCAGCGAAACAGCCCGACGTCGACAAGGCAGTCCGGTCAGCCCGCCAGGCCCTCAAACACCCTTCATGGAAACTCTTATCCGGCACAGAGCGAGGGCATCTGATGAATCGGCTCGCCGACCTGGTAGACCAGCATAGCGAGACGCTCGCAGCCATTGAGACGCTCGACAACGGAAAGCCGCTGTCGGTGTCGCGCGATTATGACGTCCCACACTTCTCTGAGGTGTTGCGCTACTACGCTGGCTATGCGGACAAGAACCCAGGCTCGGTCATCGATGTGGGACCGAAAAAGATGGCGTACACGCTTAAGCAGCCTGTTGGCGTTTGTGGGCAGATTATCCCTTGGAATTACCCCCTCGACATGGCGGCGTGGAAGCTGGGTCCTGCGCTGTCTTGTGGGAATGCTGTGGTGCTCAAGTTAGCGGAACAGACGCCGCTGTCGATGCTCTATGTTGCGCGGTTGATACGCGAGGCTGGGTTCCCGCCGGGTGTTGTGAATGTTATTAACGGACGAGGAGGAGAGGCGGGTGCGGCTTTGGCGAGGCATACTGGGGTGGATAAGATTGCCTTTACGGGCAGCACGGCGACGGGAAAGGAAGTGATGCGCATGGCAGCGGGGACGATGAAGGCTGTCACGTTGGAGACGGGGGGAAAGTCGCCGCTGATTGTGTTTGATGATGCGGACTTGGAGCAGGCGGTGCGGTGGGCGCATGAGGGCATCATGGCGAATCAGGGGCAAGTTTGCACGGCGACGTCGCGGCTACTGGTTCAAGATGGCATCTACGACATCTTCGTTGACAAGTTCAAGGCCTTTACGGAGAAGGCGTCGATCATTGGTGATCCCTTTGACTCGAATACGTTTCAGGGACCGCAAGTTAGCAGGGCACAAGCCGATCGCGTCATGTCATACATCTCATCAGCGAGGGACTCCGGCGCGACGGTCTTGCACCCGTGCGGACGAGATCTCCCCTCACGGGGCTTCTTTGCGCCACCAACTATTTTCACGGACGTGAACACTCAGACACCAGTATTCCGGGATGAGATATTTGGACCTTGTGCCGCGATTGCGCGATTCGGCAGCGAGGAAGAGGCCATTGATATCGCCAACGCGACAAGGTATGGCCTAGCGGGAGCGGTGTTCACGAAGGATTTGGGGAGAGCACACCGTGTGGCGAGGGAGTTGGAGGCTGGAATGGTATGGGTGAATAGTAGCAATGATTCGGATTTCCGAGTGCCGTTTGGAGGCGTGAAGGAGAGTGGACTGGGGAGGGAGTTGGGAGAGGATGGGTTAAGGGGGTATTATACGGTCAAGGCGGTGCATGTCAATTTGACTGATGAATAAGAATGAGTTCCTGAGAAAGGGATGAGTTGGAGAGGACAACCATTGTTACGAAGGATGACCACCTCACAAGGCAGAGGGTAGGGAGACGAATGCAATTGGATTGCTCATGTTTCCTCAAGATGCATCTACAGTTATCGTTGCTGTTGCAGCATCTGCTGAGCAATATCCGAGTCTCGGTCAAGCCGCCACAGCACTTCAAACTGGCTCTCCGAACCCGACTCCTGTCTCAACGGCGGCCGGAGTCCCAGATACTTGAATCCGAGCCGGCGCGGGACCGCTCCGCTCTGGTCATTGGCCTCCTTATGCTGGATTTGTACATAATCGGCGCCCAGATCAAACGCCATCCTTGTCAGCAATGCCGTAGCCCTCGTCGCCAGTCCGCGCCCCGTGGCCTCAGTCGCAAGCCAGTACCCGATTTCGAAGCCACCAGTGTTGGTCATCAGTCCAGAGGAGCCCACGACTCTTCCGTCATGTATGATGGCGAAGTTGAACTCTTTGCCAGCGTCCCATACGTTCTTGGCGTGGAGGAGGAAGCCCTCGGTGCTGGCTTTGGTGTAGCCGTTGGCTGCCCAGGGCATCCAGGGTGAAAGTTCAGAGAGGGAGGAGGAGACGGCGGCGTATAGGGCATCTGCGTCAGACTGGTGCCAGCGGCGGAGTGTCATATCGCCGTCGATGAGCTCCTCAGGTGGTGTTTGCGTCTCCCGTTTGGCAGCCATGTTATTGGGTTGAAATACTGGCGAAAGGTGACGAGAAAGGGCCCTGTAACCCCGATCAAAGAGATGGAATGGGAATGGGAATGGGATAGGATTGAGAGATGATGCCCGATTATGTCTTATATATAGAGATGTTTCCCCCGAACCTACATGAGTCACTCCTAACCGAACCGGGCCCCAGAAGGTCCTCAGTGTATGCCTCATGTATATAAGATTATCCGTATGTAACTGTTACACTGTTGCATATTTGATGGATCCAAGTTGCAGCAAAATGCCAATCTCATGGTCGTGTCTCTGTACCTCCACCCCCTGGTCAGTGACTATGGGCCGAATCGGGCGGAGATTCGATCCCCCGCAACCCCCAAAAAATAGCTGCATCTGAATATCTGGCCTTAAACCGCCTTCGGCTCCTCTCCTAATAACCTGCGCTTCTCATTTCATCAGCACTCGTAGTTGTCTTTAAGCTGCCGTGCCAGCTTTCCTTTCATCTTCCTACTACTGCCGCCCATTTGCGATCGCAACCTCGATATCATCAGCCGCAACCAACGACATCCTGGCGCACCACAGGCCATGACTTCGCCTTTCCCACACGCGAGCATAGAGCTCGACTACCCACTCTACGCCATTAATTTCGATCCCCAAGATGCAAACCGCCTCATTGTCGGCGGTGGCGGCGGCGCTGGACGTTCCGGCGTGGGCAACAAGATCGTGCGTCCTCCTCCTGTCTTCCAAATGACGATGCGACAACTCACAGTTTCTTCGTAGACGGTCCTCGAGACGGTTAGCGAGAATGAGCTCCGCAAAGCTGGCGAGCTCGAGCTCTCCCGCGACGAAGACAGCGTCATGTCGCTAGCCCCCGGGTCATCCTACCTCTTCGCCGGCGTCAACTCGAGCCCCCAAGACATCGCCAAGGGAACGAACCACCATCTCCGAACCTTTTCTATCGAGCAGCCGAAATCGCGTTCCCCTGCTGGTGATGCGAAACCCGATGTCAAGATCACAGAGCTGTCGCGCAGCGCTTTCTTCGCCAACCCAGATGCCGACACCTACCAGCGGTTATTGCGCGTCGCTGGATCGGTCGGCGCCGCGGCTTCAGGCATGGGCAAAGACCCGCAGATCGCCGTCTTTGACGCTACAGAGCCCAAGCCCAAGGTGAAGGGTGTGATAGAGCTCCCGAGGGACGCGGAGGATCTTGATATTGTGCAAACGGCAGAGGACGAATATCTGTTGGCCTTTTGCCACAAGTACGAGCTACACCTTGTCAAGATCGGCAAGGAGGGCAGCGATCCGGAGCTCATCTTTACCATGCCGGATGACCATGGCGAGCGACCGATGTTCCGATCGATTCGGTTTCTGAACCCTGATTTCCTCCTCGCTGCCGCCAACCTGCCAGGGAGAACCGGCGTGCTTATCCAGGGCTTCCGACTTCCCACTCCTGGCTACGAGAAGGCTCGGATAGCTGCGACAGTCCGCATCCCCAGGAAGATTTCCGCCACAGCACTCGCCGTTGCCAACATATCCCCTCCGTCATCACCAACGGCGCCCATCGGCAGCACACAATTCGCCATCGCGGTGGCTGGCAATGACTCTTCAATATCATTATACACCATGGAACACAAGGCCCTCTCGTCGATAGGGATCCTCTTCGACCTGTACCCGCTCCACACACTCACCGATGTCCACAGCGCCGATAACATCACCGGCGTGGCCTTTTCAAACTTCATCCCTCCGAAAACACACACAGCGCCGCAGTTCATCAAGCTTGCCAGCGCGTCCCTCCAAAAAGGCGTCGCCGTTCACAGCATTCTCCTGAAGAGACATATCGACAAGTCATCAGCCCAGAATTCGGCGTCATCGCCCCCATCAACTCGCTACGTCATCGCCATGCGCTCCAAGCCGCCCTCTCGTCGTTCCCTGATCATTACCCTAAGCATCGTGGCGCTCATCATGGCCATCGTCGGCCAAAGCATCATGGAAATGTACGGCTCCAGCAAACCCATCATCCACGCCCACAAATTCCTCCCCTCATGGCACGGCACCCTCCGCTCGCCAGACCACCCACCCGCCATCTTCTCCAAGGACCATTTCCTCTCCAAACTAGCCGGCGGCGCGAATCCCGCTTCGGGTGAGACGCTCGTCATATGGGAGACTGAGCATCCCCCCGTCGCTGTGGAGGATGGCGCTACCACCGACGGCACCAAGGCGATTAAGCTTGATGTCCACGACGAGGAAGTCCACGGCCCCGCTAAGACGTGGGAGGAACTCGGCGAGGAGCAGAGGCATGCCTGGAGGGAGAGGTTGGGAGATGCTGGCGCGTGGACGCAGAATATGGGCGAGAGTGTTTTCAAGGGCATCTTGTTTGGTGAGATTGCCGGTGCCGTGGGCCATGCTTTGGCTGGCTGAGGCCTCGCTTTTGGGGATAGTAATACGCGCGCACTGAGACACGATTGTATGTTTTGGATGAGTTGGTGTTAATGCTTGTGGCTATGATGAGGAGTACTGTTACCAGAACATGTGGATACGGCCCTGTTGTATTGTTCAATTATATGCGAATCATGGGCAGTGTGTCCTTCGGTCACAATAATAGTATCTATTTTCTCCTGACTGTAGGTCCTACCAAAGACAAGACACTCCACAAAATGGATCTTCGACGTCAATAGCTTCTCCCATCATGACAACCTTCTGTATATCACTATCAATGTTCATACCCACCGCGCGCCACAATTTCCCGGAACATATTTCGCCACATCCATGTCCAGCGTCATCTTGATCTCCGGACAGTACTTCCAGATATGCTCCCTCAACTCAGGCTGTCCCCATACCTCGCTATGTAACCAAGCGCCGCTGCCACCTGTGTGATACCCCATTGGCTCATAAAACCCGTCTCGCCAATCATCAATGCCCTTGACGTATTCACCATCACTACCATCGTCGTCTTCGAGGGTAGCGTTCCTAGAGACATACTCCGGCAAACCCCTGTGCGTCTCTCCGGAAAAGGTAAGTGAGACAGACCCGTTAGCCACCTTGCCGTTAGGACGATGGGCAAGACGTTCAGTGAGCCATACATCCTCGGGCTCGGAGTCATGGGCACGCTGTTGGTTCCGCAGAATGTCGATGATGCGGCTCACACGACGAAGAGACAATCCCCCGTTGCCGCCCCACGATCCACCAGGATTCCACGGCGCTCCAACCCAGTCATACTCCAGAAAGTCATTGAGATTATGTCTACTATTCGCGCAGATCATAGAGTCGGTCTGGAAAACAAGTAGCCACTCAGCAGGTTGCAGAACGGACTCGTAGAGCCACAGCGTGGTGAGGAAGCGACTGATCATCTCCTGACCCGTAGTGCTCATGTTTCTGGGGATGTAGGTGAGGTCGAGCTTGCCCGCGGCAACATGATGGCGGATGGCGATGGAGCTGTTGATGGCGGCGACAGAGGCAGGGGAACCCATGAAGCGGAAGCGCCAGTCGGGGGGCACAACGGAGATGAAGTGGAGCGTGAGAGGGGCGAGGACGGCGCTGGGACGGTTTTCGATGAGGAGGGCGACTTTTGAGGCGTTGAAGCGGGAGAGATGGCGAGGGTGTTGGGACTGGTATTCGAGGGTAATGCGTGGGAGGCGGACGCCAGACCCGGATGAGAAGATGAGCAAGAGCCATATCATACAACTGTGTTCTGGTCAGTTTGCTCCCTCCATTCTACCCCATAGAGGCTTTTGGAGATTGACGAACCACAGACCGATGCAGACAGTTGCAAAGCGTATTCGTCTAGAGCTCAGGGGCCATAGAGACACCTGGAGTCGGAGTCGGAGTCGTGGACCGCCATCGGAGAAGATCATTTCAGAGCGTATGAGAGGTAGACTTCGTTATACAAAGGAGAAGAAGATAAATGCGATGCATTTTGCTCGAGTTGGTGATTGGAGATGACGACGCGGCAATTTGTTCATTCCTGGCAAGTGTTGATAATCGAAGTCATCATCGCGCTGATGGCACTTACTCTCACAACTCAGCTTCACCGCTCTCTCTCCCGGTACATACATATATTCAAGATGGCACCTCCAACTCTTTCGTGTCCATGTAATGCAATCCATAGCAGCGGTCACCATGACGAGGTCCAAAATCTCACGGTTTACCCGTACAGTAAACCCAGTTGGAGTTCTTTTTATCATCCTACTATGTGTGACGTATGAATGGTACCCATCTATCTCCTTGACTATCGGGACACTGACATACTCTCAGCTTTCAGGTGGGCCTTGTATTGCCTCAATTCGGACCCATCGTCACTACCAAAGTTTCGTCCAGGATCCAGGAGGCGCGAAAGTTGATACCCAGCATCAAACTGGACTGGCCAGTCGTCGAGGACCCTCGCAACAACTTCAATTCGTCAAAACTCGCTCTTCTCGTCGAAGCGCGTCCCATCCCTCATCTTGTTCCCCAGATCCTGCACATGATCTCCGTAGTCCCCCCGGACTGGCGATTCCTCTTCATTGGCTCGCATGAGAGTGTGTTCGGTGTGAGCAGAGCTTTTGCCATCCAGCATCAGCAAGTCATTGGCAAGCTGGATTTGATGGAACTTCCGGCTCCCTGGGCCATTGAGCGGAGAGAGGGTGTGTTCCGCATGTTGACGGATGTCAGGTTCTACGACGAGTTCCTTCCAGGGGTTGAGTGGATCTTGAAGTATGAATATGACAGCATTCTCTGCGCAAACTCGGAAACAAGCTTGAATGAATGGCTTGGGTGGAGCTGGGCTGGCTCGCCACGGTATGTCTTTGCTCGTACGAGTGGCATAGTCATTTTCTCCATGTCTGAGCTAACTCTCCCCTTACAGCACTGATGACGATCGGTTCTCTGGGAACGGCGGATTGTCTCTACGCCGTGTCTCGGCCATTAAACGGGTCTTGGGTTTTCAATCACGTTTCAACGACTCTGAGCCAGAAGATGAATGGTTTGGGAAGCGATTATGGGTACTTCCCGGCGCCAAAGTTGCATCCAAGCTCGACGGCGCCCTTGCAGTTGAGGATGTGTACATCGAAAAGCCCATGGGATATCACGTTCGGGAAGGCGGCACCAACCTGAATGCGCAGGTCTGGGGTGATCCGATACGTCGAAAACAGATATTTGAATACTGCCCTGAGCTGAGCATGATCATGGACATGAAGCTGGAGAGGGAGAAATGCCCAGACGATGATGGCAACGGGGAGAGGGGGCTGATGGAGAACATCGAAGTCGCAACCTCCGTCGTGGAGGAGGATGGTCAAAGAAAGGAAGTCCAGGATGACGCCGAGGCAACTATACAACCTCCTCGACCTCCTCCACTACCTCAGCCATGGAAGGACATTGTCTCTTCGGTGACAGAGAAAGTCTAGGCAATGGTATTATGCTCGAAGCTCAGTTCTATAGCGGTTCCTTGGCTTTTATCTATTCTTCAACCAACATCTGGTCCCTTGATTCCCTCGATGAGGTGATCAACACAGTTAGCAAGCCAAGCCAGGCCCGTGACGATCCGGGCCCGCGCCGAGGTGGGATCTAGAACGTGCGATCCAAAAATTCCACGCCTCTCTCTTTTGGCGCGCACTAAGGCTGCCTAGGGGAGTTGGGAGATGAGAAGGTTTTCATGGTGCCTGGGTAGCGTGGAAGTCTATTAACGGTAAGGCGTTTTCGCGCCATGTGTCAAAAGAGAGGGTAGGGGACTAATTATGAATAGGTACTGTGATATGTTTGTTTCGAAATGGTATGATAGTTGTTTTGGGAAAAGGGGGGAGGGTCTTATTGCTGTGATGGTTCTGAGAAACAATGGGGAGATGCGAAGTACATTAGTTCATATAGCGTGTACTCATACGGAGTAGTAGTGGGCCCGATTGTGGTGATCGATCTGAAAACCCTGATTTTCATCTCCTCTTTTTTATCAAGTTAAATGCCTGGATTTCTTTTCCTTGTACTATTTAAAGTGCTGTTTTCTTCTTTTGCTGCATTTACTGCCTTGATTTTTCTGGGCGCATTGCTTTAATTTTGACGTCAAGATTGGTAACCAACCAGATTGCATTGCATGCATGGAGCAAGTATCATGAAAGCACTGTGTTGTTACTCCAATCAGAACGCTGGAATTTTGTAACGACTTTCCAAGGACATGTAAAAAATTAATATAAAAAAAAGCCATGAGCAGGATGACAGGACTTCGAGTGTTTCAAACAATGGGTATATTTTTGGCATGATGCGCGCGTGCGAGACAAACGCCAGCAGGGCTTGGGAATACCGGAACCTACTCCGTACGGCATAGTTCAAGGCGAAGATATCCAACACAACTGGCAGCGAAGGAGCCGGTCCATATTTTGCTAAAGAGGACAGGAGACGGAAAACAAAAGACAGAAGATAGAGCCTTTTCGGCGCTACCAAGATAGGCTGACGCAGGCGCTGCCGAAGAGGTGTCCAATCGTGCGGATAGCTTGGGCTTGTGCCCGCTGATGACACGAGCTGAAGTCAGAGTCATGGATATGAATAGCAGTACTCCGTAGAGAGGAGTGGAAGTACGCAAATTGTGGCCGGATCTACTTCGTAATTAAGGGGAGAGATGCACAACAGAGAAAATAATCAGATCATAAACGGAGAGTTTGCGAACGATTGGTGGATTAGCAGGATTGCCAGGTACGGAGTACTGTAATATCATTCTCTCGTATTTGCTTCGTCACCCCAGTCAGCATCTTCTACCACATACTAGTATCTATTCAGCCTTATGATCGGCCGGCTGTCGGTCGGTATATCTGTCGAATGTATGTATGTACTCAGTAGGGTTAGAGGGGGCCGTATGCGCGCACATTCGCACTCGCACGAGACTAATCCGGCAGAGAAGACTCGAGCCACACTCGTACCCATTCTTTCTGTTCCAACCGAGTGCGCGTGAGGCCTTGCTGGGCTTTGTGACGTGCGTGTTGTGTGTGTGCCTGTTCTGATTAGCGAGAGCCCTGTGAGGGGGGGTTTTCCTCCGGAGTGCTTGTGAGAGAGACCCCGGGGCGCTGGCAGATGTCTGGCAGTTTGGGGAAAAACGTGCAGGGTATATGGTATGGATGTGAATGTCTGCGAGCATTCGTTTATGGAGCAAGGAATACCAGCAACTCCATCTTGAAATGGGGCTTGATGCATGAAATGGGAGCGGTGAACGAGGCCAATTATGCTAGGGACATCCCGGCATCTTCCTTCGTACGAGTAAGTTTGATGCAGGCGGTTATTATCGTCTCTGCCCTAAGAGCGTTGTCTCTAGGGGATTTGGGGGGTGATATGAAATGCCAGGGAAAATACGGCGATAGTACTCCGTAGTAGTATGTACTTCGTACGAAGTATTTATTCCGTAGGAACCTGCAATTTCGGTGATTTTTTAGTATTTAGTTATTAGTAAACGGGCGGATAGCGGAGAGCAGAGGGAGAAATGATTAATATAGGGAAGACGAGTCTCAGAGTCTGATGAGTCTGGAGGTGTTTCGCTAGATTTGCGCCTGCGTGTCATTTTATGGACGGGGAAGGCACAACATAACTAGGCACTACGACTCCATAGGAGTACTTCGTACTTCGCACAGTAACAGAAAAGCATGAAACGCAGCTGATTTCTTTTTGGATACTGCAAAAGGCCGAACCGAGAAAAACAATTAGCAACAAGAATATGATATGCATGATTTGATGCATATAACAAGATGAAGTGGTCGGTTACACAGGAAATGAAAAGGAAAGGAAAAAAAAAATCACAGTAGGTCTAGGGTAGTAGTGTATTCTTTGAGATCAGAGCCCATCCACAGAGTACGAAGTATTAGTATTGCGACGTCTTGAAGGGTGAGAATACCATCCTGTGCGCCAGAGCATCTACTTCGTATATACTCCAACCAGTAAACAGGTTGAAGAAATCGTACCCTCGTCTGGTAGGTTAGTACTAATGCAGCTAATAAGCCGATCGCTGCAACATCGAGCTTCGGCTTGACCGTCCGTCCTCCCCCATGATGCCACGATGCTGCATGGCGCTACGGGGTTCAAGGAAATAAGCCTATGAGAGGGGAAAAAAGGCAGACGTGAGAAAATGGGGCCCAACCCACGCGCCGCCTGGATGGGCCGCACACCACCACCATTACAAATGCATGTAGTACATCCATCGCAGCAGCAGCAGCAGCAGCAGCAAGGCACAGCTGGAGTGGTGGTGATTCTGGTACCTGCAGGGAAAAGGAAACCGGTCTTGTGAGACCTGATGTCTTGGTACCTCTACTAGGCGATTCCCTCACTGGAAGAGAAAAAGAGTCCACCTTTTTTTTTTCCACCTCTCTGTTTTGGTCGGATAGACATGACCACCCATGGGACTTTCTGCGAGAAACATCTCTTGAACTCCAAAACGCTTAAAGGCGTAGAATGACGAACCTGCATGCATATCCACTGGAGGGCCTGGATATGCTGATGTGCTGCGCTGCGCTGCAAGCAGGGCTCCTCTGCTGGCGGGCTCCCAGAGCTTGAGCTGCCAAAGAGGGGAGATGTTATGGATCAACAAACGGGAGCTAATGAACGCACAGACGACTCTTCGACACCTTTTTTTGCGCCGAGTCTCTTCAGAGGCCACCCGTTGTAAAACAAACATTGCTTTCTTCAGCGGCAGACAGGATTGAAATGCAACATGGGCTTAACTACTCCGTACTCCGTACCTTGTTCTATACGAGTCGTTCTGGACATTAGCTAATGCTGATGACATCTCTGCGCCTCGCAGTCACCAATGTCTGCGATCTGACAGAGCCATGGTAGCATTGTCTTCCATTTCGGTTCCGCCATCTGCATATTCTGCCAGGGGTTGGCTGGCTGCTTGGCTGCATTGTCCAGGTAGCAGTACTACCGCCACGTACGAAGGACTGCATCATGTACTTCGTACATTGCATACCGAGATCTACCGTTTATGACGGTGCATCGCCAACGTTTCTTGGCAGGCTGTTGTGTAACAGTGGTGGGCCTTGCTGGAAACTCGTGCTGCTGTGGTGGTGCAGAGCCAAAACTGGCCAACCGACGGGACTTCGGCCGGTACTTGATTGATGCTGATCCAGGACTTGAAACCTCCAGGATGCAAGCCCTACATGGGCCATTGTGTCGATCACGCCGTCTTTGTGATCGAAGATTCCGTTGTCAACTGTTTGAAATGGCTGCCTGGAAATGAACTTATCAGCTTATCTGCTGCGAGTGCAAACACTTCAACCTCTATCCATCCACACTGGAACCTGCCTGATCTGTGTGCAGTGTGCAGTGTGCAGTGTGCAGTGCGCGCGCGTGGCGGCGGCCATGAGAGAGCACTCACTTCTCGCACCGTCCCGTCTCGGGGGACCAGATAGCTAAAATCGGGCTGCGATGAATAGCCCGTCGCCTTGCCGTATCGACAATGGGCATACGGGTGTGGTGGTGTCTTTCTAGTGGAAACAAGTCAAGGCCATACTGCCGTCTCTCTAATACACACACGAACCCGCTTTATTCGGGATAGGACTGCAACGTCTGGGAGATATCTCCGAGGCACTCAACATTGTTCACGTGGAGGAGCTGTTCGCGAACCTCGATTGCTCCTAGTACGAGTATTAGTGCTAGTACTCGGTACTTACCTAGGTGAGATGAGCTCGGGAAAAAAGGACAGTACGAAGTAGTAGTATAACGAAAATGCAGATAATCGCGCACAGGCAAACGAAGCTCCGCAAAACAGGTTATGATAAATGAAGGCACATACACACTCGAAGCGGTTGCATGGCAAAAGTGTGCTTCCACCACCCATCACAAAGCTTAGGAACGTGTTGGTGGCTGAGTGCTCACGCAAGGGGAAGCTGGTTTAATCAAATGAGAGCTCTAAGGCTCTAGGAGAGAGCTCCCTGGGGGTTGGGGGTGATATCATGGAGCCGTCTAGTTGATATGCCACGGAGAATGCATATCCCCCCACAGGTTGAAAAATGTGTTAGGTCAATGCACAATAAATAAAGGGCATGTCCGTACATCGTTCCGCGTTTTTTTATTTTACTATTTCCTTTCAACACGATGCTCAGTTCATGGCTGGTTTTGTTTGTTGGTTACACGATGTACGTGTAATTCTGCCCCACGGGAGCATTACGGGCCTAAAACCCACTTTTAGGAAATCACCGACGTGCTGAAAGGCCCTGCAGCATGTGTCTTCAGGTGAGGGGCAAAAAAAAATAACTTTTGCAGGGGAAAAACTTAGATGTTCTCAATCTCTTGGTGAAGAAAAAAAAGGGGACGAAGCTGTGTAACGCCAATCTTTCTTTGCATGGCGCTCGCCAAATGGCGCCTTTCGCTTATGAAGAAGCGTTCATCTGGCTCGAACAATGCCTACCTAGTACCTCACTAAAGAGAAGGTTACTCCAAAGCACCGAGTAGTAGTGTACTTCGTATGGAGTACGAAGTACTCCGTGGTCAGTACTCGTAGTATCTACTCGTAGGTATCCTCTCACGGTTAAATGTGACCCCATGCCAAAAGGTGTGTGGTGGCGTCAGGCCAGACTGGGACGAATTGGTATCGATGGGATGGATCAGGTGCTAAGATAAAATGCCCGTGCCGCCCTGGCCCCCATCATCTGACGGACTAAGTCGAGCCCTGCTCTCTGGTTGAGTCGTGTACGAAGTAGGACTCTTACTCGTACGAGTAGGAGCCTTTCAACTACTAGTTTCATCCCTTGGATAGACAGCGGCGTTCCTCTTCCGAGGAAATCGAACAGAGATTGAAAACATCGGAATCAAGGGTAGGCAAGAGAGGACATGCATACGGAGTAGCTCAGCCAGCGTCTTGGGCCCTCCTCTATTTCCCAGTCCGTACTCGTAGATAGGGAAAATAGAGGGAAGCGGAAGCTGCCCAGCGTGGCAAGCTAATGCACCCACCTGGGACTACTAAACAGCCAGCCGTTTCGTCAGACGGTATTGTCGTGGGGGAGGACAGGCATTGCTAGTGGTTGTTGGCCTGCCCATGTCATCCCAGCTGCAAGAAGTGGCTGAGACTTCCGTTTGTGGTACACCAGAATCTGGTGTTGCTGCTGTCGAGGTATGGTTGAGGCTGATGGCTGATGGCCGTGATGGAGGGTGCCTGTCCAGAGAAAGGGACAGACGACCTATCCACGTCTCCCATGGGGTTTAACGTCCAGTGTCTCAGCAGCGTTGATGGGTCTTCCAGAATGGCCTTTGACAAGCGCTCTGATGCGTTCAAGCCCTTCAAGGGGGCCGCCAAATGAGCTAGCATCCATGTGGGCGCTAGACATGGGTGATCCCAGATCGGCGGCCGTAATGGACGTCCTGGGCGTTCGAGTGCCGTCTCTTGCCCTCGAGACTGGCGGCCGTTGTTCTCACCAGCGCTACAGAGCAGTGCGTTGTGTTTCATTTCAATGGCTGTTGTAGGTGCTGCAGGTGAGGGGAGGCCATGGGCCATGAGTAATGTACGAGTAGAGGTGAGATTCTCCTGGGGACCTCGGGAGCCATGTCAGTGAGGCATCTACGAGTACCTATTATTGTATGGTTGATGCAAAGTGAGATGGATGCGAACAACAAAGACCCTTGGTGGCTCTTTGTCTTGCTGGCTGGTGTATACTCATACTCGTACTTGTAGTAATTGCACGCGAGAGTCTCGGCAGAAGATACATAGAGCGAACGCATCCTTGGATCCGGCTCCCGCGCAGCCGCTCCACAAACAGGGCAGAATACATACAGCAGAACACGTCCAATGACTTCGGGTCGTACAATGCGCCGAGTCGGCTCTGGTTCGTCACACATGCTAATTTTATCATTGGACTTTTCCCCCTCTTCCCTCCCCATCCCTTCGTCACCAGCATTCAACACCCACGAGTGTTTTGTTTCTCTGCCCGCGACAAAACATGGCCTACGCACCCATTGTACAGAGTACGGAGAACTAACTTTACTGGCTGCGCTAACAGCACGACTAGCTCATTGCCTGCAGCTCCCAGCAGGCTGCCCCCGGGCCGTCATCCATCCAGTCCAGCAACCGACCATGTTGCCCAGCGGTTTCCCACTATCAGGGCTGCACGTTAAAAGTGCATTTGAACGGTTAGTGAGAAACACAGAGAGTACTAGTCGCCATCTGGCCAGGGATGGAGAGCCCGCAAACCCTCACCCCCTGGCAAGGCCCCTCCAGCCAGCGAGCATCATCCATCCCTCTTCTGCTCTTCTTCCCAAGCCAAGCCCTGCAAGTCCTCAAGTTCTGCAAGCCGATCCACGAGCGCGCCGAGTGTGTCCCGCCAGGGCTTCAGGGACGTCGAAGATCCACCGCCAGTGGCCAATCCCACGGTCCATCCCCGTCATGGGCTGCTCTCTTCTCTCCCGCCCGTTTCGACGTCCATATCAGATGGACAACTGAGAGGACGTACGGAGTAGTAGTAGTAGTAGTAGCTCTGCAATGGAGGTGGTTGCGTGTAATCTGTACAGACACAAACGAAATCCCAACATAGACAGTAGTCGTGCTTCGGATCGCACTGTCAGATACTGAACGGAGGGCTAAATATGGTTTCTGTCATTTTACATAGCACTTCAGAGTTTACACATGCGCCTCTAGATCCTCTTCGTCCACTGGGTTCCTTTTCGGTGGCGTATATATTAACGAGATACCTCCCAGGGCCATCTTTCTTTCTCTTTTGTCATTTTCATCTAAATGTACTTTGCAACTAGGTTGTGATATATTCTAGTTGTGCCCACCATTCTCCATCTTCCTTCCTCACTACAATTAGTGCATCGCCATTGTCCGACTTGACACGGCAGCATTCAATCATTCGGTTATCTACCAACACTAGGAACAGCAGAGTCATAACCGTCGCCATCAGAATCACCATCTGCACCAACCATCTACTTCTGGTCAGGTGCAGCATCGCTGTCGGTTGTGGTGCTTCACAAGAGCGTCTTGCTTGGAGGCATCAACCGACCTGGAGGCTGTACAGGTACGTACCTTTTTTTCAGTGGTAGCCCAGTGGTGGTCTGGCGGTGTTTCAGCCAACCACCAAACGGGGCAACAGAATTAGGCTCTCCTCTGTCGACCCCCCCCCCCCCCCCCCAAAATCCTGGAACCTGAAAGGGCCCCCCCCCAGAAGTAATCCGTCTTGCCTGTCTCTGTCTCTGTCCGCACCCGCTTTCTCATTTTCCACCATCACCATCACCACCACCCTCCTCCACCTTTGCCGAGTTGTCGCCAGACCGGCTTTGTTTCTCGGAACGACTCTTCTTTTTCATTCTTTTGAGGCGCGGGAACCTCTTCTATTCTTCCTTCGATTTTCTATCCGAATTCGAAATATCCCTCCTGGGTTACCGCTCACCTCTCCCCCAGACTTCCCTCTCCATCTCGCTGCCCTCTGACGACTTTCCGCTGCTTGACGGGAAACCTGCCTCGACACCACAGCAACCAAACACCGTCTCCGTGCCAGCCCCCTATCGCTGACGCCGTTCCGACACAGCATCGACGATACTCACTGTGATTCTTCACTTCCTGGATCCCTTTGACGTCCACTCCGCAGTCCGATCGCTGGCGACACGAATACCCTGACTTGACAGTCGTTCATCTCACCAGTGCACGATCGAGGTCCGCGAGGCTGCTCTTCTCGTTACGACCGACTCACTTGCGCCTCGCATCCCGCCGACGCGCTATCGCACACGCCACGATATTGCTCGCCCTGAAGTGCTTGTCCAACTTGAGTCTCTCCCGCACGACACCCCGGTTCTCGCTCAGGTGCACTCCGCCGACCATTTTATGGACAGTGTTGGGGGCCACTAGGCACCTTGCAGTACATTTGACGGCTACTTGCCTTTTTGTCAAAGAGACAGCCGATAACCTACAGGGTACCCGCCCCGTTCATCCGCCCGGCCGCCTCTCTTGTGTGCACGACATTTCGGAGGCTTCTTTTCTTCCAGACGCCTACGACCAGAGTGTCCGCCCTGAGTTAAATTGCTCCCCTGCGACGGCTGCCAACCTCAATCCTACGTGTTGGTTTGGCAATTGATCACAACCAATCTGGGACTTGTTCGTCACGGATTCCAGCGGCCATGGCCGCCAACATGCAGCACATGGCTGGGGCAGGCCAAATGATGCCCCAGCAGCTGCGAAAGCCCATGGCTACTTCCCACATACAGCAGCTCGTTTTTCAGAACCTGTCGCAGAATATGCCACCCAATGGCCTTTCATGGCAATCAAACGTCCCCCTCAGTGACCGAATGGGCAAGACCCTAGATCTGTACGTGCAATCCCATCTTCGCATCCCCTCTCGTGACACCTGGATTCTCAACTGACTTTGAACCTAGAATTTCAAATATCACCCTGGCCATGGGCAACATCGACTATGGACGGGCGACAGAGTTCGGGCTCAATTTTGAGCGTGAGGTGTTCCACAAGTCGCAGAGCAAGGTACGTTTGCTTTTCTCCTGTGATTCACTGCGATCTTCCCACTCACACCTTTTTTAGGAAGCATATGATCAAGCCATGGCAAATAAGACATTGGACTTTTTCAAGAAGCGACAACAAAACGAGCCTAACATACAGAACGCGCTAAACGCCAACGCCCAGATGCAAGCTGCTCACGCGCAAGCTCAAGCCCAGGCCTTGATGCAGGCTCAGATGGGTCGAGGTGGTGGCCAAAACCCTCAAAGTTTCCAGCACATCCAGCATCCCATGCAAACGCCGCAGATTCCCCAGCAACAGCAGCCGGAACAACCGCAACAGGCACAGCAGCTCCTGCTCCAGCAACAACAACAACAAATGGCCATGGGCATGGGTAATCAGGCAGGTCGTGGAATGGGACCAAACCCTCAGGCAATGGGAATGCCGGGCGGTCCTAACAGACCTATGCTCAATGAGATGGCGAGGCTGACCCAGACTGATAAGAACAAGGTCATGGAACTTGCCTCCAAAATGATGGCCCAGACCACAGACCAGCAAAAGGCTGGGACGCGAATGCTTTTGCAGTCGAAGCTAACCGCGCAACAGTTGGCTGAGTTCCAGGCACAAGGGAGAGATCCCCTTGTGTGGTGGTTCCAAAATCAGGCTTTCCAGACTCTTAAGCAGACGTCAATAAACCGATTCCAGCAGACAGGCGGACCTCCCAACCAGAATAACACACAGGCTGCCATGATGCAGCAGCAGCACAGCCAACAGTCTCTCCAGCAGCGACAGGGTATGATGAATGGTGCTCAGGCAGCGGGCCCCACACCCGACTTTGCGCAGTTTAATCCAAATATGGAGAGCATCAAAGACCAGCAGCTGAACGGACTAATGGCTCAGCAAGCAGGCCTGATGGTTGTGCCAGTTAGTAATGGTGCCGCTAGGAATGCTACACCACAGCCTGCGAACCAGAATATTCCCAACCAGCAAGTGCAAAACCAGACTCCCCGGGCAGCTCAACAACAGCAACAGCAAGCGAAGATCAACCAGGCTGCTCAGCAGTCCCAGGCTCAGCTGCAAGCCCAAGCGCAGATGAAACAGATGCAGAGTCAACAGCAAATGGCCGGTGGCATCCCCACGTCGCAGAGTCCTGGTATGAACACTTTAAACACACCGGTTTCAAGGCCATCCGGAAACATGAATCCGATGGGAGCACAGGGCATGGCACAGGGTGGCATTCAGTTCGGTGACCAACGGTTCAACCAGGGCATTCAAAGACCGAACAACCAAGTATTCAACAACATGCTTGCCAACATGACACCGGAGCAGAGGCAGACTATCAACGGCCTTCCGCCAGACAAGCTTAATGAAGTCATGCGGAGATGGCAGAGCCAGCGCCAGGAACAGATGGCCATGAATGGCAGCCAGATGATGCCCAATCAGATGGCCAACCGTCCACAGAATCAGTTTGGCCAGATGGCGGCCAACATGGCTGGTGCCCCGGGTCCTCAGGGTATGCCACAGCCTAACCCCACTGGAGCAGGCAACCCGCAGCAACCGATGCAAATGGGTCGTATGCCTGTTCAGAACAACTTCCAGCAACTGATGGACTCTATGGAACTTCCCGCTAATGTCGTTGGCCAAATTGGTCAGTTGCCTTTGGAGGTGAAGAAGTGGAAGGATCTAAAACAGTGGATCAACCAGAACAATGCTCTTCCGCCCAATGTCCGCAGTCAGCTCGCCACGATTCAGCAGAAGCAATTCCAGATGGCTATGCAACATAGACGGGCATCTATGCCACAACAGGCTGCTCAGAATCCAAACATGAACCCTGCGATGGCAACGGCGCCTCCGGGCAGCCAGATGCCCAACCAACAACAGCCAGGTGTACAGCGACCTATGGGCAACATACCGCCCCAATTCCTCCAGGTCAGCCCTCAAGAGATGATGCATATCCGTGCTCAAAAACCAAGCCTGGCAAATGTACCCGATGAACACCTTCGACAGATGATTTTGCAGATGAAGAGGAATACCTGGCAGGCGCAACAGCTCCCCCCGCAACAGCAACAGCAGCTGAGGGCACAACAACAAGCTCAGGCCGCGCAACTTGCAGCGCAGAATCAGCAGCAGCCTGGACTGAATCCAATGGCTGGCACTCAAGGACCCGTGCAGCTTCAGCAACCCCCGCAGCCGAATCGTACTCCCCAACCACAGGCGCAGCCGGCACCAAATGCCATGGGCCAAACGGCTATCATGCAAGTGGGCGGTCAGAAACAGCAGCCCAACACAACTCCGGATCAGAACCAGGCACGCAATAACCGACCTCAACCCCCCAAGAATCTCAAGCGCCCCAATCCGGATGATGCGACTGATGTTGTGAGCGCAAAACCTGCTGGTCCTGCCCCACGACCGGCATCACAGCCAAATCAGCAACCTCAACAGCAACAGGCGCAGCAGAAGCCGACTCCTCAGTTCCCGCCACAGCTTACACCTCAACAAGAAGCCGCCTTAACTCCCGAACAACGAGCCCGATACGAACAGATGAAGATGCAGCAGTTTAATAAGACCCTCCCGGGAGCCGGGTCAGAAGCGCTGAACCGTCTCAAGATGATCGGTCAAGAGGAGCAGAAGCAGTTTGCCCAGGAAATTATGCCTGATGTTCCGATGCCCCCTCAGGAGCTTGCAGAGACTGGAGCCAAGTTGAAGAAGATGGTCGTAGACATGAGCAAGGTCGGACGTGGACTGAGCAGGTGGTACGCCCTTACTAGAGACGATGCGCGTGCCAGGATGTTTTTCAGAACAGTAAGCATAACTTATCCCTTTCTTTTTGCTCGATCAGATTATGCTAACATTATGTAGCGACTGCGCCTTATCCGACAATTTGTTGATGGAGAGTCAATGAGTGTTCTCAAAGATACCTTCAGCATTCGGTCATCAGAACTTGATCAGACGCGCGGCATGCTCGAGAGTATGGTAAAAGACCTAGCCATGTTCGGCCGCAACATGGTGAAGCCAGGCGGACAAGTGCAGCAGCAACAGCAGCAGCAGCAACAACAACAGAGCACACCACAGGCCCAGGTAGCTCAGATAACACAGCAACAGCCACAACCACAGCAAAAGCCTCAAACGGCCCAGCCGGCTCCTTTGAACGCTGCTAACCTCGAGAAGAACACACAGGCGCTCAACAAGATGAACCAACAGAAAGCAACGGCTAAAGCGAACCAGGTGCCTCCGGCACCAACCACAACGCAGCCGCCTTTCCCTTTCGGAGCAACGTCACCTCACGGTAACCCCAGCTATGCAGGCAAACAGAAGGATATCAACTTGCAGCTACCCCCTGCCCGTAAGAAGCAGAAGGTTACAGGCCAATCGTCCGGCCAGACGCCGCAAGCAGCCACTCCCTCGCCACAGATTAGCAAGAACGGCTCACCGGATATGCGACGCGTACAAGCACCGCCAAAGCCTGTTTTCGTTTGCACCGAGTCTGATTGTGACATGTCAACCATTGGCTTCCCTAACGAACAAGCTCTTCAGAATCATGTGGTGGAAGAGCACACCAAGCCCAAGGAGGACCCGATCAAGTTTGTGCAAGAGAACCTTGCCCTGGCTCTGGGCCTGGAGCCTGACGGCACTGTCAAGAAGGATCAGAGGCTTAGCGAAGTTGCACCAGCCATGAGTGTGTCGACGTCGAAACAAGGTCTGACCCCTGGAAACCTCGGTGGTACACCAATGTCGCTGGATGGTACAGCCATGAAGAGATCGGGAAGCGCCATGAATAAGACCCAGGACGGAAAGTCTGGTCTCAAGACAGATGCCACGCCGAAGGCAGGAGACGGAAAGCAGATGGAAGTTGTCACAACGATGGCCCCCGCGGACCCCTGGGCTAGTTCTACAATTGACCCTCAGACGTTGCTTCAGAATCTGGGCTTCGAGAATGGGCTGCCGAACATTGTTGCTGAGGCGAACATGTACAGATCATTCACACCAAAAGACACACCGGGATCAAGCAAAGACAGTGGGTCTAGCGAGCCAAATAGCGACATCTCTGAGAGTGCTGCACTCGACATTGATATGAACTGGCAACATGTCGACACTGATCTCCTCCTGGACTTCACTCATGCCAGCCTAGAGAATAACGGTCTGGCGTCGCTGGAGGGAGCCAATGGGACTCTTGACCCGACTCTTCTCCTAGACACATCTGGCGTCGCACCAGACTGGGACGACCTTCATACTGATTTCTCGAAGCCATTTCAATTCGATACCAGATTCTACTCCATGGACACTAGTTGAAGGAAGAGAAAGAGAAGATGAAGACTTTCGATGGCTATGAATTTTGTTGTCTTTTTTTTTCGAATGCAGACCGTATTTGCGAATGGCTAAAGGCACGAGCAAGTGTGGCAAAGGGGTTGTTATTCTTGTTTTTTCTTTCACCCTTTTCGCTTTTTGTTTGGAGCAAAGGTCCCAGGATATATACCCAACTTTACGACACGACGGATGGGAAAGCGATTGTTTATTGGACAGAGCTGGAGAGGATATTAAAAAAAAAACTCGGAGCTAGGACGTCCTGGTGGATGGATGGATGGAAGAAGGGCTAGCGCTGGCGTTGAGGATGGGCTGAGCAGCAACGGATGTCACGGAGTGGAAACTGGTGAAGGTGCTTTGTGTTGCTTTTCTTTTCACGAACGGAACGTGGTGAACATTGCTGTACAGGTGGACAATACCCGTTGCCGATAATCCAGGTCTGGGGAGGGAGGGTGTGGCGATTCAGAGTCTTTTTGGTATTTTAGAGTTGACCGATTGGTCCTGTATTGCATTGTTACGGTCGTCAAGGAACACAAGAATTGAAGTTTTATGTAGTAATTCAGCTATCTCTGGGACGCCTGCCTAGCTAGCAGCATTCCATGATTGATGAGATGCAGTTAGAGAAAAACATGATTTGGATCACAATTCAGACAAGACTTTGTCGTGACTCGTGCCTATTGTTTTGTTTTATGATGTTTTGTTTTGTCTTCTTTAGCGGGGACATTCCGCCGTCTCCGGATTCCGGAAGGACCCTGACAATGCGAATATTCCCCAGTCCACGGGAGAGCTAAGCCTAGTAGGGAATGGGAGGGATCCGCCAACACGGTTCGTGACGAAGAAACGCGGCGCACAACAGAAAGCTATCGGGGCTAAGCCAGAAGAGGAAATCTGTAAATAGAAAGGCCTGGGAAACGGTGCGCGTGGGTTTGGTGTGCTGCGTTGTGGGGCTTTTACGACTAGTAGTTGTACTTTGTAGTACTCCGTACGTAGTACTACTAGGTAGTAGTGATACTACTTTCTTGGAGTTTTGTGTCTTTTTGTAATCCATTGATTGTTGAGTGTCCTTTGAGAGATTTATTCGGGGCTTTATTTTATTTTATATAGTAGTATATCTTTTCTGCAAAGAAGGACAGAGGACGTGGGAAGAGCGAATATCGCGAACGGCGTCGTTGGCGGACTTGCGAGTTATAGTGTGGGCATATCGATTGTGAGAACCAGCCTCCCCTCTCTCACTCTCTCTCTCTCTCTCATTATCTCTCCCCCCAGCTTCGCGATTTACAACACGCCGCCACACATCTACTACAAACATATTACTGCCACCAAATTCCCCCTCCTGGCGGCGCGGGGGGTTTTTCATTCTTCCCACTACTACTTCTACGCAGAGCAGCCCATGGATACTGTTTCCTCATCGCCAATTAAGCGACGCGCCGCGCTGGCTGCTCTCGACGCGAACGCGATGCCTACGATGATGAGTTCGCCCATGGGCAGCAACAAGCTGATGCTGACGCCCTCGGCTCTGCTGCGGAGCAGTCCTCTGAAGGACACGCCGGTGGGGAGGAAGCGAGCTGCGGAGGACGATGGGAGTCCGATTGCGAAGAAGACGTGTGTCGATGTGGTAGGTCCTTGACTTTTCTTGCTTGTCGCTTGCTGTTCTTGTTGCTGTGTGCAATCAACGCATTGGCTAATGATGCTGGCATGGTAGCAATCAACGCGGTCAAGGTCCCAGAGTCCGGATGCGAGCTCGATGTTTGATTCTTCCACGGGGGACGCCTCGTGGGCGACGACAGCGACGGAGCCAGATCTCGTGGGGAGGATACCCGTGACAAGGCCGCGAGCATTGACGAGGGAGCAAGCAAGAGAAGTACTAAGGCCCCCCAATCACTATACATATACATGATTCATCTCGTTCTTGAAACTAACACAACCGTTGTTACAGAAAGCTGAAATCCTCCGTCTCCGCCTCGGCCTCGCAAGCTACAAAGTCCGCACCGGACAAACCACCATCCCCCTCTCCGAACTCCAGCGCAAACCTCTCCCTCCTCGCCGTATGCACGCGCGCATTCACAGTGTTGATTCTACGCGCGTGCAGCTGCCTACTCCACAACGCCACCACCATCCTCACCAGTCATCACAGGAGTCCGTCGAAACGAATGCGAATACGGCTACGAGCGAGGAGCCGGAGAATGGGGAGAGTGATGTGGAGAGGACTCGGGGCTTGATACCTGCTGCTGCGGCTGCTGTGGCGGCTGCTGGGATGTTGCAGCCGAGTCCGTTATTACAAGATGGTGGAGGAGTGTTGATGGCGGGACGGGCGGCGGGTGGACGGTTAGGGCTAAGACGATTGGATGGTTAACGATATCTCTGCAATGTAGCAGGAGATGAGATGATATACTATACGGAGCAAAGGGAACGACGTATAGGCTCTACTATAGACCACTACAGGTGGTCATGATGGATGGATGAGCTTTTTTGTCCAGGATTGACTCCATGGATGTACGATTAGAGTGTATTCTAGTCGCCTGTTGTATCACTAGTAATGAATGACAACTTTACTCAATAATAGAATCTGGTTATTCTACCTTTCTGCACGCGTTGGCCATGTTCAGCGTCAGCCGATCGTGACTTGCTTGCTATATTCATGTTTCATCTGTACCCATCAGTTCCAATCCAAACCCGACCTGAAATTCCCCTCAACGCCGTCATAGTTTCCGTTCCATCCATCTCTTAATCAACCAAAATCCTGGGCTCAATCTGGCCATAGCTCTCGAAAAACTGATCAAATAGCTTCACGGCGTGCTCCACGTCAGCCGTTCCGCCCGTCTCGCGAATGCTGTGCATGCTAAGCTGCGGGTTGCCCAGATCGAGCGTGCGCATGCCCAGCTTGGCCGCCAGGCCGGGGCCAATGGTGCTGCCGCAGGGTGAGTCGTTGCGGACGACGAAGAGCTGCAGCGGTACACCAGCGTTGCGAGCACACTCCTGCAGGAGCACGATACCAGGGGAGTTGGTTGCGTAGCGCTGGTTGGCGTTGACCTTGATGACGGTGCCGCCGTTGATGGCTGGCTGGTGAGACGCCTCGTACTTGCCAGCGTAGTTGGGGTGCACGGCGTGTGCCATGTCGGCAGAGACGAGGAACGAGCGCGACAGTGTCTGCTCATAGGCCGTCGACTCCTCGCCGTCATGGTGGACCTGCTCGTAGCTTGCATCACTAGCAGTGTCGCGGTTCCCGGGGAGGGCCGACAAGCGGCGGAGCACCGCAGGCAGCAAGTTGGAGTGCGCACCCTGGGCAGACTCGGAGCCAATCTCCTCGTGGTCGAAGCAGACGGTCAGGCGGATGGTTGAGTCGTTATCGAGGGCGTCGCTCTCCTTGACGGACGAGATAAGGCCCATGACGGAACAATAGGTCATGCCAATGTTGTCCAGACGGGGCGAGAAGATGAACTCATCGTTGATGCCTCCGATGCATGACTTCTGGGTATCATAGAGAGTGAGCTCAAAGTCAACAATGGCCGAAACATCGGCACCCAGTTGAGTTGCGACGATATCGAGCACAGCTGGGTGGTGGCGTGTCGTCATCTTCTCGAGGGGCTTAAAGTCTTCGTCGTCCTCGGCGTCATCCTTGACCTCCAGGTCCTTGACGCCCTTGTTCAGCTCCGCGGCAGCAAGGCCAGCAATGGGGAACAGCTCGATCTCCTTGTTGGGGTCGAAGTTGGTCTGCCTGTGCAAATGAATAGCCAGCGTTGGGATCCGCAACAGTGGCTTGTCAATCTTGACCAGCTTCTGAACAATGTTGTCGCCCTCGCGGACCAACACCCTGCCAGCAATGCTCAGGTCGCGATCGAACCACGAGTGCCAGATGCCGCCGCCGTATGTCTCAACGCCCACTTGCAGGTAGCCGACGTTGTTCTTCTTGGAAACGGGCTTGATTCGCAGGCAGGGGGAGTCAGTGTGGGCGCCGACGATGGCAACGGGGTTACCGGGACGCCACTTGCGGCCGATAGTAAAGGCAACAATGGAGGAGCCATTTCGGGTGAGGTAGTATTTGCCGCCAGGGTGGAGGATCGATGCCCAAGAGTCTCGTTCGCGGATGAGGGTGAAGCCAGCTTCCTCGAAGCGGGCGGCGGCAGATTGGACGGCGTGGTAGGCTGTGTGTATGCAACAAGAGAAGACATGTCAGCAACATCTGCCCAGTGCAGAACCACCTAGAGATAGGCCCAAACGACGCTGGCTGCAGGGACACATACGAGTGGGAGAGGCGTTGACAAAGTCAATAAAGTCGAGTGCGGCCTGCGGGGGAGCCATGGTGGAGGTCGTAGTAGAAAACGGACGGGCTATAGAAGCTGATCTGATTCTGAACAGAGACTGGATTGCTGTCCTCGGCCGTCTTGTTACGGGACGGATCATGCAGACAATGGGCACGTTTGTGAGAAGATGAAGAGGGGGACAGTGAGGGAGCATCGAGTGCGGAGAAGCAAATAGTATTGGGGTTTGGCGGGACGAACTTTTGGACGGAACCTGAAGCTCCCCATTCCGGAGTACAGCGGCTTAAGGCGGGGCCGCCACGCCGATCAGGCGCTGATGCCCCGCATTCAATGCTGAGATGACTTCTATGTCTTCTGATAGTTGATAGTGAATCTAATATTAGTGATTAAGAAATGTCTATTCCTCCTCTATTGTCTAACTAACATTAGGTATACAAGTTGATAAGACCCTCTGTTTCCATCTTTCCCAGGTAATACCATAAGAGATTCCATCCGTTGTCCAAAAGAACGCCTACTTCTCCTGTCGAGGCCGGCTGCTCGTGCCACCCTCAGCGTCATCGAAAGACTTTTGCCGAGCCGGCTCACGGTTAAAGACAAGACCCGGATGACCGAAGCACAGAGCAATCGCCGAAAGCACGATGAAAACTCCCTCGAGAACGATGAACGGAACTTCCTCCCGGATCAATGTACCAGTATAACCATCCTTGAGCTCAGCAACACGGTAGGCACATCGTGCCAGGATGAGGACTGTTGAGATAATCAGTCCAATGAAGAACGCCCTCAACCGCCAGCTGAATCCAGAGGAGCGACCGGAGAGGAGATATCGGATCATGTAGTCAGCGAATGCGACGACGAACGCCGTCAGGACGACAACTTGTAGTGCCAGACCAGCCATGGATATGTCCACGCCTGTTTGATTGGCTCCAGTGGAATTGGTTGACATGCCACCTCCAGTGCCCTGCAGGATAAGGCAGATAATATCGAGAGGGATGAAGATGTAGTAGAATAGCTGGGGCTTGAAGCGTGACAGATCTGGTGCAAAGTGGATAATGGCCCCGGACAGGGTCACGTAGATGGATGCCGTGAAAAAGACGGGCGCAATGGCCAGGCACACTGTATTGGATAGGTATGTCAGTCAACTCAGTGATTCCCAGGAACCAGAATCTGACTTACCAATCTGGATCATGAATCCGTTGAAGGAAAAGGGGTTATACCAAAGCATGATCCGGCCGATATAGCCAATGATTTCACACATGCAACCTAGGAGCATGCCTACCATGAACCCCCAGCTTTTCCACCGGTAACCAAGGTAGAGATGGATAACACCGATGACACCGAAGAGAGCGATGAAAGTGCTGTTGGCAGCCAGCGAAGGACGGTAGCCATAAATGCTCCATTCCGCACGGCAGGTGTCCAAGTTGCAGGTCGTGTCGGGCCCGAAGAGGATAATACCGGGTGGTAATTCTCGAGACATGGTGAGATGAAAGACGATTGTTGGATCTGAAGATAAGGCGAATGCCTAGTTGATACGGAAGTCGAGAGAGCTCGTCGATGTCCTGTCTATCAGATGGGCCAAGTTGGCTTTCGTCGGTGTGTGTAGACTTTCGCGAATAGGAGAAGCACACTGGCCCTGTGAACAAGAAACTGCTTTGGTGGTGATGCTATCTGGGACATGTTGATGTCGAGGAACCCTTTGACCTTAAATATTCCTTCTATAAGCCAGCCTCGGTCAAATTTCGAAGAAGAAGCTTCCCGGCTAGTTCAAGGCACTCTAAGGAATGTACCCACAGGACGCAAACGTCTTCAGCATTACGCATACGCTTAGCCCTCTCGGATTACATGGCTATTGGCAGGCTGAGGCTGAACAGAAGAGAAAAACACTCCGCGCTCTATTCCGTAGAGCCATAAAACCATCGGTCTCGCATTGTGAGTCAGGAATGATTCGTACTGTCAGTAACTTGAAAGAAAAGAAAAGGACGGCGTCCTTCTTACGGCTAGCGAATGCGAGCAACAAATGAGGTCGATGATGGCGGATTCGAGAAGCCACATTCGAGGCTGAGGCGAAGGCTCTAGCGCCATGAACAAGAGAGTGCGAGCTTCCGCTAAGCCCAGCAAGGCTTAAAACCCACATGTTCGAAGAGGCGGGCCGGTGCTAATCTGCCGAATCTAAAGATTCGGGGCAACTTTCAACTCTCTTGTGGATGCGGTTATTAATGCGATTGTGTAGATTGCGTACGGAGTAGATTAGATTGGCTTCGGTATGGATGGCAACATCAGCCACTCGCTGTGCTGGCATAGGCGTTGACGTGGACTTTTTTGACGCACGAGATAAGCATCTTTTGGCGATGAGTGAAGGGGGTGTCAACGTCACGACCAAGGGGCTATGCATCAATTATTGTTAGAGCTGATAGTATCAGCTGAACGCCAGGATTCTCGACCTTCTCGAATCGCTTGCCATAATGGGCATAACGAGGCCACAAGGCAGATGCTCTCTGCCTATAGATTGCCCAATACTCTGATAACAGAGATGACAGTGTTGTCTGGGTTGCGTATGCCATGGCGTCATCACATGCATCTCATCAGTTTCACATGGTCCTTGAAAAAATATACAAACAGCCTCGTTTGATAACAAGATAACATCTCCAAGTCGGAATATCTCATCACTACGTAAACGTGGCACGGGTACCGGAGACCACTAACTGTTGATCTTTCAAGGAGCGCAGCGCTCCCGGGTGGGTGCCAACCTTCAGATTGCCAAAATCCTTCAAGCTTCGACCACAGTCCCAAATAGAAGAAGGTAGGCTCACACGGTGTATATGACGTCTAATTTAACCTAGTTGCACGCAGCTTTCCTAAAAAAAAGAGTATAGGGTAGCCCCCGAGAGATAGGAAGGGCTGAGGTTGATATGTGCACAGGCCATGGCAGATGGAAGCGTCTCTGAATAACAGATACTGCATTCCGACTGCCGCCAACTTGTCACCTGTAATAAATATTACTATTTACTCGTTGCCAAGGCGTTGAAGAGATATATGCTGATCTGGCGACCTAATTCACCAGCACATACATCAGGGAAAACATGATTGCGATCGCAGACTCTGTAAAGTGAGTGTTAGTCTCAAAAGTTTGTAAGTATGCCTAGCCCGAAAATGGACATCATAGTTATCTGATCTGCGACAACATCAAGTAGATGAACACTCCATTACCACGAGGAATCATAATCGACACGCCAGTAAAACACGAAACGACTTGCCCCCCGCGTTCTGGAGTGTAACCGTGACAGAGAGAAACAGAAACATTCCCAGACAACCCACTATGTACAACCGAGTTTTCGGCCATACCCGAGAGTGTTTGCATCGGTATCTTATCTGTTCCTGCACGTACTTCGTAGGCACTGTGAGACCTTGGCCATTCAACTCATAAAAAATCACACGCGGGCTGTGTGACATTGTGTAACATCGACATGATCGCGCTCGCCCGGCGTCCTTGAGCGGGTGGAATGCCCCCAGGACGGCTTACGTGTGTGTTGGACTAACAGCTGCCTTTGCAAGAACCGGCTCTATTTGCTCATCTGAGGTTATACATAGTAGCAGTAGTATTAATAGTACTAATAATACTAACCATTATTAGGCACCGTATTCCGGGTGCTACTCGTATCGCGGTCGATTATGCGCACCAATATCCGTATATACCTAGCATGATGCCAATTTCTCAGTCTATCAGCACCAATATCTCACATTCTCGTATTCACCCACCGCACACATTAACAAGAGCAAAAAAAAACAAAAAAAACAAAAAAACAAAAACACACACACACACACACACGCAAAGAACTTGGAGTAAATCGTTCTAAAGTACCAGATTGGTCATGCATAAAAAGACTGGAATTATTGCATCAACCACTAAAATGTCTCGCGTACCTGACATTACCTAGGCAGTGCGACCGAACCCCCCAGCCAATCAGATCCCATTCTAACCCTTATCTCCATAGCTCAGTGTAATTTCCGCAATGCTGATGCCAAGATGCTATCCTATGCCTTGAGAGGTATAAGTCCCATCTTTTTGTGAAATGAAGCTGTGCAGGGGACCACATGCTAATGTTTCAGAGTGTCAGCCGGTCCTCTCCAATTATGAACACATGGTCGCTTAATTAAGAATAGGATGTCACAAGGAACAGAAAAAAGCTGCTTAGAAAGAGATGAAATCGACCATCAATTTTGTATCCAATTCGTGACCCGAAAATAAGAATTTCGTTGCAAAAAAGTCATCCAGGACAAGGCTCGTAGCCGGTTGTCTGACGAGATCGCCCCGCGAACGCCCAGTTACGATTAGAAGATTAAGTACATACAATGCTCCAAAAGAAACGAGACCATTGCCGTCAATGCTAGTAGTATTCAAAAAGCCTAGTCAAACTTCTGTACATGTCCAACCAGACCCCAGGTCGCCTGTCGTGAATTGCCGTGGCCTGCAGGCTTCAACTGAAAGAGTGGAAAGAAATCGCTTAAGCGAAGATCAGGGCAACAACACCAGCGGCAACGGCGAAGATGGCCGAGCCGGTGAAGGAAGCAGCACCACCGGTGGGGACAGGATGAGGGGGGACACTTTGTGTGATTACATTAGCACGCGAAACTCAAGATATCAACAGATGGATTGCAAACTTACGTTCCGTTGCCAGGAGCACCGGTAGGGACAGGGGCGCCAGTGCCAGTGGGGTTGACGCCAACAGTCGTGGGGCAAGGGACCGCGACTGTCTGGTACTCGACGGAGGTCAAGACAGTGGTGTAGCTCTTGGTGACAGCAATGACGGAGCTGCCAGGGCAGACGGGAGCAACAGGGGGAGGAATGACGGGAACACCAGTAGGGTAGACAGGGGGAGGAGCGTAGGTAGGAGCAGCAGCAGAGCTGTTAGCCCAGACATAGGTGGGAGCAGCAGAGGCGCTGGTAACTGGGGCGACGTTGGTGGCAGAGTAGATCTCAGTCGAGGTGATGGTGCTGCGGGCAGGGCAGTTGGTAACCTCAGGGGGGCAGGCGGTGATGGTGTGGACGCGGGTCGAGAGAACAGTCTCGGTGGTCACAGCGATGACAGAGGTGGCGACGGAAGTGGTCTTCTGCCTGGCCGGGCAGTTGGTAACGGTCTCAGGGCAAGCCGTGATGGTGACCAGCTCAGTGAGGTAGTCGGTGGACATGGCATCCTGGGCCATGACCGAGGTGGCCAAGACAGCGGCGGCAACAGCGAAACGCATCTTGAATGATGTTATTGTTCGTGAGAACGAAGAAGGTAAGAAGTAAAGAGTGGCTGAAAGCAAAAAGGCTTCGTGAAAGTGGTGAAAGAATGGACGACCGAAGTCAAAGAGTCAAAAGCGAGGCTTGGAGAAAATTGCTTTGTTGGCTGGGGAAGAAGGAGAAAAGAAACGACCAGATGTCAGAGGACGGCAGCATATTAATAGGCACAATGGCCAACGTTGGAACTCGGCGTGCGCGTTGACAATCCCAAGCCTAACTGTCGATACCCCGGGAAATTGCGCCAGAAAGGAGGCTAGCCGCTAGTCCAGGGGGTCGAGGGTGGATGTTTGGGTGGATATGCATGCATCTACTCCGTATCCATGTTCATCTATGTCTCTGCTCTCCACCTTGGAGGGTATCCTTGATTGCACCATGCGCTGGTCCATGCTGTGTGTGTGACAGTCCTTCCTCCAATGCGGACGGGCAGGGCATGTGCTGTGCGGGCACTGATTCGGGTACTGATTATTTGCGGAAATCCCTGTCTTCTGCCCTTACTGGCTGGCCGGCCAAGTCGGAGGTTCGTTCTCTCTGATGCTGTCCTGAGTGCAGCAACAGGCGCCCGGGAAAAGGGAGTCAAACAAACGTCACATCGCCTTGTTGGCTTGCTGGACAACCGTAGCTGACTGGCTGGATTTCATCTCGGGCGATTGCTTTGTGGCTAAACCTGCCCCCGGAAATGCCATCCACAAAAAGCGGATCGCAAGTTGCATCTCTCAATCTCGGTGGAATCTGCTGCCATGTGCTGATTCAGATATTGCCTCGCTTGCCGATTCCGTTCTGCCAGTCTACCGCCACAAGCCACCGGGCTCGTGCTTCGACCCTTAGCAATAAAAAAAAGGGCAGGAGAAGCTTGATGATGCAGACTAGGTGGTAATAATCCCGCATTTGCCTGCGACAGACACAGGTGAGGTGGTGCAAGGGAAAACATGATGGATGCAAAGGGACTGGGACCTGCTGGAAGGAGGTTGGCAACTGGGAATTAGGGAGGCCTAACCCTGCCCAGTAGCACTCCGAAAAGGCGCCTACAACCTACGAGTACAACCTGCTCTACAGTGGGGCCCTCCTAGCGACTTGACAGGTAAATGCTCCGCAGCAATCCATCTTCCATTTTTCTCCAGCGTCTTTGTGGCTGCGGCAGTGGCTGGCCCTTGCTGAGCTTGTTTGTTTGTTTGTTTGTTACAGGTATTTTCAGGCTGGAACCTGGTTTGTCGCGACCCATGGCGTCAAAAAGTCTCACCAGGTGCCAACCAGAATATGCGAGGGACAAGACAGTATAAGACCAGACAAGACGAGACGCCCTTTGTTGGTTGATCTGATCTACGGGATGCAGAACAAGGAACAAACAATGCCAAACATTCCCCCTTCCCAAAGGTGCTACCTATACCTATACTATACTACTCCGTACCATATTACTACTCTACCTATTCTTCATAGCATACATAGCAGAGAACCAAGACCTCGCAAATATTGAAAAGAGAGTCCAGGGCAGTGCAGTGCCGCTTCGATCAAGATTCCACATGAAATGCCGCCGCCATCATTTTTCTTTTGTTTGTTTCTCAGTAGCAAACGGGCGTAAAAAACGACTGGACGAAACACGCCACGCACTTGGCGCCACGCTGGGGCTAATGCAGGAACCATCTTCATCTGCCCACTTCCAAGAAGTTTCCCTTCCTTCGTCTCTGTGTGTGTCCTTTGAACCAATCTCCCTGCTTTCTTTTTCCTCTGTAATTCTGTGGGGGTGACCCGCCTTACCGCCCTCCAGAATTCCTCTAATAATACATACGGTGTACTCTTCTCTTAGTACTACTAGATAGATGGAGGGGCATTAGAAAGCAGAGGGCTAGTAATAATAATATCGGTGATAGGATAAAGTGATTTCATTCATTAGTAGGTATTCTTATCCTACCGCTACTACGAGTAATCATACTACTACCCGGACTAATAGCAATCCGTTTAATGGCCCAGACTACACACAGAAGGTGAGGGGGCGGCGTTAGTTGGTCACCAATAAATGGACCGAAATTGAGATATGTCGTTGCAACGCCACCTGGTCGTTCAGGCGCAAATGAAGGCTCGATTTGGGCAGTTCTGCAGGTTTTTGAGATGTGATGGATCACCCATTCACCCGATTGTGTCACTGACACTGACAGCGGTGAGCCCTGAGTACGGAGTACCTTACCTACTGCTACGGAGTACAGCTACAAGGAACAATTACGGAGAGGTACGGAGTACTGCTCGTAGTGTCATTATTCTCCGTCGCACCGAATCCTTGAAACCGTTTGGTTGCAGCCTTTGTCAGCCCTTTCCCCTCCTTGGCCCCTTCAATGAAGATCACCTCCATTGATCATCGTCTCATCGCGTCAACGCGTTTCGCACAGTGTTCCTTTCAATTTTCAATTATGAACAGGCCTCCAATAAACGCTCTGACGATGTTTGTTTCGTCAAACAACAACCACCAGCGATGTTTCTACCCGCTTATGACGTCGTCTGAGTCATCAAGACCTCGCGGTGATCAATACTACTCGGTCAGCCATGCCTCGGACGTTTGGCCAGCAATAGCATCAAATCTCCCACGGCCGCACCGTGTAACGCCATATCACTCTATTACTAACAAGCATGTTTCCGGACCGTATGGCGGTGATACCGTGATTTGAACTCAGGAAGCGAGCAGAAGATAAATGACAAAAAATGCAGCTTATTGACACAGGCACAGGGTGGCAGCCCCTTTGATTGGTGGCCTTCCATCCCGATGCGGTACCCGATATTATTGATATGATTATATTTTAATTTTCTTGAAGAAAACCTGGTACTATTACTCGTACCCATGGTGTCAGCCTTTCCCAACTCGTATTGTCGTATCAACTTCCTCTTCAGGCCCGTTCTCTTTCAGATCCATTCTTATCGGGTTCGCCAAGGACCTTTTCGAAGCCGAAGAGTCCCGCAAAAGGAGTCTGCAGCACGGAGATCGACATTACTGAAGATGGAACCCCGTCTTTATTAATAGTAGCACGACTAATGGTAGCGGTAGGATGCGGTGAAGGCCTTGACCCGACTCCGTCGCGATATAGATGATGGTAGTAGTAGTGCCTACCTTAACGCGACGTTGATGGATACAATATATGGACAATTGTGACATTTTGCGGCGTCTGGCAACTGGCCACGCTGGGCCAAGAGATTTGTGTAAACTCCGCCATGAGTAGAGCACCAATCTTTCGTCACATTTCCCCACAACTTACGATAATGACACTCGGCAACCACGATCCGATCTACTATTTACAACTGTCGCTAGGGATATCCTCTGTGGCAGTGCTGTGCCGCATCCGCATTCCCGGGATGTTGGAGACAAAAGGGAAAGCTTGAGCTATCGTAGATACGCCGGTGACCTGTCCGTTGCTGAGCCTGGGTTCCCGAGGTGTTGAGGCAGGTTTGGGATCGAGGCAATAGCCATTTGGTCCGTACTACCGACTAATTGAGTGTTGCTCTCCGGCCTGTTGGAAGGATCAACACCAACGAGCTGAGACATGGTGGAAATCGACGCGATTCCTCGATTCGAAGTCGGGTTCAGCCCAAGGCGCAGGTCAAAAGGTTGGTAGATCGGCAACGCTGAACTATGGTCGCCTGATATACCAGTCCCCGGATGCCAGGCGGGAGGCTTTAAGTCTCCTCGTGTTGTCTTGATTTCATATTGAAGGAAGCATCTCGGAAGACTCGAGTATGCCAGGTTGAACCCTGATCGACCTCACGCGAGCATCATGAGATATGCATGAACACTACTTCGTACGAAGTACGCTCTCGTTCAGCCGCATGTGGTGATGGAACGGCTGAGTACAGTGTTTGTCTCCTTGACCAACCTGACCGTGCTGGATTGGAAAACTCGTGAGAGAATGCCGTTGCATCTATTCCGTAGAGAGCAATCAGTCAAGTTCACTTGTTATTTACCAGGTGCAAGGTTCGGAGTTTGAGTTAACCAACATCATGCCATAAACGACAGTACTAGTATAGCCGAGTTGAAATGTCGTGTGCACACTGTATGATATGACCAATTTTTCCGTGCTCAACACAGTGTTTCTCCGTGCCCACATCTGGCATTTGCCCGAAAATCTCCCGTGCCATTCTTCAAACAATTGCAACACCCCACATCAGCACCAAGTCTGCACCGACTTTTGAAATAGCGAATAAAGACGCACATTTTATCCTTGAAGACTTGTTGAAGTGCGGTCTTGACCCTAGCGAATCGAATCTGGTATCGAACCCGGCCAGGCTCCTCCAATCTGCGTCAAAGCCCAAGAATCTCCCTTGTCGGTTGAATCTCAGACAGCTTTTTCCGACCTAGGCATGCCTCTACGGTAGCCTTGTCGCCGCCCAACGACAATAAGCATGCTGGATGCTGCATACATAGGGCTGCCAGAATTATAGCAGCATTCTCCATAGCACACACTCCTGCCCGCTATTTTTGGTTTTATACTTAATTTCTTCTTGAGTATGGAGGCTCAGGTATGTCCATCTGCTGCTGTTGCTGCTGCTGCATGTCTTTCCACTCGCCCACCGTTTCTGTTGTGTTGTGTTGTGTTGTGTCGTAATGCCCCGCCATCCCCTCTGTCCTGGTTGAAGTCATCATGAACAAAAAACTGTTTCTTGGCGGGCGGTTGTGTCTTCCTTCTCACTAGGGATAATGCGATAGCTGACATCCTGGCTTCCAGGTCGAGAATGCCGTCGAGATTCTGTCGAATCCTACGTCCGACCCGTCGGTAAAAGAGCAAGCCTTTGAATATTTGAACCAGTTGCGATCCGATCCCCAAGGCTGGCAAGCATGTACGAACCTGTTTGCCCGCATTCCACGAACGTCCGAGGTTGTGCGTATGGTGTGTCTTGAGGTGGTCAACTATGCCGTACATACACAAGGTCTTGATGGGGAGAGTCTATCGTTCCTCAGACATACGTTGATGCAATATGTCCGCCAAACATATGGCCCCGAGCCGCAGCAAGAGCCCGATCAGGTGCATCTGCAAAACAAGCTTACCCAGACTCTGACGTATCTCTTCGTCTTTCTGTACCAAGATGGCTGGCAGAACTTTCTGGACGACTTCCTCGAGTTGACAGGGTTGGCCAACATGACCGACAATGTTGCCGGCGTTCTCTTCTACCTGCGAGTTCTGTCTTCAGTACACGACGAAATCGCCGACATGCTTTTGTCACGGCAAACCAATGAGTCCAAGCGAAATACGGAGCTGAAAGATCAACTTCGTGCGCAAGACATGCAAAAGGTCGCCGAGTCCTGGAAGCAGCTTCTTTCCAGATACAGTGGAAACGATGTCGTTGTAGACCTGGTCCTGAAGGTCATTGGCAAGTGGGTTAGCTGGATGGATATATCCCTAGTAGTCAGCCAGGACATGCTCAACCTGTTGCTGCCTGTGGTAGGACGCACAGGCAGCGAGGACAAAGTGCGGGATACCGCTATCGATACCCTCACCGAGATCTGTGGCAAGAAAATGCGATCCGCAGACAAGATGGAGATGATTTCCTTTCTTAATTTGCAAGACATAGTAAGCCAGTTGGTTGCTAGCCCAATGCTGAACGACCTGAAAGGCACCCCTCAATATGATATGGACCTGGCCGAGGCTATCGCGAAGCTTACCAACACTACCTTGGCCGATATCATAAAGGCCCTTGATGACAGCCAAGCTGCTGACGATACCCGGGCGCGGGCCAAGCTACACTTGGACGGGTTTCTGCCGCTCCTTTTACGATTCTTTGCCGACGAGTACGATGAGGTTTGCTCAACGGTTATTCCCTCGTTGACTGATCTCCTAACCTTCCTTCGAAAACTGGGACCGCTCAACCAAGATTATGCCGTCATGCTACCCCCGATACTGAACGCCATTGTACGGAAAATGAGATATGACGAGACGACAACGTGGGGCAACGAGGACGAGCAAACGGATGAGGCAGAGTTCCAGGAGCTCAGGAGAAGACTCCAATATCTGCAAAAGACCATCGCCGCTATCGATCAAGCATTGTACATGGATGTGCTCAGCAACCTGGTTGCGACGACTTTCCAAACCCTGGATCAGCAGGGATCGCGGATGGATTGGCGAGATCTCGACCTTGCGCTGCATGAAATGTATCTGTTTGGAGAACTTGCGCTGCCGAACCAGGGACTCGGAACCAAGAACCAGCCATCCACTGAGGCCTCAGAGCGACTGGTGGTGATGATGCAAAAGATGGTCGAATCTGGTAAGGAACTGTTGTTGTTCATGAGGTTGAAATGAAGGGAATACACTAACGGGTCGAGCAGGCATTGCCAACTTCTCACATCCTGCAATCCTGCTACAATACATGGAAATCTGCGTCCGGTACTGCGTGGTCTTCGAAACGCAGTCACAATACATCCCACAGGTCCTGGAGAACTTCGTACGACTTGTACATCATAACCATGTGCGCCTCAAGACTCGGTCTTGGTACCTTTTCCACAGATTCATCAAGCAGCTTCGATCCCGTGTGGGAAATGTCGCCGAGACAGTCATTCAGTCGATTGGAGATCTTCTGCCGATCAAGGCTGAAGTACCAGGCGACGATGCTGATGACGACATGTCATCTGATGAGTCTGACCATTCAGCGGACGCTCTATTCACGAGCCAGTTGTATCTCTTTGAAGCCATCGGATGCATTTCCTCCACACATAACACGCCACCTGAGCAGCAGGCACTGTTTGCTCGATTGGTGATGGGCCCTCTGTTCCAAGACATGGAGGTACATCTTCCTCGAGCAAAGTCGGGCGATGCGCAAGCAGCACTGCAGATCCATCATATTGTTATGGCCTTAGGAACTCTCGCACATGGCTTCTCCGACTGGACTCCAGGCTCCACTTCATCAAGCCAACATGCGCCACCAGACAAGGTTGTCTCTGACGAGTTCTCCCGAGCTGCAGAGGCAATCCTCATCGCCCTCAGGGAATTGAACTCTTCAGGGGAGATTAGAACAGCCTGCCGATCTGCCTTTTCCAAGCTATTGGGGGTACTCGGTTCTGCAGTACTCCCCCAGCTGCCGCAATGGATCGAAGGCCTGCTGTCTCAGAGCTCATCGAAAGATGAGATGGCCATGTTCTTGCGACTGCTAGACCAAGTGGTGTTTGGTTTCAAATCAGAGATCTACGATGTCCTTAATATGCTACTGACACCACTTCTGCAGCGTATCTTTGGCGGCCTCGGCGAACCCATCTCTGGCACGGATGATGAGATACAGCTAGCGGAATTGAGACGAGAGTACCTATCGTTCATTCAGATCATTCTGAACAACGGACTGGAAGGTGTTCTCATCAGTGAGGCCAACCAGGGATTCTTCGAGCCGATGATCTCTTCCGTCATTGAATTGGGCAAAATACTCGATGGAAACCTCGGACCCAGCCGACTTGCCTTTACCATCATGACACGAATTTCCGCTCTATGGGGCGGCCCCGATGTTGCAACTATTTCACAGAATCCAACAGCACCGAGTGGCAACCCCAGCCCGGCAATTCCTGGATTCGACCAGTTCATGGTGGACAGGTTCCACACGGCATGCTGGGATGTTATGCGCAACCCTGCTTTCCGACCCTCACAAGACGCACAGACAAAACAGGTGCTGACTGAGATTGCGGCTTTGGAGCAAGTCATATACACCAAGACGGGAGACATGTTTATTCGGAATCTACAAAACGATGTCTTCCCTAGTTTGGGGATTAACAGCGATGATTTTTTGAGATCCTTGACGACTTCGACGGACAAGAGGGGATTCTCAACGTACCTTCAGGGCCTATTGCAGAGTCGACATTAAGCTGGGACATGAGGAGGTATTGTGTTTAGAAGCAGGGAGGGAGGTAGAGGAGAGCGCGCGACAGTTTCAGACGCATGGCATATGAATATAGGGGAAGGTGAGAGAGGTGGGCGGGCATACTATAGATCCATACGGAACAAGACCATTTTTTCTTACAGGAACGAAAAAAAGAAATTAACAAGAACTATATCTCCTTTTTTCATGATACACTGTGATGATTATCTGTTAACATAATATTTGGAGCCTGAATAATTATATTTGGGCTAAGCTATCTACTTCCTATGCTGTATGTTACTGCTATAGGATATTTTTTATGGGTTTTTAATAATAAGAACAACAAGAGCAACCAACATAACAAGGATGACAATAGTAACAACAGGAATAACAAAAAAACATAAAAGCAACAAGGGCCACAAAGGGCAACACAAAGCAACACAGAGCAACAAAAGTCTCCAAGGGCGAGGAGAGAAGCACGAGGAGCCAAATATATGGGCTTAGTTGCCCTGGTCCTCGCGCCTCTGCTCCTCCTCCTCCTCCAGTCTCTCCCTCAGGAGGCGGAGCATAGCCACCTCCGTGGGAACTGCCTCCGGCTCCGGCTCCGGCTCCGGCGTTGGCGCCCGCTGCACCCGCTCCCGCGTCCTCCGCGACTCCGCTCTCTGCTCACGCCTCTCCTTCCTGGCGGGGATATACGTAATCCCACAGCGCAGGTTGCAGAGACGCCGAAAGTGGTTATCGCCCATAGGCGCCAAGCCTACGGCCGGGCCACTCACATTGTACTGCGAGTGCAGCGAGCCCAAGCCAGGTTGGGCCGGGAGTTGCGGCCATGGAGCAGCAGCCCGCATCATGGGCTGCGGAGGAGGAGGGGGGGGAGGGGGAGGGGGAGGGGGAGGCGGCATAGCCGCCGGAGGGAAAGGTTGAGGGGGGAATAGCCCCCGGATAGATCGCCGGGCAGATCGCCGCGACACAGCTTGAGCCGGGACCGAGCCCGGAACGGAACCACCAGGAGCCAGACCCGCAGTCAGACCCTCCAGGACGAGATCATCCGGGGCCGGACCACCCGGGGTCAGGGGAGTCAGACCCCGGAAACCGCCCGGAGGCAGAAAACGCGGGGCCGGGCCCCGGACTAGACCACCCGGGACGAAACCACCCGGAGTCATACCCGGGATAGGACCCGGGACCAAACCAGCCGGGGAAGCCGGAGCCGGGCCCGGGAAAAAGAAACCACCCGACACGAGACTCGGCGCCATATCAACCGGGGGAGGGCCAACCGGGACGAAAATACCCGGCACGAGACTCGGCGCCATATCAACCGGAGGAGGGCCAACCGGACCGAAACCACCCAGAGTCAAATCGCCCGGGAAGAGGTAACTCAGGTCGAGACCCGGGGCAAGAGCCGGACCCAGAGCCGGACCGGGGAGCAAATCACCCAGGGAAGGACCACCCGGAGTAAGGCCAGCCGGGACGAAGTCAGCCGGAGGAGCCAGGGCCAGGGCTAGGTCCGGAGCCAGATTGCCCGAGGCCAGATCGCCCGGGGCCAGAGGAGCCAGAGGAGCCAGGGGGACCAGAGGAACCGCCTGAGGCGGCTCTTGAGGGACAGCCTGCACAGCAGGCTGTTGCGCCAGAACCTCTGGCACATCCGTGTCCACCTGAGTGGACACTTCTTCAGGGCCAGCTGCCGGCGGAGCAACTGGCACAAGGAAATCCCCCCCAAGGAGATCTTGGTAGGAGGACCCTTCTTCGGCCTCGGCTGGCCGCTGCAGATCTGTGTCCGCCAAATCGGCGAACGCTTGAGAGGGGCTACCCTCGGCCAGGATTGGCCAATCGAAGTACCTCTCCATTCCCGGGGCTATGTCGGTGAGCCCCTGAAAAGTGTCATCCTCTGGGATGGTTGTCTATTATGGTGTTAGTCAGGAGTCGACTCAGGGGTTATTATAGTAGTATAGGGATCACTTACGGAGACAGCCGGGTCAGTAGTCGGAGACATGATAAGTAGTAGTCCGAATAGGAGGATCTACTGTGGCCGTTGTTGTCTGTAGCTGGCGTTGTTATATATAGCTGGTGTTGCTATATATAGCTGACGTTGCTATATGTAGATGGTGTTGCTATAGGTAGATGGCGTTGCTATATGTAACTGATGTTGTAAGATATAGCTGTTGTTTCTATCTATAGCTGTTGTTGTTGTTGTTGACAATGTACACTAGACTCAGGTTAGTATTATCTTCACTTAGGTGTATATATAGAAGGGATCTTACATAGTTCTGTAGATTGTTGGTGGAAAAGAAAAGTCAAGGGAATCAACGGAGGGAAGCCCTTGATTTATACTGCAGAATGCGAGTAGAATGGCACAATGACTGATTGAAACCATCCCAACTTAAACCCAAACTCACTGATCAAAATTCTCTGCATATGAGTCTAAGGCAGGATTCCATACTGGGAGATATCTATGTCAAAGCAAGTGTAAACCTTGAAGACGCTCCCGTGTGGAGAAGAAAAGGAGGGCATACCGTCTATCCCCATACATTTCCGTAATATGAGTCGAAGAGAAAGCCATGACGCACGCTGCTAGTGGATGTTTTCTGAGTTATGTTTTCCAGTTGCCTAAGACTATGTGATATGTACTCCGTATGGGGAAAAAAGGGGGGGGCAAACCGTCTGTCCCGAGACGCTTCCGTTTTACTATTCGATGTGAAAGCCAGCCCTGTATTGTTAGTACATGTTTTCTGGGTTATGTTTCCTAGCTGCTTGGGACTAGGTTATATATGTGGGAGCAAGTCGAGAGTATGATTATATTCTCAACTCAAAAAAGAGTACGTCCACCCACGATGCGGGCTGGCGGTGACTGGGTTAACGTCTGCAAACGGCATCGGGCTATATCGATTGACGCAGTTTGAAATTATAATCTTCTCGGGATGGCGTCTGTAGCGGCAGATCAAGAGTAAATAAGCTATTGTGCTGCATTTATATCTTTGATGTCTTCACCCATTGACTTTTGGGGTGCATTTCGTGGGTCGGCGATGTGGAGGAATCAGTGATTCAGGTCTACAGACTTCATTGAGCACACGAAAGAAATGTATTATCATATGGAAAAGACGCCTGTATTATCGAGGCTATGATGAAAGGCATGGCAAAACTCATCAAGGGAGAGCGCACCTGCCCACTGGACCTAGAAGCGAAGACTCGAAAACCTCACATTAATGTCGAAGATGTTAAAGACAATGACCCTTTTACAACTCCTTGGAGACACAGAAAATTACTGATTCAAGTCCATAGCTAATGTATTTCGAATTCGTATTATCTACTACTTCAATTAGTGAAGTCAAGGATGCAGTTCAAAGGAACACACAAGCGAATTAAAAGCCCTATCATAAACTTCAGCACTGCCCCCATTCAACACCCCCGTCTCTTTCTCTACGGATATAATCTCGAGCCATTCCATGATTATAATGGATGAATGAAAGTGCCTGTTTCAAATAATATATCCTCCACCAGCAAGGCTGCGCCAGTCACGTACTGCCATAGCCTCCTCAAGCTCGACGCACCACCAAAGAACCTCCTTGGCCTTGTCGAGCTGGCCGTTCTCCTCATGGGCACGAGCAAGCGCGAACCATGCGTCTGAATAGTCCCAACCCGTACCAAGACGAGTGAGACCGGAAAGCAGAGTAAAAGCACGATCGCGAGCCGCGAGACGGTCCATGAGAGGGAGGCGGGTGGCCTTGTACGGCAGGGGCAGCTGTTCGTCGTCGTCAAGACTATTTTCGGAGTCGGTAGTCTTGGCTTCGTCATCCTCGCTGCCTTCGGGGTAGGATACAGGGGTTTCAGAGGTGGAGATGTCAGAGCTGAGACCCAGAGGACTCGACGGAAGGATCTTCAGAGACGAAGATCCTTGGGGATTATCCGCGATGATGTAGCCTACCGTTTCAAACGATTCGGAATCTAGGGGCGGGATGGACGGTGTGGGTAGGAGCTTCTCGCTGTAGACATCAAGTAAAATATTAGACAGTCCAACGATCGCAGCCGGGTGATCAGGACAATGTGTCAAAGCGGACTCAAATTCAATCCTGGCCGCGTAGGGCGACTCCTTGGCCAGAGATAGCAAGCCCAACTTCAATCATGTCAGTATCATCCATCTTGCCGCAGCTAGGGTTGGAATGGCTCACCTCTGAGTAGACATCACCCCACAATTCATCAGTGGTCTTCCTCTCCGCCCAGGCCGAGCCCTTTGCGAGACCAGTGCCGCCGGGCAGCTCTTTGGTGGACTCTGTCTCAAGTGTCTGGACCAGTTTTTGTGCCTCCGCAACAGCACCCTTGCAATCGTCCAACATGTCTGCGCGGCGATAGAATCCGGCAATCATGAGCCACACCTTTATCAGGATCGTGGTTCTCCGAATCCTCTCCTTGTCCCTAGGGAACTGGACGAATGGCAACAACTGCGGCTGTGTGAAGCTTGTATCCACCGGGAGCTCTGAATAATCAGTGGTCTTGGAGTTTGTGGAGAGATACGAGTTCAATGACGAAAGCGTCCTACCTCGCGATAAATTCGAGGCGCGAGATTGAAGGCGCCGGCCAGAGGACGAGAAGAAATCATGTTCTTGATCGGTTTCTTCCTCCACGACCGTAGCTTGGTGTGAGATTCCACCAGCGCTAGACGATCTCTGCCGACTGCTACTCCTCCCTTTCTTCTTTAGACTGTTTCTTCTCCCTGAAACGCTCCTTTGCCGGTGTGTTCCTACGCTGCCGCTACGTGATCGCAACGGATCTGTCGTGTACCCGTTCTCTGAAGTGACATGAACTGTGGGGGCTATACTCGGAGCAGTAGTATGGGATGTGGTGGGTCTTGATGGTGTTGCTGCCGACTTTTCGGTCAATGTCGCAGTGCTTGTCAGCGTGGTAGGTGGCCTCGATCGGTCGGCCCGTGATCCAAAGATGCTGCCCTTAATCGTGCGGAAGGTGGCAGACGTCTTTGGCGGCTCTGCGATGACCGGAGGCTTTATGGTTGTTTGAACGTCCACATTGCCAAAGAGCCGTGAGAATAGGGTCAGCAACTCGTAACTGGCATTCACGGCTACATCTGGCCCCTCAAGGAGCTCGAGCAGGGCGAGTTGCGTCATCTTCACGTCCAAGATGCCCTCCTTCTCGAAGTCGTCCATTTCGTCGACCAGGCCTCTTGGTGCTGTACTCTTGCCTTCGGCATCGTTCAGATGCTCACTTCGAAAGCCACTGCCTGGTTTCCCAAAGAGGACAGTCGTGTCCTTGAACTGCTCCAAAGCCCCTTCACAAGCCCTTGCTGCCATGGTATAATCCTGTCTGGCGCTCAGGAGGAGTGCCAGGAGGTGCCACATTGGTATGAGGGACCTTTCCTGCCAGTAGGGGCCGTAGAACAGACTGTAGTCTTCTTCGAACCCGTGAATTGATATCAGCGCCGTTCTCACAAGTTCAATTGCCGCTGCTAACTCTCTCCGTTCAGCCAGCAGAAGCCCGAGACTAAAGTAGCTTCTGACATCTTTAGAACGACCGAGTTCCGGAGCCAAGGATCTGCGTAGACATCTGATGGCCTTGGATTGTATTTCGGCTCTTGATCCAGCCTCAGATGTCATTCGAGACCAGTGCGCATGAGCCAGACCAATAGCTTGCCAAGCGAGGGCTACGGTTTCGGGTGGCACAATGGGTCGTATCTCCTCTTCCGACTCAACTTCTGGTATTGATGGCGTGCCATTTGCCGGGGCCTTTGTTTGTGGTAGTTTAGAGAGCCAATCCTCGAGCTCGGCTCCAAGATGCCGCGCCCTCTCGGCGGCCTGTTGATGTCCATAGCAACACAAGGCCATGACAGCTTTAGCCATTGTCTCCAATACGTCCCCATCGTCATCTAAACCGGGCTCTGGCTTTCCAGTCTTTTCAACACGTGCTTTGCCCTTCTTGACAATGTCCAGATAGGAATCGAGAGCTTTAAATGCGAGGTCAAACTCCGAGACTGCCAAGTGAACGTTGAAGAGGGATCTGAGGATAGCGGTTGAGTGATACGTCCTCGTTGCCGCGCTGTAAAGGGTATCAAGCACTCCTCGACTGAGACTATGACGGCTGCCCTGACCCAAGTCTTGTTCACTCCATCCGCGACCGCACAGGATTGTCCAGTTCCTCATCACTTGGTTGACGAATGCCTCGACCTCCTCCCGTTCTTCCTCTGCTCGGGGGAAGGTATTCTCGCTGAGTAGCAGGGCGTGATAAGCCGCCTCTGCCCGCCTGAGCTCCACCCTCAGCTGACTCCGAGCTGACATATCGCCAGAGATCTTGTCCACCTGTGCTGCTGCTGAGAACGGGGCATCATTCTCTAAGATATGGGACAATGCTAGGTAGTACTCTTTCCAGATCCACCTTCTAGGAACGGATCCCTTAAACCCGAAACCACCCGTAACAGGAGATGACATGACCTCCCAATATTTCGCCCATGATCGAAAGCATGTGATGGAGTCGGGATCATCCAGGGCTATCTCACTATTATGAAGAGCGTCGCTGGAGAGCGTGCAATACTCCGTCAGAAACAGCTCGGACCAGTACCGCAGCTGCTTTCGGATACCATGACCACACCATACTCGAGCCAGGGAGGGCAGACCGGCCTGTATTTCGGCCAAGGCCTGTAGCCGCTGACCAGTTCGTTGCAAGCAATTAGCTCGGAGGTAGGCAGATTTCAGGGCGCACACGCTGGTCCATTCGGATGAGGTATCGGCTGGGTCCATGTCTGGGTATTCCTCGTTCAGGCTCCTGGGCAAGCGCTCCAGCGCCAGGTTGTAGTCTGCAACCACCCAGTACAGCCACCCGACACAGACCTGGGCCTGGAATCTTTCTTCATAATGAGTCGTCTCGCTTTCGATCGCAGCCATAAGCCTTGTGAGCCGGTTCGATACGTCGAGGTCCCGCGCAATCGTCTCGGCGGTTGGGCGAGCTCCACTAGAGGTCACCTTGGAGATGGCGCATTCGGATTCGGCGGTCAAAGCAACACCTAGAGAAAAAGCAATTGATACCTGTTAGCCTTTGGAAATATCCTCTGATTCGTGGTGGTAGTGATTGGCGCACATTCTCTCGCTGGCAGATGCTTGCGGACCTTGCGAACCAGCTCAGGCACATCGCTCCATGTGCCCTCACAGCGGGCATCATCCAACTGATCAGCATAACGGGCTCCTTTCGCCTGTAGCCCCAAGTGGGTGAGAAGTCAGCTTTCTAAATGGCGGCCGATGTTTCGGGTTTCCTTGGCTTACACTCATCTTGCGACCAACTCAGGGGGGGTTTCGTTCAAAGGCAGCTAAGGAATGTGGTGCAGATCCAGATGCATGGCGGCGCAGACAAAGGACAGCTTATCGTAATGCAATGGCTCTGCCAGGTCTCGATGGCCAGCCACTTTGTTGGAACGGGAGCTGTCGCGAAGAATGTCTGAGGTTAGTGGTATGTAAAAGCGAGAGGTGTGTCGAAGGGAGGCGAAGCAGGCATGTGGCAGAAGCAAATCGTACCCAACCTGCGGAATAGTACGAGTACTACGAGCACTACGAGTACTCCCTGCCTCGTGGCTATTGTGCCTGTGGTAACGCGGAATGACGACAGGGCCAATCAACGCGCCACTAGGAACCATCAGAACCCCCACGGCGGAACGAAAGCCACTGAAAGACAGTGCTAAGCAACTGGGCGGGAAAAAAAAGTTCGGGCCTCAGTGAGAGCTTCATTGATAGACCACTTCCATCATAAACAGCAGAATTTGAATAACGCTGCCAATTGAGGATATCATACGCAGTTATTTTCCTATCCTTCTTTTCTCTCTTGATTGAACTGCTCATCCTGCCAAGAAGATTTATTTAGCAGGCGGTGGATCTCGATTTGCCGTTTCTGGCTACCCGCTAATAGCAGCTCCCATCGTGAGAATTCTGCCACACCAGACTTGGATATCTCGACTCGACAAACTCGAACAAACATTGGCCAAAACAACACAAGAGGAGCCCAATAAAACCCCCTTCTCAATGTCAACAGCAGCCCCTCCGGACCTTCGGGTCCTATGTCGAAAGCTCACCTCTATCCCACTAGAGCAACTCCCTCACTCACTACCATCTCTCATCCGCCATGTCCTCCGATGTCAAGATGCGCTATCCGCCCCCCAGGACCCGAGGCTCAAGGGCGATGCGTCCCAAAGCTCCATGCTTGTTCACAAGCTCAAGACTAACATCGCCACTCTTCTCAATGGCCGAAGCCGTGAGGGGAGGTTCGCAGCCATTGGCCTGGTCAAGGCAGCAGTGGATGTGGGAGGCTGGGAAACACTTCGAGGTTCTGAGCCTTGGGTACGCGGGTTGCTCTCTATTGTCCAGGTATGGCCCTCTTTGATCTTCTGACTCTATCTTAAATGCTTACAGGCGCATTAGAAAGGTGATCCTGCCGCCTCGAAAGAGCTGGCTATAGTGACCCTGACGAGGATCTATATGCTCGTCCACCCCTACCAAACTCTCGTACGCGAAGTCGCTACGCCTACTTTGACAGCTTTTGCGACGGCATGTCTGCAACTTATCAAGCCACAGGCTGGCCAGCCTTTGGCAACGCCCTTGCCTCTGGTAGAGACGATATGCGAGTCATTCTCAACTCTCATTCCCCTGTATTCACCCACCCTTCGTCCAGTCAGCTCGCAGATTCGATCTGCTGTCAGAGCCTACTTCGCACCAACCTCATCAGACCAAATTTCCGTTCCCGAATCTCTGCAGCGAGCTTCTAGGCGACTGGTTATTTCCCTTCACTTTGTCGCAGCCAAGTCAGGCGGCAGTGAAGAATGGACCAAGCTTGTTAATGGAACTTTACACGAGTTTCATTCTACTGCCGATCAAGTCTTTCGCGCTGTTGTTGAGTCTTGGGACGCCACGATTGGCCATTCGCGATCAAAAGTTGATGTCGATGGAGAGCCTCGTGGTGGAGGCACTTCCGTTGACCAGCTCCCTGAATGGTCTGGTCTTGACGCTGGCGTTGACCGGCTGATTGGGCTTTTCCACTATCTAGCAGACACATTAGCATGCCCAACCAAGGCTGCAGTTGCCATACCCATCAGCAGCTTTATGAACACCGTCTCTAGAGTTTGTCTAATTGCTCGGTTGTCAAAATCTCAGACATGGGAACAGTCTATCGAAACAAATTCAGCCATTGGCCGCGAGGAAAAGGAGGATCTGTGGAGTTTGATACCTGACATTCACGTGGCCTCGATGAAGCTTCTCCTCGCTTTATTCCAGAGACTAGGAAGGAATATGCTACCTTTGGTCTCCGAGATATTAGATCACCTTGTGCGTGTCTTCAAGTCTGGCATAAGCAATCCAGCCGTTCGCATAACCGGATACACCCTTCTGAACGTCATCTTGAACGTCGCTGGGCCGACACTCTCGAAGCCAGCAGTCGACATGCTGGATCCTCTGGTTGGAGCTTGCTGCCGGGACCTACAACAAGACGCCGGATTCTTAAAGCCAGTCGAAAAGCCCACAGCTACGACAGGCAAAGATACAAGGAAAAACGGCGCCGCTGTCAACACAGACTTGTTTCTCCAACCCCAAGCCGCCGCCGCTGCCACCGAACCACCAAGCCTGGAACCCGATCACAAACTCGCAGCTGCCGAGCTTCTGGCAGCAATCTTATCCTGTCTGCCTCAGTCACACCTCAAGCCCACCCTCCGCTGCCTCGCTGACAAAACCGCCATCTTGACCCGCAACCGTGATGCCATGCTCTCCAGCGTTCTCAACCCCTACAAGGATCAGCGCGGCCGCATGTACCCCAGCATCCTGCCCCATCTGTCGCAGCAGTTTCCCCACGACCAGGGCCTCGAAATTCTGCGCAGCAATCTACGTACCAGCGGAGCTCCAGGCAGTGGGAGCGACATGTTTGCCACCGTCGGCGAAGTCGCAGAGTTGGGGCAGATAGACGAGGAGGAAGAGGAGCGTAGCGATGAAGAAATGCCCGACAACGACAAAGGCGAGTCTACAGAAGAAACTACGAAGAAAGCGTCGTTGAATCTAGGCACATTTGCCACGGCGCAAGAGATGAAGGTCGATTTACCCATACAAACCAACCCCTTCGAACCAAGGACCACGAGGGCAAGTTCGCCACCCAAGCGGAAGCATGAAGGCCCGGAGCCTGCTCAATCCAAGAGGCAAGAAATCGACAGCTCAAAGCCCATCCGGGTCCCTGAGCCACAAGCACAACCCAAAGCTGAAGCCAAGGCGGATGACGCCGAAGACTCTGATGATGATAGTGATGGAAGTGTGCACTTGAATATGGAGCTGGAAGATGATGAGGATGAGGATGAAGAGGACTAGACTTTATATAAAAAGGAAGATAGAATGAATCAAAATATGAAAGACGAGACTTTTCTATAGAGTGCAAATCCATACCTATTCAGACTACTCAAAAACACCTCAATAATCAGGATAGAAAAACGATCAAAACATGAAGTGCATAACCTGCAGTCTTGTAGTTGGGTATATATCAGTGGAGCTGACCTTTTTTTAAGCTTCGCTGGACATGTCGAGACTCTATATGTCTCTATCCAAGGCCAAGATGACCAAGTTTCTCAAATGCTGAAAAGGGGGAAAGAAAAACAAGATGAAACCACCCTCTCGCCCTCCCCTTTGAGCTTGTTGGAGCCGTGCTTTGTAAGAATAATACACACCTGCCACCGCGCCATTCCTGTCCAACGCCATCCAGCGGGACTTATCCCTGGTAAAGTGCCAACCTGGGCCATGCAAGAGAGAAAAACCAAGTTTGAAGCCCCCTTTAATCCCTTAGCCATGCTCTACGCTTCTCTTCTTTCTTCGCCCGCCGCTTCTCCTTAAATGCCTTGAGCTCACTCTTGGTTGGCTTCTTGTTCGACCGCTCGGCCTTGAGACTGCGTCCACCGTGGGCATTAGCCGCGGCATCGACGTCGAAGTAGGCGTTCATCTGTCGGCGGGACTTGGCGTCGTCGGTGTGCCTCTCAGGACCCATATCACCAGTCTGGAAGTGCCCGTTTTGGCGGTTGAAAGCAACCGTTGCACTGTACATTGAGGGATCGGCAAGTGTGGCAGCGGAGTGATCATGCTCATCTTCATCGTTGCCTTTCGCGTACCAAGCGTTCGGATCGTAATCGCCATGGATAGCGGGGTTGTAGCCTCCTGCAGCGGGCTTCTCATAGACAGGCGGCTGGGGCTCGCCAGCTTGAGCGGCACTCGTGGTCGCGCCAGCGCCTGTGCCATTGGCTGCAGCACTGGCTGCGTTGGGAACTCGTGGGTTTTCCCATTGAGACTTCCCGGTGAAGCGGTTGTAGAAGAACCAGGTCTGGGTATTTGGATCCCACTGGCAGTCCCATCCGTCATCTTCCGGTTGTGGCACAGGCTCGTTTGGCAGCGGCGGCCCCTCAGGGATAGGCTCGTTTGGCAAAGGGGGGGTGTCCTCAGCAGCAGCTGGCGACGCGTTGCTTCGCGATTCATCTTCCTCGTCGGGATTGGTGCCCAATCCAGCAGCGTCGGGCTTCATTTCCTCCTGCTTCTCGTCATCGTTTGTATCTTCTCCTTCTTCCTTGGTGGCATCCTTCGTAGACTCATCAACTGGGGGTAGCGACTCGGCCTTCTGCTCACGCGGAGAGGTGGTAGCACCTGGCGACGACATCATTCGATGAGGAGTGATGGATACAGAGATAGTAATAGGTAGTGAGGATCAAGTAACTGGTGTCATCTGCAACTGTGAGTATCCTGAAAATGCATCATCAAACATGATACTTATGCACCTAGAGTTTAGCAGCGGGAAATGGGTTTATAGCACACCAGTGAAACAAGCCGCTTTTGTTCGCCTTGTCACTTTGAATGGATGATCAAGGCTCTTACTCGTATTGTCGCATTTCTCTCTGCTGTGCGAAGCAGTGGTAGCACTATTATTTAATAATAGTAGTGTACGGAGTACTTCGTAGGGATGTCAGATATCAACAACAAAGTGGGCTTGAATGCGAATGGCGAATGAGAGCAAAGTGGGCGGGCGGTGTGTGTGTGCTTCGGTAGCATAATAATCCGATCCGTGATTGACGGCTACCTAGCCATAATCAAAAAGAAACCTCCGATGATCGACAAAGCGCTGCCAAGTGAGCTGATGAGGCCATCCCACCAGTCACAATGGCCAGAATACGACGTCGCGCAGAAATGCACCTGTGTCCGCCCAACAGGAGCAAAACAACACTCTGCACAAAGCCCACAATATTGCATATGTACTACAGATAGATAAGAATGTGCCCCCCTTTTGTTGTTGCCTTGAAGAATCTGGGCCTCTCTCTCTCTTTGTTATCGTAAAGTCGCCCAACTAGGCATTGCCTGGCCCTAGAAGGTGGCATTCATTCTTTAGCAAGATGCGTTGCTCCTCATTGTCTTCTTATCTACAGTTCTTTGTAATAGCAGCCGCCCTTGTACGATGTGTTGCCGGTAGCGACAACAATAGTAACGGCAAACCGCCTCCTAATGGCGATGCTGATTGTGACTGCTTCCTCACCAATGGCACAGAGCCAGGCTATTACGCCAAGCACATGTTCTTCGACTTCAGGGGCTTCACAAAGGATGCTGGCGTCCCAGAGGTGGTGCTGAACGACTCGCAGGCCGTTATCGCGCCTCCGACCAGCGCCTACTTCTCCAGCGATGAGTGGACCAGCGTTTGGGAGCTCCAGGGATGGGATAATAGCGAGGGCAAAGGCAAAGGCCTGTCTGGCGAGGCAACCGTCCTGATGGTCAATTCCCAAGCAACGTCTACATCCAAAAGAACGATGATGATAAACCCGCGTCAGAAACGTACATGACGTTGCGCACCCTGCGCCTCCGTGGGTTCCAGTCCGCTGCCGCGTTCCAGACGACATCGCAGGATTATCAGTTTCTCTCTTTGCGCATGATGGCCCGGACTATTGGCAGCCCAGGTGCCGTCACGGCCATGTTCACATACCGGGATGCCACCAAGACAGCCCACGTGCAGGAGGCCGATATCGAAATCCTGACCTGCGATCCCCGTGAGCACATCCAGTATACCAACCAGCCATCATACAACGACGACGGCAGTGTAAACCCAGATGCGACCAGGAACGTCACCATGCCGAAGGGCATGATCTGGAGCGACTGGATCGTCCACCGTCTAGATTGGACTCCTCAACGCAGTGTCTGGTACGTGGATGGTCAAGAGGCCGCGAGCATCGAGTTCCAAGTGCCAAAGGAGGCATCAGGCATAAACTTCAACGCATGGAGCGATGGCGGTAGCTGGAGCGGCAACATGAGCGAGAATGAACAAGCGAGTCTGCAGATCCAATGGATTGAGATGGCGTACAACACAACAGGTAGCGATGGCGGTGCCTCAAAACGGAGCATCGACAAGTTGTGGAGGAGAGACGTAGGACCGCGAGGCGAGTTGGTTCGGAGGAAAGGCAACGGGAAGTGCAAGGTGGTGTGCAGTATCGACGAAACCACCGAGACGGGCAAGGCGTCCCTGTTGTGGAATAGTACAGGGGCTCGAGTAGCTGGCACTGGTGACATGGGGAGTCGGATGGTCTGGATATGGACGCTGACGGTTGGAGGATTTGTTTGGTTCTGGCTGATTTGAGATCGCAGCCCTGTGCCGCTTTGCAAGCCTGATCATTTTCATAGTCGACGCCCTTCGCGTCTTTAGCAAGCTCTAGATAGGTAAGACAACTATCAAGTTCACATATAAGCTTCAAGTTCATCGTACATGTAAGCCAAGAATCCCCGACCTCGGGATATAATGCCGTTCTCCTATTCTTCACTCCCCCTGTTGTCCTCCGTTTAAGATCACCATTCCCCAATCAGTCAAGAACTCCAATGCATTCACTCCCTTGCCCCATCAACTCCACAGAAGCCGCTGGATTTGTTCCCCTGAACTTATGCCAACTCCAACAAACTAGACCGAGATTGGTATCACACAGCCACCATACCCCATACCCCATGTTCCGATTTTCTCCCCGCCGCCATTCGCGCCCCGTTGATCCGAGAAATTCCATCGTGAGCTCGTAATAGTAATCCACATTCCCCCATAGTCATTATTAATGGAAGTCTGATGGCGCCATAACTCGAGAAACCGTGACACACCATAATCCGGGGAGAATAAGCTGACACGTAATAGTGTATTCGATCAAAAGACGCTATATCGGATCACCCAATCGTCACCAAACCAAGTCACCACGGGAACAGTTCTGTTCCGACGGTTCCCCTTTTCGCCCCAATCCACACTTCAAGAACGCCCCCGACAACAAACACCAAATGACTTTTTTTTTCTCTCGTGAACATGACCCGTAAACCTTTTTTTGTGAACCCGTCTTTTTATGGCACCAATCCAGTGGCCCAGTGGATACATCACCATGTCGTCCTTCCCGGACCGTGGGGAAGCATCTCCGTGATAGCTGGTGTTGGGGCTGAAATCATTGTCGTAAAAAAACATAATGCGTGAATAGAACAAACTTTTCGTGTAAAACAGAGAAATTGCTCTGCAGTGGACTATGAAATATAGCCTATTTTGAGAACAATATCGCCCCACAAGGCTAGTGATGCTGAATTTCAGAACTCATATCGGAGCCAGGCATCGGATCAGCACGGGTAGCAAACAAGCCAGTGATATTGGTCCTTTCGTCAGACCATTTCGATCCGGGTGCCAATTTCATTCCAAGGCGGATAAAATTAGACTCGGGACCGATTCATAATGCGTGATTGGGTATCTAGATACCCGGCGCTCGATGAATTTGAAGCTGTCGTTGGAGACCTTATATGGCCGAACTAAAGGATAGTATGGTCCAATGGACAGGCGTCGAATACATTGTGCGCTTCTAAATCCACGCTTGATATCAAACTGGCATGTCGTTCTCGTGTGCTCAATGAGAGCCACTTCGTTGAAAAAGCATTAGTACTCCGAGCGCGGATCAGCCAATTCAAACCTCATGGCGACCCCAGTCAACCCGTTGCAACGCATAGCCGCTTTACAGGCAAACGCTGACGGCCCGGATTTCGCCCAGGGCTTTTTTGGCCGTCATATATTGGTCACCGCATGTTAGGCTGATCGAACTGGAAGTGTTGCGATGGGAAAGCCATGCTGGCGCTCAGGCCAAATGGATCCCAATCCGTGTTCTGGTCCAATAGCTGCGTCATTGATGGGTATTGGGAGGTTGACACTGATGGTTGGTGTCCCGGGCCGGTGGAGGCCGGCGAGAGCAGCATGGGCTGCTGTTCACCATTGAAGCCGCCTGGGTACGGGCCAGGGCCACTCGGAGTGTCAATCTCCGAGTCCTCAACCATGTCAGCCTCATACTCTTGCTCTAGAAGAACAGTTAGTTTAAACAATCCCACAAGTACAATCAAAGCACACCCACCAAGTTGCTCAATGTGGTTTTGGAACGATGGCGTAGGATAGAAGGATGCGCCGGCGCCAAGAGGACCCCTTGTGCCAGTCTGCATTATGGGCGGTCTCGAAGTTGGCGTAGCGACAGACAATGGAGTCATCTGCTGTCGAGACATCCCCGAGATAGAGCCTCTCATAGACAAGGTGTCTGAAGGTGCAGGAGAGAATGCAGAGCCGGTTGTGTTAGGCGAGTTGGAGTGTGAAGAGGGTGTGGGCCGATTCTTGGGCGATGGAGCAGACTTGTGAGGCTGCAGAGGAGGAGGCAGCGTTGTACCGGGCTCAGTCTTGGGAGCAATGCTAGAAGTGGATTTGCGCGCGTGGTGTCGATGCATTATCGTGCGCTGGAGCGGAGGGGGTTGCACCAAGTTCTGTGGCATATGGGTTGGGGCCAAGTTTGGACTGCCGGTCTTGGCTTGGAGTTCGACCTGGACATCGATGCCTGTGGGGATTAAGTCAAGTCAGACATGTGTGTCATTGGGGAACAGCATTGGCATGAATTGGGGGCTGCTTACCCTTCTCAAGGAGGATGCGCTCAAGCAGAGAGTTCTTATATCGAAGCATCAGACACTCCTCAGCGGCGGTGCGGTGGGCAGCCTGGAGATTGTGGAGGTTGGATTCATGAACGCGGATGGTTTCTTCAAGCTGCTTTATGTACTCGGTGCGACGTTCGCGAAAGGCGGCCTGCGCCTGTCTGTTGCGCTGTTTGCGCTCTTCGGATGTGGCATAGATCTGCAGTGGGAGGTCTTGGTTAGCACATAATTGCCCGTTTTGGTACGTTGCACAGGCATGACTAGGTGCGACAGAATTCCCCAAAGGGGCAAATTGTGCTACCGCCCGTACCACCAACAGCCTTCGCGGACAAAGGACCGAGGTTCTTGGTGGTTATGGCGATGCAGGAGAGCAATGATGCTGTGGCCGACATAGGATGAGGCACACTGGTGAAGATGAGGGGTAGTTGCCAGCAGCAGAGGTAGCAGTAGACACTCACTGGTTTACGCCCGCCCTTTCGCTTGGGCTGCTGAGCGTCTTGGGAGGCATTGTTGTTGTTGCCGGCGGTCGCAGGAGTGTTCTGCTCTCTCTCCGGGGTGGAACCAGTCGACTCTTCGCTCTCGTCCCGGTGAGAAGGATTCGGCTTGTTGTCGATGGACATCTTGTCGGCCATGCCTTAGTCACGGCGCGGGGCCTCGAGACGACAGCCGCGCTGCGGCAAGCGCCCCAGGAACAGCACAAGAAAACAAAACGGCGTCAGTCTGCGACAGTGACGTCGACAGGGTGGGACGCCAGAGGCCGGTATCTGGCGGTATCTGGCGGTATCTGGCGGTATCTGATCTGATCTGATCTGGGATTGGTATCTCGTGCGTCTGATATCAGCAAAGCTACTACCAGGTACTCCGTACTCCGTACGGCCGGTCCGTTATCAAAGAGGCAGGCCGTATCACGCAGTCTGGTTCGCTAGGTGTTATCAAACAACGTGCAAATTTGGCCGGTGCGGTGCGGGCGGAATGCAATTGCAGGGCTCCAGGCGCAAAAAAAGTCTGACCAGAGAGATAGGCGTTCGTCAGCGCGTCTGTGGCGCCTATGAGCGGGCTCGGATGCGACAGCGGGAGACGACAGAAACGTAAAAAAAATCCAACGTTCGAGATAAGGTACCGCAGCTGCGTTTCCAGAAGGCAAATTGCAGGCTCTAAGAGGGTCGAGATACAGAACCTCAAAAATGCTGGTGGGAGGAGGCGGCCATGACTTGTTTTATGTAATGGGAATTGCGAATTTATTAGGTCTGGGGGAGGAGACTGGCGGGCGCTGGCTGGGCTGTTGCGCTCCTCAAGCCAGCTGGGCCAGAGAGGTGTGTGGACACTGCACTCAGTGGACTGGTGGACTCCAGGCCAGGCCATAAGGTTGGTCGGCTTGGGGGGTGTCTATTTGCTGCTAGGGTCATGTCATGGATCGGTGGACGGCGACGGCGGCCCCAGTGGGGAGCAGCAGAAGAGCTAGCGAGGACTCGAGAGCGAGCTCGGCGCTGGCTTCTCGGTCGTCTGTTGCGTTGGACAGCTCATCATCATAAGGGCTGTGGTTCCATATTGTGGATGGAACAGGACAATGTCCTCAGAGGACGGTACGCATACATACGAGCAGCATAAACTTCGTACTTCGTACAGTACGGAGTACCTATAGTAGTATGTATGTACTCGAATGTACATATGTAGTATGTACGTACGCCTTTTCGGTGGATATGATTAATATGTATCCCGCCGTACCCCGTACATGGATAGGATGTTCCACACGCTTCAAGACAAACTGGCTGAGTGAGTCTTGGATGCATCTGTGTGCAAGTTTATACAAGTGTCTGTCCATAGCGCAGTAGTATACATACTACGAGGACTACTACTGCTACTACTTACTACTATGAGATCGCCGGCCCACGGCCTCTCTATGTAATGCTCCCCCCACGAAATGAAAAACTTCTATCCTATCCCATGGAACATGGAGGCTGCTCCTTCGCAGGTACGAGGCGTGGAACGGCGTCGTAGTGGGTGGGTGGTGACCTTGCATCAGAGGCTCGAGCCTCTCTAGGCTAGGCGTCAGGTGGTCTCGGCCAGGCATCTGGGCTGGGGGACCCTGGAAGACGAATGCTTCGCGTCTTCGTCGCCAGGTCGGTTGGAGAAATCATGTCTGGCGAATATCTCCCCGTCTCCCCACCTACCCCACTTCTGGACTGTAACATAAAAGAAGAGAGCGAGAGAGAGAAAAAACTTCACTGAAGAAATGGCAGCCAAGTGATGTCGTCCTTGGGACCCCGCTTCTAGGCCCTGGTCCGGCGGGTTGCTATGAGGACATACGAGTATCCTGTTGTGCCTCACCACCACCTTGTTGAGGCTTTTGTTGCCTATAAGACCACGCACGACCACTTCCGGGCCGGACGCATATGCTTTGTGCCCGCAGCATTAAATGCATTTCAGCAATCGAGCCCTTTCCAGTGACATGCACGCCGGACCATTCTCATCATTCTGCAGCCCCAATTGGAAAAGATGAGGCCGTGGCATGTTATGGAGTGACATGCACAGGTGCTGGAAAGACCGAAAACCGGCCTCGGAAAAGTGGGTCATGTCGAGCACCTCTGCTAGCGCCCAAGCTATGCAGTACCTAAGGGGCACTTGCTGGACAGCTCAGGCCGCCACCTTTTCACCGAGCATCGGAAGGGGCTCAGTCAGTACCACCGGCGTACCGCCGCCAATTTGGTCGCATCCAATTGGCCTCATCAGCCGTCCGACAATCCGGGGGCGTTGTAAATCTCGTTTTGGTGAAGGACAGGAACAATAAGTCTTCCCGTATCTAACGTCTCAGTTCCGGGCGAGGGCATGAAACACCAAAACCACTGCGTACTTGCACCTGCAGCCGCTCAGGGTCAATCTGGTCGGGCTGGCCCAATCTGACCCGTTCTGATTAAGCTTAAGCTGTCTCAGCATGGCCCTAGACATCCCATCTACGATTTGTTGTGCCTGTCTGTCTTGCTCAGGAAGCCACTTTGCCAGCACTTCTCGCCAAGAACGCTTCAACTGCTGTTGACAAGGACAGGCGGACGTGCCACTTGATTCTCATCCTTCGTGAGGTCTGCTTGATGAGTGTGATCCCGCACCAACCAATCACCAAGGCATGTAACTTCGATCCAATCAATCCCTTGCGATGCGCGGTCTCGGAGCGCGCCTCGAGCGGAAGTCCGGATCCTCGCTGACAGATCTTGGGTTAAAGCTCTGAGTGGCGTCACAGCTCTTGTCTCACCAGGCAATGACCGCTCTCCCCCTTTTTTGGATCTTGTCCGTGGAGTCTGTGGTGCGGTTGTGTGTGCGGAGAAACGATGTGCTGTATGATGTAGACCCGAGTTCTTATATTCCGGATCCAACAATCCAAGGTAAACCGCATAGTACGTTTTCAACACAAGGATCTATGTTTACTTCTTCCTTTTCATTTTGAAACAGCGGACACAATAACTTGGAATCGAGGTCATTTGATGCAAAACGCCAGCGTTTGACACAGCTCCTCAACAACGGTGAGACCTGAGGTCCGCGTGACCAAACCGTGAAGCGGAGACTGATGCGACAACGGACCCAACAAAACGCTGTTGCTGGCCAACGGAACTCGCAGAGAGGTTTTTGCGAAGCGACTTGCAAACTTGGCCGGCTGTCGTCGTTCTTAGTTTTCCTGCAGCTGGATTAAAGTTAATACAGTTCCGAGGTTCCGCAGCCACTACTGCAAGCCTAACAAACGAACGAGATCAGCAGCCGTCTCTCAAAACGTCCGACCGACCCCGTGCCGCAATAGTACATAGTACTACTACTAGTACTACATACCCCTCGGAGATGCAGTGATCATTGGGGCGAGCTAGCAGCATCGTCTGGGGCAGTAATTAAACCTTGCAGTTAGTAGTACGAAGCACTCCGTACGGAGTAGTGACATCGTAAAGTGAGTTGTATGACGAATCAGGTCTTCTCTGCCGTCGATGGCGCCTAAATCCTGCCTTATTAATCGGCAGGCGTACGAGGATGTTGATTAGGTGAGGAAGTGAAGTGATCGCTTTCTACTTCGTACGGAGTACTTCGTAAGCATCAGGCACATCACCATCAATACCAATGCTACTCTGCACCTTGATGGTAAGCGACACTCGGCTACGCCGATGAATTCGAAATGTACTACTCCGTATACATGCTGGCATTGCTTCTAAATCGAGCTGGATTTTTCGTCACTTGCACTAAAGACTCCGGTGGTTGGCTAACAATGATCCGTCACCCCTGGTCGTCAGCAGCAGGCCCAGTGTTGATGGTTGACGGACATCTTCCCCCGCCTCTGTCATGGTTGCCATGGACCGATGACACATTAAGAAGATCGGCTCCCTGAATTTCACATCGACCACACGCCCCATCACTGTTGGTTCGACTCGCTCGTAGGATTGAAAGTTGTCATACGATACGAGATCTAACGTGTGATTACAAAGGTCATTGGTCCCCATGTCATACTCATCAGCCCAAATGACACCTTGCTAAAACATGACCATAGTGAGGCGACTTCTGGAAGGATTCTAGTGTTCAAGCCTTCTTCTCGCCCGAGGGTACCGAGTTTCGGGTCCGAACATTGACAACTTCGGTAGTTGTCTTAATTGACCGAAGTCTAATGGTCTGTTGGGCCTTTGAAGATTCCAAATAGTACACTCCGTATCGGTCTCAAGGCATGGCTCGTTTTCAATTTGACAAAGCCACCGTCTATTCGAGACGTTCAAGGGTTTATTCTGGGCCCTGGCATGTTGCCATGGAGTTGGCCTCACAGTTGAAGGATATGCTGTCGTTCCTGTGAGAGATATAAAAGTGCCGCTCCCCTACTGTAGCCTATGTGCGATTTAATAACTTGAGAAACACCATCGTCCTAGTTCTCCATACGATGGTTGGCATTCTGACAAGATTCTTCTATCGGATGTACACAACTTACGCTAATAGCCACGGGCTGAGCAGACCCTCTCCCTATACATGAGTCCGAATCTTGATGGTGTTGATAGTCTTCTCAGTTATTGATTGACGCCAATCTCAGATGTGACTGATGGTGTTGCTGGGTGGAAACCAGCACTGAGGGTATCTTGAAGACTGATCGGTGCTTGAGTACGGCCAGCGTTAAAAGATTACTAGTATGATGATATCTATTCAGTTGCAAAGCTTGTCCGACGTCTCAACGACCAGAACATCTCTCTACAAGTTTAACATCAAAGCGATTAAACCGTTGCATATTAATGTGCTTGGATTTTCTACAGCTACTATTAGTACTAGAGAGCACTCTATTTGATCCAGGATGACCAGAGCAGACATACTGAAGTACAGTGCAAAGTGTGGTTTGCAGAAAACACACTGTAATTGACACTGTCACAGCACGCTAGTAAGTCCCGTGTTATGGTTTTGGAGCTTGGGCCACATCGAAGTAAACAAACCCCACAACAGAGAGTCAACAACATCGATCGTTCCATCTGTCTTGACATCATACCAAATTTGCCGGGACTTCCCTTCTCTGGTCACAAGGCATTTCATCACTCGATGTTCCCATAACGACACAAGCTTGCTTGCTTACCTCAGAGTTGAGTGCATCACAAACCATGTCGCCGCCCCGCCGTCGTTCAGCTCGCCTGGCCAGCGCGGCCGTTAAGGTGAGTCTTTTCGCGACTCCAACACGTTGTTCGTTCCAAGGTTTCTAACTCATCGATATAGACCAAGGCCGTGCCAGGACTGTCCTCTGTTTTTGAGCGCGATGAACCCCCCGTTCGCGAGTCTCCAAAGAGGACCATCGAAGTCGCCCCTAGATCGCCTATGCCGACTCCCGTAATGCCAACGCCAGCAACGCCTGCTTCCTCAGCGCTGAGGCCTCCTCACAGTGAAATGCATCCCAGCAAGGTCCACCCTACCATGGGAGAACCGTCATCGGCATTGAGACTTGGCTTCAGCGATATCAAACATGCCGGGCGACGGAATAGTCAACACGGAGCAGGACTGGATTCAACTCCAACCAAGATCGGCGTGCCATCATCTTCATTCACCTTCCGCGTGGCCCGCCAGGCTGCCGACACGGGGCTGAGCAATAGTGCGCAGCGCATGATGGAGGAGCTTCGAGAAGAGGCTGCGAAGATCAAGGCCGGCCTAGTCGCCCAAAGAGAGGCGGAGCAGAATGGCAATGTCGGCGATCGCGCATTTGCTAAGCCCAAGAGAAAATCTGGACGCTTCAGCGCTGCTCATATGGCTGAGTTCAAGAAAATGGACTCTATTGAAGGCCATGCTTCTGCGTGGAGGGCACAGAATGGAAAATTCACACCTATTAAATCTAGTCTGAAACGATCTCCGTCCAAGGCTAATCTTGACGCTACGCCTACCCCTCATAAGTCAAACTCCAAACAGTCGCCGGCAGAGACGGGTCCCGAAGAGACTCCGAATGCTCGACCAAAGCCCAGCTTGAAGCGTACCTCATCTGTGGCAGATCTTGACAATCGTCCACCGCCGCCGAAGAAGACAGACATTGGGACTACTCCAAACAAGAACCGCACTCCGGCAAAAGAGGAGGCCCCATTTGTTGCGAAAAGACTCAAGCAGCATGCAGAAGACGACACTTCAACTACTCGCCCGGTGTCGCGTGATGGCAGCGCCATTCCCCGACCGATGTTTAGTGCGAAGAAACCTGGACCTGGGACTCAGATGCGGCCAGGCCTCGCCCGTCTGATGAGCCCTACCAAGTCTTCAATAGCCCACGTTGCTAATAGTGCTAAGCCTGCTGCATCACTTGTCGCACCGTCTCCAAAACCAAGCATGGGGGGCCTGTTCAGATCTGCAACTACAGACAGTGCCGCCTCCGCATCAAAGACGACGGATTTGAAACGGCGCATCATAAGCCCTGGCCGATTCCAGAAAGTCAAATCAATTCTTCGTGGTCAGAAGCAGGATTCAGATGATGCAAAGAGTGCAATCCCACAACCAGTTGCTTTTCAGGCGCAGACACCAGCGGCTCCTCGAGTCGAGAAGGCGTTGCCACCTGTGCCTCTCACTACTCCACGGAGGAAGTTGGCTAAACATGTGACGTTTACGCCTGAGACGGCTTGCGCTGCAGTGGATCAGAACACTCCCTCGCCTCACAAGTCCGAAGTTGCTGGCAAGATGAAGCCCATCTTCAACTTGGACACCAAGAATTACGCTGGTATCGACAGCATTTTGGCAAAGGCAAAATCGGATGATGTTGTCTATCCCGACCTCTCCAGCTTCAAACACCTTATTGAATCAGAACCGAAGAGTGTCAAGTCCCCTTCACCCCCAGTGCCAGGCACTTTCACGTTCCGCAGCGACCACACGATCCAATTTGGAAGCACGTCGCCATCTGGTTTCGGGGCTTCTCCTGGACAATCGAGCGTACGCCATGTGCGCGCTTCCATCAAGGCCGCATCCGAGATGCCTGGCGGCTTCCCCGATCCGACTTCGCCAAGCTCTCATCCGAACAAGGAGAATGCGGTGCTGTCTCCTCCAAAGCTGCTCTTCGGAGCGCCGCATGGCATGTCTAACAAGAAACGCCATCGAGCTACCTCGGATGACGAGGATGAAGAAAAAGAAGCCGCTGAACGTGCCGGAAAGAAGAGGAAGAACGAGCATGTGGTTACGCGACCTCTGGGTTCGACCCCAACCGGCGTTAAGAAGGCTCCACTTGGCCAGACGCCTGGCCGTACTCCTGGCCGCACACCGGGTCCCGTTGGCACGGCGACCCCATCTAAGAAGCGGACAATGTTGAGCATGAGTCGCCTCAACATGCTTGCTCGGCCAAAGAACCGTGCATAGACGCATATAAGAGAACTGGGGAAGCTAGAGCGGCGCTGCCTCATAGCTCTCCATCAATTGTACATTACGGCACTAATCTTCTCACAATGGGCTGCCTTGTAGCTCATATAGACGGTCACTTGCGCATCGGGCTTGTTGACCAGTATTAGCGACCTCTTGTTGGGTCAAGCCATTGCTATAATGAGGGGAACCCCTGACACGAATGACGGAAGGGTTCAACACTTTTGATTTGGCTGGTGTTTTGATAAGATTGTTTCTAGCCGGGGAGGCTTCTATGTGCCTGGATATGGTCTACATAGGTGGCTAAACTAAATTTCCAGGAAGCTTGGTTGTCGGATTCTGGCGTGTAGGTTAGGGAAAATGGCGTTTGGGATAGGACACACAGGATGGAATGTTTAGAGTAAACATGATGAATTTCAACCCGCAGTGCATTTGTAAGTCCCTTGAGGTGGCTACGAAGTACAGCATCGCGATACTGATTTGCACTTGCTTTTACATACGCGAGCCATGTCCGTCTAGAAATTGACTCTGGAAATTTTCTAAACATTCTCCCCAGAATCACATTCAATCATCCTTGTACGAAGTATACAGTATACATATAAATAAATATCGTTGCTAGGCATCGATCACTCTCACTCCTAGTTTGAAGAGACTGCCCTTGTCATGTCTTTGGCCAGGCCTCATCTTTTGTCAACAGGAGACTATTGAACGGCACGGATCTCTTCACGTCAAGCCGGGGACAATAAAACAGGGACCATATGTGCTTGTATTAGCTAACTCCGATTGCCCTATATTACCCTCATCGCCATCTACTATGACTCTTATTGCAATATATTACTCTCAACACTGGAGATAACTCCTGGCTAGCTACTGTTTATATAACAATAGAGCGATATAATAGTGAAAGCTCTTAATATTTCGCACTCCGTCAGCTAACTGTCTGATGAGGTATGTAACCTTTGCGGTCTCTCTTTTTTTGGTCATCCGCTTGACGTGTACGTTCTGCTATCGACTCTGTTGCGTGCTTGGTTGCTGGCTGGGGAGGGTTACCGGTTTCCTATTTATAGACTCTACGAAGTAGTACAGGAGCTGGAGCACAGCCCGTGCATTAAAGAGCCTTTAGAATTGGAACGATGCCATGAAGAGTTTCCCGTGACCCAACTTCACAGTTCCATAGTAAGAGCTCTACGATTAGGGAGAATGGGGTGACTGTCAAAAGTGCAGTTATTATGTGGGACCAAGCCGATTGCCAATGCCCATTAATAAGCCACGAGAGCCTCAAAGATGCGTGTCTCGTGCTGCATTTGTGATTGGGCAAACAATAAAGCAGTATGACTATGTAGTACTGCAAGCATTTCCCAATTGTCTGGAGTTCAAGGTCCGATATCGTGTTGGCTCGTCAATGAGGTTGGGGGAAAAAGACAAACAGTTAGTTCCCCGGCTTTCGAAATATTGTATTAGGTACGGAGTACTTCGTACAACCTGGGTTGGCAATTGGCAATTTAGAGTGTGGTGTGGTAGCCCTAGCTTGTATCGTAGCTCAGCTTGTATTTTGGAGTTGGTTACACTTGACTCATGACAAAGTCATGTCCGTATGAATGGCCTCAACACTTTCCTCGGGAGGCGTTTTCTTGATTAAAATAGAAATATACTGCAATTAACACCAGGGCAGCCCCCAATGGAACAGGATTGAACCGTGTATTCGCAGCGCAATTGTACAGAACAGCAGGCATCCTTTTTCGCTGTGTCCACTTGTATGTTAGTGGCTTGTACGACGCGGTACCTGGAGCACTAACTGCCCATTGCACTGGAGCCCTAACAAGTGTCACCACAAAATATTTCACGGGAATTAAGCGAGCCCAGCAAAAGTGCCATTTTTTAGCGCAAGGTTTAGTTGCTCACAGCAGAAGTTTCCCGCGCCAGGGAGGAAACCCCCCCAAAGGGCCCAAACGGTTTCGATTCTTCAACTGCATCAGCACACCAGTTCCCAGCCTTTTGCCCTGGTGCCTCTCCTCCCTCCTGCATCGCAAAAGACCGTCTCGCGCGCTTATCTGGGTCATGCGATCTTAACTCCTCTTCCTTTTCTTCCGACCAGCAAGTAGCAAAGACTACCAGCGCCGCCATTAAAGTTACGCCCTTCCGGTAGGCGACAAGCCAAGCGACCAACATGTCGCTCGCCTCCCAGGTATGTATGCATCTCACCAGTTTCTTTGCGAAGCCGAACGTCGTCGTCTCTCCCAATTCGCCACCAGGCCGACGTCGTGATGTGTTTGTTTGCGGTGGCTCTCATCTGCAAACCACTGCGCTGTGCGTGCGCCTGTTGAGCGCCGCCCGCATGCATCCTCGCATACTCTCTTTTCCCCTCCATATGCGTGTCGTTTTCGATGCTGACTGATTGTGTCTCAAATAGAACCGGTTCGCCTTTCTCGGTACCGTCGCCCCATCTCCCCCCTCCTCCTTCTCAGCGTTGAGCTTCGGCCGAGCCCATCAACGCCTATGCCATTGAGGGCGCGAGACTGACCGTGTGTTTTTTTTATTTATCACAGGCAACGACTCCGATGGCGAGGAGAAGCCCGTCGTCCCCGTCAAGACTGTCGACAAGACTTCTACCCGTACCACTAAGCGCAATGTCGAGCCTCAAGCTCCCCAGGCTCCTGTGAGGACTGGCGGCAACCGCCGCGGTGGCCCCGGTGGAAACGAGGGTGGTAAGTTGCGCTCTGTTCCGGAAACGGCGGCCCCTTGTACCAGCGTCAAATGCCAATGCTAATACCCGCAACGCAGCCTTCCGTGACCGCGGTGCTGGTCGGGAACGCAATCAGGGCCGATCTACTGATGAGACCCCCCGAGATGGCCCCCGCGGTGGCCAGGGCGCTCGCGTCCGTGGAGGTAAGCTATTATGACTGTTCTTTCACGTCTTTGTGGTCAAAGGAGGGATTTAAATGAAAGAGCCCCGCTAACGTATGAAAGGCCGTGGTGGTCGCTACCCCCGTGATCGTGATGACCGACATCCCCACAAGTCAGGTACTACCACGTATGTATCGCCTTGCATTCTTTGTCCGTGTCGCACATATTGACTGTTTTCGGTAGTGGCTCTGACAAGCAGGCTGCCCAGTCCTGGGGTGCTACGGAGGGTAAGGCCGAGCTGAAGGACGAACAGGCTGGCGACGCCATTGCCGAGTCCGATAAGAAGGAGGACCAGGCTGAGGAAGCCGCTCCCGAGGAGCCTGCCGAGCCTGAGGACAAGAGCGTCTCTTACGCCGACTACGTCGCCCAGCAGGCCGAGAAGAAGCTCGCCCTCGAGGCTGAGCTCAACATCCGTACCGCCAACGAGGGCAGCAAGCTCGACAAGAAGTGGGCCAGCGCCAAGCCTCTCGAGAAGGAGGAGGACGTCTATGTTGCCGCCACTGCCGGCAAGAAGCAGCGTGAGCGTGAGCGCAAGGTCAAGCAGACCATCGACTTTGACCCTCGCTTCGTCGAGCCTGAGCGAACCCGGGGCGGTGGCCGTGGCGGCCGCGGCGGCCCTCGCGGTGGTGCTCGTGGTGGTGAGCGTGGTGGTGAGCGTGGCCGTGGAAGCAACTTCCGCGGTGGCCGAGGCGGCCGCGATGGCGCTGCTTCTCTCAACACCAGCGACGAATCTGCTTTCCCCACCCTCGGTGGCAAATAAGCGCGCTCTCACCCATGAAGAGACTCAAAGACCCTTTCCCTGGCTGATGGATTGGGCATATACCAACTCCCGCATAGAAACACATGTGTGTGGAGGAAACCAAGCCCTACGTGTTTGATAGTTGAAAAAGAGAAAAAAAGGTTGACCATCAGTTTGCGGTCGATTGTCCGGTGGGCGGCGAACGGTCTCATCTCAATGGCTCAGTTGCTATCCGGGTCCTTAACTTAGGTATACTACAAAATGGTTTCTCGTACACGCAAAGTAAAGAAGACAATTCCCTGCAACAAAGAACGTAACGAACGTAGGCATGTCTTTGTATCCTCTGATAAAATAGGCCCTACGCGCGAATGATCCGAATCTACAATTGCTCCCCGTTGTCTTAGATATGGCGTAGGAATCATGCGAGGTATCGGGGAGTGTCACAATCGCTTATTCTACCCATCAATTGCTTGCTATCAAATGTCACAGACATTAATGCTATGATTTTCGATCATCCAATGCGTTCTCCTTTTTTGTATGAGAGAGTAATGTTACTGGCACAAGTGGCCCATACAACTCTCCATTCAACACTTACATACAGAGTAACACAACGCTCAATGTAACAACGCAACCCCGATAGCTGACTAAATAATGCACTCCGGCTGCTTCAAATAACAGGTCATTGGCTTCCTTCTTCTCAGGTTATTCCAGCTATGCAACCGGCACAATCTCCTCACTCTCTTCAATCCACGCCAAAGCCGTGGCCGAGACACTCGGGACCGTCTCATCTTCCCTCTCCCGCAAGGCCTTCACCAGTGCTACAGTCAGAGGAGGCCTGCAGTTCAGAGGGTACGGGGGTAGCCCCTCATGCATATACCTCTTCATGGCGACGAGGTTACCTTTCATCAAGAGGGAGCGGTGCAGTAATACCCTGTTTTGGCAAAAGAACGCATAGTGCTCAGCTCGAAATTCCCCTTCAGCTGTGTTTTCCGTATACCCGGGAGCTTGGTTCGTCAGATCTCGGTTTCAACGCAAGATCACAGGGTCATGCATCTGGGCTGCATAGCCCACGTAGACTCCATCGGGGTCGCCATCATCCGGGGGGCATAGTTTTATGGCCAAGTTCGCCTCACCCTTCTTCTTCCCTTTTCCCTTGTATTCTAGCGTGAAGCGGTTATGTGTATATCCTTTTTGAGCAGCGTGTGGTGACCTCTACTACCTTCCACATCTCAGTGAGTTTCAACCCTCCGTCGTTCCTCGTGATGTACTCGTTTAGTTGTGTGGTGCACAGCGCTCTGGCAATCGTTTTGCCCTCTGTCATGAGTTCCCAAGCTGGAGGGTTTTCTTCTCGCCCAGCCCGTTGCCTTCCGGAGTTGTCGTCTTGTTGTTTTAGTGACCTGCGAATTTGCGTGGCCCCTTGAACGTTGAGTAAACGACCTAGAACTCTCTATCTCTGAGAGAGCTGTATGCTTTGGTCTAACTGGGGCCACGCTTGTTGTAATTCTCGTTGAGCCTGGGTAGGTGAGCTCCGGATTTGTAAGGTGTTTAGTCCGACATGAGATAATAGAGCAGTAATGATACTATAGTAGAAAAAGCCAATCCTCCCGGCGCATCAGATCATCATCGCACTGTGACCACGATATCCCTGGATGTGGATAGGGGCCAACGTCCTAAACGAGGCGAACTCGAAGTATCTTGTGCGGCGCGACTATTCGATGTTGACCAGTAAGCTGTACAGGAATATAGCCAGCGGCGCAGGTATTGGTAAATATACGCCACTTGCAAACTCCGTAACAGGGAGGTTATGTCCCGGGAAAGCAGGTCACCGCGTTCTATGATATCAGGGGTAGTGCAAAGGAATCGAGCGTCCCGGGCACACTCGTCAGGGTCTCGTGTTCGCAGCAGCTCATGTATATTCTTGTTCTGTTCCGATGTGGGTATCAGCTTCGTCTACCACGGCACCGGATTTGCCAGAAGACATTGTCAGTTCTGACAACACTGGATGCAGCAACCGAGGATTGGGTTTTCGAGACAGAAGCGCGCGATAAAGAGGGCAAAGAGATTCACCTCCTGAGTGAGTAACTCAAAGAATGGTCCTTTTGGATGTGCCATCTCAGTAGGACTACAGGCCCGATTATTTTGGGCTATTCACTCCTTCACACGGATATCTCGAGCAAGCCGACCCATTCGAAGAGCGACCAGATTGCTGTGGCCTTCCTCCCTCGGGAACCCATGGGGGTTTGATCTTCATTGCGAGTCATTTCTTTCCTTCTCAACTGTAGACTTCGGGTCGGTAGTTAGTGCTGAACCTGGAACTGGGAACACAACATGTATCAGTGATAAAAAGGCTAAGCTAGTTACGAGGGCCTAAGCACGACGTTGTGGGCGTTTGGCTGGGATCACAAGATCCCCACCACAACAGTTAAACCACCTGGGGGCATCAGTGGATCCGAGAGATCATCTCCAAGATTCATAAGCACAATATTCGGGATACTGCCTCCAGGTTATGGAGCAGAGCACACTAGCTTTCCCCTTATTGTTCTCCTGATGATGCTTCCGGGAAGGACAGTCGACCGCCAAACGAAGATCGAGCGAAGCGCCGCGAGGTGTTGACGTGTTTCCAAAGCTAACTTTGAGGGAAACCCGTCGTTTGGATCGGCCCGGTCCGTTTGACAGGTAGGGATGACGTGACGCTGATGTTCTGGCATGTTTTGGATGCGTGGTTTTGTAGTCTTGGGCAATACTGTTCAAGTGCTCCAGTCCTGTATCTGGTGGATTCTCTGACCATGTTCTCGTTCGTTATTTCGATTGCCTTTATATAACGCAGCTGAAGACGGGGTTGCTGGTGGCCGAACGAGTCTGGGTGGCGAGAACCTATGATAAACTTGATCATCATCATCACATATCCGGACATAATGGCATGAGGCTGATGCAGCGTTCGAGAAAGGACAAACACGACGCCCCAGTGCCACCTTAGCAACCCGATAAACGGAGATACACCGTTTCTCTCTGCTGTGTTTCCGCATCTGTCAAGATGGTGTCTTTTGGATAGATCCCATCACACAGGGCATATATGGCTTCACTCCGGTATGCGCAAGTTGATGAGTACACTCCTCAGATTGAACGTTTTCCGTGAGGTGAGTTCAGGTACTCGCTCCTATCTCTGTGCAGAGCGTGGTCCATGGCTCTTGAATACAGCCGTCGATAGTTGCATCGGGCGATGTCTCTCGCCGGTCGTTTGTTTATCCAGTAAATCAGTTGAAGAATGGGATGAGGAGTTGAATCGTATGCACAGATGGTTGGTCATGCGAGCATTTTCTCACTAGAAAGGCCATGATTTTAACACGTAACAATGATCTTTTGCGGCCGCTTCGCGAGGCAACTGACCTAACTGTAGTTCTTAGAGGGAAGAAAGGGTCAAGCGAAGGAACATTACAATACTCACATTTCAAGTCAAAGAGGTTGGTTGTTTGAACTGTTTCAACACGGCCCAAATAGCCGGTCAAGAGTCCTCGAAGTGGGAGGTTGGTGCCATGCAACAGTATTAGATGGTCGTGTGTTATTGCCCCGAACTGACATTGGGGCAATCCCTGTTGGATCCACCCACATTCACTGACACCCGGCTCCATGCATCTCAACTGCGTCTTAACGATGCAGTGAATAGAGGCCTGTCACGTGTGCCCCGTAAGCCTCTATTGCTATAAAGACTGGGAGTCTTTCTCTTCTTGTTGTACTTAGCTCTTAGTTCTTCACTTGTCTCTGTCTTAGTCAATACATCAACTATCCCCGGGTATCGATCCCGAGAGTCTTATAGCGTGACTGAGAAACACGGCCACCCATGTTAGTAGTGGGACTGTCGTTCGTCTTATCAAACACTGCATGGCTTCATACCTTCTCCATGATCCGCTTTTGGGGGATGTGCCAAGCAAGCATGGTGGGCCTATGCAAGGGCGATGCACAACGACGATGGGGAGTGTTGTTGTGTTTGCTGAATGCTAATGTAGTGCTGGAAGGGAAGCATTCTAGTCTCCCTATTTCGAATAAGGAGAACGACTTGACAATCTCAGGCCACCCAGTGCCGCTGGCTCGAAGGGCTAGCAGCCGGCCGTTCTCCTCTGCTGGCCAACTCCTTAGGGTATTTGACCTATTATGAACTGATGTTGAAGGTGAGAAGTCAGTTTATCCAAATACTTGAGTAATGACACGTCGTTGAAAGACTTACTTCAAAGTGCCTACAGCAGACGTTTGAGAATCATCTCAGAAGGGAGGTTGAATCTTCCGGCTTTGTTTTGGGTTTCTGATATCACTCTATCCACTTGCCGTATTTTGGTCAGGCAATTCTTCGTGCCTCAGCTGCGCCGTATGGAAGAACTCTCGCGTGCTTCTCAGCGAATTTAGCCTAGTTCGTCGTCGAGACGCTATTGATGCATGAAGAGGCTGTAGATTTTGTTCGTGTTCCCCTTTAGCGATAGCTGTTAAGAAGAAAGAGTACCCGAGTTCTGGCCAGGTCCTACTTTCTGCTTTTTGTAGAGGAGATGAAGGTCGAATGGTTGTTGTTGATAGTCATCCCTAGCCGTTGGGGTCTGCTGGATATGGTGGCATTTGAGTACAGGGAATCACGGGCAGTTGAACCATGACCGTATCGCAGATCGTAACCAGCTGATTCTCGAATAAGGGATTGCATATCGCGGACATACGCAAGACGTTGTTCGATTTCGTCAGGGGGTACGATGTCTTGTGGGTGGACATATTCGGGTGTGTTGGAGAGAAAGTTTTCCAAGCTTTCTGCGTCAACGGGACTGGGGCATCTCATCTCTCCCCCTTCGAATTTCTTTAGCAAGCCTTGGAGCTTAGAGAATTGTTCCCAGCTGAGCTTCGGTTTACTGAGAGCCAGTCATCGTCAACAGACGGAGAAAAAGATTATTCTCAGATCGGCCGAGTTGGTGAATACTTTTGAACAACCTGTGTCTCCCGGACCAAAAGAGCACACAGCCTGAGGTCTTTGGCAAAAGGGCTCGTATCGTAAATAGAGGAAGAGGGGATTGATAGAGAGAACTGACTGATCAGCCGCTGTCCAATGAATGAATAGGATTCGACAATTCAGTACTTGATAGACCAATCTGTAGATTTGTATGTGGATGTATGGCACGGATATAGGTGTTTGGCAACTTGCCCCTGTCATCATGTCTAAAGGGAGGGAAAATCTTAGGTCTTGATAGGAAAGGAGAGAGAGAGAGAGAGAGAGAGAGAGAGAGAGAGAGAGAGAGAGAGAGAGAGGAGTGGGCATACCTCTCCGGACAGGTAGCAAAAACAATCAGGACTGATCGCACGCCGTGTTGATAAAACCAGTGATCAAGGTAGATAGGCGAATATGGCCGTAAAGAATGTTGTTTGTCAAAGAAGCAAGCGCCTGTGGCTGAGGTATCACAAGTCCATTCAAGAAGATAGATGATCAAGACAAGGCAGAGTTGGTATCTTTAAATGCCATATCGGTATGTGCTTTATCTGTAAATGTGGTTGTGTGTATGTGTGTGAGAAAAGAAGTTTGTGGTTTGGAAAGGGGGACCTGTTTGCTGTTTATATACTCACTGGTCCTGCACGTAGCCTTCACGCCATGCAGTGTAATGCTTAGGTGAATGGCGTTTCCAACTCACTGCCTAATTGCGGTTGTTCCTCTAGAGTGTTAGAGAAACACTTCCCGGCTCTTTTCTCTCCTCAAGTCAGTCCTGCTTCGATTCTCGTTTGGGCACTCGAAGATCAGACGAGGTCGGCTTCTCAGTTTCATATCATTCATAGGCCACCGTCATCGGCGACAATTTCTCATGCTATCCCTTTTTACCCTATCCATTCCATTGACGAAACCCGTCATTCGTTTTGCATTAATGATCCATTGCACAATAGTTTCCCCCTTTCCCTCGAAAATGTCTAGCCCTGGAGGATCTTGACCAGTTGCTTGACAATCTCCTCACCGGCCTCCTTAGTTCCCGAGCTGCCGCCCATATCCTTGGTTCTTAGACCAGAGTCGATGGCCACTTTGACGGCATCTTCAACTGCCTTGGCCTCCTTGGGGAGGTTGAGCGAGTAGCGTAGCATCATGGCGACAGACAGAATCGTGCCAATAGGGTTAACGATACCCTTGCCCGAAATGTCCGGCGCAGAACCTACACCCTTGATTAGCAACCAGAATAACAAAAGAGAGTAGAAGAAAAGAACAACACATACCGTGAATAGGCTCATAAATGCCATTGCACTTGCCATTCCCGTCCGGAATGCCGCTCAAGCTCGCACTAGGCAACAATCCGATACTGCCCGGAATCACACTCGCCTCATCGCTCACAATATCGCCAAACAGATTGCTCGTGACCACCACACCGTTCAGGCCCGTAGGGTTCTTCACCATGATCATCGCCGCGCTGTCGATCAGCTGGTGCTCGACCTTCAAGTCCGGAAACTCCTTCTCAAACGTCTCCGTCATGACCTTGCGCCACAGACGGCTCGTCGCCAGCACGTTCGCCTTATCCAGCGACCACACCCTCTTCTCCCCCCTGCCTCTGGCGAGGAATCCAGCCAGTCTCGCTACGCGCTCGATCTCCGCCCGCGAATACGGCTCCATGTCCCACGCCGTGCCGGAGCCATCGTCCTCCTTACGGTCGCCGAAGTAAATACCGCCCGTCAACTCTCGGACAATGACAAAGTCCGTGCCGCGGCACACTTCCGCCTTAAGGGGTGAGTACTCGACCAACGCCTCCGAGGCGAAGAAGCATGGGCGCAGGTTTCCGTACGTGCCCATCTCCTTGCGCAGCCTGAGGAGGCCTTGCTCCGGACGGACGGTGCCGGTGCCCCATTTGGGACCGCCGATGGCGCCGAGGAGGACGGCGTCGGCGGATTTGGCGGCGTTGAGGGCTTCGTCGGTGAGAGGGCTGCCTGTGGCGTCGATGGAACACTGTTGAGGAGAAAAAAGGAAGAAGTGAGTCTTTGCTTCTCTTGTGGAAGGGAAAGGGAGAGCCGGGGGAGTCGTGTGGACAACTTACACCTCCCAGTAGGTGGTCGTGGAGATTGAACTTGCCCGCGCTAGGGCTATGCTGCTCGACAGCCTTGATCACCTAAATTTGAATGGATTAGTACCAGGCATTGGAGATGGAATCGTGTCGCTTTGTATGCGTGCAAACATACCTTGATCGCCTCGGCCACAACCTAGGTGCACGTTAGCCAAGCTCCCCCCCAAGCATACAAGCTCTCAAGCTTTTCAAAAGCTCACCTCTGGGCCAGCATGATCACCACCAAACACCACAATGTTGTGCTCTGCCATCTTGAATGTCGAATATGATAAAAGTCCTCTAAAAAGATGGCAATTGGTGAATTGCTCGAAGACGTTGAGGTTCTGCTTCTACCTTTTATCGGAGAAAGTTACCATATATCGGAAGTTTTATCGGTATGCCCCTCCTCCCCCCGCACTTCCGAAGTCGGAGTCACTCAGCCATGAGCTGTGCGCCCCACTTTCGGCTTACCCCAGTACACACTTCATATTACTACCTAGGTACTAATACTGTATAGTCTTACTAGTCGTATGGAATAGTATCATCAGCTTTCCGGGTTTTCATCGTCAGTTGAAGAACATGGATAACGGATGATAATAGTACTCTGTGTCTTTCGTTATCGGGCCGATAGTTGCAGTTTTGCCCACAAACTCCAATTCCCTGAATAGACTAAAATGCCTTCCGTAGATGAAGATCTCAAGCATTGCGAATGGCAACTTCCTAGAGCTGTCCTATGCCCTGCACAAGGTTCTTCACTAACGGGCTATTAGACAAGTCTATAGTCTTGCTAACCAGCCTCCTTACTGGACCTTGAGATCCCAGTGGATACGTCATGGGCATAACCAGTGCCCTCGAACCTCAACATATATTTCATGCATTAATGCCCCATTCGTTTCTCCCCTCATTGATGGTTCAATTCCTATACTGGTTGTTTGATTCAGACTCATTACATATAGTTCTCAGGGTATCCTATGTATGCTCGTCTACATATCCCTAGCAACGGCTGCGGCAGAGAGCCCTTTAGTCTTTATTCAATATGACACATGAAACGATTCCGAATGCCCTAGCGGGTCCTTGTTTACTCCTTCGATACTTGCTTGTTATTCTCAACTCGGTCACCGGAATGACCGAAAGGTTTTGTTTGCGAGAGAGGACAAGACAGATGTCTGTCCGCGCCCGGTGTCCCGCACCCGTCTTGCTGCCATACTTCCAGTGTTGGCACAGAATCCGCAGATATACACGCTCGGCATGGTGCGTTTGGTGATGTTGAGGCATCTTCCGTGAAGCCACATCTCACACGATTCGCTACACACAGGTCATGTCAGTCACATTCTGCATCTTAAATGGCCATCACACCTGCTGCCATACCATTGAAGCATAAAGCCATTTCCCTCGTCGACTTCTTTCTTATTGCACACACACCGGACTCCTTGTCCGTCTGTGCCATATGTTGAGTCCGTCAGACTAACCGGAGAGATGGTGCTGCCATTAAAGCTACCGAGGTTGGACGTGTTCAGGAACCGCTGTGATCGCGCATTCTCCATCTGCATAGATCGTTTTTGTCGATCCTCAACCACCTTGCGCAGTTCGCTTGCTGCGTCACCCCCCTTCTCATGGTCATGCATGACAGTTTCCACCTCACTTTCCTCGTTAGGCAACGCACCAGGTCCATCAAAGGTAGTCGAGGTACTAGTGCTCCTATCACTGATACTCCGCCGGGCTGGGTGAAAGATGGAGCCTACAGGCTTGCGGGGATCCGGCAATGCAAATGACGCATTAAACGAGCTATTTCGGCTGGGAATGATGATGGGATCCTCGTCCGTTGACGATTCACCATCGGACGAGTCCCAACTTCTTCGTGTCGTTGAAAGCTCCCGGGAACTTCGGCTGCGGGTTATGCCTCCAGAGGAACCGGGCTCGTCGGCCAGGACGGTTGTTTCTGCTCGGGCCCGCCCGTGCGCATCAATGGTAAACCGTACCGACGTACGAGGCCGTCCAAGTTGAGGCTGAGAGACAGATTCTGGGATCGATGCAAGACTGGAAAGTCGTCGTTGGTTCTTAAGGGGCGATATCCTCCCAGATGGCCGCGGTACTGGTCTCCCTGCTTCCGCATTATTGTTAGAGCTGCTAGGTTGTGGCGTTGGCCGTATGGCGGGGGCCAGTGTTGGCAGAGTTCCACGCCCCAAGGCCTTCTTTCCTCTATTCTCGCTGTTGCTTCGACCCAGACCGGGTTGAGCGGATGACTTCACCGGGGAACTTGTAAAGGAGCGATCTGGCATTTTGCCCTTTTTAGCCTCCTTGGTGCCGCTTGTTCGACGGGGTTGGGCGATTGGGCGCGAGTTGGTTGCCTCTGCGACAGCGACCTCAGCAGACCCAAGATCAACAACAGAGTGGAAGTCGGTCTCCATTGCCGATGTCTGGGGACGACTGTGCAGCAGACCCGGGTTAACACCATCTATGGATCTCATCATGCCGAATGGATCATCCATCGAAGTATGAAATGTGGCTGGCATCGCGGAGCTTGTTGGAACGCCAACTTGTTCGGTTGTCGGTGGTTTCGGGGCCAGTGCCCTTTCTCGCCGAGCTGGTTGAACATGATGTTGTGGCTGTTGCTGTTGCTGCTGCTGCTGTTGTTGTTGTTGTTGTTGAAGATGATGATGATGTTGTTGCTGTTGTACATGTGGCTGTACATTTTCCTGGTTTGACGAGGGCGGCGGCGGCGGCGGACACGGGTCTTGAAACAGTTGGATCTCGCTATTCCAATCAAACGAACCGGTGTGGCGATGTGACGGTTGAAAAAAGGTTGCTCCAGCATTGAAGTCCAGGTCCATCCCCATAGCTGGATCCCAGAAACCGGCCTGCGCCGTGGGAGGAGCAGACATCGGGTATCCGAACATGTCACCGGCATTGCCCATCATTGCTGCCATCTCGTGAGCCTGGAGGTGTTCATTAAAGTCTGGGTGGCCGTAGTGCTGGTCATCTTGCATGTTGACCTTGGGGGCGAGCGTCTGCTCCCCCTTGCGAGCCGACGGCGGCGGCGATAGAATCTGGGGCGGATCGGAGCGATCAAGGGTACCTCGACGGGCTTTCTTGGGTGACTTGGCGGTGTTATGCTTACTATAGAAAGTGGGACTTAGATGGGCGTCAGAATCAGCCGAGTGCCCCTTCGCCGAGAGAATCAAGGAAGCCGGGGAAGAAGGCAAGCGTCGGGACGGCTCAACGGGAGGCAGTGGTACGTGAGGATTGGCCGAAGGGAGGGTTGCCCGTGTTGCAATCTCAACCGCAAGCTCTTCAACAGAAAGCAGCCTTTTGTGTCCCAAAGAAGAGCTGAGGTGGCCGCCCGGGATGAAGTCGGCAAAAGGGCCCTGCGTGCCCCGTAGGTTGCCCGGCGTCGAGTTGAAGACGGAATAGTCTTCAGCAAAGCGAGGCGTCAGGCCACTGGAGTCTGCGAAGGAACCGTGAGGATTCTTGGGGGTCTCGAAAACGGGACTCGGGAAAACGGCCGAGGCTGGAGTTTGTTGCGGTGTAGGCGGCTGAGCGTTTGGATCTCCAAAGCTGCTGGATAGAGATCAGGTCAGTCAAGGAAGACATTGAGGAGCTGGAGAGTCGGAAGGCCGAGGGATCGAACATGCCTGGAAGGTCGTTGATCCTCGCTCATAGCAGCTCGAATTGTGGATCGCTATAACTCAGGCACGATCATTCCAACTTGGATCGCTGCAAAGCCCCAGACAGACCGGCGGAGTATAGTGAAGATGCGGACGAGATGGATTCCCCAGCAATGGCTTGAACGGGCATATATGTATGTACTCGGAGGCGGTCGATCAAATGCCGGTGCCGAAATGCGTGACGATGGCCGAGAGAGTGTGTTCAGACAAAAATAGACGACGTATTAGACTCGCAGAGGCTCGTTTCTCATTATCCAAAAATGTTCGTTAAGGATCATGACAGGACGGGGGAGGTCATTAAGGCCGAGTCGGATCTGTATGAAGGGGCAGAGTCAGATAGATTAGCTTCCTCGATGCTCGGAAAGGCTGTCAAGGCTGGCGGGATCGCATTGAAACGGCGTGAAAAAGGGAGTGGTACATGGAGGGGAGGGGAGGGAGAGAGTGCGTACCAAGCAAGACAGACAAGACAGCACGCAAAAAAGGGAGAGAGAAGACAGACGTCTTGTCTCCTGGAGCTCCGCAGGGCCGTTAGCCGACGCTGCCAAAGGGCAGGCAAGGGATTGATTCTCTGGCAGACAATGGGAGGACGCGAACTGGAGGAGCAGCAGAAAAAATGGTGAAGGCGGGCGGAGAAGGGCGTGAACGCTGCCTTGCGAGTCCAGGCACAATCGATAGGTAAGGTAGGTTAGGTAGATTTGGTTGGTGATGATGCTCTGGCCTGCTAGCGAGGAACTCTAGGCAGAAGGAGGGCCTGTCGCTGTCGAGTTGGCAGCATTGGGAATTTTTTAGGTACCTGGCCGAGTTTTGGAGTTGGGTGGGCCAGCGCAGGTGGATGGTTGGATTACAGGCACATACCCCCAATTAATCGGCGCTGGCGCCATTGTTACAGGCTGCTAGTGGGTAGAAACAGTGAAGGACGTCGGGATTATTACAGTAGATGTCGAGCACAGTCTCGGCGATTAGTGCAAGGTACCTGCCGAAGCGTGCAGTGCTGTAACGTTATCCCTAGGCCTGGGGCGGGCTGAGTACATACCCTCAGTATAGACTTTGTGTGTTGCAATGCAACCGGACCAACATCCCCTAGCGGATTCACACAATTAGTGCTACTACTAATAGAGGTAGTAGTAGTAGTATGTATGTACATCCCGGCTTGTCATAAGTTCATAAGCCTCTTATGCCCAATCTAGGCCAGATCTTCCCCCTTCCATCACTTCTCTCGTCATTTGAATCTGCATCCTTTCCTCCCATTATCGTTGATATTCCCCTATCAGTTACACGTGTCCATGTGCTGGTGCGTGCATGCGAAAAGGGACTCCTCGTACCACTCGTACTCCGGACAAACTCAAGACACGCAATCTCACCAACGAACGCCGCTCCCGCTCGGTCAGACAGACCGAAATACCTCTCTACGAGTACTCCGTAGAGAGCCCAGATATGGAAATGCAAGTTTAAAAGTTGTGGTATTAACAGCTTGCTCCGTATCTTCATTATTATTAATCTTCAGCCATCGTTCACCTTTTGTCAACGATTTATAATGGACTCGACGCATCGCATGCAGAGCCTCAACACCTTGTCCATTTGCCTGCTGAGCGCCTTGTTGAGCCTCCAGCTCGCATGGCGCCAGGCAACCTTGTCGTCCGAACCGAGCCGCGGTGCTCTCTATTGGTCAACGATACGCAAGTTGCCATCCTTGACCGCCAGGTACGAAGTATTATTCCACGTCTTCTTCTCTCGTCTCCTCATCACCAATCGTAAGACAAAGAGGAAGCCCGCAGTTGCTTATGATTGAGGCGGATCCCCCGATCTGCCCCAGACTCTCTCTCCATGGGGTCCTCACTCCCTTATTCAGCTTATTCAGCCCCCTGCTGAAGCCACTGACTGCCCTGCCCAGGGACCGTCAATGCTGTGTCCTCAAGCAAGCGAAACATGTGGCATCACTGAACCTAATCGATCGAGCTGGCTATGGCTGTCTCAGCCCCCTTTGGTCCCTCGATTTACTTTACTCGTACAGAAGTACGTACGAACATTCTCCAGACCAACTCCAATGCATCTTTTTTTAGGTCAACGCATTCCATATCTCCTAGTCCTACTACTAGTACTCCGTACTGTCTAGTATAGGTATAAGTCCTCGTACCGGGTGGCCCTCCCACAACCTCCGGGCGTTTCCGCCATTGGGATCAACCGCATTGCTAGTCAAGCTGACGCCCTTTATCCTCATGATTAGTAGTGGTCATTCTTCACATGTTGTGGGCGCAAAAATAAATAAAAAATCCGTTGACATTAGGTATTCTAGGGCTCAACCAAGTTTCATTAATTGGGGCCATCGTCCAAGCCACCACCACGATGCTTTTTATGCCCGTTCCTGGCAGCCCCAAATCCTGCCTGACCTCATCCCATTTTACCCGTTTTTTTATACCTAAACAAAACGATCGCTGGTACCTGCATCCTATCAGCGCTAGCATCCAGGGTTTAAATCCCAACTTCTCTCTACTCAGGGACCTATGCCGGTAACACGAACTGGCAGGTTGCTATAACTGGCTGCGCGGAGCAGCGACACCCGATTGAATTGCGAGCTGCAGCATTCCTATATTTGGCTGGTAAGGAATATCCCTGAGTACTCCGTAGACGGCCCGAAGAAGCATAGCTTTGGTGCGTTGGGGAAGCTGAACATCCCATCCCTTGTCGCCGATTTGCATCTTAGCAGCTACTATTTATGTAGTCTCGAGTCTCCTATTCCGTTCTGGGACGAGGATAGGCACAGAGTACATGTTCAGAAATACCCATTGGCAAGCGGTCTCGACTGTGATATATTCTACTATGACTGAGAAAGAAAAATGAAAATATCTCATTTCTGCCGACACTCTATACTGCACTGCAGGTGTGCAGTATGTACGAGGTAGCAACGCATCCAGCTGCAAGTGTACGGGGTATTAGTCTGGTTCTTGGCATATGATGGCGTTATAACGGTGTCCCCGATCATAGGACTCTAAACGAAGCCAGAGCCCATACCAGCCCAATCAATGGCCGCATACTCCATGCCGACAGCATCTCGGATGATCAGGAACACCGGAGTTTAACGCAATTGACCGGAAGAGTAGTCCCCAAACTCCGCATCCCCAAGCCAGCTAGCAGGCACTGATTGGCTTGCGTTCTTTAAGTGCGTGCATAGAGGTGGTGTGGGCCACTCTTGACTTTCATCGCGTGGTTTTGTTAGTAGTACTTCGTAGTACTTCGTAGTAGTACTTAAAAAGGCCAAAGAGATGGCCATCTTATTTCCAGGTTAGCAGTCACAAAGCCATCTCATTATGTACCATTTCCCACTGCATATGACCCGTTCCTAAACCTCAGAACCCACGCGACACAAAAGGCAGCATAGGCCGAATCTTCAATAACACTTGCCTACCTTATTATTATACCTATGCCGGCATAAATACTACTAGTAATACCCCATCTCGTCCCAAGATTTCCCGAGTATTCCGAATGACACCGTCTAAATTGGGAAAAAAAAGTCTAAGAATAGACTCCGACCCCGAAGTGTGGGGGGAACACATATTACGCTGTTTAATGCTAATAATTACTAATAAATTCGATGGGGAAAAAGCAGAAGCTTGTCTCAAAAGGCCAAAATAAATGACTAGATTCTATCCTGTACTGGTATCCTCCTTTCCTCGCTGGCGCTCATGAGGCAATATACATTAATGAAGTGGATCTGACAGTGAGCTAAAATAATATCCATCTACGAGTCTATATAATATATAATAATGCATAATAAATACTAAAATTTGGATGTTCAAATTCGAAATATCAACGACAAAGGGCTACCTGGGTTGACATATGGCTCCTTCGTAGTAGTCCATATAATCCCAGTAGGCATTACAAAAGGGAAGCAGAAGGGAGGGGAGAAAACGAGACACCAGCGAAAAGTAAAGCATGGAAAGAGAAAAAATAAGAAGAAAGAAAAGAGAGAGAGGGGGAAAAGAAATGACCTATCATTCATCTCATAATCATAATTCCTTTGTGTTCCGCACTCTGGATAGTTAACTCCGTCTCATAGTAGGTAACCGAAATCAGGTAGCCCATAAGCATATCCATGCCCGCAAATAACTTTTTATCGCAGCCAGGTGCAAGAGAAGTCCCCCAAACAAAATCGTTGACAAAGATGAAGGAATTATGAATTTGCATTATATAATATTCGCGTACGAGTCCACAGGGCTTAGCAGGTGCGTTGGCCGAGACTTGACAGAGCATAGTCGCAGTGGAGGCGGGACTGAGAGCAATCGCCGCTGTTGTTGCGCTTGCGTGGGTGGTTGACGATCCATATATCGGAGAGGCGTTGGCACCGAAGTAGGTGTGGTAAAGCAAGTTATTGAATTGGGCGGTGTTTCAATGCTGGATACTGCTGGTGTAGACATTTGCGGAGTGATTGGCCTTTGCGAATCGGCCTTTCGACCCATGGATGAAACTTGGCTGCCCACGCGGCTATGGCTATTATCACGACGGCGTTTCGGAGCATCTTTGATCTTTGGGTGGGTATGGCACTGGTCACAAGTTAGCATAGGCCCATCAGACTTGATGTACTTGAGAAGCTCACCTTGTAGGCATGTCTGAACCAAGTCGTCCCCTTCTTCTTACTGCTTACCAACGGAAGCCATTCACTGCAGCTTCCACAGAGACCCTCCCACACATCTGGGTTTCCATTCATACGCCTCGAGTCTAGTGGCTCTTGGAAGGGAGTGCCAGTTGCCGCACTAATACCATGCGAAAATGACTTGTCATACCAATAAGCAGAGTTCTTGAGCACTAGCCATCGTCCTGGCTTGCAGATGCCACACCACCCTTCACGCTTGTTGCCATGGCCACGGACCCATCGTGGGGTGTATAAGTCACCTTCAAATCTCACCTCTTGCTCATATGGAACAAGATCAGGGTCAGATGGATTCATGTCCTCTGGTGGCGGGGGGATCTGCTCCTCATGAAGGCAGGCAAACAGATCCGGAGGATCAGAAAGGTCCGTATACCGACCCATCAATGTGTGTGGATCGCCGTTGCTCTGAAGAATCCGAAGAACACCATGGGAGGGAAGCGTTGGAGGTTGTGGAAAGCCAGATCCCTCGTGGTGATGGAAGAAATGAGTGGGTACCTGGGGTGGTAGTTGGGATGGTAGTTGGGATGGGAGAAGCATACTGTTCCTCTGGAAAGCCGGGTTCCCAGAAAACATGAAATGGGGGCGAGCCGCTGGCGGGAAGTTGCTGACGTTCATTGGTAGCGAGCTGGGAAGAACGCCAGAAGGAGGAGGAGGTGGTAAGGACTGGGTTGAAATTCGCTGAGCTGTGGCGGAAGCGTCATATGGATTATAGACAGCCGGGGATGATCTCCGTTGTATCACACCGTAGGATCCAGTAGACCACCGCTTGTTGCTCCGAGGGGTGTCCATGCTGTATGGTGCGACTCTCATATTGGGTCGTGGCGATAGGGCTCGTCCCCGGCTCTGAGCCCTAACCTGCTCGGGTCGACTCTGCGGAGTCAAGCGTGGTGAAGGCACAGGAGACAGATGCGTTGAAGAAATCATTGAGTTTCGATTTGAACTCGGGGGGTAATCAGAGTTGAATGAAGGGGCCTCGGAGAGCGCAGTTGAGAAGTCTTCGTATGAAGGCATTTCTGACAAGCCTCCATTTGTTGACACTGTAAGTGACGAACCAGACATCCGGCGACAGGTGGTGTTGCTATCAAAATTCAGTTGATCCACGTCTTGTGCCGAGCTTGTGTATCGAAGGTCAAGGATGGGGATCGTTTCATCTGTTGTGTAAGCCTGGCCTATAGGGGCATCCGGGTCCAGGACATGAAGATCAAGATTTTCTTCATATGGCTTTTGAGTCCATCGATCCGCAACTTCGCCGACTTTGAAGACGTTGAGATCCCTTGAATGCCCACTGCTGTTCATCATGTGGAGAGGGAATAGGTCTTGAGACATTGTAGGCTGGGCTACGGGATCGGTAGGTCTCTGTTGAAACGATGACGATGAACCCCATGGAGACAATGCATTAGTTTCATCTTTCATATAATATGAGAAGCTTTCTGGAATCGTCGTAGGTGGCTGTTGGAGTTGAGTCGTTGGTGTCATCCAGGGCGCAGTCGACGGCGTCATTGCCTCACTTGGCGGTAGCTGAGCCGTATTCATCGTAACTTTAGGGGTCGTTCGAGGTGTATTAGGCTGCGAGGGACTCTTGCTGTTGGCGTTCCTTGAAGGAAACAGGTATTTTTGTAATTGCTGTCGCCTAATACATGCCACAGGTAAGTAAGATGACGGTAGGTAGGGGTATAAGGAAGCAGCGGCGACTCACAACCCAATTTGACCAGACTCCATGGCTGTTGATGAATAGGCAACGTCGTGGGCACTTTTGTTCAAGATCCAAGGGTCTAGTGAGGGTACTGTTGGTGCTTGTTGTTGATCAGCGGCGCTGTTAGGGACGGTCGAGTAGTACTATTTAGGCAGGAGGACCGGATGACCGACAGAGTATTGCCAATAACCACATCGCCAGGGATCTGTTCTTGGACTTGGACTTACTGAGGTGTGTATTTGAGTAATAAGGAAAAGAGATATCGTGACGGAGCCAAGGTGAGTTGATGAATGAATGTCGAGATGGCCCAACCTGGGCAGAAGGTCGCAGTACGGGGTAAAGAAAAGACAAGAGACTGAAGAAAGAAGGACTTGAGGTGAACAGAAAGTAAGTGAATGTATTAAAATTGTCGAAGAGAGCGTGGAGCCGCCTGTACTAGTTGACGAAAGGAACGAAAAGAGAGCCAGCTCTTGATGCGAGTAGGACCGGAGGGAATGAAGAATAATATGCTTGGATGCAGAAGACAGAAAGAGGTAAGGAACGGCTGGAAATCGAAAGATTTTCCAGGTGAATGAGTGGTGGCTTCACGGGACGAGCGACGTCTTCAGGCAGGGGGGGTGTACAAGACGACGACATACACTCCGGACATGCTGTTGTCTTGGGGCCCCTCGGCACAGCGCCACATGTTAGTTCCACTCGGGGTTGAATTAGTAAGGGTATGCTCGGAAGTTGAAGATCGGCACAACCTCAACCCGGTGGGTTGTCAGTTTGCAGAACCATATTGCGGCATTCTCATCAACCCGGGGCACTGCTTCTATGGGCGAGAACGGCCTTGGCCCTGGCCGTGCGCATCTCTAAAGGTTGCAGAAGTGGTGGACAAGGAGGGCTGACAGGGGTTGTCAACTAGTTAGACAGGGATCTAGGTTTCAGTACCGTCGGCACCACTAGGCCAATCAGAACGATCTTGATGCTGCTCTAGATCGCTTATGTCGAGCTCTGACGTTTTATCTCCAAGTTAGGCCAAAATAGTGATGCTGAAACGGTTCAGAATAGAGAGTGAAACTTGTCAAAATCGACAGCATACCGATACGACAAGCATCGTTTGGCGGTGTTTTGATGATAGAAAATGGAAGAACGAAATAGGCAATATGCGAGGGATGCTTGTTTTGTAAATTCGTATGCCCGGACTCAAGTGCGCTAAAAAAGAAGTTAGCTAGTCTCTCTTGACTCTGTCGCAAGACGTCAGTGAGCTGAAAGAGGGCAAACCAGTGACCCGAAGATCAAACAGCGCATCTCTGAGGTTAAAAAACTCGGTATCTATTTGCCCCATAGCTGAGAAACATTAGTCTGCCGGTACTCTGCATCGAAAATTAGAAATACCCTGTGCAAAGGAATCGTGAGACGCTGGGAACGGGTAGTTGTCGCAATAACAATAGTAGCCTCCACTAACAAAACATCTTGGCAATACCATACATCTCCATTTACACCCCTGAGAGAAACCTATTTTCCCAGGGAACGGCCTGATCGTAGGGAATGTTGATCGGAATGCCTAGCTCGTAACATGTTGATGCCGAAGAAACGAAAATGTCCATGAATTGCAAAGAGTGCAACTCGTAAATCCGAGCTGACAGTCCTACAGTTCGGTCTTGGAAGGTTCCATATTAAACATGACAAGTCGATTCCAACATGGACAGCCAGAACAAGCGCCAATTAGTCATCACAGCGGGTGTACAAAAATAGATTCACGGACCAGTCGGCGACTTGAGGGCAGGTATCAAGCTGATAGTTAGCCAGTACAATAAAGCCAAGCTGGAGAGGTTTATGCGACAGGAGAAGTATGTATGCAAGTGAGTGATTCGAACATGGCTCTAAACGGAGTCCCACTCCGGTCCAGACCCAGACATTACATTATTGGTGCTTCTAGCAAGTCCTCATTGGCAGGTTGCCCAAGCAGAAGCAAATGATGAGACATGGTCCGGTGACAGAAGCAGCACTCGCCGCCGGTGTGGTCGGCGTGTGTGGCTATCCAGACACACTCAGGCTGACACGTCACCACACCAAGATTTGATCCAGTGGAGACCGAGGTGAAGTTGTCTGAAAGCTAGATAGAAATAGAAAATGTGGAAGATTGTGGTGTGGAGGATCGGACTATCCGGGTATGTCAGGGCAAGACAGGAACATGTGCCTATTTCAGGCGCTTCCGGTGAGCCCGCTAGTTGCCCTACTGAAGTTAAGGCGTTTCGTCAAAGAACGAGTAGAAACCTTGCTTCTGAGGAATTGGGCAAACGTATTTATCGGCTTCTCCATACTATAAGATATCAGGTGACGGTCGTTTATCCCATGGTCGAGACGATGATGAGGCTGATCCCTCAAACAGACGAACCAAGGACGTCAGAAACCAGAGTGATACAGATATTCGGGACATCGACTGCACCGGAGTTTGCCAGACACTAGTTCAGCGGTCGGAGCTGAAGAACCCGCTGTGTTGAGATCCAGCGCATGACATGACTTGATACAATGCATGAGAAGTCTCCCGAAATTGGCAGCTAGGTAGTAGCAGTTCTGTCAGCAATAACCTGGCATCCCATGAGACGGGGCTAACTCAGAAACAAGAGATTTTTTCCAGACCGGCCTCGTACGCCAGGTGGGCAAGAGATGGTGGACTCTGGACAGGTGAGGAGATTGATGTCTGTGGTCTGGAAGAGGCTCCGGCTGGATCAGGGCCGCCTGCTCAAACAGTATGCCGCAAGAGCCACGAGAAGCAGAGACAAGAGACTTGACTTCATACAATGGAACTGTCCAATGTAGTGTGGTAAGCAGGGGCAATATCAATTCGTGTCGGGTGAGATATTAAACTCGTGTTGTGGCGACGCTCGATATCGCGCATACCCTCAGACCCTATGGAGGACCAAACGCCGACAACTGCCGCACCATCTATTCTCCGAACGAAGTGGCCCTCTCTGTCTGAACACTGAGCGCAGGTGGGATGCCGATGACATAGCGACGATGGAGAGTTCTTCTCTGTGGACAGATAGCTCACGATGATGTTGGAATTGTGTTTGAAGTCGGCTTTAGGGCGTGGGGTCAGATGGCGCCAGATTTGCAGCGGTTGCTGATCGCACGCCCCTAGGCTAAAAGGCTCAGGGGTACAGGCGCCATGACCCACTAGGCGCTATCCCCTTTTCGGGTTCCCAAATGCGGGGCTCAAATCAACTATACCCTACCTAGTAGTTATGTACTTCGTACTTGGTACAACCACACAGAAAGCTGCCAGAGCCTTGAAGATCCGCGACCTTGGACATGTCACAGATCTGTCGCAAACCCGACACCTCCTGACCCGAGGCATCTTGACGTTTCCAGGCAACGGCTAGACCCTCTTTATGGCCTGGTTATCTCGGCGGGATCAAGGGGGCATTTTTACATTTTTTTTGTCAAGTATGGGAGGCGAGGATTGATGTAGGTTCCCCCCCTCGGTAGGGCGATCCGGTAGCAGAGTGCGCTCGATCGCCCACACAAGCTGCCGCTATACATTGTTGGAATCTCTCGGTAAATACCAGTGTTAATACCGAGTGAGATCAAGGGATGTGTCTGTTTTGATCAGATCTCAAGATATCTGCTGATCTACGGAGCACTAGTCGGTAAGATGCCTCAAACAGCGTGGTTGACTTGAGGATGAGGATCACCATATATAACTAAGCTCGCCTACCAACTACGGCTCCAAAGATGTCAAGAATAGGAAACTACAGAGAAAGGAACAAATTCTATAGACTGAGCTCAGCCTCACATGTTCACGACCAATTCTTCTTCAGGTCTCCAGTGACGGTTCAATATCCGTCGACATTAAGCCCCCGATCGGTCACAAACCCATCCCTGAGCAAAATGTCACCTCGATAACATAATTCGATAACTCCGCTATACCATCACCTGCAAAGAATACAATACTAGCTAAATTTAGCTACTCTTGGCTTCAGAAAAGGCGGCCTCCAAAAGTGCCTTGTCAACATGACATGTCCACCCAAGTCGATGATTGTCGGCCCCCCAAGCCTCTCTAGGCGGCATCTCCGGGAGACCGCCCCATCCTTCGTCGTCTTTTAATCAGGGTATGCTCTTCTAGACGGGTGATTTCGGGTACCTGCCGATGGCACCCCTTCCTTCCATCGCAGTAGTGTGGCTTGCTGGATGGGTCCCATGGCAGTGTCGCATAACAACCGTCGCCCGTTTGGGAGACTGTTCATTAAACAGCTCGGCTGTGTTTACCTCTTCCACTTTCCAATGCAACACTTTCACCAAAAGGCACATTCGTTAGTGTGCCAGTCCGTCACTTTTTCTGGCCCGTGAAGAGTATCGGCCGATGGTGCAGCTGTTAGAAACGGACCCGGGTGATGGAGCTGCATGAACGATGTTCTACTCGAGATTCGCTCACCCATCAAAAACCAGAATCGACAGATCGTTCCTCGGTATTCCCCAATTATGGTTATATTTCTTGTGTAACGCTTGCTAAAGTCTACACGTCCAGCGTCTGCATTACCATACAATTCTACCCCATGTTCAATAAGTTCATCGCTTTCTTCAGCTCGCTGACATGTTTAGCAGCCCTCTCTTGGCAGGGTCTAGTGACACCTTGTCGCCTATACCGAACGATAGGCCATGTCCTTCCAATTGTCACTCCGTGGAACATTCCGTCTCGCAAAGGACTTCTAGTCCTTGTTGATTCTCTTCCAAATCTCGTTCTCTGCAGCCGCAAGGCTATCCCCTGCCGCTGTCGCCCACTTCTTTGCCGCACCCCACACGCTTTCTTCCTCGCTTCCGTGATACCCTGGTTGATCAACCGATGCATTGTGTGCTGCTCGCTGATCGCTGGTGAAGTCTGCCGCATTGATATTCTGCTGATACCCAGGGGGGTGTGAGTAATCTACCCGGGCATCATCTCCTTGTAAGAGCGTAGGCGTTGGGCCAGTGGGATATGGTGAAAACAGTGCCGTTGTTGTTGAAGTGCCTCCCCGCGCTGGATATGTTGTACTTGGTGGTGAATAAGACATCTGAGGCGGCATCGGCATTGGCGTGATCTGAGGCGGCTGTTGATTTGACGCTCCCGCTTTCGGCGGTGGTGGGACACCGGTAGGAGGCACAGGAATAGCGCCGGGCTGCGGAGCTGGAGGACCGGATTTTGTGTGAGTCGTAGTCGGAGTTGGTTGAAGATTGCTAGTGAATGTTTGCGGCGGCGCGCCGGTCTGAATTGGTAAAGGCGGCCTACATCCGGGCTGTGCTGCGGGATACGGTTGGTGTCCGGCTGGAGATGTCGCTGTTACTGGAACCTCTGCTCGGGGTTCTGCCTCTTCTGGGATCGCTGTCTTTGGGGTAATACCCGATGCCTTGGAGGCATTGATGGGGCTGGCAGTATACACCTGTACAGGCATGGTGATTGATGATAGACAAACCTTGAGTATCTATGATGGAGAAGGTTGAGTAGCCGATCGGTCTGCTTCCCGCGCGAATTTATAAGAATGTCTATGGAATGCTCTGATGATGGTGTACGAAATATTGTTGAGAATACGTGTCACAAAAGAGAGGAATTTGCCTGAGTGAGTCGCAGCTGTGTTGCGAAGTGGCGACGTCATTCATTGTAAAGGGTCAGGTGACGTAGACTGCCTGCGCCGGGAGACTGCGGGGAAGCATCAATCGATATTTCCCCCTTTGGGTCATATTTTTCACTCCATCTAGCTACGTTTATATGTAGGCAACTAGGTACGAAGTAATCATTTTATAATTTATGTGGTGTTTGCATTTGGGTACCTTACTACCAGCTAAGCGGTATGGTAGGGTCAGGCTCTCAACGAAGTGTCTGATGAGCAAAGCTACCTATATGTGCAATGCCAAACATGCCGGAATCAACGCCATACTTCTGCCTTAAGCCTTGGCTGCCCTTGCAAAAGGACAGGCTGAACTTCTCACTTTTGTGTGAGCAACCTCTGCCAAACGCGAGGTCTCCTCTACACCCTTGCCCATTTTGGACCTTGGCCCGATATCCTCAAACAAGAATCCGTCAGGCTTCATCTCCGCACCGCCATCTCCAGGAACCATCAGACCAAATGCCCGCTGCAGCAAGGCCTCGGGACCCCAACGACTCCAGAATGTGATGGGAGTGTACCATGGTTCCTTCAAGTGGTGGTGTTGCTTGATCCGCCCAGAAATCGGGTCAGGGTCTCCCACATAAACGACAGGAATGATGCGCGGCAAACATAGGTAACGAATGCAGAGTTTGCGAATTAAAAGGACGGTAAATGTGAGAGCTGATTCGGGTACTCCTGGCTCGGGGAAGCTGCTCAAAGTTAGAGAGCATCTCGCGCGACATGAAAGAAGACGTACCTGAAGGCATGCCGCATTCGCTCACTCATGAGAACCATGATCATCTTGTATCCAAGAGGCCACGCGAACTTGGGATAGGCGGACAAGAGCAAGTCCACCAAAACCTCTCCGACTTTCGCAATTCCTGGCGAAGGTCCCATGTGCTTAATCTCATATTGATCAGCCCACATTGTCAGATCCTCCAGGAATTCAACACCGTCTGTCCACTCGTCTTTTCCCAGCTCGGCTTTGTAGTCAATCTCCATCATGTCCCCGATGTATTTCCAGAAGGTCGAGATTGCTGCAACCTCCATATCAGTTAGTTCCCTCCATTCGTAGAGGCGCACGAATCGAACAGGCTCGGCAATCGACTCATAGAGAACATATAATAAGTCTTCATTGCGAATCTTGCTACACTTGATATAGGGGTTGTGTAGGTAGTTTGTCCGTGCAACAGCTTGGGTCAAGGTCCTGGAGCCTGGTCGGAATTTTGCAAAACTGTTCGCTGTCAGCGTGACGGTCACTTAAATAGGGGAGTCGGAGATGAGTTACCAGGAAAATAGAACTTGGGTATCCTCGTATCTGGAAGCAATCACCAGTCAGTCAACTAAGCAGCAGCATCAAACCAACAGATAATGCTATCACCTTTTCGGGGCCTGGTCGGGCTTTGCAAGATCACTAATTGCATACAACAGGTTGCCGATATTGTCGATGGCATAAGTCTGGGTTTGGAAGGTTAGTATTGCCTCGAACACCTGTGGATGAGTGCGCTAGAGAACGGAGGCTACCTTGAAAAGAGCAAAACGGAGGCCAAAGTCATAGAGGAGGGGGAATTCGAAGCTGTAAATGTCCGCAAGGATCTCATGAGCCTCCATGTTCGTCATTCGAGACAACGATGCACGGTCGGGAAAATTGTAACGGGTGCGTGTCTGGTTGATTCTTCGGAATCTAAGAAAAGAGCACAGAATGACATAGCAAGCGGAAGCAGAAATGAGACCAAGTGACAATGGAGAGAGGCCTAGAAAGCCCAGTGGGCCGATGCCCTTCTCGGTCGTCAATGCTGCCATCTCGACGGCACTTCTCGTAGCTACTGAAGTCAAGGCAAGTGTTGAGAATACTAAGAAGGTCAGGAGGATTTCGTATTAAAAACGCACTCGATCTTGGAGCCCTCCCCCCCTCCATAGCACATCGGGGCTTACCGCTCCCGTTGGAATGAGTCCACGTTGGTATGCATCAGTCTGCCCTGGCAACCAGTGGGCAGCACGTACGACACAGCGACCCTCACAGCTGCCAATGACGTTGCGTCTATTTATTACCGCTGAGATCTCTACATACTTCGTACTCCCATACTACTAGTAGTACTAGTTTGTTGGTTCCGGGATCTAGTAGGGCGGGCTGCGGGCGCAAGTGAGACATCAATGGCAGCAGTTAGCGGCAGAGTAGGGATGAAGTACGGAGTACTCGAACCTATATTTGCGGACTAGGCCATCCATGTGCCCTCTCAGATAGTATGGAGTAGGATAATATAGTCAGGTGTTCTGAAGACGAGCAATCGTAGAGATCATAAGCGAGGCAACTTTTAAGTCTCTTGCTAACGCGTTTTTACTACTAGTACACCCTATAAGGATTATAAAGATGTCAGGAGACCGGAAGCTCCGGAGCTCTCTTGATATCACATGGGCCGGAATGCACATATAAGAGCAACTGTGGTCCCCGAAGATATAGAACTTCAGAGACCAGTAAACTACTGCTGCTATACCTAACTACTAGTTTCTGGCATGTTACCTGCTTGTTAGCACCTATCTTCCCTCTAAGTGACTGCTCTTCAACCTCCTCTACTCTTCCCTAGGGTCGCAGCCCCTCGCCCGATCCGTCTGCACCAAAGAGGGTCTCTGACACCCTAGCCTTAACTAAAAATAAAGCTAAAGTCCTAGCCTAGGCTTTAACTAAAAATAAAGCCATAATTTAAACCGACTTAAACTTAAAGTATTATAGCCAAAGTCCTTTAAATCCTTTAAGGCTCTTTATAATCCTTATGGGGTATAGTTACTACTCGTAACTGTTTATGAAATGCCAAGAACGGAGACCCGGCCGGAAGTGGATCCCGTTACGGAGTACACAAATCCCCGAAGTATGTACTCTGTCTCCGTAGTACGGACTCCTCGGTATTAGTCCGCAGTATGGAGCTTCACTGCATTTCCTTGCTTTTTTTGGTTGTTGCACAAGACAAATTCGTCATACATCTCCTTTTGTTTCTTCTCTGCTGATAACGATACGGAGCACGAGGTACCATTACTGAGTATTCAAGATGATCCAACGACAAAATCTTTACAGAAGACCAGTTTGTGCACATCCAATACGTATGTTAGTTTGTAATTTACTTCAAAAATACGGAGTAGTGGGTAATAGTCCGGCAGCTCCACAAGCCGTAGTCGTGCCTCGGCGCAAGTGGCCACCTCGTAAACTTGCTCCCCCGCTAAACACATATCCTCGAGCGCCGGCAGTTCCTCATCCACAGCTCAACAGCCAACACAACGATTCCTATCAGCTGTTCGGTGATGGTGGCGTTCCCAAAGGTCAGCTTTGTCGATCCATCTACTTCGTACGAAGTAAGATGTTGGCAGTCCCATTGGTACATCGCATCACCCACTCGCTGGGAGAGTTCTCTCAAAGCGTCAGTCAACCGTAGTATTCCGGAGGGATGTTTTGTTTCCCTTTTGTCCCTTAATCTTTAACGTTTAGCACGGGAACCACAGTTGTCCATGTTTTATCCATACATGTCGCAGAGGTCAGACGCCGGTGGGATACACTGGGTTGCATTGCACCTCATTGGACAGACAAGCTGCCAACCGGGGTATCACACAGCACAAGCGCAAGGGAGAGAAACGCCATCTCTTTCCTTGAGAGAGAAGTAAGGGTTCAGCATAAGTTATGAGATAGAATATCTTGTCCACTCTGGCATCCTTTGATGGAAATCGCGGCAACTGTTGCTTGGCGTATTTGACGTTGCTTCTGTGGAAGCTGTGTGCTGGAGAGACAGGGCTGAGACCAAGAATAGAGGTCTAATGACCTCAGCGAGCCATTATTATCCAGCAACTCAACTGATTCATCCTGCCATATCATTCCTTGGCCTCAGCCACTCTTCAGGTTGCATGACTGGCGTGAAAGTGTCGTCATTGGTGCCGACAAGAAAGGCCCATGCCCAGGCTCAATTAAGTGGGAAACTACACGTGACTAGTCTCGTGCTTCACTCCCTGGGACTTGCGGAATATTATAAATCCGGCTTAGCGGGTCGACTTTTGCCTTATCGATTCCGCATCTGAGATCACAGTGCAGGCTAGACGCATCGGCACGCCAATGCGCGTCCGGAACTTTGAGGTGGTGAGAATGATTGTTCCATAAAATCTTCTTTGTCTGCTACTGTGTGACCAACTCCTTTACACATTCCCACGGCGAGGCCTATCAATCCACAATGGTCGGCAAGGTCTCTGAGAGGGTCCTTCTCCGAGAGGGTGAGTTGAATGTTCTTCAACTTTGAAGCAGACAGCCTTGCTGTCCCTAAGGACGACTTGCACTGACTGGGCGTTGCGCAGGGCTGGAGAGGACTGACAATGGCATGAAACTGACGTCCTGGCCGGATGTGACCCCCATCAACCAGAAGAACTACTATACGTAAGCTACAGAGCGGCATTCGCTGCGCCTACAGGAGCTGATTTCCTCAACAGAGATTACATGAAGCGCGATGATCAGGTCCTTGCTCTTAGACTCCAGAACGATGCGACTCGCGACAGATTGGTCCAGAATGCTCGGGACCGCGACCGCGCCCTCTCGAAAAATGGCGACCTGCCTCTCCCGTTACCTGATCTCGCCGAAGAAGATGGCGCCGTGACGCCCTCGAGTGGCATGGATCCATCCAGGGTGATTGTGATCCATCCAGGCAGCCAGAATTTGCGGATAGCATTCGCCAGCGATGCCCTCCCCAAGACGATCCCAACAACGCTCGCGACCAAATTTCCCCAGACAGAGTCCGAGATACACGAGGCTTTACCTCGTCGGCAGTTTGAAGCAAAGACGACAGATCAACAATATGGAGAAGAGTGGTCGAAGAAGTATCAGAAGATGTGCCACGACCTTAAGGTGGATATGCGCGCCAATAAGCGCAAGGTGCTTCCGAATTCCAAGGAGCTGGTGCAGACCTTCAATCGCCGTACAGAAGCCGAAATCATCCAAAGGCACAACGATCCGCTGGAGATTGAATGGACAGACATCGACAAGCTCGAGGACCCGGAGTCATTGGCATCTTGCTTTATTGGAAATGAGGCGTTGCGCGTCCCCGACGACTCGACCCCGAAATTCAAGCTATGGTGGCCAATCCAACATGGATGGTGGAATGAGGACGGATACTCGAGTCAGGAACACCTCTACGACGACTTCGAGACTCTCTTAGATAAAGCACTACGCCAGGAGCTTGGACTGGTCACAAACAGCGAGTGGCAACAGTACAGCTGTGTTTTCGTCATCCCAGATCTCTACGACAAGAAATATGTCGAGCAGATTTTGCGGTCTTGCATGACGTGGTTTGAGTTCAGCCGGGTATGCTTCATTCAGGAGAGTATGGCGGCGACCTTCGGCGCAGGCTATACGCAAGCCTGTGTTGTTGATGTCGGCGCACAAAAGACATCCGTGACTTGTGTTGAGGACGGGCTGTGTATCGAAGACTCCAGGGTCAACCTCAAATATGGAGGATACGATATTACGGAGACATTCGTCAAAATGATGCTCTACGATAATTTCCCCTATCAGGAGATGAATCTACAGAGGCGGTACGACTTTCTCCTGGCCGAGGAGCTCAAGATCAAGCACTGCACTATGTCTCAAGCCGACATTTCAGTTCAGCTGTTCCAGCTCCATGTTCGAGCACCTAACCAACCTACACGCAAGTATGCGTTCAAGACGTATGACGAAGTTATCCTTGCTCCCATGGGCGTTTTTGAGCCTTCAATTTTCGATAATAGCGCAAAACTCAAAGGACGGCGGAAGTTGGTGGAGCGCTCATACAATGCCTACGATGTTGACATTCCCGACGACCCATCTCCTGCCGCCCAACTCGCGGTATTGACTTTGGTAAAGCCATCACTAATATCTACCCCCAATGGCTTCTCCCAGTCTCAGCCGGAAATCTCAACTCCGAGCAAGGAGAAGTCACAGCCGTTCAACTTCCTCGCCCGAAGTGACGGTGTGAATGGAACACCTATGGCGTCACATGCCGGGTCACCAGCGCCAGAGGGGATTAGCACTCCGGTTCCTGCACCTTACATCTTCGGGGCTAACAAAGACGGCGTCAATGGCGATAGTCCTGCCCCAAGCAGCATACGCGCAGCGGGTACACCTGTGCCAGGAGCATCGCAGACACAGCCGCCATCAGGAATGTTTGTTGACCCATCGGCACGTAGTGCCAAGTCTTTGGCGTCGGAAAGGGATTCCGTGCTGCCCTCAGCACCTCTAGACATTGCCATCCTCACGAGCATTCAGAACGCCGCTAAAGGCGACGAAAAGAAACTGCGTGACTTGCTAGGGAGCATCATGGTTATTGGTGGAGGCGCCAAAATTCCACACTTCACCGTGGTGCTGGAGGAGAAGTTGAAGGCCCGAAGACCGGACCTGAACGAAAGGATCCTGGTCAGCAGAAGTGCCAGGGATATGGACGAGCAGGTAGTAGTGTGGAAGGGAGCAAGTGTCTTTGCGAAACTGTCGACCAACGATTCGTGGATCACGCCGTTTGAATTCGAGAGGTTAGGTGCGAGAACCCTTCACCACAAGGTGCTCTGGGCTTGGTGATATGTCTGGGAGCAAAGATGGAGCAATGGAGTTTATGGCAACGTAAGGACACGGATTTAGGGTTTGACACGGATTACTTTAGCAACGCTTAATAGAGCAAATGGAAAATACTGTTACACAAGGAGTCAAACCGGGTCTCTGTTGATCTGATAACGGAGAGTTGTCGGCAGTGGCTTGATCTTATCATTGACTGCAGCCCCATTATTGGTCTGATGTCATCCAACAGGACGAGGGCGGCAACTAAGAGCGGCGCTACCTATAATATGTATATGTCGCATGCAATAAGCAGCACTACAGGAGGTCACTCATTATCCGCCATAATTCAGACATTTTCGGGCCGATGCACTCACTGTAGTACCGGGGATTTGCATGACTGATGATGAATCGATAAATCGCAAGAAACATTTGTTTCTATCTATGTGTTGGCGCGCTTTGAGGTATTAAAAGGGAGGAATGGCTCTCCCTCTGCCTCTCCCTCTCCCTCCGTATTGCGTCGCGCGTCCGATTGGCGCAGTCGGAGGGCCGAGCCTAGGTATGTAATATTCGTAATATTCCCGAGCCTACCTAACCAGCCGAGTAAGCTGGTCACCACAAGCCTGACGACCACACAAAAGCAATACTAGACGAAACCTTCCGTTAAGCTTCGCAATGTGACTTGTGGGCGCGCCTCTTTTGTCGCAGAGTACATCGAGGCCTGAACCATCCTGCATTCGATCTATATCAAGACCGACGAAGCCGACGACGAACGTGCGCCAACAATGATCTCCATCAAACGCCATCTCCCCTTCTCGGCGTCCACGACTCCCACGCAGGCCGTGACGTACCTGCTCGGCATCTCGCTCTTCTCCATCTCGTTCCTCGTGTTTCTCAACAGCTCCATCTCGTTCGTCATCACAGATCTGATCGGCCAGAAGCACGGTGTGGGCAATGTTGTCGGCACGTTGGGCTTCGCCGACGAGGTCGTCGCCTTGGTGGCGTGTCCCCTCTGGGGCCTCGTGTCGGACAGACTGGGCGTGCGATGGGTTGCCGTGATCGGGTATACGATTGTGGGTGTGTCGCTGGTGGTGTTCGTGCAGGCGAGGAATGTGTATCCGCAGCTGTTGCTGGCGCGGATATTCTTTGCAGTTGGAGCGTCGGCAGCGTATGTGATTCCCTCCCGCACGGCGCAAGCTATGATGAGCGCGTACTGACTGTTTGTGCCAACAGGGCTACAATGGTCACGGCGATTCTGCCTTCGTTGGCGGATGAAGACGACGAGTTGCGCAGGAGTGCGCTTGCTATGGCCAAGGCCTCGCGCAGCCGTGCCTCTGCTGCGCGCCTGAGTGCCGCGTTTTCCGTCGAGTCCGAGATGACAATCACACCAGAACTATACTCTCGATCTCTGTCCAACGACCGAGACTCCTCCGCAAGCGCAGACAGGCCAAGTCGTGCGGGAAAGTCCTCGGTGTTGGCGGGCTATGTTGGCTTGTTCACGGGATGTGGCGCGTTGCTTGCGCTGTCCATGTTCTTGCCCTTGCCTGCCAGGTTCGGCGAGATCGATGGTGTAACACCCGGCGAGGCCGTGTCGTATAGTTTCTATATTGTTGGCGTTGTAGCGTTGGTGGTGGCCGTCTTTGTGTATTTTGGGTTGCGCAGTATCAAGGGCGAGGAGGGTAAGGGATGGAGGTTGCTGCTGGGTCTGAAGAACCAACGCCATGGCACAGACTTCGATTATGACCATGACCTTGTTGGCAGGCAACCAAGACAGGTAAGACCGTGGTGTTGTCCTAGTCCATGATGCCATGATCACTAATATCTGTCCAAGGTTGTTCCGTATCTTCACCTCATGAAAGACTCCATCCTTCTTGGCTTTACAGACTCGAGGATCGCTCTGGGCTACCTGGGCGGGTTTGTCGCAAGAGCATCGACTGTCGCCATCTCACTCTTCATCCCTCTCTTTATCAACACCTTCTTCATCAGCAACGGCTTCTGTCGCGGCTCACCGAATGACCCTTCACCCGAGCTCAAGAAGGAATGTCGGGAGGCATACGTCCTGTCCTCTATCCTGACCGGTGTCGCACAACTTATGGGCTTGATATGTGCGCCTGTCTTTGGATACATGTCGAGTCGACCTGGGCGAGTCCATTACCCTATTGTCGTGGCCACTGTTTTCGGCATTATTGGCTACCTCATTCTTCCACAACTTGCGAGTCCGGAGATCAAGAATGTGGATGGCAGAGGCGGCAGCCCAGTCATCTTCCTCGTTGTGACACTTATCGGAATCAGTCAGATCGGCTCCATCGTATGCAGTCTAGGCTCACTCAGCAGGGGCATCCTAACTGTGGAGCTGCCCCGAGTCTCCCGTCGCGAGCCCTCCATATCACCGGACGAGGATGAGTCTGTGGAATCAGATCCCTTGATCCACATCTCCACGGACGAGGAGCTTGTGTCGCGAGTTCGACTCAAGGGGTCCATTGCTGGAGTTTACTCGCTGTGTGGCGGCGCGGCGATTTTGCTGCTCACGAAACTGGGCGGTTTCTTGTTTGACAATGTGTCCAACGGCACGCCGTTTTACATGATGGCGATTTTCAATGGTGTTTTGCTGGTGGCGAGTCTTATGGTGGATGCGTCTCAGGCTTTTGCGCGGCATTGATTTGTACGGAGTACAGAGAATCGAACATAGTGAATGAGGTAAAGACATATTTAGTTATTTGTGTGGCCTAAGTTACGATTCTTAATATCTCTAGCACCCCAACAACGAACGTTGCTTGATGCGTTGACCGGGCCTAAGCCTGGCAGTTTCGAGTACTGAGTAGAAAGGTTTTAGGCTACATGACACAATGACTATATTCATCTGTATTCGTAGTGTTGCTACTATGACAATTTGTTTGCGGAATCATGTTGTGATGATTCTCCAGGGTAACCAGCTGCAAAAGGTTAGAACAAAGATAAACTTCACACCACCAGTCATGAAGTTTGAGAAACAAGGTTTTCTGTCAGTCTCTCTATTGGGGGAAGAATGGAAATATGTGGTATTGTAAAAAAAAAGGGTGAGATTTGATTAGTTCCTCCACATTATCTCATAATCTCCAGGAGCAACGACCAGAGGCCGAGGAATACGCCTTGATACCTGCTTATGAGCTGCTTAAAGAAAATTGAAGGGTGTATTTGTTGATTTGGATATGTATTCCAACATGAATTGGCCATTTTACTCAATGGGTGGGAGGCCAAAGCTGCAGCCACCCGGGACATGAATGAATGCTACATCTGTTACTTGGACAACAATAATGGAGAGCTTCAACCATCTCGCCGTCTATACAAGAAGCAGGATTTTATGGCTGTTTCAACGGCAACGTTGAGCTAGTGTATTGACCAAAACGGTCGTGCCTGAGTGAGGTTGGTTTCCTCAAACCTTACCTATCCCGTAGCTCGTTGACCTTCCGACCGAGCTTGACCCACAAGCAGGATTACAGCCCTGAGGATTCTATTAGTTGGGTTTACTGGCTGACGGGATCCCAAAGGGTAAGGTTTCCAGGATGTGGAGTATGCCCTGGTCTTTACCAGGTGCAGAGTCACATCCGTCTCCAACGGAGCCCCAGATATTTGCACCCCTGATGTCGTCAAAGGTTACTTGTTCCCAGCAACCAGTTAATTTTCAACATCTGGATGGTCTGTAACCTGGTTGATGGAGCCAATCTGCAAGGATGGATTCCGTCACTGGGCCTACAGTGTTACTCAATTGCTGGACTCTCACTTACTAAGAACCTCACACACACTGAACTCTGTTATCCCAGATCCACTGAACTCCACCTTGAGGTTCATATGCTGCTGGTTCATGTCTATATATTACTCTTGTTTGCCTTGTTTCAACTCAACTCATCAGTCTCGAATCAAGCATCCCAAGTACTCAAGTTGGACATCAAGCACTAAAATCACAAACTTCACCATGAGATCTCAATTTGTCTTACTGTCTCTGGCGACTTCTACCTTGGCGACCCAGTTTCCAAGGAGATACCTCAACTCAACGATAGAGTGGACGACCTACACAACAGTTACGATATGCCCTGTCACTTCGACCTACACCAACGGAGGATCGTAAGCAGAATATGGTCTCTACAGGGGCTTACATGAGGCTGACTACTATGATAATAGCACATATCTCTCAGCTGGCCTGACAACTTCCACAGTAACCCTCACGGAGTGCCATAGCTGCCCGAAGCAGACCCCACCCGTTCCCAGCCCGGCGGCCCCTCATAGAACAACTTTGACGACTTACACTACCATTACTACTTGTCCTATCACTTCAACTTATACGAGCGGGGGATCGTAAGTAATCCACACCTCTTTATAAGAGCCTGCAAACTGACTCTATCATAGTACATATGTATCGACCGATCTTACTACCTCCACAATAACTATCACAGAGTGTTATGGGTGCCGAAATACTACTTCATGTCCTGTTTTCACTCCAAACACGACAACTGAGATCGAAGTTACGTATAAGACTATCTGCCCAATAACAGAGGTTGTCATTGAACCGGGCACCACTTTCACGACAACACGAACCGTCACCAGCACTATTGTTGCCCTGATCCCTATTACCACCACCTCGATTCTCCCCAGTCCAGTACCTACTGCAACAAATATTGAATACACAACCATCACCAGCCTCTGCCCTGTTACTCAGGTTACTACTATCGGCGGCAAGGAGCACACCGTCACCTATACCACAACCAGCCTGATCACATTTGAAGTGCCTACCACCATTCATCAAACAATAGCCGGTCCCGAAACCACCATCACCGCAATAGACATCGAATACACCAGTATTACCAGCCTATGCCCCACCAGCAAAGTCATCACAGTGGGTGGTGTTGAAAAGACCGTGACCTGGACAAAGACCGAGATTGTCGAGGTCAAGAAAACTAGCACTGTCCTAGATATAGCCACGCGCCCTGTGATTACAGAGACCGAGACGGATGTCCAGATCGTGACGACGGCAGAGTACCCCGTGACTCAGACTGTTGTTGCACCTGGAGGGGAGACAACCCTACTATCTACCACTACCACAGTGGTTGAGACTGTGCTATCGACAGTCCCAGTCCAAAATCTTCGGAGACAAACGGCCTCGGGATCGGTGCTGGTGCCTACTGCTGCGGCGAAGGTGAACTGTGCTCCCATGGCTTTGATAGCTGGTGTTGGTGCCTTGGTACTTCTCTAATCCATGGAACTGCATTCGCATTCCCACTTTGGTAACTTACTGACAGAATGGGTTATATCTGAGAGAGTTGGGGATAAGATAGAGGAAAGTTATTATAACAGGATATTTGGGATACGATGTGGTCGAGTAGACAAGATTCAGGCACGATGCAGCATGGGCGAAGGAATATAAATGTATACACTACGAAGTACGAAGTAGTTATTAGCTATATTGAAAATAGAATAACAGAAGAATAGAATACGATGAACCTGGTCCAATACCATGCTCACACGGCGTCTAATAACGCCTTGCTCGTGTCAACCCCCAACGCCGACACATACGGAGTATACATGTGAGAATACACAAGAAGAAACTGACAGACATTGACCTACCCCGTCTTCATATCGCAATGAAGCGCGCCGGATTCGGCTCCGGAATCTCTTCCTCATTGCCCCCAAACGTCTGCCCGGGGAAATACCTTGCCGTCTGCAGCAAAAACCCTCCATTCAAATCGATCCAAATAATCATCCTGCGCAACAGGCCCCCCAGCCCCAGATTATACAGCCCACCCCTCATCTGCACCATGCGTTTCAAGCCCTCCATATGCATCCTAAACGATGGCTCGTCGCCATGCATGGCCTCAAAGCTGGCCATCTTGGCCACCGCACCGATGAGCGAGTCGCTGAGGCGGTTGTCCTCGTTGTGGAAGGCTGTGTTGATAGAAGTGATGGCGTCGTGCTTGAGTTGCAGCATCTGGAATCCCATCTCGGAGGCGACGCCACCCTTGACGGAGACGAAGTTGGCAGCCGAAAGGAGTATGATAACTTGAAAGGTGCAGATCTCGGTGGTGGCGAGACGAAACCAGCGCGAGCGGAGAAGGCCTTTGTTACCTGGTTGGTCGAGCTCGGGGATATCCACGGCCATGTGGATAATGTCTTTGGGGTGTTAGCATTGCTATGGGCTACAAACTCAAGTAAAGGAAGTGAAGTGATGTGGGTGTTGATAGGATGGATGGTCCGTGGGAGATATGTACGAATATAACGTGGTGCATAATGTGTGCTATGGGTGAGATATGTGAAATCAACTCACAATGATCGACCAGATGAGGTATATACGGCTGGAATGGTCCCGGATATGACCTGAATGGATCAACCCGACCTCCTCCAAGCCTATAATCGATCGATAGTATCAAGGGCAATGGAAGGTCATCACTGCTACCTCGAATCAACGCCCGGCCTAAGTCAGTAGCATTCACTCCCGCTGGCGGCTCTCCGAGGCCTCCTTCTGGATCCACCTCAAGCTCAAAGGTAACAGCATTCTGGCGCCTCTTTCGCCTCTTCCTCTTTGCTCGCTCCTGTTGCTGCTGCTGCTGCTGTTGCTGGTCACCCTCCGAAGAGCCCGAAGAGCCCGAAGAGCCCGAGGTCCCTGAAGATGACGAGGATGATGACAAGGATTGGTGTTGCTGTGCATGCGCCTTCCAGCCCTGCTTTGAGATATATGACCGAAGCCTCTTACTGGACGCGCCCTTGAGCTGATCTGGGCGGTTTCCAATGACAAACTCAAAGTCGACCGGGGCAGGGGCTGCAGTAGCGGCTGTCGACATAGCGCTTCAGAGTTGGAGCACGAATGTCTCCTTGTACGGATGTAGTCAAACGCCTGGGGGCCAGCGACCTGCCTTAGATATCACTCTGAATGTGGGATTGAGTGAGTAGTACTCCGTATTTGCTTGGTGTGTTGGGTGGCGAGGGGGAGATTCAGGAGGGCTGGGAGAAGACGCCGAATCAGATTATCATGATTGCTTTTTCTGACAGGATTCGTTGGCACGCACCAAAAGTCCAGAACCTGTATGCATAATGCATGTACTCCGTATGCAGTCTTTCAGCTCACGTCTCGCCTGTGTCGAAATTCCTCTTTTCTCCCTCAGCTGTCACACGTGTGAGACATTGCGATTGGTCCAAGCAGCAAGCCAATGATGCATCATAGTCGGACTCGAGCGGAGTCGTATTGGAACCAATAGAGAGTATTATTATGCTTCTCCAAGATGTAGGAAATGCAAGGGATCGTCCCTAGCCTGATCGGGAGCATGCATTGGCCCCTCTTAGTCCAGGACCACGCTGCCGGGGTGATGCTCAGAATCGGGCGATCTGCTATTAGTATTATCATACCCAGCAGCCAACAGTAAGGCGAACCTGCGATGCATACCTTACCCATCTTGCCATTGAACCAACAGCGGACTCGAGTCTATAACTCCGGATATGTCTGTCAATTCGTAGAGAAACATGCCTCAGGGTTTAGCCAAAGTCAATTGTGCCAATGAAGAACTCCTTGCCGGATCAGGATAATGCATTGGACACTTTAGTCGATGAATAGCTGTGTAAGCTTCATGTACAAGGTCGCCGCCCAAGGGAATGATAGATGGGTGGATAAAGAGAGCACACTGCTCCCATAATTGCATTGTCAGAGAGGCATTCTATCATACCAATTCATATCTTAACGTAGACTGCTATCCATATCGGATCTCATATCATTGCCATGTCGCTCCAAGGAAAAGTTGCCCTCATCACCGGCGGTGCCAAGAACCTTGGTGCTACAATTGCAAAGGAATTGGCTCCTCTCGGCGCAGGTCTTGCACTGCACTACAACTCCGATAAGACAAAGGAAGATGCTGTCAAGCTGGAGAAGGAGCTCAAGGACCCCCACCCCAATATCAAGGTCAAGTTTTATCAGGGAAACCTCACTACTGAAGGGGCTGTGAACCAACTCTTTGACGCCGTCCTCAAGGATTTTGGCCAGATTGATATAGTCATCAACACCATCGGCAAAGTCCTCAAGAAGCCAATCACAGAGATTACCGAGGCCGAGTACGATGAGATGTTTGCGTGGGTTGTTCACTTGAATACTCCCCCCAGCCGGTTGATATTAAGAGTGGCACATCAGAATCAACTCCAAGTCCGCTTTCCTGATCCTCAAAGCTGGCGCCAAGCACGTCACGGATGGTGGCAAGCTGATCACTATTGTCACGGCACTCTTGGGTGCTTTCACCGGATACTACACCTCATATGCGGGCTCCAAGGCCCCCGTTGAACATTTCACCCGAGGAGTTGCAAAGGGGCTTCAGCCCCGAGGCGTCAGCGTCAATGCTGTTGCACCTGGTCCAATGGATACCCGTTGGTGGAACCCTTCCCCAGCGAGTGACCTCATTCATGAACGAAGCTGATATGTTTTGTGTAGCATTCTTCTATCCCCAAGAGTCACCCGAGGCCGTGGCTTATCATAAGAGCCAGGGGCTAGGAGGCAGGCTCACTGAAGTCCAAGACATTGCTCCTCTCATCAGGTTTCTTTGCACTGAGGGCAAGTGGATTACTGGCCAGACCATCTTTGCCAATGGCGGCTATACCACGCGATAAGGGACTGTTAGTAATTCGTTGTTGAATACAAGGAGCTTTCTGCACTATTCTCTGTCGTTAAGCTGTTGCACATGTGTAGTTGCAGCGATGAGAGGTTGTTGATATGCGGATGTGTGTTGAACCCAGAGGGAAATCTCAGCTCTTTGCTTTAAAGAGGCGAAATTGTTTGGGAAGACGCTGGTCGTCCTTCATTACGGCTCGTTCCACAGGGAGATTAGTCGAGGCGTGATTTGGGTATTATAAATTTGGTTGATGAGGTTTATGAGAAATAGAAGTCAGGTCGCTTGTCTCCTCACGTGTCGGTCGTATCGGAACTTGGAGACAATGATGGAATTCTTTCCGCATTGATTCATAACCGCACAGACTGCATAGCTTTCTAGCAATTTGGTCAATTCCGTATCAATTGTTTTCGGAAGATTTAAATTATTTAATTGATTGGTTTGATATGCCTATTACTGCAGTCTCCCAAAGGTTGCACAAGGCTCTGAACCTTGTCTGATGCGCCCCGCTATTGAGCGCTCTACACCATCTTCAACATTTTCTCAACATCACGATTCCACCAACACCACCTAATCTAGAGTCTAGAGCACGCGCACATATCCCCGTCGCAATCATGGCACCTCTCGATCGAATAGATCACGACGGAATCGAGCGTACGAACAGCCTCTCCCACCTCTCTCCAATCGCCCTTCAGTGCTAACCACCATGCGCGTCTCACAGAGCAGCTCAAAGACGTCATCCAAGACTTCTACCAAATCATGGTCCAAGTCTCAACCTATGACTCCATGGGCCGCTCAAGCCGAGAAGTCCTCTCCAACGAAATGTAATTTACCTCCCTCTCTCCCTCCATCTACTCTTTGCCCGCCATATAGGTAGCTAACACAGACCTGCTCAGCAAAACCCTCTCCCAATCCCTCCAAAGCGTCCACGCCTTCGCCTCGCCCCCCCATCTCCTCCCCTCTGTGCCCCCCGAACTGCTCGAATACGTCGAAAACGGCCGCAACCCAGACATCTACACCCGCGAGTTTGTCGAGCTCGTCCGTAGAGGGAACCAGCTCATGCGCGGAAAGATGAACGCGTTCGCTTCGTTTCGCGACGTACTTGCCGAGCAGATCTCCTCTGCTATGCCGGAGCTGCGCGAAGATGTGGCGCGTGTGATGGAGGCCACAGGTGGGAGTGCTAGCCCTGATGGCACGGCGGCGAGGAGCAATAGTGTGGCTATGAGACCTGCTCCAGGTGCTGCTGGGCCTGGACAGGGGCCGGGGCATTGAAGCAGCCTGTGATGCTGGAAGGGACGATATGGGATTGGGATATTTGAAGAGCTGGCGTAAATGTGTCACGGTTAGTCCTTATGGGATAGACGCATGGAGTTTTGTAATACGGCGTTGAAAGAGAATGATACCCAGGTGCCAGCATCTTGGCTGGCAATATCAATGTTTCCACCAATAAATATTACGGAGCACTGCTATAAAGTCTACCACTCACTGCACGACAGACATCGTTGACCAACGGATCGTAGGGAAGACGGGACATCATTCAGCTATGTACTTCCTCAACTATTCCTACAACGTACATATCTGTCCAGCCCAGCTTCTAGACGGTTCCTATCGCATTCACCCCCAAAACAACATCAACAAGCAAGATGATAGTCCCGTCTAAAAGGATTCGCCAGACCAAAGCAAAGTCCCTCCTCCCCTGCCTCCCAACCGACCGCCGTCTCCTAGTATGTGCAAATCAATTGTGAAAAACATAAAAAGACCGACTTGCTCGTCTTTTCCGTGATTTTTTCTCTCTTTCTAGGTTCCCGAAACGCCATGGCAATGAGAATGCGCGTTAACAAAAACTTCCAAAACATGTCTATCCTGCTGTGCTGTGTCTGCCAACGCGGCGCTGCTGCAAGCCATATCTCATGCACATGTATACAAATGCCATGCCCACCAAGCCCAGTGCGACAATTTGTGGCGGCAGCAGAACAACTGCCGCCAGGAGCCACATCCCATATCGCCGCATGGTCTCGACCAGTTCATCACGCATTTCTCGGCGCCGCTGGAAGTCGTCTTGCAGTTTACTGCTGTTTGAGGCATTGCCCTGTCCGCCAGAGAAGGAATTCTTGGGGCCGGCACTAGCGTCACCATCATCCTCATCATCATCCTCATCATCATCCTCTGTCTCATCTTCTTGGTCGGTTGGTCACGAGAAGGGGAACCCTGCTCCTGCACCTCCGAAGCCTCCTCGTTGCCGGCCGCCGGCGCCAGCACCCCCAAAGTTGAAACTGGCACCTCCAGGGAAGCCTCCGGCACCGCCAGGAAAGCCGCCAGCACCTCCGGGGAATCCACCGGCACGGAAGCCACCGCCGCCGCCGAAGCCGCCCTGGTTACCCATCATGCTGAACAGGATCTCAGGGTCAATTCCGCCCATACCACCACCCATGCCGCCGCCGCCAAACATGTCCGCAGGATCCATCAAGTCATCGCCATTATCATAGCGAGCCCTCTTCCTGAATGGTAGTTAGCAACGTGGATTTCAAAGACTGCCATCTGTTATGTAAACTTACTGAGGATCACTCAATGTCTCATAAGCCTCCTGCATATCCTTGAACTTGGCTTCGGCTTCGGGATCACCAGGGTTTTTGTCTGGGTGAAGTTTGACGGCCATCTTGCGGTAGGCTCGCTTGATATCGTTGGCATCGGCATCCTTCTCCAAACCCATGATCTTGTAATAATCTTTCCTCAGGGTCTTCTTTAGCTCCAGCTCCGCCTTGCGGACCTCTCTGGGGATTGTGCGGTCTTCTGGGTCTAATTCTTGAATGGACTTCCACTCTCGAACCGAATCCTCCCACTTGCCTGACATTCCCAGGGCATTGGCCTTGGTTTTCCGCGCCTTGGTGTAGCTGGGATCGAGGTTGATGGCCCGATCGGAATCAGCAATGGCCTCGTCATATTGCTTGAGCTTAATCTTGCACTGAGCACGATTTTGTAGCAACTTTGCATTCATGCTCTTGTTGGTGGGGTCAATTTGTAAAGCGTCTGTATATTTCTGGATGGCCTCAGGCAGTCGACCTGCCTTGAACTCCGTGTTGCCCTCCTCCTTCATGCGGTCGAGCTTCTGGACGATTCTCAACCACTTGATGGCATCCCGGAAGTCTGGGTCACAGCTGCAGGCCATTCGGAAGTACTGGATAGCCTTTTCGTTTTCACCCTGGCCATAGAGAACCCGTCCTCGAAGAACCAGCGCCTCAGGATCCTGGTTGTTGCTTCGTAGAAGCGACATGGCGATGCTCTGTGCCTCGCCTAGTGAATTCTCTCGGCCCATTTTAAGGTGTGCCTCTCCTCGCATTAGCTGCCACTTGCGGGGCCTAGCAACGCCGGGTCCGAGTGCACGTTCAGCCTGGTCCAGGGCATGGAGGACCATGGACATGGCCGCAGTTCCTCGCTGGAGGGTCTCCTTGGCAGACCTGATGTGGTGTAGCATATCTTTAGCTGAGGCCGTGTCCTTGACAGATGGCGGCGGGTTGATGCGGTTAAAGGTAATCAAGGCCTCCTCTGGTCGTCCTAAGCCGGTGTAAATACGCGCCAGGCGCAACAAGACCTTGGCGTTCTGGGGATCGAGGTCTGCAGCGCGGCTGCAATCATCCAGGGCAGCCTCATATTGGCCATTTGACATGTAGGCAGCAGCTCGGTTGCCCAAATAAGTCGCCGAGTTAGGGAACAAATCCACGGCTATGTAGGAGAGAATAATTCAGTAAACCGGCCATGGCTAGGGTGTGAAAATGTCAACGCATACCTTTGCTGTACTGCTCGACAGCCTTGGGGTAGTTCTTTTCCTTGAAAAACCTGTTCCCCGCGCCTTTGTAGGACTCAGCCTCCTCCAGAGGAGTAGGGATGGGACTGGACGGGTTAGATTTGTGCGGCGGAGGAGTCGGCGCCTCGTCCTGGTCGTGGCTCATGCCATTTGGAATGGGCACCGCGAAGTTTTTCTGGGCAGAGGGGTTTGCTTTGGGCGGCGGCGGCGGCGGAGAAGCTGCGCCATTGACGGGCTCGCGGTCGACGTCCATGGAGTTGCGGCCGCTCATGGCAGAGGCAGACAGCTGTGATAGCCTCTTTCGCTCCTCGGGGGGCAGATTCAAGGGATGGGTGTCCGGGTCGTACTTGCTGCTGCGACGCGAGGAAGAGCCCGCGTCTGTCGAGTGCCTGGAGAGTCGTGAGGACGACTTTGGCGCGGCGGTAGAAGATTTGATGTCTTTGTAGGACAGTGGCCGCGAAGGCTTCTTGGTAGCAGAGGCGGAGGGCTTTGTGGGCGGCGCGGGCTCGGCGTGAAGGTTAGGGTTCTGGTTCGGGGCAGCGTGAGCGTCCTCGCTCTCATCAACACTGGGACCAGCGGCGTTCTTCTTCGAGGAGGCCGGCTGTTTCTTGCTGCCGCTGAAGAGCTTCATTGAGGCTACTACACTCTGGAGGGTTAAGTTAAGTTGTTGAGAAACCTTAAGGGCTGTCCCGTAACAAGGTTATGCCGGATATTGGGAACTTCAGAGGGCCGCACGCAGTGTCTAGGCAATAAACGGGCCAGAGGGAGGGTCTGGCGCTGGCGCCGGTCGCTGTAGTGGATGGTAGGGCAACTGGTCAGCGGCCGCCTGCGAACGAGGAAATGAGGAGAAAGTCGACGAGAACGAGGACGGGATCCAGGGCGATGACGATGTCGGAGCAGCAGGAGAGGCACCTAGTCCTGTAGCAGTGCTCGTATGTATGTATGTATGTATGTACTCGACTCGCAGACCAGCCGGCGATTTATCAGCTGAACGAGCAAATGATAGACCTCGCCAGGCTCTCAGTGACGGGACGAAATTGTGACCTGGCAGGCTGGGGGTCACGTCAGAAATTTTGTGAAAAAAACCGCCACGAGCCACAGGGACCACAGGGACCACAGCAAGGGACCACCACAGTGACCACCACAGTGACCACAGGTGACAGGAGGGACGAAGTACCGCTACCCGGGACGCGGGCCGCTGGACGCTGGGGCTCGAGGTGACGGGAACCAGTGCCGGACACGAATTGCTCCCCACAGGCAATAGTGGTGAAAGGGCCTCACAGGGCGTATGCGCCAGACAAAACGGCTGGGATATGTGCAAGCCCCAGGCACTTTATTTACTTTTAGGCGCCCGTACAGCCAATGGAACAGGGGACGGTGTTTCGTTGTTATTGTTTATGTATTTGTTTACTTCGTATGAATGCTAGATCTATTGCTGAGCCCACCGAGTGACGGGCCCTTTGGTAGGCTAGCTGGCTCTGCAGTGAATGGGGACAGGCCCAGCCCAATGACTTGTGCAGATGGCTGCAGAGGCGGCATGCCAGTGGGTGCGAATGCCCTGCAGTACCTGGTTAAAAAAAGCATCCCGTGAATCACTTTATCGAGGAGTTGCATTTATGAGGACGTGATTCTAGAACCTTCAGTGGAGAATAATCCGTAATCGCAGCTATCGGTGCGCGCAGTGGGGAGCACTGAACCCTTTGGACGTCAACCTTGCAGGCCGCTAGCGGTGGTGATACGACCGACAGAGACGGAGCTGTGTAACTGTAACGCACGCAATTGAGGCAGATATGTACCGCTATGGAGCACAAATGTTGCAAATCGGCGCGTGCTGATGAAGAAGTGTGATGAAGAAGAACCCTCGACTGCTTAATTTCCCATGTATGTACTCCGTAGAGTAATCCATGCTGTGCCGTTCACAAAAAGCACTTTCTCCGCACCCTCTTGAGACATTCCCAGCCGCCAAGAAACGAAACCCCGGTGGCTTGACTCCCGGCCATTGGCCCAGCATCCGTAATCCTGGGACTGCAATCTGCCGCCCACCCACTTGTTTCGTCACTCTGCCTCGTTATCAAACGATGGCTTACGAGTCCAGCTTCCTGTGTTTGATAAATGATCATCACCAGCTGATCACTCACAAACGTTCCTTGATTGACCACTTCACAACGCCCGCCACAGCTCATAGCATTACATTACATGGTCGGTACTCCGTAGTATGGTCTTAGTGGTGAATCAATCATGCTTGCAGATAGCTTCCAAGTCCCCTATCCCCGATAACCAATCCCGGCCCTGTCGTAAAAATATCCATTGCATCACTCGTCTCGAAATCAGGAAACAATGATTGGCATACATACGCGTGCATGCAGACAAACCAATCATTGGTCCTCAGCCCGTTCATGAGAGGCCCCCTCAGACCCGCTGTTGGACCCTATGATGGAGTTGACAAACTCTTGGTATTTGAACACCTCGCCACGTCTCGCGACTAGATGGGCATTCATGTTGCGATTGAACGCCCTGCGGCCGGTGAATCCCTCAACAACCTTGTCAACTTCCGCAGCGCTCAGTGCTTGCTGTCCAACTTCTGGCGGTGTGTTCAGCAGCGCATCCTTCAGCTCCGCCCAGTCGACTTGACCGCTATCGTCATCGTCAAAGGCCGAGAACGCGGATAGGAGCTCGGTGCTGGGCGATAGTATTGCCAGGGTCTCCGCCAACGAGTTCAGGAAGACAGCCAATGTGATGGTTTGCGGCTTCGATGGGGGAAAGAATTGCCCTACGTCGGAGGGACCCGATGGAAGACCTGTAGACGGTTAGAACCTCCCGATATAGCACAAACTGACTCGACTGCCAACGCACCAAGCTGATTAAGCATATCGGCCACGTCTTCTCGATTGACGACTCCGTCGCAGTCTCGATCCAGGATTTGAAACACATCTCGTAATGTCCTTACTTGAGTGGGCTGGAGTTGCGATAGAGCATTGCCGCCTCCCAGAGACATTGATGGCCCGTTCCATGCAGCCGAAGAGGCTCGTGGGGATGCAGCCATGTCTGCTGCAGTCTCATGCCCTCTTGGTGACCAACTTTCGTGTGTGCTAGTTGGTGTTGTTCCTCTCACGAATCTGGATGTTCCGCTGATTGCGCTAGTCTTGGTAGGCGAACCGTTCGGCGTTGTTTGTCGTAGAGGCGAAGGCGATGCGGGGGATTCAGCTCGTCGGAATGGGGAGTTGCGAACACTAGGGGGAGAGCCGTAGCTGAGAGGAGATGGCTTGAAGGCCGAAGAGATAGACTGGCAAGGACGGTGTTAGCAGAATGCCCGTAAGGCAGGGCAGGGTCGCTGATCGACTATACCATGGCGAAATCGGCAAGGGATCTGTCGCTGAAAGACAATCAATCGGTTGGCCAAGAAACAACAGACAGCACTCTACGATTTAGTTCTGTCGACAGCGCCTGGCTGAGAGAAACGAAGGAATGTTGGGAAGTTTGTATCGGGTATATTGACTCTGATCTTGGGTCAGACGCGGGGAGTGATGCTTTACAGGCTGGGTAGGGACATTGGCCCCCAAAGTAAACAAATCCACAGCCATGACAACCGCAGCCTTGCATGAATGGAGAGGTTGTTCCGTGGCTGGTGGCTGTGGCGCCACCGCCTGACAGTGCGCAACAAGGCAACAAGGGGTCTCACTAGCCACAGGCAGGCCAACGTGGCGTCGAGGGAGGCGATGGCGCTAGTGCCAAAAGGGGGTCCGAGGCTGCTGTTGGCCTTGCGATAGGTCACTGCTGCGCTGCAACTGGAGCCAGCTCCAGCGGACGGGACACCAGCGCCCGTAGGCGCTACGAACTCCGACTTTCAGGGGCCTTGAGTGCCAGAAGGAGGGGATTGGCTGGGCCACCCACACCACAAATTCCCCTTTTGGGTGACAAGACGGCACCGGCTCACACCAAGCCAGGCCAAACGCCCCTGCCTCGACTTTTTTCAGGAGAATCATTGTCGCAAACGCAACAGATCATGTCTCGGTACCCCTCGCATTCGAGAATCCGTCCATTGGCCCCCTCATCTGCTGTCTGCTGCTGCTGGTGAGCGGCATTCGCGTGTTCCTGCGACGCTGCCGCTGTCGCTGCCGCTGCTGCATGTGGGGTGGATTCGGGCATCATCGCCTCGGCTGGACGACAGACAACCATACCATACCATACCATACCTTACCATACCTGTACGAAGTGAGGCAGATCGATCAGACCGCTCGCTCAAGCCAGAGAGCTTCGCCCGGGGGGCCTCTCCCTGCAGCGCTGTAAGGCGACAGGCTCGGAGACTGCGAACGGGGAACTGAACAGGGTACGAAGCCAAGAGCTGGTCCACGGGCTTGACGCAGGGAGGAGGAGATCTATAAATTGGTGTTCTGAACTGGCGCTCGACAATGGCGACGGCACTCCCCTTTGCGTCTCGGCCAAACGGTATCAGCAACTCCTCCAATGGTTCCCTACCTCGCCGTCGAACCTCGCTGTCCTCGTTCCCTCCCTCACGTTCGTCGTCGCAAATGTCGCTCAATTCACGGCCGTCCAGGTCACCGCACCCGCCTGTGACTGAAACAGATCGCACGTCGAACCCGAGCACCAAGTCGAAGACCCCATCCATTGCGCCTTCTTCGCAGCACTCGTCCCTATCAGTACCACGCCGAGTGGATGTCGACTCTCAGCCCCAGAAGAGGCTTCGGTCTCAGTATCCCCGCGGATCAAGAGCCAATCATGTCGAGTACATCTTGGTGGCGTCGTTTGATATTGACCGTGGCCCGGTCATGGAGCATCAATATCCCGTCGCCATCACCGGAGACGAGAACATGCTGGCGGAGCTGATGCTTCCCGATCAAGCACATGCTCGCAACCAGGACTGGACAATATTTTTTCTGCACAAAGATACCACTCCAGAAGAGGAGGACCAGGAGCGTGAGGCCAAAGAGAGGAGGCGGCGGCGCAGGAAGAGACGAGAGGACTTGGCTGCTGGTATCATTACGGAAGATGAAGAGGAAGATGAAGCCGAGGAAGATGATGATTTGGATGAAGACCTAGATGACGACGACGACGACGACGACGAATCGACAGATAGCGAACCCGAGGGCGGAGAAGGGCCCCCGCTCATCTATGTGCTAAATTTGGTAAACACCAAGCACGACAAGTCTGTGAAACGAGGAGCTGTCGTCAAGGCCATGGCTATCTGCACGCGACATCCCTTCCTGCACATATACAAGGTGGGTGGTTGCTCCTCCGGGCATCTGCATTTGAGCGCATGAACTAACGGTCCATTTTTCGTATCCAGCCGCTTTTACTGCTCGCCTTGGAGGAATACTTCAAGTCGCCGGTGCCAGAGACTCTTTCCATGCTGTATGATTCTGTCAATGCCATGGATTTGTCTCTCATGCCCAAGTTGAGTCTTCTTGAGAGGAATTTGCTACTGGCTAGTGACAACAAGGATCTCTTCGTGGAGAAGTTTGAACACATGATCCAAATGCGCATGGCCGAAGATAGGGGCGGACCCATTCTGGACGACAGAAGTCACAGTCCGCCACGCACTGGTGGTATCTCTAGGGCCGGCACCAAGGCGCACGTCGAGGGTGGGCAGTCGACTTACTCTGTCGCCCGAGATACTCACGAATTTGAGAGCAAAGTCATGTACAAAGGCATTCCTATCCCCATCAAAGTACCCACCGCTGTCATGCCAGAAACCGTGGGTGACTTTTCCCTCATCAAGCTAATACAGAACTTTTCGGACGCCCATGCAAAGTCGCCGCAGCCCTTTGTGTTACACCCTCATCTGACAACCAACGGGGCCAACACACATCCAATCATTGTGCTGGTCAACGGCCTGTTGACACAGAAAAGGATCATCTTTCTGGGACACAACATGCCTTCAGGGGAGGTGGCTGAAGCAGTCCTTGCCGCATGCGCCCTTGCATCCGGCGGTATGCTTCGGGGGTTTACCAGGCATGCCTTTCCCTACACCGACTTAACCAAGATTGACGACCTGCTTAATGTTCCCGGGTTCATCGCTGGTGTCACCAACCCTACATTTGAGCATCATCCCGAATGGTGGGACGTGCTGTGCGACTTGCCCAGTGGGCGCATCAAGATCAGCAGCAAAATCGAAATGGCCCCGGTCACCGAGGGATTGATTTATTTCCAGCAGCAGCACCCTAACCTTGCCAACATTGCCAGTGGGGTGTCCAACAGCACCCAAGATCTGACTGGTGATACGGCCTTTATGGCGGACATTATGAAGAGCATTGCGGTAAGGCATGGGGAGCGGGTGATTCGCGCAAAGTGGCGTGGTTGGGTCACCAAGTTTACGAGAATTGCTGCCCAGTTTGAGGAGAGCGTGTACGGCGCGAGTGCTCTGTATATTGGCGGCGAGGACCAGGACTTGGCTTTGCCAGGGGCTAATGGTCATGGGTATGTGTGGGCGGACGATACGGCGAAGTACAAGGAGCTCGCTGGTAATGTGACGAGGATCGAAGGCTGGCGTAATACTCGCAGTTACTACAGCTTCATCCAGGTATGCACAACTTCGGCATCACAATCGTTGATCAAAGCTGACCCACACTCTAAGGACCTTGCACAGGTATATACCGTCCGTCCACTCAAAGGGCTCGACTTGGCTCATATGCATGATCGACTACGCATGCAGCGCCTGTCTCCAGCGCAGAGCAAGGACATTTACCTCACACTGTCGAAGCATATCCATTCATACGATGAAATTTGCCTACTGCTTGACGTGGCGCCGGAGTCGCACGCAGGGCTCTTTTATGTTGCGCTTGGTCTCTTCCACAAGGACCGCGAGGTAAGAGTTAAGACGGCTGACTTGCTGGAGCGAATTACCGAACACGAAGCCGGGCAACATTGGTGGAAGAGCCTAAGCAACTTTGAGAAGCTCGCATTCAAACGGATTCACCGTGAGACTGAGGCGGAGATGCGATCCAAACTAGAGAAAGAGGGGCTCAGCACTGTCGTGGAGAAGAGGATCAGCTAAAATATTCCTACACAAGGCTGCGAGAGGAAGGGCGAATCCCGGGGCATGTCAATGGCGCTCTTCGGACGGGGGCCTGAGTAGACAGGTTACGTTGACAGAAAGGGCTCTTATGCACAACTTACTTATTATTACCACCATGCTTGGGCGGCGTTGTTTGCAAATAGAGTTATATCGGTTGGGTGGAGATGGTGCAAACGTCATGGGCTATATCTATGGATTTGATATGATGGAAATCATTTTGTGATCATTGGACTGGGAGGATGGCACCTTTTTCTCATTTCTCCGACATTTATTCTTCAATCTCTTTTGGATTCTTGGACGATGAGACAAGGGAAGTGGTGCTGGGAGGTATTCTGTGGCGTGATGGAGCGACTCATTTTTCTTCTCCCCCTTTATCGTGTACCTATGGACTGTGTGTATATACTCCGTACAAGAAGATATGAGAACCCGACCCGGTCGGCAATGTGAGCTGTGAGGCCTCATTTACTATTATGTGATGCACTATAAAAGCAGCTGGAGTTGCATTCGTTTATACTTGTATTCCTCTCCTCCCATTTCCATTCTCACTTCCCTCGTCCTCATTTGATGATACCTTGAACCGCAGTTTGACGCTTGCCAGCAACTTCCGACATGAGACTCGTAATGCTTATTTGCAACACATCTAGCATGATTGGCATCTCGTCATTGAGCCTGTTCGTCTCTAGCCAGACCCCGCACATCCATGATCCTCATACTTCTCGTCAGAAGACTTCTTGTTCCACTTATGCGTGTATCCGCCAGCTCCCTTCTGCACCTTGAGATTATTGAAGCACCGCGCATTCGTCCAGATGGGCGTCCGGAAGAATGCACGCCACTCCCAACCGTCGTGGTCCTCTGGTTTGTCATAGTACTCAAACTCCCACGCAGTCAGGCCGCCGCCGATACAGCTGCTGGCCTTGGGCATTAGAGTCTCCTGGCCGAAATCCCAGCCGGCCCAGCCATGGCCATAGATGGTGTATGACGAGAAGAGGAACTTGTACCACCCTTGGCACGAACCGTCTGTGCGAGTGAAGAGCTGACGATCCTTCTTCGGGTTGATCTCGTATGTGTAGCTGCCGCGTACCCATTTACCGCCAAACTTCCAGTTCATTGGATTTTCTGGGTCATTGCCGTCGCACGAGTTGATGATGCGGTCCATTGACTCCTTGCAGATCTTGGGGTCGAACGAGGACGCGTCGTTGCTCAGCTGGATCACAAACTGCACCTCCTCGGGTGTCTTCTCGTGATACGTCTTCTCCCACTTCCAGTTGATCGTGTCAGAGGGAGGCTTGACGTTGTCACAGAAGTCCTTGTAGTTGATGTCGAGGCGCTCCCAGCTGACGAAGGCTTTGCGGCCCTCCTTCTTCCTCCAGCAGACGAACTCGTCCTGCTCGATCTGGCACACGTCGCCACCCTTGCCGTTCTGAGCGGCCTTGGCGTAGGCGAGGTTCTGCAAGGCAAATGCGGCAATCGTCTCGTGGCCCTTTTCATTAGGGTGGAACATCATGCCAAAGGTATCTGGCAGACCCAGTCCCAAGGTTGGATCGAAACCGTCGTCGCCCGGGCAGTTGGGCGGCGAAGGGGCGCGAGGATCAAGCTTGTGCAAAGCTACAGCGCGCGGGTCTGGCGACTTGTACAGGAGCGACTCGTACAAATTGATGTGATCTATGGATTCCTTGATGTGGTGCTCCCAGTCTGGATCATTCTGGCTCTCCTCATCACCGAGCTCACGCCGTTTAAGGCCATCGTGTTCGAACGGCCGGACCCATGTGTCGCCCTTGAAGAACTGCATCTCAGGCTGCTTTGGGTCAGGGTATCTGCCATTGCTGCTCGGCGAGCACATCTGCCCGTCAACCTCGGCAGGCCAGGAGCTCCAGTCGGAGAACTCAATGTCGTATTTCTTATTTTTGTCCTTCTGAAACTCCTTGACGACGTCATGGATAGCGTCGTTGATATTACCGACAAGCTTGTTGAACTTCTTGCGGCGGTCCACAGTCAGGCGTAGTCCTTTGCTTGTCCAGTACTTCCAGGACCAGAACTCGGGGAGTGCCCAGTTCTGCTTCTCTGGGTTGGCACAGTCCTCATTTTCGGTGTTGAAGAAAGGTGCATAGCCGTTGTAGATGACGATGCCATCCTTCCTCATCTTGGGCTTGAGCGCATTGAGAATTTCCCGGATATTGTCCTTAAGGATGTTGTCAATGTTCTCTTGCGCCTTGTTGATGAGCTCTGTACACGCACCCTCGCCGCTATAGGGAAGCATCACGCACTTGCGGATCATGGCGGCCTCAATAACGTGTTAGCAGATTGTCTTTCAGCCCTGACTCCTTTTCACAGAGGTAGCTTACCAGACACAGATCGTTGCCACCCGCCGTCATCATGACAACGTCGAGGTCGCCTTCCAGTTTCTTCGCCTGCTGGTAGATGCCTTCAGAGCGGTCGCCGCTGCACGCAGGATACTGAAAGGACTTCTTGCTGGCACCGATGGAGCGGTCGACCATGTGCGGCCAGGTGTAGGTGTATCGCGAGCACAGCCAGTCCGGCGAGTCGATGGGAGGAAAACCCATTCTCTTACCGGAGCCGATGCCTGCGGTGAAACTGTCACCAATGGCCGCCCATCTCTGGACAAAGTCGAGGCTCACGGTGTCGTCCTCACGTTTCGCCAGCAGAGGCGAAACGGCCACAGGTGTGATATCATTGTCTGTCTCATTAATGAGGCCGGAACTGCGGATCGCATATGGAACAGACAGCGCTGGCCACAAAGTGGCAGCAAGAAGCCAGACCGTTGATGGCATGGCCGTAATGCCTATGAGGTCGTATCTTGTCTTCAAAGAGGCTTCGTCTCGGCCTAGTGAACCGCTCTCATAACCCACAACGCCTTATGAAGGGGACGAAAGAAGAAAGACAAGAGAAAAGAAGATCAGAGATCCGTCAGCACGGCCCATTCAGTCGCCGGGGGCTCGGGATATTCGCTCGTTGACAAAAGATCTCTCTTCCCCCCCTGAATGCGCCTTTAGATTGCGATCCCATGTTGTGAATTCGCCCGAAGGCCCCGGGCTAGATCTCACGTTACAGTGAGAAGTTCTTCGGCGTCCTAATCAGGTAGTAGCCGAAGATGTCGTTGATACGGATCGCGATGTATTAAATGCATGCCAAGATCTAATAAATAGTACCGTACGGAGTACGAAGTAGTATTGTAGTGACTCATCCTTAATAATCAGCAATACCTATGCTTGTCCCCGAACAGTGCGAAGGATTCGACCCATAATGAGAACTACCCGAGAGTGGGGCCGAGACAACGGAGCCTTGTCTTGGAGGAGGATTTGATTGTGGACCCGGAGACCGGCCCAGGGTGGGTGGGCTATGGGGGCTATGGGGTCACAGAACTGAAAGATCAAAGTATCGGTACGGAGTGCGAGTTACCACCATGTCGAATAGCACCCTTGTCAGAAGTTCGTGAATGGAAGGGGAAAAAAAATCTCATACAGACAGGCTGCTGAAAGGTGGGCCTCGACGAACCGAAGCCAGGGTATATTCGGTGGTTTCCAATTTTGGAACCTCTTGATGTGGTACCACGGGTATGTGATGAAGTGGACTTGAGTGAGTCTGGTTTCTCAGTATCCTTCTACTCCCTTCTTCCTCTCATCGTGGCCGCTCTTTCATATCAGCGTCAACGGGGACTCAAGGCTCTTTCTTTGTGTGAATCTGAGCAGACTGTTGCAAACATGCTGGCAACAACAGTGTTTGTCGCCCTCCAACTTGGCACTGGCTTCGTCCAGGCACGGGCGTTCAACAATAGAGATGGAGGCATCCCGGCTCGCGCCTTTTTGCCGTCCCCGTCACCCGACTTCATTGCGATTGCGGCTGCAGAGGAGCCTGACTACACATGCTCCAAGACAAAACCGTGCAAGCTCGGCTGTTGCGGTGCTCTGTTCGTGTGGCCCTTTCTACGTATCTGTATAGCTTCTGAATTCTCTCTAACATTTATATATCCAGCGATGACAAGGGAAACGGCGTGTGTGGCGCCGGACCCGACTTCTGCGGCCCTGGAAAATGCACCTCGCAGTGTGGATGGAAGAGCGAGTGCGATCCTGGCTGGGGCAAAGAATGGTCTGAAGCGACGACGTGCCCACTGAGCGTCTGCTGCAGCCCGTTTGGCTTCTGCGGCACGACTGATGATTTCTGTCGGGGCAAGAAGATTGCAAGTCCTGAGTGTCCCATTAGCCAACGTACCTCGGACAAGCGGACCGTGGGCTACTACGAGGGCTGGAACCTGCAACGTCCCTGTGGCACGATGACTCCTGAGCAGATCCCACTGGGCTATTACACGCATCTTAACTTTGCTTTTGCGCTCATCCACCCGAAGACGTTCCACGTTGCGCCCATGGACAGCGAGACGGCCAAGCATTACAGCGCCGTCACAGACCTGAAGGCCGCCCAGCCCGGGCTGCAGGTGTGGATCGCCATTGGCGGGTGGGCTATGAACGACCCAGGCCCGTACCGGACAGCTTTCTCGGATATGGCGAAGTCAGATGCTACGCAGGATGCCTTCTTCGAGTCGCTCGTCACCTTCATGTTTCAGTACGAATTTGACGGTGTCGACATTGACTGGGAGGTGAGTTGTCTCTAATTCGGAGTATGTGCGAGCTTAACTAACTTTCTACCATTAGTATCCGGTGGCTGATGACCGCGGCGGCATCCAGGAGGACTTTGACAACTATGCTCGGATGCTACGGCGGCTGCGTGCGCGGCTTAACCGCTCCGGCAAGAAGTTTGGCATTAGCATTGCTATTGTAAGTGTTCGATGCGTTGAAGCTGTCGTAATCGGTGGACTCTTTTGCTGATCGAGTGCGTGTAGCCTGCTAGTTACTGGTACCTGCGAGGTTTCAACCTCAAGGAGCTAGAACCGTCTCTGGACTGGTTCAACATTATGACTTACGATATTCGTACGCATGACCTTCTTTATCCCTTCAGCTACACGGTTGGGAAATAGACTGACCTTTCCGTTCAGACGGCACGTGGGACAGCACCGTCCGAGCCATCGGCTCCTTCGCTTATGCACACACAAACCTGACCGAGATCAACAATGGTCTCGAGCTTCTCTGGCGCAACAACGTCAATCCAGAACGTGTGAACCTGGGGCTCGGTTTCTATGGTAGAAGTAAGCCATCTATATCCCTTCTGTGAATACGTAAAACTCTCTAGCTCCAAGGTTCTGACAAAAAATTATAGGTTTCACCATGGCTGACCCCAACTGCATGGCCCCCGGCTGCCCGTTCAAGAACTCAACAGGTGCGGGTGCGGGCCGCTGCACCGGCACGCCAGGTGTACTATCAGCAGCCGAGATCAATGAGATCATCAAGAAGGGTGCAAAACAGACGTTCTACGAGAAGGAAGCCGTACAAATCGTCACATGGGACCGGGACCAGTGGGTCAGCTGGGACGATACCAAGACACTCAAGATGAAGCAGGATTTTGCCAACCGGCGATGCCTTGGAGGGTAAGTATTACGCATTAGGAGACTGTGAAATACAGGGGCTAACAATCGTATGTGCACAGAACCATGGTGTGGGCAATTGACCTAGACGACGGGACGCTGATCAACGAGCTTGGTTCCAACCTAAACCGACCAAAGGCGTCTGTGTATAACTCGACGAGCTACGTGTGTAATCTTGGGACAGGGTCTTTGGGGCAGAAATGAATCAGCAATTAGGATAGAACATAGCAGTGAATGATTATTTTTAAGCCCTCCATCATTGCTTACGGATCTTTCGACCCGATGTGTTCATATGCCTCGCAAGCGAGGGCTTAGACTCAGACTTGCTCGAGTTGTGGCGAGACAGATCTGTCTACTTTCCCATACTGTTCAATGTGATTCCCAGTATCTCATCACGGACATACAATAAAATATACGTATAATGAAATTTCATGAGATATAGCATACAAACACGCTTGCTCACCAATGCCCATGGGCCCGCGTTTTGAGTGCAACGAAACCTTTTATTCTGCGTACTACTCTAAAAGAAAAAGTTCTACTCCTGGCACTTATCCTTTTTAAAATTTTTAAGAAACTTATCATGCCACTTGCTCTTCTTGTCTGTGAGCAGAACTGGTAGGCCCTCAGGAAAGTTATAATCCTCATACATAGCACGAATGCCGGCGACGTCGCGTTCCGAAGGATCGAAGTTGGGTTTGATTTTCTGGCCGTCCCGGCGCATAAGGACGTTCTGACGTTTGTCGTTTGCATCTAAGGGCTGGCCAGCAGCGGGTGGTGCGGCGGTGCCTATGCCTCCCGCCCCGGAGGGATAGAGCATGATGGACTTCCAGTCGACGCCCGCGTAGCCAAGGTTGCGTTCGGTGACTTCGAGGTGCATTTCTTCGCGATAGGGCAGCCATTCAGCGGCAGAGAAATTATGACTTGCGGCGAAGCGGCGACTCATGCAGAGGTTAGGAACGTCATTAGGGTGAGTGAGAGAGACGCGGGCGTAGACATCGGCATAGTCCTTGAGAGCCTTGCAGTTGAAGCTTTCGAAGCTGAAGGGGGCGTCTTTCAGTAAGCCGTTGCCGGCGTTCGGGGCCCAGAAGTTGGCATTTTGGTGCTCGTGAGCTAGGCCCCAAGCATGTCCGATTTCGTGCGCAATGTTGGACGTGACGTCGAGCATGCCGATGTCTAGCCTGTCCGACAGGGTCATGCTTGGACCCTTGTACTCGGGATCCGCTTCGTCGAGGGACTGATATCCGAGGGTGGTGGCAAGCTTGCCCTCAGTGTTGAATGAGATGACTAGTATTTTTGAGCGCTGTTTGTTGTTGACGCAGTCGCTTCCTGGTTTAGCCACCTCCCGGTATTGATAGACATCTCCGAGAAGCTTTGCTGTCTTCCACTTTTTCGTGGCCAGATCAATGTAGTTCATGAGCCTGTCTTTCGACTCTTGCGTCGAGTAGCAATAGCTAATGGTCTTGTCTGGCCAGAGCTTCGACTTGCCCGGGCCTTCCTTTGGGAACATTCCGACATAGCGCTTGGTGAGAGCCTCTTGAGTCGCATTGTCCCTCACAGCGTAGCCCGCGACATCGACAGCGAAATGTTCGACTGGGTGCGGCGCTTGCAGCTTGACCGAGTGTTCCCAGAGCTGGTTACCAGCATGGGCGCCGGGTACAGCGCCGGCAGCGAGCAGTGTGAGCACGAGAGAGTGGTCAAGGCGAGTCATAGTTGAGATTGACTGAGGTTGAAGTGTGTTTCTTGTGAAGTCGAGGGCAGTCTCCAATGTACTCCCAAAAGGTGCCCTCAATGGAGCATAAAGATCCCCTCTAACTGAGAAGGAAGGGACAGACAAAAGTAGACTAGACTGCTCAAACTTCGAGGTGCCTCTCGGGGACGGGTGGCTGACGACGGAGGACGAGGCACCTACATAGGACCTCGTCCTCTTTCAACAGCCCGAAAGACCGAAGCTCATTTTAGGACATCGACAAGGGTCTTGTATGGTCAGTGATAGAGCAAGTTGTCATCTGAGACCGGGGGTTGGGCAAACGGGAAAGCTCCGATGCAAAAGCGTAAGCACGATTGCGATTTCTAAGCGCCTGCATGACTTGAGCAGGACCAAAAGGTCCGTATGTACAGATACTTCCCTTAAGTTGCCAAGCTATATGCAGGTACAAACAGGAATTTCCACTTCGGAAGATACTTTGTCTGTTCTAGCTCTTCTTGGCGACTATCTTTTTAGATAATAGGGCCGCAACCACGTGTAACATCGGCATCGGGGAGCGCCAGAAAGTGGTTAGTCGGGGTATCGCTTAGGATTAGGCCGAGACATTCGGGATTTAGCGAAGATGTTTCCTCGATATCGACCTGCTGGCCTGTAAACATGGGTGGTATACTCCGTAGAGTGGTTTCTCATCTCCATCACATGGTCGTGGAGGGTCTCAATGTTACCTAGCCTAGCGCCATCAGTCTCACAGTGCGAATATTTATAAGGTAACGTCAAGGTAAACTTCAAGTGGGGCCGAAAGCGGGACTGTCCCGGGACCGCCCGAGAGGCCGACTGCCGCTAACGGCATCGAGCTGTGCACGAATCGGAATTAAAGCTTGGCAACTTGACATACTACTCATTGTGACGTGACAAAGCCAAGGATTATCATCCTGGTCATTTATATTGGGAAATCGCCGAAACTAGCTCCCATCGGAGTGTCTCATCCAGACCTCCAACATGCCTGCATCTTCTTTGCCGCTACTGAGGCATTGCTCTGCACGGGACTTCCTAGGTCGATGTGGTTCGAGGAGAGCGAGGTTGTTCAATAGAGGGGACCTTGAGGCATCCCCAACCTGTTGCTCTCTCTTGGTCCTTCTCTATCCCTCAACTTTCGAGTTCCGTTCAGTAGTGGGTTGCTTCTTCTTCCCTTCCTTTTAAGAAGTACTACTGACCAAGGCATTATCACAGCTTTCGCCGGCTAGCTTCACCTATCTTAGGTAGCCAGCAGCATCAGCCATGACGCGCCGCCTCCTTTGTAACCTTGCGTTCGTCTTGGCCGGCGCTGGCCGTATTGTTCTCGCGCAAGGCACAACACCGCCTGGTCCCACGCATCCAGGAGTTCCCTCTAACTGCAACCGCTGGCACGTCGTCAAGAGCGGCGACTCCTGCGCGACTCTTGAGAGCCGGTATAGCATCACTCACGAGAAGTTCCTCGCCTGGAACCCTGCTGTCTCCAAGGACTGCATCACAAATTTCTGGCCTGACTATGCCTACTGTGTTGGCGTAGGCGCAGCAGTGCCCACCACTACTTCCCGCTCAACGACGACGACATCGTCGACTGCGACACGTATCACTAGCCCACCAGGCCCGACTTTCACAGGTACACCAGATAATTGCAACTCATGGCACCTTGTGAAGACGGGCGAGGACTGCGGTACCGTCGCCACACTTCACAGCATCACCATCGCCCAGTTCCTACAATACAATCCTGCCATTTCGAAGGATTGTGTCAGTAACTTCTGGCCCGACTACGCCTACTGTGTTGGTCTCGGCCCCCCAGTCACAAAAACCACAAGTAGCGGTTCTATCACTACCCAGTCGTCGTCTTCGTCGTCATTATCCTCCTCCTCGTTTAACTCAACCTACTCGATCCGCCACCCCGTCACCAGTTGGACCATCACCACTCCCACAATTGACAATAGCACCTGGCCGCCAACAAAGACACAGACAGGTCAACCTAGCTACTGTAACAACTGGCACCTTGTTGCTGAGCACCAGAACTGCCGTGACATCTGGGAGAGGTATAATACCTGGATGACTCTGGATGATTTGTAAGTTCTTTCTCTTCTGTTGATCCTAAGAGGAGAATAAGTGGGACTTGGCTAACGATGCCACAGTTTCGCATGGAACCCTGCCGTTGGCTCCGACTGCTCTGGACTGTATGTCAATTACTACGTCTGCGTCGGCATCCAGCCCCGGACCGCACTCACCATTGTGATTCCTACCGCCACAAACTTCACGCTGCCGCCCTACGTCTCGTGGACACCCGAACCTCTGCCACCAGTCGATGCCAGCTTCACACCCACACCCTCCCACGGCCCGATGCCAACGAACTGTGTAAACTTCTACAAGGCGAGGCCGGTAGGTCAATCTATTGCGTGCCATGCTATTCAGTATATGCCAAGCTAACTCAGGGCCAACATAGGACGACAACTGCGACAGCATCCTCGGTGAGCATGGTGAAATAACTCGTGAGCAGTTCTTCAGCTGGAACCCCATCCTAAGTGGCAATTGTAATGGTCTCTGGGCGGACAACTACTACTGTATCGGCGCCTACTCTGGTGGCAACCTTCCACAACCACCAACCGTTAAGACGAAGCCTTCGCCTGTGCCATCTGACTCGGCCCCGAACTGCGTGGCTTGGTATATGACTACTGATGGCGACACATGCGCCGATATTGCCACCATGTTTGGTGCCTTTACCGAAGGGAACTTCAAGACATGGAATCCTTCCGTCAAGGGTGACTGCTCGGGTATTCAGGTGAGTCCTAATCTGGATTCCGTGTCCTAGACCTCTGAGACGACCCCGGAGCTAACCAAGGTTTCTACTACATAGATCGGCTACTGGTACTGCGTGGCCATCCCCGGCACACCCACAACGAGGACGACACCACTGGTCCCGTTAACAGTATCCCCAAATACGGATACTTCGAGCCGCCCGAAAGCAACTGGGTCTGTCACGTCGTCCTCAAAGCAATAATGGTCTGTCTATTGGAGGTAAATTAGCAGCCGGCTTCCACGATTAAAAGGAGATTGCGAACCCTCGGAGCGTTTGCACTTTATTTAGAACATACGATAGCGCGCTCTCACTAGGGTAATATGGTGAGAGTGTGAGAGTAATGAGCAAGTAACAACATGAAATCGGGGTCTGGCAGTGATAGATGATCCATAGTCGGCCAATCCAAAGCCTCAGAATACGACGAAAACTGTAAAAAATACATGCAACATGAAACTCAGCCCCTGTCCCCTTGACTTTGTATGTACCTAGCGTATATCTTCGTACTCGAAGCGTTCCGCAGGGCTTGTGGCAACGTCTCGGGTAAACCAGCTGAATACACTCGCCCGTATCGGCACATTAGACCTGGGCCACATAACAGTCTGGGTCCGAGGGATCGTTGGTATAAAATGACCCTTGAGGATCTTTGCCCGCTTCAGCATGCCAGATTTACATCTCGCGAGAAGCTGACTTCCGGACCAAATGCGTTGGGTCAATTGTGCAGGCTGTAAGTGTTGAGTCGTGTGACCAGGCCACAAGTCTTGTTGGCATGTATTGGAATCCATAGCCCGCTGCGTGATTTGAACGTCCCTCGCCGGAACGAAACAGAGGAGCTCCTTTGCATATGCGGCTGCTGTAGCAGAGGTATATCACTGCCACTGATCATTGTTGTGCGAATCAGCGTAATTGCAAATTCCCCTAATCACAAGGCAGGGAAAACTGTTCATCACGCCGGCAGCTTCCATCTCTAAACACATGCAATCCCCTCCAGCATTTGCTACAATCTCGTCTCGAGTAACCGCATCTTTGACTAGAGTGTCTCCCGAAGCGATAATGCCATAATGGATCTCAGGGTCAGTTGTGTCCCGCCCAGGGCGCTCGACCATCTGTGATGAGTTACAGTTATCGCAAGTGAGTCCCCCAGCATGGTCGTAGGTGGACACAAATAGCCGGTCGTTCTAATGACCCTGATGGGCAACAGTCGGTCCTTTCTTCTTCGATTTCAGCATTTGAGGGTTGGCTGCCCACATCGCTTGGAGCAAATCAAGAACTTTGGATGGCGCTATCTCGTGCTCTGATTGTAGGTTCGACATCGCATTGAGTAGAACTTGGGGAGGCGCATTGAGATAACCCTTAGGCTCCCATGTCTGTTTCATATTGGCTTTTCCTAGATCATACTGGATTACTCCTCCTGTTGTTCCGTCGGGCCGGCTGACGACAACACCCCCTAGCCGGATATCACGACCTTGATCCGGGCGGGCGATACCAGCCCCAATCCCCACGAGCAAGCCAACTCCGATATGAGGGAAGGAATAAATTAGGTTCAAGGCGGTTATTGCAGCGGAAACTTTTACATATGTTCCGGCAGGGAGTGAGGCTATCACGATGTTGTGCTGTCCCATCCGACCCCAAGTATACGAATTTGTGTCAGATTGATGCTGAGCAAAGCCTTTGGGTTTGTCATGGTGCTCATCCAGCAAAGCCATTGCGGCTGCACGCGCTATGGGGAGAGCAGCAATCCATCCAACAGTATAATGAATAGGGCTGTCCAGTATTATCGCCATAATTGACAACTATAGAGAAGAAGCCATCTCTGTTGAAATGTATCGCCATCGTCTCTCACATAATATGCTCTCAGAAAGAGGGGTACCAGCCGCACAATCCATAAATGTTTGATATGGAGGTGTGGTGCTAGGTTTAATCGTATATGCAGCATGTCTTGTCAAGGGCTAGACGTCCAATGATGATCCCCGGGAGGGCTCGGAAGCCCACACCTGGAGTTCGATACTTGGCAGAGAGTTTCGGCATAGCTGGCTTTACCAACGATGATGTGGATACATATATGTATGCTGATATCTGGCACACAATTGCATCTAGTGGAGCATTCAGATCCACCTTTTCATCGGCTCTCAATCAGTATATCTCAGCCGATCGAAGCGTGTTCTCACTTACCTGCCCCGGAATACAAAGGTAGATACCATTGATGCGAACTCATGTTTAATTTGTGCTCAAGATGTCTCAGATCCCTTGTGACTTTTTTTCTTGAGCAACGGTGCTATGTACAACACCGGTCAGGAACAGAAAAAGAAAGAATAGAAAAATGGAACATGCCTCCAAAAGCTGCCACAGATGAGGTAGAAAAAATAACTAGAATAATATAGGCTTAATAATTGTACTATTGAGTTAGTTAGACTTTTTTTTCTATTTTATACTTATTTTTCTATTTGCTTGAAGTGCTTTTTCCAGGGATCTGTAATCTACAAGTCCCTTTTTTGTTCCCCGGTTGAGTGTTGATTGCCTTTCTCGTGAATGCCGGTAACGTTTCATTGCCGGGATTCTATTTATGGAACACTGTCAAATTTCCTTCGTACTCTTTACAATCTTGTAGACTTCAGGGTCCCATCTGTTTGCCCCGGGTCATTGCATGACGCCAGCCGGGGCTATGCAGTAAGCAAGCGGTCCTACAATGGACATCCATTCGAGTGTAACTTTGACTTTGTTTCCGATGGAGTTGACAGATGTGCTATCCCCGATTCGTGAGTGGAGGCTTCAGTAAGTAGATCCCAGAAATAGTAGAGATTGGCCGAGGTGTGACATCATCAGGGGTCGTGCGCCTGAGACATGACGGGCGCGGCGAAGCTTGTTGCGTGAAGAGCCATGATACCGCAAATAACCGTGTCTATATCAGGCAGAAACATGAAGATGCTTGCCTGAATGCACCGCAAAAATAACTCAGTGACAGATAATATGCAGGAATCCACCAGATCAAAGTACCGGTATCTACAGAAGATGCACCGTCCTTGCAGACACGAAGTCTTCGGCCCCACCCCCTTCTTGCAAACAAGGGCTAAACGGAGTCACGGCAGATCGCTATCGGAGAAATTAGCAACGGTAAAAGTGGCTAACAAAGCCTCTCCCTCGTATTGGCAGGGATAGACACATGGATATGACGTCGAGCCGCCATGGCAGCAGGGCCTAGTTGCCAACTCTCAGATCGACATGTCGTATCATGTCAGGGCCTTTTGTTTCCCGTGTTTGTTACATCAACTGTGGGCTGTCTTGAGCAGTAGTGCCGAACTTCACATTACGGGAAAGCTCGCCTCCTGTTGGCGGGAGATTCGGAGTGCAACCATCTTGCCGTCGGCCCCCAAGGGCAGAATTTAGAAGGTACATTATTACGTCGATTGTGAGGAGGGAGAGTACATATAAGAGGCTGGTTCTGCAGGGAGAGGCTGGGAACTTCGGCTCACACAACCATCATTCAACGAAACAACTCCAGTGCAATACTACCTATTAACTCGGCCACCAATTCTCATTCCACTCTCGATCAAAGGCATCTGGGATCCATCAGTTGCATTCCACAATGAAGTTCGTCACCGTCATTGCCGCTGCCGTTTCTTCGGCTATTGCAGTCTCTGGAGGCCCAATTCAAAAGCGCGAAATCGGAGGCGTAAGTATCGCTTATAAACATCTCTTTATATGCTCTGCAATGACTAACCCTCTTCCAGGTCCTTCTTTGCACAGGTCCCGACGCAACAGGTCACTGCGAGCACAACGTCTACGAGCTCAACAAATGCCACCAACTCACGAAACCCTTCTACGAGAACATCAACACCTTCGCACCCGATGGTGAAGATTTCGAGTGCTTCCCTCGCGTGGGCAACTGCAGCGATATCTGCAGGAGTCCCACAGGCTGCACGTTTGGAGCTGTCGACTTCAATTACGAGCACAAGTTCAACTTGAGCGCCATTGGATGGGATACGCTTTTCGGTCATTTCGACTGCTTTTTGAAGAGGGAAAACGACAAAGCTTATTAATTTTAGGGGTGTTAATATTATCGTGGATATTCTCTTAGTTCTTCATTTTTGAAGGGCGCGGCTCGGAGATGCAAGGGGGATCCCATATGGAGATCGGCTCCTATCTCAATATTTGCTATTAGACATTGATTACTTGAAGGGAGAGAAGAAACCATACATAAGGGTAAATGTACTGGGATTAGCATTCTTTTTTTTTATCATTGCATTTACGCATCATCGTTATGTACGTATTATCGGAGAGGAAAACGGAAATGGTTGAGGGGCAAATGACGGCATAGCGGGAGGATGGAGGGGTTGCTCTTGGCTTTGGTGGGGTAATTGAAGCATCAATAGCTGATCTCTCGGAATCATCATCATCTTATCATCTTCACCTTCACACACTCTCTGAAGCACAGCAGATCCGCTTTAGAGTTGTTAATAACTGGTTTTCTATACAATTGCCACGATACCAACGACGCGCCATCCTTCACCATGGCGAGCATCACCACCAACGCCTCCATCGCCACTTTTGGCGGCCGCATCCTTAAGCTCTCCCACCAATCCTCTACTACTGGAACTCCCATGAACTTCAACCTCTTTCTCCCCTCCGGAATATCCTCCTCTTCTCCAGCTCCTCTGCTCGTCTATCTGTCCGGCCTGACCTGCACCCCCGACAACGTCACCGAAAAAGGCTTCCTCCACGCCCACGCCGCACCCCTCAAACTCGCCCTGCTCTACCCAGACACATCCCCTCGGGGCACAAACCACCCCGGCGAGCACGAAAGATGGGACTTTGGCAGTGCAGCCTCCTTCTATATCGATGCCACGCGAGATCCCTGGTCAGAGAACTACAAGATGGAGACGTATCTCACGAAGGAGCTGCCAGAGGTGGTCTTTGGGAATTTCAAGGAACTGGATCCACAGAGGGTGTCGATTGCAGGACATTCTATGGGTGGACATGGTGCGCTAACGCTGTATTTGAAGAATCCCGGAAATTACAAGAGCGTGAGTGCCTGGGCACCGATTTCGAACCCGACCCAATGTCCCTGGGGAGAGACGGCGTTTTCGGGGTACCTTGGTGATGATAGGGAGGAGTGGAAAAAGCATGATGCTACAGAACTAGTCAAGCACTGGAAGAACGGGCCATTGAATTGCTTAATTGATGTGGTAAGTTCGTGCTACCTCGGACATGAGCTTATGGGTACTAAACAAGCATGGGTAGGGAACGGCGGACAACTTCTACAAGCAGAGGCAGCTCCTCCCGGAGAACTTTGTGGAGGCCGTAAAGGCTACTGGTATTGAAGGCCTGAATCTCCGATACCAAGATGTGCGTTTCCACCTCTGGATTCTAGACGGAATATGAGAAGCTGACTTTCCTGTAATAGGGCTACGACCACTCCTACTTCTTCATCTCGACCTTTGGCGAGGACCATGTGAAGCACGCGGCCAAACATCTTGGTCTCTTGTAATTATCCAAATACTAACAGAATGAAAATTTACCGCATGAGCTTAGTCCCGAGAAAATACTAATACTGAAGAGCAACACAGGAGGGTGAATAGAATAGATATCAAGGGAGAGTTCCCATGAGCAATTTATTAGACTCTGGCCATACTCGAGGTGCTAGATACGCCAACCTCCATTTTAAACAACTCGCAACGTTCCGTTGCTGTTCGTGATCCTCTCATCCAAGATAATTGAGCTCGTCACCCAATCTCCATCACGGCGGAGTTCAGCCTCCAGCCTCTGTCCGCCGTCAACAAGGCGCACATTCCGCGCCGAAGCGCCAAAGTTGCCTCCACCACTGCTGCGGTTACCGCCACCACCAGGGATCTGGAGGACCTGGCCGGGGTAGATCAGATCAGGGTTGTTGATGCCATTATGCCTGGCGATCTCCTCGAACGAGCACCCGTGGGTCGAAGCGATACCGCGGAGCGTGTCGCCCTGCTGGACCGTGACGCTCTGAGAGCCGCCGCCGCTAGAGCCTCCGGAAGTCGCCCAGCGGAAGCTGCCGCGGTCGTTTTCGAGGATCTGGTTCAGGCTGAGGGTGCTGGACTGGTAGGACCCGTCGCCTCGCTTGCACGATGCGCGGAGGTTGTACTCGCCACTGGCATCAAGCTCAATGTCGCGGGAGGAAGCACTGAAGCCACCGGCATAGTGACCGCCGCGTGGCGCCGACTCGCGGTTGCGAGAGCGGCTACGAGAGCGGCTGCGGGAGCGGCTGTTGCGGCGCTGGGGAGGGCGGTTGCGCTGCTCCTCCTCTCGTCGTTTCTCGTCTTCTCTCCTCCTCTCCTCCTCCTCCTTCTTCCTCTCCTCCTCCTCCTTCTTCCTCTTCTCCTCTTCCTTTCGCTCGTCTCGGTCGTCCTTCCAGTCGGATGCCGCATCCTGCATCTTATGTCCGGCGAAGGCACCGGCAAGAGCGCCGACGACGGCACTCGTCTTGCTGTGGCCGGTCGCCTTACCGCCGAGCTTGTGGCCGCCGAAGGCTCCGGCCGCACCGCCAGCCAATGCACCCATTATGCCTCGGTCGCCGTCGCCTTCGCCTTCGCCGCCGTCGTTACGCTGGGCGTCATACTGGCCTTGAGGGTTCTGCCCGTACGACTGGTTTTGGTTTTGGTACTGCTGCTGCTGTTGCTGCTGCTGGTACTGCTGATTTCCCTCGTTGTAGAAGGAATCGGCCTGCCCAGCACCACCTTGTTGGGAATATTGGTTGTCGTTGCGTTGGTAGTTGTAGCCGCTCATTGTGTTCGATATAGACGATCGAAATTGTCGGTGGATTGTGATGTCAGGAGATGTAGAGAGGGGAAAATGGAGAAGAAGCCGAGCACAACACCCAACGTGTTATCAACAGAACCTTTTATAACCCAACCTGAAGCAGGCCATCATGAGCTCACGCCACCAACTCACCTCCACCTCCACCTCCACCTGCACCTCCACCTCCAACACGTTCGACAGTATTAGTCAGTGGCTTAGAGCGCTGCGCCATTCGTACCCGCAGCTTCCAAACCAATCAAGCTGATTGAAGGCTATTGGTCTGAGACGCAGAGGCCCCGTTAGTGCGACGTGGCAAGGGCCCTTCAAAAGCTGCCACGTATGTACAATCAGCTGGTAACTCGTTCAAGGTGTCCGTCCAGCTTGCCTGCTGCTGGTTGTCATCTTTCCCCTCTCTGTTGGGTTGGGCTCTTGATGCCCGGTTTAGCGCGGCCCGACCCTACGGAGTCGATGTCCTTGCTTAGTCATCAGACACTCCATACTCCTACTACCCGGTAAAGCTCGTAACCCCTTAAAATACCCCATCATTATGAATAATACCGAATGCTAATTTATTGAATGAATCCCATTTTTACTATGAGTACTTCGTATGTACTGCTAGTGTAGTAGTATTTACTCGTATTGACTTAATTTTATGTTTATTATTAGCATCAGATGGAGTTGTTAGCTAGACTAGCAACCTTGTCCAACAGCCAGGTAAATGGCCAATCACATGCAGATGCGCAGATGTCTCACAGCAAATATCAGCCACACTTCACTTCTGCTGGCGTGATAGGTTTGGCAAAGCTACATGTACTGGCAAAAGATAGACGGCTTATTGCGGGGTACAAAGATCCGGATTCTCGGTAACATGGCCACCTCCGACAATCAGTCAAGACCGAGATCAGAGAATTCTATAGGATCCTCATAGAACTTCCTGCCCAGCATCTCCTGCATACCCTGATGCTACCATACTCGTAATCGTGATCATCCTCAGCACCTGTGACGCAGCCCAACAGTCTACTCGTATGTGAGGCAGTGGCCGGCCAGAGGGAAGCAAAATATGACATCGTGGTGGACATGGCGGGTTTAACCACGTGCTTGCGACGGAATTACATTCACTCAACAAGAGAGATGAAAACGAAACAAGGCTATCAAAACTTTTGAGATTACTACCTAGTACGATTCCACCTAGACCCCCAGTAATCGGATCAAAGCATATTGTGATTCGTACCTGCTATTCCACTCTGACCAATATCTTGTCATAAAGATATTAGAATGGGAGACAGTTGCCGTACCATCTTGGACCGGCAAAGGGAACCCCTGTCATCAGCTGGCTGCAGGCTTCGCTGAATCGTCCCCCGAAGTCGATGCTTCTACTGGTTCGAGATCTGCCATGATAACCGCCGAGGAATAGTAGGAGCCATGGCTGGCCTCATTGCCGTACTAAGATACAGTCAGCATGAGATTCTGGTCTAGTAGTATGGGTGGTCCCTACCGTAATGTAGCCGATGGAGAACTCCTTGGCGGTATTCTCATCCGGGGCATGATTGAGCCACGTCACATTCCCGCTGAAATACAGTTTTTCCGTTTTTTTTGCGTGCCTCCTCCGTCCATTCTCGTCGACATAGAGGGTATACGTGACATTCGCGATTTCCTCTGGATGTGTGATTCTATGGTCATAATAACCGTCCTCAAACTTTGGTTTTCTCAGAGGCTTGGTGAACACTGCGCTGGTGGTGTAGTCGAACGGGTCTTTGATTTCGGCCGGCTTGTGGAGATATGTGGCCGATTCCTCATAGTCCTTCATGTCGATCACAGCGGTAACTTGAGCATTACCAACAATTCGCTTGAGTGCCTGATAGACAACCATATCGAGGCCCTTGAGAGTAAGATGAAGGTTTTCCACGCTGCAATTGGCAGTATGTGGATAGGCGTGAGTACAAGTAAAGCCAACCTTGCGACCTGCCGATGCCCATCAGATAGGTTTCCGAGGCAATAAAATAGTTTTTATCTTGAAGGCACTTACTTTTGGATAGCATGCCAGGGCTCTTCAAAAATTCTCGAAGGGCTGCATAGAAAGAAAGGGAATCCTGGTCCAACACGTCAAGACGATCCGCCATAGAGGCGGGGCCGTAAGGGATCCAGAAAAGGTTATAAGCCAGCGTGATTCGGTGTCCTTGAGTGACTTCATAGACCTCGTGCTCGCAATTGGAGAAGAAAGCCGCCCAGTGTATAGTGGGAGAGGATCCCTCGGATGACCAGTCAAAGATGACTTCCTGGCCCGCATGTCGGACGGCAAGTTGACCACCTAAAAAGAATATTAGGGGGCTGCTATAATCCAGATTTTGCCAGCTTACCTTGATGTGGGTGCGGGAACGAAACAACGAGAGAGCCCATCTGTTTATCGGAACGCGGCGTGTCCACATGCGATTTAAATTTGCCAGACGGAGCCGAGTATATCTATTTTACTGTCAGAATCCTTCTCGCTCTATCACACACATATCCAAGGGATGAAGAGCTGTAACTTACGTTCAGCTTGTATAGCTCAGCCTTGATGCCCCAGATATTGTCACTGGCATGGGAAGCCGGGATGAGGGCTTGTGTGATCGCGTCCATCACGCCGTGCTCATAAGGATTGAAGCTGGTAGAAAAGTTTGCCTCATTCAATTTACCAGCCTTACGGTATTGTTCATCCAAGATGTCCTCGTTGCCTCTCCCAAAGGTGGCTGGCTGACAATCCTTGAGAAGCTGATCGAAAGCCACTTGCGAGCTTCCCTCTTCCGTATTCATGGGCAGAGTGACCTCGCGGCCTTGATCCCACGCGCCGCTCCTGTTCCACCGGATCGTGACTGGGCGATCGGCGATCTTACCGCCGATGGTGAAGACATCTTTGTTCGCACGAGCAGCTAGTGCGGAACGAACTTCTTTGAGAAGATCTTGAGCCTCTGTCTCAAGAGGGCTCACAGGACGTGCAGACGGCGGGGCCGGGCCTTTGTCGTTGTAGGGCATGGTTGATGTGAAGGTCGAAGCGAAGCTCGAGAACAATTTGATTGGAAGGCTTGCGTGTGTAAGAATGAAGCTCAGCCCGCATCTCAACGGGGTGCTTGGCCCGAATATATAGAGAGGATCAGAGGGACTCATTCCTTCTGGCTGTCATAACATTAAACTTAGACTTCTCATTTAGGGGTGTCAACTGCATATGCTCGTAGGCTACCGGTCCAATTGTTGGTTGGACAGTGGGCACATTTCAGGCAGCAGTACTCAGTGCCGCCGCCACAAAGTAATTTCAACAGATACCCTTCGACGATTCATATCGATCTTAATCCCATATGTCAGTCCAGAGTTACAAAAATACAGCGTACATCGCCAGCCACTCACTCACAGGTCATGTACTTTTTCACGCGCGCCGTTCAATTGATGTTTTTGGCTTCCCGCGGCGTGTAATGCAAACAACTTACACCGCTACTTAGTCCTCCAAGAAATGCTTCTCTGGTGAATTAGAGTAACTTACATAAATCTTCTGGAGATTAATGACGAGCACGAAGTACGGATCATAATAGAAACCACGGGAGGAGGTCCTGACCCGGCCAGCCTCGGCTATGACTAGACAGGGTTAATTTAGTACATGGGCTAAATTTAGTCTCCGATGCGGATTAACTTCTCCATTAGGGCAAAGTGCTTATACTTCACTCTCCCATTGACGCCCTGAAAGCTTGAAGCGGCTATTGATGGAGATCTGATTTGTGCCGACTGGACTGCGCCCTGACATTGACATAGTTCTATTGACATGCAGGGATCCGTCCTGGGAATTGGACCTTAAAAAGCCAGTCCCCCACGTTGAAAGACTATTCACGACGAGGATAGTAATAGGAGATCCTCAATCTTGTCAATGTCGCAATTTCTAAGCTGACATTGGCACTCATTCGCAAGCGTCCACGTCCAGCCTCCTGGGACTATACCACGTGGTTTAACGCCTATTATTATTATTACTATTATTATCGTCACCACCATCACCGCAACAATGTCTGTAATGCGCGATCCCGGCGAGCTATCGCTCAGCACGCTCCTCTCTACCATGACTACAATTCTACATCCTTCTACCTACGTCTTCGCCACCCTTCGCGATGAGGCCATTCTCCCACCGCTGTCAGAGCTGCAGCTCCTCTTCCGCGAGACAGAAGGCATCACCATTATCGTTACCCGGGCCTACGCCGAGGAGCATGGGATTGACTACTTCTTCCCCTGCCGCATGATCACGCTCAACGTGACATCTAGCCTTGAGGCCGTTGGCTTCCTGGCTGTCCTGACGACCGAGCTGGCCAAGAAGAAAATGGGCGTCAACCCTGTCAGCGGCTTCTATCACGACCACTTATTCGTACCCGAGGGGAGGGAGGAGGAGGCCGTGGAGGTGTTGGAGGCGCTGGCAAAGGATAAGGCTAAGGAGCTGGAGCAGGGAAATAAATAGGGAGAACTAAGAAGGGGAGCCATTGTTGTACGAATTCATCAATTATCTTGAACGCCGTGATCTGAGCCTCAGACCCGTGGTGACAAAATAAACGCTTACTTTTCTGTGTCGAAAGGAGTTAATTGAATCGATAGATGAGCAGAAACAAGCTAGGAGCATCCTATAGACAACCTGAAGGTAGAATATTCTGAATAATGACTATACCTCGATGCAAAGATATGAGTAGCAACTAATAATTACCATCGCACTATTTCCATTAGCATCATCCGACATTTCCCATTCATATTGTTCCCGAATACCTCCAGGCCTATGTCTTAGATTCCAATCCGTTCGATCATAAACGTGGATCATCCAAGCTAGATCTAGGGGAGAACCCTCACGTCAGAAAGCCCTCTATGCTCGTACCGTAACACGTTTAGAAGACACGGAGATTGAGAAAGTCGGTAGGAAAAAAATGGCAGGAGTCGCAAATCTCATAGTTTTCCCAATGAATGACCTACTTTTAACTCTGAGCTTTTTCGGGGCTGTTCTCGGCTATTATATCCAGAACAGCCAGGAACTCTGTAGGCCGCAGTTTTAAGTGAGAATTGCGAATAAAACATAGGTACCTGCATATAACAATAGACCCTTAGCCTTTGATACTGTTTCAAGATCCATCTCGCAAGTCCAGGCCGATAAGAGGGAATCAGTGATAGTAAAGAAAAGGCACTATTTTTCGGGTGTTGGCCCGACGGCCGAACATTCAAATTATAATTAATCGAGACTCCATTCATCAAAGATGATAAACTATAAGATATGCCTGCTTGTATATATATAACTAGATAAATTCTCCTAGCCTCTTAGCATGCCTATGGTCAGTCTCCTTCCTAGTCTGTTTTACAGCCTCATTCAATACCGCACTCTGAGCCGGTGCTGCGTTAACATGAGTAGCGCCTGAGCAATATCTGAATCGTGCCTAAGTCGGGCAAACCACAACAACACCTGCATAAATATTCCATTCAGCTTGCAGCTCAGAAAGCCTCTGTGGGGTAGAATCAATAGCGCGTCAATAGCTGGAATTTCAGCTGGTGGATGTATATGCGGATTTCAATAATATTCCTTCAGCTTTCCCAATATAGACTGACTGAGGGGCAAAAAGGCTGCATGCACCGGACTGCATTTTCCAATAGCATTTGTTGATCGTTCATTGCATTTCCTGCCACGCTCCAGTATATAATTACTTATCCAGGGACCTTTATGGTCATCGCGCACGGTCTCTTCTCATTAACTTTTCCTATCATCCGGTCAACAACGTCAACACTTGCAACGCAGTTGACGTTCACAATGTCGGAAACTCCTCAGCCGATCCCAAAGCGTATTATTATATGCTGCGATGGCACGTGGCAGTCTGCCGTTTCAGGAGAGAAAAACAGCCCTTCAAATGTCACGAGACTGGCCCGCTGTCTGAACCGCGTCGCTGTCGAAGACGGCAAGACCCGGCAGCAGATTGTGTGGTACGACAGCGGTGTTGGAACGACATCGAGCTGGCTCGGGAAGAAACAAGAGGGCGCCATTGGTGCCGGTCTCGAAGGAAACATCAATGAAGCATACAACTTTGTTGCGCTCAACTGGACACCAGGAGATCAAGTGCTCTGTTTCGGCTTTTCACGGGGTGCCTACACTGCGAGGTCGATTGCCGGGCTGATCTCGGACATTGGTATCTGCGAGCCGAGAAGACTGCATGATTTCTACGAAATCTGGGAGCTATACAAGGCTAATTACTCGGGCGAGAGGTTCCATGGAAGCAAGGCATGGTTTGACTACCTCGACGGCATACCGGCAGACGATGAGCACCAGCCTGATGACTTTGGCTACAAAAACATGAACTTTGTCTGGAAGAAACATCCAAGGGGTGATTGGGCAATCAGCCCAGAGTCAAGGGAGATTGAAGTCGTGGGTGTATATGATACGGTTGGCGCCTTGGGCTTGCCAGACTTGCACGGGGTCAGGTTGGGTTGGGGGCCAGACAAGTACGGCTTCCACAATGTGAAGCTAAACCCAAGTAAGTACATGTACACACACGATAGCATATTGTATTTCTTTTCTAACAGCCTTTGCAGATATCAAACGTGCCTATCATGCACTTGCTTTAGATGAGCACCGTGAAGCATTTTCACCCACGCTTTGGCACTTGCCGGACGAGGTGATGATAGAGGAGGGAGATCTAGAGAAGCAGCAAAGACGAGTCGACGAGGCATGCAACAATTGGTACCTCGTAGCTTACGATAAGAAAGTCCCTCTAGAAGAGAGACAACGACTCAAGACTCTGTACGATGAAGCCCGCCGGGATTTGTGCCGCCTGCAGGAGAACAGCAAGCCTAGATCTGAACTCCGTCAGGTCTGGTTCCCAGGCATGCACATCAACATTGGCGGCGGTTCCAGCGACACACTGAAGAACAAGGGTGATCTTGAAGGTAATATCTCGTCCTGGCTCTATTGCTGATAAAGCGTTAATGTTCGGTAGAAATGGCCAACATCACGTTCGCGTGGATGCTCGACCAAATCAGTCCCTACGTCTCCATCAACGAGACTGTCGTCTACCAAGACTCACGATACCGCCAGAACCACATCGATGATCTCAACGACCAATATCGCAAATATGACGAACAAGTGACCAAGGAGAAGGAAGAGGCTGCGAAGAGAAGCTGGGCTCAATGGGCTGGTCGTACGTTGGGTTCTTATGCCAACACCGTACTGCACCCCCTGACTAGACCTGAGAAACCCAACACTCTTCGTCGCGACTTTGGCTGGGGCACAGGCACTGTCGTCGACAGCTACGAAATGATGTATTGGCCAAATGGCTCTAAGCCTCGAACACCGGGAGCGTACGCAAAGGACATGAAGCATAATGCTCCAGGAGAGACCAAGGAAGAAATTCATCCAACGGTCGGATACCGATACAAGATGTTTCAAAAATTTCCAAAGGAACGCCAATACAGTCCTATAGGTCTTGGAAATGGCAAGTATGAGAGACGGCAGAACACCAAGGGAGAGTGGGAGTATGTGCTTGGCGATGTGGTTTTGCCAGAGTATAAAATGCCGGCAAAGATTAAGAAAGGAGAGGCTACTTTCGAGAGATTTGCTCTTTCACTGGCATGGGAGAAGACGGAAGTTTATATTAAAAATCTCGATAAAGAGAACGGCATTCGCGAGGAGGACTTTGAATGAGCAGAGTGTCATTTGCTCACGTATATAATTCAATTGCTCATCCGAGAATCAACTCAATATCTTTACGCTCCTGCATTTCCCACAAACTCTTCTCCACGCGCCCCGAGGCTTTCCGGTATGCAACGCCGTCTATCCACTCAATCCACAACACGTGGTAATATTCATACATTTCGCCGTCTTTTGGCCTCTCCTCATGATCCCATTCATCTAACACCTGATACGTTAGCCATTGGCGAGCGTCCCTCGGGACACGACCCAAGGCAACTTCAACCAGCTCTATTTCTTGTCCCATCAAGTCTCTACCATTGTTCTCATCGAATCTTGGTGGCCTTTCTTGGAGTCGCATGGCGCCAATCCAAGCTGACGCCTTGTCTCGAAGTGAAATGGTCGTGATACCCACCACGTATCGTGGCGTAATGACTTCGCCGCCATATAGAAATGCTCGTTTTGTCAGACATGAAATGAATGGTGCGGAGACAGGCTTTTTTGGGGTCTGTAATGGATCGGGTAGGGGAACAGGATACCAAAATTCTGACTCAGGCTCTGAGTCGTGCTTATAAAAGTACCTTGGTGGGTTATCGAATTCTGGTGGCGGAAAAGTGAACCTCTCTGAAGGAGCCTCGGCATCAACACTGTGTCTGGTCCAGCCAGGAGGACAAGGGCTCTTTCGTCCTTCAACGGAATACTTCTGCCTGTACTCAAACCAGGTGTTCCGAATGGGAATTTGAGGAGCCTCTAAGCTTTCTTTCCAATGCCACTGGACGAGGGGCGTGATTCTGTCAAAGTACCTGGCACCCTCCCTAGACTTTCCAGATCTGATAAAGTCCAGCGCCGGATGGAATGCAATTGGCGACAGCGTGCCTTTCCAGCCTATCCAGCTCCAACTGGGAAGACAGATGTTCGTACCACACCCCTTTGCCCTTCGGCGAGCCAGTGTGTCACGGGGCTCCCAAAGGATCGCTATGTTGAACATGGCAACAGGCAGGCCGGAGATGAAGCCGCCATCAAAGCTTGTTGCGAAGGCATTGAGGATACCGGCAAAACCACCAAGTGCATCCTCTGGATATGTCAAGTCTCTCCTGTTGTACGTACCAATCATGTTCCACAACACAGATGGGTCAGGGATAGCACTTGACAGCGCTGCTTGCACATCAAGGGCGGCGTTAGTTTGTCCACCATGTTTCTCACCCACCTCACCCCAAATATCAGTTTTGCAAACCCACCTGGCCCAGCCCCCCTCGAAGAAGAGCTGTCTCTGGGAAAACACATCTTCTTGGTATGTCCATCCACGTGTAGCCCATTTTGTACTCCTCGGATGCATGATGCATTCGACAACTTGAGCGCCAGGCCGTAATGTATGGATTACCTGGGTCGCACACCTTGACTCAGTGAGGCCGCTAAGCCCTGGGAGACCGCTATCCGCGTCGATGCCGTCTGAAGCAGTGATTGTTATGAATGCATTAGAATATATGGACATCATCTTGTTAATCTCTGCGTCCTTGTGCACCGGATCATCTTGAACGATACATAGAGAATCTACCCAAAGGTATCGTTCACCAAGTCGTTCGACACAGCTCATCGCATCCCTTACTGTCCTAGGTATGGGAACACTGGTTCTTCCATCGAAGAATGCTGATGGTTTCTGCAGCTGGATAATATTGTCAAGTCGAGCCATAAATGTGGGCGTTCCTCCCCAAACATAGCTTAGAGCTACATATCGATCAAGCTGAGATGGTCGCACTAAACATTTGCGCCAGACATCGATGAGCCATGTGGGCCGGACATCATGGCCGTATGATGTTCGTGTCTGATCGGAGCCACAGGTATCGCCGTGTGAAGAAAGGCATTTTTCTTTCCATTGTCTGAGAAGGCTGTGATCAATCCAGAGAGGATTCACAAGTCGTGCAGTGCCATGTCGTTGAGATTTTGTATCTTTACGAAGCAGGTAAAGTCTCCCTGATGTAAATTGCTCAGACTTTCCGAAGCTTTTGATGTCGGCATGGATTTCGAGGTGGTCCCATCCAGTAAATGCCAACACTGCGATTGTAACTTCATCAGCGGCACTAGTTGTGAGATGGACTTTTAAGATTGATGCAATAAACTTGGGGTGGTATGGACATTGAGACTCCAAGACTTGCTTCCAGTCGTCGATGGTGACGTGATTCCTAGTATCTCCCCGGATCTCGACTGGAGCTTGGAGCAAACTAAGCAACTTTTCGCAAATCTCACACGGCTGGAATTGTTACTCAATATTCCGCCCCTGATTCCAAGATGGTTCTAAATCACATACCTGTTGTGGCAGCGAGCCGCGCTTTGAAGGCTGCCGCCTGACGGAGAGGTGGCTCGTTGGGACGTCTGACATGGTAGATCACACCCTTCTTTCCATTCAGAATCGCCGGTTTATGTTGATGACGGATCTAATCGAGATGTATCTAAATACTATAATAAGTTCTTAGTACATGACGGCCCGTTCCTGGCGTCTCCACGCGCATATGACGATTGATAAAGAGGGGCGACAGAGGGGCAAACATACTCTAATTACCACTACTAATACTCCGTACTCCACACTTCGTAATATCATCATTAACTCTAACCTGAGCGTCGAATAGCGGGGGGAAACGGCCACCGATCACATGACGATTCGGTCTGATCCCGCTCAAGTAAGTCCAGGTCTCAGTTCCATTTAAACCTCGCCCTTCATATATACCCCCTAAGACACGATCGGTAAGCTCTTTTGCTAGGGTTTTAGCGCATTCTGGCTTAGTGGACTATTTATCAATTTCTGAGTCTAGCACATTAATTAAAGGCCAATGGTAGTCTGGTTAGGCCAAGATCCACTACCTTTTCGAGAAGAGCCCTTTCTTCTTTCAAGTTTTACCCTAGTACTCCGTAGCCTGAAAGAAATTCTTCAAGCTTAGTCAAAATTAAGATTGCATTATATACCTATACTTGATTGCGAGATACAAAAGGGGACAAAGGTATATCTTCCAACCATTAGATAGAAAATCTTGGAGATAAGTACAGTCACTAGGTCAGAACACCTTTATGCAGTAGTTGCGAGGCATTTTATTTGGATATCCCATCATTGACTACGAATGCCCTTCTTAAGCAGCATGCTAACCAACCCTGCAATGGTCTCTAGCTGTTCTCGTTTCAGGCCGTCGCATTTCTTGAGCGTATCGACCACATCCGGAAATGTCTTCCACACCTCAATGTACTTATGGTTCGTATGTTGATCTGTACCAATTGACCTCATGGCAGACTCCATTTGTTCGCGACATCGAATATTGATCAGGTCATGTCTGCCGATGGCGACGGTTGGATGATCCTGCTTCGTGGCTTCGGTGTGCAAGACACTCAGCCTGACGCACTCGATAATCAGCGCGGCCAAGCCAGCAGCAAGGGCGGTTGCTACGGAGCTCCCTGAGTGGGCTTCAAAACGTTGCAATTCTTGATTATTGGTGTCTTCCGGGGGATCAATAACCAAGTCGTGGCCGGGAAAGATGAAGCTTAGCCCGGGTTCGTCGCTAACATTATCCACCATGCTGCCAGTAGCCTTGGCAGCACCGATCCTGAAGATTTTTGGGTTGCAGCTATAAGGATACGTTAAATCGGCTGACTTTCCTTGGTCGCTGGCTGCGCAGAACATGAGGATGTCCCTTGTGTTGAGTGCGTTGTAGATTGCGTTGTCAAAAGCCTCCTTCATCGACTTATCGGCCGGTGGCTTGATTGTCCACGACATGGAGATAATTTGTGCTCCTATGTCGGTCGCGTACTTAATAGCCTGTAGCAATGCTTTAGCGACACGCGGAAACAATATATTTGCATGTCCGAACAGATGGATAGATACACTTACCTCTATTGCGCTGTTGGGATTGATTTGGAGCTTTGTCGAATTCCTGACAGAAAATGTCTCTAGCTTAATGACATGTATCACAGCACTCGGGCAAATACGGTGGATTAGCCTTGCCATCAGCGTTCCATGGCCGGAGGACGAATCCCAGTACGGAGATACGCGCCAAGCTGAGCCTTCTTGGTAGTGGCGGAAGCTTTTGCCTGGGATTTTCATGCCCCTTAAATCATCATGAGTGATATCAGTGCCGTCGTCGATCAGGGCTACCTCTACAGGCTTCAGAAACTCATCTTTTATCGGGTCTTTTAGCGCAAGGATTTGTCGGAAGCAAGAAGCAAAATCTTCCATACACTGCATCCACTTATGCGGATCGACCACCCGTTGCTGGTGTTGGTTGGACTGGCTGTCAGGTAGATGGCTGTCGGCCGACGGAATCTTGTATAGCCCAACTTTCGGTGACTGATATAGAACTTGAATTTTTTTGAGTGGGCTGGAATCGGGCCGCCACTTGTTGAGCCGCTTCTCGAAGTCATCAAGGTATTTCTGGATTCTCTGGTTTGATTCTATTCCCTATACATAATCATACGTTAGAAATATGTTACCCTTTGTTGTTAATGATGAATGGACAAATGAACATTACAACCTACCTCGACTTGAGTTATGTGAATCTCTTCCAATGTGGTTATCATGCATAAACCTTCCGCCTCAGACCAGGCTCGTAGTACGGGGTTTCTCCCGCTCCATTGAAGAAAAATTACTCGAAGGTGGCTCCCAATACACTTGAGCGACAGAGGATCCAAATCTAATCTCCGCCAGTCAAGTATCTCGACACACTAAGTATATCAATTAGGACCAGATCTACTTATCTAATAGCTGGAAAGCATCCGCATTACTTACAAACAACTTGAGTGAGTCTTCAATGGCTTCATCACTGTGTGATGGAGCTTTTAGATCATCGACAATAACCTACATATTTGTTAGCGCCATAAAATTTAGCCATAGGTAGGCTGGAGTATCCGTAAGAGCTTCATACTTTGATAATGCGCTTGACACCTTTATACTTGAGCCAGTTGAAAAAGAAGACCAGATCCTGTGAAGATTTTGAGACATGCTGCTCTTGTAGTACTTGGAACCGGTAGGGTTCAACTTACTGTTCGACCCTGACATCGAGTGGCTGGGACCTTCTTATCATCCTCCAACTCGATTTGTGGAAATGCGACATACTGAAGTACATTGTTGAACTTGAGATGGCTGAAATGATCTTCGAAATCTTTCTTGCTCATCTTTCTGGCGGGCCCAAAATCAAACCAAAGTTCTTCATCTACATAGAGCTGTCAGATGCCTTATGCATAGATTTACCCTCACGAAGCATAAGTAACTGAAGAAAAAGCTACATACCTTCCTCTGGCACTCACAGATAACGAAAAACATGGTCTGGTCGTTGAGTGCGCAGAAAAAAAAGTTTGAGTAGTTCTCTGATCTCCTTGGAAGCATCCTCTCGCTCTCGCTCTCGCTCTTCGGGATTTGCTCTTCGTGGTAGAGGAAGTATCCTGGATCCCCCAGTTCTGGAGGATGGTTGTGGCAGCATCTTATGGGGGAATTCCTGAGTCTCGTCCTTACCCTCCCCAGGAATCGCCGAAATTGACATTGAATTCTTGCGCGTTATGCCAATGTCAACTTCATCGGTTCTGTCCATATCTCTGTCTCTAGGCGCCGGCGGAGGAGGTAGTCCCATGTCGCCTTTCTCAATCCTCGAAACGGTATTCTTCTTTTCGGGTTTGATGTCGGCGTAACTATTTTTTTCGTCTTTGGCTCCCTTGGGAAGAGCATGAGCGCATTTCTTCTTTTGGTCTTCAGCCAGCGACATCTTGCTCCGGCTTTGTTTTCGGGTGTGCATATGGTACTGGTAGACAGAAGCACGACGACCTGCGGGCAACTCCATTTCAAGAACCAGAGCATTTGGTTCTTCAAGAAGCAACTGTTTGACGATACCGACTTGTTCTTTGCAGCACCTTTCGTACTCAACGGCTAGATGGAGCGGCGTGCAGCCCTGGCTATCGGTCATGGTAAACATCTCTCTGGGTACGGACTTACACAACTTCTCCCATTTCAAGATGATAAATTTATCATTTCTGAAACGGCCAGCGAGTGCGGCATGCAGGCATGTCGTTATTTTCTTGTGTTCGCCCTCCTGACACTCACTTTTGAGTGCATCCTTGACCTTATTCAATGTGCCTGACCCCAGCAATGAAAACATGCTAAGGAAAATCCTCGTGTTCCCCTCGGATATGGCGATGGTAAGCGGGGTGCGCCGAGATGCATCAAATTTCCCCATTAAATGCGGCAGACGGGTGATGGCTTGCGCTGTGAGGAATCCTAAATTGTTGCTGTCGGTCGGCTTGTAGTAAGCCAGGTGATGTAAGAAGTTGTACTCGTCTTCATCCCAAGCCGAAGTCTTGGCCCATACTGATACCCGCTGTTTCACGAAATCGTCCCATTTTCCCAATCTCTCGGCTTTTTCGGCATCAGTCTCTTTCTCATTTCCCTTCAATGGAGGAAGGGCTCGTGCTTCCTCAACATGCTTGTCAAACAGCTTCTTCACAACAGGTTCATTTTGGCCTGACGCGTCTTCTTCATCAATGTCGATTGCGTCATAATCAAGGTCGTCGGCATGATCAGACATTCTCCTGGTTGGCGCGTTTTGTATCGAGTGGGGAGCAAAGAACCTTGGTTATGCAATTATCATTGAGAAGTGATCCTTGAGGTTCGAGGCCTTCAATCAGAGGGACACAGCTCTTTTTGATCATCGCCACCGACGAAGTTAGCTCACATTAGAGCCCTCATTATCGACATGTATAGGGAGGGTCGGGCCGTCATTAGTAAGTTCAAATGGGCCTCCGCAAAAGAGAATATTATGTGTTGGGCAGCAATGCAGAGGACATGTACTTCGTGCAGTAGAAGTATCCGCTACTATGCAGCCTGTGGTGGTGTCGTGGGACCGTGGGCTGATTTAGATTTTATAAGCCCTTCAACGAAGACAGCCAAGATAGTCCTCAACATCACAGATAGAAGTATACAAGGCCATGTAGGTAACAAATACACCCAATATACAGTTACCCCGCTCCTTACTGTCCAGTCGCTGCGAACGAGGCCTCCACTCCCATCCTCACCTCACACAACGAATACAGCTTAATGCTGCTCAGACCTTGTCCATTGTGGCTCCTACCCCTCCTTTCCTTCTCCCCCGTCTTCTGGGGGTTCTGGGGGTTAAAGAGAATAGGATCATCCAGCGGCACCTTTGCGAACCATTGCTGCAAGCCCGATACAAAATCGACCTCAGCCTCAAGGGTAACCTTGGCATTGAAGGGCTCGCTGTCCTCGCGGCGCAGGAGAGCTGCGACTTTGATAGAGTCTGGAATGCCTGTCTCGCGTCGCCTATTTTCCTGCATATTCCAAACCGCAACAGTAGATTCGCCCGAATTCTTGCCTGTGCCGAGATTAATGCTGCCTGTAATGGTCGTTGCATCGCTAATGTCCCTGCTGACGGTCTTGTCGATGGATGCCGCTGTGCCAATCCTCATAAACGGCACGCCTTGAGCGCCGAGATTAATCTCCCCACGACGAGTAGTCGACTCCTGGTCTATGGTCGGCACTACCGTCCATCTTTCTTCAGGGGCGATGGCATCGACAATGGGAGCAGTGCCGTTCTTGTTGGCAGCAAAGAACTCAATGTTGACGCGGGCGTGCTTTACACGCCGTGAATTCTTTTGGGGGTCGAAGCGAAACCGGAACACCATCAATGTCGCCTTGTCGTCTCCGCCTTCTTCGTAGGTCCCATGCGTGACATCCATCAAATCCACCCTCGTGTGGATATTGCCCCGCGTGCGCTCGATGACATTGCGCCTTTCCCAGTCTATAAGCGAAGCATTTTGGGTGCGAAACGTGCTATCCTCGCCGACCACAATCTCGTAGAGGGTCACGTCACGTTCCAAGAGAGGCGCAGCATCACTGTCCTTGTCATCAGCTTGCTGGGTTGTTATGGTCGGGTTATTATTGTTCTGGCACTCTCCCATTGCGTCGGGTCGGTTAATAGACAGTATGATCGGATGGCTGCATTCATAAAAACAAGAGCGAAGCCGCAAGAGGACCGGGATGATTTCGTCATGCCTTTCAAAATCCACGTCTCATCTTCTTATTGCTCTTCCCCGCTTCGACCTGTTGGACGATTCGTGGATCCGTCCATATGCCCCACGACAACCCAGCAGACTGCATACAAGTACATGCCAAGATAATACCACCACATCAGGATGGTGGTATTGTCCATCCAGGTATTTTACTGCCTAAGGCCAGAATAATACATAGCCATTGGTTCCCACAGAACAGCTTTGTAGAAAGTTATTCCATCCCGAACTTCATCCCACAAACCAGATTATGTTGGCTAATATCATTTTCCTTTCTGCCTTCTCCACGAGTATCACATCCAACTAACAATCTCTGTCGCTTTTACTCAAGGAGTGTCTTGTAAACATAGCCAGAAATCATGGAGGATTCGGCAACCCTCAATGAGAATGAATCCTCAAACAAAAATATTCAAGAAAGTCGTGTGGAGGTAGAAGATTGTGACCAGGATGTGGAAAACACCAAATTTGAGTGAGTCCTCTGCACATATTTAGTTCAAACTCTACACCCTTCTAAGCCTTGGTTTCAATCATCTAGTGTCATAGGTATCCATGGACTTCACGGCCACTTCAGGGAGACTTGGCCTGCTCCTTCTGGGTCGCAAAGCCAAACCTGGCTCGCCAATATTTTCTCCAGCACAGCTCCGAACGCGACAAGAGTCATTTTATATGGCTACAACTCCGATGTGAATACAGACACATGCTATACGTTGCGGGGTATCTACCAAGAAGCCGAGACACTACTGGAAACCCTCTCGAAACTGCGGACCTCTTCGATCAAGGTATATGCCAAGAACTAAAGCCCCGCGGAGCTAAGCTGACAGTAACATGGCATAGAAAACCATGCGTCCCATCTGCTTTATTGCTCACGATGTTGGAGGGATAATTGTGAAAGCGGTAAGGCAACCCCGATTGAGCAGCCCAACATCAATGTGAGTGCTAATCAATAAGCTAGGCAATGATTCTCGCATCTCATAATACAACTAAATACGCCGACATCTTGTATTCTACGCGTGTTATTGTAGGTCATTAGAGCGACTTATCTAGTGACATTTGAATATTAGGTTAATGATTGCAGGTCTTTTTCGGCTGTCCTCATCGGACTTTTAGAAGTCATAACTTGGAAGAGCAACTCCGTTATCTCATCTCCCTTCACAAGGAACGATACGAAAACTGTCATCTTTCAAGACTCATCAGGAACTTTGCCTATACGATGACTGAGATCAATAGCAGATTCATTCATACGAAGATCTTAACTCAGGCAATGCTCATGAATGTGTTTTCTTCGCATAAAGATCCATCCAAAAGAGTTTGTTTTACCTTTACTTCTGTTTACAAAAAATTAAATTCCACCAGGATATTGCTTTTCGAATGAAAAACTGACGTTTTTTTCTACTAAGGTATTCGATAGATTTACGGCCACTATTAACAGCCCCTTCATGTACCAAATGTCAATCGATAAACCGCATCTCGATTTGACAAACAGCGATGATTCAAGCCTGGATCCACTGAGAGACCGTCTAGATCAAGAATGGCTCAGTATGTGCACCGAAGACATTGTTTCATTTCTGTTTATATATCTAACCGCTCAATATAGTGGTGCACTTCCCCGTAGACCTTTCGGCAACTCTACGAAAGCTACTCAATCAGTCCTCGCCAGTCTTCCCATGCCTGGATGTTGAAACAATGACAGGCAAAACTGAGGTTGAAGATTTGAGAAGGACCAACTCTGGTCGAATCTTGTATATCGAACTTCCTTCTGGTATGGAAAAAACCACTGAGCAGGTGTGGAGTTACCTTAACGAACACAAAGTCGACCGCCAAATGGTTCTCTACTTCAGCTTCAGTTCTCACGATATCAGATTCAACTCCATCCAGGCGATGCTTGTGACGTTTCTCGCGCAAGCTATCCATAATCGTTCACAACAATTTGGATCACATTACCTCTTAAACACTATTGGCGCTCTTAAAGAGCTTGAGGCATGGACTGTTGAGGATCTGTATGCTCACTGGGAATGCTTAAGAGTGCAGAGATGTAGGTTTCCATACTGCCTATAATCATTTGTCTATAGTCCTCATCGCTTACGTCTTTCTCTTTAGGTTTTAGCAAAAGCATGTATGTGTTGGGTTGTCTTGACGAATGTGACGCCTCTGCTCTATCGTTCCTTTCTCGAATCAGAAATCTGATGATGAGAGCGGTCGATCAGGTAAAGATGGTTATCACTGCAACAAAGGGAACACTCAATGCCAAGCGCATCTCTGATGAGCTTTCCAAGTTTCCAAAAGATGCTGTCGTTCGCATTGACTACAGCCCGCCTAGTGTTGATCCTACCTCTGTTGGGTTCAAGGTAGCCATGTTTCTCCAGGAAGACCCTCGGTATACTGCGAATGGCCTACAAGAGGACGTCAAGGCCTTGCTTGTGAGCTGCACTAGCGACTTGGAATTGTCCGATATGTTGGTGAAGTGGCTCAAGTCAAGTCAAGATCCTACGATGTCGGTCTCCCAGCTACTGGCTCGGTCCAGAACGCCGGGACCAGAACTTATTTTCGATGCCATCTTGTCGGAAGTACCCAACGAGAGCCGACCGTGGGCTCAGAAACTTCTTTCATGGATGGTTTCTTCACTAAGACCACTGCGAGTAGCTGAGTTCCTCCATGTCTCCAACTTATGTCTTGAGGCCGGACAGGGACCTATGAGGCGACAACAAATGGACGAAATAAATGTACAGCCTTATTTCCTTGAAATTCTACAACATTTCCGAGGGATTCTAATTTCCATACATGATGAAGTGCGATTTGGTCACCCCTTGGTACACCGCTGGCTCAGGTCAGGAGAGCTTAGTCAAGAGCAGTCCAATGCGTGGTATCGACAAAAGACAGAACATGAGCGACATGTTGATATCCTTCAAACATGTTTAACACATCTTCAAGAGGACACTGATTCATCGGAGGCTTGGGCGGCACAGCTACCCTACGCAACTCAGTTTTGGACCCATCATTATAAAAAAGCTGGCCGGGTAGAGGATGTCCTTGAAACTATCTTTGAGCGTCGGTCGATACTGGAACGCTGGATGGATGCATACATGGCATTACGAGCTCCATGCATAAAACCCCTTGAAACAAGCGGCAGTCCTCTTCCTATCGCGGCGCATTTTGGTCTTTGTGACATTGTCAAGTCAATTCTGATAAAGCAAGAAGACGATGCTGAGTCACATGGCCAAGCTTTAGTCGAGGCTGCGAGAGGAGCCCAATTTCCAGTCCTACGCCAAATTCTCGATTGCTACTCGTTCAAATCAGACCCTGAAAATCATGTTTGTTTGCAAGATGCTCTTAAGGCCGCCTCTTGTTGCGGAAACCCTGACTTGTACAGAGAATTAGTCAATCATATCTCTAAACTTCTTCATTCTTCACAACTAAATACCATGGAAGAAAAGGAATCACTGGAGGGCTTCCCGCAGCGGACTGAAAATGACGACATGGAGACTATGAATACCATTTCAATCGACAAGATGCCTTTATCACAGACATTAAAAGATGCTTTTCTATGCTTGAAGGAAACCATATGTCGGGCATCTTGGTTGGGATTAGAAGATGTTGTGACCAAGTTGTTATCCATGGGGGTAAATCCTAACCCTCCCGAAAGCGCTCTCTTCAACGGCATGACGCCCATCCACCTTGTCGCTCGTACCTCTCATTTGGCCACAGCCAAGCTGCTATTGGATGCCGGTGCGAGCCTAGATGCCTTGACTGATGATGCCGACGATACACCACTTAGTATAGCGGCCACGTACGGTCATCATGATATGGTAAAGATCTTGCTGGAACATCGGGCAGCGATTGATGTTAAAGATCGAAGTGGTTGGATGCCATTACAAACAGCATGCGCATATGGAAATCTCGTCGCAGTTGAAGTACTGCTTCGACATAAAAGCTTTCGAGAATACTTAGCACGAGATGCACCAGATCCGCCACTGTTGGTCGCTGCTAAATGGGGTCACATTAAAACTGTCGAAGCACTTCTTCGCTATGGAGATGACCCGGATATTCCCAATGATACCGGGGAGACGGCATTGTGGCACGCGATTAATTCTGGTAGAATCGATGTTTGTCGTCTTCTACTGGAGTATGAGGCGGATCCGGACCTAACGCCCGAATCCAAAGTTGTACCATTGGTCGAGGCAGTGATAAGGAGAAACCTAGATATCGTTAAACTCCTGGTTGATCATGGAGCCTATATCGACAAAAAGGAACTCCCAGGCTCTGGTTGGCAGCGCACACCAAGTAAGTTCTTGCGTCCCTTACATTCCAAAGACCCAATGAGTTTTGCTAATTACCTACCCCGTCGGCTTTTAGTGCAAGTGGCTGTGTGCTATAATTACCCCGAGATTGTTGAATTCTTCCTATCGAGAGACGCAGAGGTCGAAGTTACCGATGAGGATGGCTGGAGACCACTTTGGACAGCGGCGAAATATAACCACCAAGAAGTTGTGCGAATCCTTGTTGACGCTAAGGCAGATATAAATTCAGTCTGCACTGAAGGCGAGTTAGCACCCCTGCACGCAGCCTTTGAGTACCCCGAAATTGTCCGAATTTTGCTCAAAGATGGTGCAGATATCACCATGATCTCTAAAGATGGGGATACGCCTCTAGACTACGCCATCAAGGGGAACAAGCCTGAAGCCATTAAAGTCATGCTCAATGAATCGAAAAACCCAAAAAAAAGTCCCGACCTCACACTTGACTCAACCAAGAGGGCTCTGTGTATTGCAGTATCCTCAGGCTGCACCGAAGCCGTTTCATTGATTCTTGAGGCTGGTGGCGACGTTAATCTTGTCGATGAGTATGGCCGATCGCTTCTTAGCCTCGCTATGTCGAAAGAAAGCGAGTCGCTAGTCCGGACGATTCTAGAGTACTACCCAGCTCTAGACGTCAGAGACACGGATAAGAATATAGCACTTCATCATATTTCCGCCGAAACCCCCGTGCCATCGATTCGGCTAGTGGTCAATGCTGGGGGCGACATAATGGCAGCCAACAAGGCTTGGGAAACACCTCTAACTCGCGCAATCACAGCACACAACGCGGAAGCTGTGAGGTATATGCTGACCAAGAAATCCATCTTGGCGACTTTGAATCGTATTCCTTTCCACGGCGTCGGTACAGCTCCCACGTTGCGTGCCAAGGAAGCACGCTGGAGATTGTTGAAATGCTCATTTCCAATAGATCAGACGTTAATCTGGGTTGTGCAGGAATTTATGCCACTCCCTTAATGGCGGCGACGATAAATAAAGCCACGGTCGCCGTAAAGGAGCAAATCATCCGAAAACTTCTCGAAAAAGGAGCTGATCCAACTATTTCGTCCGGCCTACTCGGGTATCCAATCATCTCAGCTGCCTTAAGCTGTCCAGCTCATCTAATCGGATTGCTGATCGGCCATAAAGCATCCGTCGACGTCCAAGATCACTTTGGGCGGAAACCAGTCCATCTCGCTTGCTACAATTCCCTTGAGGTTTTGAACACCCTCAAAATCCCTAATTCCGATTTTGCTGCCAAGGACAAACTTGGACGCGTTCCCCTTCACTATGCAGTATTGAGTGGACAGGTTGACCTTGTGGAGGAGGTTTCGGTGCGTTCTAAGAAAATTGGGATCACGGTTGATGAGAAAGATAGTGATGGCTGGACACCATTGCTTTGGGCATCTCGTGCCTCGCACATTTGGATGTGGGAGAGTCGGAGAGTCCCATCACATGACGATGTGATTACTCTCTTGCTCGACAAAGGTGCCAAGACTGAAGTTTCTGGCCGCGGTATATACGGGAACTGGACTGCGCTAGATGTCTCACATTATCACAACGCTTACAGGTATGTCAATCCTATAACGCTACACCCCATTCACTTATCTAGTCCTCATACGGTCCAGAAGAAACACTACAATACAACTAAGTTGCTTCCTGTTAAAAATTCATGCATGGATATATTTTAACTGACATCTGATGTGTTATAGTATCACCAGCCAAATCGAGTCGAAGGCCCGATCAACACTTTTATCCTCAAAACCAGGAAAGAAGGGGGTGTTAGCAGCCCATTTCTGTAACTTTTGCCTTCTTCAGATAACAGGGATATATTTCAAGTCTTCCGATTACTTTGATCTGGTATTTTGCTTTAAATGCTACAGATCTACGTCATTTCTCTTTCCTCGGAATGAGTTTGACGACTGTGGTGATGACATGGATTCGGAAAGTCCTACATCAGAGAGATCAGAATCCGAACCAGCTGCTTCAATTGCTACTGATGATATGATGGATGAGGAGGAGGCTCTGGAAGCTGAGTTTTATGACGCTTTAGGTGAGATTGATATATACAAAGACACAGGTGAAACAAGTTCATACGACTATGACATAGTCGTCAACATTGAATGAGAGAGGGATACTTTGCTACTATAGTTAATATACCGTAGTTCTCTCTGAGACACGAGCCACTAGATTTATCCACAACTCATGAAATCACTTCTCTAATAGAACTTTCCAGTTTTCGACCCGGGAATGTGATCATAGGTCTATACCATTGATTGCTAGCAGGTCTTGTATCCGCTTCTTGGACTGGACCAACTGCATGTGACCTGGCTGGGCGGTATCGCATCAAAGCGCTGGTATTAAACACCAAATCTGTCATTCTCGGGTAACAAATCTGTAGCTGTGCACCACCCCTACCCATAGTTCCAAAGCCGCATCGCAAAAGCCGGGTATTGAGTACCTCTTCCTCTCCATCCCTTCAAGCCTTGCACACACCCCTATTGTACGGTTGGCCTGCAGAGGTCTTCCGTGCGAGGTAGTTTCGCTCGGTATCCTCGAATGGCGCTGAATATGTATTTGCTGTTGGGTAGCACGTCTACCTTTGCTGCGGTTCTTCGTCGCTGTTCATGTTTGAGTTGGGCACGGGGTAGTAGGTGCAGCATTCTCAATAGAAAAAGGGGAAGCAGAGAGGGGCATTCGGGGTGAAGATGTGATGTAGATGTTGAAGTAGAAACTTAACGCGGCATCTTTGTGATAGCAAGTCTCTCGGAAAGGCCTTATTGACATCCATACCATTTTGAACTACCTAAAAAAACTCTAGTTCTTCGGATCCCTTTTCATATACCGAATGACATACCTTCCCCAATTCCCGCTCCCCTTGTCCCCCATAACCTCCTCGCCCTCTCTTGGCCCTCTCGGTGCCCACTCATCCAAATCTAGGTCTAGCTCCCTCACAGCCTCAAACCCAGATTTCTTGTACGCTTCATACGCCTGATGTGATGAATGCACCCAAGTGGTGAGGCCCAACTTGTCTGCGATAGCGTTGCCATGCTGCAGAAGGGCACTGCCTACGCCTCGGGATTGGTGCGAGATGGACACATGCAGGCCGGTGATGAACATGCAGGGCTTGTCCTTGGGAATGATGTTCGACTGCCAGTGTTCCATATCACGGTCTTCGAGAGCGTTGAGACGATCAATCGAGTCTTGCTGCTTTTTCTCTCCATCATCTTTCTTGTCCTCGTTTGCTGACTCGTCCTTGTTCCCATGCTGTTCTTCATTCACCGCTGACTTGTCATCTCCGGGTCCCCTCCAAGGAATCGCCGCTTGATCCACGCCCTTGAACGCCCAACCCGCATGCCCCACGATCTCGCCCGTCTCCTCGTCTATGGCTTTGACGTAGATTTGCGTCTTTCGGTGAAGATCGTCGAGGAACATAGAGCTGATGATCTCATACATGTCATAGGGTTTTCGACCTAGGCCTTTCACGATGGTGTGCGGGTCGACGGCGAAGGCGGAGGAAGTTATCTGAGCGCAGGTGGGGATATCTGCATAGTTGAGGGGTTGTATGGAAACCGGGATGCGCTTGCTGGGAGACATGGTGACGATAAAGAGAGTAGGCTCTGTTATGGCGGGTAGGTGTGAGGATTGGGAGTATTCGGACTTTGGTGGGTTAGAACTCCAAGCGGTACCTGGAGGGGTATTTATGTGTTTCTTGAGCGCTTAGTGTGCCTGTTGGACGGGTGTGTTGGTCCTTGTCAACCTGCAATGAAACCCGTGGCTCGGACCCTACGCCCACACCCAGAACGGTACTCGTAAGTGTCAGACCCATCTGCTAGGTGAGAGGCATCACTGGACCACCAGGTGCGCTCGATTAAACGTATGGAATTTGTCTGTCTAGTCTAAGGAGACGAAAGAAACTCCCTTCATCTCTGTGTGCTAATAAACAATCACTATGTGTAAACCAGGGTGGTCCGGGTCTACTCCGTACTACGTATTATTTATTACCCGACCTCTGGACCGTGGCACAGGGCACAAGGCACAGGGCACATTGTGTCCGTGCCGTGTACGAAGTACAGTCAATCAATCTATCATTCTTTGATGAAGCGCATTTATGAAGAGTAGAGGACTCCCGCTTTCGAATACTCGATGCTTCATTCTACCAAGCTACAAACATAATTACTGTCCCATCATCATCTTCAACTCGCCAGGCTTTGCATCTCCAAATCCAGGATTCATCGAAACAAGAATCTGCTTCCCTGGACGACCCATGGCCATGCCCATCGCACAATGCTCCGCATGCTCTGTTGCGCTCGCAAACCCCGTGTATTGCATCTTGGCCTTGCCTCGTACTTGCTTCAACAGCGTAAAAAAGCAATGCTTGTCATGCCACTCTATTGTCGCCCAGGCCTGTCGTTCCGAGTCCGGCTTCTCTGCCAGAAGTGCCATTTCCTCGAGTGTGAATATCCTGGTTGAGTTGAAGTTGGAGGCGTAGTAGTTCCATTCGCCATTTGGGCCAGGACCTGATTTTTCAAAGAGATCCGTCAGTTCGTCATCGCGGCAGTGTGGTGGAAGCCAGGAGGTGGAGAGGGAATCGTATTTGCAATCCAGAGTGAGTGCCTCTGCGATGGAGGAGCCACAATTGCACAGTGGTATTGCTGCTTTTTGGATGCGGGCCGCAATATATATGCCGAGGGTGACGAGGCCATAGACGGCTAGTGCAATTATGACTGTCTTGAAGATGCACGACAAGATTGTACGAAGGCGACTTTTTGGCCGAGTGCGAGGGATGAAAAAGTCGGCGTCTTCTTCATCACTGGTCTTGATTTCCAAAAATTCATGTCTGTCGGCCTTGGGTATAAATGGCTCTGAAGAAGACGAGCTGTATTGGTCAGTCAATCTCTGTGATCCTAGACTTGCGGGTCGGACATACGAGTCCACTGTCATTGTGGGAGAATATCTGTTACTGTGCGCGTAGAGGCTTTCTAGCAAAGTGAAGCGAAAAGAAAGAAAAAACGAGAGATGGAGAGTGTATGGATTATGCCCTCTGGACCTGGGGAGTTGGCTGAGGACACATGGATCTGACCTGTTGAGCAAGCACTGCTCGGGCCATTTGCAAACGAATTACGAGTACTATTACCGCGCTAATTAACGACTGTCTCACAGGCCCCTAATCGGGCTGCAAAAGGATCCGCGTTTGGAACCCGCCCGTCTTAGGCCCGATCTCAAACCCCCGCAAATAGGCCTAACTTCAATACTATCCCGGTGTCACTTGAGGATCCTACCTTATCTGAGAATCAGGTTGGCGGTGGGGTAGACGCTAATGCGACTTGCCTGTTAGTTCTGAGTCACCATGGGCATTCAGCTTTGTCCTTGGGTATTCCTAAAAAAAGCCCACCCGGTGGGTAATCTGCAACTCTAGTCTCTGAGCTTTCACTCCACGTAGACTAGTCCGCAAAGAAGAAACATTTGAGGAATATGAATAGCTTAGGAACTTCTCTGTATATGCCACTAGTACACATTCAAACTGCGAGTAATTCTCAACTATTTGACAAATATGCAACCATATATCTCCATGAGCAGTTATGGGGTATCCATGCGCTTAATTCTCGTTGACCGCCTCAAAGTCTCCCGCAGTGCCATACTTGGGGTAGTTGTTGGTACGCTTAACCTTCTCATCGTTGACTGCCTCAAAGTCTCCAGCAGTGCCATACTTGGGGTAGTTGTTGGTACGCTTAACCTTCTCATCGTTGACTGCCTCAAAGTCTCCAGCAGTGCCATACTTGGGGTAGTTGTTGGTACGCTTAACCTTCTCATCGTTGACTGCCTCAAAGTCTCCCGCAGTGCCATACTTGGGGTAGTTGTTGGTACGCTTAACCTTCTCATCGTTGACTGCCTCAAAGTCTCCAGCAGTGCCATACTTGGGGTAGTTGTTGGTACGCTTAACCTTCTCATTGTTGACTGCCTCAAAGTCTCCCGCAGTGCCGTACTTGGGGTAGTTGTTTGTAGGTGCGGCGGCGGCAAGAGCCGCGAAGGTAATAACAATGGTGGTGATAAACTTAACCATCGTGTCTTTCTTGTTGATATGCTAAATCATCTCAGCTTGGGAAGCTTGTGGTTAAGAAAAGCACGAGGGACGTACCGTATAGGTGGTAGGTGGATTGGAAGAAGATGATGATAACTTTGAGATTCGACGTGGTGAATGAATCTCTTGTGTGTTTGTTCTCTGTGCTTTTATACTGGGCAAGGTGGGACAGTTTACGTACTCGTGACAACATCAATCAATACTTGTTATCCGTAATTTTCCTTCGACATGTATCTGCATGCGTGGCGACACCCTGTACGAAGGGGCGTGATGTAAAGTGGGCTAGTCTCATGAAGGTCCCTACTCAAGGCTCCAGGAGTCCAGGTTGTCACGTACCAACTCAAAAGTTCCATCATTTGTCTTATATGGCGCAGCCGTTTGACGAAAGAGGTTATGTCCGAGATATTGCGACTGAGACCGATTCGATGCAGTGCAACCCCGACTCCGCTGCGATACATGGTACTTATGTACTTTATGAATGTCATCATCCTGTCTCACAAAAACCAGGCTATAATGTTGCCAACACACCTACATGTATGTGGCAAAGGGTTTCAGAGATCCTATCACCGCTTCTCCGTCTCAAATCGTGTCGGTGACGAAAGTCAAATACCTCCACCCTGGGGTGAATCTTACCCTGCATGAGCTGGTATGAATAGCAGTTTGCTAATGTCAATTAGGAAACCACCAGTCCTCTTGACTCACTACACCCCCCAATTGCATTTCTATGCAATTCTCTCCTTACATCCTTCCCCCTCTCACATATCTTCACTTTCAATCACTCACTCTCTTTCAGTTTCTACCACCCAACCATCCTGAATCCAAATCGCCATCATGGGATCTTGGAGCCAGGTCATCAAGGACTCGCTCGGCCGGACGCAGTTGTACTTTGCAGTGCCATCCGCAAGTTTAGAAAAGTCATCACGAACTTCTGACGAAGATAGTCTTGATGACCAGGACGGTGGGCGTGCCCTCCTCGGGGACGAAGCCTACCGTCTCTACCACCCACATCGACGCTTCGGTGCCCTCGCCGTCATCACCGCGACCTGCGTCTTGGTGCTCACTGCAGTGGGAGCCTTTCTGTTTGGAAGAGCGTGGCAGCCTCACATTGATGAGAAATGCATGAGGCACAGTTCAACCTACTGTCCGTCAAAGATCACAATATGCCAACTGGATCTAACTTTTTTTAGCAACCGTAATGGGACAAGTCAGCAATAAATTACACGATGTCAAGTTCAATGGTATATCCCCCCACCAAACCCTTCATTTCTCTCTACGGTCAGCTAACCGGCCCAACAGGCACCCTTGGTAAGAATTCTGAGTTTTCCGGTCACTGGGGAGACCCAAATGAAGCCATGGACCGCGAGTGGAACAAATGGGGTTTCGGTAAGTTTGGTTCGTGGAGCCCCCTCCCCTTTTTCGACCTTGACCTGGCAACTCCTTGGCTGACCAGCGCTCCAGTCAAATACGCCAGCTTTTCCCGCGACGAATTTGCGGCAATGGGCATGGATTTGGAAGGGTCCGCCAAGTTCACTGAAGAGTACGGGGGCGGGTATATTGGGTTCCTCGAGATCAGTCACAAGATGCATGTAAGTACTCAGTAGTTTCGCTTGGACATACCCTTTTTGTCCTGCAGGTGAGCTGACAGATCGATAGTGTCTGAACGTGATCCGGCAAGCATATCACAGGGATTACTATGAAAAACCGGAGAACAAAAAATGGGCAACCTGGCTAGATGACAGGCCAATTACTGTCAAAGTGCATATCAGTGGGTACCCACGCGCCACTACAATGCACGGTCTGCTAATCGTACCCATTATCTAGACCACTGCTTTGAAATGCTTCGGCAGAACATCATGTGTAGCGCTGACGTGGGCGTCATTCCTCATCATTGGGTAAAGGATATCCCGGACCCATTTGCCAACTTCAACACGGTGCACAAATGCCGCGACCTTGATAGCGTGGCCAAGTGGATTGACGAGCATGTGGTACCGCCTCCACCAGCGACTGGGTATCCGATGCCAAAGGACTCCAAGGTCTGGCCGAGACCACCGTGAGGAAAGAGGGAACAAACATTACTTGGGGGGTCGTTTAACCAAGGAAAAGACACTTGACCAAGGAAAAGATAAAGTGACTTCAATCCCCCGCTATTTTTCCTACACAATACAGGTAGATTTGTTGTTTGAATAACCTTTAGTTTTTTTGACAGATATGTATGAGTGATAATAAAACCTACCCTAAACATAGCAAATTGGTAACTATATTAGTCTATTTTTTGGACTGCAGATACACTGTGATTAAATAGGCTATAGTTGTTTTTTTACTTAAAACTATTAAAAATTGAAAATTTTACAAGATGTGGAAATTGAAGTGTTTATGTATACTCTGTATCATGAGGCGAAAAGACATATACTTCACTTTATATGTCGCATTACATGTAAGGTCACTTATCCACACGCACAATGTGGGCTTACATTTACTGGATTTTGATCTGATATCATATGTATATGTGGCTGCAGCTAAAATCTATGTCTTTGGTCTCAGTTAAGTGTCTTTTCCTTGGTTAACCGACCCCCCGTCCCCAACTATTAGGCACGGGAAAGTGGCTGACTTTTAGACCCCCCAAGTAATGCTATAAAGGTGTCCGGGCTATTGGCTGGCATCAGCAGTGCTAACTATAAAAGGATGGAGCTCAAGGCGGCGGTAGTAACGCAATATAGGTAGTTGTTAAAAGGTGGGCCAGGAAAGCGAGGAATCCGGTACCGTATACGGAGTACACTCGGTAAATCCGCCGGCCGCTAAAAAGAATAGGATATATAAGTCCCACTTCTCTCCACTCTGCTAACTTTCCATATACTAGCGTAAATCAGAGATAGAAAAAGTTTGGTGTGATTAAAGACTTAAGTTTACTCCGTATATATGGATGACACTAGGGCTTATATGGGCCCGTGGCGCTGTTTAGCGGTCAGCAAATCTACTGAGTTTATACGGTATAAGTGGTGACTTCCTAGTTGAGTTAGACCCAGAAGCTAGAACCGAAGCTAAGACCGGACTCCGGAGGAATCTCGGTTTAAGTCAAGCTGTTTCCCTACCTATTCCTAGGGTAACAATGCAGGAACTAGGGCCGGCCGCCTACCCTTGACTAGGGATTTTATATAGTATATAATGCTATTTTGGAATTCTGACGGAAATGGTTTCCTGTTTGTATCGCTGTAAGTCGATTTGGCCGATTTTCCATACAAATAATTTTGCGAAAAAAATAGGAATGAGGCCACGAACCTAATTCTGCCATATGAAGACTATTATTCAGTCGGAGGTCTATTGTAGAAAACACTGTATTGTTCACGACAATCACTTCTTATAACCGCACACACAAGCACTAGCATTCTACAACTTCTGTTAGCTAGATTTTTTAATTCAAGTTCTATTATTCGAGATCAGTTAATCCCTAAGACTGCAATAGTCATTTCCCTGTAATTGCTGCTAGGATCCTTCAGAGCAAGGTGCATTCTATAAGGATATCTATAATTTTGTTTTAATACTAAATTCAGGATTAGTCCAATAAACATTAATAATAACATGCAGTAAAGCATAAACATTCATAGTATTAGCTCATAGATATATTAAAGATAGATTATATTTGGACTAAGCTACGTAAATAGTTATCTCGTAAAATTAGTCATTTGAACTCATGTCGGTCGGTTTCCGCTGTCTCACCAGAAGCGATCTCCCTTCAGCGCACATATAGGTAAGGGAGGTGTCTTAAGCAATCCATCTACGCGTACTCCGTACTCCGTACCTACTCGAGCCGAGGCTGTCACCGCAGGAGCTAGCGTGCATCACGGCGAAGAAAAGTGATAACAATTACGCAAGCCATGGCACATTTGCCACCCTTGTCACACTCGTCACATTTCTCACACCACAATTTGTCTCATGTTAAGTCCCATCACATTTACACTTTTGATTTCATAGGTACCCGGAGGTTTGAGACCGGGGGGGCCTTGGTCGGGCAGAAAAAGTCAATATTAGACGGAAAGAAAACAGGTCTCAGAATTTCATGCCTGTCCCGACTTTTTCTGCCCGATTGAGGCCCCCAGTCTTAGTCGACTCCCCTCCCCCGGTCTCAAGCCTGCGGGTAATACCGTATATACCGAGTAGGCCCCCTCATAATAGTCTCCCCGCCAGCCTTGTCGCTTTCCTCCTTTTGGTACTGATCGGCCTGGCGTGCCAAGCCACTTCACATATGTCGATTTAGCGCTGATGAACTCCTTGCTTTCGATCGCCACTTCCTCTTTAGGCAATTATCCGGTCGGTGAGGCCGTCATATCGTCTAGGCGAGATCCTCCCGCGCCTAGGCAGGCTAGAACCTATTCGTAAACGAGTTCACATGCAACGCATACATCAATTTGCTATATGTATTGTTTTGGTATTTTTCGGCGCTCATGGGAATACTGAATATTTACCAAGTGAAGCCGCTTTGACGGGGACCTTCTCAGATTGCAGCACATAGTCATAGAGCAACGAAGCATTGCGACACTGGTGCGTCTGCCCTATACCGTTGATTCCGTCCTCCTCTTTACCCTCTGCATCCAATCTGTTAATTGACCTTTCCAATGCATCATCTGCCGAGCACAGGATAGACTGTATGCTCTATTAGAACCATGGATGAGATGAAAGGCGTTGGGGTAAATTACCTGAACAATGTAATCAAAGCAGTGCATAAAATGTTTATCATCTTCCATATCATGCATACCACGACTCTCAATGGGATGTCTATGCATCTCGCCGCTCACCACAACGGTTCGACTACTCATTAATTAGATACTTTATCGTATAACTCGCGCGCAATATGAAATACTCACATCATACTTAGGCAGTGCAGCTGATGAAACATCGATACCCCAAAGCCATGATTCCTATTATCTTGCAGGTCGACCATTAGGAAGCCTCCGTTTGGTGTGAGCAGCGAATCCCAGAATTCTGTTTCGTTGGAAGACCCATTGCTGCCGTAAATCGGATGCATCCATGGATCTTTGACGAATTTTGTAGGCGAGAGCTCTTGCGATGGCGTGAGAGCTGAACACTCGTTCGACCGCACGCGGTCGACGACGGTGGTAATTATGTTATCATAACCGGGGCGGATGAGGAAAAGAATTGTGATAATGGTTATAGCCGAGGAGAAACATGCGACAAGGCATGTGTGGAGTGGTGTTGACGATATCATTTTAGAATGTGATGAGGTATGTGTATGTGAGATGTGAGAGTAGGGTGGATTATATGAAAATGAAGGATCGAAGTGATGGAGCTGTGGCGCTTGACGGAGTGCATGGCTCAATCCCTCCCTTGCGTCACACCCTTGCAAGCTCTAGAAAGCTACCCAGGCTACAAGTACTACGATGTATGTATTTACTAAATCTGCACTAGCTAATATCTATGGGCCGTTAGAGAGCGGGTGGCTAACAACTCGGCTCTGTGACTGATGCCCCCTCGCTTTCTGCTCTATCACACATCCCATTCTCAGTTCGAAGCAATGCTCGACTCGGCCCCAGAGAACGAAGTGCCCTTCCTGCCCAAGGATCATGAGGCCATGCGGACAGCACACCGCGACCACCAGAGCCGCCGAACCACTCGATGCTTGATAGTCATCGTCGCCTTGGTCAGTGCTTTGGTTTCTGTCGTCGGAACCGTTATTATGCACAATATTCTTCCAATATCTTCCATTGCTTCAAGTAGAAGCCCACCGCGACAGGAACTGCTTCCATCATTGAACCTCCCACCACTCGGAAGCCTTCTTCGAACTTATGTCGGCGGATCCGCCTACTATGATAAAGATCTGAATGCCAGCCGTGAAGCGTGGATGTCGTTGTTTCCTCGTACGTTGTTTGCCCTTTGATCACCGTGACTGATACTGATCGAGTCTCAGCGGGAATGGGCTACGTTTCTATGGACAACATAAAAGAAGCAGGAGACATCCCTCAAATCTTTCAAGATATGAGCACGGATGACTCAGGGCGCTTCTGTGTTGCTGCATTCCATCAACTTCACTGTCTCGTAAGCCTTCCTGCTGCTTCATTCGCAATCGCCTTCTAAATGCCCACCAGTTCCTCATCTACGCCGACTTTCGCCGCGCCCTAAGCGGGGAACTCACGCATGCATTACACGATTCGCATTCTTTACACTGCTTTGATTATCTCCGAGAAAGTATTATTTGCGCCGCAGACAGTGCTCTTGAGCCTTTCCGCTCTCAGTTCGATGGTGGTACTCAAGGTAACGGTGTCGATGGCTTTGGAACTGTGCATCAATGTCGAGATTTCAAACAGTTGTTTGAGTGGAGTGAGAAATTTCGATACAGTGATGGGCATAACGCGGAGAAATTTGAGGGATGATATAGAACGGGGAATGGAAGCTAGATACTTCAAGACATATCAATACACTATCCGAACCACAATATCAAGAATTTCCTTCCTCATTTAGATTCCTGACACGCGGTATGTTGATGAAAGATAACCCGAGTTTCTCCTGACCAACAGCCATGAGGATGCCTTCATGTGGCTTCTGGTGCTTTGAAGACCGGACAGGATAGTCGACGGCTGTTGCCAGTTGCTTTGAGCATTTCCATAGCACACACATTTCCAGTCGTTCCAACATATATGACCATAGGCAGTGGAAAATCCAGGGTCCCGTCAAGGTCTTTATTGAGTTTTGGTGACCGCTGTTTCTTAGCTGTTTGGGCATCCAGTTTCGGAAGCGGCCGTCTCCGGTTTGAGGGGTTCTCTTGAAAAAATGGCATCTTGGCACGAGCGATGAGAGCGGGAACGGGAATATACCCCTTCATAGGGCCGCGGCATGTATGTGGGGCGAAACCGATGTCAACTGTTTCTTGCGCAGCTCAAAGAGCTTGGCGTTTGAGGTTTTTCTCCGCCTAGTATATTTCCCCCTCAAAGTGAACGAAAGCCATACGTCTATATTCTCTATCCCCGATTTCACGACTTCCCCTTAACAGAATGACCCATTTCTCTAAGGATACAGCCATTATTGGCATGGCCTGTCGCGCCGCTGGTGGTAACAACTCTCCCGAGGAGCTCTGGCAGTTTCTCTTGGAAAAGAAAGATGCTTCGGGCGAGGTGCCCCATTGGCGTTGGGAGCCGTGGGTAAAGCGAGATGTCCGCAACGCCAAGGAGATTAGGAAAACGCTCACCCGCGGCTATTTTATTGAAGACTTGGAGGACTTTGATGCCGCCTTCTTTGGCATCTCACCAAAAGAGGCGGAGCAAATGGACCCGCACCAACGGCTGGCCCTTGAGCTGAGCTGGGAGGCACTCGAGAACGCAGGTGTCGACCCCATGAGTCTGGCAGGGTCCAATACGGCAGTCTTCATGGGTGTCGACTCGGATGACTACTCTCGCCTACTGCTCGAAGACATCCCCAATATTGAACCGTGGATGGGCATCGGCACCGCTGCACACGGCGTGCCTAATCGCATATCCTATCACCTGGATCTCATGGGGCCTAGCGCTGCTGTCGATGCTGCATGCGCTTCGTCACTTGTTGCCGTGCACATGGGTCGTCGGGCCATCCTTAATGGTGAGTCTGATGTAGCTATTGTTGGAGGCGTCAACGTACTGCTAGCACCTGCACTCACATGTATGCTTGGTAAGGCAGGTGTACTCTCTCCGGATGGTATTTGCCGCTCCTTCGATGATGGTGCCAACGGCTACGCACGTGGAGAGGGAGGTGCTGTGTTTATTCTCAAGACGCTGACAAGTGCAATAACCGACGGTGATAATATCCTTGCCGTCCTCAGGGGGAGCGCCGTTGCCCACGACGGGAAGACCAAAGGAATTATGGCACCGAATGCCAAAGCCCAAGCACTTGTCGGGCGCCAGGCACTCGCACAGGCTCAAATTAATCCATTGACAGTAGGGTATATTGAAGCACACGCAACATCTACGCCATTAGGCGATCCCACGGAGATGACTGCCATAGAGGCCATCTATGGGTCTGGAGCAGGGAGGTGCCCCGAAAGCCCTATCAGATGAAGAGAATTACGAGTATTTACATACACGTATACTATCTCTATTTGCACACAACTTCCATTTAGCCCCACCCTCCCGCCACCACGCCCCACCACTAAACTTTAGTGTATATCCATAAACCAATTACTAAGTATTACATTAAATGGTCATATATATATACCTAGTAGGTACTTCGTACTCTATACAGAATACAGAGAATACCTTTGTATAAAGGCGCAGGCAATAATCAAGGTGCGCACAATAATAAAGACGCGCGCAATTATATGACAGCTATCTAGTGTGCAGGAGGGAGATTTTGGCGGGCAGCTCGGTCGCAGCTTGGTTTTGTTTACTCTGTTCAATTGCTTAATTTACGAAATTGGGCTTAGTGCATAGGATATGTGGAATCAGCTAAAAAAAAGAGGCAGGGTAAACTTGAAAGTTATGTGCAAATGGAGAGTAATTATCTTGATTAAACTTCGACTAGGCTCTGATAAGTAGACGAAGGAGCTTGCATTGCGAATCTTTTCAAAATACAATTAGTGTCTTCCTTTATGGAGTAATCACTGCAAAAATCAAGTAGAATTTTTTATTTTCAGGGAGCCAGCCCACCGCCAAGAAGTACTCCTGAAGTTTCATCAGGTAACTCACCCCAGTTGAAACGATCACACTGGATTTATCATCGTTCGCTGCGGAGCAATACAAACGCCCTGGCTTATATTGTTGAAACATTTGCTTGGGTGATGCTTCCCCAAATGAGGCGGTTTGATCAAGTCAATACTTAAACCGGGAGATTCGCCGGCACTGGCTGATATTCAATGACTCGCAAACCATGAAGACTAGCCAATTCACGGTGTTATTCATGAACCCATCAACGCCGTGGATATCGAGTATTCTTTTTATCCGCTTTGTCTGTCTGTCGTCTTGCCCAAACAGAAAGAGTAACAGAGAAAGAGCTCACTCAACCCAAGGGCGGCTTTGCGTCTAGGGTTGGAGCCTGGTGTTGAAAGTGAAAGAGGCAATCGATTCCGGTCCTACTTGTATTGTATTAAAGAAAAAAACTTCTCCAGGTCGTCAAGAACTAACGAGCACACCTGAGGAGAGTGAAGGAGTCCGAAGAGGCTGTGGCACTAGTGAACCGGCGGACTAGCAGGTAGGTAGTAGGCCGAACTGTATTGATCTCCGACCTTCCTCGAGAGAGGGGGAAGGCCTCTATCTATAGCTGTAGTATGCCATATGGCCCATCTTTATGCCCACTTATACACTCTGTCTTTAGGATAGCAGCTCCAGTGTCCTCGGCCTCTGACACAGGTCCTCTAGAGTGCGATCTTGAAAAAGGGTACAAGGTAATTGTTTGCAGGGCTGCATCCCGATCAAATCAAATCAAATATTCTATTAAACAAACAAACAAATAAAGCTATTTTTAATAATTCAACAGTTAAATGTATAAGGCTTAATATTTAACTTATTTAATTAAATAATTTAAAGTAGTTTTCTTTTAGAATATTATTATTTTAAGCCTAGATATCTATAAAAAAAATATATTTCTATAAGCTATAAAAAGGTTTACTTAAATATATATAGCCTATAGTAGGAATTAAACTTATAACTTTTTTATAATAGTTATTTTTAGAGATTAGATTATTATATAAGCTTTTTTATTAGTTATTAACTATGCCTTTGATTATAATTTATATATTATATAGCCTAGCTAGCCTTTAATATAAATCTAGCTTAGTAATACTACTTTATATATATTACAATACTATATATATTACTACTATTTAAATATATTAATAATATAACTTTATTTGCATATATACCTTTAATATAATAAATCTTTTAATTTTTAACTTATCTTTTTATTGCAGTATTTTATTGCAATTTAAAAATGCCTTTAAAATTATCTTTTTTTTTATTTTTTGCTTTAATAGCTATAAAATAATTAAAAATATTTTAATAGTAATTTGGCGCAGTTGCTGCTTTATCTTTAATAAATTAATATTATAAAAAGGATTATAAAGCTATATAAGCTAGATTTAAAAAAAAGGCGATTTATATAGGAAATCCTTGCTAGCTATACTTTAAGTATATTATTCTAGATTCCTATCTTTTTTTATATTAATTTTTATAGGTAAATGTTTTTTAGATTTACTGCTACTGTAATAAAAAGGGGGCTATTTTAGAGCTATATAAAGCATTAGCAATAACTTTTATAATTAACTATTTTAAAAAATAGTATAAAATATTAAAACATAATATTACTGATTTAAATATAAATTTTAATTTTAATAATATTACCCTGCCCTTTACTAAGTAATAGCAATAAAATACTATATTAATTCTATAGTTATATATATAAAAAGTTTATAAACTTTACATTATGTATATTATTAATACTAATTTATTATATAAAGCGCTTAAAAATAAATATCTTTAATTTATTATATATTAAATATAATAAATCTGTTAAAGTAAAATAAATTAATGTAATTCCTTTAATATAATATTCTCTTTTAAAAAGGGATTTGTTAAAGTAAAGCTTTATACTTTATTATTATAAATTTATTTTAATTTTAATCTATAAACTTCTTTAAATTAAAATATAATAATAGCAGTTATTCGCTATTTTTTTTAACTTATATAGTTATTAATAATAATATCCTTTTACTTTTTAATAATAGCCTAGAAGTTATATAAAAGAGAATTTTATATACTTTTTAATAAATTATAGATAATTGGAATTTTATTAATTAAATTAATATAGTTATCTCTAATAATATATTAAATAATAATATATATATATAGTATTTGTTTTATAGTTTAGACTTATAAATAACTAAAGATAATGTATTCAAAAGGCAAATATAATATTATAGATATATTTTAAATTTTGTTAACTAGGCCTTTTTATTTAAAAAGGATTATAAAGCTTTTAAATAAGAATTATAACTTTATATTGTTATTCAGTACTTTAATAATAATTTTTGCTATTAAAAATATCAAAGTTTTATTAATAAGCTTTATAATATTATTATATTTATTTATTCCTTTTTTTAATAAAATAAATATTTTAAAGAGTATACTGAAAAATTTAATAAAAATCATAATTTCTAAATCATTAGTAAATCTGCATTTAAATTAAAGTTTATTTTTAATAATAAAATAAAATAAAATTCAATATATTTAATAATTAAATAAGTATTATGAAAGTAGCAGTATATTTAGAAATTCCTATATAAAGATAACTTTAAAAAAAGCTAAATATGTAGTATATTTTTTAAAAATATCTTTATATTTAAAGATTAGCAGCTTTTAATAGAGATTAAAGAAATCTTTTAACGTTTTTATAGTTAAATAATATAATATTAAAGCTAAAGGATTAAAAGCAGTTATAGTTGACTGTAAGAGATTATAATAGGCATTAAATTCTTTTTTAAGTCTTTTAAAGATTAAAAAGTATTATATATTATATTTACTAATAAGGAAATTTAATAAATTTAAAGCTAAATGCAAATTATAAACTTAACTTAATTAAAGTATATATAATAAAATGTCTTTATAATAACCTTTTTTTAACCCCTTTAATCTTTTATATCTTAATTAAATATACTATAAAGTCTTTTTACCAATATATAAAACAATTATATTAAAATAAGCTAGATATTATAAATAAAGTAAACTTTATTTTTTTTTAAAAGGCTTTAAAGTATACTTTTAAGTCTTTATTATAATTATATAGTAGAAGTTTAATATTTATGATACTTAGTTTAAAGAATTATTTTTATTTATAGCAGCAGTTATTTTATATTTAAGCTTAAATATTAAATAGTTAGAGAATTATTAGAATAGCGAGGACTAGTTTATATAGCTTTATAATATTAAAGATAGTTTTACTATATACTAAAAGTATTAATATTATAATTAGGATAATAAAAGTATATTTAATTAAGATTTAATATTAAAAAACTTCTTTTTAGTATTAAGGAAAGATAAAGAAAAGAGTAATTATTAATTATAGTTTAATTATAAAATAGTAAAATTATTTAATAATAGCGTTAAGCTTAAAAAATATTATTGCTTTAATTTGCCTTAAAAGGTTAATAATTTAATATGGTGGTAAATATTATATTAGTATATATTTTTAACTTTTAATAAACTTGCTTTTAATATATTAGCAATTCCTGCTATAGCGGCTAACTATAAAAGAGCTTTTAGTTTTATTAAGTTAATATTAACCTTTTAGCGACTTTTTATAAAGCTATTAATATTTAAAAAGGTATAATATTTAAAGAATTAGCTGTAAAAAGGCATAATTATACTTAAAGGGAATTTTATTTTTAAAGGGGAGAAGTAGAGTAATTAAATTAGTATTAATATTAAGGAAATTAAGGGATAAAGGCATTAAGGAATTAAGAATAGTATTACCTAATTAAATATATTAAATTAAATTAAATCTAGTTAAACAGTTAAATATAGCATCGAAATTCAATTAAATAGTTAAATGTAGGGTCTAGATTTGCTTTGTTTGATTGGGATGCAGCCCTGATTGTTTGTTGTTTGTTTATTTTATTATTTATATCTATTAAGTAAACTGGTTATATAAATCCCTTATAGGCAATTGGATATTAAGAGTTAGCGGCTTATACTGCTATTTGCTGAGTTTCAATTTATAAAGGAAAAAGGGTTAATTTAAGTAGTATTAATCTATTTCCGCTAAGGGAGGACTATAAAGGTCCGCTTCCTTTATTAGTTTCTAAACGGCTTTATTTCCTGTAGGTTTAAATAAATAAAAAAGGGGGGTCTCTTTTGAAGGGATATTTAGAAAGAAAGGCTTCACTATTCTATATTCTATAAAGTAGCTTTATTTCTTTAATTTACTATATTTACAGATAAACCCTCTATTATATTTAAAGCATTTATAGTATTCCTAGACGTCTTTATATTTTAATCTTTCTATTAAAAGCCTATAAAGGATAAAGTATAAAAGTTTAAATTTTAAAGGGGAAGTTAAGGCTTTAAGTTTTTATTATTTATAGCTTTTTAAGGTTTTATTAAATTAATTTTACTCCTTTACTTTTATAACTTTTTCTTTAATTTATCTTTTAATATATATAATTATAGCCTAGTTTTATAGTATAATAAAGAAAGCTGTGCTTAATTTAGCTAAACAGTTAACTTATTTATTACTTATAATATCCTTATATTTTAAAACCTATAAAATAAAGCTTTTATAAAGTAAAATATTTTATGGTAGTTTCCAAAAGTATATATATACTCTTTATATAAAAAAGGGGGTTTATTAAATAGCCTATTAATAATTAATAAATTATTTAAGAAAAGGAAAGTTATTTAAATTATATAGTTTTCCTTTATATATCTAGCCATTAGCTTTATAGCCTTTAAAGTAACCTATACCTTTATATTATAAACCTTTATATTATTAAAGTATTTAATATTTATAGTTACTTTTACTTTATAATAAGCAATTACTTTTTAATTTATATTCCTTTTAATTTAAAATTTATTAAAGTAAATTAAAATTAAATAAAAGGGGAAAGATTTAATTATTTTTAAATATTCTTTTACTGCAGTTAATTTACCTATCCCTTTAAATTAAAATTAAAGAGAATATATAGGGACTTTTTAATAAAGAGTATAAGTTTAATAGTCCTGTTAATTAAGGCGGCAGTATATTAAAATTTAGTTTATAGTAGCTAAGGAGGGAGTTTTTTATTAATATATTAATTAATTAAATAGTTTTAATCTAGTCCTGTGAATTTTACTCTGTATTTAAATTAAACTTAAATTAAAGCAATATTAATTAAAGGGACCTTTTAACTTTTTATATAAAACGGGAATACTTATAGTCTTTTAAATTAAAAAAACTGCCTTTACTATAGCTTTAAACGCTTTATATCTTTTATTTATTAAGTTAAATACTTTTATATTTATTTATTTAATAAAGTTAGTTTATAATTATTATTTATACCCTAGCTACTGTAACGGGTGTAGCCTAACTGGAAAGCACGCAGTTAGGGCACCTCTGTATTGTCTATCTATAGCTGAAGGAAGGAAGCTCTATACTAGCTATGTATGCGTTATATAGTTGTGCGTATAGGGTTGTGGCCGAGGTGGTTTCCTAATTAGGTAAGCGGTCTAGTATTGGTCGTATTTCCGGATTCGGCGTAGTCGTGATTCCGGGAGACATGGCCTAGCCTGTGACAGCTACTATACATTTATTTTATACAAAGTAATAGGGAGGATATAGGCCTTTATAGTTTATATTATAGCTTTAAAAGGTAAGCTTTTTTAACTTTTATTAAATAATTTAAAAAAGTTAAAGACTTGATATATTTTACTTATAAGTATCTCTATATATTTTTTAAAAGAAAGCTTTAAGTTAAAGTAAACCCTTAATTATTAAATATTTTTTTTATATTAAATTAGTTTTCGTTTTATTATAATGCCTTTTTTATATATTTAGCCTTTTATATAGTAAACGTATAGTAATTCTGCTTTAATATAGTTAAAGGATATTGCGTTTTCTACTTTTCATTTTAGTATTTTATTAAATGTTTATTATATAAAGGTAACTATTTCTTTAATCAACTTGCCTATAATACATATAGTAATGTTATTAATATATTTAAAATAAAATTATTAATCTTTAAATTAAAAGATTGGGCTAAAGTAAAGTATTAATATAATAAAGAAAATATAGGATTTTTATACAGCTTTATATTTAAAGGTAAAGCCTAGTAAATTAATTTCTTTTTATAAATAAAGGTAGTTTTATTATTTATAAAGGATTTTATTTATTTTATAAATTAAATACGTTATCTTTATTATTTAAGCTGTAGGATTAATTTATTTTTTATAATAATATTAAAAGCCTTAAAGATATTAAAGGTAAATAAAGTTATAACCGTTTTTTTATTTAAAGTAACTTTAATATTATAAATTAAATAGGCAATTTAATCTATAGCTATTGTTTTAAAAAAGGCTTTAAAGTATTACTTTAAAAGGATTTTATATTTAAATATTAAAAGGGATACCCTTTTAATAAATAGTCTTTAAAGCCTTTTTTATATAAAATAGCAGTAATATAAGCCTAAAAGCTTTATAGTTTAAATAATTAAGTTTATTAAATTTAAAAATAATAATAACCTTTATATTTTTAAAAAGGAAAAAGTAATACTTTAATTTAAAATAGCCGTTAAAAAGGTTTATAATAAACTTTTTAATAGTAGGCTATATATAATATAAAAAGGTAATTAATATATTATTAATATTAAGCGCAGTATTTTTTACTTTAATCATAGCTTTCTTTACTTTTTTTTTAATAACTGTTTTATTTTATAGTATTTAAAGGTTCTTTAATATGTAAAGTTCTTATAAGTTTTTAATATTTTCTTTTACTCCCTTTTACTATAATAGGTATTTTTTAAAAAAAAGTTATTTATTTTTTAAAGTTTAAAATCCTTTTATTACTTTTTTAATATACTTTAATAAATTAAGGTATTTAATTTATTATTATAATAAAAAGTAAATAATAAAACTATAGGGTAAAGGGAGGTATAGTTAAGGTAAAACCTGTGCTTGGCTATAGGGTTAGACTTAGATTTTTATACCTTTATAGCTTTATACCCTAAGCTAAAGCTTTTTTTATATAGGTTTAAAAGATTTTATATTTTATAAGTTTTAATAAATGTAATAAAGAAAGAAAAGGTAAAGAAAAGAAAAAAAAAGAAAAGGAGGGATAGTTAAGGCTAACCTCCTATTTAGCTATATAGTTAAGCCTATGTTTTTGGCTTTTATAACTATATACCCTGGGGTTAAACAGTCTTATACGCTAAGGTTAAAGAATCTTGTCCCCTGGGGTTGAAGAATCTTGTCCCCTGGGGTTAAAGAGTCTCGTCCCCTGGGGTTAAAGAATCTCGTCCCCTGGGGTTGAAGAATCTTGTACCCTGGGGTTGAAGAATCTTGTCCCCTGGGGTTAAAGAGTCTCGTCCCCTGGGGTTAAAGAGTCTCGTCCCCTGGGGTTGAAGAATCTTGTACCCTGGGGTTAAAGAGTCTCGTCCCCTGGAGTTGAAGAATCTCGTCCACTAGGGTTAAAGAGTCCTGTATAGTTATTAGGTTGGAAGGAGGGCTTGCACTTACCTAACAATATAAACAAGACTTGAAATTTACTTATTTATATCAATACTATAATATAAACAGCTAAGTTAATAATTCATAATTAAGATTAATATAGAATAAATAAATACTCCCAGTTTATTTTGAAGTAGCTATAGCTGGTTTACCAGTATAGCTGCAATGGTTTGGCTATACCAGGGCTTCAGTCGTGGCAAGATTGCAGGTCTATTGCCGCTGTCTGCAGGCTCTCCCAGCTCAGCCAAAATTGCAAAAGAGAATGAATTCACTTATCGGTCAGGTTCAGTTAATAGCTATACCTATCAAGGTTTCAAGCAAGTCCCAGGGACCTGGATTATTATAGCCAAATTGCACGTAAAAGGCAAAGCCTATAATAATATAGCCCTTATATAGTTCGCCATATATATATAAAGGATGAAAGAGCACTGAACGATAGGATAAAAGACGAGGCGCAGAGAATCGAGAAGTGTATGGGGATAAGGGGATGATATAGACTCGTGTTTATTATTACTATCCTAAAGTAGTAAAGCGCTGGCAGGCTATTTGACCCACCTACTTCGTATATAACCCAGTGGCTAGGTAGGGCTAGTCTTTTATAGTGGATTAATAAATATAGAAAAATAATAAATAATGCTGCGGCTTATAATCCCTGTAAGGGACCCTGGATAGGTGCTTGGTTTTAAGCTGGCAGACTAAAATTCATCTCTAGGTATTTTGGCTGACATTGGGGTTAACTTGGAAGCTGAGGATAACAATATCTATAAAGCTACGCACCTGATAATAATACCGGATAATGGACTCGCTGGCCACTACCTCACGGAAACGACAGAGAGATTTAGGCTCTGAGAATAATGCTTCTAGCACTCCTGCCAGCAAACGCGCGCGCGGCAGGCAATTCAGTGATAGAGAGTCTACCCTGGAGCAAGCACGGCCATACTATATCCTCACAGCGCGGATGCCAGTAGATGCATTGACAGCGAAGTGGACTCTTGGGCAGAATCGACCGATAGATTCGCAGCATACGCAAAAGCTCTGTAGCATTTTTATGCAAGGTGGGCTCAACCGAAACGCAAAAGAGCATCACCTCCGGGTAATATGCAGTCGCAGAGATATAAGCAACATGATGATGCATCTGGGACTAGGGCATACTGGAACTGCCCCTCCACCCAGCGATATTCCAGTGTTTTCGAAATGGCTGTCTGTCAATAATGGAAGGAAGGTCGAGATTCTGGCTGGGCAGCACCGGATCAAAGCACTGGAGGCGTATGTGGAGCGGACGGGCTCTAGCAGTGACGAGCTATGGTGGCCATGCGAGTTCTACGATCAGGGTACGTAATAACGAATATTGCTATCTAGAGAAGGGACAGCTGAAAACGCATGCAGATACTCTACCACCAGATTTGAACCTCGGGCTTCGGGTAAATCGAAAGGATCCGGCTCTGGCAGACAGTCATGGTGAGATCTGGGTGCAGGTGATGGCGGCATCGTCGCAAAATCCGAAGCTGTTCCAAGGTAAAGGTGCAGACATAGAGCAGCAGATGAAAAGTGCATTGCATTTAAGTGGCGAGGTTAAATTCCCACTCCGTCGGCTGGTGACAGTATGGAGGAATGAGCGATGGAGGGCTATGGTAACACGCTGGTGCCAGACGACGATTGGGAGGACGACCTTTCAGATCTCGACATGGGACTGGATGATCAGTTACAGGATGGATGACGTAGGTTCATTGACCGAGAGGAATATGCTCTTAGCTAACAGATGTGGGCGATAGTTTTGGTTCACGACTTTCCAGAATGTGCTTACTACTCTTACTGAGCTGCCGGGAGATACAGCCAAGTCCGTGGAGTTGACAGATTGGGCGCTTATGTCGGCTTCGCTTCTGGCAGGTCGAACGGAGTTGCAGGTGCAAGAGCTCTTCTACCCCAATCAGACACGACAACAAATCGAACAGTCCCCCGAACGCCGACCTAACTTTCTCATCGCTTTCGACGATAGTGGTTACCGGGCAGTATATGAGTGTATACTACAGTCTCCCCGGCTTCAGTTTCCCAATGTCCATCGTTTGATACGACTATCGAAGGACGAAGGGCGAGTGTTGTACGTGGTGATGAGCCACGTGGTGGCCTGGTTAAATCCGAATCCTACAGTCATTATTGACCGGCGGGATAATAACAAGCCGCCTCTACGCAATGACCTATTGCCAGCGCTCCAGCACGTTAACTCTCGGCTTGTTAGAAAGCCAATCGGAGATTGCAGACGTCTATGCAGGATACACAAGATCAGCCGTCGCCAGAAGCGGCGTCTATTGCTCTGCAGCAGGAGATTCTCGAATTTACCTTGGCTCACTTGGCAGCCTTCAAGAGTCCGGCCACGAAGGCATACCTCGAAGAGCCGCCAGTTAAAGTGGACGGCGAGCGGTACGCAGATCGCTTCTTGGACAAGGCATGGGGTGGTGTGCTGGGGATCGTACGTTGGTACGTGGGGCCGGAGTTCCAGCCCAAATGGATGACATCCAATGCAGCGGCAGCGGCGACGGCGACGGCGGATAGTTCCAAACCTTTACAGACGGCCGCGGACTTTGTGGAAGCTTTCTGCCAGTACATGAAGACAGCGCCTGCGTTTGCTAGAAACGCCGCCCTGAACCATAAGCTCAACTCTGCGATATTCCGCGACGCGCTGGCCAGCTGGCTTTCAGAGCAGTTTCGGCTGGAGCTTGAGGAGGGAGGCATTAACCAGCACATTCCGCCTAATCTCGCTTTAGAAGCCACAACGGCAGAGACGACAAGGGGGGATGAGGAGGACGTCACACACGGTAGCCCGTCGATTTCGCCCGATGCCCAAAAGGTACAGGCACCAATATTGGCTCCAGTTGTGAGCGAGACAGAACGCAATCACGAGCGCATAAGCAGGCGATTATGGCACCCATTGCCCGCAATACGAGTCGTTCAGCCCGTTGTTGGAGGGGCAGAGGAGCCAGGCCAGACTATAGCTCCATTATCGCAGCCGACATCACAGGCACTTAGCCTATCTCATGTCCTAAACACTCCATCTAAGAATACTACTTCCTCTAAGGGAGCTTGGAGGCGAGGCTATAAAGCAGCCTAGTATTATTATTAGTTTATATTTTACTAACTGGATATTTCTTAACTATACTGCATTATAGAGCTTTATGGTTTACTACTATTATTACTGTTGACGCTTAGACTATATAGATAAGCTTAGGTTTTTTTGGCCTTGTAATATCTAGAATAGCAATAACTGTCTAGTGTCTTTACACCCAGGGTACAATAATAGTTACATTAGCGCGCGCGCAAACATAGTAGAGATAATATAGCTAGTGTTTTATAGGCTAAGCTTTTTTCCTTAAGGGTTAGTTATTATAGTATTATTTATAGGAGAAAAGAGAGTCTAGGTTATATTTACCCTATATATCGAGATATTGTTAATATTCGTGTTAGGCAGGTAGTCTTGTAGTCCTGTCGTTTTCCTTATAGCAAATAAATAGGCTCCTGTATAACCCTCAGCTATGGACATTAACGTATATACAGACTATAGAGAGGAAAGCGATGATGATGGCCTTGGCAGCCATGCAACCCCAGATACCTATGATGAGTTCTATCTCGATACAGATAGAGGCGAAACGAGTCACGAAAAGGCGGAAACTATAATAACCAAGGTAGAAGACTTGAAGATTGTCCACTCGTCTGGCGACTTTAAGATGAAGCGTGAGTGTAACAAGTGCTCTCTAAAGCTCAGGACTCTAGTTTAGAACTCTAGTATGCTGATGCAGGGCGAGGTTAGCGGAGCAGTTTATATCGAGAACAAACGCAGCAGACTTCAATGCTGCTCAGGCACTCGGTACGTTCCAGCAGAGGTTCACCATGGATTACGGACGACGAGGGGCTGGATCGAGGCCAGCTAGCCCGGATGATGAATACTACCCTGTGTTCCATCTGGACATGATCAGCATCGTTGGCTGCCCGCTCCAGCCCATCAGCAACAGAAGCGGATTCTTCGACAACGTCACCTTCACTCTGCAGAACTGGCAGGCACCGTACAGTTCCAAGCACGCTGCGAGCAGTCTCCCGTTCGACCTAGCGCACCGCACATTCCGCCTTGCCACGGGAGCGTCCCGTGAGTCCTGGTTCGTCGGTATGCACCCGGTTCAGACCGAGATCCTTGACCTGCCACAGTCGCGAGCGAGGCGCCGGGTCCAGCAGATGGCGTCCATGCAGAGCAGTGCCATGCAGCGCCACCACGCCGAGGCGCTGTCTATGCATATAAAGCAGATCTTTTTGGATGGGGAGCTCCTCGGGGAAGGGGTTGAGCCGTCGTGGAAACTCGGCGATCGCCGGTCACAGAATATATCGTATGAGAAATGGTCCATCTTCCAGGCATTGTTTATGGAGCAATGGCCTAGCTTTGCCCAGGGGCACGCATACGATAAGTTTTGGGTCGACCACAAGCCTGCATTTCACGCATACGATCACGGAGCTAACATCCAGATTGAAGTGAACCAACCGCTGGAGAATCTTCCAAGAGAGACACGCCTCCGAGCCGATAACGAAGACAATAGTGACAGTGAAAGCAGCGACAGCGACAGCGACAGCGGTAGCCCCAGAGAGCATGGCGACTTGCCCCGGGAAAGTGGCAACAGTCGCAATAACGATACATCAAATAACGAGGCACAGGAAGAGGCAGACAATGAAAACACTGTTTATCAGGCATCACTATACAGTGACGGACTTGAGCAACTGCGCGTCGAGCTTGAGAAGAAGTACAACCTGGATCATATTAACCGGGTGTCGTATGCTCTCGCTGCTGATATAAACTGTGTTGAAGGAGCGTCCCAGGGCCGGCGTCTGAGTATCAATCAGGATGGGGAAGCACTCTGTATGCTGGCGGATCGGTCCAAAGTTGCTGCGTTATATCGCAGTCCGCATGACTTTACCTTTTATCCCCTCGCCTTCCACCCGCGATACGGCAATTTCTCTTCCAGCGGCCCGCCAGAGTTTCTCAGCAATCTTTACACCATTATGCGAGACAATATGAGTTACCAAAACGATGGCGTGGATGTGCTTTCCTTTGGCTTCTTCCAGGGCTACTCGAACATCAAGCGACTAATTCGGAGCCGCGCGGAAGACCTCCTACCCACAAGAGGCACAGCAACGGCAGCGCTTACATTGCCGCCATCAGAGGCAAACCGAAATCCTGCGTATATACGAGCCAAACAAGAGCAGCTTTTCCGTATCCTTCGTGGCGAGCAGACGCCGGATCAGCCGGAGTCGTCAACCCCGTTCGCGCGCGAGAGACAGCGCCTCGAGGCCGCAATGGCACAGGAGCAGATGGCGTTCCGCATGGAGCAGGTTGTCACTGTCAGAGTCTCAGGCCTTACCAGGCAACGGCGGAACTTTTTCAGCGTGCTCCAGCCCATCTTCCAACTCATGCGGTTCTTCCTGAGGGAGACTCGGTCATATATACCCGTGTTGCGGAGTTTCAGGCCGTCCATATTCCCCAACGTCCTCTGCTCCTACGCCAAGATGTTCGAGCTGGCATTGGGTGAGATGGACCGCCGGTTCCAGGCCAAGGGCGACGAGGGTCTCGACCTGGCACTCTCAGAAGCCGTCGCCGTCCTGGATCGTCTCGGCAACTTCTGCTTTACAGGCGACCCCAGGGTGCTCCCAAACACAGTCCTCGGCCCCCTTATCACGACTGAGAGTCTACGCAAAGGGGCCTGGCCGTATGTGTCGCCGGATATGCTTGACTTTCGCGATTCCATCGGCACTATTAACATCGCGCGGTGGCCCTGTACAGCCAACAATAATCGGCCTATCCTACTACATATAGCCGCCTTGGCATACCATTACGGCCCTGTTGTAGCGGCTAACCGGCATAGTCAGGTCTGGTTTGGCCAGCTTGGAGGCAAGGTTATCCGGGATATCAGGGCCGCTGTCCGCTTCCTCGAGGAGGTGTTTCGCGACATGTGGATTCCACAGATGGTATCCTTCATAACGTTTCAGCTGCGGAGACATCTTGGCCGCAGCATTCGCAGTGGCAGAGAGCCGACCGAACATGCCAGGCAATCGCAGAGGGTCAATACAGCCTTGGCTGCTTGGGAATCGAGCGATGAGCCGTTCAGTGACCGGTTAGTCCCTTCGAAAAGTGGGTTGGGGTATTTAATCGCTAACATAAAATGTAAATAGGCAATTCCGGGTACTCTTTGAAAGGTTAGCATTTGAAGGGCCCCCGCCTATAGCCGCATCGAATAAGGCCCGGCAGGACTTTGCTAAAGAGATATACCAAGCGTGTATATCCAGCGAGCTCTCCGCAGGCCGGCCGATCTCTTCCACGCACGGCATATGGTTTCTTATCCTGCGCGGGGCAATCCAGCACACAAGCGAAGAGGACGTTTCCAGCCACGATTGGATCAACGGCCTGGCGACAGCGATGGCCCTGACCGGCATTGAGTGGGCGCCGGGCTCCCACCGCGGCAGACTCACAACTCGGCGCATCATCCGGCTAGCCGGCGCTATAAAGGAAAACCAGTTCCTCACCGCCCGGCCGGGTAGTCTGAAGCGGGCGGCCATAGAGGCAGAGCAGCGGATAGCACTGGAGGAGCAGCGGCCAAAGAAAGCACGGAGACCGGTGATTGACTTTGGATGCGACGTTCCCTTTACTACAATACCACGCCTAATCCTCGAAGGGTTTGCCAAGCTCGACAAGACATTCGCAAAGGGTAACCAGGCCATACTAAACCACTACCAGACTGCCCGCAACTGCCTGACGCTATGCCTAGGCGATTATCGATGCGACGTTATGTTTATGCTGGCACTGACTGTAGCGGCGTCATCGGCAACGCCCCAGGTAAAGGTGAACGAGAGGGAGTTTAGTGTAGCACCGAAGAAGAAGGACTCGGCCATGTTGGCGGCGACTATGGTTACACGAATGCTGTGGTTCCTGCGGCCAGAGGAGTTCCCTTGGGATAAGGACAAGCGGGGCATCCTCCGAGTCAGTGAGATGACCAAAAAGATAGGTTAGTTCTGCCAGGTCAGGGTCTAAATAGCCGATGCTAATAGTGTATGTGGGGCATAGAACATAAGGGCTGCAATAACCGTATGCTACGCGAGCTGCGATGGATACAGGTACAGGGCAACCGAGACAGCCCTCGAAACAGCGACTCGCGTCTACAGTCAGCCGAGGAGCTATACGCATTGCAGAAGGAGTTAATAGGTTTACGAAGAGACGCAGAGCGCTTTATCTCAGTAGTGTTTAACAGTAATAATAAGGTATGGGTAGATCGATGCTCGTCAATTATTAAGCAGAAGTAGGGGAAGGTTTATTAGAGCTTCAATTACACTAGTGTAGGCAAACTTGCATCTAGGTTCCCCCCTTTCTCCCCCTTTTCCCCTTTCTACCTCCTATTAACGCGGGCTGCTATCTGAGGACGAGATAGTGATGGCGTCCGGCCTACCCGTCGAACTGCCCAGGGAGATGACAGTAATAGGCCCGCCTCTGTTTAGTACGCCTCGGTCGGCGGCGTTAAAGTGAGGGCTGGCTGTATTCCAGCAACGGATCCGGGGGCGAGCCATGTCATCCCACACGCGTTGCCCTGTATTCTGCTGCCATAGTCGTCGGTGCTCGGGCGTGAAAGGCGGCCAATCCTGGGGCGGGGTCGAGGAGTGCCGAGAGCCTAGGCCAAGTATATAGGTGTCATTGCCGCCAGCGTACATGGGTGCGAGGACACGGCACGGCCCGCTGCCCCACTCGTCCGAGCCCGGGATAGAGAGCCGGATCGGTTCGCCCGGGAAGCCATTGACGAAGGCGAAGGACAGCTGGGGAGTGGAGGACCATCGCGGGAGCCGTTGATGTATGATGTCAGACGTCTGTATGCCCAGTTCGTTGCAGAGCATGGCCCTGAGGAAAACCCCTGCTCGCTGAAAGGCAATACTGCCGCTGGGCGAGCCAAAGGTCCAGTCCGGCAACAGGAGCTGTGCGCCTCCTAGGCTGGGGCCGCTGCTCTGCTGGCGCCCGTCGTGCGGGATCCACGTCACTGGGACGCCGCGGCGCTCGAGGCTGCTGTATGTGTCGCCGATGAGGCCCCGGACAGCCTGGTGGATTAAGACGAGTCCAAGGTAGCCACATGACCAGCCATTAGGCTGTTCCGGCAATGGTGGGCAGATGACCTCGAAGTCGTATGGGTAGCCGAGGTTAAGAAGGAATGACCGCCAAGCCAGGCCAATACTCTTCGCCCTGCCACCGCGCCCCGAGTCCAGCGTATCGAACACGTACAGTATATGGGGTCCGCGGTCGTATACAGCGGAAACCCAGTGGTTGTCGGCATGGAAGTTGAAGAACGTGGCGATAAGCCGCTTGCCGTGGATGGCGCGGCGGATGTTCTTGGTGGCCGCGGCGCTTGGGAGGTTGGCGTTGACGAGTTCGGCGTTGGGGGCAAGGCGCCTGTCCATGACAGATGGGTCTCCCCCGTTCGCCCAGAAGCGGCCCAGGGTATCGTCAGGAAACTCAATAAACGTCTCCATCATGAAGACAGATCGCTCAATGCCCTGGCCCACGATGGCCATCATGGCCTGGAGGGAGAAGTTGTTGGCGAAGCGGCCATACTGGAACAGGAGCAGTGCCTGCCGGACTTCCCAGATATGCTGCTGCCACGAGCGCCCATCCACTACTGGAGTGGTAGCAAACCGACCCGTCTTGGGGAGGCCGGGGAACTGCTGGCAGAAGTTGTCTGGGGTCAGGGCGAGTTCGGTTTCATTGGTAATGCCGCAGCCGCTGGGCCACTGCTGGCGCACGTTGAGGACGGGCGGCTGCTGTATATAGGCGGCCCGCAAGTCAGGAGGTATATCCAGCATCGTCTCGAGGGGCTGCTTTTCCAGGGGTCCCTTGACGTGCATCCGGAGGACTGGGCGGGGTGCCCCGGGGGCCCTGTGGTCGGACATAATAGCGGCAGGCAGTGGGAGTGGATGGATAGACAACGACAATAGGAGAAGGAGCAGGAGCTAAGTATACTAGGGCTGGTAAAGTGGCGTTAGTATAAAAGAGAACAGACAAGAGATAATAGGTAAAGGGAGATAGAGACAAGGGGAAGATACTCGCAATAACCTGGAACGGTAGGGAGAAGGGAAAACTCACAATAGAATCTCAAGTATAGTTGAGCGCGGCTAGGGATTTGAGTGGGTGTTGGCAGTTGAGGCAGCGTTGCCGAAAACGTAAAACGCAAATACTGTCAGCAAGAGTTAGTATACAGGGTGGCAGGGTAGTTAAACAGGAAAGTGAGAAGAGAGAAGACCTAGTGTATTGATAGCCTGGTGTGTTTGGTTATCAATGATTGGCAATGCCACGCAGCAGAGAGCAGACAATAAAGACAGCATACAAGGGGAACTTTTCAAGGCGGAAGAGTCGATGAATAAAGGTGTCTAGACGCAGCGAATACTGGCGAGGTGAGATGGATAGAAAGAGATGCAAAGAAAACGAAGTAGTAAAGGGAGGGAAGAGGGTTTTGTAGGTAAAGTGAAGAGAGGGGAAGAAAAGAGAAGAGGGAAGCAGAGAGAGATGGAGAATTTAAGTAGGAGAAGGAAGTGGCCCTGATTCACCACCATTCGTCTGGTGTAACCCTTGATTTACAAGCCAGCGAACAGAGCAGAGAGGAACTGGCGCCGATTCACCACCCTTCATCTGGTCCGAGCCGGCTTACAGGGAATTGACAGGTTAATTGTATGCAAGTCCGTGGCAGAAGAAAGGGAGTTAAATAACAGCGCAATTAATGGATATGGTGTGTAAATCTATGGCAGAAGAAAGGGAGTTGAACGATGGCGCCCTTTGTGGTAGTGATGTGTGCAAGTCTGTGGCAAAAGAAAGTGATCTGAACAACGGTGTAGTGGACGAATGCGGTGTGCAAGTCTGTGGCAGAAGAAAGGGATTTGAACGATGGCGCCCTTTGTGGCAATGATGTGTGCAAGTCTGTAGCAGAAGAAAGGGAGTTGAACGATGGCGCCCTTTATGGCAGTGATGTGTGCAAGTCTGTGGCAGAAGAAAGGGAGTTGAACAACGGCATAGTGGATAGATGCGGTGTACAAGTCTGTGGCAGAAGAAAGAGATCTGAACAACGGCATATTGATGGATATAGTGTGTAAGTCTGTGGCAGAAGAAAGAACCTAGATAAAGGTGAAATTAATAAATAAAGTCTATAAAGTCTTTAGTAAAGGGAAAGGATATAGATACAGGTACCTTTAATAATAGTAGTAAATCTAAGCTGTTATTAAACAACTATAATGTATTTAAACAGTTATAGAACAATTATAAGCTAATACTATTTATATATTTGAAAGTAAAGTAGACATAATAAGCGTTCAAGGTAAATATACCTTATATTACTGTATTATTTTATATATTATCTCTGCTACTTCCTTACTTAACGGCAACTAGCAACAAACTCAATTACTCTCTTATTTACTACAGTAACTGGCAACAGTATATTCCAATATTGAAGTCAATACCGCCTATTCCATTCACTATCAAGATGGCCCAACAAGCTATTTACCAAACAGTAACCCGATTTACTCAGCGGGAATACTATGCACCGCTTGATGCATTGTCTATATTTACGGCCATTAGTATGCTACAGGGCAAGAGTATTACCCAGTATACAACAGTATATAATAGGGCTACTATACTCCTTAGAAAATGGATGGCATCGCACAATACCCTTCAGATATCTTTACTATCTATTCAGCAAGACCGAAACGCCGCCTTAATCCAGGTCAATATCCCTACATATCTCCAGGAAGCTCTATGGTGCATAGGTGCTGATATAATATGCCCCGAGTTCCCAAGAGAATTCCTGGCGAAGCTGCGCAATAGCCCAGGAACAGTGACTGACAGGGAGTTGAATAGGTGGGAAGAGGATCTTGGGAGAGTATTACAAGAGGGATACCATGAGCCTATCCGAAGATACCTTAATGGTATCGCCAGGGATTATGTCGCCGCTAACAAGGACCCAGGAAACGCTGTATTGACTGACCTTGCTTTAACTAGAACCCGATTCTTTATGCAGAGTCTTCATAATGAACTTGAGATTGGGGAGGAAGTCAAGGTTTGGCGGGATTTAGAGAGGGTTATTGAGCAACTACGCCCTTTATGTATAGCCTAGTGAAAGGTAAAGTTAGGGTAGGTTTTTAATACGCATAAAAGCGTATCCTTCCCCTTTTATCATTATTCCACTCTTTCTAGCCTATTGTGTATTATATAGTAGCAATTTCATTATTCCGATCATGTAACCAGCTTCCGCTGCCAGATACAGCCAAACGCAACCAACCAACACCAACCAAGCTGCAACCAGACCTATCTACAATCGACTAAGCCGTCCCTTTCATTAGGCCTGAACGGCAGCTTTAATCCGGTTTAATCAGACCTGCCGGATAATGCATTAGTTAACCATTAATAACGGCTTTTCCTTTATTCCTTCGTTCTTTGGCGTTCTATAACGCGTTTCCTTGCTTCCTTCGCGTTTGGCGTTATTTCTTTCCTTCGATTCGATCGACTTTGTAATGGGCCTATTCGATCAGCTCGATCAGCTCGAACAACAGCGGGCCTGGCAGCTATATCAGCATGATCTACAGCGCCGAACCCGTAGATTGTGCCGCCAGACCTTCCCGTCACGAAATCAAGACTTTCTTCATCTTCCAAATCGCGCTGCCTAGCTAACCCGATCGAATTCAAGCCCATCAGCCGTTCAAGCCGGATCCAACGCTTCTAACAACGCCGCTTCGAACAACGCGAATTCGACCTACCTAGCCGACCCAAACAACGCGGCCCCATTCAACTCGTTCCACCAAGCCAGATAGAACAACGCTGCTTGGTTAGACCTAGCCGACTTGGACAACGCGACTTTGAACAACGCGGATTCGAACAACGCCGTTCCGTTCAACCTAGCCGACTCGAACAACGCGTTCCTGGAAGCCGGCCACCAAGTCATCATAATCGACAGCGCTTGGATAGCCTAGCCCAATGGCAAGCCGGCTATACAAAGCGCTATATCAATCAATATGGCTTCGAACCACTAAGCCGGCTGTTGGATAAGGCCGTTAGTCGTTATCTTATTTAGGTTTATTGGTGGCGTGGGAATAACCTAAGGTCGGGTTAGTTTTCTTTTCTAGAAGGGGCATTTAATATATATAAAAGCGTAACCTTCCCTTTCCTTCCCTTTTTATTATTATTCCACTCTTTCTAGCTTATTATATATTAGTTTTGGGTTATATTTAATTAAGTTTTAATTTTAATTATAGGTTATAATATATAATATTTATAACTTATCCCTTGTCTTTATTTTAAAACTTATTATATAGTGTATTATTAAAAAACTTAAAATTTATATTACTATTATTTTGTTTTATTTTAGAACTTTTATAATATATATTTATAATAGTATTTATTATTATAATATAATATAATATTAAATATAACTTCTTTTATTATAATTTATTAATTTAAATACTAATTTATTATAATTTTTATTATACTTTTTTATATTTAAAATATAAAATATTTTAATTTAAGTAGTTTTAAGTTATTTATTTTCCTTTTATTTTAATATTACAATAAAATTAAACTAAAATATAATTTCTATTATTTTTAAAAGCCTTAATCTTTTAAATATTTATATTATTAATATACTTAATTAAAAATGCTTTATATATATTAAAAGTATATATATATTTTTAATAAAAAATAAATAAATTAAATAAAAGGTATATTTTTTATTTTTTATTATAATATATGAAATTAAAAGAATTTATTATATTAAGTCTATTATTTATAAAGAATTATTTATTATTTAATATAAAAGGTATATATTAATATATATTTTAAATTTAAAACATTTATATAAACTTCAAGTTATAAAATTTAACTTATAATAATTCATAAATAATATACTTTAAATATATTAATAAAAAGGTTATATAATAAAAGATTTAATATATATAAATTAAAAGGTAGTAATATAAAGATTATAAAGATATAAATAAAACTATTTTATTTATAATTAAAATAAAATATATAATATATAAAGTATAAATTAAAAGGAAATATAAAAAATAGTAACATGAAACTTTAATAAATAAATTTAAAGGCTTTTTATAGTATCTTTACTATTAATATAAATAAATTACTTTACTTTTATAAAAGATATATTATATAAAGAATAGTTTATATAACCTTTTTAGAATTAATATAAAATAAAAGATAATATATAAAGGGTTTATAAAGATTTAATAGTGTAATTTATTATTATAATATTAAATAAAGAATAGGAATATAAAGTAAAAGAAAATATATAAAAGAGAAAATATATATTAAAAATGAAGAAACTTTTAATTTATTATTAAATCCTGTTTATTAATATAAATATGAAATAGATATTCTAAATAATATAATATAATTCTAAAGGGTATAAGGTAAAGGAAGAAATATAATATACTTATATAATAAAAGTTATATTAGTAAATAATAAGTTTATTAAAATATGCTTTTTAATATTTTATTATATACATTAAATAATTTAATGTATTATTATAATAAAAGATAAATAAAGATATAGGGTAAAGAATAAAATAAAATATAACTATAAAATAAAAGTTATTTCTTAAATATAATAAAGATAATTATATAAATATAAAATATAAGATTATATATTATATATATTTTTAAATTAAATTTATATTTCTACTATTACCTAGATTACTAGATATATTTATTGATAATAAATATATTAGATAAGGAATATATTGTTTACTTTTTTAATATACTTTAATAAATTAAGGTATTTAATTTATTATTATAATAAAAAGTAAATGATAAAACTATAGGGTAAAGGGAGGTATATTATAAAGAAAATAAATATCAAGTTTATAAATTTAATTTTGCAATAAATTGTATTTTAAAATACAGTTAATATAATAAAGAAATAATTATAATATAAATAAAATAAAAATATAAAAGTTATATAAAATATAAAGCAATATACTATATAAATTATTTTAAAAAGTTGTATTTATAATGGACTTTATATATAATAAATATAATGACTAAAAGGTTATAATATATATTTTTTAAAAATATATAAAGTAATTAAATATAAAATAAAAAGATATAAATGAAATAAAATATTATAAATATAAAAATTGAAAATAAAGATATAATATTAATTATATTACTTTTATATTAAAGATATTATATAACTAATAGTTTATTTACCTTTATATATATATAAAGTATATAAAGTAAAAGGATTAATTTTAAAAAAAAAGAAATAATATATAAAAGTATAATTGAAATATAATGAAATTAATATATATATTAATAATAGTATTAATATATATTATAAAAAGATTAAGTAATTTAATATTTTAATATAAAGTAAATAAAGACTATAAGAAATATATATATATTACTTTAATAAACTTAATAAAAATATTTATTGAAATATAAAGTAAAAGGGTAATATAATTGAATATGAGAATTAAAATATATAGTTTAAGGAAAGTATAAATATATAAGAAAGTAAAAAAAAAGAGTTTAAACTATAAAACAAAAGCTAAAATAAAGTTTAATAAAATATTACAAGATTATATAATTAAAGATAATAGTTATATAATAAAAGCGATTTAAAGGAAAATATAATATAATAAATAAATAAATAATAACATCTTTAAATTATTTTTATTAAATTTTAAAAATAATTTTTTTTATATATTTATATATTTATATATAATTAATATTTTATTGAAAATAATTTAAAATAAACTATATATTATATAATATAAATTTAAAATCTTTAAATATTAAATGTTAAAAGCAAATATTATATTTTTATTATTTTATTTAAATTAATTATTTTAAAATAGAATATATAGTTAGAAAGCTTAAATAAATATATAATAATATAATTATTAAAAATAAAGGTTTATATATAGATAATAAATATAATAATAAAATAGTAAAATATATATAAGATTATATTTAATTAATAGGTAAAGTAGCTCCTATATATATATAGATGATATATTAATATATATGAATTTATAAAACTATAATAATAAATATAATAATTTAATGATAGAATATAATTATAGTAAACTTTATATAAACTACCTAAAAGGGAAAGCTATAAAGGACTAAAACGCTTTTATTTATAATAGTAATAATATCAATTTAAAAAGAATATAGAATAATAGTAACTAGGGTTAGTCTAGGGTTAGTCTAGGGTTAGGGTTAGGGTTAGGGTTAGGGTTAGGGTTAGGTTAGGGTTAGGGTTAGGGTTAGGGTTAGGGTTAGGGTTAGGGTTAGGTTAGGGTTCGGGTTAGGGTTTTAGGGTAGGTTAGGGTTAGGGT